>OY660870.1:28922500-31747500 GCA_962446985.1 Xyrichtys novacula
ATATGTATGTATGGAACCAAATGAGACCAAACTATGAAAGCTACATATCATCTTTCTACACACGGGCTGTGTTTTGCTTTCATGGTTACCAAAGTGATCGTACACACATGCCACCTCGCAAAGGTCAAGGCCACAGCAGGCTGTAAATACAGTCATGATGTCAGCACCGGTATGGCGTTATAAATTACGGTGTCTCTGTGTTTTCTGTGGATCCATTAAACACCTGTCACATAAAAACATTGTCCTGCTGCTCAGCGTGTCCTGACACTTCCTGGAACTCCCTGCAGAGCGGACAGGGAGGGGGGCACACAGCGAGGTTTCCCAGAATTAATCCTGCTGTTCTCGTCCAGATAATATAATTACACTCTGTGTGTCTCTGTATGAGATATAAGTAAATAAACATGTCACCAATGGTCAGAATCAATCTGCTGAGATGGCAGATGTAGTCCGTTTGCTAAAATCTGCAAGTGAATGTTTTATTTTGGTTCAGGGAATTTAGATCTGGTGGTAAAATTCCTGTTTTTAGAGCTTTAGTAATCAATACATTTGAAGGCCAAAGAATTGAATGATCAACGTCACTGATAGAAAGGTGGTTAAAGAAAAGACAAGTGATTAGTCATTCTGCCCTGCAGGGTTGTCAAGTCTGCTTCAATCAATCTTTTCAGCTCGTCATCTTTTTTATTCTAATCCTCTGAAAAAAACAACAACAACTAAACAGACACACACGAGTGAGCAAAAGACCAGAGGAGCGTTTATCTGCTGATAAGTGAGACTTTTTCATCAGGAGAGTGTGGAGACCAAAACTGAGCTACTGCGGCTTTGTGTTTGTTGAGGGGTAAACCATGAAACGAGCTCAGCACACACCACACGAACTTTCTTTGGATGAGCTAAGCTTGACAAGGCCCATAGCTTCAGTTAGAGATATCTGTTACCACAAAGCTGTTGCAGAAGCTGTCACTTTGACACTTCTCATTCATATTAAGGAACCATCACTGACTTCCTGCATCAGCCAGACTGATACAGAGAACAGAGGTACTGAATATACAATACATGTTATTGTTAATGTAGCCCTCAGGCCCCCCTTTCCAAAATGACAGCAGAAAAACCCATCTGAAATGTACACAGGAGGGCCTAAGGGTTAAAAAAAAAAAGGGATGAGGGAGACCGATTAAATTTTTTGCCATCCTAATCGGCAGGATACCCCACCTCCAACACTTTCAGGCCACTTTTTAACATAAACTCTGTTATGAAGTGAAGACTAATGCAGTTTCATTCAGCTTTTATTAATTTGATCAATTAATGAGTTAATTCATTTGATCAAATACAAAAAACAAAAATAACTGTCTTATTAGCATCATGCAAAGGAAGGCCTAACCATACAGGACAGATTGATCGTTATTCATGACTAAAAATTTCAATTTGGTTGAATTAAAAGCACATAGGCACCACAATACATGATGACTCAGATGTTGATGATGGCAGACAACCAGATTATGAGTGTAGTAAGTCACCATGGCGATCTGGACAGGTTTAACGAGAGCTGACTTAGTGACACAGAGAACTCAGGGTTTAGGCTCAACAGACTCAGTTCATCCTCTGATCTCATTTTATGATACGTCCCTGTGGATAAGCATCAGATGACACACTAACCAAAATGATTTTATAGCACAGTTGTGGAATTATGACGTTTACCAGTTCAGAGGGGAAACATGCCAGACCCCTCTAAGTGTTTTGATCTGATTTGATTTGACTTGTTTTTACCAGCCTAGAGAAGTATCACCATTATAAAAAGTTCTTGGCCAACCAGAAACAAGAATTTAACAAAGGTGGTTTGTAAGTAATCATTAAAAAATGTCAGCATTGTGTTTCTTACTGATCCTTTTCTGCATTAAAGTTTAAATAGTTTCCTAACATCTGAGCTCAAAGCAAACCAAACCCCTGGTATTTAACATCTTCTGTTATATCTGTTTTTTTGTGAACCTTATATAACCGCTGTCTTTGTTATCGAGGTCCTGATCTCATGTGTTTCCTCTCGTGTCTGTTATCATAACACCCTTTTTTTAAATTCACATCCTATCAAACCATCATGTTCACATACTAAAGGCTACATCTCTTCATATTCTGTCTTTCTTTTGCTCTTTTAAAAAGCACTGCAGGTTTTCACTTGGAGGAAAATAACACAGAAGCCAACAGAAAACCGGAGCACTTTCACATTTATCCAAAACACTTGGCATGTTTTACTTAATATAAAACCTCTGTCAGGTTTTAACAAACCTGTCTGAGTTACAAATTTGTACCTGCAAACAGAACTTGACTCAGAGGCTGCATTACTTTTTCACAGGATGTCTCTTCAGTACTTACAAAGAGGCTGTGACAACTTGATCTGGCTCCACACTTCTCTCCCCTTCTGAAGAACATTTTCAAACATCCTAACAGGACAGTGAGGAAACTAGACGAGGAGTTTTTGACTTTTTAATCTAGAGTGGAACTCCTGGATGCTGAAATCTGACTGGACGCTCTGCTTGAGATAAAACACTGCAGGCAGCGCAGCGACATGACAGTAATCCTAATGAGCCCTGTATTCATCGCTGAAGGCAACACACACAGCGACACGCTCGCACACACACACACACACACTCCTGGAACAGGCAGCAGATTGGTTTCAACACTAAAACAATGCTTCAATCTGTGAGCCCCGGTAATAAACATGTATTCAGCTAGTTAGCATGCATTTCTGCTTGTTCCTTTACTGAACATGAGCAAACCACAGCTGAGGCTTCATTGTATAGACAGGAGCCAGTCTGACGGCTCCGTGTCTGCATGTGAATGTGTAATGGTGTTCTTGACTACACAAACAAAACAACTCTCAGCTGTTTTTACAGAGCCAAGAAGCTTCCTCAAAGCAGCCCTCCTCACACAACCTCAGCTGGTTTTTACCTTGTTAACTTGCAGGAGTTTTCAGGGTTCACATTTTAATAGGCAGTCAATGATACAGTCAAAATGAAAATATGTTAATTATCTTGATACTAAGTGGCAGTGGTTCCTAGGTCCTTTCAGCTACATTATCAGACAAGTCCTTGGGAAACAACTTCCTCAAAGAAAATCTCTGATTCTTGACCCCCTGAAATCTAATGAAGTATTGTGTTAATTAGTTTATCTGACTGTGTCTGCAATTCAGTTCTGGAAATTAAAACACATTATTGTTTAAAAATATGATGTCTTAAACTGAAAATGATGTTGATATATTTTGATAAACATAAAAAAGTCAAAGTCCTGTAATTAAATTCCTCATTATTATCTTTACATCCTCTGTCTGTGGCTTTGACTTCGTCCAGGAAGTTTACCTCTTGGGTGTTTCTCCGATCACAGAGAAAGAGCTCATCTTGAACTTAGAGTCTAAAACAAAACAAAGGCGTTTGTTTAAAATGGTTGCACTAAGTCGAGTCAAAACTGAATCCAATTTTTGGGGAAATGTTGTTCTGACTCAGCTGATAGATCTTCCTCTCTAACTCCAGAGGAACACCACAGGCGTGTGATCCGAATGTGACTTATTTTGGCAAAACAAGTGCCTTTTTGAGTTTGAAAGCCCCTTTAAGCCATACGACAGAATCCAGGTCTGTGTTTGGCAGGTTGGCCGAGGACGAACAGTGATATGATAAAGCCTGTATTACTCACGGCCTTCACACTGAGACGACGGTTGCAGGGCTAAAGCTTATCAGACAGCAGCCAGGCAGGCATAACAAGCAGGGTGTCTTCCTGTGATCTCAGTCACTCTCTGCACAATTTCTTCAGGCTGTTTATGTGTGTGTGAGTAAGAGTGTGTGTCTGCACAGGTGTTTGTCTATGAGTCTGAGTGTGAGCCTGAGGTATAAACTAGCGGATTAATAGAGTGTAAGTCACTTCTGAAACTCGGAGAAAGCACTCAGATGAAGGTCACAGACGTTTAAACAAAAGCCTGATGAGGCGTTCACTGACTTGGCTGGCTGTATGAGTTTGATTGGTATTTCTCTGGTTTTAATGCTCTGCGGGAGCAGATTAGGGGCAGCTTAGATGATTTTGCTCAATTTTCACTCAATTTGACTCTTTCAAGGGTCACTGAAGGTTTGAGGTTCAAACTTTAATCAACTGGAAAGAACAGACTCATATCAACCAGAAATGGTTATAATTTCACATCGTTCTTAATACAGAATATTGCTTAACCATGGACTGACAATATATAATATTAGATTTTTAATAGGGCTAGGACAATATGCTTATCTACTGATTCAATTTAAATTGAGATTCTACAATATTGTCGATTTTCTTGATTTTTAGTCTGCATTTCTAACACCAGTGAAACAGTTGAATGATTATGATTGTCTACTGACTATTCCAGGAGCCATATGTCCCTGAAAAATACACATCACATGAAAGTCAGTTTTTAAGATTTATTCTTAAATTTGAAAAAATAAAAAAATAAAAAAACAAATTTTGAACATGAAAATCTGTTTAAAAATTGTAAAACAAAAAATTGCGATCCTTCTGTGAATCCGTTTTTTCTACCACCCCTAATATTTAATCTATATTTTATAAGCAGTTTCAAGTAATTCCTGTCAAGTGTTGTGTATGTGCAGATCAAAGTAGTCCTAGCAGACGAATGAAAAAGAGGGAACTACTTAACAGCAACCCCTCGGTCTTGAGAAATTAAGCAAATGTGAAAGAGCCAAAAACTGTCGTGCCCTGAGTTGCTGCTTGAGGCTGGCTGTGTAACTAAACCCAAAAAAGCAGATTTTATGGCAAAAATAAACACATTCATAGCCTGATTCAAGAAATGTTTTTTGGTTTGAGTGGCTCAGAGCTTCCACAGCACCCTCAGTTTTTTGTGATGCATTAGTTTCCAAGTTATTAAAGCTACAAGATTTGTGAACCGGAGGCACGGCTGACTTTTCTGACGGGAGTTGTGAGGAGGCTCAAGTCCCACTGAGATGTCTAGCCTGGCTAAACAAAGGTCAAATAAAATATATAAAATAACACGACAAAAAAAACTGTTGAAACTGCTCTGGGATAGTTATGCCTCTGTAGGCTTGTATTTAGTAGAAAGGTGGTGCATCGTTCAAAGGGATGATTTTCAGAAGTCTTCCATTCTTGAAAATAAGATTTTTTTTAATCGCTACATCTCAGGTAAACAATTAGGAAATCTGAAAAAATCTGTGATGCAATATTCAGTATTTTTTTAATGTATTTTGGTTTGTTCAAATACACTATGGCTTTATACTGCAAGTTATCTCCCTCCTCTTCATACTTGTTTTCAAGCCAGTGTTGAACCAGTTTTAAGCTCTTGAAGAAACCCCAGTTCTGTCTGAGTTTGGACTGAACTTGAATTTATTTGGTTTGAGTAATAATCTGAAAGTAAGGTCACTACATCTTTGCCTTTTCACCATCATTCGTGTTTAATTATAGTTATGTTAAACTGAGTTTGTAAAATCTAAAATTCATCTTCTCTAATGTTAGCAGTCAAACCAAAGTGCCTGAACACAGCTGGCATCATTTAGAGGACATAATGTTGCGGATTTTGTTCTTTCTCAGGCCTGCGGTGCAGATTAGCTGCACTGATATCGAGCTGCAGATTTGTACTTTCAAGTGCACCTCGAGAAAAAAAAAGATGCTTTTGCTTAATTCGCCTGGCAACAGTGTGTGTTTCCGCAGAGGCTGAAGACTAAAGCAGGATTTATATCTTCTCTGCAGCGAGTCATTTTGAAGTTCTGCTGTTATTTCCCCGTTCTAACACTCACAGACATGCTGTAATAAAAGAGGAGAGAACTTCTAACATACACAGAGACAGCAGAGCAAACAATCAGACATGCAGGAAGCATTTCCATTGTCACATGTGTGGAGTGTTTCACTGAAACAAATGACCCTATTAGGACGATTACATCAGTAAGTAGGACAGAGAGTCTAATCAGGTTCAAACATCCAGCTATTTTCTTAATTAGAACCATCTCCAATCCCCGATCCTGTCCGGCGCCATCCTGTGAAGTAAGTCCACACCCGGCTATCCTGGACCATGCAGCAACATGACCGACAGACTTTATTCTTCAAATATTTCTTCAATTCCCCCCAAAAAGTTAAACACACGAGCACAACAGACAGGATTGTAAAAAAAACATCTCCTGACTGCACTTAAGAATCTGGAAATGTAGCAGCGAGGTGCATACTGAGTCATCAAATCATGTCATTGAAATGTCTGGAATAAATCCCAAATCAAACCATTCCACCTGTGAAGATGATGCAAATCAAGCTGTGAGCTCTGAAACTGCAGCCTACATGTCTTGTGGGAAGAAATCGAACCACAACACACCTCTCTTCTTATCGGCCCCTCTTTTTTTCTCCTACTCCTCCTTTTCTTTCTTTAGCTTCCGAACAATGACTTGTTTTTGTTGCAGTGGTCACCTCACTACATCCTCCCAATGCAAGGTACACGGCGTGCATACATCTTGGCAGCGTATTGACAAACACAAACACTCCCAATTCCACCCTGAATCTTTCTTTTCCTCTGCCAGCCTCACACACAGATGTGTTTTAAGATGCTATGAATGCTCAATCTTCCCTTTGCAGCAGAGCTCTCCTCCTGTCTCTTTTCACTTCTTTTCACCTCAATCTGCTCCTCTCATCCTCACCGTAGACCAATCTGCCTCTCTCTCTCTACTCTATATCTTCTTTTTTTTGCTTCTTACTCTCATCCAAATCCTCACTCTGAGCCCCCCCAGGCTGAGTCTTTCAGCCCCTCCTCTCCATGTTTGCTTTTTATCTCCTTCTCTCACTCGGCTCCTCTGCCTTCTCACTCACTCCGGCTGTCTCAAGAGGTATTTGTACATGGAGCTCTTATGGATGATGACTTCAAAACTAGGCAGATGGAGAGAGGAGGGGGGACACTTTAAAGAGATACCAAGAAGACAGGTGAACAAAGTGAAGGAGCCTCAGTGGCCAAGCACCGACACCTTTAGAGTTAGCATTGAAAGCTTTCATCTTTCAGCTGAAATGACGACATATGAAGAAGATAACGAGGCCGAACATCAGCTGCTTTTCCTTTTCTTCAAATCACTGTTGCTGTGTTTCTCTCAGCCATGGACCAAGTCTGATCAGAAGCACACTTTTTTCTTGAACTGTTAAAAACTTCTGCCAACAATATCAAAGTATCACATCTACCTCATATGAAACAGACAAAGGGCGTTAACAGTGTCTTGTTTGGAGGAACAAAAATCCATATTTTGAATTTAAAGCAGTGAAGAAAGAGAAATATTTGTAGTCATATTTGTAGATCTGTGAGAAAACGATTAGCCAAACATCAGGATTCTTCTTTATTATAACTGTATAAAAAAAGTAATTGGTTATAACACCTAGGGCTGGGCGATATGGCCTCAAATCAATATCACGATAACCTTAATAATGATAAATGGACAATAACTACTCCACAAGCTGCTCAACCCCTCCCACATTAACTTTGTCTACTTCAGCCGCCGCTCCAGCTGCTCCAACTTTTGAACCGTCCTCCATCTCCTCACCTGTCTTTCCCGCTTTGTTACGGACTGGATGGGGTGGAGTCACGTCTCATGAGACCATAGCCTACCTACACACATCCCAAACCAACTTGTATTTATTTATTTTTTTGACACCAAATATACTGACATGGGCAAAATGACGTTGGGTATTGTCGTAAATTTCGGTATCTGTAAATTTTCAGTTTATCGCCCATCTCTAATAACACCATAACTTTATTTTGTAATACAAACAATGTTTGGTCTCCATGAATCTGTATTCACTAGTCATACAGGAGCAGTCAAACTTTAACACCTGACATTCTCTAGACAATTTCAGGACATGCAGACCCCCAAAGTTTCAACATATTTTTCACCCATGCACTCCAGTGGAAGATCATCAATTCAAGACGCGCTCTCACGACTAGAAATACGCTGACTAGGCAGAATTGGTGGCTGTGTAATGCTTGCAGAAGGAAAAACAGTCCTCTGTTACAGTGACTGTATTTGACTTTATATTCTTGCATCATGCACAGGGCAGTTTCCACAACAACAACACGATGACACCTGAAGTGAGCCGAGTACAAAACAGTGAAACTCCGCTCAGCATAAATGACTTCAATACTCGCCCACTCACTCCGGTGAATGTTTCAGACTTAACCCGCTGAGTTTACTCATAAGCTCAGACTTCACG
This sequence comes from Xyrichtys novacula, assembly GCA_962446985.1. NCBI lineage: Eukaryota > Metazoa > Chordata > Actinopteri > Labriformes > Labridae > Xyrichtys > Xyrichtys novacula. The sequence goes on from OY660870.1 coordinate 28,930,709, forward strand.
CTAACTTCTTTGTAAAAAGGGGAAAAGTCAGGATCATTTTCAGGTAAACAGATTTTGGACAATGTAAGCAATTTTTTTTTCAGGAAAAGAACCTGCACCAGGTCCTTTCAGAGGAAATGCACGTGTTCTGGACAATAGTTTGAAAAGCAACGTCAGCACTGCGACAAACTCTTTAAAACAACCAAACAAAAGGAGGCATCAGCTTTTGGCACAATGTGGAATTGAAGTAATGCCACAGTTACTTGACTCAGACTGTTTGGAACTGCAGTAGAAGCAATGGCTGCTTAGTAATCATGGTTTTTCAGCACTTCTCGAAGTTATTGTTTGGTGGTTTGAGATTGTCTTTAAATCTCCGACAAGAAGTTAAAAAGCTGGGGCTAACAAAAAAAACTTGTGGGGTCTAATAATCAAAATTGGCCATAAATGGACTGTGTGTTTAGCATCTTCTATAAACATCAATAACATGTTCACACACTGATGATAGAGGCTATTATGTAGAGGACCATCAGTTTTATGATCACAGTCATATGTTGGGGTCAAGTGTCTCGCCAAATGACACTTGCCATGTGGAACTCAAGACCCAAGATTGAACCATTGACCATCAATACAGTTGTGAGGATTATTTCTGCTGCTAGATTGACTTAAACCATCATGTCAACTGAGACCCGTTCAGATAACAGAGCCTGTGTGATGTTGTTGAGATTAGGAGAGTCTTTCTTCAGTGTGAGATAGGAGATGTCTCCTCCACCTTTGTGACAAAAGGTGGATGTCAGAACTCTGGTTTCCTCATTAGCAGGTACAGGTAGGATAATGGGGACTCGTCCTTGGCCTCAAAATAACAATGACTGCATGTGACATTGGAGCTGTCCCTGGCTGCGGGCCAAGGGATGGACAAGGCAGGACCATGTGGGAGAAAAAAGAGCGCCGGTGCTCACGCTGCAGAATATGAAGTATCAATTTTCCCCCGACTGATTTTCTGTCTTGTCTTCATCACAATAATTTGTCCCGCTAAATCTGCCTCCTTCATCTCTCTCTGTATCCCTATTTTCTTGCCAAGTAGACTAATCTTCGGTTCATTGGAGGTTAGTTAATAATTTGAAAGCAGAGAAATCACGAAAGATCTTTGGTATCTATTAAAAATTGGGGTCAAATGAGGGAAATTGTGCAGTCTGTCATTCACTGAGGTAACAATCATGAACCAGAGCCAGCGTTGAGTCCCTTTCATCCTTGTTCGATGCAGACTGCTCCTCCATTCAGCCACAGACTGGTTGTCTAACTGGCTGAATTGAGCATTGTCAAGAGGAGGATTACTAATTATGAATGAGCGAGTGGTGGTGATGAATATAGTGGAGTGAATAGCAGCCTTTGTGCAGCAAACAGACCTCGTTGTTGAGTAGTGGGCAACTGCCAAAGTTTGGGATTTTTCTGATTTACACACAGAACAAAGAGGCATGGATTACACACAGACACAATGCTGACACATGCAAATAGACATTTTTAAGTTTAATGGGGCAGTTTGAGGTCACTGCAAAACATCAGTACTTTCAACATTTCTGAATCGCTTTAGAAAATTTCACTTCAGATGGAGTTGATCAAAAGTAATAAAGCAGAGTAGGGCTGTCACTTTCTATCAGAAATTCCACTCTTCATTTGAAGTTGGAGGAGATGATACTCGAACTGGAGAAGTCATAAGAATTCAAACCAAACCGTCTATCAGTGTATCAGGCTGTCTGATCCAGAGAAGGCATTCTCATCGCTAACCGACCGCTGAATGCTCTCTTGACCACTGCGGATTAAAGCTGAAAACATACACGATCTGTATTGAGCGCGTTCCATATTTGCTCCACAAAGCAGCATTGGTTATCGCACACAGGATGCATATTTGGAGCGTAACAGCATAGTGCAGCTCTGGTAAACTGAGCTCAGTACAGAGGAAACAACAGGTTGTTTAGCCTTTCTGTGGTCTACTTCCTGCTAATTTGGACATAATTCAGTGACCGTTGAGCCTCTACAGTATGTGAAAAAGCAACATGATTTTACAGTTTTAGTTTTTGCAGGTTTACTCGTGTTTAATAAAGTAAACTATGTTCCTTTATGCTGTGCTGTTACCTTCAGACAGAGTTAGCAGTTAAAAGTCCTGTTTGGATCAGGGATTGATCACCGGATTGTTTTGTGTTACTGATAAATCCATAACCAGGAAGTACTTCTCATCTACATGAACTGATACACAGTCGGGAGTTTGCATATGGTGTTTTATTTTGAAATACCAGATGACATGAGCGGTTTTCATGCTTGACTTCCTGTCTAAAACTATCTTCTCTGTGTGGATTGACGCGCATTGGAAACGTAGAGCAGCAAAAATAGACTTGTTACTTATCTTTAGCAGTGCTGCTCTCGATACTGTGCTGACACAGAGGTGATACGCGACCTTTATGCTTTGCTGCATTGATTGGAATGGCAACCTATTTGCTTCGTGATACGGGATGCTCCAAATAGGCATCCTGTATGTTACAGCCTTAACACAGTAAAGATGGAGAATGTATTTATGTAAACAGACAAACCACTGCATTAACACATGAGGAAGTATTTTGGATTATACATCACAAAGAGCAAACTAAAAGCCAAAAGGTGGTAAGATGACCTTGTGCAAAGCCCAATATTGGCATGCCATATCTAATATTTGTTCAAACTTCCTTATTTGAAAAGGTGACAGCCTGAGTCGTTTGTGTGTTCACTTTGTGTTGGAAGGAAAACTGCTCAAACATTTGTCAGTTTGCTGTCAAACTGAAAACAAGCATCCAGTCTAGCTTTGCACAAGACCTTGAGACAAATAGGAAAGGCTACTCATGTGCATCGAACATATTACTTACATTTGAAAGGTGCTGGTGGATAGATTTTATTACCTCCAGAAAATGCCACCTTTAACTACTGTTTTTAGTTTGACAAGCTAGAGTCACCGTGACGTGAGCACATGGTCTCAAAGAGCGGTATCACTCATCTCATTTCACCCTGCAAAGTACCGAAAACACAACATAAATGCTTTCCCCTAACAGTTTGAGAAGGGGCTGCTGGACTTAAAGTGCAAATGCTATCACTCGGTTACAAATATTCTTCCTGTGCTGAATGCTCACAGGGTCATTTGAAGGCACAAACAACTGCGGCGTTCAGAGAAAACAGACTCATACATTTTTAAGGAGCTCTAACAGAAGGCATTACTGTCTAATATAGGCCTGTTACTGCGCATCTGTCTGAATGTTCCAGGCTAAACCAGAGCAGACTTAGTTCTTGGAAAGAAATCATCACCCAGTTTTTCACAGGAGGTTTACAGAATTAGGGGAAAACAGAGAGATTAGACAGCTGAGATCAGAGGTCAGTTATGACTATACTGCTCTTGAGATTTTTCCGGTTACCATTTAGCAAATTGGCTATTTGTAATCCAATCAGACACAAATGACGAGCAGTGAGTCAGTAAGTCTGGTGTTGGTGGACTAACCACTCTGTTTGATGGTTCCAGTTTTCTATTTCTGCACAGGAAAGAAGGAAGGGAGGCTTCGAATAAGATCAATACACAGAGGAACCAGCAGTTATTGTACATCTCAAAACCAACCCTTCCATTTCCTTCCTGTTTAGTGACAAGCAGAGGGAGATATCTTTCATGACGTGATTGGCTTTGCTTTCTTGTGTGGTTTGGTAAAGAAGCTCGAGGAAGATCTATTCAAAAATTCCTTCCCATTTATTTGCCTCTCTAGTTTCCTCAGAGGACAGCCAGAAAGGTCAGAAAAAAAATGTAATACACGCAGTGAATAAGAACTAAGTTTAAAAGTCAATTACGCAGCATTAGCAAATATTACGGCTGAAGTGCTTTGGAGAGTTTAACACTCTTGGTTTTTTTTAAAAAGTGGCTGACATTAAAAAAAGATTTAGAAAATTCCCCACAAACAGAGCAACTGAAGCAATGTCACAATCTTCCAAGTTGCTGCATCTTTAACTTCTAGAGCTTTAAAAATGCAAACTAATTATTTCCCTCTGTGAGTGGAGACGATCAAACTCAAAGAGATCCAAACAAACGACAAGCTGTTGAGTCTAATCCCTTGATAAACACAGATCTGGAGGAAAGTGGAAACCTAATGGTATTTCACTCAATTGCAAAAAGGGGATGGAGCAGCAATGGCGATGTGGTTTTATTTTCTCTGACAGCCAATTTCTTCAGGCAGAAACTGCACAATTGCAGCCTCCCCACAGCACTTTGCTGAGGCGAATGGGTAAGAGTTTAAGCTACTGCAAGAAAAACAGAGCAGCAGAATTATCCTTTGGCCAAAACGACAAAAGATTTGCATGTTTTTCCAGATATCACAAAAGGTTTATCTTCTTTGGTATGAGATAATGTGGAATGAACAACAAAAAATAAAAACAAGAGTGAGAAGAAAAGAAGAAAGGCAGAGGAAATTTATGAAAAGGAGGCTCAGTAAAAGCCTGGATTTCACTGCTGTAGACTTTCATCAGTCAACACTGACAATGTGCAAATACATCAGCTGGAACAGAATGTCCCCTCATGGCTGTGGAGAGGCTTTCACTCCACTCAGTTTTTAGTCATGACGGGGAAAGGATCTAACTCGACTTCTCAAACAAAGGAACAAAGCATATGACAAAAATATACTGTTGTTTAGCAGTCAAAAGCACTGCAGTACTACGAACACCGTCCAGACGCTTCAATCTCTTTGACGCTGAAAGAAAGCAGAACGGATGGAGCAGCTAAAGGTCTCAAAAGGTACTAGTGTCAGGCTGAAATCACAAGAAATCAAGTATACTTCAGTCAGATAGTGAAAAAAGGTCAAAATTTTCATGCAAACTATTAGAGAATATACTAAAACTGTGATATCCTTACTTTCACACCATGAATTAGCCACACTCAGGCAAACACTCAGCAGCTAAAGGTCCTCAGATTCCTGTATATGCTGATGATGCAGTATCATTTATAGATCCAAATCTGATAATTCCACAAGACCAACAAATTTGTCATGGTCTACGATGTTTTTTTGGGACAGATAAAACGACTTTTACATGACTTTCAATTATTTTTGTCCCTGCTCTTCAATAAGCCAAGAATCTATGAGGTATGACAGCCTGTGTCTACATCTAACAGTGTCTTTGTGCTGGCAGTACCTGTGACTTTAATTTCACACTGCTGCTTACAAAAAAAGTGTCCTGCAGCACTTGTTCTTTCCTCAGACATAAGAATCTATTTTCCTTTTCTTTCTTTATGTTTCATATTTGCTTTTTCTACAAAGCCTGAAAAAACCTGATAGAAATTGCGTTGCAGCATTATGAGCAGCTCTAAACATGTGAGGTTAGTTTCTCGTCTACCTGGACCTCTGCCATTGCTTTAACAGATATGAGCTCCTTTCCTCTCTTGATTTTGATTGGTTGGTGATGGAGAGGTGGCACTGACAAGCAAAGGAAACCAAAGCATTTATAGAAAAAAGGTGCTGTCAGTGCAAAAACAAATAAACCTCTGTTAGTGAACACAAGCTCTTAGGTGTAAAAGTGAAAAACTGAACAATTTTGTACGTTCAATATATTGCAGGGGTTTCATGCGTCTTTCATACTTGCTGTAAAGGCCCAGAGTGGATGTTTCGGCTCTTGGCTCCACAGCTGTTTTTGAAGGTTAATGGCACAGGCAGTGCAGAACGTCCAACAAAGACTTGTAAACAAAGCATTGTCACAGTGACAAATGTTGCCTCTGGCAGGCTTAACAGTTAAGAGGTTATTCCCCCTAATCTATCTCGCTGCAGTAAAGAAAACTGATTATAGAGAATTTCCAAAAATAAACAGATGCTTAATTTTTAAAGATACACTGACGGGGCATCTCAGGGGGGGAAAACCCTCAGTCAAGCTCTTTTCTGTCATCTACAGCTGTGAGCTTTATGCCAATGACTGAGCAGAAAGTGTTATTTGTCCTTTTGTAACTCCATCTATTCATGCATTCGCAGATGAAAGCTGGAGGCTGATCAGCATTTCAGTTTCTCATGTGCTTTACACCACTACCAATCCAGATTAACACGGAGATCCACGCAGGACAAATGTGAACGTTAAACAAGACTCCCGAGCTATGAAGTCATCATTGGAGGCAGCAGGAGTGCATTGCGGTATTTTCTCGTTCCTTGAACAAGCAGATTATGCTGCTTTCTACCAGGGTTTAACTTTGCCTTTCTGCCTGCTACAGAGGATAATGAGGGAAAGCTGAGGAGGATTGATGGCACCTTTGCTCAAACCAAACAAATGAAGTACAGCAGCTACAAAAAAGAGTCACAGGAGAGCTTTGAGAGGAAAACAAGAGTTATAGAGAGGACAGAGACCAACATAAAAGGCCGATTGTGATTTAAAAATCCCTTGCCTCTCATAAATGGTCCTGTGCTTGCTCTGAAATGGATAATACACCTAGTTATTAAGTTTCTCCCCTTATGTGTGGTATGTTACACTTTTACAGCCCTTTAGCCTCCTCTGGAGTCCATGGAGTGGCTAATGTGGAGCAATTCCCCAAGACTGAGGCTAAAAACAGCATTCCTTGCCCTGGTCATTGTATTACTCCTGGTTCTGCTTGGCAACTACTACACAGAAAAAAAGAGAGAAAAAGAGAGAGATCCAGGCTTGGTCAGCACAGTCACTCGGAATAAAGGACAAAGTAATCAAACACACTTCATTCTACTTTTCCATCAAGGTTGCAGTATCAGTTACGCGCAGGAGGAAGCCGGTTATTGACTCTGCTTTGATCACACAGAAAAAGAGCCTAAACTCCCCGATAAGATCTCTGTAGCATGTTGTTTCTTCCACACAGAGCAGGAGACGGGCAACACCAGCAGCTCCTTCTCTCTGCGTGTGCTTGGAATGCATTAAGCTCTGAAGTGTGCATTATCATTTTCTGCTTACGGTTTGATAATCGTCACGCCTCTATAAATGGAAAAGTGTGAATTTCCTGAGAGCATGAATGGGGATTTAGAAGCTGGTTGGCTGGAAGCAAAGAGGCATTATGGGTGATATGATTAAACCATTAAAAACCTGGGGAATCTAGGGCGAGAGAATCACCACTGGCAGACAGATGGTTTATCACAACTCAGGGAAAGACTTTGTAACTTTCTTAAAAACACCCCATTTTAATGGCTCTGGAGAAGGTTATGTACACTGCAGGTAAACAGAAGTCCTGTCCCCTAAAGGGTGCCTATTAGCAAATGTGGGGTTATCTCAAAATTTACAAACTAAACAAGCCTCAGGCTACAAAAAAGTTACTGGGTTGTTGGTCTGAGGGTGTGATCACACTGATCCGGCACTAAACGGATACAAATTTAGCAGAGCGCACTGCTCTCAGTTTGTTTAGGGCTTATCTGATGTATAGCTGTGCTGTTTACACATAATAGTGACAGCTGTCCAACATGTTCATCATTGACAAAAATGTGCTTCATGACAGATTAACTTTTGCTTGAACATAGGAACAAATCTGCAAAGAAAAGAGAAGTATCATCAGCATATTGAAATTAAGAACATCTATGAAACAACAGAGCAGTGTGGCCTCACCTTTTCAATGTCAACTTAGGGGAACTAGCTTTTCAAAGAGGCATTTCTTAAAAAATAAATTCTGATTTGCATTTTGTGGCCTCAACCTTTGGTACGAGCATTAATAAGAAAACGCAGTAATATCCGTATTTAATAAGAAGAGAAGTTATCAGATTTATTTTTAATAAGATAACGTGAGGTCAAGGATCGTTGTCTTGAATTGAAAGATGAAGCTCATGCAGATGTGAAACATGCTTTTCCTTGAGTTTAAACTTGGGTATACAATTTTTCTCAATGCTAAAATTCCCCTTTTTTACAGCAGAAATTATGCAAATAATTGTTCTGAAATTGATAGCTCGTTCCTCTATTCATGGCAACTGTACAGGGAGTTGATTTTCTTGCAATATATCCATTTTGATCACATTGAGGACAAAAGCTATGCATACATTTGCATAATCGGGGTCATGGCTGGGTTGACTGAGAAGTGGGCACATTGTAGCTGAAAGCATCAGCTCCACCTCTTCCTCTTCATCTCCCCCACCTCTTTGTCACAAGATAACCACCATCATTGACGGCTCTAATACTAAAACTGAATCTATGACGAGTTATGACTGAAAAATCCTTTCCAAACAGGAACTCCAGAAATTTTTAAGATGATTTCAGAGATTTTTAGCCCTGGCAGCAGAAAACTGAATGTCAGACACACTCTCCCAACACTGTGGGAGCCCAACTAGGAAGCACATCCAGGAGAAGAAAGTAACCTGGTGTCAGAGTGATATAAAAATTTGGCATAGGGCTGATATCAAAACATTACTTTGAGTGAATATTAACACCTTGCATTTGGTTGACATCAAAACCTTACAACTGGTTAGTATCAACACCTTAAGATGGATCAACATGAGAACACCTTACTTTGAGTAAATACCAACACTGTACACTGGGTTGACATCAACACCTCCCATTAGATTGATGTCAACACTTTTCATTGGGTAAATATGAACATCTTAAATCAAGCTGACATCAACACTGTACACTGGGTTTTGGCTCACGCCTGGTATAGTTTTGATGTAGAAACCTGATGTTGTCTTTGTGTCAAACATTGGGCTCACATCAAAACCTGACGATTGGTCCAATTCAAACCCTGACTCTGCAGAAACCACAGTAGAAAACAACTTGTAAACAACCCAAGTGAGTAGCAGAGAGCAAAGCAGAGAAACTCTCAACATGCACAACCTCATCACCCAGCCCATTATACCATTTAAATCTTGTTGAACTGATGCAAACCCATTACTCCCAGGAATATGACATGACATGATATGACATTCTTTTGGGGCCTTTTTTTAGCAAATTTCATTGATCTGTACTTGTGACATGTGCAATGACAATAAACGCAATCTGTAATCTTTTCTGCAAAGGTTTTCAGAAAGATAAAGTCACACCCACTTATCCTGGAAATATAATATGAAATACACACTGCAAACTTACACTGACAGAATAATCTTACAAAAACTAAAAATAATCACAGCCCTTACTGCAGTTTATTATCAGCTAAACAGCTGAGTTTTTGACTGTTATGATCCCAATTTTAGGGTAAATTACCTCTAACAGATCTATGTTTTCACAGTGCAGAGGAGGCCACTTAATTTTTATGATTCGCCTGATGGTCTGCTTAATTCCACCATAAAATGTCGCCCCTCATCAACACCTAATCCCCTGAAGCAATCTGTCTTCTGTGCATTAACCGATCAGGTGAGGTTAATCAAACGCCAACGTAACCAGCAGCAAGGTCACCCTACATGGCAACGATTTTCCTCGATCGCTAATGCAGCTAATGTGCAGCTCAGCACTTACTGGAGAGGAGGAAGAGAACGGGAAATATATCTCTGTGGAGCGAGCAGTGAACAGGAGCGAGATGGGGAAAGAGATGCAAAGAGAGGCATTAAGTTTGGAGTCATTAGGCTCAACACACTGCTGTCATTATATCAGGCTGCATCAAATTCATTTATGAAGCTGTAGGAGGGCGCAAAACCAATGACTCCGTCTGCTGCCGAGAAAAGCAGCTCTTCTTCAGGGAAGTTCAGCGTGATGCATTTTCCCCTCGATGCAGCCGTGCCTCACACTGCTGTATTTAAAGCAACCTGTGTGACACCGAACCTGTCTAAATCTGTCTGAGGCAAAGCTGAGGTATTCTGCTTGCTTAAGAGGCAGTGAGAGCTTGAGAGCAGAGGCCCGGCCAAAAGTCTGTAGATGAGTGCACATCCCTGCTTAATACAGTTTTCTCATGCATTTTGCAGACTGTAAAGTGCAGGCATTAATGCCAAGCATCATAGATGGAGTTAAATAAGTTTGCATGGCTGAAAATGGGCTCTTCAGATCCCTGCACCCATTCAGAAAAGACCTTTGCTGTCTAGATCAAAACACAGGTGCAAAAAGGATTTCAACTTAACATTTTAGTTCTGCTTCATTTGCCCAGTACTCACTCACACTTCATACAGCCAACCCCATCTTATATTGTGTTATAGCTATAAAAGCAAAGACTGGTATACAGTGAAGACCATCTATTATTGGCTTGACAAAACCTTAAATTCCTACATGTTCTGAATTCAAGAGTCACAGCTGTTGTGAAGAGCACAGGTGCTTCAGGCTTCAATACATTATTTACTCAAGTATATTGAACACTGTCCTTAGTGGAGGAAATATCGCAGCTGTTTCCAACACCTACGCCCCCTCAAGCCAGAGCTTTGGAAAAATTTTTACCTCCTTCCAATACCTCGACTTTTGTACTGAGCAATGCAGAAATGAAAATACTAGTAGGATGGAAAATCAGGTTGATTCCAGTAAGGGCCATCGAAATATACAGATAATGATGAAACTGTCTTTTTTTTAAATTGAATTATTGGATATTAATCATTTGCTAGGTGCCAGCAGTAAAATAATAGGGAAAATTTAAAAAATGGGACAAGACGTAGATCAAAAACAGCCACTGACATCAGTGCACAACACAATATTCACCTATGGGTCCATGTCGGCCATCAGGACAACTATTAGTAGATGCTGATGTTAAACCAATAAATCCATACATCCCTGGGAAAACAATGATTGCCAGCGTTTTCCTGTCTTTGACTAGCATTACTCTCTCTGCTGGCAGCATGCAGTTGCTTTTAGGGGGGCTGATTTTAGGTTATGGTATCAGGGGTGGTGCATTGACTGGAGTATTTGCAAATATCCCACATTTTTAAAAGGATCAGGGGCAGTTTTGGGTTGGTATCAACATGGGAACAACTTTAGTCAGAGAGAGCATAAATCAAACAGATTTTTGAGATTTTATCCAGACTCAAAATTTCATGAGTCTTTTTCCAAAGTGCAAACGAATCCAACTGTGTATCCTAACAAATGTCCTACATCCTAAACCTGCACGCTGATTGGGCAACCACAAATTACATGACCTGATTTCTGTAACTGAGAATCTTATCAACACTGGCCTCAGAGGGGAGACAAACTAATTGGTGAGAGTTTTTTTGTAATGATGAGCGCTTAATTAATCTTTGAAATGCTAGCTTGTGAGTGTTTGAGCTACAAAGGAAACTAGCTGAGAGGATGAAAGTCATCCCGGTCTACTGTGGAGGGATTAGAGGAAATGTGGTGGAGGCATGGAGACAATGGAGCGATCCAAGCCTCCAGTGAGGAAAATCTCAACAGAAGAAATCACCCTGCCTTGCCGCTGGGCCGGCTGACTGACACAGACACGTGTGGGGGCGGTAAAGTGATATCATGCTAATCCCACTGAAGTCCCCAAACCCAATCCTTCACTCCATGAACCAGGCAAGAAAATACACAGGCAGAGACGGGACAGGAGGGTAAGGAGTCCCTGCTCTGCTCTTCTGATATACAGCCGACTTAAAACTCTGGAACTTTGCAACAAATTGTGATGGTTTTATGTTATCTGGGCTGCAAGTCATCTTCTGTATTATTGTTGAGGTTTTACCGTCCCTGAGGCTGTAGCTTAATCAGTTTCTGTCAGGCACAATTTTCTTTAAAAAGGGAGAGAAAAACAGGGTGGAGGCGTTACTTGAATTAGCAGCAATTTCACTCAAAGCAGGTGGTCCTGATGGGAGGACTACAAAGGCAATGCCCTCAACCCCCCATCCCCAAAAACCAATGAAGCAACAATATCTCTTTCTCTAAGGGTTTTCTTGTTTCTCCATTTAGTTATCTTTTTACTGAAGGCATTTTTGTTGGTTTTACACCCTTTCAAGAAAATCTATGCATTGCTTCTTTATTGCTTTGCACTTTCCTGTTTTACAGTCATATCATTAAAACCTGAGATCCTTACTAGCTTGTTTGGACTTTTCACAGTTCCATTCAAAACAAAAGCAGTAAAAAAATGTTTAAAAAACATCCCCCAGTTAAATGTGCAATTATCCTGAAGCAAATCAGTTGCACCAGACTTTGTTTGAGGCTCTGCAGCAGAGCACTGAAAGCTTTTTTTATGAATAATTTTAAGAGCAATGGTATTTGAAATTCTGCAGACGAACAGCTAATGAATTTACAGTTTATCCAATCTGCCTCTTTAAGAAAAATGGATGCAGATATTTTCTGGTTTTAAATGTCAAAGCCTATGCAAGACCTGTACAAAAAATAAAGTACCAAACTTCTGATTTAAAATCAGGAACTATCTGATCAAATAAGAAAACAGGACTCTGTCAAGGGTTATGATGACAGCTTCTAACATATGACATTTAAAAGCACCTAAAACTGCAGCAAAATTCTGTCAGTAACCAAAATGACTCAGTTTTGACACTCTGTTAATATTGTTGACCTCTGACCCCTTCTTCACAGGATTGGATTTTGGATTAATCTACACCTTTCTGACCTTTAACCCTCCTGCAATCCATTCAATGACCCAAGCAGTGCCAAACCCTCCACAGCATGACATCAGGCTGCTTTCTCAGCCAGCAGCAACCTGCTCAAGTTACCCCGACCAAGTGTGGAAAGAAGTGCTCATCCGCCGACAGCCCACTGCTCCACTGCATCACGCTGCAGCAGTGCACACACACACAGGGAGCAGGGAGTCTGTCTCTGCACCCCTCACTCAGGAAAACAAGCCCGGCTCGGCAGCTGAGGCTTTCTACTGGAGCTAATATTGTGGTCTATTCCAAAAATAGAACCAGAGCTATTCTTATAACTATGATGAGGTCTATTCAAATCCACTTTCACTGTTAAAGCGTAAACAACAAGCATGTTCAGTCTGCTTACCCTGTTTAAAAAGGGGAGACTAAATAAAACTACACAGCTCTTGGACATGAAAACCACACTACAGGGGATCCAGTCACTGGAACATTAATGCAAGAGCTTCTCTTGCTTATTATCTGATTGCAATCCCAAAAACCTGCACCTGCTGTATGGGACAGCATGGCAGCTCATTCTGAGGCATCAGACAGTCTGTAGTAGTCAGACAAGTGTAGAGATCCCTGGATGACATCATGAAGGTAATAAACAATCATTTACTTTGAGGAAAGATGGATGTATTCTGATTAGAGGGACTAAAAACCATCACAACCACCCAATACCCTCAAAAAACACTCGAAAAAAGCTGAAACAGTTACTACTGAAGCCCAAAGGAATACTGTGGAAATAGGCTAATATACAGTAACAAACAATAAGGTCAAACCCAGACACTGGCATGTGCCAGAAAGTAGCCATTTTTCCTAAGAGGGGATATAATATTAATAGTCTTTTTTTTTTTTTTAAATCGCCGCTGTAACAAAATGCAAGTAAAGACCAGCTATTGACGAGCCTGCGGGCTAATCAATTTGTAATTTCGGGACGCCCTCGTGCAGACAAAAGAACGGTGCCGCGAGGTGTGAGATGGTGCGGTGTTTGTCTCGCTTCCCAACATCACCTGTCCCTACTTCCTTCCTCCCAAAACCGCATCGTCCAAGGCGAAACAATCACCCTCGACTCACCAAGTACACCGGAGGAGGCTTGCGGCGGGGCAGCGCCCGACTCCGGCCTCTCTGCGTCCCCTTGCTGCGCTCGGTGTCGGTGCCGGGAGCTCTCACTGCCGTCGCCGGCGGTGGTCGCACCACTGGCGGCCGCCGCGGCCGCGGCTCCGGCGGCCCCCGTATCGGGCATGCTCTCTATCAGTGAGGAGCGACGGAAGGTGAAGATATTCTCCGGGAAATTGTGCAGAAGTATCGCATCTCAGAAGGGCAAAGCATGGGTGTAGGTGGCTGGGCAGCCGGCGAGGGTCAGAGTGAAGGGTTAAATTAGTGTGAAAGTGAAGTGAAGGTTGTCGGTGTCGGTGCGGCGGAGGATCATCCTGGTGGTGCTGCTGTGGAGGAGCAGGATGCGCGGTTAGAGGAGAGCGCTCCTCCGACGACTACAGAGGAGGGACAAAGACAGGGAAGGCGGGGGGAGGGGGCTGGCTGATACACAAACACACTCTCACACACTCACACTTTACGACTCTACAATACAATATGATTAATGAGTTTATTTTCCCTTAGCTGATCACCAAAACCGTGAGGATATCTCAAGAATTTTTTTACCAGATATGTGAAAATATACAATATGAAGATAGTCAGCTGTTAGTGCATACTTACCTTATTTAAAGGACACTTCAAGATTTTAAAACCACATTGGCAATTTTTCATAACAGAGGCCTACAGCATTTTTGCACACATAGAGGAAATCAAAATACCACACCACCCGAGAGTGATCCAGCAGACAGACTTCATATTTAGAGAGACATGGAGGAAGCTTGGCTGAATGGATCAGATCCACTCAAACAAAACGCATGGCTTACTCTAATAACATCAGACCTACCTGTGTGATTGCCAGAGTCCTGTTGATAGTTCCAGAGATGCAAACAACCACCTTTAATTTGTACACCTGGTCCTCTCTGCTGCAGGTCTCTAAAGCCAATGGTTTCTGCAGGTAGAGTCCTGTGTGAGTGTGACAGCACTTTCCTGTCCTGGAAGATTAAATAGGGTATGACTTATTTATTAATGCAAAAATATCCCCATGGATTAAATTTTTAGAGAGAGTCCACTCAGGTTTAGGGACAAGAGTCTTCTCCTCAGATCACTGGACACTCTTCAATACAGTCCAACAGCTATAACAACTGTTTTAATTTCATTACCTGCATGTCGATCATTTTATTACGAAAAATAAGGATTTATTTACAAAGAAAATAAGTCTGCTCATAGTTGTTTAATGTCTTGTAGTATGGATTGACATAGCTGCTTCTAGCCAAAGTATGCTTCAAACTAAACACACCTTTAGAGCAAACATGGTGCAGACTAGGTCAACCAGTCAAATATGTGTTTCTGTCACACATGTAAATAGAGGATATGCATGTGTGTTTAAAGAGGGAGGAGGTAGTTTGTTCATCACAATGAAGATTGAAACATTTGGAATAATCTTGAACCACATCAGGATAACAGCTTCTATACGCAAGAGAAAATGATGGTTGTGTGTTGGTGCTGCTCAACAGCTGCGAGGTGGCAGCTGTCATGCTCTGTGCACACAATGAGCCTTCAATAAATAATTGAGATCCCAGGTTAAAGATTGCTCCCAGGCCTCGGGCCATGTCTCCTCAGCATGTGCACAACAGATCTCCTTAGCTGGCCGTCTTGGAAGCCAAGTTTCACTGTACGACCATCAGCCGGAGCAGGCAGCCCTCCCCCTCCTACTACAGCAGCTCACAGCTCTGAAGTACCTCATCTGAGAACAGAAATTGTGCTTACTCACCACCCTCTGGCTTGACAGCTGCAAGGAGCTGCAGTGGGATACACACACACACACACACACACGCACGCACGCACGCACACACACACACACACACACACACACACACACGATGCATGTAGGGCATAAAGGGCCACAATGAGGCCACACAACCGGACACTAGGATATACAGTAAAACACAAAAACTTGTTTAGTACAGAGTAAAGCGAAATATAAACAGGAAATAACATAAACTAGTAGAGGTTATAGCTAACAGTATTGGCACTGAACAAGATGCTTTTTTTCTGTGAATGAGTGGACAAAGGTTATGAGAGCATGAATCCTGCAAATCACAGAAATCAATTCATTTCAGAAATTAATTCATTTCCTTTTGACATGTATAGCACGTGTCATACAAATGTTAACATGGGTCTTGGCTCACAAGAGGAAAAAAAAAGACATCATCTAAATACCAAAGCATTCGTTACTGGACTACAGAGCAAACTGTGTCTTTGTGGTTATTTTGGCATATAATTACTGAAGCAGTTTTACAAAGTAAGCCTCTTTGAAAGCAAATGAGCCCCACTGCTAAAAACACCTAATGCACTTGGTGTCGAGAGATAGAGTGAAGTTTGACCATCCGCCATAAGTCGATGGTAATAGTGCAGAAGAATCAAGACATCAACCCACCTCTGGATGACCAAGAAATAATCAATCTGTCCATAAAGTCTGTCAATATTACTCTGGTATTGCTATTTTTAAAAATATTTTTCTATCTTTTCTCGCTCTTTCAGCAAAGTTAGCTGGATATAAACTGTAAAATGTGTCTGTTATGGATCTAGCACAGGATAAAATGGTGAGCAGTTGTCCCTCTGCAATCAGCTGACCATTGTTATGTAGATAGGAATTAGCGTTGTCAGGATTAAGACTCATTTATGCTTGCCATACGTATGAAAATGTACGAGTCCCTTTTTCTTTTTTACTTTCCTCTTGGAGAAAATTATACTTTATTTATAAATTCCTTTAAACAAAAAAGAAGAGGCTTATCTTTTTTTTTTCATAGAGATTGATTCCTGTATTGAAAAACATGTGTCCCACCATAATACACCTGGTTCATAATGCACAGTAGCACTTTACCCTAAGGTTTCTATTAATGTTTCCCAATACACAAAGATTAAAATAGCAGCAGTAATTATAAGATAAAAATCAAATTTAGGATCTAAAGTATTAATCAGCAATAACAAAAAAGTTGCTTCTAAGATTCCCCTATGAAAAATATGAGATTTAAAAGCATATCATATTTTCCTGAGTTGATATTTGGAGGAAGAAGTCAGACAGAGTTAAAAGGAATTTAAAAATTACATTAAAAAAGACACTGTCTCGTATTTCTGTCTGTAAGCTGTTGTCATTATGTGTGGTCTTGCCTTGCTGTATTGATTCTACCGAAATGAACTTCATTGGCATGAAAGTTAGTGTTACTGCCAAAGCATTAACAATATGACATAAAAAGCTTTATAAAAAATGGTTCAATATACATTTAAATATTCAGCAAACAAGTACAATAAATACATCATTAGAGTACACAAGATTTCTGACAGCCATCATAATACTGTTTTAAAATAAACACACAATAACAAAATCGTAAATAACCAAATAGTGAAAATATTAAACCTAATTATTGCGAATGAAAATAATGAATGGCTTTGACTAATCGAAAGGTTGACAGAGGGACAGAGAGAGTAATTTATTGGTTGGTAGAAGATTAAAATGAGGAAGGAGGGAAGCGTCGAAAAGCAGCAGTAGCCACACGGACCGGATATAAAGGCGCACAATGGGCGGGATTTATATTGGATTGACAGATCCTAATCCTATCAGGGTTTGAATCATGAAGCTGTTCTGAAGATGAGAACCAATTACAACAAACAAGGAGAGTCAAACACTCATCGTGGTAAATGTGAAAGTCGCATGAGCAGGAGAGTAACGCAACGGAGGTCTTACACAAGTGTACAGTGTTTACAAGCCGACATCACACTAACATGTAACTATAAGTTTAGGCTGAAATAGGGTAAAAATGACGCTTCTGTCAAGGACAGATCATACTTTGCAGTGTCATTCTTTACGGAACAGAGAGTGACTAACTATGAAAATGCTATCATCGATTTATAATAGGATATGGAGAGCTGCTGCTGGTCACACACTCCGGACAAGGTTTGTCACTGAGCTCAAACTTCTATTATTTTATTTTTCAAGTGATCTTTTTCCAGTTTTTGTCTTCCCAATGTCATCAGTGATCTGCTTGAATTGTCAAAATTTCAACAAGACAGTACGATGTCAAGGCTAGTAAATAGTAAGACAAAATAAACAGTCCTGTTAATAATGACAGGGACTGCTACAAAGATGTAAACTTGGTTGACAAAAGGAAGAAGGTTTCATGCCCTTCAGAAGATGATTAAAGGACAATTTTATTAACTCTTAAACAACAAAACTCTGAAATATTTTCCTTCATTTTCATTTTGCAGGTATGAAACTGTTTAACAGATGTTTGAGCCTAAGTTTCTTATTATATGACACAATGCATGTTTGAGGTTTTGAGTCCATGTTGTGTCTTGCTCTTTATTTATCTCTACTAGAGGACATTGGCCCTGCAGATTCCTGTCCACCTTTGATGGACTCCCAGCTGGCCTGGCTGATGCTGAGACCATCTTTGCTTTATCTTCAGGCCATGGGAGGTGTGGGGTGGCAGTGGTACGAGTTAGTGGTCCAGCCTCTGCTATAGCTCTGAGATCGATGGCAGGGCTTGCAGCCAGCCTTCCCCCTCCACGAACGGCCCTGTTACGCAGCATCACAGACCCCGTGTCCAAGGAAGTGTTGGACCGTGGACTTGTCCTCTGGTTCCCAGGTCTGCTTCTTTGGATATGTGATGTCTTTTATTGTGTTTTTTTTTACTGCTTTGACTTAAAGTGAATGGCTTTGGTTTGTACTGGAAGTGTCTCATTATAGTATTTTTAGAATAATAAGATGGTTAAAGTAACTGGGTTGCTGAATATTGTAAAGTCTAAATCTGTAAGTGCAAGGTCTTAGACTGTTTTCAGTGACAGAAATTAGTAGATGATCTGTTTAAACCTCACTAATATAAAGAGCTTTGTGTGCATGTGAAGTTTTCTTGGTAGCATCCAGCTGAAATAGGCTTTATGAAGGTATCCTTTGTAATTATGGGCTCAGGTCCTGGTTTAGCTCAGCATTTAAAACACACAGTCTTCAACTTTAGCAGCATGTCATCCCCGAGCCCCTGCACTCCCCATTTACGTCTCTGTTCAGCTGTTTAACCTAATAAAGAGAAAGTACCCAAAAACTCACTTTTGAAGGAGTGCACCCCGGTCACACAGTATCAAGATAACTAAAAGGTTCTGAAGCCTTGTTGTTTCCTCTCATATGTTCTCCCTCAGCTCCTCACAGTTTCACAGGAGAGGACAGTGTGGAGTTCCACATCCATGGCGGCCCAGCTGTCATCACTGCAGTCTTACAGGCTTTAGGTAACATGCAGATATCATTTAAAGTATGGTGCAATGTTGTGTACCTTGATCTGAGGCAGTATAACACACTTGTGTTTACATATCATGTGAAACTGCGTTATTTATGGAGTGTCACTTGGGTCTTCAGCACCATGACTAAGCTGTAAGCCTGCACAGTAACTGGTACGGTCATGTTGCTGTCCATCACTTTTACTTTAGAAGGAAAACTGATGCATTGCGTTCCCATTTCATAGATACTTAAAAAATGTGCTGTGACAGCCATGACAATTCCACAGTGACTGTCAAGTTAAATGTCACTGCAGTTCTCCAACTGGCCTAGCAGGGGGCAGTGTTGTATAAATTAGATGTTGTTAAAAGCCAGATGACCACTAATTATGGACTGAATTGGAAAATAATCAGGGTTTTCTTTAATAAAATTGGCAGAGTAATTATTATTTTAAAAGAATAACAGTCGGTAGACATTAATGAGATGGTAAACATGAAAGTAATAAACAAAATTTAGCGACTGTAAACTAACCCTGACCTTTAATTATGAAATGGTTTAGTGCTCCTGTCATCCTCACCTAATGAGATTTGAAAAATGGTCGTGAAAACAATGAAAACATCACCTCTGTAACCTGCTAATCTGTTTTCATTCTTGTGAACCCTGAGTGACTTTTTCACACCCTGTTTGATCCTCCTCTGCTTGTGTGTGTGTGTTTGTTGGGTGCGTGATGCATGCCCACTACGTGCGTCGTGCATGTCTCCTTGTTTGTACGCTCGGTGTGTGTTTTTGTGTGTGTGCCTCTCTCAGGAAGCGTGCCTGGCATGAGGCCTGCCGAAGCCGGAGAGTTCACGCGGAGAGCCTTTCAAGCAGGGAAGCTGGGTTTAACAGAGGTGGGTCACGAAAAGCACACAGAAACCCACTGAGGCTGATCTTTGCAGAATTTCACGTCAAGGGCTTCTCACAGTAATTTTGCGGGGTTGATGTGGAATAAACAGGGTCAGCACTTTTAGAGTCAAAAATATTTCTTTCCCTTTTAACATATCTTGCCCTTTGAACACCACTCTAGTTAGAGTGTCAGACATTTATGCAAGAATGAAGCTTCTGGGCTTCTGTTCATGGGGAGTTATTGTAAAAGCAGCCAAGTGTGCAGCCTCAGGCTTGAGCAAAACTCTGTGCTGAGTATGTTCTTACAACATATTAAGAGTAAATTTAAGCAGCAGTATACACCATGCTGATTTATTTTAATAATGAGCAATGAAAATGTGTTTCTAATTACAGGATGAAAGAAACAAAATGCCTCTTAAAGTAGCAAATATGATCCCTTTGAAAAAGATCAAATCTTATATTACTGTAATCAGCTCTTTTACACAAAAAGTGTTTGAAAGAAAAAAGAAGTGAAAATTATGATAAAATATGCCTAAAAATCACGTTTTTAAATGCTTCTTAAAGGTGGAGGGGCTCGGGGATCTGATCCACGCTGAGACGGAGGCTCAGAGGAGACAAGCGCTCAGACAGATGTCAGGAGAGCTAGGTCGTCTTTATCAGGACTGGAGCAACAGACTCAAACAGGTACACCCGCCTGTAGTCAATGTATCAATGATGTTCACATGTTCCATCATTTAGGATAAAAAGAGATGCCTCTGTTAATTCCATCAAGTCTGGAGCTCCGGCTGGGGGTGTGTAAACAGATCTTAAAACGCTCTTTTCCTGCAAATTTTACATCATTGCAAAAAAACTCAAATACTTGAATCACATTTCCTGGCATTGTTCACATAAATTTGAATTACTCTTTTCAAATTTACCGTCTCTTTGCACAGGGGAGTGTATCAAGCAAGTAAATCAAGGCTATACAGTAAAGCATTGATAACCATAATCTAAAATGCAATGCCTTCCCTCAGATGAGTGTTTAATATATTTAAAAATCAATAACAAGTGCACATAAAACAGCACAAAAACAACATTACCATATAAAAATGTATGTGCTATATCAATATTCCCGTTTTACAAATGAACCAGACTAGATTGATGTTGTTTTCTCCTGATCATCTGTTTCTGTACAAAAAGGACATCAGTGAAAAAAAAAACATTGCTCCTGGATTGTGAGTAAGCTTGACAGCACAAAACACGGACCCAATTCTCCCAGGAGAGACCCTGTCTATGTTCATGTCGACATTTCCCTGAAAGCAGTGTTGTGAAACAGCCTGTCTGTACTGTGCTGCAGGTCAGACCTCGGCACTCTCGCACCTGAACTGTGTTTTCAGTCTTCTGTCTCTGCAGCTGCTTTACAACACGGGTTCTGATGGGTTAACGTGTGGAAATATGAGGCTTCCTGTTTTCATGTTGGTGTCGTACAGGTGTTTCTTTTCATCACTGAGGATCAAAATATTTATCATCATAGTGTGTGAAAATATTCATCTGACTTTATCAACAGGGCTGGGGAAATAACACAAGATAAAACAGGAGGATGGAAATGAAACATAACAAGGAAACTTAACTTCACAGAAAAGAAACCCACTTTGAAGTAAATTTAACATGTTTCTAAATTATGTTTTGAGGTGCATCAGTCAATGGGTTATGTCATTTTTTAATGTGAATTTCTTTACTTTAAACCAATCTCAAGGTTAAGATTAGTTTGAGTTTTATGATAACTGATAATGCAAATCTCCATAAAGTAAAGTTTAGGATATTTTCCATCAGATTAGAGTTTTTCCATTAATATAAAATTGAATTCTCAGAGCTGTAGTTACATGATCAAGTTTTCTGATTTGTTAATAAAGTTCATCACCTCGATACACTCTGTGACTCTGAGAAAGCCGGGAATGGATCTTCTGTTCAGTCCGGTTCTGTCAGTGCCCCTGAGCTGAATTGATGCTGCTGACTGAGACTTTAAACCCTTAATTTTGACTTCTAATAAAAACTGCTCAAAGGCACTCAAGGAAACAAGCCATTTTGGAAAGACACCACCTGTCTTTGAGCTGTCTTTCCATGTTCATTTACATGAAAAACCGTTATGAAGTTCTTTCCATCACAGAACATCTGGCTTTATATTATGCTGGGTGGGTTAACCATGAATCATACAAACAGCTGCTCTAAGTGTTTATTGTGTGCCTGTCACCAAGGACAGCCACACAATAAAGACACTGATGGATTCGGTGCAGCAGTATTGTTTTTCTTATCTGTGTAGTATCCTGTGCTATACACTGTATGTATAAATAAGTGTCAGAGAGTCGGGTCAGTCTTTAAGTTCAGATGAATTACATTGAAGGAAGAGAGGAACAATAAGGTGTAGCACGCAGGAAATGCTGAATTGCAGGATTTATTTTTTTCCATTTCTGCCTGAATTTGGTGGCAGATTGTGTTAAAGCAAAAGGAAACGAAGGAAGGAGGAGAAGTGTGTGGCATGCCTGAGAGAAACAAAGTGATGACAAATCTATAAACAAAATTGAATCATGATTTTGAAATAGTAACTTGTGACCGTTCTATCTTGAGCCAAAGGTTTAGAAATATCAGGAAAAAACAGTAACGCTTGAATCGTATATTTAACTCTGACATTTGTTCAGGTTTATCACAACAGCAGGTCATTTACTAATGAACACTTCACTTACTGGGTGAAGACCAAAAACCATCAGCGCTGTGAACTCTGTTGGAAAAAAGTACTTAAGTGGTCTTTCAGATCTTTGGCTCCAGATCCGACTGCTCGGTCCAGGAGATCTCCCTTGAGAAAGCCAGTCAAGGTGCCTGTCCGCAGCTTCCCAGGACAGTTCCTAGAATCCATCCACACAAGCGTTTCTGCTGAACTCTGATTTCTTTGAATCCAGGATATCAGAAGTATATGATCTGTATCGTGTAAGGGGTCAAACCTTCCTTCACACACCGAAACAATGCAGTTTTTAACAGTTGGCTTCCCACTTTAGTGAATGGATTTCAGTATGGGAATCTTAAGCTTCCTGTTGTTGTTGCTGTGTAGTCTTATATCTGGTGTTTTTGTCATCGGATGTCAATATGGGTGTGATGGGAAGACTCGATAGTTTTTCTCCTTAATGCACAAGATCTAAATAAATCTCTGAAGTGTTGCAAAAAACTTTGATTCACGATCACACCTGGAAAATAAGTGGAGTTAGTGGTATACGTTTTAAAGTTAACTCTATAATGATCATATGTTGTAGACATGAGTCTATAATCTAAATCTGTCTGTATCAGTAATAAAAAGAACAATTAAAAGTCTGAGAAGACATAGTTAAAAAGGCATGAAATAAATAAAACAAGGTTTAAACAGAGTGAGACAGCTTTAGAAAACAACTATAAAAGTTAGAAGGTCAGACCTAAAGTGCTTTGTGTGCTGTGGGCAAGATTTAGACCAGGTGAGTTCTGTGCCAGAAAGTCAAGCCCAGTCCTCCAGTCAGTCCAGCAGTAAATCATGGTCAGCTGTCAAATGCAGCTCTGAGATCCAGCTGCACTAAGACTGAAATTCTACCACCGTTCTCAGCCAAATGTGACCGAAAACCTGATTGGAAAGTTTATTGGAAATCATCTTTAACTGTTCAAAAAGTGCTTTTTCAATTATCTTAAAAATGATAGATTGGATATAGGCCTATAGTTGTTCATGAGGGTTTTTTCTCCAGGCTTTCTGAGTGGTTTTGGACAGAATCAAAATTTAACTCAAAGCCTTTCGAATGATTCAACCCTGTAAGTTTCTCCTCACTCATTTATTGTGTGCTGATTGCTCACCTTTTTTAAATTTAACTAGACAGTAAAAAAACAAACATTATACAGCTCAACAGAGACAGAGATGAACAAAAGGCACAGTTATCAAACACTGCATACTTTGAGTCATTTAGTGCGTATACATCAAAAGTAGTCTTCATAGTTTGGAGCATACCTCACATAGACCATAAAGTGGTAGACGTATTTACCTGTTTAAAGGTGGTCTCCTTTTTTGTGAAATCTGCTGTTTCAGTGTGTTTCAGACTGGTCAGGATGTCTGATGGAAAATGCTGCTCTGTCATGTTGTGTAAGAGCCCTGCAGGACATCCACTATATTCTTTCTTGCAAGAATTACCAGTATGTTCAACAATTTTCTGTGTGGACACTAGGGGTGGGGAAAAAATGAATTCACATAAGCATCATGATTTTTTGTTTTACAATTTTTAAATCGATTTGTATGTTCAAAAATTTTTTCAAATTTAAGAATAAATCTTATATAAAAAATAAATCTAATAAAAACTGACTTATATGTAATGTGTATTTTGGGGGGAAAAATGGTTCCTGGAATAGTCGGTAGACAATCATAATCATTCAACTTTTTCACTGGTAAAAATGCAGACTAAAAATCGAGAAAATCAACAATATCGTAGAATCGCAATTCAAATCAAATCGGCATCCAAAAAATCGTAGAAGAATCGAATTTGGAGAAAAGCATATCGTCCCAGCTCCAGTGGACACGGGGTACAATGTAAGCTTAGTTCTCAACAGTTTCTGGACCTCATAGAGTTTTTATTCTGCCTTTTGAGCATCAAGAGGAGCTGTGGGCTCAGATTTTTACAGGTTGTCAAATGTAACTCTCATTTTTATTTAATTAATCATGTCTTTCTGTCTCTCCTGTGTCGCTTTGTGTCTCACAGAGTTTGGCTCATTTTGAGGCCTTCATAGACTTCAGTGAAGATGAGCTCATTGAGGACGGGGTCTTAGACCAAGGTATGTATACACTCTGTTCTCTGTGTGGGGAAAAAACAAGGGAGCAGTCGTCCCCTGGGTTCTGAGAGGGAGATGAAGGGGGTCACGTAGGGTTCGGTTTCTCTCCGAAGAGAGAGAGAGGGGGTCCAGCTGGCTTTCCTGTTTGGATCTTCAGCTGTCCATCGTGCATCTCTGTAGGGAGAAGTCGTGGACATGGAACTGCTCTAAAGACAATTTCCTTTAGGAAGTGTGGACAGAAGGCCAGAGGGACGGTGGAGGCATTCGTCTTACCTTCAAAGCCAACCTGACACGTCGCTCACAAGAATAGTGCTGTCAGCAGCAGTGTACAGTCCAACTGTGTGTGTGAGGGAGATTGTGAGAGTGTGTGTGTGTGTGTGTGTGTAAGGGATGTACCCCCTGAGACTGTCGCCTACTGTCTGGCTCTCCTGAAGCCTCAGATGTTCTGAAGTTTGGACACAAAAAGCCTGGGAGCTTTTGTTTATGCTCGTGGCACGAAATGAGGGGCTCACACCCCGAAGAGGAGGAGAATAATCGGCTGCTTTCTAAAATTAGAAAATCGTCCTTTAAGTAGTTCACTATTTAGAATAATTATTTACTTTCAAGTCATATCTGACGCTGTCTTATGTTACCCAAAGTTGAATTATTTGTTATGCAGTCAGGATTCTCACGAAAACGAAGGATGTATCCCTTTTTAAGAGAAATAACGTGCCTTTGATGAACTAAATTGCCAAAAGCGTTTTTCCGTTTTAGTCACATGCGGAAAGTAACAAATCTGTGACCCATTTTTTGGTCTAGACGGAGGTTGTCAGTCATCACAGGGTCGGCTTTTTCCCTTCAAAAGGACGTAATATACACATTTTTTTACAAGGCCATGAAAGTGAAGTTTAACAAGAAACCTCCGTCACATCCTGTTCCTTTTTCTGTCTTTATCTCTTTCTCGACACCCCCCACCCCCACACCCCTCCACAGTGGACAGATCAGTGTGTGATCTGCAGGCAGAGATAGAGCGACACCTGAAGGATGAAAGAAGGGGCGAGCGGTTACGTAGCGGAGTCCAGGTGGTGATCGCGGGAGCCACCAATACACACACACACACACACACACACACACACACACACACACACACAAACAAACAAATCTTGCAGGGATTAAGATTAAAATATGACGTACTATCTCCTAAATACAGACCTTGATACGGCTGTCAGCCACAGTTAGGGGAAGAAGAAGAAGAATCTTTCTAAGTTGAAGCACCATGGACCCACCAAGTTTAGAGAAATGTGACTTACTCATTAGAATGCAAATGCCATCTGCATGGAGAGAAAGTGAGAAAAATTCGGTTTCTGGACTAGACAGGATTCTGTGAACAAGCAGCAGTCTGATTCTAATCAAAGAATTATGAATCAAACCTGAAGGGTTCACGTTAAAATCCGAAGAAACATTTAAGACTTGTTATTTTTCTTTAGAGTTATTTCTTCTGTATAAATATAAATATATATGAATATCTAATCAATGTTGAAAATATGAAATTGTGGCATTCAGATTTCTCCGTCCGTCTGTCATGTTTCCAAGTTTGGTGCCGTCCCGGTGGAACTCTATTGTTGATTATATGGAGGGGTCTGTTTGTTTAACTTGTTCTGTTCTTAAAATGTTTAAAATAACTTAACGTAAACTTTACCCAAAGAAACTCGGCAGGGCTTCCGCACAGCTTCCCATCAAAATAATAGACGTATTTATCAAACTAGAGATTAGATCTTGTTATCATTTCCTGTTCTCCCCTGACGCCTGCGCTCACACCAAGTTTGACAGACAAGTCATAATGAGCTCGCAGCCTCGTGTCCCGTGTGACGACAGGCAGGGTTTGCACCACGTCTGAAAATACCATAGAACATTTGCAATAAACACATCACAAACTGTTGAAGTTATTCCTGTGAATAAGACAAAATACTCTCTGCAAACAATCCCTATAGTCTCACTTTTCATACATTAATTTTACCTACTTGATCATTTTGATGTCTGAAAATACCATAGTAGACACTTTTAACAAATTTAAGAGACATCATGATTTATCCTGATATTATTAAAAGGAAACATAAACAACAGATGGACAAACACTGGTGTGTTATAGAAAATCTGCACTGATTAATATCTGTTTTCTCATACATTATCATTAACTTAAACAAGATTACAGGCACATAGCTTAATTGACTCATATTGTGCAGCTGATGTGTCAGACAGTTGAAATCAGTAGTACCTTTATTTTCATGTAAATGAGTGAAAGTAAATGTAAACTAACCGTGATGTAGTTTAAACTTAATGACCACCTTTTAGCTCTGTGTTCTCAATTTAAAATCTCAATATCCTTCTTTAGAAGACACACACATTATAAATATATTTATAATGTGGTATAATCACGTTATAGCACTGTATAGTTATCAACACTCAAATGATCGTAATACTTTATGGCAATAATCCTACTCACTTTATAAAGCATTTTATCATGACTTAGAAGGTCAGGTATTATTATGTGTTATAACTGTTAACAACTGACTGACAATGCACACATAGATAATGCATTGCAACTGTTGTTAACGGTTATAACACATTATAATACCTGACCTTGTAAGTCATGATAAAATGCTATATAATGTGTTGTGATTATTGCTATTATTATCATAATAACTATAATTATACAGTGCTATAACGTGATAATAATGCATTATAAATATATTTATAATGGGTTAAAGAGAGAGGTGTCAAATAAAGAGTTACCTATATTTTTCCTAACACTTTATTTATTTTTAGCTATATGTGTTACTGTAATCAGTTCTGTTGCATCACAGCAAAAATGATTCCTGGTCCGATTCCCAGCTGGGGCTGTTTTCTGTGTGGAGCTTGTACATTCATGCCTGGGTTCCTTCTGGATCCCCTCAGGTTAATTGGCAGTTTACTCCTGTAGTCACGGGTTTTCTTTGATCCTCTGTATCTGTGTTAGTCCAGTGTTCACTCTGCCTTTTGTCGCATGGCAGCCGAAGTAGGTTCCTGCCCCGCTGTGACCTGAACTAGATAGGCAGTGGATGGATGGAGAGGTGGTTTGAGGATCATTTTCTTTGCTTATTACACTAGCTCAGCAATATTCATTGAGCCAATAAAGCTACAGGAGAAGAGGAAAACAAAGTACTTTTCTCATTCATCAAGGCTTTGTTTATACCAGAGGCACCATTAAGAGGCAGCTATCAGTTACAATGACATGGAGTAAATTAGAAAAACACCGAGATAATTAAGCAATTAATCTTAAGAGCAGTGAAAGTGCAGCTGAAATGATGCACTCTTTACTGCTGTTGTAGACATGTTTGCATAAAAATACAGTGCTACAGTTACTGCTGTAAGTTCAGCACTTTTTATATAACAAATAGTGTTTGTGTATCCAGTGGTCTGTAGGCTGAGGACAGTGTAAAAGTGTCAAAAGTTTGGGAGAGATTCAGAAGTGTTTTTTTAAATCCTCAGGTTTGATTACCGTGATTTTAGTAATAAAAAAAAAACAAAAACAGCTGGTTTTCATACAAATTTATTTCCAGGCCAGAGACCTGCAGCCATTGTGTCTCCCATCCCCGGCACCACCAGGGACATAGTAGAGACAGCGCTTGACATCGGTGGATTCCCTGTCCTCCTGAGTGACACAGCCGGCCTCAGAGACAGCCCAGACCTGGTGGAGAGGGAGGGGGTCCGCCGCGCTCGGGAGAGGTAAGGAGAGGAAACTCTTTATTATAAATAATCAAAGAAATAAAAAGTTTTTTTTTTTTCTTTAAGAGATTTAATGAGGCGGACAACAAAACAGAAGTAAACTGCTGCGTCAGCATCTGTTCACATGTTTAATATAAGACAGGACAAATCAGCCTGAGACTGTTGGAAAAAGACCTCGAAAACAAAGAAAGGAAGAAATAAGTCAATGCTTTTTCCCCCGCACATGATGCTGGAGTCTTGTAATGTCTGAGCAACATCCAAAGTTTATACTATTGCTGAGACATGGTTATAAATACACAGGACAAACACTCTCAGGAGGTTGCATAATGAAGAGCCTCCTTTCCTCATTTTTACCATTCTTCATGTGTGGTGTTGAGAATGGACGTATACGGCCATTCACCTGACAGCTGCTTCCACTGTTTACACCAGGGAAAAAAAAGGTGTACTCGTAGGGCTTTTCATGACTGCTGTATCCCACATAAAGAGGCAAACAAAGGCACTTATACACGTTAGTAAATCACAGACATGTTTAATCATGAGTTCAGTGTTAGAGGAGAAATGGAGGAAAAGAGGGAGGCCAAGCATCACACCTTTTGATGGATAATAAATTCCCTGAGGAGTGAAAATTGAAGTGTTTGTGTTTTTTCAGTTTTTTTTGACAGATGCAAAGATAGGCAGAAAAAGTAATGCAGTTTATAGGACTTAGAGTTAGTTTGAAACAGTTTTATGGTGACATGTCTGATAATCAACTACAGAATTTAAAGGAGTATTCAGTATAAAATATGACTGTTTGCAATTTTTTAATGGCTGTTGACAAGATGCAAAAGCATCTGAAGTTACAACCTCGTGTTACATCACTGCATGTTTTTAGGGACTGAACTATTTTTGGTGGTGGAAGATGTATGTGGGCTCACTGCCTTTCTTAAAAAAAGATGCTGCTGATTGTGGATTTTGTCATATAAATACATCATGACGCAAGAGGGTACAAAGGAAAAACATTCATGAAAGTCAACATGGGAACGTGACAGAGGTAGAGAAAAGGTACATTTTCAATGCAAACACTCTGCGATTCTTTCTCTGTTTGTTTGAGTTATTTGGGCGACCTGGTGGCTCCATAGGAAGGGTGGGCACTGTGTGTTCTTAGGGGGACTTTCTGTGCAGGGAGCAGGTCAGGGGCTCGTGACCTGGGTCACTACAGGAAGGACGTGGTAAGTACAAGCATCCGCTGCTGCCGCTGCTACTCCTGACGTCCCTGTGGGACGAGGTGCAGGAGTGCAGAGGGTGTTTCAATCAGATGAATATGATATATTACTGATGCCCTGATCCATGTTCCTCTTCTGGTAAGATATTAAATATTAACAAAACCAGAAGAAAAACTTGATCGATCTTTTACAGGCTGACATCTTTATTCTGTATATTCATCAGTACCAGTCGGGCTTAACCTGCACTTATTTACATTTACTAATTTGGAATTTATACAGAGTGCAGGTGTCACTAATGTAAATGCAATAATTTGGTCATAAAACAGATACGACTGAGGTTTGGGGTTATCTCAGTGATATGAGATTTTCAACCTAAGGGGTCATGGATCTCTGAATAAGACTGATTGACGTGATGAAGTGTTCAACACTGAGGATGACATAATGATGAAGCAGAGACCACTCAGTGTTTGGGGTTAAAAACAACTGGTCTGTTGGTTTAAAAATGATCCATCACACACATCTCAGTATGTGCAGGCTTGAGGCAGTGGATCTGTTGCTCTTGAAAAAATAGATGGTGTACCTCAGGGCTCTCTATTAGGTCTACTGTTTTTTTTATTTTTTAATCAAGGTTATAATTTTGTGGCATCATAATTGGTCTAGAGCCATTCAATTTATTTTTCAAAGGGATGTTGCCCCTCAGAGTGTACTGCATAACAACAGAAATGTAAACACAAAATGAAGAGAAAAACACACACGTTTCTTACAGTCGAACACCGTTTGTGCAGCTGTTTGATCTTGTTGCAATGAAAATGCGCAGGATCCTGTTATTTACTGCTCTGCTCTATTGTAGTACCAGGCTTCCTGTCATTTACAAAGTGCTTTTGATACTAAACAAGACCCCCTCCTGTGGAGACTGTTATCATTGGAGCTTTGAGGTTCATTACAAATCGGAAGTTTTTCACTCTTCATCGAGTTGGCCGGGAAAAGGGTTTTAGGCGTACAGTTCCTGCCATCTGGAATCTGCTTTTGGAGGATTTGGGCTGGATCTGGGTTTTGCCATCCAATTGATCTTTTATTCCACATAGCGTTGCCAATTTATGAATATACCAACAAACATGACAAATCACAGGGTGATATAATATCACAAGAATTAGGCATGATGAGTCGAACAACATGTTTCTGGTGCTCTTATCACTGCACCAGCCATCTACCCAATACTGATATTTAATGACCTGCAGACTGTGGATTTTAATGTTAGAAAATGCAAATTTCTAAGCAAAATGAGTCTTTGATTTTATGTTTAATTCAGGTAAAACATCATTTTTCTTTCTGTTCATCCAGGGTGGAGCAGGCAGATCTGACTCTGGTGGTTGTGGACTGTTCTGATCTCCCAGCTGACACACAACAGGCAGCAGACTTCCTTCAGGGACACATCAAGACTGTTCTGCCCACCCAGGAGTCCTCAGAAACAGGTGAGACACTAAGTGTCAGATATGCCATATTTCTAAACCTCTAGAAGAACAATAAAGAAAAGCCTAACTGTAAGGTTGAACATATAACTAAGATTTGAAATGGTCAAAGCTTGAGAGTTTGAATTTTACTGAGACATAAGGTGATCAGTTGTAGCTGCAAAATTTGAAAATCCAGGAGTAACTCAACTTCTTTTGTAGAAATAAAGAAGTGGTCCAGATGTCACAGGCTGTAAAAACAGCTTAAAAGCATCAGGAGAACTGAAATAGAAACCTCTGAAAGTTTTTTGCCTCCATTCCTCTCTATAGAGTTTCCCACAGACAGGTTTCTCCTGGTGCTGAATAAAACAGACCTGTTGCCAGATGAGCAGAAACAGAAGCTGGACAGAGAGCTGAGACGGGTCCCTGGACTCCCCTCAATGAGTCTGATCTCCCTCCACAGCAATGAAGGACTGCAGGACTTTCTCACAGAGCTCCATGGCAGTGTCAGAACTCTGTGAGTGAACACAACTCATGTTTTTTTTTTTGTTACTTCTCTCTTTAGCTGCAAAAAGTTAATAATCGCATAAACATTTCAGTAATTTTTCAGGCAGAAATGAAAAGTATCTTCTGGTTTCTGCTTCTTACACATGAGAATTTGTTACTTTACTGTGTCAGTCAAGCAAATGTTGGAGTTCATTGCTATAAGTTTGGAAATAATCGAAGCTGAATCTTTGGGCTCTGGTTGTAAAAAGGTTTCGTAAAAATTAATTGTCATTTTGTATGAAAAATAAAGTAATGGATTCATGTGAAAGATGTTTTTCCTCATAATCAGCGACTTTAAAAAGTGTGGTCGCGGCCCTACTTTGCCCTACTTTCGCTCCTAAAGTACAGGTTTTTGGGTCAGATATTATATGGGTCACTGCGTCATCTGGGTTTTGAAATCCCACTTAAGGGCACTTAAAAAAACAGGTTTGTTTTGCAACATGGAGTTTTATAAGTGGGGGTTTATTTTTTTTGTCATATTTCCCTCTTTTCGAGTGAAAAAAGAAAAACAATATGTGTTGATTGTTCTGGTTCATTTTGTTCTCCAACATCCTCTGTAGGTGTGGTGACCCTCTGTCTGGTGCCCCCACCCTGACCCAGGCCCGCCACAGGGCCCACCTGCAGCAGTGTTGTGTAAGGCTGGCACAGTATCACCGGTACCGTGACACTGACCTCGCTCTGGCCGCTGAGGGGGTCCGGTTGGCTCTCACCAGCCTGGGCCGGATCACCGGACGGGTCGGGGCGGAGGAGATCCTGGATATCATCTTCAGAGATTTCTGCATTGGGAAATAGTTGGATGATTAGAATCCAAAACAAGAAATACCTGTAATGTTCCCCGTGTCTGGGTCTGTGAGAAGGTGGCATTCTTGTTTGGTCCCGGGGCATCCATAAAAGAAGTGGGCCAAAAGCCTCGGCATCGTGCCAATCTTCAGACAGCAGGAGCTGAAAGAATGGAGTTCATGTTCTTGGCTGCAGGTTCAGTCTGCTCCCGAGACACGGAGGTGTTTGTTTTCTGTTGATGCTGTTTAACAGACTGGAATAGTTTCAGAGTGATGACAGGTGTCTCAAAGGCCTCGTGTGCCGCTCAAGTGTTTGGAAATACGAAGTCGTAATTTTAAAAATAGTCGTGTAAGCCTTTGATAGGTGAAGATTGAGCTCTTGAGACACAACAGAGCAGATGAGATCATTTAGAGGTATGCCATCTGGAGGCATCTTCAAGGTCATGGACTCAGAGTGTGGCTGTTTACTGGTAATGCAGGACAATGCAGACAGGATTTCAGCGAAGGAGCAGCGTTTCACTGTCTTTTGCATATTTGTGACTTTTAGAAGGTATTTGTCGTTTTATATTTGCAGCTGAATGTCTGTTATGATCGCTCTCATGCTCTAGACACAAGCTGTCATCAGCAAAATGTTTCACTTTGATCATGTGAAATCGTTGCTCAAAGGACTGTTTAAAAACTGAACGGTTATTTCACGAATGATCAAAACATGTCACATAAATTCTCAGATGTGAAGCTAATGGCATCATTTTGCTAATTAATCTCATTTACCTCCCAGACAGACGCTGGAAGGCTTCCTCAAACAGCGTCCAACGGTTTTAAATAAACTGACTTTTCACAACAGGAATTGGCAGCGAACACGACATCAACATGACATCATCCTCAATATGACAAAAGTTACAAACCAAAAGAACATTGGCATCAAATATCAGGCCACTCTTTAGGATTCAAGTCAGATTTTTCAATCTCACTCTGTACATTTGTTCTTTTTTTGATGAAAAAGTTCAGATGATTTCAGGTTGAACATACAAAATATTACTCACCATGTCTTTTTAAGAGATGCTTCTTTTTCTCACCGTTATTTAACATTTAAAGGCTTTGAGAAGGGTATTTAAAGGTCGTCATCACATGAATTTTCACAGCATCACATGCCAGAATATCCACTTTGGTTTAAAACAATAAAGATTTAACCTTGAAGTTAATGATAACTCGTTTCTTGTTTGTTTCCAGCTTCTCTTGACTGTCTGAGTTCTTATGTATGCCTCTGTACATCACATTTGTGAGTCCAGCATCATAAATCCTATAATATCAGACATATATTATGTAAAGTTGGTCAGAGTGACCCAGCTCCCCTCTCTGCCCTGTGGGAAAAAGACGTTTTTGGAGGCGATGCTCTCGGTGCCCTTTGTTCTCCTGTCAATCTGGCCTCGATCAAATATTTATGTTTCCTTTGTTGAACTCCTCAACCTTCTCCCCTGCCTGGTTACGTCTCCTTCTGTCTCTGACGACATTTGCCCTGCTGTCCACCAGCTTCAACTCCCCGTCTCTTCAATTTTTTTGTCTCTTCTCTCCGTCTTCGCTACCTGACCTTTTCCTCTTTCCGCAGCGCTCTGTCAGCCTTTTTGTCCTCTTTCATGTTGGATCTGATTAATTACAACAGAGGGGGAGTTTGGACTAAAAACAGGACTTGCTGTCATTAGGAGGCCGTAAATTTTGTGAGAGCGGTTTGTCTTTGAAGTAGAGCCTGTGTGTTTTGTTGTTCATGTTTTCAGCAACTGTGTAAATTCATCACAATCCTTTTATGAAAAAAATGATAAAATGTTTCTGCTCAGACAGTCTTGGTCATAAGAGAATTTATCTGTAATAAAACCATCAGGCCAAACTCTGAATGAAACTGTCAAAGACCTGTATGTAGATGGAAAGATGGATATTCATGGTTTCTTGAGGCTATTATTCATCTATTGGGACATTTTACTTTCTTCTGCTGCCACTGTGAGTTTTTATTAGTGTTTGAGATCACAAACCTCATCAAATATCACCAAGATATTTAATTTCACTATATTAATGCCTCTCTTTGTCCAGGCGGGTTTAAGAAACCTTAAAAAAAAAAAGTTTTTTGGGTTCATAGCTATCAGACCAATCCAACAGAAGTTGAGAATTTACTCCAGAAAACTTGACTCCAAATCTCACAATGATGCGAGGAAAAAGCTAAACAGTCTTGATTTATTCTCCATAAATATTCTGGTACATCCTCTGAAGAGCACGAATGGCTTTACATCAATTTATAAACAAAGGTTTAAAGATGGGAGAAGAAGTTTGGAAAGTTATCCTTCATCCAAATCCTCATGTGTTTTTGACTCAAACAGCTTTAGTGTCAGCTTTCTGCATGCCGGTGTCCTGTGGTTTCATCAGCGTCCGTCCTGGGATGCACTGTCGCCCCACCCGCTCCACCCTGAACCCGTTTGACTCCAGAGTCAGAGTATATGGGAATGTGTTCAGGTCTATACGTAGGATCGAAAACACTTCATGTTGGACAAAGGATTTCCTGCAGACCAGGAGGCAGACTCCTTCACCTGTAGCACTCACATCCATCACTGCAGAAACTCTCAGTGAGTCATCCTGGGTTTCATTATGCAACATGGAAGCAGTCGTGAAAGCCTGTTACGTCTGCATGACTGTATAATCTTTTTCCAGAGCTGATGTAAGATCAAATTCATTTTTTTATAGTCCTGGATTAAATTTAGAAACAGCATATTTATGAGGTAGCAATTTCTGTCAATCAGTTGATTTAAAAATACGTATTAGCTACAGTTTTCCTCACTTTGAAATGACTAAATATTCAACAGAACAAATCAGAGTCAACTCTGTTTAAAGTGAATAAATGATAACAGATGTGTTTGATTAACTCATGATACTGGCTCTATAATACTGCTGTATCACTACGTTTTCATTAATGATACATCCAAATCAATAATCTATTGATTGGTAAAGCATGACTTGTTAAGAAATCAAAAAGTGATTCAGAAGAAAATTCAGATCTCTCTGTTTTGATTATGCATTCCTCCAAGTCACAACCTACTGATCATTTTTTGGTCTAAAAAAGGTCTAATAGACGTCTAAATGTAGCCAAGACGACTGGTCTAAAATCAGGCTACCACAGGTCTAAAAATGAAACTTTTTTAGACGTCTAAATTTAAGTCTAAATCTGGGCCATATCTATACCACACTGTATATTGCTCAACGGCTATCATAATTATTTTGGTTAAGTTCTTGGAGATCAATTATGCAACTCACAGTTGCTTTTTGAAATAAATAGTTATTGAATAATGGGTTAAAGTGTAACGTCTAAAATCTGTCTAAAAATATACAGAATCTAGACATTTGGACTAGTTAATTTAATCAGGACTAAAAAAACTAGATGTCTAGTACCGTCTATTGCTCAGTGGGAAGATTTTTAGACATGGCTGAATATAAATGATGATTTTTAACCCTTTCAAGACTTAAAAAACAGATAAATTGTTTAAAAGTTCAATTGAAAAAGGACATGTTGTACAACCTCTTATACATACATTTATTCTTCATGTGAGACTGTAATAATCATAAAGGTGCTCTAGGAAAACACAGTCCGTCTCCAGCGACAGGACCATATGTGCTCATGAAGGGAAAGGGAAGTAGTAAAGTTTGAGAACAGTCAATATAGCAGCTACTGTGCAGTAACTCTGAACAACCATAAAAAAGAAATTAAGGAGCTATAGATCCAAGTTTAAGCATTAAAAGTCAACATTTGGTCAAATTTGTTGTTCATTTTTTAAATTTCTGACATGAGGTCAAAGGGACTGTGAATTACTGCGGATGTGATGATGTGTTTATGTCTTAGTCGGTGTATGTATTGACATCCGGACTGCAGCAGACATTCAAAGGTGTGAATCACAAGGAAACATAAATGGAGCTATTTCAGGATCTTTCTGTTTATAGCTGCCAAGTGAGCAGCTGCTGCCTGAAGTCCAGTCTGACTGTGTATTGTATTTTTAATCTTGGACAGATGCCCAAGACAAAACAGTGAAGGGAGGAAATCGGTCTTTGGCTATATGTATTTTTATTTTTCACAGTACACATAACAAAGTGAGTGACACACAACAGGAATATTTACACCAGTGTCATGAACAGATTTTTACATTTACCCGGCTGCTAACCGAGGATTTTTTTCACAGCAAATATTTAAAGACAACAACACAATCTTAAAACAAGCATGCCATGACCAACAACTCTAAATATGTTATAATATGGAGTCTGAATATTTACAGGCTGTGTGGGTGGAAGAGTGTGGAGAATATGTACATGTTAAAGTTAAGATTATTTAGGGGAATCATTGCAGGCTCCTGATGTTCCTCTCACGCTGGAATTCATCTCACCTAGAAGACAAAACAATTGATAGTTAAACTCTTATTAACACTTTTTCATTCTTGTAAGTAAAGCAAAAGCTCCTGTTACGACTGTGTGTTTCTTGTTGGTCATTTTTTTCCACTTTTGTCTTCCCCAGCTCTGCCCAGGTGAAATCACTGACTGAAAATCAGCTTCACCTGGTCCTCAGAGTTTAAAACCTTCTTGTTCAGGGGATCCTTGTTTTTTTTGGTTCTCTGTGTTTTAGTTGACATCTTAATCTTTGGTAAACTTTTAAATGTGTTTTCTGTTACTTTTAATGGGTCAATGTGTGAAAGATTTTTAGCCCCATAGGGCCGCCTTGGAGTGGACTCCTCAAAATAAGTCACTCACTATAACAGCACTTCTTATGATCCAGTTTTTAGTCTAAAATTAAATTTACCGTTGGTGGTCTGCTGAGGCCAACAGAGGGCCACTTCTGTCCGATCTGCGGTGGAGCAACCTGAAGACCAGCTGGTTTAGGAATACTGGGCTGTAATAAAACAAAGAGTCATTAATATTATTAAAAAATCAAACAAAGATACCAACATTTATGCCTTCTTCTCTGACAGAGAACTCTTAAAACCTCTGGCTTATTTTTGTACGTTCTTGCTGTTTGTGAACTCATGACCCTTAGTGAGAGGTTTTCCGTCGTTATCTCTCCTGCCCATCCTTCCTGAAGCTGCTGCCCTCAGATTCCTCTTTTCTGCTGAGTACAAACAGACCTCCTTACCTCTATACTGCTGCAAATGCAGCAAATCTTATGTAATGGCACAGAGGTGGGGGGTACTTATAGAACCACAAAAACAGGTCCTCGGAGATCAGACCAAAATGTTAAATAAGAGGACTCTCTCATTTGTGTTTAACAATTTCAAATCCTGCAACTCCCTTACAGAGTCTTTTATCATTTCCTTGAATGGAGCAGAAGGTGAGATTGCAGTGTTTATGTTACCTTAAAGTTGGACTGGGCATTTGGGATCATTTGCCGGAGGGTCTGGAGCTCTTTGTCTTTCAGGGCCACAGTGTCCTCTTGCAGCTTCTTCTGCTCTCTCAGCCGGTTCTGCTCAATCAGTAATTTCTCCACCTGAAATAAACGGGCGTGTTTTATTTTAAATGGACAACAAAACTCCTCCTACACCTCAGCTCCTCATATCCTGCAGTCTGATTTAAGATCTGTTAGGAAATCCCAGTTTTATGACCGGTTACTGAGAGAGTCCGCCTGCTTCCACACGTTTGTACATCAGCGTTGTTTAAACTGACCTGGTTGTCGTGAGTCTTTTGCTTCTCCTGTAGTTGTCTGGCAGTCTCGATTTCCATCTCACTGCGACTGCGTTCACACTTCTGCAGGTCAGAGCTTAAATGTGCGGTTTGCACCTCCAGACGACTGGACAGGGCCTGGATCTCTGCCACCTGGAAGAAGAAAATCATTTTTTAGAGATGTGATGTACTTCTCATCTGATGAAAAATATTTTCGTATTTACAGCAGAAAGCCGCAGAGGAACTGTAATTGGTCCCTCCACTGTACTAAGCATGTTTCCAGATGGCATCTTTACATCGTCACACTTGTTTTTCTTTACATGTGTCTATTTCTGTCCATCAATGAGTGTTTGTTAACGTACATTATCCTCAATGTCATAATGGAGTACAAGCTGAACAGCTGTCCCGGGTTTTAAATCTGCACTGAATGAGTCCCTGAGGGAAATGACTCCACAGTTTAATGTTGCTCTAAATCAAGCATTGAGGGTCTGTGACATTAATGTCGCTTAATTATATTTTTAATATGAAGCAGATCATCAGTTTGACTGTGCCGTTTCAATGCTCTTGTGTAACACTAATCATTGAGAAAAGTGCCCGTTTCTCTTTCTGCAGGGCTCAGCTAATGTCAGAGATAAGGGAGTTTAATTAAAAGATTAATGAACAGTGTATTATGAAGTTTTATTCGGTGAGGTCACTTCGCCTTCAGTTAGAAAACAGTTTAAACTGTGAGGAACGTCGTGAAGCAAACTTTGTGTTTACATTCAGACTCAACAGGATCCGTCTTAAACATCATATACATCTAAATTTGCTGCAATGCACGGTCAGGTAAAAATGTCCTGTTTTTTATGGGGGAAAAAATTGCTTTTTAAAAAATTTACACTGTCAAAATGAGCTTGTTTCATGTAGTTTCACACTGAATATCTTTTTACCTGTTGCTTAAAAGACTTTTAAAGGTTTCACACTGTACTCTGAAGGACTTTTTTCTCCCTGGAAATCCAACACTGACTCAATGACTCATAAAATATGTGGAAAATAAGTGAAGATCATTTGTTTTTATGTTGAATATTGTCTTGTTATGTTATGGTCCACCTGAGGACTGACAAGCTTTGGCCAAGAACAGCATCCTTTGTAAATCTGGACCATGCTGGATACAAGGAAAACAAACAGTGACTAAAGTGAGCACAGCCACTCTTTGTCTGACAAAGCGGCAGATAACGGTTTGATTTAGAACGGAAAGTTTGACTTTTTTATCACTTTGTCATAAAAACACTGACAAAGGGTTAAAATGTCTCAGCTGTAAAGGAAATGATGTTTGTTGAGCCTCACTGAGTCTCGTATCACAGAGCTGCTGTGTCAGCCAAAATACACACCTCGAAAACTCGAGCTTTCACCCTGAGTTCATCCAAACGGCCGCCTGTCTCTTTAGCTCGGTGTGTCCTGAATGATGCAGAGGATAGACTTCCTCCCTCGAGAAACTGGCTCTCTTTTCAATCTGTTCTTTGACTTCTACGAGTATTTCAGATTTGTTACATCAGCTTCGAGGGAACTTTTAAAAAAGGTTGACAACAAAGGAGTGCACAGACTGAAAATCGAACTTTCACTAAATTACTCGAGTACTAGACCTGTGAACTTTTTTTAAGGGTCTATATTTCAGTAAGTGTTGAATATTTTAATTTTTGGCAGAATAAGTTACTAAATCTTTTAGACTGAAATCTAAAAACACATTTTAAAATTCAGTGTTTTTACGAGTTAAAGCTCCTGTGAGGAAGTTTCTGCTTCTTCAATTATGCAACCCTGGCTGACAAAGTGAAACCTCTGATTTCTGTACAAACTTTATGAAAGATGTACTTTTTATTTAACAAAAACAAAAAAGTTTTGATGATAACATCTAACCCAGAATTCATGAAATATGTTGCACGAACCTTGTTTCCCACTCTGTCCAAATACATCTGGAATTTATTCTCCACGTCTCTGGACAGGTTGGTGCAGCTGTTTCTGATCTTCTCCATCTGCTCCTGCTGGCTGTCACAGGTGAGGTGAAAGGTCAGCTGGTGGGGAAACAGGTTATTGATCCTGTTCAGGAAATCCTTGGTCACGATTTGGATCCCGTTCAAAGAGTTGGCAAAGTCCTCTTTGCATTTTCTGATTAAAAACACAAAATCGATCTTTAATTAGACTGATCTTCATATGTTGAGTTATATTAAAAAAGAAAGAAACAGGCAGGTTACCTGGTGTAGGCGGTGAGCTGCTCACTCAGCTTGGTGTTTTCCCTGCGCAGGACAATAGCGTCCTGGTGGTGTGTGTCTCGCTCTTTCAGGGCGTTGTCTCTCTCCATGACCAGATACTGAACCGTCTGAGTGAAATTAGCCTGTATGAGCTCTATCATGGCTTTCTGCTGCGTGTTCAGGCTCTGCAGAGTCTTCACCTCACCTGAGGAGTTCAGTTGAAATATCACCATTTACTTTAATAGTTTTGGTTCATTACTTCTGTGACATTTTTAATTTCCCACTCTAAAAATGAGCCTGTCTTAAATTTGAAGAAAACAAAATGACTTTTTAGAGACCAGATGTTAGAAATTGATTTAAAATGACTCCTGAAGGGAAGCGAAGGAACTTTTTATAATATCAGAATAACATTTTTCAAAACCCGTCATCAATTGTTAACAAAAAATCGTTCTTGATTTTGTTGTACTAACATAACTACAAATAATTATAACAAATAACTCATCAATACAGCCTGACAGATGTTTTATTAGGAAATAATCCTTTAAATAATTAAAGTTAAAAACCTGTTACGTGTCAAACTTCACACAAATAATTTAATAACAGAAAAAAATCATACTGTGTCAAACCAGAATATTGAACAGTATTAAACCAGTACATGTAACAGAATTAAACCGGTATATGTAACAGTATTAAACCAGTTTATTTGACAGTATTAAACCAGTATATGTAACAGTATTAAACCAGTATATTGAACACTATCAAACCGGTATATTTAACAGTTTTAAACCAGTTCACCAAAACAGTAAGGAAGTACATACCACTGGAAGTGACCACAATCGGGGTCTGGACAGGAGGGTTTGGTCGCTGCGTCATCATTTTCATGGTCATTGCACTTGTTCTCTCGCAGGTTAACTTAAAATGGAAAAAAAATATGGAAGTTTAAACTCACAGGATTGTTAATAATTTTGATGTTATTATTACGCTAACTACTGTTCTGAGCTAATTATTTAACACATCCGTCTATCATGATTCATGATGCTGATTTTGTGTGAACAAGAAGGCTGACTGTGAACCAGATGTATCTACTCCAAGATAAACAAACCCGGTCTTAACTAATCTAAGTTAAGGTAACCTAATCTAACTCAACCTAACCTAACTCCACCTCACTGTAATTCTTCCTTACTTGGTTTTCTTTATTTCACTTTTCTAAACACATTTCTAAATAATAACTTATTCCCCTTATTTTTACTTCAAGTGTATGTACATTTTCATACTTCTACTTTGGTACAGATTTTTAAATACATGATTTTTTTTTTTTTCTTTCAATGGAAAATTTGAACAGCGGGGTGTCTGTGATTCTACTCAAACGCTTCCTCTAACGCGGGTGACCAATCGGAAAACCAGAACAATGTCAAAGGAAATAATCATCATAAAATAATCATGTACACTGTAAAAACATTCTTGTTGTTTTAAAGGCAGATTTGACCCATTAAACTGCTCTTTGCCACATCTTATCAGGTTCATCATATCATGTACTTACTATTTTTCCTCTCAGCGTGTGCTCTGTGTTGTTGGCCTCGGTCTTCACTTTGACCAGGTCTGCTTCCAAAGCGGTTTTCTCTGCAGTCCGGGCTCCCAGCTGAGCGCCCAGATCCTCTTTCTCCTTCCTCAGCTGCATGTTGTTCTCAGTCAGCTTGTTGAAGTTCATCTCCAGATCCTTAGACAGAAGACAGCACTCAGCATCATCATGACTGTGATTTAAACATCTGGGCATGTGGAGTTAACACTTAGAAATGAAGATACCATAATGATATTTAAATGAGAAATCATTATGCGTCAAAACTGAGGAAGGAGATGATTGTTTTTACTCTCTATGTCCTCTCTACTTAGAAGTCTGACTCATTGTTTCTTATCAGAGGCTAAAGTGTTGTTTAACTTTGGCTCCTTTCTCAAACATGTCTGAATTGTGGTCTCTAATATCAGAACAAATAAAGAGAGGTTATTTCAGCAGAAAAAAATCTCTCTGACCTTGACCCTCTTTTCCTCCGCAGTCTTCTCCGGCTGTCCGTAGATGAGGAAGAGCACCAGGCTGACGATGATGAGAGACTGGATGAGGGAGGAGAAGAAGAAGACGATCCTCATGTAGTAGCCGCAGCTCTTTCCTCTGGACCTGTGCAGCGGCTCCCTTGCCTCCAGGCCAAACTTGGCCCGGGAGTAGCTGGAGCTGTACATGGCTGTTGGGGGTGAAATGGTGGCGGCTGGTTTTTAAAAGATCTAAGCAGAAATTAAATTACTGTTGACAATCCAGCAGGTTTTCCCCCTCTGAAGTAATCTCTCCTTTCTGTGGATCAGGCTCTAAAGCTTCAAGGTGAACTCTGTCAGGCAGAAAATGTTGAAAAAGCTGCAGATGATGTTTGTTTCTCACACTGACAGGCAGAAAAGTCACGTATGGATGGATGTAAACAATGACCTCTAGGTGTGTAGAGGGGCCATGTTTATAAATGCTGCTGGAGGCACACTTCCTGGCCCCGCCTTCTCCTCTCTGTCTCTCCTCTCTTCACGACCTCTGTCACATTTCCAACTCCCAGATGCACCACTAACCGGTCACCAGAACCTTTTTTCTCTTTTGGCTGGAACAAAGTTTAGGAAGGTTAAAAAAGTTTAAGGATTGCCAACAGGCATGTTTCAGGATGGAAAAACACTGTGCTCTGGATAATTATATAATCTGAAATGATTTTTCTACAATAAAAGTAGGGCAACTTTGTCTTCAAACTGAATATATTCTCACTTTTTAACTATTGAGATTAATTAACTTGGCAAACATTTTCTTAATCTAATGGGCGAGTGGTATCTAGTATTTCACCGTAGAGTTATTATCTGATTTATGTGTACACTGCTGGTGACTGGTGGTCTGAAAGTTCCAAAATAACTGATACTTGGTCTTCTTTGGGGAATCGAACCTCTGTCAGATCAGAGGTTGTCAAAATGAGTTGTAAAAATATCACATTTTTGCTCCTGTGTTTTTTCTACTTTGGTTTTAAAAGATCATGAAAATTTGTGTTGTGTCACTTTTTTCCTCTGAGAGTCCAGCTGGGGAGGTTCAGGTTTAATGAAATAAAAGTAGAAAAGTAGATGAGCTCCTTAAAACAAACGATTGGGAATAAATAAACCGAAAAAGATCTGAGACCAGTCTTGTCAGAATAAAACCATAAACTACTTTGTCTCATATACTGAATGTTATACTATGCTACCGTCACGATAGTATAGACTAAAGGGGGGTTTGATCTCATTACATAACAGTGATGTGAATCTTGATATCTAAGTGTAATTTGTGTAAAAGAGTACGCTCCGTTAGGTATCACAGGTTCACAAGAGTTCTCACCCAAACTTTCCATGTTTTGTTTTTAAAACATGTTCATCAAAGCTTTTTAAATTTAGTATATCAAACATTAAATATCGTCTGAAGTGAGTCCTGTATAAGATTTTTAATGTTCTGGAAAATGGTTCATAACATTTTAAGAGTGATACTAGGATATTATATCTCATCCAGTAACATGAAGCTCTATCTTTGTCATTTAAATTTCTCTGAAGGAACCGTCGGCAAAAAGGTCGATATTAGGTCAAAATGTGGTTGATGGCTGTCAAAGAATCTATCATGAGGACATGGGGTAAAATAGACCC
Organism: Xyrichtys novacula; assembly: GCA_962446985.1. Lineage (NCBI taxonomy): Eukaryota > Metazoa > Chordata > Actinopteri > Labriformes > Labridae > Xyrichtys > Xyrichtys novacula. The sequence continues at coordinate 28,974,499 of OY660870.1, forward strand.
CCCCACTAAATCTACTTAGTATTAAAACTGATAAAAATGAGATAATCATTAATAGAGATTTGACTCCAAACTGCAGCTGTCATTTGTCTAAATCTGTTTAAGTTTGCAATGCTGTTTTGTGTCAAAGTTTGTTTACATGTTTTATTTGTTTTTGTGTGTGTGGACTAAGTTTGAGTGAATATGTGAAAATTATTCAAACTTAAGTTTAAAAAAAAGAAAAAAAGTAGAAACTTGACTATAATGTTGTTCATTCATCGTATAGCTCAGTATTTGTGGTTGCAAATTGTCTTTTGAGTTTATCTCTGCTCATACAATCACCTCTTCTCAAGATGATTTATCAGCCTCTGTTTGCAGGACTTAGTCTTTCTCCCTTAACATGCATCTTAAAAAGAGAAAAAAAAGCACCTGCAGTTTGGAGCTTGTTCAATTTTTGGCATTTGGGAAGCTGGTCATGTTAGATGTCTTCAAAAGTAGAAGAAGAGGAGAAGTTGGACTACAGCGAACAAGTTGTGGATGCTTTAAAATAGCTGTTTGTTCCCGGTGGGATGTTACTTTCAAATATTCATGGTAATTATCTGAGATCTTATCATGTGAAACTGTCACAGGTATCAGGGTAAGCTTTGTTTAATGTGCTGCAGCCCATTAAACCCTAAAAGAAAGATTATTTTATAATGTCAATACTTTTTGTTCCTGGAAAAATCACATTTTTTACAAATATAAATAAATGACTCTGTTAAAATAATTGAAAAAAACTACATTTTGCTCTGGCACCAATCATGCATCCTCCAGGAATGAATCCACCTCAAAATTGTGCTGAGTTTTTTTCCATTACCTGCCTGAGATGGTAATGAAAAGATGACTCAGTTTCATTACCTGATCAAGGAAAGGAACTTATTAGTAACTAAGTTAAATATAAACGGTCACAGAATCGTATTCCCGTGGCAGTGGATGAACAATGTGAACCATGTGAGGAGTAAACGCACAAGATACCAAACAAAAAAAAACGAAAAAAAATTCCACCACATCCTGTCCCAGCCAGGCACGGAAAGGAGTCATGGCAGTGGAGGAGTGAAGGAATGAAAACAATAGGGAGCTGTCATTCTTCGGGGATGAGGGAATAACAAATTCTCCCTGCAGTACAGGCACGCTGCCCCCCCACCCCTCACGCTGTTATCTGCAGTGATGACGTGAGGAACACTCGGCTCTTCAGGGGGAAGTGTGCGAAAGGGGAAAGGTCCTCTGAGCCTGGGGTTTTCCTGCCTCACCCCCTCCCCATTGTCTCATGACAACCTGTCTTTGCAGGAAAAAAAACTAATTTATGAAGGTGTGCTGGAGTGACAGAAAGTGAGAGACTATCAGGAGTCAGGACAGACATCAGATCAACCTCAGAGCGAAAACAGGAAAACGAACTGTTGAAGACAGAGATAAGAAGACCTCTTAAGATAACTGAGCAGACGACTTCAGGGTGAGAGGGAAACATATCTAGAACTGAGGTAGTATAAAGAGACAGCAGATAAGATTTCCAACAGGAGCTGTGATAACAGAACAATGACACTTTTATATTGGCATGGAAATTCAGTTTCGGAGCGGCACTCATCACGAACCTTTACAGATCTAAGAAGAAAAAATAGAAGGAAAAATAAATCAAAATTTACACTTTTCTGCACAGGCTGTAACATTTAAGAAATCTTTGAGACAAAGCTTTGAGACAAAGACCCAAAGGAAGACTTTGCTGCCACCTTCTGACAAAACAAAGAAACCACAGGCAAAAGAATAGGATTAAACTTGCCTTTTTAATAACCTGAAACAGCTTTCAAGAGCTTGTCTGTACAATGTGTTCAAAGAGCAGCTTCACTGACAGTGAGGAGGGCTTTTTAATCACACGGTCAGTCCAACAGTGCCTCAGAAATCATTGTCTAAGAGGAGCCCCGACGACATCACTGTACATTCTTCTGTTGTCCGAGCAATACGCAAAACAATGATTCAAAAATAGCTCAGTATAAAATAAAAATCACATTAAAATAGGCAACAAAAGGTGGAAATGATTAACTACGACAAAAGGCAGTCTTACAGACATGGTGACCTATGTGATTCAGTTCGTTATCCTAGTTTCCAAAGAAAACGAGGGCAGCTAAGGATACTGCTATGTGCTCGCACTCATGTCAACCTTAAAGATGTTAAGATAAGTCTGTGTGGTCAAAGACCTGAAGGTAAAAATCAACATTGTGGGTATTTGACAAAATCAGAAACCTCAACTTATTTTCCTTATTTCCTCCCCCTTCTACCTGTGTCCCCTTCCTGAACTCTGACATCAACTTCATCTTTAGGAAACTTCCAGCAGTTCAGCCGCCAACAATCAGATCACTTTACGACTCCTCAGCTGAAAATAAAAGATGACTCAATTTCTTTTTTTTAAGGAAACAAAACAGATGAGTTGTTAGGTGTTGGCCTACGCTCACATTTTCCAGATTATTCAATAGGTGAGTGGAAACAACCCTCAGCAATAAGGTGTGCATGGAAAAATCCTTTTATGAACCAGAGTTTTATGAGTGCGTACAGTTTTAGACGGTTGCCTCAATGTCCTGGGGGTCGTCCCCCTCCAGCAGGCTGTAAGACGCATGGCTTTGAAAAGGTCTCTGCAGAGGGTGAGCCAGAAGTTTGGCCATGCAGTTGTGCAACTCGATGGCGGGTCCACTGAGGGAGACTTCAAAGCGGTAGCACATGCCTTTTGAGTCCAGGTTGCAAAATGAGGTGTAGTTGTCCTAAAGACAGAAAACCACACACGTGAAGCACAAGAAAATATCCTGCAGGTTTTAACAACAACCCTGCCTGTTTATCAGGATTAGTAAGATGGACAGAAGAACTTTGATGAATTCACTGAAAATGCGGCAAGGTACGGACATTTAGTTTCTGATCTACAGGAAAACGTATGTGTTGGTCTGTTTCAGTTTGAACGCAATGCCAGTTCAGAGAAACACTCTGCAGACTCTATAAAGAGGAGGGACGCTGTGAAACTTTTACACTGTGAACCTCATTACTCCTTCCATTTGATGTGGCTAGAGTAAATTTGGTGTGACTGAATTTTATTGCTCCTGGGGCGCAAGTTCGGTTCAGTTCAGTTGCCTCATATACAAAGGCAACAGTCCTCTGTACACTGGCTGCTGGTTTGACTCACACCCTCACATCCTTTGGTCTTTGGTGCATGTCAACCCTCCTCTCCTCTTACTGTATTTTTGTCTCTCTTCCTTTTCCTCTTTTGTTCTAAGAGCTAAAAATATATAAATAAATGTCTTGCTCCCATTTGCACCAGCAAGAAAAACAAACTCAGTGAAACTTTGATTCCTGACATTTATGCATAGGCTGGCAGGAAAAAGTTCAGATACACTCAAAGTAGAAGTTACTCTTAGATGTAACAGGTGTGCAGCAGTTCAGGAATGCAGGCCTCAGTCAGAGAAATGATTTACTGAAAAAGCAGCAAATAATGGGATCTCAGTTTGGCTCAGCAGTCATGCCTAACGCACAGAGATTATAGGTCAAGCCGCAGTGGTCACTGGTTGGACTTCAGGCCTCAAGACTTTGCTGCATGTCTGGGTGTTAGATTTAGATTCAGATTCAGATCACTTTATTCGCAGCAGAGGACAGGACATTTAACACATTCACTCAACAATACATCATACACGTCTGTCAGTGTGCAGGACAGCTGAAGGGTGTTAACATCCAGAGTGTGCCTCCATCAGCCTCAGAGCAAAGTTTCTCAAAGAAGAAAGCAATAACTTTGTTAAGATACAGCATGTGCTGCCAATTTTTGTCCCTATCATTTCCCCACAAAACACTTTCACACAGAAGTTTGCCAAATGTATCCTGGAACAGAAAAATCTAAAGTGTATTTGCCATTTTTCAGCTCATTCACTCACCCTCCAGCTGGTCTCGTCCCCCTGCTCCTCCACGCCATTGTGCAGGTAAACCACATCAAAGAAAAAATATGGAGACTGCAGCATTTTCTGGAAGAACACAAACACAAGCAAAACTGAAAGTTCAATGTAAAGTCAATGAGCTGCTTGACGCGACCAACTACATGATGAAATAGGACTTCTAAAACAGACAGGGTAGCAAATAGTTTCACCTTTGAGAAAGAGAAACAGACACATTAAAACACAGAGAGATCTCAGCAGCTTTCATTCTTACACTAAAAGCCTCAGAAGGGTTGAACTGAAGCTGTCCTGCATGTCGGCTGTAGATGAGCACCGTCCGCACCACGTATGGAGGAGGGATGGTCTGAACGTTCTCCATCAATGGGAGCTCAATCTTCTGACGTCTGCGAAGACAACAGAAGAAAACAGAGAAAAACCCTTAAATAAAACATTTTGTTGTCACCTCAAATATCAGTCGGGGTTTAAACTCAGGGAGGACTTACATCACATTGAGGAGATCTTCCAAATCTGCAGAGGGCTGTGAAGGCTAAAACTTGACAAGTGGAGTTTGTTATGAGTCCTACACACCCCATACAGTCTTTCAGATGAACAATGGGTCTACTGCTGGGATTACCTTTGATCAATCGTTCACAAACTCACACAGGCATCTTAAAATGATCTATCTGTGCTCATCACCTTCAGAAATCACACATGCAGCCATCTGTTTGTGGCTATTTTAAGTTATCCATCTATAAATACAAAAACTTACTTCTTTCAGTGTTTAAAAGTGACATCTTTTAAATCTCCTCTTAATAGTTTTATTGATTAGTTACCCTGCAGCTCACTGGTTCATGTCTTTTTACCAGTTTTTGTAACCATTTTGTTGTCCTGAAATAATTTTATCATGTCTTTTCCACGTATTTTTGTTGATTTTTTGGGTGCATTTTGTGTTTACAAGTTATCTGTTAAATTATGGTAATAATTATTATTGCTATTATATTTTTTTGTTATAACTAATATTATTACTGAGCATAGCTGCAAGAATGACACCAACTAAAAAAGAAGATAATGATTGAAGAAGCCAGTGATTCCATCTGGTGTAAATTTGATTGAATCTGTGGAATTTTTGATTCTGTTTGATTTTAAGATGTTCATGTCTGAAAAAAAAGCACAAAAGTGATAAAATATATATTTTCTCTGTTGTAGAGAAAGTTTTTATGAAAGGATACTGAAAGACTCGCACACATTAGTCTCGAGGTCGTACAGACAGCTGCACAGCTCCCTGGGGTCTGAGGTGAAGCCTGAGAGCTAAGAGACATAAATATACAAATATACATAAGAAGACATTAAACATTGTATAAATACTTTGCCGGAACATTTAAAATGACCTCTGGAGAAGATTTCAACACTTCTGTACTCACCCACAAAGCGTCGTCGTTGACTACTACCAGAGCAAACTCGTGCCGTTTGTCAATCTTGTGTTTAGTTCTGACAAACATCTCGATCATCTTCTGGCAAATGTTCAGAGCATTTGTTTTAGATCTAAACAAAAAAAATACATATCAGGAAAAGATGACAAATGCAAAATTGATATTAAGGAGATTAGGTTTACTTAACTGAGGCCTACCCATTAAAAGACTCCAACTTTGGCAAAGACATCTCTTCAGAAAGGTCTAAACAGATGATCTGAGGTGAGGAATAAAACATTAGATGGTCAAAACGTTGTGGTGAAAGAAATTTTTCTCTTTTTTCTAAAACAAATATTGGAAGTGTAATCATGTGTACCACTTTCTCTGGACAGTTGACCCGGGGGACTCTGAGCTGGTACTCTGCAGGCTGAGGGACAGTTGTTAGTGTCGGCTGCTGCGGTGTGGGTTTCGGTCTCTCTTTGGCTGCTACAGTTGCAGTGGACAGCGGCACTGTTGCGCTGGCTGCGGCTGCTGCTGTTGTCGCCACAGTTGGAGCTGCAGTCTGGGCTGCGGCGACTGAGACAGTGGCGGTGGTGGAACTTGGAGGACTGTCACTGGTTGAAGCTTCACCCTCCCCCTCGACACGACTCCCAACAGCAGGCTGAGAGATGCTGGAGTTGTTGTTTCCTCCTATGCTGCCTGTGCTGCTGCGGCGGTCCTCTGCGCCTTCAGGGTTGGAGCGTGTCCGAGGTCGGAGCTCCACCATGCGCTCCTCTCCATCTGCTGGCCCCTGCTCTGGTGCTTCCATGGGTACAGAGATCTCTGCAAAAACACAGAGGAAGAATTTACTCAGGTGAAAGGAAACTGAAGATATTTTCATCCATGATTTCGTTTACTTTTAGTGACAATCTATCTCCAACAAGTACATATAACAGATGCCATGAGTCCATACCATTCACTGTTTTAATGTCAGTTTAACATTGACACCTTCAGCACCACACCTGTGCACAAGAGGTAAACAATAATCTGCGTTTCTCTCTTTAACATTAAATGCAGTGCTTATTTACCTCATAGAGTAACTAAATTAAAACCTTTTTGTTAGGATTAGGTTGTAAATACACAGAACAATAACTGAGACGGTCAGTCTGCACAGAAAAGACACAAAAGCAGGTAAAGCGAAGTGATGTATGAGCTGTTAGCATTAGCTTTAAAAGAAAAAAAAAAGCGAATGGGACGAGTCGAAATGTTCGAGGAAATAAAGACTAAAGCAGACTTACGTAAAACAAAGTTTTCCTCTTCTAAATGTTGTCCTCAAACTGAGGTGAAATTCATGTGAAGTTGTACAACAACTCAACGACGATCTGACATTTGTTATGAACGGACAACTTCCTTACAGGAAATGACCGATGACGGAAGTGTCGGCGCATTCTGGGTAATGTAGTTGAGAGAGGAGGTTGCGGTTTCCTCGTCCCCTTGTTGTTATGTTGAGAGCACAAAAAGCAGTCCAAAATAACTATTACTGAATTTAAATTTAAGTTAAACGTACAGGTATTAACAGGAGTAAACTGGTATTCTGCTGTAGAGGGGCTGAGTTAACTTTACAGCAGAATTAATAGCAAAAGTGTTATGTTATGGAAGACCAAAGTTGACATGCAGTTAGAAATTATACTTACTCATTTTTTTAGGGAATATTTCTTGGTTGTTTTCTCAAGATTTCAACTTAAGAGAACAAATGTTATTGCAATTATTCCCAATTATTATTATTCCCTCTTTTCAGGGAAAAAAACTTATATTTTACTCATGAAAACTGTGTGATCATTTTCTGGAGATCTATAAAACAATACAACAGGTTGAGCTCTTTGTCGTAGGTCGAATCATGGCATATCATGCTGCTTTTGACCTTGATGCCAAGTAATTTGAGTCTATTTTATTTTTTTTTTCCCCATTAAAAAAAAATAATAATAACAAATGATATGTGAGGATAAATGTCTGCTTTTGGCGTCCATACAACACAGCTGAATGTTGTTGCAATTATATAATTTCAGATTAGCACCGTAAAGTTCACTGTATCATGCTTAATCAACTATTATTGCTTTTTAAAAGGGAATTGTTATATTTTTTTCCAACTCGTGGGACTGGTGGTGTGATTACTTAAGGAATCACCTTTTTGTTTTTTTTAGTTATACACCTTTAGGACCTTAATCTATACCTCTTTTACGGTGTTTTCAGACTACTACTGAAATATATAAAAAAATATGTTTAAGTTGATTAAAAACATTAAGTCCTACATTAAAATAACCCAGGTTTGGATGCATATATTTCTTTAATAAATAGTATGTTTGGTATTTCTTAATTACCTATTAGCTTGATTATGCCCAGTCTGGGATATTGACCATGGAAGAAAATGCCCATGCACTGTTCAAAATAACTCTGCAAACTAAAAACATCATTCAGATCTGTGTTTTGGCCCAAAACACACATTTTCCTATCAGCCGTTTGAATAATTTCTCACAGTGTCTGTTTTCACTGATCTAAAAAGCATGGAGGCACTCTGTGGACAAAACAGGAAAGGACTCAGAGTGTCGGGGAATGGGTGGGGATGACTTTCTGAGTGTTTTCCACTGACTTCATTCATCACAGCAAAACACTGTAAGGCAGGCATGCAGGGAGCAGACTGCAAAGAGGGACTGACTTACTTTTAGTTAACTCAATAACACAAACTAGCAGGACTGTAGAAAACATCCCCTCATTCCGCTGTTGTTTAGACGACAACGACGACGACAGTGAACAGCCACAACAGGAACTTACTCACTGCTGCCAACATCAGGATTAAAAAATATGGAGGTCAGTATCTGCTGAGAAAATGTCTCTTTTCATATTGATTGTTATATGACTTGGTGTATTTAGTGTGGAAATTTAAAATGTCCTAAAGTTTGCAGCATGCTCCAGATTGTTTAAATCTTTGGAATGACTTGCTAAGATAATAAAATATCCTTGACAGACAAACCAAAGAAGTGCACAGATTGATGGTGACTTGTGCAGTGAATTTGCTTTGACCGCTGTGAAACAGGAGCAGGATATTTTAAGTGTTAGATTTTTATATAGTTAAATTTCACACATGTATATCATGAGTAGTATCATCTCCGTACTCAGACACTGGGTTGAATTTGGCCTCTAAATGTGACCATTTTTGATGATCTATCCAATGCATGGACTGTGATATGATACTAGCCTGATAATGGGTTTAAAGCATGTTACCGTCAATTCTCTGCAGAATATCTGTTTGACATCTGTTCATGATAAAAATGTAGGATTGCATTTTGTTCCAGTTTGTTACATACTGGTCTTAAAAATTCTTCACTAGCAGAAAAAAGTGTTAAACTTTGACCTCATTTCATGTTTTACATGTTTAGTCCACATTCTTCATGCACAACAAAAGACGGTTTGGTCCAGAAATATTTGCCAGGCAGGAAGTCAAATCTCAGGATGTTTTAGTTTCCTCCTTTTTCCGCTGCTTGAAACAATAGACGCTAAATAGCGTTACAACAATGTCTGGGTCAAGTGCATAAAAGATTCTCAAATTTAACACACAGAGGGATTTGTTTGGTTGTATTTCATGGGCCAAAAAAGTAGAGGAGTTTAAAAAGATTACTTTGAAAGAAAGTAAAAAGATAAAACACTGACTTTGAAATCAACCATCATGGTTTCTAATGCTGAAAACATCTTCATGTATGAGCAGGATCCTGGCCTGGTCAGATGTGACAGCCTGGACGCTGGGAACAGCTCTGACTGGGAGGTGATGTCCCCGATAGATCACATGACCTTTGACTCTGAGGGCTCTGAACCAGCAGCAAACCTGGAACCTTCTCCAGCAGAACTGGCTCAGTGCGAGGCTGAAGTGGGGACGCTGCTCAGCATCATCGCTGAACTGAACAAGAAGATGGGCTCTCTGAAGGCACCCAGGTAACATCAGTGAAGACAGTAATCAGATCTGGGTTTACCTTTTTGATTGAGGAACTCGTGTTACTACTGTGAGACATAAAACTGGTCAAAAAGAACAGAAATCAGATTTTTTGTGTCTTAAAATAACCAGAGGTATTTGGTGACAAAAATATAATTTCTGCAGTGAATCAGGGGACCTAAGATCACCAGGACCACCTGGGCCTCTGGTTCCAGACCTCCTGTCCCACAGACTGGCCAGAAGCAGCCCAGAGAGGACCTCTGCCTCAGCAAACACATCCAAACCTCCACTGAGTGGCCGAGGTGGAACATCGTTTTGTTTTTATTCAGTTGAACACACTTTTAGGATGTGCGATGCTACTGAAAGTTGTGATTGAATTAAATACCCTCCTGTCCCTCCATTTTAATTAATTGCAGCTCTCCTCTCCTTCCTTTAGGGGGCAGCAGTGTAGTATGGTCTAAACTGCAGGAGGTTTTGTCATCAGTGGAGGACTCCATCAGCTGCAAACGGTCTTGGGCGGCCCCCATCACAGCTTTGGACCAGAACAAGCACAGAGAACATCTGAGGGCAGCCCAGGAGAGCTGGGTGAAGGCTGCTCAGGTTTACATGGTCACTCTGTTGGTCTGATATTTATTTATCTTTAGAGCTCCAAGAATAAGCAGCATGTTTGCAGTTTACAGACAACCAAACAAAACCTGATCCAGACGACCAGAGATTTAAATTTGGTCAGCAAATTATTAAAAATGGGGTCATAAAAATACCAACACATGCTGCCTGTCTGTCTGAGTCTTAATGAAGGGGGGAACATGACAGTTTTAGACTTCCATCAGCCCCTTAAGTAATTTCGGCTCTCTCATTACAGATTTTAGAGGACATGGAAAAGGAGTTTGGGATTTCATGCCCACAAGTCCCACCAAAGGACAAGTTTCAAGAAGAAGCCCTGGATACAGAGAAGCGAGATTCTGCTCTCAGGAGCGGTCACCAGGAGGAGCTGGAGAGAGCACCAAGTCTGAGCCACATGGAGGAGGAGAGGAACAAGGTGTCAGAAGCTGGACAGTAAATAGGCGTAAAATAAACAGCCAAAAGACATGATGAAATATGGAAATATGAGGTCATTTCTGGGAAACAAGTCTTCACATGTGTCTTTGTAACGCTAAGTTTATGTAACTTCTGGCAAGCTTCTGCAACAGTGCAGTTTGAGCAAGATGTTTGGTGCTTTTACCCTAAACAGAGACCCCGCTCTCCTTCTCTTGTTTTTCAGCTGGTTGGTCTCCATAAACCCTGGAGATCAGGCAGTCACTCTCCTTCATACAGACCCACCGCTGGGGCTCTCAGTCCAGACTGGGCCTCTCCACCCTTCCCTGGTTCACCGTTACTAAGCAGAAGAACAGCCAGAGCTATAAACCCTCTGTCTCTGGGTGGAGATGGTTCTCCTGTAGGTTCTGTTCACACCTGCAGTCCTTGTCAGAGTCCCATCAGCCTGGAGTCTGAGACAGAGCGGCTCAGCAGGTCAGTTAGCTAAAACTCACAGTGGACTGAACCAAAACACAAATGTTACACTGACTGAGCAGATGTGTTTTGGTTCAGCAATAACTTCATCTATTTCATAATGCCAAATAAAAAACCTCACTTGAGCTTTAAGGATCAAAAAAGTATTGGCATATATAAAACAAAAACAAACACTGAAATGCCAACAAACCTACTTAAGTTTATTGCACCAAAGCCCAACAGGTTTGGTTTAGACATAAGCCCCGCCTTGTCCAAAGAAAGTCGCCAATCAGAGTTCAGGAGTATGTAGTGATATGTTTAAAGTCTCACTCTGATCATTTTTTTAAATTTACTACTTAAAGTGTTCTCAGTGGTCTTTAAATTGTCATTATTAAGTTTTTAGCCAAAATCACGTTACCTGTGTCATTTTCAAAAGCTTCTCTTCTTCAGAGCTCCAGTTGCTTATTAGCAGTTCACCTCTGAGTCGTGGGCGGAGACAACGCTGCTGTGCACACTCCTCTTCATGTTAGCTTGCAGCCTAAAATTGCTGGTGCAGCAGAAGTGGCAGGTAACATAGGAGCTATTCAGCTCTCAGACACTAATGTCTTTAGGGACACGATGAAAGTTAATATCATTATTAGCTTTCTTACGAACATTGCCAATCCGCTAACGCACATGCTTGTTTCGCGATCGTCCTCTGTATTTCTCCTCTATATGCAGAGTCTGACCTGCATAGCGAAGCTCCGGGGGCGGAGCTTGGATTGGTTATGTATGAAATCTCACTGTTTCTGAACCTGCCGTTTGGGTCTGCCAGAGATTAACAACGATTTGATCGAAGAAATACTCAGAAAAGCAATTTGACACTCATTTTTCTCATGATATGTCCTGTAGCGTCAGAAAAATGCCATATGAACATGTAGACAACAAGAAAAGCATGATTTTCACCAGAGTGGGTCTTTAAAAAGGGCTCAAGCCACCCCAGGTAACGCGGTGACAATGCCCCAGACAGAGGAGAATATTTAGTTTTATTGACTGAAAACAAGGAAACGACGAGACACAGGCACAAATATCTGACAGAGCATAAGGATGGGATTGTGAGTCACACACTAAAATGGATTCAGCCTCAGAATGAATTTGAGGTCTGAAACCAAACAAATAAGAATAAAAAGCTCGACTTGAATTGAATTATTTCTATCTTCAATTCTTTTACCAAACAAAGGTGTCTCCTTCTGTTTTGGTCTCACCCTCCTCATCCTCTCTTTGTTTCCCTCAGGTGCATTGAGAGGCTGAAGGCCAGAAATGAACGGCTGACTGCAGCTCTGGAGCGAAGGAAGGCAGAGTCGGAGCAGATCATCGTTAAAGTGAACAGACTGGAGGCTGACTGCAGTGCCCTGCAGACTGCTCTGAGATACAGGTACACTCCTGACGCACACGCCTGTCTATACTCATACTGTCAGTAATGCTGTGAGACGTATGTCACAACAATGACTGTTCACATGCTGCTCAGCTGATCGTTTGGATCCAAGTTCTCCCCATCAGTGAAGTCTTTGTTTTGTCTTTGTGGCTGTGATTGACAGTAAGGAGTGTGAAGAGGCCTACGGCGAACTGCTGTCCATTTACGACTCCAAGAAGCAGCAAAGCATTCCAGCCTCAGCAGGTGTTTGAATACCACGTTTTAATACCAAGAACTCGTATATGCTTACATGTACAGCATGTATGTACGTCATTCACACACACACAAATACACACACACGGCTCACAGTTTTTCCTCTCTTCAGAGAAAGCCGGTGACAGGCAGCAGTCCGACAGTCCATCAGCTCAGCTCAGGAAAATGGGAACTGAGGAGCTGTCCACCTCCTTCTCAACAGCAGGGGGAACAGAGGAGACGCAAACAGAGAGACGCGCAGGGCAGAGGTGAGGCTTGAAAGTGCTCTTTGTACACTCAAGCATGGGCAGGAGGCAACATGTGTGAATAATGGACAGAGATTAAACTGACAGGGAAAGTTTCTTCATACTAACCAAGATCTACTTGATACTGAATCAATGTTTCCAAAACTACCTGGAGTCACTTAACGAAGTGTGACAGTCATTAAAAACTTTTGACTATTCCTGTAACCCCACAGGACACCTGAGCAGGGAGAGCGGGAAGCTGTTCTCCGCCAGCAGATTGAGTATCTGAAGAGGGAACGGGCCGCGATTTGTCTACCTAAACCGAGTCAAGGAGATGACTGCAAAATGAGTCCTGAAGCAGGTCACCTGGCTGGATCCAGAGGAGGGCCAGTGACCAAAGAAAACGTCAAGCCTCCAGATACAAAGAAGGAGAAGGCCTCACTCTTCTATGAGCTTATTTCTGTCAGGGTAGGAACCCAATGCATCAGATTTCATATAGTGCTTTATCAGAGACCCTCAAAGCACTTTACATTGAATACATCATTCATTCACTCACAATCAAACATCAGTGGAGGACAGACACTGGGAGCAAGGTGGGTTAAGTGTCCTGCCCAAGGAAACAACAGACAGCCTCAGGATAGGGGGGAGTCGAACCGCCAACCTTCCAGTTATTGGACGACTGCTTTACCTCCTGAGCTACTGCCGCCCACATTGTGTCTTTTTTTAAAGTCAGATGTCATATAACTTTAATTCTTCATTTTCTACACTTGGCTGTAGACATGTTTTTTGTTTTTCCTGTAAATATGGATATTCTTTGATGGAGCCTTATGGTGAATAACTCGCTCTTAGTGTCAGCCCCCAGTGGCGTCTTATAAAAAAGAAGTTTTCGGCGCTCTGAGTTGGCTCCAGCCTCTGCTAAGCTTACTAAATAATCCCTAACTCACATAACACCTACATAAACACAGCGTTTATAGTGTGTACACAGTCAGTTTTTAGGACTCTGGAGACAGACCTCCAAGAAATTGATCTAATGAGGTCAGGAAACCCAGAGAGACCTAAATCTGGAGAAGTTTTTACAGTGCCATAAATGAGAACTTTGACTAACTTTGCTTGTTTTCTGTATAAATCTCTACTATCATATCCTGTCAAAGCACAAATGAAAAGTTAGAAACTAGGGAAAATGTCCATTAAGTGAATCAAAAGTACACAGATGCCAAAAAATATCTTCCTGCGTAGAGTCATGCTCGCTACTTCTGCAAAAATGCACCATTAGTTTAAAAAGTGTTAACCCACACTACCTATGCTGTAACCTTTAAAAATCTTAATATACTGTGTTCTGTGGTTTTGCCGTTTCTGTTCAGGAGGAGATGTCAGATTTGCGAGCTTTGATTCGCCTGAAGGAGAAAGAGCTGCGGTGTCTGGAGTGGAGTCTGATGGCCCAGAAGGCTCAAGAAGCGGCTGGAGCTTTCGTTCCAGAGAGCCTCCGAGAAGAGCTGGAGGATCGCACAACCGAACAACAGGTAGGACAGACTCGAACGGCAGCAACGCTGACTTTTTTGTAATTTTTAGAATCACACAGAGTCAAGGTGAAACCAGCAAGAGGGAGCAGGACGCCGGTCTACTGTGGCAAACCCGATTCAAATCTGGATGTCCCACATGGGAAATCACACGTCTACAAATGCAGAATCCCTCCAGGCCAAGAGGGATATTTTGGTTTCACAAGGTCTTCAGTTGGGCTGTCCTGTCTTTGTGGAATGAGAAAGAACTGAGCAAAAAGCTTTCTCTCAATTACTCACTTCGACTTGTGTGACTCCATGACTATTCCCCCGGAAAGATGCCGTATTTCTTTGTGAAGGTCTGACAGAACAGACTTTTTATAAATGAGCTCACTGGACGAAGAAGAAGAACCCCTCCACTCTGCTTAAAGACTTTTTCTCTTGATCGTTTTAATGGAAGCAAAAAGGATGAAAATTTCGTAACCTTATGAAGAGGGAGAACAAGAGTCTGCTTTTCTTGTCTTTCACTGATGTACAAGGACAAGATCGACAGCTGCTTAAATGAACTCAGTGATCGTTTAGAGGCTGGCAAAGCAAAATACAACACTTATAGACACAGATTACTGATTTACCACAATAATGAGATTAATAACCAAAGCAAATGAATTAGTGCAAACATTGGTATCTGTAACTGTGTCAGTATTAAGTCTAACAAATCAGATCACTGCCTCCTCGCTCTGTCCCAAACTTTAGATCAGTGGTTCCAAAACTGGAGGGTGTCAGATCTCAATAAACGTAATTCAATCTGGATAAACAAGTTAACGACTTAGAGCCAAATATCTATTTTTACAGAGAAATAGGGAGATGTATAGGTGTCTGTCCTTAGCATTAGTAAATGTATTCCTGTCCTGAAGTCCAGATACTCGTGTTTAAGGTGTTGGTCAATTATGTTGCGTGAGACTGTTGAGATGGAGAGGTGGAGGGTCACATGTAACAACAGCATAAATAAACTGAAGAAAGAACGAGCCAGCAGCATGATAGACTACAAATAAAGAAAGGTAGCAGTGCAGGTAGATGGGACTAGAACAGCTGATGACTATGGGAAAATACATTGTACATGACAAGTCCCTGAGCTAAAAAGCTTCAGGCACTACTGCTTAGGTATATCCCATGTTCACTGATTGTGTTTTTTTCTATAATCATCACTGAAATTTTTCAGCGGCTCTGTGAAAATGCAGCCAACCCAGGCAGTGAAGGGGACAACGCCAGCCCTCGATCCAGACCCATCCTGAAAGAGCTGCAGGCAGTCTTGCAGAGGTGAAACTTCATCACCTGACTCCACATTTCCGACTAACCCCACAAAACCTCCTGATCTGATTTAACATAATGACACCAAAAAGGTACCTAATGAATGTTTCAGCGCATAAGAAGAAGAATCATTACGATAAACAGTGTGTTGTCTGATTTTCTGTTGCTTAGGAACACTATCAGCAGAAAAGCAGACTTAAGACACAAAGGCCTTTTGTTTTGTTTTTCTATCAGATGCTTTAGAAAGCATCCTTGGTCTCTTCTGACATTGTGTGGTGAACACTTCTACGTAAATAACCGCTGTTAACACTCTGCATCACTTCACAATGAATTCAAGGACTCTTCACGGAGACATTTCTGATCCGGTGACTAACAGAAAATACCCTCAGTGACTCAGGTGCGATACCAGACTGATATATTTCATCCTATCTTATTTAACAGGGAACAGGCCCTGAAAAAGAGACTGGCTCTAGTCCAGGACTCTCTAAACACAGCTCTGTCAGACAGCACTTCACACAGGAGGGACAATGGAGAGCAGTTTGCTCGGCTAACACAAGCTCACAGGTAAGTGAAACACGAAAAAGCGTATATTAATGTTTTTGTTAACTCTCTGTATCTACATCCAAAGCCATGACTACTAATGTCTTATTGTGGGTGTCTTCCAGTAAAGCCTTGAGTTCGTACCGTCAGATTCGTAGAAAGTACCGGGAGCAGGTGTGGAGGCTGGAGCAGAAAGTTGCAGCCATGATGGAGAGTCACCAACAGCAGAGCGGAGCGCAGAAATCTGCAGGGGAGAGCCCAGAGTGGAGGAGGGAAGAGACCGTACTGTGATCGTTCGACAGAGAATAAGCTTTCATATATTCACACTTTATAGTTCACTATCATGTACAGTGCCTCTATTAGGGCTACTATAAAGACATTTATTTTTAAAGAGTCGCAAAAATTTTTAAAGATTTACCATTTTTTCCTAGTCAACCATAATGTCATTAAACAAAAATAATATTTAAAGTCATTAAACATTTCAGTAAAGCACAGCATGATACTGTTTTTAAGGAGGATATCACACAGTTTTTTGCCTAATCTTTTCACAGTCCTGATACTAATAACAACATGGTGCTGAGGTGCCAAAACATTAGGAACAATTTAAGAAGACACTCCACAGTCCTCATTTTGGCACAGGCAGCTCAACTTTAACCCCAACTTCAGTCATGACCTTTTTACTTTAACATGATGACCTGATTCTTAAAATATTACGACTTCATTTTTGTAATAATGTCTCCTAAATGTTACATTACGGCCTAACTTTACTCTAATGAGAAAATAATGTGTAAAAATCTGTAAATCTTTGGATAAAATATTTTTTTTTCAGTTTTCTTTCTTTAGTGTGGCCTTAACACTGTCACAGTGCCTCTAAATTTAAGCTGCAAACATTTTATTCCTGTGATTTTTTTTCAGCTCACAGAAGTCTTATCATAAAGTTATGGTCAGCTATTGTTGGAACTTCTGTGTTTCTAGCCAGTTAGCAGTTATTAGCTAAAAAGATACTAATATGAAGCGTTCTGTAAACATTTACCTAAATCAGAAAATGTTCAAACATTCGCACTTCAATATTATTATTATCATTATTATTATTATTATTATTATTATTAAGAGTCGCTGTACCAAAATTACAGTGCCGTAAAGTTGCTGGCATGGATATAGGGTTTAAGTTAAGATAAATGAAAATCACTTGTATAAGCTTTGTGTGAGGGTGATGTCTGGATAATAGTCCAGGTTATATCATGTACCTGTTTCACAACATTTTCCCATTGAAGAATTAAATGTTTTGTATTCTAATTAAAATCATTTATTTCCCTGTATTAGTCTGTGTCTTTGTAAGGAAGGATGACGAGTTTACCATCAATATTTACTTGAAGTAAGGACGAGCTAGCTAACCAACAAAGACTTATCAGTTAGCTTCTTTCCTATTCTGTTTTGGTTGGTTGATACGTCATATTTCGATTTTAATAAGTTTTTGTATGAACATAGTCTCTAGCTGGTCTTGATCTGTCAGCCTATCATCGAAACCTTGGCTGCCTTTTTGTTGTTTATTGGCTCTTGAGAGGTAAATATAACCGTTTTAGGGGAGTGGAACATAGAAAACATCATTAAATCTACTTTCTCAGAAATAAACTAAACAGAACTTCAAAGCTTAACATGCCTAATATGAGTCACACATCACAAGACACATGCCTTGTTTTGAAGAAGCAGCTGCCATACCATCATGAATGTGTGAGACTGACTCAAGGACTGAACCCACAGCGGACCTAAGGACTGACCTCGGGCGTGCACATGTCCTTTTTCCCGTACGAGGCGACTCTATAAAGCTGGACGTGCTGTCAGGACAAAGCGGCGAGAAAGAGGGGGGAGGGAGGCCGGGACAATAGCAACACATGATGTGCACATAAAATGTAAGGCCAGTCCATTTGACCTCTAAACGCCTAAATAGATCTCTTCATCTCAATCTCTCTTCCGCCGTTTAAAAGTTTCCGGCTTGCATTTTAGATTACTTCTGAAACTTTATATGTGTGACCTGGATCTATGTAAAAGTCAACCATCTAACAAGCATGCTGAAGATTCTGTAGCACCCTACAGGCAAACTAACTTCTGGTCTGATTCTGAGAAAATGTCTGCGCTCCCATGGAAGACTGTGTATGAATAACCAAAGCAAAGAACAGAACTGCATGAACAGATGGAGATTTGCTCATAGCCTGTAGTGAAACTAACATAATCTGCTGGTGCAGAGCTGTTTTTTTTAAAATAGAGGCTTTTTAAAATGAATTGCAAGTTGAGAGACTCGAGGAAACTTTTTCATTAAGTTTAATTCATAATAGAGAGTTGAAATTAATATGTAAATCAATAAAAAAATCTTTATGTGACAGAATATAAATCTAATTTTGGTTTAACAGTGAACACTCTTTGATTTGCCCACCTTTAATATTTTGACGATTTGCGAATGTTGTCGTTGTAGGGCCATGGAGGTTTGGTCAGGTCATCTCTTAACTTGACTACACCAGATCATTACTATATTATTTTTATGTGACTGTTCCAAAAGATGTAGACTTCGTAACGTTACTTTAGACAGTTACCTAACGAAATCAGGGGGTGGCTAGGGGTTGCCATGGCCCCTCCTGGCCAATCACAGTTCAAAAAATCACATTTCATTGATGTGATCTGAAATCCTGTGCAAATAAATCTAGTTGTGTAGACACCAGCTGAGATGAGACAGTTTTTGTTTATCTATATTCAAATGACTTGACCTTTGTAATTCCAGCTTACCCTCATCATCTCTTCTCAAGCATCCATTGCTCTTCACATCCACCTCAAGCCTCCATTTCTCATCCATCTTCTCTCCTCGCTCTGTCTCAATCATCTCTGCCCCCTCCTCCCGCTATCTGGCCGACCTAATGTCCTGACCCACCCTGACCGGTCAGCTGCAGCTGTGACCGACGGTCAGGAGGTTAAGGCAAAGGTTGACTGTCACACCCACAGGGTCATAGTGATGCCTGGCTGTTGTGTTAGCCTGTGAATGGAGAGTTCAGAGTGCCAGACGAAGTGGCGAGCCCCTGACGCCCTGACTCCTGCCTGGGCTTGCCCTTTCCCGAGCAGAGGTCACCGTAGAGGGCAGGTCCTCGCCTCTCCCCCAATACCTCCAGGTCACCATCACTATTGTTGTAATAGCCGCCATTAGAGCAGATGATACAATTATCGCTCCATTTTGTGTTCGCTCTCTGTAAGATCTATGTTAAGCTTCTGACTTCATCAAAGGTTTTTTAGATGACATGATTGTTGTAACCTCAGGGTGACTCTGAATCAAAGAGGCGGCATGCCAAGAAGTCCCATTGATAGAAAAAAAATTCCTTTTTCTCTATTTTTATAAAAATGGCTCAATAAACATGTACTGGCGCAGCAGTGGATGGAGTATTCAGATAAATTACTTAAGTAAAAGCTTAAAAATGTGAAAATTATTTACTACATGTAGAGTGGTCAAAAACTTGGCCCGATGAAATGCAGATGTTACAACTATTTAAAGAGATAGGACATTGGATAGAGCGGGAAACAGGTAGAGGGGGCAAGAAATGGCGTGGAGATAAGGAGTTGATTTTTTGAGGCATAACTTATAATTAACCCCCATATAATAATAGTTATAATAAGTATAACTTTTTTTATATATAGCATTTTTCAAAATAGAGTTATAAAGTGCTTCACAACATAAAAACAGAATAGAAATAGAGGAAGAAAATACAGCAGCAGACATCAATACAATTTCCAAAACAGTCAGTCAAAGGGAATGATTAATAAAAGATGAAACTCCAACCATGTTCACAGTTTTTAAAAATAATTTAAAAATGATTATGATACTAATAATAAAATAAAATTAAATACTAAAACGAGTTAAGACTTAATTAAAAGTGAAGAGCTACAAGCTAAGTTAAAAGTCATATCAGAACCCATAAATTGATGTGCTTCTCCAGATTGATGACGTATCAAAAATGACTCCAAAATTTTTGCAGCTGTTAGAAATATTCACTGAGAGAGGCTGTAGGAGTTCAGAGATGTAGGCGTGTGAAGTGTCTGGACCAATTATGATTACTTCTATGTTTTTCATGTTTAGCTGTAGGAGGTTGTGGGCCATGTCATGGCTATTAGAAAGGTAAATCTGGGCGTCATCGGCATAAAAGTGAAAATCAATGCTATGTCCATGAATAACATGTCCAAGGGGCCTTTTTACTCTAATCTACCAACTACAACTGTATGATTTTGACAGACTGCAGTATTATAGGGAGGCACTTAGATCCTAAACATGAGTAAAGTGACTATAAATAAATTAAAATTGCTCAAAAGGTAACAGATGAACACAGGTCATGTGTCTAGTCATAAATATTGTTCGAACACAAATTATTTATCAAACTGTGAGGTGGATTTGCTCTAAGTTGAAACTTTTATCAGACCTTGCTTAAGTACATGACCTGCACTTCTTCAGTCCATATATTTATTATTTTTAAAGTGTGAATGTATGGCTTTCAGTGGTATACTTGGGTAAAATAAACATCTTTCTAAATATTGGGTAACTGTGAGTAGTTGTGTTATCAACTGCACAGGTTTGTTTTGGTATTAAATTGGGGATTTTTATAAACATTACGTAAGAAATATGTGACATTATTTATGGTCTACATTTCTGGACATCTTTCTCGCCCATATGTCTCAGTATTCAGGCCTGTGGTGAGGGGAGTTTTTCAGCGCCTGGGAAAAGTACCCGCACCATTATGAGACAACGACACAGGCTGTCAATCAGGGTGGGGGTGGACGCAGTCACACACACACACACACACACACACAGAACCAAGGGAAGGGGGGCACTGACCTAGGGGTTTTAGGTCAACTCATTTACTCTGTGCATCCGTTCCTCATTTTAATAAGTTGTCTCTCTGTAAGCTGTATAAAGAGATCACAGCTCTGCGCGTCATTCCCGTTGCCTTTCTTTCACAAAGCCATTAGCTCACCTGTCACAACCGCTCCATATCCCCTCTCATATCCTCCTCCTCTCTATATCTCTCTATTCTCTGAGCGCTGGGATGCTGCCAGCTGGCCTGACACCTCGCTCCTGAGCCTTTGGACACCAGCAAGCCCGGGGAGAGGTCAGGAGGATGGGTGCTATCGACACAGAGAGGTGCCAGAAACATGTGACCTCAATCAAACGGCCGATCACATCCTCTTTGTGCTCTCACCCACTCAGATCATGTTGGCAAACAGCTCAGACAAACAGACCACCTCAACATCAAACCCCTGGATAAAGAGGAACCCTGTCGGCCGAGAAATTTCGTGCAATAATGGCGCTCTTCGGTGACATAACTCCTATTTAAGGATGCATCCTACTTCCTTCCAGCTTTACATAAGGGTTTTATCCCAGAATATATCTTGGATTCTCAGAACAATTCAGTGGGCATCAAGCTGTTTTATTGTAGACTTCGAACCAGTGACGGTGTAAGGGTCCATCCTTCCTGTTGACTATCTTACTAAATTATTATAATATTATGTCTTTAATATCATGTCAGTAAAAGGTATTTCCAAATCAGAATCTGATAATTACTGACAGGTAAATACAATAATTAATTTACAACAAACACAGGCATAACAACTAAGTAATGATAATAATGTAAGGACTAGTTCTTAGATAGTTATATAAGGACTAGTTCTTAGAAGTAAACTTTTTGGCCATTGCCCAGCAGAGTACGATACTATTAGTTATGTAAGATAGAGGCAGAACCAGCTAATTGGGTTAAGAAATTTTTCTGACCCCAGTGACCGCTTAATAAAATCTACCACAGTCTCTGTCTACTGACATCCAGAACAACTATGTGGCAATAGTCTGCAGTTATCACGTAAAATGTTCATTCAAAATAAGCATCAATGTTTATTTGTTAGTATGGTGGTATTGTTGTATTTTACAAAATAAAGAGACAATGTAATATTGGCATTAAAGGGATATTCCAGCGGTCTCAGGAGCTACACGCTCAACCAAAAAGCCACTCTGTAGTCACAAATAATGCTCAGAACAGCACCTAACTTCATCAACAGTACATATAGGGCCCCAGCCACAGCACTATCCACCAAACATCTTTTCAGCTTTGCCTAATTTCTTTAGCAAAGAGACTAAACACTACTCACCTACTCTCTTACAGCAGCCGCTTGTTTGTACACAGATCTCAGGCGAGTCAATTACCGCAGCGGCGGGACGCAGCTCAAGTAAGAACATTTATGATCATTACTTTATCATTTTTTTGAAACAATAATCATCATGTTAATCATTTTGCACTGCAGACGCGGAAGTTCTTCTGCCTTAGCGTCTCGGTCTGATTGCATTTTCATGAAGAAATGATCATGACCTTTACTTAATTTTACGCTGTAATATCCCTTTAAACATTGACCATCAACCCACCTGCACTCTGAAATCAGCTGCTGAAAATTGATTGATTTCTAATGTGAGGTTAATGTAAAGTTAGCAGAGGGGTCTTACAGTACAATTATCACTACTGTGACTTCACAAAGATTGGCATCTTGGAGATGGAGCCAATAACTGGATTACATCATAGGCTCTAATATTAAACACATTAGATTTAAATTCATAACATAAAAATGGATGTTTTCACTTCACCTACTGGCTTTGAAAATACCTTTTTGAAGCCTTGATCTGATGAACTGACAGCTCACATACATGAATATTTCTTCTATCTAGATTTGTATGTTTCCTTTTTTACCTTGAAATGCAAAAACAAGGGGGGAGGGTATTTTCAAATGGGGCTAAATGGGAACTGACCTGTTTTTGGAGTCACGCCTTGGTGGCGACTTGAGGAACTGCAGTTTGTTTCATATTCAACCAGAAGTTCCTGCTTGGTGCCTACTCATAGACTGAGTCATCCTTGGCGTGTCAGCACTTTCATCACTGCTTTAAAAAGTTAATATCTAAACAATAACAGAAAGTAAAACAGCATCATGTGGATGTGCAGATTTTCCAGGACACTAAACAAGTCTGCCCTGTGTGACCTGTAGTAACAAATACCACGTACATGGTAACAGGAGATGATTGAGATTGACATGCCAGGGCAGCTTGTACACAACGTAAACCCATCTGGTCTCAAGTATTGAGAGTCTGTAATCCAATACATGGTAGACTTAGGGTCAAGGGAAAGGACTGACAGGTCAGCCACGACTGTCTTCACATCCAGATGTAAAAAAAAACACCTCACAGGTAGCAAAAATACTGTGTTTTGAATGAAAAACAGACGGTGAAGACTTATTAACAGTTTTGTGACTTTTTTTGTTATCAATTTAAGTCTGTGGCAAAACAGATCCCTTACTTAAGATGGTTGTAATTGGTGTTAACACAAACTAAATCTAAAAAGTCTAACACAACAGTCAGTAAATTTCTTCCTTTTATAAGGGTCAGATTTTTAATTCAGTCTTTGGGCTGTATCCTCTCTGCAAACACCCAACATCTTGATATACGTATGTAGTGACCTAGAGTTCTTACCCACTTACAGAAGACCAGTCAAACTAAACAACAGCAGAGAGTTTGTCTTCAGTAAGAACATTTAAAGAACTTCACAGCAGATGTTTCACTTCAAAATTACCACTGTATGAATCTAGACTGACAGTGTGGAACATTTTGGATGGGTAAAAAGCACATTTTATTTAGTGATATTAGCTTCTAACTGATCTTATCTGTGTGTCTGGAGATCTAGATTATCAACCAAGTTACAGTTCTGTTTTGCACCGTACCTCTGTGATGCAGCTATCAATTCTGCTGTGGTGGGGATCATTGCAGATGTCTAATAAACTCAAATTTACCTGCAACATATTAACTGACCTGAGTAAATGATCAGGATCTAATGAAAAAAAACTGTATCTATCGAGTTCTAACATGGTCAATGCTTAAGTATGTCTAAGTCATCCAAGCTGAGTCAGTTGGACTCAATCCAGAGTCCTGGATTCAAGTACTACAACACTGCTAATGACTAAAGCATTCACCAAGAAGAGCTATAAAACATTAGCACACTCCTTCTCACTGTGTCAGATTTTTTATCTTGAGTTTAAAGTGTTTACCCAGAAGACAGGAGAGCTGATGAAACCCAGCAATAGAGCTGTTGTGGTAACTGCAAAAATGACATACCGCGAGTTAAAAAGGCGAGCACAGAGAATGGTAGACGACCTTGCAATCGTGTTATTTGTGTTTTTGTCAACTCCTTTGAGGACATTTCAGGTTACAGCCTAGTAAAAAAAAAGCAACAAGTTAATCTAGGTTAAACAGTTTGTTAATTCAGTGCCAAAAAGATATGTGTACAACGATTTTAGGGGAAGTTATCAAGTTATCAAGTTGAAGTTGCAGCCCTCCACAGCCCAGAGCCGAGCAGCTCATGAGTTGGTGAAGTATTTGCCTGAAACGATAAATACAACGCTGAAGTGATGCACACAATCGCTGTCTGGTTGAGGTGATGGTGATATTATCCACGGTGGTGAAACTGACATTCAGACAAACGTATGAAAGTTTAGGTTAGTTTTAAGACCCGTTGGACATTTGACGATCCACTGGACTTGGATCGACCCATGATCCAAGTCCAGTAAACGATTAAATTCAAACGCACATCCCTAAAGCCCCTCGGATTAAATCTACAAAGACTGTATAATCTCGCTCAGGTTGTCCACCACCCCTGAGGACAGGGTTTAGATCTCTGTTCTTTCTCAGATAAGCAGCCTCATCTGAAATGCTGCTATGATGGAAATTCAGGAGTTTTTAATGATTTAAGATTATATAGCTCTGCAAGAACCGACCTGCTCCCAAACAGCTATGGAAACTGATTTTAGACTTGAGTCCTTTGCCACCTACACCTTCTCCTCCACCTTTGCGTTGATACTGTCTGCAGTCACAAAGCCGTATACCTGCAGTGAAGTTAAGTAGGTTAACGCCAACATAATAATGCAAGAGAAACTAAAACAGAAGTGACAGGTTTAAGTAATCCTTTTTTTTAACAAACACCCATGTTAATAGCTAATAAAAAGTAACGCCAGACCTTCACTATAATACCACTTACCACAGTGTTTAGCTGGCTTAAATCACAGCAGGGAACTTTCCCGACCCAGCACAACCTTACAGAAAGTTAGACTCTAGTTTTGATGATTTGAAAACCTTTAAGGATGTCAGTGCTTTACTTGACAAAACCGTACCATGAATTTGTTTGGGTTCATCAAAGAGACTTTTGCAGGTTATACTTATTGTACTTATTTAGTGGGACTTGCATCATAAAGCTGATCTACTACAGAGTCCGGATGTTCTCCAGTGTGCGTTCGATAAACACTCTGCAGATCAGTGTCCAGACCGACAACAAGCAGATGAGCTAAAGAGGTCAGTTAGCTTGGTAGATTACAGCAATAAGGTGTTTAGAGGGGAAAGATGGCGGGAGGAGTGGCCTTGTCCTAATCCTGTTAAAGCATTTGAGTCTTCTTCAGTGAGCTGATTACATTCATTTTCTGTTCTGTTTAAGCACCTTAATTGACCCACAGACAAAGGCTGGCTGACAGCAGAGGGGACTGTCAGGGAGCAACAGATTGGACTCAGCTTTACAGGAGATTGAAGTTGGTGATTGGGAACACGATCAAATGTGTTGTGACTGCAAAGAGAGTTAGGTTAATACCTTGTCTGAAAATGCCAGACTTCATTAATGATTTCAAGCAAAGAAACCATGATGTAACATCGTTCTCCTTACAGTAGCATTAGCTATTTCACAGCAACCTTTTTATTCTGGTGGACCGGCAGGTCAAAGACAGCAGGTCAAATCTAACAGTTACTGATGAATGTTTGATATGTTTTCTGTTATGATTTATAGAATAAATGGAGTTTAATATTGTATCTGGCATCCATGGCATAGCACAATTTAGTTTTACTCCAAAATCCATCTGAAACAAGTGGATTCAGGCAAAGATTACCATGGATATTAGGATGTAATGTGCATGGAGCTATGGTTATTTTTATCAAAAAGTTACAATTTAAAAAAAGCAAAAACCAATATGATATTGTTGTTATGTAACTAAAGCATCGGCTGATCTGCTCTTTAAATATCAGTGGTATCAGCCACTGATAAACCTATCACTTAATGGCACTATGGTTTTATCAAGTCTACAAGTCCAAGTATTTTACAGATGTGAACGATCACCTGTATCTAAGAAAAACTAGTGCAGAGCTTGTGAAATGTAAACATATCCATAAAAATGTGTAAATGCGCTTAATGTTCCTTTAAATCTTCTGAAAAAATATCAAAGTGAGTTGTAAACAGAGTTCAAGTGAGTGATCCAGAGCAAAGCCAAGGCTTGTTTTCCCACTCAATTTTAAACACAGCTTAACATTTGCTTTGTTCAATAATGCGTCTTATCTCTGCAGCGGACATGCGGGGGGAAAAAAGCTCCTCTGCCGTTACAGTAAACAGTTTTATTGACTCCTGGACACACAATGGGCTGATATCTTGTTCACGTGAGCTGATTTAAATGACAACAACAAAGACCAAATGGGAAGTTTCCCACCATCTCTAGCAGGTCCTGGGAGGGAAAGAGGCCAAATATTGATTGGACACCGTGTGTTTCTGTGGATTCACCCCAGCAGATGTTTTTCCTCAGCAGGTTCCACTACTCTGTGTTCTTTAAATTGCTCCGTCATTCGCTTGAGGTCAAAGGCCTGAGGATGGAACGAGTGTTGTGTAAAGGAGGAGAGAGAGGGGGGAGAGGAGAAGATGATTTTTCCTCTGGCCTTTGGGCCAAAGGGCAGCGAGGCTAATGAGGAAGGAGCAGAGAGTCATGTGCTCTCTCCTGTTCACCTAGAGTTACTCCTCAGAGTTAAAGTTTAACCCCGGTGTTCACATTCCTCTACACTTTAACTAACACAGTTAACACACGGCCAAGATTATATTTGAGGAGAAGTGTCTTATTTGTCTCAAACTCAGGTCACGCAGAGTTCATGTACAAAAATGAATGGCCAGGGGATTCAGTTAAACTGGTTGTGTTTTTCTGCCATTTTTCAAACAGTTTTAACGTCTAACAGGCTGCAACTGGTTAAACCTGAAAGAATCCACGGTATCTGTCTGTGATCATTTCTAAATCTTTGTCCTGAGAGGTTTCTGTGTGTACAGAAGCTTTGGTCTTAACCTTTTACTCCTTTTTGTTTTCCTACTTTTACGCAAGAGCTATCAGGATGATCTCCGTTTAAAGCTTTTGTGATTGACATTGAACTTCCTGAAAACACTTTTTGATAAACTATATAAAGAAAAAACAAAAGTGCTTATTGGACAAACAAATTTTTAGTCAACTATTTTCAAGAAAGCCAACATCTCAGGTAAGAATATTGCGCTTGATCGTGGTGTTATTATTCATAGACTTTTTTCAACTACAAAGAAAGTAAAGGGGATTTGAGGGGAATGTTTAGATACACTGGAGGTGTTCCCACCTTTGGCGATGACCCTGTTTGTGTTTGTTGTGTGCAGCATTCAGGTGAGCATGTTAAAGGTTCGTCTGCTTCACTCTGATGGTTTAGACTCCTGACTGTGTTGAGAATGCACAGACTCCAACACAGTCGACTTCACACTGAGAGCAGCTGCATTCCTGACCTGCAGTTCAAAGAGCAACACATACACACACCAGTACACACTCACACAAAGATATACAAGGTATATGCAAAAAGGGATAAATGCACAACCTGCCGTGGTTGCATTCAACACCCACTGCAAAGGATTCTCCAATATTCAAAACAACACATTTGCATTTTTCTGCTGGATAGACTTTTTTCACACATCACCAGAGTGTCAGCTAACATGGACGGTCTGGTTTTAACCTCACATACCAAAGCTGCGGGGAATCAAGGCGACCAAACAAGTCGAGTCAGAAAGGTCAATGGATCAACCTGCTCCATCTGAACTGAAGATACCACCAGAAGATGCTGTCGTCCATCAAAGCATGATTGCAATACTCTGCCTCATGAATTCCTTCTTTAGTTTAAGTTTCAGAAGCTGAGGAGTCTTGATTGCTTTTTTCCCCCTGATAAAATACAGAATATGGAGGCGCTAATTTGGCCTGGTGGTTAAGTCCAGAGCACTATGCACAGAGGCCTCAGCCCTCAAGCAGACGGCCAAGGTTTCAGTCCAACCTGCAGCGCCCTTTCAGCAAATCACTCCTAAATCTCTCTCCCTCTTTCCTGCTCTAACCACAAGTCCTGTCCTCTCTGAAAAAAGCACAAAAGCCCCAAAATTTAGAGCACTTATATGGCAAGAAGTAAAACTTGACCAAAATGTAGCATCACTACCTCTCCCTCATATTTAAAGGGAGCGTTGGTACCTTAGGGTTAGGTAATTCTTAAACGATTTGAAGTGACAGTACAGACCTACAGTAAATCAGATTAACGCAACATGTAACAGAGCAAATAGCAACAGAAATGTAAACAGACAGCAGCACGCAGAAGAAAGAAACACACCTGTATCACCAATAGTTGTTTGTTCATGTTTCTTAACAGCTGCCATGGTAAATTCAGTGGACCTTTCAGTGCTGGAAGCTGCAATCTTGTTTTTTTTATGAACAGGTTGAAGCAGCGCTCCTGTGTCCCCATCTAAAATAAAGGACTGAGACTTGGTCGGTACATCTTCAACCGAGGGTCTTACAAGGCTAGATAAATCTAAGTGTGTGAATATGTCTTGTTAACCCAGTGTTAAGTTTGTGAACACTTTGTGAATTATCAGAAACTCAACCTTTTCTCAGAAAGCTCTTTTATCAGTACATTTCAAGTATTACCCCACATGATGTGACCTCTGCTATCCACACAGAGGTTTAGAGGGAAGCACTGCTTCAACGTACAGCAGCTTAGCTTGGCCCCTGATAACCTCTTATGCAAACAAAAGGCCTATCCATGCACAATGAGTCTCGCTGTGACGGATGTGGGTTAAAGTTACCTTATGCTCACATTTTAAAGGCCTGACTTAACCTCTCTGACAAGAAAGCGTATGAGGGATCCTTCCCCTTCCTGCTGTCTGCCTTTATCACAGAAAACCTCTCTGCTCCTTTGACATTCATACTTCTTCTGTGAGGCAAAACGTTCTTTTGAAGATCACAGGGGAGAAAAATTTTGCCATTCACGGGGAATTCCTGTAAAACCATGTGATGAGCAAACACTTTTTGAGTAAACAGAGCTTCTTTTAAGCAGGCATGGCACAGTGAATACCTCCTCTGTGGGTTTTTTCCTGTGTTTGGAGGCTGTTATTGGAAACCTTGGTTGCAGGCTCTGATTGTTTATTTTGTCCTCCCTTCTTTTCGTGGAGACCTTCACATGACAATGCTGATGGTGCGATTGACAAAGCAGGCCAGAAATTCCTCAGGAGCTTTAAAAATTGCCAAGACGATAGAAGAGTTACTCCGCAAACATGTACAGTTAGTTTTGAAAACAGGAAATACAACAACGCTTTTGTTAGGACCACGGGTAACTTGTGGTCTAACTTGAAAGGGAAACCACCAGTGTTACATTTAGATATAGGTCCACTCATACAATATTACCCATCATAAAATATCCAATATCAGGTGTTTTAATGGTGCTGGATTTAACAACAAAAATGAATATAATTGCGTTTGGTCTCCTAAAATATACACTCATAGCAACCAAATCAGGAATTGGCTGTAAATGTGTAATTCAGAGGCTGGAATGGTGTCACAGCTGTTCGTCGAAGGCCGTCCCACTCTGAAGGTTTCCTTAACCCTCACATACTGTTCAAATCCTGTACCCTCACAGTATGTTCCGGGTCAAAATTGCCCCTTCAAAGAGTTCAAAGAGCAGCTTTCTGTCACAGAAAGTTCTCTTGACTAGTTAGGTCATTTTGACCTCTGTCTAGGTGTGTCTGTGTGACTGTATGTCTGTGTGCGTGTGTGTGTGTGTGTGTGTGTGTGTGTGTGTGTGTGTGTTTCTGTCAAGGTAATGATAGTTTCATAATGATTTGAATATATCTTTTTGAACAACAAACCTTATATTGAACACGGTTGTTACTGTTTGTCACTTGTCCCACACTGCTAGATCTAAAATCCATCTAAATATAGATACGGGTCAAATTTGACCCCTAACAGCCTTAGGGGGGAAAAATTTGTAGCACATAAACAAAAATACACATGAATATTTTAAAATTAATTTCATGTATTTTGGGCAACTTCAGGAAAAGTCATCAAGTTTCAGGCTTAAAAAATGATGTTTAGGGTATTTTTACTGCTGTTAAACGTCAAAACGGGTCAAATTTGACCCGAACAGTATGTGAGGGTTAAATGCCTCCTAGGTCATGAAGGATGCATTTCATCCATCCTTTTTTAGGTCAACATGTCCTGTGAATTGAAGTTGTTGGAGGGCTCTCAGGTGGCTGAGTGATAGACTTTTAGATATAAGTATGTCGGTTCAACTCAATAAAACAGTGACCAAAACAAATGTTAAAAAAACACAAATATCTTGAAACTAACTTTGACTAACTTGACACTAGCTTATTGTTGGCTGGTTTAACTACCTGTTGCTGTAGGCAAGAGAGGGAGCACCATGTGATGTGAGTGTGAGGACGGGATGAAAGGATCTTGAACAGGAGAGTTGCCTTTTGTTTTGACACGGGTCAATCGATTGACTCGGTGAGGTTTGTGCTTCCAGATATTTAAAAAAAGAGTCTGAAACAGTTTGAAGCAAAAGCCACGTTGACTGTTTCCTCGAATAAATCTTAAACAAACTTGAACTACATGTGTTACAGCATCAGTTTTAAATGAACAATAGTGTTAGATTATAAGCAAATGCTGAGAGTTTGTTTCTGCTTACTGTCATACAAAACATCTGACTGTTACTTTGATGTTGTGATGTTGCCTTGAGGCATTTTAGTAGGTGTTTTTTATTATCCCTTACTCATTTACAGCTACAGATTGTGTAAGCAGCAATGATTTGTCTAGATGTCTTGTCGTGCCCATCATCCACCCTGAACACTTTTCTCTTCACTCTTTGAATCTTATGTTCTCAGTCAGGAATCAAAAGTGTGTTCAGTTTAGAGATACCACACTGTTAAACAAGTTCAATACAAAGCTGTCATGTATGATTTATCGGGGCACTTAAGGGCACATTATTCTTTCCTGATGTACAGTATGTTCAGTGTTGCTCTCATGAAAAATGAAGGAAGTAGCTGCGTGAAAAACGTAAACCAGACAGCCAGGTAGAGGAGATCGCTCCTTTTTCTATCCCTACACAGCTGGTCAAAAGCAAGACCTCAAAAAGCCGCAAAGGTGTCGGTGGAGAAAGTTTCAAAGTATTTAATTAGTGGGATTTTGAAGAAACAAACACGTACTGGAACATCTTGGAGACAGGGTTGGAAAATGGTTATGTAATATTTCTGTGGCACAGGGGGAGTTTCCTAAGGCTGAAAGCAAAACCCTGGGAATATCTCAGCAATGATGCCAGACACTGTAGGGGAGCTGTGGCTTCAGAGGTGTAGCGTGATGTCCTTTCAAGGGAAAAAGTTGACAGTTCGGGGTAAAAGCTCCTCCAGTCTACGAGTTTGATGTGTGATTTGAAAAGATACTAAACTTTAAATACCTTTAGCTGCGTAACACAAAGTCAAGGCTGTCTGTACTTGACTTTGATTAGACCCCAATAGGCAGAGAGACTTCTGTGATCAGTGTATGAATGTGTGCATTAAAGACAAATGTGTAGTTACCTGTGCGGCAATAAAAAGGTCAAAATGTTAGGAGACTTTTGATACTGCCGATGTTGTGAATTGCAAATACAGCGTGGTTAAGGTAAGTGATAGATTAGTTCAGGGGCAGTTATTAATTCATTTTGGATACCTCTGCAAATAACACTTCAAAGGTGAGGTCAACACGGTTACTATTTCAAACATTTTTAACGGTCAGCTCTCGGCGGGTAGGGATTTCTGGCTTCCAGCTCAAAGTCAGGACTGCCACATATCAACCCACTCTGACTCCCACAACCTTACTTTACACCTCACTGCATAAGGTCACACTAATAAACAAGGGCTGAACTGTGACATACAGAATCCCTCAGGAGCAACACTTGGCTCGTGGAGAGAAATAGACGATAAGCTCTGATTTCTACATTTCTCTTACAAGCCTTTCTCTCGCAGGTCAAACTTTATGTGCATAGAGTCCTAATCACCCGTTAAAAAGGGCAAAAGCCGTTACCATCCAAGATTCAGAAGGTCACCAGGATCTGTGGCCTCCTCCTCCTCACACAGACCTGTGAGTGTGTGCAGCAGGTGTGAAAAGGAGCCGGTGGTGTATCGAATAACCTTTTGACAAGTTGCTCAACAACAACAGGCCCTCCCTGTTATTGTTGGGTCAACAAAGTCGAAGGAATTCTTTGGGATTAGAGTGGAGTGGAGAACATGAGTGTGAGTGCCATGTGCTCGCTGTGTGTCGACCCGAGACCCTTCTCTTTGTCTTACGGCAGTGTCGGGGTTAACTCCTCTTTTGCTCCCAGGCTGGCCCGGGGTCAGGGGGGAAACAGGCAGCCAGTCAGGCAGCCAGGCATTCTTTCTATCTGTGTGTGTGTGTGTGTGTGTGTGTGTGTGTGGCTGCAGCCCACTCTGTGCTCTTTGACTCCGTTGGCCTTATAAGGCATCCAGCGCCATGGCAACGGCAGGGCTTGAATAGCAGTGTCAAATCCCTGAGCACACACACAGACACACGCTCACTCTCCCTAAAGGAGGGAGCGAAGCAGAGACACAGAGAGGGGACTGAGAGGAGCAGAAGAGGAGCAGGAGAGGAGGATATCTCTGGACTGCTCTCCGCTGCAGCGCCTGGCTTCACTAAAAAAGCTCTGTGACTGTGTTTTTCCTGCGCTTGTTTGCCTAATTTATTCCGGACGGGGCCGACAGAAAGAAAGACAGAGAAGAGAAGAAAAAAAAAAAAGTGGACGGGCAGAGAGAGTAGTAAAGAGTGCAACAGTACACCCTGACTTACTGACAGGGAATGCAAAAGAGGTTCTGGCCTCTGGTTGTTACTGCTGGATGGACAAGCACTGAAAAAACAAGGGAGGAAGAGGGAGAGACAACACTGCTGAGAGAGGAAGCCAAACTGCAAATAAGGTCATTTTGCAAGTCTGGTTTTGTTTTGGGTTGTTGTTTTTGCCTGTGACATTTGAGCCTCTTGACACAAGGGAGTCAAGGAAACATCATTTTTCCACAGACGCAGAGGAGGAGGACTTTTTGAAGAGCCGAGGACCACAGGAACAGAGGGGCAGGGGCTTCTCATATCAATATCAATCTTGGAAACAGGAGCTTTTCCTGCTGTTAATAGAGCATAAAATATCCCTTGGCTGAATTGTTAAAGCTGAAGTAGAACAGGGATTCCTGTCAGGAAATCAAAGACAGAAGCAAAACCAACTTTCCCCAAACTCCTCTGAAGTTTCTTCTTTTTTCTGCTGGAACCAAATGAATGAGTTTTTCTCTACGGGCAAACTGTATTTTTCCTCTTCATCACTATCACCTCTGCGCCTATAACAGCTACAACAAGTCAAGAGTGAGTCTGGACTAGAACTGCCTCAGATCAGCAGATAACACCTCAGCACGGCAGGAACTGGTTGGACTAGTTTAGAAGTTGGAGGAGAGGGCAGGGCAGTTTAACCCTGCGTGAAGGAGAGCTGTGTTTTATTTTCCTCCCACTCGCTTGTCCTTCTGGGAGAAAGTTGAGCACTGACAGAGGGGCAGAGCTTCCCTTTCTTTTGGCTTGGATTCTGTTTGGTCACTATGCTCAGGGATAGGTGAGGTGTTTTCCCCCTTACTTTTTTTTTCTGCTTCTTCCAAGGGGGGGAGAGAGAAAGTGAGAGGGAGGGAGAAAGAGAGAGAAGGAGTCAAAGTGTAATTTATAGTTTCCTGAGAAAAGAGCAAGGCTGCACCCTTTTCTTCTGCCTGAACTCTGAACCGCTCAATGTGTGTCTGGAGTTTTTCTCAGAACTCGGGGGCCATTGATCGGAGGTCAGGACAGAGAGAACACGAGGGTGAAAGACAAGAACAGAGAGAGCTGAGGGATTAAAGACGAGAGAGAGAGAGAAAACAACACTGCCAAGGACCTCCAGGTCATTACAACCAGACGGCAAAGGGGAGAAAGGTCAACACAAGAGAGCACGGGACAACTTTTTATCCAGCTTTTGATTCTTCTCGGACAAAGACCCGCCTTCACAAAGATCCTGGAGCGGCTGTTTTCTTGTCTAGAGACAATTTATCAGACTTTGAGTGTAGTTTGAAGCTGGGGGACAGGGCGGGTCTGTGTATGATCCACTCTCAGGGCTGCGTGTCTCAGAGAATATGGCCATGGTGAGCGGGGGATGGGGCAACCCCAACGGGGACACTAATGGACTGGGGGAGAAAGCTTACCTGAGGAGGGAGGAAGAGGAGGGCTCACCTCAGGCAGGAAGCAGCGATGTGGACGTCGGGGACGAGGACAAGGCCTGTGTGGTGGACTGTGTGGTGTGCGGGGACAAGTCCAGCGGGAAGCACTATGGCGTGTTCACTTGCGAGGGCTGCAAGAGTTTTTTCAAGAGGAGCATCAGGAGAAACCTCAACTATTCCTGCAGGTAGGAGCTTCTGATTTAAGCCGCAAATCCGCACAGAGTCTTCAAACAGATGTACATGGAGATGCATCTTTTTATTTGACCTGCTGGACGACTTTTTATATATTCTAGTCTAACTTTATGTTTTTATTTGCTGAAAAGACAGTGCAGTGTTAGAACTGTAGCTTTCCATTATTTTCACGTCTCCTGTGGGCACCAAAAATAGTTTGAATTCAGATATTGGATGAAACTATAACAGAAAACCGTTTACAGTTTTCTTGAGTTTGCTCTTTTTCTATAACTGTATATAAAGGTGAACCGTGTATCCACACCACCTCCGTTGAACAAAGTGGAGCCATAATTTTCCCTGTGATGGGTGCAGAAAAGGCTGCAAGTTTGAGGGCCAGAGTCGACCTCCTACTGACCTCCTTTGACTGAATTAAACACATTTAACATCTCAATAAAGTCACAAACAGCCCCCTGTCATACAGTCCAAATTGAAACAGCCTCTTGTGTTAGTGTGACACTTGTGGTTATGAATATTCAAGCATATAATTACTCTTGTGTCGCTTTTTGTTATGTTCCCTCCTTTAGTTTGCCAATCTGTGCTGCAGAAGCTGCATTTGTCAACAGATCTGTAAATCAGTGCATCATTCAACTTTTTATACTCTTAAACAACAAATAAAAACGTAACTTCTTGAAAATCTAACACTTGCGCATAAATCTGTGTGATCAAAGCTAACATTAAAGACAGGAACTATGTCTGGGAACATTGATTTGTCATGCATTTTCATTTTAAAGAGACCAAAGTCCCATCCGTTAACATGGAGGAGGTGGGCTTTATGACCTACACTGCAGCCAGTCAGCAGGGGGAGCTCTGACTCCTCTAGCCTAATCTTTGGGAGGATTTCATCTCTGTAATAAAATCTGCGACTGTCCACATATACTGCGCTTAAACCAACACAGTAAACACACTGAACTACATGTAACTGTTTCAATCTCTGTATGAAATATCCACAATGTCCCACAGTGAATAAAGCCATTCTGTTATCATCCACATTCATCAGGAGAGAGCAGATTAGTCTGTGTCTATCTTCAGAATAACATGTTCTAACCTTGGATACATCTCACAAACAGCTCCAGCAAAAAAAAAAGAAAGAAATGAAAGCCCCGAAGGTCAATCATGTGAGGATGAATTGCCTCAGAAGGTCAACATAACCATTATTCTTCACCACAGGAACACAATGTTGCAACTCAACCTTCTTCCCTCGCTGAGACTGCCCTCTGTCCCTGAATATACTTATTCCTCACATCTAATAATGCGACAGCGCTGAGTAGAAAGATGTTTTGTTATTCAGTTTTTTTTCACGTGAGGGGCTGAAAAAAGGCTCCCTGCCAAACATTGGGAGACCTTGTCCTGCTGTAAACCACAACAAGAGGGCGTGTAGGGCCGATGATTTACAAAGGTCACAGCCTTGATAGCCTTTCAGCCATGCCGGCTCGCACAGTTCACTCATCACAGGGGTAAGCGAGGGGGGGACAAAGACGTCAGTGCAAACTTCACTTCCTCATTGGAAACTTGCATAACAGTCAAAGCTTTCCAAAGTGATTCTCATCTTTGTTTTAGGAAATGTCTGTAAATTTCAAAAGCTACAAGCTCTTCAAGTTGGATAATTCTACTTTTTCATTCCCTTTTTTCCCTACTCTACTTTTCTCTCTTTCTACAGATCAAATCGAGAATGCCAAATCGATCAGCATCACCGCAACCAGTGCCAATACTGTCGTCTGAAGAAATGTTTCCGCGTTGGAATGCGCAAAGAAGGTAACAAAGCTACTGAACGTACACAGCGGGTGAAAGACGTTAATTTTTCAAGTTTCAAGGCTTAATAGTGCTTGAGGTTGTTGAACTTGATAGATGTTTTTGACAGCAAAAACTTAATGAATGAGGGAATCATACTTGAGCATCATAGAGGCATCTTTGATGAGAGCAGAGAGCTAGATCGTATTTGAATATCAGATAAAAACAAAAGCAACTTTCATAATCTCCAGATATCACTATATGGTCCCCTTTCTGCTCTGTACCTTTAACAGAACAGACTACATATTGTCACTACCATCAAAAATGATGAGGACACATTCAGATCCTACTAAATCAAGATTAAGCTGAACTTTTATTTAGTATTTAAAATACTGCACTTGAGTGTGCACAGACTATGTTCCAGAGCTGAGGTTTAAAACGATCATCTCCTCACTTCTTTTCGTAACAACAAACATATGTAAAAACAGCCCCAAGCAAAGCAAACCTACACTAGTACAAATACAAAGAAACACACTGGAAACACACTACATAAATGTCAAGAATGGATAATTCACTGAGAAAATGCTTACTCTGACAGAAACAGTCACTGACATTTGCCCGTGATCCAAAGCACAATATTTATACTGTCAACCAAAGCATGTTTTCACCCCAGTGCTCGACGCCCAGCAGCTGCTGCGCTTCAGGGATGAAGGGGAGCTAAAGTCAACCATGTTTGATTTGCATAACAGCAAAAGCAAGAACCAGGTTCTTTCTGCTCTGTCTAAAGCCACTCAAAAGATCCTCTAAGTTATATTTACAATACTTTTTTTGTTTTGGTAGTAAGAAGAGAGAATTCCCATTTTACCTGATGTCATATTATTTACCTCCTTCCCTCATTACCTCATCGTTAACTATTATAACCCTTTCTGTAATTGTATTCTAGTCACCTCTAACCTAACTGTGCTGGTATTTCAGTCTATGTCAGTGGATACCATGAGCTGTCCTATACATAATGTGCGCTGAGGTGACGGTATGCCAGGGGGTTATATTGGGCCTAGTTATTAATGAACCATGCTAGCTGTGGCTGTGACGCAGAGGGAGCTGTTTCCACATTACCTGGAATTGTCTTTCTCACCTTTGACCCAGTCTTGGAGTTTACCAGCTGTAGAATTTGCCCCAGGTTGAAGAGCATCAGTCAGGAAAAATCAGGGTCTGTGTGATATGGGGCAAAGTTAAGAGTGGTATGTATTAAAAAAAAAAAAAAAGCTTTACCACTTTAATTATGTCAAAAAAAGTAATAAAAAACTGGTGGAGATGGAATAAGTGTAGACAAAAAAATATGTATGTACCCACATCAGTTATGTTGCCTAGTTCAAGTTAACATGTTAGCAAAGTAGTTACTTAGAAAATGGTTTCATAGTTTAAAAACAAAAAATCATAGTATTGTTTGGTAAAAGTTTCATAGTATAGTGTAATAAAAGTCATAGTATTGTATGTTAAAAAATGTCAGGGTACAGTATAATAAAATAAAAGTCATAGTATTATATGGTACAAAATGTCATAGTATAGTATGATAAAAAAAAATGTCACAGTATAATATGATAAAAATGTCAACGTACAGAATAACGAAATATTATAGTATAGTAAAATAAAAAGGTTTCATAGAATAATATGTTAAAAAAAATCATAATATTGCATGGTAAAAATTTCATATTATAGTGTGATAAAAGATCATAGTTTAGTATGTTAAAAAATGTCATAGTATAGGATGACAAAAGTCTGTAGTTACTTAGAAGCCAAAAGAAATCTGATAAAAGTTTTCACTTTTTGAATCAATTGACCTCCTCTTAATTCCCTCACAAAAATAAATAAATAAAATCACTGTAATCACTCTCATCGCTCTAACGAACCTGAAAGTCCAAGCTGAGGGCACACTAAACACACCGAGTTGCTCTGTCCCGGTTTCTTGGAGGAAGTGGAAATGTCTGAGGTACTGTGTCCAACTAATTTAACCGATTTGTAGATCTAAACTATCACGGATACTCGTTCGGCACATGAATAGTCATCTGTGATTTCTTTACCAAACCGTTTAAACAAGAATAAAAGCATTTAAAGTATGCTACATTACAAAAGTTAAAGGTAACTTTACAATTGCACTAGCGAAGCAGCTGTTGAGATTTGACACGAATTCTCGACCTTCCTCCCGCGAGAGTTCCGCTTACTTCCGCGTTTCTGCCGTGTTTGGTATGAATTAAATCCTTTCCATTATGTTGGTTTCAATAGCGAGGCCTCTAGATTGAGAACATTATTTTGGACTGTAAATGAGAGTATTAAATATGATTCACAGCAGCCCTGGTGTAAGGTTGAGGAAGGGCAGCCGTGTATTAGCCTTAGACAGAGACCTAATTAGGATAATAGCATTAGGTCATAATCTAAGACTAAAAAGACCACAGTCAAATAAAGTGGTCTTAACGTAGACTTCTGTCATTGACTCATGATTATGTTAGTTTGTGGCTCTGTGATTTGCTGAACATAGTTGTGTTCACTTTGATAAGCCATGGCAAGTTTTTGTTGAAAGGAAAGCTGAATATGATTAAAACATAAAGACTTCACACAAGAGTGTTTTTAATAGTGGTTACACCCATTTCCCACAACTTACAAAGAAGCTTATGAATCAGTTGACTGAATGCTCAAAATCAAAATGTGGAGACAAACAAGGCCCAAGAGTAAAGCAAATATCAGGTTCTTTAGGATTATGCAGGGTGTGTCAGAATCTTAATTAGCTGCAATTAGTAATAGACAACCTTGAGATGCCTCAATCATTCAAATAGGGTGTGAAATGATAGCAAAATTAAAAAAAAACTCAAAACCTTGAAAGGGAAACAAGCCCCTTAAAAGTAATTGTTGGAAGTTTGCTGTCGTGTACATTTACCACAAAACTTTAGGAGCTCAGGAACTGTGCAAAAATAATAAGAGGAGGAGAGATGTTGTAAAAACAGAGAGCAGGGAAAATATCTTTAATTGCTTTATTAACGTTTTAAGTTGTAATGATGTCTGTCATGAATGTGTGAGACAGTATCACACCCCATATCAACCATCACTTGAATACAAGTATACTGAATCTCTTTCTATTTGTTTTAAGTGTGTTAGAGTCCATGAAACATTTAGATTTTCCTTAGTCATTACATCAGTTTTCATTCATCTGTGTCTTTTTCCTCTCTTCTTCCTTTAGCAGTCCAACGGGGTCGCATTCCTCCATCTCACTCAGGTATCAGTCCAAACTCTGTGGCGGGGGGCATTGGAGGACCAGTACCGGGTCACATCGGGGCAGACTATTTTAATGGGCAGCCTGTGTCAGAACTCATCTCCCAGCTCCTTCGAGCTGAGCCGTACCCCAACAGCCGCTATGGGGCCCCGTACGGTCAGGCTCAGATGCAGGGGTCTGCAAGTGGAGCTTCAGTCATGGGCATCGACAGCATCTGTGAGCTGGCTGCTCGTCTCCTCTTCAGCACTGTGGAGTGGGCCAGAAACATACCATACTTCCCAGAACTCCCAGTATCAGAGCAGGTGAGTAAAGCTGAACAGTATTGTCTCAACGTGCTTATACTATGCAACGTTTTAAATAAAGATAAACTCTAATTATCAGGCTTAAACATTAACTGTATGTTGAAATTGGTATTATCTGATCTATTGTACATCCTGTTGATTTCTGTAAAAGAAAGCGGGTACATGTTAAATGTAATTATGCAGAATACACAAGTTCAAATGTGAGCTGTTGATTGTTTGGGATTCATCAGAGTTTGAAATCCACAGGTGGCGCTGTTGAGGCTGAGCTGGAGCGAACTGTTCATCCTGAATGCAGCTCAGTCAGCTTTGCCTCTACACATGGCTCCTCTGCTGGCAGCTGCTGGGTTCCACTCATCGCCCATGTCCGCTGAGCGAGTTGTGTCCTTTATGGACCAGGTAAGGGTCTTCCAGGACCAGGTGGACAAGCTGAATCGGCTGCAGGTGGACTCAGCGGAGTACAGCTGCCTCAAAGCCATTGCACTCTTTTCACCTGGTGAGTTTAGAAGATCTGTGTGAGTATTTAAAAACATTTGTGTGAAGACAGATACCATATCAGTGTTTGTTTACAGTAGTTATCACTAAGGATCTTAAGGATCTACCATTAGCTTATTACTTGCCTCTCCATGTGTTGCCTCCATAATACAGCCATAATCATAGCTTGAAACCCATATTTCCATTAAGTACACATAGTGAAACATGAGTTTAGAATTTGAGTAAATATTATATATTTGTAGCCAAACCCTGGAACTGCATGGTAGTACAGAAGAAGGTCCCTGGTTGAAATCCTCAGCAGGGGATTCTGTGTAGAGTTTGCATGAATACTTGGGCATGCCTGGGTACTCTGGCTTCTTCCCCTCCTTGCCAAATGACAGGGTCAGAGAGTTAACCTTGGTAACTGGTGACTTTCTGTCAGTTGAATGTGACTCTTAGAGATGCCTTTTTAGGGCCACGGGGCAAACGCACCGAGGCACTGTGAAAAAGCTTAGTGCCAAAGTTTTTCCTCAAAGGAAAAAAAGGAAGGAGACATAGAGAAAGCAAGCAGTGGAAAAGGTTTTAAAACACTGAATAAATAAATATTAATCATCCTGTATTTTCCTGCCTTACAGATGCATGCGGGCTAACTGACCCAGCCCATGTAGAGTCCCTGCAGGAGAAGGCCCAGGTCGCCCTGACAGAGTACGAAAGGTTGCAGTATCCGAATCAGCCGCAGCGTTTTGGCCGCTTACTGCTGCGCCTTCCAGCTCTGCGCGCTGTGCCAGCAAACCTCATCTCCCAGCTCTTCTTCATGCGACTTGTGGGCAAGACACCCATTGAGACACTCATCCGTGACATGCAGCTATCAGGGAGCTCCATCAGCTGGCCCTATGTTCCCGGACAGTGAACCCTGCTGAGTCCAAAGTGAGACAGACAGAGATCAGATTGGGAGGAGACAGAGCTCACATAAAGATATATTATACAACACAAAATGAATGTCATGAATACAAAACAGGATCTCAATTTAAAGATATGTGTGTGAGTGTAGGGTCAGTTTTTTTTCCCACATAAATTCTGTAATGTGGTAGAAGTGGAACCAAAGCTGCTTTAAAGAGAACAAAATATGTATTTGTCATTATATTTATGTTTGCAGCACTTGCCAGTTGTGCTCTGACCTCTGTCTGATCTCTCTTTGTCTCATTCTGGAGTAAATCAGGGCTTCAGACTCAAAAATGAGGCCATGTGCCTGTACTACCTCCTCCCATATCACCCCATAATGTGACTCAGTTTGAACCCAGGCTCTGTGTGTTTTTTTTTTTTCTTTCTCTGCTTGATTTTCCTTTGTTTTAACTCATAATCAAGCCATAACAGTGCCACTGTTACAGGCAGCTTTGGAGCTTTACATTTGACACCACACGGTCTGTGTTTCGCAGATCAAACATAGGTTGTGTCGTGTTTGATATGCGCTATAAATACCAGACTTTGTTACCAAATGTGTTTGTGAAGACTGCAGAGTATCACCTTTGACAGCAACAAAACAAAGAAGAGGCATTGCCATTGTATTGTGCAGTGTAATGTTTTTAGTACTGTGTGTTCTGGACATATTGTGTATGTTACAAGGAAATAGCTTAACATTGTGGGAAAAATACTTACCTACTTTCTCCTATGTTCAGATAAGATCGAGTCCCAACTAAAACTAGCTGCAGATTGGCCTGGAATAGCCCCAAGAAGGGGACGTATGGCTGGTTTGGATCGCTCTACATGTTACAAAACTCAGCAGCCAACACTTCCATGTATCACAACCACTTGCCCAGAAA
The DNA here is from genome assembly GCA_962446985.1 of Xyrichtys novacula. Taxonomy (NCBI): domain Eukaryota; kingdom Metazoa; phylum Chordata; class Actinopteri; order Labriformes; family Labridae; genus Xyrichtys; species Xyrichtys novacula. The sequence continues at coordinate 29,016,756 of OY660870.1, forward strand.
AAAGCACTTGCTAGTTTTAATGTTTTATAACGCAAAATTTACAAATTAAGTAAAGTATTTTATTAATTAAGTTGGATTTTGTCCCCCTTTGATACAATCTAGTTGGCTGCTCCCATTTGTTTTTGCTATGCTAAACTAATTTAAGCAAACTTCCTTCTGGTTTCAGCCTCTCTCAGAGGTTAAGTTCATATTTCCAAACTGTTCAGCTATTTCTTTCATGTAGTATATTAAACCGCATTGTTCTCGTTGTCGTAAAGTGGAAGTGAATGGGCTCAAACACATCCTGGCTCTCACACAGTCACATCCCCGTCAAACATAATTACCTCACATTTTATACATCAGAAACAAAGATTGTAAACTTGTGTGCTAAAGAGAAAAATAAAGGGATCAAGGTGTTTTTATCACACTTACCATTGACAGTTATATTCCCATGTAGACCTGCATGTTCACTTCGTTTTGTCTAAAGTTTATTTTAAAAATGTGAAATGTAAAACTTGATGTTAAAGCATACCCTTTAAGTTTGACACGTCATTCGTAGAAAGCTTCAGTCTGTGAAGGTAGAGGTAGCTCATTTGAATTGTTTTCAAGCAGCCCGTTAAAGCATGGCCACATGGACAGAGGTCGCTTTCAGATAACGGTTGTTCTCATGCGAGGTACTCCACGTGTTGATGTGTTTTAAAGGTTACGGTGTTTGTTGGTACTGTGATTAAGGTACTCAGCCGTCACATATTTGAGTGTTTTTGCCACTTACAGCAGCTCAATGTGACAAATGTTTTTTTTTTTCTTGCCAAATTAAATGACTGAAAGAAAAGACAAGTTTGGGATCAAATTGTGTGTTTGTTTTTCTTTTGGTCTATTGTATTTCTTCATTTGGTAAGTTATATTAGTTTGTAATTATTCAAGGCATCAATGATTCCTGAGGCAGTGAAGCACTTGTTATGCTGTGCTGAGATCTAAGCTGAAGCTAGATTTATTTTAAATAGAAGTGCGTTTTTATGACCGTGCTGAGATGCAAAAGAACAGCTTACTGGTTATTTTTCTTTGCTGGAAATAAAAGAATTCTCATTCCTTTGTGGATGAATTTATATTACAAACACACACACACACACACACATAAAAATTTGATTTCCTTTGCAGCTTGAAAAAAAAACTCAGAAATAAGATTTGAAATGCTTTCAAGGTCATTAAAAGAGTCACAAAATCAATCGTTGATTTAATCAATACTCAGTGCAGTGATTCATGAACAGCAGCAATCCTAGTGGAAGGTCTAGCTGCTGCATTTTCTACAGCTGAGAGCAGGTGACTCAGGCAGGTGAAAGGTGAATTTAAAAGGTCATGTTAAGAAAGGTTGAATGCATGAATGATATTAAAAGGATACTGTCTGCAGAAGAGAATAATACTAATAATCTTATTTTTGTTTGTTTTGCAGTTATAAATGTAGGATCCAAAAACACATTTTTCACATTGACACAATTTTAAAAGAGGATCAAATGAAATGCCAAGACTTTCAGAGTGGGTTTGACAAACACAGACAGACAGGGGTGATTTATTTCAAGTTAGCCTTTTTTTTAAATATAAGATAATGGCTCAAATTTTGTAATGATAATAAAACAATGGCATAAAAGATGGAAAATTTCAGAAGTAGTACACCAGAGGAGGGCAGCACCAGCACACATAAAGCTCCCTGCCATGGCATCAGCCTAGAAACCCACTTACTCCCCCTGCTGGATGCTCACTGCAGGTGCATCACAGCAGCTCAGAAAAACAGAACAGAAAAGAGGTTGATTAGATTTTAGAGAATTAGAAATGTTTATTGCTTACACAATTGAATACTTTCTGAGACACCATGCCTTACGGAAGTATAACAGTTACAAAAATGGTCTTATAATAGCATCAAAGAAAATAAATTCATACAAAAATAAATGGCTCGCAAATGGTTTGTAAAATGACCACAACGCTCTTCATAAAAATACAAATGCATGACAAATCAAAACAGTGTGTCTGAGTAATTTTAAGACGTACACGAGATCGTAACACTTTGCACATTTTTAGTGGATTAATAATAAAAAAAATAATGAACATATTGAATCAGCAGATGATCATTTTCATTGGTCGAAATGAAAAGACGAGTAGCTTATACATAGTGAAAGAAGCAGTGTTTTCCAGTTCTTTGAGGAGAGTGCATGAAAGAAAATACAAGTAGTGTGGATGGTTAATATGTTGCATAGCTGAAGCACATTTTGAACAATTTAAAAAAAAAAAGCCACTGTGGGTCTTTAGTTTGTACGAATCACAGGTGACATCACAAATGCATGATCTACAAGACGAATGCTGAAAGTTTGTTCTTGCTGTTTATGAGAACTAGATTGATTTACAGTATTTACATAAAAAAAAAACAATGTCACGCATCTCATTGGCTGGTTTGTCATTTTGGCTCACTGCATCGGTGTAAATCAGTCTCATCATATTACTTTATATTACTTTAGTGGCAGTGCATGGGAGGCAAACCCTAAAAGAAGGCCGCTCATCTAAATGTGTTGACGTTGGTTACAAAGACTGACCCATACCACGAGAAAAGCACACGCTTAAATCATTTATGATGCAGATAACACCGCGCAAAAGGGTTAAAGAAACTGCATATGTGCGAAAACAGTCCCAGCAACCTGCTTCACCTATTACTAAACACTGTTCCGCTTCTTATCTGCGAAGATAAAACTAAGACAAATTTCCAATCGAAAGAGCAAACAGAGCTGCAGAAACATAACATGGTGCTATCACAGGTGACTGAGGGTCAGGCAACTGTCAAACAACCAGCCACTCCTTATGAAGTGTTGCTCAACACTGCAAACATGAGCTGAATCTTTCACAGAGAACGACAGTGCTTATCCCGCTTTCCTCCATGTAAAGAAGTTTATACAGGTATTATACATACGTGGTGCGAGTAATAAAAGGAAAACACAAGTCTAGAACCGTTATTATTAACATGCAGGATGTTCCCTATGTGTGTTTATGTGTGTGTGAGTTCTGTACAGGTAACTTTGGTCATGTCTCATAGTCTTTGCAGTGTGTCGGAGTGTATCTTGGCTCGGGTTGGTGAGTGTTTGCTGAGCGGAGCATCGAGTCGAGTGTCAGGACTCAGCGGATTCACGAGTGGTTCTTGTCGTAGTCCTTTACCATGCGTTTGATGTGGTACAGTTTGTGTCTCAGCCTGCGACAGTCTTTCTTCTTGGCGCGGTAGTCTGGTGTCTGCGGAGCACAGATCACAAGGATGAGTCATGTAATACAACCAAACAGCATGTACACACAGACGGACTCATACATGACGTTCTTGAGCTCATGAGTAATGCTGAGGTTGTAAATGTCACAGACGCACAAAAACATTATGAGCTCTTCCTGATATCGTCTGTTTTCACATGTGGTGTTTACAATCCTGTTAGCATTTGCCACAGTAGATTGGATCCACTTTGACACCTCTCTCTGCATTATATATACACTAGAGTATTGACTGCACTAATACAAAGGATGCAGGCTGAAATAAAAAGGTCATCTGTAATACTTTACAGACAACTCAAGTTTGCTTTATGTTCAGTCTTTCATGAGTTGACATCTCCTTACCTGCTTTAGATCCTTTAACTGGTTATACTCCTCTGCTGCCGCCTGTGGAAAAAAGAGAAAAGCTTTTTTAAGGATTGTGTCAGTCCACTAAAAACAGAAAGAAGGATTTAAAATCTAAGGGACCTTCATAATGAAGTATTTCTGAATAGACCTTTAGACTCTCTCATTCATGTCTGTGTGTTTTAATTTGAGTCATGTAATTTGTGCGTCTATTCATCACTCCAATTTTCAACCCAAACCAATAAAATCCCAGCACACGTTATTCCACATCATTATTATTATTATTATTGTATATAAACGTGTAGAATCAGTTATCAAAGATGTCAAATACCCATAAAGAGAGTGAAAAGCACAAATTTCCCCTTATGTGACATAGACAGCTGGGTATATGGTGTGCACCTTTTGTGTAGACAGCTGGGTCTCGATAAGGAGGCTTTATATTAAAATTGTTTATCTGGTCATATGTGTCATAAGGTGCCTGTTTTTTTCCACTCTCTCTCAAGCATACACATCATATTTATTAGTTCCAACAGCAGCACTGAGAAGTGGGACCTGAGTGCTGTCAGGCTGTCAGGTTTGCACAACAACAGCAGCAGCGGCAGCAGCAGCAGAAAGACACGTCTCGGTGGATTAGGAGAAGAGGAGACATTAAGCTGAACTTCAACTTCTATCTGAGAAAGATGATAAAAGAGTCGACTGGAGGGTAAATGATCAGCTGGAGCTTATACACAAGTGAATCCAGAGCGTGCAGGTATCTCACTGATCGGGGTCTGTCTTCCACAAGTTAACCAGAGAAAAGACTGAAGAAATCCACATCGAAGTGAGTGAGAGACTTGACTGTTTGTGTTGGATTTAAATATAGAAATATTTGCTGAAATATTCATTCCTCTCACACCACTTGTACTGCATTCCTAATTTTCTCATTTTTTACGCTCAATTTTCTTCAGTTACAACGATGTGCGTTCAGTGATGGTGTCTCTATTGAGCTGTGTTTATATCTGACCTGGTATTTCGCAGAGGTTTCATCCAGCGTGTCCAGCTGCCTGCTGAGTTTGTTCAGCTGATCGTTTATGTCGTCCATCTCTGCGCACAGGCGCTTATATTCCTTCAGATCTACATCAAACTCTCTTTTGTACTCGTGACGCTCGGCATCAGATCTTATCTCGGGGTACGCTCTGGAGGAGGAGGGGAAAAGATCAGCGTTAGATGTACACTCGCATCAGCTACTGGTAATGCTCAAAGGTATATTGCAGACAGTTTGATAAGGCTGTGTTATGCTTTAAATGTCCCCCTCAGGGAAATTAGTTAAAGTCTGAGTAGATTAAACCACAGCCACAGCAATACTACTTTCTCATAAGCTACTCTGACTTCCATGTTTTGTACCTTTGGCCCAATTCTCTTGTTATGCCTGACTACAGCCCATGTGAACAGACATGCCTCACAGGATTAACCGCTCTCCTGGACAGGGTGACACACTGCAGGGTCTTTTCCATACTTACTTATTTACTATTTTTGCACTCAAGTATTTATGGACTGATATGGAACGGTATTTTCTCCTCTGCAAATCTGCACTCTCACGTAAGAGTTTGATTTTCTGAGCTTAAAGTTGTTAATTTAAATCCAAGAATTAAGGTCTGGTCCTTGGAGAGCGGCGGTATTAAACGGCAATCTACAGTCTGTGTTCTCAAAAAAAGACATGCCAATCTCTGAACCAGAGGGTGTACGAGTTCCACACAGAGAATGCATAATAATAATGCATCAGATTTCATATAGCGCTTTATCAGAGACCCTCAAAGCGCTTTACATTGGATACATCATTCATTCGCTCACACAGTCACACTTTGGTGGTGGAGACGTGGCTGCCATTCTGCGCCTACGGCCTCTCCGACCACCACCACACAACACTCACAGTCATACACCAGTGGAGGACACACACACTGGGAGCAAGGTGGGTTAAGTGTCTTGCCCAAGGACACAACGGACGGACTTGGATTAGGGGGGAATCGAACCGCCAACCTTCCGGTTATTGGACGACCGCTCTACCTCCTGAGCTACTGCCGCCCGAGAGAAGCGGGTCAAAATGTGTTTTAGTGACCTAAACAAGAGGCAAAAGTTGAACACGGATGTATAAAATCTCTCCCAGGTGACCAGGTGACAGATTTTCCAGTTTCATCGCTGCTTATATCACTACTATCAGTTAACGGACCTTTCACTAGGTTATTGCATCAATCTTTATCGGGAAAGCTCCAGATTTCTAAAGACATGCTAGATAAGGAAGCACAATTGTTTCAAGAACTCGATTTTTTCCTTTTATTGAATTTTCCTCTGGGATTAATAAAGTATCTATCTATCTAGCTTCACATGTAAATGCTGTTTAAATGAATGAAATTGGCAGGAGCAGGTCATTTTCTGTCTGTCACAAAAGTTAAAGAACGAGTGTTTAAAAGGCGGTGCATGTTCCTCTTTAGGAGTTTTATAATAACAAGTGTTAAAGCCTTGTTTACTATCGTATTGAGCAGTCTCACTCAAAATAAATGTGAAACTCAAGTGTAAACGGGCTCACAGATACAGCAGAACTGTAGTTGTACTAATTTCTTACCTCTCCCACTCTTCATCATCAAGTTCGTTCCCTGTCTCTCCTCCTGTGGTGTACTCGGTCTCATACTGAGACTCATCTATCTCAGGGTTACGTCTGCGTCTCTTGCCCCTGTTGGCAGAGGGTTTCCGGACCCCACCGATCTCCTCTGAAGGACTGGAGCTAGTTCCCCCACCGTTTGACAGGGCTTCTGAGGGTCTGCTGGTGGTCCTCTCCGAGTACCTGCAGGACAGCAATAAAAGTAAGATGACAGTTGTTTTTCAGGAATCAATCTAATCAAGTCTACCCAGGAACAAACTGGTGAATATTTACTTCGTTTCAACATTACAGTGATAATGCTGGATAAACTTGAACACAGAAATCACACTAGGAATTTTTTTTTTTATGGATCTTTGAGAGAACTATCATGCACCTTTTTTCTTCTCTCTCTTTTGGGTATTTTTTTCCTTTTATTGAATAAACAGCTGAGGAGGGTTGAGAGATATATTGTCATACTAAGAAAGGTCATGGCTGGGAATTAAGCAAATGCTACGACAAGGACTCGCCTGTATATGGTGTGCACCTTTTAACTGCTAGGCCAAACTAGGACGTCTTTCATTTTAATGATTAATTACTCTGTCAAAACACAAAATGAGGGTCTACCTATTGGGCAAGTTCACTCATTAACCCTACAGTAGCTCCTTGAGCTTTGGTTGTAGGTAAGTATTAGCCCATTAGGATTAAATGTTAAAGACTTGTTGTTGAGTTTAGGATGTTGTTCAGTTTTAATCAGGCTTTGTACATTTTCGATTAAAATGAAAGTGATAAAAGTAAATTAAATATAAGAAATAAGAGACATGAAAAGGCAGCAGGAGTGGGTGAATGTTGATGTCAGAGAGGAGCAATTGGTGAGACCTGGGAACTTTTTGTAGAACATAAAATCCACTGAGTTGATACTTCATAAAAAAGCTTAACTATAACTTCTCAACCAACTTTTTACTCAATAGCTATAGATGCTGACATTGGTTGGCCTGAGAGACAAAACTCAGGGGTGAAGAAGATCTCAAAGTCATTCTTGTTGCTCATAAAGTGTACTGTTGTAAGTGAATTATCAGTCCCACTGAGTGGATCATAACAAGTTAGGAAAATGATGCCCTTAACAGCAAAAACAGAAACAACCCCCCCAAAAAACACCAGTAAATTCTGCGATTGTCACTGAGTCCAAAGCAAACCAATATCTAATGATAATGCTGAGACAGACACTGTATGGATGAAGGTAAGCGTCTGTAACCACTAATGATTGTTTTGCTCACACGCTACAATTTTTTCTGTGGCAGATGCAGCGCCCTCAGTGACCAGGGAGCAGGAACGAGGAAACATGCAGAGATCTGAAGGATGCACAGATATAAAGAGGAGTCTATATTAAGCTGTGCACATATTACAAGTTTTACCCAAAAAGGTCGTGTTATGTCAACAACAAAGCACTTCAGGCCAGCATTCTTCTGCTTATGAAATTGCCGGCCACGTTTACTTTGGAAGAGAGAGGGAATCATCAAAATAATGATATTCTTAGTACTCTGGACCGGATCAAAATCCGTGCTGTTACAACATTAAATTTGATTATTTTGTCTCTGAGCAGTTTAGTCCTCACTAATCCGGTCATTCAGAGCATATTTCTGACACAAGCTTCAAAGGTACAGAGGTATTATGAAACTGTAAAGAGCAACGCACTATCAGTCACCGCAGAGCTGAGGAGCTTCGTGCAGAAGGAAAACAAGGTGCTTGAGAAATCATTTCTAGCTTTGACGAAAAGTGAATACGTTTGTCCACAAACAACCTCCTCAGAGTTTTCAATGAATAAGGAACAAAAAGAAAAACACGGCAAAGGAAAGTTAATCCAAGGTAAAGCTCAAAGGTCACATGCAGAGCTCTTTTGTGGGTAGGGCAATATGTTTTCATGGGCTTTAAAACAGACCAGTGATTAGATATTGCTTGCGTGAGTCACATGTTTGGAGGTTCATTGTTTGCCTCGGAGTCACTCAAATATTGCAGCTTCTATTTCTGTGGAGATGTAATATTTAAAAAGATACCTAATCCTGCTTTGGACTTTTTACCACACGTGTCCTGTTAGAAAGACATTCCCGGCTGAAGCATTACTTGCAGACACGATGAAAGGAAGAATGACAGAATATCAAAAACACAACATTTTCTCCTCCTTTGGTACTTAATGAACAACTTCCTTGTTTGCAAGGAAGTTCCTGGCAAACTTCTCAGTCTCATAATCATTCACTTTATTTTCTTGATGCTCTGTACTGCACTTTTATAAGAACATTCAAGGATTCAAGGAACTTTATTTGTCATAACCCACACCTTTTACAGTTTGTGGTATGAAATTATCACCCAGGTCTGTTTCCAAGCTAAAAATACAATAAAAGGGCAATATTATTATTTCTAACTGATTTTTATCAAATGGATATTAGTTTTCTATCTTCATGCAGTTGATTTCACTTCACTTCACATTAACTTTATGTCCCAAAATGGGCAAATCGGGTTGCAGCAGGCACAGGCATTTAAAACACTGCCATACATCATAAAAGAAAAAAAAATACATTTACATAAAAACAGTTCAGGAGGTAAAAAGCATTAAAGACGATTTAGAAGGTAAAAAAAAATATATGTCAGTATTTTTGCATGAGCAGAGTGCATAAAATGCAGAAACAAAGTGCAATGTGTGGTTTGCATACCAATAAAAGAACCCCTAGATTCATCTTTATGCTTCTTGCATTTTCATCAGTTGAGGTTTGTACAATTACGGCACTTAACATTTGCTCTAATAATCATTCTGTCGTCTCTTCTAGGTATGTTATTAAAGTTTCTTTTCTCCATGGGTGGAAGCAAACAATCCTCCTTCTGCTCCAAACCAAAGTTTATCCTCTCATTGATTAAAACAGAGTTTGTAATGCAGGGTAACTCACTGGTTGTTGTCGTAGGTGTCCTCATTGTAGGAGCTGCTGTCCACCTTGGCTGGGGGGTACGAGATGACGCTGTTTGCTGATGCGTTGAGCAGCCCGGCTCCCTTCTCTGACACCAGCAGGGTCGGGGCGTCTTGCACGCTGCGGCTTTCCTCCACATTGTTCACCTACAGCAGGCAGGAAGAAGCGGAGGGAACAGACTTAGCATACACAAACAAACAAATAACAAAGACCGGGCAGTGCTACGAGCTCACTCTCTGACTGACATCCTGTTAAAGAAGAAGTTATTCCTCTGCGCTTTTCCTGATGTCTTAAGTGAAGGAGAAAATGAAAGCTGTCTCTCAACCAGAGACAAAAGAGGGTGAATGAATGGTGTGTAAATTTTGGAGAAGCAGTCAGCCTTGTAATTGAACACTACAGTCTATCTCCTCTGTCTTCTGGGTATAAAGAAAACTATCTGCTTAGTTAACCATGCTTGAAAAGGTCACAGGATGGTTGGCCAAAGGCTAATTGTCTAACAAACTTCCAGCTAATCCTAAATCAACTTCATCCTTTAAGTTATCTATTAATACCTTTGACAGTTTCTTGTTAAAAACATTTAATTTAGTTTAATTAAAAAGAACAAATCTTAATTAGTGATGAGCCAAGGAGACGTGGTGTAGAAAGATCTCATCATCCATATTATCTCAAGCTTATCTCTCTGTTGACCAGTGTCCTCTGAACACCTGGTACGGAAACATTCATCCTTTCTTTTCTTCTGTTGAAAGACAAAGAAACTGTGTGTCAGGTAAATAAATTCTCTGCTGCTATCTGTATATTCAAACCCTTCCTGTGAGGTCAGACATCCCACAAGAGGAGAGTCCTAACAATGAAGGCCTCTGGGGGGGGGTCACTGCTTCTTCCATTTCCACAGGGTTTTGTAAATGTGTCATTTATTAGACAGCTTCAAAACAACCTCCTCACAGCATGTTTCACTGTCTTTCTGTGACAAGTTAACGAGCTTAATGTGAGCAGAAACTATTTAGTCAAATAATCAACTGTATAAATGCTATAGAAACATTAATCAAAAAAAGAGTATAACTAAAGGAGTAAGTTTTAAAGCAACATCATGGAGCTGTCATTTGCACCTTCTAAACTCTTCATTCATCAGGTGTGAAAATGTGAGAAATTTGGTAGACAACTTGCAGATATGTTGCTGTAATATGTGGAATAATGTACATGCAAGATCTATTTGGCTCTTTGAGGAACTTTTTTTGAGGTCCTGTGAGGAACTTTGGTTTGTGTCATTTTACGCCTTAAGCAGTCTTTGCTTATTTTGTTCTCTTTATGCTTGAGCAGTGATGTTTGGCCAAAACATTCACCCTGCAACTTTTAAAGGTCAAATGTTTCATTTTTGTGAATATTCAATGTGAAAGGTGTAAAACAGGGCCTTTTCTCCAGAGGCTTTACTGACTCTAACCCCCTGGCACCAGTTTTCAGGCATTAAAACTTAGAGGACAAAAACTGTCAGTCTGGTTGCTGATGGTCATGTTTACCTTTGTTTATCATAAAGATGCATCAATACGAGTTTAAGTAATGTAAAAAAAACTCCTACATTTCCATCAAAATAGAGTTATTGTCTTATTTTAGAATCAATACTGAGTCCACATTACGACCCAGAGTTCATGAACACATACAGCGGCTGAAAGAGTGACCTCCAAAGTACAGAAATGTGACCGGCCGCTGAGTGGCACCTGAATACAAGGATATTCCTGGTGTTTCAGCTGTTTTCCCTTTCCCTGTTTACTGAGTCACCTGTTTTTCTTCCCTCTTTGAGTGTTTTCAAGGCATGGTCAAAATTCCACTCCCATCAATCCACTCGCTCAGCCTCTCTACTTCTGCTTTGTCTTTCACTTTTTCATCAGATCATTTTGTTCACCGATGTTCTACCAATGTTACGTCCAAAATAAGATCTAGTACAAGATTAAGGTTGCTGGCTTCTTGTGTAATCCTGTGTTTACCTGTGCCCATGGTCCACAGTGATCTCTGCCTGCCTGCCTGCCTGTTTGTCATCCTGCTGTCAGCTCAGTTCATCATCATCATCTCATCCCCATTTAAAAGAAACAACATTAAACTACTGCAAGTGTTGTTTTCTGTTTACCAAAAAGCCAAAACAGGAGTAACATCCAGGATTATGCTCAACAGGCCATACAGACATAAACATTTGCTGTACTTCTCTATCCCATTTTGCCGCACCTGCCCTTGGTGAACGAGTCAAACATTGATTTTTGCCAATGATTACTTGCATGAATATACTACTACAACTAAGAGAAACCTAAACAAAACAACAAGTCTCCTTTTCTGTTACTACGGAGTGATCTCTGAAATTCCACAGAGCAGGAACAGAGCCAAACATCAGCCTAGCCCCCAAAAACAATAATCATGGAGGGTGGAGTGCCTGGGTGGGGGAGCGCTGCCCTTCATGCAGCAGCAGGAGAATCCTTTTTGAAGACCAAACTTCATGTTAAGAATCCCAACAATGCCCCCCTCAGTGTGCGGCTCAAAGGCTGCAGGGCGGTGAGAGGATATGTGAGCAATGCAAGAGTTGTAATGAAAAAGATGAGAGGCAAAGATGAGAGGAGAGAGAGAGAGACAGAGAAGGGGAGGAGGAATAAATGGAGCACAGGGAGGCAGACAGGTATGTGAGGGTCAAAAAAGGGAAATGAAGTAGAAGTTTGGTAAAAGACAAGAAACGTTTGATGTTGTTAGGATTCAAATAAATGCCAAAGTTAAAGGTTTCAGTGGGGTTTGACTTTTGTAGACAAACATGTGTTTCACTAAAGCAAATGTAAAACCTGTCAAAACTATAGATTTATCCGGCCATTCAATGGCATTTTTTGGTAACCAGCATCATATCTGCATCAACCCTCACAAGAGCAACATCACCATTATGTTTTCTAAATTCATTCAATATTATTTCAAACATGGCTGAGATAACCATAGTTCGTTTATTTCAATATGCATTAAAGATTGGAACTATACATGACTTTTTAAAGTCTTAATCTAAATGTTTACCTTATTTCTTGTTAAATAATTTTAAGAAGATGGCTGGACAGACATCCAAAACTCCTCTGTAGCAATATTTTACTCTGCTAAATGTTTTTGTCCACAAGTATTCAATAAAATGTTCTCTTGAGTTCTGAAGATTTGTCTCTAATTTGTTACTTTGATTGAACTGTGGTGCTTTCTCAAATGCAAAACTGCCTGTAGTTCATCCATCCATTTTCTACCACTTCTTCCCGTTTTCGGGGTTGCGGGGGGGCTGGAGCCTATCCCAGCATCTTCGGGCAAAGGCAGGGGACACCCTGGACAAGTCGTAAGTTCATCGCAGGGCTGACATATAGAGACAAACAGCCATCCACGCTCACATTCACACCTACGGGCAATTTGAAAGTGGCCAATTTACCTAACCCCACTTCCGGAGTACTCGAGTAAACCCGGTAGTTCATTTAAACAGTATTTTCAACATTTCACAACAGAACACAATTTAGCAATTTCTTGGTTTGTATAAATGTCACAACTTCTTACTCTAAAAGTTATCGAACAGTAACATTTATTATCTTGAATTTTACTTTATAATTTTATATTTTTAATTTCAAGCCACTTTCTCTGGTTGGACTCCCACAGATGTAAAAAAAAAAAAAGCTGTGCACTGTTGCTTTTCAATAATCATCCTCCAGACAGATTATTGTGTTTCTCAACCAGCATCCATTTAACCTGCCCAAGACGCTTTCAATCTACATCTGCATGGTACTTCTGTGTCCAGCACACAGAAACTAACTCAGATGACCTCATGCAGCAGCCACAATGCAGCCTGCATCCCTGCGCGAGCTGAATGAGGCCAGTGTGTGAGGTCATCCGAGTATGCCAGGCCTCCCTGAGCTCAGCAACAGAGACTGGTTCAATCTCAGCCTAACCACAGCCTTAAGACTGCCACTGTCATTGTGTTTAAAGGAGCTGTAAAGGGTTCATGACTCACTGAGTGGCACAGATACAGTGGGCAGGTAGCATAGCAACAGTAAGATAAATAACTGCAGCATTGAGCAGTGGGTTTATGACCAAACTGAGGCAAAGGGAGAGTCTACAACATTGATAGCTTATTTATTCAGACTGTAAATATATCTGTGTCAGTATACAATAATGACATACTTAGGCTGACCTGCTTTCATAGACAATAGTTTTGTTCTGTAACCTACATACATGAGTGGCTTGAATAAATAATGATCTGACTGGAATTCAAAGAGTTTTATGTCCCTAACCCCACTCTTTACTTCCTCTTATTCTTTCCTCCTAAATATTGACATAAAATATCAAGAGTTTTGAAATTCTTAATGCAGTGGCGGTCAACTCCAACACTGTACTTTAAGAGAGTCAGATGACATCAGTACACATGGCTCTTCTATTATCAGACACCAGTACGAGTCAGAGGATTCACTCTGGACTTGCTTCGTCTATTCTTACTCTTCTGGTGCATGATGACATGTCCTTGGCAATGACAACTATCTTCTAAAAACAAACAGCTCTACATCTTCTGGCACAACACATCGGTTCAGCTTTTGCTTTTGTATTTTGAGTGCAAGAGATGGAGTTTGAGTCAGATGCACAATGTTGATTAACTGATAGAGCAAAGTGTGAATTTCTAAAGCCCCTACAGTGTAAAGAAGCATATTACTAGTATGTAATCTAGACCTAGACGGTGGGCTGGCCTTTCAAACCCATCAATAAAAAAGCACTTCCTTTAAATTAGTAACAACTATCAGGACTATCTGTCTTTGTAGCCAAGTACGTTGAAATCGGTGAGGTTTCATGTTTTAAAACTATCAATTTTGGCTTTTATTTTCTGTTTGTTTTTCTCTCACTTCAAATCAGAAAGCACAGTATGTTTGGTATTCCATGTATTTGCAATTAATGGTTTGTGTTTTTGACACTCCCATGCACAGTGTCTGAGTAAACACTGGATGGGGACGTTATGTTTTGTAGATGGATGCTTTAGAAGAAAGAAAACATCCTAAAGAAGCTGTTATGAAGATGTAAAGTAGTAAAACACATAATAAAAACATGTGTAGGTACCTCATATGAATATACCTCCTGATTTGAGCATTCAAGCCATAAGCAAGTGAGCTACAATGTCCGCTTTTAATGTAAACTTATTTTCACTCACTGTTAAGGACAAGCATCTTTTGAAAAGCAGCAGGTCAAGTCAATGATCAACCCATATCTCAGGTAACAGTCCCATATGACTGGCATGGTGTTTATGTTTAAAAACCCAGAGGCAGGCTCTCCAGAAACCTCCTGCCTTACTGTTATCTCCTCAGGTGGTTAATGATTATTCAGAGTGAAACCAGGTAGTCGACCATGAGCAAACAATCGCTTACTGCTATCAGTCCTGACCCTGAACAAAGTGACTCAGTCTTTAGGAAACACTGCAACAGTCGTGTGACTGCTGAATCCTATAAACTCATAAAGATTCATTTATGATGCTCCTTTAGGACTTTGGACTCATAAAGACAATTGACTGAAACAAATGAAACATTTGAACCGGTTAACAACTCTGTTGATCCAGTTGGAGAGGTTGAGCAATCATGTCAAAAACAGAGTAACAAGTGGCAAACCAACTAGTGGGAAAATGCACAGCTCAGCTGATCTATTTACAGCACCTGCATCACTGCAGTGACCCAACCTATCTTTACAGCTGATGAGTGATGATGACGACCTTAGCAGGATGACGACCTCAGCAGGATGACTACCACACCGATGACTTACCTACATACCTACTGTGCATCGTAAAAATGGGCAGAAACTAATTCTGCCACGCATCACTTCTGGATGAATCTTTTAGGCAGAGGCCCAACATAGCTGATCATTTCATCATCTTATCAAATCTGTCGGTGAATACTGTTTTCCATCCACTTTCCTTCGTCAGGATTTAAACCCTCTGTGACCCTGTTGATTTGAGTGCAAGCTGTGCACGCACAAAATCAGGGTCAGTTGGGGTTGAAATGTGGTTTTTTATTTATTTTTAAATCCCCTGTAAACCCAGTCTTATTAAACTGTGACTACCGTCCAGTTGTCTCTTACCCATTCCTCTACATCTCTGCCTTCAGAGGCCTTCCCGCCAACTAGCGGCTCATCCCAGTAGATGTTTGGTTTCCCGTAGCGCCAGATCTTCCCTCTTGTTTTGTGGGCATAGAAAGAGGCAACGGCCAAGGCGATGACAACCAGGAATCCACACACCATGGCCACTCCCTGGAAAGAGCAAGAAGACAGGAATGAACTCTGGAAAGGAGATAAGCTGGGAGAGAAGATAGGGCTGGTTTATCCTGGAACAAGAAGTTCACTATCATACATACTGTATGAGACGCCATTATGAGTATTACATATTCACAGTTTGTTGCAGATGATAATAAGTGGCTACAATATGTTTTGTGGAAGAATATCTCGCTCACTGTTCCCACATTCCCAGCAGCTTTGTTCACAATGGTTTCACAGAGGCACAAAATTGAAGTCGATTTGTTTCAATTACATTTTCTTCAAGCTGAAACAATATGCTCATTCTTTGATAAGTCTATGGACACAATCATAGTTCTGATAATCAAACAGTAAAAATGAAAAGGGCAAACATTCGCTGACCCTTTAATCCACTAAATCAACCTGAAATTATTCTGAAATGATCCTGACAGGGTTTTCAGGACAAGCACACACTGTGTCATCAAACTGTGAATAAATCCTGTAAATATCGACAAAATGTCCTCAGGTAAAAGAACACAAACCTCCTGTGGGTCCACAAAGCAGTAATGGTACAGGTACTGGTTGTACATCGGGAAGCCTCCCACTCCTCCCATCTGTGAGTAGCTGGTTTGGTAGAGGTTCTGGCACATCATAAGCATGGGGTTGTACATCATACTGGAGGTACTCTGGGCCATTGGATTCACTCCCACAATGTAGACTATATTGATGATGCCCTGGGGAATATGAGAGGGTTATTTTGACATTAAATAATGAAACAGATACTGTCTTTCATTTTAAAGACAAACAACAGCATCCTTTCCTTTTTCATGTAAATATAAATGCAACAAAAATGTGTTTATGGTTTAATAACACTGTTTTTGGACTTGATTATCTGTAAGCACCACAACACAATAAACAGTGACATTCTTCTAAATCTGAATAAAAATTTAGATTCATGTTCTGGCATCATTTCCAGCTGCATAAAGATATAACTCAGAAACTGTGTCAGAGTGTCAAGCCCACTGGTATAAAATGTCTTTAATCCTACTTTGTTGAATATCTCAAACTCCGAGGTCCAATCTGTTTGTAAGAAAATTCAACACTTGCGTCTGAGAGAGTCTTTTTCATTTTATGGATCTGCAGGATTATGTTTACAGCAGCATGAAACAAACTTCTTTATATAAGCTTTTTTTCAACCAACCAGCAGCTAGAACACTGTAATCTGAACACAGTGAGACCGCAGACAGAGGGTCCTGTTTTAGATTAAACTTCTGGTATTTGGGGTTTTTGCAAGCATGCAGATTTAAATACCATTCATAGCTGAGCTGAGGTTTGTTAGTTTGGATGTTTGTGATTGATTGGACATCTGTGAGGTGATTTGGCTTGCCAAAAGTTCAAATGGAAAGCATGGACTCACTTTTTTGACAGATTGTTCATTAAAAAATAACAGTAAAAAGATAAAATAAGGGAAGTTGAATCCAAACAGAGGTCAGTAACATACATGTGGGATCCAGATCCTTCATATGATCTGATCTCATGGCTGGGAGGTGTTTTTCTCCTGAATATTTGCCATAGACGGAGATAAGACATTTTGTCCAGATTTAGATGTTTCTGAGGCAGTCCACTTTTCATATACAGGACATTATTTCATACGTATGATTCATGTATTAATGCTATCTTAGGTGAGTAATGATGAACAAAACAAGGTAAGTATTTCACACAACGTACAAGTTGACTAAAGACTTGATTTGTAAATATGAAAAACAAAAAAACTACATGACTCTTACCTGCAGGACAGCCATGATGATACAGGCTATCAGCAGGGCCAGAAAGAACTTCCTGCTGCGGACAGTGTTGGACTTGGAGAAGGTGGCGATGAAGAAGGCCAGCGCCCCTATGAAGTTAATGGCTGCCATGGCGATCATGGCTGTTTTGGCCGAGTAAGGGGAGACGTAGGAGCCATAGCTGCTTCCGTAGCCTGGATAACCCCCATAACCTCCGTAACCACCATATCCTGAACCAATGCTGCCGGTGTACCCACCACCGTAACCCCCTCCCATTCCCATCCCCATTCCATACCCGTACTGGATGTCCCACATGAGAGTGGAGGCCACACAAGCAAATATACCCACACACAGAATGATCACAGTGGCCATCATGGCTTTGATAATCCCTGGAGGGGACAGCCATTTGTAGAAGTGCTGCGGTCTGTCCTCGATGTAGTAAGATCCAGGTGGAGGTGGGTAAGCGTTGTAATCGCTCTGAGGGGCCTGGAAGCTGCCTCGAGAGCCAAAGCCTTTGTTGGATGGGGGGGTGAAGGGAGGACTGTAGACAGGAGGACTCTCGTAGTGCTGCTTGTCAAACATCTCTCAAGATAGTCCAAAACTAAAAAACAAAACAAAAAAAACACAGTTTGAGTAAAGTCCAGAAAGTAAAGTGCCCTGAGCAGAGCTAAGAGCTGTCCAGCCGACTCTGTTTTCTAGCAACAATGTTATGAGTTTCTCCGTGTGCAGATATGAGAAAGGCGTGACTGTCTTTTGTAATGAGGTTGAGTAGCAGAGCAGTGTAAATGTTTTACCAATTCCAGGGTAGTGTGATTTATGAGCTACAAGAGAGGCTTGTTTGTGCTTTTTTCTTTTAACTTTTGGCAGGGGGCAGAAAGCTTTTTTGATTCTCTACTTCATCAAGGTAAAACAGAGAAATATTAAAGGAATGACCTTAGCTTTGAGGTCTCTGATCCAGCAAATCCAGAATGAGTGTGGAGATGTCGGTACCAGGGCAGGGAGGGCAACCAAACAACAATACTTTCCTTTTTGCCTCTACGCAGGCTGTAGGAGTCTCCCTCCAGCCCCCACTACGTCCAGCCAGACTTTGAACGTTTCACATCCCGCCCTCCAGCTCAAAATTTTTGTTTTCTTTCTGTTACAAATCTGACAGAGAGACAGCCAAGGCCACATTGTAAACGACTTCACAATGCTCATTCTTTACACTAAGCCCTCCAGAGAGCCGACTGCCCACATGTTACAGCAGAGGAAAACATCAGAGGGTCTTTCACGTTTTCTTTACTTTCAAACTGGAAACTAGGCCTTACATAACTCTGAGTGCAACATGCTTAGAGGCAGCAACACAATGTCTGTTATAATACCACAACAATAGCAAATATTTTGACTGTGGCAGCATGTGGCTTGGCAACGACACTGTATATAAAATGGACTTATGTCATTTCTGCCTGTTGTAAGATATGAAGCTTTAAAGACCACATCCGTTGGTGCTGACATGTTGCACTGGTGCGGTCAAGGCATGCATAGAAGCAACCAGACAACCAGCAATGCTAACAAAAACATGCATTAAGCTTATATAACATCAAAGACCCCTCAGGTGAGGTGAGGGGGCTACAGTCCAAAGCAGAACAGATGCTCGATTATAAGGATACACTTATGGCTTTGGAAGGTCTATGACTCTTTTGATAGTGTTTGATAAATATTCTCTTGAAATTCCACATCTTCTCTGCTAATCCGATACAGATTAACATTCAGTTGCACGTTATTTATGCTTTAAACAGCTATATATAAGAAGAAAAAAATGACATTTTCCAACAGAAACGGACCAATCCTTGCTATTCGATGTTAGGAGATTGTCTCTAGTGAAATAAAACGGCAAAGAATTGGTCACCACTAGGACTGGGCGATTATATGATGATCGTAATCGATGATAGTGATAAATTTCATTTCGATCATGGTGATTAGCTGTGAGCATATTTACTCGATCAAACATGGCGGAAACGTGCGTCACAACAGCCAATCAGAGTCAAGCTTTTCCTGCTCACTTCTGTAAGTTGTCAGAGAAGTAAACTGCTAAAGCACTCAGGACCATAAAGTAGTCCACTGTATTTTTTCAGTACTGATCTACATTTATTGTGCTGTTGAGTTAAAATGGTTTTTCTATTTTTCTAAGTTTATCTTATTCACTTTGCTTTGTTATTTACTTTGTATGTTAACAAAATGTTGAACTAATATCTAGTTTTTTTAGTTTTTAGTACAGATGCTTTCAAACTGGCAGTTAAAAAAATTATAATAATCGAGATCAGACAATATGACAAAATATATCAAGATCATTTTTTTTGCCAAATCGCCCAGGCCTAGTTACCACTTTTTAAAAATGTTGCAAATGGCAACCTGGAAGCTGTAACTTTCTCGCCCTTCTTCCTTCTCCTCACTGGGATTGTGTGAGAGATTTAAAGATGTAGTCATACAGACAGACAGACTGACAGACAGAGAGACACAGTCCCTGGCACTGCCCGAGGTCTACAGTCCCGGTCATAACTCTCCTCTCTTTATGGGACTCTGGCACACACACAGCAGAAGAAGTCTCGCCTCGGAGCCTCCATCCCAGACACCTTCCCATTATTCCCTCTCTCATTCCTCCATATCCTTCATCCCCCTCACAATTCCCCTGCCCTTCACCCCGATAGCCCTTTCTCCTCCCTCCCTCCATAACTTCTTGCCTTTGTTTCGGGAGCAGGAGGGGCAAAAGTCAAGACTGCTCGTCACGGGAACAGAGTTGCCATGGAGTCAGAGGGTTAAAAAAAAAAAACAGAATGAAAATTGGGGCACTGTCCAGGGAGGATCAAACAAGGGCTCCTCTGTGCTGCTGCTGCTGCTGCTGCTGAGAGGGGTGAGACAGGAGAAACAGGCAGAAAGAGGGGAGGACAGGTGGATGGGTTTCACGGTGTCAGGTATCTTTTAATGTTGATCAACAGGTGGGCTTACGAGTCACTGTAGTATTTGATTTTAGCGACAACTGCCGTAAATAATCTGAGCTTGGCTTGTGCAGAATAAAATTATGAATCGAAAGACCAAGCAACTGTAAATCACGGCCCCTTGTTTTACTTTGTTCAGGATGCAAAAAACATCATGATTTAGACTGGCTTTCTGTTAGGTACAGAAGAGTCAGGTTCACATTTAAAATCTTAAAGTTCACCTCCATTTAACCTTCCCAAAATATGATCTTAAGATACTGAGTCTTCCTTTGTGGAATAAGGTACAAAGTTACGAAAGGAGGAGTTGAAGAGAAGTATAATTTCTTATTATAAAACTATAATGCAGTAAAAAGACATCCTGAAGTAGACAAGCTAACACTTTGATGGATATGAATGAGATCATATGATCATCAATTTCCCCACCAAAAACACTTTTTTGGGGCCAATAGTCAGACAAAACGATATATTGGATCACTTAAATCCAAGTCCAGTCTTTTTAATGGTTACCTACTGAAGGAATATGATCTTGTAGGGAAAAGCCCATGTGTTATCTTAAAGAAAAACCCTGACTGAACTGTGGTGTCTGATCACTTGAAGCACTTGCTATGGCAGCAGTTGTGTTAGTAAACAGTTGAAGAGGTAGTTGTAGTAGTAGGAGATGAAGCAGTTGTAGTAGTAGTGATACACAAGTCTTTGTCTAAAATCTTCATGCTGGGTGGAGAGCTCAGAGTTTGGACCACAGTCACAGGTCAGGTCAGACACCCACCAGCCGCAGCCTTAGCCACACTCCAATACAGAGAGTCTATCATCTGCTGCTGATAATGGAATTCCAGTCATACAGTCACATGCCTCACATCTGTCAAAAACAATTAGGCCCCTGCCCCACGTAGGCTGAGACCCACTGGCATACACACAGGAGTCTGGCAGGACTTCCTGCCTAAAAACACCCCACTGAAAAATCCCTGGAAAACCGCTTCCTCGTGAAAACAATAAAATGAAAATTATCGAAAAAAGAGAGTCAGTCTGCTTAAGTCACTAAATGTTTATCTCCATCCAATGAAAATAAATCAGCTGTGTCAAAGAAATGCTTCTTTATTTTTATTTTGGAGATTAAATTGTATTTTATGTCACTGAGGGAGTCATAAAGAAAACTTCAGGGGGACATGCCCCATATTGTTTGTACTTTGTTTTGCTTTCGTAATGAGTAATTTATGGTCAGCTTCTCAAGATCTCGACACATCTGGAGCTGAAATGTTTTCTTTGGAAAACTGGATAATTTCCTGGTCATCTGTGGAACAAAACAATAGGCTGGTTACTGTGGTAGGCCAGAGCATGACATACCATGCTGGCTTTGTCCACAGTAATGAGGTAAGTCTAATCTATTTCTATGATAATATTGTGTTTCTACAGCAAGTGTAAAGATTATATTATGTTAAAAAAAAAAACTAAAATGAACAACAAGGTAGGGATAAAAAAAAATGAATGGGTGCACGAAGGGCTGTTGTGGAATTTATCCACATTATACACAGTTGACAAGTCATTCTTAAAGTGTATTGTGTTTAAATTAATCTGGTTTTTTCAAACAGCTATTCAGTAGGAGTGTCACCTTCAAGTTTTAAGTAAAAGTATCACCTTCAGCCCTTTCTTCACATCATTCAGCCCTCATTTATTGAATGGATTATTCTCAAACCATACTACCATACTCTACACTGTGTCTCTTCGTGGGAAAATGACGCTTCATGGAGGAGTTCAAGTTTCTTTACTCTATTGAATGGTAGTGAGTACAAACAAAAAACATTTAACTAATTTCAAAAAACATAACTAAGAGCTTCAGGTTATGAGAGTTGCTACTTTCTGTTGTTGTTTTGACTATAGTTAGTCAAAGGTGAGTTTTCCAGCCTCAAAGACAAATCACGTGTCAAATGAGCTTATATTGATAAAGCTAGTAATAGTCGATAGTAACCGTTATAAAGTGTTAAAAGAAAAGTTTGTCCTCGGTGAGATTTCCCTTTCCTGTCTCGGTGAAGTGGTGATAAGAATCGTTTTTAATCGAGTCTTTTCAGAGTAACGTTGTCAGACAGTCAGATTTAAACGTTACTGTAATTTCGTAGGCCAACGGTTACAAATCTACCGTTAAGTAACGTTACTTTTGAACGTTACTACAACAGTTAACGTTATCACGACGGACTTTAACAACTTTTTCAAACACACTCATGCAAACTTAATGAGAAAGAACAACTCGAATACGGCTCTCAAACCACCTTTCATTACCTCCATATTGTCTTACCTGGAGGGGGTCGCCGAAGAGGAATTAATACTTGCTCACAGTCACCGTTTCCTGATAAATCTCTCCTTTTCTTTAACTTCAGAGCAGTTGGAGAAAAATAATGCTTCGGACTGAAAATACACCCGTTTCTAAGCTAATTTGCACCAAAGTTGACCTGTTTTATTCAAGGTTATCTTCACTAGTCCACCGCTAACCGCTGTCCGAGCCAGAAGTGTACAAAGCGGTTCCCTCTCGAGCTGCAGCAGCAGCAGCAGCCTCTGAACAAGTGCTTTGTCCCGCCTGCCTGCCTGTCCGCAGTGATGGTGAGGCCCACCGACCGGACAAAACTGAAGCACCACCGTCTCTCAACCGCCAGAGGGCGGGTTTTCTTCGGTTTACAAAAACCACTCAAGGTTAAGACACTGATAGAGGCGAGCATTTTGTAATGCAATCAGTCAGGGGAGGGTGGGGTAAGATGAGCCATTTTTCATATTTCAGATCACTACATCAAGGCAATCATAGTTTTGTCTCTAACTAGTGTATCTGCACATATTTCAGGATGTTGTGCATCCCTGCAAACCAACAGAATGAGTGTAAACATAACTGTCTTGATAATATAGCATGACAAAAAGTGGTCTACTATGGTACCAGACAAAACTATGATTGCCTTGATGTAGTGACCAGAAATATGAAAAACGTCTCATCTTACCCCACTCTCCCCTACTGATTACCCACATGCTACTAAAACTGATAAAGTTATCGATATTCTGAGACAAAGATTCAAAGTGAGGATTATTTTGACCGTAAGACAGTGGGATGAATTTAGGAAAACCGACCTTCACCAGGACAGGACCTGTTCCAGAGATTGCTTTGTCTGCTTGGGGAAGCCAAAACCAACAAGTTCCTGACATAGATTGATAACTCTATTGATTATCCCTCTGTACTCTCTGCCTACAGATCTCATGGTTTTGTCTTTACATGCAGTATAGATGAAGTCTAGTGAATATAAACATTTTCCCTCTTTTAAAAAATAAATTTACACACATTTGAAACAGATAACAAACAGACTGTAACTTTTTTAATGCCAGGCTTCTTTGATATTAAGTATTTTTACAGTTTGGTGTAAGGGTTATTTCATGTACTTAATAAAAGGTTCTGACTGTAAGTAAAAGTACTCTGACTGGACAATAACCCCTATCTGCAAATATAGAGAACGGCATCAAAGTTTTTTTTTAGATGCAGGTAAATATTTGTTTTTCAGAAACAGTTCAGTTTCATTAAAGTTGTGGCTTATTAAACAGGTGGAGTATCACATTTTTATGACACCTCTTTACCACTATTTTTGGCTTAGACAACTGTTTACACAAAGGCTGTATGACACAAGAGGGCGTGCCGCTGTATCAGTACTGCTATGATTATCTTCAGGACAAGTCAGCTGGCTGAGAGCCAACAACAAAATCACAGTTATGCCCATGTTCAGTACAACAGTGCCCTCTCTCATGTAGAAATGGTAAAAAGGACTCACCATTGTTTATGTCAGCTGAAAAAAAAAAAAAACAGAAAAATGAACACAAATCAAACCCTTTGACCGAAAATAATAATTAAGAGGGCCATGTGGTATATTTTCTTTCAATTTCACTTATTTATTCACAGGTCCTTAATTTTGCCGCATACTGTTTACATACCAGGGTGACAGACAGAAAAAGGAATAAAAACATTGGTTAAAAGATTTTATGATTAACAGTTTAAAATAGTGTTACATTTTCATTGAATTAATTCAACTATCAATTGCATTTTTTTGCCTCCACATGATTTCACTTCATTTTGAACAGATACTTTGTGTGATTCACAACCATTTTCCCCGTATCCAACGACGTGTTTATCAGTTCTCCTCTATAGTAAATACAGTGTAATCAAAGCAAGTGGTTGTTGTTATAATGGTTAGGTATTGACTTTCACGCTTTATCCCTTTCACGCTCACACACACTCTTACACACATATACACAAATTTCCAAAAACTTAATCATGAGTTGTCAAATTCACCCAATTTTTCGGAGCAGCACCACAATCACTTACAAGTGACTGTAAACATTAGCTTTCAAGTTTCGGCAGAGGTCATTTTCATTTGTATAAAATCTCTGTCATGTTGTGCGATATCAGGCTTTGTTAAATTGTGCTGTAAGTTGCCCTTCAACCAGAAAACTATTCTGAAATTTTCTATTCATGTAAATGTGGCTGTGTGACTGTGATTTCATTTCTTACATTTATTCTACACATCTGAATCTTCTCAAAGATTTTTCTCATGATAAATGTTACCTGTGCAGTGGCCTTGCACAGTATTACAGTACAGAACAGTTATTTATTTTTAAAGCCTTGAAAACAGTGTAGTTACAGTTTCACGCACTAGATGGCAGCATAGCATGAGTCCCAGTACTAGTATCAAAGGCATTTTCCTCTCCTGATATCCAAATTACGTCCCAACATTACTGCAATGTAAGTTATTGAATCTAAGACACATGGGAGATTGATCTATTTTTGTTCTCACAGTTTAAAACAACTTTAGCACAGTTTTTGATCCTATCCATAGACTGTATACAGTACATATACAGTCTATATACAGTCTATGATTCTCTTCTTATCTTGATTGGCCAGGTTATAATGGTGAAAAGGCAAATTGCTGCAGCGATGGCCACGCCCCCAGTTACCACTGCCATGACATCTCGATAGAACCAAACACAGTCTGGACAGCAGGCCTCATCACTGTTAGAAGAAAGTAAGAAAAAGGGGAAATGTTTAAGAGACTGTAACACAGAGGTGACAGCGATGCAGTGTCAATAAAGCAACATGCATCTTTTCACTAGTTGAAATAAAGCAAGCCTATATTGGGGCTTAAATTTCAAAGAAAACCACATAAAGCCATCAATTCAGTGATAGGGAGGATGCTGCTCTACATGATGTTGATTAAAACATATAATTGGACTAGTCTCATTCCTCATTTTGCCTCTGCCTATGTCTGTTCAGTAGACATTTGTTTAAAATGTCTAGACTGTGAATTGCATGATGACTAAATCAAAATATACAACTAATAAAAATGACATAGCAAATACCTACATATCAACCTGCCCCTTAAAAATGTTTTTATGTCTGAGCTGTCACATCCTTCTTATAGTGGAAAAGAGTCATAAGAGATATACCCTCATGTCAAGGTGTCACATGCCAAACAACATATGCTTACTCTTAAAAAACAAAACCAGCTGTCACTGTTTAAACTGTTGAGAATTCCCCTGTATTCTGGCAAGCACAAAAAAAAACAAGCCCAGACAGCTTTCAGTTCCCTGTTAGCTGGAACATATTTGGTTACAGTTTCTTACAAACTTCCATACCAAGAACTGCTCAAACGTGAAACTTACTTGCACGGCCGAAGGCTCTGGATGAGTATGACCCCGAGACCGTTAGCCACCTTGTCTGTGAAGCTCATGGACCCATAAACAAAGGCTCCACTTTGCTGCTTAAAAAAGCAGAGATGAAAAGTCACTGCAGTAAAGCACAATGGAGGGAAGTTGGTGCCCCCACACTTTTCGTCACAGATTTTTGAGCTCACTGATTAAACAGTCACTCTCCTCTGATGTGACTGTCTGACTGGGAAGCTGAAATGCTTTTATAGTTTTGTAGTGTAGCAGTGTTGTATTATACTGCTGTGTTGTGGATTAAAAATAATTAAATCAACAAAGTTAATCTGTCACATTCTTGTCCTCACACCTCTGCTTTACTGCTCAGCAACACTACAGAAAATACAGGTTGGGCTTTTACATGGCAATGTAAATTTCAGGAAAAGATCTTGTATATGTCTCATTTATGTTTTCTGGGGGAAAAATCTGCTCAAATGAAGACAAAAAGGAGATTTGGTCGATTTTCCCACTTGCCTAAGGAAAAAAAGTGGGTTAAGTCTCAGAGTTAGTCCCATGTGAGTCCTGTGTGAGCTTTCCAATAGTTTTTACACTTGTCTCATTATGAGGTCTTGGCAGAAAGGAAAAATAAGACCAGCATGAGTTCTCAGATTTGTTCAAATATGAAGGGTTGGCTTCACAGTTTCAGTTCCTTAGATAGTTTTTCTTAGATATCAGCAAAGACAATAAATGAAACAAGTACCAGCCATAAGATTTGACTGATTATGAGGGTTAAATCACCTTGGATTTAACTTGTCTTTAAGACGCTCATTCAAAGATCACAGATAAGAGAAAGAAGAGACCAGTTCAAGCTTCCATATTCATCTCAAGAGTAGAAAACACCAAATACCTGTCTCGTACAAGCCTTAAACCATGAAATCTTAGCTCCACATTGCCATGAATCTACTTGAAATATTAATTTATGAAATGTACAACATGCACGCCTCATGGGATTTGTGCAACCACACAGCCATTAATCTCTCAAACACAATTCATATCATGCAGAAGACATTCCTGCTGAGGTAAAACATCCAAGCTGGACTACCTGAACAACAGAGAGGAAATACTTTGATTTTTTATTAATTTTTTTAAATTGAAAAGAGAAATGCCAACAGGAAGTGTTTCAACCAACCCAGAATAGTTTATGTAAGACTGCTAAAGTTGTCGTTGTGTTGAAGAGACATGTTAACAAGGTAAAACATAAGTATTTGTGGCAAGTACAATTTTTATTTAGGTATTTCTATCCTACAGTTGAGTTGATGCAAAACTGTCTATGGATGTGAACTCAATTCCTCACACTTACCGTTTGATCCCCGATGAGTGTGGCGGTCATGGACAGAGACATGACCAGGATTGTAGCTGTGCCAGCTCCCAGCAGCACTGAGGCTCCATAAATGCTGTCAGCTCCCATGTGCTTGGCCACATAAACCCAGATGCCGAATGCAAACACCAGCATGAGGCCCAATAAATACGTTATCTGAAAACAGACACATCCATTTGATTTTAATTCAATATTTCTCTCTGAGATGACCCACAGAAGGGAGGCTAAAACAGCCTTTTTACTTCATAAGTTGCTTTCAAGAGATGCTCCTTATTCGCTAAGTCCTGAATGATAATCTACAGAAGTTCATGAGGAAAGTCCAGTTATGTTCAAGGATGGGGACAATGTTGCTGAATGCTAAAGTTAGCTACAGCTTTGATTTAAACTTATTATATTGTTAGTGTCTGATCTACCAGAAATGTTAGTTGTTACTACTAATTTAAGCCTGTTAATACACTAAAATAAAATCATATTACACTGAAGTAACATTAGTACGTACTGTCATGCTGTCAAGTGACTGACAGAAAGATAAAATTCAGCCCCCTCTGATTTATACTTATTATATTGTTAGTGCCTGATCAATATTATAGCCTTGAAATTTGGCTGATGTTTTATTTCAGATTTCATTTATACTATTTACAACCTAAAACTCTGCCGTATGAAACTAAAACTCAAGCTCTCCACCCTGACAGAGGTGTGAAAAGAAAATGGGCATTATCAATAACCCACTGATAACAAATCCTACAAAAAGAAGTGATTTAATTGTTGTTTTATGATATTCATGTTGATCAATAATGAATAATGTATTGCTTACAGACTCACATAAATTCCTATGAGCCTGCTGAGTGGCTTCATGACCAATGAGCAAACAAAGCCGCTGAGATACATCACCAGAGGTATGATAGCGATGAAGTTCTGAGGAAAAGCACAAAGGAAGAAATAAAAAGTTGATATAGAAATGTGATGATAATGATATTGAGTTAGATAAGTCAGGAACATGTGAATACCCAAAGTGCGGCCTTACCTTTGGTAACATTAGCGAGGCAGTGATGAAAATCGAAATGTAGGTCTGCGATAAGTTGACTATAAGGCGAGTGCACATGTACAGGAAAGCCATCTGGTCCAAAAATCAAACAAAAGGACACGCGTTTATCTTAGACGGTGAAGTTTGAACATCCAACTCAGTCATTGTCAAACTTTTATATCTCTGAAGTGTTTTAGAGCTCTGTACAGTCCAGAATAAACACATCGGTACATAAATAAAGTCAGATAAATGACTGCCCTTACTGTAGTAAAATCTTGAATACAAAACATATTCAGGCAATTTAAAATTCCCAAGGAAGCATTGAGATGGATGAGGTGAGAGAAACAGTAACTCAAACATCTGGTCTGTGCGCGGGTTTCAGTGAACTCTTCAGGGTGATATTCCAGTGGGAATAGAAGCAGTTCAATAAAACCCTCAGGACTACACAGTGGAAAAAAGTCATCTTTTCATTTGATTCTTTTATGGAAATAACTCTTTCGTTTTCATGGACATAAATCAAGCAAGTTCTGCCAAAAGCTGTTTGCTGAGAAGTAAACCAGGTTGCAGGAAGTGTTTCACATCGAAACTATTTTCGTTGAAATCCAACGTACTGAATTAAGGATTACAAACTTGAGACACATTTTCTTCTGTGAAAATTCAGTCTTTTCAGTTGCATATTGAACACTTTTCTTCAAATAAATGGTTAAAGTGCTTATCCTGATTATAATACAGTTCAAGTTACCAACAGTGTATTTATATGAGGAAATGTATGACGCAAACCCAGTTGCCCAAGAGTTTAGTTTGGAAATAGGTTTTTACATCACCCTGAAAACTTTTCATGCCAACAGAAACACTTCAATTACAAACCACAGGCTATCCCAGGTGAGAAAGTCATTCACCTGGATTTTGGCTTTTCACCTTCACTGGACAGGGCTACAGAGAAACCTGACACCCGTCTTTGTTTGAACACTTTTGTTTGGTCGACAAATCAGCAATCAGAGAGACTACAGCCTGTAAAAATCTTCTGTGCAAATTGTCTGAGGAGCAGTGCAGTTGTACTGTTCAATAAAAGTTCAGTAAAGAGACTATACAGCAGAATTCCAACTTCCCACCCTTTGTGTAACATCAGGGAGATGAACATAGTGAACCCTCTGACTTAGAATCACCTGGTAGAATGACGGCTCCTTCAGCCAACACTTCCAGCGAAACACGGGACGAGGCTTAGCCTCCTGAGGGGCAGGTGAGACCAGCAGACTCTCTCTCTCTGAGGCCAGTGTCCCCTCTTTTGTGCCCATGTGAAAAAGCACAGAGAATACAGCTCCGATGCCCAGCATAATGAGGGCCAGATTCTGGAGACAGAGAAAGAGACAGTTTTAAAAATTGAATTCTCAGGAGTTTGTGAACTTCTTAGTCTTCACACGCGTTACCCTGAACAGAGGGACGTCCACTGGGCCCACATTATCTGTGACTGTTGGGTTGAGATTGTGTTGAGACTGGAATTTAAAGAGCAGCCAGGCCACAGTGAACACTGCGATGTTAGCCACCACGGTGAAGGCATACCTGAGCGAGAGGAGAAATGAATGAAACAAACAGGAACATGTTTGTGACAGCTTTTCAGGAACAGTGACAGGAGACAAAGAGAAACCCTGTTATCACTTCCTTCATTCATTGAAAATTAAAAGCTGAAATATCTTGGCTGCCATGGATAAAACAATGCTATTGTAGTTACTTCCTTTTTCACTAGAAATGTGTCTGCTGTCTCATGCCTGTTTGTCCTAATACTATCTCCAGTGTAATCATCACCTCAGACACGGATCTAAACAGACAGTTTCACAAGTTCTGCTTTTATTTTCAACAGTGCATCAAAAGGAGATTATTTTGGGCACCAAGGTGAATGCTAGACAATATGAAGAGAAGATAAAGAGGTGATCAAGTTTTCTATTGTGTGTGAGAGCTCCTTCCTGCTATGAGCTAACTCTGACTAAAACTTAAGACATTGCATGACACATGTTGACGTACCACCACATAATTTGGTTAGCATGGCCTGTGTCTCAACTGCCAACGTTGAAGAAAAGCTTTTACTAATTTTAATGCTGTATCAAAAATGTGTGTCCAAACAAACCCACTGAGCAATAGACGGCTGTTAGACGTCTAGTTTTTTTTAGACCTAATAATAATGACTTCAAACATTACTCATATCAGCGATTATACACTGGTAAATGGCACATATCTTGAAGGTATTAGCTGATAAAAGACTTGGATTCTCAATTTACTGCAAGTTTATTCAGATAGACTGCTCCAAGTGTAAGGAGGCGTGGCCAAAACAAAGGTATTGCTGTACTATTTTTTTTTCACCCAAACTTGTCCATGAATTTGTTTAATATCCTTTAAAAAAATCAAAAAAAAAAAAAAAAAAAGAAAAAAAAAAAAAGGGGATTTAATTTTTTTTTTCTTTTTCTTCCTGCATCCTGCATCTCCTGTTGACGTCAGCTCACCTGTACGCCGTTAGCTCCACCTTCTCGCTCTCCCGGCTCACGAGCTCAGGGATGAGGGACAGGTGTGAGATCTGGGTGGCTGCCCAGCCGAACTGGAAGACGATGATGAAGGGGGAGAAGTACAAAATCTGAGCCCACTGAGGAGTGTTGTCGGTGCAGGCCAGGCACGGGTTGAAAATGAAGGGGAATGATAAAATAACACTGAGAGTCCCTGGAAAGTAGAAACAGAATTACCTAAATAATATTCAAATATGAGTCTACAATACAGGTCTGCTTAAGTTTTGGTTTTCAGCATGCCATAATAATTTTTTCTCTGTGCAAGTAAGTTTGATATGAACATAAAAAGCCACTAAAACACTGCCTAGGGGGAATAGTCTCATAGTTTAAGCACTTAAACTTTTGTCTGTGGACCACAACCTCACAATGAAGGAGTAAATAACGTCCACTATATTATCATCAATAAATAGAAGCTGATTTTAGTCTAAAGATACCAGCCAGCCTACCACTCAGACAGTCACATTAAATGCCTCTGCTAAGAAATTGGTCATAATAGTAGGGGAGACCGGGGATGGTTGTAACACAGGTCAATTGTAACGCTTCAAATTTCTTCAATTAGGAACAATTTTACAAATCACCTGACTCACTCTGCACATGCTTAGTTTAGTCCTTGTTCCACATGTGTACATGTAGGAACCTGTGGTAGTCAGACCATCCCGGGGAAGACTTCTGCCGGGGAAGGTCCCGCCTCCTTCACCTCTGATTGGCTAGAAAAGCTGGAAACGTCATCACACGCTCAAGCCAAACGGTCAGCACTTATAGCCGATCAGAGGCGATAAGATAAGCACATGAAACTATGGTAACAACCGTTAGCTTACGTTAGCACGGATGAAAGATAAAACGAAGATGTTCAGCAAACTGTTGAAGCGCATAAACCATCGTCATATGAGAGATCCGACGCTATGACTCTCCACAAGTTGTCCTTCAGGTCGTCATCTTTGTAATTTTTTTTTTTTTTTAATCAAAAAGCACTCTGTTCAGTGCCGGTCGGCCATGTTGGATATACCGGTGAATCAGAGGTCGCAACAACACGCAATCTGATTGGTCAGAAGTGGACACACAGTATGCTTTAAAAACTTTTAAAAAATCGACCATGATCCGAAAAAAGAAATGCTGCAATATTGGAGGACGGGAAAACATCGCTGATGTGAACGCTTGTATTGACAGGACACGGGTTTGAAAAAAAAAAATAATCGCACTAAAAATACGGTCCCGGTGTGAAAGGACCTTTAGACCCACTGGACCTATAAGACCCACACTCTAGGAGTGCCATAGAAATTGTCTACAGTTGGCCTCTGTCTCGTCACCTTGTCAAGATGCTAGACAAAAAAAAGCACAAACACACATAGCCTACTCATATTCAGTTATGTTAAGATGTCTTTAAAGTGTGAAATAAAAAGCTTCCAATTCATAAAGTTTTGTCATTATCCTGATTTTTTAATGTCCCATTTCACCCCTGGATATGTTACAACTAAGCCAGACTATGTGGTAAACTGTAACATTTCACTCCTTGTGTTTGAGACTAAATTACGCGTTGTCTGTTTGTGTTGCAGGGGTACCTGCTACAGCCGTTAATAGCGGACACATCTACCTAGTTTGTTTCACAGTTTGAATACATTGGCTTAAAGGAGCTCTAAGATACAGAAATGTCAAAAATGTTACAACCATCCCCGGTCTCCCCTAACCCAAAAGAATAGCCAGCTCATATAATTTCCTCGCAGTGTTATCTCTTCATTGTGAGATACCTTAGAATTTCTTCTACTCAGACAAACCTGCATATTTGATGAATATTCAGGTACTTACCCAGCAGATGCCAGGACTTTCTCTTTCCGCAGATACCTGATAGCGTTTTGTCAGATTCATATCCCACCAAAGGCGTACAGATCCCGTCAGCTATTTGTCCAATCAGCAGCAGCACACCTGCATAGGTGCTCTGCAAGCCCAGCACGTTGTGGAGGTAGACCAGGAGATAGGTGAACCACATAGAGGCGCACAGGTCGTTCTGGAAATGTCCCACAGCGTAACATAACCTCTTGAAGAGCGATAAAGAGCGCTCGGTGCGCACATACGGCTCCATGATTGACCGTCTCCTGTGATAGAACTTCCTTTATTCACAGTAACAGATCTGTCCTTTTCATATTGACAAATACATGATTCAAATTGTAACATTAACAAGACCTTGGGCAAAAAAAAAAAAACGACTTCAACCTTTGAGCTTGGGTATGCGCCAAAAAAATCTCCAAAAGTAACAATAAACGCAATGTAGTGGATTATTCCAAGCTGGTTCCCTACGCTGGTCAGCTGAAGTGGTTTAGCTTTCAGCAGAATAATTTAATGCTTTGAGAAAAGCTTAATTCACTAATCAAATTCCCCCGAAATTTGCACGCGTAAAAACGCATCTGGAGAGGTGTTCAGTCTAAGTGTTTGTTCTACAGCTCTGTACTGTGCACGCCTCTGATGCTGCTGATGAACACACAGAGGGGTTTATAACTCGAGTTACAAAGACAGTCAGTTCCTCTTTCAGTTTCTTCACATGAGGAGTGATTCAGTATCTTCCCCTGAAAAGACTCATGCACATATGAACACTTATATTTATCCCCTCAGCGTGGGTTCAGGCCACTTAACTTTGCAGAAGTTTAAAAGCTGAAATAAAAAAGACCAGATTTTACGTTATTGAATTATAAATGTGTGATCTACTGTATTTATTTATTTATATATGTGACACAGTTATCTCAATCTAGAACCAAAATGGTCAAAATTGGTGATAAATTTCTGTTAAATGCTAAATTAAAATAAAAAAAATGCAGGATGAACATTGTTAAACTCATGTTAGGAAACACCCACACACTTCCTCTTTTCTTTTTCAGGACATTTGCATGTATGTTGTGGTAATCATGTGCTGGTCATACAGCTTTTCTGTAAACTGAGGTCTAAAGTTAAGCCAGTTGAATCAGAGTAATGAGGCTTTAATGTGTCTTAAGGGAAACTTAATGATTTTTAACAGGAAGATCAGGAGATCACAGAACCCAAATGAAGACAGTGATGTGATCAGGGTTATCTCCCTTGGACTGAACTTTCACAGAATACCTGCTTAAAAAAACAAATAGGTGGGGGTCCCAGTGACATAGCATTTAAAGGCCAGGAAGGAATAAAAGTATTTAGGTGCATGACAGGAAGCATAGGATACTTCTGTTTTTGTAAAAGTCTGCTTACATGTTGGTTTTCTGCCACTTTCATTTTTGTTTTTCGGTCTCTAACCTTTATGCAAACACATGAGAGAATACAACTTCAGGTCAGAACACTTGGCGTTATCTGGAAGGTGGATTTTTAACTGGGAGCACCAAGCTGAAAATAATAAATCAGCTAAAAAAACAACACATGGTCACTGAGAAAATGAAATCTGGAGCTGCAACTGTAAAGCCTAGATGGATGGGAAGGAAAATGACCCTGCAACCACTGTGTGGAGGGATTAACCGTTTCAGAAAAGCAAACAATGTCAAAGAGCAAATAAGGCCAGAGTTGCACATGTCTTGTACACAAACTCTACTTTTCTTATTTATGAAATAGAAGTCAGTATAGTGAGAGACAAAACATGTTTTTGCTGCTTCTCTGTTGTTTTATGATGGATAATGCTTCACTTCTCTGCTGCTGCAGCCTCACGTGACGCTAAAGTTGTGTACTCCAGGAAAAGAAATTAAAAAAGGGCGATTCATGGAAAACTTCAACTTCCGGAGGGTTAAAACCTGAAAATCCAGATACCTAATGCGCTCTTTGGACAAGAAAACCTGGCTGCCTGTGACTCTACAAATACAAAACAGGGCTCATACTGATTTGTGTTGTTGTTGTTTGTTGAATCTTAAGCTGGCACCATAAACACTTCTCTCTGTAACTAACACACACGCACACACAGAGAGACACACACTTTCCCAGTCTCTCGACACGCCGACGCCGTATAGATGTGTTGATTGTCACAGTGCAGGATGAAGGGGAGGGATAGATACTGCTTTATAAGTGAGAGCAAACATGCACAAAGTTATTTAACACATTCATTTAAACCTCCAGAGTTCCAGTCACACATACGCACACACACTCACACACACATAATGCACAAACACACAGTAATCCACTGAGCATTTGGGACAGATTAGATAAAACGTCATTGCGGGACACTCACTTGAGCTTTAAACATTTTACTTAGAAAGGCACAAACTATGATTTCCTGGTAAATTATTTTGATGTAAGAAATAAAAATCGAAGACATATCTTTTTTTCATGTAAATCGACAACATTTTTCGGCCATAACTCAGATATAAGCGTTGTGAAGGACTCTTCCTAGATCAGTCTTTATTAAGTTGTTTTTCTTAACTGTTAATTTCAAACCTAAAGTTTTTTTTTTTTTTCTCACTGTAATTGTTTTCTCTTTTTTTGTTTCCAAAAGTGCAATAACAAGAAGAGAATTTGATATTTGTTTCTCTCGATCGTCCACAGTACCTGAGGCCAGTGACTGTGCTACAAAGTCCACGTTGACAGACAAAAAAAGAAAGCCAGAGTGAGGAAAAGAATCGAACTCCAGAACACTACAACATAAAAATAAGTTTTCAATGTAGGGATTCAACTTTGAAAACTGAGGATTCAATTACAAAAAGAAGAAAAAATAAAACATAAAAATCCTCCATATTCAGTTTTATAGATGAAATGCTTCCTGTGTCTCTCAGATTTAACATCAGCATAGTTCACCTTTACCTCTTTACCTTGATCCCAAAACACACACCAAAGGAAGAAAGAAAGAAAAATAAAACAATTTCCTAATGAGCAGTTTTCATTCACTCAAACCACTCATGGTTCCCCCTGATCAACAGCTGACTGTTGGAACAATAAGCAATCTTTATGGAATCTAAATCAATACAACAACTGTTTCAAACAGCATCTTTTTTCATATTCACGCCACGGATTCGAGTTTCATTGTTACAGCTTTTTTACTTTGTCTCAAGCCCCCCGTTGTAATGCAGGTACGTTTATATTTCATCGATAAAGGAATCAAGAGTCTGTTGTGGAGTCAGTAGGACTGCAACATTCCTTTAGCTCACCAGAAGCTGGGGAGCTCTGAGAACGAGAAAGAGAGAGCGCGAAAGGGAAGGGGGGTACAGAGTGATGGAGGAAATGAGGTGAGAGGGAGAAAGAGGTGAGAGGAGGAGAGCTGGAAAGAGATAAGGAACACGGATGGGTGGGGGGTGGGGGTGGGGTCTGTGTAGTTGCTTCCATTTAAAACTTGACAGTGACCACAATGTTTCAAGTTCTCTCTGTTCTCTTCTTTCACTTGTGCCTCTGGAGGGCTTTCCTCTTTCTCCTCTTGAAGAAACAACAGCACCTGCAGGACACAGAGGAGAACTACATTTAGAAAAAGGAACTGATAACATGTCAGTTTATAAACACAACACCTGACACAGTGTTTACTTTAAACTAAGGGTGTCAATGTTTACAATTTTTTCTACACGTGTAAACCTGGATTCTAACCGACGGCGGAGATCTCTTTATATGGCAGTTGCGCTGTATAACCACTAGAAGGTTCAGTCTCCACTCAAACACCTCCTGATCCCATTAAATCAAAGCCATTCCAGTAGTTATCAGACACTTCAAATAGGTACTAAGTTATAATCAACATAAAAAAAATAAATCACAGAACTTCATTTAACATTTTCAGACTTAGGCCTACTTATGACAGAAAGTAAAATGACTTAAAAATAAAATCATCTCTCATTTTGACACACAAGAAAACCTACTTTGATATCTGTGAGCTAACTGTTGCTCTGCAGGGAATTTCATAGCCTGGCTCCAGTCATCCTCAACCATTGACACAGGCAGCATGTCAAAACTGAAGTTCTTGTCCTTGGTCCTAAACACCTTAGAGAGGTATTTTCTAAAAACATAACTACGCTAGATGGCATCAGTCTGGCATCAGGTCTCTTTGTACGGAATCTGGGAGTGTTATTTGATCAGGATTTATCCTTTAGCTCCCACATTCAACAAATCTCAAGGATAGCTTTTTTCCACTTTTTTTTAGACCCATCCTGTCTCAGAGTGATGCAGACAAACTCGTCCATGCTTTTGTTACTTCTAGGCTGGATTACTGTATTTCTCTCTTATCAGGCTGCATTAATAAGTCTTTAAGGACTATACAGCTGGTCCAAAACATAGACCCTTACACTCACAGTCTGCAAGTCTGCTCGCTGTACGAAATGTCTCTAAAAGTAGTATTGGAGGTAGAGCTTTTAGCTATCAGGCACCTGGTCCTGCTCAAGGTTTCTGCCTGTTAAGGAAGTTTTTCCTTGCCACTGTCACTCATGTTCGATGAGATGGGCCAAATCCCATATTAGTTTGGGTCTTGATAAATCATCAAACAGTGAGCGTGGTCTAGACCTGCTCTTTTTCTTTGGAAAGCGTCTTAGGATGACGGCTGTTGTGAATCTGCACCAGATACATAAAATTTGATATGAAATTTGATTTGATGATGTCGTGGACCACCATTTCAGCTATGAAGTTGCTGATATGCTCACTCTGTGCCTTGTCACATTTCTTCGCCTTGTTGTATGTATAATCCCTCATGCTAGCCTGTGAATCGCTAGCCGTAGCATCAATACCAGCAGCAATCTCTCCCTCCAACTTGTTCGGGTGTTTCCATTGCAGGTAGTTAACATGGACCCTGTGCTGTTGTTGTTGTAAGCCAACTTTACCTGACATAGCCTACACTCAACTGGATTTCCACTGGCAGTTTGTTCAAAAAACTGTCAGGCAGTGCTCCACTTGTTGACCACCGCCATCGCCGAGTCAACTAAAAGTAACGTGACACTGACTGTGCAGGCTACGGGATCTTTATATATTTATTAATGAACGTAACATTGTGCCCAATTCATCTATTAGGTATGCGGAGAACTTCACTAGTGGGAACATTTAAATGTATAGTTCGTTAATGTTATTATCTGAAGCTTTCAGGCAACATTATGTTTATATCTTGGTGAGATATGATCGAGGAGGAGGAAAAGAAAGCCTGTAAACGGCTCTTGATTTTTCCAAACGGTTTTGATTTGTTATCTGTGCATCTGTTTACACGTGTAGATGTTGACACCCCTACTTTAAACTGCTGATTCAAAGATTTCATAAATTTCCTTCTCTGTGTATGAACATTTAGAAAACATCTGGAGCTCCAAGCTGATTATTATAGCATCATGTGATTACACGAGATTGTTTTCATTATTCTAAAGTGAAGTTCCCTATGGCTTAATGACGGTTTTTCCAAACAGTTAAGCAGCCAGATTTTTAATATGCTTCTGACAAGTCGACTTGTGTATGAAAAATACGACAGAGTACATAAAAGCACTTCCTGTTTGAAAATGTTAAAAAGACTCTTAGTCTATACTCACCCTGTAAAGTTCAGGGCAGATTAGGAATAATACTTTGTTTGTATTAAATGTGAAATGTTGGTGGAAAAAATTTTGTGTTTTCATTAAAGCATATACACACAATTCAATCTAACTTAATAAAAACAGTACAGAAAAAAATAATCATGATATGACCTCTTGCAGCCAGATAAGGCTCATGTCTGTGTAATCAACTTAGTTCATTTTTAAGGGGTGACATAGAAACATTTTGTATTACCGCTAAATTCAATAAAAGGCAGAAGTTTGGATTTAACACCAGGTAAGGGTGGAGAAGGATCTCAGAAATAATCTGCCTCACACGGTGCATGTAGAGGCTTCTCTGCTCACTTGTGTAACTTTTATTTTTTAAATGACTGTCTGCTTATATTTGACAAAAGCATAAAACTTTA
Organism: Xyrichtys novacula; assembly: GCA_962446985.1. Lineage (NCBI taxonomy): Eukaryota > Metazoa > Chordata > Actinopteri > Labriformes > Labridae > Xyrichtys > Xyrichtys novacula. The sequence goes on from OY660870.1 coordinate 29,055,378, forward strand.
AAAAAGATCTAGAAGAGGGTACAAGAGGGTTTTGTAACCCTTCTATGTATCTGTTTCATACTTGGTTTCGTCGGCCACTTCAACCTCAGTGGGAGCGGTGATGGGAGCGTTGGAGTGTCCGGCTGTGGGATCATCAGTGTTCAGCTCGCCATTCGTTGAGCTCATCACCTGCACAAGCACAGAAGAACGGCAGACTGCTCACTTCTACAATTAAAACGCAGAGCCGCTGGTCGTAGTGTGGTGATGGACATTCACATTTAAAGATGTGTGAGTGAATACTTCTGTGTCGCTGCTGTCTCAGGTAGGGTAGGGGAGAGCGCCTTAACAAGTCACCTGAAATCCCTCCACACCGGAATGATCACATTTTTCATGTCTGTTCATGCCTCGTAAGTGCAGATGTCCTCGATGGTATGAATATTTTAGGACAGACTTGAAAAGTGTGAACCCCTCTTTAAAAGCTGCAGTTCAATTAGCCACCACTGGGTGTCAGGAATCTGCCACAGTAACAATGCAGGCCTCTTAGTCCTAATGATTTACATTTGGCCATAAAACATTACGAACACGTGGTTAAAGGTGAAGGTTCCCCCATTTATGCTCTTAATTCATCTTTTAATGTCATGAAGTTTGCATGGCAGTTGCTGTTGGATGTCATCTTTTCAAGGTCCTCCCTGTGGGCAGCTAATTGCAGATGAGGCGAATGAAGCGGTGAGAGCAAACAGAACAGGCAAAGCACTGACACACAGGGATTCAAACGGTCTGATGCAGTCAGAGAGAGAGAGAGAGAGAAAGAGAGAGAGTCAGGACAGATTACCTGTCAGCCAGGCAGAGTGAAGTCAGAGTGAGAGAGGGGGGTCAGACACGCACAGAAAAAAAAAAAAACTATATGGCTACATGCATCAGCCATCAGAGCGGCAGCAGTAGCATTAGCAGCAGTACCTGAACAGAGCCCCCCAGCCGCTCAGCTGTGAGGTGCGACCCCAGAGTCTCCTTATTGGTCACTGGAGTGGGCTGAGACTCACTTCCTTTGGGCTCAGGCGACTTGACGCAAAGAGCAAAAAGGGTTGAGGCAGGTGGTGGTGAAAAGGTGAGAAGAGGTGGGGGGAGGGTGAGGGTCAGGGGGTGAGGCGATGTGGTGGGGGGACAAGGAGGAAAGGGGAGTGAGTGAATAAAAAACAAGGAAACAACAACAAAAAAATTATAGAAGACATCTTCCAAGCAGAAGCAGGCTTGTTAAGACAAACTATGTTAATAGAGGAGTAGAGGGGAGCAAAATTTGACGCAAAGCACAGATCAACACACTAAATCAAGTCATGCAGGAGTAAAAGAAGACAGCCTTGATCACCTCAGCTAGCACTACATATCTGATACAACACGTATGTGTTTTTAAAGGCTCAACTTCAGAGTTTCTTTCTGTCAGAGGTTCTGCTTTCATTTGCAGAGCAGGCACTACGCCTTATCTTCCCACCAACAGATTCAGCTACGCAGACAGACAGCAGATGCTTTCCTCTGATACAGCTGACTGTTGAGACCAGGAAGTCTCAGGTTTTCACAGTCTGACAAAATGTGCTCAGAAGTGATTGGCTGGGTAAGCTGTTACCAAGCTAATCACAATAATGGAGGGCAGTAAAAAGAGTCTAGAGTTCACTGTAATCAGTCATGATAAAACTAGTGTACTAACTGGATGGTTTTATCGGAGCCTCTGAGTCAGACCTTTAAAGTACAGCAACATGTTCCTTGTTTCTTGTTTGTTTTCAACTATCACTCTAAGACTAAACTTACACTATTACAAGGCTCGGTTTGCATGCCACTAAGAGGAATAGGTCCACACTTTGTCACATACCAAGTACGTCATTGCTGGTATGAACAATGTGGTTCACATTGTCAACTCATGCACACAATGACTTGATCTTAGAGAGGCAAAGTGTGAAGACTTCATTGAATAGCTTTGTTTCACAGCTGGAGCAAGAGAAAGCCTTTCTGGTGATTGTTTGTAGGATTTCATCTCCTACTGAGGCACCTGTTTATCAAAGTCAGAGTGTCTGACGAGGACTGTTTGGATAGATGACGTCACTGTCAACAACTGACTGTGGACAGGAACACAAATGAAGAAGTGGAAGTGAACGGCAGCCATTTTCTCCAGGAAGTAAATATATAAGAGCAGTCTGGCAGGGGAACCTGACCGACAGGGTTGGCTGGTTGGCTGGCTGGTTGGTCAGTCAGCTGGTTGGCTGGTTGGTTGGTTGGTTGTGGTGTTTGTTCTGCTTTAATGCCGGTGAACTCACCTGGTTTTTGGTCTGCTGTTGTGCTTTGTCTCTGCTGCTCGGCTGCAGGGGCGTGTCGCTGGGGATAGGGCCTATCGGTGTGGGCTGCAGGAAACACAAGGAAAGAAAAGAGACGATTCAAAGAAGATTCCGAAGAACATTTATTAAATAGATTTTAGAATATTTCCCCACACAGAACATCAACTTTAGTCAGACCAAATGTTGGTGAAGAAAGGTAGAGACTAAAGAGGACAGTGATATTTAGAGAAAACACTCAAAAATGACTAGAAATGTTAACTCAGAGCGTAGACTTCAAGTTTCTTATCAGTCATCCCAGGGCTCGACACTAATTTTTCCCACTGGTAGCACAGCACATGATTTGGTCTTTATTTGGGGGAACAGCATGACCATGCATGCAGATGAATAGCTGTCTGAATTGGCATACTATAGTTTCATATGAAGTAAAGATCAACAGTGACGCGAGGTATGACATTTGCAAAATATTTAACTGTGAGTATTAAGTTTGTCCGTGACAGAAGAAGCTCATTTCTTTTCTATCATTTTAAAAGAAGACCCTCATTTTTCTTCATCAGTACGATCTGTGATTTGAATTGTGTGAATGGAAGTTCCTCTCTGGCTATTTTATAGACTGTATTAAACTAAATGACAATTTCATTCTCATCTGTTGAGCGATTACTCACTTAGAGTTGCCTGCAACAGATGGGCCACACTGTTGACAAACACACAACATAGCTCTCCCCTCATTCAGCAACCACGGGTACTGTGGACGCCACAATCGTTGAAAGCAGTGTTTTTTTTCTTCACCTGCTGCTCGGCCGTGTCTCACTGTCCTTTTCATCATCAGTACCGTCTGATCTGGCACCTTTTGCTGGCTCTCCCTCACCACCAGCCTCCTCCTCCTCCCTCTCCTCATTATTTTTTTTTTAGAAATAATCAGCAATAGACCGCTTCATTTGAGAAAATAACTAAACTCTTGTTGTTGTGAAGTTCTGTTTGTCTTTGGTGTGCGATGCGATGGCACTCTCCCTTCAGAACAGGAGAGGGTGCAGGTGGAGGAGCCTGACTAAGCCAGTGATAAAGAGGGTGACTTTCGACCACAATTTCTAATACAGGGCCTGTGTTAGAGGGAGCATTACAACATATGCACTACCAGATGAAATTCTTACTCGCACATTGTGAAATCAAGGTCTCAGTCTCAAGCCCTGCATTTCTCCTTAGTTTGTTATACGTTCACTTCAATCTCAGAGAATTACTTTTTCCATTCACTCACACAAATCTGTGGATTTAAATCTCTGAATTCCTCAGAATATTATCACTTTCCCCAAGCTCTATTTACCTCCATGACCTTGAAACAGGGTTTCTAGATCATGACATTGAAGGTCTTTTAAATATTTATATATAAGGGTTGACTGACAATAAACCAGTGAGAGAAATGAAACATCTGCTATCAAGATGGCTCAATCAAATGATTTCAGAAGAGGATGAGAGGGTTCAGTAAGAGGTACTCACAAGTGATTTGCCGACCCAGTCGTATTCATAGTCAAAGACGTAGCCGTTCCTGTCGAACAGATCGGTGAAGAGCTTCCTCAAGTAGTCATAATCAGGCTTCTCAAAGAAGTCCAGCCTCCTCACATAGCGCAGGTAGGTGGCCATCTCTTCTGTAACCAAAGAGGAGATATTGTTATTTTATAATAATCATTTAGTGAGTGTTAGATTCATTAATGCTGGGAACAAACGGAAACAGATCATTTCTACCCACCAGGGAAGCTTTCACAAAGCACTTCAATGGGTGTGGCCCGTTTGGTGTCCCCAATCTTCTGATACCTCTCCTTCAAAGTGTCCGCCTGAGAGACACATAGAAATACATATTACATGTAGAAACTGAGTTCATCTGGAGCTGCTTGCAGTACAATTCAACAGGTGTAATTAAGCACAGAAAAGAATGCAAATCCTGTGGCTAGTCAAGTGCTCAAGTCATTACGAGACACACTGAAGGCTTGTGTTGTTGAAAATCAGCTCTGTCTGCCACGGTGCTTTAGACTTTCACAAGGTCACCGAAAAACGTAGGAAACTGCGTTTGTGTAAACCACAGCACTTAAAAACAGATCCTTCTGCATCACAAATTTAAAGCTGCAGTAAGAAAACTTTTGTTCCCCCCTCCTGGTTGTAAGAGAAATAGAACAAAATACAATAGGACAGACTAGAATACCTTCAACTTCTTTAGCATGCATCTATACCATGTTTACATCTGGTATAGAAAAAGTAACAGGGGGAGAGATGCAACCTGTATGCTGGTTGTCAGCCAGCTCAAATTGACTGAAGTTCACAGCAAAGTCATGTTCATCTGTCGTGTTCAGTAAAATTCTGGTTGTATGTTCCTCATGTTTTAGAGGTAGAGCTTTCAGCTATCAGCAGGCAGACACCCTCTCAACTTTCAAGAATAGACTTAAAACTTTCCTCTTTGATAAAGCTTATAGTTAGGGCAGGTTTGAACCAGCTCTTAGTTATGCTGCTATAGGTTTAGATCTGGCACACTGAGCTCCTGTCTGTCCCTCTCTCTCCTTCAGATCCTCATGTCCCATTAAAGTTACTAACCAAATCTTTCTGAGTGTCCCTGAGTCTCTTAGGTTCCTCTGGACTTTTGCTGCAGAAATGAACATCAGCCTAACTGACATCAATAACACATATGATTTGAGGCTATATAAATAAAATTTGATTGACTGGTATTTTAGCACTCGTTACCATCAACTAATAGGCTTAACAAGATATGTAGAACTTAATTACCCAAGGCTTGAAAGTAACAGAGGTTAACTTCTGTCTAAGAGTCTTTCACTCCAGCTTTAAAGCCGAATTTCTACACCACAGTGTGGCACTAGGGAGTCAGCTGGTGTCTGTCAATTACTTCTCTTTTTCGACAGGAAGTATTATCTCATAAGGACAGGTTCTCACGCTGTAGTGTTGTTCAGGCAGCATCTTGAGAGTACCAGTATCAACTACAGACCAAAAAAGCTTCTCCCCCTCTAATCCTGCGACACTTACCAAGTACCCTCCTGCAGGTTTGTTTACTGTTATACTCCATAGTTCCAGATCTATACTTCTTCATTGTGTTTTGGTGCCAACTGTTATGCTGTGTGTCGGTGAGAGCTGGCCTGAGCCACCCGTCATCCTCCACAATCATACACCCCTCACATTCATCCACCACGAGCTGCCTCCCACACAGCAAATGTTAAGATGAGGTGTCTTGTCTTGTAGTCAGCGCTACTGTATGTGCACCTTTGATTCTGAAGCCTGCGAGCAACTGTGTGCATCTATACCCTGCCCTCCTAACACTCGATGTCTCTTCTTTACAGGTGAGCGAAACGTTCAAACATTTGTTTTGATCTTCATCATGCATGTGGTCTAATACTCCATTAAATGTATTGAAACGGTGCGTTTTTAAACGCTTTATTGTTTGTCCGTTATGCTATCTGGCTTCGTCTATTGGGTTCAAAAGGATTGTTTGATAATATGTGGAGTCCATTCATCCATCCGTTTTCTTCTGCTTCACTTGGGTCAGGTCACAGAAGTAGCAGTCTGAGCAAGTCAACCCAGACATCACCCCAGTAAGCTCTTGGTCTACTCAGTGGGGTCTGGAACACCTCTAAGACGAGGCATCCTTATCAACTAACCACTTCAACTGGCTCCTTGTGACGTGAAGAGCAGGGGATTTACTCCAAGCTCCCTATGGATGTTTGAGTCTCTTCAACTGAGTCCAGTCAACTGATTTACAAATGCAGCAAAAGTATCTTCAGGATCCAGACAGCTGATCAGTGTTAAGGAAATAGTGCTTGTTAATGTGTAGAATAAGGGATTGACAGATGGGCCGTTTTGCTGTAAAGGATGAGTGAATCATTTTGAAAACTCCAGAGACTTTTTGAATCCTGAGCAGCCAATAGTGTGTGTGAGTGTCAGAGCAGGTCGAATTCAACAAACAACACAGATTTATCAGTTTGTAGACCTTGAAAAGTCATTAGAGTAAGAGGACAGAGTTGTGAGCAGGGTTCCTGTCCCTGAGGTCATGAGGATGATATGTAGTATGAAAGAGATACTGTATTGAGAGGGTATGTCCTTACTACGCACTGAAAGGATTACAGGAACCTGACATAAATCACCACGGATGATGCAGAGCAATATGCTTCAGTACCTTCAGGCCCTGCCAGGGGAGGCTGCCTCGGAGGAAGTACATAAACATGTGACCCAGCGCCTCCAAATCATCCCTTCTGCTTTGCTCTGGAACGACAGAACGAGAAAGAAATTAGATTACCTGTGAGAGACAAATTCATTCTGTAAGCGGCTGACAAGGTTAACAGGCAACTGTGCAGTAGTCAGTACAACACAATAACCTGGGAGTGATAATTTCTATGTACAGTACAGTGCTGAATAGAAGGCTGTGATTAACAGCACAGCAGAAAGCCGAAGGAGAGCCAACCGTCTGCAGATTTTGGTTCTCAATGAGGGTTATCAGTGAGGTCGCCCTCTTAAGGTGACTGGTCGGACGTAAACATGCAGACTGTTAACACTTCCTGGAACATGATTGATTATTGCCACCATAAAAGGGGAAAAAAATCACATCAAAACGATTACAAGCTTCAAATTTCCCAGAAATCAAGCTACACTTCAGAGAAATCTCAAGAGAAATGTTTGAAAGGCAGATAAAGATTCTTGACAAGCTTTAAGACACTGTGCTGATCTCAACAAACATATTAGGTACACTCATTTCCAAGGGTACGCGTTTACAATGATTAAAAGCAGCTACAAAAAGGAGTTTGTTCATAATTCAGTGTACTTGTCAGTAATGATTCTTTTTAACATATTCATTCAATTCCACTTAGACCCAAAGGATTCATCACAGTATCTGTCTGGTTCCTGGTTTCTTTCTCACCTTTTCCCAGGTGTGTGTTGATACTCATGTAGCGTGCCGTCCCGGTCAGACTCTTGTGCTCCCTGTAGGGGATGTGTTTTTTGGTCTCGGGGTCTATATACTCTTTGGCCAGACCAAAGTCGATGATGTGGATGGTGTGCTGCCTCTTGCTCCCTGGCCGCCCAACCAGGAAGTTCTCTGGCTTCACATCTCTGTATATCAGACTCTTGGTGTGGACGTACTCCATCCGTGTAATCTACGAGCACAATGAACAGATGACGTCATTTTTAATTACCTTTTTATTCAGTTAGCTTTCCAACAATACACAAGCAAAAACTGAATACGGATGAACATAACCTGACATCCACACACCAGATATTTTAGTCATTTTCCTTGCAGCACATTCAAATGACCTCTACTGTACAAAATATATTGAAAGCTTCACTTCATATCCTGTTGAGCTTAAATAAACAAAGATTGTTGATCTTAATCCACTCTATGATTGCAGCTCTGATCCTTCAGGTCTTACCAGCTGTATGGCTATCATGAGGACGGTCTTGAGGGTGAAGGTGCGGTCACAGAGGTCAAACAGATCCTCTAGACTGGGCCCCAGAAGCTCCAGCACCATGGCGTTGTACTTTCCGCACGGACCAAAGTAGTACACCTGAGGGATTCCCTCTGCACACACACACAAACAGATATATTAAGTCAGTAACAATATCTTATAAACGGCACGATCACAGTATAAACACACTACATGGTCTCAGTGTTTATAATGTTATGGCTGGTTTGTGTAAACAGAAACTTTTTTATCCACTATAAACGAAACAGGAAAAAAGTTTGAGTGATTTAGAGATCCAGTTATTAAATAGTTAAAATCCATCCTCTTAGCACCGATGACAGCATGTAGAGTAAAGCATCACAGCTGAAGACAGTCATCTGTACTTCAATTGAAAAGCAGTTTTTTAGTACATTTGTGTAATTATGATAATAAAAAAATCAGTGTACTCTTTTTAGAAAATGCTCATTGACATTCTAGTAAAAAAAATATTGAAATTTCCTCTGCTACGTCAGTAAACTGAAAATTTTACCCCCTCACATAACTACTGTATTGTTCTGGGTCCAAAATATCTCATGGTGCTGAGGCAGTAATTGCTACCCAAGGCCATTTGAGCTCTGAATATAGGACTTTCAGACTCTCTCTGCACTGGGGATGTATAAGTGGTTGATAAAACAGCAAATGCATTTCCCTTTGTAGTTGATGTTGTATCTAAAATAATGAATCAGGTCTACAACACTGTATTTAATACACAAAGCTTGACCAGGAAACATGAATAAGCTGCTGAGGTAATCAACAGTGTGTGACGTCAATAATGTGGTAGGCACTTTGTTTCTCTGCTTTTGTTTCCCACACACCTGACTGTCCAGTCATCAGTGAGTCACATGAACCAAAACTAAGAATAAAATACTGAGATTTCCATTTTTCTGTCTTTTTCAAAAATAACAACATTCTTGAGAACGAGCACAAAAATCGCCTTAAACTAAATATTCACCCGGTCTGGTTTGTTGTCAAAACTTGTGTGAGGAAACTCTCAGTTTGCCTCCCTCAACAGGTTTGTCAGAAAGAGGTAGGGCTCACAGTCTCTCTCTGAAGTAGGATTACAAGGAAAGGTGTCTTAGAGAAACACCTGTTAAGGTGTGCAGCACACTCACAACAACTGTAAATAGTTTTTGCTCTTAGAAACCACCACACCCAGTTTGTGTTGAAGTATATAACTTCCAAAGAATGTGGATGGATTAACCCCACTCTGTGTGTGCTACCTTTCTGTGCCGGTGTTTCCATAGTGGGGGAAGAAAATCAGGAGAGTTTACAGCATGAAATCAGCATGCTGACACGTCCAACACAAACAGGTTGAATTCAGATTTTTTTTTCATAATCTAATCCTCAACTTAGCACTACAAACCACCAAAGAAAAGCAGTCTCACAGTGACCTAAAGCTGCTGTTTTCTTAATGTCTGCTGGCAACAGACTTTACAGCTTTGTCTCAGCTGAACAAACTGCTGAGCCTCGCAAGAGACCAGCGTCATATTTCACAAATACTCTCCTATGACTTGCAAAAGTTTACTAGAAGAAAGAACACAAATGGTATGTGAACACAAAAAAAAAAAAAAAAAAAAAAAAAGAAACAGAGGTCACATGACTATTATTTTTAAGCAGGGATTGCTGTCCTTTGTTGTCCTGATCAACTAATTTTAGATGAATCTGTTCAAAAAACCACAAAGCTTGGTTTTTCACTAAAGCTGATTCTTGGGAAACAAACATAAAACTGTTTATTATAATCTTTTAAGTTCTGGACAAAAGGGAAGCCAGCAGGGTTTTCCCAGGAGGCTTTGGGCAATTCACCAGACTCTCTTTTTATTAGTATCTCAGACCAAATCATCCAAATATCTTTTAACTTCAGCTATTATTTACTTTTACTGTTACTATTTACTTTTTGGTCCAAAAGAAATTACACTTGTCAACAAATTATCTGAGCCCAGTGAGAAAACACAGCTCACTTCGAGGTTTAATGTGTGCAGTGTATCAGACATCCTTGACTTGAGCAGCAGCAGCAGCAGCAGCAGAAACACAGGTCAACAAAACAAAACACCAACAAACCCTGCCTCTGGGTTCAGATCTGTTTTTCCATCTCATGTAACTTCAGACGGTAAATCACAGGATTTATTTGAGCTCAGTACAAGCACGCTGCAGGTTAACTGGCTCGCAATCTCTGATAAAGTTTGCCCTTTGAAAATTTGGACCCAATGACAAAGCATTTTTTAGATAGTTGACTTGAAGAATTAGATTGGTGCCATAAAAGTATCCACATCACTATTTCCTTTGTGACTAACTTTTTATTTATTTGATAATCCCAGACACAGAGTACCCGGCCCTATTTATAAATCTAGTGCACTGCCTTTGCTCGAACATCTATTCACTTTATATCCGCTGTCAGAAAAGTTGTAGACTAGCGCTTCTCCCATGATTCAAAGCAGCAGTGTTCTCTGACCAGGCGGCCACCCATCGACCTTTGAACCTTTCCGTAGTGCCAAAGGCCACCCACTGCCGACTCTCTACATGTCAGCCATCTTCCAGAGAGCTACAGCCGCAACAGGCGCAGCAGCACTGATGTTATATGTTAACTGGTAGATAGACAGTCACATGGACAAAGATGGTAAGGTGAAGCTATAAAGGGAAAATGGGACAAAGATAACAAGTGCTAGCTGCTTTATTGTTGAACTCACCTCTTGAACCCACTTTTTTCCCCCCAGACAGTGAGCATCCAGGGGTGTAAACCGAAACACATGTGCACACCTGTCTGTTCTTTAGTCTGCTTTTTATCTGGTAATAATGCCAATGACAGATGAGGCAGTGACAAGAGATCACTGGGAGGCTGACTCATCAAAGCTTGGCCCAAATCTAGAGGGCATTCAAAGCAGAGTCATCACAAGAGGAGAAGAGCACACTGTGTATTCTAGTCTTCTGCTGCTGGACACAAGCAAAGAGTGCAGCTGCTGTGGAGGGATGGAAACAATACTGTAGAACAAAACTATAGCATATGAAATGAGTTATTGGACTGACAACAAGGTCCAAACAAAAGAGGCAAAGTTAAGGTCCTTTCACACCGTTTTTTTCATTTGATTATTTCGGACGTCAATTTTTCTTTTCGAACCCGTATCCTGTCAATACAAGCATTCACATCAGCAACGTTTTCCCGTCCTGCGATATTGCTGCATTTATTTTTTTCGTTTCACGGTTGAATTTTCTAAAGTTTTGCATACTGTGTGTCCAATTCTGCAATCAGATTGCGTGTTGTTGCGATGTCAGATTCACCGGTATATCAAACATGGCCAACCGGCTGATTGTTTACGTGTCGAAGAACAGAGTGCTTTATGATAAAAAAATTTTAAAAAACAGACACATTACAAAGATAACAACTTGTGGAGAGTCATAGCGTCGGATTTCTCATATGACGATGGTTTGTGTGCTTTAACAGTTTGCTAAACGTCTTTGTTTTAACTTTTATCTGTGCTAAGTAACTTTAGCTCATAAGCTAACCTGTTCAGATTCAACATACCAGTGTTGTTTTCGTTGGCGATAATGTTGATGAAAATATTTCGTCAACGTCATCGTCAACAAAAACAACACTGCAGAATATATGTTTATTGTTGACTGACGAAATGCTCATGAATTTTGCAACTCTGTTCATCATCCACCACTAACATTTTCATCGAGTCTCGTCAAAATAAACGCACATTCGTCTTGCATCGCGCTTGATATGTATAGTATGTTGCGTAAAAAATCGACTCTGAATATTTCGTAATTTTGCGTTGTATATTTGCGTCAGTCCCGGTGTGTAAAGACCTTTACTCCTCAGTGTAGCAGAAAGTCGTCAGCAAGACCTTTAACAAACTGGGGTAATGAAGCACTAATACGGATGAGTGTTTAAGTCAGACAGCATTTGGATCTTCTTCAACAGCTACAGGCTAAAGTTTAACACCAAAATGTCGAAAAGTTTCCTCTTACATTATTCATGTTTCCCTGATAGGATATTTCACTGCTTATGGTTTTATTCTAACTTGTCAAATGACCCAGTGTCTGCTTCTGAAAAAGCCTCAAAGTTCCGACTGTTTCATAAAGTCATCGTAAGTCACAGTCTGCTCAGCATTATGCGACGTGCTCCAGCTTTCACTGAGGGCCAATGGCGGTGGTGCTCCGACCCCTGCTGTCTTGACAATTTCAGACAATCCGACCTATTGTATGTGCTGGCAGACCTTCCCAGGCGACACTGAGAGAGGGGAAGGCTGCATCATGGCAGCTGAAGACAATGTTTCCCCACAGTGAAATGTCAGAGTTAAGGGCCACAGAGGAGACGGCTGGAGGAGAGAGGAGAAGTATTGAGACAGGAGGGAGAGGAAAAGGAATACACATTAAAGACTGAAATTATGTATTGAGTGTAGTGTATAGAGAGGAGGAGGAGGAGGAGGAGAAGTGGCTTCCATTAGGGCTCTGGAGATGTTCTCACTCGGCTGAAACGTGATCAGCACTCGGGCATGCACAGGCTAAGCCTAGAGCTACAAATGCAACGCAACTCACAAGCAAATCAATCCCACAAGACACCACAGGGCTGGAGACGAGAGTGTGTGGGGGAGAAATAAGACAGCAATACTTGTTTATTTTATTTAGTTAGTTAGTTCCTAAACATGACCAGATATATATGCAGCTCTTCATGTTTTCTATTCAAGGCCAGTTTCTGATGGTTCAAAAGATCATGTCAGATCTTCTTGAAGTGCCAGGTATGTTGGGAGTGATTTTACTTCCTCGTATGCTTAGAAGATAATGGGTGCTGTACCAGTTTGTAAACATAGATGCTGAACAGGTTTGATAGTTAAATTCAGACATCCTGTTGTGTGGGCAGAATTCCACTGACAGAGCGCACACTGAGAGAGTTGTCACATGGAGTGGAATGATAGCTAATCGAGAAGCAAGCCTACTGAAGGAGGAAGCACGACAAACACAGCCGTGGCGACAGTTAATGGGAAGCGTGAAGTCCGATGGACATCAGAAAGAGAGAACCAACTTGGTTATTTCTGGTAACAACACAAGTGTCCTGGGAAATCCAGTAGTCAAGCTGACGACAGCTCTGACTGTTAACACACTTGAGACATTTTCTTGAAAGTTTCAGAAACTCTGCTCCTGAAATTGAGCAGATTTTCCCCCACAGTGGGCCAGTCTCCCCTGCTTATTGTCAAATAGATGCTGCCATAGACATGCTGTGATCTTTTTACAACTTAATCCAAACCACTGATTGTTAGATTTTTCTCTTCCATGTATTTCGATTTACTTTCTATCTCATTCTCTTCATCTTTACTCTTAGCACTCTGAATGGCCTTGTCACTGAAATGTGCTGTATAAATAACCTTGCCTTGCCTCACTCCTCTCTCCACCCCTGGGATATGTGTCTGTATGTAAATGAACCGCTGTGTTATTGTCATTGATTGCAGTAAAGCTGATTTTAAAAAGGCTGGCATGAGGACAGAGTCTTACACTGTGACAACTGTTTCTGCCTTCAGATGATGCTGGGAGTGAGTAAACCTCCACAGAGTCCACAAATGACAAATGAGTGGAAAGGACATTCTGGAGAGTAATTGTGTGTTTACATGTACATCTCACAGTGCTGCTGCAGTGCAAACGATGTAAGCGATGTTTGGCTTAACAACCACCTTGTTTCCCACGATGTTTCTCTAAAGTCATGAGATTCAACAAGATTTCTAGTTTGGAGAGTTGGGACTCTACTACCTGTTACTTGTTCTCATGTATGGGGTCGTTCAGATTTTTTACATTTGTTGGGATTTTAAGTATGGACTGATTTATGATTCCCTCCCCCTAATAATCAGTATCGGCATCTGCCCCAAAAAAATCCATATTGGTCGGGCCCTAATTTTAAGGGTTATTTATCAAGGCCAGGGTTCAAAGAAGATGATGGATAATCCCTGCCATCTCTAATAATCCTTGAGATCAAATCTGTGTATTCCTGGTGAAGCCACTCACCTGACCACAAACAAACCATGACTGTTAAAGAGGCAACAAGCTCTGTAGTTGGGAAGAACCACCCCAGCTGAGTGATCATCAGTAAATTATATTTACCACCATTTATGTCAATTGACTCTGTGTTAACCATGAAGAAGGACAACAATAACAACACTGCTGTAAATTGCTGTGAGGCAGAATTCCCAACAGCTGGGATGTGCCCAGGACAGGAGAGAATTAACAGTGTGCAGATAAGCTCCTCCTCTCCTCCTGGGCGCAAAGCGCTGACTAGTCCATGCTGCGACATATTTGAGGCTCTCGCGTTGCCCTGGACAATCAGGGTCACATGTGTCCATTTAGCAGGGTTGACAACATAAGTACATTTAATCTGTCGCCTTGACTCCACCCATGCTAGACAGTGAAGTGAACCTTTCCTGTCACATCATCATATAGCAGCCAGTCATCGGCTGGAACCAGGACCTCTCTCCGTAGCCGAGTCGTGTTGTTGTAGCTCCATGGTTCAGTGATGAGTCAAACTGCTCAAAGTTTCTGCTTCTCTGCCAACGGACAATATCTGACACTGAAATGACTGCGTGTCTTTAAAAGAGTAGAGCGTCCTTTCTTGGCATGATTTCTGCTCATTATACTTCAGAGCTTTTTTTTGTGAGTGGGAAGAAGATAAAACACTCATTATCTGTGTCCTTACACAAACATGGTCTGTTGGTCATCCTCTGATAATAACGTGACGTCACACCAACTGTTCAACAGTTCCTGATGTCAAAATGTTGTCATCAGCCAAACAAATGGGCCTCATTGTCAATGACACGTATACACTTCTGTACAAGAACAACGTTGTGTTTTTTTTACTTTTCACTGGAGGACAGCCTGAGAGAGACCGAAAACGTGGGGAGAGAGAGAGGGGAATTAAATGCACCAAATCGTGCTCGAGTAGCACTTCTTGATTTGAGTACATCATGATCTTTGTCAGGATCTATTTTTTTGAGGGACTGCACATGAAAAATTCACAATTTACAAACATAATTTGGTTACAATTGTCTTTTATATTGTAAACAGTCATCGTCACATACCCCACAGACGACCTGAGTCAATAAGAGTGGGGCAGCAGAAGTCTCAGAGTCAGACAGGATGACCATAATGAGATTATCATGCAAGAGACAATAACCAGGGATGCAGGATTTTTGACATCCAATCTGTCTGTAGTTTCAAACTCCTATTGCAATACTGATACCGATACCGATCAAAGCACATCATTAACATGGAGAGGCCCTTATCTTCCACTATGCTAAAAGGCTGGTTATCAAGAGAAATGAATTAAATTATTCTCATGTTAAGCTCCAGTACCTTTGAGTGGACCTCACTGTACTTCTTTAGCTTTGTCGCGTGACTGTAGAAGCTAATGACTTTTTTGCACTTTCAGAAAATCATGGAGCTCAAGGATGAGGGTTCAACGATTAAATTGGCGAATTGTTAAAGAGGTGTTGTTTTGCTCCTTATCCTATCACCTATGCTTTACAAGCACAGCAAAGAGCTGTCTCAACGCCTGTCTCCTACACATCAAAATACTTCCTTATAGCCGACATGTTGAAACTTGTTGTTGGCGTGCAAAAGTTGTTACTGCTGCTCAGAATCAACATGTCCCCTTATGAGCAGTACATGTCAGAAGACATTTTCATCTCTGCAAATACCAATACTCAAATTAAGAGGCTTTTATCTACCGATGCCAATATTATGTCAATAATATCCTGCAACCCTGAAAATAACCAAGGCAATAACTTGAAATGATGGTACAAAAGATTACAGTCACTGTTACTCTTAAATTGACATCAACTCACAGATTAGAGTGAACGATTAAAGCATGAGAAACCCTGAGAAAAACAGGCCACACTCTGTAAGCAGTGCATATTAGAGAGTTCCCTTGCAGCCTGCAGTCATCAATCAAAGCGGCAGTGGATCCTTTGGCATGGGGAAGCTTTCCAAGCAGACACACCATAGTTGCCTTACTGCTTGTGGAGGGCCAGCTATAAATAGTCAAGCTTTGCCCTAAACCCCACCTCCTTATTAACAGTATAGGGCTTCTGCTCTGGCACAAGGAGCCAGGAAGTTGACACATATCACTAAATTAGACCAAGGAATACACACTCGCCAGATGATGATGGACCCCGGCAAGACTCGAACTCTATTCTTGGAATGACAAATCCAGCTGTACATAGTTCCCCATGAAAATCAGAGTTTGGAGGTCTGTATTATTCCACAGCCATCGCCTTGTAGGTAACACAGTGAATCATACACGTCAATATGTTCACCCAAACCTCTCCCATAATAATTGTTCCATAAAGAACACTAAAATGAGTGAGAATCTGCCTTTTCTGGCCAATGACAGCTTTAAAACATTCAGATGTTTAAAGACCTAGGAGGCACACCTTGGAAATTATAACTCCTGACCTGGCTTAAACACACATAACCAACAGGGTTACTCTTTCAAAGTATCACAAATGAACTTCTACTGGCTGCCAAAGCTTCACTCATCTCTGTATCTGAGCCCAGAAATGCACATTCTGACAGCAGCTTCTCATGGCTGGTTGGCTCTGACGCCCAGCTCTATGTAGCTGTCCATGCTACACTGAGCAGCAGGCAGTCTCCCCAGCTACCCCACCCTCCATTTCTAACATATACACTCGTCCATGCATCCTACACTCACAGATCTTCCTGTGTTGCATTTTTAAAATACGCTGTTGCAGATTTGAGGGAGGGGTCACGCTTTAATTGACTCAGTGAGCCTCCTTTGTGCTAAATTATGTACTACAGTGTCAACTGGGACCTGGTTTCTGCATTTACACAGTTTAAAAGGACCTGGTCTAGGTGAAAGAATAAAAAAGGAGCTATGGGATCAAAATCAACAGAGGATATAGAGCAGAAACTGGCAGAGCAGGAGGCGCCAGAGACTGCGAAAACCTCTTTGGTGCAGCTTTAGTTTTTGTTAGTTTGACTAGGTTTTAGTGGCGTGTTGGCATATGGTTTATGGATTAAAGACTGCACACAAGGTCTGTGAGAAAGCTAAATCAACATATGCATCTAGAAAATCTTACACTAACAAAACAGGCAAATATTTCCAAAACCAGCCAGTCAGTCAGTGCTGTATGATGAAATAAAACCCAGGCCCATTCCCTGCCTCCTTTCTCACCCTCTGCAACCAGCCAGGTCAGATCAAAGAGCCGCTCCCCTAGAGCTACAGCTATGTAACACACACATTTACATGTTTCTGGACAGTGCTGTAGGAGAGGACAGACTTTGGGTAATGCAGAGGTGGGACTGGAAAAGCAGATGCGGGCTTTTATAACAGCCAGTATCCCCCGGGGGGTGCAGAGAGATAAACAAACCCACTGTGAAATTTGGCCTTAAGTAGAATGGAAGTGTCTGTTGATGTAGTATTCATGTGTCCATCCTCCTGATGTTACATGTCCACTCTACTGCAGCTACACTGAAAGATGTGCTCTCTCCTCTCCTTTATGCCTTCTATTCAAACTACCACAAACAGCAGTCTCCACAAACAGAACCTTTATTTTCCTAAATCGATTTGTAAATTTAATGAACGCAATCTCTGCTAATTGGATAAATACAGAGGAATGTAAATCTTATTTGTACTTATAAAACTTGAGAAGCACATTGAACAATAGCTGCAACACAACTCAAGTGCAGATCTGGCATATATAGCCTGAATTCAGCTTTTATTCAAGTCCAATTTCACACAAAGGCGAAAAAACAGGGTCAAATTTATTGCCTCACTGTACACAGCTTTCAATCCAAAAAGTGATGCATTTTCACTCAGTTAATAAGCAAGTACTACATAAACACTGTCAACCATTTAAGGGGATTTATCTTTGTTGCCCACAACTTGCTCCTTTTTCTTGCTGCCATTGTTCTTGATAACCTCCTCCTGTACCCTTGCGAGTTCTAGAGAGTTCTGAGACTAAATGGGGCCACTGTAAGCTGCTGAACTCTGCCTTAGATATGACATCAAATCTTAATCATTGCAAAGCCCAAGGTGTGTTTTTTTCTTTCCTTTTTTACTATGCTATTTCTTGGATTGTATCGGTATTTAAGCCATGTTTCTACACACAGATGACTGGCCTTAAGTAGGTGCATATTAGCTCAAGAGCGTGGGAAACATGCTTCAACTGAATTAGTAATAGGTTTTTAAGAAAAGAGTCTGTGATGCTTTGATTTGATTTCTTTTATTATGACATCTTAGAACTTGTGTTGGAGGGTTCCTGTCATTCTTCTGGAGTTACTTGGTCATAATAAAGGTGTTGTGTTATTGCGTGATGCTGTCAGTCAGAGAACAATAACCTTCAGTCTGCACGTCTCTTACCTGAGTTTCCCAACTGTTTGTAAAATCTATATTCCAAATGGAGCTGTGGTGCCCTCGACTTTATGGGTTCCTGAAAAAGAGGAGAGCAAAAAAAAGGAGTAAACATCACAGATCACAAATCAGCTGGATGTGAAGGTTCAAGTTTTTCATGTTATACTTTTCTCAGAGGGAAAAACAGAATATTGTGATATATCACTACTTGCACAGTTCCTGGACAATTAAAGAGAAATGAAAGACTAATTTCAAGCAAAACGAACCGAGTTAGGAGCTTCACTCCAAGAGTACAAAGCAAATTTTGAGTGACAACCTTGATACAACTTTAATATGATAACCTCCCTCTGCAATTAACTCAAATAACTGCAGCACAATGCTTTTTCTTATCTTAATAGCCTAATAGAACTTAAATGAGTTCTGGGGTCAGAGTTGTAGGATATGAGAGGATAAAAAGCCGCTCCAGCTGGTGAACAGCAGGCTTTTGTGATGACATGGGTGATAATTGACCTGCTAAAACATACTGTTCATTATATCGCTAGTCCCAGCTTTACAACCTAAAATGTAATCTGATTAACGCCACTCTCATGATGACAAGAGCATTATAGGCAATCATGAAGAGGATGAAACAAACACACACACACACAACCTAATTCTTCAACTTAATCTTCAATAGCTACATCACAGCCTGTGCTAAAGCCTTCACCACGACAGAGGTTTGCAGCCCCCTCTTTGAACATTTGTTTTCAAAATTCACAAAATTAGCTCAGATGTTCTCTTATTTAGTGGGAAAAGTTGTAGGTTATTAGAATTAACTTAAAAATTCAGCATATGAGTGATAACATATTAAAATCAACAACTAGTTCTAGAGGAGAGGTGCTAGGAGAGAGGTTTAATCTTTAAAGTTGTTTTCCATGTGCATCAAATTCCAAAGCACTTCTATTTTAAATTATATAAAGTGAAAGCTGTTAAGCCTCAACATTCTCTCCATCAGGCCTTTATCAAATCAGGAGCATTTTCTCCTCTAGTTCCCTGATAGCATGTGGGAGTGAGAGCTACAAGCTCTGTACCACAACGAGGGACTTTCCACTCTTTTCTGATGGCGTCTCGAAGTTTCAAATGCTGTGATCTGAGGTTTCACTAAAGGTTCAATCTAAGGTTGGCAAAAGCTGGTTGGGCAAACGTGAACTGGGTAAATTGTGAACTCGATTCCTTCTTTCTTGATTTTCTCAAAAGATTATCTGCCAGGTTTTTTCCGTGGTATGAGAGAGGTCCATGTAGTCTTCAAAACAACATGTGGTGACACAACTGTGAGTGTTTCCTCATGAGGCACAAGACATGTTGAGAAAAAGAGGATATCGCTAGAAAAACAAAAATTATACAATACCCTCTTCACACTCAGTATTTTTGTCAAGTAGCTGCTTTAAATAAAAGCATAACTGTGAACAGAAAAAGAGCTTACAACCTCGCACAAGAGATTATGTTTGATAACTGACAAGAGACTGTGCATGACTTGATCCAATCCATGAGATAACAAGAACAATGTTCTGTTGTGATGTGATTCAAACATGAGAAGTTTGAAGCTAGGAGTAATATATTCCCTCAAAGGCAATGGGAGCTCTCGCAGACACTACATACATGTTTTTTTAATCATCTGCGGAGAGAAAAAGGTCAGCATCCTGCTGCAACATGATGCCAACAAGGAAGAGTACCAGAGAAGTAAGAACAAATGTGCATGCCAGGGGCTATAAAACTGAGAATGAAAGACAGGAGGCAGCACAGAGGAGTGGAGGCCTGTAGGAGGACGACACGTGACCAGTCTGGGAGGCAGATCTGGGAACTGCTGTATCGTCATCCACCTCCCACATGAGCACGGACAGCAAGCACATCTCACACAAGTCAGGCCATGCCAGGGAGGAGAGGAGAAAGAAAACATAAAATATATAAATAATGAGTGAAAACAGATGGCACCCAACCACAGGACCCTTTAAAACAGCTTACAATAGGAAACAGAGGCTTATGGCAGCTTTACGTACTTAAGAGTCATCTCTACTCCCAGCAGATGGGATAAGCTATGGCTGTGTAAACGACGAAGGCCAAGCTGCAAATGTCTGATGTAACAACTTTGCATATGATGAGGATTTTTCTCAGCTTCTGCCTTTATCAGATAATGTTTGATCCTCCCCCTGTGCAGACACGCTCCCATAATAGGAGCCTTTTTGTGGAAAATTAATTCATTAGGGGTCTCTCTTGGTCAAATATATGCAATTTGTAATATTATAACTTTAATATCTGCTTTTTTATTTGTATACATCTTAAAGTAAAAGGTGCATTCTGGTTACTTTCACCTGTTTGCACTGCCTAGCTATAGTGAAAGTTTTGGTTAACCCATGTGTTGTCATGCAGAGTGCTGGCCTGTGTCCGGGCCAGCTGACCCTTCGGCCAGAAGGGCCCTTCTCTGTCTGACCTGCTGCTACAGTGACCACTCCACCTCAGCTGTTCCATCCTGCAGCTGTGTTTCGCTGTCAGAAAACAAACTGCCATTGTAGCATGGGTCTGTGCTAGGCCTGAACGATATATCGTTTGACTATCGTCATCGCGATGTACGTGTGTGCGATAGTCACATCGCAGAGCCTGCGATATTGGAGGTGAATGAACTCATTTAATTTCAAGGGTAACCGACTGAGATACACTGCATGTGACTCTGCATGTGCTGTGCAGCGATCCACCAATCATCTTCGTCCTTAACTCAGTTGCCAATCAGACTCACTTCTCAGTTGCCAATCAGACTACCCTGCCAGCTGTCAATCAAAATCAGGGAGGAGAAAACCCACCCCTGCACATGTTCTGCACATGGAGGGAGACGTGTGTCCGCTGAGAATTACTTTGGGAACTTTACTCATGACTATTAAGCCCAACAAATAAGAACTGTATGGGTTTTAAATTGTACATTTCCATGGACCACTCTACTATAAGCAGTGCGCGTTTTGCGAGGTGCATGCAATTCTCGGAGGACATGCGTTTCTCGGCACAACACCGCTAACAACAACAACAACGATCGCAAAATGAGCAACGAACAAGCGAAAACCACCGAAAATGAAGATTTGTTGCCAAAAAGAAAAGGAAAGTCGGTTATCTGGAATTATTTCGGTTAAAAGAAGGATGATGTCGACCAAAACACGTCTTCTGTGTTCATCTGTTGCCACAATAACGTCCCAGCACAATAAAAGCTAAAAATATCTCTGAGACAGACAAAAGCTGTTCTACTAACATTCACAAAAAGAGGTAAGATCAGAGCAGATTAACTGTCCTCAAGATTTCAGCAGTGCAGCATAACATTAAGTGCTATTCAGGTCATCTGGTGAAAATACTGTATTTTTAATATCGCAATATATATCGCAGGGTTGAAAAAATCGCAATATTATTTTTTTCCAATATCGTGCAGCCTTAGTCTGTGCTTGAGACCAGAACATTTGAAATGCACCTTCAAAAGACCCCCTTGTTTATTAATTTATTTTTTAAATCATCTTTTGTATTATGATAGCATGACTTTTTTTCTTGCTTATTCAGCCGGTGAACATTACCTCACCTTAATCCGAGCCATTACACTCACCACTGAAGGATTAAAAAGACTATCAATGCACAGAGGCAGTCTGCCACCATGCTGGGGTTACCTCCGTTGGGATGTTTGCTGTCGTATTTCTCTCCGCTATAGTCCCAACCCTTTAAACTCTGTGCTCCAGTAACAGTTTGGCAAGTTCGTTAACCCGCATTGAACCTCAGCTACAGGGTTACATAGCTGGATATGCTATAAGTCATGCTTGACTATGATTAAAAGAAAAGCAGTCTTAAAGATGGTTTAAGTCTACAATTTGGGTTTTTTAGATATCAGCAGCAATGACTGAAGTCACAAAAGGGGGGAAATGGCAACATCGGTGAAAAGATGGGTTCATCTTTAATTCAAATATGAGAAAATAATTTCTAAATTACACTAACAGTAGCACAACACTAAAAAGTGGACAGATTTGTTTGTAAGAGTGCTGAAGTAAATACAGCCCTAGTCCGATCAAATCCTGTAGCTACAGCTACCATGGGATGACTGCAAGATGAGAGGCGACATGCCATATCAAGGATCCCTCTTGGAGTGAAAACTCTTGAAGCAAACATATGATTATGTCATCCCTGATTACGTGATGGGTCCTGCATGTTAACCTGTGATAGACGCTGTGTGGAGCTGATGGCTCGCTTCATCCACACTGTGTCCTCTCCCCGGGATTAACCAACTCTGCATATGATGTCATCCAGGCTAAATCTGATCTCTGCTCCAACACTGATGAGCAAGATCAGACTTGACCTCACTGAATGAATTCAGTAATGACCACCAAATGAGGAGGAAGAAGAAAACTAATTTTAGACACCTGTCATTTGAAGTCTCGAAAAGTCTCACACTACACTCATTCTCTTTAACATATCACATTTCTCTGTGTGTTAAGTACTCTAGAGGGAAAGTTTGTTTGAGATGTTTCAGTCAACTACAGATGGAGTTTTTCACCAGAATCTGTGATTTCACTTGCAGTAAATCAATTTGTGCTTTGAAAAATAGCATTTGGCTCTTTCCCTTCTGCTACCATGTAGTGCAAAATCTGACATTTACAGAAAGTCCCAGTGGTAAATAAGACACTGACTGTTGTTGAGGGGCTTCAATAGGAAATAGGTTTAAAGTACCCTCCTACATGAGGACTCCATTGCATTTAGCAATGTGCGATTTCTATACAGATGTGTGGCTCTCTCAGGTTCCGCCTTGTAACCACCCTTTCAACACAGTAGTGGTGATAGTTGTGAAGTACAGACAGACCTACTGCCTGCAACAAATCTGCAGAGACTTGGATCCCCTCCCCTAACAAGTCACATGTTGTCGTAAATTAGAGTCTCTCCATTAAAACTGGCACTTTTGCTCTGTGTAGCAAAGGGGTCTCTTGCTTTTTTTAAGCGCAATCTTCTGGGTATAATACCACAGAACAATAAATTACCTTTATCTGACTTTTATACTGGTATATTGGTTGCACCGGGGAATGCAGCTCACTTTTTCCCAACAGAAACGTCAACACTGGACGATTTCTGTGGCTTAAACACAAACATTTTTGCTTTCACTACTCCTTTTCAACAGGAAAGTGAATGTGTTTTGGTTGGGAACCAAACAGATGACTAAGGATTTCATCGCAGGGTTAGACAATCCCTGATCAACAGTGACCCTTCATAACAAACCATACAGACCAATCAATCGATTTATGATCAGAATGATTTACAGGTTATTGACTATGTAATTAGTCCAACAGTCCACCAATACTGATTGCACATATCCAGTTGTGATAAGTTACTCGACACGTGATGCTACACTGCAGTGGGACTGAAGAGGAGGAGAGTACCTTTGGACCTTATTATCACCATCTTATGATGTACAGCACACACTGGGATGGTGCCATAAACATGAATAAGCATCTGTGCTCTTTATTATTCAGAAAGCCTGAATGACTTTCAACGGGTGCATATGTACACTTATGTGTGACACGCCTAGTAGAACAGGCCTAGCATTATGCATAAGGCCAAGAATAGACCCTGACCTTCGCTTGACTCCCAGTAAACCATTTCACAATATCCAACTGGCAATGTGACTCATCCTATCTCAGACTGAGCGACTCAAATGTCAACATGGTGCATCTCCACTCAGCAGCCCTCATATGGACACTAATGACGCCAACGAAAACACAAATGGGGAAGCTTGAGGTTCGTGTGTGTGTGTGGTGTGTGTAGTCTCAGTGATCAAAAGGTGTCGATGTTCTGAGTCTGGTGTTAAAGAGCGATCGGTGCAAGAAAGCAACAGCTGGCTGGGGTCCAGTGCTTCTCCTGTTTCAGCTCAGATTTAACACACCCTGATGGGGCCATAAGCTGCCTACCCAAACCTAGAGTAACACACTCGCGAGGATTAGGCATCATTCGTATGGTCCAATGACCAACCTTGACCAGCTTTCATTCAGAGACTGCACAACAGAAGTATTTAAGATATTCCAGTACTGTTCTTTGATATTGATTTATCATTTCAGTTGAGATTTTTCTGTTGACATCTTTGTTATAGTCTAATGAGTTCAAGTTTTTTTCCTATACAGCAGAATGCTAATTTGTCAATTGATCCAGGTTTCCTTACACTGACAGACACTCAAAGGAGTATACTTTGTTGGAAAAATATCTCATGACATACCAATGCAAAACTTGATAGCAAAGTTAGCGCTACTCTTTGGTGATAACTTAGCAGCTCCCAACTACTTTCCAGTGACATCCTCTTGGTTAATAATGGTAGTTGTTTACACCAAAAGCCAAGATGATGAGTGCTTCAAAGGGCCTCATACGCCCCTGGGTGAAGTCAGGTCAGCTAGATCTACTTGAGCAAAAACTTCACTTTCAACTTAATAATCAAATTCAGAATTATTTCCATGATTCTAAACAAGTTGATTACTACTCGGAGGGAACTACAGCGAAAGAGGATGTTAGCAAGGTGTGGTACAGCTAAAGGAAGATATATCATCTATATTTATGATTATCTCATGTCAGCATTAAACATGGATTCCACAGCATGTTGAATACAATGTCTGGTATCATTTAAGGGTTTAGGGTCTGAGTGAGCAGTTAATAACTTCTCATAAACTATAAATAGCTACAGCATTTCTTTTGTTTGTATGTTCATTGACTTCGAATATTGACTCAGGAAGTTAGAGGGGGGAGCATCTGTCAATGCAACAGATCAGATTTCAATAGTACCCTCTCATTTGTAACCAAGACAACAGAAAGAATCTATACATACAGGCAGGTTTTATAAATTCTGTAAAAGAAGTTATTGGGACGGCTTTTTATAAACATGCTGAACTCAGCTGCTGCAGTCAGAAGAAGGCAAACGCAGCACACGGCTCTGTCGTGATCAACACAGTCATGGGAAGTTCCACTCAAATGAACCCAAGAGGCAAGGCTCCTTTGTCATTCAACACAGGAGTCAGACACAGCCTAGGTACAATGTGTTGTATTGTGCACTCCCTCATTTGCCTAACTTCCCACCTGTACCTAATTTGAGTTTTTTTTATGAATCCTATAGGGCACAGCAAAGTCTCCAAATATTATCGAACAAAGAAGTATTGTTGCTGGTGTGGACCGCCACTCCACTGACAATCAACAGGGCAGACATTATTTGTTGTAAGCAAACAATGACTGCTGTTATGCCATAGGGGTAATCACTTCAAAGTTTAGATTTTCTGTTCATTGAAAATAGGTTCTTTTATGTAAGAAGTATGATTCCTGTCTGTGGCTATGCTCTGACCACAGACTTCAAACTTGTTAACTACAATTCACATGAATCATTTTAACTGAAAATATGTAGCTGTACCAAAAACGGGGATACTGTGTGTCGTAGGGGCAGCAATTTAAAGTACTAATCTGATATGACAATCTTGAATAAAATACTTGGACAGTGTTTTTCACTGCAGAAATGTTAAAATGCTGCAGCAGGAAAAGCAGAGGTGTAATTCCTATTATTGAGTGTGGCTTTGTTCCTTTTAAAAGTGTCAGCATGACATGACACAGAGATAACATGCCAAGTAGTTTGATCCATTCCAACCTGCAAGCTAATCTGCACCATCAAAACAACACACATGTATGTATCACTGCTCTAGGCTTCATGGTCTGTGTTTCCCGTCAGCAACAGACTTTTATTTCTTGCTGCTTGTGAACCACTGAGAATTTTGATTCCAACCATACCATCTTGTCTTGCACAGCAGATCCTCAAAAATAGACCTGAGGTCTATTTGGCTTCAGCTAGTTTCAAATGACCATAATCTGGATCTGGTTTGGATATTTTGGCTCTAGTTTACCACTTCAATTCCACTGCCATGAAGGGAGTTCAGACAGAAAAGTGTAGTGTCAACTCATGGTTGTAACCCAAATTACACTTAAAAATATGAGAAACTTGTTAACTACTGCTGAAGTCTTGAACAAAACACATTTTAAAGCACACAAAAATATAGTTTCACTGTGACTCTTAAATGGAAATACGACAGTGCTTTGCTACAAAGCAGGAAGTACACATAAAAATTTAAATTACACAGTCCTGACTGCTCTGCTTGCAAACACTCTGCCCCACCAAAACTTTTCTTTTCATTCATGTATTTCCACCTAAAACAAAGAAACCACTGTAGCTGCTTCTCTGAAGTCACCAACATTTCGACTCTCCACTGCAGCTTTTATGACTTCTTCTAAATCATGCTTACAGCAACAGTGTGTCTGTGTGAATGTACTGTGCTGCTGCTGCTGCTGCTGGCTCCTAGTTCATTAGAGGATTAGCTCCTTGACTGAAGGTAGGCTTTTACATGCTGTTGCCATCCACGGATTTGGTCATTTAGGCTGCCCAGTATGCTCTCTGGGGGGGCCCAAACACGGAAGGGAGAAGAACTTAAATCGTCAAAATGCCACTTTAATTCCAGCAAAACACGCTGATTGGGCTTTTGTGGCTTCACAGTTCTTAGACAACGGCCTCATGAAGAGCTGGTGTAAGCTGCTGAGCTGGACTGCAACAAGAGCTGCTTATCATGCTTCAGTGGGCGGCAGACTGAGTTCAGTACAACACCTCAGATTTCCTTCAGAGTATCACGACTGACCAGCACAGTGAGCGGCTTCACACCACCTTACTCCTGTGCCTCTGCATCAGTGACTCAGCCAGAGAAAACAAACAGTCTGCCAGATACTTCAAGAACAATAACATACCATACAGAACACGAGTGCTTTTTGAAAGCAATATACAACATTCGACACAATGCTCCAACCAAATGCACAAACATTCAGAGCACTTCTCAAATAACAAAGACAAGTTACAGCCAACATGTTACCTAATGTTTTTTTTTCTCATCTGCAACTTCAGCGGAAATGTGGTGATACCATAGTTTTGTCTAAGACTGAAATCTGGAAACTCTAAATAATGAATTTTATCATTACTGGTGATGATGCATGGAACAATTTCTCACTGATCATAATTAACCCCCATTTCTTTATCATGTTTAAGGATGATTCCCAAAAATCACATTCTTCTTGAAGAGTTAAGTTAGCAAGCATCACCTGTTCTTGTCACTGCTCACAAGCATACTCAGCTGAAATTACTAAAGCTTTTGGCACACCACTGTGCTCATCAATGTCAGTGATCCACCACAGACCAATCAAAATCTAGAGGGGTAGGGAATTGTGATATCAGCTCTGTCAACAACAATGACTGAGGTATGCACAGAGGAGAAACTCAGTTGTTTTGATGGGGCATAGTGTGCAAGTCTAGAGCTGCAGCTAATACTCTGATATAGTGTCCATCATTGGACTTAATTAGACTTAACACTGACGACTAAAGGTGGATGAAGTGTTGTGGGACAGTCTTTGTTTGCAATGAACAGTGAATGCTGGAAATGAATGCACAGAAATTAAGTAAATAATTTAGTTATCAGCTGACTATCAACAAATTGGGGATCCATGAATCAATAGTTTAATAGGTGATGACAGATTGATTAACAGATGGATCTTTTAAATGTTATGCAACTTTAACACTCAAATGTTCACAAGTCTGCCTTTGAGGATACAGCTATGATTTTGGAGGTGTTGTATTTTTAGGATTTATTTTGAATACTAAAATGACTAAAATGTGCTATTTCTCTGTAATCAAACATGTTAAAGAATGGGGCGCTGCTGGCCGGACGGTCTGAGTGCAACCCATGTACACAGATGACCCGGGTTCGATTCCAGCCTGGCTTCTTTCCTGCATGTTACTCCCACTCCCTCTCCCCGTTTCCTGCTATATCCACCATCCTGTCCTGTCAAATAGAGGACAAAAAACTCAAAATAAATCTTTCAAACTAAAATTTTAAAGCCACAACTGACTACAATTGACTATTTTATTCTTTGTAGAGTCTATTTCATTTTCTTTTTTAAAGTCTGAAGACCGGCCATGCTTCGGACAAGCCAACATACAGTACATAGGGTGAAACAAACACCACCCTGTATTTACATGGTTAGCTAACAATGCACAGTAGGACTCTGTATTTATTGTCTGTCTCTCCCTACCACTCCATTATCACCCCACCCAAAAGCTGAGGGCATTGCACAGGACTATACGTCCCAACACTATTACACTCAATTATTACAGTCCCTGAGTTCAGCGGATATTAAGGCCACTCGTCACTGTTACTAGTAATTCTTGCCACTTGAGGTCACCAATTGGTTTACCTCTACTTCCTGATAGCAGAAGCTACACAGTAAGAGGCACATCTCACACGCGTCTCCCATTTATCATCGAATAACTACATGAAAATAGAGCCACAATGAAACGCAAGCTTGGAGAGCGGACTGCCGATTATGTGAGTGAAACTGATTCAAGTGGATTTCAGAGGCCAAATACTGGACAGTGTGGGTGTACATGTGTCCTGCACCAAATGCTAACAGAATGCTGGGGTTAAGTGAGGGTGGATGACCTTTAGATATTAAAAAAAAAAAAAAAAGTAAATTGAAGACAGCGGCGTAAGGCGAGAGGGAGAGAAACACGACACCAAAATAGCAAGAGTGGCCAAATAAAAATAGTATAACTCAGTGATGAGGGGGAAAGAGGATTAGATGGTCATTTTCTCGGTGGACAGTTATGTCATCATGCCAGGAGAGTATTTATGAGATGGTCGTGCCCTTTACTCATTAAGAGAGTCTAATGGGGGATAGTTTTCACAGTAAGACTCGACAGAAAGCAGATATTCCATGCTGCTGTTTCTTTAAGAAGCAGGGATCCCCCTTGGGAGCAAAGCCTGCAGTGTACTCACAGCAGTGGCTATATGGTGCTGCCTCCATCACACAGGCGTTTGTCAGTGTGAGAAAGCATCCAGCTGAACCAAAGACTGAACCACTGTGTGTCGACAAGGCCTGCTAACAAAGACGACCTTTCAGCACTCGGCAGTTTCCCCCTTCTCTCTAGCTTTTTGCAGCAGTACTCACAGCAGTTCTAGATCCACTGACAGAGGATCTTGTGCAGCAGGCCTGCCATACATGCTCCCTCTATCTCTGCCGTCACGTGGTGGAGCAGGGTGACACTGGCATTCACCTTTGTCCCAGGTGCAGGCAGGCACCACCCACATAACCTACTCTGCAATGCTGGCACACATGACACTAAGCACATAAAAGCACCAGCTCCACACTGAGCAATCGCAATGTGCCGTTCTTTGGAGGTTGACATCCACAATTTATTGGAGGGAGATTAAACCAGTTTTAACCAGCAAGATAACAAATCACACTTTATTGTGTCCCTTTGATTTATTCATTGATCGACAACACTTGATTTAAACAGCCCCAAGGTAATAACTGATATATTTCTTCAGTGTTTTTCTGAGTCTAACAACCACTCGGTTATGAAAGCACTTATTACTTAATCAATAGTGACAAAGAGAACACAAGAAGGAGTGAGGTTCAAAAGTTCAAATGATAGATTTTCTATTTTTGTCATAATGAAGTTTGATGATTGATCCAAAACTTGTGAATAAATAGATGAAATAACGCTTAAATTTGTACTTCTTGCAGCCTCTCAATATAACTCCTTATCTAGTTAGAGCTGAGTCGAATCAAAATGTACACTCCACTCCATGAATGAACCTCTTCAGTCAGCCCCGTCCCAGGCCTGCACTTTCAAACGTTTATTTTCATTCTATCTCCAAGTGAGCAGTGACTCTGAAGTGACTGATGGAGAACCTGCTCATGTCAAGCATGTGTTAGCAGGTGGTTGTAGATAACAGGGTTGTTACTTGCGAGGACGACTTCAGTAACAGCTCCTTTGGACGGTACGAGAGGCCGTCGCCGGACAAGCAGTGACATTCACAGGGTTACCCGGGAGAGCTGTGAGATCAGGGACAGACAGAAACATGTGGACAGACAACTGTGCCAGAGTATGGGTTAACCCGAGAATCTGCGAGGAAGAAGCCCTCTGTATGTCGCTTGTGTTAACACTGGTAAAAAAGCACAGAGCCTACCAAGTAAGAGAGTGATATTTGTCAAATAAAAACATTACTATCAAAATTAAAGGATCATGAAACGTCATCTAAAATTAGCCCTCAATATCAAACCGAATAAACACAAGTCCTCACACTCGGTGTACTACTAGCCAGGCCTTGTCAAGCCTGTTGACACCTTTAGCACTACATCCTGTTCCCACTCTAAAAAATACAGATAACTGATAGGTCCAGTAGACCACGAGAGCCATGGAGCAGTGTCATGGCACTAATGCTAGATCCAGATATAGCTGGACACCGTGGGGATAAAAATACCCAAACAGATGGGAGGTTTCACAGGCATACGGGGGGAGAGGCAGCAAGCACAACTAAGAATTTCAGAGGAGGAGAACTGCAATTACGCCTGTTTGCTAACCTCTGTCTCCGATGTGGTTAGCAAAGCCTTCAGTGGATGCCCAATCTGAGATAACAACCTCACTGGGAGATACAAATGTAAGGAAAAATCATACACAGACTAGACCAGATGTGGTCTAGATAGTGCCTTGCTCCCATGAGCTTCAGTAAGTCTGCTTTACAAGAGTAATGCCATGTTTACAATGAGATGTTCGGAGGAAAAACAAGGCATCCAGCGGTGATCAAAGTCCTGTAAGTGGCAACATGTTTGAAGCAGAGAAAGATGTGGAGAGAAAAAGTTGATGTGGAGAGGAAATGGTTTCGCTGCCTCTAGCTGGCCTAGAATCTGAGCAAGAAGAAAAAAAAAAAGGAGCTTTGACATTTCATGTGGTTTTTCAAAGCGTGTATAAATGCTACTAAACTGGTGGCTCTGGAAAAAGAAGCAAATGCTGACACAAAACAAAAAGGCAAGGTGAATTATTGATCGCTTTTTAGGTTTCCTGTGAGCTTAATAGAGGGACAGCTTCAGTACGATTGAAACTAATTTAAAAGGCTAAGGAAATGTAGAATAGCTATGATATTTAAAAATTGTACCAGGGTTACGTCCTATTTCATAAGAGTTGCGTATGACCCCTGAGCACAGCAAGTCATCCATTTCACACTTTACAAGAACCCCTTCAAAAAAACCTGTGTTACATACTGAAAAATAAAAGCCATCAAGATATGCTTTATGATATAATACCATCTTGTCTGAGCATCACTACTTTGGTAAAACATAAGCAGAGAAAGGTTGACTCATTAACAGAACATGAGGCCAACCTGTAGGAAGGGGGAGGGGGAGAGAGTTCCTATTTACTTCCTGTGTCTGTTCCTCTGAGGTCAGATCAAAGAGTCTGCTGCATATACAGATCATTTCTCACCGCTCAGAAAGTATATCTGATCATCAGGTATACACAATCCTTAATGTGAACTGTTACATAGCAGCGTGGTACACAAATGGACTTTAAAGTTTATGTTTCTGTGCCAGTTCACCAACCCTGAAGATGCACTTACCAATTTGATGGCCACATATTCGTTAGTATAGAGATTTTTTCCCAACCGCAGCTCTCCAAAGTTCCCACAGCCGATTTTTTTGCCCACACGGAAGTTTGGGCCAACCATAAGAACTCCAGAATTGGTCCCTGAACTCCGGCCCCCATGTCCAGTCCTGCTGCCTGCCGTCTTAGACATCTTTTTCCCTTCCTCTGTCTCTCCCTTGCCCCCTCTCTTGTCAAAATCCATAAGCTTGTGATACCCTGGCCTCTCCACGGTTATTCTCCAGCCATGCAAACCATAGACACTCCAATAACAAGGACCGTTGAGGCTTTAGGGAGGGGGAGGGGGGAAAATCTTACAAGACAGAGGAGAGGTGTTGCTGTTAAAATGGTTCTTAAGACACTTAAAACAAGTGCCCCGTTCGTCAATCACGCAGCGTTTCTGCTCGGTGCCTCAGATTTTTCTTGCTGCTCCTCGTTTAGCAGAGGGGCTCCTTTCTTGTATGTTTCTCCACCTCCAGTCTCAAAGTAGTATGCCCCTGCCTGACGAATAGGCAGGTTGTGTGAGGATGTGCCCACAGACACACATACAATACTCGTCATAAAAAAGTACTCCGAAGCGTAGCTACTGCATCCACAAGGCCACTTGGAAACATCTCCTGGAGTGCCTCATTCCTTCTGGTCAGCCTTCAGTGACACAGTGGGTTCTCTCCATGTTGCAGGGCCACAGCAGATGATGCAACCCAGAATCACAGGATTCGATGACAAGGAAAAGGTGAGTTGGATGTCCGCTGCAGATCTGCAAAATCAAAAATTGACAGAAATCAGTCTGTTTTCCATAAACTCTGTAAAGAGAAGCACGGTTCAACTGTTCAACTCACAGAAAAAACAGAGCTTGTCCTTACAATTAGTTAAAGAAAAAGAGAAATATTCACCTGTCACATAAATGAATTAATATAAACTAAATACTGAAAATCTTAATAACCACCTTGTTACTATGATGGTATTAGAATATCCAGAACAAAAACATTTTTTACTTGATATCAACTATTTTCAGAGCTCAAAATTATTTTCCAACAAGACTAACTTTTATACTCCATTTTTTTTTTAATCAGAAGGCTCTAAAATAAGTTAAATCGAATAATGGCAAAACTGTGACAGTGCATCAAATTAAACAGTAACAGAAGCTGTGGCATCATCCAACTGCATCAATAACTCCCATTATGCCATTTTTGTAATGGCACTGTAACCTGACCATGCCTGAGCATCTTTATGCTACCAACAACAGGCACACATCTCGCTCTTAACTCCCACATGTCCATGATCTAAGATGCTGGTGGTGCTGAAGAGAGCAGGTAATGCAGCCAGTAGCAATGAGCAGCTACTCTTTCCTATGGAAAGGCACTTAAACAGATCAATGACTGCTGTAATGCCTCATCCCATCATAACATCTGCATCATTGGGACTTATATAATTGGAGGGATTTGGATTCAGTCTGGTGTACAGCTAGCTCAGTTTAATCTGACTGACTTAGAAATGATACAGAGAAGAGAGAACTAAAATACAGTTTTATAAGTCTTAAGTGAAAGATTGACACATAGGATAACCTATTTATTAGATAACTTTGACAGAAAATTTTGGCATATGTGATTAAAGATCACACATTTTTAGAGTAGCAAGTTTCATTCTACTAAATCTAGCAAATGAAGCCTAAAATCTTTGCAGAGAGCTGAGCAAGGATGAGAAACAGAAATATAAGAAATCCAACGACAACCTTCTTTTTCACTTCTGCAGCTCACCTGAAAAACAGCCCACAAGTATAGGCCAGGTATGTAGTCAGTCATTATGTCATGTCGTTCTTGTCACATAATGTACCAGGATACTGATAGTAGGAAATACAGCTCACTTTGAGTTATATGATTCAAAGAAGAGTATTTTCAGAAAGCTAGTGTTGAACACAAAATTAAATCATTACGGTGACCAAAGCTTAATTGTTGATACAATTATAATACAGTATGATTATGATGAACTCTATCATGGCACATTTGTTTGGAAAACTGGATATGTCTGGCAGGAATGCAATAAATCAAAAAGAACATCATGATATGGTATTCTTTATGAAAGTATGAAATAGTAATGGGCCACTTTTTCTTCCGAATACTAGAATTGTGGAAGTCTGGTAACTATTGGCATTATTAAGTTCCCAGGACACCTGTTTTCTGTGAGGATCTTTTTGTTCTTCTAGCACCTATGTTTACAAATAAAACCACTTCCTTTTACACTTTATTCTGAATAGAAAACAGCCCTTTTTCAATTTCTTTTTATATATACATTTATTCTGTCAATCATCTTCACTGTAAAAGTAACCTGGGAAGATTAGATTCCTCTGAAAGTGGCCCCACTGTGACTAAAGAGTATTTATGACTTCATATGATTCCAGTTAGGGTTAAAAGGTAAGAATAAGATGGAAGTAATACACTGACACATATAATTCTTGGTAAATCTGGGCCTGTATGTCTAGACTGTCTCAATTCAGGAAGTTGTGTGTTGTTTTTCACGGTTCACTATTTAAAAAAAGCAACAAATGCACTGAACTCACAATGAAAACACAGAGATGAAGTATACATCAACTCCTGATTTGAGAAGTCACATAGGATAGAAAAACTTCAAATAAAATCTCTCACAAATATATTTTAACTGCCTGTAGCTGTGGGATAAAATCGCTATCATTACGTTTTAGTCAATACGGTTGACCTAGCTTGTAATAACACGACACAACATAAATCTAAACGTCAAACATCAGTAAAATAACAGACGGAGTGCAAAAGAGAGACTATAAATGTAAGTATATTGTCGAGATGGCTCAGTTAACTTTTCCACGGTGAATACATATCTTAATTTTAAGCTTGTTACAGCTTGCTAATTGCTAGCTAACTGTGCCTACCAGCTGTCAGTGAGCGTTAGTTTCAAATGATTCACAGCACCTCGTTTCTTTCTTACATATCAACACGAATGTTTCCGCAGCGAGGGGAAAAAAGAAAACAAACGCTAGAAGACAAATCCCGTCGAATGAGCCATCGGTAGACCTAAGGTTAAAACAAGACTGGTTGGTAAGGCGGACAAGGCCAGATACTCCATGGTGTTCTGTCGACATTTGCTGCTTTGTTGAAAAGTGCTGCCGTAGCGCGAATCGATAGCAGCAGCTGTAAGTTCGCGCCATTAATTCGTGTTTTCGCTTTAGAACAGGGCAAATTGACTGTATAACTCTGGGTCGCATACTTTGACACAATAATATAAAACTTATGATAAGAATTTTCAATAATGAGCCCTTCAAACCATGCTTCGGGGACAGAATCACTTTAACTTGCTTAACTTGCAAACTCATCTGCACTGTGACAGAATTGAATTCATCCTCGGATACTCTATTGGTAAGTATTATTCAATATTTCGGGATTTTTGTGTCTCGATGGCATGATATCCTCTTCTAAATAATGCTCCCAGTGGCGTCAAGCGCCCAGGATTGTAGCTCTTCGCATGCGCACAGCCACTGAGTAGCATTTCTCCATAGGCAGCTCTCTTCGACAGAACACCGGTCACCAAGACGGTAGTTAGCTTGATTGTCCAATCGCGGTTAGTTTGTTTAACTTTGAACGCGTTCATTTATAATATAAATGCAGCACGTTTGGCATATTCATCGAGCGTGAAGCTTTAAATCCACATTACAGCGGATACTGGAACGTCACACAGCAGCTCAAAGCTAACCAAGCTAGCACCAACCAAAAACACCGTCCACTTTGGCCCTACGCCTGTTAAAAACCAGCTCAGGATATAACGTTAGCTCAAATGTTAACAACATACGATCACAAGCGGAACAACCCTCAGCAAACCACTGCATTTGGAAGAAGTGGTAACAAGAAACAGCATAAAATATTGATTGCCTGGTATTCCCTATCCTAAATTAACCTGGTCGGTTTGTTAATAATGTCCGAGGCGACGTTAGATTTAGTTAATCTCATCGACTGAAGAAACGTTCTGATAAAAGTGACCAGCGTTTCACCTGATGGGATCGTTTTCGAGGTCAGATCCCAGTTAAAGCCGTTATCCTGACCACTGCTGGGCAACTCCTTAATCCTAAACAACCGAGTGCACACCAGCGGCTGCCTGCCTTGCCTGTCCGGGATCTCTCGCCGCTTAGCTCGAAGGCTAACCGTTTAGCCAGTTAGCATCTACGAAACATTAGCAACAACGTCAACGTCCGGCGAGACGCTGTCTTCAAAAAAACACAACACGTAGGAAAACACCGATACCACAAACGGCAAGCATGTTACCTCTAAATGTTAGTTATCGAAACGGAGCCGAAGTCATGTTTCTTCGTGCGTCGGTATCTCTCTCATTTCGTTTCCTTTGCCCCCAAGTTGCTATGATTTTGCTGTTGTCTCTTTAAGCCTCCTTCAACTGCCCATACCCAGGCGCAGCGTCACTGTCGCTTACAGCGCTGCACTGCGCAGCAAACACGGCGCACCTAGTTTTGGGGAATAAGGCAGAACGTCAGAGAACTGCGCAGCTCATGACTGCTTCAAACTGGTCTATTTGGCTCAACATTTTTCACTTTTGATACGACGGAGCTGGGCTCATATGAAGGCATACAAACTTTGGAGGCTCTGGACATTAGTGCAGCAAAATTCGGATCCCATGCTGCCTTGGTGATAGGTGATTATTTACCCAAATAGTTTCCTCTAAACCTGTTTTCATGCTACAGGTGTATCCATCAGGTGTGATAGCCTAGAGTCATTTTTAGTCTACATAAATCATGCTTATCTGTTTTGATAGCTTTTGCATTCTCTTCAGTTTTCAGCTCCTATGAGGATTTTTCATTTATGAAAGCAACCTAGAATTTTTATCTTTTTTATTTTATCTTTATTTTATCAGGCAGTCTAATTGAGATCAAGATCTCTTTTACAAGAGAGGCCTGAGAACAAGGAACATTCACAATAAACACACAACACAACAAACAAACAATAGGTTAAAAGGGAATCAGTTAAAACAGTTACAGCGATTATTGTAAACATCAGACAACAGGTAGTTAAAATCTCCAAGATGAATAAGAAAATAAGAATAAGAATAACTTTATTAATCCCTGAGGGGAATTCAATTGTCTGTTGTCTCACAATATATGTCTCTAAAAGTTATCTACTATTTACACAAGAGTTATAAAGTCTAATGGCTGTTGGTAAAAAAGATCTTCTGAATTTTTCTGTCCGTCAGCGAAGAGAGAGGAGCCGTCCACCACCATTTGTCCTTTGGTCCATCAAGGTGTTGTGAAGTGGGTGATCCATGTTCTTTAGAATTGTCTCCACCTTCCTCAGTGTAGATCTCTCCACCACATCCTCCACTGAGTCCAGCTTGAGTCCAACCACAGAGCCAGCCTTTTTCACCAGTTTGTTAAGACGTCTTGCATCTTTGTGTTTGGTGCTTCCTCTCCAGGAGACTGCAGCGTAGAACAGAACACTTGCCACCACAGACTGATAAAACATCTGCAGCATCTTACTACAGATGAATGAAAGACTCCAGTTTAAGAGCGGTTTGCAGCTCATTCCATTTAAAGGGGGCATAGTAGTTGAAACCAGTTCTGCCAATATTAGTGCGGATATATGGAATATCTAAGGGTAGATAGTTACTGGATCGTGTTCTGTAGCTACTAGGTTTATATGAAAGAAGTCCAGCCAACCTTTTGATAGAGGGAACAGTGATGAGTGCGAAATATGTCGTTAGTGATGAAACGTAGTGCACTATAATACACAGGATTTAACTGCTGAAGAGTTGATGGTGCTGCATGGCATTACAAGATGTCAACCATAATCAAGGACAGACATGAAGGTGGATTGTACAATGATTTTTCATTTGGACGGTGATAAATTAACCATAATTAGCTATAATAGCCCTTTATGACTGACAAATGCAAATCAGACCACCACAAAAAAGTATGACTATATCTTTACAGTAATTACCCAAACCAAAGAGGTGGCGCTGAGGCAGAGAAAACGTTTTCCCACCAAGGGCTGACAATAAGTTGTAACACCTCTGAAATGAGGAAGATTTAGACTTGACATTAGAAACCAAAACACACAAATGCACAAAACAAGATCAGCAAAGACATAGGCCTACGTCACTTAACTTTGCCTGTAGGGGAAGCTACATTCCCTGAAAAATCTCCTCAGGTGTGGTGAGCTGTATGGTTCCAGTGTCTTTAGATCACATCAGCGAGGCCTGTACTGGTGGATTAAACACAAAAATATCTGTAGCGTTCTGGGAAGAGGCGCTGTCAGGGGCTCATTGTTGTTCCATTAATCACGCCGCAGGTTAAACCAGTACAAGGTAATGCACAGACTGTCATTCAATAACAAACCTTCACTGCGTCTTTCCATCAGCAACTTTAAAATCCAACAGGTGTCGCTCTACTGAGGGTTAACCTGTACATCTTTTCTGGTTTTCTCTGGATTATGTTTCCTCTATTGAATCCTGACTATCTTTGGATGCTCTAAAGAGACATTTGACCTGTCATACAACATGCAGTTGGCCCTTCACTTGGGAATGGTGGTTGTTAAGCAAATTTGAGAGACTATGGGGACCTATCTTGGCCTCATCCACAGCGGCTTTATCTGAAGTGGGTCTAGTGCTCAACCTGAGACATTTTCCAGTGCATATCCTTAAATCAGTAACTTCATAAACTCGCAGCCCTTTTTGTATTTCTATTTTCCTCTTTAATTATTGTTGGCACCCTTTTTGTACTGATAATCATGTTGTTGTATTCCTCTTATCTCTATTTCATCAGTGTGAAATCTAAAACCGTAAACAAAATATTTTTTAAAAGATGACACTCCAGGTTTTATCATGATTTGGCTGATGGATTTGTTAGCTACTGTGGTTTCAAATCCTCATTATCAGTCATCAAAAGTGACAATTCAGAAAAAAACACAGACAAATAGAGAAGTCATTTAACCATGAACTCAGGCTGATTGAGAGAAAAGTAATGGCCCACAGTTTTAAATGTTGTTTCGATCACATTAAGAGGGAAAAGGGCCAAGGATGAGCTAGCTTTTGCTCGTCAGAGGTGAGTATTTGCTGTTTCTCTAAGCCCCTCATTTCAGTTTTTCGTTGTTCAGGGGTCAAAATGTTGAGCCAAGCTGAGAGAAAATTATTTACTTTTAATTAAGTGACAGTCATTAACTTAACTACGAGTCAAAGGGATTAAATACTTGATATTTAATATAACCATACAGAGAAAAACTATAGGTCGCAAAAAAGGGATTGAGGCGATTTTGTGATATATTTATTTGACAAGGAACTGAAAATATGACTGTTAAAAATGAAAAAATTAAACGCTTTACCTACCTATCTGTCTGTCTGTCTGTGTTTTTGTTCTGCATTGTTTTCTTGTAAAGTCATAGTTTGTCCCAAAATGCATTTTAAG
Source organism: Xyrichtys novacula (assembly GCA_962446985.1). Classification (NCBI taxonomy): domain Eukaryota; kingdom Metazoa; phylum Chordata; class Actinopteri; order Labriformes; family Labridae; genus Xyrichtys; species Xyrichtys novacula. The sequence continues at coordinate 29,094,466 of OY660870.1, forward strand.
ACAAAAGACAAAAAAACAACAACAGAGGACTCAGTGAAAATGTTTTTATTCCACATTTTTCAGTTGCACAGCTTCATAACCACCAAAAAAAGGCTTTTTTCCGTTGTTATTACAGTTTATCCACTTTACTGTGGAGCTGTTTTAATGATGCTGCAGGAGACCTGTCCCTTAAGAGGGATGTTTGCACACCTTTTATTTACGTTATGGAGTAAACAGCTCATTGTTCTGTAATTGAAACCAACCTGAAGATGTTATAGAAGCAGACCCATATGAGTCTTTGTGTACTAAAAACATACTAAAGGTGCATGACTGTACAGCTTCTTTTCTTTTTGAACAGACAGGCATTACAAAGCTCTCTGGATACAAAAACATATTCTGTCCAAATTCAGGTTCACAGTAAGTGCTCTCCACGTTGTCACCCTGTCTTGTCCTTAACAGCAGGAATGCTTCAGGTCTGAGTCCACAGGCTGCAGAGATCCTGGACCATGCAGGTCTCCAATTACAGCCCCGGGTGAGGGTGAGGCACAGCTTTACCGGAACATGCAGTCTGAAGGGGGAAGATGCAGTTTTTACTAACTGATGTTGCAGGAACCCCCAGGCTGGAGCTGTGCTGCTGAATGATGGGCCAGAACACCGGGGGGAGGGCCAGCTCAGTGGACAGAACACCTACCACCGGCCGCTGAGGGTAGCTGTATCGCTCCCCTGCTATGAAGGGGAAAAGTGGAGGGGGGCTGAGTTGGAGGGGGAAATGTGAGACGTCAGAGTCTGAAGGAGCCAGAGAGGGGAAAATGTCCTGAGTTTTATTCACATGAGGAGGAAGGGGAGGAGGAGGAGGAGAGTGGGGAGGAGGGATGTTGCTTTCAGACGATGATGGGCTAATGTCCTGTTTGTCCTCGGTCCTCTCTTCAGGTCCCACCTTGCTGTGATGTGATGCCTCCTCGACACAGTGATCTTTGTAGAGCGGGGAGCACCTCTGACCTTTACGAAATTTTGCTCTTCTGTTCTTGAACCACACCTAGAGGACAGACAGCAGAGGTAGATGAGATTCAGATTTTATTTTAAGTAAAATAATTTGGTCTGATGGGACATACACCAGGTACACAAGAGAAAAATACAGAATTACAGGAACAAAGTGTGGAGTACATAGATATGAAAATAAAATAACATGGTACACAAAACTTAACATTTAAATGGCGTAACCACATCTACAGATAACTGAACATCAAATCTGTCCATGCACACATACACATACATTACTTTACTTCAACAAAACAAGCAGTCTGTGTCCTTAAAGAAAGTAATTAGGGTTTTTACAAGCTCCCCATCTAGAAACAACAAAAATAAAGTATTGGTTACAACATGTTCTCAGTCAAACGCTTGGATTCCGTGCTTTCTCACCTGTATTCGAGCCTCAGGCAGGTTGATGCACACAGCCAGCCTCTCTCTCATACTGACGTCTGGATACTGCGTCTGCTGGAAGGCTTTCTCCAGAGCCTGCAGCTGGGACACCGTGAACGCTGTGCGGCTGCGACGCTGCTTCTGCTGGTTTCCATACCGAGCCTCTAGAATCAGCTCTGTCAGGAGGGAGGGACACAAAAAACCACTGTGAATGAAGTCTCCACCTGCAGGAAATTTACACTGTGATTTGCTGTGTTATAGGATGACTTGAAATATGTCTTATTATATGTTAAATTGAGTAGGCTATGTATTTTGGAAAAATACATATATATATTTTAATGCATAGATGAGTTACACTTAGTTCAGTTAGTTCATCTAGGAGCTGAAATATGTGTTAAAAATTGATACTTTTACTTTGAAAGAGTCTTCATGAGGAAAGTTTCCCCTGGACCAATAATCAATACATTTCAGTGCTATGACTTGTAATAGTAATTAACAGTAATAATTATAATGAGTACATTTGTTGATAACACTTTGTAAAGTCAATCTAAACTGTTACTCAGAAGTAAAAGTTTATTAAAGCTCCTGTAAGTAACTTCAGGTTTGTTTTCATTTTGGCGCCCCCTGTGGACAAAGAACCCTTAGCTTATCTTGTCTTCTGTCCTTAAGTAGTGTTCTACTTCATACTGACTTTTGAAGGTCAAATGTATCATTTATTGTGAACATTTTATGTGAAAATGTAAATGCAGGGCAGTTTTTCCAGCTGCTTGGCTAACACCTATCCTCTCCCGGGGGTTTCAGACATTAAAAAATACAATTAAAAAAACTCATCAATCTTGTTCTTGATGGTCCCATTTGTTTTCATATTCCATAAAAAGGCCTCAATATGGATTTCAGTCTATCTCATAAACATAAAAAATACTCCCCACAGGAGCTTTAAACATAATGTAAAAAAACTGTGCATCATAAGTATGGGTAGAATATTGGGCATAACAACAGAAATACTAATGCTATTAATAATAACAACAACAACAACAACAATAATATTACTGAAATCAGGGCTTTTTATAACAAGAACACCCAAAGCAATGTATTTCATCTAATCTAATTCTTACTCGTATTTTGATTATCAGCTAGGAATTACTAATATTTTCTTATAGATTACATCACTTAAAATGGAAAACTGGAGGAGTTGAATCTGTCTGGACCGTGGTGACCCACCTGCCAGCCTCTCAGCCACAGAGAGGGTGTGCACTGCAGGGCTGGCTGCAGAGTAAACGTGGTACTGCTCCGCCATCTGCTGGTGCAGCTCCAACAGCATGGAGTTTGCTCCGTGAAGAGGATACACACCACCGCTGGACGGTCCGCAGAAATTCAATGAGTTCATGCTGAAGTAAAGGGAAAAGAAAGGCCAGTTTTACGCACCGAAAGATGTTTATTATTTTATACAGGATCACATAGATCAAGGTCGAGGGGGCTTAACATTTTTGAGGGGCTAGAATATCATCATTATTTGCATCCATACACTTAATAAAATTACATTGAAATCTTCGCAGTTTATCATGTTCCAGTTGCGAAAAAAAAACATTGTCTCAAAATTCATATATATTACGCACAACAATTAAATTGTCATATACTTTGCATCCATCTCATAGCCATCAAAGCAGTATTCTGAGCAAGACACCTAAACTCCAAACGAGATTTTAATTTATCCACACGACACTTTTTTTTTTTTTCCTTTTTTTTTTCCTTTTAGCGTCCCTCGACTGTTTACCTGAGATCCGGGCTCGAAGCAGTGGAGTGAAATCCGGATGCGTTTTTACGCACAGCAAAGATCTTGTAAAAGTGTAAATCCAGTGTCTCTTAGTCCAGTTTGAAGCCTTAACTCGATCCCCTCTCGCACTTGAGCGTATGTTTGTCGTGGCACAGATCTAATTCTCCGAAACCATTCTCACCCACGACTATTTAAGAAGCATTTACCCAGGCTCCCATCAGCCATTAGCCAATAGAAAGAAAGGTATTAGCTGGGATTAGGTGGGATGAGGGAAGAGAGGGGGGTTGCAAGGGGCTCAAGTTTTTGAAACTATTGAACTTGAGAGATTTATGCCAAGGATCCCCCTATAAGCGAGCGTTTCATTCCCTCCCGTTAAAACAATTAAAACAATGTGGAGGGCTAATCTCCGAGGCAGCACAGATTAAAATAACAGCCTTTGATTGTGCTCTCCTTCTCAGCCCCTCTTTCTCCCAGACCGCTGAATCTGACAGCCCCCCCTCACAGGGGCTTTTCTCTGGGGGTTTGTTTTGCTAACAGGCACCATATTTTGCCTATAAACTGTCACTGTGTGAAGTTAATCTGAACTCCACTCAATGAGGATCATTTCTGGATTAAGATCCTTCTTAGCTCAATTTGAAGTGTTCCCAGGAACAGAATCAAGGAAAACATCAACTATCAACAAAATCAAAGCTTCTTTATACATTTGAGGATTTTCACTCAAATAAATTCATTTTTGGTAAATGTTTATGGGCCAAGAATATCCATTTTATGCCACTTGTGGTATGATGGTTTTGTTTTGCTACACAAGCTTTATAATTATGCTGATCTTGCCTAAAAATTCTGTAACTCTTTATAACCTGATTGTACCCTGTTACCTAAAGAGTTTGAATTATATTAATAATGTAGAGTTGGTTTTATGACCTCCACAAGTGTAGTTATGGTTGTTGATTACAAAGACATGACATAAAACTCTTCAATCAACTTAGAACTGTGTAATAAAGTTATAAAGTGGCACTAAAATGGTCATTTATGGTCTTAAAAAACTTATTGCTCCTGTAAGAAGTTTGTTAAGTTGGTTATAAAACAGACAAAAATGAACATTTATGCTTTATGACCTGAAAAAGCAAAATCAGAACCATAATTTTCCTGATTAATGACTCCTGAATGGTTATTTTAATGTCTGAAATCACTGTTACAGGCTAGGCGCCACAAATAGATGCTACAGGAATAAGTTTCTATTCACTTTTTCCCAACAGATGCTTAACAACACAAACAGAAGGAGAGCTTAAAGATCTGAGGTTTTGCCTTGTCCACAGAGGGTTACAGTTTGTCAAAGGAGCTTTAACTGAGTTTTATAGGCGTTGTATCTCAGTTTTTTGCTTATTTGTTTATTTATTGTTATTCATTTATGTATTTTAATAGCAGCGGATGAGTCTGTGTTTAAGATCTGGGCATTGTTCAAGTGTAACTTTCCTTGATATATGGAAACAGCTTCCTGTCTCTTATAGGTTACAGACTGTATTCTCGTACACTGGCGATAAATAAATCAATGTTGGAATGCAAAGACACATGTTTGTAATCTTTTCTTATTGGTTTACCATGTTTCTACTGACCTTTACAATCTTTTGAGATGAATTATTACAAGAGCGAATCCACTGAGATTCCCCCTAGAGGTCAGTTTTGAAGTTTATCAGTGGCGGTGGCCATACTGGTATATCTGACCCAACTAAACTTTCAGCCAACCTACCAGAGGCGGACTTAAATCCTCCTTGCAAATGGCTAAAGTGAACCAGCCTGTCAGTCAAGTCAACCGTGCCTCTGATCCGCTAATATAGTTATTTTAATGTCACCTGAACTTATTTGTCACAAAAAAAGTTTGGCACCCAGTGAACTGGCAGTGAAACTTCATGAGTCCTACTTTCAGGTGTTCAAAATTACAATGTAAAAACCCAAAACCTTGTCGCTGAGGATCTTCTATTATTTTTCTGATCATAAAAAGGCCTCAATGTGAATTTAGATCTATTAAATCAATGTATAAAAAGAACTGGCTAAGATTTTCAGTAAGAGATTTTCCATTTTAAAAAACACACATATTAAAATGCACATGACAAACTTGTCAAAGACTTAGAGGTTAAGTTTTGTTTGGAGGGTTTCCCAAAATCAATGAAAACCAAAAGTTCCTTACAGAAGCTTTAAAATGGGGTTTGTTTTTGTGTTTTCTTAAAGCTCCACTGAGGATTTGTTTTTCACTGGTCATCTGACAGATTGAAACTTACACTGATTTATCACCTACAAAAGAAAACAAGGCAATCAGGAACAAAAAGTGATTATTTCTCAATATGTAAGGCTCAAGAGAGATGATAAACATCAGTATTTGGGTGTGTACCGGACAAGATGAGCAACAGATTAAAACAAACAAACACCCCTTCGTCCACAGGTGCAAAATGAAATGCTACAGGTACATTCCTCCACCCAGACCAGCAGCACAAACAGACATAGCCAAGGTTTTCATTAGTATTCCCAGATATCCATGTGAGTTGTCTTAGTTTTTCTGTACTTTAATGAAGTGAACAAATAACCATAGTTCACCGTGTACTTTCACAAACAACTGCTCGGACTTCCAAAATATGTGAAAATGTTTGTGCTCTTTTCTCCCCGTGCTTTTTTCCTTCTCCTTTCGCCGTTCTTGGCTGTCAAGCTATATTAGTGTCCGATAGAAATAAGTCATTTAGAAGAGGCTCTGTCGGCCTGCCCCTCAGCCCCACTAAAAGCACTAGGATTAGGTCCCAGAGGCCTTTGTCTCCGCAGCCTGCAGGATTAGGGGAGATTTACTGCGAGGAGAGAAAAAAAAGTAGTTATTTCATGGCACTTTCATGATGAAACCTGGCCAAAGCTGTGTTGGCTGGGGGGATTAGAGGCACACAAAGAGTGTGGTTGTGTGTGACCCTCCCCATCCCGGGGCCGCCAATACTCACTCTCTCACTAGCTCAAGATCGCCTCCTTCTCCTCCTCCTCACCCACTGGATCATGTCCCTTACTCCCCCGGCCCAGTTCACCTCCCACCTATCAAGATGACCAGGGTTCACTTCGAAGCATCCAAAACTTATCCTTCAAACTCTTATAACAACCAGCAAACCCAAAACATCACCAGCAGCATCACACTCCCTCATGCCTCACTGCAGCAGGTTTAATCACCACAGTGGGAGAGTCTGCATTTAAGGCTTTGCTGCAGAGGTAAATGAGAAGTTAGTGGATTTGAGTCCCTCCTGTAGTGATGAAAAACCTCTTAAAAGGAGTTATCCTGCTCTTAAGGGGATCCTCTCTCACATGCATGGATTACAGTGAATAGAAGGTAAAAAGCAAAGTCACAACTCTGACAACTCTCTGCAGCGAGCAGGTGACACTACATGCAGGTTTAACATACACAGCAAAGGGAGTTAAACAGACCTCACTGACAGTAGGAAAATGAGGATGTGAAAGGTCACCGTCAAGACAATTATTCTTTATTGCATTTAGGCTTCATTTAAAGCTCCTATGTTGTTTTTTTTTAACATTAATGAAATAGTCTGAAATTCACATTAATGCCTTCTTACGACATACAAAAGCAAAACCATCTCCAACAAAAATGACGATTTTGTGTTGCAATTTTAACACCTGAAACTGGTGCGAGGGGGTAAATGTCAGCCAAGCAGCTGAAGAAACAGTCCTGTTTTTACAATTTCCATTTAAAAATCAAACAAAAACAACAACAAAAAATCACAATGAATGAAACATTTGACTGTGAAAAGTCAGCAGGACCAGATTTTTATTGTCAGGAGACACTAAATGAAGAGCAAAAATAAGCAAAGACGGCTTTGTCCACAGGGGTTGCCAAATCTGACTCATACCAAAAGTTCTCTACAGAAGCCTTTCCAGAGAGTATTTTTCAGGCTTCCTCCTTCGCAGGTTTTCCACCTTGACTTTTTTACCCTCTCATCTTTATTTTGACTGTTAAGGAACAGGTTTTTGCAACGGCCTCATGTTTACAGAGCACCAAAGAGACACCGAAAACTGAGGATTTCATAATATAATCCTCAAAGTTCTGCTGGAGACATATTGTATTGATCAGAACTTTTGTGCCAAGGGTGCCGTTATTATTCAACCCTCCTCCTGTGTTAAGGTCTGCAGCGACCCGTTTTTGATTTTTAAATGCTTGAAAGAACCACTTAAATTAGCTTTTTTGCATCAAGACTTTTTGACTTTGTCAGGAACCTCTATTTCAATAAAATAAAAAAATTAAAAATTAAATTGACTAAATTATAAAATGCTCTTATTAAAATTATGGCACTTGTGGTGTTAGGGTTGCTGTTGACCCGGTTAGATCAATATCCAATAATTAGAGCAAAAACTGAAATCATAGGTGCACTGTCCTGCACCACACTGACAGTCAGATCCTCTTCCAATCATGTGAGATTTAGGAAATTCTCATTTTGGGGTATACTGAAAAAGAAACTATTATAAGCAATATTTTCATGGATAATGAAGCCTAACAAGGTTACCGAGAGATTAGAACAAAATTGAATGATAGAGAATTGTTTTTAGTGTAACTTACAGCAGATTTAGGACACGGGTCAAAACCGACCCTAAACATGCTGGGTGAGCTAACACAGGAGGAAGGATAAACACAGCTTGCCATTACATTTCAATCCAGTTTTAGATCACATAAAACAAACGAGGAAAATATCTATTTCCTCAAAAATGATCAAAACCGTGAATATATGTAAAAGTATCCCCTAGTTTTCTGTTTTGTAGTAGTTTAAAATATGAAAAAAGAATGACACTGGCTGTGGACTTGATGCACCTGTTGTTGTGAAGTGTATGAAGTGATAGCAGTGTGGGTGGAGACTAGGAGACAGCTGATGTAAGTGAGGGTGGAGGGGCGTTTAATGTTCCTCTTTTTTTCTCATTGTCTTCTTTTTTTTGTCACCGAGACGTTTTTGTTAATGTCTCCTGTTTAACAGATGTTTCAGAGAGCAAACCCCCTTATGTCCAGGCTTTCTTTAATTACTTATCAATAGTGGAAATTTGTATTGACACGAGCCTGTCAGGAGGGGACCTTTGTAGTTGTCAGTTATCTCTGAGGAAGGCCCCCCCCGGACACCAACCGGATCGATCGGCACGCGGAACACAATTGAGGGGCCTTCAGGGGCCGCGGTGATCATGTGGGCTGGAGAGGGGCGAGCAGTAGCAGAGCGGGGCTAAATACTTCTTCATGGCAGGGGAATCGATGGGGCCGGCTGGCCTTTGACCTGAGGGAGGCAGAAGGAGCGGGTGACGGGTCGGTCAGTCCTCTTAAGCTCTTCTGAGTGCTCGGATCACGCTGTGAGGCCTGACACTGGCTGTGACACACTCAGGGCTTAGAGTGACATTGACCTGTTTGCAAACACACCAAGTATACACAAAAAAATCTCAAACTTACACACACATAGAGCAGAGATTATATGAGTATTTAATGTCAGCTGGAAGGTTTTAAGTGAGCAACCAAATCCACCGGTCTGAATTTACTGATCAGAAGAACTGCAACACCGAGCTGTAATATTTCATCCATTATAAGACCACGAGATATATTAGCTTCCAATTAGCTTCCTATGATCTCCAGTTCAGCCCCTGGGAGCGCAGCAATAAGCAGCTACAGCAGCAGCAGATCAATATGAGAGGACTGAGTAAAGATCAGTCTCTTAATTGGGCGGAGGAGCTACAGATTAAAGACGGAGAGCGAGGGGGACAGGCAGCTTTGGGTGTCCCTGGGGTCAAGGGCGCCCATAGTGGGCTACACCGGGGTGCAAGTGGTGACCTCAGACCAACAGAGAGAAAAACAGACCTTTGGGTCAGGGTCTTCTTAAGCCGTCATCTAAGACCCGGTGACAATATGTACTGTGTAAACAAAGATTTTTGGTGCGAACTTAAGAAACGTGGAAAAAAGTGAGAACATCAAATATGCCAAGTATGTGTGAAAATGCAGATATTCAAGGACGACACACGTTAATGATATAAACTTTTTTCTTCTCTTCCAGGTTTTATGGAGTTTCCCTATTTTCCCAATGTGTTTCTTATCTATTAAAGACGAGTGGGCGACCATCAGTGTTAAAATAAGAAGCAAACGTGAAGAGCTACAAACTGCAGTTCCTTGAGTGTCCACTTGAGGCTGGCTTCAAAAGCCAAAAAACTCCATTAACACTTATATAAATTCACACATTTTTACAGTAGAAGAGTGAAACACAATCACAGCCTGGTACAATATGGTACACTTTTTTAATAACTAATTTGTTTTGCAGATGTTCAAGTTACGAGTTTTGCATAATTGAGCACAGAGCAGAAACATTATAGCAGCTGAAACTGTGCCTCTTTGCCTCTTTTGTTAGATTGAACAGCAAGACAGAAACGAAATCCATTTTTTTTCTCACTATACTATATACACAACATAAAAAAGTCAAACTTTTAAGAAAAAGTCAAAATACAACTTTGTGGAAATAAAGGTTAAGGTTTCTGAGAAGAGACTTTTCACTTCTTTGTAAGAAATTATATGCTTATTGGTATTTTATTCCTGAAAAACCTGATAATGAAGAGAAGAATAGATGGCTGAACTGATTATTTTGGCTATTTGTAAACGACTGAAAATAAACTTCTAGTAAACTGCTAGTAAACAATGTATTACTGATATGTGAAAGGCTTGAAGAAGTGAACACTTAATGAGCTAAAAATTGAGTATAATGTTACGAATCGCAAAAAACAACAACGACAGGATGCTCAGGTTTTCCACTGGGAATAACACCTTCGTTTAACGTTAATGTTGCTGATTTCTTTCTTGAGCCTTTGGTTGAGCTTTTGGTCTGCAAAACACAAGTTTATCTGAGGTGACATCTCTTAAAGATATTCAGTTTGTCAGAAAACAGAAAAGCCAAGATTACTTGGTTTTATAGAAAAATCCATGATCAGACCAGCTCCTGACGGTTTTGAAGAGATCAGCTCATCCATCAGATAATAGTTTCAGAGTGTTGAGGAGGTATCCAGTGAAGTGTCTTTGCTGTGAGATAATACAGCTCTTCATCTCACAGCATGGGGTCTGGTTTCAGAGCCGTGACCTGCTGCTGTCCCCCCATGACCCCCGCTAGTCAAAGGTGATCACGGGGGAGCAAGGGAGAGAGAGAGAGGCGCTGATCGAATTTGATAATGAAGACGACCCCTCTAAGCTGCTTTGCTCCACATGTTCAAAATCTCTGCAACACTCAATAAACACTAGGAAGCCCCCCTCCCTGTCACTGCAACATTGTGTAGGTATTGATCCTCGCTAACTGGCTCTTTTCATACCTGGGGTCCGAGACCCAGCCGGGGGAAATGCATCCTGACATGTGACGTGAGGAGCTTAACAGGCAAACAGACCAGAGAAAGGATGGGCCTCTCAGTTTTCACAATTTACACATCTGCTGAAGAAAGAGGAGAATTACAGCCGCTGCACCTGCTGTTAAAGAGACATCTAAACCGGGAGAGGCCGGGCACTGTACGCAGAGAAATCTGTCACACTGTCAGAAACTATTTATGCAGCAGAGGAGGAGAGAGTAAACACGAGATACAAGGGCAATAACCGGTGGAAAAAGGAGTCAGGAAAAAAGTCCAGGAGCAAAAGTGTCATCTGAAAAACTCGACAGTAAGAGTTTGACTCATTCATTTAAGATAAGATACTCCTTCATCAGTCCCACAAGTGAAGGAATCATTACAACCAGACAACTTTGGGATAAATTAATCTGCTGAAGAGATCTCCAAGATATGAGATATTAAACAGCCTGTTAAAATGAATGAAATGAAAATAAATCAACCATCTGAGGACTTCTTTCCATATTTCTCCCACAGATGGTTATGAGTTAAAGCACCAGGCTGTTTTTTGTTTTGTTTGTTTGTTTGTTTCCACCTCTGCATTTTTAGTCTGTTTCCTGACTAACATCTTCATCGTCCTACTTCACAATTTCACCTTGCAGTTCTTGCATGTTCCCTTTTTGAAAAAAACATATTATTTTATTTTATTTTATTTTATTATTATTTATACATATTTTATTTTATTTATGTATTTTTTTGGTTTACAAAAATCTACAGCAACTCTCTTTTTCACACCCTCAATGGACAAAGCAGTACCTCTGTTCAGTAGTAGTAGTTACAGGTGGCTATAGCCAACTATCAAAGCATGGTTGGCTTACCACCCAAGTGGCCATCTGATGGCTATCCTTCCTTTAGTCTCTTCAAGCCTCTCTGTATCTGAGCTTTTGGAAGAACTAATAAGCAGAACCTCAAATAATCTGTTTGTGGAGCATCACCTGATGTGATGACACTAGAAAAACTGAGAGCAGCAGCAACCAGTTACAAAAAAAGGCTGTCCTCACATCCCAAAGCCCAGATCCGAGTCCAGTCTGATGTTGTATTAGTGTGTGACACAAGTGCTACTTGAGTCCAAGTCTCAAAACCGAGTTCCCATCCCTGTTAGAGGCATTGAAAATTACAATTTTAAAACTGTCAATTATGTTGTCATCCATCAGCAGCTTAAAACTCCTCACTGGAGCTTTAAAACTGCACTCTAGTTACTCATGTACAGGTGTAAAAAAAACAAAGCAGTCTCGTTTTTAACTAATACCTTTTAATAGAAAAAGATAAACAACAAAAAATAAACATATACAAAAAGAAACTGCTTACAGCATATTTACAGCAGTCTAGGACTTTTTCAGTCAATTTGAACATAAAACTGCACAAGTTAGCTGGTACTCACTAAATGATAAATGTGTCTAATAACCCAGTCCTAATTCAACACCGCTGAACCTACTTTTGAGTCTTTATGGAGAAACAACACATCAGACCTGCAATCACAACGATTCCTACTGATCTATTTCATGCAGGTGGTCAGTGTTTTATCTGAACTACGAGAGTACAGTGATATATTCCATCAAGTAAATAGGTAGTAGCAGAGCCTTTTTATATTATCAAGTAATATAGGATTAGTCAGGTTAAGGCTGACCAACAAACTCGATAAGAAATGCACCATGTACAGAGCATCAGTGACAAGAAAACGAGGTACAACGTGAAAAACACAAGTGCATTTACAGGAAGACAGACATAGATGCACTTTAGTGTACCTACACACAATAACGTGTCGCTCATTAGAAGTCGATGCTTAATAACACAGATGAGGTACTTCGACTCAGGCCCTATAAAATAAGAGCGTTTCCTTTAGTGCAATTAAGGCTGAAGACACAGCCTGGCGTGATTATTATATTAACCATCAATGTTACGTGGACAATGCCCTGACATGTGAAGTCTTCAGAAAGGTTTTATTCATAAAAGGTTTGAGGCCTTAAAAGACACTGATCAGATCAACAGAAATACATATAAAGTAATATTTAGAACAGAAATACTTTAAAGCAAATAAAAACACTGTTTGTGTGGGCTCCTATTGCTTTGACCGACAGTTTTCTTTTATTTATTAGGCAGAAACATCGACACTCTGACCTCTGGGAGAAATTCAGGCGTCCTGAACTTCACCTCCTTCTCGAGACCAACATGAAGGCAGGAAGTTGACCGATGGGAAAGTACATTGAAAGGGTCAGAGGTCATCTTTTGACCTTTGCATCTTCCTTGATCTTCCACATCATCAGCTCCATGCAGGCAGACGCATCCTCGCTCGAGTCGTGGCCCTCCACTGCAATCACATGCGCAAATGAGACTTTTAATTTCCCCGACATGCTGGGAGAGCAGCATGAAAGTTGACTGAAAAATGATGATTTTGTGGAGAAAGCGACACGAGTCTTCAGCTAAATATTACAAATGACTTGGAAAGGCAACACGTATGAAAAAAGAGGGAGCATTTGTGCAACTTTGTGGCAAAAAAAAGAGATTTTTTTCTTTAGATTGATTCCTTATTCAAACATTCATTCATTCATTCATTGAAAGCCCAGTAGATGCTAATGAGACTGTCATTTATTTTGCATGAACTTTTATCTTAAAAGGTGGGGTAGACAGGAATCTGTTAAAGAAGCATCTTTTTTTGTGGTGTATAAACAAAAAAGCTTTTAATATCAGTCAATAGCTATTAGTCAATGATGACATTTGGTAATATCACGATATCGCTGTGTTTTGTTATGTCTGTGTAGTCAACATTTTAAAATTTCAGAGCGCTCCGCTCTTTCTGACTGTAAACAAAGCCATTTCCCGTCTCCCCCATCCTGACTGGTTGTGAGGCGGACGCTGCTCCCCCGTGTCGTTCAGGAGCCCAGATCCCATGAGGAGCCTTCTGACGACAACGCTGCAGACTTTGTCTCAGAGGTTACAGCCTTTAAACTTCACTCTCTGTTACTGCCAGCTCAAAAATCTTCACAGGAGCTTTAGAATCAAACTTTTGCAGAAATTCCCTTTTAGATTAAAATAAGGAAACATGTATAATAAATCACGGAGTAAACGTGCCATAATGTGTTGAACTTAATTCATGATAAAGCTTCCCAACTCCACGTAAACGTAACAGAAAAAAAAAACAGAGGATCACCGAGTATCAAAGACACATCATCCGGGAAATGACTTTGTTTTTAAAAATATAATAGCAGCCTCTCTGGTGCTTCCTTTGTTAGTTTTTAGAATCTAGCCTAAACCAGTCGGAGCTGGATAAGGATGAAGCTGCACAGCTGAGTTTCCCCAGAGCAGCAGCAGCTTTTTTAGGGAACTTTGAAATGATCACATTACCTGACAGAACAGAAAATATGAGCACGTCATTCATACTGAGTGAAAAATGAGGCTTTGAAAAGCTTAACTGTTCTGCACACTCTGCTGTACATGATTTGAACACTCAGACCTGAGGGCACAGAGCACAGGGGTGACATCTAGTGGTGAGATGAATGAAGTGCAACTGAACACACTGCATTTGTAGGACGAGGATTTAAAGCTTTAAATTTTGAGATGTATAAAAATGGACAAACTATAACACTTTCCTCAGCATTGTTTTTAGTCTTTTACTGACTACTACTACCTACATTGTAAGACTTTTAACCTTATTGTTTCATGGGGGGACTGAGGCCTCGGTGCGGCTGTTGAGAAGCCCTTACAACGTTGAAAATACATGATACCTGACTGGAGGAATAAATCAGACTTTATGTCAAATGATGTCAAATGATCAATCAGTTGATTTAAGGTTGTTGTTTTTGTGGAGTCAGACAGGAGTGGGTTACATATGGAGATTATGGGATTATGCTTTGGGGCAGAAATGTGCTCAGCATGTGGATGAGGGGGTCTGTTTGTGTAACTGGGGCCATGTTAATGTGACAGAGGATTATGTATTTATCTGTGAGTTAATGGGGATGAAACGCTCAAGACCTTTATCCCAAAAACCAACAACATTTTTCCGCAGCATGGGGACTCAAATGGTCGCCGATTTCTCAGAATTTATCCACGTTGCTTTTGTTTTTAAATCCTTATAATGTCAAAATATCTTTTACTGCCACAAGTTAGAGCACGGTCCGAATGTTACCATCTGCACAAACAGGTAATAAAATATGATATGCACAACTATAATCACAAGGCTTTTTCTCACCATTGTCCTGAATGATGCGCTTGAGGTGATCCGCCATTAGGTTCCTCAGAGCGCGTTTGTAAGGTAAGCCAAGTCGGTGAGGGAACACAATGGCTGTGTCTACGACTGAACTGTGAATCAGCTGGAGGGAAGAAATGGACAGAAAAACATTTATTTTACTTTCATTTCAGCAGAGACTCAAAGGCGTCTGAAAGTTAGTGTTTCTTTTTGTTGAAGTACGATGAGGTGCACCTTCAGAGCGAGCAGGTCACTCTCCAGACTGTGTCCTATAAGGATGGATTCAGCGCTGAACATACTGAGCAGCACGGCCTGAACGTCTCTCAGACTGGTGGTGGTGTTCTCCAAGTCCTCCTCTGTCACTCCTGAAAACCTGAGAGACAGAGAGCATCCTGACTTTACACCTCTGTGCCGGTCACAGGGACAAATTTACACACGCACAACTGTCACACACGCAGAGTCGAGCCGCTGGTGACACACTCACCTCGTGTTGTAATCGACCACTTTGCTGTCAGGTTTGACAAACGTATCATAGATGACATTTAACTCAGAGTTGATGACCGTCACCCTTGTCAGCTCCAAGCCCTGCTTTGTGTAACACTGTCACAAAAGAGAAAAACAACACGAGACATTTTTCAGTCAAAACAGACAAACAGAGGTGAATAATTATTCCAGCCATTGAATACGTATATAAAAATGGATGGCCCTGTCAGAGTCTGCACAGTACTCATCATCTGGTGGGGAAATACTGACATCCTGACCCCAATCCAAACACAAACTTATAGATAAAACAACAACAGACCCTCAGCTGAGAGCAGTTCCTTGTGAGAGTTTGAAGTTTCATGTTACTTAAAGTTCAGAGACTTTTTAGTGTTGTTTCACTACATCTCGTCTCATTATTCCCTCTTTAGCTTAGTTTAGGGCTGTCACTACACTGTATATATTAGCTATCTGGATGTCTATCTACTCCTGCCTGTTCTTCATTGTCACCTATTTTTTGGCAGGTAGCAACACGAGTAAAGACTCACTACTGCCCCCTGCTGTGGACCAGTTACTTAGGCAGTGTTACTGCATACTCATATTTAGGACGACATCTATATCTATATGTATGGATTCTTTAAATACCATTACACTGTGACAGTCTTTTGGTCGATGAGATTACATAACAGAGGCTGTTAACAACACAACTGTTAGGCCAGAGTATATAATTTATTCTTTCCATGAGGATCTGCAGCTTCTGCTCATCAGGTCCAGGTTATAGACCATTAAAGCCCAACTGAGCTCTCAATCAAAACCCAGTTTATAACATCAACTAACTAAACTAATCAGCTAGATTAGAACAATGATTGAAACCATGACTTAGAATTTTAGCTGATGTGTATTTTGGTTTAGTAATTTGACCCATGTCCCATCTGATTACATGGAGGAGACAGCTTAATGGTCTGTAATACAGCTGGAACTTCATGTTTTGGCTTCATTTTCATGAAGCTGTCACGTCCATCTTTTTATACAGTTCTTGATAGTTTCTCTATCAAATTTGAAGTTTTAGATTTTTGATCACAGTTTCTTTCCGTAGGTCAATTCTCAGACTGGCTCACCATCTCACAGTCCAAAGCGAACACTCCTGCGTTTCCATCCAGTGGGAGAGATTTACTGAACGTCGTGACGTAGCCGTCAAATGATTCTTTGCGCCCGTCCTGGACATGTTGCTGTGGGAAAATGAAACATTTCGGGGCTTATTGAACAGTTAGAACTGTTTTCTACACAACAAATGTAACTCCAACTTCTGACTCTGAATGAGCTGGACACTATTATTGATATTAAAATCACTACTGGTGCCATTTCTTTTTCTATCTTTCATGTTGTAAATGATTTCTTCCACAAAGTGGTTCCAGTCTCATCTCTACCTCAGTCCACTTCGCTGTGACGAACCATAATTTTGGTTGTTTTTAATGCAATGTAAAGGTCTGAGAAGATGATACCTTGCCAACTTGACAGCCTGGAGTACCAACAGCAGCAGCACAGCAGTTGTAGTTTGTCTCCCATGCTCCAGCCACTGACAAAAGAACAATTCATATTAAATCAAAGAAACTGACACAGAGACATTTGGCAGGATCATTTTCACGACAGAAGACACAGATGTTCATTGATAATCTGAATAAATACCGACAGACAGACCTTTTTGTCTACGCAGTCGCCCCCAGTGAAAGCTACACTCTTCTTTACGAACACAGCTGCCGTTGACGTTGACTTTATACTCCGCTCCACATCGGCAGCAAATCTTGGAGAAAGCTGGAGACACATTACAGAGCTGAAAGTCAAATTTCGCTGAGCCACACATACCAGTGTCACGATGATTAAGTCATGGTCAATGGGAGTCTGAGAGGAATTTGTGGGGTGTGTATCGTAACTCACGGTCTGTGGTGGCTTTTTTCTCAGGTAGGTTGTAAATAACAGCTCTGCCTGCAGCCTCGGGGTTCGCCCTCGGGTAGTTGTGCTCCTGAAGCTGCTCCTCCGTCATCAGGTACGCCTTCAGTTTCCTGAACAGCGTGGCTCCTGCAGGAACAGAGTCACATTGAAATGTGTGTTTTTTATGATCTGTACAGTGAAGTCAGAAAACACGCCATAAAAGTGTTTACAACCGGTAGATGTAATAAGTCATAATGAATATGTTTGAGAGGAAAGACTGTAGAACAAAGACACTTTAAAGATGACTAAAATTTAAGAGAAGTTTAGGCTTGGACAAACTTCCTCTATAATCATTAAGTCTGCATGGAAAACACTTGTGTAAAAGCAACAGCAAAAA
This sequence comes from Xyrichtys novacula, assembly GCA_962446985.1. NCBI lineage: Eukaryota > Metazoa > Chordata > Actinopteri > Labriformes > Labridae > Xyrichtys > Xyrichtys novacula. Next base: position 29,112,037 of record OY660870.1, read on the forward strand.
CAATCTACAGCTTCAGCTACTCAAACCTTCCAAGATCAATTAACTTCATGTGTTTTTTTCAAAGAGAGGATGGGATATAACCCGTTTAAACTGGGACAGCATGTCCGCATTTCAACCTTTCAAGCTGGGAGCGCAGCTGTGCATTTCTACTCCGGGAGCCGGGTGCACGTAGGTATTTCAACCCTTGAAGCTGGGAGAAGTGTGTACGCATTTCAACCTTCCAAGCCGGCGGCGCTGCTGCGTATTTCTACCCTTCGAACCAGGGGCGCGGATACGTCATTTTGTTACATTCTGTAGTTTTTCAATCATTTCTGGAGTCGTGGTGAATCAAATCATCACACCCATCTGCCTCTGACAGGCTAATGAAGCTTAATAAAGCGATCAGGTTCATGCTCGGATCTTGCTATGTGACTCATGAGGAAAGTAAACAATGACGGAGGCAGAGAGCAGCTTCAGAGGAGAATTATGCTATGGCAGCTGTATACCCTTTCAACACCTTATTTTTTTTTATATTTACATTTGTATTGAATGGAAACCTTATCATGACTGCCACTTGTTTTACAGAAAGCAAACCGTTTGTGTTTCTCCAGTGCAGTCTTTACTTTTATTTATACAGCTGCTTTATTTCATTTGAGATTGTTTGTTCAAAGTTTTCAATAATCTGATGAAGGTTCAGACAAACAAAAGACAGTTATCTTAAAAGCCACACGTGTAAGCTCTCAAATACATTTTGAATTTTGTTTCTATCTGCTACAGGGGCTGAGATATCAGCTTTTTTGTAAACCTCAACATTTCAGAAAACCTCAGGATCTGGGGGCCCTTCTCAAAATGGCCCTCAGGATTTCAGAGGCGTGTCTCAGACAGGGTTCAGGTCTTAATGAGTTAACTGATGCCTTATAGTGCAGTTTTCAGTGCAGTATAGGATGTGTATGTCATCAAAGTTTTTAATTACCACTCTATCTCTGTGACCGTGCACCTGATCATTGTACCATAATAAATATTGTTGTACATGAGGTATAATGGCACAGCAGGTACCCCTACAGGCACAAAGGGGGTTACAGCTCATTAAATATGAATAGTTTTGCATTTCTAGGACTTGTGCTGATGGTGGAAGTGGGTAGTGTTCGTATCCAGTTCAGTTCAGTAATAGCTCTGGGGTAAAAGCTGTTTTTAGATCTAGATGTATTGGTCTTCCTGACACATCCCATACGACAGCCGGATAAAGAGGTGTTTGTAGGGGTGAGTTACATCCGTCATGATGCAGCTGGCTCTGCGTAAGCAGCGTGCTCTGAATGTGTCCTCAAATGAGGGCAGGGGGAGTCAGATTATTTTTTGCGTGGTGTTAATAACTCTCTGGAGAGCCTTCCTGTCTGCTGCTGGCCAGTTAGCATACCGTGCTGTTATAGAGTCTAGAGTTAGTAGATTTTCCACTGAGCGGGATTTCAACTTCTTATCGATCTAATTAACAACCTACAGTTTGTTTTTGGAAAAAAAATAAACAAATCACTTTCACATTGAGTCATGGGGTTGAGAGTTTGGTTGTAAACAGCACCTGGAGGATGTCACATTTGTATACAAACAGTTTTGTACTTACTGTTAAATGACACCCAACGCTACACTGAGCAGCTTTCTGTTTGGCATATGGGTTTTTTTTTTACTTCCTCTTTTCTTTTTCACTTCGTTTGGTATTTCAAGTTCATTTCTATTGTGGAAAAAAAAAAAAAAACTTTTCTTGACATGAATCTCTTACCAACAAGTTTCTCCTCTTGCTGTTTCCCCGTCCTGTTGACAGTGAAGCTGGTTGTAGCAGCCAGACGACCTCCCAGGACCTCCTCATGGGACTGAGCCTTCCTGTTGGAGGCCGACCCAGAATCCTCTGCAGAAATACAAACACAGAGAAATTACATCTAAAATGTATCATAACGATCACAGAATATTGCATTGAGAGCATGAGACACTTATGATCTATAGCAAGTGTGTTTTTTACTACTCAGGTACAGGTGAAACATACTGGTGATAGGAGGTGGGTTGGAGCTGCTCTTGTTGCGGAGCTTCTTCAGGGTGTTGACAGCTACGTTGAGGTAGATGTTTTTACTGCTACTACGATCATACACCAGGTTCTCCTCATCCAGGGCCTGGAAGTAACAAATCTCCATCAGGAGCTTGTTTTTCTTTTACGATTCAAACTTTTCATTGACACACCAACTGGACAAAACTTGGGTATTTCTTTTCGATGTGTTTTCATGTCACATATTCTTGTCTTTTTTAACAGCTGGTCAGAAAGCTGGGCCACTGCGGCCAAACAAAACCTTTGTTGAACTCAATCAGGAGTTAAATTTCCTCGGCATCAAGAATAATGTGTTACTCTTACCATCTGGAAGGCCACTTCTTCTGATGAGCAAAATTTCACACATTCATCGATGAAGGTGTTGAGGTAGCGCTGGCGGATGTTGGTGGGAACTTTGGCCCCGAACTCAGTGGGGATAACGGGTCGCCTCATCGAACTGCTCTGTAAAAGTCAAAACACACATTTACACTTAGATAAGAGTCATTGTTTGAAGATGAGCCCTCTCCATCATGACATTTTAGGAATTTTGAAGCCAAAGGATACCTTCATGGTGGGTGTGTGTGCCACCCTCTTCTGCGTGGCAGTGGACATGGTTTTGGGCAAGATACCAGCAGTGGTTTGGGTTTTGATGGTCTGATGGGAGTGGCTGGGGGACAACGCTCGACTGGCAGCTGGTTTGACGTCTGCCCAACATTGAGAAACAGAATTCTTTGAGACCTGAACCCAAGTGACCAGAGCAAAGCAACACAATCCAACAGAAATACACAACAAAAGCTGAAGAGGCACTGGTACTTGTTTTGGAGGATGTTGTTTGTGGGTTTGGACGATGTGCTATCCTCTTCTTCTCTCCAGAAAAGCTGGAACTGGAGCTCTGCGGGGAGGTTTTGACCGAGGCAGAGAGCTGAGAAGCTTGCTGCTGAGCCAACTGCATACGCCGGTAACAGACCTCCTGCGCTGTGAGTCGTCTGTACGGCTGCACTACAGTCTTTGAAGGTGCATCAGTCTGATTAAAACAGAAAAAACTGTAGTAAGTACTTTATGTTCCTAAAATACATAGACTAAGATGAGTCAAGTCGTTCCTTAAATACCCACTTTCATCATTGACCCTGTGACTGTATGATAGTTTATAGTGTGGTGGTCCATGCAGTGTAATCTGACTGTTCTCTGAGAATAGAAGTAACTCCCTCACTACGCAGACGTGCATCCAACAATAACGAGTCAATTTCTGTTCATGTCTCAGGATTTGGACTGAACCTAAGACGACCATGATTTGTACCCTTAGAGCACAGGTGTCAAACTCAAGGCTCAGGAGCCAAATCTGGCCCGTGGAACAATTATATTTGGCCCACAAGATCGTATCATATTTGTTTTATTATTGGCTCACCAGTATGAGGTCTGCAGATTTCCTCCAGTGTAATAATATAAACTTTAGCACCATTATTTAAAATATTCTTAATAATCTACAGAAATCTGGGAAATTAAAGAATAAGGGAGATTTGATAAATAATCAAGAATGTGGGAAAAACATATTTGGTGTTTTATTTCATGTTTTCAATTTGCATTTCAAGATTACAAGTCAAACATGATTGGATTTTCTATTTAATGCTTTGATTTTGTTCAACTGAGTATATAGATTTATATCATTTTTATACTTTAGATTCAAATTTTACATTTTAAATCATATTTTGACCTTTTAAAGCTGATCTCAATGTTCTCCTCATGTATCTGCTCTTTAAAAGCATTATTTTCTATTTTTAATATCATGCTCTGATCTTTTGAACAAATAAATAAAATAGAATAAAAAATAAGAATAAAATTTTTTTTTATGTCTCAGATTGCCTTTAAACTTATCTTTTTTGAATTTCCAAATGATTTACAATCAATGTTTTTGTTACATATTTTTTGAAAAGGAGGTTGACAGTTTGGGTGAAATGTTGACCCTGTTTGGCCCTCAGGTCTGACCAAAATCCAGATTATAGCCCTTGCTGTGGTTGAGTTTGACACCCCTGCCCTCGAGATACAAACATGCACAATAACCCCTGATGCTGTTTTGTTATCAAGACTACCAGAGAATTACCTGGTTATCACACAGAAACAAGCTTTATCTGTTTTCTCAATATAAAGAGATAAATGAAACTGTTTGAACAGGCAACCCAGCTGTTATCCCTGATAACAAGAAAGAGCCCTGAGTTATCAATTAAAATGACATATATCATTATTATCATTTCTTTTCACTCTATTATAGGTTTGATGGCATTGAAGCAGACCTTATGATGAAGTTTTCCACAGTTTTGTAAATAATGTTTCATTCTAATTGCTCATCAACCAAAGAGGCAGAACCATCATGTTTGAATAAGTTTTAAGCAAACACTGTTGTCCCTGTTTGTTTGTTTCATACAGTTCCTCTGTGGTCCGTGTGTGTTGTCATGGCCACAGTATTTGTTCTCTTTTTTTAAAGGCTACAGCTTAATGAAACACTGTCTTCATCTCTGAAACATTCACTGTCTGTTCACTTTGGACTAACTGCATCTCAGCTGTGCTGTGAACTGAATGAAGAAAGAAAGACACAGGTGTTATCGAGACAAACTCACGTTTCCTTTGGCAACAAAATGAGAGACTCTCTTCTTTTGACCAGGAAAGAGAGTAGTTAAAGTGCTCTCTGTGTTTTTCTCCTCTTCCACATCCCGAGAAGGCTGAGAGGGGCAACAAAGAATTTTTGTTTAGTCTCAAAATCTGTCTCTAACAAAATATGAACACTAAAAGTCAGACACCAACATGTGGCAGTTACAAGGAATAATATTCATAATGGAAACAATAATACCTGCTTAGCTTGCCTTCCCTTGTCTTCCCTCTTCACATCCTTGGACTCGTTAAAAATACGCAAACACTCCTCCATGGGATCCGAATCAAAGTCCAAATCGTCATGGAAACTGGAGAAGTCAATTCCAACATTGTCCAGTTCATCCTTACCTGTCCTGCTGTCCTCAACACCACCGTTGTCCTCTTCATCCGAGGATGACGGGGTCAGTTCTGACGCTTTCCTCTTATTCAAATGACTCCTTTTTAGAGCATCAGCAGATTTTCTAACCAGCACTTCTTCTTCCTCATCGTCATCATCTGAATCATCTATCATGATCGGCTCAGCCTCATCTGGACTCTCATCTCCAAACAGATCAACATGGCTGAAACTTCGATTTCGATGCTTGGCCTCTTTACTTTTCCCATTTGCAGAGCTCTGATTTTGCTTCAGCTTGTCTCTGCTGTTTGCAGAACCACCTTTACTATGACTGCTGCTGCCAGAGCTGCTTTTGCTTATTTTCTTTCCATCCTTTTCTCTTCTACTGCTATCAAGTTTGCCATTTTTGTGAAGGTGGTCTTTATACTTCTTGTGGTCCTTTTCCTTTTCAGACAGCTTAGGTTTTTTGCTTTCCCTCGCACCGTTTTCTGCATCTCGATCTCGTTTGCTTGAGTCTGTTCTTACTTTTTCCACAGCTTTGATCTTATCACCACTTTTCTTTTCTTCTCTTCCTTCCCTCAGAACTTTATCAGAGGTTTTAACCTTGACCGTGTTTTTCCTGTCGTCTCTTTTCCCATGACTCTGGTTCTCTTTCTTTGCAGAGTCCTGGTCTGATTTCTTTATTGACACTTTGTCTTTGCTGCTGCTGCTGCTTCCACTCTTACTACCACCTGTTTTGCTCCCTTCCTTTGTAGCTTTATGCACTCGGTCAGATTTGCAACTTTTCTCGTGGCTAGTTTGACTCGCTTCTTTCTTTTTCTCAGTGCTCTCTTTTCGCTTCACATGCTCCTGGACGTCTGAGTCCCCTGCTGAGTCCTCTTTATTCTTCTGTGTCAGCTGATTCTGAATACGTTCAGATATCTCTTTTCTCTCCTTCCCTGCAGCGTCCCTAAGAGACCCACTGTTGCCCTTTCTCTGTTGAATGTTACTCAGCGAGGTGGGCCGATACTCAGTTCCAGAGCTCTCCTCATCAGATTCAGAACAGGTGTACTTTTTAGAGTTTATACCGTCCTGTCGGGGTTTTTTCACAGCAACAACATACTCCTCATCCACTGAGCTTGAACCTTGAAGACTGTGTGTTTTGACAGCTTTTACACCACCTTCTCTCTTATTTTTTACTGCAATTCCTGCAGCGTAGTTGGACAGGGGGTCATATTCCATATCTGTAGATGGTTTAGAGTTGTCCACTGTGTATTTACACTTAGAGGAGGAAGTGCAGCTGGAGTATTTTTGGCTGGGAGGAGGAGAAGAGGAGGGTTGGTGCACGTGTATGCGAGATGAAGCCTTTTTTACTGAAGTGGGGACGTATTCCATGGAGTTACCAAGGTTCCCCTGCTTGTCTGAATCCAAGGTATACTTGCTGCAGCTCGGGGTGGGGTTATAATCCCCTGATGTCATCTGATAACTCCCAGGGTCGTAGGCCATGTGTGAAGCCTGTGCTTTACTTTTGACCGGGGTAGAAGTAGACACAGTGCTGCTTTCACTAGGGTCATACGGTTCGTCTCCGATTCGAGAGAGCTTCCTTTTCTCCCTCTCCACCTCACTGCGGACCTCCTCGATGGCCTTGTTGACCATCTCCAGAGCGCCGCTGAGGTCCCCTGATGGTGCAGGCTTTCCATTCTGCTGGTCCTGGGGCTTCACAACTTCAGGGTTGAAGGGGTCGTAACCTTGATCTGTAGGAGAAGACAATCAATCTTAGCAAGAGTGACTGATGAAAACATAAAGAAGTCTACTTATTTCTTTTTAGAGGATTTCTACAAGAGGTGGACTTGAGTTTATGAAGCTGCCCCATCCAACGAAAATATACCCATCAGTTTTTTTAAATCACTGGAATTCAAGGATTTGTAGTATTTGAGCTACTTCCAACGTGTCATATTACTGAAGCATTTTGTAATGGATCAATCATCTGTTAGTTGTCATTTTGTTTACGGGAAATCCAGAATCGAGTTTGATAACATAGGATTAGCTCTTTCCATATTTCAGTACTTATTTTGATAGGGAGACACTGGAGCACGAAAACGCCACTGATTGTTTATAAGAATTTTTTATTGAATCAAACACCAGAGAATTAGATATTTCTCCATTTTCCAGGGCTTTACAGTTAATTTAATCATGTGAACGATCAAATTCTCTTGTGTCCCATAGTTTTTTAAATAGTGAGCTCAAATTTTCCCTACATATTGTTTCTACTAAGTAAAATAACTGAAACGAGTGTCAATCTCTGGAGAATAATGATGTCTGGTCTTATCTATCCACACGGTTACATGCAGTGATTTTCAACAGAATTTTAAACTTTGACAATTAAGAAAAAAAAAACCTGCAGACTTGAGTTTTCAGGTATAGAAAAACCACCAGGGAAGACCACAGCTTTTATATTTTCTAAAGAGTGCTGTTAAAAAAGCGAAGTGGATGTATAACATAGAAAGGAGATTGAGACAGTTGTGGGAATGGAGTTGGACAGGGAATCTCTTTAGGTGGAAAGTGAGTTATATTGTCCTTTACATGATGAACTGAGAACTCCATAATTTACTGCAATGTCTGTTAAAAAACTCAGAAATGTTCTGGTATTCTGATGATGTTAGACTGAACTGTCTGTTTAACTTTAATGTCTTTAAGTTAGCTCACTTTGTCTCTGAAGCTTGGAAAAAAACCTCGGGATTGTTTATATGCTTAAATGGTCTGTTTTCTGGTTTTCATCTGCTTTTATGTTTCTTTGCTTTTGGTGTCTTGTAAGCCCACTCAGGCTGGGCATGACACGTTAATAAAAGTTTCAATGAATCAATCAAATACACAGTTACAACAAAAATCACCTGTCTTATGTCAAAAAACATCAACTTGAAGGTTTTACATTATAGTGAAGTTGTTCTGCTGGACTGCTCTAGGCGATGATGATCAATTTATGTCCTATTTTGCCGACAGTTTTCCTTGTTAGACCAAGTTTTTGCATTTCTTTTAGCTTCAGGGAGGAAGACATTTACGATGTTTTACATGTCAACAACTGTGCTGAGAGGAATGAACTGAAACCGTTCCTGCTTTAGCCAAGGGGAACTTTTTTTTTGCTCCAGTCCACCCACACATGTCCTGGCAGCTGACTCTCGAAGTAAATAAGTATTTGATTCCATGTAACATAAATGATACTCAGCACCTTTCTGTGCAGAGTGGAGGTCTCTGTGCTTCCTAACATCTGCTGGAGCTCCGGATGAAGACACTCTCTGTCGGCTGTGCCTGAAGTGACAGTACGGTCTGTTGCACCCATTTTTGCTGCCTTTCCCGTCGGTGTATTCCGCGTAAAACGGGCAGTCAATCCCTCGGAAGAAGCCGGTGGATCTTAACATTATCTCCAGATGTTCCTCTCATGCCCACACGAAGTAGCGCCGTCGTTTTGTGCGCAGTTTCTCTCGTAGAGCCAAAGCTTGTGTGAGCGACGGAACAATAACAACGTTTCTACGGCGCCATGTTGGATCGGCGAGCAGCACAAAATCTCGCGTGACTTTACACGTGTCGCGCCTCCTGGCGTCACAGACAGAGTCACAAGTGCAGGCTATGGTTTCAAGACAGAAAAATCAGAGTCCATATGTTTATAATTCATTTTGACAGTGACTGAGTGAGTCATTTAGCCTTATTTAACAAGTTTACATTTACAATTTATACAATTTTGGGATTTGCTTTCTTTTTAAACTCATAAATTCAATTTTCTGGATTTTTCTGCTGGTTTTCATATAAAGCTTTGACTCATAATAGTCCATGAACAAACAGAGTGTGCTCTTATATGGCTGTGGTTTGTCAGTTTTTTCCCCTTCTTTATTAAATAAAAGACACAAGAGTTTCATAATTTTATTTCTCAGGTATCCAAACAGGTAAGGCCTGGGTCAGCGGTTACTGCAGCGGCCTGGGAAGAAAAGAAAAGCAAAGAGCGGGTTAATTCATGCTGTATGTAGTTCTACTACGTTCATGTGGCCACCTAACACACTTGACATGCAAATGTTATTTTACAGATTAACATTAATATGTTTCACTTCAATGTCAGAAAGAACCTAATTATGTCAAATTTTGAGTGGTAACTACAGTGGTCGAGAACCGCCGCTGCTGCAAATAAAAAAGAACACACACAAAAAAAAATAAAAGCCACAACAAGAGTTACTGATGAAAGAAAGTTACTTACTGCGATAATAAAACAATGCAAATAAAAAAAAAAGCCACAATGGAAGTGAGCTGCCGGGGACCAATAATGATAACGCACCAGAGTTTTAAGATCTACCATTTTGTTTTTGAGTTGTTTACTTCCGTTGTGGCTTTTATTTTTATCTGCAGCATTTCTTTTTTCTGTTTGCAGCGGGTTTTGATTTCTTTTCTTTATTGGCATCAATAACTTCCCTTTTTTTTTTGTTTTGTGCAGCATTTGGCGGTTCTCGGCCACCGTACATTCATGCTGTCTGTAGTTCTGCTACGTCCATGTGCCCACCTAACACACTTGACATGCAAATGTCATTTTACAGATATACATTAATATGTTTCACTTTAATGTCAGAAAGAACCTCATTATGTCAAAATTTGGGTAGTAACTACACTCAGGAGACGTCCACGTACATTTTACAACCTGAAAACTCGTTTTTTTTAAAGCACGTGAATGCAGCGGTAGGTTTATGTTCACAACCTCGAGTGAGAAATTAGAAAACGCTTGTAGTTTCTGCGACCGAGCTAAAAGATACGGCAAATTACCGTAATTCCAGAAAGTGTAACTTCGAAGCAAAAACACTGCCCAGGAGAAAAAAACAAGAGACAGAGCTAATCCTTCAAAAAGAAGACTGCTTTTAGTAAGTACATGTCCACAACAGAACAACATGTTACACATTTATAGTAGCTGTTGGCCTGATTTCCTCTCAGATTTCCTGTCTAATGCAAAGAAACACCCCTGTATTTCCACCTTAAACCTTCCCCTTTGGTGCTCCATGACACCTACCTCCAGCTGCAGTGTCAAACTTTATGCCAGCACGTGCCAAGCCTTTAAAAACTCCAGAGGACACGTGATCAAATTAGCCCCAGGCCTAATGGTTATGACTTACAGGTGTGCTGAGAAGGTAATCAGTGACATTTTGTTCTCGTTTAGTCTCAGATGTCTTACATAACCCAATGCGTTTACCTATAAAAGAACATAGGTTTTAACACAGACGAGGAGAACTTAAGGGTATGCCAACTCTAACTCATTTCAACCCTGTTATAAAAACAGCCTGTGATCTTTGTACAGGTCGTTTTCATTCTTTGGTTTATAGCCCATTTGATTGGTTGTAATCATTCTTCCTCTTACTACTTTACTTTTATATATATTAGACAATTCTTGATTTTTCCACAGGTAAAATATACTCATGTTTGCAGGGTCAGTCATTTAAAACGACATTATGGTGAACTGTTTTTTTTGTGTCTCTCCAATATTACAGTTAATTTCTTGGATGTAGAACACTCCTCTAGAAGACACTCCTCTAGAATTAACTATGTATTAAGGGTGTTTAAGTGGTTTAATATTAGCTGTGCTGAAAGATTTATAGTTGCAAGTCTCAGGCTCACATGTCAAAGTAGTCAGGAACAACAAAAATACATGCTCTCTAAAACAAAAAGTCCATCATATATTCTGTGTTGCACCTGAACTGTTCTCTGCTGTTTACCTGTTACAGTGTCAAAATGAGTAAGACCCATCACAAGTTCTGTAATTCTGAATTTAACCTGAAAGCCTGACCCCTGCTGTTTGTCTGTGTTTTTTGGCATGGTGTCGGGTATTAAACTTGAATTGTAACAGAAACCAAGTAACTGAAACATATAACTTGTTAAGATATTTTTCAATTAAAGAAAGAGAACAGACTTAAAAGCAGAAACATAATTTTTTTTTAATCCATGGATGTATAGTGAAGGATATTTACAATGTATAAAGGGGATCATCAGTGTCATGGGTTTTATCATAGTTTAATGCAGGTTATCAGAGCTAATAAAGCACCAAATATTGAGTAAACAGTAAATAAAACCAAAAAAAAAAAAAAAAAAAATTTGTGAGTATTACTTAACAGCCTCCTATACAATACAGCTACATATAAAACAGGAGAAGCTCTTAAGTGTTGACAAGTTCATATCCTCAGATATGAATTTACCTTGGATTAGTTGGATTTTACTTTTACTTGGACAAAATCGTAAAATTGCCAAGTTAAGAAGTTGAGTCTGTTTTTTAATGGACACTGAAAATTTTTTAGTTTTTTTTTTTTTTTCAGATTTTTATCGTTTTAATAAGTAATTTGTTGATCTAAACTGCATTTGTTTGCACATTTTTAGGTTAGTTAAGAAACTTCTGTCTAAAACTTAATCAAAACAGACTTTTTTGGCTCCTAAAACTCTTCAAACACTTGGTGCAGAAACAAAGTTCCTCGACTCAGTTCAGTGAGAATTTGATCCCATGACTTTCAATCTCATGATCAGCAGCTCACACAAGGCGGATTTGTTTCATTCTTGCTTTATGCAACATTAGGATGAAGTCAAACTCAAGTTAAATTAAAAATAGATTCTGAAAACATTAGATTGGGATACAAAAATTATTTATTTGAGTACATATTAAAGCTTACTGCATCTTTTTGAACAAGTTAATCTCACTAAGTAAACATAAAAGTACCTGGATCATTTGCATAAGTAAAAACGTACGTCAGAAGTATGGCAGTATTATAAGACAAACTGCAGTGTTTACATCAAAGTTGCCTGTGCAGGACATTTTTTTTAGTCTCAGCCACAGGTGCTGCTTTATTTATGCACTTACTGCTCCTTCAATTTGCCTTAAATACTGAAAACTAACACATTTTGGTGTTGTATGATTTTCACAGAAAAAAAAGTGATGTGACAAAACTATAAGTATGATTTGAACTCTAAAAGAAGATTTATGAATTTTACCTCTACTGTGATACAGAATCTGAGTAAATATATTTGGTTATTTTATCCCACTCCTGGTGAAAGCTGATCATACAGGGTGGAGATGTGAGCATGAGTGTGCACGGACTCCACTAGAGGGGGACACACTCCTGAGAGGGCGCTTCCAAGTCACATGATCCCTGCAGACTGTACAGAAAACATGCAGTTGTTGCATCATTTAATTTCCTCCTGCCTCATGACGTCTACAAAGCTGAAATAGAAATTATGCAAGACATTTTTTATTTTTCCAAGTGTCTGTTATAAAACGTTAGCAAATAGAAAATTACAGGGAAGATTGTAGGAATCATAACATAACATAATGTTATTGGAACTTTTATGTATTTGTAAATGTATAAATTAAGATTTTCGACATCTTTAGAGGGATTTTCTTTATCTTATTTGATATACATGTTGTTATGATCCATATACTCCAAGATTAAAAATAGAGTGAGTGAGTTTTGTTCTTGCTTGTTCGGTCTTGTGACTGTATTATTGTTAACACTTTATATAAAGGTGATGACAAAGAGTGGGACATTTGTTGTATTTTTTGGTTGAAGAAGAAGAAAAGGCACTTTTAAAAATTCTTCCAGCCTCTTTTTCAATCAGGAAATGTATGTGTGTGTGTAGAGTCTGGGAGAGAGTACTCAATTTGTAAAATACTTTATTGGTAATTTAAATGAGCAGAAGGGAAAATAGCAGGAAATTAAAGTTGTCTTATGTTTGTTTATTGTAATTCCTCTTTAATTGACATCTTTGTGTCCCCTGTAAAGTAATATTCCATCAGACATTATTTTGGTCTACGCAGCTGGTTTGAATCACAGGATGACAGATCCAGACTTGCAGCAGTGTTGAAATGATGCACCAGCAGTAAATGTTAATTCAGCAGAAGTGGTGTGATTGTATTTCCAGGGAACATCATGAGGTGGCACACACAGAGCTTCCGCGTTGCAGCTCTTGCAGCAGGTTGCATCAGTCTCGTCAGATCAGACTACTTGTGGACCTGTGGAGTTCCCCTCCATTCACATCACAGTAAAAGCTCTCAGTATGACTAATGCAAGGTGAAACCAGCTGTGTGTGTGTGTGTTGTGCGTGCGGACAACTGAGCTCATATTTACCAACAGCCAAGGACACGAGTGACAAAGTCAGTCCAGGTATCAGGGAGTGTTAAACTGATAAAAGGTTTTTACAGCAGTTAATCAGATGAAGTGGCCTCAGCCTTGACCACCAGATAAAACTGTTGGTTAATATGAAACTAGAGATACAGGGGAGAGCAAATCCCAAAAAGAGGTTTTCCTACTGTTTATGTGAGATATCAAAACATTGACAGTAAGCACACAGACAGCTGTGGGTAGGTCAAAGCATTTTATTGCATTTTTTTTTTAGAAAAACAATACAAAATTCTGTTGCTTGAATGAACTGCAATCATTCATATGGTACAGTAAAGTGCTTATTTTAAATCAAAATATTTTTCTGTATTTTAAAGGATGTATTTATTTTATGTTTCAGATGGACACAGCGGGCTTAGATGGGGTGATTCAGACAGTGTTAATCAGGCGTCACCTTAAAAAAAAAAAGAAAAAAGAAAAAAGGTATTGACGTGGACAGAATAACCCCACACCATGTCCATGAAACAAACTACCAAACATTTGATCAATGTTGCTGGATTGTAAATGCTTTTGCCTGCAGGCTACATTCAAATTGTGGGGGAGGATGATGATAATGGACCGTCCATTTAAATGACTGAATCACTGAATTTAACACCTCCTTACTTCAAAATGACTCACAATACAAAATTGCGGGGCTTAGAGATATCATTTTGTCCCCTTCCCCCCCAATAAAAGGCAGTCCTAAGAGCCACTGCCACGTGACAAAAGTAGAAATGGTCATGACCAAGAGAACTCTAATAATACCATTAAGGAAATTACAGAGAATGGTCAAAGTCTGTGCGCTTCTGAGTATCCAACCCTATCAAAAATTAGGGACTAACTTGTCTGATGCTCAAAAGGGAGAAAAAGGCAGAATACTGAACTGTATTGGTATTTTCAAAAACCCAAAGATTGCCTTGATTCTCAGCTTAATGCTTTTGAGATTACTGATAGCAAAGTAGTTTCCCAAGTGGAGAAGAAACAGCTGCATACACAAATTCAAGTAAGTCTTATTATAAGACATAAAACCCCATAACGATGCATCTGTAGAAAAGTATTTCAGAACTATTACAGTGTCCTATTATCAGCATTAATGGGTCCTTGGACACCACTTAGTAGAGAGTACCGTCGCTGCAGTGCTGGCAACAGGACGTGGACAATCAGAAGTCCTCACTTCTCACTGCCAGGTGATGGATCACACGTTCAACGTTTCGACTTGAACCCTCTTTGGTGAAATGGCTACAGTTTTGTGAGACCTCATCACCAAGTCCATTACCTGTCAGTTTCAAATGAGCTTAATGAACTTAATCTGAGCAACAACAAAAACAACAACAAAAAAAAAAGATTATTGCCAACTCTTATACATAAAAAAATAAAACTTAAAAACTCGCCTTCACTGGGCATGACCGCTCCAGATCAACAAAACTTTCTCTCTCCTCTCAAACACCACATACTCTGAACTTTTAAAAACACAAAACATTTAAAAAAAAATTAAAGGAAAACATCCGGTGTTTCACCTGAACTGAACAGCACCTGCATGAAAATCACCATGTAGAAAATAAAAGCTTATTAACAGCCATACAAAAGAAAAAGGGGAAAAAGAAATCAGTGTGGCACATTGACATGGAGTTTTCAAACATGAAAAATAAAGTAAACTTAATACAGCTACACGTTTGTGGAAGACTTTTTTTTGTTGTTTTTCTTTTTGTGGAATGTTTTTCCTTTTTTAATGATTTTTTTTTTTTAATGAGGTTTTTTTCTGAGTCTTACCCGCCTCTTCATTTTGTTTTTGAGAATTATCTGTCTCTTTTAGAAAGGGGTAACATCAAAAACAAGACAAAAAAATGATGGTCCAAATGAATGTATTCAAATCATTAATTGACACTCGGGTCATGTTGGCCAAAAATGTGCTATTCAAACCCCTGGGGAGGAGTTTCTAACCTTTACTGCCATATTCAAGGTTAAATCTAATGCAAAAATTGACTTGTAGAACAAAAGAAAAAGAAAAATACAAGTTCTGGTTGTGGCAAGGGGACATGTCATGAATTCTTTACAATGACAGTAACACTGACCCAGTTGAGCTTGCCTCGTAATTTGACATAATTCGCTTGTACAAACATTCCAATGATATACTTCAGAGCAAGGTCAGATGTCGAATTTTGAGGTGGCCCTGCATCAAAAATCAAGTGCAATAGTTTAGTTCAATACTATTAGACTTGCCTAAAGGTCTGAAAATACTGAAAGCTGTGGTAGAGATAATTGACATGTTCATTAAATCAACAGTATGAATGAGTGTATGAATGGGTTTTGACAATCATTCCTTGCTCTATCGAGGAGCAGTAAGTGCATGGCCACCAAGCTAGATGCTTGTTTGTCATCTCTGACGTTTTACAGAAGAGGCTCAGTGTTGAAAAATTCATCTCGAATTAAGGAAAAGAAAAAAAAATCTTTGAAGTCCCCAGCCACATAATGGTCTGCACCAGGCACGGACAGCATTGGCTTACAGCCCTTCCAAACCCTTCGACTGAATCCCTTGGAGACATAAACAGCCTTCACCTTGGCATATTGCATAAGCTTGTACGTATCTGCAGAGGGGCTGTTCGTGCATATACATACAGGCAAAGAGAACATTCCAGATAACTTAATTCACAGTGGATCCAGTTGTAACGTGGGAGCAGCACAACAGGTTGTCCTTTGGTGTCTGAGCTTAGTTTCGAAAAGATAAATGTTCTGATTTCTTCTGAACTAAGTTTCATGGAAAAAAGAAAATAACTTAGAAAATACTCTTCTTTCTTTCTCTCTCTCTCCCAAATCGTGAACTGGCCCTCCTCCCAAACTGTGACATGCACATTTGTGTGTGTTTGCTATATGCTGGCCCCGGGCTGATGTGCTTCAGAAGTGCTGCAGAAGGGCAGAAGGCATTGAGAGAGGGATGTAATTTACATCTCCATGTACAGCGAGGCAAAAAGCCTGAATGGCAGAGGACCAGGGCCAGCAAGTCAGGGAGAGGGGCCAGAGTCGGAGAGGGAGAGTCTCAGGGCAGTCTGGTCTTGTATCTTTAACAGAAGGTCAGAGGTCAGGGTTGACAATGTTCAGGCACAGTCTCCCACAATAACAAGAGGGGCCAAGAGCTGTCGAAGTTCAGCAGCAGAGACTGGCCCTCCTTTCGGCTGGTTGCTCCGCTGCCTGCGTCTGGCCAGCTTGGAGTTGGAAGGAGGAGATAGGCGCATAGAAGAACCAGTAGCGGTAACAACAAATGGGATTTCCTGCTGCTGCTGGTCTTCCATACCGTCCTGTTCAGCCAGCTGTCTGTTCACAGCCATGGCTTTGCCAGCAAAGAAAGTCAGATCCCTGGCATTGCTGGTTCTGATGAAACACAGAAAAGACAGTCAGTCAATAAGGTCCAACCCACTGCTAAATCTTACTTCGGTATGCTAAAGGGTGCAGTCTCCCTTTATGTATCCGTGGTCTCACCTTTGATGCACGATTGATGTTGGCAAAGTGTCAGATGCACCCTAAAAAATAAATGGAAAGGAGGATTTTTTTTAGAAACTGAACATTTTAATAGATATGAAGCATTTCTTTCAAAAACATGCTGAAGAGGCTTGATTATTTTTGGACCTACCCCCTGCACCCAGGGGTGCTGCAGCACCTGACTGGCACTCAGGCGGTTTTTGGCGTCTCGAACCAGAAGTTTGGATATAAGGTCTTTGGCACTTGAGGAGATGTGAGCCCAGTCTTTCTCTGGAAACTCGTATTTTCCTTCCTGAATACTCTCAAACAAAGTGTTCTAGAGGTGGAGAGAGAAAAAAAATCCCTTTTAGTTTCCTGCTTGGTGAGACAGTGTACCTTGTTTTCAGATACAATAATGCTCTTAACGAGAGGCAAGCTAAAGGGTTAATAGGATGTACTACCTGGCAGGTGTGGCAAGGTTCCCCTAATTCCCAACCACAGTCACCACCACAGCGGCCTACAAAGGGAGGGTAGCCGCTCAGCATGATGTAGAGGATTACTCCAAGGCTCCACAGGTCACAGCGCTTGTCATAAATTGTGGCCTCCTCACTGAAAGCCTCAACCACCTCAGGTGCCATATACTCTGCTGAGCCGCACTGTTGGACAAAGAGAGCGAGAGGGACAGGATTGTGAGTCAAAGTGATGTCTAATAGCAGTGACCACAGCAGAAAAAAAAAGGGTCAAGAAAGAGAAAAGCTTGTTTTAGCTGCTGCCCACATTCTTGAGCTCAGCTGATACCTCGTGGTTCAAATGCTCGAGCATGGGGCCCACTGTGGGGCTGTATTGTGGAGGGGGGGCAGCCTATGTGACTGTCACATGCTTTAGCTGCAGCAATGGGTCCATTTAAAATGTGCTATATGCAGCTTTCCTCAATGTCTTGGGGACACCTAAGTAGGAACGTAGTGTACAATTAAGTATCCAGGGTAGAGGAAGGGAGGGCTGAGCTATAATGAAGCAGGTCAGTGAGGGTAAACAGCCAGCAGCCAGTCACTACTTTGACCATTGAGCTGTAAACAAGGCGGGCAGAATGGACTCGGGGCAATCACAGGCCCGGCTCTGACTGTGCCTTGTTATGTAGCTAGGAGAGAAATTAGGCCAAACACTGAGCAGAGAAAAGAGGATTGGTTGTCCTGCAGAGCCCAAGACTGGGCTGAACCCTCATCAGTTATGTAACTCGGAAACACAAGCACCAAATGCTGTTTTAATACTCGGGGAACAGGAAAAAAGAGCAGGTCGCTAGTTCAGCGGGACATACTTATATCTGTGGAAAAGACATTGAATTGATGCCTCTTTTTTGTTTTTTTCTTGAGTTTCTGGTTTATGCTCTTAACGTAGACATCCTCTGATAAAATCCTTGGTCCATCTTTGTGTACTTGTTTTTAAAGCATTTGTTCAACATCAGGTTTAAAACTTGGCAGACCATTCTGGCCTGTATCCTTTCTTCCATCTGTTGGGCAGCATGTTTACACTGAGCATGGATCTATTGTGTCCCAGTGCCGTATCCCAGCTGTCTCCTAACTCCTCCTCCTCCACCCTGCCATACACCCTTATGTAATGAAATTTGCTGCACAGGAATCTAGACCCAGACAAAGCTGCGCCTATTGAAGAGGAAAAAACCCCAACCCCCCACGCTTCCACCAACAACATCACGTCTGGGGCGACTGCCTCCACAGACAAGCTCCCAGGATTCAGGCCAAACGCAGCTGCCACAGAAATGAATGAAAGACACATGCAGGATATTTCTGCCTACTAAAGATGCTCTGAAAGTGAAAGGCCGGTCTCCTCTGTGGCTAATCTTGTTCCAAAACTACCAAGAAATGCTTGAAGAAACACTTTCCTTCCTGTGCTGCTGTCACGCAAACACCTGATTAGTTTGATCAGACATGTTCTCATCATACCTTCCTGTAAGCTGCAGTTGCTGCGAGTCAGCTGATTATGGTTTCCGCAGAGTTTGTCATGATCATAACCTGGGGCTTTCCTAAAACCATGTGACTAGTCAGGCCATATTGACAGCACTGAAGACGCACACCTCTGTTTGTAAACCAACAACAGGATTATAAGAATAGGCTTACAGGAGGGAAACCTGTTCCGTCTCCATGTGGCTGCACCTCATTCTGTAACGGGAGAACGAGAGGCAGTTCTCAGACTTCTTTCTGAGTGTTGTCTCCATGTTGTACACCACAGTTATCAACTGCTGCACGTGGGCTTCGACATCTGAACAGTTGGATCTATTTCATGTCAAGCAGCCAGACAAGCTGCTACATGTGCAGCACCATCCACAGACTATAATTAGCTTTTTCCTGGAAAGGTCCTCCTTATTTCAGAGTTACTGACATTCTAGCTTTAACAAGAGAGAATGCAAAAACCACCCACAGTAAAACTTATTAATAGGCTTAGTTAAAGTTCATTAAACCCGTGAGGCTAGATCAGAAAAATTAGGAAAAAATGCAAACGCACACATAATATTGTCCAATAGCAACTGTGGGCAGAGAGGGGGGAGGGAGAGACTGCAAATAGTCAGATGAAAATCAGATAACATTGTTCCTGTGATCAAGGCAAAGAAAACAAGCCAGGGCGCATGAGCAGCCTGGGCTTTTGTCCCTCCTAGTTACCCACCCCCCTCCTACAAGTCTAGCCAATCACGCTGCAGTTGCTAGGTATATGGGCAAAGAGCAAAATTTCCAGAACAAGCCTTATGCACAGCCTTTTGTATAAAGAGCATAATGAAAGCGCAGACCAGCACAAGCGTGGTTGGGGCCACTGGGCGGAGACTGAGCAGAAAAGAGAGAGAGAGAGAGAGAGAGAGGGGATGTTTTTCTCATACCGCAGAGAGAAAGGGAAACAGTCAAGAGTCAGTGTGTTTTGGTTTCAAGGGAACTGGGTACAACAGGACATGGCCTTGTAAAAGTCACAATGCGTTCCCTGCGGCCTTATTAAACACCAAGGCTACCAAACTGTGTCCTTCCTCATGTATCTACTTTTCTTCCATTGAAATTTTGCTCATAACCAAGGACAGTTATTTAATAAAGAACCCAGTACAGAAAATTGTATCAACTTTGAAGCTGCCGAGATGTGTTTATTGTACAGTATCTGACAAAGTTGATAGTCTGAATGCACACTATCAGACACACAGATACATAAGCCCAACATGAACCATGTAGACTAAACATGTGAGGCCTCCAGGCCCCCTTCAGATATTTCAGGGTTGGGCTCTCTACCCATTATTTCTCTGGAGATGAAGTTACACGTGGTGAACCCCCGGCCCACCCTTACATTCCTGCAGGCTGAACTTCTATCCTTCACCTGCTCTGGTACATCTTTCCAGATCCCCAGACAACAAGCAGTCAGACAGGGTATTTGTTTACACAAGCAGAGTACTTGCCAGTTTGACTTTACCATTCCACTAAGAGGTTTCAAAGGGTCCCGCAGAGGAGCATTTGCTTTGTGTTGTGACGACAGCAGGACGGCTGAACAATCATAACCTCCAAACTCATGGCTCTCAATATTTGCGACTGATAAGCAACAGGACGTTGACTTTAAACTCAGGGATATCTCTCCAAGCATTGCCAGTACTTTAGGAAGATAAGGGAGCTCAAATCAGCCAGATTGGGACAATCAGGAAACAATTTGCCTCATTTCAGCGCCTGCACAACACTGAACTATCATAACCCCACCACAACATTCATTTTCTCCACCAATCAGCAAGCTTCCTCGTAGCTAACACCACTGAGACTTGTCCAATCAGCAGGCAGCCTTGGCCCTGATAAGACATTGTTTTACAGCTTAAAAACACCCAGCTTATCCACAACAAGAAGACCAAGCACTGTTTAGTGACATGTGACCGAGACTTTGTGACAGATTAATCTCTTCCTTGTTTCATGAGCTACATTTAGATTGCCAACCAGCATTGCATTTTAAACCACCATCCAGCTTTTCTTTATGGTAATGCTTAACTTTTGAGACAAATCAAGTAGACTTACAGGAGTGAGGAGCTCAGGGGTGGAGATGGGTGAGCTGTCGCTGTTCAGCTTGATCCCGCTGCCCAGGTCAAAGTCACAGATCTTCACTGGGGAGATCTGGCAAAGAGACACAAGTAATGATGTTTTTGTTTCTCCCATGTTATTATTGTGATTTCCATTTGTATCATATTAGAACTATTGATCATGCTTGGATACCATATTAAATTCCCTTTTGAAATAGTTGTGGTGAGCTCACCTTGTCTGCACTCTCACAGAGAATGTTTTCAGGTTTCAGGTCTCTATGTGCCATTCCTAGAAATGAGAAAAGAAAACATTTGTCTAGGTTAGAAAAATGTGCGCCTAAAGCAAGAAATAATATATAAACATAACCACTGAAACTACTGTAAGAAAATAACATTCAACTTCTGTTCCACACCCATTTCAGATACACTTACGCCCTTGGGCTTGTCTTATTTTGGTGAGTGACACACAACTAAATTGCTCATCCTTTAGTTCAAGTGGTCTTACCCTTGTTATGCAAGAAATCCAGAGCACTGGCGATGTCCTGCACAACCACACTGGCTTCCTGCTCACTGAAGTGCCGTCTCTTGTGAATGTGTGCCAAGATTGACCCTAATGGATGGGCGGAAAAAAAGAGTAACAGCTTTATTTACAAGCACAAAACATAAAATGAAAGCCTTCCCTTACACAGACACAAACAAATGGCCACACAAGAGAGTGCGTATGCCGGGAAGATTTGGAAAATAAATAAATGGATGTGATGCAGTCATCCTGCAGCAGCAGCAGCAGCTGTAATTTACTCACCTCCTCTAAGCTTTTCAAAGACCAGGTAGAATTTTTCTTCCTCTTCAAAGAACTCCACCAGCTCCAGGATATTGCTGCAGAGAGGGGAAAAAAACGCACAATGGTTACAGAGTATCTGGAGATAGTATTTGTTTTCTTCAGAGTGGATTAAAGAGACTCAGGGCTTTCACACAAACAAGATTCTGCACAACTGGGTCAGGGTCTTCAGTCTGCTGTTAAGTCGCCATAAATTCATCAGGTGGCATTACTAGAGTTGAAAATGACAGGACATTACCTGTGGCCCTGACACTGGTAGAGCATCTCAACCTCGCGGAAGACACGACTGCGACTGTGACCTGGTCTTTTCTCAATGATCTGGAACAGAAAAACAATGTGCATCAGTCACATTATCTCAGTTTAGTCCACAGTACATAAGAGGACAATCAAAGTCTGAGTTTGTTTGTGAGAGGTGATACATGAAGAAAATTTCCCCTTGGACCACATCACAAAACCCCGTCCCTGTGGCTGTGTTTAGACTGAGTGGTATTACATGGATTACATATACCATACACAGAGCCCTGTGGCTCATTTTCTTCCAGCCCTACATTTTTTCCCTGCTGCTCTACCTCTATCTTACCCTGTGACACAGTTGTCGAGATAGTTCTAACCTACTTTCAGAGAAGGTTCCAAAGCACTGACAGAACAGAATGAAAAAGAAACAAGTCGCAGCTGTATTATATTTAGCCTTCATGTGTGACCCATATTTATATCTTAAGTGTTCCAGAGGAGTCATAAGTGTTCATTTGCAATGTCCCATGAGCTCATCCAAAACTGTTGACGATAACAACAAAACTGCTTTTCTAAATATAACTTTGTGCTGCCTGGAACTGAACCACTGAGGGGCCACCAGCCGCATGATGCCCTGCCAAGAGAGAAAGAATGATAGACTGCTGACACCGAAGCAAAAAGGCCTGAATTTTCCAGCCCTGGTTAGTTATTGTCTGCTTGGGAGGTTGTGCATGTTTTTCTTCCTGGTAGCCGGATTACAGCTGCTATTGAAGCTCAGTGGGGCCAGAGTTTTGGTGTGTGCGTCCAGGATTAATGAACAGACAAGAGGCCAGTGAGCAGTCCAAAGCCTCTGCACTGTTCTAGTCTGAGTCAGCAGCACAAACAGCTCCCCAATCAGCTCACTTTCATCTGATAACTTTACAATCCTCCCACCCTGATAATGACACGTGCAGATAAACTCATACGTAAAAATCGTGGCCAATAAATGCATTAATAAATGATAGGAGGAAAGGGGTCAAAAGGAATTTGAGAGATAGCTTTATGGGTGTTTACCAGAGATCACAAACCTGAATCACAGCACCAAAACAAGTCCCTACAAGGTCGCACTGCATCGTCAATCATTAAGTCAGTGTTGTGAAATAACACCTTTGGCAAGAAGCATTTGATTGAAAACCAGATCGTCAGATAGGCATGCACTGCACAGCCCTCTGCGCTTCCTTGGTGTTTAAAGGCTTTTGTTGCTATTGCAACACAAGGAAGCCACACATACTACCCCAGTCTGGAGGGGGAGGGGAGAGACAGGACATCTGGCAGGAACAGTCTGAGCCCCCCCTCGACTGAATGACCTCCCAATAACTGGCGACCACCGTGCCTCCTCCCCCAAGAGCTGCAAAGTCTCAAGGGATCTACCAAACCGACCAAGGGTAAACAAAAGCAACAGATCACAGAACCCGTGCTTCAATTCCTCTGAAACATTAATGGGGACAACATAGACACTTGCTCTATGGGGAACTAGCATTCATTTTTCAACACCTCACATCAACCTTCATGTGAATAAACCTGCGAAATCCACCGCCCAGGAGTGCATTGCATTTATAGGTTACAGGTAAAAATCTTGACCAAAACAAAGCAAACCCCAGTTTAACTTTCGGCACTTGAGCCAAAAATATCTAACAATTTTTTGTTCTCACAAATGAGGAAATGAGCATCACCAGTAAAAAGCAAAAAAGGAAGTCCCCACAAGTCAAGACATGCATGTATTAGTCCACACCCCATTTGGAGAGGAAAAGGAGGGGAAAAAAGTTCAACAAGCTGAGTGAGAGGCAGAACAAAGCAGTGTAAACACCCTGGGTCATAACTCTCACACAGCACCCCTCCTCCCTCACTCTTTCTGTGGGTTTTGTTTTGGCACAGTTAGCAGTACACAATGTTCTCACTTCGAGCGTCCCCTATAGGCAGCAGAAGTAAAAGAAAGGGGTGGGTATGTCTCTTCCGACACTGTGATTGGCTGAAAAACTCTGAAAACAGCTAGGGGAAGGGTCTTTTAGTACCAGCTAGTGTTGCACATTCAGGAAGAAAAGAAAAGAAAAAAGAGAAAGAGTGCAGCAGTAGCACAGCACAGCAGAGAGCCTGCACACATCTGTTAGAGAGCTGCACAAGAAGAAAAAAGAAAAAGTAGTTTCCTGCCTCTGGGATCTGAACCGCTTCAGAAATTTTAAAGAATGACCACAAAAAAGAGCAACATGGACAAAGTCACATACAGTACATCCTCTCAAATAGTTCTCCTCCTTAAGGCTCTCAACAGTGACTGACAATAATAGGCTCTAGCATGTAAAAAGACGTCGTAAAACTTCATTTATCCTTCATAAGCAATGAGGTCAACAAGTAGTCCTATCAATTTAACAGCTCACAGCCAGCTCACACCAGCAGCAGGCAAGTGTCATGCAGCAGTGACAAATTAACAGACTCGTGAGAGAGGGGAGAACTGACTTGAAGAAGTAGGGCTCTATTCTTATGCCAATGCTTTCAATATAAAAGAGCTAGTCATTAAGTGTTTGAGAGTGTTCACTGGCTTACCTTTACAGCATACTCTTTGTTGGTGATGAGGTTGATGCATGTTTGCACTCTGGCGTAAGCGCCCTCTCCTAATACCTCTTCCTGCAGTCTGTAGACATCTATAGCAAAGTTTAACAAGTTAGTGTCAAATCAATTTCCAAAATGGAGGACATTCTCTATAGCTGCAACGGTTTTTACCCTCAAATCGGCCAGAGAAACTGTCAGTTGCCCTGCAACGCTTTTTCTTCTTGTTTCTCTTCTTGGCATCGGGGATGTCGATAGGCTGGCTGGAAGGCATGTCTGGTACAATAGGAGTGTCAATGTTATTATATGCAGGTTGGGACACGATCCAAACAACGTCAAGAGGCCAACTTGTGATTTTGTTTGGATTGTTCGTTTGCTATAAAATAATTTTCTGAAACAACAAAAAAATGACTGAATCACATAACTCACCGTGTCTTGGGGAGGGATCAAAATTAAAAGACGAATCAATAAGATGGGATCCATTTTTGGTGAAGTCGTCAGAGTCAAAAGGATTTTGGCCCTAAGAAAATAGTAGAAAAAATGCTTTTTACAGTGCCTTATCAATGAACTATTTAGCTGAAAGCATCAATAGCAGGCTTAACTGATAAGAGTGTTTCTTATCTTACTTCCTCCTACCATAAACTAAAGTCTACACAAGACAGGAATACAGCTGATGGTCAGTAACTTACGAAAACAGTCACAAATGTTTAGCACAACATTTTAAAAAGCTAACTTCACTCAGAAGTGCACCCAAACACAGCACAACTCAGCTGGCTTCATATGAATGCATGAGGCTGACACTCTGGCACAACTCCTAGCTGCCATCTCATCGAGTCACTTTACTTAGCTGAACATACACGTGACACCAGGCCACACAGCCAATTTGTCAAACATTAGATTTGAAAGTGACAGATGTGTTTATATTTAGCGAGGTGAGGTCCTCTGATACACGCTGACAAATGTGGTCAAATAAAAAGGGACTTCCCAATGGGCATGATCGAGGCACCTCATGTGCAAACCCACGACTCACCTTGAAAGAGCGATGAAATCCAGTGACTTCGGTTATCTTATTTTGAACCATTTTGCTTCGATTTGGGGTAATTTTTGGTGGATGTGCGGCGGCTGCAGTGGTTTAATATTTCGGGATATCAATTCCAACTTCTCAGAAACGATTGGTCGTTTCAGAGAGAGTCGCAAGTGATCACACTGCGCTGGCTGGTCAGCTTGCTGCGGCGCTTTAAACGGGAGCCCTGCGAACAATAAAAAACACACCGCAGCGTTACAACCCTTGCCAAAAACATTGAATTAAAATATACATCTGTAAAGCTTCTCTTCATTTAGAGAAAGACAGTGAATGAGACTGAAGCAGGATAGTTTTCCCAAAATCCGTCACATGTACATGGGGTGACACAAACAATCAGCTCAACAGCAGCAGCAGCTAACTACTTCACCACCCACGTTTAGCTCGACTGTTAAGTTATAAGCAGCTATATGACTAAACCAAACTGGGGCGGTATCATACAAAATAACCTGTTACAATGCCACACCTTAGCCATAAAAACATATTTTCAAATATCTATGCAGCTTTCGGTTTAGGTATAGACAGCCACTGCAGGCTAGTTAGCATGGACATGCTACAGAGTCACAACGGTCAACTCACGAGCACTGCTCTCGAGCGCTTGATGCGACTCGACCGTTATGACAGATCGAACGTTCAAATCAGACGACGGTTATTTCAAAACGTTCCCCACTGTAACGTCACTGCAACGTTTCGAGGAAAAACAGTTTCAGCGTCTCCGCGTGCAAACCACACAAAATGTACATGAGCAGAGTAACTGTAACTCCATGGCGACTTTGTCGACTCACCCCGTTGTTAATTTTACAGCTCCAGTGTTAGCGTCGTTGTTTGACCCACTGCTTCACAAGCCGCAGAGGACGGTCGAGGGGGGAAATGCCTGATAGGATGTGCGTGGAAGGTGGCAAACAACCAACGGTGTGGGGCTTTATATAACCTCCCTGTTGACTCCTCCTTGACTCCTCCCTCCCTGTGACTGCATCAACAGTCTACAGGGATCACGTGCCTTCTAGAAAATGGTACGTGGGCTGGTTCCATTTCATTTTTGAGAGGAAAGATGTTATTCTTCCCACGGAGCAAAACTCACAAATAGCCTTTCGTATGGATTTAAAAGGAATCAATTAAAACACAACAGTCATTTAATTTGATCAGAGTGGTTTAGGACTTTTGCAAACACGTTTCAGTAATAGATAAAGAGAAAAAAAGTGAGTTCATACGAAATGGTACTGTGCCCATGTGCTGTGTTTTGTTTCGAGAGGCCCTACAGTGGGATGTGTGCGGGAACGAAACGCCGAGTACGTGCAGACCAACATAATCAGCACCTACGGCTGTTTTGATGACAGAGAAACGTGGATGTGAATGGAGGTGGAGAGATGCGGGACTGGCGCAACATGCAGACAGACCAGATACTCCAGTCCAAGTCATGACGGCGTTAAAATCACAATAACTGTTTTTGCTGCTGTCAATGCACGTCAATGACAGATGATTGAGTATTGTGCTATGTTCAGTGCATAAACAATGAGTTCACGCAGACATACACCACCCCGAACCCCTTTGTTTGCCTGGGAATTGGAGAAGCATTTGCATTTACAATGCCTTGGACGGTATTCTCACACCCCGTGCTGAATGGCCATGGCCAGATGGGTGTTCATCCAAATTCTCCATATCAGTCACCCCGTGCATGGACTCAGACTAGGGCAGTGAATACCTGCAGCTGTTGCAGAATTCCAGTATCAAACACAGTCAACACAGACATACCCACTCCCTAACCCATGACCCACGTTGCAGCTTTCAGTGTCAGCTGTAAAAAGAGGACCAATGCAGTTTGTATTAGTACAAGTTTAATGGAAAATTAGTTATAACAAAGAAAGAATCCATAATGAAATTCAGGCATAGAGACCTTTTTAGAGTTTAGTTTAGCAGCATTTTTGTGTTTTGTGTTTATTGTAGTTGGAAGCCTAAAAAGACACTCTCTGTTATAGATTAAACTGCTCCAATTTTGTTTTATTGTCGTCTTTTTTGTTTTATGAGTTTTAAAATCTGAATCAAAACAAGGAGTATAAACATGTAGCTACTTTCCCAACTGACTGTAACCTAAAAAGAAAATGGGACAAAACACACAAAAATTTCCATGCACTGTTTAGTCACAGCTTTAAGGAAGTTGTTATTGACACAGAAGGTGAGGACAGTGGCCGGTTGCATCACCCTCATCGTGTGACGTGTGAAAAGACAGGCAAGCACGTTTTAGAGCCCGATGGAGCGGCTGTTCAGACAGATGTGAAGATGCAGTCTCACGGTTGTGATAATGAGAGAAATCCAAGAACTCTGATGATGCAGAAATGTGTGCACTTTTAACCCATCTGCTAATTGTGAGATGCCAAAGCAACACTGGCACAGACATGACAAGTCAATAAACATATCCACAAGTGTTTAGAGAATGTTATTTAAATGAGGTGGTGTATAGAAATTCCTTGTATCTACATTGTTTTTATGCAGTACTAGCATAATTTTAATTAAATCTAGATAGTCATTATCATATTCTTATTAACTTTTCAACATGTAATGCATGTCACATCCTACTGTATGGTATATGGCTGTATTCAATCTTATTGTGTTGTATTACATCAAACCACACAATTTTGTGTTGTGACCTTACCTGCTGTAAAGTGAAGTATCTTGATGTATCAAATCATACCTGATCAGATCCTATTTTGTAGAATCTAAATGTCCTATTATATCATAATATATCTTGTACCATATTGTGTTAAGTCATGGCCTGTCACTTTGTACTCACAGTTTCATTGTATAAGCCAATTGTATTGTATCATCTTGTATTTTATTGTAAGTGACTGTATCCTATCTCTTTATTGAATATTTTTGTGTTCTCTTATCATTGTTGTATTGCACAGCATCTTTGTGGGCTCCTTTGTTTTGCATTGTAACTACTGTACCATATGATGTTGTATGGAATAGTTACACATCTATATGGGTCAGTATTTATCATATCATACTATCCTATCATATCATACGGTATCGTTGCGTCATGTCTTGTCTTGTTGTCTTGTTTCTTCTCATCTCGTATCGTCTCATGTCGTCTCTCATAGTCTCATCTCTTTTCATATCATATCTTTTTGTATCATATAGTATTTAATTTTTTTGAGTCAAATTAAACCTCATTGTATTGAATCAAATCCTATATCTTCAGTCTGTCTGTCACATGTAATATTCTATGGTATTATATTGTGTAGTGTTATGTTGTATGTTTTCATAATATAATTATATGGTCTGGTCTGGTATGGTGTCTTATCACATTTTATAATATCTAATGATACATATTTCATCACATCATACCACATTGTTTTGCATTGGATCCTAAACTGTTATATAGTTATGTCACCTATCATAATATATCCTCTTGGCTCATGCTACAATATATGCTAAACATGGATATGTCCTCAGTAAGCTGCCAAGTGTCATTAATCACCGTGCATAGTCACCAGTCCACATACCTGCTCTTGATAGCATTAATGCAATGTTTATCAAAGGTGTTCAAGTCAAAACCTTTTACAGGTTGTTTTCAGGAGTCTGCAGTCTTGTGACAGGAGGCTTTCTGCCTCTCCTTCTCCTCCTCCTCCTCCTCCTCCTTTCACCTTCTGCCCCTTAAACACACCAGTGGTAGCAAACATTACGCAAGCTCCTGACTGCCTATCCCAAGCCAGGAGCACATGGTGTGAGCAAAGTTTTAGTAGGAAAACAAGATCACACATCCAAGTGCAGGGGGGGTGGGTCTGTGTCACTACAGGTCAGAAAAAAGAGGGTCAGAACATCATAAATAACTGCAGGTAGTATAAGTGCTGGTTCTGACATGATGAAACTCAATCAGGGGATCCACGGGACGAGGTTCTCTTCATAGGCAAAGGTTATTCCAGACTGAAATATGATGCAAAAGAGGTGTATCTCTGTTGTTGTTGTTGATGGCGTTGCTCATGACAATAACTCAAGTAGGTATCTTACAATACTCTGATTTTGCATGAAGAGAAAGTCGTGAGATGGACTGCATGTGTGACACAAACACTATTTATTCTCATACAGTTAATGCATGACTTCAAAATGCGGTTATCTGTTATGTTTGACTTTTCCATCAACTCAGCTAATACAGATCACACATTTCAAATTTATACAGCTGGATTCAAATAGAAGTCCTAAGATTCCAAATACACCGAGTTGAATTTTGACACGTTTTAAATCTCATGCAAGGCACTTGTTGCAACTTCGGGTCCTGTATTTTAATATTTTTAACAATGTAAATAACATAATTTGATGTAGGGCTGCTAACAGTTGTTGTGAACTTGATCTTAAAATTATGTCAAAACTTTAAGATAATTTCCCCACACTTTAAGTTAAATGAAAAGAGATGATTTTTGGTTTCTGTAATTTTATAGTCTCCTCTGAATTCAAAGCTAAAAAATTAGCAAAAATGTACACAGAAGCTGCTTTAACTAGAAGCTAAAAGAAGTCATATTTATAGGGCCTTACGTCTGAAGCAGTGGGATCTGTTGCAATGACATTCCTCTGCTATCTACTATCAACAGTAGAGTACTACACACTGTATCTGTTTATGTGAATAAGTATGCTAATACTAGGAAAAGTACTGTATTGTGAGGTGCACATGTCTGGCACGTCCAAATAAAACTGTCAGAAGGCTGTGAAGATACGATTGCAAGACGCCTTACACAGTTACGACACTGTGCATACTTTTCTGCAGTGGGTAGGTCACTGAGCCCCAGGCTACTTCTCATTGTATGTTTTCCAAGAAATACTCCCAGGGCCAACTTCTAAGAAGTAAATATCCTCCAGTAAGGAAAAGGTTCCAGCATAACCTCCAGCAAAAATGTAAATGCCTTGAGTATTATGATAGAAAGCCTGCCATACTGGGCTACTGAAATGCGTCCAATATTCATCAAAACAACGGCAGCACCGTCAGGGGATTTTGCAATAGCCTTTGTTTTGTTCTCCAGTTGTACTCTGGAGAGGTTTTTGTTCCTTTTTTTGTTGCTCCTTGCACGTTTTCCATGGCCCCAACAAAAATGAAACCAATCCCTTCTCCAAATTCTAAGAATATCCTCTCATATTTGGTTACACACCAACAACTGGAAGTCATTACCAGTTGTTTGCAGGCAGTCTTAGAGCGCAGCCATCTCTTTTGACTTTTTAGGCTGGGTTGTGTTTGCAATCCCTTTTAGACCAGATGCACAATAAATGAGACATTTGTCAGAAGATATTCAGCAAATGTTGACGATCATGTGCTATTGTGTGTTTTGCTGTTGTTGAGCAACTTTAGGCATAATAACAGAGCAGAGAGGAACACTCCTTTGACAACAACCAAAAGGGAAGTTGTGGTTTGTTGTGGACGGGTAAACATGAAGATGGAAATGTTTGGATGTTTCATGAAGAAGTGACATCAGAGTATGTAAACTTTGAGTACACAGAAACTGCAGTTGTGTGGTTTAGCATCCTTGGGACAACTCAGGTCAACTGCTATTTTCACTTCAGATCCAGTGGTTTTGTAAACTATTCGTCTGGCCTGTTTATATTCCTATCTGGCAGTTTTTCCATTCAGGCTGATGCAAAACTGGGAAATTCAGATGAACTGAGGTCAGCAGATGTGAGGAATTTTTGCTTAGCTTGAAAAAATGATCATGAACAGGCTTGAGGTTTTTTTTTTAATATTGTTCCCGGTGATACATTTCATAATTTTCCTGGAACTCTTATGTGCTCTTTTTCATTGTGTGCCTTTAAAATCATGACTTCCTTTAGTTTAGTCCATGCAACATTGCATGAGCCAACTGACTCACAAGCCCCAAAACCGTTGAGGGTGTGGGCTCATTCCAACACTCGCTGAGTCACATTATCTCCCAAACCCTTTTGTCTATGTGTAAATAATCACACTGTGCCACCAAAACAAGACACACACACATAAACACATTGAGATAGAGAGAGAGATACACACACACACACACACACACACACACACACACACACACACACACACACACACACACACACACACACACACACACACACACTGTTGTGTATTTAAACCCTGACAAAGCTGGACGGGCTTCAATCTGATTGGCTGCAGCCTGGAACTCTTCCCCTTGTTCTTGGCCTCTTTCCAGTACTTTCCTTCATGTCTTGTAAGCCTTCAGGGCTGCTTGGTACATTCCACAAGAGAAAAACACAGCGGCGGGAGGGAGGGAAGAGCAAAAGGCAGACGCAGCTTGTCTCACACGTAACAGCAGCAGCACATGGTGCCAGAGTACAGTGGAGGGTTAGCAGGAAGTGACCGCTGGGAGGAGGGGCAATCCTGTAAGAGGATCAGGTTGCAGCAGGCAATGAGGTCATTTTACTGGTTGATGTTTTTGGGGCAGAAAATTACATCATGTAGGTTTATTCCACTTAGTTTAAAAATACCAAAATAAAGTGTTGAATGAAGGACAGAAACATCATATTTTAACTGTGACTCTACTGATTATAAATGCAGGTCTGAGGACAGACAGGACACTTTTTTCTTGATGAATCATCATTACATAATAAATAAACTGAACAAACCAAAGGGGCTGAGGTGGAATAAATATCAGCACTGTAATATTTGTGAAGTTTTAAAAACACTGATATCAAGATGGTTTTGAGTATATACATTTTTTTAATGGGTGTCTTTTAGGCTTACAGGCCTTTGCTGGTTGTTGCGTGAGTCACACACATATCCTTATAATTAACTTGTACATTCTAGTATGTCAAACAAATAAACTTATGTAATGTTGAGTAATGAGTTGAGTGACGAGTACTTTTCTTGTTTGCTTATATTTGAAATATTGTACTCCTGTACTATCTGTTAGTTGGTACCTCTTAGAAACAAATCAACCTTCATAGGGGATCTACAGATGTTTTTAACCAGACTGTATATAGAAATATAGATATATAGTATATACAGTCTATGTTTTTAACTCATAGGTTTACAACTGTTTATAAGATGCTAAAACAGGTTATAATTGATTTATTGTGTGCCACAGAGTGAGCTCCACTTAATCTGTTTGTTTGTAGTCAGATCTCATTGGTCACTTAATTTACTTTTCCAGCAGCCACATTTATACTTGTTTGTTTCACAGGTTTGTTTGTTTATATTTCAACAGTCATAAATTTTCCTTTTTTTGACAAAATATTATGAGTTCTTGCATGTTTCTAACTTTACAAAATCAGACCTCTGTAACCAGTAACAATGTTACTGATTTATTAGTGAGATAGAGGAGTAGGTGATAATCAGTAAAGAAAAGGTATTGTGCTTTTTTGTTATTATATTGTCCCTCTGAGAGCCTTTTTGTTGTTTTACATAATTTACATTTAAACAAATTATGAACATATTTCAGGCTGCTGTCTTTGAAAACCCTCCTTTCAGCAGCAGTATAGTACTGATGTCCAACACTTAAATTAACATTTGTTTTCAAAATATAAAAAAACACAGTACAAAGTCTTTAAAGTTTTATTGTTGCACATCCAAGATTTTAAAGTTTCTCTATTTGAGCGCTGTAGTTACGTGTAGGCTTAGATTTTACCCACAGCATTTATTCTAAAATGAAATCTAGATGCTAAACATGTATACCTTTAAAAAAGTACACAGCAACTCACATTTTTGCTGATTCGTCCTGTATGTGTAAGGAGTATTTTCAGTCAAAAAGATCTCATAATGCTTTTTTTTAATTGTGGAGTGATCATGTTTCACTCACTGTGAATAATTGCTGCAGAAAATGTGCAAAAGGCACTTGTCTGAAACTTCCCCTCACAGTGTCTTCAAGCATATAACTACAACACAGAAATAATCAGTCTTGTTACTGGTCATCTTGTCTGTTTTTGTAGGTTATAACATTACGTCTTTTTCATAACTAGATAAAACTCTCAACAGGGGCTTTAATTTCAGTGCAAGACTTTTATTCAACAAATCTAGTTATTGGGCTTGAAATACCTCTAACAACACAGCAGACAGCCTCCAGCTCCAGGGGGAACTTGTGAAAAGGTCTCTTTACAAAATTTGCCATTCTGTCCAAAATGACTGAAATAAGTTTGAATAGGTGTTTGTTGTGCAAGATTGCGGCATACTGTTCACGTAATCAAACTATTGCGACTGATAACTGCCTCTAAATCTGACCAACAATGTTGTTCTGAAGCCCATTCATGACCGCAGTTGACCCAATCAAACAAAGCCGGGGAGGTTGCAAACAAAAACTCTCTCTGTATTCATCACAGAACAGTCTGGCCTGTTTCTTATATAACCGGCTTATTCGAATCATTAACCTGAATCAAGTCTAGAAAAGCTCCTTTCTCTCTCCTCATCTTTTCTATAACTGGGACAGCGGACAGATTGCAGCAGAGCCACAGAATTAACTCAACCATTTCAGCGCACTCCCAGTACAGCTGAGTTTTGGTGTTTGGTGCCACCCAGTGGACAGTTTTGGTCTCGCTCTTTTGAACAGGTGCCGCCAGCTCAGATCTGTCATGTGAGGTGCAAGTCTCGTGTGACCTTCAGCTGCCAAGAGTATCTGCAACAAACACCTGTGGAATCAACATCTGAGAACCTGCCGGATGGCGTGGGGCCCGGTGCGTGCGGTGACACAAACTTGATAATGTCTGACTCCACAGCACGCTGCCAGCTGGATTTGGTTCATTTCTAAAAGTAAACTGAAGTTCTGAATGAATGGCACAGAGCCTCAGTACTTTCTCAGACACCATAAATGGCCTTCAAAACACAGAAACAACAGGGCGGTATGAAAAAAAGTGTTTTTTTTTTTTTTTTACTTTTCGCTTTCCTGAGAAAAATACTTGACGCTTCAAAGAAATGTTGATATTTAACAAAAAAGTCAATCATTATGTTAGGGCACTGCACAGATTTGTTTGCGCCTAAGAGCCAGTGTTGATTTATAGTAAATACTGAATACCAAAAGTCAAGTTATTATAGAGTAAAGAATGATTTTAATGTAACAACATAGCGAATTTATAGACATACAGTAAGAAATCGTACTAATTTAGATAATTTTAGACAGACAGAAAGTCAGAAGGAATGCTTGAAATTCAAATAAAATAGAAAAACATCAAGACAAAACATACACCTCTTAATACTGTGCTCTGATAAAAGGTCGAAAACTTTTCTTAAAGAAACAGAACGCCTCATAAAATAAGGTTCTTGCTTTAAACCTACAGTATGTGGCTAAAATAGATTACAGTACTTAAATATAAAAATAGACTCTTTCTGGAATTTGTTCTTTAAGTTCTCTGCTGCAGTCGTCTAGATGGACGGATGTTTTTGTCCGGAATGTCAACGGGTTCAGTGCTCCCTCAGTGGCACATCCGAGAGGTCATCTCTTTCTGCAGACACACACATACACACACACACAGAGAGAGGACAGTGAATGAGAGCAGAGGAGGAAATACAAGCACTCCTCTCAGTGTGAACCATTTTAGGACGCAGCCAAGTACTTTCTTTAAATATCCCCACATGTCATTATTTTGGAAAACAGTGACAGGGACAGATTTACAAATAAATCCTGAGTGTCCAAGTGTGAATATAGAGTTTTATTATGGGGTCAGACTGTAGATTTATGCTCCCTTGCTCACCCCTTCTCAATGGTGAATGACGCAGGAGGAAAAGAGGCTGCATGACAAGTTGGACTCTATATTTGTCAGGTTGGCTCTTCTCTTCTTACTTTAATGACTCTACTGTAGCGACTTGATACACTAATTAAAACACAGTTGTGAATATTATATTGTACTGAACACTGCTCCTTCAAGGAAAGTATAACAAGACAAGAAAACTAGAAGCAATGCTAGTGCTGAATGTAAATCAGAAAGTTAAAAAGATCTGAAAATATCCAGTACGAACATTTAACACAGTGTGGTTAAATGTATTGAAACTAAAGGGAACTTCAGTTTGGAAAACAAGCCTGTAAGGACAGCAGCACACTTTTCTACCAATTGTCTATTATCTCCAAATTTCTAAAAATATTGAGACCTTCCTGTAGTTCTTTTGCACGCTCATACATGCTGCTTTTAAAAATTATTATCAAAATGAGATATAATTTCAGCTTACATGCAGTAAATTCATTCTCAGTTCATGGTCAGGGTTTCAAAGCTCTATCACTAGCCTTGGTGTCGTATGTATACAAGTGTGTGTTTTATTTGCATGGGAAGAGCCAAACAAATCCACACCTGGCCAAGTTGAGGCAAGGCCAACCAGAACTGTTTATCTAGAATGAGGCACGTGTAATCTCATGTTCGTTGATAACTAAGGTACCTCCTGCTGATTTAAAATGAAGATCTGAATTTTTGATCTGGCCACGCGGACTTCCAACATTCATTGATTGGTTTCTGACTAACATGAATGATTGTGAACTGGTCTACCAGGTCACAGCAGTACTTCACAACTAAACTGTTATAATGGTGAATTTAGCATTATTAACAATCACTTTGGACTCTCCATTTTACTTTCGCTATATATGAGCTGAGCAGAAGACAGAATCAATTACATCAAGTGTCAACAAGGGGGCGCTAAAGGTGTTCTACAGTGGCGCATCTAGAAATTAAAATAAAAAAATCAATAAATAATTATATAGAGAGATAGAGGCTCTTTAATCACTCGGATATTAATTTCATACTCAGAAATTTTGTATCTGTCAGGTTCATTTATGCACTCCACAGTTTGGGGAATTGATGAGACATACTTACATTTGCAAGTTATAAACTATTAGCGATTTATTTTTAAATGTTACATCATTGTCCATGTCTAGCACGAATTTCCCAGAAAAAGATCTACTTCAAGAGTGCTTTCTGTGGTTTCTACTCACATTTATACTTGTGCATTAAGCTTAAGTCAAGACCCCCCCCCCCCTTTTTGACTCACCAGGGGCTCCAGCTCTTTGTGGTCCGTCAGGTTGAACTCAGTGACAAAGTAATAGAAATGCTTGTAGCAGGTATTGACATGAGCCTCGGCCCCCATCTGGCTCACGCGGTCAAAGTGGTGAATGTAGACGTGGACAAACACCCGAAACAGACGCGACAAAATCTTCTTAGCCACCTGCATGAAGGTCTTAGGGAAGGGAGTACCTGGGAGTCAAACAGATGGAGACAGGAGGGCACCACAGTCAGTCCAGCATGAGTTTTGTTCTGTTTGCTTCACAGACGAGAATTCATTTAAAAAGCCGATGTGCTTCATGAAGTTGTCATAGAACATTGGAATCAACCTTTGATATTTTAACCTTTTCTGTCCTCAGGCTGGGTACAGGCATAATTAGGGAATCCGCCTCACTTCACTTGTGATGGAAAATCAACACAACTTTATCTGAGGGATAAGCCTCGGCTCTGAGCGGGCGATTTATTCAGAATGTCGTTTTGCTTTGACTAATTCAATGATATTTCAGGAATCTGTTCCAGGGGACAGACACGTCAGAGGTCGTTTCTATTCTTAGCCTGCTGTGCATTGTGTGACCCATTTTTTAATCCATTGCTTGGATGTTTCTGTAGTTAGTCAGATGGCAATCCACGGCACGGGGCATGCACACAGAGATAAGACAAAACCCAGAATGCCGCAGCAGCAGACGATAAGCTGATGGCATTTATGATGCGCAATATATGTGGCCTTACAGATTGAATCATTCAGTCCTCTTCTATGTTATCTGAAGAATAGTAGCTTTAGATTTTAGACGCCTCCACTTCGCAGGAAATTATCTAGATCTAATCGTAATTTGCTTTGTGTTCATTATACAGTATGTTAATCATTAAAGAGGCTTTTTCAAATCTTTCTTGTGACCACTGCTTACATGGTCAGTCCAGTGGGAGAACAATAAATCCTGTAGGTCATTTATTGCATAAAATACCAAGTTTTTTTCCCATTACAGCAGCTTTTCTGAGGCTTTCTGACTTGTAAACCATCAACATACCAACACAGTATAATTAAACTGACCAATGAAAGATTGAAAAGAAAAGTAAATAGAGACATTTTCACCTATTTTTTTACGAAAACAATTTACGTAATGCAATAAACAGTATCTGATAAGAATAAAGCATAACTATTACCTGGAGAAAACAATAATTATGCATGTTGTAAGGAAATCTGAGTTTGCTGTTACTGTGTGTGTCCTTCATGAATGTGTAACAGATTGTTCACTTCCCCTCATATTACTTGGAGTTGTGCATTTTCTGTTATTTGACCCATGACCAGGAGTGAAAGCATCGACGCTTAAAAGGCTGTAGCGTCTGTGAACGGGGCGCCTGCTCTTCCAACTGAGATGAACTGATAGTTTGAATAAGAGACTGTATCACACATGATCTCTGTAACTAGTTTGACCTGTTACTGGCTGCACAGACTACACTTGGATGTTCTTTATCTGGGTTTTCACAGCACCCACAACCTGAGAATGTATTTCTATCAAGTCTATTATTTAACCTGGAACAACTATTCTTTACATGGGGAAAAATCCCCAATGAATTGATTAAGAATTAAATTGAGAAAATACATGAATAAACACCAGAGAAATAATGTGAAGTAAAAATAAAACAATCTTTGCATCTTGTAAAATCCTGGGCCATTTTACTTGTTTTTGTAAAAATCAACATAATTCTGTGTCTTACTAGATGCAATCAATCAGAACTCTAAATAAAAGCTAAGTGGGGCACTGGATTGGCTTGGAGATCAAGACACAGGCCTAAAATACAGAGAGACATTCCTTAGTTTGACTCCCAGTCTTCACTAATCACTGCATGTCATCCTCTGCTCTCTTCATTTCCTGTCTCTCTACAAGTGTTCTGTCTAATAAGGCAAAAAAGCAGCGAAAAATAACAGTTTTTAAGAAATCTTAATATAACATCAGTGTTTCTTCCTGTTTTAAATCAACTTACAGTCTCTTATATGTGAGTGATCCCATCACACCGACTGAAACTTGCTGATATGAGCATTTAAAACCCTGATTGGCCTTCTTGCATTGAGAGAGGCGGGGCTTGTATAAAAAAAAACGATTATTTAGGCTGTGCTGCAACGTGCTGTGTTACTTTTTCCTCTAATGTAAATTTCCTTGAAGCCTGACAGACTTAAGGTAAGAAGGTGTGTCGTATTGCTACTTTGCTGTGTTAGTAAAATACACAGGAAGATAACATCAGTATGATACTTAAACTGGAGGACATAAAGTTGTTTGTGGACCAACAGAACAGGATAACTAAAGGTTATTCGTGTATTTTTTCACTTAACACTTTATGCCACCCTTGTAAAAGTCAGTGCCCGAGTTTGGATAAAAAGATGAAGCATCACCTCTAACGCCCGAGTGTCTTTGTCTGTCACTGCTTATAACTGTTAGTCAGACATGAGAGGAGCTTTGAATGCTGTTCAAAAAAGAACAATTGATTTGTGACGAAGGTTTGGCTCTGGTCATTATGCAATCGTGCTCGAGGGGCAGAAAATTAACTAAATTATGTAATGCCAATTAGAGTAATGATGTTACAGGTATGTGATTACTGTCTATGAATGGGTGGTGGCTTGGGAGTTCTCTGCATGACTCATGAATTTGGACCAACCCCTAAGATCCTGCACAACAAAGAAAGTTTCTAATAGTGGAAACACTCCTCTATGAAGTCTGAAGAGGGCTGGATCTAAATCTGGACAGGAGTGAAGACTTTAAAGAACCAAAGTCTAAAAGCACCATCTGTAGTGTATCTCACACTTACCAATGTTGGTGGGGAAGATGTTCTCATTGTTGATTTGTACCTCGATCCAGTCCATGAGCAGGCTCATATATTTGGGGGCTGGCAGCGCTGTCGGTTTCTTGTACTTGTGCTCGTCTTGCCAGCGGTATTCGTACTTGGGCCCCCCGGACATGACAGGACAGGTCTGATCGGTGCAAGAATCGCTGATGGTGCCATAGATGAGGTTGATGCGGTTAAAGAAGTCGACAACGTGGACAGCCACCCAGTCGTTGAGGTCCTCACCGTGGGGCAGCTGCACGGCCTGCTTCAGGTCCAGCCCTGCGTTCAGGGACGCCTGGGCCTTCTTGTGCAGCTCGAAGCGCTGCGTCCCGGGCTCAAACTTGCGCTTCGGCCGGAATGTCCTGTCTTTGTTGAAGACTTGTTTCAGGGCCAAGGACATGGTTGCATGTAGCAGTGGCGGGTGATTGGTTTGAACGCTTCAGGTGAATTATTTACTGCTGAAGTTAAAAGGTTGTGTCAACAGCCAGCACAGAGTCTTTGTTATGATTTGGTCTCTTCTTCTGCTACGCTGTGTATAAATAAAGAAAAGAGAAGAAAAAAGGAGAGCAGTTTGAAATGCTAGTTTTCACTCATATGCAGATCTTCTACTGAGCCTGATGTTTCGGTAACACATCTTCATATAAATTTCAAAATATGTCAAAGTTTGTGATGACAGGTTTTTCACTGACTGCCTTTTCATATTTCTCTTATTGCAAATGTTCATTTTAATCGAAGTTCTTAATGTTTATTTTATGTCACTTTATACATTTTTGTTCTTAGTCTTTTTCTTGATTCCCATCATAGAGGTTTTTACTTCTTTTACCACTTTTACATAGTAAAGAGCTCTTACTTACCTGTTCACTTAAGATTATTTTCTTGTTTTAGTCCATCAGGTTTTACTCTTTCTTTTTACCATTTTTATCTTTATCTCCAGTGTTTCCCAAAAGTGGCTCTTTCCTCACGTAATGTCACAGTATCAGGCCATGTCTCTTTAACAATATATCTTAAATTCTCACTTTGTGTGTGCTTGTGTGTGTGTGTCTGTGTGGGTGAGTGAGAGTGGGTGTGTATCTGTGTGTGTTGGTCCATAAGTGAGTGTGTGGGTGGGAGGGCTGGGTTTTGCTGTTGTTTAATTATTGCTTTTAGTCTGAAAAGTGTGTCTGAAAAGTGCCATACATCAAAGTTGAATTTGAAAGTTTGACAAAAGTTTTACTAATTCTTTTTTTTTCCCCCTATTTCACTGAATTTTAATAGAATAATTTGAGCAGAGACAAATATCAGTACCTCAACAAGTTCTGTCATTTTTCTTAAATTGGTTGTCTGGCATTTGGGATTTAAAAAGCTCTGATTCAATCATTTAGGGGCAGAGGCTAACAGTTATAGGCTTTACCAAGTAACCTTTTCATAATGTTTTTTTAGAAACAACACTAATGGTAGAGTGGTTGGTCAACTAAATGACAGAAAATGCTGAAATACCGAAACAAAATCAGGATACTGTCCAACACATGTGGAAAAAAATCTATACATGTACCTTTTACTCTCAACATGATCAAAGTATTAATTTTTATATCTGATGGCAATT
The DNA here is from genome assembly GCA_962446985.1 of Xyrichtys novacula. Classification (NCBI taxonomy): domain Eukaryota; kingdom Metazoa; phylum Chordata; class Actinopteri; order Labriformes; family Labridae; genus Xyrichtys; species Xyrichtys novacula. The sequence continues at coordinate 29,152,785 of OY660870.1, forward strand.
AATTTAAAAGGTTTCAAAAGAAATAACCTGCAGGCTTAATAGTTTTTCAATGGCTGACTGATTGATTGATTGATGCGTTTAATGTTTTGCAGCCTGAGGCCATCAACATTCAACACAGTAAAGCTGGTGAACTCCTCCCTTTACCAAGTCTTCTGTTACAGTTTTATTTTAGTCCCTTATTAAACATGTAATACGTGAGAGTTGTCTGGGAAATTACACAACAATAGCATTTGTGGCCCAGTTTTGGTTTTACCTTGGGCCTGAAGTTGCATTCAAAGATGTAGGAAAGTAGAAGTCCCACACTAAGAAAATGAGGTCTTAAGGATTTTCTTAAATGTAAAATTAGAGGTCATGTAATAAAATTAACATTATATTTGGTTTGGCCTGTGTGGCTAAGTAAAGTGAGGAGGCCTCAGTTGAGTTTTAGCCTCAACATCTCGGGCAAAAAGACGCGTGTGAAGAGTGACAGCAGCGGGGAGGCGAAGTTACATTAAAGATGAAACATGGCCTTAAAGTGAACATGACTCATTTCCTATTTCAGACACTAACTCAGCGCCGGAACAAGAATCTGCGGAATGACAATAAAACACAGCCTCAAACAAGCATAACGGGACACTGTCAGGACTATTTAGACTTACATTTCACATACTAGCCCCCTCTTAGCAATAATAATGCGGCTCCTGTGTGGTTTAAAGCCCATTTTTCCAGATAAAAGCTCGAGATTAAACAGCGGGGCACATGACGGCAAGTTTATTCGTGACGTGACGAGTTAAGTCGGTCGGACTTGTTGCTTTTCCGAAACAGGTAAAATACAAGAAGGGCGCTATAAAAACACATTACACATCGATAATCCACATGACAGCATCGATATAATCGTCTGAAATCGATTATTATCACAGGCAGACGATCAAACGGTGACGCTTGGTTGAAAGACACTTTACCGACCACAACTTACTTGTTCCGCCTTCCTGTTCCGTCAGTTTCCTTCGATCTTTTATCGATAATTATCAGCTTCTCGGTCAATAGCTTCACGTCAGCGACATGCACGGACTACATTATGGATACATAGATCGAAACATGTTGTAATATTACTGTTAATTCAATAAACATGTCACTTTGATGTAGAAACTGCCGTCTGACTCCTCCCTGCCGACCGAAAAGTACACCAGCACCAGGCTAGATACATTGGTGTTAACTTCCGGGGAGACCTTTCAAATTAATGTACCTCTTTGACAACTATATGTGAGAAATGTTGTAGGGTTCTTGTATTGTCTGGGTTTCTTATGACAAATGAAATTGGCCTTCAATTCAGAGGCTTTGTTTTCAGCTGAGCTTTTGTTTTTTTATTTGTTTTTATTTCCAAGTGCTGATGTTCTGTGTTTTACGACAGTTTGTCAAAGCACTTTGTTAACTTCTGTCTTTAAAAGTGCTATAAGAAATAGTTATTATTATCATTAGTATATTGTTATAAAATTGTAAGCACTAAACTTACTCTCTTTCAGCAGTTGTTTGTTTGTAGCGAGACCTCGGGCCAGTCCATTACAGACTACAGTGGGGTGATGCAGCTCAAGGAAGAACATTAATGATCATGTCTTCATGGAAATTCAATCAGACCGAGATGCTAAGGCAGAAGAACTACGGTGTCTGCACTGCAAAATGATCAATATGGTGGTTATTACTTCAAGGAAATTATAAAGTAATGATCATAAATGTTCTTCCTTGAGCTGCGTCAACCCACTGTAGTCCGTAAAAGGACTGGCTCGAGGTCTCGCTACAAACAAGCAGCTGCTGGAAGAGAGTAGGTGAGTTGTGTTGAGTCTCTTTGCTAAAGAAATTAGGCAAAGCTAAAAAGATGTTTGGTGGTTAGTACTGTGGCTGGGACCCTATATGTACTGTTGATGAAGTTAGGTGCTGTTCTGAGCATTATTTGTGGCTATAGAGTGGCGTTTTGGTTGAGGTTTGTGTGTGGTTCTATAGACTGCTGTGTATTGCAGTCCCCAAATTAATTTTACGCCGGAATATCCCTTTAAAGTCCATGATATCAATATGCACCAATATTCACACTGCAGAATTCTGACAAAATCTCTCCACTCTTATTTTGAAGAGTAATTCCACAGTTTCCGGTCAGTGTTGCCTGGGAGCTCAAAAATGTTTCCTGTGATACAGTCTGTCAGTGAGTGCCCCTGACTGGCTGACCGCATTAATTTTATAACAGTGGATGTCATAATAAACCAAATGGGATCATGTTTGGCTCACTGACAGGAAAACCAAAGATAATACCCTTGTCAAATCATTTCAAATCGAGATTTTAATCCTGAAAGATATTCATACCCTTGTAAACTGTATTCCAACACCTTTAGACTATTTGGATTTATGCTGACAATGTAAAATAAATTGAAAACTGCTTATATTTGGACATCTGTCATTTTATTTTATGGCATTTGAATGTAGCAGTGACAATAATAATATAAGATAAGATAAGATACTCCTTTATTAGTCCTACAAGGCGAAATTCCTATTTACAGTTCATCCTTTCCAAGAAACATACAGTAGACAGATGCATACAGGGTGACAGGAACAGGAGAACTGTAGGATCACCAGCCTGACTGGCGCTCCCTTCTTAGATGAGAAAAAGGAGAACAGGAGAAAAGAAGAGGGGGAAAAAAGGCAACTCCAAACTCTGCTCCCATAGGGGGGCACAGTGTGGGATCAGTAAAAAAAAACACCTTAGCACGAAGCGACATAATAAGACATTACAACAAAAAAATACTCGAGAACTTGCACATGATGCTTTGGAAGCCTGTACAAGGCATGTATGCAGGGTGTAATTCCCAAAATTAGTTTTGCACTTTGTCAAATTTGGGGGTTTTATGTTGTTCTTGTCTCATTCTGCAAGTTGGTCATCTTTCCAGTAAGTCGACAGTAAAAGTTATAAGTGATTGATTTACCGAACTTCTGTATGGGTTATACTTAAAATGCATCAATAACTCCATATAATGGTCATAGTGAATTATTTTAACTAGGTTTGATGAGAAAACATGCACAATCAGTTAACAAAATGAATCACATTCGAGTATAATGAAAAGGAAATACTCAGTTTGATTAATGGTTAGAAACCAGAATACAAAAGTACAATTTTATCGCTTCCTCTTTTTATATGATCTGGCATAAAGAAAAGCTACAAACTACTGCAATGTTTTGGCATACTCTGAAGTATTACCTTGGAAATGCACACCACACTCTCATTATACTCCTAAATACCAGAATACAAAATAAGATATTTCATCAATGTAAAGACGTCAACAACGTCGACATTCAATCGTCGACAGATGGACACAGGCTCCCCTTACATGGCTGACACACTGAAGTCCAATTTACAAATGCACATTTATTGTCTCTGAGGCCTGTTCAGCCGTATTAGTTCTGTAGTTGAAACTGGTCAGTGTGCAGCAATCATAAAAAGCTCTTTGTTTTGGTTGTTTAATGGCTGGTTGAAAGGATGCTTTGTGCAGCACTGGGACAGAAAGTGCCTTGTTTTCGGTTTATTAAGGCGCAGCAGCAGCAGCAGCGGCTGCAGCTTCCTCAGCCTTGGCCTTGTTGGATATGGAGTAATAATAAGACCTCATGGACTCTTCAACCTTCTTGAAGTCAGGACGATCCTCGTGTCTGGTGAGAAGGGAGGAAGGAGGGTTAGATCAGCTTTGGGATTTACAGAGGGTGGTCGACCGTGTTCCCACATCACCACTTTTCTATGTCACTTTCAGGGAGGACAGCTTCAATACTGTTTTAATATTGTACAGTTGTGCTCCATGTGCAGTAATGTGCTTGTGGGGGTCAAGAGGGAAGATCCCCTCTTATTGCATGTGCCTGACTAGGTGTATTTGCAGGTGCAATTGAACTGGTCCATTCTCCCTTGTGTAGGTAAGCAAGCACTGGGCAAGAACCAATTTATTCACCAAAGTTTGTCCATCTCCATTGGTGGCATTATGCTTACTTTCAGCTAGTTACTAACAGACCTTCTTGCAGTTGACTTATTGACCTGGTCACATACCAAAACAAAACAATAGAGAAATAAGTTAGCAAGAATATAACTGATTGAATATCAAACAGTAAACGTATGGACAAATTTACAGCTCTTTTCTTAGGTGAGGTTTTGATCTCTACCCAGCTTTCTTGGACACATTCATGCTGTTTGACTTCAAGGTCAAAACCTGGTGTACAACTTATAGAGCATGTACAGTACAGAGTGTTAATTAGAGTGAACACATGCCAGAGAAAATAAAGCTTCAAATGCATCATAATGGTATTTTAGGACAACTTTGAGAAATTTGACTTAGTGGGATTTCAGTCACACTAACGTGTTTATTTGTAAAGGAAAAGTCCAGATTGTGTCAGACAAATGCAAAAGATCTCTTTTTTTTTCTAGCACCACATAAATGTGCTGTTAAAATTACAGAAATCCAAGAGGCTTTCAAACTGTTTTTAAACTGCCGCCAGAAGCAGACCTCCATTAAACACAGCTTGATGTGCACTGGTGCCAAATGTCAAAGAACAGGGGCCCTTCTTATTCTTTTAGCCCTCCAGGAGACTGAGCGTACCACTCTTCAGGTGATGATAGTGTTTAATAAATATGAACAGGAGACAAACAGTGCCTTACTTGTGAGTCCAGCATTCTTTCATCACTGCATACATCCTCTCTGGACATGCTGGTGGACTCTCCATGCGGTTCCCCTCATCAATAAAGCGCATAACATCTGTTCCTTTCATTTTCTGCAGAAAGGCGAGACGTAAATAGAGCTGTAATAGCATTTAAATCGAGGGTGAGTCCTGACTGTGATGGAGAGATGCATGGTACCTTGTAAGGTTTCCCGCCATAGGAAAAGGCCTCCCACATGGTGACACCAAAACTCCACACATCACTTTTACTGGAGAATTTGTGGTAGTGGACACACTCTGGAGCATACCATTTCAACGGCCATTTACCTGAAGAACGAGCCTGTACGAAACAAAAGTTATGAGTACTACGAGCATGTAGATGATTCACAAAGGCAGTTATCATCTGTTTTAACAGGGGTCTAAAATGGACTTTCATTCTCAATAGTTATGCAGAATTTTCATGGAATATTTTGACAAAAATGAATATTTACCACTTATAACTTTTGCTGAATGACAACAATGTAAGCTTATGAGCACACCTTACTTGCACATCTGCAATTTTTACCATTTATCTGTAGATCTGTGTAACTAGATCTCCTTTTTAAACATTTCTGTGTAGATTTACGTGTCTAGATCTTATTTTCAAACATTTATCTGTAGATCTGTGTGACTAGATCTCATTTTTAACACTCACCTGTAGACCTTTTTTTAACATTGATCTATTTATCTATATGGCTAGATTACCTTGTTTGTACTTCTGTCAATCTTCTCTACATTCTTGTAACTTTGTCCTGTAGTGAAACACACATGAGGTCTTTCTGCCTTTGCGTGTACCTTGTAATAGTTATCATCCGCCCCCAGCGCCTTGGAGAGCCCAAAGTCGCTGATCTTGGCGAACTGCTGGCTGACCAGCAGGACGTTACGAGCCGCCAAGTCTCTGTGCACAAAGTTCTTCTCTTCCAGGTACTTCATTCCCAGTGACACCTGGTGCATCAGGCCAACAATGTTCTCCACACTTACAGTATCTCTGTGGAGACAGAATACCATTGTAAATCACTTTGATGATTGTAACTGCTCATAGAAAATCCAACAAATAAAACAATCCGAGGAGTAAAATCCTCTTTTGGTTCAACAGCTCTTAGCATAATGAAATGTCTAGACTACATTATATTGAGCTCTGCATTTCAAGCCATACAACTGAACCTGTCTGGGTTAGAAAATTGCATAAATTTCAATTTCAATACTGTGTAAAATATATAGACTTGCTTATGGCAATCCTGTGTCCGTATGAGTAGAAATCAATAAAATAAATTTGACTTTGCCAAGCTTGTGGAGAATTGAAGTGAAATATGATTCTATCTATTTCAATAGTTTTAAAATGTTTTTGTTTTTGTGTCTCTGGTTTATAAATAAAGGACAGTGAGTATTCTGAACATTAAATACATTATGTAACAAAATAAAATGGTCCTCCAGAGAATCCTTCACATTCATGTAACATTAACATGTAGCTTCATTCACCTGTAATTCTCTATATCCAGATGGAGTCCCTAATAAACTGTGAAATGAACTCACTTGTGTGAGGAGAGGTATTTATTGAGAGGTCCAGCAGAGGCCATCTCCATCACCAGCATCAGGCTCTCAGCGTTGCACAGCCCCAGCATGCGGACAATATAAGGATTACTGAGCTGGTACATGATCTCTGCCTCCCTCATCATCTCCTCCTTCACAGTCTTTTCATTTTCGCTCTTCAGCACTTTGATGGCAACATCTATCTGGCCCCTGAGAGCAAATAAAACAAAATCCTTGGGTTAAAGTCTGATCTTAAAATCAAATACTGAGCTGAAGTAAAAGTTTGATAAAATGTTGTTTTATTTCCTCACGATTCAGTCTTGAGCACTCCTTTCTTTACACAGCCGAAGTTCCCTGAGCCGAGCTCCACCTCATCGATCAGCAGCTGAGTCCTCTTTATGTTAAACTTCCTCACTTCATTGGGGTTGTGGTACGGGTTGAATCCATTGCAGTCCATCGGCAGAGGGTCACGGTCCACAGGAACACTGTTTGCTGTTGCTGTGACAGCTGGAGTGACAAGTGGAGGTGCAAAAATCATGACTTACTAAACCACTTCCCAACTCAGCTGCACTTTTTATAAGGGCGCTTGAAATAAATATTTATTAACAGTTAATAAGCCACTTATGAGACCTTATAAAATCCTTATAAACATTAGTAAGTGTTATAACGGTGCAAAGGAGCATTGTTAGCTGTTGTGCATGAAAAAAGATTCATCCTCACAAGACAATCTGAACCTTTTAAAGTCTTTTTTGTGTTATTTAACATCTAACTAAAGTAAATGAAGGGTCTTTAAATAGTTAAGATGAAAGTCAATGATTAAAGGGGAGCTTCTAAGCAATAATGAATGTAATTTATGATTTTAATAAAGGCACATACATCTTATTACCTTTAAAAGCAGCCTATTTGCCGTAGTTGAAAACAAAAGCTGTGACCTTAAAGGACACCCTTCTCCGTGGAAAAACAATAAACTACAGACAGGCTTTTGTAGACGTGCTTGCCTCTAAACTAGAACTGTAAGCAGGATCTTTAAAAACAATCTTTTGAGCTTAATCAGTAATCTGGTCTTCAGCTTAGTTTTTTTCATTAATGCCTCCTCAAACTGGAACAACGCATGGCTGGCTGAGTTATTATCACATCACGGAGCTACTGTCCTGGGACCCAGAAACGAAATTGTTTGAGTATTTCTGTGTGTCTTTTGTAGTGGACATCAGGACATATCCGACGACAGTTGTGCTGTAACATCATGACCAAATAAAACCATCATGGAAATTAATTTTTAAAAAGTAACCGTGTTTGTGTCTCTTTCCCCAAAAAAATCTTTGGGGTGAAAAACAAAGTTTAAAAATGTTAATTCACTGGAAAAGCAGGCTTTTCCTGGTATTTACAGATTTATTTTTTCCTGTTAAAATTAAATCGATTAAGGAGTTGTTTTAGTTGGTTGTACTTCATATGACTGACCTTTGGGTGGCGGTGTGTATCCATTTTGACCGGCCCGCCTCTGAAATAGTTACACAAAAGTGAGTCTCTTATAATGAAAATACAGCAAGGTAATTAACATACAGGATTAGGTTAATACTCACTGTGGCAGGAAGGCTGGGTGCCTCTGAAAGATTATGATAGAAAAAAGGAATTTATCAATAACTTGAGAGGTGAGTTTGGAAATGGAACAAGTAATCAATCATGAACTGGAAAACCAATGTAGATGTTTCATATTGTTTACATATGTGAGAAAAGGAAACAAGGAGTTCAGTACTTTCAGCTTTGCCGTTAAGACACGCCTCCCCGAGAACAGTTACCAGCCCATCAGCTTTCATCTTCAGGTACTCAACCAGCTACAGAGGACAAGATTAACACTGAAATTTAGATTCAACAGCAGCCAGAGAGGTCATGTCCCGTGTCTGAATCAAAAATAATCTCTGCTCATGTGTGACTTTGCTTTTGAAAGGTCTCTCCTTATGTTCGGTATGTGGTGTAACTCTTATGAGGGTCTTCATCTGCCTGAACTTCACCAGCTTACATCAGATTAGCTACCTGTATGTATATCCTGATGTGTGGCTGAAACAGTCATGCTTGATTTTGTTTATTCCATCATGAACTTACTACACATTAAAGCTTTTAAATCTGGCTTTGGCTGATAGTTTATCTCTGATGATCGTGGCTCTCACCTGCCAGATGGTGTCAAACTTGGTTCCCTCTGGCATGGAGTATTTCCCTGATTTGTCGTGAAGGATCTGATAGTGGTACACGGTTTTCCCATACATCATGGAGAGAGCAAAAGTGCCGGACTCCTCTCTGTCTCTCACGCTGAGGAAAAACAAAAATAAAAACAGTGTTGCTCAAGATTTTAAAAACTGAATGATGAAGAAACGTAAAAGAAAGCATCAGAGTGAGGAACTTACAGAAACTTGCCATCTGGTTGCGCTCCAGAGTAAAGTCTCCTCTCACCTTCCTGGCGGGTAATTTTACCGTGATACCAGGGCATCTTCTCATGGGCTGTTGTGGCGATCAGTTTCTCCAGCTGGGGGGCCTGGCTGATGATGGCCTGCTCCATGGCCTCACCCTGAGAAAGAAAAGCACCAAGACAGACACGGACAAAAAAACCTCTTCATTTTAAAGCTTATTTTACTATTTCAGATCTATATCAAACATTGTGCTTTAATTAGAAATAATGTAAGAGTGACTTTTTCTGTAGTGTGAAATTAGTGTGGCACACATTCAATGAATATGTTGGTCTTTTGTAATTTTGTGCTACTTTGTCCCTGTAGGCTACCGTAGTTTAGCTGCTGCTGCAGCATCTTCCTGCTTCCCGCTTCTGCCATGATGGGAAATAACACCTTCACTCTTTTGAAGGCACTTTTCACTTCACAAAATCCCAGATAGCTCAGTAAAGAAGTCAAAAGTAATACTCACTTTGTGTCAAACAGATTTCAAATAATGTACTTTTATGTTTTCAATGGCTTACATGTGTAGCATTCATGCCTAATCTAGAGAAAAGAAAGCACCAAGAAAACGGTCAAAATTGAGCAAAATGTCAAAGTGTGCAGCTAACCAAGAGATCGCAGAGTAGAAGTAGCTTCAACAATCAATTGTATGTCTAATTTTGTGCAAATAAAAATAACAAATAACAAAAATACCAAATAACTTCTGATGGCTAACAGCAGCAGATGCCACACTGAAAACGCCTTCTCAACCGAACTTTTGGTTGACCTAACAACAGCTAAAGGTTTAGAGTGGAGGCTGTGTCTTTACTGCTGAAATAACTGTAGCCTTAATATCTTCAAAATGAAGCTTTAGTAAAATAAATTCACTTTTTGTACAGTGTAGGGCGATGTGGAAACAAGCTATTCAGACCAAAACTGTTTTTTAACCAGGTGACGAGCATGTTGATTTATGAGCTCTCTGAACGGGAGTGTAAGTGGTTTTTGGTGCTTTTGGAGTCAGCCTCAAGCACTTCTGCATAGGCCTTGTTTCTCATTACAGGAGGTTACTGCTATGACTGCCATTTTAGGCCAACAATAGTAACACATTTAACTAAATATTTATCGACAGGGGAGGAAATTCCTGTACTGACTGGCATGGTACCTTCAACTATTTCACCTAAACCTGTACATCTTGTTTGATCATCTGAACTTTTTCTATGATTTAGAGTAAACTCTAAGTTTTTAAACCTGTTTTAATGTATTTAATGTCTTTATTTTTTTTTTATGAACAAATCTCTCTTTTACCATAACTCCTGAAAATCCCAACCTAAACTCGTAACAGGAGAGGTTTGCTGTCGGGCTTCCTGATTAAAGTTAGTTGATATAAAACAAAAAGCTTTAAATTCTGTAAATCTCACAGACGCTGTTTGATATAAAATCTAAATCTGTCTAGCTTCAATTCTTTTTCAAAAATAGTTGCTAAATATGCTGTAAAAGTAGAGTGCTAATACCAAAAATATGACAGCAGAAGGCTCCTTGAGTTGTCTATTACTCAGTGGAAATATAAACACCTTTGTTCTGTTATTATGTTTCTTTCAAATGTTTCACTTTTTTAAATTTGTAAAGATTGTAAACTGATGAAGTTGAAGGTTTTGATCCTCAGGAGCAGCAGGCCTCACCTCCAGGTTCCAGGTCTGCCTCACGTACTCCCTCAGCATGTTATCTCTCAGGTTGTCGAACACACCGGGCCGTATCTGGGTGTCTGGGGGGCGCAGACATGGTTTCTTCAGAGCGCACACCATCCCGTCAGAGTCTTTGCTGTAAAACTCGCAGAGCTCTGCCGGCCCGCAGTGAGGCTTCCCTCCTGAGATGCAGTAGGTCCCGTTGAGCTGCTTCTCTATGGGGTAATGGTGGAACTCCAGGTTCCACACAACAGACAGAACGTAGCCTCCGAGACTGCGCAGACACTGCCGCAGTAAAAATAGCCCGTCGGCCATCCCTGCCAGCTTCAGATGCTGCTCAGCGTCAGAGCGACTGATGCTGCCGTAGAAGAAGGGCAGCTCGACCGCCGGGTCAGTGGACATGGTGAGACCAGGGAGAGGGGGGGAGCTGGATCACTGCTCAGAGTCCTGGATGCAGAAAGAGAGACAAAAAGAAAAGCACTCGGGCAAACTCTACACAGGAAATCAGGAGAAAGTTTTCAGAAATGAGTGAATCTAGTTTTCCCAGTTCTGTCAGAACACCCACTGATTAAAAAAAACCCGTCTATGACCTCTTACATCTAACATTTAAACCCCCACATGCAATCTAACCTCTGCTCAACTTTCTCTAATTATTCATCTACCAATGACAAAATCACCACAGACACACTTTCAGTAGGAACAACAAAACTCTGTCTTTGTCTTCCCAACATACTAAGATCTGATCAAGCTGATAATATTACTGCAGAGACAGTTTGTCATATCAAAGAAACAGCATTTTACCAGCAAGCTCGGCTCTACAGACAAGCCTTTAGGTGCTTTATGCCTGGATAAGACTCTTAGCAAGAGGCACCCACACTGTGTGTCTGCCTGATGCATGCAGATTAACAACTGGAGACAAAAAAGCCACAACAGGAAGTCACAATCCGCCCTCACAGCCTCCTTTCTCCAGCTTCTTGCTCTTCCGTTGAGCAGGTGCTGATTTTCACTTCTAGATCATTCCTTCTGCTTCAGAATTTTAAGTTTTTACATTTTTCTTCTCTGGGGAAGAGAAGTTTTGGAGGGGATTTACCAGGCAATGTAGTTAAAAACAACTTCTGTGTGCTGTTGTAGATGATTTAGTAGAAAACGGTTTGAGGTGACATGAGGCTGTAAAATGAGATTAAAATCATCAGATTTTGGTTGCAACAAGGAACGGTTATGTGATAACAGACGGAAAATACTTGTAGGAGTTCAAAACAAACACTGACAGCGATCATACACGTCAGCTCACATTCATAACGCTGTAAACATGCAGAAGTAGGGACATCAAAATACAAAGAAGGTAAAAGTTTTCAGAGTATTTTATCAATCTCAATCTTGATTTTGTCTCCCTGTTAGACTCGACAGTCTGCTTACGTGTCCTGTCAGATAAATGCACCACCCTTAAATTGGTCAAATCTGAACAGTTGAGAGCTGTAGTATGTTTATATTTTATGCTTCAAATTGACTGTCTAAAATCAGGTATAAGGTGTTAAAACCTCAGCTTCCTGGCTACATACCTGTTTCTCTGCCCCAACCACAGTGGATAACTGAGCAGAAACACACAGCTGCCACAAAACTTAAACTTTGCTGTGGTTTGACCCTCGTCTAACCAGAACAGAGGCCCCCAGACCATACGGTGTGGACAAACAGACATATCCCCCCATGTTTAAAGACGAGCTGTGACTCAGTACAGGGTCTCATCAGCTGAGCACATTTATCCTGTCAAGGTCTAAATCACCACAGATTTTGGCGCCCCCTGTGTACAATATTATACATCTTTTCTTCATGCTGATCTTGTCCTGTGTGTGTCCGAGCAGTAAGTCATTTCAAAGTCTCCCCTTTCTGGAAAAAGACTGTTTCTTCAGTGCGTTATCAACTGTATTTTCCGATACCCACCCTCTTATAGCAGCTGCAGGCATTAAAAATTCCAGTATTGAAATAGTCAGTCTCGCAATGCAGAAAGAGGCGTATAGTGTACAGCCCCGTATAGAGGCTATAGTCCTCGACGCGGCGGTTGCTGGTTCTCTGCTGAATGTCTTCCTCCACTCTTTACCCCCATATTTCCTGTCTCTCTTCAGCTTTCCTATCTAATAAAAGCACCAAAACATAAAAAGATAGTTGTCAAGAATTTGCTCTTGAAGGTCGTAGGGAGGCATCGCTACATATTTCAGTCTGTTTCATAAGCGGTAAAGACTTCTTTATGGGAGCTTTAATTTGACTAAAATTAGGTTTTTGCAGGACTTCTGCATTGAGTATTTGTGTAATACAGACTCACCCCCATAACATAACCTGAATTATGACACTGCTCTAATGACAATATAGTACTCATGCTGCATCAAACATCAGAATTTATTTGTAGGTTTCAATTTCAGTGTAAATTCACTTCTGATCTGTGAGTTTTGATGTTTACCCATTGAGCAATAGATGGCTATTAAACGTCGTTTTTTTTTAGATCTAATTTCAAGCATCTAGATTCTGTATATTTTTTGCACTTTAACCCATTATTTGATAACTATTTATTTCAAAAAGCAACTGTGAGTCCCATAACTAATCTCCAAGTACTTAACCAAAATAATTATGATAGCTGTTGAGCAATATACAGTGTAGTATAGATATAGCCCAGATTTAGACTTGGTCTAAATTTTTTAGATTAAATTTTTAGACCTGTGGTAGCCTGATTTTAGACCAGTTGTCTAGGCTACATTTAGATGTCTATTAGACCTCTTTTAGACCAAAAAATGCTCAGTGAGTAGTTTGGCCTACCTTGACCTTTCACCTTATGATGAATCGATGAATCCTTCCAGGTTTAAGAAACCACCTGTTTTACTTGAGTCTTTAAAGAGATGTCATTAACTCCCTTTAATTTGTCACATGTTTTGTCTTTAGTTCAAATCATCACCACTGGTTGTTTGCCAGCGAGACATAAAACTTTAAACACAGACAGCAGCAGCCAAGTCTTCACTCAGCTTGTGGTCCTTATTAAAACGTTCATTTCATAGTTCTTTCTTTTAGCTCCAAACCTATGGACCACAAAAAGACACTTAAGAAGACAGAAAATACCTGAATAGCGTGCATAATTAAAATGTGCCTCTTGAACGCATGAGGAGTTGCAGAGTAAGCAGACAGAGACGCAGTGAGCTGTGGAAACCAACCTGTGAGTCACTCTGAAAGCAGTGGAGTACAGCACGAACACAGGCCAAAATCTACAAGCTCGAGTGATTGTTTTCCACAGAGAAGGATGTGATTGAGGTCGTGGGGTTCATTTACAGTCCATGTAATCATTCACCAAACTAAAATTCTGATTGGTTGGTCAGTTGCTGTATATTATGTTTGATTAGCTTAATATCATGGGGAGATTTCATAGTAAAGAACGGAACGAAACTTCAGACAAGAGCTGCTCAGATCTTAAAATGTCTAATGAGACTGCATCACTGTATCAACATGTGGAGCAGACTCATACTCATGAATCCTGATGGCGGCATGGTGAGCTCTGAGAGGTTTGATCGTAGGTGTTCATTTAAACCACCTAATAGCATCATATGGAAGATTAGGGGAAATTTTGACCTTTCAGCCTAAAGCTTAAATATGTGTTTCCCAAGATGCCACTCTGCCCCATAAGACTATCGTATCTGAGGTAACTGTAAAAACCTGTGATATGCACGTGGCCTTGGAGGAAAAGATGACAAGATCACCAAAGTTTAAAGGGATCATCCTCGAGCGAAAATTCATCTCTTAAAAAAATGGACTAAATTATATTTTTCATTTTATATCAATATGACAAGCTTTTCTGTTTTAGTGAAAGATTATGAATCAATTTTGTATAAATTAAGTCATTAAATTTCTTGTGTTCTGTGAGAGCTGGCAGAAGTCACACAACTGGTAAGATCTAAAACATGTCAAAGGTGTTACACTTCTGCTGTTTATGCACTGTTTGTGCACGCTATCTATTTTTTTATACTTCATAGTTAAAAAAACAAAACAAAAAAAAAACACCAAAATGCAAATTTTTGAAATGGTCAAAAACTCCTCCAAATGTGTGTGTTATTCCTGTTATCATAAAATTAAGCTAAAATTAGAAAAAGATCATCAATCTGAAAAAAAAAATTGAATTGTGTCTGTGCCAATTAATCAAGATCCAACCTTATGAACTGTTTCTACTCAGGACTTCATTATCGTTCCAACATTAATGTCAGGTAGGGGCCGTATGATCGCTCAAAAACTCTGAGTATTTTTAGCTTTTTTTCTCTCATGTACCAAAAGTGTGAAGAGCATTTTAAAGCCAATGACTCGATTCGCGAACTAATAAAAACCTTGTTTTCTGTAGATTACGTGGCTCAAATTAAATCAAGAACATTCCTGTGATAACTATGCAGCTATTGCAGTTATTTCAGGTCATGACTATTTATATTGTGCTATCAGGAAGTCAGTTCAGGATGACGCAAGTCCAGAAATTTCTCTATACGTACACAGAACAACATTTCAGACCATTGGCATTCAACAATAGACATTGTGTCCTCTGACTCTGAACAAGAAATCACTTTTCCTTAATCTGGTCTTTGTTTCAGCCATAGTTTAAAATAAATAGAGACTCTGATTCGATGCTGATCTGCCTCAGATCAGAGATGCAGAAATGCCCCAAACTAAAGCGTAATTTCCTGCATCAGCTGAAAAGACTGACATTTAAATAAACAGTTTTTCTTTATCAGGATTTACATTGTGTTCTACCAAAACAAAACAGGCTTTTAAAGATATAAATCAACACTCAAAGAGTGAAGTTTGTCACCACTTATGTGAGCATTTTAAAGCCTAAATACTGTTATTCATGAAACAAAGATAACACTAGCAGAACGGGCTGTTTCTATTGATTAAAATGAGCTGCACTAAACTAAGTGAGACTTTGCTGGCATGAGGCCTTTTAAGTGTCAACTTTGGCTTAATCTGAAACTGGATGTAATGATCAAATTGCCTGAAAACAGTGTTACAACCATGTTCTGTAGATAAAAACCTATTTCTGCTGCCCAGGCAGATATCGCCTGACAATGGCAGGAACATTTCGCAGATACGCTTCAGTCCAGAACAAAAATACATCCAGTAATTTCAGGAAAACTTACTATCGATAAAAACACACACGCTTAGACCACTTTTCTGGATAAGAGCTACCCATTTTGGGGTTTTCTATTCCAAGACACAATGAAAACAGCTATTTATATTTAGCACATGTAATCTCTGTTTTTGTGAACAGACTAAAGCAACAACGCCTCGGCCCAGCTTCGGCTCACACACACACACATACACATTCAATCTGTTTTATGTTGGCTGAACAGCAACTGGGGAATTTCAAACCTCCATTTAAACTGAGGATTTTTACTTCAATACTCTAAAATTTCAAATATTACACATTACCACAGAATCACAAAATCAAAATAAGAAAACTCCTGGCTCATTTAAAGTTGTGTCAAAGGGTGAATAACTTCTGTAAAATGTGAAAATGCACTTTTATACTTTTTTAAATACAGCTGTTCTTCACACTGACTCCTACTTAGGCATACTATCTTTTTTCTCAACTCTCTAAGTGTGTGTAAACACTGTCTGTTTCTGCTGATGCATCGGATAAAACAAATGAATCGACTTACTTTTCCCCGCAGAGTGGAGAGAAGCTGTCACCTCAGACACGCAGATGTATCTGTTCATCTGACAGCAGTGGAAGGTGCTTTGAACAAGCGAGAGTTACAGAGGATGACACACACTCTCACACACAAAGGCAAAAATACACACACACATAGATACACACACACAACTTTGAAACCAACTTGTTGTCTGTGAAATTGTTCTTTTACACTCTTATCAGCTATTAAAAACTCAGTAATGTTTTATCAAAACACAGTACAGGCCTATTTTTATTTATTATTTTTATACCTACAGAAGGAGCAGGATACCTTCCAAAGAGGCCACAAGCTCTTACCACCATGTTTATCCCATAGCACATGTGCATTTTTGTATAATCCAGTGAGTGGCTCCCTAAAACGTATCTGAAGACATGCAGAGTACCAAAGATGAAGTATTGCAATAGTTTTTATGGTAAAAACTTTAAACAGAGCATATAGGTGACTGATCATGCATTACAGGAGATTGTTGACCTCAAAGGTCACTGTCACTTCGCTGACAGAGGTGAGCAGGGGAGCGTTTCAGTCCAGAATCTGAAAAAATATTGCTACATGTGCATTTTCACACACTGTGCTTTTCTACTTACCTCATTTGGGTGGTTAATAGCAGCACTGCAGGTGGTGATATGTCACAGTGACCTACCTATTGCTTCCTTTTCTAGATGGCAGGAAACGACCCCTTCATCTTTTTTTTCCTGCAACACAAAAAACAGCATTTGTTTGTTTGTAAAAAGATATGTTTATGTCCACTTGGGGAATGCGTTGAACAGTTTCTTTTGTTTGTTTGTTTTTTGTCTGATGAGTTTACTAGGACAACAGGTGATAAAAGGCAAGTTTTAAAACATTTGACTACAGATAGGCTAGACGTTTCTCGCAAAACTAGGCTAGGTGCTGTTTAATTTCTCAACTAGTGTGCTTGTAAATCAAAATAATGGCCATATAAAAGTAATTCACTTATACTTTGTATTGCAAAACAACGATTATAGCACGTACACATATGCTCAAACACCTGTCTCATTCACACAGACAGACAGCATTGGAGAAGGAAGCCCTCGACGAACCCCACAACCTCCCCCCCAAACACCGACCTAACCAGCTGCAGCTGCTTCTTCTTCAGAGTCCAGAGAGTCAGACAGACCTCTGGAGCAAGTCAGACGACACGCAAACAAAACTAAACCGGAAAAAAGGACGTTTGCCTTCAAAATAAAATCCCTTTTCAAGACTGAGAAAGGCACACAAGGACAAATCATGCAAACCCTCCATGAGGATTTAATCATCAGTCAAGAGTTGATCCCATTTACTGAGGCAGATGCTTTTGCAGTTGAAGGAGAACAATATTAACTTTTACATATTTTATTAATATTCTGTATCATCTTTCCAAGGACATATCCAGAAAGGTGGCCAGGGGTGGCACGGCCCTCCTTTTATCCATGGCTATTTCATAATGCCTTTAATTATAAAGCTGATTTCTTTTGAGTCCTTAGAATTGAGTTCTAAAGATTTTTGTGTTGCTACCATAGACTGTATATTCTATTGACAACTTGGTTCCACCTTCTGCCAGTATACGGATTTGAAGCAAAAAGTTCTCGGTAATTACGTGTTTCCTTTCCATTTCCTGAAACCAACATTGCGCAGTAGCATTGTTCCCACTCCACCACTTGCGCAGTAGCATTGCACGCATTCGGCGGAGGTAGACAGCGTCCATTGTTGCCACTCTGATGTGTTAAAACTGCAACAAAATGCACAGGTATAGGACTGTACCTGTATGATACATTAATGTGAGCAGATAAAATGAATGGAATCAATAAGTGCAAGCTTGTACATACTTTATGCCGCCAAAGGCCTAGAAGCAGAGAGAAAAGTGGGACCAACTGACCAGGGCATTGTTGATGGAAAAGGGCTCTAAATGTACCAGAAACAAAAAATAAGTTCTCTTTTTTTCCTAACTGGTGCAAGTGGTCGTTGCCAAATACAGTGAAAAAAAGATGTAGGCTAACAGGAGAACTACCCCAGAGAGGACAGGGAGAGGTTTGGTGACATGTTAGATAACTTTTCTTTTCTAAGGTTCTCAGACATACTTTACGGCAGAAATGCTCTTTCGTTTCAACATAACTTAAGTTGCACATGATTTCCAAGCTGTTTGGTTTGTTAAAAACATCTAAAATGTTGATACTTTATAAATTTGTTCTTGAGTATTCAGGAACGTAACTAAAACTCTGAGGTTTGTTTCAAACCATACCGTTTGAACATCGGTTTAAAATTAATCAATCTATGGTTATTTAAATGCTACATACACCATAGACTGTAATGTTACGAGCTGCCTATAGCAAGATGGCCGCCATGAGCGGACGTTGGTCTCTCGCCGAACGCGCACAACACTGCTGCGCAAGTGGTGAAGGGGGGAAAACGCTACTGCGCAACGTTAGTTTCAGGAAGTGGAGAAAAAACGCGGAATTACCGAGAGCTTTTCGGCTTCAAATCCGTATACTGGCGGAAGGCGGGACCAAGTTGCCCATAGTGTACAGTCTATACTCTCAGCTCTTACAGAAAACTTTTGCAGTGGCGACTTTTATACTGAAAGTTACAACCGGAAGTAAGTTAGTATCAGCACTGTTGGTATGGCACCTCTCTGAGGTTCTCCGGTTCTGGAGGTGGAAGCAGTCTCAGCCTCAGTCAGCCGCCGGCGCCGCCTCCTCTCCTCACCGCTCCGCTCCGCCGCGGAGGACAGAGGACAGACTCACAGCTGCACGGGGACAGAGGAAGGTAGGTCCACCACGAGCCCGGAAACACTGTCTGCTCTTACTTTTTGGTGCACTTTTCTAAAGGGAGTCTGTCTTGACACATGATGCTGGCAGGAGGCTGTTCACAACTTCAGTAGGCTCTCTGGATCAGGACTATTTCTGCAAGTTTAGATGGTTGCCCTCGTTAGCTGCAGCCTCGCGCAGGTTAATGCACTTCTAAGGAGTGAGTGTTGACCATGGTGAAGACTTCCCTTCAGTCTGTCTCTGGGTTTAGCTGACCCTACAGGGCTCTTAGTCATGGCTGGGATCTCCTTGGACCAGTGACAAGGCAGTCAGTGTGTGTGTGTTTGTGATTGTGTGTGTGTGTGAGTTTGTGTGTGTGTGAGGGGAGATGATGTGGCCGACAGCAGATATCAGGTCGAGAAGTGAAGGGTGGCATTGTGTTGTTCACCGACGGGTGGAGCAACCTGCAGCTCCCCACTGATGGAGGAGGAGGAGGAGAAATGTGTCACATCTTGTAGGCATTAATACCACCTCCATAGTATCAGAGCTTAGCCTACTTAAACATACACAGCTGTTACACAGATTATGTAATTAGCAGCAGGTCCTGTTTGCACAAGCAGGGAAATCTGAGGTCCTTCATTGAACAGCAGAGATGATGAATGACTGAAGGGATCAGCTGATTTGCAGAAATGTTACATGTCTTTAGTACATGTCTGGCTGTCAGGACATAATACAAAAAGTAGGATTTTACTTGGCCTTTTTCCTCGCGGACAGACATTTGTTTGAGGATGTAGAAATGCATAATTTGATCATTGCAACAGGTCAGACTGTAATATCAAAGTAGGGCTCACAATATGTTCTTTTTTTTTCACAATATAAAAAATGAAATTTAACAGCGCTTATTGGTAGCATGTCTTTTGCAACAGAATAAGCTACTTCATCTGTAAGGTCTTTGTAGTAAGTCGTTGCGCTAGAGAAAGTGGACTGAATGGTCAGCTGTTTCAGCTGCACAGGCGCCATGGGCTCCTTGCTCTGCTCCGGGGTTTGTCGCTTTTTGCATTGTGCATGCTCTGCCTTGTGACACAGCTTCAGGTGGTGAAAAAGATCTGAGGTATTCCCTGACTTTGCGAGAACATGTACTCGACATAATTTGCAGTGCACATAACTCTGCTTCATGTCCGACCTAAAAAAACTAAAACACTTCCACACCACAGACGTTTGTAGCCTGCTACTACGCAGTTGTTTGCTTCTTGGTTCTAATTCAGCACGTGATTGGTTCAGCATGAAGCGGACCCAGAGCAACTCCCCTTTTCATTGGCTATTCGTATAGTCTACCAAAACATGGCAGGATGTTGACTATCAAAAACCGTATATCGTTATCGTTTTATCGCCCAGCCCTATAGCAAAGTATGAGAAATAAATGACAAAATTGAACACAATATACTTAACATAGTGGGATCAGGGGTCATCATATTGGTTGCAGAGTATGGTTAATATTAACCGAGCTAACATCACCAGTCTGGAGTCCTCCTAACTGGTTGACGTCCACATGCCTGCGCTGGTTACACATGTGTCAGGTCAAGAAGTTATAAGCACAGCCTACAACTCTGTCTCCTTCTGCTAGATGAAAAAACCGCCAAACTGCTCCACACTAGGAGATGCCATCTGTAATCTGTGCTTCTTTACATACAGGTAGTACAGCACTAAAGATACAACTCCAGCCAGCTACAAGTAGTTACGCAAGAACTTCGAAGGAAATTCTTTAAACTTTATTCAGAACAGGAGAACTTAATTAAACTAATAAGTAAGTGCTTAACAACTTATAATGTGACACCTTCTACACAATAACATCAATATAATGAATGAATGTCCTTTTTTGTATCAGGTTAAAAGATGGGTTAAAAGCAGGTTTGGCTTGATAGAATATATTAAAGGGAATATGAACTGTCTGTAACAACTCATTTACAGCGGTCCCGACATTATTTAAGAATTTCCTAGCTAGAAAATGCCGGACATGCATGCATCAGAAGTTTTTTGTTTTACATTGTTTTTTTTTTTGTGACATTCAGTCGATCAAACTGCAGAAAAGAATATGAAGAAGAAGAAGACAGAGAAAACCTTCCACCATCTGTGCTCTGTTTCCAGTGCTGCTGCTGCTGCTGCTGGCTGACTCACTTCATGTCGAGTCAGCTCTCTCTCTCTCTCTCTCTCTCTCTCTCTCTCTCTCTCTCTCTCTCTCTCTCTCTCACTAAATATTGTTTCAGACTCAAGAGGCACATTTTCAGAGCGAGGGGAGCACATCCGAGGTTCTACGGCCTGTTTATGTTCCCACTTTTCATCTGCACTCTGTTTATTTGGGGGAAATTGAGAAAGGAATGCCTGCCTCTTTCTCTTTCTGTCTTTCTAGCAGACAGAGAGTATTAGAGTTTAGTCTGAGAAGTATCCCCCACTTCTTTGGATTATTATGATCACCTGTTCAGGGTTTCATGTGGAGTCTTTGGTGAATCTGGACTTTGATATATATATTTTTTCCACTGAAGGAGTAATTGCTGCTGAGAAAGTCTGAAAACGCTGCGTCTGACTAGTGACATTAGTCTTATGGGCTATTTGATCCCACAGCCTCATGGTCTTATTAGAAAAGAGAAGCGGCAGCACCGGTTTAATGAAATAATAAACTGAACTTAAAGCTGATTCATGAGCTACACTCTGATCAAAGTGGAAGCAGTGTGTTTGTGTGTACTGTATGTGTGTGTGAGTGTGTAAAAGAGAGAAAAAAGAGAAAGAGTGGGGGAGTGCTAGACTTGAAGCTAAGCTGAGGGACACTTAGCATCTGTTCGCTCCACACAGACTTTACTTTGAGCCGGTCATATGGCTTTGATTAGTGTGCTAGTTTTCGGATAGCTCCATTCTCCCTGGCAATACTTAAAGACAAGGACAGCATAGTTAGCTACAGACACAAAAAACTTACAGTACATCCCTTATACCACATGAAAAAAAGCACCAGTCAGTGCTCACAAGTTAATGACAAGATTAAAAAATAATGTGTCTCGAGGATTCTCAGTCTGCTGGCTTGATTATGCTACAGATTTGGCCCGCATTTAAATTCCCACCTAATTATCCTGTTCTCTCTCTTGTTAACAACGACCTCTTTCTTCTCCCCTCATTCTTTTCTCTTTTTGTAAATCGTGATTGCGTTTCAGATAGGTTGGCCTGTCTACTGGAGCTCAGACCACTTTCCCCCTTGGCCGTGATTATGGCTGTATATGCTCGATATTCGCAGCGTAATCCAAGCAAAACACTGAGTCAAGAGTCGGCGTATGTGCTCACTTGGCTAGCTGACAGACATACGCTTTTTATTTCGCCAAAGTGATACAGCCCAGAGGGATGGTTTTGCACAACAGACCGCGGAAGATGTACGACACCATCACCTCTGAGCGACAGCTCTCTCTTAATTGAGCTGTATTTCTGCACGGTTTATAATGAAGTGATAATTTACTAAGAAGGCAATGCATGCATGTTGGTGTGAGGGCCTGGCAGCCTGACTACAAATCTTCTTTTAAACAGCTCTACTTAAAAAGCATCCAGGGATAGCACCGGTGGGGGTCTAGTTTCTCCCTCCTTCTCTTGTTAAAATAAACAAGGGGAGAGTTAGTGGTAATGAAAAGCACTTGATATCAAGCTGCAAGTTTAATAACCCCACAATAAATCGAGAGCGAGAATAGAAGAAGTAATGAAAATGGAGGGGAGTTTGGCCTGTGCAGGAAATGACTGGGAGAAAGCCTGAGGGAGGGGAAGAGAGAAGGACTTTCAGTTGTTCCACGTATGAGGGAAGCTGCAACAGTACAAAGACCCCTCAGTGTTTTTAAGCAAGCTCTCCTTTTACTGTACCTTCCCTTTGCTGTTCAGAATGAACTGAGAGGCACATTAGGGTTTCCTTTCACATCATTCCTTCACACTCAGTTTCAGGGTATTAACACTCAAGAATGGCTCTCCCAGCTGGCTCAAACAGCTTACACTCCGCTGTCTCTTTTTCATTCCCCTTGGGCTTTGCTCTTGTTTTTTTTAACTCCTTTTTTTCCAGGAGGCAACTTGTTCCCCCTTGCTCTCGTCACCAAAAGGTTTCCCATCTGCTTCCGATTACCTTTGGCTGCAGTTGGTTAGCCGCCAGCCATCTGGGCCAGTGTGGCGTCTCCACTCACTCTTCTCTTTCCCCAGACGGCACTGAGGGAGGGATGGATGGGAGGGGACTGAAGGGAGGGAGGCTGGGACTAGAGTGAATTGGGTGGGCAGACTTTTACTAGAGAACAGCAAAGGTTTGGTTTTTAGCTGACGCTGCAATCCATAGCTAGGAAAGTCAAGTCAAAGAGTGGGGCACACTTGTAAATTTGATCCGGCCATCTGAGGAAGTTATTTTCCAGCTTCCTCTATATTGGTCTATGAGTAAATATAATAAACATAAAAGGAAGTGCTCCACCAAAATGGAATCTGGGGTTTATATTTTACAAGTTACAGCGAAATTAGCCAAGTCGACCCAAAGATTCAATCTTTGATGTCTGTCAGGCTTGACCACGACCTTAACTAATCATGACTGTAGTGACTATGGCGACCTGAATTTTAGTCACTGTCTGGGTGCGGGAGTGAGGTGTTTTTGACACGCTTAAAGTACAATCCAATGTCCAATCCAAGGTTGTTGTTGAGTTATATTTTGCCATTTATTGATTAAATAAAAAACAAACAAAAGAAGGCAGATGTGTCCAACTTACAACAATGGTGATATACGTGATGAGGGTGAGAGTGGTGTCGGAGATTAGCGGTAAAAACCGTCTGCTCTTCCCATTCCCCAGATCACTGCTTCACCTGTGTCTCTTTTGTAGCATTTACCTGCCCATTCACCCGAAGTGCCCCTTGTGGTGATTGTGCGAGTAGCAAAACAAAACCCAAAAAATGATATAGATAAAATGGCGCATACAATGACTGATCATTAGGTGTGACTAAACAAGCTTCAGTTTATATTCAACAGTTAATAAACATAATTTCCATGTTATTTCTGGTATTAAGAAACATGAATTAAAATCTGCCAGTAGAGACAATATTGAATTTCTTTGGCATTGTTCAGCGATACGTAGATGATATATGATTGTATGGTTAAATAAGGTCAGTTCTCTTCGGTGTAATGCGTTACGTCTTACTTTCCTGAAAAGTGTGTTTGGATTTCTTTCATACAGTCTGATCAAACATGAAGATACATGCCTCTTCTTCAGGGACCAGATGATAAATTAGCTCATTCCTGTTTCATTGAACAAAGAAATTTGAAACGTTTTTGGTCACAAGATGCAAGACAGTTGGACAGTTGTATTTTTTAAGAGTTTATATTGTAAGCACAATAATATTATGCCATAAATAACAGATTGGACCGCTGCTTTAATGATTATTTCTTTGACTTCTTGGTCATTGTTTGCACTGACTTCCAGGGCACCCATAAAGGAACCATGAATGAACAAAGGCAAATAATGTTGGTGACTCAAAGTAGTTGAGGCTGGTTTTCATCTGAAACTGGTTCCCGATCTCCGTCCCTAGTTTAGGATCTTCATGCAGGCAAAGAATTCATGAAAACCTTGAGATACTCTTTAAATGTTTAAAAAGTCATTATTGTCACAGCATGGTGATGTTTAAACCTAAAGTTAACGGTAAGGATTTGTTTGAGGCATTTTAAAAGGATTTTGAGGGGTTTTGGTTTAATTGACAATCATTTAATGTCAACTTTCTAATATTAGAATCGGCCACGTACAATTATTTAAAGGATCTGAGGCTCCAGGAAACCAGTATCAATTAGGCTATGATAATTACAGCGCTTTGTCCCTGAATGGTTTGAATGTAAACAAGCTTCATATAGGGAGTCATACCACCCGTCCACTAGCCAGGACGACAGCCAATTAGTAAGCTGTACAGTCAGGCAGCCTGCCAGCAAATCACTCAGCCATACAACCAGCCACCTCAGTCAGCCAGCGTAGCAGTGATGGCATCCTGCTGCTCCTCTCAAATTGGCTCATTTTACCCCCAGAGCCTCTGACATAATACCCACTTCAAGCCCTGTTTGGGCATTAAGTGAAGCTTTTTACAACATCAATGGCTTCCTTTGTGTTTGAACTCTTTCCGGTGGGCAGGCAGCTTGAAGCCCAGGGGCCTCAGGGGCCCTGGGTTGGGACCTACTGTTGTCCATGGTCATCAGAGTGAAAGACAGGGTGTTTGCCCTTCCCCAAAGCCAAGATTGATTAGCTGAAAGAACAAAGCAGGACTGGGCGGACCTTCATGGGATGCTTAAAGTGCACTTGGTAGATTTTTCTTGTTAGACCGGGGGACTGCATGGGTCAATGGGATCTCATGCTCTCTCTCTCTCTCTCTCATCGTGACTGTGTTTTACTTGTTCCACCCTCCTTTTTGAGCCTAAATCTGTCTCTCCCCTCCCTTTTCACTCCCTTTCCTGGCCTTCCTCTTCCTCGCTGAATGATTTCTCTTTAACAGGGCCAAAGAGAGTGGAGTCTCAACCCACCGCTGCTGCTGCTGAGCCCTTTAGGGAGATCCATCCAGGCCTTTTTTCTTACCTCTGTGTGGACTAGTCCCGGACTCGTCAACACTTGCTGATCAACACACACCTAAGGCTGCTATGTCTGTCTGAAGTCACAGATCTTCCTGTAGCCATGGCCCAACAGAGTGCTGAGCTGTCCCATTGCTAGGCGACGGGGCATCAGAGAGGACAGAAGACATGTTGGGACAGACGCCCGGGGACCACTGCACTGAGTTCTGTTACTATAGCAAATACTGTAGTAACCATGGAAATGCTGTGGAGGACTGGTCTGTTCTGCAGTGTCGTCATCGTCATGGTTGCTACAGGGGTCGCAGGAGGTCACAGAGATGAGTTTGCAGAGTCACAAGGTGAGAGGGGAGATTACGACAGAAGTGCTCCCTGTAAACTGAACCAATAACATAAATCATGATAGAGCAGAGTTGTTGGGCAAATATCTTGGCATGTCAAATAGGATGGTATTAAAATTTGTTTGGCTACATCTGGAGCCATCTCAAAATCCTTCCCTACATCTGTATTCACGTACGCACAAACCCTTTAAAGTCGGTAGTTTGGGTAGACATCAATGTAATCAATAATAATAACAGTGAACAGTATTCTTGTAGGTCTTTATAAATAGCAGAAAAACATTATTATTTATTGCCTGTGATCCTGGCTCTGTAATGTGGTTAACTCTAATTATTTTCAGTCTCTGAGAACAAGAGGACTTGAATATATTAAACAGTCCAGGCTCCCAGAGTGAAGTCTGTTTTTCATTTCAGTAAAACGAAACAACCACGTCAAGCCTAGAGATGTTCAGGAAATCTTTCCAATTACCCCCTTTTTCATGCAATTTGTAAGTGATTTATGCTATTCTGCAATGTTGAGAATGAAAAATGTTTTTTTAATGAAAAAAAAAATATTTGCTTGAGATAAATTTGATGCAACACCTGAAGAAACGTTCCCCAACCAATTATACTAATGTGCAACATGACTGAGTCTAAAGAGAGAGGCTCTCAGAAGTAAAGATGGAAAGAAGTTCACCCCTCTGAGAGAACAGATGAGGAAATAGTTTAGCAATTTCAGAATAGTGCTCCAGAGAATACAAATTTGTAGATTTCATCATCTACCGTACAAAGAGTCTACAAAAAACTCTCTCTAAAAAGGACAACACCAATAACTCATACTGCTTACCTGTGATCTTTTTGCCCTTTAATGGCAATGCATTCAAAACAGACTCCAAAAATGTCCAAAGACATGTAGACATGATCTAGAAATGAAAGCTACTTCTCAGAGTAAAGCACATTTCACTTTGACTAAAATAAAATGTCCTAGAGTCTATAATATCCTAAAACTGACATTCTCCTTGGAAATCATGGGTGTTGCATTCTCTGCAACACTCAGGCCTGTTATTGGTGCATGGCTCAAAAGCTAGCATCCCTGATGCTCAGAAGATGCATAAGTGTCCATGGCATGGTTGGTTCACACATCTGGGAAGGCACCATTTTTAATCAAGTTTAGGGTTTCAATGATTTGCCAACTATCATATTCAATTTTAACATTTTAAACAATATCCCACTTTCTATGGATTTTAAGTTGTACCGACTGTGTGTTTATTAAACACTGTGTGAAATGAGTTTCTCAGGCTCACTTTCAGCCTGCAGGTCTGAACGGCTGAACTTGAACCAGGCTTCCACACAAATCATGTTGCGTAGCCACCGCCATGTGCCCACCCCCCCAAACCTCTCACCCCAGAGTCCTTCTGCTTCTCTCACATTCACTGAAGCTAAGGAACTAAAATCCCCCCTGAAGGCAAAGACATAAAATCCTAAAGAGTCCGTGTCTCCTCACCCAGAAAAAGGCTGTGACTGTCAATTTCCTAAACTTAACCTCTGACCCCTCACAGCCATCCATCTCTAAAAGTCAACCATGCTGCTTCTTCCAAATAAGTCACCCATGAACCCTCACGCTGCCTAATTTTGCACGGGTTTGATCTGTAAGACTACTTCAGTTAGATGAGGATTTCCATTCACTTTTCCCACCACACTAAGTTGATCAATACTGAAGTTTTCCTTCCACAGTTTCATTCGTTCCCACAGCAGACAGATGTTTTTCAACTAGTAGCTTCACTAAACACCACCTTTACCACAGCAGACAGCAGACAGAAAGAAGTTGTCAGTAGCTATCCTTAAAGTGAGGCAAGTCTGAGACGGACTTAAGTAGAGAAAGAGAGAAGCGGAAAACGTGTGAGTGAGGTCGTTGTTTTGATAAGGTCTTATTTGGAGCTGTAGTAAGTGTGAAATTCCACCACTTTCCTCTCCAAGGATAAACAAAATAATCACGGCTTCTTCCTGTCTTGTAGTTCTTATTTCAAACGATGCTGATCAACCTTTTGCCTGAGGTACAATGAAGGTGTGTCGGAGATAAAGGGAGGGACAGTTTTCCATCTAGAGTACTTCCTTCCACTATTTTCATTTGGTGATAACAGAAACCAGGATAATGCCCTGCTTAAGGGCGGAGGCCTGTAATTATCAGCACAGGAGTTTGTGTTTTTGAGGAGTGTCCGCTGTTAAAATTAACGCTGTCATTAACTCTATCAGATTATCCTTTCAGGGGTGCAAAAACACATACTCATCTGTCATTGTGCTTGATGACAGTGAAATGATTGAATTATGACAGCTTTGATGTTTTATAATAATGGTAGAGGCCAGTAAAGATGTGCTTGATGATTCTGTTGTGTTCCAGCAAAATGTATGAGTCTCCAGCTTATAGTGATTTTACCAACATCATAAATCTCATCTCATCTTCTGTGAACATACATGGTCACAAGTACCTCATACAACCCCAATAATCTCCTCAAAGCCTGTTTCTTTGTTTCTCCTGTGGGGTTTTCTGTGGTAGTATTTGGAAAACCTGTGGAGAAGTAGCTTCAGATAGTTCAAAAAAAAAATCCCTTCCTCTTCAACTTCCTCATTTGTTTTATGGCTTTCATTAGTGCATGGTTTATTCTGTGTGAGGTCTCATTAATATCGTCCTTGGAGGTGGGTTTTATCTACTTTTCTATCACCCTCCCTTGTAAATCTCTGCAGGAGTTTTTCCTGTGTTTCAAAGGTAATTGCGATACCACCTACCCGATTACTTGTGGTGGTTTTAGAGACCAGGATGGATCGCTGGGGAGCAGTGGGAAACTGCTCCGAGCTCTCATGGAGAGGGTTTTACTTTTGGAACGTGTTTTTGGAACAATATTTTATGATTTTGGTGCTGCTGATCAAGAAGACCAGTCTTTAAAGCTCCTATGAGGAGTTTTTTAACATTTATGAAATACGCTGAAACTCATATCTTTGCCATTTTATGATGTCCAAAAGCAAACATGACCATCTGCACCAAGGCTTAAGATTTTTACAGTCTAGTTTTTAAATAATAAAGTTGAATAAGTTTTCTGTCTTCAGTTTTAGTTTGAAACAAGATGGGTTTAAACTCTTACTTAACTAATGCTTTACTTTATTAAGTTAGCTGTTTGATAACTGCAACTTTCTTGGGCTATAGTTGATGTTAAAACCCAGATTGAAGATTAAATTCAGACAGTGTCAAGGTCATTTTTTGTAGTCTGTAAATAACAAAGCCCAACCAATAAGTTTTTTGCTTTCAATAAGTTATTTGTGAGCCCAGTTTAGCTGTCCGTAGACTGGGTTAACTAAAGAAGTTAGTCTCTATATTTAAAAGAGAGAACCAGGTCCACAATACTAGAAGTATTTTAAGGTCTTTAATAGGGTGACCATACGTCCTCTTATGCCCAAACATGTCCTCTATTTGGGGGGCTGTCCGGGCATGTCCGGCTTTGTCTGTGGAAGTTTTTAAAATCCTTCAAATGTCCACAGTTTTGTACGAGAGTTTAGATTTTGTGTCACATGGACTTACTGAGTGCGCTTAAAAACACTTGATCCAACCCGAAAAACTCCCAAAATTAACTTCGTGCGACTCCGTGACTCCACCCCTGTGAAGTCGTGTCCTCTTTTTGGGAAGTGAGAATATGGTCACCCTATCTTTACGGTCTTTTTCTCTGGGACCACAATTTAAAGACCTTTGTCACAAACAACAAGACTGTCTAATGATTGCCGAAGACCATATTTGTAGTGTCTTAAAGCATGTTTAATGAGTAACACAACTATTTTAGTGTAACACAAACGTCTTTAGTGTCTAACTTAAGATCTAGATATGCTGCCCCATAGTTGCAGTCCCAAATCTGAAGCTGACAGGTAGCACTATGAGAAAGCTGCATGTTGCCAGTTTATGAGGGAACAGTGAGGAGGTGTGCAGGTTGGTGGAAGCAGATAACACCCCTAGACACAAAGGGGGTATATGATTTTTTATTACAGGGGTGTTGAAGGTAAAACTAAGTGCAGTAAGGTATGAAGCCAGTACCTCTTATTTGCTGCTTTTTTCCATTTAACCACTGTACTAGCTCAGTCAGTGTTTTTCCTCACGCGATTTTCATGGTTTCACCATCATTTCATGGAAACCTATGAAGACTATTCTGCCTGCGGGAATCTTCACGGGTGGTGTTTTGCTACACAGTGACAGAGGAAAATTAAACATAAAATTATAATGAAAAAAATGCTGACTCGTCCATCATCATTGAAAGGAGAACAAAGACTGACCAATTTTGGTTCTCATGACTAAAACCACTTGAATGGCGGACATATTTTGCACATAACCTCCCATGTCAAAAATACAGTACAACCTCATGAGTTCCATGTGAAGGCAGCATTTAAAATTGTCCCCTCTGTTTATTCAAGCCAGACCTATCCACTGTTTATGGAGTTTTTTTTTCTTGGTACAGAGCTCTCCAAGTCTGTACCAAGGACCTCTGATCTCTGGGTATTTACTCTGTGTGGGAAGGGGGCTGCTTCTCCACCAGCTGGGGCCAAAGGTTTGATGAAAACTTGGATCATTTGCTGGTGACCTTTCCCCGTTAGTTAGCTGACGTTAGCTGTTTGGAGCTGTGTGTGTTTGGACAATAAATCTCCACCAGTCCCCGGCACAGACTGGGACAGACAGGAAGTATACAGTTTCAGAGTAACCACGGCAACTTCCCTTTGGCCTCGTGGAGGGGGGCGCTCGTAGTGAAGGGATCTTGTCAGTAAGTGGCCAAAAAAGGCTTTCAGAGTTTTTTTTCCTGCCAACTGGGCCTCTCTCAATAAAAAGCCCAAAGCTTTATTGTGAATAAGCAACGTCCAAAGCCTCAAATGTTTTTAATTTGAGTAAATTAGATTTAACTGAGTTTTGGCTTGAATAAGTTAAATTCTGATCTTGGTTTGTGCCTTCTCTATTTCGCTCCCTCTAGCTGCCTTTCTGACCAGCCTTGGCCAGTATGAGATTGCAATCCCAGTACGTGTTGGACCAAATGGAGAAACGCTGGATGCAGAAACGCACCAACACAATAAAAGAAGAAGACGTAGCATTGAAGACAGACTGCCTGACTCTGTATAAACATTTGATTTCTCTTTCTTTTTCAGTCTGTTTCAGTCCGTCTCACATTTATACATATCTTTGAATCAAATCACCCTCCACAAAACCTTTTATTTATAATCTGAACTTCTGTTTGCCGCCTCTCAGCTCTTCTACCAGCTGTCCACATCACGAAACAACTTCCTGCTGAACCTGACTCTGCAGGGAGGCCTCCTGTCTCGGCAGTTCAGGGTGGAGTACTGGAAGAGAGGAAGATTAGCCTGGAGTCATCCCTATTCCCCCCACTGCCATTATGTAGGACACCTCCAAGACCAGCCTACCTCCAGCAAAGTGGCCTTGAGCAACTGTAATGGCCTGGTAAGACCGAAACCTGCACACCTAATCCACATGTAATTCGCTAAGCAAGGTCAGCAGAAGCGGAGCTGGCTCAGCAAATAAGGGATCTGTAATGTTTGATTCAGACTTCAAAGCGTGAAATTTTAACAGACCTTGAGCGCTGAAGCCGGCTTTAATCTCCATCCAAAACCAACCAGTGTGGTCCTCAGGGACTGAAATGACCTGTAATGAAACCTCGACCCACCCTTCAATCTGGAAAAATTACCTCGGTTTTATTTTTAACCATTAACATAATGACCCCAAAACATAGTAAAATGGTCAAATCCAAATGCTATCTGATTTATTTAAGCTTCTCCAACATTAAATAACAACGGAAACATTGACAAAAGCCTCAACCGGAATGCCTCACAGTTAAAATAGTTTATAGTTTGTGCCAAATTGACAGGATGGGATGAATGGTTAGATGTTTTTTGATGGAGCTGAGTCCGGGAGAGGTCA
The DNA here is from genome assembly GCA_962446985.1 of Xyrichtys novacula. Taxonomy (NCBI): domain Eukaryota; kingdom Metazoa; phylum Chordata; class Actinopteri; order Labriformes; family Labridae; genus Xyrichtys; species Xyrichtys novacula. Next base: position 29,184,426 of record OY660870.1, read on the forward strand.
TATGCTCTCTGTCAGTTTTGTGATATCTGAGGAATTCTGGGTTAGAGTTAGGGCTAACATCGTGGATCGATTAAACCAATTTAAAAAAACTATACTCCTTAGCAAAATAAAAGACTCCAAGCAAAAGATTTTATACATTTAAACATCTCTTCCATAGAGGGATTTATTACCCAGCCTTCTTACAATCCTCTCATGGGGCAGTTTAAAGACTAACTCAGAGATGTGTTATAAATCTCTGGTCAGCGAGAAAAGTTACGGGAGGAAGAAACACATATTCAAACGAGGTACCTTTAATCTTTTTTAATGTTTTGCTTCAGTTTCCTTCTTTACTTCCTTTTTTTCCACATGTATTCCCGGTTCTCATCAAGTCATTTGTTTATCAGTCCCCCAACGTAGGAGATCAAAGTGCGCTCCTCTTTCTGAATCACTTGGCCAGATCACTTAATTGCGTTGCTGCATTTTGTGTATCTGTGTATCCTCTCACCACAAACAGCAGGCATCGCAGTAACAGTTGTATACACAGCTGAGGATTAGATGTGTTCACAAAGCGTTAATAAAGCGCACACGTAATTACTGTTGGTCAGACCCGCGTGAGCGCATTCACCAGCGAGCGGGCTGTGTGTCCAGAGGAGCATCACTAACTTTATTATGGGATTAAAGGCACTTTAAAAGCAGCCGCGGTGAGTCGAGGGGAGACACTCCCTCTGACTGACACATCTGAGCAGAATCAAAGGAAGTGTTAGTGTATCGCTCTCTGTCTCACTCGCTCATTTTTCTCGCTCTCATTCACCCTTTCATGCTCTCACGTGTGTTTGTCTGTGTGCGTGGGTGCGTGTGTGTGTGTGTGTGTGTTGGACCTGTGTGGTCCTGATCCTCAGTCAAACAACAGAGGACCCTGTGAGAGGGGACAGAGTTTGTAATGGGACAGTCTCATCATGGAGCAATAGGATGAGCTGTGTTGTGTAAGAATAGGGAGTCTGAGAGTTCGAAGTCACTTTTATATTATTCTGCTTCAAAATTCACAAGGACTCTATGTCTGCGCTGCCAATTTTAACACTCCCTTCTCAAATAACTCTAATGGAAACTTTTTAATTTACATGTACCCATTGTGTTCCCCAATCATCTCTGTCTTTCTGCTGCAGTTTCTGCCTCCGTCAAGCAGAAGAGGAACTATCGCAGTCCCACTGTCAAACTTTTTTTGTCATTCATTTGCTTTATTTAATCATTTAATTACCCAAAAGACATAACTGACTTTTTAAAAAGTTTGTTTTTCCATGTTAAATGTGCACTTTTTCCTTGACCTTTTTCCTTGACACACATTTCTCTAACAAAGCTTGGTGAACTACGATCCAATGTGGAGGGTTAAATCTGCAGAATTGAAAGATTAGAGTTTATTCCCCGGTCCCTCAGAGGGCCTCTGACTCACTTCTGTCTAACCTCAGCTCACCCTGCCTGCTTTGTTGCCCACTCTTCTTTGCCGGAGAACATACAAATGACTTCAGTCTAATCATTTATGGACTATTTGATTTAATCTGTTTTATTAGCTGTTTCCGACTCTTTTAGGTAAAGATTTAGAGCACCTGTGTGATGTTAAGTTTGTGATTTTTCTACCAGGAAAACGATCATGCTTGGGATTTTACTCTATTTTATTCTGTTCTATCCTATGTATGTGTCTCTGCAGCAAGGGGTGATAGTTGCAGGAGGAGAGGAGTACCTGATTGAACCCCTTGTCTCACCAGATAATCAGACTAGAACGGAGAAGGGGGAGAGAGCAGAAGGGCGCCCCCATGTGGTTTACAAACGGTCCTCGCTCCGCCACCAATACAAGGGCCAATCCTGCGGAGTCATTGGTGAGAGGAGACATAATCTGGTGTCTTTTTTTTTTTTTTTTTTTGGAGCAGCTGTTCAGTCCAGACTGGAGGAGTAAACTCACCCAGGCTAATTTGCATAGCAGCCAGTGGCAGAAGATTGCGGTTGTAGCCGTGTCCCAGAAGTGATTGGGTGTGACTGAGTCTGTAGTGCAGGGCGTAGCTGAAAAAGCAAAAGTATGCTTAGAAAAACAGTTTTTTTGGCAAATAAAAAGTTATAAAACCAACAAGCAGTGTAATCCTGCTCTATTTTCACTAGAGGTGTGTAAGGGAACCGTAGTGCCCAATCAAACCTTTCAGATAATCAATGGTTATTAATGTATGTTGGGCCGAGCAACAGTTTGACTTAAGTGTGTTTTTTCTTATCTTAAAACCTGAGTGTGTGTGATCTCCCACAGACGAGAAGCCAATGAAAACCGCGTCATGGTGGCAGCGAACTCTAAAAACGCCTCCGCATCATGTTGGCCGCGGCCAGCTTCCCCTGAAGCGCTCAGTTAGCCGAGAGCGCTACGTGGAGACACTGGTGGTAGCGGACAAGATGATGGTGGGTTACCATGGTCGCAGAGACATCGAGCAGTACATCCTGGCTGTCATGAATATTGTAAGTTTCACTACACAAAAGAGGAAAAGGAAATATTTCTGAATAAGAATTCACATCAGTGGTTAAGATAACTTTTTTGGGGGGTACATACAGTATATCAGCAATGATTCATCATTCAATCAAACCACTGATATCTGATATCCCATTTTGGAGTCATCTAAGTCAAACTGTGGACTTGAATAAAGATGTCTGCAGCAACAGAAATTACCCTCAGTCGTCCTTTAGCACCAATAATTGAAAGTACATAACCTTGCATACGAATATGTGTCAAAAACACATAGTGGTTGTCCGACAGATCGTATTTAAGATTATTTTTAGTTGCTTGAATATTGCAAACTGACAAAGAAGTACAGATGTATTGACCTATTTTGATTCCCCCCGGGGGAGGGAACATGTTTTAGCCACCCGGGCTTAGTTTGTATGTCATCATCTGCACTATTTCTGTCACCGGGGATCTCTTCACACACTGTTTTAATCACTTTGAATGGTGCACACACATGTTAGGAATGTATTTAATGAAGGGTTGGTCAGCTGCCATTGTTACAAAACAGGTTGAATCTGGAGTGTTACAGAATCGCAGAAAAACCAGCAGCATCTGTTTGGTTGTGTGGAGCAAAGTGGGCCCTAATTACACCAGACAGCAGTAATGACAAGGGTCTGAGAGCAGCTTTGGTGTGAGCAGTGGTTTTCAGTCTGGTCTTTTTTTTTTTACAAAGTTGGTGTTTGAACTCTTTAATAATGATTTCTACCACTGGTACTGAGACTTAACAGCTCTTTTAAGGCTGTTGGATGAGTCTGTCTAAGATTTGAAGTGTTTGGTGAAGGCTTTCTTAAACCAGGCATTGATAATTGGAGGACATTTCGAGTTTGAATTTTGATATATTAAATCTACTCCTCTGTTTGTTTGTGCTGTTGTCTTATGCGCTGCTGTGATGCTTTTGCTGGTTTTTTAAGACTGGTCTTTTCTTGTTTCCCTGGAGGTCAGGTTGCCAAACTGTTCCAGGATTCTAGCCTGGGGAATGCAGTCAACATTGTGGTGACACGGCTCATCCTGCTCATGGAGGACCAGGTAAATCAACCTTTAAGTTCTGTTTCCTCTATAAAGGTCTGTCTGTGCTTCTTCTCATTACTCGCCCAAAACTCATCCCTGACCATTATCTGTGACCTCTGCGTATGAGCCTAATTATTGGCTTATTGGTCTTTTCCTCTTCGACGTTTGGTGGAGTCTGGGTGTGTAAATGGGTCTGGGCTGTAATGAAAGGGACACGAACGATGTGAGGCAGAGAGGAAGAGGGAGATTGGTGAGGAGAAGCGGAAAAGTGGGGATATGAGGGGAGGTTTGTACCTGTAAGACAGAGCTGCTTTGTGACTGTCCTGCTCATGAACAGGGACCTCTCTGACTGTCGCTGTGACGCACATACAGGGTGAAGAAAAGTACAGGCTTAGATTTAGGAGTGTGTTCAGCTGTGTCATGATTCACTAATCAGTGTGTGTTGAGTTTAAGCCCAAGAAGGGATGTTGTTTAAGGATAGACTTTAGTGCGCTAACTTATTCTATTGCTTTAGAATTAATAAAATTACCATAATGACCTTAATTTAAGACAGAGTTTTCCCCTCTGAATTCATCAGGGCTTTAGTAATTAAGCTCAAGTCCACTGCAGCCTGATGTCACAAAAAATCCAAAAGTAGAAATGTTTTGACTGAATTAATCCTGTTCAGCTTTTCATACATCTGTGCTCAACATTTGGTTCCTTTATTTGCACTCACAGTCATTTTTGTATTCCATTCAGTCGTGGCAATCAAGGGAGGGTGTGGTATAATCAGTGTCGTCTTATATTTAGGTCACTACGGTAATTCCTAACAGCTCCAGTTTTACTTTTTATTTGCTTCTGATTTGCTTATTTTAATCTAACAGGCTAAAATAAACTCCCCAGACTCCTGACATTTTCTGGGAATTTTAGGACATTCAGGTCCTGGTATTTTTGGGAACTTACCCTAAACCCATGACCCTCACAGCAGGAAATAAGCTGTTTGGATGCTCTTTATTTAAGTAAAGAGGGTGGCTGGGTGTTTCAGACCATTACCTGCCACGTCGTCACATCATCTCAGACTTTGTTGGGATACCTAATACTGAATAGAGTCTTGCTGTCTGTGTTCGAACATGCACCTTTAGGATGACAATGTTGGGAAAAACTTCATCTTCTTTATTAGATAGGACAGGAGATGTGGGGAATAGGAAGAAAGGAGGACATGCAGCAAAGAGTTCTGATTGGGAGTAGGAACAGCAACCATTAAGACAAGGATTATAGCCTCTGTACATAGACAGGGTGCACACTTGGTGCCCAGATGTCAGGAAATTTCATGAGTCCTATGTTTGTGTAAAAAGAAAGGATGACATAGAACCGACTTAACATCCCAGTAAGATGGTTTATCATCCTTTTATCTCAAAGCAATGCCGCGTTCAGCCTCACAGAGCAGCTAGCTTGGCTCTGCTCTGTCGTTTTATGATTTAATTAGTTGCCCAGAGGGTAGAAGGAGCACACATTCTGAATCCACAGCCGACCACAAGGCAGGCGCTCAGTTCATAAAAAGTGCTTGACCTCCGTTTTGCACGGGAGATGACTGGGCCATCTGTAACTGACCTTATTAGCCTGCCATCAACAGTCTGTGGTGAGACGCTGCGGCTGACCTCATAGTAATCTTGACCTTCCTTACAGTCTGACGGATGAATCATTCTGAATACAAGACAGAAAGACTTTGAGGTTTCCTCCGTTGTTGTCATATGGGGGAACATTTATGATTCATACTTTTTAATACTGCACCAAAATAAGCTCTATATTTACTTCTCGGATGTGTTCTTCATCTGACAGAGTAAAGAGGTAAATGTTTGGATCATTAGTGGTGGGCAGCATTAGTGTTGTTATTCTTTCTCCACGGTCTGTTGATGCTGAGGTTGGGACAGGATCGAGAGTAGTTTTGGCCAGAAGTTCTGGTGTGGTTTCCAGGTCTGAAAACAGCAAAGCTGCCCCTGGAAAATAAAATAAAAATCAGGCCAGCAGCAGACCCAGAAATGAGGGACTGCGGGATGAGACAATTACTAGTTATGTCACCACATGCATTCCTGGGTTACGAGTTCTCGCCAGCTGTGGCCAGCGGAGCACTCCCTCCTCCCCATCTCCTCTACGCTCTCATAATACTAGATGCACCTTCACTCTTGTCCTGCCTCAAACAAAGCTGCTATCTGGTGAAGAGCAAGTGTCTCCATATTCACTGATATTGAATTTCTCAGTTGCAGTCAAGAGTTCCTATAAAAACTCTGAAAAGTTGGGTCTTAAAACTAACTGACAACAGTGGAAAATGAGCCTCAAACGCACAATACAGGAAGACTGGAACTAGGTTATCATAGCACCTGATAGCTGAAATCTCCAATTTGTTTACCCTGGAATAACCTTACAGAAAGTTGAAGTGCCTTTGCTAAACGGTTCTACAGCTGTTATAGTCAATTTGATCATTGTGAGGTTTCAGCGTTTTTATCTACTTCCTGTCTTTTTTTTGTCCTCCAGCCAACACTAGAGATCAACCACCACGCAGGAAAGTCTTTAGACAGCTTCTGTAAGTGGCAGAAAACCATCCAGCACCGGAGCAGCTATGGCAACGCTATACCAGACAACGGGATCGCTCACCATGACACTGCTGTGCTTATCACCAGGTTAGAAACACAAACGGACAAACCCTCGTCACAAAACTGTGGAGGATGTACACTAACATTTAAGCATGTGCTCTGAGCGTACGTGCTTTTAAGATACATAATGATTGTGTTCTGAGTCTGTTTCCCAGTATACAGAAGGGTTAAACTGCGCTTCCTCAGGGCAGTATTCTCACATTCCCAGCCCCTGTCTTCATAAGTTTTCATCAAGCCAAGTCCGAGAGAGTTAGACTGTATCTTGTCCATTCTGGTGACGATAGCTGGGGCCGCTCTGCCCAGCTCAGCATCTGGAGAGAAAATGTAAAAGAGAGATATGAGGAGGGAGCGGACAGATTTGTTTTATAGAAGAAAGCAGCACAGACGAAAAATGAGGAGACACGCGAAGAGGTTGAGACAGAAAGATGAAATCGAAAGATGGCTGCTTTAAAGGTCGAAGTTTTTTGGGATGTTTCTAACTCTGCCCTCGCTTGGTGATACTGCAGCGGAGGATGTATATTAAGCATACAGAACACTGATGCTATTGACTGGGGAATGTGCATCAGCAAACAACACAAGCATGGTTTGGCCAGAGTCATCTGAATACCATACATTTTTTCCCTTTCTGTCTCACAGAACACTCTCCAAGCTTATATAAGAGGAGGTATAAGAAATGCACAGATACTGTAGATAAACGTCCGCTTTATTGAGACGTGGTTGTGAGAACACTTTGGTTTAAGGACATGTTTTATCAAGCTGAGGATGGAAACGGTCCAGACAGATGACACCAAAGTGACCGTCCATGACTTCCTGCTATTGTGTAAATCTGTCTGCTATCACTGTGTGAGCGTGTCCGTCACCAGCTGTGAATCTACGGCATGTCCATGTCAAATGTCTTTGTAGCCATCAGAGTGGTTTCTATATTGAAAGCTCTGATTTTGTTTGTTTGTACACGTCTGTAAATTAAAGTAGATTTTTTTTCCCCCGGTATTTGCATCCAGGTATGACATCTGCATCCAAAAGAACAAGCCCTGTGAAACCTTAGGTAACACGCACACACAAAAAGTGCTCTGATCTACCAGACTAATGGAAAAAACTGAATCAGGACTATAAAGCCCGCTAACCAAGTCTTAACCCGACAGGTCTGGCTCCTGTAGGAGGGATGTGTGAGCCGGAGAGGAGCTGCAGCATCAATGAGGACATTGGTCTTGGAACAGCCTTCACTATCGCCCACGAGATAGGACACACGTGAGTGAAACACGAAGACTCAAATCTATTTAAAAACCGGGGTAAAGGGCTTCCAATACAGAAACTTTCCTGGTTGCTATTTCCCACAAAGATTTGAATGTAACTCCTGATACGATAGCAGGAATCTTAAGAAGTGGCAGTCCTATGATTCGACTTCATTTTAAAGGTACAGTGTGTAATATTAAGCAGCATTTAGCAGAGTCCTCTTCTACAGAGGCCGGCATCTTGCACCACAATGTTTCTACTATTGTTCTGAACAGCAAACTAGTAACATACATGTTTTTGTCTTTTGTGAGTGGCTACAAAAATGTACCAAATTAAAGACTAAGAGAAAACAGAGAGGATGTTGTACACTAAGTTTTTTTGTTGATGGACATTTCTGGAGGTTTTTGATGGTAAAAACTTGACAAGTGGGGTGCCACTGGCCTAGCAGTTTACGTGTGGCCCAAACTGAGGCTATGCCTCAAGCAGCTGGCCTGGGTTCGATTTCATCCTGTGGTTCCTTTCACGCACGTTTCCTCCCTTCTCCTCATTTCATACTCTGTCCACCATCCTGTCCTCTTTGAATAAAGGCAATACTAGTCCAAAAATTAGTACTAAAGGAAGGGAAATCTACACAAATGGAGGAATGCTTCTTGTCCTCATTGGACACCATCACTTTACGAATGGAAGGGGTGAGCAAAGCGGTGTTTCAATCCAGAACTTGACCACCAGATATCATGAAATACTCCCAGTCCTACACACTGTACCCTTACAGAAGACCACTGTGGTGTTCTTTGGTCCAGATTGCAGCTGTGTTATAATCCATGACATTTCTGTCCCATCACGTCTGACTTCATCCCCGACTTTCAGGAGAAAACTGTCAGTTGAAAAATACACTCAGCGGTTCGGCGTAGATGTTTTTTTTCCACATGATAATTTTTCATCCAGAGCATGAGGACTAAGGCTTCATTTCCATGACAAATGACAGCTTAGGTTTCGTGACAGCAACCCTAGAAGTCACACATACAAAGGCAAATAATTCATGGATATTTTTGTCTGTCAGAGTCGGTAAACATCTTCTCCTGATCTGCTCACTGTTTGTTCTGTCAAAATGAAAAGAGTGTGTTGTTACACAGCTGGCTCTGTAAGTGGGAATGAAGCAAACCAGCTCAGAACAATCCACACAGCATGATCCAGACAAATAGCAAATGTATAGTTTTTGCACCTAGAGGTTACATGGGGAGGGGGCAAACATATAGAGCCATGACACTTAGACTATAGAAGTGAATTTAATAATCCAGAATCTAGATTAATTGTGGCTGATTTGCTCTTTAACTAAGGCTAAAACACTAAATGTCCCTAAAGGACTCCCTGAGGTGTCTCATATGTCTTTTCATGTGTTTTGTTTTGAGATGACCCCTCCCTCCTCGGATTACGTCTCCAGATCTCCGGAGAGATTTCATGTAATCTCTGACTCCATGAGTCATTGTCATCTGTTGAGAATGTGTTGATGCTGGTATATTTTCTTTCGGTCACACTTTTTATTTGTGAAGTTAGTATTTTTTTTTTTGTGCAGGGCTGGTGCAGTACTTGATGCTACTGCTTTTTCTGCTTTTTATATCTATCTGGACCTCCCAGATGGTTTGGAAACAATGTTCTACTCACTAAGCAACAAGCAATTTCCCATCCTGTATGCTTTTATCGGTCACACATCCAGAAAATAAAATGAGCGCTTTCTCTGAGTAATTGAGTATCTTGTAACAACAACATGTCTGACACAGACTTGGTAGGGTTTTTTCACAGATGGTTGATCCTTGTGTGTCTGATGATGAATACAGTAGACCTGGACCACAAGGTCTCTTAGTTTACATGACTGGTAATAGTGCTTGTAGAAGAATATCTGGGATATATGAGTGGGAAGTTTTGCTAACCCTAACTTATATTTTTAATCATTTATAAATCTACAGATTTTACTTTTCCTGGATTAGGTGTTTTGGATCCATTAAAGGTTGTAAGTAAAGATGTGGATTTAATACAATAACTAAGATGCAGCATCTCCTTTTCAAGGGATATAAACAACGTTTCTTACTGTGATTTTTAGTCTTAGTTTGTCTGACCCAAATTCATGTAACTTAAAAGAAGAAAGTAATGAATATTTATAATGCTTTGTAGCATTAATCATATTATAAAACTTGGGTTACAGTTGTTTCTGCTTTCAGAGCAACACTTTATTTTACGCCTATCTCTGTAACACATTATGAATATATGTATTATACGTTATAATCACATTATAGCACTATATAACCATAGTTATAAACACTCATAAACGATCATAATGCTTTATAGCAATAATTATAATACATTATTAAGCATTTTATCAAGACTTACAAGGTCAGGTATTACAATGTGTTATAACTGTTAAAAACAGTTGCATTGCATTATCTATGTGGGCATTATCAGTGAGTTGTTAACAGTTAAAACACATTATAATACCTGAACTTGTAAGTCTTGATAAAATGCTTAATAATGTGTTATAATTATTGCTATAAAGCATAATGATCATTTATGAGTGTTTATTACTATAGTTATACAGTGCTATAACGTGATTATAACCCATTATACAGATATTTATAATAGGCTACAGAGATGGGCGTCAAGTGTTACCGAAAACTCCAACTCCCGTTAGTATGAGTCGTGTTATTTGCATTTAAACTTACATGCATGTGGATTTACATATTGATTTTATGCTGATAAAAGTACAGCTGTGGATTACATTTTTATACAAAGTCGGTTTTAATGTCAATAAAGGTTTTTAATTCAGAGTTTAGCTCAAATATAGAAACCAGCACTTAAGCTCGTATTCCCCTCCTGCTAATCACATCACAGCACTTCTGTGATTGAGGTTATGGATGGTAATCGTTTCTCTGCGGTCTTTCTGCAGCTTCATTTAACAAAAAACAAAGCCTCAAAGTGTTGTCACTGTTTCATCTCGGGCTTTAGGTTTGGGATGAACCATGACGGTATGGGGAATGCCTGTGGTCCTCGCAGCCAGGAAACCGCCAAGCTGATGGCTGACCACATCACCATGAAGACAAACCCGTTCATCTGGTCGGCCTGTAGCCGAGATTACATCACCAGCTTCCTAGAGTGAGTCTGCCAATCAGATAACTGCAACACCACAAATAATTTGGTAATTAGAGGTTTGAGATAGAAAAGAAATTACTCACAAGTCATAGTAACATTTTTGATGGTCAGAGAAACACCAAGCAGAAATCCTCCGCAGCCTGTTGAGTGACTTTAACTTGAAAAACTAACACACAACCACAACATCATTTCCTAAGGCAAGTGTCCTAGACTTAGACTTTAAATGTCCTTAAAGAGGAAATTTATGGTACAGTACAGATATATTAACACATCAGACAAACACAGAACAATATTCAAAACGATGTCCTGTTGTTGCTTTGGTCTTTCAGCTCTGGTATGGGCTCCTGCCTGAACAACATCCCCCCCAAGCAGGAGTTTGTGTACCCGACCACAGCACCGGGTCAAGCCTATGATGCAGACGAACAGTGTCGCTTCCAGTATGGCGTCAGATCTCGTCAGTGTAAATATGCGGTGAGTCTCTTTATTTTACAACATAATGAGATCCTGGGGTCATTCAGGCATTTTGTCGCATCGGTCCAAAATATAACAAGATAAACCTGCGATAGTTCAGCCTCACTGGCAGAGCTGTAAACCAAACACTAACCTCACTGAGATAAAATGCTGTGTAGATTCCCAGCCATCCATGTAATAAAATATCCACTCTCAAGGAAGCCAGAATTGCTCTTTTTTTCACTTTTTTATCTCATTATTCAGCATTTTCGGTTGTGCAACGTTTTATCACCCGTCAGTATTTTACAGTTTTAAAAAGAAACCTCTTTAAACTGACTCAGTCTATTATTTTTCTGCTTTATTTCCCCCTCTGACTTTCCCCTCTTCATGTCAGCGTCCCCCCACAGTGAGAAACATCTTGCAATACCTTTGCCAAAGAGCATCCACTTTATTGCATGGTCAACTTTTATTAGGCCAGGTTCAGAGAGACTGTACATCTGGAAGAGCACACTTCTTTATAGACTCATTACGACCCCGACGATATGGTCAGAACATATGTACACAATAAAACATAACCACCATGTGTCAGAGGCATCGCTGTAGAGGATGTAGAGGGGGAGGTGAAAGAGAGTGTGTCTGCTCTTTTTGTTTTAATGATCTGATATTTTCTTACAGGCTGTCCTTCTCTTTGCTTTTTTTCTCTCTTTTACTTTCCTCTCTGCCTTTATTATTTTATTATTACATAAATTTTAATAAGTTCAAGCAGCTTTTTCTGTGCAGGGATCAACATGTTCTCGTTGAGCTCTGAGTTTCATTTATCCATGTTTTTGTCAATTGAGTTTCTCTTTTTCATTATTTCTTGTGGACTTTTATGTCGCTGAAATGCCATCTGAGGACAGGCATCAATGTACGTGCTACATACTTGTCCCATTACAAATAAACAGAGAATAACTGCGTCAATATTTCTCTTTACATGCTCACACAGGAAGTCTGCAGCGAACTTTGGTGTATGAGCAAGAGCAACCGCTGCATCACCAGCAGCATTCCCGCTGCAGAGGGAACCATCTGTCAGACCAACACCATAGAGAAAGGGGTAAATACTTAAAAAATCCTTGTTTTACAGTCAATTACTGTTTCTGCTTTTGCACCCACTACAGTGGCTCAGAGGAAGAAAGAACTAACAGCTCGATGTATGCTTAAATCAGTCAAGTCTCCATAGATTTTAAGCATTTATTGCCAAACAGAAATACAATTAAACTGACTCTGCATCTTTTAATGGCACCACTGGCCTTGTGGTCTAAGTAGTCACCCTGTACACAAAAGTTATACTTCCTGCTCTGCCCATTGCTCCCTGCTCTCTCTCCAGCTTTCCAGCTTTGTCCACATATCCTCTCAAAGGAAGCCACAAAAAGCCCTAGAATAAATTTAAAAAATAATAAAAAAAACGCTTTGTAAAGTGCCTCCAAGGTTAGCCAAACGCTATGACTTTTCATGGAGTGCATTGCAACACCCCCTGCAAAGGTGATAACAAGATTTTTTGACCAGAGAGGGAAGGCTAGGAGGTGGTGGAGGCAAGATTTACCAGCAGCAGCAGCAGAGTGTGGGCAGCACTAGCATAGCAAGGATCAGCAGATGTATACAAACGGGCCACCTTGTTGTGAGAACGGACTGTGATTGGTTATGAGTGAGTGGAAAACATTGATCACAGCTGGGGCTTATGTCTGAACCAATAAATGTCAGGGTAGAGTGTTATGAAAACATTTCTATGCAGATTGGGCAATGTGCAGCAGTTGTGTTGCGGCCAAATTTGCCAAATTTTCATCAATCTGCAGATCAAATGTAGTCTGAACCGTGGAGGGGTGGTGCAGCGGATCATGGGAACAGGTTGCGTGACTACAAATCAGTCGAATTAAAATGCCTTTTCATGTCGAATGAAATGTTGTTTCCACTGTGAAAAACAAAAGAGGGCATCCTTTTATTGTTTGATTGTATTAATGTATGTCGTGTTTGTGCTACAGTGGTGCTACAAGAGGGTATGTGTGGCATATGGGACTCGTCCAGAAGGCATAGACGGGGGCTGGGGTCTGTGGTCTCCCTGGGAGGAGTGCAGCAGGACCTGTGGAGGAGGGGTCTCTTCTTCTATCCGACATTGTGACAGTCCCAGGTAAAGTATGGTACCTGGCATGCCCCCCCCCCACAATCTCAGGACAAACTTATCCTCCCAGATCAGCGGTCTGTCTTAGCTGAGCGATTTCTGATCTCCGCTGCCCCTTTGCCATCGCCACCCTAAAAGTAAAACTGCAAGGATTGATGGGGTCGGCGCCCAGACACCAAACACAGACAATGTTCTGCTGCTGCAACAGACGGCTCAAAGCCCAAATATGAGTTGTCTGACTGGAATCGGCTTCAGTGGCATGAGAGGTTCTGAACATTTTTGGCCTCATTTCATCCCACACCAAAGTGTTTTCACATCAGCCAGCCGGTACTCATATTTTGACATCTGGTCTGAACACACTCTAAAAAAATGGACAAAAAAATAAAAAATCCGCAGTCCTTGTTCCGTGCAATTTATTTCTCCAGCACCATGCAGCTTTACTGGCCTGGTAATAAACCTTGTGTGCAAACATTCTGAATAGAAACTGAATAAATAAACAAAAAGCCTGATTTTTTTTGTAGTTAAGTCAAAGCTAAGGCACAGAAAAAGGATCATAGTTTTGACCCACCATTATTCACTGAGGGGTCGCTCTATGAAGAAATCATTAAAGTTCCCTTGGGCAGGTGAATGTCCTTGGACCATCTTTAATACCAAGATCTTCTCCTTTCTGTGCTCTCCTAGAAAACTGTTGTTACATTATGAATAATGCTTACATATTTGGACGCAATAGTTGGTCGTGCTTAGACCCGGGTCAGATTGTTGACCAGAGTAGCCTGATCCTGATGAAAAAGTCTCTGGATGAAGTTGAAGAAACACACTTGTTTACGATAATGCTGTGTATCACGAGGACTCTTTAAGGTCGGTTACTTTTTCCTGTCTGCAGGCAGCAGCAGGGCCACGGTCTGTGCCGTGTATAAAATATTTCAGATAGAAGTCTGAATCATCACCAAACAACTCGCTGACTTACATTTGAATCACATTCACCAGATCCCTCATCTTGAAATGATTAAACCCAGAATGAATTGACCCAAATCTGAGGCCAACTGTGTTCCTTTGTTTCATTACCGAGCATCGTCTCCTTTTTTTTCTTCCTTCGGCTACACTCTGCCGTAATTTGTTAAAGGTTGAGCAGAGGCAGCCGTTTGACTGCGGCTTTGTTCTCTGTAAATGTTGAGGTGTTGTCGTGACAGTTTTTGAGAGACAATAAAGAAACGAAGAGAGACATTGAGGTTGAAACACGCTGATGAAGGCAGACGGAGCAGAGATCAGGAGCTGGTGTTGTTTTATGAGATGTGATGGGATTAGATCCTGTTAAATTATTCTCAGATGTGGCTGACTGATTCTGTCTGTGTTTTCTTGCAGACCAACCATCGGCGGAAAGTATTGTCTGGGGGAGAGAAAGCGCTTCAGGTCCTGTAACATTGATGTAAGTCAGTTAATATATGTTGTGACTCAGTTATTTGTTATCATGATTATTTGAGTACTGATTGGGTATTAACCAATTGCAATAGATGTTAAAATCAGGTACAAATGTAGATCCTTGACTAAGAAACCCTCGAAATTTGGGTGTTGGTATAGCTAAAGTGATATTCCGGTGTAAAATAAATTTAGGGTCAAACACACCGTAACACTGAGTTAGACACCCCCTCGAGAGATGAATGTTGCCGACCGCTTGCTCCTCTAGTTATACCAACTTAAGCAACAACCACACGATAGCAATACAGAGAGCCACGTGCTCAACCAAAACGCTACTCTATAGCCACAAATAATGCTCAGAACAGCACCTAACTTCATCAGAAATGGTCATAAATGTTCTTCCTTGAGCTGCATCACCCCGCTGTAGTCCGTAATGGACTGGCCTGAGGCCTCACTACAAAAAAACGGCTGCTGGAAGAGAGTAGGTTAGTTGTGTTTAGTCTCTTTGCTAAAGAAATCAGGCAAAGCTAAAAAGATGTTTGGTGGCTGGGACCCTATATGTACTGTTGATGAAGTTAGGTGCTGTTCTGAGCATTATTTGTGGCTATAGAGTGGTGTTTTGGTTGAGGTTTGTTTTTGGCTCCTCAGACCACTTTGTATTGCTGTCTGCGGTCGTTACTAAAGTTGGTATAACTAGAGAAGCAAGCGGTCAACAACATTCATCTCTCAAGGGGGTGTCTAACTCGGTGTTACAGTGTGTTTGACCCTAAATTAATTTTACGCCAGAATATCCCTTTAACAGTTTAAACTCATGTAGAGAGGCTCAAAGCAGGAGGCCCTTCAGTTTCAAATCCAGCTGTCACTCCAACACCCATTACTTCATGTCATTTTATACTATCTCTATCTACTGTCTTTACCTTGGTATGTTCATATTGTATGGGACTCTGCTCGAGTATATGTGAACATGTATGTATTTATAGTATGAATATGTGTGTGTTACAGGAGTGTGCTCCAGGCTCTCGGGATTTCAGAGAGATGCAGTGCTCGGATTTCGATAGTGTTCCTTTCCGGGGAAAATTTTACACCTGGAGGCCGTACAGAGGGGGTGAGTGAGCCGCTGATCTCTCTGTAACAATATGGGTTTTCACTTAAACAGTGGAGATCTCTGCTGCAGATCGTATCCATGCCCTAAATACCACTTTCTGACAGACGGAGGTGTTGATCTACTGTGTGCATTAAGAGAAGAGGGTGCAGATGCATGAGAGGGAAAGACAACTGAAAGTAAGCAGAATAAAGTTGCCGGTTTACAATGATTTAAACAAGGCAAAGAGGAATAGTAGTAATACAGATTTAACTCCAGAAACAACATATAACGCAGAGCAAATAGCATTTCATGTTTCTTAAATCAAAGATAGACGGATATGTTATCCATGTTACGATGAGAGTAAGCAGATAAAAGCAGACTGAAAGATATAGGTCAAGATTTGGAGACAACCAGAATTCAGGAGAAAGAGTGGGGTGTGTGCATGTATATGTGTCTGTGCGCACAGAGTGAGAAAGGAGAAAGTGAATCGAAGCTGCAGACTCTGTCCTGTCTGGCCCACAGATGCTGGCCGCAGAGAGCCACGCATCCCAGAATGCCTTGCGAGAATTCCTCGCTCCTGATGAGCACTACACTGGATGCAAAAGATAAATACTTTCAACGACATAACTGCCTTTAATCTCGCCCTCCAAAAACATAATGGCTAACAGAGATGGCTGGCCAGCTGAGTCCAACTTCAGGCAACAAGTGCTCCTTTCATCAAGTCAGCTGATTTTACAATGGAAATCCCTTGCAGCTGTTAAAATAGGAACAGTGCCATAGACTCTGCCCCGTGTTAAGGCCAGATCACACCGCCAAGCCCCTTCCCTGTCCTCCACAGGCCTCTCACTCGCCTCAACTCTCATTTTAGCTTCCCTGCTCACTCTTTCAACCCTCCCACTCAGGTTCCTTTACTGCTGTGCTCTCTGCGTCCTCCTTTTTGTATACCTCCACTTTGCGCACCTAATTTGGCTCAAAATGTTTCAATCTCTGTCTAATATCTGTCCTGAAAGAGGGTAAGGAACTCTCAGCCCAAACAGCCAAAGACAGTTTATAAAAAGAAGTATTATTGGTATTTTTAAACAAGCTGCTCCAACACCCTTCACATTCACGATGCTTTCAAGCCACGCTGGCCCCGCCAGTGCCCGGCACCATAGGAATTGTAGTTTTCCATGGTCTATGCATGCATTAATTTTTTTAATCTGGAAGCCATGCCAGCACATACTCTCTCCCTGATTCTGTCTTTCCCAGCACACACTGTACCTGCTTCAGTGCTGCCAGCACAAACAAACACAGAACCAGACTGATGTCAACAGCCACTCAAAAACTGGAGCTGCTGGCACGCAGCGCAGATGAATGAAGGATATATACCGCTTGGCTGGGAAAGACCTCTGGCAGCTGCGTGTGCGTGCGTGTTTAATGTTAGTGAATCAGAAAGATGGAAACTAGGGAGGAGGTTGGTTCCATACATGAAGGTGTATGGAACCAACCAAGGTGTACTATGTGTTTTTTAGGTGTCCGCTGACATTACAGTACCGTATTTTTCAGGGTATGACATTATTAGATGTTGTAATTACTCTATTTCTTTATTTGGTATCTTAATCATCCATGGGTTGGTGTTTTGATCCAAATTATTTTACCTTTCTACTGTCAGCGCTTACACAGACAGATAAAAACAGTGCGCAGAGTTTGACTGATCCATCATATGCATAGTTGACCAATCACAGGCTATACCTGGTATCAGCTGACCTGTGAAGGTTTCTCCACCTCGGTAAGGCAGAGAAGGAAAATACAATTTGTGTTGTGGACACTGTTGGTATCAGTTTCTTGAAATGCCAGTCCTCAATGTTACTGTATGTCTGTCAATGTTCATATTTGTATCTGTATGTACTGGGGTCGATAGTATTACAGGCAAACGCTATCGAATCACAGTCGGCTGTTTGTTCTGTAGTTGTCAGCACTGATAAATATAATTTTAGTCCTCTGCAGATGCATTTCTCTCTCTCATCTGCGCTCTTCAAAAGCATGTGAACATGCGCCAAGGACGTGCAACAAGTCACAGATGTAAACATGACACATAGTACTATAAACAAGATGCCTTATCGTGTAGATTTACAGCTCATATTGCAGGGTTCAGTTTAATACAAAAGAAAAACACACAGAAACTGACCCCACTTCAGAATAATTTCTCCTACCTTAATAATGTTTTGATGGATCCCTTATGTCCGGTGCTGAAGGTCTGGAAGGCTGGTGCAGAAATTAAGATTTTATATCTCAGCTGCTCTGCTGAAGCCCCCAATTTAAATACTCATATACTCATAGTTTAGGATGTTTGCTTTAGTTCTGACTGTAATGGACTGGCCCGAGGTCTCACTACAAACAAATGGCTGCTGGAAGAGAGTCGGTGAGTTGTGTTTAGTCTCCTTGCTAAAGAAATTAGGCAAAGTTAAAAGGATGTTTGGTGGCTAGAGCTATGGCTGGGACCCTATATGTACTGTTGATGAAGTTAGGTGCTGTTCTGAGTTGTGGCTATAAAGTGGCGTTTTGGTTGAGGTTTATTTTACGGCTCCTCAAACCGCAGTGTATTGCTATCGTGCGGTCGTTACTAAAGTTGGTATAACTAGAGAAGCAAGCGGTTGGCAACATTGAACTCTCGGGGGGGTTGTCTAACTCGGTGTTATTTTACTCCGGAATAGCCCTTTAAAATGGAGTCATCAATACCATCAAACACAAAGATCCATCTAAAGCAGTTTTCCTGATCCTCTCATGTCTTCTTCTGTGTGTTTTGTGTATATGTGTAGGAGGTGTGAAGCCCTGCTCTCTGAACTGCCTGGCTGAAGGATACAACTTCTACACAGAGCGCGCTCCAGCTGTGGTGGACGGTACACCTTGCCGGGACGACACTCTGGATGTGTGTGTGAACGGAGAGTGCAAGGTGAGGAAAGATCTCTGTGTTTACATGAAAGTTCAGCGTGTGTGTGTTTGCAAGAGTCCAACTATTGATTGAAATACAGGCTGTTAGCTGCTACATGTGACCAGAGGACAGGGTTCACATCTGAGACTGTATTATTTACACTCACTCTCCAGGCTCTGGATGGCTGCCATTGTTTACACTCTGACCGCTGACGGTCATCACAGTCAGCTCCTCAAATGAAAGCTGATCTTATCTCTGGCACTGATTTGAGATTCTCATTAGTGTTTTCTCTCTCTGGACCTCGGTGACTTGCGAAAACAAAACCCTGACCGCTGCTTGTTATGATGAAGAGCGGGAGACCGCATGAAGCTGTCTTGGGACTCATTTTGACACTCATATTTATAAAAAGCTATAAAAAAACACCGTCCTCTGAGCGTGCAGCTTATTTAGTCATTGTAGCTGCCGTTATTTCCACCTCGTGTTTGTTTTGGGTGTTCCTCCTCTCCAGAAAGAAAGTTGAGGTTTTGTGAGAGCTGGTAAAAGACCCCGAATGTTTCACATTTCAGGATATCCAGCTCGTAGTTTTGTGGCTTGGCTGCTGGTGTCGTGCCAGGATATTTCATTTTTGGCTCCCGCTCTCTTCGCTCTTACCCCCCATGATCTAGCTTTATTTTGTGTGTCTCTGAGATTAAAGGGAGTCAGGGATGGCCAACCTCCCAGCATTTATTTAAAAAAGGATTTTGTTTATCAACATCATCGGACTCTCTGTTCTCTCCTCCTCTTTTCTCCTTTTTTCCCCCTCTGCTCGGCTCAGTTCTGTTCTGGAGAAACTCAGTGACCCCCCAGCTCAGCTGTTAGTCTGTGTGTCTGCACTGCAGGCAGCCTTTCATTCACTGCAGTCTTATGATTATCTCTCTCTCTCTCTCTTTCTTTCTCTCTTTCTCTCTTTTCTGTCCACGTTCATTCTTCTCATTTCTCTCGCTCATGTTTTTCTCTCTTTTTTAATACTTTCTAGTCTGAAATACAGCCTTTTGTCCTTCTCCTTCAGTCCTATCATCTTACCTTGCTCAGGTTTTATGTACACCTTAAACTTCAAACACTCTGTGGAGACATCTCTGTCTGCAGTTTGCAGCCTCATGCTGGCTTCGCTTCCAGAGTCGGGGGTCTGACAATAAGGAAAAAGAGTGGTGCCGACAGAGATGGAGGGGAGTTAGGGAATTTGAAAAAGAACCTGGGAACAGATGGTGCAGTTGGACACAACATACCGCTGCAGACAAAAACTTTGTCTGCCAGAGCCTCTTTTTTTCCGGATCTGTTGGACAAATAATAGAGGACCAGATTTAGTCAAAAAATGGTGTTGAGTTTTGGTATTCAGTGCCTGATTTACTGAGTCAGCAGTTCATTAAGCAGCCAGCTACTGGACAGGACTTCATAATACACCTAAAAAAACAGGCGCCCACTTTATTTTTAATACCTGAAGAGAAAACAAACATATTAATGTGAAAAACAAATGGACAGAGAAATGAAGAAAGGTGCACAAAAGTTCACATGACTGGTGGATGTAGAGGGATACAGAGAGATGAAGGAAGTTCAAACCTGGACGATACAGACGTGATGAAATAAAAACTTTAAATTTTATTGGTGTAAAGTTTGACATACATAAAGCACATCCTTTCAGAGTCAGAGTTGAAACCTCTCCTGTAATATGCTCGACTGAGACAGATGCATCTTGCAGCCACAGCACAAATAAATCAGGTGCATCTGTTTGGTAATAGAGAATATGCATGGGGGATAAATCTGCCACATCTCTGTTTAATCTAATCCAGTTCAGGACTAGGACTGGTGACTGAAACTATCTCTGCAAACTAGAGTCCATGCTCTGTCCTCTTGTGGGGAAAGCTTTTTCGCTCCTTTTGGATTTAAAAACAGATCTGCGCTTCTTCATGTCACTTCACACCACACTGTCTGACATCCAGCTGTCGTTGTCTTCTGATATCACGCTGCGTCATGTCGACAGTGCCACTGCGAGGAGACACAAAATCCTGATGCAGTGAGTCCAATTAGCAGGAACATTTATTTGCAGCACCTTTATAAGTTCCGATGACAAACCCGGCCAATATTTTTTTCATTTAGGTCAGGATCAAAAGTTATTGCTGTATTGGTCTTTTGTCCCACCTATTATAGGATTGATTTGTACAGCTATCTGACAGAAGATTTGTGCTCTTGAATAAACCCCCCCCCCCCAGTTTTAGCACTGTAAAGTTTTATGGTTTCTGTGATTGGTCCACTTCATGTCTGGGAAACTCAGAGGCCTCTTGTAAGTCTGGATCCACATCATTTAAACTTTATTAACTCACCCTTTTGAAGCAAACAGATAACCAATAGATGATTCACTGTTCCAGCTCTGAATTTAGCTCTGATCTGTGATATAATCCACATGATACTAAAAATAAACTAAAGCCTTGTTATCCGCCTCTACAGTAAACAACTGTCATATGAATACAGGAGGATGAGAGCAGTCGCCATCTATTCTCTAAACTTTTGTTTAGGTTTGTTTCACTGTTAAAGAGTTTGAGTAAAACCACCTGCTTTGCTCATCATGAAAGCTATTCATGTCGACAGCTCTGAGTTTAGCAACCAAAGAGCGTTATGTCTGCTCAGGATCACAAATCACATCTGGACTTACCATCTGATATTTCTGTGTTTTGTGAAAGACGGCTGGAAGACATTAGAGGTAATCCCCTCAGCCCGGCCTCTGACACCTCTCCACTTACTGACTGTGCCCCTTCACCCATGACCCTGAGTGACCCTGCAGCTCACTCGTTTCTCCCTTCTCGCAGCACGTTGGCTGTGACCGTATCCTCGGCTCGGACGTTCGCGAGGACCGCTGTCGGATCTGCGGGGGTGACGGGAGCAGCTGTGTGTCTGTGGAGGGACTCTTCAATGACTCGCTGCCAGAAGGAGGTACAGAACGAAAACACAAGCACCTTTTTGTTTCACATTTGCTGCCACAGAGGTTTCTGCACATATAGATAAATATTCTAGCTATCCCTATTTTGTTGACAGGGGGATGAGGTGATTTAAAGTAGATTTGGAGCTGACTCTGCTCTCCTGAGAATCAGATTAGTTTAACATGAGGCATTTACCATGAGGGGTTATGTAACGTAATTGTTCTGTAGTTTAAAAATGTGCACATGCAACTTTTGGATTCTCACACTCTGGATTGGAAAGCTGCCTCGCTATGTGAGTTAGGATACCCCAGACATTTCAAATATATTGATAATTGTCTGTTGACATGCAAACAAGTTTCACAGCAGAATTCTGTTATAGCTTTTTTTTTTGCAAAAGCCAACACCAACACAGCCCCAAATCTGCAAGAAATGATTTATTCCAGCACCTGCTTTTCTTCTCTTCTTATCGATGAAGATAAATGATGCTCATTTACAGCAGTTAAGGGCTAATGCAGCCAATATTTAAAGTCTGTTTCAGAGATAGCAACAAATCCTGATGAGTTTTCCAAGCACTCAAAGGAGATTTATTTTTTATTCCAGTCTACAAGAGAGGAAAAGAAACTAGACCTGAGGACCAGCCATAATTGATAATGTTGAACTTTAGTAAATATCCATATATTTATTGTTTATTTAGAGCAAAAAATAGTCAATGTTGATCACCGTCCCACTGGCCAGAACTACCAGCCTTTGGTCTCCTTTGCAAGATAACACCCACAAATGCCATTTGCTATCTGTGCTTGTTTTCATCGGGTGGTAGAGCATTACAGCAGTAACCGGCAACCAGAATTACAGCCCCAGTTTGGACAAAGTATATGACCAGCATTTCAGGCCTACATTAAAAAGATATTTAAGTTGCTGATGA
This sequence comes from Xyrichtys novacula, assembly GCA_962446985.1. Classification (NCBI taxonomy): domain Eukaryota; kingdom Metazoa; phylum Chordata; class Actinopteri; order Labriformes; family Labridae; genus Xyrichtys; species Xyrichtys novacula. The sequence continues at coordinate 29,206,839 of OY660870.1, forward strand.
TTCAGGTGTTGACTAAAAAGTCACAACTGTTTTATTTTAAGTTGATTTTCGGACTCTTTCATGCCTCTACTTAGAGGACAGGACTGTTGATAGAGAAGGAAACTAGGATAGAGAGCAGGAAATGACATTTGGTAAAGAGCCACAGGTTGGAATTGAACTCAGGCCGCCTGTTTTCAGGATTATAGCCTCTGTGCATGGGGTGCAGAATTTAACCACAAAGCCAAACCTGCAGCCCATCGTCGCACGTTTCACCTTTTAGTCCAGTTTACCTGCAGGGTCCCAATTTAAACTATTGCAGAAAAGATATATAATTAAAGAGATAAGCTATTTAAACGGGCAAAAGAGGAAGAGTTAAACATCATCGAGGCTGAGCAGGGTCCATGGAGTTGATGCTCCACATGATCCAGGCTTCAGCACCCTTCTTGTAAGGGTAGTGCGGCATAAAGGGGTTTCACACATGCTTGAGACCAAACGAAGTTAGAGAAATCAATTCATTATGGGACACTCATGGGAAAAGGAGTAGGGCCCATAATAGATCCCTGAGGGACTCCACAAGTGTAATTTTCTAAACAAAGGAATAAAAGTACCAAGAGAGACAGAAATATACATGATCAGATGACTGAAGACCTGTCCACCTCCTCTGTTTAGTTATAAGTAGCATGATATGCATAAAGTCAATACATAAATGAACAAACACAGACGACCAAGTCGACCGAATACTGGTGAAGATTCAGATCAGCTGCTCCTTAGCCAGCCCATATTTTGAAGAAGGAAGAGGAAAAATCTCTCAGCTATTTGCAGTCAGATAAAAATATGCAGACATACATACCATACAGTGTATATACATATATTTATCCACCAACAACCCACGGACATGTGGCAGATAGATTTAGCTGAGGTTCAACCAGTGTGGCTTGAGGTCCGCCTGCTTTTGAAACTATTCTGAGGCACATTTCTCCCCACAACACCAACTTAAGAGTTTCTCACCCAACTGTCAACACCACTCGCCCCCTTCTAGGATTCCTCAGAGGGGACGCACCCTGAGCAGGCAGCTGTGCCGGGACCACAGTGACCGGGCCAGTCTGTCAACCAAGCTGAGCTCTTAACTACCCTTGAAATATCAGACATTAGCGCTGGCTTAAGAAAACTCATTAGTAAGGCTAAAGTCGTCTCGCAGTCATTTAGTTGGGGGGGTTGTTTGATGATTTGGGGATGGTATCCATGGCAAAGAGCACTATGTTCGCAGACATTGCAGGAAATGCAAAGAAACCCATTATAAGAATTGTCAAAAGCAATGCAGAAGCAACAGTTGTGATCATTTGAGGATAAAATGTATCAGAGCCACACAAGTTATCGAAGAAAAAGAATTTCAATTGTCTGTCGTCTCATTTTTCATGTCCAAAAAGTCATCTACTAGTTTTAAAAGAGTTGAAAAGTCTGATGGCTTTGGGTACAAAAGATTTGGCCGAAGAGCAGCTGCCAACAGTTGAATATCTCGAGAACACAACTTCTCCTTGACAGTTATGTGTGAAGGGTTACACCATCTCTGGTTGACAAATAAAGCCAGACCTCCTTCTTTCCTCTTGCCACTAGCTTTACAGGAGACTGCACGCACGGTCTGCTTTCTCAGTCTTCACCGATATCTCCAGCTCATCGCTTTTGTCGGGCAAAGAGTTCACCTTTGTACCACGGCAACCACGATAACACCTCCTGATGTCCTCTGGGATTGGATGTTGTTGTCCAGATTTGCTTTGTCTTAATGAAAGGAGCTCTTCTTTTGAGTAAACTCTTCGCCCAGCAGAAGTATCCATCAGCAGCCAACAGAAAAATCTAGCAAAAATCACAGATAATACAGAGAGACCAGACTTGCAGAAACCACTTGGTTCAAGCGCATCATTTTGCATCAATTTTTGCAGACTAGCTGATACTAGCTTGAACTAGACCCCTTGGATGAGCTGCAATTCCAGCCTGCAGTGAGGGCAACACCATTTGATAGGTCTTTCGAATAGTTTTGTCTCTCTAAGGGAAGCTTATTTAGGTCACAGAAAAATCAGACTCTCAGAATCACTAAATAATGTCTTCAGAGAGATTTTTGATTTGTTTGAACCCTTCGATCTTTTAGCCAGTGTTTCACCTCCCTGATTTAAATAAGCTATGACACGATGAAATCTACATTGTAAAAACAGACATGGATGACTAGTGGAGAGCAGTGGTTGAGGTTGCTGGGCTGCTTTATTCTTGCTCTGTGCCCTCTGATTGGACGCAGTGATGTCCCTGTAAGTGTCTTTCCATCTGTGGCTCTGGTTGGCTGTCAGGGGTTACTGAGATGTCAGAGGTTTACGGCTCTTTTGCTCTGTGTTCACCCCTCAGGTCCTTTATTGTTAACACAACAACACAATTTTCTCGCTCTCTTGATTTCTCCCTCTATCTGTCACGGTGGCCAAAAACCCTCAAAGTCTGTCCCTCTAATCTTCCACGCCTCCATCTAGACGCTCCGAGCCAGGTCAGTCTCTCCTCTAAGAGCCGCACGCAGAGGTCAGGAGCCAAGCCTCTCCTTTCCTCTTGCGGTGAGAGCGCTGGAAGGAATTGTTTCATTCCTTCATATTTTTTCAATTCCTTCTTCCTCTAGTGAGGCCGGAGTTATTTCCAGGGCCGCAGTGGCTCGTCCGCTGGCAGGACAGCAGACCAGAGCTGAGTAAAAACAGAGCAAGGAAGAGGTGAGATGAGCATAAAAAGAAAAGGGAGGAACGGCCAAAACAGAAAGAGAGAGAGAGGGGAAGAGGAGTAGAGAAGCCGGCTCTTGGCCTACTTCTCGCTCTCTAGCAAAGAGTGGAGCAGGGCAGCTGAGCAGGGCTGCCCAGGAATGCAGCTGGAATCTGAAGCCTCTGCTTAGTCCATCGACGTCCTACAGAGATTAACACTACTCATGCATCAACCCCTCTGACCCCCTGACCCTAAACAAATAAACCTTAACTATTTTAACTTTGTCTCTTCTGTTTGTACCTCAGGTTATGAAGAAGTCGTAAGAATCCCTAAAGGCTCCGTTTTCATCCACATACAAGAACTCAACATCTCCTTAAACTATCTCGGTAAGGTGTTCTGTATGATTACATTTACATTTTCTGTTTCTGTATCAAACAGATTCTTCAAACCAAATGTTCTTTTTTTTGTTGTTGTTTTTTTTTAATAATAGCTAGATACCACTTTGAGTGTTCAGCATCAGGCAGAATGGTGCAAATGGGTTAATACTAGGGTTGTCCCGATAAGATACCGATATTGTAGCCTTCAGTATTGTCCGATACCGATATTGATCCGATGTTTGCACAAATTTGTGCATAAGTTTTGCACTCAGCTTCAATGACTTTTTCGGACATTAATATATATACATCACTCCTACTCCTTGGTACTTTGTTTGTACCTCAGTACACACTGTTATTGTGATCACATTGGCTCTACATGCTGGATCTGTATGCTGCTGGATAGAGGTGCTGGAGCGGAGTCTGGAATGGACTGCTTGTATCGGAGATTTTAGATGCAGGCCGGTATAATCCGATATTTGATTTTTGTTGCTATCGCACCGATATCCGATATCAATATCAAATCAGGACACCCCTAGTTAATACCAACATAAAACATCATATCAGTATAAACTTTGGGCTTTTTCATGATCACAGGCCAGTCGTCGATACTTCATATGAGAAGAAGGAGATGTATCACTCCAGCTGGGACCACTTTCATCAAAGAGAATTTATTATTTGCATGCAATAGTTTCATTCTGCTGTACGGCTCAGTTCTGAGGGATCCTGCCCCAAAGCCTGAGCCAGGGAGACCACACCTCCAAACCCAAGTCAATACAGGGAGAGCAGCAGCAAAGCTCCCCCCGTCAACAGAGCAGAGCCGCCATCGTATGAGTCAGATCATGTCATATAAAAGAGGAGCTGGGGTGGAGGCGGGTTATAAAGCAGTTGCAGAGGCTGCGGTAAGAGGAGGCAGATTGAAAGGGTTTAAATGGAACGCCTATTTTGACATCTGCACGCATAGAAGATGATCAGCTGAGCTGTCGGCTGATATGGGCTGGGGTAAGAATCAGCGAATTAATGGTGGGCTGAGTTTGACTTTCACGGCCGGTCTGATCTTAGGTACACTCAATTTTACTTTCAAGGGGATCTAAAACATGAAGTAGTGGAGTAAACTGTGTTGGACTAATGCAGCACTTCTAAATTAGAAAATCTGAGGTTAATCTGCTCTCTGCTAACATTAGACCACTATAGCATATGCTTTAAAGGATAATGCACAAGTATAGCAAGTGATTTAACTCATCAATGATACATTCACACAATTTTATAGCTTTAACATGTAGGTCCAACATTTTAAGGAACTATCAAAAAGGCATCACATCTCAAAAAGCAGGTATTGGACCATCATCAGCTGCTGGGTTGAGATGAGATGCAAAGGAAGAACCAAAGCTGCAGTTAAGCAGCTGGGTGTTGTCTGGATAGATGAACTTAAATACTTTGAAGAACTTGAAAAGCAAGTGAAATGTGACTGCCATAGACATAGCATTTTCCCTTATCTTGCTCCCTGTGAGCTTGTGGATCAATGCGTTCATTCTTCCTTTCACTTTGCTGTCTAACTTAAGTGTTTTTCTCCTTCTGTCCTGTGTTCCAGTACTGAAGAGTAAAGGAGACCAGTACTTTATAAACGGGAAGCTGACCATTGACACGCCGCGTAGGTTCGACATTGCCGGGACCACTTTCCACTACAGGCGGCCTACTGATGGACCAGAAACTCTTGAAGCCCTGGGGCCGACGAATATGACCCTTATTGTCATGGTAGGAGCATAAAGATGCAGCGCAACATTTCTTCAGCATAAATTTCCAAAACATTTCACCGCCATGTTACATTTCATGTTTGAAGGTGCTGGTGAGGGAGGAGAACCCAGGAATCCACTATCGCTTCAACCCCCCGCTGAACAGGGACCCTCAGAGCGGCTTTGCCTGGCACTACACATCGTGGTCACGCTGCTCAGCTCTCTGTGCTGGAGGTACAACACACACACAACATTGCTCAGTCCAAGCACTGTGTCTATAAATCTGGCTTCAAATTTGGTTTGATCCATCTCAAAGGATCCAAAACAACCACCAAAGAAAACAAATGCAGCTCTCCTCTTTGTCTGTTTGTTTCACCCATGTGCAGGTGTGCAGATCCAGCAGGTGGTGTGTAAGAAACACGGAGAGCACTCGATCATCTACAACCACTTCTGTGACAAGAAGAACAAACCAAAAGAGAAAAGAAGATCCTGCAACACTGAGCCGTGCTCCCCAACGTGAGTAATAGATGTCGATTGTGCATGTGTGTTTCTCCAGGTCAGCTTTAATGTAAATGTTTTCTAAAATAGTCACTCAGTGTTTCCTCATGTAGTGAAATTGAAAAAACTGTCTTTAGCTGGTCGACGGGAGAGTGGTCGGAGTGCAGCCGCAGCTGTAACGGCGGCCTGCGCACACGAGAGGTTTTATGTAAAAGAAGAATCTCCCCGACCGAGGAGAAAGTGCTGGATGACTCCGCCTGTTCCTCCCTGCGCCCGTCTCTTACCGAGCCCTGCAGCAACCACAGCTGCCCTCCTGAGTGGCTGGCCCTGGACTGGTCAGAGGTAGTTAGCAGTGTTTCCATTATGCATGAACTCCTGCGATTTTTAGTTGTAAACTCAAGGCTGAATTTGAACCATTTCATGAGTTTTTCTGCAGAATTCCTCTCAGATGAAGAAATAGTTTATTTTCCACTCGAACCTCAGGAACATACAGATCTGCCAAGAGTAGTAACAGTACCTCAGTCATGAAATACATAGTAGAGGCACAGGGAAGACAAATACATGGCCATGAACACAATGTTACATTTGGGAGCACTTCAGGGAATTCCCCAACCTACTTTAATCTACCTACCCTATGACCTTTAGCTGCATGAGTCTGTCTTTTTGACATGCAAAACTTGATCTAGCGGACGTGATTTGTTGACTTTTTTTATGTGTCCCAACAAAAATATGCCTGAGAAGTCCAAAGTCCAAAAGATCCATCTCTGTCCTGAAGCTTAACTTTTTTTAAAGCTCACACTAACCTGAAAGAAGTTACAATGGGGCAATTTTTCCTTCTCTCAATTTTAGGAGCTTTTGAGAATTAGTCATGCAGTTGGTTTCTTATGCAGCTGCTGCCCTCTGCTGAGCATAGTGTGTAACATCCTTTTTGCTCAATCATGACCGCAGTAACCCCCTGCTGCACCCTCCTTTCTTATTTCTTCCCCTTTTTTCTCTGTTCTTTCCATCTCCTGCTCCGTCTTCAGTGTACGCCCAGCTGTGGTCCTGGTTACAGGCACCGTGTGGTCTTGTGTAAGAGCGGGGAGAGCGGGGAGACACTGCCAGAGTCCAAGTGCTCCAAACAAGGCCGGCCCACCTCCAGGGTGCGCTGCAACTTGCAGCGTTGCCCTCCCCCTCAGTGGGTGACAGGTCCGTGGGGAGAGGTGAGCCATGGTTTTGGTTTATGGAGGTAGTGAAGTATTTTCTGTAAGGCAGAGTATAAGATTTTTTTTCAATCAATCAATCAATCAGTCTTTATTTATATCGCACTTTTCATACACAACCATGTAGCACAAAGTGGTTTACACAGAAAAAGGAATGAAAGAAATACCCAAAACTACCCCAGCCCAACCACTCATTCCCACCCCACGATCTAATTGCATCAGAAACAGTATTAAAATGCATAAACTTAAAAAGGGCTTGATTTCGTGGAAACAGGAATGTGCTCACTGAGGAAACGTTGTTTTAAAACTCAAGATAAGGAAACACTGAAGGTTTAGGTTAAAATCTAAAAACAAAGAAACACAAAATAAAATTTAAGAAATAATAAATAAAATGATATAAAAACAACAGTTAAAGATACTAAAATAAGAACACCAAAATAGCTCAATAAAAGACGATCCTGTCATTAAAACTAGAGCAGATAAATGCTAAAACACATCAACAAAGTTAATGATGTAAAATTTAGTTAAAAGCAAGACTAAAAAAGTATGAATAATTTCTTAAAATCATTTTTTAATCATTTACTTTTATTTTGCATGCAAAGAAAAAATAAATAAAATGGTACTCCTACTCTTCCATACATTTGAACTTAAATAAAACACCCAGAACAGAAATAAAAAAATATATATATATATATACATAAATAAATGAGTACAGAATCAGACAATTACATTAATGAGGAGAAAGAAAGAAAGAAAGAAAGAAAGAAAGAAAGAAAGAAAGAAAGAAAGAAAGAAAGAAAGAAAGAAAGAAAGAAAGAAAGAAAGAAAGAAAGAAAGAAAGAAAGAAAGAAAGAAAGAAAGAAGCAGCAACAATGATATCAATAAACTCTATCCAAATGTGTACACATAAAGGCTATATATATGAACATATTCATACACATGCATACACAAATAATGCACAAATAATCATCTGTCCCTCTTAAAGAAATTCTCCAATTTTGGAAATAACGGAGACCAAAAATCTTGAAAGATGTGACCACAATTGTATTTTTCCAAAGTCAATTTTTCCTGTGGTTAAAACTCTTCCTGTTCTGTATCCCTTGGGAATAATGGGGAGGATAGGAAATTATGTGGTTTTAAAAAAAGAGGGACACTTTCTTTGGTTGTTATATCATTGTGAAATAAAAAAGATGTTTAAAACAATAATAGTGAAACACCCAGTTCAAATATTTGGACGTGTGTGTGTCTGCGTTTCAGTGTTCTGCCAAGTGTGGTCTGGGTCAGCAGATGCGGTCTGTGCAGTGTCTGACCCACATCGGCCAGCCGTCCAATGAGTGTCTGGAACATCAGCGGCCAGCAGCCATGCAGCAGTGCAAGAGCAAATGTGACCTCAGTCTGCCTATCAATATAGACAACCCTGAAGGTCAGAGGTCAAAGTTCACACGTAATGCTCCTGTTTCATTGTTGTTTTTATAGACAGACAGTTTCATCAAGATTTCTTTATTTGATTTCAATTTTTTTTGTAAGCATTTGGGATTTATATGCAAATTTAGTGAGCTGAATACAGTTAAATTATGAAGTTGGCTTTTCTCTATCTTTTAATCTGTTAAACCTAAAATACATCTCAGTGATCTCATGTTTCTCAAGTTTCAAAATCACAGTGGTTTGTATTGGAAAACTTGGACATTGTATCCTGAATATCGACTTACCAGTCTTTGAAAAAAGCTATACAGTAGTTTTACACCGGAATATCCCTTTAATTTAGGGGCATGGTTAAAATCTGATGCATGTGTATTACTGGGAAATAATTATTTCCCCAGTGTTATGGTGTGTTTGACCCTTAATTCATTTTACACCGGAATATCCCTTTAAAACCTACTTTTTGATGACAGTAAAAGGTTATAGAGATCTTATTTTTTTGCTGTTATAAGTGAGTTTTAAAATAATGTGCTGCAAATTGAACGCAGTAATTCAGCTGATTTTTGTGTGTCTCCCTGCAGAGTGTAAAGATGTGAACACTGTGGCCTACTGCCCCATGGTGCTCAGGTTCAAGTTCTGCAGCCGTCCATATTTCAGGCAAATGTGCTGCAAGACCTGCCAGGGACACTGACCACATGGACACTATGAAAACTCACAATCTGCCTCTCTGGGTCATGTCCACACTCACAGTAAGCCTGAAAAAAACCCTCCCACTGAGCCTTTTACAGCAGCCCTAACACTGCCTCTGTCAGGGGAGTGTGTGAAAATTGAACTGGGACGCTGTAGGACTGACACCTAGTCCTGTTACTGGACTTCTTTCCAGCCTGAACCCGTCTCCTCTTCGGGTGGAGCTGAGTTTTTACATTCCACTGGAGGGGAGGGCTGCTGAAACCTGGAGAGTCGTCATTTTTTTTTTATATTATGGATGAACTCTCTCTCTCTCTTTGTCTTGATCCCTCGTTGTAATATTTTGGTGCTACTATACTTCTGTTTGGCTGCAGGGCTGGTCGCAGTACTCTCTTAAACCTGTACGATAACAGGTGATATTTGTTCAGTTATAAATTTAAGAAATCCACTTAAAGAAATGATTTTCCAGATATCTTCGTCCATGAAAAGGAATATCATATCTTATAAGAGAAAGACTTGTTTTTATTCTATCTAATACTTGTTACTTGACCACATTGTTTTATGCCGTGTTTCGTATCAAACGTATTCTCGAGTCCTCGCTGTTACTTAGCTGAAGTATGAGCAGATGTTTGAATTGCACAAAAGTGTCAGCAGTCAGAGGACTTGTGTATTTTATGTTTCTTTTGATGTGATTTGACTTGATTTCTCTGTGGAAACTATAAATGAGTCACTGCAGTGAACCTGCCATGTTCTTGCCATTTTGGTTAGTTTAGCTTTACAGTAAGAGGACACATGGAAACAGTCTGAGTGTGCAGAGACGGCGCGAACTCACAGGGACATTTTCAGATTATAGGATGGTTGTTTTTGGCTGCCGATTGTTGCAGCTTTTGTGGAAAATCTTGAAAAAAAAACACTAAAATGCCTGGTAACTTAGTGCCCCTCAAGGTTCCTACAAATTGCCGAGGGTGTTTCTGTTCAATTGCATCCGTACCACAAACAGAAATGAAGTGTTGTAAACCAGCTGGAGACTGATGCAGCAATGCCAAACAAACAGTGGATTTGCATCATGGGTCAGAGAGCAATCACCTGCTCATTTTTGGGGTTATTTTCAAAGCTGTCATTAATCAAGGATGGTGCTTTCATGGGCTGTTTTGGCTTTGCTGCTAGGCTGGTCAAATACATTAAAGAAGGGAGAACTCAAGTCCCTCTAAACATTAATTTTACAACTACAACCTTCACTGGTCCAGTAAGCAAACATAAGATACAGAGTCCTTTAGCTGTTCTCTGAACTGTGGAAAGTTCTTCCCGTCCAAAATCCCTGAGTCAGTTTCAAAAAATCCCTCGGCATCAGGCTTTGCTGTGCTTTTGTACTCTTTTTTTTTTTTCTTTTCAGTTTGTTTTCGCCATATGTTTCCACTTATTTGACAGTACTGGTATTTTTTTTTACTGTGAGTGTAAATTCAGAGCACAGTGAGACAGTAAGCCCCGCCAGCAGGAACAGACCCAGTGAGGAGAAGAAGGAGCAGGAGGGGGAGTGGGGACCTTTGACCGCTCTGCTTTTTATAGCAGGAGTGATAATCTGAGGATGGATTTACACGCCTATAAAATATCTGGTATCTTTGTGGCACAGATATGACGTGTTTTTGCAGCCAGAAACCATTTGCTGTGAAAAGATTCTGTGACAAACTTAAAGAGATACTTTTTCTGTGCGCAAACAAGCCTGACAGGACTTCCAGGTTATTAAAAGTCTGCTTTTTCCAGACACGATGGTGGCTGTAGCCCACTGATGTCAAAACCTGCATGGTCAATAGTCGTTACAGTAACAGCAGCTGTTGTGTACAGACAATTAAACCTCAAAAACAAGTGCAATTAGGAAAAAAAGAAACAATCAAACTCTGAAATCATCCATTCAGATTGATTGATTGATTATGATTGATTACTGACTATTCCAGGAGCCATATTTCCCGAAAAAATACACATCACATGTAAGTCAGTTTTTAAGATTTATTCTTAAATCTGAAAAAAAAATCAATTTGTGAACATATAAATAGATTTAAAAATTGTAAAACAAAAAATCCCGATACTTATTGAACCTATTTTTTCTCCCACCTCTAGTATCTAGTATTCACTCTTATTTCAACTCTACTTTCGTCTCCACTGACCGTGACTCTTTAGCAGGCGGATGTTCTGCTACAGCCCCTGAACTGTCCTAAAACTGCTTGGCATTGAGCAGGCAGCAAAAAGTGACTTTTGAGAACTTTCCCATCAAAAAAAAGGAACAAAAAAAGGTTTTAGCCACTTATTAGCATAGAGGATGGAGCTAAATCTTCAAAAATAGAAAACGAGAAGCAAAAGGACTGAGGTTAAAAAAAATTCCTAAACAGATGATGTCAAGCGCTCCATGAATGCAGACCTAGAGGACTTTTCTCCCTTTTAAGGACAGTGATTTGATTCCATGTGTCACTCCATTGGATGAGTCACACACTATAGGTTTTGTCAATGAAATTTCCTGACCCCGTTTTTTCTTGATGCTGTTTCAGCTGTTTCTCCATCCTGCAGAGACACTTTTAAACATGCTGCCTCAGAGGCTCTCAGCTCAGTCATCGCTGTGACGTCCGCTGTGCTCTGAACTCTCTACTGACTGGTCTCTTTGTCATAAATGTTCACACTGATCACTGCTGACAGCAGCTTTGTGTAACACCACATGTCACATTCTTTTGTGTAAGCAGAGGAAGCTACAGCGTGTCTTAGCGTCTTTCTGAGGATTAGCTGCAGTGTTGTTCCTTTATTTGTTTCTTTTGGTGCTTTGGTTTGTATTGGTGCTAATAGTTCACTGTTGTTGTCATTGTTCTTGGTTTATCATTTAACATCTTTTGTTTGTTTGTTTGTTTGTTTGTTTGTTTGTTCTTAACTATTTAGGATTCAGTAGGAGCCTTTTGTTATCATATTGGTCTAAAGGGCTCAATAGCCAGACCCTTCACTCACCAGCAGGGGCCCTCATTGGATTCAGTTTCATCATACAGTCAGCTTTTCTCTCTCCCTGAGTTCATTTTTGCCCCCAAAATTCAGTATTTGTGAACAGGATAGCATCACAGTAATTCAGCATTCCTGGGCTCTTTTAACAGATGTGGTTTGGTCATTTATCTTTTCGTTGTCTGAAGCATTTTAAGTCTGGGATTAAATTGGGATTCCCTTTTTTTTCTGTTGAGAAAAACAGAGTTATATTAGCCGGCACCAGCGTTTGGTATCTGGTTACTGCTGTTTTTTTTGTGCCCCTATGGTCTTAAGTTTAAACATAGACTGTATATACTATGGACAACTTGGTTCTGCCTTCCGCCAGTATACAGATTTGAAGCTGAAAAGCTCTCAGTAATTCCCCGTTTTTTATCCACTTCCTGGAACCAACATTGCGCAGTAGCTTTGTACGCATTCTGTGGGAGAATCGCTGTGATGACGCTCGGCTCAAACAGCGTGTCTTCATACGCCCATAGGCTGTATCAAGTGTCAATCATAGAAAACATGAACCCCCTAATAACTTTTAAAATCGGAGCTGTACAGAAAAAAATGACTTGAGCACAAACTAGTCTTACTGTAACTACATGTCAACATCGCAAACAAGGAGGAGAAACATTTATATTCTGTGTAATTAGTTTCTAAAGTTTGTCAACAACTCCATAAGGATTGCTGGAGGAGGCGGGATTTATGACCTATACTGCAGCCTGTCACCAGAGGGTGCTGTTTTGTCCATTCTATATACAGTCTATGAATTTAAATCAAAATAAACTTAGTTATTCAATTTTTGGTAAAATTAGTTTTTTTTTGTCAAATTAGGGCTACTGGAGAAAAAATTGTAAAAATGATAAGGTTTATCTTCTTTCAAATGGTGGTTCATTTTTGACCCTCAAGACAACACACACACAAAAACTAAGCTTTGGAAACACATTTTAAAATTTCTGCCAAATCTTTCAGCTCGTACTCATGTCTACGATCAGAATTATCTCATATTATTCACACCAGCCGCTGTTTTAATATAGATTGCAGTTGTGTTGCATCGGACTGAGCTCATTGTTACCAAACATTTACCAGGACTGTTTTGATGGAAAAAAAATCATTGTCACATTTTCAGTTGCACATTATGTTTGCCAGATTATATCCTGTTATATTGTCAATAATAAGGTGTATCTTTATGTTTCTGTGCCTATATCAAAGGTTCACACTGAGGAGTGAGCCGGTTTTATCGGAGTAAATAAGAGGGACAGTATCTGTAATGTTTGTTTTTCACATGCTAATTATAACGTGACATGTACTGTATGTTGTTTTATTCTATAGGAGATAAATCCCCCCTTGTACATCTTTTTAAAAGGAAATATTACATTGATTAAAATGGTGCATTGATGATTTTAAGACATTTTACTGCTTGTTTTTCCTTTTATTGACCTTTTCTTTGTAACAGTTCACAGCGATCAGCAGAGTGTGGGTTAAAATAGCCTCTAGACAGCGGCTGAGCTCATCAGTGATGGTCGTCTATTTCTGGAACTGACCGCCTTCATGGAAAAGATGACCCAACAGTTTCTTCCTGTTGACTGAGACTGAGACAGCAATCAAGACGGCGGGTATTAAATGCACTGTTTCTGTATACATACAAAAGTTTGTGTGATGAGATCTATTTATCTCAGAACTACAGCTACTGATCAAAATGAATTACAACCCTGATAGATGTTCTTCATATAAATGTGATATTTTCTCCAATCAACTGTCAGAGAAGAAGACGCCCGAGTGCCAAAAATGATCTCTCAGGACCAGAGTTAAAATCTGTTACAAATACATAATGTAGTTTTTACAGACAGAGGCCATAGTTCTCTTATTGACACAGACTAGTGAAGTGTCAGCAGTAATGCCAGTTTTTGGTTGGACCATTGCGATGCAGAAGGAGCTGAGCCAGAAGGCAAAGTGTTCGATTTCCTAGTCGATCTGCGTTCCAACCCTCAGCTATGGTCGTGAGCTGTGGGCAGTGACTCTTGTGACACTTTGAAATTGGGTCACAAGAGTCAACTGAGCTGGCTCACGCCTCCCGGTGGAGGTGTTCCAGGTGCAGCCAGTGGGGAGGAGACCTTGAGGCAGGGCCAGAGCTCACTCAGATTATATGTCCTATCAAGGAGGAACTGAAAAGTGTTGCTGGGGAGAGGGAGATCGAGGTTGACTTGTTTAGACTGCTGCCTCCAATCCAACCTGGATTGTGGAAGACAAAGTTTTTAGACATCCAGTTTTTAAGGACTTGATCAATGTGAGGACCAGCCAATGTGGCTTTGACAATGATGAGACTTTGAGGCATCCAGTAGCCTACAACTGAGTAAGAACGGTGTTTGCAGGTACATCAAGTTCATTAACCCACCTTGTCTGGAGACACCTTGGGTTCAAAAGGAGTTTTAAGGGTTGCTAAGAAGACAGACGTTAATCAACCAGCTGCTTGCTGCCACTGTAAACCCCAGTGTAGTGTAGAGTGAGTAAAAATTAGTAAAGAACCAGATAGCAGGGTTCGTAAGTATGGAAAGTATAGAAAAGTATGGAAGTAGTTTGATCAATTTCCAGGTCTTAAAAAGTATGGTAAATGAGAAATAAAGTATTGAAAATATCTGTTTCCAGACTATTGCCACAGTTCTAAAATACTGTTTTCCAAAAATAGAAAAGCAGATATTTCCAAAAATAATTCTAAAAAGTAGGGTATGGAAAAGTATGGAAATTCCAACTGTGTAGGAACCCTGAGAAACGCAGGAAAAATCATGACAAAACCACATCAGAACAAGCCAAAAGCCAATAGAGGCCCAAAAAAAATGAAAATGACATAAAGGTAAGATAAGAGACATCTACATGGAGGGAAAGGACCAAGACATGATGCAAACTGCAACCGACTCAAACGGTGCAAAATGACTGTAAAGACAGAAAAGATACAACACTGATACTGAAAGATGCAGAATAACAGCAGCAGACTTTTCATACTCATGTGAAGGGCTCTTTAAGTAGTCAGTTCAACCCAGCCCCTGATTGGCCCAGCTGGATCCTCATTCATGTGCAGGTTAAAAAACATTCACACTCAAAATCAGATATAACGGCGTAAACATGACACCTTGTCACCGCCACAAACGTCTATGTGTGTGTGTGTGTGTGTGTGTGTGTGTGTGTGTGTTTACACCCTGTATGACCCTGCTTCAGTAATTCTGGGCGTTAGGAGCAGCGGATCCTCTAATGTCACAAACACACGGTGAAGTAACCACAGACTGGGTGGAGTTGGCAGCTCACAACCGAAGCACCATCATTGGGCAACAAATTGAACATCATTATTGTTGTTCCACTGCAACGCTTGTTGAATTGTGCGACCGATTGTGCTGTTATGATGTGTTGATGCGGCTGCCTGTTTTGTCTTTATTTCATCCTGCCTCTGATGACAGAAATACAGAAGTATCAGCCAACCTCTTTAGGGTTAGTGTGTGTGTGTAGCAGTGTGTGTATGTGTGTGTTTGTGTGTGTGTGTTAGTTCTTCTTTCACATACCGCTGCTGTGGGAGGATGAGGAAGTAGAGTTTTGAATTTGTCGCAGTGGATGTCCTGTAGGTCTTTGCTGGCTTCTGTTGGCTCCAACCATCCAGCTGTGCGTGTGTGTGAGTGTGATGGCTGCAGACTGAGGACCTCCACCTGTGGATTTTAACAACACACACACACACACACTCACACACTCCTCCTCCTCCCTGGACCGTGGACACCTGTGGGAAAGAGGTGCACAGGAACAATGGTACAGTACCACACCTTTATTTCCTCTCTCTCACACTTTTACTCAGATATAATGTGTGTGTCCAATCCCGAAGAAAGCTGCTGTTTCTTGTGTTCTTCTCATTCACAAAGACGAGAATCTTGACTTGTGTAGCTTTCTCACCAAAAGTTTGAGACTTTTTTTCTCCACCCTGAAATGGCGACAAATAATCAGAATTTGTGTTCCTCGTCTGTTTCTGTCTAAGAAGGTTTGAGAGTTCTTGTCATGCTTGAAATTCAGATTTTATTTAGTGATGTGATAGTGTTTCAGAAAACTGGGCCATCTTTTAAAGGAAATTCAGCACCGGCAGCGGCACCAGATGAGTTTCCTCTTTTACAAGACAACCTCTTTCAATGAGACACACTAGAGACAGAAAAATACACCAGATGTGTAACATTTATGTTCATGTTTAATATCTAAAATATGGCTTTGGGCTTTTAAAATCTAGTTTCCAGGTGTGCACAGTGCTGTTTCTGTTGAAGATAATCTGAACGGAGCATTATCTAGGTTAAACATTGAGCTGTGCTGAATGTAATCTCAGTTTCTAAGATTTCTCTCTCAAAGATGTTTCTTCATTCGGGGGAGCTGCCACAGAATAATGCAGGCAGTTGCATGAAGAGAAGCTGAAGCGTGATCAGCGTTTGAGTTTCACAAGAGGCAGAGATGAGGTGTGAGAGGGGGAAGTGGACCACAGGAGAGGGCCTGTAGTTTCTGTCACAACACTTCCTCCTCTGACTCTGTGAGGTCTTGGTACTTTTAAAAGTCTTATTACAAAAACCAAAACATACAGACAAAAGACTAAAACCTCTCAAAGGTGTCTGAAAAGTCAGAGTTCAGGGTATTTATCACCGACATCATGCAGCTGTTGTCCTTCAAGAAAAAGAGTCTCAGATAACAGGAGTGGAGTCTGAGAGGAAGCAGACAGGCATGGCCAAAAGTGAGAGAGAAAAGCACGATCTGCCGCAGAAATACCAGCTGTGTAGTGTGCCGCTTTTTTGACGGTCAGCTGTCACTTTGTTTTTCTTGTAAACACTGCCTCAAACTTCATGTGAAAAGCAGAGAGGTTTAGAGATCTCAGCAACGAAAACCACAACATGACCGACATGATTGGTGTTTATTTTTTGCTCCCTTAGCATCAAAAATTTGCATTTGTAACTGAACAGTAACGTCACTCGAGTGATTTCTCAATCTCTGAAAAGGAGAGTTTATCTCAGTGAAGCTGATAGCACTGGTATCAGCTAATTCTATACATATAACTAGAATGTTTTTATTGTCTGGTTAAAGTTGAAGAGGTTTTTGTTTTCTATATTATTGTATTTTAAAGAAGAAAATAAACAGTATCTATCATGAGCACTTTGTGTAGTAGGTGCATGTGCCACATTAGCCCAAATAGACTGATTTTAATGCAAAATAAATCACTTTTGAGTCTATCATAATAAAGAAACTCAGTACTAGATAATAGATTAAATAGATACCTTTTGTGGTAGATTAGCAATCCCTTCTCTGGCTGTGTGTTCAGACAGCAGAAGTGTACTTTGTGAGTCGCATGGTTGCACACAAACTCATATCAAGGCCGGTCCACGCTGGTTGCAATTTTTTTCACCCCAGCCGTCACAGATTTCCAACTTTGACATACAAATGTTAAAGAAGAGAGGCTGAATGAAATACAGCAACAAAAACGCTTGTGATTTAAGAATAAATGTTTGAGAACTGACCTTTCGGAAAGCGCCCTCTCATGGCTGCTAACATTACGGCAGGAGCAAAGGTCAAGACAAGATGATGGGTCAAGGGAGTGTGTGCTTTGGAATAAGAACCACAACACAGGTTCAAACAAGAGACTAAACTTATGGACAGGTCTTGGTGTCTTTAAAGTAGACCCAAAAAACACATCAGAGAGGTTTTTGTATAAAGTATATTTGAAGAAACTAATCCATTTATCTCAAACAATCCCAGATCTTTGAGGTTTATTCTTAAACTGGAGCTCCCTGTGACCGTTTTAAAATGTTCACATGTTATTTGCTGTCATCAGGATATGTAGGATGCGTAATATTTCCGTCTTGACCTGAGAGGGTAGTAGCTGGTTCATCATGTGTTCTTTACAGGCTGTAAATGAGGAATGGACACAGTTGTGCAAGGAGCTGCAGAACTTCCTGAAATCACCATATTTCACTTAAAGCCTAACAGCTGATTAGTGGACTTGTGGATTTAAAACCACAGAGGGTTTATACAGTATGGAGACAGAAAGGGGGTTAATCTGGGAGTCCTTGGTGACAGAAGGAAAAAATTCATACTGTTGTATTGTTCAGCATAGATGTGGAGATTTGACGCATGAAAATATACACGTAAAGATAATGAATTTGGGGTAAAATGGTAATTTAGTGTATTCTTCATGCATAAAAACTAGACAGTGACAGACCGTGATACACAAGATGTTATGTTCTTCAACGACTATCAATGTGGGCTCTTATTTTGGACTCAACTCAAGACACGCAGTCTTCCTATCGTAATCTCCTGCCCTAACCCATCAGTGAAAATAGTCTGCAGTGCACAAACTTTTATCGCTATCGCTCTGTCAAGTTAATATCTAATTCTCATAAATTATTCAATGAAGGTTCACCAAGCCAGAGAGAGAAAACAGAGACAAAGATATCATGAACATTTATAAAACAACCACATCGCTGCTTTCGGTTTCAAGGGTTTTGAGACAGTGCTTGGTGTGTTTAAATTCGGCGATACAATACTAATATTACTCAACGTATGACACGTACACATTTATTATGTAACTACACAGACAAACACAAACATGAAATTATATCACAGGTTTTTTTTTCTAAGAAACGTCAGTGAAAATGTTGAAGCATTGAAGGTAGCATTGACATTAATCTCTTACTCTTCTTTGTCTGATGGTGAATCACAAAAATCAGATTATTTTTTAACCAAAAGGGTCACTGGTTAGTCACCGTCAGTAAAACAGAGAATTGTCAATTTTTTTTTATTCTATCTCTCTGTCTTAGAAAAGTTCATCTTAGTGGTGACTCTAGGTCTGATGTGGAGCATGTGGAACAGCACACTTTGTTAAAGCCCCAAACCTCAACTTAAACCAACAAGGCAATGACAAGATTTCACACATCAAACACACTGTGTCTTTTGGGAAAAACCCAAACTCAGGATAGTAGTTTACCTCAGGGAACTGAAGTAAGGTGTCAGCATGTAGCTCACCTGGAGAGCTCTGTCTGTGAGACACCCTTTCATTACATCTCCAAACAACACAACAGTCATTACCCTAAAGTCTGCGCTGTAAGGTGGTTTTTGTAGTTTCACACAGCTACTGTGGCGCTTCTCTTAAATGTCTTTAGTTAGACTATTAGCTCACCTCATCTGTGACCCGTTTCCTAGCAACCAGCCACCGCTTCCTTTCCTGGCAACCACAATGGGTGACATTTTTAAAATGTACATTTACACCGGTGCCATGTCAAAGTGTTTTACCCACTCTGTTAGAAACTACAGAAGGCCCAGATCTTTTCATCGTATTAACAGTCGTTTCTTGTCGTTTGAGCTTGAGATACTGTTGATTGTTTTTGTTGTACTTCAAGCAAGTCGGGAATTTAATGAAGTTAAGAAAATAAATCAAAATGGAGGAGAGTCTGATTTGAAATTTCGTCAAGAGTAGATCAAAAACAAGAATCACATGATTTATCCTTTACTTCACCTCATGTGTGAGATGGGTTTCCCACACTTAAGTGGTTCTCTACATGACACTTGAACTCATCTTCATGTGTGAACTCTGTGGTTTGATTAAAAATAAAATCTCTCTCGTCAAAACAGCAGCATCTCACCCAACTTTCCACTGTTATCCTTCCCTCTCTGTGTGTCCCTGTGGTGTGCGATTCAGGCGAAGTATCACTGGCAAAGTCAAAATGTGAAGCAGAGCGGCGTGGATGACATGGTCCTGCTGTCCAAGATCACAGAGGACGCCATCGTGGAAAACCTAAAGAAGAGATACATGGACGACTACATCTTTGTATCCTTTAAGCTGATAGTATCATAATTTATCAGGTTATCCATTTATTTAGTTACAAGTGAGGTCAACTTGTGTTTAGATTTTTGGGTGAAGGAAGTTATTAGGAAGGTGTGAAGTTTATGCTTTATGTTCTTATTTGTTTCATCACTATCTTTATTTGCATTTAATCACTGAAAGTGCAGAAAAAACAGTCTTCAAAATGCCAACTGAAGCACAGAAACAGTCAGTCAAACCAACAAAGAAGGGTTGAAATACAAGAAATTCTCTCTTCCTCGTCTGCATTCACTTTGTGACTCAACATCTCACTTCCGTTTTTTGCTGAGCACAGCTGAACTTCAGACCATATTTAGAGTCGGAGAAGCAGCTGACATCACTTCAGGTATATTAAAGTAAAAGGTCGCATTTACTATAAGCCGACAACAATTTCACTGATAGGTCATGTATTCACGGGACTATCAATTAAGATGATTTACTACTATTTTGACATTAGGTCAAAGCTGAGTCATGCGATAGAGGATTGACTTCCTCATAGCGTGTAACTTTATCTCTATTTTATCAAGACATATTGGCTACGTAAGTATCTGAACAGCTTTATATCGGGTGTCAAGGGTGAGGTGTAAGATAAACTCATTACAGATCCACAGATCCTTTTTACATTGAACCAAAAGCAGTCTAATAGTGTGTCGTCTTGTTATGAGTATTATATGAACAGTATTCAAAGTCTGTTGGTCTCTTGACCTTTTTGATCACTGATGTGAGTAATATCTCAGGAAATACTGTGAAGGTTGAAATGGTTTTTGGATCTGATTTTTATGGTTCCCTGAGAATTACTTCAAACAACTTTAGTGACCCTCTGATTCTTCCACCATGCTGCACCACCATGAGGTTGACTCTTCTTGTTATGTGATGGCCAGTCTTGTCACTGTAATCATGAATTTTAGTCTAATTTGTAAGTGTCAAAAACTCCTCACAGGTTCTTTAAGGGGTTGAATCTGTTGTTTGTTCTCTTGGAGGACTGATTTGTTGATTACAAACAAAAAGACATAACTGTAAACTTGTAAGGATGCATTTTAAGTGCGCCTTGTTAGAAAATGGTAAAATTTGAACTTCCACAGAGATGTGTCTTTTCGATTGTTTTGATTTTAAAGTTTGAAAGAGTCTCTTCCTTTCTTCAGCTGTTTCGATTCCTCAGTTAAGACACTTGAAAAAGTTTCTCCCAACATCAAGTCCGTAAACCAAGTCAATCTCAGCCTAAATACTAGAACTGACCATTGTTAAGTGAACACCATTATGCTTATAAATATCAGCCAATGAGATTTATGTTTGAACTGCTACTGACAGAGTTTTACTCCCCTTTTTATTGTGTTAAATTCCAGACAAAGAAACCCTTGTAAACCACTTCCCTCTGTGCGCAGTGATAAAATGGCTTTCATTACGACTCTGACAATTTTTTTATCTGCTTTGTTTTCAGTTTTGGTCATAACATTTAACTTGTCTTACAGTCATTTGGTCCGACAGCCGTTAAGTGTGTTTATCAGTACTCTTTTTAAAAATTAATTAGTAAGGAGATCCTTCTGATTCTTGCATTTATCAAAAAGAAAAATACTGGTGGTTGTTGTTTATTCAGGCTTTATAAGGCTTTATGAAAATCTATACAGGTTATTTATGAGCTTAAAGTCCCTCGGGGTCCTTGACTCCTCTCCTCAGACATATATCGGCCCTGTGCTGATATCAGTCAACCCCTTCAAGCAGATGCCTTATTTCACTGACAGAGAGATTGAACTTTACCAAGGAGCCGTGAGTAAAACTGCTCAGAATCTCATCAGCAGAATTTGTTTCTACACTTAATTAACACGAACTGACCATGAATATTTCTTTGTATCTATCTGCTTTAGGCTCAGTATGAAAATCCGCCTCACATCTACGCTTTGACTGATAACATGTACAGAAACATGATGATCGATGGAGAGAATCAGTGCGTCATCATCAGGTAAGGCACATGTGCTTTTGCTCTCATTTTTGCTGAGATTGTCTGTTTTCTTCTGCTATATGATGTGCTTGTGTACCTCGAGGGATGTTACATTGCTTTGTGGTGTACTGTGTCCTATTTTTCATGGTGTTGTGGTAGTGGTGAGAGTGGTGCAGGAAAGACAGTGGCTGCCAAATACATCATGGGTTACATTTCTAAAGTATCCGGAGGAGGATCTAAAGTTCAGGTAGACACCGCCTCAGTGACTCAAAACATCTTAAAGACTTCCTGCAGTTCAGGGGAGAGTTATTTCTGTTGTGTCTCATACGGTTTCATCTCCTGTGTTTGCACCAGCATGTTAAAGACATCATCCTACAGTCTAATCCTCTTCTGGAAGCTTTTGGTAACGCCAAGACTGTACGAAACAACAACTCCAGTCGCTTTGTGAGTAAGCTTCAACAGTGGTGACTATATAAAACACAAATGCAGTCTCAATGATGTTAATTATTGGTGTCTGAAGAGATTTACAGACAGCCAAAAGGTGGCAGCGACCTACAGGAGGTGCTGCCATCTGATGCTAGAAATTTACTGAGGGAACCCCACACTAGGAGGGGTCAAAAAAACAAATTAATGGGGGATTTTGACTTGAATTGTTGCTTATTTCATTCAAAACAGCACAAAAAAGTTTAATACCAAAACAAAATGTCATCACTCACATTCCTTAGAGTTCCTGATAAAGAGCAGCGATGTTTACCACTTCTACATTAACTTTATTTTGAACACCAGAGTTTGCTACTTTCTCAGTTTAATTATAATCTCAATTTCTGTAAACCACACACACTTCCACTTCTATCCACTGCAGTCTTCTTATTTACTCTTCTTCTGCATGTGAGCGATTACTTGACAGTCAGAGCTAGTCATCTGTTTTCCAAGTAGATGAGTTGCAAGGTGAAAACTGGGATAGAAGTGAACTAGTTTAACTTTTGAATCAGTAGATAATACAGAACTGAGACTTGAAGACTGTGTTGTATAATAAGAAGCTCAGGAGCAACTTTATGACCCTTGTGATGAGATAAGTTTGTTAATTTTTCTGTTTACAAGGTTATAAAAGATCAACTTTCACCAATATTTGTCAGTCTATTCACAATATCTTCTTTATGAAATGTCTGAAAATGCCCACATGTAGTCGACATTTTATTCAGCCTACAGTTCAGAGTCAAAAGAACTGCTTTGAATTTGTTTTGCATGCACAGACAATGAATAAAAGCCAATAAATAGGGTATTCAATATAATCTCTTGGTTTACCCATCAGCACTGGTTTGAATCTGAGACGGTAATTTCATGTGAACCCCTGTCGTTTCCCACCAGCTAGGTCCTGATGCGCTCACGTCACACCTTTAGGCCACAACAAGAATCTTTTGAATCTTAAAAAAACATCAACTTGAGCAGATGTTTCCGGAAATTCTGACTTTGTTAATCAACATCATAAGAATTCCTCAAGTGTTTCCTTTTTGTTTATTTATTTGCTTTTGTTGGGGTTGTGGACAGGATGGGAAAACTCCTGTGACATAACATAGACTGAGTTATCTTCAGTGTTTTAGCTCCAAACCGTTCGTTGTCACTGATTGTTCACTTGATTTTTTTGCATCTACCAGGGGAAATACTTTGAGATTCAGTTCAGCAGAGGAGGAGAGCCAGACGGAGGTAAAATCTCAAACTTCTTGCTGGAGAAGTCAAGAGTCGTGAGCCAGAATGAGAGTGAGAGGAACTTCCACATTTACTATCAGGTAAGACAGGTGTATTCACAGTCACACTTTTTGTCTGTTTAACTGATTTGTTTATGAAGTTACCTAAAAGAGGATGGACCCAGAGTATTCCTCTGTTGTTTCTGCTGCAAATAACCGCATATAGCTTCCCTTCTTGCACTGTTGTCTTTCAGTTGATAGAGGGCGCCAACGCTCAGCAGAAAGAGGGCCTGGGCATCATGACACCAGACTACTATTACTACCTCAACCAGTCTGGGACCTACAAAGTGGATGGGACCAACGACAGCAAGGATTTCCAAGAGACTATGGTACAAAATCTCAAACACACAATGCCTGTTGGATTTGAAGGAGTAAAAAACTGTTCCTCCTTACAACCTTTTTGCCATTATGGTCTCCTCTATCCTAGTGTAGTGTGCTTTTACAATATTATGAATAAGCAAACATAAAAACTGAACAATTCAATGTCCTGGCCCAGATTCTGGGGCTTTGTTGGAAATCCAGCCTTGAGGGAAAACACTCCGATTTATGGTCAACAATTTATTTACTTAAACTTGGCATGATTTAACACAGTTTTGTGGTCGCCACACACCTGGTAGACCTATTCAAAGTGACTCTGACAGTGTGTTCAGACATCGGAAGTGTACTTTGTGAGTAGCATGGTTGCACACAAAGTCATATCAAGGCCGGTCCACACTGGTTGCAATTTTTTCATTCCAGGCATCACAAATTTTCCACACTGTCTTACAAATGTTAAAGTAGAGAGGCTGAATGAAAAAAAGTGACAAGAACGCTTGTGATTTTTTGTATAGTTTGTGAACTCAATGTTAAGAATAAATGTTTGAGAACTGACCTTTCGGAAAGCGCCCTCTTGTGGCTGCTGACATTATGACAGGGGCAAAGGTCAAGAAAAGATGATGGGTTAAGGAAGCATACTTTGGAATAAGACTGGCTTTAAACCATAACACAGGTTCAAACAAGAGACTCTCAATCTATAGACAATCTCTTCGACGAGGTAGCGACATTTTAGGTAAATAAAGTTAATAAGACTACACGAAGTTTAGAATATTTTTGAGTTACTTTTCTATTTACTAGTAGTTTAAAATAAATACTTGGCGCAAGTTTACAATAAATACAAGCTACAATACTGGAGAATTACTTTGTGTCGCCGTATAAACAATCATTTGGGGTTACTAGCAAACGGTTATTTGCGAAACGATTAGCCAAAAGAAACCCACTTTGAAAAGTATCAGACATTAAATTCTAATTCGTAAGATGCTTAAATGTGAAAAAGTTCTCTGCAAACCCTGCTTTAAGTGACAACCAATTTTCAACAGCCAGCTACTGTAATCAAATTTAATTAGACAAATGAAATGCACTCCAAAAACTAAACATTTGGTTACTTTACTTACTAGGATGTGTGGTAGTGATGTTCTAACAGATTGTGTTGGATCGCCCAGATCTTCATGGTGTTGTGACCCTAAAGAACACTGTTTTTGTCACAGCTTATTCCTCAAGTAAAAATGTTTTATTGAGTAAAAACTAATACTTTTCTTTGAATGATAAATTATTTTTAATAGACCTGACACTCAACTGCTTCTGTTTTGCTGTCTCCAGGAAGCCATGCAGGTCATTGGGATCCCAGGAGACATCCAGGCTCAGGTGCTGCAGATCATAGCAGGCATCCTCCACCTGGGAAACATCAGTTTCATTGAGGCTGGGAACTATGGGCAAGTGGAGAGCACAGACTGTGAGTGTGAACCATGCACACACACACACATATCAGACACACATAAAGTCAGCCATCCATGCGTGTACACATATTCCCACCTGGTTGTATAAATTGCCCTGTTTCTCTCCAAGGGGTATGAGTTAATTAAAGCGTACTATGACAAAGCAGTCCCATGGTAAACACGCTGTTAATTGATAGAGTCTGTGCACATCAATGCTATGCTGTTTACCTCCTTCTTTGTCTGCTGCCTATAGGGATTCCCTGCCCAGCAGATAATTGGTATTTACATTCAGGGTAGCATTATTATCATTGCACAGGAGCCGTCTAGAATTGCACGGTGTGTGCCGCTACACTCTATGTAGGTTGCAGTAGCATTAATAACAAGAAAATTGCCAGCCTCTAACATAGACAAATCTAAATCCGTATCACAATCACTCATTTTGACATGACTGACGTATTTGTGTTGATTCAAATATTCCCTCTCAGTGCTCGCCTTCCCTGCATATCTGCTGGGCATCGACCCAAACCGCCTGCAGGACAAACTGACCAGCCGGAAGATGGATTCAAAGTGGGGAGGGAAGTCTGAGTCCATAAATGTGACCCTTAACCAGGAGCAGGCCACCTACACACGAGATGCCCTGGCCAAGGCCCTCTATGCACGACTCTTTGACTACCTGGTAGAGGTAGTGAAACTTTTCACACAGCAGCAACAGAAACAGACTCAGTGAAAGAGGAAATAACCTGTTTTTGGCAACCAGCTTCCTAAATATGCTCACAGTAATTCACTTTTCTTCTGTCCTTTGTCTGTCTTCTCTAGGCCATCAATAAAGCCATCCAAAAACCACATGAAGAATTTAGTATTGGAGTACTTGACATTTACGGCTTTGAGATATTCCAGGTTTGTCCCATAATCACCTTCAGTTCCGTAATATTTTCAAGCAGCTGTAAAACAACAGATGTTTGTTTAATCATGAGGAAGCTCAGATGGGCTGATCTTAATAATGATCTATGATGAACTGAATTTTGTTTTCCCCTGGCAGAGGAATGGCTTTGAGCAGTTCTGCATCAACTTTGTCAATGAGAAGCTGCAGCAGATCTTCATTGAACTGACTCTGAAGGCTGAGCAGGTAATGAAAAAACGACATTTAGCACTTCTGTTCATTCTGCCAAGCCTCTATATTTCTATATTCATTGTGTCTCGATCACTGCAATGTGCTGTTTTGGATTAAGAGGGAGCTTGAGTCATTTTTCCTGCTTTCTTTTAGGAAGAGTACGTTCAGGAAGGCATCAAGTGGACCCCCATCGAATACTTCAACAACAAGATTGTGTGCGATCTCATTGAGAATAAACTGGTGAGCTCATAACGGCATGACCTTTGCAACCAACAAACTTCATTCTCCCATACATCACCTACTGTGTAGAAGTTTGGGGGAACACATACAAAACAAACACAGAAACAATATACAAACTCCAAAAAAGAGCAATAAAAATAGTAAATAAAAGTACCATCAGAGAACCATCAAACCTACTCTTCATCAAACTGAAGGCACTAAAGTTCAAGGATTTGTCGATCTCAAAACTATTCAGATCATGTATAAAGCAAATCACAGCGTATCTAAAAGTTGTTTCAAATAAGAGAAAACAAACATAATCTCAGGGGAATATGCATATTTTTAAAAAACAACCTATACGTACCAACACAAAAATGCACTTTACATCAGTCAAAGGAGTTCATCTGTGGAAAAGTTGCAGCAAAGAAATGAAAACTTGCAGATCACTGAGCAAGTTCAAACTTATTTTTATAAACCACTGATAAATGGATATAAGAGAGAAACATGAATTTATAACAATGAGCAACTTGCCTTTTTTCCAATATATTTTCGTTATTCTGTGCTGTTATTCCTACACATGCTCTGACTGATTAAATTATAGAAACACAACAATAAAAGGGTAGAACTAAATACGTTTTCTCAACTTCATCCTACACCTTTTTGAACAAACTATGATTATCTATGTTGCTTCAGAGCTGTCTCTTTAATTGTTTTTCTTTTAACCTGTTCGAATAAACAAATAAACTAACAAATGAATCCACACTAATTGCTTTGAATGGTGTGCTTTTCTTGCATTGACTAGCTTCATATGTGTGAAACCTATCCCGTATTGTGAGTGTTTGCTGTTAAATTCGTCCATACCATGTTTCAACAGAATCCTCCTGGTGTAATGAGCGTGCTGGATGACGTGTGTGCCACCATGCATGCCAAAGGAGAAGGCGCAGATGGTACTTTGCTGCAAAAACTGCAGGCGGCTGTTGGTACGCACGAACATTTCAACAGCTGGAACTCTGGCTTTGTCATACATCACTACGCTGGCAAGGTAGGAACCTGACATCAGTCAAACCCTCTCTCCCTCAGCATCAATTCATCCCTTTGACATGAGTTTTTGTCTAATTCATTTTACTATAGAGTTTCTGCCTGTGAGGTTTGTTTGACCAATAAAACTTGTCATTGCACAAATACCATTAACAAGCACAATATAGAGCAAATAATCAGACAATGTGCTTTACTAATAAACAGTGTTTGCTCGCTTGGTAAAGTCAACACTGCTGTGACAATGCCTGTCATTTCAGGTGTCATACGATATTAATGGCTTTTGCGAGAGAAACCGGGATGTGCTCTTTCCAGACCTCATCGAGCTCATGCAAAGCAGTGAATAGTAAGTCTATTATGCCAGTCTTTTTTTTTCAGCCTTAAATACAAAAAAAAAAAAAAGCACAGTAAAAATTAAATCCCCAAATTATGTCTCCGCAGTGACTTTATTCGCAGCCTTTTCCCTGAAAATCTGAACACGGATAAGAAGAGCAGGCCCACCACCGCTAGTTCAAAGATCAAGGTGAGTGGTGAACCTGAACTGAAGTCTTCCTCAAAGCCCCTGGGTTTATTCATTAGGTGGTCATGAGACTGAAGAGATTAAAATGAATGTCAGATAGAGCCAGCAGCAAGACTGTTCATTTCAACATAATTTTAACAGTTCCAAAACAGCTTATATTTACACAATCACTGACAACAATTCATAGAAAGTTGTACATTTAAATATTTAAGACAAGTCTCACTCTGATTGTTTTTTTTTTCTCCTTTTTGAAGAGTTCTCTGTGGTCTTTAAATTGTGATTATGAAGTTTTTAGCCAAAATCACGTTACCTGTGTCATTTCTGAGGACTTTTCTTCTGCAGAGAGCTAGCAGCTCATTAGCAATTAGCCTCTAAGTCGTGGGAGGAGACAGCGCTGCTCTGTACACTTCTCTTTGCGTTAGCTTGTAGCCTAACATTGCCAGTGTTGTAGAAGTAGCAGGTAACACAGGAGCTATTCAGCTCTCAGACACTAATGTCTCTAGAGGTGTGATGACAGCTAATATAATTAGCTTTCACACAAGCATTGCAATCCGCTAATGCACACGCTTGTTCCGCGATTGTCCTCTATTTCTCTGAGCCTGGTTTGCATAGCAGGGCTCGGGGGGCGGAGCTTAGATTTGCTACGTATGAAATCTCACTTTTTCTGAAACTGCCGTTTAGGTCTGCCAGGGATTCACAGCGATTTGAATGAAGAAATACTCAAAAAAGCAATTTTGCACTTATTTTTCTCATGATATGTCCTGTAGCATCAGAAAAAAATGCTCTATGAACATGTAAAAAACAAGAAAAACATGATTTTCATCGGAGTGGGTCTTTAAGGCAGCAGGATGAGATCATCAGAAAGCAATACAAGTACAGGGCAAGTTCAGCAAAGTGACAGCTTTACTACTTTGACCACATGGGGTGCCAAAGGTTCCTTACAGGAGCTTTAAGTAAATATAAACTGTAATGTTGATGTCTCTTTTTTAGCTTTGATTGTGTGTTAATGTTCCTGACAGAAACAAGCCAACGATCTGGTGAACACACTGATGAAATGCACTCCACATTACATCCGCTGTATCAAACCCAACGAGACAAAAAGACCAAAAGACTGGGAGGAAAGCAGGTCAGTATCCTCACATCAGCGAGCATAAACACATAAAACATGTAGTTAATGCTCCTAATGTGCGGTGATGTTCTGTGTGATTGTAGGGTCAGACACCAGGTAGAGTACCTGGGGCTCCGGGAGAACATTCGTGTAAGAAGAGCTGGCTTTGCCTATCGCAGAGTCTTTAACAAGTTTCTGATGAGGTGAGTTAAGTCCGAAAGGAGAAACCTGCTAAAACGCACTCATGGGTGTGAGTTTTAAATTGTTGTGTATATTCTTGTTGTTTCCAGGTATGCCATTCTGACTGCAGAGACGTGGCCATGTTGGAGGGGTCAAGAGCAGGGGGGGGTCCTTCACCTCCTCCGCTCTGTCAACATGGACAATGATCAATACCAGCTGGGACGCACCAAAGTCTTCGTAAAGAACCCTGAATCTGTAAGAGACACTTTATAGATTTTATTCATTTATTTGTCAGTTTAGCTTTGAGAAACAGTCAAATCTAAAACATTTAACCCTGCACAACAACCGAGTGAACTGCACTATGTGTTTTTAGCAAGATGCTAATTTGGGATACTTTATATTGTAGACTTGGTTGTGTTTCAAACCTGTTTAAATGAGGGTTAAATGATGCCAAGTACACTATAAAGACTGTAAATTAAATATTTTCATATAACTTCACTTTATGTATATTTATGCTTTTAAAGAAAGAAATTACTTATCAAGAAAAGTTAAACCAGAACATATCTCAGAGCTTTTGATAGCTCAGATTATGGAGACGACCAATTCGGTCACCTAACCTGTCTCTGTCTCTTTGTTTTTCCTTATTTATTTATTTATTCTTTTTTTTTTTAATTTGATATTGCTCTTAAATGTGTTTTAAATGTTTTATACTGTTTTTAATGTGATTTGTACAGTGACCTTGAGTGTCAGAAAGGTGCCTTCAAATAAAATTTATTATTATCGTTATTATTATTATTATTATTATTATTATTAACCAAATTTCTTGGCTGTACCAGGTAGAAAAAAGTGACTGCTCCTTTTCCGTAGTACATCTTAAGTTTTAGATTACACTCTTTCAAATAGACTCTAGCTCATTTTTTTTAGCCTTTGATCTGTGAATGAATTTGCAGCTTTACGAGACCAATGTTCATTTGTATTTCTGTTAGAAAATTTCTTGTGTTCAATAATAGATGCTAACTTTGAACTCATGCTCTTTCCTTGTAGCTTTTCCTCCTTGAGGAGATGAGGGAGAGGAAGTTCGACACCTTTGCCAGGATCATCCAGAAAGCCTGGAGAAGGTTTATCGCCTGGAAGAAGTATGAACAGATGAGAGAAGAGGGTGAGTTACAAAGCAGAAATGTTCTCCAACTAAAGTATAAGTATGAGGTGCTGTGATGAATAATGTTTGTCCGTCCATGTGTTGTGGCACAGCCTCAGACATCCTGTACAACTCCAAGGAGCGGAGGAAAAACAGTATCAACAGGAACTTTGTCGGGGACTACCTGGGCCTGGACCAGAAGCCTGAGCTGAGGCAGTTCTTGGCCAAGAGGGAGCGTGTTGAATTCGCAGATTCTGTCAACAAATTTGATCGCAGGTTCAAGGTGAAGTTCCAACAAGTATTGTTATGATGGGTTTCCTGAACAAATAAAGAAATGTGCACTCACATGAATCACAAGTCTGACCTCTTCCCCACTCTTCTTCTCCTTTCTAGTATTGCTCACACCTCTCACTTCTTTTTTTCCCAGTCCATCAAGAGAGATCTGATCTTGACCCCAAAGGGCATCTACCTGATTGGCCGAGAGAAGGTAAAGAAAGGACCTGAGAAAGGAGAGATAAGGGAGGTCCTGAAAAGAAAACTGGAGTTTGGGAGCATCAGTGGAGTCTCTCTCAGGTAGGTCGCTGGTTTTTAAGACACTACCACTACACTCAGCAGCTGTGTGTGTGTGTGGTTTATTATTAGGTGTAAATTTACAAGAAGTGGTACTCTTTGCTCTGTATAGGAAGTCGCTTCTTAAGTGAGACTAAATAAGGAGATACACTCATGACAGAACTAAAACTTAGTTTGGCTGTTTTATCAGCTAAAAACATATACTTGATTAACAATAGAGTCACTTTTTTGTCATTTTCCTTCATATCCAGAAAGATACGTAATTACTTGAAACCCTGAGACTTGAATAAAAATGGAGATCTGTGTAAGATCTTAAGGTAATGGTCTGTTTGATTGTATTTGTTCTTCCAGTACAAGACAAGACGACTTCTTCATCATACATGAAGCTCAGTATGACAGTCTGCTGGAGTCAAACTTTAAGACCGAGTTCCTCAGCTTGCTCTCCAAACGCTACGAGGAGGCGCTCAAAAGGAAACTGACAATCTCCTTCGCTGACAGGTACAGAGGACCGCAACCTCAAACTGATGATATTTGTAGAGAAAACCGCAAACACAACAAAATCTGTTGACATGTTTTCTTCTCACTCAGGCTGGAGTTCAGAGTGAAGAAGGAGGGTTGGGGTGGAGGAGGCTCCAGGGTGGTGGTGTTTCAGAGGGGACAGGGGGACCTAGCCCAGCTCAAACCTGGAGGGAAGACTCTCACGATTACAGTGGGAGATGGTTTACCGAAGTCCTCCAGTAAGTTTAAGTAATGTGGAACCATAAAAAACTAAAGGATAAATTTCATAAACAGGGGAAAAAATCTATTTATTGAATGTAACTTAATCTGCATCTCCTCAGAGCCCACCAGGAAGAGTGCTCCACAGTCTCGTGGTGGAGGGAGAAATAATTTTGCCAACAGAGGTAAATTCATGTTTCTAACATGCTGCATCTCCTTTAGTTACACTATTACACCTTGCTTTGTTCAGTCTGTGTTTGTTAACCCTTTAATACCTGACACCACAAATTATGGCCAGAAAATTCACATTTTTTTGGAGCTGAAATGTTTATCTCACTTAGCACTGAAAACCCCAAAAATCAAAATGTCCTTAATATTTAACAAATATATTTATTTATCTCGTTTGATACATTAGATGTTTTTGGAAACATGATAAACTGCAAAAGGACATTTTTATCATTTATCGGACTGCTTCAGGTGCTTTTTTTAATAATTTGTTGATCATATTGATTTGATAGAAGCATATAAAAGTATGTTTCAAATATGATACAAAGGGCTAACCAATGACTCACAGTGGACCAGTAGAGCTGTACTTAAGATCAGTTTTCCAGGTACTCTAAAGCCTTTTATATTTTCAACTCAACTCCACTTTTTGATTCATGAAATCTACTTTTACTGAACTACCTCTGTCTTACAGCTACATTTACTCTTAAGACTGAGATTTTACATATAAAACATACTGCATAGATATAGAGTGCAATCGATTACAGTGATTGGAGGTGAGTGGTTGTGTTTTAGTGAAGAATAAGCTCAAGTTTCATCACTACAGGATGTATTTTCAACAAGTTACGACAGAAAAAAAACAATCTGGTGTAAGAGTTCTACATCTACATTTACCATACTGGTAGTCTACATCTTAGTTTATATTTTAAAAGCAGCTAAAGCAACAAAGGATGGTCTCCACATCATATACATATTTCAGGTCCAGGAGTTAATATTTTGTGGCCACAACCTTATTGTTATAAAATGTCACTGGAGGGGCTCTGTAATTCAGGAATAAGCATTTAAGTTGCATTTCAGTGAGTCATTTAGTTCATCTTTACACAGCGCCTTTATGAAGAGTACATACAATCTTCATACCTCTACATTTTAGTGCTCCTGCTACTCTACTTGCAACATTTTTAATCATGGGACTTGTAGTGCGTTTGAACTGAAGGAATTTGGTATAAATACAAAATGTATTTTCAGGCCAGTGTTCTGACTCAGGAGGTTATTTTGGGCTTCATCTTGACCTTTAACCCTCTGTCTCTCTCCTTAGCTCACCAGAATGGAGCAGCCAAGTTTTCCAGAGCACCTCAACAACATCAGCAACAATCAGACATCATGTACTCCTCCCCACACAAACAAGCTAGACCACCCAGCACAGCTCCACCCAAACTGGGCCCCACCCAGAGGGCTCCCAGGGTCCCAGCCCACAACCAGCACAACCAGGGGAACATGGACTTCCTCAACGTGCCTGACCAGGGCATGTCTGGGTAAGAACCGTAGAGGGAAGAACCATCGCATTTGAGGGTGGAGCTGATTAGTCACTGAGTATCTATCCCACTGAGCTGTTAAGGCATGTCAAGGTGAGGCTCAACGCTCACCAAGCAAGAGCAGATGAATGAATTTTGTAGTGGAGGAGATAAACCTGTTTTTAGAGAGCTGGCATTCTGATGCTTTACTAGTTTCTGTCAAGGCCTGGCTGTGTGTGATACTCAAAGGATTGTGTGTGTAATCCTCTGGTTTAACGGCTTCTAAAGTATGGATATGGATTGTTTGTGTGTGTGTCTGTATATAAGGAGGGTGAGGGGGGTAGATATGTTTAAAAAAATCCATAAAGCAAACTGTTGCCTGGAAAATGGTGGTTTTATTATCTTATCCAGCTTCTATAGCAAGAAGCTGAAACTACAGGTGTGTATTTTGACACAGTTGTTCACATATTCAGCAGATTAAACATTTTCCTGTTGACTTCTTGTATCTATTGATGGTTGTAATTTTGGTCTAGAAGGTGGTTTGATGATGCTTTTGCCATCTTGTTGTCATGTGATGTTTTAACTTTGGTTTTTAATGTTGAATGTTACTGCGTTTGTTGTGGTTGTACATGTCTGCATAAATTCTTTCCCTCTGGGGACATGGGAGTTGAAGTTGAAGGACCGCACACTAACAAAGATGCAATCCAACCTGTTCACAGCTTCTGCAATAGTCATTTATTCGTATGAAGAAAGGGCATCCGGCCAAGCGTTCCAGTGGGACATGTTTGCCATGTGTTGCATAGTTTACAGTCCGCTAAATGCCTCGAGGAAGAAGAATAGAGGTGGTGTTGAGACACAAGGTTTGAGGGCAAATTGTTTCCTGCACCTGCATGCAGATGATTGCCATGGGTTACAAGTTTGCATGACAGCAATTCTGTTCTGCCTTCGTTTCTCATCACATGAATCGTTTCCCTGCGACCAAATCAAACAGAAACTCCTTTAGAGGCTCAGCTAGGATTACAAACAGAAAACACAACATTTTTGACGCCTTAAACTGTGTCTCCTGACTGCAGACTCTATACTAAAAAGTAGAAATCTGTCTCAGAGTTTTCTGGGTGTCAGTTTTGTTTCCTCTTGTCAGCAGCTCTTTGTATCTCTCTCTTTATCACAGGAAGCAGAGGAAAAGGAGCATCAGTCATAGACCTCCTCCTGCTCCTAAACCACAGCCTCGACCCCAGGGGCCCCGCTGCCGGGCGTTATATCAGTACGTTGGCCAGGAAGCGGATGAGATCAGCTTTGATGTCAATGATGTGTTTGACCTTGTGAAAGAAGGTGCGTGAAAGAGACAGAATCAAGATGGAGAGAAACTTAAATACTGCAAATCCTCGTCTATAGGCCAGGTCATTTATTTGTTAATACAGCCCAAGGCCTTTATATGAGGTAGGCTTTAATTAGAGGCATTATCTGAGAATTATAACTGTTCAAAGCGAGGGTCTCATTCACTAACTCCAACCAATAATTAATAAAATTTCTCACAAAGCACAAAGGGTTTAATACTCCTGAGTGTCAGTGATGTTAGCTTCAATTGAAGTGGTTACTTATGCCTTCATTTAGAGCAAATAACATGTCTCTCTCTGTGTAAATCAGCAATAAAACAAGGCCACAAACCATTAGAGTGACATTTTTTAACCAAACGTGATTGAGTAATACTAGGTATCATCGCACTGACCTTTTGGTGATTAGGAAAACAAAGTATCCTCTGAATGACCCAGAAATAATAATCAACACATGTGTTTATATGGGGATGCTCACAGAGTAAACTCAGTCACAACAAAAAGAAAAAAGTAACAAACTTCACTGAAATGATCTGTAAATGTGGTCATAGCCTGATTTTACAGAATGTTAGTGTGTTTTTAGGATCCCGGCCACAGATTAAATGGTGGTAACTAATTGAGGATTGATGGTGGATGTAAAAATATAATAATAATAATGATAACATTTAATTATATAGCACCTTACAAC
Source organism: Xyrichtys novacula (assembly GCA_962446985.1). Classification (NCBI taxonomy): domain Eukaryota; kingdom Metazoa; phylum Chordata; class Actinopteri; order Labriformes; family Labridae; genus Xyrichtys; species Xyrichtys novacula. Next base: position 29,241,879 of record OY660870.1, read on the forward strand.
ATCAGGAAAGATGAACACAGTGCTTTACATAACAAATACACAGTCAAATACAGGACAAATGTCACAGGATATCATAACAATAAAAAAGGTAAGAGAACACAGAAACAATCAAATAGCAAATGGCAAATGCCACTAAATATTAAAAGTCTGTCTAAATAGGTGAGTTTTATAAAAAGTAATGTATTATTTAAGATATTTGATGAATCTGACTGGTCTGAAATGATTTGCTTCTTCTCTCTGTAGATCCATCAGGCTGGTGGACAGGCAGGGTTCAAGGAAAGGAAGGTCTCTTTCCTGGGAACTATGTGGAGAAGATCTGAACACAACAGGAGGAACTTCACCAATGAGCAAAGAGTATACTGTTAAAAGCAGTGCATACTCTTTGTTAAAGAGACTACAAGTGAATCGTTGGTCCATCCATATTGGACACAAGGCTATTAAAGGATGGTCCTTGCTGAAAGTTGGGACATGTATTACTTGTTCTGCAGATGGTGACAGGCGTCGCTCCTTAAAACACAAATCTACAACAAAGAGCTGCGTGGGGTTCATCTCTGTGTTGTTAAGGACTCTTATGTTTTGAATGACACACCAGGCCTTAGTCTTATCCCTGTCTACAATAATGCCTCTCTGTGGGAGGTGAAACAAAATCTTTAAAGAAAGAATGTTAAATTTGAACACACAGGTTGTTAATAGAAGCTATTAATCTAGGTAAAATTATCTGGCCGTTGAGTCTGTACTATCAAGATGTACAGTCAAAGTTAGTAGAAACAGCTGATATAAAGAAATGTCAGCTACATTAACTTATTTCTGGGGGTTAAACCTTTTTTGCAACTCCATTTGTAGCACAAATAAAAATGTGATGGTAAAGGCTCCAAGAGTCAGGGCATGTATAGTCACGTATAAGTGCCTGAAATAACCCAAAGTTACAGCCTTAACAGACAGAAAGTGACCTGAAATGACTGCATGTCTTCCTGATGTCTACTTAGTTCATGTTTGCCTGGAGCTTTTCTTAAGAAATCGTATAGTGCTCAGTATTCATGATTGAAACTAAAGCATACAATCAAGTTAAACATGTTCTTTTTTTCTATGTTGAATATAAAACAAGAGAACTTGGATGTAACGTTTGCACTGAGACAAACCTGCTTCATGCTCATTACTGAAAAAAGTCCTTTTATTTCAGTCTAAATAAAAATTAGTTTTTAAAAGTTTTTTTTTTTTTACTCGTGTTGTTGTCAGGATAAGTTTCTCATGTGATTTTTATCTCATTGAAAGAAAAATTTATATTTTTTCATATTGTTTACCTCAAGGTTTCTGCACTGTTTTAGATAACGTTATCAGTAGGTTGTGAATAATTTCTAATAAAGAACAGAAAGAGGTGACCAATTTTGCATTTGAAGTTCGATTGCCTTTTTTAAAAAAATGTTTTATTTGCAGTTGATTTTGTGAAATAATGTAACTGCCCTCCTGTTGATAAATGTCTGTTTTGTTCATGACTAATAAAGAAAAAAATAAAGGTTGAACAATCATGACACTTTTCATAAATAATTTCATATTACACAGAAATGTTTGTCTGGATTGATCAAGGTGGTCGCTTTAAAATCCCACAGGCCACTAAAGAAACTGTCAACTCTGACTGTCAGATATGTTCACAGATTTACAAAGAGCATCAGGTATGCAAGGTATAATGTTTATATGTTGCTTGGCAACAGTCCTAGCCAAGTTCAAGAGAAGCTAAAGTTGGTGGGACAAAAAAAAAAACCCTTAAAGCTAATTGCAGCTCATTGGTGTGCACTCTTTTTCTGCTATATGCTGCTTATTGAACTGTTGTAGAAAAGCTCACATTTGCGATGTACCTAATGTACCTACTCAGGTTGTGCAGTGATACTGTCATTGGCCCAGTCTCTTAATAGGGGAGACTGGGGGCACTTATAACACATTCAGTATCTCCAACAAACAAACAGAAAATAATAATTTTTCTGATAGAGGTTGTATGCATCTTGTTTTTAACTTTAAGAATGTGATACAGTCTGTATTAAATTAAGAGGGTGTCGCATCATATAGTTTTATAACTGTAATAAATTTTACCTCTGTGTAAATAAAAATAAGATTAAAAAAATTTAAAACAAATAAAATGAAATGAAAAAATAAAAAATAAATGTAAAGAAATAAAAAATAAAATAATATAAAAATAAACCAAACAAAGAAATAAAACAAGAAAGAAAGAAACAAAGAAACAATAACCTCATAACACTTAGTGCTACCCCACAAGAAAGAAATAAAATAATATAAAACAAGAGAAAAAAATAAAAAATGTAAAAAATAAAATAGAATAAATTTCATATGATTGAACTCATTCAAATTTTGTGTTCAAAAATAGATTTTGCATTTAATTACTAAAAATAGCTGCATCTAAAGGAATTTGAACCACATGCTGAAAATATCTTAAACAATGACAGCAAAGAGTTGAATGTGGCTGTTCGTGAATGAGCACGCACACACACGCACACTCGCACGTTCGCATACACACAGACAGCACAGCTACTCGCTGCATCGCCCACTCAAAGCGTTCATGCTTTTATTTTGAAGGGTTGGCCTGTCGCAGCGGAGGCAGATGGACCGGTTGAGCCTCTTCTAGAGAGGACCTGAGATTTTCACAGAAACGATCAGCAGCTCCCTCTAAAACACCTGTTTCTGTTTCTGTCTGTTTCTGTTCTGTCTGTTTCCTTTGCTCTCTTTTTTGTCTGATGAAATCGACCACAATCATCGACACTCATCGACTTTAATCGACCAAAATAACTTGTCTTTAAGTGTTATAAATAAACACATACAGGATGGGTGCTCACTCCGGACCTGTTACCTCGGTGACGGACTGTTATTGGCTCTGAGACGCGAAACCGTTCGGTATGATTATTAGTGACGTCACGGTCTCGTGCAACAGGATCGGGAGGATTTCGATGCCCCGCCCCTCCCCGTTAAATCCACCTGTTGTACCACCTGCACCACAGAAACACTGACAGACAGACAGGAGGCTGGTATCACAACAACGACATGGGAGGTAAGAACCAGTCATTTTCTCTAATAAAAAAGCATTAAAGCTATCAAATCGTAAACCAGAAATCACCAGAGCAATCCTTTGGTTTTTCATTAGAGAGACAAAACATGGAATGGGATCAATAAGGAGTATTTTTATCTAATTTGGCATATTTTAATTTGCAACAAAGCACAAATTATACTGTAAAAATAATACTGGACCTTTGTTTTACTGTGTAATCTTCACAATACTGTTCACACTCCGTTACCTACTGCAAAAGTCACATGGATAATGTCATAACTGTTGTCATAAATTTATTACTGAGGTCAAAGTTAAGTTAAATGTGGTGTGTATTAAATATGTATTTATAAACATAAATGTTTAAATATGTTGGTGTGAACAAAACTGTAGCGACAGGTGCTTTTTTTTTTCTTTCCTAACACACCAAAAAATTGTAGCCCTTCTTTATATGATCATATATCAAACTGTGTTTAGATTTATTATTTTAATTTTGAGCATTCTCACATTTTAGCTGCTGATTCTGAATTCTGAGTTCACGCTTATTGTGTGTGTGTGTTTTTGTTTGTTTTGTTTTGTTTGTTTGGTAGATGGATCAAAATGTGACCACTTAGCATCAGACATTGAAATGCTAATTGAGTCGGTCTCAATATGACACCATTGAACTTCGGTAATGATGCCTATCTCTTTGCAACAGCAACCCATGCAGATCAGCAATAGCCTGGGAAACAAATCTGATCCTGCCACTTGCAAATAGCAGTGTGGACAGTCACTCTTACAGCTCTAATTTGAGAAACAAATCTGATTTGCCTGTCGTCTGAGCAAAACCTGAGACTCTTAGTCTGCTCTGTGTTAACTGATCTGTTATAGATTTGGTCTTGGACACATCTCCAAACTGTTTCAAAGTCTAATGCTGAAGTGTGATACTTAACCTTAATAAACTGTCATACCGGAGTATCTTTTTATCCTTTATTTTACCTCCTTACTTTTAGTTTATCACAGTATTTTTTTTGCAATTGTTTTACCACATACATGAAATGCCAATAAGTTAGAAACTGAACCACTTAGCTGTAGCTTTATAACAAGCATTAATGTTCAGAGAGGGGTGTGAAGCCACATTTGAATAAAAAAAAAAAAAAGCTCATGCAAAGTTGAAACTTCATTTTCATAAACCACCGGAGTAAACAGTCTGCCGGTCCTCTTGGACATACACCCATTTGGAAAAACAGATCTATACAGTGCTTGTAAACCCTTGGTTATTTGCGGATTAGAAATGAGTTAATTGTTCCCCCTTTCTTTGTCTGACAGGTGTGTACTCCGGTGAAAAGATGGCAGGAGTTTTCTCCTATGAGAGTTCAGAAATCGACTGGTGTGAAGACAACTACAGACACTCAGAACACGTGGTTGAGTACTTCAATACTGTAAGTTCTTAATCCTCATACTGCAGCATTTGTATTACATCATTTAAATCCCAGGGGTAGGATCAATAACAGTTGACTGATGATGTTTTGTTAATTGACTGATGTTTCCCCTGCAGATGAGCAGCTTTATTTTCTTCATTATATCTCCCATCATGCTCTACCTTCTGCACCCTTACGCCAAAGAGAGGAACCTAGCCATTCACCTGGTCTGGGTTATGATGATATTTGTAGGTCAGTGACTCTTTTTCTTACTTGTTTCAAAAACTTACATTCATCTCTATTTGTCTCATGATTTTATGGACAGATAGTGAGTGTCTCTCATCTCATTCACAATGCTTGCCTGTTTTTCTGTCTCTGACATGTGCACAAGTCATGAAACAAATATTAATCATAGATTCATTGTACCTGTGAGTTGTTAGTTTAGTTATGGATTGAGCATAAATCACAGCGCTGTCAGGATACGACCTAGACACACAACGAACATTGTGGTATTTATCTGCAGAACAAGTGGTCCCAGTGTAGATCTCTGAGGCACACCTACTATGTTGGTATAAATATTGCTTTACATATAAAAACAAGACATTTTTTAAAGATGTTGTAAGTTACAGCTCTACAATTAAAACCCCTTGCCATTGGGGTAAAAAAAAAGCTCTATTTTGATCAAACTAGAATTATCGTTGCCAACTTTTTGCAGGATAAAAAAGGGCATTAAGGAACTTTTTTTTAAGATTAAGCTGAGATTTATGTACCCTGAATAGTTCTATTTTTTCCTCTTATTTGAATAGATTTACAATCACTGCAAAATTATCATCATACTCCTCATGAGACTCACATGGAGGAATTTAGCTTTTTATGCTGATTTACAGACTGCAAATGTCCTATAACTGTTCCCACGTTCCTACTTATATCTTTTGCTCTCTTTTTTCAGGGCTCTTCTCGGCATATTTTCACATGACACTGAGCTTTGTCGGTCAGATGTTGGATGAGCTGTCTATCCTGTGGGTGTTGGCGGTGGGATATTCTGTCTGGTTCCCCCGTAGGCTCTTCCCCTCTTTCATAAAAGACAGGTAAAGTTTTGTGCAGGTATTCAGTGTCAACTTACTTATCAATGTGTTACCAGGGACTCACGCATGCTCAATAATCCTTTAATAGGACAGAAAACAACAGTGACAGAGTGTTTTCAAGGCTGTTGCTCTGAAACCTAACCTGAACTGGCCGTGGAGCCTGTCTGACAGCTCCGACCGGAGTCATTGTCCCAGAGACACGTTATGGTGTTGCTTCCTTCACCTGAATGAAATAGAGGGGCACCTACTATTGTGAAAAATTAGAGCTCCACCTAACTCCTAAATATTTAACCACAAGGTGGGAAGAGGATTGATTATACATTGATGAGCACCTGAAAGGAATCCCACTATCCTAAGGTTGATTTTCCAGGTTTTCAAAGTAACAGGCTGGACCTCCTGAATAATGCAAGGCTTTCCAGCTGCACAGGGGCCCAAGAATTCAAGGGGCCCATGTCACAGCCCTAATGTCACGGCCAGTTAGACGGCATATTTTAACAACAGAGGCATCTCATACAGATACTGAAAAATTACTGAGTCGGAATTGGTATTTTGTTTTTGTTATCTATGTAGGGGCAGGTCCACTTCCACAGAGAATGCCATCTTACCCAACTGTTTCTACAGTAGCACAAAACAAACAGACTAGCAACACCTACATTTTGTATTTAGCAGGCTTTGTTGGTATGTGCAAAATAATATACAATATATTAGTAGACAGTTTTGATGATAGAAGCTTCTTGTCCTCGAAGGCCACCATTCCCTCTTTGTGGGAAAGGTTGAGCGAGGGATATTCAGATATCGGTGAATGCTCCCATTTCTTCACACAAGAAAATAGAGACTGTACATAAGGTTTTTGTAGGGTTTTCCTTCAGGGTTCAAACATCTTCTCCACTGATCAAATGTTAACAGGACTTTCTAAAAATGACCTCCTGAGAAGTCTTGTTGATCACTGATATCGACACAGAACCTTAATAGCAGTCAATGAGCCTCACAGATGTTGTCTCTGCCGCAGGTCCACATTTTCAAGCCTCGTCCTGGTGGTTACAGCGATCACCACAGTGTCATCGTTTGTCAAACCTACAGCCAATGCCTACGCTTTGAACTGCTTCGGCCTCCATCTGCTTTATGTCCTGGCTGCAGAGATGAAATGGTACAAAACTTTACATGTCCTGCGTATCAATTCACATTTCTTGGTGTGGTTTTGATTGATTTTAATTAACAGTTTTTGTTCAATCACAGCTGTAATGACCAGAAGGTTCTGCGCCTGGCTAAGCTGTCTGTGGCTCTGTGGGTGCTCGCCATCACCTGCTGGATCAGTGATCGCTTTGGCTGCAGCTTCTGGCAGAGGCTGAATTTCTGCTACCTGCATGGTATCTGGTAAGTCCTGGTATTCTTGTATCACAGTCCTTATCTCTGTATTTCTTTTGTCTTTTTAGTTTTTACTCTTCCCCTCCCTCATTTCAGACCTTTCCCATATTTTCCATTGATTCTATCACCTGAAACTGTGATTTTAAAGGTCCCGTTTGAGCATGTGTGCACACATCAGGCCTTTGTGAGTAATATTGCGACTGATCAAAAGATTAGATATTTTTATAGAGGGATAAACAAAATATTTCTGATTTTCTTCCTCTCAAAGACACCCATGTGACAGCTGAAGTAAAATAACAAAATTGATTTTTCTCAATTTATCTTTATAACCAATTTCGTATATAATACTGTTGTATATTATATATGGTCAGCGTTATTGATTTTTTAAGGCACACTAGGAGGTTGTCAAACCTATCCATTGATTCACAAGAAGAAAATTCCTGTCTTGAGAGGCTTTTCAGACACTTTTATTTCAATGCTAAACAAATGAGGAGCATATTTAGGTCACTTCTTCGAGAGAGGTTTGTTTATTTTAAGGAAATACTCATGCGTATATCTTTCCATTATCTGTATCTTCCAGGCATATCCTGATTGTGATGGCTGTGGCCTATGCCAGCACCCTCGTAGCATACCTGGACGCCAACTATGAGATACCATACTCTCTTCCCGGGCTGCAGTACTGGCCCTGTGATAAATGGGCTGTTGGACTACCTCACATTGTCCTCAAGGGCACTCCCAAAACACAGAAACGGTGTTGACAAAATTAGAGCCGGTTTGAACTGTGGAAGAGCATTTCTGTTACGTTATTTTATCAGTACTGTAGTTCATCAAGAGCAAATTATCAAAAGGAATTCTTTTATTTTGTGATATAAAGTTCTCACCACCTTTAAACCTCAAATACATGATCCATGATCTAAAAGACCAGCCTCAAAAAAAGAAATATATATATCTACGCCTAATCTCAAACAAAATACCATTATTTTATTACTTCTTAACACATCATAACTAAATTTAATTTACTATAGCTTTTGATCTTGTTTGATGGACCCCCTACACACAGACCTCAAAGCCTTCCAGGACTTTAATGTAATAAGTCCTGGAAGTTTCTGTCCCAAACAGTGTGTTTCATGTTTTTATTTTGTGCCTATGCAATGGCCTTTTATTTGAGATGAAATCAAGTTTGCATACAAAATGGTTTTAGATGTAGAGCTAGAATATTTCTTAGTATACACCTGGCTTAAGTGTGGAAAGAATAAACAACTTTTTTTTCATCTATAGTATGGAGTACGACACATAATATTTAATAGTAGTTTATTTGAAAATATATATTTATATGAATGCATTGATGACTTCAAAGTTTTACTGTACACACAGTCACAAACAAATACTGGTGAAGAAAGAGTATATCTGTGTTTTCAAGAGTTTGTTGTTGACAGTGACGTTTTTGTACATAAATATGAGCTGCTGTGATTTATGTTCTGTTTATGAATGAATGTGTTTTTTATTATTAACTTTATGGCACAATATTTTGATTTACTGTGTTTTTATTACATTGAACCTGTTTTATTTTTAATAAACAATGAAAATTGTCATTCTTTGAACATTTGAACCGAAGCACTTAACTGAAATAATTTCACATAGATTAGTTTTATATCTCAGCGTATGATAGTTTCACAGTCACGTGCTAATCAGAGCTTTATATATTTAACTTTGGGCACATATATTTTACATTTATGCCACATGTTAATCATAAGTTTCATACCAAGTGTAGGGCTGATGCTGTAGAATGAGCCAACACTATTTGATTGTCTGTTCTGTATTAATATCCAGTGTTTCAGAAACTTTTTAGTTGTATTTGGGAGATGTTTTCTCAAGTACCACACAGGTGTCGAGGGAGACCTGATCTACCACAGGGATTCACAGTGACCCCCTGTGGTAGATCAGGTCTTAGAAAAAAACAGTGCTCTGGAAATGGATGATGGTACTACTATGTGTTATGAGACATCTACAATTAAACCAAAACAAGTGTGATTTAAAATTTTTAGTGTCCTGTTTGGATACAAAAGTACAAGTTTGACATCAAACTTCTGATCTTGATGTCTAGATTGGTGATGATTACAGATCGGCCCACAAATAAAACTCGATGATAGATATTTTTAGACATGAAAGTAAAAAATAGCCCCAAGAACTGAGCTGCTATATAAATACTCTGTCACTTTGGTCAGAAGTAAAATATCTCAACAACTTCAGATGGGTGTAACAGGTTGCTTTTATATTCAAAATGTTGTTCATTTACGAGATTGTTTTATTTGTGTGCTTTGTTCAGATATTAAAAGTTCACATCACCCCAGTGTTTTTATTAATTTGTACAGGATATTCTTAACTGCCTCAAATGACGACAATAAAAATCAGTGACAGCTTGTAAATATGAGAAGAGCAGATGGTAAATATGGTGCCTATTCAATCTGCTCAGCAAGTGTTATCATTCTGAGCTGCTAGCATGCTTTCAAAACTATTTTCAGAGTTGTATTTTTCTTGAAGTGCTGGACTTTTTTTCCCCTTAGCATTTGGAGAAGAAAGAGTCCTGCGTCATATCCACAGTGTGATCAAAAGGTTACACCATATTTCATTTTGAACAATTTGACAAAAGAGACAGAAATAACTGCTCTATATATCTCTATATCAACATCTGTAAACAGATGGTGATTAAGACAGGCTCTGTGGCAGAAACAGCCTTTTACTGAGTGGTACACACACAGGGCAAAGAGTTGTCTACTAAAATACAAGGCTCTGCTGGAGGTTTGTGAAACCTGTGGGAGAGGTTTTCACTGTGTATTAAATAGTTGATGTCTCAATAAAAGAGGGACGTGCCTCTTGTCTGATACCCACGTGGGACTTTTTTTCTCTCGCTTTTGACTGAAGGGCAGTTTGAATCAGTTTTTGAGGAGCGGGTATAAGGGAGGAGGCCCAGGACCAACAGGAGTAGTGACCTTCTGTCTCTTAGCTGAGGCCTGATAATCTCACATCAAAGTCTGGACACTGCAGAGACCTGACTGTGATGGAGCCTCAGTCATTGGCTTTGGACAAAAGAGATGCATTTTAATAAGGCTAATCCAATTAATTCATGTATTTTGGGAACAACTTGATTTCATTTAATTTAACCTTGTTTTATTTTGTCTGGGTTTGTGTTGTTTTGTTATTGTATCATGATAGTTTCTCTGGTCCATGCTCCATATTTATGGATGATGTAGGGGATAATGCAGAGCCGGTTATAGGCTAATACACTTTAAAACAAGAAAAAGAAGACAAAGATTAATAAGATGCAGAAAAAATAGAGTCGTAAAACTGATTCTAAAAAACGCTATGTCAAGAATTAATCTAAAAGACCAGACTTTAATAAAGTGGCTAAGGACAGCACAGAGCATTTTGTACAGCCAACACAAATGATAAGAAAATGCCCAACAAGGCTGTGAAATAAATGCAATGAAGTAGGGACAGACTGTTATCTGACTGAAAAGGGAAGAACAATTAAACCGCAGGGGGCAGTAATGTATCTTAATTGATTGCTGACTGTCTTCAAATAGATTACCGAAGAAGAAGAAGAAGAGGGGAAAAAAACGAAGAAGAAAAGAAAACAAGCAAACAAGAAAGAAGAAGAGTGTTAAAAAAACACCATTGTGACCAAAGAAATATGGACCACCAGGTATTTTAGCTTTATATCACTTTCATAATTAAATATTCACGCCTGAATGCAAAACTACTTGTTATTTGTCAGTGGAGCTTTTCTATCATGACAAACTGCCGCTAGTCTTAATTTAAAGGGATATTCCGGCGTAAAATTAGTTTAGGGTCAAACACACCGCAACACTGAGTTAGACACTCCGTCGAGAGATGATTGTTGCCGACCGCTCGCTTCTTTAGTTAGACCAACTTTAGTAACAACAGCAGGATAGCAATACACAGCGGTCTGAGAAGCCACACACAAACCTCAACCAAAACGCCACTCTGTAGCCACAAATAATGCTCAGAACAGCACCTAACTTCATCAACAGTACATACAGGGTCCCAGCCATAGTACTAGCCATCAAACATCATTTTAACTTTGCTTAATTTATTTAGCAAGGAGACTAAACACAACTCACCCACTCTCTTTCAGCAGCCGCTTGTTTGTAGCGAGACCTCGGAACAGTCCATTATCGACTGAGGCGGGGGGATGCAGCTCAAGGAAGAACATTTATGATCATTACTTTATCATTTTCTTGAAGTAATATTAATCACCATATTAATCATTTTGCACCGCGGACACAGTAGTTGTTCTGCCTTAGCGTCTCGGCCTGATTGCATTTCCATGAAGAAATTATCATAAATGTTCTTCCTTGAGCTGCGTCACCCCGCAGCAGTCCATGATGGACAAACAGTGCAGTGTGACTAGCTAATTAGGCCTATAACAAGACGTATAAGTCAAAGTCCACTTAAAAAAAGTGAAATATGCCTTAAAACCATGAATTAAAAATTCTGACAAACACATGGAACCATGTTAGAAATTATTAAAACTTTTTTTGCAACACTAGTTCAAGTCAAGCATCAAAATAAGTAAAAACATCGTATGCATGTATGTGGCTTTTTCTTTGCTCACAACTGTAAAGATTTATATAATGTATAACTTATGGATAAAAAGTTAGTCACATGATGAGGATCATAGATTATAACTCCAGTCTTTATTCAAACATAGTCTTTGCTCTTGGATGTGAATACCCTTCTTGTTATTTTTCTGCCCTTTTGTACAATACTTTACTTTCTTGTCTGTGCCTCTTTCAGTACAAAGTTCAGTTGAATCTGGAGTTGGGCCACAGAGCCAAACCAAGGCTGAGAGAGTCATCAGAAGATTTCACCCATGACTGGACTGTTTTTGTCAGAGGACCACAGAATGGTAACATGAAGAGCTTGGTCGAGAAAGTTGTCTTCAACCTGCACGAAAGCTATCCCAAACCAAAAAGAGGTGGGACAACCATGCTGGTCTTTTGTGCAGCTCTTTATCAAGTTCATTTCATCAATTATATTTATATACAGAACACATTTGTTGGTATAGGAAAAAGAAAGAGAAGACTGACCAGCAATCTGTGTCCTTCACCATTAAACCTGGTCTTCAATCATATCAATTTCACTGTAAAATCATCCAATACTCCCACTCTGAGTGTCTGTGTCTGTCTGCAGTGTTCCGGGAGCCCCCATAAGAAGTCTCTGAGTTTGGCTTTGCTGGCTTTGACATGCCTATTGAGGTTCACTCCAATAACAAGGTGAGTTCTTTCAAGGCAATAGATAAAAAAAAAAAAAACTAAAAGGCTAACAGACAAGATCTTGTGTCCAAAAACCATAACCCCCAGTGAGGAACTTTCTGTTTGTGTCAATTTTGGCGCCCCCCAGTGGACGAAAATTTTCTGACCTTGTTCAGTCCATGTCAAAATAGTGCAAAGTGGCAAAAAAGGTAATCCTGCTTTCCTTTAAAAGTAAAAAAACTTATCTAGTCCCATCCCTTCTCCTACACTAATGGTTTAAATATATATCATGATATTATATAATAATATTAATCATCATAATAATTATGCCCCAGCCATTTAGGATATTCAGATTAATGAAACATTCTTGTGGTTGTTTTTTTTTTTTTTTTTTCAGGATAAACCAAAGAAAATGTGTTTCAAGTACAACCTTTTCCTAAACTCTGAGGATGACTTCCTGCTCTGTGAAACACTCACCTTTCACACACCTTCCAAAGAGTTCAGGAGAAAGCTGATTCAAGCTGGAGGGGTGAGGCTGCCCGGCATATGGACTTCTTGACTCGGCTGATTGTTTAATAACTGCCTGTAGTTAGGGAGCAGCAGTGACCATGCTATGTTTCATTTATTCTCAAAAATACCAGGTGACTCTGAAAATGTAATTAGTGACATTGTCGTACAGCTTGTATCTCAAAGACTCGCATCACTGTTTTCTCTCTCTGTTTTAGATAGTTTTATTCCCAGAGGAGGCCGAGACAGCACCAGAGTCCAGCTCACATTCTCCAATCCCCCAAAGAAAGAAAATCAAGACATCTCATGTGACAGGGGTAGGTCAACATGCCAACACAAACTTTGATCTGTGAGTGAAGAAAATATGCAGCACTTTAACCCTCAAGCGATCTCAGCGGCACTTTCAAGCTGCTCAATCCTTTACTGTCATTAAACTGGAACACAGTGAAGTCTGTTTGATAATGCTGCCTTATTTATAATATGTTCCCTACTTCTCCAAAACGTGTCAACATAGGCATAAAAAAAATAAACATAACTTGAGAAATACAATTAATCCATTGCATTAGATATAAGAAGACTCAGTAAATGCTCACATTCAAGTGCTCTAGAGGTTAAGTTTAGAGTGAGGAGGGATGATTTTGTCTCTTCTTGTTCCTGTCATAGACGATGACTGTGCATATGTGCATCTCTCTTAAGGAACCCTGCAAAGGAGGAAGTGGTGACAGCAGCCAAGCAGCAAAAAGCTGATCGAGACGGACCCTGAACAGCCATGAATATACTCTCAAACAATGATAGAGGGAGACAGAAGAGCTGAGGTTTATGTTTTCCCTAAAGTGTATGTTTGGGTCAGGACATGCGAAGAAGCTGCTTCCTATTTAGAATTGAGGAAAAATAAAATAATAACCAGTGAGTGAAATCCCAGGATAAAGAAAAAAGACATGTGTCTTCGGGCCTCTGCTCTCTCCTCTTCATGTGCATAAAGAAAGCTGTCTCTTGTCTTCAGTTGTGATCTGTTACTCAGTCAATACCCATGATTTGTTACAAATATCAAACATGTTTGACTGTTGTTTAGCAGGGTGGAGAGGCAGCGCTGCCAGATGCTTGCTGCTCTGAGTGGTTGACTTTCGCTGGTTTCAGACTGACATAAACCAGACGTGTGTGCAGATGGGAATCAGAGAAAGCTTTATTGGACAAGCATGTGTGCACATTAAAGTAGCTTGACTGTGTCCTTCTCTTTCCTCTCCTTGTGTGTCACATATCTATGAATCATTCCTTGGAAGACATATTTGGAATCATTGTTTGCCTCCCTGATTACCTCTTCATGCCAAGAATGATGGTATTAAGTTCAAATTGTGAGACAGCTGCAGGACCTTAAAACCATTTGGGGTTTAAAGTTGTCTTACCTGTCAGCCCTACAACTGTTGGCATCTTATCTCTTTATAATGTACATATTTTTTTATACCTCGTGATGAGCTTTTTCATGTGCCTTGATAAATATGTTTTCTTTTTAGAGGCAACTTACCAGGAATCTGCAGGTTTTGTTTCATTTAATCTCAGTTTTAATTTATGTTTTTCTATCTTAATTAAATCTTTAATTGCTTTCTGTTTTATTGAAATCAGCACTGAAGTATTTCCTGTTGAAATTATTGCTCTTTACTACTTTTCAAATTGCATCAATTACTGAGTAAAACAATTCTAAAAACTCAGGCTTTCCATCAACTGTGTAAATAGAAGCAAGCTTATTGGATGATCTCTTTTCTTAACTTGAAGGTTGGGGGTTCAATCCCGGGTCCTGCTGCCTTTATGCCTTGGGCAAGACACTTAACCCCAAACTTCCCCCCACTGGCTGCTCCCAGTAATGTGTGAATAGGATTAGTCAAAACTGATGGAAGCTTTACATAGCGACCCATGCTATCAGTGTGTGAATGATTGAATGTGCCAAATAATGTAAAAGCCATTTGAGTGGGCATAGAAATTGCAATTTAACAGTCCATTTACCATTTACACTGCAAATAATAAAAAAATAAACAAACCACAAACTTTACAAAGTTGTCTCAGTCCTGGTGAAATCATCTCATCTGCATGCTATGTAAGGAAATTCTTTGAAATAAAGTTTTGTCATGTTTTGGGGAACTAGTTAAGAACTTTTTGCTTGCTGCTTGTATCCACTTTTACTCATTCCAGCTGTGACCCAAGTTTCCAGGGACTAAAATGCAATGCTGACAATTGAATAAGCTCACCCTGGAAAGGTGCAGAGTCCAAACCACTTCATGCATAAAAGCTTTTGGTTTATTACAACAGTAAGTTCTTCTGTTATGTACTTTCTAAAAAAAGAACTTGCCTTGCACAGCCTTTTTTTTAATTAAGGGTACCTGACTTTTGTTATTTGATATTTGGTATAATTTTTTAGATAAGATAGATGCCGTATTAATAAAAAAGAAATACATGTAGTGGTTGAAAAAATAAATCTTAAATCAAAGTCTTTTATCATGTTGTGGTAACTGTTAAAACTGCATCAGACCACTAAAAGACATTGTGTAAAATGTTAAAGGTTTAAGTATTATATTATTTTCTGTAACGTTAGGGAAGAATGTGTATGTGAAACCTGTGGGACATGTCTTCATTCTCTCAGCTCTAGCTGAATAGGAGGATTTAAAGGCTGATGTCTCAATAAAAGAGGGACCTACCTCCTGTGTGACAGCCAGGTGGGATTTCTTTCACTCAGACTTGACTGAGTGGCAGACCGGATCAGTTTTTGAGCAGCAGGGGGAGAGGAGGAGGCACTAAACCAAGTGAGTGAGTGTTGACCTTCTGTCCTGTAGCTGAGGCCCGATAATCTCACATCAAAGTCTGAGCAGTGCACAGCCTTGACTGCAAAAGGGCCCTCACTCCCTGACTCTGTATGAAAAGAGATGTTTTCAGTCAGACTGGCGTCTTTCTTTCCAGTAGGAGTGGATAGTTGAGATGGACACGGGAAAAGATCAGTGTGGCAACCCGTGGCGCCAGAGATTACAATATATTCATCTTAATACAAGAAGTTTTCCTTATATGATGCAGAAAAAGTATTTTGTATTACTCTCCTAAAATTATAAACAACTTAAAATCAGAATATTAACATGTAAATGCATTTGTCTTAAAAACCCCTTATGTTGTCACCACAGTAACTTTGACTTTTAAATCTAAACATATCTTACTTTTGTCCCTACAAATGTGCCAAAAATGTTTGTTTCTGCTAATCTGCACAATAGTTGAAGCCAGGGGTGTCAAACTCAACCACAGCAAGGGCCATAATCTGGATTGAAGTCTAACCTGAGGGCCCAACAGGGTCAACATTTAACCCAAACTGTCAGCCTCCTTTTCAAAATATACATAACAAAATCAGCGATGATTATATACCACTTGGAATTTCAAAAAGTGAAAAAGATAAATCTAAAGGCAATCAGAGATTTAAAAACAACAACAAAAATAGATTAGTTAAAAAGATCAGAACATGATATTAAAAAGAGAAAAAGTATGCTTTCAAAAAGCAAATACATTTGGAGAAAGTTGATATCATAAATTTAGAATGTCAAAATATGAGATCATTTTGAAATCGAAGCGTTTAAAGTCAAAATATAATTTAAAATGTAAAATTGGAAACTAAAGGATTAAAATGACAAATCTAAATAATGAGTTGAAACAATCAAGGCACAAAATAAAAGGCAAATCATGTTTGACTTGTAATCTAGAGATGCAGAATTTGAAATATGGATAAAACACCATTTTTTCCTCACATTCTTGACTGCTTATTAAATCTTCCTTACTTTTTACTTTACCAGATTTTTGCGGTTTATTAAATAATGGTGCTAAAGTTTACATTATTATCCTGGAGGAAATCTGCAGACCTCATACTGGTGGGCCAATTATAAAACAAAGATGATATGATCTCGTGGGCCAGATGTAATTGTTCAACAGTCCAGATTTGGCCCCCGGGCCTTGAGTTTGACACCTGTGGTTTAAGCTATACGCCTACATTACATGAATTAGGTTTATTTCCTTTGAGAAATAATTAAAGACAAGGAAAAAACTAGAATGCAATAAATTACTCAATCAAATTAAGTAAGTTTTGCTGCATTAGAGCTTAGGCTGCTTAAGAATAATAACACAGATCCTCTGAGTGTAACAGGTTATGTTCACAAAACATTGGATCAATAATTATAAATCGCAAATGTACCATGTTTATGAGGCATATTAAGCTGTATGAAAAAGATATATGCCTTATGGTGAGTAGTATTGATATTGCATTAGCACACTAATTGAAAAAGCAAAACCCAAACAATCGAATTCCGATTAATCAATTAGCATCGTGTGCATTTTACAATTGAAACAGAGCTGTAAGCCATTGGGACAAGCCCGCTGTCACTCGAGACAACCAGCAGAAAATGCTTTAATTGTATTTGCAGTTCGGCAGATACCCCGCCTACAAAGCGCTCTCATTGGCTCCTTTCAAGAGTGCTTAAATTTCCAGCTCCGTGATTGGCTGAGAGAGCTTTCTGTTTTGGTTGCCTGCCAGCAGTCGTCTGGAAGGGGAGGGGAGCCGTCTGCCTTCCGCTTCTGGGCTGGATTGACACACAATGAGGAGCAGAGGCTGGGGAGACGCTCCACAAACGCCGCTGTAAATAAATACAACAATCACTGAGGCCAGAGAAACATGGAGAACCAGGTACAGTGGCTTTTGTGTCTCCTTGCGGAATGTGAACTTTTCACAGAGAAAATGCCAGCAGGCTTAGCGCTGGCAGGGCAGGACTGAATCCTCTGTTCTGGTCGCCAGGAGGAAAAAACGCTCCTGCTGCTGCTGCTGCTAATGAACTCGTAGTTGTTTGGCTCTGGAGCTATGCTAGCTGGGCACTCATACATCGGTATTTACCGCTAGCTAGCTCCAGTCTACACACCATTCACACCGCTGCATAGCTGTAGCCACAACCGGGAACACAAAGAGATCTACAGCTGGTGTTTCTTCTGCCCTGCCGGGTCAAAATGCACATGCACACTGTTTAACAACAAGAAGACCAATTTGAATCGAGTTTTTTTGTAGCTAAGCTAAAGCTAGTGTACCTTTGAGGAGAGTGTCGGCCGCTGGCTAAAGGCTAAGGAGCCGCTACAAGGCGCCGGGGAAAAGATTTGTCCTCTCCAGGTTGGGCAGGAGAGGCGGGGTGGTGTCTGCACTGCCAGCGGCCTGAGAGCTCACATGCAGGGCTAATAAAAAACAGCAAAGACCGGACAAGTTCTCTAATATCTTTGCTTTATCTGCCAGCACTCTGTCAATATCTAATGCCCTGCACATTTACGATTATAGAGTAAATTTCGTGCAGCATGGCTTGTGGCAAACGCTGAACTTGATCCAGACATGATGACCACCCATGCACTGGCTGATCCTTAATAACAAATAATCTGGAATATCAAACATAGTTTTAGGACTGGTTGTAAACCCTTTGCTCTTGCATGTCTCTAATCATTTAATTGTATTGCATGGATGAATTTGTCCTGCTAAGATTAATGTCATCTTTAAAAGACTACATCTTTCATTTAACAGAGAACAGAAAAGTGGTAAACCAAATTACATCTCTGCTAACTGTAAGGGGGGGATGTAGCTTCAAAGTGGGTTACTCTTGAAAGGCCTGAGGCCAGTCAGGACTGTATTTCAGATGGTTAGGCCACACACACCCATGGAAAGTGGCTCAGCCACTTTCTTGGAGCTTGTCCCCATTCAGTGCTAACCTCTTTGAAGTTTAACTAGATGTGTGGGTGTCCATCCAGAGGAGGTCGACTGCCTCAACTCCAGAGTAGTGTGGTCATACTTCTGACACGAATGTTAACTATGTTGCATGCAAAAGAGTTTTGTTTGATTTTTCAGCCTTGCAAGCTACCTTCATGAACTTTATCATGCTGGTGTTGGGCTGTGGTCTGCAGTTATTGTCGTTCTTTTTTCATCAACAGTTGTTTGGTCTGTGAATTGTCAGAAAATGATAAAAGAAAAAAGAGAAGCTGTTATCATTTGTGCCCTCTCATTTTTGTCTGCTAAAACAATTCAAAGTGTCATATTAATCTGAAAAGCTGATAATGACTCTGAGAGTTAAAAATGAATCTAACAATGCTGCAGCTCTGGTTGAGGTCTCGTTGGAAGTGTTTTTGAGTCCACTCGTAGGTGAATCATGGTCTTGACTCTGTGTGTACCCGAATTTTTGCTTTGGTTTAGTCATAAGATCAGCATGTACCAGTGCTGCATTTGGGATGCCAGGGTGAGTGGTCATGCAGATTTCCCCTCACACTCATTCACACACCTTATTTCCCAAACCCACTTGTTGTCCTCTCAGCTATTCGCACCGCTGCTGCTGCTCTCTGTTTGTTGTGACCGTTTTCCAATACAAGTCGCTGTTTCATCTCGTTTCTGTGTCATCTTCTTTAGTTGAAACCTGTAGCTCCATCAAAACACAGCTGCTGTAACGTGTGTGTGTATATCCTCCCAGGCGAAGTTTCTGACTTTTCATTAATCGTTTATTTGATGAAAGCTGGTCATGAGGGGTGTTATTTACATGTCAGCTGGGAGTTCATTGTTTTCGTGTGGGAGCCGGTGTGTCTGCCAAAATTTGTATTTCCTTTTAGTTGGAGCTCTGGGTATGAGAAAGAGAGGGGAAGAAAGGGAGTAATGGTAATGCATGTATCTCAATTTGACTTACTCTGCGAACTCTGGATTTGGATCCATGTGTCGTCTTCCAGTGAAGGATTGCTTAACTGTTTTTAGTCCACCAGATTCTTGTAAAATTGAGAAATATGACTATTGTTCTCTTTGAGATGAGTCCCTGGTGTCTCGTATTTTCATGCTGTTTGACACGGTTCAATTAGTGCCCATTTCACTGTGGTTTCCTGTGTTTTTTTTCCCAGCCAAATATCGGCCCCCGGTCCCATCATTTTCTGATTATTGATAGGGGTAGTCAATTTTAAGTGTTCAATTTAATTTCTAACAAAAGCCAATCTTGTACTTTTTATTTGCTGTTATAAACAAATTTCCTCTTTGTTGTCGAGTCACAGACAAATACATGTTATCAAACCCTCCAGTGGAGCCAGGGAACTAGTTCTCATTGACGTGATCACAGAGAGTATTTACTTGCCACTGTTGTCAGGTCCCCCTTATGCTGGGTTTATTTTCTTTGAATGACATAACTAGGAGGATGGTCTCAACTCTCACTCTACTTAATTAATGGTTCTGAGATAGCTTTGATACTGTTTGGTAATATGTAAATAAAATAAATGAATAATTGATTGATTGATTAAGGTAATAAGTCCTTAATTTAATCCTCTGAGTTGTTTTGCTCGCCAAACGCGTAACATGTGATCTCTCCAGCTTCTCCTTTATTAATGTCATATCAATGCATAATATTCAATGTAATTTGATCCAACACTGACGATCACCTAAAGCGAATATTTAAAAGATTTCTCCTCCGGCTCCTGTAAATATTGATCGTCACATCATACAGATAAATCAGTTCAGAGACAGAATATCACAAAGTTTCACTGAGTTTATAATTTGCTTAATATTAATATGATTTTTTTTAACTTGATGTCCGAAAAAAGCAGGATACTGATGCTCCATATTGGAATTTGCTGCTATAAAACATACACAACTGCACAATTAATTGAAATTTTCTCATGATTGAGATTTTGACCACAGATGATGAAGGAATAAAGGTGAAGCATTGGCAGCAAATTGGATAGAGAGCAAGATGATTGAGTGTCTGTGTGTGTGTTAGTAAAGCAGAGGGACAGAATGAGCACTGAAAGCAAAGCTGCAGCATTTACGAGGGATGATGAGTGAAGCATCGTTAAATGGTACAAATATCATGAAAGATAGTATTGTGGTAAAAAATTTCTTGGCCTAATTATTAGACAGTTTAGTAACAAGAATTTGAAGCTTAATTTCATGTTCACATTCCTGATTCAGAGTTGTCTCTGTTGTTGTTGGCGGACTATGTTGATGATTTGAGGGACCCTAAGGCTTGTTAGTGTGTGTGTGTGTGTGTGTGTATGTATGTGTGTGTGTGTGTGTGTGTGTGTGTAGGGGTGTGGAGTTTAAGGGCATTACCGCCACAGAATGACCGGGCATAGTGCCAGGCAGGGGAGTAGTGTGTATTTTTGTGTGTGTCTGTTTGTGAGAGGGTGCCAGACCAGCTCATCTCAATCCTGTCCCCTCTAATCCCCCCACTCAGTCCCCGCTCACGGGCTGCTCTCCGGCGGGGCCAAAATCCCCACATTCTTCAGTCGTCCCCTGGACATAAAGTGCCTTTCTGTCCCCCATCTCGCCCCTCCAAAACACCCACCCCTCGCTCCCCTCTGCCCTCCCATCTCCATAGCCTCTTCACTCGCTTTGCCAGTCCTCACCAGCACGGTATCATTTGCTTGTCCCGTCGCTGTCATTGTTCTTGGCAGGCGGAGGTGGCCCAGAACTGTGCCTGTCTCCTGGACAAACCTTTGAAATGTGTCGCCTCGGGCAGCTAATCATTCCCAGCGAGAAGCGTCCCCACACTCATCCAGCTTTGTGTTTGTCTGGGCCAAGTGTGCATCCCCTCCTCTTCAAAATAAACTCCGGCTTCTCCACACACAGAGGGTCAGCGGTATTTGTTCACTGAGGAATAAAAAACCCTGTAAATTAATCCCCCTGAGTTTAACTTCATTCTCAGCTTTGAATCCAGTTTTACGTGTTCGGCATCTTAAGTTTGAGACGCTTTTATTGATGGGTTATTTTTTGGTATAATTGATGACACTGAATTTTGATGTCAGTGCTTGTCATACCATATTATATATTAACCAGGTTATAAGTGCATAAGAGTGGAAATAGAAGAAAGTGGGTTATTTACTCGAGACGGTTATTTGTTGTTTTTCACAGCTCGTACAAAAAGTCTGAATTTTTAATCTGTTCCTTCTCATTTAGGCCCTGTAGCTTTTTTCCCACTTGTGTTTATTCTTCCACATCCACAGATTGCATTTATTACCCTGCAGTTTTTCATTTGATTGTTTGAGGCTTTTATGTAAGACACGGGCCCCCGGGTTCTAATCAAACCTAGACTGGCCACTTGTGGACTCCATTGTACACGAGTCAGACCTGCAACCTCAGTACTCTGCTGTTTTTGACTCACTGTTTCTATCCTCCTTCTTTTTTGCAGTGCACAGTGCAGGTGAAGCTGGAGTTGGGTCACAGAGCCCAGCTGAGGAAGAAAGTGACATCAGAAGGCTTCACCCACGACTGGATGGTGTTTGTCCGGGGGCCAGAGACTGGAGACATCCAGCACTTTGTAGAGAGGGTCGTCTTCCGCCTTCATGACAGCTTCCCTAAACCCAAAAGAGGTGAGACGAAGCGCCAACATGTGAACACAAATCTGTTGGTGTTAAATGTGCAAATCTAAAAGAATAAAACGATAGAGGAGTCCAGAGAGCTTAAAAATTGGGTTCTTTTGGCTCGTGTGTCATTGAGGTTTTTTGTAATGAATAAAATGGGTTAATTTAGCCCATTAATTTGATCATTATTTCAGTCCGCCATCCTGCTGATAAGACTAATGTAACTCTCCGTCTTTGTCCGCAGTATGCAAGGAGCCTCCGTACAAAGTGGAAGAGTCGGGCTACGCGGGCTTCCTCATGCCGATCGAGGTTTACTTTAAGAACAAGGTGAGATCTACTTCACAGAGCCGGTAAAATCCACTTTTTACTGATACAGCAATAAAGCACAAAATCCACATTACATGAGGCTCAAACACAGATAAGTCTCGAACACACAGGAGGAGAACATAATTTATGCTCACTGCTGACTTTGTGTTGAGTGAGAGGTCTTTCCCTGTCACATCCATCTGTTAGCAAATGATAGAAAATGCCTAAAAGCTGCTTCGTGGAGGATTCTTGGAAATGGAAAAGCTCTGGGATCCTTTAAGTCAGAATTTTCTCCAGAAGCTAAGCTTTACACGGCCTAGTTTTGTTTCTTTCTGTGTTACATGAAAATCTTACCTTGTGTTTCAATCAAATACAAGACAATCTATTTGTGTTGTGTCCAGAAGGAAAGGTAAGTAGAAGGGACAGAGAGATGAATAAACAATACTAACTTGTAAATATTCATTTTCCTCCCTGGTGACAAAAGGCTCTATATAATCTTTTGGCATGCTGAAATGAAATCTATTTTCTCTGCTATTCTCAAACGTGGCTGAGATGGTTTCCCCCTGCGGTGAGCGTTATCTTCGGAGTATGATACCAGCACTCTCGGGAAAATCGTAAATTCACCACAAATTGGTTTCTCAGTGTTGTATTTTGGTTTGACTCGGTGGTGTCAGTGTAACAACCATGGGTATTTTAACATTTGATGGATTTGGTATCAATTAGCTCTACCAAAGTGTTAGCTGACTAAAAAAGAACAAGAAAATCTAGATTAATGGAAGGAGTCCAGCTTTTCCCCTGAAATCTGCCTGTGTTAACAAGTTTAATGTCTTAATTTGGCAAGAGAGACCGGATGTTTCCTTTTGATGAGGTTTTAGAAATCAGTCGATGGCCTGAAGCAGAGAGTGTTTCTTTACTTAACTGCAGGAAAACTGTGAATATGTGACTGAAACACAAACCGTTTTTTAACTATGGCTCACCATGGAACTGTTTTCTCTCTTAAACTAATAGAAATAAAACAAGCACACTGTATTACACTGGCACCTTCAAGTCTCCCTGAGCCATTTAAATGAATGATGAAGGAGAGAAAGGACCACTTTACTCTCATTACAAGATAAGGACGATGCTGAAGATGTACGCGCACATTAGTGTGCCTGCAGTGCTTCATGAAATTAAACCTCTGGACTGCACCCAAAAATGTTGCTTCCTCCGCTTTTGTGCAATTAACTTCTACACAATGGGCACATCTGTCAGGGAGATGAAGAAAAAACTTAAAAGGCCAGCGAGAGGAGTGTAAATATCTGCAGCCATTGATTCATCTGCATTTACAGGAAGACATTTGATTAAAGAACCTCTCAAGAGCGTCCTAATGCCTCTCCCTCAGCTTTAATTGTCCACATCTCTCTGGCTTGTCTGGAATGTTTTCTTATCAGTGATTCAACTCCAGCTTCGTCTGTATGTTTTATTGGCGTCCGGGGTGATGGTTCATTCATTCAGCACTTATCTTTTGTTATGAAATATGCAGGTACGGAGAGGCAGCACTGCGCTGATAGAAGGACAAACACTGAAGGGTTGTTTCTGCACATGCTGTTCATTTCAAAAGGTTCAGACTGTTTTCTTTTTTCTTCTGTCGTCTCCTTCAGGAGGAGCCAAAAAAGGTGTGTTTCAACTACGACCTGTTCCTTAACTTGGAGGGCAACCCACCTGTGAACCACCTGCGCTGTGAGAAACTCACCTTCAACAACCCCACCAAAGAATTCAGGAGAAAGCTGATCAAAGCTGGAGGGGTGAGGCTCCCTGACACACTGGCTGCTCTCCACACCGACATGACTGTTGGCTAAATGAGTGATTACAGTCAGTAGTCTACAGTAGTACACCTGGAGGAAACAACTTCATCATGTTTGTTTAAGAATTCTCTAATAGGGACGATCTTTGATGGGGATTTTTAGGTAAATTTTTCTTATCCGTTCTTAATCACAGCGCAAAGTTTTGTCAGTAAGAAAGTATTCCCAATTTACATTAAAAAAAAACACCCACACCTCTTCAATTTGCGTTAATAAACACTTTTAGTCTTACATCCTCCTCCATCATACGCGATAGTTGCAAAACATAGCACATCCAATATAAACAAAAAATCTGTTTCTTTAGTGTTTTTGTAATGAGAAGAAAAGTATTACATGCACAAAACCTACAAAAAACACATTGATTGCATAAAAACAATTGCAAAATGGGTCATATGTTTTTTATTTGATACTATGAACATGGAAAAAGTGAGGGCTAAAATGAAGGAATACAAACGCAAGCACCTCACATGATGTACACACAGGCATTTAGACTTTAAAAGGTCATATGATTCGAGCAGTCCTCATTATTTCATCAGTTGTCCCCCTTTCCCTCTTAAAGCTTCACTAATATGCAGTTTCATCATGTGTAAAAATTCTGAACTGAAGGCATTAAATCATATACATGTGCCATGCACAGACTGACCGATGTCAAATGCTTAATGAAAACCAATTTTCAGAAATCTACTCACCTTAGTCGTTCAGTTATTTTTATCTTTTATGGAAGTGTCAGCCTTCATTTATTTTATATATGCGTGCAGCTTTTACTGTTTTTTAAAGAAACCTGCATCCTCTGTTGCAGTTTCTAGTTTATTGTGCAGATGAGTCAACCTTAAGTGTTTCACGACCAGTCAGGCTGTAGAAATGCTTCAACTATGAGTCACTTTGCAATTTCTTAAGGAAAACAGCTCCATAAAAGCCAGTTTTCAGCCAGAATAAATAAATGACCTGTACTCTATTGGAGGATTTACAGTGTGCACACAGCGTAGTATGGATTTACAGATAAAACTATTAACTTGTGGCCATTTTTTTGTTTCTGCAATTTCAGGTATTGGTGGTACCAGAGGGAGCTGAAGCCGTGTCGCGGCCCAGTCCGGACTACCCAATGCTTCCCACCATCCCCCTCTCCGCCTTCTCTGACCCCAAGAAAACCAAGACATCTCATGTGTCAAAGGTTGGTTTAAGCTCCAATAAAAAAAATCGTCTCGACCATCTGACGAGAGTGAACATTGATTTTTTCTTTTTACTAGAAAGTGTTGAAATTTCATTGATCATTGCAGCCGACTTTTATTGACACTCTACTAAAAAATGCAGTGGGCAAACGTCTTATTGCGCAGTGTAAGCCCTTGACAAATTCATTAAGTCAGACTCTTGTACAGGCTGACTCAGACCTCTAATCACTGCCAGCTGTGTTTGAACATCTGTATGCATGTATGCAGAATAACTGAGGCAGCTATGTGCAAAACAGCAGATCATATCAGAAGGAAACAGGAAACTGATCCCCTCACTTTCACCAGTGTTGCCACAGTTTGGTATCAACCTTTAGTATGAACCACAACTTGTGTGGGTTTTTGCTCAACACAGTCTGATTTTGAGTTATGTTAAGACTTTAGACAGAAGAATAGTTGTTATAGATACTTCATACAACCTAAAAACAATAAAATGAAGATACGCCGGCACATTCACTTAATGCCACAAAAAGTTATATAGTTGCAATGATATAGTGTAACTAAAGAGAGAGAAAATTGCACTGAGTTAGTGCGCTGGCTCGTATTTGTTTTCCTTGCTAAGACTTTAAGACTCTTGTTGGCAAAAAACTTCAAGCTGTGCTGACGGCAAATCCCTAAATCTCCTGTAAACACCTGCGAAAATATTTTGATTCTCCGCTGTACTTTGTGTTACGCAATATTAGCCCATTTTAGCATGCTAACACTGTAATACAGTGAGCTTGACAAACGCTACAAATGCAGAATTTAAAGTGTTTACATGCTGAGTGTTTAAAGAGCAGGTTGTTGGTAACGGTGCGTCTGTTTCTCTCTTTAGGAGCCCAGCAAAGAAGGAAGTGGTGGCAGCAGCAAAGGACCCAAACCGCACAAGCTGACCAAGGAGCACCGTGAGCGTCCCCGAAAAGACTCTGAGAGCAAAGCCACATCAAAAGGAGACAACGACAGAGACGGGAGCAGCAAGAGTGGCCGCGATCCCTCCTCATCCTCGTCGTCAAAAAAACCGTCAGAGATCAAAGTGAAGGATGAGGTCAAGGTTTTACCCAAGGCTGCCTTCAAGGAGCCCAAACTCACCCTGAAGGAGTCAAAGATGGAGGGCATGTCCCCGAAAGGAGGGGGGGCAGGCAGCGGAGGGGGAGGTGGGGGAGGAGGTGGAGGAGGGCCCACCGAGTCTAAAGCCCCGGGGAAACGACCCTCCACTGTGGAGTCGCCCAAACCCAGCGCCAAGAAGCAGAAGAAGGGCAGCTCAGAGGGGCCGAAGGGGCCGAGCGGCGGCCCTTTCACAGGATCTTCTCCTCGTGTCTCCTCCTCGACGTCAGCCAGCCAGCCGTACGCAGAGAAGAAACCCCCCAAGGATAAGGGCCGCTGGGCCAAAGGAAAAAACGACACACAGGAACCGAAGGAACCCAAGAAACCTCCAGAGTCAGAAGAGTCGAATTCAGAGGAAGAAGCGTCTTCGAAGTCAGAGGTAGATGGACTTCTCAAATGTTCTTGTTTGCTGTTTTTGAGCGGCTGTTTTGCAGCTCTACTGTGTCCATCCAAGATGCTGAAATAAACCAGTTGTGCTTATTAAGGACTAAATGAGTCATGTAGGACTGCAACTCATTCCCAGATAACTCTTGTATTTTCTAAAGGAATCAAATTACTGTTTCATGTCGTACATTCTGACTCTTCATCTCCTCCTGCAGCAGTCGGCCCCTTCCAGTCCCTCCAACTCCAGCTCCAGTTCTGACTCCAGCTCAGATTCAGACTTTGAGCCGGGACAGAAACAAGGACAAGGTAGAGTCTGAACTTGATTTACATGAAGAAATCCAAAATCACAGGGTCGAGGTCACAGTTTGTATGACTCAGTTCTTCTTCTTCTCAGGTCCCCTTCGCTCCATGGTGGAGGAGATCCAGTCTGAAGAGTCAGACGATGACGACAGCAGCTCAGAGGAAGAGACGCCCATCAAGACCAACCCTCCCAACCGTGACTCCCGGTCAGTTTCCATACAGGCTCTTTGAAATCTTTGTTGAGGTCAAAGATCCCACTAGGATCTCTGTATTCTCTCTCCTTCCTTCTCCCTTGTTCTCTTTCTCTCTCCCTGCCCTCTTTCCTACTCTTCCCTCTCTCTCCCTCTCTATCTCTCTGTATTTCTCCCCAACTCAGCAGCGGCTTGGTCGCTGTCTAACATGAGTCTGGTCCTGCTCAAGGTTTCTGCCTGTTAAAAGGAAGTTTTTCCTCGCCCCTGTTACTCATGTTAGATGAGATGGGCCAAATCCCATCTTAGATTGGGTCTTGATAATTCATCAAACAGTGAGTGTGGTCTAGACCTGCTCTTTCTCTTTGAAAAGCGTCTTGGGATGAAGACTGTTGTGAATCGGCGCTATATAAATCAAATTTGATTGATTGATTGATTGACTAGGAGACAAGTGTTAGCATAATGACCAAAGCTTGTTATTTCTCTTACGGTAGTGTGAATGAAATGTTCGTTTTTCAGCCAAAGAGGTTTATTTTTTATATAAATCTGCAACAGATAATGTAACTCAGTGTATGTCCATTCACAAGTTTTATGCAACTATCAGTACCTGCACCAGTGAGATAGAGAGCCTGTGCAATGACTCTTCTATGCCCCATTCCCAAAGAGGGAGCAGTAGTTGAACTTCCAGTGTACATGAGCATCGTCAAAGCGTGATCAGTTTATGGTCTTTGCTTGTTTCAGGTATAAATTAGTCACCTGTGATTATTTTTTTGTGTCCTGGGAATAAAAAAAAGATTGTCTGAATACAAAGAGTGGATCCAAGTACAACACTATGTAACATTACACCGTCTTCTATCAGTGTGTGCATGCGTTTGACCTCTGACCTCGCCTTGTCCCCTGTCAGACTCAGTCTGGACAGTGAGAGCGACAGCAGCGACGGCTCGCACAGCCCGAGTCGAGGCCTGGCCCCTCCCCCGCCGAAACACAACTCCTCCAACAACAAAGTGAGTCACACGGCCCCGCGTTACCGCCTGCTTTTATCAATGAACTGACAAGGGCAGAAACAACACATGAAACTTTTCTCCGCTGTCGCTTTCAATCCTCGTTATTTCCAACAACGTTGAGTTCTTGAGTTTCTTCTGATCTTTGTCCGGCAGGTTTCGGGCAGAAAGAGTCCTGATTCCTCTTTCCGCTCGGAGAAGGTGTTGAAGAAGGGATACGACAAGGTAGGAAGGGTAAATCAAACTTTTTCTGTTTCCACTCTTTCACACACATCCATGCGGTGCGTTGTCATGATTCAACGAGTGCATTAATGAATTCAAGATGGAGCTCAGGGCAGTGAATCGATCCAGATGTGCAGACAAACTCTGGCCTGTGAACCCCTAAAAGAAAATAGTCTTCATATCTTTTCATGAGGAGACAATTTATGTAGTGGTAGAAGTGATCTTATATCCCTTAAAGGTTCGACCATATGCTCAGTTTGGAGGGTTTTTTTCTTGAGACATGAAGGTGAAACACACTTTTTTATTTAATCCCTAGAAATCCCACTGAGCGCAGAGATTGAATCATTTGAAAATGAAACAAAACACCAAAAATAATCAACAACTTTTCTTTTATCCTCAGATAACTGACTGAAAATGTTCCCTCTCTTCTCTCTGCAGGCCTACACAGAAGAGTTGGTGGACCTCCATCGCAGACTGATGGCTTTGAGGGAGCGTAATGTCCTGCAGCAGGTGTGTGTTCAGCCCACACAGAAAACTGAGAAATGAGGAGCTTGACATAAGGATCCAGCAGAGTTATGAAAGGGATTACACGGATACTTGCAGTGCACTGATCAGTGAACGGGGTTTTAAAGTGTTTTTGCATCTCAGTTTGACACAGTTTTAAAATTACCCCGCAGACAGAAATGTGCGTAGAGTTTATTTCAGCTCCTTCATCAGCCAACTCAGTAGTTTTTAAAAAGTGAAGCAAATGTGCATGGCCTGTGTCATTTTGCAATAAAACACAGAATCAGAATAACTTTAATTTATTCTTATTCTTTGTTTTATTGCAAAATGACACAGGCAATGCACATTTGTCATGAACACTTGTTTGAAAGACACACTTTGTTTTCTTATTTAACTCCTGAATATTACAATACCATACCATACGATCACTACGATATGATATCATATGATACAATACGATACGACATGACATGTCTCGACACAATATGATACGATACACTTCATGGTCCCCTTAGGGAAATTTGTCTTAGACTCCAATAGCTGCACAGATAGAGCTGCCAATTAATGAAAGTTGAAGCAGTGATGTTCAATCAGCAAGGAAACCGTCGCAGACTGTAGCTGTATGTGAGTTGGTGGTTGTGAGATACTGGACTGTTGTTTCCAAGTCCTGCTCATGACAGCTGTTGCTCTGTGGCTTTCTGGGCATCACCGTTCCCATTTCCGCACCTCTAGCATTCCAGGTAGCACAGAGGCATAAACAGTGAAGACATAAAAAGTGTCTTCTTGGTTTTACAGTAAACAGCGTGTCGTTTCCACGATCAGAATCAACATTTTGTCCAGTTTGATTTAATTTTTGTCTTTCGAAGCCTGCAGACCTGAATAGCCGATCAGTGGGCTGCAGGCATAGAAACATGTATGTGTTGCATCCTACAGATGGCCACTTACACCAAAATTAGTGTTTGGTTAATTAGGTGTTTAATAAGGTGGTTAATTGTCCTTCCTTAAAATGAGCTAATTTATGTAGTAGCACTGACTCGATCTGCAGAGGCTGATAGTCCAGCTTTGATGACACTTCTCTGGTCGGCTTTTCCGTGAAGTTTCTCCATGAATGTTTGATCCTAAAGGGCGAAACCTTTTTAGTTATAGTTGATTTTGTTTCTTGTTTTTTCCATGTATAGAATTTTATGCATTTCTAGAGTTATAGCAACACGAGCAATAGAAATAAAAACACTACAGAGGCTGAATTTATCACAACAAATACAGATAAAAGTATCTGTAGAACTAATCAACACAAACATCTCCATTGACACATTGAATGGAGGTGCAATCAGCTGTGTGTTATCTCAAGGACTTGGTTATGTGTAAGAATAATAAGTGATCCCTTATCTCTTGTCAGATTGTAAACTTGATCGAGGAGACGGGCCACTTCAACGTCACAAACACCACCTTTGACTTTGACCTTTTTTCACTGGACGAGTCCACCGTCCGCAAACTACAGAGCTACCTGGAGGCGACAGCCACGTGACAGGAAGTGGGACCTGGTGTGGGGAAGCCGGCATGTGGATGGCAGCAGTGGAGGTGGATGTAGACTCACCACCACGTCTTCTCTCTCCCTCTCTTTTTTTTCTGTTTTTTTTTTTTTAACGAAGAGGATGAGCAACCACATCTGTCGCAGCTGTCTCCCAGGCCTGACTGAACCATCGAACAACTACCACACAAACAGGAACACACGAACAAACACAAGCACACATGAAGACACACCGCCTTCAGGTGGGGGGGCTGGAGGAGACCCTGAAGCAGGAGGAGGAGGAGGGGGTGTGGGAAGAAGAGGAGCAGAGGAGGAGTAGCTGAACTCCGTCTACAGTCAGGATTTTCACTACACATCTCTTTTTTTTTTTACGTCTGTGGAATGCACCCCACACCCCCTCCTTCACCCTCCTGCACTCTTATTGCTCCTGCCTTTGCAAAGCCAATACCCCCCCACCCCCCAACTCCTCTCCCCCCTCTGCTCCTCCTTCTCTTCCTCCCCTTCACACGCACAGTCCTTACTCGGCAGAACACTCCAGCTCCCTTCCCCCTGCTGTCAGCTGGAGCTCATTTCTCTCTGGACATACTCTGCAGTCGTGCGTGCGTGCGTGCGTGTTGACTGTCTCTGTGTGTGTGCGTGTGAGTGGGCGCTGCTGGGGTTAAAGAGGAGGTGTTGTCTGTGCCGCTACCAACTCCTCTGAGAGAACACACACACACACACAGAAATACAAACAGTTAAATTCAGGTGACACTTTGCTTTAACTCTCCGTCTTTCTCGCGTTTTAAAGCAGCTGAAAACATGAAATAAACAGTTCCTCAGATAATCACACTATAATATAGTTAGGAACAGATTTAAGTGACTCTGGTGAAACAATAACAGCTCCAACTCCTCTTTTGGGAGACTCAAAGTGAAGGCTGGTTTATGTTCTGTTAATGGAAGACATCGTAGAGGAAAACATGTTAATTTTTAATAATGATAATAATAATAAACACTTGAAATTGCTCCACAGCTGAGCACAGCTATAATATAGTGTGTCGCAAACTGTTTATTTAGTGTTGAATTAAAGTTACTTGGCACCAAATTCATGCACACACACAGTTTGTTCCAGATTATCACACTCAACACTGTACATGAAGACACTGAGATGTGTGCTGCATGAGTGTGTGCACGTGTGTTTGTGTTTGTGTATATGTGCGTGTGTGAGTGAGCGGCTGTGTTTTGGTTAAAGTTTCTCCGTCGTCTGAACATTTGAAAACACATGTTCTGTTGAGTTTCTCCTCTACTTCCTCGCACTGAAAGCTGAGCCTTGACCTCCTCCTCCGCCTCCTCCCCCCCTCCCATTGAAGCCCCCTCACTTCATCCTTCCTCTCCACCCCCCTCCTCCTCCTCCTCCTCCTCCTCTCTTATTCCCATATTGGCGTGCATGAAAGGGCTCGACTGCTCGCGGCCAGAGCAGTGGAGGATCACTCCTGAATTGCCTTCTAAGTGGTGGGCCGGGTAGGGAAGGGTGGGGGTAAAAGAAGAAGAAGAAGAAAAAAAAGCCGTGAAAAAGTAGCCATACTTGTCTCCCAGAATCCAAAAATGACAAGAAAAAAAACGGGGCCACGCTTTTTAAACATTTTATTTTTCTACAAGTGCATTTTGTGTATCTACTCCCTGACTGCGGTTGAGGTAACCTGTGAGCTATGAATGTATATCGCTTTTACTTTTCTACGGCAAGCAACAGCCCCACTCTAGTGCCTTTTCCTGCGACTTGCAGCGCGTGAGGAGGGGGGGGGAGTGCGCTCTGTTAGCCATGGTCACACAGACTTAACCCCCCCCTCTCTCCCCCAAAACAAGTGTTAATAGGGATGCCTGAATATCCAGTATTGTCTTAATGGCTTCCATTCCTGCTTCTCCTTTTCCTCTGTCTTTGTAGGCTGTTGTCAGATTATCAGTGATGTCGTTTCTTTCCTCTAGTTCTGACGGTGATGGTCGTGTTTTTTCGCTCCTTGCTTTCTGAGATTAGATTCAGCGTTTCGAGGAGGAAGCGTCAGGTGGCTGTACTGTACGGTAGTAACTCTCTTTAATTAGCTCTAGGATCAGTCGCTTCAGCTGTGTTGTGTGTCTTTGTAAGACAGAGGTTATTGAAAATGGTTGTGGTTCCCCTCTTTGGGCAGTTTGAAGTCACGGTGGAGCGTTTCAGACCAAGTTCGCGGAAACAAACAAGCCTGAAATATGTCCTCTCTGGTTTCCTTCCCAGATATGTGAATTTTACAGTATGTTAGGGGGCTGCGTCATGAAGAAACACCAAGAACTTCATCTAAAGAGACTGGTCTCATAAAGCAGGATCACAGCTATCACAGTCACATCACTTCTAGGCCTCTGCTTCTCGGCTAACCTGCTGAGGAGAAGTTTCCGCTCTTCATTAACAGGCTTCATGCGATTAGTAAGAGCGAGCAAACCTGTCTTATTAGCTTCCTGTGTCACACATTTGAGAAATTGTCTTCGTACAAGTAACCGCTGCCTTTTGATGTTTTTATTAGAGATGACAGCAGAGACGTGACAGGAAGTGAGGGGAGAAAAGACGTGTGGCAAAACTCAAACTTGCAACATTGTGGTTCAGCTTGTTGCATCTCTTAAACAAAGCTTTAAACATGATGATGCACAGAGTAAATCAGCTGCAGCAACATTTAATAACTAGTTTAATTTTACCGCACTGATATTATTCAACTTGGCTGATTGTTTAAATCTGCGATGTCCTTTTACTTTGATGATCTATTCCTGTTGCAGGGAAGAGACACCTGAACTATATCATGTCTTTTTAAATAATGGAAAACAAGCGGCTTGCTTATAGGGCTAGTTAGAAATAAATAACATAAACTATAACTATTTACAAATACAGGTATCATGATAATAATATAAATGGTAAGGAATGATCATCTTTGCTGCTGATTTGTATTTTTACTCAAAATAAGGTATGAATTATGATTATGTGATATTTGTTGGACATGCTCTCCATCACCTGGAGAAGCGTCACAGCAATATATGACCAATATCAGTTTATCAGTGTTAGATGCTGTTACCGATAATGAAGAGCAGGCCGGCTCATAGCTGATTTATAATGCTGATATGATATTATTGTTCATTTTAAATGATAATATTTAGAAATGAGAAACAAAACCGCTCAGCCAGTGAATTAAATTACAGACGGGAAGATATCTTGTCACAAAGGACTCCTTAGATTTCTGCACAGCTCTCTGAAATCAGCAAAAAGAAAAAAGTAAACACAGTCAATATGAACGTATTATAAAGCTGCATTATTCTTACGTCATAACAGAATTTGTAGAGGCTATTTTGGATTTGATACGCTGTCACAAGTGTTTTTCATTTGGAAAGATCATGATATTTAGCCACGTGAGGGCTGGAGCCAGTATGATGCTGGTCATGTCAAAATGCTGCTGACTGATCAGCTGACGTATTTATCAGTCTGTCTCTAGTGTTAGTAAATTTAAAGCTCCTGTAAGGAACTTTCTGTTTTTCATCTCTGACACCTTCCCTTTCACAGACCTCTGTGGCATCAAAAATTACGAGACAGAAATTGTCGACAGTGTTGCTGATGGTTTTGTTTGTATTTTTAGGTCCAAAGAGAATATACTCCTAACATATTGGTGAAAACTCCTCACTGGAGCTTTAAACTCGCAACAAGGTCAGGCAAAATGAAAATCCAGAGAGATAAAGGGAGACTGTTTATACTGCTGTTTGATGATGATTAGTAAACCCCTTCTAATTATCTTATTTTTACCAGGAAAGGCGATGAAAAGCTTAAGTTACTACTTTATCACTTACTTTAAGGACACCTGTGCACTGATTTTTTTAAAATAGTTTGGTCGAGATAGATCATGGCAGGATAAAATGAGCAATTATAAAGATTTACATGATTTGCAGCTAACAGAGTGACACCTTTTACTGTCAAGTTTTGTTTATTTGTTTTTTCTTAATTTCAATGATCATCAAAAACTGATCTGCAAATATCAATCCAATTTTCTTTTCTCTGTGCATCTCAAAGAAGCCCGTATAAAGATATCATGTTTTTAGTTTTAAAGCTATAACTTCAAATGTACCTCTAATTTGTAGATATTTTTGAATCCTAATCCTTTGTCTTTTTCGCTTTTTGAAATGCACCTTTTGTTGCTGCACTGATGACATTTTCTCTGATTTGTTGCATGTGATCGGTTGCACGTGTTCGATTTGAACTTCTTTTGTCAGATCACGAGTTAACAGCCAGGATCCAGCTTTTTGAGACCAGTTTTCTAGAAGTCTTTAGTTTTTTTGTGCAAGCCAAACTGAACTCATTTCTTGATTCAGGCCCCTGGTGTGTTAGTTCCTGTGGCCCCTCCGCTCTCCACACACACACACTAACCCACTGTGGTACAAACTCTCAATGAGCGAATCCCCCCTGCTTCCTTCTCTTCCTCCTCTATTTTTCAGTGTTTTTATTCTGATGCTCTGACAGCTTTAATACTCGTCGTGTTCTGTTGCCTGCTTCACACACTCCTCCTGTCCTTACAGTAAACGCCGTCTGTGCTCGGAAAACGTGTCTCCAAAAACAAACAAACAAAAAAAAAAAAGGATAAAAGAAAATCCCTGCCGCCTTACGTGCCCTGCAGTAACCCCCTCTTGCCCTCACTGCTCCCCCCGCCCCGTCCCGACCCGTCCCACCCTCATTTTCTCTCTAGGTGTGCCTCTGTCAACACAACTTCAGGCCGTTATTACTGAGAATGAACTTTGCAACTCTAAGTGTGTGTGTGTGTGCGCGTGTGTGTGTGACATTTGTGCATCTGCGAGTGTGTTTGGAGACATTTAAAAAAAAAAAAAAGAAAAAACACCAACCCTCCTGTCCTCTGCTCTGTGCATCGATGTGGGAACTTTTAAGTCCTAGTTCATGAACTCTGACCTTTGACCTGGCACTCATTCAGTCCCTTGTTGTGGTGAGAGAGGGGAGTTTTATGTGGAGGACTGTCTGCCCACAGTCAATGTTTTATTTATGGACCTCTGCACTTTTGGCTGTGATGACTTCAGTACTTAAGTAGTTACCTAAACTGTATTTTTAAGGATTTTATACAATATTTACATGCAATACGATATGAATTGATTTTTTTTTTTCTTTGCCAACCATTTTCGTTTGTTTGTTTCTTATTTAATTGTCTTTATTTGGCATGATTTGTCACTATTATTCACAAACAAACATGCCCCATTGGATCTATTTTAGACGTCAAATGTTATGGGGGACGTTCCCTTTATGTTTTCTTTGTGTGTGTGTGTGAGTGAGTGTGTGTGTGAGTGATTGTGCGTGTGTGTGATGTTGATTGTGATGACAGCTGAACACCAAGAAGCAGGTGTCGGAAAATATTTGCTGGATGAGCTAAACTCTGATATCACCCTCTGCTTCCAGTAGGACCAGAAGGAGCTGAGCTGTTGATTTTCTGTGTCACGTCCGGTTATCATTTGAGTGTTTGTTTTGTTTTTTTTTGTGCTCATCCAGAAATGATTGTCCCCAAACAAAACCATCATCATCATCATCTTTATCACCTGATTTTACTGTGTTATGAGAACTTGAGCCGGAAGAAACACATCATAGGAAACAATGGGGCTGTTAAGCGGAGCTGCAGCTGGTACCAGAAGTAATATGCCGTTCATTTTTCCGATACGCCGCGTGACTGAATAGAGGACGTGGATCTGTTTAGCTCTCTAGTGTGAGCACTCACACTCTCTTTCTTTATGTGTGTGTCTCATGTGGAACCAAAAGTCAACATTACAAACTAATAAGCCGACAAAGATACATGCCTGTGAGCGGGACAGCCAGTTTTTCTGGTATAACCATCAGTTAGCATTAAAAGACCTCAGATGAAGACTTTTCTGTGCGTCACCTTGGTTACGGTCCAAATCGTAACACGATTGGCGTTCAGACAGAATATCCAAGAGTGGGTTGTTTGCTGCAGTTATGTGCAGGTGTCTATTTCAAAGCATTAATCTAAGTTAAATCAAAGTGAGACCACACTGTCTGTTTTCTTACCTTGAGTTAAAGTGCACCAAGACAAGAAGATGGTCCTCAAATTAAACGAGAACACTTTAGAAACCAGAATCTGGTCCTGTACCCATACATGTGATATGTAAATGGAACTGAACCCTGATTTTCTCCCACACCTGGGCAGATATGACGGCTTATTGGGCTAAAATCAAAGTCATTGTTGGCTTTTGGATTTAATTAGAGCTTCATCGCTGGTCTCTGTGGAAAGTCGTCCACCCAGCCTCCTGCCTGCAAGGATAAAGGATGCTACCTGCCTTTAATGTGACTCATAGTCTGAGCACATCCAGCATGTAAACCAGGGTAAAACTTCAACTGGAACAATATGACAGAAAAAACTGCACATTTCTCCCGAGCCTTTCCAACACGATTTCTGTGTCTCTGGAGCAAAGCTGCAAAATCTGCTGCTCCTCACCACTGTTTTCATTTGACGGCCTGCAGGCGAGTTCCAGCAGACATGACAAAATTGAAGTCCAGAGAATAAAACTCAAACAAAGACGTAATTTCATGTGTTTTGGCTAAATCAGACTGTCTGCTGTTTTCAGTTAAGTCGAATTGTGCAGCAGAGCAGTGACAAAACTCAAGCTGCGCATCACGATACAAGGAGGCTCTGTCTGCAGCTATCAGCTACTTTATCACTTCAAACAGAAAAAAAATCATGTTTCTGTGGTTGATTGACCACTAATGCAGATTGGACAAACACAACTAGGTGGAGAATTTCCCCTGAATCACATGCTGTAGACAGTTTTGCTCCTCTGACCTGCTTGCGGTTGATTTCGTATTTCATGATTGCCACTCTGACCTGGATGTTGATGAGCAGCTGTAAAGCAGACTTTGAAGTTACAAAGAGGCCTAGTTGAGTATTTAAAGCTGTCCTCGCTGGTATGAAGTAACATTGATCATTTTAATTGAAGTAAATAATCAAAGTGGAAGTACAAACTGAGCACACACACACACACGTCTTCTGGTACCAGTCGCTCCCTCTTTGCAGCTCAGCGGAGGTCTGTGGGAGTGAAGCATTTCAGCTGGAACTATTATATATAATATGTGTATAATACAGCAAAGGTAGAATATCTACTGTGTGGATCTTTAGAGGATGAAGACAAGGAGAAAATAGAGCATTTGGTTCCTTGCAAATACGTGGCGGGGGGTGGGAGGGGGCATGTGCAGACGGGATGTTTCCTGTGTCAGTGGTTGTCATAATGTGTCTGTGACAGGGGGACAGGGTTGCCTGTATTTATAAAGGTTTGATTTTTTTAACTGATGGTAAAAAGGGGAGGGGAGGGTTCAGTGTATGTGGTCCAAACATGGGAAGAACAAATGAACTGGATGGCAGAACAATTTGGTATTTTTGAGAATAAAAAAACTTGGCATTGAAATGCCACCATGTGGCCATATGATGCAAGTTGTTAAAAAGGACAAAACATGTTATTTTAATGTTATTTTTTATTTTGAAATCATATTATTAATAAAGT
Source organism: Xyrichtys novacula (assembly GCA_962446985.1). Lineage (NCBI taxonomy): Eukaryota > Metazoa > Chordata > Actinopteri > Labriformes > Labridae > Xyrichtys > Xyrichtys novacula. The sequence goes on from OY660870.1 coordinate 29,280,055, forward strand.
CATTAAGTACTGTTGTCCCCTGTGTGTGTATGTGTGTTTTCATTGACCGCAGTGTGACCCGGTCATGGCCGTGTGTGCAGGGTTCATGTAAGGTTCATGCGATGTGATGTCAGCACAGTCTGCGGGGTTAAAAGGACACGCAGCCGGCCGGGTAATAACGCTCATGATGCATTGACCATCTATCGAGGAAATGTCTCTAAAGGGGGGACGTTTATTGGAAAAGGCTGATCAATAGATTGTTCTCATGACGAAGCTCTGCAAAGGAATAAAGAAGTGAAGAGTGTGAGAAAGCCGTGTTTGACCTCTGTCGGTGCTCGTCCTGTTTCCTTGGTGTATAATTTTTTACAAAGTTTAGTTGATTTTCTTGAAACATTTGGTTCGTACTGCTGTGAAAGTAGCAACAGCTCTTTAATTTATTTCAATTCCAATGACAAATTCAAAAGTTCAGGTTTGTATACTATGAAAGGTTTATGGGCCGTGAATCTAGGTTCTTAGATTTCATGTTTTTGTCGGTATTTTGGTAAATATTGACCACAAGGACATTTGCACATATAACAAAAATGAGGGACTAATTTGTGCTGAAGTTTTCTTGCAGGAGTTTACTTTTTAGAGTCACTGTGAACAGCTGAACTCACCTGATCTTAATGTGATTATCTAATAGGCTTGTAAAGATGATGCACAGAGGACTCTTGGATCTGGTACAGCAGCAGAGGCCTGGTGGCACTGATTCTGGTCATGTCTTTACAAAACTACCTGTCAGCTGAGGTGGAGCATCATCTTCGACAATAAATAAGGGTAAGGATCCTTTAATCAGGATTAAATTTAGATGGTTGACTATGCAGTATCTCAAAAACTGCAGCTGCTTTTGGGCTGTTTGGTCTGCAGTGATCAGTAACAACCAAAGTATTAGGCTGGTGTTCATAATATAAAGGCTGATCTAAGTATATGTAGTCCACAAGATCTGATTTGATATAATAAAAAATATTTAATAAACTCAAGGGGAAACTTCTTCTAAAATACATAAAACAACTCCCATAATAGCTAAAAATATCCTTAATAAAGACAAAGACCAGACTTAACTTTGAAAGAAAATCATACAAACTAGGATGGGTGAAAGAAAAAGCAAAAAAAGTGATCTTCCATAGTCCACACTTTAAAACCAGTGCTGTCAGTAGAGCAAACAGCGCCCACTACAGGCCGAAAGACAGAGCAGCACCACATTCATAATCCCACACGGAAACCTATCAATGGCTTTATCAACGATATGACTTAATATTTTATTTAAAGTCCCTTTTAGTCATCTGGTTGAGGTAAATTTGCTGTTACAAAGACCTGCAGACTACTCTTCAGAAACTTCACTATGAGGAGTTGGTAACACTTTACAATAACCAAATTTATAAATGGTAAATTGACCATTTATTAATGGTAAGCAGATAGTTTATTAATGTTTAATCATCATTTATAAATAGCATATAGACCATTAATAAATTTTAAATTTTACGATATTAAAAACCTAACCCTAACCCTAACCGTAATTTACAATAACCATCTAAGTAATTTTGTAGGTGGTTTATAAACCATTTATTTATTGTTTACATAGTATTACAAACATCAGTTGCAACTTTACAATAACCATCTAAGTAATGTTTAAAGGTGGTTTAAAAAACAAATATTAATCATTTACAAAGTGCTACCGACACACATTTTAATCTAGACGTTTTACAACCAATATTTAAACCCTATATAAACTTTTAATAAATAGTCCATGAATAATAGATGAAAATTATTAATTATAATTTCATTGCTTGCTGATGGTAAAGTGACTATTAACTTACACTGATAAACCATCTATTTGCCATTTAGAATTGGTCTTTATGCTTTTTTAAATGATGATTAAACATTAATAAACTATCTATTTACCATCTATAAATCATGGTTATCATAAAGTGTTACCAAGGAGTTTTAACTGCTCTGACTGGAACCGTTGTACAGCTTTTCAACAGTGAGACACTTAATGCTCATGAAAAATGTCCAAACCTGTATCACTCTTGATTTGTAGCTTTAAATTTAATCTTTAAGTTCCTCTGTTATCAGCAGATGAATGACAACTGAAAGTGTTTCATTTAGACATTAAAAAGGTTTTGATTTACATGATTGTTTGATAAGACATCAGTCAGTATCATGTCCCTCACCTTCAGAATATTACAGTTACTTTGCTGGTCCACACAATAAAATCAAAGTGCTAAAATAATAGCATGTACTGAACAGGAAATACAAAGTAAGACATCAGAAAATCAGATTAATCAACTTTTATTCCGTAACTGATCAAATACACAAATATTCACAGGCCTGCTTCATGCATATTTCCGTTGTATTGAACCCTGATATTATTCACAACAAATGACAAACAGCTGAATGGGGTCAGGTGAATCCAGTTTCAAGTCAGGGTTTTGTGAGTTTGGAGTTTCACAGGTACAGACAAGTTGCATTTTAATGTCACTTTTTAAAAGCTATTTCACTGTCAGGAGGGACAACATCAGTTTTTATTCATCTGCATGGTTTGGAGACAGTGATAAACTCACTCGCCCTGACCCTCTGAATCACCATCATTTCCTCATTTCATCACTTTAACAAACACACTTTGAATCTTCTGTTTTGTTTTACCCTGAACTTCAGTGAACTGCAACCGCTTTGCCTTCACTTTAGGCTACCAGAGTGCTACAAACCCCTACAATATGCTTTAAAAATTTACAATTACTTCATATACAAGGTTGGTTCTTTTGACTGCAGCACAGATGGAAACAGAGCGATAAAACAACTCTAATGCAGTTTGTACGTTTCGCTGTGAACCCTACATTTAAACTGATTTATGTACATTTCCTGCTCTAATTCTTTTTCCCCCTCGAGGTTTGAGTGCAATAAAAGATTTGAATTAATGATATCTGGGAGAAATTCACCCGTACAAGAGGCTTAAATAGAGACAAGTAAAAGATGATGATGTAGGCTAAACATATTTACAATATTACACACACACGCACACACACAAACAGGGACAGGTGTGCAGGCTGCAGCGAGTGGGACTTAACATTTACAAAAGGCAAAGTATGGCTTCAACGACAGCATGGAAAGACAAAGTTTGGATTCTTATATACCAACATTTGTAATGTAAGGCCCTGCAGCTCGAGTATATTTGCAGAAAACCTTTGACTTTTAACACATGGATAGAATAAATGCTTATTTTATAACAACGACAATCAAAAACCACCAAATACACGTAAAAAAATAACCTTAAGATATGATCGCTGAATTTCATCAGAAGCCTGCTTTAGAAATGTTTCTTCATTTGAAGCTCATTTGGCCCGCGTAAACTTTGGCAAACTGAAAATAAATTAAGAAAAACAAGTTCAAAAACACAAATTACTCCTTTAAAAACGTCCTATGAACTTTTTGGGATTCTGTTTATCTCAAGTAATTCAGTGCAATAAACAACTTTTCTTACAAACAGCTGGTACAACTTCATCTATCCGACATTACTGTTCAACCAGGTAAATAGTTGATGTTAATTTAGCTTATTGATCTAGTCCTCACGATGGCTTCATGTTTGCTTTCCTTTTCTTAGAGCACCTGCAAATGTAAACTCGGACAGGACGAGCAAAAGTAAAAGGAAATCAAACATTTTTACAAAAGCAAACACAGCAGAGAGAGGGAGAGAGAGAGAGAGAGGGAGGGAGGAGGTGGGAAGCATGAGGTGGTGTGTGTCCGTCTTATCGGCTCAGACAGTCTTGGTTCTCCCTGCGAGTGGAGGAGCGGCAGGTTTATTTGGGAGGCAGAGGATTGTCAGGGGTGGTGGGAGTGGTGGGAGTGGCCAGCTCCTTGTAGAAGTTCTCAATCTGCTCTTTGTACATCTTTGCAACCACCGGACGCTTCAGCTTCATGGTCGGGCCTGTGGGACGACAAATCAGACGAATATGAAGGAAGGTTTAAAGAGCAGAGCAACACAGGGAGCAATAAAGGGACCGAGAAGATCATTGATCATTGATTATTTTCTGTCCCGTTAAATTTTCACTCCAGCTTCAAAACTTTACAAATAAACCTCTGTAATACGTGATCACTATTTCTCTTGAGCTCCAAAGACAGAAAAAGAAACTAAGGAAGAGTTTCAGCTTGTGAATCAGAAACTTTAAAAGGCTAAAATTTCATAAAAAGAAGTTACAGTCATGTGAAACTACACTTATCCACTATCTGATCAACACTCACCCAGCTCTCCTCCTGAAACGGAGAAATCCTGATCCAGAATGACCCACTTCTGGATGCGCTGAGCGTTGGAGTTGGCCTTCTCGTTGACTCGGTTGATTCCCTCTTGAATGGCGGCATGGATCGCCCGGTCCCGACCACCTGCGATCTCAGAGACGCGTGTGGCGCTGCTGCCGAGCTTCTTGCATAATTCCACAGCTTCAGGTGTCAGCTCGTCCTCTGGGTCTCCTGTGTCTCCATTTACCTGGCACTGGACAGAAAAAAAAAAGACATTTTAAGGTTTGATTAAACGGGCTCAAATGTAAACACTCTTGTCTTTGCGGTGCTAAACATCAGTATCTAAACATGTTTTCTTATATGCACTATCTTACAGTTTCCTCAAAGCCCACTAGATGGCAGCACCTGAAATGAAATACTCTGCAAGCGTCTGCTGCTCCTCTTCACAAAGCTATCTGCTCAGACAGATACAGTTTATTGGCTCTGTCTGAGATTAGATACAAGTTGTGATGATAAGGACGTGCTTTAAAATATCTATCAAGATACAGAGCTGCCAACAAGATAAATTTTTATGTCTCTATCTGATACCACTTACTTTGACTGCCTTTCATAAGTGGTGTTATCGACACGTTATTTTCCCTTGTTCATATCTTACACTATGATTAGGGCTACAACTACTCAAAGGATTCAACAGTCGTGCATTTCTTTTTCTTTGTTGATAGCTGTTGTTTGGATTGACAAAGTATCAGGTTATAGTAAAAGAAAAGGTAGCAGCTGTTCTCAAAGCCAAAGATAACACTCTCTAATATCTTATTTTGTTCACAACCCAAAGATATCAGTGACTGTCAGCGAGGAGTAAAATATAACAAGAAATTATCCTCCTGTTTTAGATGCCATAATAAGATAATTTGAACTTTTTCTGATTGAATAAAAATACTTCAGACATCAGTGCTTACACTTCAATCTTGACTGAAATTCTCATTTCTTGGTACATTAACACAAAAACTTATTTTTAGAAAAGACTTTGTACCTCACGTGTACAGTTTTGAAGTTCTACTACAGCTGCCAGTGATCAGTGATAAGAAATCCAAACAGTACATAGTGTTTTGTATGAGATGTTACAACATGCACGCTGATGTTTCAGGCTGTTTCTATCTATGCAAACTCCAGGAATGCATGTGATCCGGTTCCTCCATGGTTGGGACTTACTATTCAGAGGTCTTATATAAATCTAATAAAAACCCTGTTTGCATAAACCTGTTTTCATGACTTTCATATCGTCCTCAGAGTTTGATGCATATATGGGCCATAGTTCAGGTTTGCGTTTCCTTAAAGCTTACCTTAATGGTGAGCAGCATAGATAGAAACTTCCTCTTGTCTCCGATCAGCATGGCGTTACTAATCAGCGGCACGGCCTCCTTCACTGCGTCCTCAATCGGGACAGGAGGGATATTTTCTCCTCCCGCTGTGATGATGAGCTCTGAAAATTCAGCACAGGAACGAAAGGTCAGTGACAGACACAAAAGTCGGAGTGGTATCTATCGATCTCTTTATGGTGTAAAGACGGAATACCTTTGATTCTTCCAGTGATGAAGAGAAATCCGTTCTGATCATGTTTGCCCAGGTCTCCCGAGTGCAGCCATCCCTCTGCATCCAGAGCCTCCTCTGTCTTGTCGGGCATGTTGAGGTACCCCATGAAGATGTGACGTCCCCAGAAGCAGATTTCACCGTTCCCTTCCTCATCTGGGTTGTGCAGCTTTGTTTTGCATCCTGGCATCTCTTTACCGCAACTGCAGGACGAATCAACATTTGATTTAATTCACAAACTCTGCATGGAGTAGTAAATGGAAGGAAAGTCAGAGTCAAATCCTCTAGACTTAGACTTAGACTTAACGAAATGTTGTTGCTTGGCTTCCATATCACAGCATGATGGTGTTTAATATACAGAAAAAAATAAGAACGATAAAAACTAAGGGTAAAATAACAGCATGGTGAGTAATATTGCACTTCCTGGAGGTAGAGTGGTAGTGGAATAAAAAACAATAAATAAAAGTATGTATGAAAGATATATATTCTTTTTTACACATAATAAATAGTATTATTTAGACGTCAAAATCGAACCTGGTGATCTTGAAGGCCTCAGGGACGGAGATGGTGTGAGGTCCGGTGCTCTCGCTCATGCCGTACAGCTCGTACAGAGGGATATCCAGGCTGAGGAAGAACTCCAGTGTGTCTTTGGTGATGGGAGCAGCTCCTGTGTAGCACTTGTTGCAGCGGTCCAGGCCAAGTGCTTTACGTACCTTCTTAAATACAAGCTTTTTGGCGATTTGATAACTCAATGGTGTGCGGCCAGCTGCTCCACTTCTGGAGAGACAGAGAAAAAAAATATCAAATGAGTGTTTGTGAAGTAGACATGTCTTCATGCAGCTGTCATTTCATCATTACAAGCACGTACTGATTCATCTTTGTCAGGTTTGTCTGCAGACCGACATCTTTGGCCCACGCTGCCACCTTCCTGCGCACAGTGGAAGACTTCGCTCCGACAGACTTCATCTTCTCCTGCATCTTCTCCCAAACACGTGGGACGCCCATGAAGGCTGTGGGCCGAACCTCCTTCAGAGTGTTGACCAGAGAGCCCTGGTTAAAAAAAAGAGCATTAAACACAAATATCACACGCACTTTGTAGTCCACATGACATGAGGACGTATTGGAAAAAAAAACATGAAGAAAGGAATCGTTTTCATTCATCTACCCTCAGGATATCCTTTAACTTTAAATGGAGGACATGGTTATCTGCCCTGTCCAAATGAATTACAAATTTAACTTGATGTGTTTCTGCACATGTAGCAGCGATAAAGATGATAATGGATTTCTTAAAAAACCTCCAAGAAATCACGAGCAGCATGACAGACGTGTTTTTATACAGCAGAGAGAATCTCACAATCCCCATGAAAGGACACATTATGGAAGATGCACATGATCAGTGGAGATGAGCGATGACAACAGGCACATTTACTTACAGCCCACAGAATATTACCGGTTTTCATGTATGACAAAACCCTCAGATTGATTTTAAAGAAGAAGAAACTGACTTTTATGTATTCAAAAAAAAAATCTATGGCTAATATCATTTCTCAGGTTGTCTCTTTGGGAGGATATTTCTATCATTTTTGTTGTTGTTAAATTTATTTGGCTTTTTAGAAACTTTTGCTCTTCATGTTTGGTTTTCGATCTCTTCCTCACTTTGTTTTTGTCCTGGTTTTGTCATTTGATGGTTTTCTCAACATGAACAGGGCTGTTACAATCTTTAGTGTATGTATTATTATATTCATAGCATCTTAAGTTAATCTAACCACGGACTGATTTTCTTTTAGTGCTAATTTCTTCAAATGTCTTTCCACTTTCTTTGATAAAAACTCTTTTCTCTCTGTTTTTGTCCCATATGAACAGAGATGTTGTTTCTCACCTTCAGTGCATCCGGCTGAGCGAAGTACGTCGCCCCTCCCACCTTCATGGTGCACCAGATGTCGACCATCTGAGCGGCGATGTGGCTGAGCGGCAGGTAGCTGACCACTGACTCTTGAGTCTGTGTGGCGTCTGCCAGGCGCACGTGACGGCAGGTGGCGAGCGCAGTCCATGTTACCTAAGAGCCAGGAGGGGTGTAAGTTAATTAGTTCATGTGTGGAAGGAAACAGAGAGATGTGTTTTTTTCAAAGGGACGACAAAAACACACAAACAAGAGTGGGTTTGTATCAGTGTGGCGTTTTATACCTCTGGATGTGAACTTCGGTTATAATAAAATACGTGCTGAGAACAAATAGTTTGAGCCAGTCTGCGTCATGTAAAGTTACGGGTTTATGGTTTAACAGGTTTACAGCTCGACAACACAAAGGTGAGGTCTTTAACATCCCTGAGATGTTTTGCTGACTCATGTCGAAAGAATGCACAAACCTGTCGAACAATTGGGTCAATCTTTTGTGCTGTCAGCAGCATCTGCGCCGCTCTTTTATCGCACAACAGGAGTGTGCATTCGGACATGTGACAGCGCACCGCTCTCAGAGATACACAAACACGCTCTGCTCTTGCAACTCACGTTGTCATGGCTGAGCATGACTCCCTTAGGCTGTCCTGTGGTCCCTGAGGTGTAGATGAGTGTGCAGCATTGGTTTGGCCTCTGGCTGGCGATGATGGCGTCGAGCTGCGTGTCGGGCTCGTCCCGTCCGAGCTCCATGAATTCGGCCCACTGTGATGCGAAAAACAGAAACACTTAGAGGAGAAAATCCTCGATCTATGTAACACTAGTTTTGTTTGACATGAACATGTGAGCTTACGCTGTACAAATTTGGTCTCTTCTCTTTAAGTGCATCTTTGTACTGAACGATTGCTTTCAAGTGAGGCAGCTTGTCTTCGACCTGAGAACAACAACAAAACAGAGTGTCGTGAAAACGTGACTTGCAAACAACAAACTCAAAAAGAGGAGAGCCAGTCCTAAAATAAAAACTCTGTGACACAGGCACACCCAGCCATCAGATTTTAATGTAAGTGACAAAGAGGACATTCGCACCTTTCAATGAGGATGTCAGTGAAAAATGTGATCGTCAACACAATGAACTTCACAGATACTTCAAAGACGCACACGTACTTCATTCACTCAGTCAATCTTCATCTTCTATCATAGTTATCTACGGTATTTGACGCAGTTTTGTTCTCACCTGGAGGATCTTCTGCAGCTGTTTGTGATTCTCCACCACGATGATATTGGCCTGGCAGTTGTCTGCTACATACTGGCAGGCCTCTGGAGAGTTGGTGGTGTAGATGCCCACAGCAAACCCACTGCAGAAGACGGAGGATAAGTTAGACTTCTTCTCTTTGAGGAGGTTCTGCCTGACTTGTTTGATCTGATCTGACGCACTTGTGACACTTAAAAAAATCCTCTGAATGTAAAACCTGATGTATCAAAGCATCTCTGCTCTCAATATTTGACATATCTTCTCTAATCTCTGGGACTATAAGATCTCCCTGACCTAGAAGTATTGTTTATATAGAAAACCTCACACAGCCAGTGGCGCGTGAGACAAGAAAAACTTGAACCAGATAGATTTCGTCCTGCTCATCATCTGCAGAAAACGTGCCATCACCGTGTTAATAACCTGAACCTGTGATTCGGCTCATCAGGACCAGTTTGACAAGTCAGCGGTAGTTTCAAAACATTCTTATCGTCAAGCATCAGTGCGGAGCAGAGAGCAGGCGTGGGAGAATCTGCAAACAGTACATGCCTGTGTGAAAATCACGTACTGTTCCTTTGTATCCTTTACCCCCCTAAGATCGGCCTTTCAAGAACTGCGCTAAACACAGGATGTCTACATAATCGCTGTGTGAAAATGCAACATAATGGGTGTTTAGTGATGTAACAGGCTCAGCTGAGACTATCAGCCCGAGCTTGACCAATCGGTGGGTTTTGTGCTTAATTCAGCGATGTTTTGGTTTTTGCAGAATGAATATGGATTTTCATGCAGCCTGATCATGCATGCACTGCAGAACAGAGGCTGTATGATGACTGCTGCATGATCTGTGCACATGTTATCATGGCAGATGGAAGAACTTGAAACATGTGCCGAGTCTAAGAAGGGTTCCTACACAGTTGGAATTTCTTTACTTTTCCATACCCTAATTTTTAGAATTATTTTTGGAAATACCTTCTTTTCTATTTTAGAAAACGTTTTTTTTTTAACTGTGGTTTTTGTCTGGAAACATAAATATTTTTCTACACTTTATTTTTCATCTTCCATACTTTTCCAGACCTGGAAATTGATCAAATTTATTTCCATAGTTTTCCATACTTGTGTAGGAACCCTGTATTAAACAGATCACACATAAAGGCAAAGGAGTACTAAACACATAAAGTGCTGTCGTTCATCAGCTTCCTCTTCAGCATATTTCTATAATCGCTCAAAAGACAACATGCTGAACTCGATGACATCCAGCCCTGTTATGTTTCCGGCCTTGGATTAACCAGCTCAGGTGACGAACAAAGGGTAACAGAGCTGCCAATGAGGAAACACCAAGCTGCATATTAATTTGAGCAGAAACTCACAAACACTGTGGATGAAGGCGTAAACTCACCCTGCCAAAATGGCTGCGATATCAGAGATGAACCACTCAGCAGAGTTGAAGCCCAAGATGCCAACGCCGTGGTAACGCTCCAAACCCAGCTGCATGAAGACAAAACATAGATGAGATCTTTCAAGCTTTTCAATTCCCACTTCATCATCTTGCTAGGATGTTGTAAATTCAATTCAATTCGTCCAGTTTTTATCGTTTTTATCAAATAATCAGTTGAAGCCGTTTTTAACAACAGTTTGAATAAATATACATTGTTGATACTACTTTTATATTGAGGACCAAATATGAAGTATAAGTTAAGAAACAACAATCCTTTATTTTAAAAGTCTTTAAGAGTTCATTTTAAAAACATGTCCGGAGGCGAGCGTCAAACAGAGCTCGACTTCAGTCCTGAAACATTCAGAGGCAGACTGGAACAGATCTGCTGATTCGCACAGAGATCAGAGCTCACAGTTGCTTGGAGCGTATCACCACAGAAGCTGTTACCATAGAGAGAGGTATTCAGCTAAGTATACACAAAACTATCATAATAGAAAGCGATACTGAGCTCAGCAATGCAGTAAGCTTTCTAAATAACTTCCTACAGTAACTGGAATGTAATATGTGGTTGAACACTTGTCGCTCGACTCCAGATGGAAAAGGTTCAGGTTCAGTTTAGTTTGTATGTGTAAGTACAGAGAGACATGTGAAGGCATGATTTCTCATGTACGGGGTTGTAAAAGTGTGTACATGACCCCTACTGAGTAACTGTGCAGGTTTTCACAATAAACAATAGCCTGCTCTATCCTGTGCAAACAGCCTACGCCTGTCTGAAGCTGCCTCACTCAAGTCTGCAGATTGATTTCTTCGGGCTGAGCTCTGCTTGGCAAAAAAAATAAAAAAATAAAAAAATAAGAATAATAAGATTTTATATAATAAGGTAACTCTAAAATATTGGCTATATTGTGTAAAATCGTACCCTTTTAGACGAGGAAGAAAACAAGTATTTATGGTTCATAAAAATCAAAGTGCTTCCTTCACTCCTTAATTTTAAGGAGTTGTGCAATTGGCAACTTTTGTATATTCATCATGAGGAATTCCTCCACTTGTGCAACGGCACACCTTTTAAAAATTTCCATTTTGCCAGGTCTTATTTTTAATCCAAATAAATCTGAACGTGTAAACAAAACAAGGACAGACTTAGAAAGAGACTTCTATTTCCATGCAGAGTCATAGATTCACAGATTATTGTGGGGTTTCATCTGACTACTACTCTTAAAACTTATTCCCAAATACAAACGACTATGATCACAGAGTATACTGTAAAAAACTGCCATAATGCTTTTAAATATGACAAAACTGTGAAAGTGTATATCTAGGTGTTTTATTTCTTTGTCTCGCTGTCATCTAAACAGGCATCAAAAGAAGAAATCTAAAGAATGATCACTCTAAACAAAAGCTGTAAAATCAAAACAAAATTAGAGATGAAAAATCAATTTTAATCATTTGTAGCTCTTGGTTTTGGTGCTTTGGGACTGCTTATATGCTAGGATTGTGACACAAGGCTCTGACCCTTACACACATTACTGATGAAACTCACCTTGAGGAAGCTCTTGGCAGCAGTGCGGCAGGTTTGGTAGTATTCTCTGTAGTTGAGGATCTTCTGCTGCTCACCTTCCTTCCAGCTCAGAGCTGTGAAGTCGCCGAAGCGCTCTACAGCTGAGGTGAACACCTGGTTGATAGTCAAAGGGGTTTCAGCAGCCAGACCAGAGTCCCCTATCCGCAGTTTCACCTCTGCGTCACCCTGAGACGTCCACATGCTGGACGCTCCGGCTGCCGGCACTGACAGGGAGTTTGGGCGCTCGGCTTTCACTGGAGGACATCGAAAAGAATACAGAACTGAATCACGTGTCACACAGTTTCTAGCCATGCTCCTGCATTTACATGCTTCAATAATGACTTGTTGTCCTAAGCAGTATAACAGATGGCCTGAGCTACCACAATAAAGCCTTAATGAAGAGTGGGTAGTATTTTATGTGTTGATATAAACAGGGGAGAGCGACAATGCAAAGGCAACAGTGTGCCGGTGACCTGAATTCAAGCAGGATGTTTGTGATTTACAATGGAGTCATAATGTGGACAGAGGAACTAAATGAGAGTGGATTTACAACCAAACGCAAATGGAAACAGCTGGTTGTCAGGACACTGAGTAGATGAGAGCCCAGGGTGGCGACATTTTAATTAAAAACAATCTCAACCAGCAAGGTAATCTAGAAAAATAACTGCTTCTCTGACTCGATGATCATGATGCACAGAAACCTTTAAATCACTTGATCTATTACAGATTATGTCAGCTTTGTTTTAAATTGAAAGAGAAATTGTTCATTATGTAGACGAACATCATGGAAAAGAAGACTTTGTGCTGTTTTCCCGCACTGACGGGTACAGGAAGGAATTCCAAAGCAGAGGCTGAAGACAGGAAAGGAAATTCAAGTTTGTTCTGCCAAAGAATGTGTGCACCCCCGTTAACCTCACTTCCTCAGGAAGGAGACAGAAAATGATGCTTGGTAATGCTGACCACAGCGACTTGAGCCAACACTCATAAAGCCCAGTTGTTCCAGAGCATCAGTTTATTTTTTATCAATCTGGCTGGATCATTCTTAAAAGTTTGAGGGTTTACAAAAGAGCCAGACAGACTTCAGACTCCCCTCACCTGTTTGTGTGTTTGAGGTTTGTTCAGCAAGGACCTCTGTAGTCATGGTGCCTCTGTTGACATCATCTTGTACACCGATCTCCTCTTCCCTTTCCCCTGCGGACTCCTCCTCTGAAGACTCACTGAAGAAGAAGTAAAGGAAAAAAAACATCAATTAACCCAGGCAGGGTGGTGGTTTCCCAAAGTGACAGCACCCCGACTGTCCCTGAGGAAAAATGGGGCCATGACACACCTTCACATCCTGAAACTATAAATCATTGCTTCATCTTCACTGTAAATCGTGAAAACACCTATAGTTATAGTTTTAAAATTAAGATAACATTATTAGTGCTTTAAATTAAAGCTTAGAGGAGACAGTAACCACACATTATGCACACACTAACAGGAACGTAAATCTAGATAAGTACATACTCTGAGCAAACCTCAGAGCTCCAGGCCCCTTACCTGGGTAGTAAACTTAGCTGCCATCTACATCCTGCAGTTTCTCAGTAGTACTTCATATGTGAGAATAAACTTTTTGGCTTGATGAGACTCACCAAAGGTTAAATTTTATTTAAATGTCAGATTTCAGTTCTAAAGCTAGTCAATTTTAATATCATTTTGGAGGTACAAAGTCCTCTCATTACTCCCAGTGTCAGTCTATGAAACTAAATCTGAAAACCAAACCTCTGTAGACTCTACAGTGAGGGTTGTCAGGTTTGTCTTTGTGTAAACTTACTTTGCTGTATCCACGATGCCGTCATCAAGGGAGGCTGCGCTGCTCCCTGCGCCACAGGACGACTCCAGGAGGCCGCTGGCCCTCTGTGGCTCCATCACCACGGCTTCAGTCATGGCACCGGGCTCACACGCAGTCACTGGGAAGAAAGTAGTGACAGGACTTTTTTAGATATTAAGTTTATTCAGTCATTGTACACTCACTGACTGATGGATTACTATCAGCCAGGGGGATTTTAAAGTCCTTTCCGCTGACGTAAGCTCAAAGAGTTATCCTTCAACACTGCAGAATATAAATGTCTTATTTCATTTGAAAAGGAATGACATTTATCAAATATCTTGAAGTAGGCTTCAGGCAGGTTTTGAGATGTTACTTTAGTACTTATAAAATAGATTTTTAAAAAGCTGATTTCTGTGCTCTACTTGCAAACGAGTAACACCAACGTGACATCGACGGCTGCTTGTAGCGCTCACAAGACTCACACCTCAGCGCTGTTGACATCAGGTCATGTCACTTTTCCACCACTAAGTCACAACTGGTCTTGTCTGTCATTTTGCCATTAGCTCTTGAGCAGAGGTCAAATAGCTGTTTTATAAAGCACTTTAACATGACAACACAGGTAATTTAGTGAGTGTATTTGGCTGAACGAGAACAGGATGCCATGAACAAAAAAAAAACGAATGTGCCTAAAGGAAATTCCTCAAAAGATAAGCATGATGTTCAGTCACTCTTCTCTTGTGATCCCCCTTTATGAGCTGCTATACAAACTTTGTCTTTACATGAATGGTCCGCTGACAAACTTTGGTTGTGTGGCAGTAGCATGAGAAGCAAATGGAGGTTGGCTGTCAAAGTGGAAAGACCTGCTACAGATCCACTCACTCTAAATGTAGTGTTTAGTAAAGTAAATGCTCTTTACAATGCTGCCATGGCTCCACCCCCTTTGTAATCCAACAAAAAGCCACATAAATGCATCTAATGACATTATGAAACCAAATTTTGAGATGAAAAAACAGCCAACGAGGACACACAAGAGTCATATGGTGCGACAGTCTTCTGCTGTTACACTGTTTAAAAGGTGATCCGCTCCATTTTAAGAGTCAGAGGAGGAATCCTAAGCTTCCTTTACCATTACCTCATCACAGGAAACACAACAGAGCCTTCTGAACCAGAGGACATCACCGCTCATCCACTGTCTGATGTAAACTTCCAACTCCCCCTCATCCAGGCCCCTCTTTTAGCTTGGTAAATCACAGGTCTGAGCTGCTGCTGCTGCTGTCGGCCTGTTTATCTAAGAGGGCTGAAAACACATACCAACGGCTTCGTCTGCTTATTGTGGCAGCAGCCTATCATGACCCGCCTCACAGGGACAATTGGGCGAGGGGTTAAAGTGGAGAGAAACAGGCTCCAAAGGGGTCAGAGAGCATGGGCGAAAATATTTTCCATCAGGGCTGTGGAGTTTGACGCATATCTGGGAAACCACACCTCCGATATTTGACGAGAAAACAGGTACAATTGAGGGGGAAGTGAGTCTGAAATGGTGATAACAGCTGGGCAACAGTTTCCTTGAAAACCATCCTCTGAGGAATAACAAGACCCAATCCCCACATGCCACCCCTGCTGTTAAAAAAAAAAAAAAAATCAATACTACTTTTCTTCTTCAGTCATGTGGCGAGCAGCCAGCTGACCCCAAGGAGACTTCTGTTAACACATCCTCAGGAGGTTTTAGGGTCTTACAGCCAAGAGGATACGTCACGGGGGGTGATCTCATCTTTGCTCACACACACACACACGGAAAGCTGCCACCTTATTCCCCCCTCTACTGTCCTTTGCAGCTGCACATTCCTCAAGGACACAGCTGTGAGAGGAGGTGGGTTTCCAGCAGTGTTGAAGGGAGCTTGTTTGAGGGTGGAGGAGGGCAGATATGGAAGAAACTGAGGGTACGATTTAAGTGGGGATCTTCCTTCTTTCTTTCAGGTGTTGTCATTGTTAGGGTCAAGGGTTTGGTGGGGTGAGGGGTGACACTGATCTGAAGAAAAGGTTCAATCACATGTGCACTCCAACTGAATGGTTGTAGACTGAAAAAATACCCTGAGGCTTTTCCTCTTTATGAATCCCCCCTTAATCTTAGCAGACCATTTTAGCTTGATGAGCTGTGATCACATGTGCTCTTCACATTTAGATCACATATGAAGACTTGAGACACATGCTTCTTGTTTATCTTCAGTGCAGAAACCCCCTCTTCTAGTCAGGTGGTGAGTAATACTCCAAAACACCATTTGTCATCAGGGGTTACCAAGCTGTTTACCAAAAAATTAAAACTGTCCAGCTTACATGATCTCTTTCAGTTTTGCCTCTCCTCCAAATATCACCAGCTGTCCATCTTACTAAATTTACCCATGGGATAAGTATGAACTTTCTTCTGACTTGAACTTTCCACCAACTAAAATTAAAACCAAAAGTCACTTGGGGAAATTCAGCTGCATGTAAATAGATCTTGTACTGATAGCTAAAATTTCAAGGGTATTGATAAAAGTACTCTACGAACGACTTGTATCTTCCACAAACTGGTGTTGAAACTGCTCCAGTTAAAAAGTACCTGCGTTAGATGCTAACTGTACCCTGAACCTGGAACTGGATTACGATCTGTTTAGTTTGGATTGCAGCCAATTGAAGCATTCCTTGATTTTAACGAGAGATTTGATGGACCCACTACAGATAGACAGATAGATACGCACAGTACATCTGAGAAGCCAGCATGTCAGTGAGGTGAAATCAACCAAATGGCTTTTTTATAGGACTCTTTAAAATCTTATCTTCATCACTTAGGTTAGATAGTAAATGGTGAAGGCTTTTGTCCACATGAAAAACACCATAAAGGTTAACTAAAGGTCTGTCAAGTGGTCTGTTAAGATTATTTTACAGAAACCGGTAAATCCACTTGGACCATATATTTGAAATACAGCTCTAACATGTTTTTACCTTGGACCATCAGCCTGCCGATGGGTTATTTTTTGTAAATGAAAACACAGTATGTAAAAAAAGTTGATGTCTTCTTTTGGTTTGTTTTGTTTGATAAAAAGTCTGGTGATATTTGGTGGGTGATTATATAACAATGAGAAAAACAGCAGAAGCTAGAACATGTAAATACTTAGAGGGGAAGAGGAAGCAATTTTTGCATCCTCACTTGCATTCATTTTGTACTTTCTCCTCATAGGTTATTAAAGCTAATGCTAAGGATGAATGATCTGATGATTTATCAGCCTGCAAACTGACATCATCACTGCATCTGTGTCTATGTTATCAGGAGAGGATTATGAATGTAGAGCAAGCCGTGCAACAGCTGCGCAATCCAGAAAGGGAAAACTCAACAGTTGGAGTGATCCAACACTTAAACCTTTGTGGTTATATCATTTTTTTTAATGTAGAAGACCTATTCATTAAAACACCATCCTCAACCTGAGGCATGAACACTCAAAACAAAACCAGCAGGGACCCTCCCCAACGTAAAACCCACCATGCCTGCTAACTTCAGTTGGGTTAATCCCCTGTCAAACAGAGCAGACAAAACCTCACCCCTCCCTCTGCTTCTGCCTCATGTATTGTCCTGTCCCGTCCAAGATAACAGCCCTGTCTGCACTGTCTGAACCCAAACGCAAGATTACATATTATTCAATCAATACATCCCCATTGAACAATCTGCATCCTCAATGGGGCTGCTGCTGCTGCCTCTGACCAGCTGAGCAGTTTTACGACTGGGCGTGATCCACAGCATCCTCTATCCACAGAAACCACAGAAAGATTCACATTTTTGTTCCAGTTTAAGATATTTTCACGATAAAGCAGATATTTAAAAGAAACTGGGGTTAAGGGTTTGAACGCAACTCAAATTCACACAGATATGCAGGTTGGGTTACACCCTTCTGCAGGCAAGCAGATATCCACATATAGTAATGAGGATGTTTGAGCTACAATTTTCACCTCTATATGAATTTATAAACTAGATATTTTGGATCATCATGAACAAGAGGAGGAGGGTACACTGATTCACAACCAAAAATACATTTTGGGTTTTGGTTAAACAAATATATACTTGAAATATGAGACAAAACCTAGAGAATGAACTGAGGCAACATACAAAAAGCAATTTTCCACTGGGTTCAGTCTCTGAGAGTGGAAGATAAAAATGAATAAAATAAGAAATAAAACTCTGATACTCACATTGCATGGCTGGAAACCAAGTCTTCTCCTTGTGTGTACTAAATGTTTGTCTCTTGAATCGACCCCTCTCTCTCTGATATGCTCTGGCTTCTCTTCGCCGCTTCACACACAAATACGCCGGCTCTTTCTACTACTTGAGGAAGCACACCATTCATTTTCAAACACTAGCCGGCTTGGTTGGTCCCACCCCCCTGAAAACCCCACCCAGATAAACCAGCCAGCTTCCTGCAGACACCCATCTCTCCCCCCTTCCTTCCTCAAACATCACAAAGCGATCTGATTGGCTGAAACTGCTCACACCACACACACGGTCTCCCTATAAGGCCACGCAAGCCAAATGAATAGAGCGGGGGAAGAACACACACACACACACACACACACACACACACACACACACACACACACACACACACACACACACACACTCTCTCTCTACTTGACAGATGATGCTATGAAACTAAAACCCATCCCCCCACAGAGATACTCCCTTACACACACGTTGCTGATACGCCGACCAGGGTTACTGTCGGACAAACTCAACGCAAAGATTTCTGAGGCCACGATATTTGCAGCTGTGCAGTCTGTTTAACTTTCCACTAACTGACATATACACATTATAAAGGCTGCAAAGAAACACACATCCTGTGACCTACATTATTAAAAAACACACATCCTTCATATTGTGTCCCACCCTTTGTTTGCCCCCCATTGATACCTAATTTTATCTGATTTTTACCTTAGAATAACTAACTGTTTTGTCAATTAAAGGGGAAAATTAGTGACAACAATCCAGCCAGTTTTTAGGTTGTTAAGCAAGTAACTAAATCTATAAACTCAAGTAATATTATACTTTCTGGAGCACATTTGAGAAGGTAGAAATGCTTGTTGCAGAGCCGTCCCAAGCCTCAATGGGGCACTTAGCAAAATTTGATTTTGGGCCCCTTTACTTCTGCCAATAATATTGATTGTTGATCATTCACACACCTACCACAGTATAAATTTAATGCACTTGGCATGTCTTTACACATTTAAGCGGTGGCCTAGGTAGTGACCATAGACTGTATGGACAACTTGGTTCCTCCTTCCGCCAGTATACGGATTTGATATCCTTCATTTCCTGAAACCAGCGCGGCGCAGTAGCGTTGTGCGCATTCAGCGGGAGAGTCGCAGAGAGTCGCTGTGATGACGCTAGGCTCAAACAGCGTATCCCCCCGGTAAGCTACGCAATCCCTGAACGCCAATAGGCTGTATCAGGTGTCAATCAAAGAAAACATGAACCCCTAATAACTCTTAAAAACGGAGCTTCACAGAAATAGGAAGACTCAAGCACAAACCAGTCTTACAAAAACTACATGTCATCACCGCAAGCAGGGGTGAGAAAAAATTATGTTCTGTGTAATACATTTCTAAAGTTTTTCCACAGCCCCATGAGCTTTGCTGGCGGAGGTGGGATTTATGATCTATACTGCAGCCCATCAACTGAGGGTGCTGTTCTTGGAGTGGCTTCACCTAGCGAGGAGGCAGATGCTGCCCATTCTATCTACAGTCTATGGTAATAACATAAATAATATCAATGCAACCATACAAAAATGTGCTTTGTATGTTTTCTACTATAAAGATTGTTGATTAGCAAATTTTTGTAGGCTGAAGTTGTCAGCCAACAAATCACTTAAAAACAATACAAATAGCTGTAATGGATGGAACAGGCACTGTTTTGAGTTTAAATTCAGGTACTTTTTCCTGCGATACCCCCAGAGTTTCCATTTGTTTCTGTTTCCATGGCTCGCTGATTTAAATATCAAGCGCAGTACTTTTTTAACCCCACTGTCATGGCTAAACTGCTTGAGCAATTACATTTTATATAAAAACACGACATGCAGAATAAGTGTTGTACAAAGTGATGCATTCACTGTCAAAGTTACCCAAATATACAAAAGACCCAAAATAATTATTTAGGTTGTTGATCTATCCCAGATTTTTTAGTTTCAGCTTTCCAAAATAGAAATTGACTGCATTTAACATTCGTCTATGAGACCAAGCTGTTTACAGATTGAGATTGGCTTTATAATACTGGCAATGACTTGGTCCACCGATACCAGCTACAGCAGTTTCACTGGATCAGAGTTAAACCTTCATCAACTTTCACTTTCAAGATTCATCAACAGCCATGGGTCATTTTTCTGCACACAAAGGTTTTGTAACTGGAAGTACTATTATTTTGCTGATAAAACTTTTATTTATGTAAATTTGGGTTAGAGATCTTAACACTTTCTTCTTCTCCACAGATTTTTACATAATGTTCAGTTGGTGCTTAAGTATCTGTTCAAAACAACATAATTGCTAGATGAATCACATCGGGATGAAATAAATATAAAAGAAAGCGAGTCAGTCAACTAAGGTTGACAGACTTCAAAACATTTCAAGCTGAATGCTGGGACTTACTTTCAGCATTGTTTTGAAAGCCTAATTTTAGCCCTCACTCTGAAAATCAAAGCCGTCAGCCCAATTATACAGCTCGACAAGATAATCCTGTACTTCAAGTTCTGTCTCAGTCAGTCTATGGCCATGACCTGATATACTGGGTGCTAAAACAAAGACAGTAACTCAATAGAGGAAGCAAGTGCTGAGAGAGAGTCATATTAAAGATCTGCCCATTGTAAAACTGTTTGCTGTTTGCATACAATAAAAGCCTGAAATAAACCATGAACCTACGAAAAACATGCCTACCTTTAGGAAGGAACTGTAGTTCTGGATTCCCAGCTATGAGGATGTAATTTGAGCTATTGCTTACTGAAAATGTTTCAATTTACCATTAATATACACAGAAAAAGAATCATTTACTTACGCAGCAATAGAGATAAAAAGGAGAAGAGTCTAATTTCCCCTAAACTCCCACCAACAAGGTGCAAAAGTTCAAGAAGAGGAAACAGAAACCACACGGCTACATGAACAGCTCAGCATTTAGGTTAGTGTTCTCTGTATAACCTGCCTGAGAAGTGAAATCTAAAAACTGAGTTCAGTTTCACCCCACAAGAAAACAAAAAAAAAAAGAATGTTTTTGGCCCCTTGTGATAATAATCAGGTGAACTATATATATATTTATATATGCACTGACAACAAAATAGTTGTCAGTGCATGTACACATAATTTCTGTTAGTAGTTGTTGACTCAATTTCTATTTGGAACATGCGTTTCTTTTTAAGATCAGCCTCAAAATAGTGCATGTGTGAAGATGCTCACATGACATCACAAAATGTGTGCCATCACTTCTTTATAGAAAGATCAGGCTCAGCCAATTACCTCTAGAGACGAAAACACAGAGCCACCACACCACAGGGTCACATGACCAGCTCTACTCATGCGCACAGGCTGAAAGGCTGCAGGATGCGTTCAATGCTGAGGCACCCTTCACTGAGGTTACTGTCGGTCAGTGACATCCTCTCTCATCCCACTCTCTGCAGAGACAGTACTGGGAGGAATTTTTTAAAGGATTGTGGCCAAGTGTGATTTGAGGAGCAATATCCTGAAGTAACCTTGCTTTGCAGAATATTTATAATTATTATTATTCAACAAATCATCCGATTGCTCTTCAAATAAGAATTTGCAGATATCTTTTATTAGAATTAGGACAGCGTCTACCAGATGCATCATTAAAATGATGTACAGTACAATTGCATTAACTCTAAATAAAATATTCTGTAACTTGGTGCTGTTGTTTTTTCTCCAGGAGAAATTTCTTTTAGTTGTGCCTCAACCAACTCAATCAAACACAACCTAGCGATAAAACATTCAATAAAAACCCTTGCAAGTCATAAAATGAAGATCATGTTGTTGAATACAAAGGTAAAACTGTCCCAGTGCTGAGTGATTATTGTGATTAATACGCCAAAAAGTTCATCAAACTCCGACAGAAAAGCAGAAGTTAATTTAGCAACTGAAAGCATTTACTCTTACTCTACCTGAATATTTCTTTACCTGAGAAATAGCAACTTTTCAGGGATTTTTAAAAAGATAATCATTTATTATTTTTAATAATTTATATTCAATAATAATCTATTTAAAACACAATTACATTCAACCCCTTCTTTCACAAAAACAAACAGAAAAAGAAAGGCCATATAAACTTACTTGAAAGCACCATCATCTTAGAGGTTACGTGCTGGTGCTCATGGGATATGGAGTCCTCAAATGCACACAAAACTACAGAAGCTTTATCTTGTGTAAGATATGTTCAAATGTAATCTTACAGTAATGTATCACAAAACCATTTAGCACAGACTTGGACATGAATTTGGCTGTAAAACAAAGTAATATGTTTGAAAAATAACGACAATACAAGTCCGCTAATGATGGTTTGTGTTTGAGTTAAGTAGAATTTGCTCAAACGTAGTTTCTTTCAAACGAGTATGGTATATCAAAAGCATTGTTGCTTCTGTGCGTAAAGCCGTTTTAACAGTGTGTGTGTGTGTGTGTGTGTGTGTGTGTGTGTGTGTGTGTGTGTGTGTGTGTGTGTGTGTGTGTGTGTGTGTGTGTGTGTGTGTGTGTGCTACCAAAACTTACCTTAAACAGGTTCACCATTAGCCTGACTAATTCACCCTCATACAAATACTAACTACCATAAAAATATCTGACTCAATTCTCAGTCATTGTTTAGATTAACAGAGTGAAAAATGAGTAGAGTGTACCTGAATTACCCACCAACCGGTTCATGAAATCATGACTTACCTGAAGGCTCTTTGTTGTGTTGAATGAAGGTCTGGATGTGTCTGTGAATGAACACCGTGTGAGTGCTAAGATCACTGGCAGAGGGTCACAGTCAGGGCTTGACATCCAGTCTGTGACACCTGTTGGAAACAACCGTCAGTTTTACAGCTTTACACTATCACCTGACACACAGACACACTGCTCAAAGATGAGATATCACAGATAGAGGACTCTGTAAACATTGTGAAGCACTTTCAATTTTTAAACTTACCTTTTTTACTTTTGGGATGTTTTTTCTTACTTTAAAAACCTTTTAAACTACTAGAGTATGATTAGATCATCCCCACTAATTGCATTTTTGGGCCTAATAATAAACACACTTTATACCTTTTCATTCTTATACTTTTTAGAAACCCTTGATGTATGCTATGGCAACAGTTTTCAAGATGAGGAATTAAATTTTTATTTATTTAACCTTTATTTAACCAGGAAGTCCCATGGAGATTAAAAATCTCTTTTACAAGACAGACCCGGCCAAGTAAGCTGTCATACAAAGTCAAAAACAAAATAAAACAGGAAGAGGTACATGATATGTAAATAAACAATAAAACAGTAAAACATTAACAAACAATAAAACAATAAAACAGAGTAACAGCTGTTAAAAAAGTGGCCTCACATGAAAACATTGACATTCCTTCTTCACTGCATTCTTTATGATACTCTTAAAATTATTTAAAGATATGACTGTTTTCAATCTGACTTTTTTTTTGTTTTGTTTTGTTTTTTTCAGGAAATAGGTTATGTTAAAGGCATGCTACAACCTGGTTTATAGATTGTGCCACATGCACAAGCTGTAGTGTTTTGGACCCTGTCTCCTGCTTGGCATGAATTGCAAATAGACATTTTACTTTGTGTAACTCTTTAAAATACTTCATTACAGCCTACATGTTGAAGCTCGCCGTTACTTCTTGTTACTCCTAATCTGTTGTGATTTGTGACTGATTAAGATTTTTTTTCTAGCTGTTATCTACCTATAAGGGATATTTTGCAGATTACAAAGTGCTTTAGATAGATAAATATACTTTATTGATCCCAAACTGGGAAATTCTCTGAATACCCTGACTGGGATTCGAACCCAGGACCTTCATGGTTGTGAGGCAACGGTGCGAACCACTACACCACCGTGCCGCCTACTATGTACTGTCTCTTGATATTAAATTGGACAACTTGTGTATCAATCTTTCAAGGATGCAGTAAGTCCACGACCCAAAATAATATTTGAACTGAGAGGATAAACTTCACTTTAATTGTGTAATTGTGTGCTGCAAGATGACATTTGTGCTGCTTAGGTTGGGCAACTTTCATTTCTGTGACAAGCTGCGTTTCATTCAAGCCAAATATCATATCCATAATAGAAGTTTTCAACAATAACCTTGGCGTATTCAATCTTTTCTCTTAAATTTCTGAATTGAAAGAATATTGAAAATGTAAGTGATAAAATTGCTGCTTTTTTTTCTGTGACCTCACCCAGAGAAGGAGACATTCACCTCGTTTTCTCTCTGCAGTACTGGTCAAACTCCAAAAAAGCTTGATCCTTCAATTTCATAACCTCTTTCATCAGACTCCTCTGCTGTCTAAATCAACAGTTTGTAATTCAGCCTCTCTGTTCAAAGATCTAAGTGTAAAGGACAGCCTGGCATATCGATTGATTTATCAAAATTTGGTAACTTCTGTTCAAGGCCATAAGTCAGATTATATAACTATTACCACAGACGTGCAAGTACTTTACCAATAAGTAAACTGAACTTCGTGTTTCACGCGACATTGTCTCTGTTATTTCTCAACATGGTGGCGTCAGTGTGTTTTCTGCAATCAACTGGATTATTTCTGTCTGTTTTAGCCCAAAAGCGGTGAAAGATCAAAATGGTGAATTTCAAACCATGGAGAGTAGCATAAAAAAATCCCCAGTCCCAATTTATAAGGTCATATGATACAGATATAGCCATCCTTGATAGAACATTTCGAAGAAGAGTCTCTGCATATATTACCTGACTTAAACAATTTATGGATGTACTGTTAACTTTACTCCAAAACCCTGAATTTCATTAAAATTAATGGAACATTTTCCATAAAGTCATGTCCACAGCTCTATTTAAAAATAAGACAGTCAGATACCTGGTCAGATTTAGAACAATTAATTGTTTGTTTGTGATTTAAATATATTTTTTATATCTAAACAGAGCAATATTGAGTATTTTTTTCTGCATGGTCAAATCAACCAGTGGATAAAAGGAAAGCACTCTTACTCTTATTACTTCGAGCGCTCTGTCTATGATATACAATTGAAGTGCTTGACTTCTGCTTCTAAGAAGAATTGTCGATCTGATCCATTCATCTAATTCCTGTGACCTGTGACTCTCTTGTTTCTCAGTATGGATATGTGGCGCCATCATGTGCTGAAGATGTGAAATGCAGGAATAAGAGACTGAGCGCACCACTGCAAAAAACACAAAAGTTTAACAAGATTGTTTCTCAGTCGTTTTCAGTCATATACAAAATACAGAGACTGATGGTTTAGAAGATAGTAAGGTGTTAAAACTGCTGAAGAAAAACCCATCAGTATTTGTAATGCCCAAATAGTTGATGCATAAAAGCTTCACACTGTGAGCTTTAATGTGTTTGTGCCATCCATAGTACCTTTGAGCTAAATGTACTGTATATATGAATTAATGGATTTTTATACACTCTGAATTCTTGCTGAATGTATAGAATATAGACATCTATGTGTATACAGTGTATACATAAACACTGAGTGTATGATAACAAGGTCATCTAGTACCTTACCCATTCAATACGTGTCCTTTGGCTCTCTGTATTCATTCTTTACCTATTGGTTCTTGTTCATGTAAAGAGCATAAACCTTCACTCACTGTAAAGAGCTATATTTACCCATTAAATAGTTATCCACTTACACCAGAGTAATGTAACAAAAACAGTTTTTATCCTCTTTATTTATCTACAGATTACAACATTTCACTTACTGTATGTCTTTCAGTGTATGGGTATGTGTGTATATTTATATATAAGGAATGTCTGTTTAAGGAATCCTGCACAGCCACTTTGGGACCTGGAGGGTATTTAACAGAGCACATTCAGTTGCAGGCTGATTACACATGTGCAGGACTGGATGATACAAAAAGTTCTTCCTCATGGCTTCCACCAGACCAGTCAAGAGAAGGAACATTGACAGTAATATGCAGGCACATACAGGAAGAGTTGTTCATCCTTTTTGTTAAACATGCAACTGTGTTTACAAGTTGCTAATACTTTTGCTGTTTCTATGATTCTGTTAATTATTTTAGGAGTAGGGGAGAGTGGGGTAAGATGAGCCATTTTTCATATTTCGGATCACTACATCAAGTCAATCACAGTTTTGTCTCTAACTAGTGTATCTGCATATATGTCAAGATGTTGTGCATCCCTGCAAACCAAAAGAATGAGTGTAAACATAACTGTCTTGACAATAGAGCATACCAAAAAAAGTGGTCTCCTATGGTCAACTTACCCCGTGTATGGGGTAAGTTGACCATAGGAGCAGAGTAAGTTGAGCTTTATCCCTACGAACCCCCCTGACTCTCCACCCCATCCCTCCCTCACCTTCTCTCTCCCTTTTTTTATTATTATTATTGCATATAACTGTATAAAACTGTATGAAACAAGCTTTAAATGATCTTTTTTGGTCTGAAAACAATTCCAATAAAACTTAAGACCGACTCAATTAACTTACATGAGTGATTTTATTTATTTTAAATAAATGTCTAACCCCTTCACCCATGTGGTTCTAACCTTCACAGACTCCATAATCTCGAACCTGAGGGCCAAACAGGGTCAAAATTTCACCAAAAATCATTTGGAAATTCAAAAAAGATAAAAAGATAAGTTTAAAGGCAATCTGAGATAGAAAAATGTATTTTATTTTTATTTTTTTATTCTATTTTATTTATTAGTTCAAAAGATCAGAGCATGATATTAAAAATAGAAAAATAATGCTTTCAAAGAGCAAACACATGAGGAGAACATTGAAATCAGGTTTAAAAACTCAAAATATAACTCAACATTTAAAATTGGAATCTAAACTATAAAAATGACATAAATCTAAATACTGAGTTGAACAAAATCAAGGCACGAAATAAAAAATCCAATCATGTTTGACTTGTAATCTTGAAATGCAAAATTGAAAACATGAAATAAAACACCAAATATCTTTCCCCATATTCTTGACTATTTATCAAATCTTCCTTACTCTTTAATTTCCCAGATTTTCGTGGCTTATTGAGAACATTTTGAATAACGCTGCTAAAGTTTACATTATTATACTGGAAGAAATCTGCAGACTTCATACTGGTGAGCCAATAATGAAACAAATATGATCTTGTGGGCCAGATATAATTGTTCCATGTGCCAGATCTGTGCCCTAAATTGATGTTCATCTCCTAAATATTTGGTCACATGATCAATTTCTTTTACCATTTCCAAGCAACAGGGGGTGGCTCAGCTTACCCCACTCTCCCCTACAATGATAGCATCAAAAAACTGAATCAAGTTTCTTGCATATGTGGGCACAATCCTTACTTCTAAAGGTAAATCCAGGTCTAATGTCATTACGATAAAAACAGTGACCTAAGACCACCTCCTAGTGGATCAACACAGATTTACAGCATTTTTTTTATTGGGCGGTCCTTCCACTCCCTTTGGCTCCTCCCCATCTATAGTGAGGGCCCTGACGTAGGCATTCGAGGGTAGCAACAGTTGCCTCGAGACCCCCTCGCGCCATAGTGACTGTAGCCGTGGATACAGTTACTTACCAACGGGCGCAACACTCAGCAACAGCAGCAGCATCTGGAAGTCACTGAGCGAGTGGGAGAGAGCAGAACTTTTCTCAAATCAAAGGTGACTATGATTTTTCGAAAAAGTTCAGGCGTTGAGTGAATCACGAAAGGGAGAAAAACTGCTTGTGTATCGAAGGCTTTGGTGGCAGCGTTGGTTATTTTCCACGACAGAACTTTCCCTTCTTTGTGAGAGCGGCTCTGTCTCTCTCTCTCTCTCTCTCTCCGTTCACTGATACTCACTAACTACTGACAGCACTTTCTTGCACTAGGGAAAAAAGGGCATGACTTCAGCCGTTGGTGTCCTCTTTTTACGCCGCTTTCTTCTACTTTCTTCCAGCCGTTTCTGCTCCAGATTAATCCGACATCACTTCACACTTGTTGCTGCGTTGTGTAGTGGTTGCTCAGTCCCAGTAGGATGGATGGTTTCAGGCTACCAGTCATGCTATCGCTAATGCTAACTTTGGGGACCTGGAGCGATGAGTTCGGGTTCAGCCTTGAGGTCACTGGATTGTTTGGGTTGTCAGCTTCGAGTCCGTCTTTGTTGTCACTGTTTAGACAAAGTGATTTTTTTTTAATGTAAGGTGGACGTGAAAGTGTTTAAGCAGGTGGGTAAGCTAGCTAGCGTTAGCAACGTTATTCCTGTTGCTCAAACTGTTTGCTACGCCCGTAAACTCTGAAGGAGGTCTTTCATGTTGGCAAGCACTTAATCCGAGCCTCTGGGTTGATTATTTGCCCTGTCGTAATCCCTCATCAGAGCAATGATGAATTAACAGAGCAGAAGGGTAATTTATAAAGTTATACAGACGACCTTACTCTGTCACAACTGTGCCAAACGCGGTGCAAACACTGACTCTTTTCTTCTTCTTCAGGAGTTAAGTAACTTGTTAAAGATACACGGATTTTTATGTCTGCATCAACGTTTGTTTTCAAAATAGAAAAAAAAGTTTATTTTTCTCAAACTTGTGTGATTTCCATATTCAGAAGCAGCTTGAATAACAGGATAAGTTGCAGCTAGATGGTGCTATGACGGTTCTCTTATTCTGCTCTGTTGTGTCTGTACAGTCGAGTGAGATGAAAGATTAAAAGTTATAGTTTTTATGTGCTGTCAGATCAGATATACCTGTTGAGCTTCACACTGACCAATTATAACATAATGAACACCTGGGTGGTCTAATCCAATACAATACAACAGCTCTACTACAAGATTCACCTTCAGGAAGCCTCTAAATTTTCAGTTTTTTGATGATTGTTGTGATGATTATTATTAAAGATATGGTGGTGTGCTAAAGAGGGTTACATTCAAATATGCCCCACATATTTTGTTCAGATCATTAACAAACATATGAGAGCAAAATATTAGGAACACCTTTCAGCGTGCATCCAAGTCACCACCCACCAATCAATTTAAAAGAACAGTAAAAACCCGTCCGACCATGTCAACAACAACTAAAAATACAGACGCTTCGTAGAGGGAGAATTCATTGTTCATTTCATAGTTATGTTATTTCCTTGTTTGAATTCATAGTTATTAAAAATGGTGGTGGTGTACTATAGAGGGTTACATTCAAATATGCCCCACATATTTTGTTTGGATCATTAACAAACATATAAGAGCAAAATATTAGGAACACCTTTCAGCGTGCATCCAAGTCACCACCCACCAATCAATTTAAAGAACAGTAAAAACCTGTCCGACCATGTCAACGAATTAAAAATACAGACGCTTCGTAGAGGGAGAATTCATTCTTGGGATGTTGTGATGGGTTGTATCGGATTTCCGAGGTGTTTATGTTGATTTATTAATTCAGTCAAACAACAAATAAATAACCATGGATCCACTGATGCTGTGCATGCTGAACAGATTCAGGAGCAAATAATCGCTGTTGGTGAAGTTGTTCTCAGTGTCACTGCTTTATATTTCAGATAGCAGGTCTCATTGGGTTGCTGTTTGACCTTTATGCCAGAGTTACAGTAGCAATCCGTTCTTTAGCAATAATGAGAAACAGGGAGAGGTAGACCCCTTTTGTAATTTTTAAGTCCTTATTTCATCTGTTTTACAATGTTTGGCACGTTTGCCCTCTATTCATGCTCTGTGTCTTATTTTGTCCCCTGAGAAACATTACTTGTAATGAACTAGTATGTTTGCGGAGACAGCTGTCAGGTACTCTGTCATTTGTAATGTCATATGCTGTTGTTGTGCATCAGTCACTGCAGCATAAAAATGTCTGTTTTCAGAGCACCGTCTATTCATACTCAAGGCTTATGAATTGAGTAATAATCTGCAAAAAGTATGGTTATGTGAAGTGATCTTTTTTTTTTTTTCAAAGAAGAAAGCTCAACAATGAATTTCAGCAGATAGTTTTTGATTGATGTGAGCCAGTATCTATTTTCTATAAGTCAACAAAGAAGGTCAGTGTATGGCTTTATTGATATTGGATATTTATTGATATAAATATAATTAATAATGTATAGTGAATTAAAATGTAATGGTCAGGCTGCTTGTGGTGAGACTTAACAGAAGACTTATCTGGTTTTGTTCAAGCTTCAGAGACTTGACTCTGATTATTTGGACGACTGCGTACAGCTACAAAGAAATTATTGAGATGACTGTGCTAAAACTCTGTGTGTAACCCCAACAAACCCCACCCAGCCCCCCCAATTCAAGCCTGACACTGTTATGTTTACATGGCAACTTGATACACAAATACACCCAAGTCATGGAAAGAAAGAGGACGGAGTGGGCCAGGGGGCGAAATGCTATTCTTTAAAAGTCAGGGTTTTTAATCGGGTTATTTTCATCTCCGTCTTTGTGGTTGGGGTGCATAGCTTTGGCTTGTAGAGGCAGGTCAAAAAGAAATGGCCCTCAAAAAGAAGATTTAAACAGAGTGGGGAGCAGTTGGTGAGAAAAGTAGAAATTTCCTACTCTCAAAATAATCAGGTTTTTAAAGAGGAGGTAGATAAAACTTTTTCTCCCATAGTTTTATCATCTCCTCGTTGAAATCATTCTGTATTTTATTTTTAACTGACCTTACTTGTGATATGATTTACAGAAAATATGTCCCTTCTTTGAATCTTACTCCATTTCCTCTGTGGCTCTTGTTGAGCCATCTCTCGGGTTGCTTGTTTGATCGTGCACAGCCGTGTCTGCTGTTGCCAGCGTGCCATTTTGAGATTTTAATGGACCCATGTGTGTAGTACAGTTCAGCTATCAATAGGACAGCTGCAGTGGTCTCTTAGGCAGCGGGCGACCTGACACAGCTTTTGGTCACATGTCCTGTGAGTGTGTGTGCACCTTCATAAGTGTGCGGTGTGGATGTGTTTGTGTATGTGTGTTTGCTCATGCTGTATTTAGCTTATCTTGATGAGGCCTAGGTTTGCCTCAGGGAGAAATTCTCAATCCAATGGCCTGCTACAGATATAGATGTGGACTCAGCCGCTGCCATCAGTTTTGTTGCTGCAGTTTGCAGTTGATCATATCTGTGCAGAGTTGCATTAACCTCCTGCTGTGCTAACTGAACTGCCTGCCTTTTGCTCTTTTTTATTGTTAGATTAACACTGATTTAATGACTTATCCCATAACTCCAGTCAAAGGCATGTCAGGAAATCATTGAGCAAAGCAGAGGAACTGAGAGGAGAATGCCTTGTGGGGCTTGTTAAGTGAAAAATAATGGCCCCATTTGTGCACATGAAATGTTTCAGTTTCATAATCTTCCTAATTCATTTATTTGTGAAAGGCTTTTCACCTTAAGTGATGTGCTTTCCCAGTTTTATAAGAATCTGTTGAAAGGAAAATAGTTTAAGAGTCCTTGTGAAACTCACATCAAGTCATCCAGCTACAAAGGGTTTGGAAATCATCATAGGCCCACGCTGCTAGGATACAAAAAGAAAACAAATCTTGTCATATACCAGAAAAAATGTTGCCACTGATTGGCCCTCGCCTGGTGGCAACAAGTTGAAACTCGTTGTGAAATGAAATGTTTTTCAGTCCGTCTCTTCCGCCTGTGTGAGTGTGTCATCAGGAGCATTCTTAACATTCCACCTGTTTGTATCGCGGCTACACAACTGCTAATTAAATTTCCTGCCACAAACAGCAGACACGGCAGTGACATTTGCATCACAATAACTGACCCCCCTCCTCTCTCTTTTCAGGCAGGGATAGTAGCGGCCCCCACTCTCCCCCAGCACTTTTCCTTTCTATTGTAGAGTTTAGACTATTTTGTTAAGAGATGTTTATTTGGCTTAAAACAGGACTTCTGTCAGTGAAAACCTGCTACAAACTAATTAGTAGAACCATGACTAGGACCTAAATAGAGCTAGATGGGAGCAGATTAGCAAACATCTTGACTCCGACTGTAATTTTGAATGTAATTTGCTTGGTCTGCAACACAACTTTGCAGAAACACTTTATTCGGGAGCCTTGGCAAGGAACAGGAGCAGAAAATGTGATTTAACAGGTGGAAACAATCCTGTTCCAGTCTCACCGTGGTTTACCTTGAAGTGCAACCCGATCCTGATCTTTGAGAATCCTCTTGTCTCACTCATTAGCTTTAAAAGAGAGCAAATGTTAATGTGGCATTGTTTAATAAAATGGAGGGGCAGCTTAAAAACAGCATTGTATGTCAATCATTTCTTCTTCTAAGAATTAAGTGTGCTGCAATTTTCATCCAGGGCAGCACAGATTAGTGGGATCTAATCTAGATTTACAATGTAGGTAGTCTAGAAGGAAAGAAAACTGTTTTAATAATAACTGTAAAAAATCATTACAAAGCCTACAAAACATAACCAGATGTAGGGATATATTGGATTTTCGCAGTAGTAGAATTTACCGGTTACTCTTTTGTGGCGGTCTGTTTATTAAATAACTAACCCATCATAAATGATAAATGTAATCTGTCTCAAATATAGACATTTGCTAACAATGAAACATTTAAAAATCACATCAATCCACTGGACAGTGAGACACAACATGGTAACAAGATTTATGCATAATAGTGATTGTTAATGATCAGCGGATAGTATTGAATGCTGCTGAGGTTACTTCACTAATTTTTCCTGTTTCTCCAACCACTGGATTTTTTTGTCTGAAGAGAGGAACACTTTAAATCTAGACTCACTGTTAAAAACATGAACACTGCGGCTTTAGAAAGAACAATTTGGCCTGAAATAACCCCACAAATATACCTATTTGATGCAGGCTTCTGTATTGATATTGGGTTACATTGAATCACCAATACTATTTTATGTCAAAGAAGTAAAAGATTCTTGACTCTTAGTTTGATAGCCTGGCACTGTATGAATAACAACAACTGGGATCTGTCTCAATATTTCCAGCATTAACTGATGACTCATTGTTTGTGTCAAGTAGTGCTTGTGAAAGCATATTGTAAGTACAGTGTAGTGTCAATGTTGTATCTTTGCGGAGTGAGTCCTTGCCAAGAAGGCCGACTCCTTCAGTGCAGCAAACAGCTTATCTCAGGTTCATCGGTCAAGCTGCCAGCTTTTAAGGTATTCTCAGCAGAATGTGGTTTTCCAGGGAAATAGAAGTCTGAGGGTTGGAGGTTGGATCATAGGAGCACACCTGTTTAAGACAGCAAGTGGAAGTAGATCTAAAGAATATAAGCGTGAGCACTCTTGCTCAGATGCAAGTCTGGGCTAGGTCTAGAAATTGGTGTTAGTGATTGGCTCTGATTAAATGAGCCACTGTGTGAAAACATCGAAGAGACAGCAGTATGCCTCAGGCACAGAGGTTATATTTGCAGTTCTTCCTGTTTGATATTAAGCAGGATTTCTTATGAACATAAGATTATCGGGAATAGCAGGCTGTGGGTAGGGCACCAGTGATAAATACTTGATCTCAGTCCAAGACCCTATTAGATCCTGGATGTCAAAAAGGAACAGTTTTTGAATATTTCTTACCATGACCCTAAATGCTCTATTTCACCTCAAAATAAACTGATTTTATTCATTTCCGTTTGATTGGATTTTTGTGGAATGTGCGGGCATCATAAGGGAAGGTGTGCTCACTTCACCCTGTCGAATTTTGTTAAAGATATCAGAGCCGTAGGAGGTTCTTAACAGAAGTAGTTTTTGTTTCTTAGTTTGAACCAATCATTGACATTATCGTGGGGAAATGACAAAACAGATCGGATTATAAAATAACTGAGCATTTCCCTTCCCCTTTAACTTTCAAGCACTGATCATGATCAATGAGCTGTTGACTCTGGTAAAGTGGTCTCGATTGTATCAACAGTATGGCATCATTTGGACACGACGGACAGATAACTGCGAAACGGAGACACCCACACGTATGACCACAGTCCAATTACATCCCCAGTTGTGATCATCTGCCCACCCATTTCCTATTATTGTTGTTGTTTTCCTGGTTGAATCTCTCAAAAGGAGATTTTCAGTGTTAAAGATGAGGGCTGGCTGTGGGTTGATGGGGGGACAGTGGAAATCTGGAAAGGGTTAGAAGAGGTAGGGCGGGAAGAGGGGGGACTGGCGGATGTTGCTAGTGTAGAGCACTGGCGACCACACAATCTCCATGGCAACCGTTTGATCTCCCCTCTCTGAGGCTGTCGGGCCTGCATCGCACATGGTGACAGAGTGGACAGGTTTTGCTGATGACCAGGGGTGGAGAGGGGAAGGAGGGGGCGCTTGGATCAGAGACAGTGGTCAGTGCCTCTTGTTTCAGCTCTCTCTCTCTCTTTCTCGCTCTCTCTCTCTCTCTCTCACCCCTCTTAAACTCTGCCATCTGCAGACCCCGAGAGCTGCTTTGATTGGATTAGCCATGAATTAATGAGACAGGCTTGAAGAACAGCCTCTGTTGTGGAAATCTCTTATCATATCTTAATTCGCTCTTTGTGTGAGCGCGTGTGCCTGTGTGATCCTATAGGTTTCTTTTAATGAAATCAAAGAAAAAAGGGCTACTGCCTTTTTTTTCAGACCTGCAAATGAAATTGGATTTGCTTTGGAAAATCTCAAACGGGGAAGACACGCTGAAGCTTCAACAGAGACCTGTTGCTCCTCTTGGTACATGTATCGATACAACTACACAGTGATGAACAGATTTCCTGAGTGTACCTCAAAAACACTATATGATTTCCTCAGTCTTGAGTTGTTTTACTTTATAGTAACATAAGCACTGCTGTTACCAAGTGGCTTTATCATCACCTTTACTCAGGAAGCTTTAGGACTCGTCTTGCACTTTTGAGTGTTGTTTTTGGGTGGCAGGACCATAAAACGGCTTTGAACAATGGACTGTTGTGTCTCATATGACTTAAACATTCTTTCCTCTTTTTAGCACCAAGTAGTTAGAAAAACAGAGCACTTCAGTCTGTCCTCCTAAATCAAGTCTGAACCAGCGAAAAGTCTGTACATTTTTACATAACTCTGCCCCCGTGTTCCCTGGTGTCTGGAATTATTAGCTTACATAGTATTTATTGTTGTAAGTTTCTACTTAGCGTGAGATAGAGGGATCAGGTGGGGGGATGGCATTGTTTGGTTTGGGAAGTATTCTGATGGTTGCTCAGCAACAAGCTCCTGGAAACGGGAGTGGACGGTGTTGCCACTAGCAACCGTTGTTGCTCTGCAAACAATGTGGGCTAGTGCAAACATGAGCCAAGACTGTGGGCTTCTGCTTTTAATTGAACATCTGTATGTGTTTTTCTCTGATTGAGCCCTGTTTGAGACAGATCTGTCAGTGACAGATGTTTAAAGCTCGTCTGCACCCTCAACATGATCAACTTAAGTACCACTGACAGTTTCTGAGGCTTTAGGCTTTGAAATGTTTCCCTTCCTGTTTCTGTTCAGTTTTGAGAAACTCAGGTAACTCTTTCAGGAGGAGCTGCGGTTGTAATGTTGTTAAGCACTTGTCTGGGATTTGGGTAAATGAAAACAGGCTTACTGAACTGCCATGAAAAGTGATTTGTGTCTGTCTGTCTGTGTGTGTGAAGTTGTCTCCGAGTTGGAGTCGGAAAGGTTTGGGTTTTGAACAGCAGCCCGGCGTCCACAGAAGCAGTTTTGCAGCAGTGTGCTATGTCTCCTGCTGTGGTCTACCTTTGTGCCTTTCAGAGCTGCTTGTGGGGAATGTGTGTGGCTTTTAACCTTCCCTGAACAAGAAGCAGAAAGACTCTGTGTGCACTCTCTCCTGACTTTTCCTACCTAACAATTCGGCACACTTCACCATACCTATTAGAGCTGGCACTTTAATTGAGCTTTAATGGATGAAAAGTAGCCAGTCAGTACTTTCTTATTCCTCCTCCATTGCACCACAACACCCGCTCCCCAGAGGTGTGGAGAAGCCCTCGGGCATCTGTCACTTCCTCTAGTGAAAAATGACAAGTCTGAAGATAAATGAAGGGACTCTTGCAAGTGTATTTATAACCTTAGTGACACAACATAGACAAATTCCTCTCTGTAGAAAGTTTCTCGAGCACTGCAGCGACTCGTGAAAGGTTCGCTCTGAGTTGGTGCTGTTTTGATAAAAGTCCCGAGGTACATGAAAGAAAAAATCACTTTGTATGAGAACTTTTCATATGAGAAAGTGCCACTTCTGCCCTTTGTTAACAAACACATTGAAAACCACCCAAGAGAGGTTAATCGAGGTAATAAAATATATCCTGTGCTTGGACCATGTGTGTGTCTGAGGATTAACACATATCAGAAATTTCAACATAGGCCTCCTTCACTCAGACTATTAGTCATGTAGCCAGAGTAGTGTGTCCTTGCCTGTGGCAAAATCACAGCACATGGAAAATGCCAGTGGTGGCACACCCAAATCTGTTGTTTTTTTCTGTCTTAAAGGTACACTCTCTGTTTTTTCAGAGGGAAGTTTCAATAGTGCCTTTAAGACTTTTTTTTTCTAAACTTGAGTGTTTTTGTTGTACAAAGCTTAAAACAAGTGGAAATCCGAATTGTTATTTTAGCAGTCAGCAGAAAACTATTTTTAGTTCAGGATATGTGTAGCAAGGGTAACCCGTTCAGTATCTTATCTGTTTTATTGGATTATTTCCTTTTTAATCGAACAGATCAAAGGTGTACCCACTTTGTATTTTCTTTTAGTTTGATTGCGTAACAGAGAAAGAGGACTGCTGCTGTTTTTGACTTGTCTCTACAGTAATAAAAAGTGAAAGTGTCTGATTTCCTGTAAATCCATGTAAGGCAGCCTTCAACAAAATCCTAATCCTTGTGAGAGAGAAAAAAAGAGAACCACAAATCTCTACTCTCGAGTCAGGATTACAGCTATGTGCAGAAATCTGGAGGGAAACTTTGGTTTAGTACCATTTTCTCTTATTATCTTCTGCTGTGTGGAGGAACTTCATGATTATAGGTTGCAAGGATTTGGTGGTATTGTCCGTGATAGCTTCAACATGCTGCGTTTAATAGCAACATTTACGGCGGTTTTATAAATGAGTGGTTTTCCTCTTGTATCATCTGTCTTTAACATGGCCGCAAAGGAGGATGGTACTTTTATTTTGGTGTTTGCACAACATTTATGAAGGAAGTCTGGTTTGGTTACCGGTAAATGTATTTCCTCTTTCTGTCACCCACTAGGTTTTCTTGATTCTGACTTATTTCTCCTTTGACTCACGTGTCTTTTTTTTTTTTTTGTAACATGTGACTGAATTAAGAAGACACATTTTACTCACTATGGCCAATGCAATAGTTTCATAAATGTCTTTTTTGGACTGAATTGACTCAAATCAAGCAGCCCTGTCAGAAAGTTATGATTCAGTTGAAATAGCACTTCTGCACCTGTTGCTTACTGCCGCCAAAATCCTATTTGTGCAATCTCTTTTAATAAAGTCAAGTAACATTTTAGATCCTGTCGTGTGTTATTGCTAATCATGGTGTGTCTGGAGCAGGTTGCGTCTTGCTTTAATGCTCCTGATGAACACCGCTCTCCTGTCATGCAACTGACTTTTCCTGCTACTCTTGGATCCCTGCCTTCGACCGAAGCCTGCTCATCAATTCAACCCACCCCCCAACTGTGCCGTATCTCTCTCTCGCTCTCTCCCTTATTCTAACCCTCCTCCCCCTCACACTCCAAAGTTCCTGTGCAAGAGCTTCATAAAGGGGGCGAGGGAGGGCGGAGGAGTGAACAGAAGAGGAGAGTAGAGGAGAGGGGGTTGAGTCGGGGGTGGTCGTCATGGATTCCTCACCATAGCAACCGACAAACGTTTACAAAGCATTGAGGAATTTCCTCATATCAGCTGGATTATTGGAGCCCTATGAGAACAGTTCTGGTTTGAAACAAATGCTGGATATCATCAGGGTCCTGGCAGGGACCGGAGCCCCACTGCCATTTTCATCTTTTTTTTTTTTTTAAAGGAGAGAGTGGGGAAGTTGTTTTTTTATCTGCTTACTCCCCCTTGCAGGTCCATTCTTCTCTTGTCCCTGCCTTACTCCCGCTCTTTCCCTTTCTGTCCTTTTTTTTTTTTTGTGAGAGCTTTTGTGTAACTCCATTTTTAGCTCCCCTTTGCTATGCTGTGCACATTGTCACCCAGTGGAAAGCCGAGTGGCAGCGGTGGGTTTGGTCCTCAGGAAGCAGTTCGGTCCTGCTGGTAACTTGAACTCATGTACTGTAACTTTCCCACCTGGGCCTGATCTGTCAGCAGGACCTGCAGTATTGATGTAAATCTCTTGGGCTGCTTATTTTGCTGTTGATTAAGTCCAAAGGTGATCCAAGAGCTTTACTGCCTCAGCTCGACTTAAAACAGCCAGGAACCCCCTGAAGGGTGATGAATTCACTTATTGCTTGAAAAGGAAAGGAGTGAGCCAGAGGAGCATTCATTATCAGTTACAGTGTCCACACTTAGAGACCTTATTATTTTCTGCCAAACTTTACAACTACTTGTAAAAGTATTTTTTCCAACTCCCTCCTGCTGATGTCTGTTTTCTTTTCTCCTTCTTCTTGTCTCCTAAAACCCAGCATGCAGAGCTCAGAGGGAGGGTCAGACACCACGACCAGCGTGGCAGCGCTGCGGACGTCATCATCAGCTCAGGCCCCTGTGGTACAGCCTGTCCCAGCCTCCCAGCAGGTAGGGACTACGTCTTCCCAGCTGTAATGACAGGACAAATGTAGAAACGCTGTAATAAATGCTCCATCCTTATTTCTCTTTTTCAGTTTAGCATTAAAATTCTAGTTATTCAAGAAACCAAGCTTGATGTGGCGTCCAGAAGGAACACCAGATCCCTTCCTGGACGCACTCATATGTCGTCAATCCAATCGATCACTGATGAGAAGCCAAGGCTTTGACCCAATCTCTCTGTCAACAGATGCCTCCTATATCTGTTAACCACACTAGATTTAGCATTAAGCACTCCCCTGCCTGTGTACATCTGCTTTACTTCAGCCGTCTCAGGTTGTAGAAGACAATGCTTTAAAGAGAACACATGGAACGCTTTCTAAAAAAAGCCCCTCAAACTTTATTGTCTGTAATCAGAGAAGTACCCTGAGAAAATACCCACTAAAATCCGTCAGCACTAGCTTAAGTCTTAAGCCTCAAGGGGGGACATTTGTTTACGTGTTTGGCCGTGTTGTCGACTGTCATGTGTTTACAATGTCGTGTATGTGTGTGATTGTGTGTGCATACCCATGTAATTGAGTTATGTCTTGTATCCACACAGAGGGTGCTGGTTCAGGCCACAGGCTCAGCTCAGAAGGGAGGACAAGTACAGCAGCATTCAGTACCCAGGGTTCAACAGGTCCCTCAGCAGGTACACAGTACTATACATACTTGTACAGTGCTGTGAACATATTTGTACACCCCTTGAGAATAAAAGTAATTCATAAGTTCCCTTTACTGAGCATGTTATATTTTTCAATAATGCAACACCAGCAGTGGTTTTGTTTCTATGAATCCAAATCAGCAGAGTCTGTTATTACAGAGGGCGAAACCTTCTTTGATCCTGGAGCCTTTTTTAACTTTAAAAGATAAATAAACTGGAAAAAAAAAACACATTCTTGGTAAAATTAAGTTTTAAGTCTGGGGTGTTGATGTTTAGCCTTTGATTAGTATGTTTTAAACGATGAATAATGATGTCAGACATGGCTCCCTACTTAATTCACTAATAGCTGCTCATCTAGGGCGTGTGCCAAATATTTCCCTCCGCTCCTCTCAAGTGTTAAAAAATATCTTTCTGTGGCTGAGCCTGGCCCACTGCCTCCATACATGAGTGTCATAAAAAGATCTGTAAAAGCTGTGTGAATTATCTGATAAACACTAGACTTGGTTGGTTATTGAATGGTGGTTATATAGTGTATATTTTGAAATCTAAGCTTTTATTATAATGTGTTGTATTGTATGTGATGTAAATTTTGAGCCAAGAACAATGATTCTTGGGGACTTGAACCAGATCCCAACACAAATCTGTGTGATGATGTCTAGTTTCTAACAGTGACTGGAAGCAGACCTGACTGTCTGCTGTTACCTCATCTCATTAATCCGGGCCGTAGCAGACCTCAGCATCATCTAACAGTAGATGGACGATTAATGTACCTCTCTTTAACATTCTCGAGCGTCACCATTGCAAACATTACAGGCTGTGATGTTTGTTCAAATGTGCTTGACTGTATTAAACCATGATCCAGTTAAAAATAATTCAGCTTTTCATGAGATCTTACATTTCTACCTCAATGTGGGAACTGTTCCCTTTTAAGAACTCGCATGAATAATGTAAGTCAGTTCACTGTAAAGAACTTTGACTAGAAGTTTTCCAAGAATAGAAGCAAAAATAACAAGTTTTCCTTCTTCCTGTTTGTCTCTTTGTACACAGGTGCAACAGGTGCAACATGTTTACCCATCCCAGGTCCAATATGTAGGAGAGAGTGGAGAGGCTGTTTACACTAATGGAACTATGTAAGCCAATGTATATTACACTGTTTACAAAGCTGAATTTGTGTAGTTCATGTATTTTTGATGTTTAAAAAAAATTATTGAAGAAAGGTAGTATAGCCAAAAAGATACAAACGCATAAATATGATAACTTTGACTCACATTTCTAGATTAACATTGTTTGGTCTACACATATTTATCCTTTTTCCATTATTTGTGTGTCATTAAACTTGAATTTACCACAGTAAAAAAGGAGCTGAAGTGCTTAAAATGTACATATTTTGTGCTTTTAAAACCACACAGACACAGCACCATGCATGAAATTATGCTCCACTTTGAAATCATTGTTGTTCAGTTGAATTATGTATGAATCAGTACTGAAT
The DNA here is from genome assembly GCA_962446985.1 of Xyrichtys novacula. Classification (NCBI taxonomy): domain Eukaryota; kingdom Metazoa; phylum Chordata; class Actinopteri; order Labriformes; family Labridae; genus Xyrichtys; species Xyrichtys novacula. Next base: position 29,320,869 of record OY660870.1, read on the forward strand.
AAATAGCCTAATGACAGTCCACTTTACTCATCATTTCACTGCTTTTAAAGTGTCTCAAATCAAAATCTTCTAATAAAGCTAAAGTGTTCTCAAAATGTTTGATTCAACTCTGGCAATACTGAGTATTTCACATCACACCATCAGTTCTACAGGTGTGTATGAAAACAGCTTCAGTTTAACACAGAGGAAAACTGTAAAGCATCGCCTTGAACAACATTACTGTATGTTAATTACGATAATCTCTCCACAGTCGGACTGCTTACTCCTACAACCCCGACACTCAGCTGTACGGGCAGAGCGGCGTAGGAACCTACTTTGACTCACAGGCCGGCGGAGCTCATGTCACCACCGTGGTCTCCTCTGCCAGCGGCGGGGTGCCCTCTCACGGCATGGTGGGCATCGCAATGGACGTGGGCAGCAGTCACATCATCTCCAGCGGGAGCACCTACCTGATCCATGGAGGAAACATGGAAGGCAGCCGCAACCACATATCACATTCATCACGCTCCTCCTCAGCTATGGTGAGCTACACTTGGACTGGCGTTTATGTGATACTCTGGAGAACCTCTTTGAGTAGGATGAGATCATTTGGCCTGCAACATATGGAACAAGAGTTTTTTAGTTTCTACAGACAGAAGATGACTTCTCCAGTATACTCTGAGAAACTGTTTTGCTAAATTTAGGGAGTCACAATTCAGGGTTTGAATCTTTTAAAGTTCATGCATAAGTTGTACCTACTAACTCAGTAGATGTGGCTATCTGAGCAGAGATCCCCTCTCCCACAAAGTGTAGGGAGATGCAAACAAGTGCTAGCTGTCATCACTGCTACCCGAGCCTGTGTCCAGACTGTCCATGCTGTGGGACAGGCTTTAAATTTAGGGAGAGACATGCAGTGTGTACAGCAACCTGAGTTGGGGGCCTCCCAGCTCTGCTGTAACACACAGGGAACAGAGTGCCCGCAGAATCGGGACACTGGCTTAAATAATTCAGCACTGCCTTGTTTCAGAGGTTTTCACAGGCACTTGAGCGCCCTGTAAAACAAAGCAACCCCTGGGGCTCATTACCATTTGGCCATGAGCCCTCGGGAGCCTTCTTAAGGCTTGGATCGCTGCCTGCCTCTTTTTCCTTTTCTTCTGCGTCTCCAGTTTGGCTGCAACACCACATATCTTTTTCTTTTTTGACTTGATTTTCCTCCACAGCTCAGCAGAACGGCCCTGGTTTTGTCGTTCTCTTTGCCGGCCAGTTGGACTCGATATACTTCTGTTGTCCAAGACTGACTAATATGCCAGTGTATTTAAGACCATGACACTGTTGCTAATAGCAGAGTAAAAACTTTCTATGTTATATTTTCACATGTTCAAATTTTACTTCTCTATATCTATTATTGATCAGTTTAGCGGTAGGGCTGAGGTGGGGTTAGGCTGACCTCAGAGTCTCCAGACTTGACGTGACCTGTGCCCCTGTTTGTAGATCCTATTTGCATACATCAGAGTGTCTGACAGCAAACTTTCACTGAGCAGCTTAACCCTATGAATCCCTTGATTTGCATGCTTTTGTCAGCCGATAATGGATTTGGCTGCAACACTGACTGATTTTAATGGAAATGCAAAGATCTGGCTGCCTGCTAACAGTCTTATTTCCTTTTATTTTTGTCTCTGTGGTTTTTTTGTTTTGTTTTTTGTTTTGTTATATTCTCCTGCTTACGTCTTTCTCTCTCTCTCTCTCTTTTTTTTTCATCCCTCTCACCCTCTTGCCTCCTCCCTCTTCTGTGTCCACTTTTTTGCATGCCTCCTCTGTCTTTAGCTTGAAATGGCGATTGAAAACCTCCAAAAGTCTGAAGGAATTGCAAGTCACAAAAGCAGCCTGCTCAACAGCCATGTAAGTCAACCGGGAACTTTCTTCGTAAAGGACACTAGAAAGAAAAAAAAATTGAAAATCAAAAGTTGAACTGATGGAAAGATGTTAAACTTGTGCTTTGCAAAGTTTAACACACTTCCTACTCTGCTGGCTTTGTCTACCTGCTGTGCTGTCACAATGCTGCGCTTTGTTGCCTCAATAAGTTTCCCTCCTTGATCTTAACATTTCATTGGCTGTTCCCCTTTTTGCTTAAACGCACATCTTCAGTATATTTCTTAACACTCTGCATGGACTTTTGTGAATGATTTCCCTGACTTCTGTTTGGTTGACCCCTGACTCCTTTAGACCAAGACATGACACTAATGTCCAAAAACCTGAATGCATTTTGCTGTGTAGATTCTCTCCCTACACTCCAACTCTATAATCTCCTCTGTCATCACACAGTTATCACACGGCTCATAAGAATACTTCATAAGTACCTGATTTGCATCTGGTATTTTAAGCTTTTTATGTAAATTCTTTATGATTGTGCTGCTACAGAGAGAACTCTGACTTATCCGAGATTCATCAGATGGAATAAAGAGCTCTTCAAAAGTTTAATCAACCTTTTTTTATGCTGTAGTTACTGACCGTTTAAGTCAAATGTAAAAAAAATAAAGTTTAAATGTAGCCACAGTAGGAGTTTGAAGGAGCTGCAATGCCTGTCTGATGTTTAACCTCATGAAGTATAAAGTCATTTCATGTGTGTTGTGACTCTTGACGTGATAACAGGAGGCTGTACTCGTCCTGATTTCTTTCAAGGTTGACTATGTTTACAGACTGATTGTCAGACTGTTTCTCCTTCTGTGTGCTTTTAGCTGCAGTGGCTGCTGGATAACTACGAGACAGCGGAGGGAGTGAGCCTGCCCCGCTGCTCCCTGTACAACCATTACCTGCGGCACTGTCAGGAACAGAAGCTAGATCCGGTCAACGCAGCCTCCTTTGGCAAGCTCATCCGCTCTGTCTTCATGGGCCTGAGGACCCGCCGCCTCGGCACCAGGTACAAACAGGAGGAAGTTGTTGCTGATGCCGATAACAGTAATCATGTAACAGTTATAGATGTGATGAGCGTGATGGAGCTCATAGGCATTGGAGTCTCGCTGATGGAAGAGGATAATGATAGTGATTACACTGATGGAAAATCTGCTCCTCCTCACTTGTTTCTGGCTTGTCTCTCACTGATTCTACTAGAGGCAACTCTAAGTATCATTACTACGGCATCCGGGTGAAGCCAGACTCTCCGCTCAACCGGCTGCAGGAAGACACACAGTACATGGCCATGAGGCAGCAGCCAGTCCACCAGAAACAGAGGTCAGCACTCTCTCCCACACATGTGCTCCATTGTTTTCCTCTCAACATGAAGACGTTTTCCAGTTTCTTTAAGTTTTTTTCTTGTAGCTTCAGGTTCTGATTTATACTTACTAAACTGAGGCAAACTGTTTGCATGGACTGACATCTATTACACAAGAAAAATGTTATTTTCCTCACATGAAGTTCTCTTTGCTTTGACTGAAGTTGTATTAACCTTTGCACTTTTTTTATGAGAATGAAAACCAGAATAGCCCAAGCCATTAACAGTTCTTTGGTCCTTAACCCTTCCTTCTTGGTTCTTTTTAATCCAGCTAATATCCGTGTCTCTTAACTGTGTCCATAGGTTCAAACCTCTGCAGAAGGTGGACGGCATGTCTGACAGCCTGTGTGGGAGCTCTCAGCACTGTAACAGCACTCCAGAGCAGTCTGTGGCCGCTCAGAGCCAACATCACCAGCAGTACATAGGTGAACTATCCCCACCTCTTTTTTTCATTTAATCTAAATCTTTCAAGACAGTGTTAGTTTTTCTCTCAGCAGCCAATCAAATTAAAACACACATTGTAAAGTCATTCAAAGATGATCAGATTGGTCAAATTAACCTTAGTTAAAGGAAATGTGTTTTTGTGTTGACATGTACTTAATGATCCGCCCACACTGTGTTCTGTCCCGTGGCCTCTCTTTGTGTGTGTGAGTGTGTGTTTGTGTGAGTAATATGAGTGACACCTGTCTCTATTTTTGCTTTGAAATGTATGCAGATACGTCTCACTCCTTGCCCCCTTTCCCATCACCTGACTTGGGCACCCAGCCGCTGCCTGAGCGCATCAACATGAATGACATCAAGAAGCTGCAGACGCTCTACAGAGACCACTGTGAGGTACATCATATCCCAGTACCACTCTCTTTTATTACACCCGAATGAGCTTAGGAAGGTTTAGACAAATATATGATGTCTGCCGGCCTGCCATGCAGTCCAATCAATATGGTTGTCATTCAAGCTACTAGAGGTGGGAGAAAAAAATCGATACAGCATAGTATCGCAATATTTTGTCTGATGATATATCGAATCATCCCATTGACCAGGTACAGATTTCCCTTCAAATTAATTGCTAATATGAAGTCAAATCTATAATAATGGAAAAAATAAAATCAACTGTTTGTCCAGTGGGGTTGGCGGAGGTGACATCATAGAGTGGGAGAAAGGTAGTACAACAAATATATATTAGGTTTGCAAGATGTGCTACAAGAAAATTAAAAACCGTGTGAATAACGTTAACATGAAGGAAAGACAAATGCTTAATAAGCTAAACAGCTGGAAAATGTGTATGAATTGCAATATATGGTAAAACAATACTCACAAAATATTTGCAAAATGTAAAAAATCGCAATAATATAGTATTGTGGCCCAAGTATCGAAATAATATCGTATCATGGCCCAAGTATTGTGATAACATCGTATCGTCACCCAAGTATCGCAATAATATCATATCGTGGGGCCACAATAATATTGTATCATGGCTCAAGTATCATAATAATATCATATCATGGCCCAAGTATCGCGATAATATCATATCGTGGCCCAAGAATCACGATGGCCCAAGTATCACGATAATATTGTACCGTGGCCCAAGTATCACGATAATATTGTATCGTGGCCCCAAGTATCACGAAAATATCGTATTGTGGCCCAAGTATCACGATTATATTGTATCATGACCCAAGTATCATGATAATATCATATCACTGCCCAAGTATCGCGATAATATCATATCGTGGCCCAAGTACGCGATAATATCGTATCGTGGGGCCATTGTTGATTCTCACCCCTACAATCTACACTGACTTTTTGTGGGATAAGTGAACAATATGAAAAAAAAAAAACTTCTTAAAACAGGAGACAGAATAAAAGTAGTCAACAGGTGGAGCGTCTTTTATGAATATAATGGAAAACGTACAGTATGTAGGTGTAAAAATAACCTTCAAACATGCTGACAGTGAGAAGTACAGAAATGATATAAGACATTAAAATTTGGGGTCTGCACCAGCAGGAGACCGGCTGTGATTAAAGCAGTGAGGCTCTGGCTTTATCATATTATCCCTGCCCTCCCCTTGTCCAGTCTCACCACACTCCTTTTGTTCCTGCCGTCTTTTCATCTCTGTGCAGCTTTCAAGACATGCCAATTAACCTTTCAGCGCGAGGGGTGGACATCTTGGTGTCTTTGTGGTGGCCTCCCCTCGGGCCTTTGTGTCGCCTTGTCTGTGGACAGGCGCATGGGCTCCTGTCTTTGTCTGCCAGCACATTTCTGTCACTCTCCCAGCTCTCATTGAGTTGTGTGTTTAATGTTTATGCATTTTACTTTTTTTCACTCCTTTTCATGCAGGCCAGTAGTGACCTGTTAACACATTAGCCAAGACTAATTGATATCTATCTTAGTTAAAGTTTCAGTAAAGGTATAAACTGACCGATGCAAAGACTGTATTCCTATATTTTAACTTTTATTCACTTTTATTCGTCTGTTTTCATATAAGGGCTATAAACAGTTCAAGACCCCCTATCAGGCTTGTATTTATTGTTGTCATGGTAACAACAGCCAAATATTCAGACACCAACTGTGCCATAAAATTAATGCTTAAACACAAATGAGTAGGTGTTTAATTAAAGTTCTAAGGGTAATAAATCACACTATAAACTAGTGTGTGTGTGCGCTTGTCTGTCTGAGTGTGCATGTGTCTATTCTTCTCCACACTTTCTCATTTTCTTTTTCTTTCTTTCTTTCTTTCTTTTCTTTAAGACATGTTGTTTTCCCTATGTCGTATAAAAACTGGACACAAAAAAGGGAAAAGAAAAAATACCGCTCTTGTTTGGAGGGATGGGGAATTCTCCTTTTTGCTTTGGAGTTCTGTGTTTGACCTGTTGCTCGGGGCGACCATAAACAAGGTTGCCATGGCAATGCCTGGAGAGGAAGCAAAAACATATCATGTGATTGAAGCCTACACTGCTGTGTAACAAGATCCAGCAGCAAGTGTACGTCCTGCCAGATAGAGACAGGAGAGAATCTCCGAGCGCGGTGTGAATCGTATGCTCGCACACCTACAGGCTCGACGCAGAAAAACTCTGACATGTTGGAAAACAGAAAATCAGAGGGGTTTGACCTCTGTCTCTGTGGAGTCAGGCCCATATGCTCTCATCACTCTTTACAGCTCTGATTCTTTCTGTTTTATTCTGATAATTTTGTGCTCGATTTATTCAATCAGCTTCTTTTTGAAACCAGATTACATTTCTCTCTCTCTCTGACTGAAGCCTGAAGCCATTTTTAATCGTTTTAGATCTCCGCCTTACCACAGCTTCCTTTTGAGACCTTGCTGTGTGGTTGTGTGTTTGTTTATACTTTGCTTTCTAAGAGCTTCATACTTCTGAACAGGAAGGAGGAAGTCACATGGGTAGTTCAGGTCTGTGCTTTTCAACTTAAATGAGTCACATGTATTAATCCAGAATTATTTGGACAAGTAAATAAGAGAAAGAGGTAAAATAACACCTAAAAGACTCCAGATGAAGCCTGAACGTGTCCTGTAGGATCCTCCTGATGATTAATGTGCAGGGAGCTGTGTTTGAGCTGGCTCATTGTCTAACCAGGAGGGCCCACAGTGAGCGAGAGCCTGCCTGTAGAAACTTTGTTGTGTGTCTGGTTGCCATGGTTCAGCTCTGTATGTTTTGTCCCCCCATCCTCCTCCCTCCCTCCCTCTCTCTCTTTTCCCTCCTCTCTTCCCTCCCTCTCACCCCCTCCTCCCCCCTTTTGCTGCTCTCCTGCAGGCCACTTTGGATGTGGTGATGAACCTTCAGTTCCACTACATTGAGAAACTCTGGCAGACCTTTTGGTATTCAACACCGCCATCTAGTGACGGCAGCACCACCATCCCCAACAGGTCAGCTCAGTCATTCTACTCTGTCGTATTTCTGCTTCATGAAGCCTTACATATAAAAAGAGTCAAAGTCTAACCCCCTTCTTATCTGACTGTCTGAACTTAATGTGCTTGTAACAGTGTACAGTCTTTGCTGATGTGTATTTCTTTGTGTCCCTCTGCCTGTGTAGCGATGATGACCTGGAGGGTGTGATTCCCAGAGAGAAGCTGGTAGCTTTGTGTAAATATGAACCAGTCAGACTATGGATGAGGAGCTGTGATCACATCCTGTACCAGGCTCTGGTGGAGATCCTCATCCCTGATGTTCTGCGCCCCGTCCCCAGTTAGTACCTCTGCTTTTTTTAATAAATAAATTATGAACGATACCACAGCTTTACTACTGGATTGTACCGCTTGGCTTTGAATGTCTCATATATTTTAGTTATTTTCCATTTTAACACATATTGTACAGTAAACTTTATAATGCTCTATTTTGGGCATATGTTCTGCAGAGATTCTAAGTGAGTAAATAGTAGGAGTGGGAAAACCGAGAGCATCAGAATCAGAGATGAGCGGCAGCTTCAGATCATTGAAAAATCCATAAAAGATCAGGACCAGCTGCTGTTTGATGTTTTGCAACAGTTAGATGAAACAAGGATTTTATGTTGATTAACTGAAGGTGATGTCATGCATTTTGATTCAGTGCCACTTTAAAAAGACAGCTAAAGGGTCGTGTAGTGAAAAGAACTGGGTTTCTAGAGCATGCCGGGTCAGGTGGAGTCAATCCATGCAGAAGAATGGCTTGATACTTGACTGGTTTTAGTCTAGATTGTCCTTCCATCACCTGGTTTCAGGTCAACTATCTTACACCAATATCCAACAATAGCTTGCTGTTCTTTGAAACTTACGAAATATCAAAAATCAGTCCTTTTCTGCTCAGTTTTCACCTCAATCAGCAGTATTAAGGGATTTTGCAATCAGTGCTTACTCAGGACTTCTGTAATCTTCTGTATGGTTGACCCCTTTCCTAAACTCGTCTAATACTTTGGGACTTGATCCAGATCTGATGGTAGTTCAGCCACTTTGTAATCCAGGCTGTTCTGTTTCTTCAGGCACTCTCACTCAGGCCATCCGTAACTTTGCCAAGAGTCTGGAGGGCTGGCTGACCAACGCCATGACCAACTTTCCACAAGAGATTATCCGCACCAAGGTAACTAGAGGACATACATGGAGAGAGACGGAATCGAAATCATGTTTGGGTGTAAAAATGTGAATTAAGATCCTGAAACGTGAGTCTGGGGAGTTAATAATGTGATCATTCGTGACATTTTCAAACACCTCCAACCTTTGCAGTCTCCTGTAGAGTCATATGTCACTGCACAGTACCTGCCGCCTCTTCAGTGGTATTTAACTTATTGATTAGAGCGATGCAATAAATATTAATCATGGTTATGTAGCTACTTAATATGAAGCTGACTGAAACCCTTTACGTAACAGCTTTCTGGGATGGTTTAGGGAGAATGAGGGTGTCTAAAACTGGGTGCTTAACCCTAACCTGACATGCTTAGATTATTGAAATCTAAAATCTAAAAACATAAAGTGCTTAATGCTGAGTATTTCTGCTGTGTCCTCTTGTTCTCTTCATGATGTAGGTGGCTGTTGTAAGTGCGTTCGCCCAGACACTGAGACGTTACACCAGTCTGAACCACCTGGCTCAAGCAGCCCGCGCCGTCCTCCAGAACACGTCTCAGATCAACCAGATGCTCTCCGATCTGAACCGCGTCGACTTCGCTAACGTCCAGGTAAATCTGTCGGATTGATTGCTCGGTGATCTTGCTTTGACACTAACCGGGAGTGTCGCCCACTGTCCAGACGGTGTTGTTAGGTTTCTTGCTGACTGGGTTTGGGTGCGTTTGTTTTGTCGTTTAGGAGCAAGCGTCGTGGGTGTGTCAGTGTGATGAGAGCGTGGTCCAGCGTCTGGAGCAAGACTTCAAGGTCACCCTGCAACAGCAGAGCTCTCTGGACCAGTGGGCCACCTGGCTCGACAATGTGGTCTCTCAGGTCCTGAAGCCCCATCAGGGCAGCCCCAGCTTTCCCAAAGCAGCACGTCAGTTCCTGCTTAAGTGGTCTTTCTACAGGTATGAGTCTGGTGATTCCATCTATCCTCCTCCCTGTAGCTTCAACTCGGTCTCCAAACAAAACTTCATGTTGAATCTGTTTTTGTTTCTGTCTCCCCTGCAGCTCCATGGTGATCAGAGACCTGACCCTGCGCAGTGCAGCCAGTTTCGGGTCTTTCCACCTGATCCGCCTTCTGTATGATGAGTATATGTTTTACCTGGTGGAACATCGTGTGGCTCAGGCTACTGGAGAAACCCCTATTGCTGTCATGGGAGAGGTAAGAGAGGAGAAGAAGCAGCTACAGTTGTTGAAAACACATGTTGAGGACGGTGGTGGAAATATAAACTCGTCTGTTCTCATTCACAGTTCAGTGACCTGAGCTCGATGATGCCATCACTCATGGAGAAGGGTAAGCCTTTAAAGCGAATACTTCTAGTTTTGGTTGTGTTGGAATCATGTTCCTTTTGGTTTTCTGGGACGTTCAAAAAATCCAGGTCTGTTTATTTTCTCTTAAAAAACAGCCTCTAAAAAGACAAAACCCTCCATACAGGAAAAATAGTTGCTTTATGTCCTTTCGTAAAGTAGAAATAAATGTTTATTGTCGTTTCACACCGAGCTGTTTCTGTCCCCCTTCCTGCTCTTGACATTAGCCTGAACTCTCGTCCTCCATCTCTCTCCCCGAATCATTAGACGCATCCTTCTCTGACGAGATGAGTGACCTAGGCAGTGACGCCGATACCTCCAGAGGGCCGACTGAACCGGCTGTGAAGAGAGAGAGGATTGAAATGAGTCACCCTCTGCAGGAGATGGGAGTCTGAGCGGGGCCCCTACTGAGAGCCGCAGGGACCAGCATCCTCTCCCTGAAGATAAGGTGACCCTGAAGTTTCTTTAGGGTCTCTTGAGGGACACGGAGGGGCACGCACACTGCGTCCCTCTGCAGTCAGAGTGTGCAATGTACATAAAGAAGAAGAAAGTAGCAGTGTCAGTCCTCCCCTCACTAAACAGATGGTGATGTTTCTCCTCAGAAGCTCACTCATTGTTGTTGTTTTGTTTGTTTGTTTTTTTACTCACAGGGGTGTAACACGGGCCTGATTTTCTTTTTGTTTCCGTTCCAACTGTGAATGACTTTGTGCAGTACCTTTATATCCGATGTGTAACTTTGAGTGGTGGTGTGTGCCGTTTCTGTGATTCTACTCCTCTCTTATTTTTAACTAGCTGTGCCATAGTGTCATTTGAGTGCCTTAGATCGCTAACTTAAAAAAAAAAAAAGAAACCACCACTACAGATGTCTTTCTGTCCCTCAGCTGTGCCTCGACCGCAGTTTGAATGTATCGTCTCCAAACCTCAACACATTTGAAGCACCTTTTAACGTAGATTTGGTGTAGATGTGTACTCTCCTTGTTGCCTCTGCTGCAGTGTGCAGCTCTTTCACACACGCACATACAAAAAACAACAACAAACATGCAACCTACTGACCCAAAGGACCTTTCACCCCCCACGAGTCGACCCCACCAGCTTAGCCACGGTCAGGAAGGCAGGGAACTCAGTACGTTACCTGTGTGAGAAATGTTGGTGTTGTTTACCTCAATAGATTCTGATGCTGTGCTCCTTTTAGCTCAGATGGCGAGTATTCAAGATGTAGCCACTGTTAACAGCTTGTGTCACCAACTCCTCTTTCCTTTCATGTATATATTACTCCTGGAGCAGTTCAGCTGCTTCTCTGTGTGCTGTAAGGAAGCATTCAGAGAGTTTGAACCTAGACTACCGTATTTTTCGCACTATAAGGCGCACCATCGATTCGAATTCGATGCGCATTAAGCCAAACAAAGTAATCATATAAGTCAAACTTTATTAACTCATTCAATAACTCCGTGAGGCTACGGTAGCTGCAGAGCTCTGACAAGCCAAACAGATTTTAAGTGCGCCTTTTAGTGCGAATAATACGGTAATCAGCCAAATGGAGGTAGGGTGTAAAAATCTGAACTGGAATTCTGATCATTTCCTGATTCAAAAGAGAAATTGTTGCATAGTTGATCATCTGATCAGTACATGTTGGATCATATGGACCTGTAAAACCAAACTCGTATAATAAATAGGATTTCTTTAGCGTCTGAGCTGGCACACGCTCCCAGACTTCAGATACTTGACCTCATGCTGTTTCTCAGATAAGTCTTATGTTATGTTTGGGTTAGATAGGAAAATACAGTGCGTTATATGGAGAATATGTCCATAATAAATTATATATATATAAATATATATCTTTGTATGATGTAGGAAGTGTGTGCTCTGTGGCCTTCGCCTGGTCTCACACTGTTTCAGAAGAAGAAAAAAAATCAATCTTTGATGTAATTCACTTGACCAGAAGTTGTGATCGATTTGTGTCCAATCTCAAATGTTCAGAGTTTGAAACTGAAACGTTTCTGTGGTGCTGCTGCTGCTCCACCGCAGTGACTGTCGAAAAAGCATCAGAAGTGAAATCTCTATTTATATCAGCTGATCTGATTTGATTGACATCTGCTTTGTGTTGAAATCTATTTGGTTGATTTATTTCTCTCCTCCTCCACTTCCTTGTTTCCCTCCTTGGATGATTTTGTCGTAGTGATGGAAGTCCTCGAGTTTCGAGTTATTTAAGGCTTTTTTTTTTTTTTTTTGTAACTTGTGCCTGTCACAGTAATTTGCCTTTAAGTGCTTTGGAAGACTAAGTAATTTCTTTGTGTACTTTGTAATGTTTTGTAAGACTGTTTTAGATTTTTTGGGCGGAGGATTATTTTTTAATGAATAGATTTGGTTCTTCTTACAAGTATACTGAACCCTTATTTTTGTGTACTTTTAAACCTGTTCTTGACTACACTTTAACTAGCCTAAGGACAGATGATGTCTGTAATAAACTGCATAGTTCAGCTGTATTTTGTACTTGGTCACAATGTGTAATAAATTGTTGTAAAGCAAAAAGGTTTGAGAACATTTATTCTTATCAAATGTGAACATCACAAACAGCAGATTTACAAACATTTCAGGGTTTTTTCTTTAGGTTAAGTACAACGAATTCTCAATTTTTCTTTCAAACTGTATTTACATAAATTAAAAATCCTAGCCCCATAGGCAGCTTATTTCCAGACAGCTGTATTTAACTTAAACATTTCCTTTTTTCTGCTGTAGGTTAAGAGCAGTCCTGACATCTACTTTTCAGTTTCAGAACACGATGAAATGATTCAGTAGAAAAAGTGAGTGAGTGTACAACACACAACTTAAATTAGAGGAAAAGAGGAAGAAGGAAAGGCTTGGTCCTAAAACAGCAGGACACCATCAGAAGTAAGTGCACATTGTCCTTCAGGCAGAGTAAAGGTGCCCCGTCTCCGTTTTTTTTATGTCCTACCACCAATCGTCTCTTCAGCTCCGTCACAGGACTTAGAAAGGGTGCAAAGGTTTCTGAACCAGCAGCAGGGACGATCCTCTACAAGATTCACAAGGAGCAGCCTGCCATGTACTTCCCTGTCAAACACAACGTGGCAAAAGATGAGCGGACCAGAAGTTGTTTGTTTCAGAGTAAAAACACTTCTGTAACTGAATGATATTTAAACTGTGCAAAATCAACGCTTCAAGGTGTCAGAAATCAAAGCCTCACCTGTGGCGAATCTCTTCTTCACGAGTGACATGCGGTAGCGGCTGCCCACCAGCTCCACATCGATGCCTGACAGGGAGGCCCCGGAGCCCACGAACTGAACAGCCAGGCTGGGTGGAGGGCCGCGGGGGACCTCCAGGCACTGCCAGCTGGCACACAGAGTCCCAGAGCCTGAGATGACACACAAACACAGACGTACAGAAATACAGAATAACTTTACAAAGCAATGCAGAAATATAGAAACTGATGAGTTCGACAGCTAGTATAGGAGCCGTTTAAAATGATTGTTTTTAGCTAAAACCAAGAATGAATGCAAGCTTTACTGAAAGACTTCATCAGTTTTGTTTGCGGTGAAATTGCGCTTAAAAATTGACTTATTTGATCTTATTTTTAGACTTAAAAGATTTTAATTCCTCATGAAAATAACGCTCTAAAATAGTATAAGGTCAGGATTAATTTACCAATTTAACGCAGGCAACTAGACATATCACAGGATGGTGAAAAGGCTGCCTAGGTGGAATTAAATATGTATATGTAGTATATAATATGTAGATATTTAAACAGATCTCTGTAATCTATATAATCAGCTAATTTTTCCATTCATTATTGTCTCTGATTTGCAAGGAAGGGGCAGGATTAGATGAGCTCTTTGCTTCATTCTGTTTATTTTTGACATGTTAGTGTAAATTTATCTTTGACATGCATTTGTTTAGTGTATATATGTATTATTTTGCTCTGTGTTTTTGTTTTTAGTTTTTTTTTTAAGTTGTTGTTCTTGAAGTTTGAGAAAAAAAAAAAAAAACTTGGTTGAAAAGTTAAAGACATCTGAGTTAAATTCAAACAGACAGTTATTACGACACTGATACTCTGTGAATGAAAAAGCAGCTCCAGGTCCAAGAGTAAAATGAAGCAGCGCGCAGAAACAAGAGGAGAAATGATGATGAATTGAGGAGGAACTGCAGAGCGGCCTCATCCAGCTGAAAAATATCTGTGCTGACAGTTTAGGCAGAGTCCTATAAACTAAATTAAGTTTTGATTCAGCCTTTTTAATCAAAAATGACACTTTTAACCTTTTAGTTATTTATATACACTTTGCAGGAAAACAGTTTTTTTCCCCAAATGAGCAGGAAGGAGTTATGGTGACCTTTCAGCGTTTTGTCATCGCACATAAACCAGAAAAACGTTCCTAACTATGAAGGTTTTCAGCCTCAAACATCTCATCCATCACTGTCTGCTATGAATAGTCTCTTCTCCTCCTTTTCTCTGAGCCCACAGCCTCACTCCGAGGTAGTCGTATATCATTAGATGATAAAAAAAAACAAAAAAACGAATGAAATGAGGGAAAGTGTGGGTGTCTGATACAAAGAGGCACTCAGGTGGAGCTCCACTGATTTGCGTTTTCTCATTTTAGGATGAAGTCATCAGCTCTCGAATCTGAGGCTGTGAAGAAGAGCAACAATCTCTCTAAATTCACATAAAAGAGGAACATCTCCGCAGCTCATGTCTTTTTATATGAGTCACATATTCCTTCATTTTGCTCCCTCGAAAGACTGACAACAGCAGCTGTGACATTTAAATGCTAAATCCGCAGTCAAAGACTAACTGTAAGACTTCAATTTAAGCAATTAATAACCATTAATGAACGATTTTCGCTCGCAGAGAAGGAAACGAAGCAGAAAGCTCTAATTTTAGTGAGAAGTCTTCAAACGTAGATCAGCACCTGACAGGCTGACACTTCTCCCTCCTGTATTATTAAACTCTGCCTGATGACGGGGGCTGGAACAGAAAAGTAGAGATTCAGTACGGAGAAAGCTGCAGAGCTCTGACCTTTGCTGTGATTGGTCGGGGAGAGATTGGGAAGCTTCCACAGCAGACGTCGTTCCTCAGCATTCCTGCAAATGAAAAATCAGTCAGCTCAAACTGAATCTTGATCTTCAAAATCCATCAGAGGCAACAGAAAGTCGACAAGCAGCAGGATAGAGGTGATAAATATCGTTATAACGGATCATCGTGTCTCACCAGGAGGCAGGCGGCTGACACTGCAGGTCTGTAGCGGTGTGGTCTAATGGTAGCAGCACCTGGACAGCGGTGAGCTGGGTAGATGGCGCTGTGGCGGGGCAGCAGTGGTAATCCAGAGAGACTCGAGTCACTGTGCCGCTGCGCTGACACTCTGCCGACAGTAAGAGAGGAGCCCGACCCGGGTCCTGTGATGACACCTGAGGAGACAACGGGGAGTTTTTAAGAACTTGTGAGGAGAGAGGTCCATACTTAACATCCTATCAAAATGAATCAGGCCCTCAGAGGGGAAAGGTTAACAACACTTACTCTACGGGCTCCAACTAGACATTTTTAAGTCACCTAAACAACCAAACAGGACTGTGAAATTAGCCGGAAATTACTCCAAAGTTACCTGTCCAATTACTTTGCAATCCACTAGGGCATTTTTGAAACAGAATAATCAGTCCCCAAAAAGGGGGACTGATTGATCAATAGGAGTCAGAGTTGGTAATAAACTTGAAAGGTGGGGTAGGCAGGAGTCCGTTGAAGAAGCATCTTTTTGTGGTGTATATACAAAAAATCTTTTAATATCAGTCAATAGCTATTAGTTATTGATGACATTTGGTAATATAACGATATTGCTGTGTTTTGTTATGTCTGTGAAGTCAACATTTTAAATTTTCAGAGCGCTCCGCTCTTTCTGACTATAAACAAAGCCATTCCCCGCCTCCCCCATCCTGATTGGTTGTGAGGCAGACGCTGCTCCCCTTTGTTGTTCAGGAGCCAAAACAAAGTTAGCATGCTACAATATCGGACAGTAGAAACCAACCAGAAAGTACAGAAAACTGTCTGAATCCTCCTTTGGCCACAACTGCCAACACAAGCAAGAAAACGAACTAATTACCGGCGACTCTGGTGGAATAACGGGCGCTTAAAAAGGAGGTAGACCACCCTGACAAGAGCTAAAAAAAAGCCGGGTCAACACTGATGGGGGACGCTTTGGGATCTTACAGACCTTGTAACCTTTCTGCTGGACATGTAAACCGCTTTAACAAAGTAAGCAAAGTGTAACAGAAGTGTTTCTTGTCAAACGGAACCTGCTACGTGTCGTAGCGCCATCGCTAAACTGTTTCCCTCGGGTCCTGGACTATGTCACTTTATCCTAGTTGTAGAAGTCCTACAAACATTCTGTTTGCTGGTAGTCTGTTGGCGTCTACAGTAGCACCAATGCTGTTTACTTTCACGTTGACTGGGCCCCATTTGTAATTATCTGAAGTATTTATCTGCATTATATCTGAATTTAATTGAAGTGATACGAGCGAGCAGGAGCATCTGTTTGAGGGCGGGGCTTGCTGGAGCAGAGAGGGAGGGGAGAGGAGGAGCTGAGGGGAAAACTGGTTGGGAGGGGTAGAGTTTACATTCAAGATTTCTCCCAAAAACTGGCACTTCCTCAGATCCTGACTACCCCACCTCTAAAAGGTGATGGAGGGTCATTTTACTCCTCACCTGATACTTCAGCAGGCCGACGTTGTAGTACGAGGCCTGAGGGTTGAGTTCAGCCTCCCTCTGCAGGTAGAGCTGCAGGGCCTGCATGTTGAACCAGAAGTCTCTAGTGTCTGGGTCACTCTGAGACGGATCACTGCAGAGGCACGGAGGAAGGGTGGTAAACAGAGCACAGAAAAAAACAAGACAAAACAAAACACAGCTGTGACAAAAACAAACTGACCTGTAAAGCAGCTTCTGGTTTGGCAGGAAGTGATCGATCCTGGAGATGTTGACCAGTCTGAAGCTGAGCACGGGGACGTTGGGGTTGGCTGTGAAAATGCGAGTGATGCCTGCGGGGAAGGACATCGTCAGGTCTCCTGTGATCTTCACAAGACAGCTGGAGAAAAGGAGGAAACACACACAGAGTGTTAAAACGAATCCTCTTCATTCTACTGCATTTTTTCAAACTCTAATTTTCACATCCTAATTTTGAAACTGATGTTTTTTCCTTAAAGTGGAAAATAAGTTTAAAAAGATGAAGTCAATTTAGAGCTATCCTCTCATAGTTTCAGAACAGATGAGTTACACTTTGAACACCTCTTGAATAAAAACACACAGACTTTGACGTTAGAAAGTGGTGCAGTCTCCCTTTAAAACCAGCGAATGTGCTTTTTTTTCCCTGAGATATCAGAAGAAAAATTCGTCTCACACTGACCGGTTGTGTTGTCCACCTTTGAAGTAGGCGTTGATGTATTCAGTGATGGCTGCTGCAACCGGCCAGGCCTCCTGTGTGCTGAGAGAGATGGGACTGGGACCTCGAGACAGGTGCACTGTGAAGGACAAACACGATCAACGTGAGCGGAGCTGATGAGACACTGAGTTTAAGTGGTTTCTCACCGAGCATCAAACCTCACTCAGTGTCTGTATTTCCTAAACTCATTAATGATCATATCAGTCTGTCTCTTCCTCTCACGCTCCTGTCTCTGGGTTGTAACTTTCTGAACCTTACCCGGTCGCTGTTGGTGGTCTTGGTGCTGGAAAGGCAGTGGCGAGGATTGTCCCGGCCTGGCAGGACTGGTGGCTCGGTTTTGTCCTCCCCAGTCAGCGTCCCTGGCCTGAGGACCCCACTCACTGGGGCTGGAGGAGGACGAGGAGGTGAGGGAGGGGCTGGGCTCCGGTAGCGGGGAGGAGCATAGAGACCGGGACTAAAAACCCAAAGAGAAAAAACAGGTTTATGTACCTGAGAAGTCCAGTTTTAACAGTCCTGATGGACCGGTTTCAGTTCATTTGATTATATTTTAGAATCTAACCATTACAGAGTTAGTTTTAGCAGCAACACAATCATTTTACTGTGTATCTGAGTGAGTTAGAGAGAAGAATTTTTGTCTTTTTAGTTATCTTCTTTTATATTCCCAAAGAATTTTTTTTTGATGCCCTTTGTGTCATGAAAAGTATAAACTTTGGCCTGTTTGTGTAACTGGAGTTGGGGAAACTGTGATTTCAGCAATGCAGTTCTGAGAATAAAGTCAAATGAGGAGGGTTTAAAAAAAAGGTGTTGCAATAGTGATAAGTTATCAAAGCTGTGAATTCTTGACTCACCCTCTCACAGCCGCTGAGTCTGCCTGAGGTCCTCTTGGCCCGTGTTGCTCTCTGAGGAGCAGCTGAAGCCACTTCAGAGGTCTCCTGTCTGAAGTTTTGTTTGGACCCTTAAAATAAAGACAGACACAAAATGAACAAAAGACATTTTTATCCACACGGCTAAAAGGAATCAAATACACAGACATCCTGAATGAACAAAAACTCATAACATCTAACCTGCTCTGCTTTAATTTACCATCAGTTTGGCATCTCAATGTGCACTGCAAAGATTTATCCCCTAAGAAATACTAAAAAAACTCTATTAGTTGCTCCAGAGTCTCTTATTTGTACTTATTTCTTACACCATGAATAAACTCAAGTTAATCAAGTAATCAAAGACAAAAAGGAATAAACAGTTTACGGATCTGTCTGTTTCTTTTCCAGTCAGGGTTTTGGATCTAAAGGATTTATAAATAAGACTTTTTAATGCTTAAAAATGTAAGTAACTGTTACTTTGGTAACACTTTATAATAACTATCCATTATAACTAATTAATAGATCATTAGTAAACTGTTAATTAATGAGTTATTAATAACTTTTTAAGTGTTTGTTAAGGATTTATAATGATGCCTTATAGATAGTTAATATATCATTAATAAACTGTTAGTTAATGAGTTATGACTTGTTAACTGTCTCTTAATAATATAAAACTATACCATTTATACTATAACTTTATTAACTGTTAGTAAATGAGGAATAGTTGCAACTTTATTATTATTTGTGATTTACTAACAGCTTGTTCATGATTTATTACTAATTTATAAGGTTTCGTTATAAATCATCAACAAGTCATTTATAACTCATTAACTACCTGTTTATTATTGATATATTAACTATCTGTAAGGCATCAATATAAATCCTGAACAAACACTTAAAAAGTTATTAATAACTCATTAATTAACAGTTTATAAATGATCTATTAACTAGTTATAACCTCTTCAAACATCAAGAAAGCTACACCCTCTTTATCTTACAGTCTCACAGCTAAAAGGAAATAAACATAAGGATAATAAACGTGCAAAATGATGAATAATTTAAGAATAGAAATGGACACCGCGTTTGAACTTTATTAAATCATGATAAGTTGTATTTAAAGAAACGGTAGAGACTGAATCCTTATCTTCTGTTTTTCTACTCTGTGTGTAAAAATTTTAAAAGTTCCGCTCGTAACACCAAAAAGATGTAGAGATCAGTTTGCCGCCACGTACCAACATCTATACAAACTCAAAAGGAAGAGATGAGTACCTTTGTGAGAGCTGGCGCTGCACGGTATCTGAGAGTTCAGATCCAGGCAGTCTTGGTCTTTGTCTGTGGAAAAACACAGATCCTCCTGCGGCCCTGAGTGCCTGGTGAGTGGAGGGGCGTTCCTGCGTGGCTCACTTTCCGATGATCGATGCTTCCTCCTCTCTCCTCCTCCTCCTCCTCCCTCTGCTTTCCCCCCTCCCTCCTGAATCTTGGAGCTGCTCGGCGCTCCGGAAACTCCTTCACTGAACGGGTTGTGGACAGAGTTCCAGTGCATCAGCTCCTTCTTGGGCTGAGCGCTGGGTAAAGAGCTCGAGCTAACATCGAGTCCCAGTCTGCTGCTGCTGCTGGCAACGCCAACGGCACCACTGTTGCTGCTATGTGTGGGAATCAACCCAGCCGCCGCAGCTAAAGACGACTGATGCGTCGGGCTGCCGATCATTGTGATCGCAAACGGGTCGTCGGAGGAAACAGGAGGCGGGAGGCTGCGGTCCCGTTTCCTGTCTCTGTCTTTACGGTGAGAGGAGGACGAAGAGGAGGATGAGGAGGAGGTGGGAAGTTTCTTGGTGTCAGGGAGGGTCATGGAGAAAGGGTCCCCTCGCACATCCATCCCCCGGCCCTCCTGTGTTTGACGAGGAGGTGGGCGGGACCAAGCGTCGGACAGGTTTAAAGTCTCTTGTGTGACAGTTCGCTCAAAGGCAGCGAGGAAGGGGTCCTCGGCTGGGATGTGTTTGCAGTTCCACACCGACGACTCAATCTCAACTGAAGGGAGGGACTGAGAGAAAGCGGGGAACCGCGTGGACGGAGGGTCCACTTCGGGTGTGACACGAGAGGGACGAGAAAGAGCGACGGACCAGACACTGGCGGGATCGTCCTTCAGGTGAGGACTCCGACCAGGAGAGGGGTCCCTGAAGGCGGAGAGGAAGGGATCTGAGGGTCGTCCCAGCGTCTGAGTCTGCTCTTTACTCTGTGACACAGGAGGCCAGGCGGCCCAACCTGCCGGCTCAGGGGAGGGCCCAAGGGTTTGATGGGAAGGCGAGTCCAAACCAGAGTCCTCGACGTTCTCTGGAGAGGAGGAGTCTGAGGAGAAGGCGGCGTCTGAAGAACACAGAGCAGAATCAAATCAAACACAAATGAGAGTATTGCTGTTTTTTTGATTTTATATTTGAGCAAAGCAGAGTTAGTTTTACTTAAACTAACTTTTTACAGCGGTACCATGCACTGTGATGAACTCGATGCATGCTTTTGGCTTCATTATAGGCGGCTTAGTCTTGGCTACGTTACTTTATCTCATTCATTCAGTCTGGAAAAGGTTCGATCCTTTTACATTTGGATTGATCCAGAGTTAATGAGAAAAAATCAAAGAAAATATTTCAAATAAATCAACAATTCTTACACTCAGAAGCCCCAAACGCGCTCTGCTCTCTGAGTTGATCTCGTCCATCAAAACTTTTGGACTTAAAGGCCGATTCCAGCGGAGGTCCAAATAGACTGTCCGAACCGGACGCTGTCGAACTCAACCTGGTGGAGGAGACAAGAAAATCAGAGCTGAGGAGTGACGGAGAGACTAATGAGGAGGAAGAGGAGATAAAATACGACGGGGTGGTGGAAGCAGGAGTAGAGGAGGAAATGATAGAGGAGCAAATTAGAGGGCTGTGAGAGAAAAAGCAGAAAGGATAAAGCTGGCAGGCAGAAGAAGGATTACACTTTCAGACAATGAATCCTGATTGCTTTTTCGTCTTTCTGTGACTTTCTGAACAGCTCAAGATTTGTTGGCAAGTACAACCCCAATTCCTAAAAATCTGGACCGTGTGTTAAATGATAATAAAACAGAATTTGATGTTTTGCCAAGAGGTTGAACTCTTTCTCAAAGTTGAAAATAAAGTTAAGACAACATATCAAATGAAGAGTGTGCTGTTTCATCAAAAATACAGACTTATTGTAAATTTGATGCTTAAAACACCCTGCAAAAATGTCGGTGTGGGAGTATGTTCATCATATTATTCCATCACCTCATCATTTAACAACACTATCTCAGCTGTCACACAGTCCAGGGTCTCCTTCAGTGTAATTTTCTCTGATGAAAATGGAGTTATTTTCTGTATAACTAAGTAGAAGTAAACATATGAATAAACAAAAGATAATCACGTGTTACAATGACTATGAGGGGGTCAAGTTTTTGTCAACAAGGTGAGAGAGGAAGCTCAGACACAAAACAAGAACAGTGGAAGTAGAAATCCTGTGAAGAAGAAGAAGAAACTTGAAGAGCCGATGACGAAACATCCAAAAACAGAGGCGTCTCACCTGCTGTGATCAGGACTGGAGGTGGACCTGCGTAAACCCTCTTGATCTCCATCTGTAATAAAGGCGCATGCACGCACACACACACACAAACACACATGCACACACACACACACAATGAGAATCAGTGACTCACAACTCTCCATGTTCCTAATCAGGACTGATCAGCAGCATGGTGAACTTCGTCAGAGCACTGACAGGAGGCTGAGATTGAGGGAGATCGAACAGCATGAGGGAGGGCCTATCAGCCGTTACCTTCCCTGTGATAAATACCAGCAATTAGCCGGGTCTCACTCAGCTCCTGTGGCTGCTGCCGTCACCGCAGAGTAACAGCTTTAATCAGACGCTGGTCGTTAATTCTGCCTCCTCTGGATTTAAGGGGGGGGAGACTCCTCGCTGTGGCAAGGCACTCCTGCATAACCTGCAGACGGCTAACGGAGCGGTCGGGATAAAACATGCTGCGGAGCACGAGCAGAGGGCGCGGGTGTGACTAATGGAGGGTGGCTGTTAGGGCAAGGTCAGCCAAGATTGAGATTTACAATCCAGGGGGAAACACAGAGGGGCTAAACAGGCAAGAAGAGGGGTGATTTTCTGCCAGTTTTGTTCATTTTGGATAAAAGGATACATCACTCCTCTGTCTAACAAGTTTCTGTGTCTTTGAATGCCCTCAAATTAAATGGAAAAACATGCTTTACCTAATAATGACTTTACAGTGTTTGTCTGAGGACTCAAAGTCAGAAACCTAAGGAGGACACTTGACACTGGACGTAGAGCTAACTAGGACTAGGACACTCTACAATAAACCAAGAAATAAGCTTCTCTTTTTCAGGTTAAACTTCTTTCCAACCACTGAAGTCTCCCCCTGTTGGTCATTAGGGAGAAGGCAGCTCCTGCTTCACTTTTCTTCCCAAAAGGCTGTGCCCACAAACTTGACTGTCTTTCATATGAATAAATGATGATAGAAATCCAAAGAGATATGCGGACTACTCACCCCTGTGGGAGGCGCCCTCACCCTCTTCTGAGCGACCTCCTGTGGTACTGGAGTTCCCTGCAGAGACACACAGCTTTCAGAATACAGCACAAGTTGTTTGGTATATTATTTATACATCAGCATATTGATTTGTGCTTGAGAGAAAGATTGCTTTTGAAGGAGATCAAAACACATCTGACTAAACTTACTGGAGAGATGCCGCTTGACTGGCGCCTGAAAGTCAAGAAAGTG
Organism: Xyrichtys novacula; assembly: GCA_962446985.1. Lineage (NCBI taxonomy): Eukaryota > Metazoa > Chordata > Actinopteri > Labriformes > Labridae > Xyrichtys > Xyrichtys novacula. Next base: position 29,343,599 of record OY660870.1, read on the forward strand.
GGTTTTAGTCAATGTGGAGGACCGCCAGAACATGAGGTAGCCTTGAAAGTATGACGCAGGAGGACGATGTTCATAGAGTTATTTTAAATAATTAGAAAAGGCTATTTTCAGAGAAATGAAGGTCACCCACAGAAGAGCACTGATGGGTTATGTGAGGATAAAGTTTTGGCTGTAACACCACATGGGTTTGGTTTATTTTTGTACTTATCAGAAAGAGCAGTAAAGCAAAATATATGCAGGATAAGTCTCAAACATGTAGCCTGTGCTAGTTCCAATAGAAATGTAGTTATTTTGGATGTAAAGCACATCAAAGGTTTGAATTAAGAGACTGGGACTGATCCACTCACTTTTACACTATTGTCTTTATGGGATGGCAAAGTACAAGAAACCTGTGCTAAAAAACTGAATATCTGGATGGTCACAAACATACAGAATTTGTAAAAAAGTTGTAACCTGATGTCGCACTGCTCTGTTTGGGGGCAGGGTGAGCGACCCGATGGTGGCTTTCAGCTCTTTCTCCGTTGCGGCAGAGTTGCTGCGGTTGCTGCTGGCCACCGGTCTGATCTGGATGTGGAACTTTTTCGGCTCCTCGTCATCGAAGTCTGAGTCGCTGGAGTAGAAGTTGTTCTCCTTCTCCTCAGAGCAGCGTTCAGACAGAAAGGATAGTCAAGGAGAACAAATCCACACAGTGCAAACAGGAATAAAAAGTGAATCTGAGGAAACATCTTATTAACATCCCAGTGTGGAATATTTATATAGTGTATGTTCGCAAGCTTTATTCTCCCAGATGTTTTTTTTTTTTTTTACCATTTAAAGATTTTAAAGTTTGACAGTACCAGAAACAGAACTTTTAATTAAAGCACTTCTGCTCACATTTAACTAATTAACCAATGCAGATACATGCAATCACATCTTAATCTGCTCTAAATGTTGGATGTCTCTTGTGCACGATGCGATGGGCATGATGATGTTATTACCTATGCTTGTACTTTGTAGTTTAACAAAAATTTAATGAATAATTAAAAAAAAGCCATTTCCACATCTCCACGGTTTAAGATAAAGACTTCCTGCAGAATTCCCATTTTTTTCTTTATTCTGTTTGGATAATTTCAAATGATTGACAGGATTTCAGACGGACTTTATTTAGATCATGAGCTTTCAGTTGAGATCTGTTTGTTTTGTGTGCCGTTTGGGACAAAACAAGAAGAGAGAGATTTGGAAATGAGTAAAAGAAATGTAAGAATTCTGTCAATAAGGCTTCAAATATTAAATAAAAAAGTTATTTTGATGGCACAAGATCAGCATATTACAAAAAAGTGATTTTTTTTACTGCTTCTTTCTCCTCAAAGAGCAATAAGACAGAAAAATGAAGGTCAGCAGACTCCAATGAAACACAGACAGATGTAGTTGTACAGATGTAGAGAGGCAGAAGTACAACATCATCGTCCTTAATAGAAGTCATCTCCAAGCAGCACATTAGGGTCTATGTGTGTCAGGTGTATATTTGAAATACACAGAAAGTTGTGAGAAATATGTGTGCAGCACAAAGGACCTCGATAGATATGAAACATCTATTCTGAGCCGTGGAGGGGACAAAGTTGTTATCTCCGAGCTGTCAACAAAGAGAGCTGCTGCTGATGAATGGATCAGGGCTTCAGAGTCAGAGCGTTGTGTGTCGAGCCAGGAGGATGAGTCACTTTTATCTCACATTGGTGCAGGACTTTACCTCATCCGTATCCGAGTATGAGGACGCTTTCACTCATTAGCTCCAATAAAACAGGGTTAAGACATTTCTAAGTGTCCGACTCTAAAAGTAACGAGGCTAAAGTGGATGAAATGGCTTTTCCTTTAACCCCGACCCTCTCGTTACTCTTCAATTAAATTCACTGTAATGGAGTTTGATTAGCAGTATCACAGGTTTATCTTGGAGCAAACTGTGTCTGTATAGTGAAGGGGTCAAGATTGAGATACCCTATAGACTTATTTATAAAGCTGAAATATATTAAATATATGGTAGGGCTGGGCGATAAACCAAAAATTTAATGGTACCAAAATTTATCATTTTGCCCAGGTCAATATATTCAGTGTCAAATAAATTTAAGTTGGTTATGGATGTGTGTAGGTAGGCTATGGTCTCATGTCCCTTTAAAACGCTGTCCTACGTCAGTGACGTGACTCCACCCCATCTGGTTCTTAACAAAGACGAAAAGACAGGTGAGGAGATAGAGGACGGTTCAAAAGTTGGAGCGGCTGAAGTAGATGAAGTTAATGTGGGAGGGGGTGAGCAGCTTGTGGAGAAGTTATCGTCCAATTATCATTATCGAGGTGAACTGCTCAACACATGGTGACATTGATTTAAGGCCGTATCGCCCAGCCCTAATATATTAGCAATCAAAATGTGTAAATATCTGAAAGTAAAACCACAAATTATTCTATTTCTAGTTCTATTCTGCATAAAAGCTTCAAGGAACAGACTGATAGGCAAACAGAGGATTGGACTAACTATGATGGACACTTAGGGAAGATTTTAAGTGTTTGACAGAAATCTCCTTTACATCATAAAAAACACAAAATCTTCCGTAACAATGAGTCTCCGAGGAGCTCAGATCATCATCCTGCTGTATGTACTCATAAAAACAGCTGCTGGAAAGTCCCTTAAAAGAAGGAGAAGTTGTTATGCAGCACAATCCAGACTCGGTGTTCTGCTGAATGAACATCAGCGAGCAGAAAAAGGATATCATTCTGAGTGCTGTCAGCTCGGATGACAAATCCTTCATCGTCTACTTCCAGGGGTGAATTCTGTATGAATGAGAAAACACACACACACACACAGGAGAGAGACAAGAGTCAGACACCAGCTGCAACAGGCAAACAAATGGCACTTCAGCTCCATTTCTCACACACAGGAGTGCTTTGTCAGACTCTAACTCAGCACTACAGCCTCTATAAAGCGCTGAGAGAGCCGTGTGAGTAGAAACAGATCCTACGAATGTTGTCAGTGTGAGTCAGTGAATACAACTGTTGAATATTTGACATAAAAATCACAGACAAGTCAAACAAAGATGTCAGCTACAGCTCCGAATGTGCTGGATCTGAATCTTCTCATCAGTCCAGCAGGATGTCTGGAAACCTGTCAGAGGATCTTTGGACGGTGTAACATGATCTTCAAAATAAGAGAGGCAGACCTACGATCGAGCCACAGGGGGGCAGCTATTTTTAGACTCAGTGTGTGGATGTGCACACATACTACACACACACACACACACACACACACACACACACAGTATTTGATGAGGTCAGATTTCAGTAAACAGATCTATAGGACAAGTGTAACCACAGACAGTGGCTCATTAACCTGTCACAAATCATCAACACTCATGTTTATATTTTGGTTCAGCTGTGTGTTTCTACTCTCCTAAATGTCTATGATGAAATCTTTGAAAGCAAAATGTATAGTTTATGTTGACGCTTTAAACTGTGGCTGAAAAGGAAGTATCCAGGTGAGCAAACTGAATAAATTATGAGGACCTGAACTGAAAAATTAACAAAAGTCTTTGACAGCAAATGAGTCCGGTCTTCGTCTTTTGAGTTTAAGAGCAGCCAGTGCTTAAAAATTAGGATATGCCGTGACTTGAGTTGCTTGCAGTGGTTACTAACTTTAAAAATCACAATTAAATAGGTGACAAAGAGGCATCCCAATTGATTTTAGTGTGTTTCATATTAGGGCAAAAACTCCTCATAGGAGCTTTAAAGCGGTTAAACTAATATCAAAAGACAAAAGGGGATTTTTGGTGAAACATGAGGGTCATAACTGTTGTTTGTGGTGCATCTTCAGTGCAGTGGTTAAATCAGGAAACCAATGCACTGATGCAATTGTGCTGAAAGCAGGCTGTCTTTTCTTTACTGCATAACATCCTTAGTTTCAGTTTCTTTCCTCTGTTTTATCATCCATTTTAAGCATAAAAGCCGTAAAACAGTTGTTTAACAACTATTGTTAACAAGAGAACGAGTCCAATAATACCTGAGGATTCATACTACTCTTTAACTTCTGTGATAGAAACTAGATACAGTGAATTAAGGCAGCTAGAATAGTTAGTAAGTGAAGTAATGATGGCAAATATTTTAGTACAAACTACAGAGAGTCATAAACTTAGAAACTTGATCCTGCTACAGATCTTCTGAACGAGTCTTATTTCATTAGCTGCGTTTACATGGGCACAAATAATCGGAATAAAAGCCCGATTGGAATAAAAATACGTAATGTGTCGATCAGAAGATTCTGATCCAATTCCACTCAATCAGAAAGAAATTGTATTCCGATCAAGAGGGGTGGTTTATACATACAGCGTAATGATGTCACATCTGTACGCACAGTGCAGGGCGCCATCTAGTGACAACATTTAACAGGGGGGAACTCCTGAATTGGATGAAGTGTGCCATTACCACGTTTGTTGGTTTGTTGACAGCACAGTTGTAAACACAACTCTTCTTCTGCGGTTGTTTTAGCAAAATCAGACAACTCTGTGCATGTCCAAATGCTTATAATCTGAATAAAGCTTGGTGTATGTATACACATGTTCGGATAATTTGATTTTGCACCAATCTAAACAATGGATCCAGGATCAAGAAACTTTGCCCATGTAAACGTGTCTAGTGTTGCATCTCTTGTTGGTTCGGGTCTGTTATTATCGAGGCATTTGCTGCCACACAGAGAAACTGTTTCCAATGAAAAGCCTAAAAAACATATTGTACAAAATGTGCGTATCACCAAGTAGCTGACAAATGCCAGCAGCTACAGTGCGAGTATTCACTTTAGAGGGTGAAGTGACAGCGCTGCAGCATGTAAACTCTTATGCAACACGTCACCTCTGCAAACCCTGGCAGCATCTGAGGAACGTATACCTCTCCGAGTGTAAAGTAGCAGCATCAGAGGCTCTGTGATCTCCTGTTTACTTTCCCTCCCTACATCAGGCCGTTAAATGGCTCTCTGGCAGCGTACACACACACACACCCATGTGCACTCTTCCACGCAGGCTGGCTCAAACATAAACACACACACATACACATTCTCAAGTCGAGTCACCCTCTTTCCTTCAGGCTGCCAAAGCACCTCTGTAAATCTCTACTCAGAAAGACCAGAATAAACCCAGGAAACCCCACACCAGCAGTTATGTCACTATCACACACACTCGTGATTTCCGGCTCACCTTGCTGACAAACATTTGCACATGTCACATAGCTGATCAAAACACTCTCTCCCTCCTCTCAGTGAAGAGGAGTCGCTGTTTTCTACCGTGATAACTGAAGCTTTGGAAGTTTGACAACAGCGATAATCAGGGTGGATCTAAAGCCAGAGAAATCTGTCTTCTACTTACAAGTGCCTCTGTCACTGCGGAGTCTCTGCAAACACAAAAACAAACAGACATATCTCATCACTTTAGAGTAGACGGAGGCTTTAACATGGAGAACAAATTTTGATTTGATTTCAAAGCTTGTTTCTGAGTGTGTGTTTGTGCATCCCACTCACGTCGAGTCTGGCTCCTTGTCCCTCTTTCCCAGACCGGGGATCCTGAAGGCTTTTGCGCGACTCTTCTTCCCACCTTCAGGCACAGTCATGTACTCTTCAAAACCAACAAGAGCTGCAGACAACGGGAAGTTTGATTAAAAAATTCAATGAAATGCATCTACTGTTTAGGAAGTCAAGTCACTCATTCATTGGAGTATTCTGTCACTCTGAGCTCTGAATCGGCCTCCATGCTGCTGCCAAGACTGTGGGTGTTCTCATATTTTCTTTGTTATTCAGGTTACTCATTTAGTGTTTATGCTTTTTTTCACCGTACCTGGCCTGTCTTTTCCGGTCCCTTTCTGCTCTGCAAACTTCTGGATGAGGTTATCGATGCCGATGTTTTCCACATTCTGCTTAAATTCCTCGTGAACCTGCAGCAGAGAAGAAGAACGAGTATTTCATTCGGGTCTTCTGAAAATCAAATAACACCTGACTTTATCCTCATAATCGAAGCTCTGTCTGCTCATTTTTCATGGATCATATTAACTCACAGTTATTACCAGTGCTGTAAATGAGTCACACAGGATGTTATGGTGATTCAAGCTTTCTATTAGAGAGTGGGGTTTATAGGTGCGAGAGGACACTGGAGCCCTGATGAGGGATTAAACTGACTTTTGAGTTTTGATGTTGTCCAAGGAGAGAAAAACATCAAAATTCATGAGCACGGCCACATATACGCACGAGTTAAATACCTGTGCACAGCTGCTGAGAACAAGATTGTATTTTTTAAGAGGTAGGAAATGGAAACAATCAGTAATATCACCATCTGTTTCAACTATCACTTAATCTTTAACAGTCTGATGGGCTCAGGCTTTGGGTTCATCTGAGGAGAGGTTAAAATCATACACAGGTCTAAATTATAACATGCAGAGGGAAAGTTTACAAGTTACAGGCACAAAATGTATTTTATTATCTAATTTAAAATATTACAACAAGTCAGAAGAAGCAGAGATGTTGTTTTCACAGGAGCAGGATGTGGAGTACCTGTCCCACTTGAACATGCGTGTCCTCTATGGAGTGGGAGTAACCTTTGATCAGCTGTTTCATCTGACGCAGGTGGGCCTCCTCGATTCCCTGAAACTTCTGCTCACACAAACCCACACCGCGGCAAAGAAAAGACAGAAAAAACTCTGTTACAGTGAGGAAATTTAACACTTTAACAGTGAGCTGACATTCCTCACTGACCTTCAGCGATAATGAAATACATTCAGAAAGGACACTTGAAAAACAAATCAACAAGGACGTTTGCTGCAAAAACACAGCTGCTTCTTCAACTTCTTGGACAGCAAACCAAATCAGTTTCAGTTTTTATGCCACCATGTTTACCTTCGAAATTTTTTAACAAGTTAATTAATTCTAATTAGAAATATGCTGTTCGGCCTGGAGAAACAGACAAAATCTGTTTGATCCAAGATGTCTAAATTTGTTTTTTATGACTGTTAATTCCTGCTGTTTCACATCTCTTTTGTGTCACTGGTATCTGGTTTGACTTTTATTTCAAAAAGACAAGGTTAAATAAAAAGCTGTTTTCTAAAACTACTGCCAGTTTAAGATTTGTAGTAGTAGACGGAGCAGTGTTTACAGAACAACCATAATCCAATAAAGCTGAACTTTGAAAAACATGTTTCTTCATGCACAAGTTAAAACAGCCTCTAAGAAGGATCAGAAGAATCAGGAGCAGCTTTTTTTTTTAGGCTGTCATCCAGCAGAAGAAGAAGCCAGCTTTTTAAACCAGAGTTAATTTGAGAGGATTTAGTTTGATCCTGCTCCTTATCACTCGAGTTCTGGTTCATGGGAATCGTCTTGATGTAGTGCCACTGGCTTTGTTTGAGACTTCAGTTCGTGAGCTGAGTTTTGCCAGCGCGTGCTTTCCAATCAATTCTGGGTAAAGAGAACAAACACTGAACTTGCTCCTGACTCCTTATTTGCTGCCGATGTTGGTCTTTGGTTTAGAATATCATTCCCATCTCTGATATTATCACATATCTTTACTCTTATTAGATCTGACCGTGAGTACAGCCTGTACCTAGTCTGTTTTTACTTCTCAGTAGACTTGTTTGGGATTGGTGGGAATAAAATTGAATCAACCAGAGGGGTGTATTTAAGAGCTAAAACAAGTTGAAGTTTGTGGTGAGTCGTTCCAAATTGATCTGATTGGATTAGAGATATAACATGAGATCAAATCTGAAAAACAGGCTTTTTCAAAAAGGATTAAAAAGTCAGATTGGATCATGAGATTTAATCTTGGTTTATATCTGAGTAAATCCTCCAGTTCGTGTTGCTCCAAACTTTTGAGCAGGACTGGGAGAACTTTGATTACCATGACCAGATAAGAGGGCTGCAGCAAAACATTTTATCATTTTAATTTGGCTTACTTGGCACATTTGTCTAATTTTATGCACTTAAATTGCTGTTATTGTGGCAGAAATTCTATGGCCCTGTTTAAGAGTTGTCAGAACTGATTATTTGTCTCAGTAATCCTCCAGTATGTGGCGTCAATACAAATATTTTCCTGCACACAGACAAGTCAGAGTCCACCTGACCTGAAATCATAAATATCTCTGAAACATCTTTGATATTTATGCTCATAGGTTGGACTGCCTCTGACTGAATACCTGCAATAACTAATGAGGAGAGCGGACTGGGAAGCATTACTTACCAGAGGTGGCGTACTTTAACAGCTCACTAACATGACAGTAGTGTCCTGAGTAAAGCATAATATCAAATTAAGACGACCTGCTGTCCTGTATCATGGCTTACGCAGGATTTTGCTGATCTGAAAAAATTGGTTGTGGATACTCTTCATTTTTCTTTGAAATAAACGGAATCATCTGATTTGGGATAAAACAAGAGAGAACTCCTAAATCCAGACTCTTTTAATCCAGATTAAACCCTCTGAATGAGAATGTGTCCTATGTTTATTCATTAAAACAATAACAATATAATATACTGGTTAATGCAGAAACTTTGAAGTACCACTTGATTTAAGAATACATGATTTATCAGCAAATGGAACTTTTTTATATTTTTAACACAAATTTCTCAAAAAGAAAATCTGTAAAATGAGTCAAGGGTGACAGCGACATCGAAACTATCCTCAGCTTTCATGTACGTTTGTGTCCATTTGTGTCAAATATACCTCTTTATTCCTCTTAGATTAAATAAAGTCAGAGTAAATAAATCCTGCGACAGGTGTGAAAGCACTTTCTGAGAATATTTCCTGTGTTCTCCTCATGTGATAAAAAGCCTTATTGTCTCTTATTTATTGATTTGTTGTTCATTTGATCTCCATCCCTGCTTTGATCCTTTGACATTTTCTCTTTCCCAGGTAGCACACGCTGCACCCCGCACCCCCCAAAACAAAGCCCAGGTCTACTCCCTCAGGTCTATCAACAGAGATAATTGATCCCAAGGATTTCAAATGTAAAACGCAGAAGTACTCATTGGGGTTTGTTGTAGATTTCCATGGTAACAGCAGCGGTAACCATGGTACTGTGGAGGCAGTAATTAAAGGTATTAGGTGTGGGGGGCAGGAAGTGCGTGTGTGCATGAGTTGGTGGGTGTTTGAGGAGTTGGGTGTTAAGGTCTCTATTTTTGTTGAAGGCATGATGCAGGATAATAAATGAAAGGATGAGATGGAGTTTTTGTGTGATGAGAGGTTAAAAAGAGAGAGTGAGTCACAGGGATAAAAAGAAAAGATAAAGCCCTCGAGAAGAAGAACTGCTCATCAACAGCACATTAGAGGGTGGGAGAGAAAAGAAGTGGCCCTCTGCTCGGCTGACCTGGGCCGACTCGCTCATCTTCTGCTCAAACTCTCCTCCTACGCGGTTGTACTTCTCGATGCACAACGCGAACGACTCAGCTGCTTTCTTAGACTTCAGCTCCGCCTAGTGAGGAATGAAAGGTAGAGGTGATTAGAGGCCTTAAGCCGTGCACTCTCATTCACAAACCTGACATACAAATGAATACTTCACTGAATCAATACTGAACAGAACAGAGTAGTTCTTATTACCGGGAAAAAAAAACTGGGGCCTTTTTATGAAAGAAAAGCCTCAGGAGGGAAACTTTTCACAACACTGTGTCCCTCTTTTTCTGATTTGTGTGAACCAGCCTTTATCTATTAAGGACATTTGACTAACTTAGATGAAGCAGAACAGAAAAAAGAAAAGTACAAGTGTTGGCTAACTTTCTCCAGTTCTTTCTGCGGTGCTCCTTCCTTCCTGAGCCGGTCCAGCTCCAAACATTTGGCGTGGTATCCTTCCTTTGACTTTTGAAGGTGACTGCTCTGAACCTGCAGTGCCTGCACCGCCTCCACTGTTCCCACCATCTCCTCCTTTGTCTGTGTCACACACACACACACACACACACACAAACACACACACAAAAACACTTGGACATACTGTACAGACCATTATTGTACTTGATACTTTCAGGGAAACCGCACCAATTACTGTGAAGGGGGGAGACAGTAATTGGATTTTGTGTGAGATAAATTAGATCAGGATGACAGAGGCTCAATGAAGGGCAAGTAATGAGAAACTATACAAGTCTATGTCCAGGAGGAACAGACAGGGGCGATAATCTGCAAGTTTGTTCTCAGAGTTACAGCTAAAAACATTAACCCCCTTTTATCCAGGTATGTATGTACCTTGCGGTGGATTTTGACCTGCTCGTCTCCGTACTTGTTGATGTCTCGGATAAGATCGTTCATCTTCCTCATCAGCTCGAGGTGGCAGAGGGCCAGTTTGTCCGAAGAGACTCTGAACACATCCCACATCGGAGCAAAAGTCCTGTGAAAAAACACAACATAAATATTAAATACACACACACAAAACTGCTGTGTTCAAACTTGGTCTTCATCAAACGTTTGTGGGTATGTTTTTGAAAAAAGAAACTCCCAAAATATGTTTTAAAAACTCAACAAAACTGTCTTGCTAAAAGCTTTAACACCTTGGTTGAACAACACAGTGGTCGAACAGGAGAATAAGGAGTGTCCCGATACAACTTTTTGACTTTCGATATGATACCGATATTGTAGCCTTCAGTATTGGTCGATACCAATATTGATCCGATTTTGGAACAAACTTGTGCTTGACGAGTTTTGCACTCAGCTGCAACATCTTTTTCGGACTTTAATGAAAAAATACTGCCACACAGCTGACGCCACTCCTTCTTCTTGCTACTTTGTTAGTACCTTAGTAAACACTGTTGTTGTGATCACATGGGCTCTACATGCTGGATCCTGGTGCTGCTAGACAGAGGTGCCGGAGCGGAGTCTGGAATGGACTGTTTGTATCAGAGTGCTGATATCAGAGATTTTAGATGCAGGCCGATATAATCTGTTATTTGTTTTTTTTCCAATATCAGACCGATATCAATATCGTATTGGGACACCCCTAAGGTGAATACTTCTTTATGGACGAGTAATAACAATTTAAAAAAAAGTATGGGAACAGCTAATCTTTTTCTACAATTTTAAACAGTAAGAAATTACAGAGGCAACTAAATTGGACGGGATCATAAACTCCAACTGCAATATGCTCTGATTTAATTTACTCTCAACAAGCACACAGCTGGCATCACATCATCTAAAAACTGACTGGGATTAAATACATGAAATCTTTATCAACTTCTTTCAACTGCCTGAGTTAAAAAACAACAACCATAAAATATTAAACTTTGTGACTGCAGAAACGTTTTCATGATGGTTGTTATTCAATCACTCACTGCAGTGATTCAGCACATTTTCTGATTATCAAGTCATCACTTAAAACACACTGTCTCACAGAAAATTAATCACACAACAGATAACATACGGGAATAATTTGAATGATAAATGGAGACATTTGGGCGATGCAGATGGCACTCATTCATATATCATGTGTAGCCATATGTAGAGTAATCACAGAAGCAAACATTCCCCAGTCCTATAGTTTCAGATCCAGTGAGCTGAAAGACAAAAACCAGCAGCTGGTGGGTGAAGCTGCGGTGCTGTTCCTGGTGAACATGACTGTACTCACCCCTGTGGACTTCCATTGCTGGCCATCTTGGCCAGTTTGCTCATCGATTTGGAGTAGGTCTCTTCGACAGCAGCACTGCAATAAGCAGAGACAGTATGAGAATATACTGACTTTAAAACAGGACATTTTATAGACCTACTTCACTGACTTTTTTTTTTTTTACCTGTTTACTAGAGGCTAAATTTACAGTAATCCAGAGGAAGAGTGATGTTATGGTCATTACTTAAAATGCTAATTCTCTAAATAGACTTTGGACCAGTGAGTTTAATGCACTCCAATAGTGCTATCTCATAACAGCACTGCCTCTGCTAATGGCCTCATACATTATTTTCTCTGTCTGGTGCTTTCTGTCCTCCAAACTCCAGACTGAGCCTGAAAGTAAAGACTGATTTTCATCTGTCTGGGGAAAATGTTGCAATAAGCCACATGTAAATGATGAATGGACTAGTTTTCCAAGGCTGAGCATAAAACTTTAATATCCATCTGTAGACCCTGAAGAGAAAGAAGCAAGAAACATTGATCCAAATGTCCTGAGGGAGGACTGAACAACTTGTGACTGAAAGTCGTAAACAAACACCCTCGAACCCGATCCATCTTTAAAAGTGATGCTGCAGCTCTACTGGTGCTTAAAGTCCTGTCTCAGAAAGAGCCTAACAAATATTATATTTTTCATTTTCAACAAACAAACAAACCAAAAAAAAAGTGAGTCTAAACACGAGGGTTTTAAAACAACATTTGCATCCAGAGTGGCTTAAATCAGTGGTAGTGGTGAAACTACAGAGTTGTCATCACAATTCAAAGTTTTCTTTCTAGCCTTGAAGCACTTTTAAGTAATTGTTTAACAATCTGTCAACAGCAGTACTGCTCTGTTTTACCTTCTGTGCAAATTTACAGTTAAAGAGACTAAATATGCGCCCCAATATAATTAAAGCAGTTACACATATTATAACTTTAGCTTATTCAGTTCTGCATCTAATGACAGATTATCACATCAAACAGTGATTTAACTTGATTCAAGCAATCTAACGACAAATTCTTTATCTGCATGGCATTCAAGTACCATAGTGTTTATTGTTAAAAAACAAGGATCCGTTTCTTTTGTGTTTCCCCAAAGTTAAGTTTTTCTAAAAATTGACAAGATATAAAGTCTGCCAGATGTCTGGAAATGGTCTACAGTGTTGGAAGTAACTTATTGAAGTCCAGGTCGATAAATTTTATGTTTTGTTTTCCAAAACTTAGCCCTGACGAATTTTACCGTCGAATTAGAGACTTCAGCTCAACTAATTTCACATTGTAAGAGACGGTGTAAGAATTTCTTTTCTTTAGTATTAACTGCATAAAAATTACCAACATGTTCAGTATAAAACACTGTTTTTTTTTCCTGTTAGTACATTAAATATTTTCACTCTAAACTCAGTCTTTCAGTTAAACTTGATTTCTGATGTTTTAATGATCCAACGTTAATAAAATAAAGCTTAAAGCTGACGTGTCTTAAATCTAAAGAACCTTCTCTACACGCTAAGCCAAAGAAAGACTGAGGACAATCATCAACTCAACGACCTTTGCTCCGTCCGGCAGGATCACACATTATTTTACCCATAATGCCCTTACTTCATTTTCAAGCTGCTGATTTGTTGTCTGTTTCTGTCCCAGGAGATAAGTGAATTTCCCTCTGAGAGGAATGTGCACAAGCGGTCCGAATTAATGTCAGGATTGTATCACGGGTCTCACTCTGTGCATGTGTGTATGTGTGTGTGTGCGTGTGTGTAAACTTCCAGCTGTGAGCGCACAAACTCCTGTGGGAAACTCATTACCTGCCTCACTTCACTCACTGCTTATCACTAATTGGAGGACAAAGCGCTTAATAAAACAAATTAGCCACTGAGTGCGGACAATTTTAATGAGGTAATTGAGTGGCCTCTGCCCTGCTGCTGGTTTTCCTGTCAAGCTTTCAGCCTATTCCTCAACAATGACGGATGCAGATTTATGACTTTTATTTATCAAATTAAAGTGATTGAAAATAAACCCTCTCATTGATTTCCTAATGTATCCAGGAGGCTTATTTTATTCTACATTAAAGCTCCTGTGAGGAACTTTCTGTCTGTATTGATTTTGGCGCCCCCTGTGGACAAAGTGGGAACTATTTTATGTTGCTAATTTTATTATTTCATTGTGAAAGTGGAGCTGTTTGATAAAATTTTTCACCATGAAATTCATAAATCACTCTATCATCAGCTATGAAAAAAACAGAAATAAGTCAACTCTGATCTAATATTATCAAAAAAACAGCCTCTTCATTACAAGTACATTATGAATAAATTCGACATTAGAGTATTAATCAGCTCAAGCATCATTTTATTTGGTTGAATTTGATAGTAAAGTCAAAGAGGACAAAAAATGAGTAAATATGGAGCAGAAGGGTGTGACTGAAAGTAAATAAGGGACCTATGCCCCCTATTATATGACAGCCTGGTAAAGTTATCATGTGCGTCTTGATCTTAGAGGTAATGCTACATTGCAAGACTAAGTAGTTTGCGCCAGCTGTATACATAATAGTAGCTCATTTAAAGTCTTTTTAGAGGCCTGAAATCGAAAACTCAGTCTTTAAATTAAGATTTTCACACAATCTAAATCTTCAAACACATCCCACTTTAACATGTTAACACTGGAGGTTCAAAGTTAGTAAAGTTGTGGGATTTTTAAGTCTTTTTTCCCCCTTTTATTTACTAACGTACGTTTAAGTTAAAAGCTGTCATTATTTAGACTCCGTTTCTGTGGAAAGCTTAGCAGAGGAGATTCTAGCTTTCTTATTACTTCCATCCTGAGACTCTAGGTGAGAGTTTAAGGCTTGTTCTCTGATAAAATCTACTTTGAGATTTGTCATTACCCACTGCATAACAGCTCTTAATGTGCACTTATGTGCACAATTTGTTTTTTGAACTGAACATTGAACCAAGAAAGTTTTAAAACAATCACAGGCGAGAAAAAGGGCTCCAGCTATGAGTCATCTTAGCTCTTAACAGGGAACACGAAAAAAGATATTTATCCCAACCAGAGAGTCCTGACAGATATCCTCCCGTTTCGCAGCTCTTTTAAAACCAGCAGTCAGAAACGTGGAGGGGAGATATATTCCTGTACTGCAGTAAGCTCAGAAATAATCCTGCTATTCAGTGAGATCTGTGTGTGTGTGAGTTTTTAAAGATGGTGCTCTGAAAAGTAGCACAGTAGTGAGGACTGAGGTCAGAGATCAGAGCAAAGAGAGAAGACGGAGCATTTGTAACAAAGACAGACTTGTTAAAGAGTTCTCACTAAAATCTGCAGGTCTGCATTCAGGACTGAATATGAATTAATCATGAACACCTTGTTAGAAAAAGTGAGAGACGAAATACAGAAAAGATCTTTTTCCCTTTGAAGCTTTTTGCCCAACCTTGGCACAAACTAGCGTTTTTTTCTCTTTTACAAGCACCAGTCCAGAATGTTGAATTTCTCCATCCGAGCCCCACCACCGGTGTCACCTCCCACACAGATATTCACAAATACACACAAACCTTACCTCTCACGGACAAACTCGGCAAGCTCCTTGGTTGCCAGTTGGCCATGCTTCATGTTATGGTAGAGCACATCGAAGCCGGCATTCTTCTCCCCCTGCCAAGGCGTAAAAAACACACACATACACGCCGTCTGTTAGCACCCGAAGGAGATCCAGCATAAGAAAGCTCAAAAGTGATGTTGTTTAATGTTTCTGCTCAGGGATATCACATTTGTCTCAAACTTAATTTATCAGTGGAAACATTTCACCATCAGTCACATAAACAACATTCAACAAACACTTGGAAATGATGTAAAAACCAATGTGGGTGAAGTGCACAGAGTTGGAGACGATTTGATGAACTGCAGGCAAGAGATTAGAGAGAGGGAGGACATCAGTGATAAATGCACTCTGCTTGTTTAATACATCAGGGTTTAGATGCACATCAGTGTAGTTGACCCCTTGACAAACCCACCAAAGTTCAATCTAAATCGTTAAAACTGACGAGTCTTCAAGTTGTATTTTGGGCATTTTTTGGTGGAGCAGAAAACACACAGCAGAGGATCGATGGGGGACCTGAATTGAACCAGTAACAACGGCCATGAGGACGACAGTCTCTGTACATGCTGAACTTGAGCTGCTGGACCGTCAGCGCCCTCTACCTGGCTGTCTAAAGGAAGAAAACACTCTGAAAATGTCAACACTTATTTGACACATGATCATAGAATCTGTTTTATCATGTGTGGCAAATGTTAGCAGAGCTAGCACCACCCACCTTTAATCCTCCTTTCAGATAAACATCCACATGAATGTGCCACTTTCACCAAGTCTCTTTCATCAAAGTTCTGCGGTGCCACCAATCCTAAGTGTTGTTTACATCAGCGTCGTACAGCATTACAACATTACAGAAATAACAAAGAACTGGAGCTACAGCCCCGTCGAGTGGCAGATGGCTGCACTACAGCTTAGATGTAACATATGACGGTCATGTCCAGCGAACGATATTAAAAGTTTTGTTTTTTCGTTTACAGCAGATCTGGTAAAACACAGTTTGTTTTATTTTTATTCATCACTCAGTGACTGTGACAGACACCCTGTGACTATATAAAGGTGGTGTAGTGATCAATCCATCACCGGAAACTTCACAAATTAATGAGCTTATTTAGCAAGTCTTGTATACAGTCTTGTTTCTATATTAACACCAGTTGTCTTCTGGTTATGTACTCATACCCCTATCTTGTAAAACCAAATTATGACCCTTGTTTTGGTGTATAATAAATTACAAAAAACATGGTTATTTGTTGGCTCGAACCAAATGGACAGGTCCTGATGTTACCTGCTGTAGGGAATTTTCATTTATCTATCGGTTTGGGTGTCTTTTGGACAAAGTGGTACATATAATGTCTTTACCGATGTTGTCCTCATCCAGCATTAGTAGTTTTGTCAAACAAATACATGTTGTTGTCCATCAAAAGTCAAAAACATCCCTCGCGTAAACCTTTCCAGAGGAAAATGTAAAACTAAGACTGTTTCTGCAGCAGGATATCAACCTCCTTATCTGACATCTACCCAGAGGCCGCAGTAACAGACATGAAAAATTGCCTCTGCTTTTATAGGATATAGAGGCATCAGTATTAATTTCAGTCTGTTTCAGAACCAGTTTGAAAATCCTCACAGGGGCTTTAAGTTTGAGGGACAAACCTGAAAGAAGTTTGTTTTTGCTGATGTTTCACTGTTAGGTTCAATTACTGTACACCCACCTCTGAACTGCTGCTGCACTCCCTGAAAACTTTCCTCATTGTTGTTCATCTGTCGAGCACAAAACCTCAAGGCGAACATGACTCAGGACAAAATGTGAGAAAACCACAGAGTGCAGAGATGCTGTTGAGAGAAAAGTTGCCAACCTTGCAGCTTTAAGCGTATTTACCACAGACTACAGCATCACCTCACACCTCACAGACATAATCACACTAAACTATATTTGTGTTCGCTTGAAACTCTATAATCCTGACAGATGCTGACTGAGGCAGCATCATCCCGAATAGCCTGTGTCATTTCTCCAGCCTCACCACATTCTTAAGTCAACAGACGGCCGGCTGTGTGTGCAGACGGAGACACAGACAGCTGCTTCTCGGGACCTAAAAATACCCAGACGGAGGAGAACAGACCAGTTCCCAGGTAGCGGGGGAATGGCTGGAATGCTAAAGAAGGGTCACCCAAAACCAGACAAGCAAACAAACACACTCACTCACTTATACATTTTGAGCACACAGGGCAGAGATACGGTCGGACAAACCTGGACTACTAGAATGCAGAAGTGAAACTGGAAATCTGGGGGGAGTCTCAGGAAACGAGTGAGTTTCATGACGTTGGCTGATGAAATTGACTTCACTGAGCCTCATCCTTTAAAAACCAGTGCTTCAAAACTTTAAGAAAGACTATTTTAGGGTGACGTTTTGTGCCACCACACAGTTTTTTAGGCTTGAATCTGTGTGTGATTAGACCAGATAAAATGATTACTTGATTAAGAAGCTGGTCAAGTAGGCTAAAAGGTTTTAATAATAGTCAAGTGATTGTTTGTCTTTTCACAAAACTGCTCCTTGTCTTCTTCTATGTGTTTGCAAGGCGAATATTTCTCAATTTTGGGTCAAACCGAAGAGACAGAAGAAGATAAAACTTAACATCCGAGCTTTTCCAGGTCTGCTATTGTTGAAGAAAACTATTGAAGGATCTGTAAACAGTAGATAAATGTCATCTTTACCTCCCATCGGATCAAATATAAACACAACTGCCTCTCTGCATTTTGCCCACAGTTATTAAAAAACAAACAAAACAACTTTGGGGGCTACTGAGACTAAATGTCAAATCAGCTGTGTTCGAAAGGTCAGCCTTAATTACAGTCTATCTTAATCCCAAACAACACACTTCATTTTTGATCACAGCTGTAGGAGATCATCTGAAGGAGTTTTTAAAATGTCACATTTTATGTTTAAAGCAACACAAGATAAATAAGCTTCAGGCAATCCTGTCAGAGTATGTACAGAAATATTATCTCAGATCTTATTAAACACGAATTTCATTTGAGACAACATGTGTTAGTGTTTGTGTAAAGTGGCCCTAAAACTAGTGCATGCATGTGTTATCATGTTGATAATACAGCTAAGATCTCATTAAGATAAAACCTTAATAATTACTGTTTGGCTCAGTTATACCCACTATCAGTTCTAGTCAGTCTTGCGAGTGTTACTGACTGTTTCCTCTCCTTCCTGATGAACAATTGTGTTTTTTTTTTTTATAATGTCAACAGGTGTTATTATTTTCTCCACAGTATTCAGAGTGTCATGCAGGCGGTATAGAGTTCTCCCTGACAGGAGCTTTTGTTGAAACTCTACCCTCGCAGCAGAAAGCTGAGCTGCCAGTCTGAGTATGAAAAACCCACACAATACACACCTGCTTCTCCACAGCAGCACCTGTCTGGCACTGCTAGCAGGCAAGTCTGTCACCTATACATGGTAAGAGGTTGCCCATTTAAAAACAGTATTAATAGAATAAGTCAATAATAACCTTTAATAAATATCAAAAAAGCAAAGATCTTTTTAAAGTCCCACACTGATTTTTTTAAATATATACTTAAAGTGTTCCCAGTGGTCTTTAAATCGTGATAATTAAATTTTCGATAAAAAACGTTGACCTATACTGCAGCCCGTCACCAGAGGGTGCTGTTCTCGGGTTGGCTTCACCCAGCGAGGAGACAGACGCTGTCCATTCTGTATACAGTCTATGATCTGAACCTGCTGTTTGGGTCTGCCAGAGGTTCACAGCGATTGGAATGCAAAAATACTCAGAAATGCAATTTAGCACTTACATTTTTTCATGATATGTCCTGCAGTATTAGAAAAATGCCATACGAACATGTAAAAAAACAAGAAAAACATCATTTGCTTCGGAGTGGGTCTTTAAGGCAGAGTGCTTTAACTTTACTGCAGCATTAAGAGAATTTAAAACCCTTCACTCTTTACTTACTAAGCTCTTAATATTCAGGCACCATCATGTCTTAGAGAGCTCCTGGTGCCTTATTCACCTCTCTTAAACATTATGCTCCCAGAATGCAAGTCTGCTTGTGATGCCAAAGGTCTCTAAAAGCAGCAGAAGTAGTTTTTGATTAAGTTCATAGTTGTGGCTGCTGACCCAGGCTTGGTCCAGCTCCTTGACAGGCTGCTCTAGACTTACCCTGTCGGAGTAAGTATCATAACTATAGATCAAAGTGTCCCAAAGACCTTCTTAAAAAAAAAAAGTGCTGATTGCAGATTCATAGCTGACCTACATAAAAAATGTATCACCCTTTTGAAGAAGAAAGAAGAGCGTCTCATTGTTTGGGAACACATGCCTCCTCAGACAAGCAGGTGCAGCAAAAATTAATGTGCATTAACACGCCGACAAGTCCTCCTTCACTTGGAATGATCCAGAACTAACCTTGTGCATGTTTAAGTGTGCAGGCCTTTGATTGAGCAACATCTGTGAGCTGATACTTGAACATGCTGAGTCATGCCCAACAATCTAAGGGTAACATGACATGAAACCTCCTGTCAGTCTTCTTCAGGTTTCATCATGGTGTGTTCTTTAAGTCCTCAGTGAGAAGAAAATCCCTCATGTCTGATTTATGCAAACCCCCTTCTCTCCACTCTTGGTGATCTCTTTTTCATCAATTAAGTTGACCGTTTTGGTCACGCACGATGGAGTCCATTACCATCACAATGAGGGGATGATGGGAGAGGAGAAGAGAGGGATGGAGGGGGTTTATGGGAGGTGTAAAATCTGTACAACTTTCTCATGAAGACTGAGACTTCTGGAGACTGCTGAGAGCTGCGGGGGATCTGCTGAAATTTGTTAAGGGGGTTGGTTAGCAGCAGGGAAATTATCATTTTATCTCAGTAAATCAAACACCAGCATCGGACTGTGTAAGGGCTGGGATCCCCGTTTCTCTTTTCCTTCCTCAGATTGTTTTCACCGTTACCTCGCTGCTGAGGGGCATTTAAACTTAAAAAAGCAGGTGGGTTGAGCTTCACACTCAAAGAAAACTAAAACAAAACACAAAACATTTGCAGTGTATCAATTGTTCAAGCTATACACCCATAAAGGGCCGATAACACGAATCCAAGTCCCACTAAAGGAAAAAACACATTAGCCTGGGTCAGCAAGTGAGTTCAGCCAAGGGTCAGTTCTTTCAGGACTTTTCAATGGAGGAGACACTCCAGGTTTACTCCAGTACTTCCCTTAAATATTCAGATCTAACCACTTAAAATTCACCAAATTCCTCCAACATTACCCATTGCAGTTGCTTAAGGTATATAATGACTTATAATCGATTCACAGCTTCTAGATTGATCAGCAACTTAAAATCCATTATATAGTAACAACCTGGAGGTTAAACAGGTTTCGTTTCAAGTCAAAAAAACAGAGGATACATGTCAGTAGGGCTGGGCGATAAACCGAAAATTTACTGATACCGAAATTTACAACAATTACCGACGTCATTTTGCCCATATCGGTATTTTCAGTGTCAAAAAGATAAATAAATGAAAGTGTGTTTTGGATGTGTGTAGGTAGGCTATGGTCTCATGTCCCTTTAAGATGCTGTCCTACATCAGTGACGTGACTCCACCCCATCCAGTCCGTGTCAAAGAGGGAAAGACAGGCGAGGAGACGGAGGACGGTTCAAAAGTTGTAGTGGCCGGAGCGGCAGCTGAAGTAGACAAAGTTAATGTGGGAGGGGGTGAGCAGCTTGTGGAGTAGTTATCGTCTATTTATCATTATCGAGGTGAACTGCTCAATATATCGTGATATTGATTTGAGGCCATATCGCCCAGCCCTACTCAAGGCATGTTCTGATAACAGGTCAGTCTCAAACAGCCTGTTTTCTATTCTGCATGATAATCCAACCAAGAGTTACTGTGAGCACTTTCACATGGATGCAGCAAATTCAGCAACATATGACCAATCACAAACATAAACCAGTGATCACATCATCATTTTACAAACTTTTTTAGAATAAAATATATATGAGAGAAATATGAATAAATGAATACTGCAGGTTTTGGTAAATGAAGGTAAATCTGTCAAAAACAGAAAATCTGTGATGGCTTTGACTACAGTAACTCCTCTTTTTTACCTGGAGCTACTCTGTTGCTCTGGTTTATTTCTGTGGCGTGTCTGACAGTTTCAGACAACACCTGCGTCAGAGTATTAAACAGTATAAAAAACCAGAAATGTAAAAAGGGTTTAAGACGGTTTATAGTCTAAAAGCTTTATTCCTGATTTGTGGTTCTGTTTCTTCTTGTTGAAAGAATAAAAAATAAAAAAAACTGTAAAAAATGAGGTAAAGTTGGGTAACATTTTAAAATAAAGTGGATTTATTTGGCATCTGTTGGCCGTCTGCTCGGTTTATTAGACCTCATCTAAGCAGCAGGCGTTGTCAAAAGTGTGATTAAACAGTTTGGTCTATTAAACAGAACAGAAACATTTTATTGGACATGACATTTTTATAGAGATTTTGATTATACGGTTTTATCTACAGGCAATTAGTACAAAAGTCTAAAAGTGAAGAAGGTGTAGGAAAGAAAACTCAACTGTCTTACTCGACAGGCTTCATAATTTCGACTGAAAGCAAAATCTGTCCAACACAGCACAGTTTATGGATCCTCAGCATTAAGTTGTCTATACTGCTGCTCAGAGAGCTTCAGAGCTGCTGCTGTAAGATGTAAGAGAGGATATTCTTGTAATAACACAGAGGTTTTAAAAGCTTTACTGCGGGGACGTTTAAAACTGAACAAGGCCCGCATGTCTCAGCCCAGATTTATGAATCTTCAGCTCACAGGGTTTCAGACAACTTTATCGTCTTCTGTTTAAGGCGGACGTCACTTCTTTCCATCTTATTCTGTTTAATTTATGTGAGGGTGTGTGCCTGGTTGTGCTTGACACCTCACAAGAGTTTGGTTCATCTAAGTGGTCTCACTTGATTCTAATTGGACTCGTCTTCAGACTTCCCCTCAGGCCCGTATGAAACTAATTAATGGCGGTGAGAAAACCTGGGATGAACTAAACTCTGGGCTGCAGGGTGAGCTTCACAGCTGCTTCACAACAGCAAATAAAAGACATTCATCTGCATTGTTTCCTTTAATCTCTCAGATGTGAAGTCAACCACAAATAACAGACGGAGCGAGAGGCTGGAAGGCAACAAGGGATCTGCGCTGAAGGCTCCAAGCAACAAAACATTTAAGTTGTTTTAAAATTTGATCAAAAAAGATTGTAGGTGAAAAAAAAAACATCTGTTATTCCTAAAGGTGGTGAAACAGGCACCTTGAGACACCAACATACACCTACAAATTTTGCTTTTCTCACTGACATCTGAAGTCTACAGCGAATACGAAGTGACTGACAGCCGCCTCTTTCAATCATACACTACCAGCATGAACCCTCCTACATCTGAAAGGGAAAAACTCAGTGAGCAGTCAGGAGTCTTGTTATGTGGTATTTAGAAACAGCTGAGGACAGATTTCACCTACACAGGAGTTATGAAAATGTGTTTAAAATTTCAAGAGGGCCTGTAGGTGTGACTGCAAAGAAAAGGTGTTGTAAGGCGTGCGGAAAGAAGATCGCATGTGCAGAAACAAGCTCAGACATATCTGAACCAAATGAGTAAACTGCCGCTGCACCTCGACATTCAAAAGAAGGGCATTCGAGAGAACTGGTGCAACTTGTTTGGCTGTTTGCTTGGTACACAAAAGTTAGAGAGATTTATTAATCTGTCAGAGTTTGGTCATCAGTATCATGCATCAGTCTGCGCTCTCACCTAACCACAAACGAAAACTTTCTTCCTTTGTTTGAGGTTTTTTTTCACACCAGTCACGACATCTTTTGTATCCAAAAAGTCGAGTAATGCTCTGCTTAGGTTAGACTCTTAAATACAATCCTTCATTCTTTGGCAGTCTGAGTTCTGGCTCTTTGTGAAATCTGTCTTTACAGAGTGTCTGAGAGTGGATCTAGTGTCTGAGCACATTCCTGCTCTGTAATACAGCTCCTTAGTTATATGAAACTGAAAGTGTGAGCTGAGGAGAGCTGAGCACAACAAAAGACTAAAGACCAGCTGGATAAAGGAGGAACTATGCTTTCCTTTACGTAGAGGAAACAGAGCATAGAAGCCTGTTCTATAGTTCAGTGTAGGATTTCTAAGTTGTTTATGTACTTTTGAAGAAGCATAGTTCTACTGCGAACACAACACTGTTAGCATGTTAACTTTAGAGGCGTTCATTCTTCTTTAAGACTGTTTTTTAAAAGGTACAGTCAGTGTGTAGAAATAGGAATATTTAGCAATGCCTTGTGGTCAGGTTCTGCTCTGAAATGCTTCTTTACTCAACAACAGTGACCTTTGAGAACATGAAGTTCCTGATCGATGATGAATATGGTTGTCCTTTTGTCAAGTTTATCACGCATCAATTCAAATGACTACTACTCTCCTCTTCTTTTAATCTAGCTAGAAAGAAGCGCGTTTTTCACAGCCACTCACTAAAAAGAAACGCATTTGCTACTACTGTCTGCTCTGTGCTAAAATGGAAATGCGGCAGTGCAAGATGGAGGTCACCATGTATGTGGACCCACTCCTGCGATAACATAAAAGACTCATTTGAAGTAAACAAAAACAAATGATTTTTATTTGGGTTATTTACTCTCATTGAAATATATTTATGAACATTATATTCCAATTCTACCAAGTCATTGTTGTGCTAAATGCCGCAAGCACAACAGACATTTACTTAAACGTGCATCTTCAGCCTTAATATTTATAGTAATACGAGTGTGCTTTATATATATCAGCATCATATGTTCACAGAAATGTTGTGATTGTACAAAAGTATAAAATCTAATGTAAGACTTAAAGCTCCAGTAAGGAACTTTGAGTTTGTGCCACTTTTGTCATGCACACTCTGTGGACTGAACTAAATCTAATCCAGCTGACCTTTGACAGTCAAACTTCTCATTTATTATGAATTTATCAAGTAGAAAAATTGTAAAAACAGAGATGTATTTTCAGCTGCTTGGCTGACATGTTCCCCTTCACATTGTTTCCTGGCATTAAAGATTAGTAAATAAAATTCATCAGTCTTGTTGCTGTTGGTCTTTGGGTGCTTTTGAATATCAAGGAAATTAATTTGTCGGTTTCATAAATATAAAAAAAAATCCTCACAGGAGCTTTAAGTTTGCACATTTCATTTGAAGCTCTTCAAACAAAGACGCTTTAAAGTTGGATGCACTTGAATCAAGCATGTACAAATATAAACTCCCAGAGGTGTCAAAATGTTAGTTTGTACTTTAATGACGGTACAAAGTTTTCTCAAAAGGACATTATTGCAGAAGTTTTTAAATACCGATAGTTAACTTTTAAATCTATTATCTGTCAGTGCTGAGATGATCCTGATTATATTGTGCATTGATACTCATCGCACATAAATCAGGTTTTTCTTTCCCTCTTACTACAGTTACGACGTGCTGCAAAAGAATCGTTCATGTTAAATAGGTTCTAACTCTGTTCGCTGCACAATGTTACTCCTTGTATAGAAAAGCTGAAAGCAATCTACCCATCCATCAGACAGTAAATCAGCAGCCACCCAGTAGGCTGACTGGACAGTCTGTCAGTGCTGCTGCGAGTTTTGCTGACTCACTAAAGTTTTTTCTGCTGACTGAGCAGGTTGAGCCGAACAACAGTCCCACAACAGAAAGGTGTCAATAACATCAGCAGCAGGTAGCTGCAGCCTGTCATCACTGACGACTCCACACCCATTTGCTGAGTGGGATTCACTTCTGCTGGTCTATCGTGCTTTTGCTGCAGACTTTGTACAGAGGAAGAGGAGGGATGGACACATTTGTTTCCTGAGTGATACATGTAGTTTAAATGACTCTGTGTTCATGAAATAGCCACACCACATGATAACATTTATTTACAGAAAATTAAAGCTTCAATTCAATCAATTAAATGCTGAAAAAATCAGGATTGTATGTAGGGCTGGGCGATATGGCGTCAAATCCATATCACCCATCCCTACCTTACTAAAGTTGGTTTAACTAGAGAAGCAAGCGGTCGGCAACATTCATCTCTCGAGGGGGTGTCTAACTCGGTGTCACAGTGTGTTTGACCCTAAATTAATTTTACGCTGGAATATCCCTTTAAAAGGGACATGAGACCATAGCCTACCTACACACATCCAAAACCAATTTTTATTTATTTATCTTTTTGACACCTAATATATTGACATGGGCAAAATGACGTTGGTTATTGTCGTAAATATCTGTATCAGTAAATGTTGATCACCCAGCCCTACTTGTATTAAATGATTTTGTTTTGGGTATCCATCTTTTACCTCACATAGCTATGGACTCATCAGCTTTTTGTCAATCTGATAGTACTGACAGGATCCACAAGAACAATAGAGTAAGAAGAAAAAAGGCAGACACAAGGATGGGGATATATGGGAGAAGGTAAGAGTAGACAGAGACAGGAAAACTTGGGAGGAGAAAAGGTTCAACACTGTTTGTTTACTGTTTGTAACCCCGAGAGAAAACACCATGACTCAAAGTGATGGGGAGGGCAGCAGCGTTGGCATCATTAAACCGAGAAGCTGGCAATAATAAAAACCCACTGGGCGTTGTTGTTTTTGTGAGTGTGTGTGTGTCTGTGAGCGCACACTCCTTTATCTGCCTGCAGAGAAGGAGCTGTTTCAAAAAAGAGATGATGCTGCTGTACACCGAACAACCTTAAACAGCTTGCTTTTCTATCAGCTATTCTTTGAAACACTTCATTTAAATCCCCTTGCAGACTTGGATTGTTCGTGGTCCATTCACCACTGAAGAAAGAGGAAACAGAGTCTGCACTGAGAGCAGAGATGGGAATATTGACTCTGAACATGCTCAGTTATGTGGTGGTAATTTCCCCCTGCTTAAATCCCACCAGAATGAGGCCACTGTCTGCAGTGATGCAGTTCAGACACAATGGCCCAGAGGTGTCTCAGTTGAAAAGAAAAACATTGTCTGATTCCTTGTTTACCGACTACAAAAAGATAAAGTGAAACACCGCACCCGAGCAACACTGTGGCTCAATAAAGTGGTCTATCATTAGCGCTACAACAGTCCACCAGGTTTACTGCCGTGACTCTGACCATCTTTTAGCCAAGAAACAGATTCTTTCTTTAGACTGCTTCTTCGGCCTTTTCTATTTCTCTATTTTTACTTTAAAACCACCATGTTTGTCTTTAACTCTACTTGAGTCACCTTCAACCATACACCTCCTCTTTATAGTTTTATTTCTTGACTTTTGTTTATTTGTTTTTGACTCTGTCACGCACTTTGAATTGCCTCAGTGTATGAAATATGCTGTACAAATAAAGCTGCCTTGCCTTTATTTCTTTGCATTGTGCAAACTATAAATCTTGTGTTTTATGATGACCCACAAGGACAAGACTATAAAACGGATGATTTTTTTATTTCTAAACCTGACAGAGCTCATGTTGGATAGGCGTAGAAAAGAACAAGTTTCTGTACATACACATCTCCTTTGCTGTTGATATTTCCGTCAAACTTTACCTCTTTAAATTTTCGAATAACAAAGATTTATTTAGGTTGGGAGATGATGTCTTCACTCTGTATCAAACTTTCTAAGCTTTCATCGGTCAGCTGTTGCTCTCGCCAGAGGAAAAAGCTATCAATTGGCACTCATAGTACGACCAGCCAATCAAATCAAAGATATATTGTGCAGCATTTTGAAATGGTTTTACCAGTCAGCTAAACAGTCTGTTGACATTTTTAATTGTTGTAGGCCTCAAAAAATGGTTATGCTGTCGCCAAATGCAACAATGCTCATCTACCCAGATGTTCACAAGTGCACAGGAAAGTTAACATCTTGTGGTGCAGCAGGTTTTGGCAGTATTTAATCCAGAAAATGGAGATGAAGTTTTATGCAAGCGGTGTCAGGCTCAACAGGCATGTGACTACTTGCCCAGAGTGGTCACATGCCTGTGTTGAATACAGAACAGTTCATAACTAGCACAGGCATGTGAACGTCCAAACCCACCAAGGGGACTAGAGGCTGGTGGTGCTAGCTCTGCTAATGTTAGACGTGTTGAATACATTCAAATTTGGAGCGTTGTCTTACCTTTAGACATGTTAGGTGGGTTGTTGGGATTTACATTTAAGTGACTAAATGTGACCTGTTTTCCCAAATTACTGCAAATCCCAGAGATTTTGTTTGATGTGTATGTTGAGGATTTCACTAAGAGTCAGTTAAATACATATAAACCCACCTATTAAGCAGAGAACAATGAGAAAACACAACAATGTGTTCATGCGCCACCTCTGACATTTCAGTGCAGGTTTGTTGCTGCCTGACACACCCTTAACAAACAACAAATTTTATGTCAGACAGTATAAAACAGCCTCTAACAGCCCTGTTCATTAAGTTAATACCATGCTTTGATGGTACATTTTCAAACGCTTCCAGGCAACCAAACACCCAAAATTACTTGGCTGTAAACTTGGAGCTGTCAGAGCCAGAAAAGAGTCCCAGACCCCTGGCACTGGTTTGCTGGGTTGGTTATACACTCTGAACAAAAGCAGCTCAAGGAAAAAGGATAATATAAAAGAAAGTGTCATGGAGCCAAATGAAATATATCATTTATAAAAGAAAAGCTTTACTCATCTCTCTTAAGGATATTACACTGTGTTGGATAAAAGCCTTCCTAAAAAGGAAAATCTAGATCCAAGAAAAATTAAGCAGTCCCAATCCTTTGAGTAATTCAGCTTCTTAGACCCAACAGTGCTTTAATTTAGTGAGGATGTACTTAATTATAGTTGATGGGCTTCCCCCTGTGGGCCATGAGCACAGCTCTTATATAGTTAATGGGAAAGGACAGCGTGCAATGAGGAGGCTTTGTGAGCGGCTGTGAATGTTCTTGAGCCAAACAAGACAGGGCTCTGTGTGTGACTCGTTCCCAAGTGGCTGTGATACTAATTAACTGAAGGGACGATTTGTACGACACAGCTATTTGTGTCTGGAAGCAGGCTGGGTGGAAGACGCTGTCCTGAATACATAAACACACATGAAAGTTCATAACTGACATATTATCATTGATGGAGAGGATATAGATGTATTTCAGAGGTAGGTTTGGTGACTTTTTGATGAAACGGGAGCAGATCAGTCCTCTAACCTTGTCTTCCTGTCTGGCTGGAGTTCTGCAGCATGACTCCCTGCCTGTCTGCCTGCTTCCTGCCACACCACACTGCTCTCCTTTCCTTTCTTTTTTCCCTGCCTACAGACCTGCCTGTCTCTTACTTTGCCCCAAGCAAAAACACTGCAACATCTATGGATCATCAAAAGACATTCAGAGGCCACAAAATTAAGTACCAACAAACTACCAGCAAGAACTACAAAGCTTGAAATACCAATCACTACTTGAAAACACATCTGCATAGTGTGTGAGTTTGGAGTGCCACTGTCTATTAAATGCCTGACCTTCAATAACAAAGCTTTGCTCTCGTTTAATCAGCTTTATTTTTAAGCGCTGGAGTTATTAAGACAAAAGAGGACAGCACAACACAACGCCGCTGTTATTGTCAGTTCTGCACTGATGCATTTGTCAGTGCTCTGTGAGGGGCATTGGTGTTAATGCATTGGACTGCAGTCCATAAAAATGAGGTGTGGCCAAGCCCATTGTTAGAGCAAAGTTACTTCAGACGGGCCAATGACTAACTGAACCCTGCTCCAATCACAAGGGTGAAGTGATACGAAACGATACAATATTATACAATATTATACAATACAATACTTTATGATGCTATACGATACGATACAATACGATAAAGTACAATAGGATATGATACGATATGATGCGATACAATATAATGCGGTACAATATGATGCGATACAATACAATACAATACAATACAATACGATATGATGCTACACAGTATAATGGGATATGATGCGATACAATACGTAACGATACAATGCGTAACGATACAATACACCATGATGTGATACAATATGATACGATATGATGCGATACGGTACGATATGATGCTATACAATATAATGGGATACGATACGATATTATGCGATACAATATGATATGATGCGAAACAATACAATACAATACAATATGATATCATACGATACGATATGATGGGATACAATAGGATACCATACAATTTGATATGATGCGATACATTACGATATGATGTGATTTGATGCGATACTCAAGTCCCACCTCTAGAGTTGTATCAATCAAAATACAATCCACATGAAACAGAAAAGAGGTTCCAGTAGCCTATGTGTATAAAGATTTTCACTTTACTGACGGGTGTTAATCTTATACAGTAAGATATACACACAATGGCCGACTCTCGGTAACCTAATTTAGGCCCTCTCTGGAAATGCCAAAAAACAGGGTTTATAGCTTCTTCCTCCACCAACTTCTTCTACTTGCAGGAACCTCAGTAAATTCTGTTAGAGAGAGACTACAGTCACTCTAAACAGGGTGCACACTAAAACTGCTGAGCCAAACCAGGACTCAAACAATGGTAAATTCTTGCTAAAAGTGGACAATTTCCTGGCAGGCTTCAAAATGTCCAAAAGCGAGTCTGTTCTCTTCTCAGCAGAAAACTTTCCCAGCCTGGCTAATATAACTTTTAAAGCAGTGTGCTTCAGAGCTCCTGCTGCCGGCTTATAAAGGAAATGGTTAATGGTTCTGTATAATTTAATGACTTTAAGCACAGAAACACAGCTACAAATAGATAAAGTATTAAATTCAACCCTTCTGTGACCTTTGCCTACTTGGTTTTCAGACTGTGTGCTGTTCAAAGACTGAAAGTGGAGCTGAGTCTGCCATAAATCAAATTCATACTGATGCATCACAAGATATCCAACATTGATAAATGAGCAGAGACTGATCCACGGGCAAAAACTCTTTATCAAAGCCCTGGATAGAAAGGGCTCATCGAGGTGGTGATATTGATATTCTTATCTGAGACCTTTAATGCTCCATCAGTTAGAAATGATCATTTTATGTCCTGAATCTCAATTTTGCCCCTTATTTCTTTTAGTTCAACTGTTTGAATACAACTGAGGTCTTTCTCAAGTCTGACAAGGCAAGGTTAAAAAGAAGTAGGGCACACTTGAAATAGCAGTACCAGGTGTGCAGAGAGGGAGCAGAGAGAAAGAGCAAGACCTCAGAGAAATGTACATAAAACAGTAAATCAGTTCAACTAATAATGTTCTTTTATAGACATTAAAAAGTTCTGTATTACAGCTCCAAACTTCTTGAGAAAAGACTGAAAAGGCAGTAAGTGGTGGTTCCTACAGGATGCTATATTATTTTTTTTGTTTGGCATAATAACAGATCTGAAAAGGTGACAGGAAAACTTGGACTTCAGCAGGTGGGCTGAAAAGTCAGAAAAATTCACAGCCAGCGAGTGGGCGGAGTTTTGCTGGATATGCTCTGAAGGTATTGTGTTTTCTGTTGTGTTTGGATTGTAGAAGCATCCTCACACACTAACATTGTGACGTACACACAGGAACAACCACCATTATGAAAATCTCCTCCTCTTCCTCTGCATGCCCTCCCCAGAACCACTCCCTCCCATTGAAAGTGAGCTGGAGTACACTGAGTTTGAACTCCATGTCTGACAAAGAAAATCTCCCACTGAGATGCATATCTGAACAGGAAGTTGCCAAAAATACCAAACATTGGATGCCCTAAAATGATCTTGATACGTCAGGAGTTTAAGCATGAAACAGGCTGTGGAGACACAACCCAACAGAGTGTGTCTCAGTGTTTGTATTGTAGGTAAAGAGGTGATTTAAGGCAAACAAACAGAAGCGGTTCAGAAGTCGAGTTTAAAGCTGCAGATATTTTATTTAATTTTTGTTAAGATATGATTCTGAACTCCTTGGGTTTGCATTAGCTAAAGGACGTTGACTTGTCTACACTTTTTTTAAACTGCATCTCACAGGAATCAGAACTCATTATTGCACCTAGGGCTGGGCGATAAAACGATAATGATATATATCAAAAATTAATTTCCCTCGATACTGATATTAAACATGGTCAATATGCTTTTGGATAGCCGGCATTCTGCCATGTTTTAGTAGACTATACGAATAGCCAATGAAAAGGGGATTTGCTCTGTGCCGAATTGGAACCAAGTAGCGAACAACTGCATAGTAGCAGACTGCAGCTACACGCAACCATAGCACTTTAACACGTGAAGCCGCCATCACTGTCAGTGAGAAAAAAAGAAAATGAGTGCTACACCCCCCCAGAAATGCAGATGAAAACATCGTCTGCAACACTGGCACAAGAATGTCAGTGGTGTGGAGGTGTTTTGGTTTTTGAGGTCGGACAAGAAGCAGAGTAGTGTGCACTGCAAATTTTGTCAAGTACATGTTAAATGTAAAAGTAACAGGGAACATTTAAGATTGGCAAGTGATTTTTTTATATTGTGATCTATATCGATATCGAATGATATAAAAAAATATATATTGTGATAAACTTTTTCCCATATCACCCAGCCTTAACTGCACCTGTGCACATTGTTAAGAGTAGGGCTGTACATTTTATTGAAAACTAAGAAAAGCTGACATTCAGAGTCTCTTACCAACAGAGTCTTGGCCAAGTCTGATATTTCTAAATGGGCAGTTGTGAGCTATGACAGCTGTTTGTGTTTATTTACAGGCTCTGATGCACTTCAATATATACGACACAACATTAGCTGCCAGCTAACAGCTCAGCTAAAACAGTCTGATCCAGTTTGGATCAGCACTTCGTTTCTGTTTGTCTTCATAAAAAAAGGCTGTAAATACCCTGGATACCATCTAAGCCCAGAACTTTGAGGCTTTATATACATTTATAAAATTAACTGTATAATCAAGTCGTTTATGCTTTTTCTTTGTATGTCTGTGCGTTTCGTGAAGATGCATCATGGTTAGGCATGGCCCACATTGCTGAAACTTTCTTGCAACCTCCCACTTCATCAAATTCAAGATCCCATTGATAAGAGAGAGAAAAATCCCCTCTTTCTGCATGACTGCACTGCATGATGTTTTGTGTTACAGAAATTAATCATGGTCTGAGTTATGAACAAGATTTTTTTTCCTTTCTTTATGATGCATGAAATAAAAATTACAGCCATGTCATACTTGAGTGCATTAACCTTACTCTGCATGGATGAGCTGTTTGCAGCTTTTGACTACTGAAACTCCGTCTTATCATCTTAAAATACTGCCGAAACAGATAATGACACCATGCATGTGTTGGGGGAGGATTTCCCTGCTCTTTTATCTAATTTAATCACATCTCTGAATAAGAGCTCATCAGAGTGTTTCCTTCAATTATTTTCAATCAAAAACAAAACAAGCCCTCACTACTGTAATTGAGGTCAAATGTTCATGAAATCTTTCCAATTATCTGAGCTCATGTTGCCCAGCAACAGTTAACAGCAGTGAATGTTATTTTCATTATTAAATAGGAGCTAAACATGCACATCAACGCCAGTCAGTGAAAGAACTTCAGCTTCAAGAATCTTGTGGCATATGTCCTGAGACTGTGATACCGAGTTATACATATGTCAAATTGCTTGAGAAAACAGCCCTTTTCATTCAGTAACACTGCGGGGGGAAATCTCTCCATACAAGAATAAGCTGAATGAGATTGGTTTCCGGGTGGCGGCAAGAAAAAAAAAAAGACTGCTGAATGCAAAATTGATCTCTTTCATTTGCAAGTGAGGTGAGGGGCGAGACAACAAGCAATTCCTGCAAGTACCTGGCAAGCTGCAGGTAACCAGGAAATTGGCTTTTCAAGCTGGGAATATAAATGAAACCTTAGTGACTCATAACTTATGGCTATAATTACGAGAAGCGGTAATATGTGGCAGTTAAAGCTTGACGTACGAAAGCCTGAAAGAAGGAGCCATCAAATGCAGGTGTTCCTTTGTGAAACCTCTGTCATATGTTGGTGCGTTTACTGTCGTCATCAAGACACTCACCCAGAAGTTGTTCTGAAAGACGGCCATCTTCACTCAGAGGTTCACAGCGATCTGTCAAGAAAAAAAAGAGAGGAGAAGAAGAAGACTGCATCAGAGAGGAAGGTGAGATTCTTTCTTCAAACTGTCTGACCTATTTTTCTTTATTCACATCACAGTTTAAGTGAGTCGCCCTTGGGCTCCTTGTTACAATCTGTAAAATGCTCAGTCTTCTCTTCGCCCTCTGACAATAAACTGCAGGATTGAAGTCTGGCAAACTGCACATAAACAAGCCTTCAGAAAGTCCTGCCTTTAAAACTGCTCCTCCTGAGACACCTTCAGTGTAGGACGAGGAGCTCCTGAGGGAGAACAAAGTAGAGCTTAACAAATGACTTCAAAGGATAAACCGAGAGGATGGAGGGAGCAGAGGAAGGAAACACGGAGGAGGAGGAGGAGGAGGGGTGACAAGAGAGGTGGGGGAGGACAGCAGGGGGAGATAAATCGATAGAGGGAACGAGTCGAGCTACAACAGGAGGCCACGAAGGAGATGATCGGAGCTTGTGAGAGAGGAAGTTGGGATTCTTGGCTCTGATTGGCTGAGCAGTCTTTGGTCCCATGCTGCTGTTGACAAGCTTCATTTGTAACCAGTTATTTATTTAGTTTGATCTGTGAGATGAATACAATAACTCGTACTACAAAGCAGTATCTTTTGTCTGTTTACCCTCCAATATGAACAATGGAAAGAAGTGGAAACACTAATGAGAAACAAAATATGTCATCCTGCACTGAAATCCAAATCAAACACTAAACTCTTCACCATCTGAATATGACTTTGCAGCAGTTTGGGACTCACATTATGTACAAATCAAAGATGAAATGACTAATGCAGGATGGAAACACGTCTCCTTAACTTTTGAAGTTAAGATTGTCATGAAGGCAGTTTAACATACACCTTCTGACCCCCAACTCACACTAACACTTGGAAAAGCAGTCAAATTTGATCCTGCCCTTTCCAAATGAGTCTATAATGCCAAAGTGTTTCCCCAGGGCTGCCCTCATACAGAGTGCGGTGTGTTTATATGTGTGTGTGTGTGTGTGTGTGTGTATATACTAACGACAGGCCTCCCCTTTTATTGGCACAGGCTCTGCTCAGGCCTGCTGACCTGGCATCCAGCAGGAGCAACACACACACAGAGAAACACAGCACACACATACACACACCCCTCACACCTAGTTAATTGGCTCAGCAGTGGGACAGCCAGGCCCCTGCAGACAGCATTCTGTTCAGTAGAGCAGGTTAGTCCAGCACAGAGGAAAGTGAGAACGCTGAAGGATGCGGAGAGACCAAATCTCTAAAATATGGTGCTTTCAGTCGGTTCAACAATGTGATCATGATTGATCACAGTTTTAATTATCTTTAAAATTTTAAGACTTAAAATGTGTTATATTTACGAGGCAAAGGAAAGCTACCAGATACAAACACAGAACCACGCTAAGAGCTATATTTGCACTTCACACAGTTTTACCAGATGTTGCCACACACCCCAACAACAACACATCAACGAATGTCCAGCCGGCATCTATAATTAGAGAATCAAAGACAATGAACAACCTGGAGTGCAACAGAAGGTGCTTTTATTTGTGACCAACAGAGTTGTTCATTATATGTATCATATTATTCACATCAGATCAATTTAGATCCCAACTAGGGAAAATGGTAACCTGAAACTAGGGCTGGGCCATAAACCGAAAATTTACCGATACCGAAAATTACAACAATAAACCAACATCATTTTGCCCATGGCAATATATTCGATGTTAAAATAAATAAAGTTGGTTTTGGATGTGTGTAGGTAGGCTATGGTCTCATGTCCTTTTAAGACGCTGTCCTACGTTAGAGACGTGACTCCACCCCATCCAGTCCGTAACAAAGAGGGAAAGACAGGTGAGGAGATGGAGGACGGTTCAAAAGTTGTAGCGGCTGGAGCAGCAGCTGAAGTAGACAAAGTTAATGTGGGAGGGGGTGAGCAGCTTGTGGAGTAGTTATTGTCCATTTATCATTATCGAGGTGAACTGCTCAATATGTTGTGATATTGATTTGAGGCCATATCACCCAGCCCTAGCGGAAAGAGATGTTTCATGACAGGGATTAGTGAGTTGATAAAGGAGACTGTTTCGTCTGCTTTTCATGGTGAAAAGGAAACTTAAGCCTGAGTTCTAGTTTTTAAATTTTCATAATAACTCACTTAACTTTTTAAGGGAACATCAAGCTTCATAATTAAAGTTTTACAGCAGTCCAAAGTGACCAGTTTGGTTCCTTTCTGCTGCCTGCCAACACAGGCTCTGGTATCACTTTTCAAATCTGCACAACACTTTCTTGTCATCATGAACTTAACATAAAGTCTGTTGTAATATACTATTTCACCACTAAGAGAAGGAAAAAGCTTTATACAAGAAAAATTGAATTTAGCATCTAGCTAATATGTATCATTATATTTACGTCACATCTATTTAGATCCCATCTGGAGAAAACGTTAGCCTAGAACGAAAAACAGCTCAGAGAAAATTTAAAGACAGTAACTGCTGAGGTGAAATTTTCAAGGTCATCAGCCCACCTCCAATAAATGCTGGTTAGGCAGAGTTTAACAGCAGATTCCCATGCAGGGGGGAGATCTTGACTAAACCAGATGGTTTTCAGTATAGCAGACATCAGGAACAGAGAGGAAATGATACAAATACTTTGTATGACAGCCTCATGCAGCAGATTACACCCTGCAGAAGATAATCAACCATCTTCTGTTTTCATCCTCACAGTTTTAAAGCAGCATGATCAAGAGGCACTAAGACAGAGAGAGAGGTGTGTACTGGGACCCCATGTGGAGGGCAGCCATGGTGGGATGTATAGACACCCAGCACTCTCCATCTGCTTCCTGCTGAACGCTCAGCTGATATCAGCTCTGAGGCAAACAAGCAGAGAAGAAGTGGGACACGCTTTGACCTTGATTCCTCATGCTCAAGATCATCTTTTATTCAGTAATTAATGCCCCACAGATTTTGGTCTTGCTGTGTGTGTCTCCATGTTCATACTGTTGAAGATCAGCAGCAGATATCAGGAAATGTCACTTAAAATAAATAAATAAATACACAAAGATACAGGAGAAACAACTCACAGTATAGATAAAAGAAATATGAGGTTAAAATAGGTTTTAGGTATAAGCTGTCAAATCAAATCAGATTCTGTTTCTTTTCAAATAAATACTTTGTAGCTTACAGGAAATGTCCAGAGAGTTTAAGAAAAGGACAAAAGATGTTTAAGAAATGTTAAAGCACAATTATTTAGTTAATACAGGTTGAAATGGGACCACTCCTCCTTGTTTGATGGCTTGTTTTGTGTTTTAATAAGACAATGTCCAAGTTTTGGTAACAGAAAAATTGTGGTAAAAATCCGGCGAGCTTTTTGAGATCAAAACTAGGGTCAAAAAAGAGAATAGCTCTGGGTACTCTTAGATAGGACTATGAGCAAAAAAAGGTACAACTTTAAGGTCTTCTTCAGTCTTGTACATCTTTCAAAATCTCAACTTGTTCCTCATTATTCAAAGAGTAGAGAGAGAAAAGAAGACTACGAGCCAACAACAGTAAAGTTCAGACACAACAGAGACTTAAACACCAGCAGGCTAACATGCATGGATGTATGATTATCAGAACTACCACCAAAGTGTGTTCAGGGTTCATACCCAGCTAAATAGGATTTTTAAAAGTTAATCATAAATATCAACTTCATGTCGGTACTGGAGGACAGGAAGTTAAAGGATCACAAAGGTCAGTGGGGTTCATCTTCTGGATTAAACAAATGTTTCCAGCTGATATTTGTTGGGATATTTCAGTCTAAACCACAGAGGCTAAACAATGTACCAATAATGTAAAGAAAGGTTTAATATTTAATATCAAAACCCAGATTTTGTGTAAATTCTGCGGTTTGAAACAAGAATGGGAAAAGCAAAGAAACTCACGATACGATACATCTTAAAAAGTCACTGAATGTAAAATGCCTTCACGGTAAAGTTAAGATTCATGGCCTGTGTCTACACAATTATGTTTTATTTCTCTTTAAAGAACCAAAGCAGTTCAGCATTTTCAGTACTCGGCATCCTGACCAGAAAATCACCCTCAGTTTTTATTTCCTGCCTCCGTGCTCTCTAAACAACATGAATCAACAGTCCTCTCTCTATTATTGTCTTGCTGCTGTTGATGAGCGGATGTCACCAAACTCCTATCATCTAAACCCTGACAAAACTGAAATATTGTCAACAGGACAAGACACCCTCACCACTGCTATTCAACAGTTTACTGGCCACTCACCACTTAACATCAAATCCACTGTCAAAAAAGTTGGTATGAAGAAGGGATGGGATGATAAATTATCGTTCATGATTTATCGTCAGAAAATTCCTCCACAATAAATATTTGCCATCTCACGATAAACGTGATAAATGCAAGTGGATTATGTAAGACGAGTGACGGACTTGCAGCCATAGCTCAAACAGATCAGAATAAGAATCTCTAAAACCTACCACTTAAACTTGTAGTTAAGTATCTTATTTGCCTACGCCAACTGGTGTCCTCAATACAGAATGAGTCAAAAACACAGATTGGAATTTTAATATTTTTTATCTGGACTTTTATCGTTATCGGCAGAATGGCAAAACTTATCATGATAAATTTTTTTGCCAATATCACCCATTCCGAGTATGAAGTTTGACCAACAAATGACTTTCAATCATCACTTTACCAAAGTTGTTCAATTCTTTTCCTGCAGCTTAGAAGAACTGCTAACATCAGATCAAGAGCTTCATTTACTTTTATTTTCTATCGTTTTTGACTGTTGTAATTCCCTTTGCACATGTGTGTCAATCACTTTTACTGCTTCCAGTTGGATCATAATGCAGCAGTTATCAACTGAAGCCAGCTGTCAGTCCTGAATCTCTCCTATTCTTACATCTCTCCACTGACTTCCACTGTGTTCATGTAACCTTGGTCTTCTTCACATCCCACATCCAACCACTAGTTTGGACTCATTTACTGCAAAACTGATAAAAATGGAAATGTCTATCATCCATGCGTTTATGATTTTGTTTCCAGTCAATCATGCCTGAATGACGAGCAGCAGCACAACCACCCAGATTAAAGAGTAAACAAAGAAAAACATAATATCTTCAACAGACAGACATCAGGTAAGCTCAGGAGTTCAATCATTCTCAACAATGGAGACACACTAACCTCCACTCCTGCTCTCCGCCACCCTCACCCAGTCTGACAACACACAGATGGCTGCATTGAAAAATTACACCCAAATAAAAGCAGAAGGAGGGGAGGAGTGGAGGAAAGTCTCATAGACTCAGAGAAAATCTTTTCACAGCCCATTTAATCCTGCAGGAAATAAATGGTTGATCC
This sequence comes from Xyrichtys novacula, assembly GCA_962446985.1. Lineage (NCBI taxonomy): Eukaryota > Metazoa > Chordata > Actinopteri > Labriformes > Labridae > Xyrichtys > Xyrichtys novacula. The sequence goes on from OY660870.1 coordinate 29,382,225, forward strand.
CCTCCGCCCATACTAAGCATTTCTGTTTTTATTTCTTTTTTATGTCTTGTTGCAAGACAGAGACAGACACAGAGATCTGCTGGCTGGTATCTCTCTGAGGGCGATGAAGGGAGGGGAGGTCAACACAAACTCCTGCCTCCTCGCCACCTCTGCCTGCTCTCTCCCTCCTCTGGGTGACAGGAGAGATATGAAAGGTTGGACAGAAATTACTCCCTGTGTCGCTACGAACACCTTCGGTGAAATTGCCTGAAAACAGCCTCCTGCTCTGGCTCAAACAGCAAAAAATCAAAATTGATTTGGGTTAAATGAAATGACATAGCCGAATGTGGAATAAAGATGCTTCGCTAACCTCTGAACAGGCACATTTGTCACGAGCTCAGGGAGCAAAGCAGGTGGGAAATGGAAAATGATGGAGGAATAGAAAAAAAGGGGGAAGGTAACAGATAAAGGTGAAATACAGAGGAGGAGGTGAATCGAAGACGACAAACAAAACCAGACATGTTGATGAGTTCGATTGGTAAACATAAACACACCTCCAAACCGGTGAAGGGCAAGCTGTCAAAAGGAGACATTGGTGAAGTGACACAGCGGCTGAGGCATAAATAAGATGAATAGGTGTTCACTGAAACATGCAGCAGGAGACTGACTCACATACTGACTGAGAGCTTAGCTGCAGTTCAGAGATTATTTGTAATTAGAGCTAAAAAAAAAAAAAAAAATCATCCTGTTTATATCATCTCAAAAGTCTGTATGTAAACAAGAATACTTAAAGACATCATTAAAAGCCCTCAGAGACTATCATGAGAAATTATCATTAAGTGCGAAATTAAAATAATCACTTGTTGCACTTTTAAACATTCTCCCTTTGACAGTGTGAATGAATGTGACAGTCAGTTAGAGAGGTAGGATGAGGACAAACAGAGTGACTTTAAAGAGCAGCTGGAAGTCTACTGCACTGCAGATTCACTCATCTGTCCCTCAGTATTAGTTTTAAACCTGATTTGCTGGAGCGGCGTGGAAGGACGATCAGTCTGTGTCAGGCCTAATTTCCCCTTTACCACCACCATTGCCAGTCTGCACCTCTGCTCGGCCAACCAGCAAGTGATGACTCATGGCTGTGCTCTGTTAGAGCGAGCAAGACTGTGGAAGTACAGTTACGTTCAGTAACATAGAAAACATTCAGGTTGTTAGGATCGGTCAGGCTCCATTAGAAGCTACAGTTTATCTCTAAGGAGTGCACGCTTTACTGGTGCAGAGCTTTCAACCATCTTACAGGAAGCTAAGGAGTCATCATTATCAATCTGGAGAACTCTGGGACCAGCTGATCACTCAAATTGTACAAAGTGCGAAAATTAAAGCATGTCCTGGTTTGGGTTTAATAGTTTGTTACTTTTGTTTGTTTTAACTATAAAGTTAAAATTTTTGTCTTTTCTTTTCTTGCACACAAAGACCTTTCTTTGTTTTCAGATTAGGGCTGGGCAATAAACCAAAAATTTATCAACACCGAAATTTACGACAATAACCAACATCATTTTGCCCATATCGATATATTCAGTGTCAAATAAATAAATAAATATGGAAAGATGGCAACCATTAATGGAGGTGGTGGAGAACAAGTGGAATGATAACCTATAAAGTGTTCTGTCTGTTTGTTTGTTTTTGGTACTGAGCGAGATCATAAATGATATCCAGAGGTAAATGATGAAGATATGCATGTGCTGATGAATTGGTGAAGGATCTTTATGTAAAGGAAATTTATAATCCATGATTGGTATTGTCTTTTGTTTCTTTTTGTTATTTTTGTTTGTTTGTTTTTCTTTCGTCCTCTTGGTTTGTTCGATGTTTTTTTATGGTTGTTGTTGTTTTTGTCTTGGTTTTTTTGTTTTTCCCTCTTTCTTAAATTTTCTAAAATTTTGGTTGTCTGATTTATTCATTTACACATGTGTAAATATATATATATAAAGAAAAGAAAAACAAAAGGTGATTGTTTACTAAAACCTCTTGTAAAATGAATTGTACTACTGGCTGTTGAATTATTATTGTAAAAGTGGATGTGAAGAAATAAATAAAAGTTGTTTTTGGATGTGTGTAGGTAGGCTATGGTCTCATGTCCCTTTAAGACACTGTCCTACAACGGAGACGTGACTCCACCCCATCCAGTCCATAACAAAAAAGGGGAGACAGGTGAGGAGATGGAGGACGGTTTAAAAGTTGGAGCGGCTGAAGCGGTGGCTAAAGTAGACAAAGTTAATGTGGGAGGTGGTGAGCAGCTTGTGGAGTAGTTATCGTCCATTTATCGTTATCCAGGTGAACTGCTCAATATATCGTGATATTGATTTGAGGCCATATCGCCCAGCCCTATTTCAGATCTTACAAACCGACAGATTCATCGATTCATTCACCACAAAAATAATGTGACAAGTCATTCAGTAAAGATATGTACAGACCTGAATTACAGAACACGTCAGCTGTCTGCATCAGACCCTGATCTCAGAGGAGAAACAGTATCCTGATGGTGAGTCATTGTGTGTCTATAATAAAGACAAGATAATTGCTCTGCTACAATCATCAACAACAGATTCAGCATCCCCTAATTGTCAGCACAGCCCACAAAGCCAGATGCATCAACAAAATCACTACAACCAGAGCCTACATTTTAAGATGACACACAGCAACTAACAATCACATCATCACCAACTTGATGGCAGAATTACAGCCTGTATTTAATGACTAAAAAAGCTCAGACACTGCCCAGAGCTCCTCTTTTAAAGCTATAAACAGGCTGCTTAAAGAACATGCGCTTGATCCCCCAATGACTGAGACAGAGTGAGGCAAATAGTGAGACAGTAGCACAATAGACAGGAGGCAGAGAGACAGATAGAGAGAGACACGCAGGGTGATAATCACAGCCCAGGCTGTCAGCTCCCTATTGTCCTGGCCTGAATGTGCTTTTGTCACTGCAGCACACAGCCTCAGTCCAGTCCAGTCTGTGACAGCGTGCCAGGCGGGCATCACTTCTGAGCCCCGCCATGACCAGCACAGTGATCGAAAACACTCTCACAATACACACCGAGGTCCATGCACAGAAAGAGGTGGTCACACATATGAAGTGCAGCTGTGAATGAAAACAGAGTCTAACACTGCAGTTGGTTGTACCGGAGGAGATACTGAGGAAAACAGTTTCAGATGCAGGTTCACACCATCGACAAGACTCCCTTTCACTGTCGTAGAGTTTTATCACACACAATACATCTTAAACTTATTGAACTGTCGGGTAAAGGGGAGGCAGTAGAGTAAAAGTGTTGAAAGTCTTAATAAGTATAATGTCTTAGTTCAAGACTCCTTGTCTTCTTGTTTTTGTAAAGAATGATCTCACAAGTAAATCACTGCCAGCAACTCTCCCTGCAGCAGTTAAGCCAACAAACGAGACAATTGGTGGTGCCACATACAATCACCTTTTAAGTTTTAACTGGTCTGAAAGCCCAAAAGTGTAATTCAAAAGATGTGAGTAAGACACAGAGAGTAAACCCTCACACTGAAAAAGATTAAGCAGGCCACAGTTCTCCGGCTGATAAATGACCACAATTACTGGTACCTTGAGATGGTTAAAGCTGTTCCAGGTTCATTTCTTTCAAAAGCTGATGGATAACTATTTCAGGTCATGAATCCTAATGTGAACCTGATGACTCTGGCTGCCAATAGATCAGTCTTGAAACCGTCATCTTAAGTCAGCATGAGTTGTCATTGCTGTTGTTGGTTTCTATCCATCTCTCTCTCTCCCCTTTCCAATTCCAACATGGCTGCAGGAGATGGTTCTGAACCCATTAAAAAAATCTGAATTTAGTGCAACCAATATGTAATTTTTTTTTTATGTACACAATTTTTGCTTTCAGCCTCAAGTAGACGCACAAAGAACTTCTATTAACTTCATCTCTGCAACATTTTTCAAAACTGAGGTGTGCTGCTTGGATACAACCTGAAAGGTAGTATTGATTAAGTCAAGTTCTGATGATGCACCATAGTGTAACTATAAATCAATAAGGTCTTTGCAGCTACAAAACAGAAACATGCACACAGAGTACCAGACATCAGGTGACAATGGTCAGCCGCAATAAAACAAAGGAGTATTGTTTGACAGAGCAAAGGAAATGTCAGCAATACTATCAGACATTTAAAACCAACATGTACAGTGAGTATAGTATGTCAGGCTAATATGTTTCTGTTTAATCCAACTGAGATTGGGTTGATAATCAGTATCCACCAATATGCAAGCTCAGGTAACCAAGTTGTTTTCAGATGAGATTATGGTTGTCACACCAAAAGTAGAGTTAGACTGATTAATCGGTCAGGCCGATAAAAGGCATTTTGAAACAATCGGCTGATATCTGGGCTCATGAGGCCAATAAAAAATATGAAATCGTGTCTGCAGACACTGCAGGCAGCCACAAAACAGCTGCTGAGAAACATAAACTCCTTTATTTGAATAATAAACATTTTAAATGGCAGCAGATCAAATCTATGAGTTACTGACAAGTGTTTGATTCTGTTATAATTTATAGAATACTGGAGTTTAATACTGTCTACAGCATAAGTACACCATGTACTGACTTTTGTAGCACAGCCTAATGATTAGTTTTTATTCCATTCATTGATTCAAAGCTCCATCTAAAACATGTTACTGGCCAAGATAACCATGGATATTAGATTTTAATGTTCATAGAAAAATGAATGTAATTGAATTTTTATTATTTATTAAGTGCAAAAATGGAATACTGGTATATCGGCCATATATCAGCATTGGTATCGGCTTCTCAAAAACCCATATCAGTTGAACGCTAATATAAATTTTACAAAATAATCCAAGCTGACAGATATAAGTATTTTGGCTTCTTGTGGAAGTCTAATACATCGAATTTCTCGTGTACAAATCAAAACAAACTCTGTTTACAGCTGATGAGGAGCCAGTTTTATCAAAGTGAAGCAGATTCATTCTTCTTTAGAGTTGTAAGGTCACAGCGATGAGCAAAAAATGAAACAAGGATAAACAGCATATTAAGACACGCAGCCTTGAGCACCATTGTGTAGTCCTCCTTGAAATTAAAGCATAGTTTAAGTCTGCCATTATACCCAAGGTTTCACTCCTGTCTGCTTCCTTTTCAACTCTGAAGTAATTAAAATAATCTCAAAGAGAAATCATCCTTCATGCTACTGTAAGGTTTAACAGACAAACAGTTCACCTCTCCTTTTCATGCCTGCCCTAAGAACACAGCACAGCATAAAATGAACCAGTAACCCTGAAATAGATCCGGGACCAGAGCCAGGGGGGATGCCGCCCCAGGACCCTCCCATCTGCCACGAGGAGACCTTGGCTAGGCTCATTCACAACCTCAGGCATGGGTCGTTGTTTTCCCCAGAGGGCATGATCACACAGCGTTACACCACCTGTTGTTGTCACCTGAACTCAGGACATGTAATCATACCGGCACTTAATTTATGATTCAAGACATGCACTGCATCTAGACTCACAGCTCTGACTCAAACATAGACGAGTTTTGTTTTTGTTTTCATTATGTAACAGGTGACTGTTTCCTGCCTCTTATTTCCTGCCTTTGGGTTCTGCCCTGCTTGGCAAATAAGACAGGGGGCCTTGCAGCACTTTAGCCTACATATGAGAGGCTAAACATGTATTATTAATATTAGTCATTGGCACCATATGATGTGCTGTAGAGGAGCCAGGAGGGTTACAACAAGTAATAGAAAGCGGATCTTGACAGGTCAAAGAGAGAGAGAGGAGTCATCAAGAGGGAGGATGTAAAGTCTACTGGTTAACTATGTATGACTGTGTGTGTGCACATAGGTGTCCTTGCTTGTTTGAATATTCAAGTGTAAGTGCCGTTCAGCAGGTTGCTGTAGAATAAAGCAAAAGCTTGGTGCAGTAGACATCTCCCATTCAAATAAAAATGCAAAAAAGGAAGACAATCTTGATGAACTGCCTCTTTCTTCTCTTCTCGCCCCTTTGGTTCTTTCTGTCAGCCTGAAACTCAGCCTGGACAAGCATTAGGCTTTTCAATTTGCGGTATAGTAATTGGTTGTGAGGAAGCAGCCAGTCAACCAAATCTTGAAGGGTGTCACAGGAGTTTTGGGCCTTATTTTGTACATCCTTAGAAGTCAAGCTGTTTTCTTTGGTGAGTATATTAATGAAGTATCTCAAATGGATCGAGACATTGCCATTATTTGCTAATGGCAAAAGATGTTCAACCAATCAGTGCATTCCTGATGAAGATGCAAAAGGTACGATTACGGTAGATCTAAATTTGAGTAAGACAAACAGGTTTTTCATTTTCTGTACGTCATAAAAACTGAGGTTTAATCAATAAAGCAAGCAGCAAACAAATCTCACTTGAAGCAGCGCCTATCCTGTAGTGAAAGTTGGCCTCACAACACAGCCTTTAGTCAGTACATTAACACTTACCATCAAATACCAAATAATACTCACCAAGACTTCATCTCTAACTCGAGTAGGGGTGAGAAAAGACAGCTGCTCCTTCCAACACTTCTTTTCTCAATGATAGTAAAGCCTTTTCTTTCTACTCAAAGCATCTATTTCTTTCCTCCCACTCACTATGACTTTGTTTCCAAGCATTTCACCTGAGAAAAGCCTTCTTGCTGTTGAAGTCCTAGGAGAATGTTTATTTATCTTTTCTGATATTGAAAACCGAGCAGTACTCAGCACTTCACTCCTGCTAGAGAGAGAAAACAGAACTGGCAGAGAGACAGCCGTGCGAGCTGCAGTTTGAAGATACTGTGGGTAATGCTTTATCTGTTGTGAAATTATGCATACATTATGCAGTTGGAGGGGAATTCCTGTCTGGTTGCTTAAGTACAAACATAGGGGGGTTGACTTGCACCTGCAAACCAGTGCCTATAGAAAAAGCCCAGTATTTTCCAAATGATGGTTTCTACTTTGGATTTTTTGACAATTTTCCACAAATAAATATTCAAAGATTGGAAAAAAGAAGGATCATGTAATATTCAAGTTTGAAGACGGACTAACTTTTCAAGATAAATCTTTATCGGTTCACAGGAAACATTGAAACAAAGATAAAGTTGACGTGTGACATGTCCTCAGCTGATTTCAGACCATAAAAACATATAAGTATCATTTCTAAAGGATCAATATCATTTCTTTGATGGCTGATGCCAATAATAGAGACCAGGTCAGCTGATGAGCGATACACAATTGCAATGACATGTTGTAGTTTTGACACTTTACAAATTACAGTAATTTTTTGATAAAAAAGTACCTGTCATCCCATACACATTACAATCTAAAACGCACTGTTATCTTAGCCAGGAACTTGTTTTGGATATGTTTAAATTGGTTTGTGAATCAGAAACAGTGCACTGGGTTATGCTTTAGATGTTCAAATCATGATATTCAAGTGCATTATCACTTATGAGCTTGTCTCTCTCTTGTTCTTAAAGATAACCAGTTGATTCGGGAATGATAACGGTAGGTAGGTGGTAGTTGCAGTTCGTCTCCTCTTTTACATCACAGAAGAAGTATTCAGAGTTATATAATCAGAACTTCTTAAGTAGTAAAAGAGGATCTGTCAGTAAACTGCATGATATCAGGAAACCTTTGTGTTGCTGTCAATATAAATCACTGTGTGCATGATGATAACTTTTTTGAAAACAACAAACTATATTAAATTAAAACTCAAACTGTCAAAGACTTTCTCATTTAAGCTCCCTCCAAGCTCTAAATTAATGCACAGTTTAGTCTTTCCACTTTGGGTACCATTCTCCAATGGAGGCAAACACATACCTGCTATAACTATGTGAGAAAATACACATAGGAGATCCACAGACCAGTTCATATTTGCATGAATATCAGCTCTGCACATAATCTTTCACCATATTTTCTTTAGAAAAAAATCTAAACTGATAAATAATTCATCTGAATGATTTGCAATTAACCTAAAGTTGACTGAATAGTGTCTACATGACAGCACTGGCAAGTTCCTTTCAACAAAAACTGTCTAATGCTGCACATGAATTGATCAAGTGATAGTGGGACAATCATATTAAAATGTTGTGTCTTTGGCAGCTTCTTAATTCTGGATATATATTTAAAAATAGGCCAAGTCAAAGGTCCATACAATTGCACAAACTTCCCAAATAAGAATGGAAGTCTGAGATTATTTGATCATTTAATTCAATGATATTCAGTTAAAGTAACAAACCAAAAGCTTAAACTGAATCTTCGTGGGCATTCAATGACTGAATATCCTTTGAGTGGCTCTGTGCCAAATGAATGTATGTCAGTAGGACCAAAATCAAAATCCAGTCCTAGAAAACCCTGCCCCACCTTGCAGAAGATGCTCATTCTTAATCCCTCCCAAAAGAAATACATCTTGAATTCCTGAAGTTCAAACTCTTCATTTGCATCATATTTCTTGTTCACACATTTGCTTACGTCTTGTTTTTCCCTCGATAACAGCAAAATGTCCCTCTGAGCATATGCCACACAAACGTGTCTACTACTGCTGCCAGTTTCAATTCAACAATGTCAGTGCCATGCTCTACCAACTCGAATTTCTCATAGCCGAGCGTTAGCCAAGTCTTTCGAGTCTTATTCTGAATTAAACTGAGTTATAGAGGAAACTCACATGTGAAGGGAAGATTAATTACCTTAGAGAGTTTTCCAACAACGTTTATGGTACATTTTCCATCCTCTGAACTGCTACGGTCCAACACTTCAGTGTACCCTGAGCGGTTTGACTGTAGTAGTAGAAATTCACCAGACACTTTTCAGTGTGCGCGCAAACTCCCGCCCAGCTCGGCGCTGATTGGTCGCCTTACTCGTCAATCAGAGAGAGACGTGGAGTAGGCATAGCAACCACATGAGGGCGGGTGTTAAAAAGTATACTATAAGCTGATTGGATATCTGCATCTAGGGTAACGCCCACTTCATAGAGAGCATAGAAATAAATGAAAATGGGATGAAAGACGGGGTTTCTGTGTCCTGTTTTTTTTTATATAATACCAAAGAAAGGTGAATGAAAGTTCAAACATTTTAGTTCCACTTCACTGAAGAATTAAGCTCTCCTCCTTTTAAGATAATACTTTCTGAAAATATCTCATTTGCACTGCTGGTGTGGTGTTTGTAATGTGTTTCTGCTCCTCCCTCATGCTGCTGAATTCAATAATGATTGATCGATTTTTAATTGGATCCACTTGATACATATAAATAAGCCCACATACATAGAAAAGCAGCCCACGTACATTTTTGAATTTCCCTCTAGGAATAATAAAGTATCTATCTATCTATCTATCTATCTATCTATCTATCTATCTATCTATCTATCTATCTATCTATCTATCTATCTACTCAGAGCCTTATGGAAATGCACACATGTATGCATGATACTCACTTACAGATGCACCTCACGTTGGATATACATTAAATGTGCATCAACCTGTACATTTCCCCCATAAAGAGCCAGGCTGAGGTGAATTTGGTATAGTCGAAAACTTAATGTTTGGGTTTGCGCAGTACTTGGCTGTACATCAAGAGTTTTTGATAGCTGGCCTGTACAGGTGGTTTGAAGGGTATGAAAGGAGAAGAGAACAGGCAAAGACAAGTGAAATCAAGATCCCCTATCAATCAATCAGTGTCTATTCATCATATTGATCTCCATGCAGCCAGGCAGTCTGGGGCGCATTATATACAACCTGTTATTTACAATCAATACAGAAAGACATCATACATACACACTCTTGTATAAAGTCACTACAGCTTTCATTTACAATCACGACACCATCTGTTTGTCTAATTGTTTTGAGTCTTGAGGATAGACTTGTCCTTCAGCTACTTGTTCAGCTTCAGGGCCCTCATTGCACCAGAGTTGGGTAACTGAAAAGTGTCTCTTTAGAGTCTAATGCAACACTACTGCAGTGCTGATGTCCCTCTTGTAATGACATTGTGAGTCTGATGAGTTTTAGCTTAAGTACAGCTAAGGATTTGGTACCAAGAAAAGATGTACAACGGTCAAATTTATATACATTATAAAAGAAAGCAGTAAAACGTGACATATGTACATTCTTTTAGGGGGTCAATTTGATATGACTACAAAAAAAAGTAGCCACTTAAAATGTATTATAAGCACTCTAAAGTAAACTTGCTTCGAAAAAATAGGTCACTTGAGAAATGCAAATTACTGAATGAATGCAAAGAAGCAGTGACACTTGAATGGTAACATAGCAGCATGTCCATTAAACCGACACAGGGCGCATTTCAGGGGACGAGTGACAGGAAACTATGTACTTCCATTTCCATGTCTTATCAGAATCAGATAAGGGGTGTAAGAGGCTGACGGAGGAGACTATTGTAGATGCAATTAACTGACAGTGGGAAAGTAAATCTGTCCTCTCCATCAGTTCTTCAAATTCAGAATTAGAAATGCTTAACTTATCTCAGGGAGGGCTATTATTGCAGTTGCTGTAACACATTATATAATTGTATAGGAACATAGGAACATTAAAAGAAATAGGAGAAAAATACAAACACAGGGGAATAATCTAGTAAAAGGGCAGAATATTTAAAGTAAAGCTTTGTATAAAAGGTCTTTAAAGCAGGTCCACAGTCAGGTTAGTGTGAATGAATGAAAGGAGAAATAAACTCCTCATGCTCTGATCCTTACAACTGTAAGGCAAACACCATTGCAAACAAGTAAGGAGTCACAATAGGTCTGACTTAAGTCATTTTTTATACTGTTTTGGTCATTTTAAATATTTGTTAAGTTAAAGCAAAAACACACACAACGGGCCTTTTTTAGACTGTAAATGCACCTCATAAGTCATCTCTTGAGTTGCATATGGAGAAAAGGTTTTCACATATGGATTACTTACATATTCAGGCCTTGTATTTGGGCGAGATGCCATTCAAGAGTCTTGGCATTTCTTCTGGAAACGTGTTCGGAATGATTCATGGGGCCAGGATAAAAACCATTGAAATGTTTATGTCGTCTGACACTTGCTTTAGCGGAGTTGCTTGATTTGATGTACATGATATCAGTGAAACTGAAAAACTGGCATAAATTTGTGGCTTCAGTGTGATACAGTTGACGAATGTTGGAGATAACGGACTGGGTTGATGAACCTTCACAGAACTGATTTTGGATAGAGAACATCCATTTGTGACTCCTCAGTTATTTCTGCTATAAATGGACAAGTATGCACTATATTATCACCTGTCTTCCTTATGTCTTAATTTTTAAGTCAGGAAAAAACAGATTCCTTATGACCTTTATACATTTTCTATCAAAAGTACATGCAGCTGGTATTTAACTGAGGCCACCGCAGCTGTTCTGACTCACTGTTTCTAGTTCCTATGTCCTTTCAGATGCTCTTTACGCTTCAAAGACATGATCAGTGAGAGTCCTCTGCTGGAGCTCTCGATGTCAGATGTAATGCAGTATTAAAATGAAGACCGTGTGCACAGGAACATAATGTCTGAGGCATGGAAATAGCACAGTACAGGGCTATAGATAGAGTGCATTTCCTGTTAAGAGATGTAGAGATTATGTGACATATTGATCAACAGCCAAGAAGAAGCCTTTTACCAGAAAGTCCCAAGTCTTGACATCTGTAAGGGTTAGAAAATAAGATTAAGATCATACGAAGTTCCTCTAATCCATATGTTAGGTGCAAGATAAACATACAGGAGAATGCTATAAACAGTCTGATTGGCAGTGGCCCTTGCTTCCGTCTGCACAAACAAATGAAAAGGAGAATAATCTTTTGAGCCTTTAATCCTCAGCAAAAAATCCTCCAAATGAAATGAAATGAGCTGTCGTTTTTAATTATGTATCATCAGTCCAAGCCACCTGTTGCTGTTCCTATTCTTATCCTGCAGTGACGGTGCCTCAAAGAGCAGACCATGTGCATGTGTTTGTCTCCCTCTAAAGGTCGTCTCTGATCATGTTCCTCTAAACATCAAGTCACCATCAACAAATCAACAAATCAACTACTACAGGTGCTTTTAGTGCTTCATGCAGATTTTTACAGATTAAGAGATATAAACTGTGTTCCTATTGAGCAATTAAAGTTCAATGAAGCAAAAAAAATTTGAATAGTCTAGTAAGCTTATTTATTTTAATAAATCTGTTATTGTTGGCTTTCATTATTTTTTTTTCTGGTTTCACAACCTCATAGTAAAAGACAGAGGGAGTTTTGGTGTAAGTGTTCAGCTTTTCCTCTCATGATAACAGGCTGTGTGGTTTTCTGTAATGAACTCATCCTTCATGGGTTCATTTTTTGCAGCAGTTTGCCAGAAAAATACTGAGCTCTCATTGAAACACACTTCATTTACTGGACACAGTTTAATGTCCTTGGCCTGCATCACCTCTCTTCCTGCGTGTCTCCGTGTTCTGCCCTCTCGTTCAGCTCTTTTTCCATCGGCTTCACTTCTGTTTCAGCAGGCTGCATGATTAAAGCTGCCAGCTCAGAAGATGGCCACCACTGCTCACAAAGCACAAACACAATTTCTGGATTCAGCAAAAGGGGCTGACTCTCCCCCCTCTGCGCTCCTCTCTTCTCCCCAGGAGATCCAGTGTGCCTGACTTCCATCTGTGATAATGGAAAAGTGTTTAGTGCCTCGTCTCGGGGATGTTTTTGTTTTTGCTGATCGTATCTTTAGTTCAGGTGTTGGTCTGCCTCTCTGAGGGCTTTTTGGCCTGCAGGGAGGAGAAGAGGAAAAGTGCTGTTAATATTGGTGAGCCATCAGAAGGAGAGGTCACTGTAGGCACTATTTTTACAAGGAAAAACTGTGACTACACTTACAGCCAATTGAGGACAATGATTAGATTTTCTTGATTGCAAACATACGTATGTCTTTTAAAATGCAGTAGTTCAAAAAGAAAGCATGGCATATGTGAACATCTGTACTGGTCAAATAAGACTGATTTTGTCGCTCAATTATTTAAAATCTTTTGACAACTGTGTGGGGTAAGTTGAGCCAAAGGGTAAGTTGAGCCGCCCCATGTGGCTTGGAAATGGAAAAAGAAATTGATCATGTGACCAAATATTTAGGAGATGGGCATCAATTCATGAAGTCTGTGAGGGTTAGAGGCAAATGGGTAAAAGGGTTAGACATTTATTTCCAAAAAAGAAAAAATTTCACTCTTGAAAGTCTTAGTCTGTCTTAAGCTGTATTAGAATTGTGTTCAGACCAAAAAAGATCATTTTAGATTTGTTTTATCATCAATTGTGGTATCCATGAGCTACAGCATGAGGTCAATGCACGGGGTAAGTTGACCATAAGAGACCACTTTTTTTTGACATGCTATATTATCAAGACAGTTATATTTACACTCCTTCTGTTGGTTTGCAGAATGAGTGTAAATATATGTAGATACACTAGTTAGACAAAAAACTATGATTGCTTTGATGTAGTGATCTGAAATATGAAAAATGTCTCATCTTACCCCACTCTCCCCTACCCCTCAATTATAAAAAATGAAAAGTAAAATCTTTTTTAAATAAGGCTTTAGTCAAATAAAGGATATGAAAGTGAGCATGCAGATGTTTATTTACATCCCATTGTTTGTAGTGTAATTTATAAAGAAGAAGGAAAGGTAGGCTGTGTGGTATCATCATAAATGAGATTGAAAAAAAACCACATTTGTATAATCATAATAGAAATTAACAAGATCAGCACAGGAGCCTAAATGTAACTTATGTTGTTTTTAATAACTTGTGTAAAATTAGAATAACAATGATTAATTCATCCATAGGGACTGAAAGATATTTATATTATTTACAGCATATAGATAATAAAAGTGATTTCACATGTATGTGGATTGATTTTATACATAGAAAATCACTGTTAGATAGGTAGCTTAATTGTTACCTCTCAGTAACCACGCCCCCTCGTTAAGGCGCTTTGATTTGGGGAGACCAGAGATTTTGTAAGTAATGGGTGGCAGTTAGGAGGGGGAGCCACACAGTATGCTGTACATGTGGAAATATTTCACAAAGTAAAATGATAAATTCTTTTTACCAAGTCGTCTTTTGTCAAACTGAGCCTGAACACATACAATCAAAATTAAGGGTATTGTTCATAAGAATGTGATTTCAGGAAAGATTAAAAGACCAAACTGATTATGCCACAGCAGAAATAAACAGGACTTTACAAGAGCTTCACTGCTTCACTCCAGTATCTCAGAGTAATTTACGGAGACTGTGTCACTCTTTTACTCACTCTGCAAGATGCTTACAATCTGGTTTCTCGAGTCTTAACCCTGCCATGTCATCCCTCTACACTGCATATTACATTGTGCACTGAAGCACCGTCACATTGAAATAATCTGAACTATAAATAATCTGAATCTGAACTGGATGGCAGCTTTGGCACACACAGTTAAGGATGTTAAATTTTGTCAACATCTACAACACCAGGGGGCGCTCTGACTCTACCTTTGAAGCTCTGACCCTTTGAGTTTTGTAGGCATCAGATAAGTATAACAGCCCCCTGACACTTCCTCTTTTCATGGTGCAAAAGTGATGGGAACTGTTGTGTGGATATTCCCTTGTTTACCAGACCCTGTTATCATGAATGCTCTAACACCAGAGCACTAATGAGCATTTTACCTCTAATTGGATCATGACATGATGGGAAATAAATACCACAGTCCACCAGCACTTCCAACCACAAAATACCAAGAGTGAAGACCAGCCCTAAATTACAAAAATACATTAGCACAGTAATCAGTCTGATGGAGAGAGACTGAACTTCTCTGATACTCTATAATAAAAACATGCTAAGTAAACAACTAGAAGTTAACTTTATACACCCTAAAAGGTAATAAGAAAGCAAAACGTATTGGACTAAAATCATTTTGGAGCTTTATCACAGCACAAATATGACAACAGAGCAAGAAAATACACCTTTGGCTGGGATTGTGAAAGGTTACAACAATGAACCCCTTGTTCTATAGAGATACATCTACTTTACATTACAATAAACAACAGCTGTTTTCAGCCTTTTTATTTTCAAGATTTGACTGGATCTACTCAGTGGTATGGTTATGTTAAATAAGTAGATAAATTCAAATTAAATTAGTTTAAAAAATTCTCTGTAAAAAGAGCAAGCATGCCTGTTTCATGCAAAAGTTGTATCTATAGTGAATCATTTTAGGGATAAACAGTCAACCAAAGACTGCAGTAAGCTCACCAAAGGTCACATTACTAATGAAGTGTGCTGGAAAGTTACTACAGCCAAAAGTAAAAAGTTTGTTTTGTGCATACACTCCTACTGTAAAAGCAGAATAATTTAACTCATTGATGACAGAATCCTTCTCAAGAATTCTCCCCTCTTAGCAACATCTGCTGCGACATCTTTAAGTACTTTTATCGTGTGATTGTTATTTTTCACACCCTTGCCTGAATGATTTTGATTTCACACTTCACCAAAAAAAATAAAGGCTTATAAGGCTTTTAAACTTGGCAAGGCTAAAATTTAAAGGGAAATTAGACAGTATTGACTTCATGTTTAGGAATCTGTAAAAATCACTAAATCACTAAAAGCTCCTGTGGGGAACTTTTTTGTCTGAGATCACTATGGCGCCTCCTGTGGACAAAGCAGTAACTTTTACGTTGTTGTTAATTTTATCTGGAAAGTGGAGGAAATTGTCAAAAAAACAAAAAAACAAACAACAAAAAAAAAACCTTATGTTGTCTTTATATAGTTAACATCACTCATTATGAATCTTTCTTGTGTGAAAAGTAATAATGTACTTACCCCCTCACAGCAATTACAGGCATCAAAAATTCAAATAAAAAAGTTTTTGGTCTTGTCATAAATATCTCGGTAACACTTTACACTAACCATAATTCTTAAATGATAAATAGATAGTTTATAAATGTTTAATCATCATTTAAAAACAGCATATAGACCAATTACAAATGGTAAATAGATAGTTCATTAATGTAAGTTAATAGTAACTTTACCATTAACAAGCAATGAAGTTATGATTAATAATTTCAATAATTATTAATGGACTATTTATTTAAGGTTTATATAGGGTTTAAATGTTGGTTGTAAAACGTCTAGATTAAAATGTGTGTCAGTTGCACTTTGTAAATGGTTAATATTTGGTTTATAAACCACCTATAAACATTACTTAGATGGTTATTGTAAAGTAGGGGTTAGGTAGGTTTTTTAAAATTGTAAAATTTACAATTTATTAATGGTCTATATGCTATTTATAAATGATGATTAATAAACAATCTGCTTACCATTTATAAATGGTTTATTTATCATTTAAAAGTTATGGTTATTGTAAAGTGTTACCAATATCTCATTTAGCCTACTTCTACACATCATAGAGAGACATCATTTCTCATTTCAATCTATTTCCAAACTTAAAAAAAACTCAGGAACTTCAAATCAAATTTAGCTCTCATCATTTAGCATTGTTAAATGTGGTGAATATATGAGACTTATATAAAAATTCTTGTGCGTTTTGGTGTTTTGATGTCCTACATGTTCACATATTAGGATAAAAGTCTGATGGATAAACTGCTTGTGCTGGAAGAAAGGTTTGAACACTTGAAAAACATTCAAGTTTAAGAGCAGCGTGGACTATAATCTCACCCTCCTCCTGACCACTATGTTAAAGCTCTTGCGGGACTCCTTTTGACGGTCCATATGGTACTGATTTGACTACACTGGCCTGTGATGACACAAAGGTGTACAGTTCACTCGTTTGTGACATAATACCCAGTCGTAACTGTTTTTCTTTTTCTCTTTTGCTCGGAAGTGTGTGAAGTCAGCCGTCTGTCTGGCACAGATGTGTGTTGGTGTGCTTCCAGCTGTTTGTGGGGAATCATGAAGTCTAGACCTATGGTGTGGCCGGACTGGAGGACCCTCCCTACAGCCCGCTGTGAGATCATCACACTTTTAATTAGACCAGATCTGTCAATTAACAGGAAGTCAGCTGGTCTCTCTCAGCCTTTTAAAAAGCAGCCGACACAAACCTCCAGCAGGATTCTGACAGAGACTCAAACCAGGTGAGCTACTTTCTCATTTTTCAGTGTCACAGAAACAGCAAGTTTGTCTTTGACAGTGGGTTATTTTTGTGTTTTATGCTCATTTTCAGATTTAAGGAAAGATGCCTTACTCCACATTTTGTGCTGCTATTCTGCTGGTGTGCTCTTTGACATTCACTGCTGCCCAGAGTGAGTTAAAGATGTTATTTTATTAAGAATGATTTTATCTAGCATTATCTATTACCTGAAAAGCACTCTTCAATACTGTGATCACCAGATATTTGTCTTCAGATAAAGGTTTTCATGGAATATTTCACTTGTTCTCTGTGCGTGTGCTCATCCATGTTTACTCTCTTGATAAATAGTTACCCTCAAAAGTCAATATCGGGCACAGCTGTATTATTTACAAGCTGTGTCCTCAAGCGCACTGGGTTGTTGGAGAAAATAACACAGAAACTTTAAAGGCACAAGTTCTATTTTGCTTATGTTTCTAAAATACTGTATATTGTTATTCTTGCCTATATTTTTCATAAACAGCAAGCTGCAGAGGTCGATGTGGCGCAGAGTATTACAGGGGTTACATGTGTCAGTGTGACTATACCTGCTTGTCATATGGAGAGTGCTGCAAAGACTTTGAAGCTAAATGCACAACAAGTAAGAGTTTTATCAAAACATAAGTGTTTTTCATGCCTATTTATAACTAATTTATACATCATTTGCTCAATGTTTCTGTCTGCCAAAGAAAATTTAAAACAATATGAACAATGAATGTGGTTTAGACTTTCTCTTTTGTTAGGTCTCTTGAGAAGATTTTTATGAATTGACACTTAATAAATAATGATTGTTATTCATCAATGATTATTTTACCTAATTTTTTCCCACAGTTTAAAAGATCAAATCAAAAGTCCTGAGTGGTCTCAGAAAGGTCTGTTTTGCTAAAACTTGCTGCGTTTGTGTGCATCAGGAGACTCCTGTAAAGGTCGGTGTGGAGAGGGTTTTAAAAGAGGCAGGCTCTGTAGCTGTGACATGGACTGTGTTAAGTACAAACAGTGTTGTCCAGATTACGAAAACCACTGTGATGCAGTAGGTAAGTCCTCTTTAGACATGATTCGCTGTGAGCACGTGTGCTATGTCATGCATGATGATAGATTTATCTTTGCATTTTGTATTCAATATTATGTCTATGAATGACCTACATTAAGAGGACAGCAAATACTCATGAGCATGAATTGCTCACAAATCTCTTGAACCGTTTGTCAAAAAGACACAGTGATAATAATGTGTTAATAATTTGCACCTTTCCCAGTCATCCTAAGTTTTTTTGTCTGACAACAATCAGAGTTACGGCACATTGAAACTCATACATGTGCATGAAAGATAAAGTGGGCATAAGTCAGACATGGAAAACCTGCATGTCCACCAGCATGTGGAACAGCATGCATGGCATGCAGTAATCTGCACCAATGCAATGGGTTAATATTTACAATATTCTCTGTCTTGATAATCATCACAGAGGAAATCAGTGAAGAAACAAGTGAAACAGCCCCAGGGAAGACTATTTCATGTGATAATATCAATAGTATCAAACCAAAAGGTATATCTGACCTGAAAAGGATCTCTTTTTAAAATTAAAGTAACTTAGGATCAAATGATTGTTTTAACAGGATCAACTGTCTCATATTTATTTCCGAATATTCCCACAGAGCCAGCTGCGAGTGGAGCAACAGATCAAGATTCTACATTCAGCGAGGGAGACAATACAGGTGACATGTTTTCTGAAATACTTTTAACCTTGATTAAACAAGGCATATGTCAGGGGGAAGGCAGGATGATGTTTGTGGCTGACCTGAAAACACCCGCTCTCTTCCTTTGGTTTTCTAAGAGGCCAAGCCTCCACCAGAACCAGCCAAAAGCATGGGCCTCAGCAGCCAAAATAAAGACAAGGGAGTAGTGTTGTTCTGAGTATGTGGGACGGTTACGGGCACAGGCTCAGTCACAAGAAAAGGAAAGCACTAAATGAAGCCAAGAAAAGATGACAGAGCTTTCTCTTGAAGGGTTTGATCCAGTACTTGGCAGGGAAACTTTTGAAGGTGGAGATACTCTTGCATCTGAAGAGACGTAGAAACGTTTCCGTCTGGAAAATTCACATTGTACGCCCAGAAAACATAAATGCAGGAAAATAAAGCTGCTTTTGATGAAATTATGATTGAATATTCACAATTACACTTATGACCATATAATTTCCTTGGTCAGTCCACAAGATGACCTCAGTGATGGTGAGTGATTATGTGCATTGATAATAAATAAAAGTGTTTTCCTGTAAGTAAATCTATAAGAGTTTGACATCCAGGCGCTTAACTCTCCTTACTTTTAAATTCTTTTAGATATGCACACCCAGATTTTCCCTGATGATGATTATTCTTACAATAATGTGGAAAACCCTGAAGCCACTCCGATCCCTGAGAGCACCAGCGGCTACGGATCATTTACAACTGACCTCCTGGATCTGTTTTCAACTGAACCCACCCAGGATCCAAACACTTTTGAGACCAGCACAGATGCAGAGACAACTACCTCTCAGGCACAGACAACAACTTCCAAAGATGATAACCTCAGTACACTCCCAACAAACGTTGAAGAGGTCTCCACTGACAGCCCAGGTATGTAAATCAGTGAATATCAGACCATGTTACATTGATGGGGCTTCAAGCTCAACAATATACAAAACTAATCTGACTTTACAGCCATTTCTTTCCATTTGTATGCACTGTAAACTACCATCTAGATCACTTAATAGTAGCAGATGGGGAATTAAGGACCTTTCTCAGTTTTGGAGGTGTCTGCATCAGAAATCACTTCTAATATTTTTCCTTTTTAGCACAATCCCCCTTCACAGTCTTGCAGTCACTTTTAATTTACAAAGTTCTCTGAATCTGAATGTAGGAGTTTATAACCATGTTTGTCCTCCAGATGCTGATGATTCCATGACCTCTGGAACAACTCCCCCTCAGCCAACAACAGCAGCTGTCTCCAGCCGGCCTGCTTCACCAGCGGATCCCCCAAGAGGGGATACTCCTGGCCCCGAAATCCCAGAGCCTGAGATAGAAGCACTCCCTGAGAGTACCATTTCCCCTGAGGCACAGAGTACAGACCCAACTGCAGCCTCCACTGATGATCCAGATGTTACAACCCTATCTCCAGACGCAACCACCAGTCCAGGGTCCACAGAACCCACGCAGGACTCCTCTGCAGATTCCACCAGTCCTGCCTCATCAACGCTGGACCCAACAACCGTCCCAACAGAGACCATTTCAACCCTCAAACCAGATAACAACAACTTAGAAGATGTTACAGAACCTACATCCTCTCTGCCAGACCTTGAGGGCTCTTCCAGTGTCTCTCCTACAGACCCAGAACCTGATGCCTTCACAACCGATTTTCCCTCATCTACATACACTATGCCAGACGAAGCTACAGAGGATGTTACACCAGGAGGGACCACAGCAGATACATTTGATCTCACCCCAGTCCCAACTGAACCTACAACACCTGAGGCCACCTCCAAACCCCAGGACAAACCTGAGGTGTTTAAGCCATTGCCAGTGCCAGTGAAACCAGCTGTGGGTAAACCGGGCTCCAAACCTGAGGTCAAACCTCTGGATGTTGGACAGTCTATCACTGTAGATGATCCCAGAGATTACCAAGCAGGTGAGAACTGCCTTAAACATGAATTCTGTGGCTCGTAGAGGAGAAATCGTCAATCCTGTAAGACTCTACCAGCGACTCACTTATTTAACAAGAATCTTACACTATTGCAAAAGCGGAAGCATCCAGTTTCTGGCTCATTTTTATGACTGTTCATAGTTTGCTTTATGAGCTTCGTCATTTTTTCATTATGCCTCTGGGTTCAACAGAACCTCTCTCAAAGCATGGCCACACTATATTAGACAGAGGTGGCTGTTTTTACACACTGTAAATGACCCCGACAGCCCTTTAAAAGTTGAAATGAGGCTTTGAAAATAATACTTTGAAAGATGGGGTAAACAGAAAGTCCCTCAGCTCAGCTACCAAAGCACAAAAGTACATCTAACACCCCATAACTCAGTCTGTAATTGTGTGGTTTCCTTGTTTTTTTATGTGTATCCAAACAGATGGTTTCCCTGATAATTATGTTCTGTTTTTCCTCAGATGACAGCAATGATACAAATCTATGTAGTGGGCGGCCAGTCAGTGGAGTCACCACGCTGAGCAACGGCACAATTGTGGTTTTTAGAGGTGAGAGCCAGCCAGGCAGTTGATATTGAATGCTCATGATTGTGGTAGAGAGGTGCATACTGAAGTATTTTACTCTTGAATTCCGTCTAAAACCACTCTCAGGTATATTTTTGCAGACTAAATTTCTTAAATGAGGTTGTATGTATGGGCTGTCCTTATATATTGTTCACTTTTTTTTTCAGGACACTTCTTCTGGATGTTGGACAGTAACAGGGTGCCGGGTCCAGCCCGTGGCATCACTCAAGTGTGGGGCGTCCCCTCCCCAATTGACACTGTGTTTACTCGTTGCAATTGCCAGGGCAAAACCTACATTTTCAAGGTAGATTTACAAATAGAACTTAAGGGATTTCATGAGTGCGCTTAATCAGGTTGTATTTTTGCTTTTCAAAATATATGTGTAGCTTATGCTTATTCGATCTTACATTTGTTAATTCACCTGCTTTTGGTTTGTAATCCTTATAGGGGCCCCAGTACTGGAGATTTGAGAATGATGTTTTGGACCCTGGCTATCCACGGGTCATTGAAACAGGCTTTGATGGGCTCCGGGGTCACATCACCGCCGCTCTGTCTGTGCCTCAGTACCAGAGGAGGACAGAGTCGGTCTACTTCTTCAAGAGAGGTGAACTACTGTGGACAAATTATCTCAAGATTAGTTGTAAATATAGTTATATATTTTCAAGTATCGTCTGAGTGAACTGTTGTGAAATTGACTCCTGTCTGGCTCTTTTAGGGGGAACAGTCCAGAAATATTCATACCAGTTCGGCACCAGTCCAAAGTGTGGCAGGAAACCCCAGTATGCCATTTACACGGTCAAAAACCGGATAGTGCGCCAAGCAGGTACTTCAGGAGCTGAAAGACAAACCTGGTCTCTTTATGATAACATCCATTAATATGTAACATCCATTAAAATGTAATACTAGACAAAAAAGACAAGGAAATATGAAGCCACCACACACTATGAATCTCAGATTGCTCACAATACAGTTTGGGGCACTTTAGTGGGGAATACAGGGGTAACTTATAAATATTGCAAAACTAAAGGCCACATATACATGCATATAACTTGAAAAGTTAATATTTTAAAACTTCACAAATACTAAAATGAATTGCAATATTAACACGGTGTTGCAGTTATAATAGATAAGATGAAAAGGAGACTAAATCTTAACATTAAGAGATGTGTATCATTTAAATGCATGCAGAACATGTGAGCAACTCTCAGCTGTTACTTTCTTTCTCTTTTTGTGTTGTAAATAATTTACATTTTTGTGTTTTGTTGAGCAGCAAGTTTGGGTGGAGCAGGTAAATTATAGCCTACCTCTTTTTCATGTGTGGTCTTGTAAAATTTTAACAGTGAGGGCCTTACTGGGTGTTTGTCAGGTATTTACCAGATTTACTCAGGCTCAAGTAAACATGTTTTATTTGAGTTACTTCACAAAGTTCCCTGAAAAAATGAGTCATGCCTCTGTGGTAGAGGTGAGAGGGGCAGAGAGATCCATCCGTTGTAAATTATTAGCAAGCCAAGGTTCAGTTCCTGTGAACCATGTATGGCACTTCAACTGTTAAAGCGTCAAAACGGGGGAAAAAATGGCATAAAAGTGCAGTTGAAATGAAAAAAAAAAGTGGTTTAAACGTGACTAAATTTACCTTCACCTGTCTCATTTCCAGTGTCTGCTCTGGGCCCAACTATCAACATCCGGACGTCCTGGAGAGGTTTCCCCTCTACCATCACAGCTGCTGTTTCCATCCCGACCAACAGAGAAGCAGAGGGGTACAAATACTACGTCTACTCTAGATGTAAGTTACTCTATACTGGTTAATATAACAGCCGGATGTCTTAGAGGTTACATTAAGTGTGATTCCCTTAATTTAACAATATATGTTTAGTATGTGAGTTAAGCAAAGGCATGGAGACGACTGTTGATTTTAGTTCTGTTTCAATGGTTTTGTGTGAATTGCCATCGTAAACTAAACCCCTCCACCAACAACATTTCAGGTGAAGCACCTCGCATAAAATATTCCGTTGTATGAAGTCTGAATAAGCATACCATGTCAGCAAAGTTAAATGCAGATCCATTAGGCAGAAATGGGCGTGTTTTTAACACTAACAAATCCCTAGACTTAAACAAACAATCCTAGTCTATCAAACTGACAAAGATGTGGTCGAGACTGTTTAGAAATTTAGTTGCTTTGCTTCAAAAGGATAAATATTTTTTTTTCTTGTCTGTCTGCTGCAAAACTTTCTTGTAACTGTCACATCATGTCTGAAAAGCATAATGAGGACCATGTGTCAGAGTGTGTGTCAGGGTGGGGTTGGGGGATTATAGGAGAAGCATACTGTTGGGATTATAGGCAGATGGAAAGGTCATTTGAGGCATCCATCACCAAAGGCTCTTGTTTAATGTGGAGAAACAGTAAAAGTTTCCATTTTAATGTTAATACCTGTGGTAGAAAGAGAAATGCATTTCCCGTGTACGTAAAACTTTCATGTCTAGTCTTGTATGTCATCACAGAAAAACTGGACCTCTCAAAACATATGTCTTGTTGTAGCCAACAGCTGTCCAAGCTAAATGAGAGCTCTGAAGTCAGGACTGTCTGAGGACACCAAATTAACATTCACTCAAATGGAAACTGGCACAAACATGGATTCAAAGTATATTCTCAACACCAGACATAAATTAAAAATGCTAAATCAACAACCATTCTTTTCATTCTGCAGCCAAATCCTACAAAGTGAGGATGGACGGGGGACGTCCGAGCATAGCTGCTCCTGCAGCCAACGCATCACCGCAGGTTAACGACGTCTTCAAATGCCCCAAGAAAGTCTGATTGAAGGAAAGGATGTCTACATGTAGATTCAAAGTTTATTTCAATCTTCATAAAACACTCTGCCGCAGCATGGACTGGTTACAAAAGGTACTTTTTAAGCACACTTAATAAAAATAAAAGTAAAAAACATCAACAGGCTTTTCAGCATGGACATTTGTGAACATCTGAACAACTTAACCAAAACTCTAAGGGTTTTTATATGGTTCTGATGGGAATGACAAGTTTTTTGTTGTTCAGATTAGTGCTTTATCTATGGAATCGTCTTCCATGGACACCCCGAGAAAACCGTGAAGGAAACCCTTGACCTGTTAAGAAAGAAAACATTTTTAATAGTGGAACGCCTGCTACACTGATGTAAAAATTCTGTACAGCGCTGTTTAAAATGTTATTATGTTGGCATAATATCTTTTTTTATTTGTATTAACAATCAACTTTTATTATAACAATATGTCAATGCAAATTACTGTCATTAAAGTTTGACAAATGCTTTGCCAGACTGTGCATATTGTGATCATACTGTATGACATGTCAGCATTTAATACATGTATATCTACAGAAAATAAAATGTGTTTCTATGCAGCTACAGCAAATGAGTAAAAGAATAAAGAAAACTAAAGATCATTTTGTGGTAACAAGTGAACTTATTCAGTGTTTTTGGGAGTCCTATAAACCAACCTGAAAATCTGCTACACTAAATCAAATGAACAATAAATATCATAATGTTATCTTGAGCCTGTTTTCTGTTGAAATAAAACTTTAGAAAGAGGAAAAATGTGACCCTGTACTACAGAAACAGTACAGGACTGCTCCTCACTACCTTGCAGATCATTATGCATCATTCCTCAGGATGAAGAGATCTCTTCAGCTGCTGCTTTTTAATCTTTGGTTTGTAATTAATAATATTTTTTAATGTCATGGTTTGTTTTCATTCACATTATTATGTACAAAGATAATGTTCATGATACTTAATTGAAATATAACCTTTAACAGCTCCTGATGCTCTTTAGTCCTCTCTTCCTCCATTACAAATGTTTAATATTATCATTATATGACACCTTTGTGGCTCTATGTTATCTCAGAATGAGTCACTGAGAACTAAGGAGGGCAAGTTTAATGCTAATGAGCGACCGTTACCTCCTCTCTTAAAGCGTCCACCCCGGCTTTCTGGCCAGCGCTGCAACTGTCTGCTGGGTCCAGGTCTGGAGGGTTTAGGTGGTGCACTGCTTGTGTCTGAAAAATACACGAGTCTCATCAGAAGAGAACAACACTTTTAGGAAAGAGGATAATGACGGACACAGTTGAAATCTGCACTCAGTACCTGCAGAACTAGAGGAGGGCTCCTGGCTGGTGGAGGGGAGGCTGGACTTGTCAGATGTCTGGCTTGACTCCTCTGGATCTCCCTGTGAGACCACCGGATCTATTGACACCTCTGCACTGGGCCTAAATTAAACAGACCAGGACAGACGTATGATAAAGTTGTTTCATCTTCAAAACAACAAAAGATGCACTCCACACACGTGCAAACATCTGTTACAAATTCCATGAATCTACCAGTTGAGAGAAATATAATTACACATTTTAAAAATTTGATTAGTTCTGTATGGAAATTAAAGTTAGGATGAAAAAAACTGTCTGACTACAGAGGCAGAGGTCTGACTCTTATTAGAGGACAACACTGACAAACAGCAGACAGGAGCGAGACTCACCTATCAGTGTCTGGCTCCAGGAAGACGTCATCTCTCTCCTCTCCGCCGATAGCCGTTCCCGGTACAACCAGACCTGGTGTGGATGTGCTCACCGTGGGAACAGACTGGGAGGCGTGCTCAGTGGTGTCAGACTGAGCTGCCTCTGAGAAAACAGTTACTGGAACAGAAAAACAAGATTATCGTTTTGTTGTAGCGACCGATAGCACTCACAGATCCAAACAAATTCTTTTTACCCTTTTGAATATTGTATCTGCACCAAAAAGACTGAGCAGATCTGTTCATTCACAAGTTTGAAAAGACAGATACCTGGTGCTGCAACTTGTAATGGTGTGGTGGGGACACTGCGTCCACCCGATTCCTCCTCATGAGTTGACAGAAATAAGGGGCTTTCATACAAGCCAAGACCTGAAAACAAGAAAAAAAACAAAAACTCATTTTATTTAATATTTTTCAACATGAAGTGTCTCTGAGAACAGGCTGTGTGTGGAGTACCTCCTTGAGATGCGAGCTGTCCCAGGTCAGAGTGTGACGAGGAGCTGGTTTGGGGCATGTCGTCTGAAGGGCCAAACCTGAAGGGGACACCAGTCACTTGGGGGGAACTGAGAGACAAATGAAAAACACTTTGCATTTTAGGTTCTCCACCCTATCTTTCCTATATATTCTAATAACATCTTAACATACACATACAAGCCTCTTAAGGTCTAACTTTCAAAGGTTATATGCTTAAGATTACAGTGTTTTCTATAAATGGAGGAAATCTTAGGAGCAAGACTATTGAGTTATGCTTTAAAAAACAAAATTAAAATACCTTGAAGAAAAAACAGAATCAAAAATTTCTAGAAGTAAATTCTAAGTCCTCTATTTTACCCTTTAATGTGTTAATTTTACTGATTAAATTCAGTTTAATTCAGTTCAGCATGAGAGGAAAGTTTCATGAAGACACTCAGCAAGGCGCCAAAACAGATCTGTCAAAACACGTGCTGTGAGATAAATATAAATGCTAATTTTTTTCACAGGCACTCAGACTTCCTTCTCTGCGAACATGCGAGTGAGACTTACTGGATGGCTTGATCAAAACCATCAGAGCGATGTACCACCAGAGTGGGAGTGCTGGGAACCATCCTATCATCATCTTCAAAGAAGTTCTGCTGCAGAGTCGGAGGGGGAACAAAATGATGAACACAAACACAGAGACTCAAGAGTAAATTGGTGATTTATATGATTTATGTAATATGTGTGTATTTTTAAAAGGTATTGTAGGGGACTTACAGCGCTGCTCTGCACACCAGGAGTGAGCTGAGGGACTCGTCGAACAGGGATCCGCTGTGGAAAGACATGACAGAAAATGATTTGGGTGATTGTGGTTTCAAAATAAAACAGTGTGAAAAGCACTTCCATAAAAATGACGAAAGGAACCTGAGCGGGTGGCCCCAGCTCTGATGTAGGGGCAGGGTGGATGTTCAGGCGAGGGGGCAGCTGATGTGTCGGCCTCCGTGGGGCCTGGGGCATCCTTGTGCCAGAGCTAGTGATTGGTTGTTCTGTGGAGAAGGCCTCCATTGTACCAGCTTCAACTGAAACCAAGGAGAAATACTGTAAATAACAGAGGTCCATATCGTTTTATAAACAAACATTTGATTGAGATACAAGAGAGGAGCGGGTTCACACTCCTTTTGTTCAGGGGTTTACCGCTCTTCCTTCTCATTAATATCATAAATCTGAATGGTACATATTTCTATGGTGCTATGACTATATAAAAATCAAGCTTTAAGAATCTCCTGTCATTTTTTAGCAGCCCCAACAACTTGAGCTTTGTGTACCTGCTGCCCACGGGTACAAAACAATCTGAATCATTCGATTTCTTTCCAGAGCAAAGCAAACGCTCTGCTCCTTTTTGAGACAACCTTTACTTTGGCTTCTGCTTGACCTGTACCACTCGTCCCTTTAGACAGACAACAACATATTACATCTTTCTCAGTCACCGTGTCGAGTCAGATATCTAATAGGATGGCGGGACAGTTTGTGAGCGCACGTGGAGAGTCTGAGGTGGATCTACATATGTGCGTTTGACAGGGTTTCCTGGATCTTACAGCTGGGTGTCTGGGAATCTGCTGGTCTTTGGGTGGAGTCAGACGCCCCCAAACTCTCCTCTGTCTCGGTGCCCGGGTCTGTTACGTCAGCTCCCTGAGAAAGGACAGAACAAAAGGGGAAATAATAAAGAACAGTGAAACCTCAAGAGGAATTTTTAAAGGGGTTAATAAAATGTGAAGTTGGAAAAAAAGAAGAAAAATGTTTAACTGAGATGTAAGAGAAATAGGGTGTTGGTAGAATCAGCGGAAACAGATTATGGGAAGGTTGCCACACACACACTATAGATTCAAACATGAACTGGAAAAGCTCCTTAAACACATTATGATTCATTTTTCCTTTGTGGAACAAAAATGTGCGTCAGAAAAACACCCATGTTTCTTTTGATTTTGCTCAAAAATGTTGGGAAAAGCAATGTGAATTAAGTTGACACCCTCCCTGGTCAACACGACAATTACAAGTAAGTTAGTTGGAGTTTTAGTTTTCCATTATTGAAGGCACAAAACATTGCTCACTTGTTAAATGCTAATGGTGCTAAACCGATTTGACTTGTGCTATAGATGGTGCTAACGCTTTTTAATGTTAGAACAACCTAAAATCCTCTCAAGATGATTTCTCTTATGTGTCTAAAATGTTGCCAAGCACTCTTGTGAGCAGATTTGACACAAATAGTTTATACTGTGTTGCTTGGTAACAATCTTTAGCCACAATTGCAGCAAGTATGGTCGCTTTTTTCTAACAGCTGCCCTCATAAATGATCAGTTTATAAACATCAGACAGTGTTTCAACGTATCCCCTCTTAAATCAACGCCAACACATGCAGGTTACCAGTAACAGACCTTTAACTGGCCCTCATCAGACACTGAGTCACTCCACTGAATACATGCAGCCAAGACTGGAGTGAAAAGGTAAACAACTTGAGTCAACACACGCGGACAGAGAGCTGCCACACGTGGGTAAAAAAGAAGTGACAGTGAAATGAGAAAATGTGGAAAAGCTGAGTTTATGAGCAGGAAATGGTTCATAACTCTCTGGAAGGGTTAACTCAGTGTGCTGGAAGTGAAAGCTGCGTGGGTGAGCAGGTTTTTCAAGTTAGTGGATCATGTGTCAGGTAATCAAACCTCTGCATCTTCTCCTTCATAGGCTTCATTGCCGTCTCCGCTGCCGTCATTGCTCTCCTCGCCTTCCTCCCCCATCTCTCCATCATCCTCCTCATCATCCTCTTCATCTTCCTCCTCCTCGTCTTCCTCTTCATCTTCTTCCTCCTCCTCATAGTCCTAAATTTCAAGAGGTCATAACAGTTATACAAATTTAACAACACATTTACATCAAATCCTGCAGCTTTGTGGTGAAAGGCTCAACAGGGACTCTTTACCTGCTCCTCTTCCTCTTCGTCCTCTTCTTCCTGTTCGTCCTCGCTCTCTGTGTCCGTCACTATGACAATGACTTCCTGCTGCAGTTGGTCAGGATTGTCACTTTGACTGAGGGTAACCTCTTGGTCCATTGGGATGCACTGGTTTGCTGACCCCTCATCTCCTTCCTCCAGTACTGGAAACTCCTCTGTCTGTGGGGCAGAAGAACATGAAGTCTGAACAACACTGAAGCTTTTCATTCATTCGTTCTCTTTAACAAAAGTGTGACATTAGTGAAGATTCACACATAAAACTTGTCTTTACACTCTTTATTCTTCAGCTCTATAAATACTGGCACTGAGTCACAAACTTCTTTGTTGGAAGAAGCGACTCTCAGCATAGATAGTGTCGTGTTTTTTTTTGTAAATTTAGGCGTTAAGAAAAACAAAACAAGTTTGTGCTTGTAAAAAAATGTGAGAAAAGTGCCACATTTGAGAAAACAGCCTTTTTTCATTGTCACACTGTAGTTTACAAGACAAATGAGGTTAGCACTGAGCATGAGAACACTTTGATTTTTGTTGAGGGGTGTTTTTTTTTTACATCATAAATAGTATCAACTGATGCAAACCTGGCTTATTTCTGCACCATCTTGACTATCTGTTGGCACCACTCCTTCAGCCTCAGCACTGTCCTCTACCAGCACCTCCTCCTGTGGAAAAAAAAACAAGCACTTTAAATGACAACCACAGCTCATAAACAACACTGAGAAAGACCCACTCAGGACAGGCAGCCGCTGCCTTACCTCTGGACCCACTCTCTGGATGATACGGAGTTTCTTTGCGATAGGAGCTCTGGAAGAATCCTCCTGTGTCGTTTCTGTGTCAGGGACCATGGTGGTGCTCTCTTCCTCCTCACGAGGCCTCTTGGACATAGACGAAGTTCCTGGTGTGGCTGAAACTAGAAATGAGGGATACTGTTTAGTCTTCTTCATGCAGAGCCAACAACACTTTACATCAAATTATAACTAAATGTGTGATTTCCTGAGGTTTGTAAAAGAGAGGCCTTGTCGCTACATGTTCTGTTTTCGAGAATAAACACATGAACCTGTCCTGTATCCCTTTAAAACGTTGCATCACCTGACTAAATATCCCACTCAAAGAATATCTGAATCTCCAGTTCAAAAGTTATTTTCTCACCGGTTCCAAACACTGAGGACGTAGAAGACGTTGAAGGCCATTCCACCTGGGTGCTAGGTGTTGCCTCGATGACCACAGGTGGTGGCTCCTGATTGGCTGGCTCTGTGTGGGTCACACTTTGTTGCTGAGTGGGCTGGACAAATGCTGTGGCTTGTGTCTGTGTCTGCTGCACAGTTAGCATGGGGCTGGCTAAAGTGGTCTGGACGTTGGGGCTGGCGGAGCGCACCGAGCCGCTGGCGCTGCCGTACACCGTCACATGCTCCACAGGCGGGCCTTCAGAGGACTGCATGGCTGTAGAGGAGTTCGAAAGAAGGGAAAAAATTATAATCTCACTGATCCAAAAGCCGCATTGATAAGAAACACACAGCTTTGTAAAAGTAATCGGTACACTCATCTAAAGAAGCAGCACTCTTTTGACCTGATTCTTCTACCAAGAGCTTCATAGTTCGACTCACCTTCCTGTGACTCCACCTGTGTGGTTGGCATGACAGTAGCTGTGGGCGTTGGAGTGGGAACAGGAGCAGGAGTGATCATGGGTCTGATGCTTGCTCGAGGAGTGGGTTTGTTTCCTGGATTGACAGGTTGCTTGCTAGCTGTAGCTACGACAGGTGTTGGCTTAATGTTGGCGGTCGGGGGCTCAGATGAGCTGGCACTGACGGAGAAGAAGAGCGTGGACATAGAAATGACTTTAGGAACGTATTCAAATAAAAAAAAGACACCAACAGTGCCAGCTTAATACGTTTCAAAGTGGAAGGACGATGTGTTTGGTTACTTCAAGTTTGTCATACCTGCCCCTGTCTGCAGCTGGGGTTGTCTTCAGGCTGATCTGTCTCTGTTCGGTGCTTCTCTGCTGCTCCTGGGTCTGAAATCAGGACGAAAAAAAAGTCATTATGAAGGACTTTTATGAAATATTCTTATGCAATAAAGGAAATGTATGAAAAGAAGTCTACCACCACTATCACCTTGCTTGGTCCTGCCTCTGGTTGCTCATCTCTCTGCTCTTGAACTCGCAGATCTCTCAGCTCTCTCTCCTGCCGACTCAGACGGCCCTCGTATTGAGACTTCAGAGCGCTTACTCGTACCTCCAGCTCCTCAATCTGTTGCTTTAGTGTCTCATTTTCCTTCTGCAGCTGCTCCTTGGTGCCTGTACATAAAACACTTATGTTTAGGTCTGAGATTCAAATAAAAAGAGCAGTACTGCCACTAGAGACCCAAGGAGTAAGTGGAGGAAGAAACTATGAAACACAATTATCGTTTGAAGGACACACTCTCACCCATGAGCTGACTGATCTTTTGTTTGGCCAAAATAAAGGTTTTCTTGGTCTTCTCCTCCTTCTCAGTCAGCTGTTGCCTCAGTGTGTCCTCCTGTGAAGCTCTCTCCTGGAGCTCCTGCCTCACCCTGGTCAACTCTGCCTGCTGCCTGGAGGACTGTTCTTGGGCATTTCGTGCTTCAGTCTCACGCTCTGTAGCCACCTGTCGCAGATGCCCAAAGAAATAGTGAAAGTTTCTAACTAGGAAAAGATAACGGAACACAATTCAAATGTACTGCAGTCACAGGTTTTGCCTGAAACATGCGAGACTTGTGATGTTTGTACCTTGTTGGCGTTCTCCAGCTGTCCTTCAGTCTCTTTGATTTTGGCTTCAGCCTGGCTCAGAGAGTCTCTGAGGCCCTGCATCTCCTGAGCTGAAGCTTGACGAGCTTCTTCCTCTTGGGATGGGCCTGCCGCAGCCTCAGCCACCATCTGGAGGAAATGTTACATCAGGTTAGATCAACTATGTTCAAACTACAGTCACATACTTTACTGTCATGACTATTTTTCTTTAAGTTTGGCTTATAAAAGACTCACCTTGTCATGTTCCAGCTTCAGCTCATCATACTGAGTCTTGTAGCGACGTCCAATCTTCTTGACCTGGGTAATAGTTCTGAATTTCTCTGCAATGTCCTGGGTCTTTGTTTCAACTTCACTCTTCAGAGTATTCCTCTCTTCGGTAATCTTACTAACAGTCTCACGCAGGCTCTGTAGCTGGCTTTGCAGGGACGTCATTTGGTTATTGGTTCTATGATAAGAAAAGGATATAAAGAAAGTTAATGATAAATGGCCAAATCGACAACCAGTATCAAGGTTTAGCCCTACTTTACACTTGTTCAACAGTTAAATCATTTTAATCCCCTCAGTCTTGGAACCCACTTGTCGTTGTCTGATAGTAGTATAGTTTTTGGGAGTGCCAACTTTCAGGGCTGCCAGGGTTTACTAATAAAAGGACTTCTAACCTTGAGTTCTTTCGAATAATTTAAGAAAAAATCCATGAGCAGATTTTATCTACACTTGTAAACAAATGACTGTCTCTAAAGACAAAATGCAGCTCCTGTATATCATCACCAGGAGCCTGATTGCATTATGGCTGATGCGTTCGGCTTCTTTTGTTTTCCACAGAGGCTGTTTTCGAGCTCAAAACCAAAACCTGCTGATTCACTTACAGAATATTTCAGACTACAAACAAAAAGAAGATCCTGCATCGGTATAGCCAGTCTGTCACTTACGATCAACAATCTCTCACCTGCCAACCTCTGCTTTCAGTCTCGTGTTCTCCTCGGTGAGCTGCTGAACACGTTTGAGATGTGTCTCCTTCTCTGAGTGCAGACGCTTGTACTCTTCTGGATCGGAGTCTTTTTGTTGGCTCACCAAATGCTAGAAGAGCAGCAGATATTTGAATGTGAGTGGTTTGAAACGAAGCAACATAACAATCATCCCTCTACTAAATAAATGCTACAAACTACACAGACAAGCCTCCTTCCCTTTTGGCCGTCTTACTGATCTACACAAACCTGGGTTCGACCTTTCCAGCGCTTGATGTCCTCCTCCAGTATCTTTTTCTCAGCCTGCAGTACACCACTCTTCTCACTCAGCTCGGTGTTGGCCTGCTGCAGAGGCATGATGTCTGACTCCAGCTTTTGGACCTGCAGCACAAAAAGGGAGCTGAAACTATGTGGACTTGAAGTTCAACTCAGTAAAAAAACCTAAACTGCAGCACGTCCCGTGACATGACTTAAAGAGCACATTTTTGGAAAACACTTCTTATATTCATATTTTACATACTGATTTCATAATTAAGATGCAAACCACTGCGTTGATACCTTTGCTTGTGTTTGCTGAAGTTCTTGCTCTGTCTTTTCCTTCTCCTCTCTCAGTATCTTGTTGGTCTCCACCAGGATGCTCATCGTTTCCGTTTTCTTTATCAGCTCATCATGCTGTACCAGAGTCTTTGCTGTCACCTGTACAAGATGAACAACAGATTTTTAACCTTATGTCATATTTACAGGTTTGAGTAGTCAGATTCATTTGTGCATGATCTTGCTCCACCTAATATTCTCACGTCTCTATGTTCCATACAGTTTGTGCTGCAATTGTTACCGACTTGGAAAAAGGTCTTAAAACGACATGATCTTAATTGCAGGATTGTTGCCTACCTGCATCTCCTTTTCTGCATTCAAGCTGTCCTGGACCTCCTTGAGCGCATGTTCCAGGTGCTCCGCTCTCAGACGGTGTCGCAAACTCTCCCCTTGGGCAAGCTCATAACGGGACTCAGCAATCTCCTTCTCTCGACGCACAAAGCTGTGACACCAGAATACAAGAAGATATTATAAAAGGGTCAACACACAGGAGAATAATCAAGACCATGGACTAAGTACGGTTTGTCCCTAAAGTGTGTTACCTCAGAATCTCAAGGACTTGGTCTTGAGATTTGCCTTCTTCAGTCAGGGAGATATTCATAGGACTTTCATTGACAGCACGTTGGAGGTTTTCAGCCATCTTGCTGCTCATTGCCTGGATCTGTTCGTGCAGCAGGGTGTTCTGCTTCCTTAGCTCCTCATGGCTGCTCTCCATCTTTGACATTTCCTCCTAGATTATGAGCGAAGAATTTAACATTGAAATTACATTTACAACCGAAACTAAATGATTGACAGTTGCTAGAAAAGTAATCAGACCTTATCACATAATCAACCAAAATGCCCCACAAAAATATATTCAGGACTTCTGATGTTGCACTGAGACATATTTCTGGGACTTTTTAAGCTCAACATGATTTAACATTATCTCATCATGTTGGTTTATCACCCAGACATCTATCAAATCCCCTCTACAACCAACCTTTAAGATCTTCTCCTGCTCCTCCCAGGACACCCTTGCCTCCATTAGCTCGGCACTGATCCTCTGCACTCTCTCTTCTAGTTGGTGTTTGAGCTCAACAGCCTGCACAGCCTGAGCCTTAGCAGCCTGCAAGGCCTCCACGTCTGCCGCATGCAGCATCATCTCCCGCTCGTACTTGTCTTGAGCTTCAGCTGCCAGCTTCGCCTTTAAAACAGGACTAAGGATTAGACAAAATTGTTGAATGCACATTTTAAATCACATTATAGTAGTTGCCCTTTTTTTGTTGCTTATTTGGAGTTTATATTTGCTGGGGTGACTGAGCCTTTTCAAATGCTGGTCCCAGGCTCTGGAATAAGCTCCCCGCAAAAATGAGACTTATATCCGACCTGGGCCTTTTCAAATCTAGATTGAAAGCATATTTATTTATGCTTGCTTTTAATACCCAGTAGCGTTGTTTTTATCTATTCACTTTTTTTTAATCTACTATGTATTGTAAAGCACTATGGTTCACTGAAAGGGTTGTTGTAAAGGGCTGTATAACTAAAGCACATTTACATTTACAGTTTTGAACAATCAGTAGTATACAGAGTTTTCCGGAGTATAAACTATATCATCAATCTTTACTCAAATACAAAGATTATAACATTGATAATTCACTAATTTACCATGAACAAAAATGGGTAAAACTGACATAAAGAAGTTTGGTGACTTTTCACAGATTACTTTGAACGTGGCCGAAAACAACAACATGTGAATATAATAACTATAAGATAAGCAGAATTTGTGATGGTATTAGCCTTAACTGTGTCACTCCTGATGAGAAAGAGTACAGTGATGATAGTTTTTGATATCTATTTCTATTTTTTAAAACTGTTTACCTGCTCCTGACCATCTTGTAATGCTTGCTGCTGCTGGGCTTCAGCTACGGCAACTCTCTGTAGAGCTGCCTGGTGATCTTCCTGGGCACTGCTGAGGCTTCTCCTTAGGTTGTTTATCTAAAAGGAACACAGAAACAACACTGATAGGTTTTTCTTACTGCATTTTAATGAATCTAGTCGTAGAGGAGTATGCTGTTAACTTCAACTTAATGTTTCAAAGTCTGCATTTGCCTCGGTGTGTGTAAACCTTCAAAATGTGGGATTTAACAGACCTGTTCCTCTGTAGCTTGTAGCGCTTTCTTCTTCTGTTCCTCCAAATCTTGTTTCTGTTTTTCCGCCTCCGCCACCTTCTCCTCCAGAGCATGGTGCTGCTTTTCTGCCTCCTTGATACGAGCTTCAATGGTTGAGCGTGCCTGCTCTGTAACCTGGTCATTAGGCGTTCAGAAATACATACAAAGTTGGTTCCCCCTAATCGTACACAAAAGTGTTCTATCATAACTCTGATTTTTTGCGTTTACACAGATGATCAAAGATTTCCACAGAGCATTGTAACTTTTGGGCTTGTTTTAAATGAAGAATAGAGACATTTGTTTCCAGATAAAACATGATTCTACCAAACAAAATGTTGGCAGTCTTATGTGGTGGAAAAATAAAAACATCAAGTAGGACTAATCATGACAAATGACCATGTGATATGTTAATTTGTGATGTACCATGCTTGAGCTTCCTGGGTCACCTGAGGCCTAATAAAGTGCTTCTGGTAGAAAATAAAATTATTCCACAAAAAGTTTCTGACAGCAAAATCAGGTCATCAGTTTTTCAAAGTAATGCAAAATCAAAAATCTCAGGACAGGCAGCCTGAGGTTTCTTTTGCACCTGTTTCTCTTTGTCCAGGGAATCCTCCAGGCTCTGAGCCATGGCACGATACTGCTCCATGTTGGATGTGGTTGCCTTGAGGCTCTCTGCCAGCTCCTCTGCCCGGGTTTCAGCCAGCCGCAGACGACCCTGTAAGTCCTCTCTGTCTTGATCTGAACTCTGTGGACCTGAAAGCAGAAAGATGTCTAGTAAGCAATGTAATTTAAGAACAATTCAATTGGAAAGTGCTTTTAGGGAAAAGGGAGGAAGGGCTGTGGATAAATAAAAATAACAGTTTATTGTTAGAAGTCTGTGTTTGAAAAACCACAGGCATTTCAAAGAGATTGGCTAGGACATTTCATTAGCTTTTACTGGATCTTGTTTAATAAAACTGTAAAACAACTCAAGCAAATGAGAGTTACACATCTTAAAAGGAAAAAAAATTACACAACTAGTAGCTATGAGGAGCTAGAAGTCATTTCAGATTTCATGCCAGTCAGTGGAAACAACACATTTAACTATGTAGGAGCCTTCTTTTGCTTTCTATGCAGGAGCGCTGGTGCAAACCTCTCATAATCGGCGTGGAGGGGGAGCTCAGGATGTGACGAGAATCACTGCCGCTCTGTTGCAAACGCAGGTTTTTAATCTCCAGCTCAGCAGCATTCAGCAGCTCTTTGGTCTTCTGCTGTAAAGCCACCTGTGCTTCCAGCTGCCTCTTTGCCTCCATCCCCTGGATCTGTGTATGAGATGATACAGCGAGATGCACAGAGAGCACTTTTTTATTTCTTTCCTACAGTTCTCATCGGGTGTTGTTTTTCAGTGAGTCAGAGAAATCAAGACTAACCAGCACAATGAGCTGCTCTCAAAATACATTTAATGAAGTACCATAACTCCTTTAATTCTGGAGACAAAGCTAATTGGAATAGTCTTGTGCACCAACAGTTTCACACTCACTTCTTGGTTTCTGCTGATCAAGTGGCGCTGCTCCACCTCTTGTTCCAGCCTCTTCTGCAGCTGTGAGATCTCTCGTTCCTGCCTCTCCAATTGGTCATTCAGACGCTGACGAGTATCCTTTTCTGAACGCTCGAGAGTTGCCTAAAGGAAAACAAACAATTTTTTTTGTTATTTTTATTTGAACCATGTTTGTGTGTGACTGTGTGAGAAGATTAGTGGATTTTTTTCTATCGTAGAGTACCTGAATGGTCTGGAGGTTGGTTAG
This sequence comes from Xyrichtys novacula, assembly GCA_962446985.1. NCBI lineage: Eukaryota > Metazoa > Chordata > Actinopteri > Labriformes > Labridae > Xyrichtys > Xyrichtys novacula. Next base: position 29,419,827 of record OY660870.1, read on the forward strand.
CAGCAGGTTTTGGGATTGTTGTTGGCTGAGGATTGTCTCTTTCTCCTGATTCAGCCTGGACTCCACAAGCTTAAGCATGTCTCTCTCTTTACGCAGACTCTCAGCACGACCCTAGGAAAAAGGAAAGGACAAACCCTAACTGTAGTAGCTCTGAGATAAACAGAGAAGGGAAAAATTTACAGTGATGCATCATTGCAGTTCTGCTGAGTGATAATGAAATGCAGAGAGAACTAAATGAGGCACAATCATGACCAGTATGTCATACAGTACAAACCTCGGCCATGGAGAGTTTCTCTTTGGCAGCTCTTAGATCCTCATTCAAAGTGCTGATGGTCTGCTCGTGCTTCTGTGAGGCAGCTGCCATCTTTTGCCCTTTCTCTCTGAGGGAGGCAATCTCTTTCCTGTAGCCCTCGACGTTGTCCTGCAGCATCTCATACCTAGTTGTGTTGGAATACACTTCACTTGAATGCAATCTTTTTACTTTTTCAAACCGTCAGTGTGCACCAGAAGGAACAATTTACATCCTACAGTTGATCATGTAGTTCTGTTTTTGCTAATGCCTATCACGCTTACCTCTTGGAGGCAAAGTCCAGCTGGGTGGATATTTTGGCATTCTGGGAGTGAAGATCAGAGAGCTGCTCCTGGAGTTTCTCGCTCTGCCCTGTCAGTGCCTTATCGCTCTCTACACGCTCCTTCTTGTAGGTGGTGAACACTTCCTGCAACTGCAGATTCAACCAGAAAGTTTTATTTGGTGACAGTCTAGCTTTAGTTTTCATTGTTCAAGAAGTGTCATTGTTTGAGGGCAGAATAAACACATTTAACACACATTCATTTAAATTCTACATAGCAGAAATTTACTGAAACTGAATACACCGCAGTCACTCTTCTTTAGAGTCTTTCTACTAGCCTAAATGGCACCATAGTACTTTTTCATCCCTGTACCCCAAGCGTCATTATTGACAAAGTAATATCCAACTGGCTCAATTGTAAATATCTCAGTAGAAACATATGGCCATCTAGTGGTGTAAATAGGAAACAGATGAGGCACACTCATGAGAGGAATCATTACTGAAAGCTTTGTGAAAAGGATGAATAAACAGAAATCTGAAAGGCTGTGCCAATTTAGGAAGAGGGTGGGGTGGGGGTGGAGTGAACTGCCTATAAAAAAACTCAAGAAAAGCTTAAACGTACACTTAATATCTTCATGCGCTGCCACTGTGGACTTTTGAAAACGAAATACCAACAGCCAAGACTCACAGGGTAACTTTGATCTGGTCAATGGAGCACCCACCTGTCGCAAAGCTGCCTTGGCTTCCAAGGCTTCTGCTGACTCTGTTGCCATTGACACAAGTGCAGTGGGTGTTCCCGCTGTGGAAGCTGCTGCAGGTGAGCGCCGGGGAGTGGAAGCCAGAGAAAACTCCTCAGGTGGTGTACCTAGATGAAAAAGACCCTCATAAAGTCAGCAAAACGTGAAAAATCATCACTGCTCTATAATGAGTCAAAGTTGAATGACTTAGTTTCTCTTTGTTTCACCACCTTGCTGAGGGAAGTTGACTCCTGTGGCCTGAGCCAGCAGCACACGGTACATGTCCCTCTGCCTAGCGATGGGCTCAGTCATTCTGACCTGTTGGCTTCGTTGCTCCTTCAGGGACTCGAGCTCAGTCAAGGCTTGATCCAAAAGCTGCTCCAATTCGCGACGCCTGGAAGAGGCGATATTTCTAATTGTTTATTCTTTGTGTTATTGTATAATAACAGATTAAAAATAATTCAATGCACAATCTAACTTACTTATTGCCAGAGTCTTCAAATTCCTCTCTCTCCTGAGCATCGCTGAGCTCCCTGAGGGCCACCAGGAGACGCTGATTCTGCTTCTGTAGCTCCTCTACACTGCGGAAGGTCACCAGATGTTGACTGATCACATCCGAAGTGCTACTGATATCAGCCGAGTTCACGTCTTCTTCATGAATCACATGGTTCCCGCGAGCCTCTTCCAGCTCGATCAGCAGTACTCGCACCTGGATGGAAACACAAGAGATAGCAGTGAAATCAGAATCTTAGAGACACAAGAGGAAAAAAACTGAACTATGTTTAGACTGAAGGAAAGGCATGTGAGCCCACCTGCTGAGCCATGTCTGCTAACTGAAGTTCAAACCTCTGGTTGTCTCTTTCCAGAACAGAGGAGCGCTTGTTGGATTCATCAGCATCTTTCTGTAGACGGTGTACCTCCTGAAGAAAACACAAAACAGTTTACGGTTAAGCTTAGGTACCATAAAGCAGAAATTAAAGTACAGAGCATCAAAATTTCTCTAAAAAATGTAAAACACAAACTTAACAACAGGGTAGAATGTAATTAGGATAGGTGGGAAATCTAATTTACCTGACAAACATACAACTTATCCCCATTACCAACCTGTACAGCCTGCTCCAGCTTGGCAGAGAGACTAGCTACTGACTTCTGCATTCGCTCATGTTCGTCCCTTTGGCGTTTGAGGATAGGAGCTTTTGCTTCCACTTCCTGCACAATGTCGTCCAGGTACTTGTTAACCCGCTTGTTCTCCAGTCGCTCCAACTGAAGCTGCTCCTGGCTCTCCAAATATGCTGTGTAGAGCTGAGAACACAATTTTCATTTTGTATCAAAATAAGACACATGGGCATTGACAACATTTGGGTTTGCTGTTACATTATTACTCTCGTGTTACCTGTAATGATAGTCTCTAAAAATCTCACAAAACAATCTAAATTACTATTATCTTTTCTCAGCTTAAACACAGGATCGTACCTAGCATTACTGTAAGCCCACACAACCTCATCAATATCAAACTCATTCTCATTCAGCCACAGGTTTTTAAACCTTATTCACCTCTGTCAGCTTCATGCCAGGCTTTATCTTGGACACAGCAGCAGCTGTTGGAGACATTGTTGTCAGTTGCTCCTCTGTGAGCATTGAAGTTGTGCTGACAGGGCCTGAATGTCCCAAACAAGAAAAGATTACCAGACAAATTTATCAGCATGAAGGCTAAATGTTGGATCTCAGATTGATATATTTAAAATGGAGACCAGTGCATTAAAGAAAAAAACAAGGAAAATGAACTCAGCTGACCTCTGAGTTTCGAACTTGACAGCAGCTCATTGGCATTGTCAAGCTCTTTCTCAAGAGCCTGGATCCTGTCTTTTAGTTCCGCTTCACTCTTGTCTGTGGCCTCATTGATCCCCTGCAGCTTCTCCTCAAGGGCCTTGTTGGCTGTTAAGTGGAAGAAAGAGGGAGAAGAGAACTGTCAGGGGGGGTACATTAAAACAGAAGCTAAGCATCCTGCTGAAGGAGGAAGTCAAGTGCCGAGTAGCTGAATTAGCAGCTGTGGTCATACTAGGATGTGGTTCTACCTTCTCCTGCGTCTTTCAGCAGCTTATGCAGCTCCTCAACTGCTCTGCTCAGCTCTTCACTTTTGGCCTCAGAATCTGCCGCTGCACTCTGCCGAAACAACAGGGAAAGTTTTGACATAACACAGATCAATCTAAGTGCCAACAAAAATAAAATAAAAATGTATCCATCTAAATTGAGTCTATTTTGTGTTTGATATTATCTTTGGGTCTTTGTCAGTGACTCTTAAGCAAAACTCTACAGACAGACAAGTGATTTTAAGTTTTCCTATTGTTAACTGAATAAATAAGAATAAAGGAAAACTGATATTTTCAGTACTCTTACATGCATAAGGCGATTTAACTGAACTGCTGTCCTTGCCCCACAGTAGGTAGGTCCCCTTTTTAATGTCTTTTTTGTTTTTTTGTTGAGGTTTTGTTTACTACCAAAATTCTGGCAACACATCCGTGCTAATCACCTTCAGCTCAGGGCGCCAGGTACAAACACTGAGCATGTGCAGAAAGCTGAGGCTTGCTTCAGTTCAATTGAGACAAATACAAGACAGAGAAAGTTGTTCACCGACCACATTACTCAGGTATGTCAGTCTGATTAAGAGAAGTTTGATTTATGCAATTTCACTCAGACTACAGCAATGAATCGATTTTTTGGACTGCATGTAAACATATAGTATGACTCATGAATGAGCTAACTTTAGCTAACCCTAGCCTGGAATTAAATACTGAGAGCGAATGCGTTCACATTTGTAATGACACGACACATACCTTGTAAAGATTGGACAGCTTAATGTTGGCGTTCAGCTCATTTCTGAACTTTTCCTCCATAGTTGCTTGTTGTTCTTTGGCCTAGAAATAGGAAAGATCCAGATACATGTCATTGACTCAGCTTCACAATGAATGCCACATTATGAATCCTGTTGCTGCACTGCATACTGTTCAATGAAATAAAAACAACACTGTTCTTGAAAGGACACAGGATGCATGCTCAGATTTGTCTGTAAGAAACACTACACACATACTTCTTTGAGTTTGCTGTTCATGTCCTCGTTTTGTTTCTGAAGATGTTCATTTGACGTTTTCAGACTGCCCACTTGGTCCTGGACTCTGCTCAGCTGGAGATCAAGAGCAAAAAAGACACACTTTTCACTGTTATGATCACTGCAGATGGTTCCAGCTGAAACAAGTGCTTAAATCATATAATACAACAACAAACTGTGACATCAAATCCTTCAACAGTACATGATTTGTCACAAAGTACCCACAATATATTCAGTCATAAGCCACAGTTATCTAAGTATCATCTATTAATACAAAACAAACATGCCTCCTCTGTTTTGTCCTCCAGACTGCACTTCAGTTCCAAGATCTGGTTTCCCTTCTCTCTGGACAGAGACAGTAGCTCTTCACTCTTAGCCTTCAGCTCCTCATTCAGCCAAGATATTTGTCCATGCAGCAGCTCTTTCTCCTGTTCCATACGACTCTCTTTGTACTGTAACAAAAACCCACAGCAGCTTTTCTACCATTTGTTCATAATAAGGTAACAGCTGTTCACTTCATCTTTTATCGTGTAATCAAAACAGAAAAACCACACAGCTCACCTTGATGTTGACTTCAGCTGCCTCAAGTTCATCTAATTTCATCTGCAAGGTCATCTTGGAGGTGTTGACTTCCACCAGCTTATCATTGAGTTGCCTGAGGTCATCTGGTAATGAAAAGAAATCAAAGAATGGCCAAGTTCAAATGACAGGACAAATAAAAATGAGATGTTTGGATAAATGTTGCTCTGCTAATGTATGTATTCATACCATTCAAATGCTCAACTTCTTGGGACCTTCTTTCCAGTGTTCGCAGAAGCTCTCGCTTTTCTGCCTCCAGTTCCTCCTTGGCTTTTGACAGCACAGTCTACGCAGATAACATGATTTTAACCGTTAGTCACAAGTTAATCAATTACGAAATTACTTCAGACTTTTTAACGATGTCAATTTAACCAACCACTAACTGGTCCATTAAAGTCCATATAAAATTTAAATAGCAGTCTGTACAAGTAAACCAAGAAGTAGGGATAATATCAGCATAATATTAGTATGAGCAGATAGTAGCTTCAAAAGTTATATACCAGTATTGGCAGCTATGAAAGTTTCTATGGATATAAAGATATATTAATCATGTCTATTTCTATAACAAACAGACTTTTACAGTCGGAGCAACAGGTAAATTATAGTACAAAAGAGACTGTGTTTTCTGTGATTAAAAAAGAAAGGTGTGTTAACATCAGTATGGGTCTGATATTGTTGGTCTCATTTCACCAGTAGGTCAGTAAGTTGAGATGAATAGATGAGTTGCATGAGACAAGTGTAGATCAACCGTCACTTAAAAGTATGCTATCACTAAGGTAGGAATTATTCATATCACTGTGAACTCTGGCTGGGCGATAAAACGATAAAGATATACATTGAAAATTAATTTCCCTCATATCAATATAAAGCATGGTCAATATCCTTTTCGATAGTCGGCATTCTGCCATGTTCTGGTAGACTATACAAATAGCAAATGAAAAGGGGAGTTGCTCCGGATCCGCTTCGTGCTGAAAAAATCATGTGCTGAATTAGAACCAAGTAGCAAACAACTGCGTAGTAGCAGACAGCAGCTACACCCAACCACAGAACTGGCTAAAGACAATATGTTTTTCTTGTTGTACTTTTACCACTTACTTTTTTCCGCACCTTGTTTCTGTTGCAATAACCTGTGACATCATGAATTTTTTTATGTTTGTTTTGTTTTTGTTTGTTTTTCCTGTGACGTGCAATAGTGGGTCGTCTGCAACATTTCATTGCTTATATATGTGAATATACAAGTATGTGATGAATAAATTCTGGATCTGATATATATATATATCAGTATCGACTGATTAAAATATATATATATATATCGTGATAAACATTTTCCCCTATTGCCCAGCCCTACTATGAACACAACAGTAACACAAACTGCTTGTCCAAGAGATTTCTACATTTGGCTTAAAGTGGCTTATATTGTTTTTTTTTTTCTCACCTGCTCTGAAGACAACCTCTCCTGAGTGGATTCATATTCTCTGTTTTTCTCACGCACACTTTTAAGTTCATCCCCTGAAAGAGATATGAAGAGAAATTTGTCCCAATGTCACAAACTGAGAGGTTACATTCAATTCAGGGAAGTTGTGTCTGACATGGACTCATGTGTCCACTCTTACCGAGCTTGGCAAACTCCTCTTTAAGTCTGAGATGTTCTTGAGTCTGGGACAGAAACTCCTCCTGGCTCTGAGCGAGCTGTTTCACTTTCTCAAAGAAATGTTGCTCTATAACAAATAACAACAAACACAGAAGCACGAAAAGTCAATTAGGTTAGCCGAATTGTCTGTCGTTGTAAAATAATGTTTTTTAGCAAACAATAACACCAGCTTCATGATCTGCACAACATTTATTCTTAGTGAAGCGTTATGTTCTTAGTGAAGATAACTCTAAGGTAAGTTATCTGACTGGCGAGCTAAAGTTAGCTTTAGCATCGTGCTGTTGACTAACCCGTAGTTAAATCCTTGACCTCATTTTCTCTAAATATCAAAACTGTTCAAGAATTTATAAGTCGATAATCACTTTTATGAAGCTATGGTGTCAGTAAAATCAAACTACAATTGTTCACTTAAACTTCATTCAGTTATCTAATGTGCACGCTGAGTGACACAACACACTCACCACGGCTACCCAACTAAATACTTAGCACTTAGCTTACCGCTGTCGACACGAAATTGCTCTTGCTGTGCCTTTAAAGAATCAATTTCATATTGCTGGTCCGACAGGATCCTCTCGAGTCTGTTTTGAAGAGCTCTCGGTAGCCTGGCTAGCTCCGCAGGTTCAAACTCCTGCAGCAAGAGTGCCGCCATTTTTGCAACAACTGTTGGAGCAGGCGCAGTTCACAATTTCATTTTGACAACCGCACAGAGGCATCATGGGAGTTGTATTTCTCTTACCTGAACGACACGGCGATGACGCTGCTCGCCGACAAATTGAGTTTTTAAAGCCGAAAATAGCTTCGTCAGCGTCATTGCAGAGTCTCAAATTTCGTGCAAGTGTTTGGATTAATTCAAAATAAATTTGGGGGACAGTCAGCTAGCTGCTGCAGTGAGAAATGAAGGAAAAGATTTTGTTTTACAGAACACAGTGACGGTAGACGTAATGATAACTTTGTGGATCTGATGCAAAAAAAAAAAAAAAAAAAAAAAGGAGGGCAATGGTGAACACGAACAGGGCCGGCTCTTGGCCAAGAGTACCCAGATGCAGCGCCAAGATGGCGGACCCAAAGATAAAAAACCACATTTACAAAACGCAATAAGTTTCCGCATTACCTCCGATTGGCGGACCCAAAACATGAACTTTGAACTTCTGCTTTGCGATGCCAGAACAGTAGGTGGCGGTATGCACCTACACTTTCTGACGGCAAAATTTACAGAAGAAGAAGAACTCTCAGGAAGTTTGAAAAGAAGCAAGCCGTCCGCATTCATTCAATCTCACCTCCGACCACTCAAACTAACCCTAACCCTGCATTCCATTGTTTCCATCATGGGAAATCTAAGTGACGCTCTCAAATTAACAGGAACATTGCGCAGAAGATATGTCCTGGGCAATGGACTGAGAAAACGGGCAGAGATTTGGAGGTATTTGTGCATGCTTTATATTACAGTTGAAAAGTGTATAACAGCTTTCCAATGCTGTTACTTGTGGCGAACACCTTTTTGCTTGAGTTGATGCGTGCCCGCAGGTGGAATAATGTCACATGTCACACACATTTTCTGTTGTTTTGATTTATTTACTCATTCATCATTTTATGTGCGCACCTCTCCTAATCAACCCACCCATTAAATAGACAGGCACAATAGCACCATCTGCTGGCACAAAAAATACATAACAATAAACTGCAAAACCCCAATCTGGCTCCTACAAAGTGTATGTGACAAGATGATTAACGTTTGCTTTTGTTAAATCAGGGCTTCCCCAGCCAGGACTTCGGCTCAGACTGTGGCATATTCATGTTGATGGTAGGTCATAACGAGCTGTAATGCACAAATATTGTATCTAGAATAACTTTCCAACATGGACTTTTTTAAAGTTATCTCACATGTTGTCTCATAATTTTTTTTTTTAAGTCTGCCATGTACATCGTTATGGAGTCACAGTTTGACTACTCAGTTGTAAGTACTTTTCAACACGCAGTGTCATCCTCAAGATTGTATTTTGTATTGTGCACTAAAATGAAGTACAAACAACAATTTCAGCATGACATGCCTGTTTGGCGGCGATGGTGGTGCCTGTTGCTCCTGGAGAACAATGCTTTGAACAGGTAGACAGTTTAAGTAAACTAGATGTCCTAATTAACTGGAAGACAATCAATATATTGTACTTAAAGACATATTGTCATTACAGTTGTGGGAAAATCTTCGCCCACTGGACCAAAGAATGTCAAGAGCTCATTGCTGGAAAGCATACTCCGGTCTTCAGTCTAAAGAGGAAGGCAGAGCAGCAGGACATAGAGGTTAGAAAATTGCCTTGTAAAAACAGTATTATCTCAGTGGGAGTCCTTCAAAATGCACACAGTTGTATGGATCAACATTGTCTCGATGTAATTGGTAATTGATGTTACTTTTCAAATTGCCTTGTCAAGGAAACCATGACGCAGACGGTATCGGATGTCCAAAGAATGTGCATGGCAGATTCAATGCAATTCTGTGTCTACCAGACATCGAACAACACAGGAGAGAGGTGTGTTGCAGACTCAATTTAATAAATGCAATTATCGGGGCCTATTCAGTGATTTTCCATGAAGTGACCACTTTTTTACATATAGTTTAAATGCACGAATCATGCAGGAAAATTATTTATACATTCAAATGTGCTGCAGAGGTATAATCAATTGGACAGCGTGTTTGTTTAATATTATGTTTGTCTCTCATTTGATCAGATTGCTTTACCCTGAGGTAAACGTCATAAAATGGGTCCAGTGCAAGACGTGCAGGGGCTGGCTGCATCAGGATTGTGCTGGGATTGAAATGGAGCCGTTTGACTGCGGGTGCGAGGACTCCATTGAGCATCCTCGGTATAACATAATTTATCAAGGAAACATAGTATCAGTCAAAAATACGAGGCTCAAAGGATGAAAAAATGAGGGCTTGCTCTTTTCTTATTTCTCTGCAGGATCAAGGATGCTGTTGACAGTTGAGGAATTCATGCTGTCTTTTCTAAGACACAGATCAAGGTTGCTTTTGAATGCACTATCAGTTGTTAAAGCCACCGTTTCTTTTTCAGATGATTACATTTTTGTCTCTTGCTCTTTGGTTTCAGACATTACACGATGATCTACTGTCTGGAAAGATCCGCTCCAACAGAATGTTCCTTTGGAGGAATCCCGCCACCTCACTCCGACTAAAGCAGCATCTTAAGATAAGGACACTAAGTTGGAGTGAGCAGCGCGTAAGTAAAAATGCCATCCATCATGAGTATTTTTACTCTCAGGGGTGTTACATTTGAAAGGTGTTTACTTTCTGTGTTTTTCTTCAATAGATGTTCGAGCTCCTGCGGTTCATTGAGGTGGCAACAAACATTTCTAAAAAAATAAAGAGAGGCGAGATTCATCTGCTTGATTTCGTTTTTGACGTCATGCTCCCAGAGGTGAGTAGATCAAACTATATAGCTTGCTTTGAAAATTGATGATATTGTTAAGAGGTTGTTCTTATTCATTTGGAAAGCTCAAGAACAACAATTAACCCATACTGCATAACTTCAATTGTTCACATTATTTGACTGTTTTTCAGCTTTTGATCAAAGCACTGAAGGAGCATGGCATCAACCGGTTCAGAGCAGAGCTGATGATGGCCTGTGGCAACGTGTTTTAAGACCCCCACCACACCGACGGCAGTGCTGAATTTTGTATATATATATATTTTTTTACTGTTCACAATTTTGTTTGGAAAAAATTAAAGAAATCTTCAAAGCAGTTGTATGACAATTTCCCATTTCTTTACACAGTCTGTAATGATATCGCTATTCAATTGTTTTTGCTATATGGCTCTTCTGAACCTTAAAGAGATCATGTGACTTGTGTCTCTACAACTATTGTATACTTGGATTTTGCACAGTCAAGCAATCCTAAAGAGGTTCACCAGGAAGCACACCATTTCATAAATTATGTCCCTGGTTACACAATGTTACTAAAGGATGGGGGGAGTAAATTTGTGCAGCAACATAAGCACTCTCATAAAACAAAATTATGAACAACAGAAAATATGTGAGGGTCAGGGCAACATTGTTGACATTAAACGAGGTCCTAATAGGAGTGGAGAAACAAGGTCACAGAGAAGTTAAGAAACATTGATGTGCTGTGTAATAAAGCTATTGGAGAGAAAAGTTAGAAAACACTGTTATATGATGTGTAACGAGAGGTTAAAACAGTCCATACTTCTAGCAAACTCTTACAAAAGAATTTGAGTAAGATGATAACTTCTACATACATTTACCTATTCTGACAAATTATCAGAATATGAGGACATCAGGCTATATATACATATTACTGTAAACTTCAGAATTAAATCAGAACAAAACAGTAGTCATAATTAATACATAAACGTTTTATTTTGATTTTTAGCTCAATAATAAATTTAATTCGATTCTTATGGAATGAACGGAGCAAAAAAAAAAGGATCCGGCGACTAAATCCGACTACCTGAAGTATTTCGGCGCCGGAAGTCCGCCAACGAGAAAGCCTTTCCACCGGAAGTAATTGTTTTGGGTCCGCCAATCGGAGGTAATGCGGAAACTTATTGCGTTTTGTAAATGTGGTTTTTTATCTTTGGGTCCGCCATCTTGCGCTGCATCTGGTCTCCTCTCGCTCTTGGCGTGGGCGATAGAGGCGGTCGCCATCTACTGGATTATTAAAATAATAATAATAAATAAATAAAAAAATAAATAAGAACAAAAAAAATAATTTTCTATGCCCTCCCTTGTATGTTCTTGAAAATGTTATATTATTGTATCATTTAATATATTAAATGAATAAACAATGATTTTCCTAAAATGTGGCGCTGCTGATCACATGACGTACACACCTCAGGGTCAAAGGGGTCAAAGGTCATGTTATCAACAAGATGAAAAAGTTGTCCAAGCCCTCGGGTGCGGAAAACAGAAGAAAAGAGGAGGAGAAGAGGATGCTGCAATATAAAGGTAACATTAGCCTGTACTATTTTTGCGATTAATAGCTAGCTAATGCTATTAATACTAATACTATTCAGATATTTGTGCTAGCTAGTTAGCACATATTTCTGCTCACTGGCTACATTGTGTTTAATGTAAAATGCGCACTACAAAGTTATCTTCTCTGCCTGTATGTCCGGTCTGATTTAGTTTATTATTTCAGTTTATTTTTGGTTAAGTTAATAAGTGATTTTATCAAAGTCATCATGAGTATATTAACAATTGTGTGCCCACTGACACAGTTGCTGCTGCTGGTGCTTAACTCTCCTACTGTCTTATCACGTTTGATATTGTGCTGAAATTCAGTAGCCAAGTGATGTGAATGCAAGCTGCAGCAGGTTATTTATTTATTTATTTTTTTAAAATTTCTTCTTATTACTTGTGTTTGCTTTTAATGTATTACGTTTTATTCTGTCTGTCTAGATGCTGTCAGAAAATATTTACAGACCCCTCAAACAGCTTCTGGAGAGGGGACATCTGATCACACCTCCACAGAAACACCTTCAACTGAAGCTTGTAAGTTTATTCAATTGTATGTGGTCTCTGACACCCGACTATGTTATTGCTCTTGTTACTGAATGGTACAACCTTGTTAGTAATGCCAGTAGATGTAATTTTTAGCGCCGGAGAGTAATCTCTCTGAAGACTGCCTGTACAAACAAACTAATACTATTAAGTTAATTAATAGTTCTGGCCATTTTTTGAATGCAAGTTGTTTCTATCATGTGCTGTATGCCTAATGCAAATTTAAGTGAAAGCTGTCAGGCACCTGCTAGTTAGTAGGGGTTTTGTGTTGCTTTCATAGTGAAGTTATTTGACTAGGCTTTACTAAGTCAAAACTCCTGGTGGTGCTAGTGTATACACAAATCAACCAAAGCTTCATTTATACAGCCGCATCATAGTCATGTTTGTATTCAACCTACAAATTTGATTTTTTTCACATCCATGTTAGATACAGAAGTTTTTGAACAAGCATAAAACTTTCTTGTGAAATGTTTCCAACTTAGGATTTTAAGTAATAAGGTAGAGTTCATAAAAAAAACTTGTCCATAACACTGAAGCCCAAAAAGTTAATTATTTTAACCAGATCTTCCTCTTCAAAGTCGGTCAGCAGATGGCGCCATTACTCATTAAATACGCAGCACGGTGTGTGCAGGAATGCATGTAGGTTGTCAGGGTGTGTGAGTATGTCAGTGTCACTTGATGGAAAGGATGTAACCGAGTAAATATTCCCTCCATAGAAACTAGAGATTTACAACTCTGACAGATTTCTTTGTGGTTGCAAAACTTTACAACACAAAATAAATAGGTGTGAATGACATACAGTCACCACCGAGATCAGTGATATTGAGTCCGGGGAATTTGGGTGCGTTGTGGGCAGATTTAGAAAACCATTATAGGAACCTAAGGTCATAAAATGACTTAGGTTATTGGTTTGCTGATGTTATTGATCATGATTATGATATCAGTCACTACACGTTGATGTAGTTATGATAGAAATTAGCTATGCTTTGTGGTTTCTAACCTTTTCCTCTAGCTATTCTTTGACTTTATACTCTACTATTAATATACCACAACTTTTGAAATTGTGAATCAAGGGAAACAAGTATTGTTGAATTTAAGTAAAAGATGAGCTTCTTTATTCTCATGTTTTGTAAAGGTTCACAACAATTCCTTAAGATGTTCCTTAGGAGCCATTTTCTGAAATCCATAAAACATTTTGTTGACTTTCTTTGACTTTCATTTGCTACTTTATGTGTTTGTTTTAGCCGATTCCTCAGCTTCAGTTTTAGTATTTCTTTTCCCTGGTGACATATGCCAGGCAGGTATTTAGACCCTGTCTGGACCAGTTTTGACAAACACAGTGGTGGTTTATTGGTTCATAACCAAGGTGATTCCATGATGAAACAAAGACAGGTAGCACAAACCGGATAAGTATTAAGGATGATGTTTGCTTCAGGCAGCATAGGTATTTTCTTCCACTCAGCTGTCACGCCTGGATACCAAGATGTATAGTTGCCTATAGCAACAGTACTGTGTAAACCTCTTAGTCAACTATGTTGATTGTTGCCAGCACTTGTCACAATAGTGAATCCAAGAAGCATGGGCTACCTCACCAGTATCAGTAATGATCTGATTTAAGTTCCCCTTTTGAGTTCCCGTCAAGACTGGTGCGCTGCAGAAAAAATATGACAGAAGTTCAAATGAACCTATCCCCCCCTTTCCTGCATTAGTCCACGTACATATCTGATTAAACCATCAGCTGAGTTTCAGCTTTGCGTGAGAAAGAGACCAACCCAAAGATGGACTGCAATGTGGGGGTGATATTTGCACTGTCATTTGTTTTCTGTTACTCATCCTCATCCGCTTCATTCTTATCTCCTCCCTCCTGTTATCTTCAACAGTTTACTCATTCACCTTTGTTGTCGTAAAAATACAATAGTTCTCTCTAAGGTGCAGTGGTTGCATATGGTATTGATATATTCATTTCACTGGTTGGAAAAAGTAGAAAAAGTAGTGGTTTGTTTATTGATAACATTTTGGCAAAGGGTGGATGAGTCAAGTGATAATATTTACATCCTCGTTGAAAATAATGAGTCAAAAGGACTTTATATACCTGTGACACAGTGACAGAAATATGTTGAATTTAAGCAAGTACAGTTTAGAGTTATGTCATCACTCCCATGTCCGCTGACCATATATGGGCAGAGGGACCATGTGCGCCTCAAAGCAGGTCCCCACTGCAGTGCCATGACATCACCTCGGTGCGATTGTTCCTTATGTGGGTGAACTAGAGCGTGGCAGGAGGGCTTTCCAAGAGTCCAAACACAAAAATGACCCAAGTTTTCCAATTAGCGCCGCAGTTTAAACAAAGAGGTAATCAAAACGTCACAAAATGGGGGTGGGATCACGTGGTCATTGCAGGGGTAAACACTGAGGTAAACAGCGCTTTGAGGGGAGCGATGAGTCAAATCATGCTCCTGGGGGCTGTTCCAAGAAACAAGTTTGCAGAGGTGAATTCTGGGTAAACATGCAAAAACCCAGACTCTTTCATTCTATGTAGTAAAGTTACCCACAAAACTCTGTCAACCTGCATCTCAGAAGAGGCCCACACTTTGTATATGAATATGTTTCACAGAATATCGTTGCAAAACACCCTCTCACTTGTTAATGTTTTACTGTTTACCCTAGCCTAGATGATTCACTATGTTTTGAGGTGAATCTTCTTCAACACTCTGCTTGGACTCTGCTGGATTTTTCTGGACTCACTGAACCCTTTTTTCCGACTGGAAGAATGCCGCATATACAGTACAGTTCCTGGTTGTGTAATGTGGAAGGAGCTCTGAGGCATTTATCTGGGTGAAACTTCTTAAATAGGTGTGAACTCTGCAAGCCGGTGGTTGCACATATACGGCGCCTGAAGTTAGCCGCTGCTTTTGCATATAATGCCGAGGTCTAAGTCACCAGCGGGGAGTCAGACTGACATGTTTAGGCACCTCAGGAAACACCTCTCACGCTGCCGGAAAAGTCTTGTGGGAGGTATCCAAAAAGGTTTTGATAAACCGTAGACACGCTAGTACTGTGAAAAGTGAGGTGTTACCAGCTAAAGGCTATGCAAACTGTGCCAGATGCGATTTGTGGAATACAGACACATGTATATCCTTAGAGAAATATTTGTTAGCGTGTCTGAGTCCCTAATTCTTCTATTTTGATTAATTACATCAAGAACTCCTTAGCAGGCAATATGTCAGAGATTACTGATATGAAACCACAATAAAGCACACATCTTTAGATGTTTTTGGAGGTGCTTTTTCAAGAGTATAAAGCTAACATACTGCACATAACCTCATTTTATTCGAGGGATTTAGGGCATCCTTTTCCTATAGTTTTCCACAGGTGTAAAAGCACCTAGTAACCCAGTCCTACTAAAACTACAACCTTAATCTTGTAAGAGGATTGCCCTGATTACCTCGGCATAGATCTCTTTCCTTCATATCATCAGCGGATACTCCTTGATAAGGCTTACATGCTTATATCTGATAGCATGATACACTGCTTGAATTTAAAGAAATTTAAATTCATGGCGGTTGGTGCTGCTGCTTGGTTGCAGGTACTGCTTTCCGCTGTTATGGAGCAGAAGATCTCCTGAATGCATGGTTGTGGTTTCCATCTTTGTAATGCCAGAAATGCAACAGAGGCAGCCAAATAGATAGGGACTCTGAAGAGGTTTGCCTGAGAAATGTGTGAAGTTATTTAACTTCACAGTTCGGCTTGTTCCTGATGCTTGAAAGCCCAACATGTGAAACTGTTAAAGGGTTTGCATTGAAATAATTTAAGAGCTGAGAGGGATACTTTCTTAGATTTTGAGGGTAAAATTTATTATAAGTAGTAAAGATTGTGGGCTCTGGAGTTAAAATTGAACTTTAAATGGCCTTTCTCTGATAAATAAGGCAGGTTTGTGAGACTTCAAGGATGGCAAACTCAGCTGTTTAACCTGCACTGTGAAGACTATTTGGAAAGGGATTTTGTTGTGAACCTGTTTCCTGCAGCAGCACTTATAACATGTTTGTGTGGAAATATGCCTGACAGTTATATGACTTTATTATATAATTTAATTTAGTGCGCTGCATATTCAGTTATGGGATAATTGAACAAGTCTTGGAAAATCTTAACCATCATTTTTTATGTTGTGGTTTTGACATGCCTGCAGCTCACTGGGGTCACAGGGGAGTCAAGTCACAGTAACAACATGAAGCTGTTTAACATGTGAGGGCCTGCCGTTGGTATGTTATCTTGCATTTCCTTTTTTTCCTAGTTTTTCTTCCCTTTATGCTTCTATTTTGAGAACACAGAGGTTTAATTTTTTTCATCAGATAAAGTTATTGTAAGTTAGTAGAGACCTAATCTGTTTCGTTTGTTCAGTCCTTTGCATAAAATAACGTTTTTCAAGTAATCGCACTAAATTCAAAACTTGTCCCTTTACTGTGATTTCTGATAGTGGAGTAAGTAGCAGTGGGATGAGCCTCATTTTAGGCTTAATTTCCTACATGGTGATATAGTATAATTTCGACAGTTAAATTGCTTTAGCATGCAGATTGTAGACATGGAAATTCTTTGCTATTTCAGAGTATTTCTTCTGAGATATATGAGGTACTATGAAAACAAAGCTATTTTTCTATTTTACAGATGTCTCACAATCATCACACTTGCATGCATGAAATTGTACATTGAAAAAGGCGTAGTAAAAGTTTTCTCAGGGATATTTTAGAGTTTGCTCCCATAAAACTGTTGATAACTAATCCTGTTTTTGGGGAAGTTAACTAAAACAACAATTGAAAACTTTAAAAATATTTTTGGCCTGCCCTCATGGTGACAAATGACCAATTCACCTTGGCGCATGGATCTTAAACTGTTCAAGGTATTAGCAATGGTTGGCTGCAGATGTACCTCAGCAAGCAATAATACAGAGCTAGGCCAAAGCAGCACCTCCTGTTGTCATCTTATAAAACCCGCCCTATATTTACATAAAGGATCATGGCTGGTCAGTACAGGGGTTTCTGACCCAATGAATGAAAACTTGTTGATGGATCTAGCAATGGTAGTCTAGTCCCACCCTGATGACACACCAAATGTAGAGCCGGAGAGCGGTTACAAGACACTTAACCAAAGTCAAAGGTTTCTATGGTGATCGTAACTCATTGATATCTCTTCCCATCAGGCAGACCAGATTTTTGGTATAAACAAAATCCAATTCAAGCATTGTTATTTTAAATGACTTTATTCTTGTTTTGTAACATGTACAGTAGATCACATTGTATAGTATTGCAGTACATAGTTTAATTCAGTAACCAAACTCTTATCAAAATCACATACGTAAATATGGATTCAGCTACCAAGTCCTTGACATGTGGCGACTCAAAGACTTGTTTGCTTACTTGTATCACAATAAGAAAATCCTGCACCTCAGGTCACCATTCCACCTTTACAATATATAAAATGTTCTGATAAATAGATGAACACCACAGTGATGATGTTAAGGTCCCAAGAGCTCATACCACGCTGACTCAAGAGAAGTGATGGAAGGTCACATTGGACAGGACAGATGTTTACATGAAAATGTTTCCATATCCAGAGTGCTTTGGCCTTTTAAATCTGAAGTGTTTATGTTCTGGTTAGCTCTTTAAAGTTTTCTTTTTTCATTTTGGTGACCCACGCCCTCACAGAGACATTTAGCACACAGCTGTTTGAACATTGTATATTTGTATGTATGCGGATGTAACTATTTGTAAACCCAATGGTCGAAATAACTTATATACAGACAATCAAATGCTACAAAACACATTTGAATTATACATTTTATAATTACACACAGCATTTAATGTTTTCTATAAATACAAAAGATAACACTTCAATAATCTTACATGACAGAGAACTGGTTTTGGCTTTGTTTTGAGAGATGGTGAGGTGATTTGTCAGAGATGATCAATAAATAAACACTGTTTCTCATCGCCTTACTGTAACACACAACCATATCTCAGAGCACCCGTATCTGGGATGTTGAGTTGTCTTGACCAACCGGATATGAAATGTCTCACTTAGGAGACAAACCTGAAACACTTTTGAGCTAATGGAGATGTTATAGTTTTGTACTTGCCTTCACCCAAAGATATATCCTTCCACATATTGCAAAAAGTCTTTAATGGCTCTTTATTGCGTCCTAGAGAGTGTGCTTCCTTTCTATCCAAGAAACCAAACTCTTGGCTTACTCTACATCATTTTCATCCTCATCTTCCTCTCCAGGCAGCTCTTTCTCTGGCAGTAGGCCATAGCTGTTTAGGAACGCCTCCACATCTGTGGCGAAGAACTCCTCATTTAGATGCTGTGTGCAGGACAGGAAGTTCCCTAAAAGTTCTCCGGCCTTGTACACCAACAGTGTAGGCAAAACCTCGTCCGAGAAGCGTTCTGCAGCACCTGATGCAACAGCATCAATCCTGCAGAACTTAACTGTTGGATACTCCGTGGCCAGGCAGTCAAGGCAGTTGTTGAGCTCCTCGCAACCTTTGACTCCATCCTTGTAGATGTGGACGACCACCACTGTGCTGTAATGCTCCTTCTCTATCACTTCCAGGAAGGCCTCTCCACTGTCAAGGTCATGGACACCTTCAAACTTGGGCCCAAAGCTGAGTTTGTCATGCATCTCCTGCATGCAACGCCTCCTGTATTTTTTAAGGCATCCTGCATCCTCCTCCTTGAGTAATTCATACTCTTGGACGCTCATCTGAAACAGCATTCAAACAGTAGTTGAAAAACACAATTTATTGGTGAATGGACTGGGTTGTTTTCATTTCTTATGGTTATCATTAAATACAAAAATAACTTGTGAAGGCCATGGTGGAGTCTCAGACCCTTGAGTCCCTTTACCCCCAGTGGTTTTATAGTCCGAATTGTGTGTCTATGTTCCAGTACTATGGCCCATAACGAATTGACTTAATTGTACACTGTCAAACACAAGGAGTACAATCTTCCAGTTCAAAGTTCAAGTTATTTGTAAAATCCTCTGATGTTCGTTGTGTTGGCATAGTGTTGAATTTTGATTGTTCACAGTTGTTTTGATCTGCATGGTTATACCTTACGGTTAAGGTTTGCTCTGGAGTCATCTTTTGGCCTCCCCGGAGATGACATCTGTCTCAGGAGTTCTCTTTTTGCAGGTGGAAGGTTTTCTGGGTCCATACTTTCCAACTTGAACCTCCTCCAGTCATTTATGACACCTTTAGGCCCTACAGAAAAGAAAAATACCATTTTTCAGTTCAGTTCAGTCTTTTAGGAAACACAGATTCAAATAAATTCTTCATCACCAACTTGATAAATGACTTTAAGAAAAATTATAAACTAATGTATTTGTTTCGTCCTGGGAAATAGGAAACCACAGGACAAGATTTTTGGAGGCTGACACAATCAGCCCTCAGGCATTACTTGGAAAGCATAAATAGCACCATTTAGCTGAATGTTCATTTCTTTGTGAATTGAAATGTACAGCAATGATTCATTGGTGAGTATGGTGTCCTGCTTTAATTTGGAGATTAAGGCGTCATCCCCGCTTTCTGAGAAGTGCTCTCATTGCACCACTGTTACATAAGACAAAGAAGATTAGCGGGTCAGTTAAACTGCCAAATCTCTACAGATCTATACTCTACTTTACTTTGAGCTTCCTGTTGTCTGTTTGCAGCCAGTTACTCCATATGCTCCATCGATTTTGCAATATTTGCGGTCAATCACATTCAGAGTATTTTTTTATTCTCAGATATGTAGTTGGACTATATGATAGATAGAAACTTCTACTCACCTGTGTGGGTCGCATTGTCCTCCAACTCAATCATTTTGTCAGACATTTTTCTGGATGGCTGTAGAGAGAGGATACTCATTATTTAATGTGCTCTTTAACGATTATTTCAACAAATCATGATTTCAGTTTTGCAATCTTACACTTGTTTATTCTCAATGTTCTCAGTTACCTAAGTTTATGGAGACAGATTTCAAATCTTTGCACGGTGACTGAGCTGTTGGATACCAATTGAGTCCCATGATATTTAATTAAATTAACGCAGACTAAGAGGATTACTGAACTGCAACAGATCTGTGTCTTGCTTGTTGTTAGCCAGTGTTTTTAGAGGCTACAGAGCGAAGTGGCAACTGTGTAAGGTCAAACAAAACAAAAAAAAATCACAACCAAAGACTTTTTTTTGTGTTGAAAAAGGGTGCATTTAATTTCTTATATTAAAAGAAGGATTCTAATTAAAATTTGATGAAATTTTTATGTGCACTTAAGTTGTGATTTTTCAGCATGCGGCATATGGAAAATGTACACTGTGGTTGCATGGCTGTAAAGCCACAGTCAATCTGGTCCTCTAATTACTTCATAATGTCATTTGCGTCAGATATTGGACCAGTGGGTGTGTGGGGGTGATGTTTGCAGATCTCCTGGCCCATCTTCAGTGCCCCATTAAGTGAAGCCTTCCTTCCTGAGTGAAGTCACAGTTCCGATTTAGGCTGATGATCTCAGAGGGCACCTCTCTAACCCTCAGATCCACATTTGGAGCTTTGCCTTGATTAGTTGTAGCATGAGCCAATAAAGTCTTGTGTAAGGGGTTTCGGTTCTGTATGTGTGCAGGTAGGAGACGGATGGAAAACTGTTGCACACTGCTGACTGAAATGACTGAATTTAAAACAGAGAATCCTGTTTCTCTTTTCTGTGCAGAAGCATTACTTTAAACCTGGAAGCTAGCTTAACATTAATCTTGCAGAACATCTTTGTAAAATATTGCATAAGGGTAGATGCAAAATTGTACAAGAGATATTTTTGATTCATTCAAAAATACAATAAAAATCAGCCTCAAAATCTCAAAATCAGTGTCAAATGTTTGCAAAAGAATCCAGACCAAATATATCAGTATTAGACACCTCCTATTCAAAGTTGCTAAAGTTTGACCTTTAAATGATATTTATTTAAGTTTGACAAATATATAGTTTTGCTTACCTGCTACAGTCTCTGTGAAGTCCTCTCTTAGTGTCAGTAGCTAACCTTGCACTGCTCTTCACTCGGTCACTTCTCAAAGCTATCTGTGGCTGGACACTGTCTGTTGTTGTGTGCATGCGTGTGTCGTTTCCAGCCAATGAGCTTGGTCTAATGGAGATTTCAGAAAAAAGTCCCTATAGAGCAAACAGAAATAGAGCATAGATCCTAAGAGGATTTCCCCCCAGGAATTAGAAGCCTCTACTCGAAAGAGGCTCTGCTAGACACAACGGTGAGTGAGTGAGAGAATGAAAGAAATAAACAGAGAGAGATAATAGTCTAAAGTTAAAACAAGAGCCTCTTTTATTCAAGAGCCAGTGTGCTGCTGCTGTTCACTCTTTTAGGCCGTACAGCAAGAGTTAACTTGAAGCAGAGCTCTACATCCAAGAGATGAACACTTAAATAATGTGATCTTGTCTGGAATTCAAAGTTCTTCAAGGCATAAAGCTTCACACGAAAATGAACACATGATGGAAATATTACAGAACACAAAACACCGCTAGCAAGGGGTGGGGAACATCTACAGGGATGCTTTATCACGCGCTCCTTAATTGTTTTCAACATCCTGCAGACTCTTCTCCTGTCTGGAACTGACATTTTTATTTACCTACAAGCAGTTTTCAAGTTTGGAGCAGGTATTTCATTTGTTCACATAAATATAATGACTTTGTTTTCTGGGTGCAAAACAAATGCAAGATAAAAGAGAAATAAGGAGTAGAAAACCTCAACTTGGTGGTGGAAAAGTTCAAAACACTGAAGGTCTGTGCAAATTAAATATATAAGATACATAATGGGGTTGACAAAGTATTAAAAATCTACAATAACAATTTCTTCTCCCTGATTTTCCACAATGTAAAATACTCACAAGTTAAAGTTATCTATTTTATTTGTGAAGAATGCTAGGTATTCAAGATAAAAACACGTTATGTGAAGTGTCCCTTTTTAGAGTTTTAGACTTTTACAAAACAAACTGCTGATTCATCAAATCTGTAGCAGGATGCTAGTTTAGCCTAATGGTTAAGTCCCAGGCTCAATGTGCAGAGGTAATAGTCCTTTAGTAGGCGGCCCAAGTTTGACTTCAACCTGCAGCCCTCCTCCCCAATGTTACACTTTAATCTCTCCCCTGGTTTCCTGCTCTTTGTGCTGTCCTACACCTCTTAAATAAAAGAGCCCCGCTCTCAAAGAACATATCATCAGATTTATTCAATACACTTTTACATGTGTTGCACTTTAAAAAATAACTGCTTTATGGTTTCATTTAAATGTGCCGTTTCTTGAGTTTAAATGTAGTACATCAAAGTAGAATTAAGGTTAAGTGCTTCAATGTGCTTAAATGTGCAACTACTGCAGCTTTTACAGTGGGAAAAATAACCCATTTCCTCACTCAAAGACTCACAAAGACATTATTATTCTCGTGATATATAAGAGGGTTATATACGGGTGTCACTGTGACAGCTTTCCTGTTTAATTATACTCATAAAGGGCTGTGTTTAGTGAGGAGTGCCAGTGTTAATATACTCTTGTGAAAATTGGTGTACTCTTAGTTTGGTACTTTTCAGGATATATGTTCCCATAAGCTGCAGTGTGGCGAGGAATCCCTTAATCACCTCTCAGTTCTTTGTATTTCTCCACATGCCTCATTGTGAGCTTTTCTCTTCACAAATGCTGATTCACTGCCGTGCAAATAGGAAGGGTTAATGCGCTCCACACCCACTAGATATTTTCTGGGACAGCTCACCGTGATCAACTTCTGTCCTTCTCTCCGGTGTCTGTGTCCTGTATTTATTGGCTTAAAGGATTACTGGACTTTTTTACTCAGCCACACACAGTATAACCATGTCAGCTGGGGCTACATTATTGTCAGTGCCTCGAGAGAGCTGACATATTTATGTGTTAGCATTGTTGCTTAAAATGGAAAGCAGCCCATTGTTTGGCAACATCTGTTTTGGAATATCTGTCAGCAAGAGACCAATATAAGCCTCACTGCTTGTTTGTCTATGTAGACCACATAACAGGGAAAGAAAAACTGAGTATAACTTTTATCTTATTCTATGGAAAATTATAATGAACCAAAATGTTTTCCAAGACAGCAGCGAAAGAAGTAAACTTACAACTTAAGATGCTGTTGGTATCTGTTTAAGAAAGACAATCTGCTTTTTTACCTCTCAAATGATGGAGGAAGATATGTCCCAGGTGTGCTGAGCCTCTCTATATACCTTTTAAAAATATATAGTATGGATATAAAGTGCAAAAGTTTAAAATAGAATAGAGTATTTGGGCTAAAATTCAAGCTGCCAGAGACAATTTAAGGCTGACACTAAGATGTATGGTGACACACATTCAGGAGTAAACTCTTTTTTATTACAATGACTTCATCCCATTTTGAAATCCCAAATCTAAACAACATTTTTGTCCTTAAAGAAAAAACAGAGAAGTTTTGCAGACATCTTTGTGTTTTATTGGGATAAACATTTTGTCTCTGAGGCTCCACAAGCATCACTCTGCCACATCATCCCGGCTCATTGGATCACTTCTCTGGGCAGGATAATAGGGTTTCTCTACAGGTCAGCTTTTTTACACCTTCGTCATGTTAAAGCTAGAGGTCAGCATTCTGCAAGCATGCTCTGGACTGGACTGGAATATCTTTCCTGCTCACATAGCGCAGACTGATTTTACTGGCTGATCCACTTCAGACTTTGTGTTCATTATAGTGTTATATGGGTTAAACATATTTTCATTCATATATGGGGTCATATACCTATTACACCATACCCAGTCATTTGGCCTCACTTGGACTTAATACTATCACTTTGAATATATCTCCTACTCCTTTCTCTTATCTACATGAGATATACAGCATATTTAAAGCTCCTATGAAGAGTTTTTTCATGTTAATGAAATAGCCTGAGATTTATATTGATGCCTTTTTTATGATAAACAAATGCAAACAGGACCATTAGCAACACACTGACATTTTTTCTATCCTAATGTTTAGTGTCTGGAACTGGAACTAGTGGGATGGAAACAGCCCTATTTCTACTATTTTTCATATAAAATTTTCACAATAAATGACCCAGTTGACTGCCAGAAAACATTTATCAAGCATCTATAAGACAATGTAAGCAAAGACTGTTTTGTCCACAAGGGGGCGCTGAAATCACCACAAACTGAAAGTTGCTCACATGAGCTTTAACTCTTGTGAATACATATTTGATTTGGCCATAAAAGCACTTAAATGAAAATAATTCTTCAAACACTAAAAACAGTCCACTGCTTAGTACGTTAAACTAAGGGATGAAAAAAAGCAAAGAAAATCAATGCTTTACAAGCAACAACTCCCTTTTTCTCTTTTTGTGATTGCAAACACCAGTATGTCTGTGTTTGCTTTATAAATATACATTTACGTCTACCACTATGTCCTCTCCACACGGCGTTGGAGAGACAAAAACTCTTTCAGGCATGGTTACCAATGAAAATAGCACCCATTGCTTCCACGTTAAACAGTCTATTGATGTATAGAGACTTGCAGAAATAAGTGTTAGCGGATAAATGAGTGTTTATGTGAGTGTCTGCCTACACCTCCCTTATAAGTAGGAATTCTTATACGAACCATATGCTCTCTGACGTCTAAGGGTATAGATTTACTGAATTTGCCCAAGCCTTTAATTACAGCTTTCCATACATTCATACAGATGTGTGGTATAGTGTGAGCGTTGACTCATTCTGACCAGCTCAACGTATAGATGTTGAATGTAAATCCCCAGGATTTCTATATAAGGGAAATGTTGTAACAAACAATTTTTTGCAAGTCTCTTCCTCTTCAGTGTTTCGGTCCGTGTTTTTTTTCAGGTGACTCAAACGTCTGCATATTATAGATAAGCTGGGTAAATGCCATATAAAGCTATGGCTTTCTCTTGGCTATTAATCATTGACTAAAAGGAAGTAATGTAGAGGTAAGTTTGTTTAGTTGCCTAACTCCTCAACCCATCTTGCAGGACATTTGTATGAACTACAGAAGTCATGTTATTGCTTTAGCAGAGCAGTCTTCTCTATAGGTGTGTGTAACATGTCTCATATTGTTCCAAACCAGGATGGTTTATTTCTTATATCTATTTTGGACTGATTGCAGATGCCAGTTTGAGGAAAGTTAAGATAAAAAGGGAAGCCACTGTAAATTCCCAGAACAACAAATTTCCTTGAATAGCATTTTAATTTGATGTTTATTCCTGACGAATACATATTTAAGCACTACCTTTACAGATAAACTCATAGTCGACCTTTAATTCAGCCCTGTGATACACTTCCACATGCACACTTCCCCTCTTCATAATCAATGGCAGACATGCCTGATGACTTCATGGCCGGTCTTTTGGTCTGTAAAAAGGAAAACATTCAGAGCTCTGTAATTTTCCTCCAGCCAGGCTCTGACATTGAGGTGACTTTCCTTGTGACGTTTGCATCACCCCTGTGTACAGGAATTGAAAGTCTTCCACTATTATGACAGCAGTGACCGATTACAGTGTTATTAGAGGCTGTCTGAAAGTCCAGCCTTGCTTGAGTTTAGGCCTACAGCCAACGCATATCTGCTGCTCTGACTCAGGAATTTCACTTCCAGTTCAGAAAGGCAGACTTTATGAACTGGCAGGAAGACACCCGGCTGCCTCATACTTCCGATAGGAGTATTATCCTGTCCATGAGCCAACTCTGCTTTATTTGACCTCATTTGATTTACTTTGTATTCTCCTTCAACCACATCTGTTTCTTTTGGCTTGATGACTCTCGCTAAAGGACTTGATTTATATGAGTTTTTATTCGCATTTGGCAGACCAACATGTATAACTGGTGTTTTGTGGATAATGGATTCAGTCCAGGCATTGAAACTGAAGGCTCGCACAACCCTGTTCCCATCGTTGCTACAAACAAAAAGTTATCCTGACTGTCATGAACAATGAAAACAATTGTAATGCTAAAAACCTGAAATAACCAGGTCATCCTGGTTATTCACTTCATAAGCCTTTTTAAATAACACGACTGTGATTAAAGGGCTGCAAAAATAGACTCGATAGAAAGATCAAAACCTCGTTTACAGAGAAGTAACTCTCTGTCTTAAGTTGGCGTGTCTTCTACTAGATTTACCAAAACCAAACCCACTCATTGCCTTCTAGTGCTATCAGGTGTAAATATGGGCAGAGCTCCTCATCTGCCACCTACGCAAATTTTGTTCTTCACATTCCTCACTTTACTGCTCGGGTAATAGTCACTCATTTCCTGGTTAAGTAACTTTAATCCCTAAAAGTGTACCTGTTTCCTTTCATTTTGCCTCCAACAAGTTTCAGCAAGTGACTGGAGGCGCCGTACTGGGCAACTTCTTTATGCAAATAAATCCATTTGGCAACCCTGAACTTAGTAGAGTCAAGGACCAGGATGTACAACCTAATTTCCAGCAGTAAGGATGCAGTTTGTTACAAAAGAATTCACTTTGGAAATGATTGAAACCCTTTTTTATTTGAAAATAGTGCTAAAGACAACATAAGGGTGTTTTTTAATGTTGGGACAGGGACAACAAAACACTGACAATGTTGTAAACTAAAGGGAAAAAACACCTGGATAAATACCGCACACCTGACGAGGTCATTTTGACTCAGGTTAGTAACATGACGGTGTTTAAAAAAAGATTTTTCCAGAGATGCCGAGTCTCTCACAGGTAAAGATGGGAAAAGATTCACCGCTGGGGTGACTGGGTGAGAAAATAGGTCAACAATAATGTTCCTCAGTGTAAAATTGCTAATAATTTTGGGTTTCATCATCTACAGTACATACAGTTCAAATACTCAAAGAATCTGGAGGAAACTATGTATGAAAGGAAAACCTGAAAACCAGCGACATTCTTTTTGGAAATCATGGACGCTGCATCCTGGCTGTAAAGAGGGGAGGGACACAGTCCAAAAGATGGTATGGGGATGCATTTGTCCCCATAGCAATAATAGCTCGTCTAAATGTGAAGGCAACATGAGTGCTGAACATTGTATTAAGGTTTTTAAAGCAACACGCTGCGATCCAGGCGATGCCAGTTTCGGAGAAGACCTTGCATACTTCAGCAAGACTATGCCAAACCACACTGGCCGCCTATCTGTCCCGACTTGTCACCCTTTGAAAATATTTGGCACACTGCGAAACTAATAATAAATCAAAGGAGATCCAAACTGTTAAACCGCTTTAAACCTGTATCGGTAGAGAATAGAACAAGGTATCACTTTAAAAAACTCCAGAAACTGATGAATTCATTAAATTACAGAGTGTTGAGAAAAGAAGAGGTGATTCAACTCAACGGTCAACACGCCCTTGCTCCACCTTTCATGAGAAATGTTGCTGGCATTATATTAGAAATGAGTGTGTCTTTGATAAAACCGACATTTTTCATTGAAACATAAGAAACTGTAAATTCCCTTTGTATAAGTTATGATTAAAAAATAGAGTTTAAATGATCTGAAAGCATTTAACTCTCTATTTATTTATACCATGTGCAACAATTCCCCAGTTGATTTAGTGCCAGTAGGCTGCACATGTTCAAGACAGATACTCTACAAAAGTGAAGTATTTGTGTTTAATAATTCAAGACAGGTATTTTTTATCTACACACCTTTCTGTTAACAGAGAGGTTGAATGTTTTTTGTTATGTACTAGATTTTAAATTGTCCATATTAGACAGGGATGTTATAGAAAATATTGAATATTTGGTAACATTTCAGAGGTTTTAAAATTGCATTTTCTTTTTGCTTCCATGTATTGTAGTGGTGAAATATACTTTGGGTTTCTCAAAGCTGCTCAAAACTTTGGCGTAACTGTCTGCACAGCTTGTTGTCACTAGAGTTAGTTTAAAAGAATGAAACAACCCTTTAAAGCTGGTCTGAAATGGAAGAAACCAAACCCTACTTTTAACCACTTACAGTAAAAGGGGAATGACTGACTGCCTGCATGTTACTGTAAATGATCACTGTCGGAAACTGTGATGAAGTGTTGCTCTACTCGGAGCAGGTCAAATTTGGGTAAACTGAAAACAGGCAAAAGATGTCAGACCCATACGGTTCCACATCGACAGGATTGTTATTTGTATGATCATTTCTCCGGTGTCTGCCAGGGTGTCTGCATCCACTCATCTAATCTTATGGAGAAAGTTAGGAAAAAACCTTTGTTTCTTCAGTGATTCATTGTGGGCAAAAGCTTTTCTTCCCCAAATACTGTCCTTGCATGTGAAACAGCACGAACATCCTGCAAAGAAAGTCAGAAAAAATGACCAAAACAGGAAAACAGACAAAAGAAATTAATCCATACTGTGCGGCTTTCGTGAGACCAAACCCTTTCCTTTGATGAAGAACACTTTGAGAACAAATGAACAATGCAATAACACCAAAACAAAAAACTCAGGCAGCCTAATTCTGTTTTTTTTTTTTTTTTTAAAGTCTTTTAACTGTGTGAAGAATGGATAAAAATGTGCTTTTGTGTGTTCATAAAATTAACAGCAGTCTAGTGAACTGTAGTTGTACTGAAGTGTTAAACAAAGTGCTTCAATAAGATTGTTATGAGTGTATTCTTCTTAGAATAAATAAGTAGCTCATATGATGTTTTGATAATGCCTGCATCGTGCTCTTGTGGCATTATGTTCATTGTGAGTTTGGTTACTGTTTCAGAGAAACATATGAGTTAGAGAGAAAAATGACCAACATTAAGTTGTCAAAACATTGACTGTACCAGCTTTTCATGAACCTTTACACAGGTACTCATGATTGTTATAAACTTTGTTCATTTGTGTTCTTGACAATTTGTTTAACAAAACCAGTTTCAACTTTTGAAATATGGGCAGAAAAACATCAATCCCACAAGGGATGCTGTCTGCACAGTGCAACAGTGCAATTCTGATTTTTTCAAATCTGACCCAGGCCTCTTTTGTGTGTGGATATAAATCGGATATGGATCCGATGTGACTGCAGCGTGGACGCTCAGGTTGTGTTCACCCGACCTATACGTCATCAATAAGTGGCAAACGTCACCATTGTTCGACAACACAAACAGGCGCAGAAAGCAATGGCGGACAAGGGAACGTAGAACAGTTAGTTGTGCGCATGCGGATCACTTCACAAAGCATTCCGTTCACATTAGATGCCGTATTCGTTGTTGTAATGTGAACGACCGCACAAAAAGATCGGATTTAACAAAAAATCCAAATTGTTCACGATAACCTGTAGTGTGAACGTAGCCTTAGAGCTTCCTCTAGAGATTCACATCCAATAAACTTTTCTTGATTGTGCTTTCCGTCACTATAATTAGTTCATATGATACAGATTTATGTTAAAAGGTTCATTTTCAGAGAGGTATAGCTTTAACTATTTATAAATGCGGCTCATGCAGCGGCCTTTATTGGATCATGAATTGGATTATATGGAAATAACTAACGGCAGGCTTATTCCCTTATTCAGCTGTTTCAGTGCACTCACACTCAGCCCACTCAGTTTACTTATCCAAAAGTATTTTCTACACCATGAACTGTTACTTCATACAGTACTTTGTCAGTGCCAAGGCCTCTAGAGGTCTTGGAATAACTCGTCAGTAATCATTTTGCAACAAGTCATGGTTGTGGTTTTTGAATTTCTTTATCCAAGATGTTTATTTTTTGAAACAATATCTACAGTCACCAATGTACATACATACCTACTTGTATTTACACACAGAAAGTTGAGTATGTGGAATGAAAATCTGGCTGCACCATATAGAATAGATACCAGAACTTCAGCTACAGTTGAACGGAAAACCTCCATTGCCATGGGTTTCATAAGTTAAAAAAAACTGTGGTTTAAGTGGTCAGGTCCCCTCAGAGACCCCTGAATCACTTTGCACGCATGTGTGTTAGTGACTGTTGCGCAACACCGAGCTGATATAGTGAGTAGTGTGTAAGAGAGGGAGTGAGTGAGTAACGAGGCCGCAGTCACCCTCCTCCTCACCATAGCCACTGTTGTTGCTACTATCTCGCGATTCATTCATAAATATTAGTCATCCAACTGTAATGTTGGTGTTTTTGTGTTCGGCCTGAGAGGCCCTCCTTTGACTAGCTCAAGTTCAAAAGGGAAAAAATGACGCACACTTTAAAAATGTGTTGTGTTTTATAGATTAGTTAAACTGCCACTGGGAGGAGCTGCAGGAGCAAACAAGGGGAAAGAGTAAAATCTGTAAGAGTGTGAGCAACATGCAGCAGGTTTGTGAGAAAGTAGGACAGCAGATTCAGGTTTTTTAGTATGCTGCCTGATCTAATCATCTATTTCCCTTTATTCGCAGTTTATATCCACATCTAGGTCATCAAATTCCTAAATACCCTTATGACAATATTTTGAGACACAAAAACTTTAAAAGATGATTTAAACGATGTTAAAGTAATTTAAGTGTACCTAAAAGACTGTATGGTATCTAACAGTTTAATTCAATCAGCCTAAATTATTGAAGAAGTTATAATTTGACTGCAAAATAAGTACACAGTATTTTTCAATGATCTAAGAGTTAATTTCAACTCCAAGTGATAATTATACTGCAAAGTCATATTTAAAACAGCTGCTATTTTTAACGCCGATCTAAGAATTTCTGTAGAAACTTAAATGTAACTCCAGCATCCCAGAAAAAGGATTTCTCAATACTTGCTTTAATAACTGGAATTTTAATCACCCTATTGCTGCGTAACCACTGATTCATTTCCTGTTTTGTTGTGAAATTGCAGTCGGTTAATTTGGTTATATGGCACTGAAAATTATGAGGAGAATATTTAGTATACAGTCAATAATTTAAGAGTTGTGGGTGGGGCACACTGGTTAAAAACTGATAAAATAATACAATTGAGCATCTTTGCAATAACTAGAATAAATGAGAAAAAACTGCTTTGAATCAAAAGCATTCAAGTGCAAAACAAACCAAAGATGCTATTAAAGATGAGTGCTTCCAGTCGTTTAAAAACAGTAATCACACATAAAGACTGCTCCCTTGTTACAACCTACACTGTCTGTGTGACTCAGGGGTCATTACAACTACGATGAGAAGCACCCGTGGGTGGCTTGGAGACCGGCTCCATCAAGTTACAAGTTCACTCACAGGAGCCTGTAACTGTCACTCAGTCATGTGGCTGTTGAAAACCTGTCTCCTTGAAATCATGTTTGTTTGTTGCTGTGACAGCCGTCATTACGTCACTGTATTGCAGCTCTGAGACACGTCCGGGAGCCCTGATACCAGACGAAACATGAATATTGTTTTATGATGGAGCCTTTGGCAAAATGTGAGAGACCTGATGCTGTAGACCTCACAGTTTATTGATGTAAAAGTATGAGCAACATAACAAATCATGTCTTTGAGACATAAAGCTACACGCATGACTAATGTCTCTGAAAAGGAGAAAATAACAACAAAACAAACAATTGAGGGAGTGGGAAATTGAAAGTGCTGTAAGCTTAGGGAAAACTCTCACTTGCTGAAGGTAAATCAAACTTTCCTTTAAAGATAAAACTTTTCCCAAAGTAATTGATTGATGATAGATGTTGAATCTGCTCCTTTATGGTACATCCTGTTTCCCTTCCTGAGGCATATACTTTTTTCTCTACATTTCTCTGTCCACCTACCCCCCTCTGTTTATCTCCCACTCCCACCTTTACTTCTAAATTTGTTCTTCAGACTACATGTGTTCACATACAGCTTTTAGTTTACATTGACTCATCCTCTGTGAACGGTCAATCAGTGCTCAGTTTCTGTTTGTTTTCGCTTGAATTATGTGACACAATCAGTGAAACTCCCTTTTAAATCACACCAACTGTACAGACCATCTTCAAAAAGCTCCATCTTGGTGCCATGAGAAAAGTTTCATATCCGTCTTTACGGACCAGTTTCAGGAATATTCCTTGAGTTATCAAAACCTTGGCTGTAAATATTAGATTTTTCCTCATATTGTTAAAAGAATTCACAAAAAAGTATTGAAATGACCTCTAGAAAGGAAATGAATACAGACTGTGCAGTCATTTCTACTTGTTTACATTCGGGTAGTAGAGCTGTACTGCCTTTGCAGCGCGTGTACTTGTATGCAAAGCTAGCTAGCCAGCTAGCATCTTATGGGTCCTCCAATAACCACTGTGCCTTAAATTGTAAAACTGAAATATTACAGAAATAAGTAACAAAAAAGATTTACACATTACATTACATTTATACATTATTACAAATAGTCTCCAAGGCAAAAGCATTTGGGAAACAGAAAACACAGCAGCACCATGTGTACAGCAGCTTGTTTGGCGCGTGTGCTTAACTGCAGCATATGAAGTCTAACAGAGAGGAGACCTTTAAAGTTGCACACAACAAACAGAGCGCTCACTTTGACAGGATTTCTGTGGCCCAATGAGCCGAACTCCCACTCTGATGAGAAAAACAAAGCTCTTAATTTATAAACTTTTCAAATTAATAACTTATTAACTTACTTTACATTTCCAACTGTTAAAGGAACAGTTGACAAGAGCATTATATCGTTATTGCAGTAGACATTGACCAAGCTACAACCCTGGCTGCGCTACAGCTTAGACTCACAAAAAGACCAACAATTCATGCCTTTAATAATAGAAAATTTGAATAATTCATACAACCAACTTGTAATTCTGGTGCCTACAAAAGGTATCGTTCAATAGATGAGCTGAACAAACATACATGTCCCCATTAATAGAAAGATTCTGGTGTTCAGCAGTTTATCGCTTACATTACAAAGCTCTAATGTTGTTCAAATCTTATATACAATACAAGCTCATCAGTTTGATTTCTGATAATATTATTCAATAAATATATTATCCAGTGCCATTATCATCCACTGTGTATCAATTTGTTCAAAAGATAAACCTAAATCTTTTTTGGTGTTTTTATCTCGTGGTTTGAGGATTATTTTTTCAAAAACAAAATATAGTGCAACGCTAATCTCACTGAGCCATGGGCTTGTGCAGAGTAAAACTAAACAATGTGAGTGTGGTGTCATGGGAACTTTGTGGGCTACACAGAAAAGGGTTTACACATGTGACAGGTGTTGTTTTGATGACGAGGTTGACTTGGAGAAAATGATGGGCCTTCCTTTCGTTAAGTCCTGGTGACTTAACGTCTAAACACTTAATGACATCAAGAAAACATCTTTCTGCAACACAAGGAAGTGTATATTTCACCTTAATGGCATGCTTTAAAACGGTGACTCGGTTGTCACCTTTCACCAGACATGTTGTGACAACAGCACAAAGATGACACATGTCATGGAAACTTCGCAGCAGGTTCTGTAGGTGTAAGATCACATCAACTGAAGGTATTTCACACAAAAAAACACACTGGGACAGATTTCTGAGTAAAACCAAATCCACTTATGGTCACATCTAGAATAATAAACCTCATCACTTCATGTCAGTGATGTATATCCCAAAGTCTTGTTGAAATTTAGTTGCATTGACTTACACCAGGAGCCAGTCTCAGGTGGCCATATGAGGAAATACTGGCATTGGCTTCATTTGGCAGGTCTGTAGGTCAGCACTTAATGTTGACAGAAAGTTGTCTTGAGTTAACAACACTAAAGAAAAAAGAAGGTGAAAGTAAAGAAAGGTGATTTCGGTTTCGGTCAAATGTTTATCGAGCATGAATGACTTCTGCTTTAAGTTAGAGTGAACTTTTTCCACACTAAATGATGTCTTCATAATCAACAAAGTGAAAGCCAAACTCATGAGAAAAAGAATTTTAATCCATATTGACTATTTACATAAACATGTCTCACATGTTCAACCTTGTCTATGTGAGCGACATGCATATCATAAGAAGACTTCTTCAACTCCATCAAAATGTGTCTACTGTGGCAAAGTAGTCAAATATTGACATTCTTTCTCAAAGTTCAAGCACAAATCTGTTTCTTCCATGTCATTTTAAAGCATCATGTTTCAATTTGTCATCCTTTTTGGTTAGCCCATAATTTGAAATTCAAGTGAATGAAGTGTTTACAGAAAGCTTTTATGACTGAAACACATTCCTGAGAGTTTTCATATGTGAATGAAATCCTGGAAAGTTTAGGCGCAAGTTTAATTGGGTTCGTGTGAATTTGTGTGCGTGTTTACACTCACCGAAATACTTCAGAAACACAGTGCGGTATTTTGCAACCACCCCTATCCCCATCCCTTTAATCTAACCTCTGCCTAAGACTTTGGGCACTTGGCCATGAGAGCGTCATGAGCCTGTCTGGACATGACAGAATGGCACTGAGGTGTCCCAAAATCAGATACCCTTGCACGTAAATGTATCAGTTGAATCAAAAGTACTTGCTGACATTGAACCCCAATTAAGCATCATTCTGCTTAACATGCTGCCAATCAGCCTGTGGTTTTCTCTTGGCTATCTTGCCAAACCTTGGGTTTCTGTGGAGAATGATTCATGGAGGTTTCCCATGAACACAAACTCGTCATTTTAGTGAAATGGCTGAGGTAGATTAGATGCAAAACATGTGTTTCATCCTTTGAAAAGGAAAAGTACTGAGAGATTTCCTAGACAGGAGCACATCAGCTTGGTTGATGCTGGTGTGAATCACATGGCAGTCATTTTAACTTTTTAAGACGTAGCTATTACCTGTACGTGACATAATTTTACGGAGTGATGTTTCATGATGTATGCTTCATCATCACCTGTAGTGACTGAAACCTTCGCTGCCAGAAAAATGTCTCTGTTTCGCTTATGTACTGGAGTCAATTATCAAACCATAACCCCCATACTTCTCTGAATCAAAAAGCATCTCCAAATTAATTTCCTGTCTTGTAGGTGTTGCACTGAAAGGGTTGAGTAAATGGACACAAAAGATACGCAAGGTGTGTCAAGGTAGTAGAGCTCCAGACATTGTATTACTAACATGGGAAACCTTTCAGGTGAAATAGCTTACATTTTTTAAGTCACTTGTAGTATATTACTCACTAGAGTGATGTGTGAGAAAGGGGCTGAGCAACGCTGATGCTCAAGTGTGTGAGTGACAGGAGACTATTGTCCCTTTTATGACAACAAATGGACAAATAAGTGTGTTGGGAAGTGTTTGCAGGTGTGGAAGAGAGTCCCAATCTTTTATCTGGGTCGATATCAAATGCTTGCTACTCTAAACTTCACTTCAGGAAATGATATAGATATAAACTCTGTTGAATGAAAAAACATTAAATTATATGCATGCATGACGGATGCATAGCTGACAATGGAGGGACATCGAATGGTTGTTGATAAGAAATCGAAAGACGTCAGTGTAATTTCCTCTGCTGTGAAGGAAACACGTATTTATGTGTGTGGGTGAGGAGGTTTCTGTGGGTGTAACAACTGAATTCCTGATTAAAATGATTACTGGAAGCGAGAGAGAGAAATTTTTGTCTTTAAATGTTAAGAGAAAGAGAAAGGAACTTAAGTTATTTCTCTTTAGGCATTCATGACCACAATAATCATGATTATCATATTAGATTTGTCAACCTTATTTTTCTCACCTCCAAAACCTTGTTCTTCAAGTAATTAGTTGTTGTGTGAGAAAAAATAAAGACAAAATAAACAATATGAATGAGTATATATTGATGAAGTAGGATATGAATCAATACAAGAAATTTAAAGCAATTTTCACGAAAGAAGATAAAACATCTGGAGACATCTGCTTGTTTTTTGCAGCTGTGAGCACGGGTGCTACGTGCAAGCTTCAGCTGGACTCCTAAGTATTTTCTTACTCAGAGTGACATCTCACTTACATCAGAGCAATTATAACAGATGGAAACCCTTTTATGTGGCTGTGTAAGTCTCCTTTCCAATCAAAATCAAAACTGAAACTTATAGCCACTTCAACTGGTTCATGTCAAAAGTTGACTTTAAATGGACTTGTATGAGAACAGGTGTGTAAGTCTAATAGGTGAGTAAGTGTTTTCTCTGAGTATGTGTCAGTGATATGAAATGACAGCATGTTCGTGTTATCCCTGACGGTTCAACAGCTGTTTTGTCCTCCTTTTTTTATTTTGTTGTTTTGTCACAGGGTGACAAAAGGCCTCTTCCATACACCCAGAGTGCCCTTAAAAGGCAATGTTAGAGAAACTGTAGGTCACCTCTGTTAAAAGGATGTTCCTAAACTGTATATGTCAGACAAGTAAATGCGGGTTGAGTTGGAAAGGGAAACAGTCAGGTACCAGGCATTCCTCCTCGCTGAAAGTCAGGGACATAATGAGCATGAGGGTGAAACCTGGTCGAAAACACATACAACAGAGCTGTTCTGTTTTTGTCAGATTGATCTTAATCTGTTAATATTTGTTCTTAATTTATTGATATTTCTCTTGGCAGTGATTTTTTTTATGTCGTGTTTGAGGTTTAGGCAGACAGCAGTTGTGAATAATTAACCTCCTCTTAATTATCCTTCTTTCAAATTCCCCAAGCTACCAACAAGGAGGTATAAAAATCTTATATTTTAATTTTAATCTCTTGCCTCTCTTATCTGTTCCTATGGATGTGTTTTACTAAAAACTCACCTCAATTACAATTTTATTTTATGTTTGTTTGTTTCCTGATTTATTCCCCCCAGCCCATCACAGGAATGTTTTAATGGCCAGGTAATGCCTGTGATTAGCCACAAAGCTATTCACAGAAATCCCCTCAGACAACAAAACGCTAACTTAGAGTTGTCAGTTTCAACAAGGATCATACCTATGTCTCAGGAGCCCCAGGCTTTTCCTCCCAACACTCCCTGTGGCCAAAACTGTCACATGTTTATGAAAGTATGAAAGAAATGTTATTAGTGGAAGCGTGTCAAGAGTCTAGTGAAACCATGATCATTTTGAAAGTATGACATCATTGACTATGACAGATAGTGGTGGTTCCTTTCCGTCGTCGTCTTGTGTGGGTTGCAGCAACAGCTCAGAAAAATACTCACTGTTGTCACCTCCCACAAGCAGGTGAGTGGGTGCAGTCTTGGCAACCATGTAGAGTGGGACATATTATCTGCTTTCCCGTTTCATTTTATGGTGAAGCACGTCACTTACCGGTCCAGCAAGGGGTCAGCACTCTTTCAAAATGTGTTAGACATTGGAGAAATAGGTTAAACCAATATATCTATATGCAAATATAACCAATAGATGTTGTGTTAAATACTTGAATCTGATTGTTTCAAAACTTCTTGACAACCCCTTTGTGATTGTTGTTGACTCTGCCTAGCAAGAACAACACCAGAGCCACACATTTTCTGGCACATTTTACAGAGTTTCAGTTCCACTTTTCTTGTGTGACCTTGAGTGGACATGTAATGTTGCCAGTTATTGAAATGTTTATCTTGATATTTGTTCTGCAAAAACAGATTAGAAATTCGAAGCCATTGTGGTGCCATCAACCATGGAATCAGAGATAGTATGTTTTAATCTGTAAATCTGGTCTTTTTTTAATCAATAAAACCATCTCCAGATCAATATTTATAAGCTTTTTGTTTATGACTTTAGTCAGTAGTAATAGTAGTAATAGGCAAAGCAGGGAGTAATTTACAGAACTACCTCTTCACAGGCATCATCCATTACAAAGAGTCTAATTTTCATGGAATAGATTGGCTCTACCCTGTTCCCGGCAGGCTTCGCTGAAACTGAAAGTTGAGGTGAAAACACTCAAAGTTCAATCAGCGAAAGGAATTTGTCATTAAAAAAAGTTTGGCATTGTTTATTCCATACTCGACTCTGAGCTCAATGGTTTGGTTTGTCGATGGAGGAACTTAGAAGAGAGTAAAGGTCTGAAATATCAAGTCACATTTTCACAGATAGCTGAAGCTCATTGGGGAATACCAAGTCAAGATGCTCTACACAGTAGGGTCAGCAATAGAAAGGGACTTGTACTTGTATCAAATGATAACGTCATGTCTTATTTGAGTCAAGCAGGGCCAGTGCAGTGTGAAAACCATTAGAAGTGACCAGAAATGGCTTCCGTTGGGTCAGTGCCTGCGATTCCCGTGCAGAGCTGGCACTTCCCCACTCTGTTAGTTGCTGCCACATGGGCTCAATCCATTCACTCATTTGAACCCAGTTGCTGCTACCTGCATCTCAGCACGTAACTCCAGTCTTGTATCAAGGCATCCACTTTTGGGTCTGGGTCCAGAGAGGTCCTGAAGCGGTCAGAGGGAAAACTCATCCTGAAGTCTACGGCTCGTCTCCCACACCAGAGCCCACTGCCTGCTTATGCTCATTACACCCAGACAAAGCAAGATATGCTCCCCTGCTCGATCTCATAGACCAGGACCTGAGAGTGCCACACATTGATGCACAATGGAATAATGATACTCACCCTTCGGGCAACTGACAGTGGGCGAAAACAAAAAATTTGCACACACAATTAGGTCATTTTCATGCCGTGATGGACCAAGTTGGTGTGACAGGGAATCCTATGCCTGGACCTTTTGAAGTTTTGGACAAAGACTGTGAGATGGAGGATGAAATGTTCACTTGGCTTAGCTAAGATGACAACTGATGCACATGACTTAATTAATGTAATTTCCTCACTTCTGTGTGTGGTTTTGTATTCAAAACTGTAGTTGTACAGTGTGGGGTGGAGATAGAGAATGTGTTCTCTATATCAGTTGTTTGAAATGTGTGAATGGATGGGAAAATTTAGCTTGTCATTGTCTGTGATTAGAAGGGATGATGTCCTGAAGCCTGACTCACGGCGCTGTGCCGCCAGTCACGTCAACATTCTCTCCACCATGTTTGTTTTGGATGGGGAACCCTAGAAAAATAGTGACAGATCAGACTGCCTAGGCAAGGTTTCCCGTACGCTTTTGGACTGGAAGCTAATCTTTACGGCTCATAAAGGTCTTTTGAGCCCCTCTCCATCTTTTCCCAGCAATGAGTATACGAGCAACTGGAAAATTTTAGAGATTAGATGATTGTCACAGCCACGTAAATGGCTATTCCCTCACTTCCTCTTCGATACAGACTATACGTTGTATTAGTATCTTAAGCAGCTCCTCTGGAGTATCAAAACAGAGGAAGTTCACAGAAACTGTCACTGGGGAGTTACTATGGCTGAATGACTCAAAGACCTGCTTAGTTGGCTTTAGGGATATGAGCTAGGAAAAAAAATCACATTAATGACACACATACCCTCAAAAAGGAAGAGAAATTTTTAATGTTTGCTTTCAGTGGTTCACCCCGTCAACCAGGTGATCCTGTCATGTAGGCTCACACCATGTGGGCTTCCTGGAGCTGGGCGAGTGTCAACATGTTTTATATGAGGTGCTGGAAAGGGAAAACCCTTCAGCTACACAAAGTGGTCTTGTGGGTGTGTTGAGGGTGGCAACCTAAGCTAAGACTAGAAACATTTCCTCAAACTCTTCCCGAACAGCCATACTGGGATTAATGTTCCATTTTTCCTCCTGTTAATCATCATTCATTAGGTTGCACAGTACAGTCAAGCCTCCAGACAAGAGGCTTGAACATAGACCTCAAGTAAGAGTGTGACAGAACAAACTGATAACGGTGCATTTATATTTTTTTAATTAACCGCTACACACATCTCTTTCCCCCAAATCTGCTAAAGCTCCACTCCCTGAATCTCATGTCAGCGT
Organism: Xyrichtys novacula; assembly: GCA_962446985.1. Taxonomy (NCBI): domain Eukaryota; kingdom Metazoa; phylum Chordata; class Actinopteri; order Labriformes; family Labridae; genus Xyrichtys; species Xyrichtys novacula. The sequence continues at coordinate 29,459,665 of OY660870.1, forward strand.
TAGCAAAGCAGTTATTATATAATTGATCATGAGCAATAAGGTTGGACTGTTACCGGCAATTTTTATTCCATTCATCATCTAGATAATTGAGAGACTCATCTGAATTTACCAAAAAATGTATTTCTGACACACCTTAAAATACCTGCAAGGAGTTTTTGATTGGTTGAGAAACAGACTTAAATGAACAGTGATATGTCTCTGTGATATATGAAAACAAGTGAGACTATTGATGAGAAGTCTGACAATTTCTGTGCCATAATTTTTAATGCCTGTTGCTGTTGTGATGGGGAAGGTGGGCTTAGCCATGGTCAGTGATCAGTTTCACTGTAAAACGACAACAGGGGGAGATTTTTGTCAATTAATTCTGCTATTACATGGATGAGCTGAAGCCAGCAATGATGTGCAGGTTACCACTTTGACCACAGGGGGTGCTGAAATCAACACAGACAGAAAAATCCTAACAGGAGCTTTAACAAAATGTTTTCAAGTATCCAGGCAAGGGGATACAATTTCAGAGAAAGATGTACTGTAAATGTTAAATGGTTCCAGAAGCTGGATCTTTACGGCTTATGTCGCATGTTAGAAAATACGCTCACACAAAACTGCTAAAAATGACAGTGCTTAACTGTGTATGCTGCACACAAACACACACAAAATGAGCTGGCACCAAGCTGCTAATTCTGCAAGAAAGAAAGAAAGAAAGAGAGTTTAAGAAGCCTTTGTTGCTCTCAGACAGACGACATCTTACTGCGATTCTGAACAAAATAAGTAAAAAGGGGAATAAATTAAAACTCTTGCAAAACTTTTAAGGGCTAGAACACTTCCTTAACTTTGTGATGCCTTTATGAATGAAATACGAATGATACAAAAAGATTGAGTTACAGGAAAGTTGCGTGATGGTAAAATGTCATTTTTTAAGGGTTATGAAGTCTTAAAAAATTTTGAAAGTGGAGATTTAGAAATTTGGATGATTTTTTGAGCATGACCTCAAAATAACAAAATTAGTTTTAAATGCAAAGTAGAAATAGAAATAATAGTAGAAATAATTCTCGAAGGAATTACATGTCATACTAACTTTTAGAGTTTGCACATTGAAACGTGGCAGAAGTAATGTTTGGTAATGAAATTAATGAAAGTGCTAAATAATCAAGAAGACATCAAAAATTAAGAATTTCGGCATAGAAAAACAAATGCTTTAGATTCTGCAAGGCATACACAGCAATGATCAAAGGACGTGCCATTCAACAACTATATTTCTTTTGCCAATTTATGAACACAGTAAAAAAGTTGAGTATATGGCTTAGTTTAAAAAGTCTTTTAAATTTTACTCTCTGGTTTTGGTTAAAATTTGTCTTAATAGTTGGGCAGATAGCCAAGTGATCTCAGCACTTCACCTGAAGGGGCTTTGGTCCTTGTTGTAGTGGCCGCTGATTCAGTCTTTTGCTGCATGTCTCACAGTAGTTCATTTTCATGCTTTTTTTTTGTATTTCCATTTTGCACAATTTTTGATTTGAGAACAAAGAACTACAAACACGTATGATGTCCTCCTAAATGTGTCTTCCGGACGATTGCATTAACTTGTCAATTCAAACTGTTCTCTTTGAGCTTGACCTCGGCATACTGTATATTCAGGACTTGGACTACCTTAAAAGGTAAAGTTTAATCGCTCTACCAATCAGAGAGTTTCAGCTTAAAACAAAGTGAAAATGACAACAACAACCACTGCTGATTTCTGAGAAATTTGCCCCATGTCTTGGAAGCATTTATTAGTTGTAACATTGCAAGTCAAAAGGCATTGAGAAGAAAAGTGACTGATGACATAGCTGTTTTCATTATTATTGAATCCTACATTTGAATGCCAAAGAAACATGTATTTCTGAACAAAAGTGCAGTTTAGAGTTATTTAAGTATTCATTATAAATTACCCAATCCAGTACACAGACTGATTACAGAAGTATAACAAAACAATACTGAAATAAGAATACACAGTTATGGTGGTTAAATCAGATCATGATAGGATTACTCATTGAGTTCACTACCGTTCTGTGTTACTGTATCCCTGCCTGCACGGTCAAATGAACACAAACTGACATTAGAAGTGTGTGCTACTGTGTAGTTGAAACTGTAAACAAACTTTCAAGTATCAAGTTTCACTGTCTGAGGTCATTACTGTAAAAATAACTTATGATACAAATCATCTTTCAATAAATTAACACAACCAGAGACTAGAGTTTCTGAACACCGTATCCAAAATGTATGTAAAAAAAAAAAAATATCATATGTCGCACTTTTTTTCAATGATATATCATAAATACAGAACAATAAATATAAAAATAAATAAATAAATAAATACAGACATAGAAAAAATTCCCTAATGAAATAAAGAAAACAGTTAGAGCTCAGTAGTCCTTTCTTTCAAAATGACTGTAGGGTTGATATCGCCACTGCCTGAGTGGGATGTGCTGGAGTTGATGATCATAGACCCCGTCTCTTTAACATCAGGCACGTGAAAGGATGCCACAGGACAGGGGCCACGCACGTTGTTGCAGACCAGCTTTTGCAGAGAGGCGGTGTTTACGATGTTGAAGCCCACGCTGCCCCCAAAGGTGCTTGGTTTCCAGTATTCTGGGGAGCAGATGGGGTTTCCCATCAAGCCCTTGAGAGAGAAAGGGGCTCCCATCTCGACCATGGTCTCCCCAAAGATTGCACTGGGCCGGGGTTTCTCCACCAGCAGACCTGGGTAGAGCTCCACAGCATCGACATGTCCGTACATCTCCTCGAGGATGGACGCCATTTCTTTCTCTCCTGAGTAACAAAAAACAGGATTTAGTTTTGATCTGTTATCTCTTAGCTGAAGCAGATCTGGCTGCTAGACTAAATATGAGAGATGTTTTGACCGAGTCAACTCCAGCAAATTGTCACTGAAAAGAATCTCTTTTTAATCTAGCCCTTTATCACACAAAGATATTTTCTCCCCTCATACATTATAGTTAAATCTTAATCATTGAAACGTCTTTTTTCTTCTAAATCCTTGCCTCTGAAGCAGGAGGCCCTTCTGCTCTGTTTACGTCTGTGCTCTCTGTGATGACAATCTGCTTACACTATCTTAGGATGAAATGAACATCTGGTTCCCAAGAGTCACGGAAATAAATTCCTAACCTTCAACATGCGCAACAGTGAAACCAAACAGTTTTTTAATAATACGTAGTCTATGAACCAAGCTTTAATCTGGAGTGTGTGGGTGTGTTTCTTAAGCTTGCATGAATTCCTGCGATGAGCCTGGAACAATGCTGCTAATAATATGGCAGTAATTTGGCCTGAGGCAGCATTTCTTTTCACTTCACATTGACAATGAGTTCTTTCATTACCACGTCATGTCACTCTCCCCAACAATTAGCATTTGTATGTGACTTTATCTCACCTGTTATGTCTTCGAAAGAGCTGTAGGGCTTCATGCCGAAACGCTTCCTGTAGGCGTTCAGGGACTGGTAGTGCATCTGCCTGCTGTTTTCAATAGACTTAATGGCCACGTGCAGGATAGGTCCTGGGACATTTCTGCCACCGGCAACCTTGAAAAAGAGGGAAAAAAAATCAATAAGCAACAGTGGTTCTAAAAACTTGATCACAATGTTGATACTCGAGCTAAAACAGTCCTTACCCGTCCTGCAATCTGCTTGGTGAATGACTCCACAAGGTTGCTGATGCCGTGCTCAGTCACAACAGACGTGTTAAAGACAAACTGTTTATAGTTGTACTCCTGCTCCTCAATGTGGAAAGTATCGGGCATCAGCGGGTGCCAGTGGTACAGGGTGTTGAACTCAGATGAAATGCGGTTCTGGTACTGGAAGCGCTGATTGAAGAGCAGCTCGGGGTCAAACTTGAGCTTGAAGTGATAGCCGCTCAGGTGCTGGACGTAGTCCTCAATCACAATCTTGATGGTCTCTCCTGCAGGGAAAATTGGTTTTATATGAGATGATGCAGGTACTATGGTTGTTTAAAAAACTTGATCTACTTTGAAGCTTCTGCTTTATGTTACTTCACTTAGATTTTTTTGTCATCTGAGGTTCAATCTGTAACTTACACAAGAGTGATGTGGAAACTTAAAACCACAAGAGCACAAACTCTGACTCAGGAAATCTAAACCTTCTCTGTAATAAAACCAGGCATTGGTAAATACTTTTGAGAGTTCTTTTTTACTCTTTTAGCTTGTAGTCACAGAAGAAAGTCCCCAAACAAAAACCTCGACACTTCCTCCTTTGCGTATCTCTTGGTTAATCATTACCATCACAGTAGTGCTTGCTGCTTAACTGAGTGCAGTACGTTTGCAAGTGTGCCATCATAAAAAAATTCTTCTTCCTCTTTTCCTATCTGCGGTGTTATCTTTATTGATTTCGAAAGCATCACAAACCTTTTTATCATAGTTTTTCTGCTTCACCGACATAAATGTGCTTTACTTTTAGAATTTTATATAAACTCACCGATCAGAATGAGTCGTGTGGTCTGAAAGAGCCTCTCATCGTCCCAGTCAGGGTGGACCTCCTTTAACACGTCACACACCCGGTTGTGTTCCCGCAGCCAGATGGTGGCGTACATCATCAGGCCTGGGACCAGACCGAAGGCCTCGTGGCCCACGGCAAAGCGGTGAGAGTCAGGGACATGAGGGGGGTAGTGCATCTCAGCACCCACTTCTTTAACTGTTGGGGGGTACATTTCTCCATCTAAGATCTGCAGAGTTACACAAGAGGGGATGAAACTGTTAAACACTTGGGTGGTCTGAAGTATTTGACTGTTTAGAGTAGAGAGCAGCTGTGACTTGTCATACCTGATATTTAAGCTTGCCATCCTGAAAGAGTCTGAGCTTGTGCTGCCTCTCCAGGTTGTCTCCATAAATGTGGCCAAGGTCCACCTGAAAGTAAAAACAACATTAACTCATCTTAAACACCGACTAATTCTCTTTCAATTCAAATCGATTTCTATTGTCTCTTTTTCCAGACTAAATCAGATTTAGCTTGTGACTTTCTGTGCTTACCCCATGGCCTTTAGCGACGGTAAAAGCTGGCCCATTTTTCATGTCAGATTTGAAGAACTGGTGGGTGAAATGCTGTGCGAAGAAAGCAAACATCAGGCTGGTTCCCTGTGGATCGGGTATGAACTTCCTTCTCACTAGAAGCTTCTCAGCAAGAACCTTAGCGTCGGGGAGCTCCTTTTTGCCTGGGGAAACAATCAGAAACAGTAGAGTTAGCAGATACGATCTACTTTCCTGATAGGGAAAGCTATTAAAGGGGTTTTCTTTCACTGTGAAGTCCTAAGGCTACATTGTGTAAAATCTGATAAAAAAAGAGGATTTAAGTCCTCAAGTTTGGGCTTGCTGAAGCAGGTTTCGCTGCGTTCCCTAAGTACATTTCCACCCTACCAATAGCGAAGCGGGGTAATTTCAATATATGCGCTTCCTGTGATGTAATGGGGCCAAGCCACTCTGGCTCAGTATTCAAGAATCTGAGAAAACTGGTTCTCCAAACGTAGCGAGAGTGCACTCACCTACTACTCCCATAGGGGTTGGGCAATCCTCAGGTACAGGGGGGAGGGTACGTGTATAGTAAGAAAGGTTTGAATAGGCCTCCCAGCTTTTGTACCCATAATCCGCATTGAAAGTTGGAGGACTATCAATCAGGTGGGATCGGGCTGAAGAGAAAAAAAGAGTTCAACATTAGTATACAAGCCACAAAAGCTTCTTTACAACCTACAGTGCTAATTATTTGGTGTGCTGATGAGCAATTTTCCATCAATCTTTTCATTTTGCCTTCAGCTAGTGAGTGCTTACATGTCAGCACGTATCTCATGATGGCGTTCCGGAGAAATGAGATGTTGTTGATGATGTTCCAGAAACCCTTGAAGTGGGTGAGAAGGTAGTGGACGGTGTTTGGAGTTGGTTTCAGGGTGATTTTGATCCAGGTGAAGAACTCAGCTGTAAAAACCAAGAGAGAAGATTTATTATCATTGGACATTCAGGACCTTTTAGGTTTTCAGTGCACCACATGTGTGCTATTGACACTTACGTGTTGTGCAGTTTTGTCCATAAAATCCTGTTCGTGTACAATCACACTCGTAGTTGTCTGCTCCAAGCGCTGTGCAAACGCCTCTGTTCTGACATGGGTCTGAGCAACATGGGTTACCTGTAAAACATCATATGAAATGTTCACTTAAGATACTAATCTGCCAAAAAAGCCTGGGCATTAATACAAAACATCATGCATCTCTGTGAATTAAGATATAGTTGAATTGTGTTTTGTTCTTTTTGGCAAAAGCTAATAAAAATCAATATTAGAAGGGAACCAATGCCAAGCAGTACAGTTCATTTTAAAATACTATTAATTGTGGCCTTTAGTAATTTAGTTTTAAATCAATGCAAGAGCAAAAAGAAAGCATCAAAATGTGAAGTGTGGGGTCTTGTTCCCTACTTACCACCTTCGCAGACAAGAAAACCCAGTGCCAAGAGGAAAGCCGCGAGTGTAAGTCTGTTCATACTCCAAAGACTTGTTCAGAGGTTCTTCTTGTTTCCTTCTCTCTCCTCTCCTTCGCTGCTGCGTCGCTCTGAAGCTGAAAGTTGTGAATGCCGAAACCTGTGCGCGGCCCCGTTTTATACAACCGGGCTGACGTCATCCACACAAAAAAAAAAAAAAAAAAAAAGTCGCTCGTGATTCTCATTTACCAGAGTCGGACTAATAGTCTATTACTAACAGGTATGAGATTATGAGGAATCTCATATCTTTCACAATTAATGCCATTGCATGTCGATGATTGTATGATGTGTAGTTGTTATCTTTGGCACCAGGAAGGTAGAAAACAACGTGCATCTGAAACTCTTTCCCATATATAGGCTGTCTCAGAACTTCTCAAGTATTTTATTTTTATCTGATCAAACGAACAACTGTGACTAATAAGCCATTGTAATTGTTTTAACTCTAATTCAACGTCTCTTACGATAAAAGCCACCCTTTAGAGAGAAATTAATTAGATTTCAAAGACTGAGTGTCTTCTTTTATCTCGACCATAAAGACAGTAATCCTACAAGGGAGTGTCTATATTCGTAATTAATTATACAATTTGATTTAGGATGAAATATCTGTGATCTCATTCAGTTGATCATGGAGCAAATACCAAGAAAACGCATTAAAATGTGAAGTAATCGTTTTTAAACACTGGCATCAGTCTCCTGACTTTAATTTTATATGAATTATAAGTTAAAATGACAAAACTTCTTCGGGGATATTCATGAAAAATGTGCATTAATTCATGATTATTATACTCAATTCCAACTGTGAACTCCAAAGGGTCTTTATGTGAATGTTCTTGTCCTGAAAACAGCCAGACTGCCCCAGCAGGAGGTATTTGACTAATTGAAGTATGTTCGGAGTCACCCCTGTGTCATGAATTAAGTTATTCCTATATATTGTTTATCACGCCATCCAAGTCTTTACGCGCCCTCATGCGGACGTGGTTACGCTCTGGTGCTGCGCACTTGGAGAGGTGGAGAGCCACCGTCAGCCTTCTGCTTCCTCCGCTGAGTCAAAAGCTGACTCTTGCTCGGAGTTTCCTTACGCTCACCTCTTCAACTTTGCTCAACTTTTCTGTCGTACTTTATTCTATATTTAGACATCTACGCGTGGTTTTTGTTTAGTTTGTGTTTTTTTTTCCTCCAAGCTGTGGTCTGACAACGCAGGCGGTGAACCTCCCCCCTGACTGCCGGGTGTGCGGACCGTACATCTGCAGACGAAGCACCTCCTCCGGCTTCAGCCCTGCTGTGATGGAACGAAACTTACGACCAGCATGGCACAGTTTTCAGGATTTGTGAGTTGAGAGCACTCCGGTTACGGTATGTTTCAGTTTTCCTCTCCATTGTTTCAAAGAGGGTTTGATAAGTAGGAGAGGGCCGTCCGTGTTTGTCCCCGTTGCTCTCTTGTACACGGTGAACTCTTCATTTTACGCAACTGTGTGGATAAGGAAACTGAGAGCGCGCTAGTGCTAACTTGCAGTTTGAGAGAACTTTGTCAGTGCTGTTAGAGCTGTTCGTTTTAAGATCTTATTACTGTGGCACATCAGAGCGAACAGATGCAAACGTATGTGCAGTGAGAGAGCGAAGTCCTCTTAATCTGATTGTATTTTATTTTCTTTTATTCATTGTACTTCATCATGGTTTGCAACATTGCAAAAAAAGCTTGTTTATCTTTATCAGTTATCTTTACTTCCATTACAGCATTAAAATCCCGGCTTGTTGCAAAGTCATGCTTTTAAAGCTTTGACCCAGACTGGCCTGCTTATACATTCAAGAAAAACCTGTTTTTATAGTGGCCTAATAACAAGTACTGAATGAACTGGAGTGTCACAGTGTAATGTATATTCCATTTTTACTTTAGGGAAAGACATAGTCGTTCAAAAGTATGAAAAAAGTGAGATTCATGCAGGACTTTGCTGGAAGAACATTCATATATGAGACTGATGACAAACTTTATTCCTCAAAAAGCTAGTTACTGCAGCTGCTTTGCATCATGGCCCGGAGCTGTGTCCCTCTCTCATACATTGTGTCCTCATATGAAAATTTGAGTACCGTGAAGTCTCTGGGTTATGTCGGCACACGCACAGGACTCAGCAGCAGCCTGTACTGCATGCTCCCATTGTACGCTGCAGAACAAGGGCAGAGTGAACTGGCACTTTGAAAAGTTGGACCAGTGATGCAAACTACGTGACTGTTTCTGTGAACACACAGACTCTCTACGTGCTCTCGGTCCTCTCAGTAATGACACGCTTTGGTGCACAGCTGAGAAAAGGCTCGCTGACCTTGATATGCTATCACCAGGACACATACACAGTCTCACACAAACCAAACTACATGCAAATTCCTTATCATATGTTTGTGTTCGACCATAGTAGAGGAAGAGGGAGCCTGAATGATGCTAAAAATAATAACAACCTTCCCTCGAATGTACACACCATATATCAGACTGTGTCATACATTGAACACACAGTACCTTTGTTTTGACTTATCTTTCAGCATCTTTTGCCTGAGTTCCCCGTAATACATGTGCAAGTGCAGGGCTTGAACTCTCACATATAAACAGTCTCTACTCACCCAGTGCTCTATATAGAAATTTGTGGCGATGTGTATTTCTCCTCAAGGGTGGAGGTGCAAAATGTTTCAACAGCGGTCCTAGCTTTTTACAGAAATATCCTACTGTGATAGTCCTGCTGTAGACTGAAGACATCTCGCTTCATGATCCATTTTTTGTGATCTGTTTTTAATATAAGACCTGTTTACCTGCCTAAGTTTCAATCCTACATCCTGATTGATGAATAAATGTGTTTGTTTCAACTTCCAGATGCTCTCCTGAGTGACAGCTGATTTCTTGACATTTACCTCTTTGAGTTTAACCCGACTCCACACAATGGCATCCAATATAATTGTGAGTATTTACACAGGTAGTGCTGAGTGTTATTAAAAGTACAAAAACGGCCACATTTTAACAGCAGTGGAGAGACTGCAGGTTAAATCACAACACAAAGTCTGTTTTGAAACAAACACTTCAATGGTAAGGCCTTTGTCGGTATCGCTGCAGTGAAACACAAGGGTTAACGTGAGCTGTATTCAGAGGCACAGATTGGCATTAGATAAACGGTATGGCATAAGCATTCTCAGTTTTTTTATCACAGTTTTGCATTTGTGAAAGTGTTTGAAAACATTGCGAAAGGTGAAACGTATGACACAGCTGTTAGTCTTCTGTGACGTCTTGTGGCCCTTGTGTGCACCTAGCCACACCTTAAAATTGCTGGAAATGTTAACAGATATCATAAATTTTAAATAAAAGACTCACTGCTGTCTTTGTTCTTTCAGTGGCTTAACTAAAAAGAAAAAAAACAACAACGCTGAAAAAAGGCAAAACAACTTCTGTTCTTAATCCAGCATGTGGGCTTTGTGATGGATATCTATGTAAGACAAAGACGGCATTTAGAGGAGGTTGACCTCCCAACCTCTTCTTTTTTTAAGTTTATCACTTTAAGGAATGAATCCTTCAGTACAAAGTTCAAAAAGAGATTTAAAAGGAAATTTCCATTGAAAGATTTAGGCACCAAAAACACACGTAATACTGGTACCTAAATGCAATCATAGAAAGCATAAAAAACTCTGTAAAAGTCGCCAGAGGAATGTGCGAAATGGTGTAACAAAGCAACAAGACAGAAGCAGAAATCTAAGACCCTGTTGTAACCATTTGGACAGAAGAGCTTTTACGCTGTCAAAAAATATGAAGTCTGTTTACTATAGTTTAGTGGTGCAATAATGTATTCAGTGAAGTTTAAAGTGGCTGTCAGATGTGTTCAGTCTGAAGTGGAGACTATTTTTCTCGCTGCATTATCACTCGCAAAGTCTGAGCGCATGAATGTGCTCTGGGTTGCATTGACGGTGTGAACTCTCTTGATTTGCATATTAGCCTGAGTTGAGTTCTTGCAAGTAACTGCATAATGATGTGGTGCCAAAGCCTGACAGTGTTGAGGTGCATCTCACCACAAGAGTGCAGTAGAAAAAGTTGGTTTAAATGAAGAAATTAAAGTTCAGATTTTCCGCTTCAGATTTGATGAGGTCAATAAAAACACCCTTTTGAGATCGTCTAATAGTCTGTGTTGTCTAGTTGTCACCGCCTTGTTCTCAACAGTCTTTTTCTCCCACTGCACTTATTTTCAAATTTCAGGAAGTTTTAAATCATTAACACTAATATCAGATCCCCAGGCTGAGACTGCGTGTTTTAAAAATTACTATTTTCCAGAATTATCTTGTTAGAACTAACAGAGAAGTGAACTAGTACAACCTGCCAAAAAGGCCAGATGTTGCTGTCTGATAGACATTTGACTCAGCACTGAGCCCTGATATCATATTTCCTTTTCACATTTTTATGCATAATGAGGTAAGAGTCCTCTGTGTGTGATTTGTATCTGTAGTCCTAGTTATCAAAGCGTTTCGGCTGACTTTCACACGATTAGCTGAACTGAATGAATGTTGTTTTGCAGGTGGAACAGCAGTTTTCTCACAAATTTACAGTGACGGTGGTTCGAGCTGAGAGTGTCACCAAAGGAGCCCTGGGTGACCTGTGTGAGTGCCTTTCTTTTTTTTTTAACCTCTCTTTTTTTTTAACTACATTTTTTTGTAAATCATTCGGAACAAGCTGCGGGTAGCTACATGTTTCTTTCTGCTACTTTCACGGGAACTGCATCCATTTGGAGGAAATCCAGCTCAAAGTTAACTCTTGACTAGAAATGCTTCTTTTGAGTTGGACAGAATCCAAATGTTTACATGCTGTGTGGAGAGACACTAATCTGTGTGTGTGTTCTTGTGTTTGTGTTTGTACGTATGCAGTGGACACTCCAGATCCATATGTGGAGCTTTTCATCCCAACAGCCCCAGAAAGCAGAAGAAGGACGAAACACATTGATAACGACATCAACCCGAAATGGAACGAGACGTTTCACTTTATATTAGACCCGAACCAGAACAACATCCTGGAGGTGAGATCTGCTTTTGTCTAGTGTAGTTTAAACTGGGTTAGAATGACATTTAGGAGTGTAGTGTGGCATAGGTTAAAAAGATGTGAGATAAGTAGTATCATTTTAGATTGTTTTACATCGTTTTGTGGTCACTCCAAAAATAAAAGAGTTTGCCTCTCTGAACTGGTACTCATGACGGATTCTAGCTATTTTTGTTCTTGTTTAAGCTGAAACACACATCCCCCAAAATAATGCATAGTAATTGTATTTAACTTCTGTTTTTTATTCTTCTTAGCTGACACTGATGGATGCAAATTATGTGATGGATGAGACACTTGGGACAGCATCCTACGACATCACCAAGCATGGAATAGGCCGGAAAAAGACCGAAGCTTTCCTTATTGGCAAAGTAAGACATTTGACTATGAATTGATTTCTTGAAGGCTGGCATTTTTAAAACTTGTAAGAGTTTCCTTTGACAGGGAGTTGGTGAATTTTAATATAAATTCAAGTTTTAAATATGTGATGAAATAATTAATGAGTATAGACACATAAGGTATACTGAGGTAGATTGAGACAGCATTTAGGGGCTGCAGTTCAGTACTTCAGTTAGGAAACTGCAGCTGCTCAAAGTGCTTGTTTTTAAAACACACAGACCTGCGTAGGACACAGATTTTATGACAGCATTTTACTGCCAACCATCACCTCTGACTTCACTGTTTTTCAAAGACATAATCTGAGTCCAAAACACAATCCCACAGACCTACTTACCTGCCAGTGAAGCTCTAGATCAGTAACTCCCATCTTTTGCTAAGTGGGATTTATGTATATATGAATGTAGTTTGAAGATCACATGGTAGTGGTAGCCTCCCCTGATTCAAAAAGTCAATCATTTATATTGTAACGTTATTTTTAATTAAGATGTCAGACAGGTTTGATAATAACCTGAGCTGTTCAGGAGAAAAACCAAGTGCAGAGGATTACATCCTAGCAGATTATAATCTGCATGATTAAAGTCATTCACAGTTTAAACTCCAAAATATTTAAAAACATGTAAATCATAAGAAAAAAAGTGGTTGGCCTCATCCCAAGGCATAAGAAAGAGTTTGAAGAAGTTGACTATAAAGAAATGTAAACCTTATGTGTTCCTTATTATTTAAAATGTTGTGTTACATATCACCCAAAAATATGATTTTATTTGTGACACATTTTTTGTTTATCAGAATAAGTGTTTTAAATGAGCTTCATATTTACCAGATATGTCTTTGTTTTTGACAGGCAACCAAAGTCTACTTGGACCTGTCGTTGGAGATCTGGTTTGTATTCCATTCAAATATCAAAATTTGTCTCTCTAATTCTATCAAGTTTTACTGCAGGAACTTTTACACAGTTTGTTTTACATGACTTGTCCGCTCATGTTTAAAATATGAACAATAACTTGTTTAAGAGTCAGCATCACAATACACAAGGGTTTAGGAAGTCAAAGGAATTACCCTGGAGCGTTTTAGAAACTGAAATTAGAACTTAACCTGCATGACTCAGTAACGACAGGATACCTGTGAACTTAATAAAGGGTTAAAATACGAAACGATTCCTGTGACATCCCTGTAGTGGAGGGTTTGGACGTTCCTTAGATGTTTCAGGGTTTAGTAATTTTGAGATGGTGCGCAGTAAAAGAGGAGAGACCATGAATGTCATTGAGTATGTTTCACAACAAACCACTTAAGGTAGACCTGAGGTTTCAACATCATTAGGAAAGTCAAGCAGGAATTTCATCCATGTCTGTGATTGACTCTTTGTCCTCATATTACCTCTCTTTTTGTTTTTGCAGCACCAAGCTAGACCTGAGGTTCAGTCGCGCCCTCTGTGATAAAGAGAAGCAGTTCAGACAGACCCGCAGAGAGAGAGTGATGCTGGGCATCAAGAAGCTCTTGGACATGGAGAAGCCTCGCTTCCTCCCCAGCTCTCCAGAGGAGGTGAGACTGAAGCAAAAACAAGTTTGAGTATAAACTGAGAATAAATTCAACTTGCATTTCTGCTGAACAGTTTTTGCACCCTGGTGAAATATCTCAATTCTTTTGGTATTTACACAAATGGTTTATCACCTGAAGACTGGGTCAAGCTAGCTGTTTGATCTTCACCTTCATGGTACCAATACTAGCTTAGCTTTTTGTCCAACGAGTATACAACGATACCTCTTTCTGTCTTTCACGTCAAGGAAAGCAAATAAGTGAAAAGTTTTAAGTTTAGTTATGTTCTTTTGAATATAATAAAGGGAAGCCTGCAGACTTGTTAAGAGAGTCAATTCAGTTTGTAGCTAGGCCTGAAAACGACATCTTGCACACTTTTTTTTAGCATGTAAGGTAAGCTAAACTGGCTCTCTCTTTTTTTGCTAGCTAGTTTTCACTCCTCACCTAAAAGCAAAGGTGGCATCTGCAGCAGCTGCTAAACCTTTTTACCCCAGTATCCACTGTTAGTTTCTGGGAAGTGTATATCGATTCTCTCTGCTGTGCTGAATTTGGTAGAATAATAAGATCAGAAACCAGTTGGTTCACTGTTTTTTTTACACACCCATTATAAGAAATGACTTAAGTGACTCTAGCCTCTTAACGACACATTGTTTAAATGTAATGTGTGTCTTCTGCGGGGTCTCTCGTTCCAGTAGGCTGCAAATTTGTCTGCAACCAACAAGTGAGAACAACAGAAAAGAAAGCGAAAAAATCATGCAAATATTTGTGGTGTATAATTCAACCAGACTTGCTGCGGACTTGCAAAATTCTCAGCTGTGATGTACTTTTCCCACACAGTATTTTCTCACCTTATAGCTGCTTGTCGGTCTCACACTGGAAAGAAAACCATACCACAAACCTCTCTACACTCGCTCCTCCTCTGGGCTGAGCTAAGAAACAGAAGTTTGCTTTTTTTTTTACTCTTTATTTTTTTAACTTTTGTGGTTTTGGCTAGCCGTCCTCGGGGTTGCCTGTAATCTCCAGGCAGGCTTGCTCATATTTTCAGCATGTAGCGGAAGCTCCAGAGGAATGAGATAACCAGCTGCTGCTTCCACTACGCTGCAACATCTCTTAACTCCCTACTCAGCATGAGCCTCAGGAAAAAAAAACTCAGAATATTCAGAACTGACCATGAGATCAACACCAACTGCAGAGAGGAAGCGGTGTTGCGTAATTAGAATTATGAAATTGTTGAAAATCCAAAGGCCTAAGCTTAAAAATCTTACAAAGACGTGACGTAATTTGCATTGGCACAATCACTGTATAGACTCTCGAGAGTGAAGTTACTCAACCTGTAAGAATGAGGTAGAATGAATGTGATTCTCCACGCTGTGTATCATGTAATTATGCAATTAGGCAGGCATCTCTCTTCATTCTTTGTATTTTTGTGTGTACTGTAGGTGCCAGTGATCGCTATTGCGGGCTCAGGAGGTGGTTTCCGTGCCATGGTAGGATTCTCAGGTGTAATGAAAGCCTTGTTTGAGTCGGGGGTCCTGGATTGTGCCACATATGTCGCCGGGCTTTCAGGATCGACATGGTTAGTTAGTTTCATCTCTCCTCTTATTACCAGTTTTTACATTTTCCCCTCTCTATTTACTTTTATTTCCAAAGCCTCATAAGCTTTTTATCCTTATCCATCTTTGTGCTGTATTTATGTGTCTCCGTTTTCCTCTGACTGACCTTCTGTGTTGCCTCCTCACCTCTCTGGCATACTTTCGTGCAGCTGTCATCCAGTAAGCATCTCTGACCTACATCCGTGTTCATCTTTGTGTTTGCCAAATAACTTTACTCCCTTGCAGTACCTACAATACCTGCAGCATAAGTCCTCTAGAAAGGAATATTTTGTGCATTTTTTGATTGTAACAAACAAGTTCTTTACAGACTTTTTTCTTTCTTTTCCTGCAGGTATATGTCTTCTCTGTACTCCCACCCAGACTTTCCAAATAAGGGCCCAAAGGACATCAATCAGGAGCTGATGAACAAGGTCAGCAGTAACCCTTTGAGGCTGTTGCTCCCACAACACATCACCAACTATATCCAAGCCCTTTGGACCAAAAAGGCCACAGGGCAGCCTGTAACCTTCACAGACATCTTTGGTATGCTTATAGGAGAGACGCTTATACCTGCGGTAAGAGTCACTCGACTGCTGTTTGTTTACATTTTCTCCTTTTTGCTCGTCTTTTCTTAAACAAGTCTTGAAAACTAACTCATTTCTGTTTTCTAATCTTGTGTATTTTACCTTTCATTTTTACTTTACCAAACTCTATCAAGTCCACTTATCAGGGCGTGAATGTAAGTGACTTTAAGACTTTGTTGCCCCCCCTTATAGAGAATGGACATTAAGCTGAGCAGCATCCAGGAGAAAATAAACCAAGCCCAGAGTCCTCTTCCTCTCTTCACATGTCTGCACGTCAAGCCAGATGTTTCTGAGCTCATGTTTGCAGGTAAATCTCTGACCATCTGCACATGCAGTTAGGTCAACAGTGTGTGAGAACGTTTTTGCATGTGTCATGAGTGACTAAAAAGGTGAGTTTAGCCACAAGCAAAACAACCCAGCGGTACTTATTTCCTTTTAGTGCTACCCAGCAGCGCAAAGAGGATGTGTCATGACGTTGTGAGCTGTTATTGCGCGATAGTTTCCTACACGGCAACTGTTTAATATCAAGGAACTAAGTGGTGTGGGCAAGGTCAAAACGGTCTGGGTTAGTCCAATGTTGTATACTACTTCCCCATAGTTTATGAGGCCTTCACAGCAGCTGTCCACTAAACTGTAGTGAAACAGACTCTATAACAGGAAGAGAAAAAAGGAAGAGCAATGACACCATGTGACCTCAGACAGATTTATGAATAACCAACAGCTCATAAACAAAATATAAAATAATACTGCGAGACTTAACACAGAGAGAGAGAGAGAGTAGAGATCCTCTGTTCAGAAGAAATAGGAGACTGACTCACCATACCGGCCTTTCCGATAAAATCTTCATATCCTCATTCATTGGATGACACCACACACTCAACTTGTTTGTGTTGAAAACTCGAGGAAATCTTCCTGCCTGTGCATCAAGTTCAATTGTTTTAGAAAACGTTTATGCATTAATGTTATAGGTTATGAGGAGTCAAAAGACAACAAACATGTCAAGACGCATATGTGACTGCTGCCTTGGGAGTGGTAGTGTCACTTTGACATATTTCTTATTGATATTATTTTTAATGTCTTATCATCACAGCTTTACTTTCAAACTAACCATCGAAAGGAGGATATCTAAGTGCAATGTCATTAAAAGCATTTCCATTTTTAGAGCCAGTTTGTGACCAAAGGTTCGAATCGTGTAGCTACGGAAGAACTTAGTGTTTGTGGTGATCTTTACACCCTCGTTTATCTCTCTGCAGATCTAGTCCTGCGTCTTTAGGTCATGTTTTGCTGCTAAAAGATCATCCTGCTCTCTGTAACCCTCAAACCTTTTACTCAGTGATGTGTAAAAAAGACTGCTTCTTCAGGGTGCTGTCAGTCATCTGGACTGACACCTACCTCCTCACAGCGTTTTCAGGCAGCAAAAATGTAAATACAGAAATTGTCAGTCTTGTTGCCGATGGCCTTGTTTGCTTTTGTAGCTGATAAAAATCCACTTTCAGTCTGTTGTACAACTTTATAACCCTCCTTAAAGGGCGCTTCAAATCCACCTGAAAGCATTGGTGATTCACTTGACTTGTATTTGACTCTTACTCTATCAAACTCGGCCACTGTCTGCTCTATTCTGGCTCTTTTTTTACCTTTTAAATTGAAGTCTCTAACCTTTAAAAGCTGGTGATACAGGTTTGGTTGTAGATTTCCTGATAATACTCTGCTCCTCTTTCTACAATTAAGTCAGTTTCCCAAGATTCCTATGAAGCACCACCTGTATTAGTCAGTGATGAATATTCTTTCAGCATTGTGACCATATGTGATACATCTCTGTTACACTAACACTGATTTCACCCTGCAGACTGGGTGGAGTTCAGCCCGTATGAAATTGGCATGGCGAAGTATGGCACCTTCATGACCCCTGACTTGTTTGGTAGCAAGTTCTTCATGGGAACTGTCGTGAAGAAGTATGAGGAAAACCCTCTGCATTTTCTCATGGGTGAGGCGGATGTTTTTAAAGAAACTCAAAGGTCAAAGCATTTTCAATGAGTAATGTTTGTAACAAGGATTTATTTCATTGTGTCAGGTGTGTGGGGCAGCGCTTTCTCCATCTTGTTCAACAGAGTCCTGGGGGTCAAAGACACAGTGGGTGGCAGCACCATGGAGGAGGAGTTAGGTAATCCTCATTTGTCCCTTCGATGTGTTTTATTTTTGCTGGAGCGATTGAAGCAGATTTATAGATTTTGTTGGAAGGAAATGTTCAATAAAGTTAAATGCAAATAACTTAAATGAGATTCTCGGTGACAACACAATGATGCAATTATTAAAAACAACCCCACCACCAAGGCTATGTGTAGAGCCGATGACAATCATCCATCATTGATGTTAATTTCTCCCACTTTCAAGAGCACATTTGAACACCCAAAGCTTAATTTGAAGATATAAATGAACTAAGCGACTCTATGTTATTGCTGTAAGGAAAAATAAGGTCCTAAAAAGATGATCAGAATCACCCCAGCAGTATATCGATGACACATTTTTACATATTTTGATCTTCTGTGTCTGAAACGTGATCCTTGGCATGGGTACTTTGTCAGAATAGTTGTAGGTGTTTGTTTCCAGGTATTGCCATTGTCTGGTTTCTGTGTACGTAGATCTCCTGATAGGATTCCTCATGATACACCCTTCCACTGAAACTGACATTCAGCTCTGCTTGTGAACATACCATTGCCGGTCTTTTCTTACCTTTGCAACCTGGTCTCGTGCCAAACTCATTTTCACACACATGCACACCTGCAGGTATCCTAATACCTTTAAAAATAGCCTGATAACCTAATGTTATCTTAGCAGATTCTAAATGTTTATCACGAGTTTGTTTTTATGATGTTGCCACAACAGTGGGAAGGTATCGGCTTCCAGTGTGTATCCTGGGCGCTCATCGGATGTTTGTTTTTGGTTGAATGCACTTGTTTGGGGTGACCTTAAAGCAGTCAGGAACTCTCTGTCAATGCAATGGTTGTTCCGCAGTGCTAAGATCATCTCCACCCAGCTTAAGAATGACTTCATCAGACCTATTGCGTTTCTCCAGTAACTTATTTTTAAAGAGATTAACAATAGATGGAGATTCGATAATGTCACATGACTAAGCCAACCCTTTTTTCAGGTGAAGTGTTTGTTTAGATAAAATGAGATTATCAAGCTTTCTTTTGAACCTGATGAGTGAAGCTGTCTCTTGTGTTTTACAGAGCAGATTAAACCTCAGCACATCGTGGGTGAAGACAGCCTGGACAATGACGAAGAACCACGTAAAGGTGAGCTAAGACCATGATTCACGTGAAAGGCCTACAAACAGACACCTTCCTGTAGAAACCTGTGACTTTGAGTGTTTTCAGTCAACATTTTAACACTTTGCAGGCTGAGGGAGAGAAGGTCAATGTCTTAACACATTTTTGTGGTTACGTTATCGTTTTTATCCGTCCATGTGTCACAGCTGCGGTTCCTGTCAGGAAGAGGGGTGTCAGGCTTTAACTTTTGACGCCCTGAAAATGCCCTACTTTGTCTTGTAAATGTTTGCTCTTCGTGATTACATCAGTACTAATATAAAATAATGATTTTAGGGGGGATAGGCTTTTTCTTTGCAAGTGTTAGCTTTGGCTGCGTTTCTAAAGAAATAAAACCATAAATAATGAAAGAGAGGGGAAGGGTGTTGGTTAAAAGCAGACTGTCAATTTGAAGAACTTCCTTTGAAGATAGGATCATTTCTTTCTTTACACAAAGAGTGTCGAAGGCTATATCTGTACTCTTGATCTTGTGGCACACTTCACACTTCTGCCTCTCACCAGCCTTCAAAAACGTTATATACAGTACTTCATAAAATGGGTAACCATACACAAATATTTTAGTCATTCACAAAATTGAGATCATTTTGGGAAAAAGCTTAAAGTTTAACAAAGACCCAAAAAACAGCAGTACTAGGTCTTATACCTGCAAGCATAGGTGGCAAATATTGTTAAATGCATCACAATAAATGGTTCAAACTTTACCATCCTACATACAATAAGTAGATAGAGAAGGTAAAGGAAATTTGTTGTATAGAAAAATAACGAACACGTCCTCTCTAGATGGAAACCTGCTGACTCTGTACTTACGTAATGAAATGATCTGAGTCCAATCCACTCACAGTTTAAACTTCCCCTCACTCATCTGTAAACACCTATCAACACAAACATCTAATCATGTAAATATAAACATACACTTACAAGCATGCACCTTTCCTCCCCTCCTTTCATGTATTTTAACCACCATATTCTCTTTTTTCTTAATTTTGCATGTTTATTTATTTTGCCTCTGATCACACACTATGTATTAGTGATCTTTGACCTCTTTAGAGGGATTTCACCTAACAGGTTTAGGTGCAGTATTTTTGCAAGATCTGCTCCTGTTCGTTCAGAAAAGGATTAATTTTCTAAACACTACATTAATCTTATTTTACAACATTTGATAACACTTAAAAAAATATAAAAATAAAAGCTTTTTTTGGTATACCTACCCCCTCACAGCAGTTACAGGCATGAAGAAATACAAATAAAAAAATTGACTTCAATTTTGTCATCAATAGTTCTATTTAGTGTTGTAAGTCATAAAGATGCACCATTGGTCATTATAGTCCTTTTTCATGTTCAGTCATAGCCTGTCAAAAACTCCTCACAGGAGCTTTAAAGTAACATGGTAAAGTCATACTTAATCATGTTGCTAATGTTTTTAGTGTTATTAAGACGTTCTTCAATTTTAAAATCACAGAAATTATAACATCGTATGATTCATTGAATGAGCTCTTTATGACCCTTTATAACTGCATAGAGTTGGGGTGTTATAATTGGTTTGAAAAGACCACTGGAAAAAAAACACTGCATAAAAGTTGCTTTAAGTGGTTATAAATGCTCATAATTGCTCATAGGGGTTGTTATAAAAGCTCATAAATGCCTTTATAAGGCTTAATAAATGTGTTTATTGTGCATTATAAATAAAGTCTTTTCTCGTATCTTTCTGTCATTCAGTTGGGACAGAGAATCAGGAGGCAGAAGACGAGTACCATCGCACCGCTCAGGCCAGCTGGGTTCAACGAATGTTCACGTCTCTCTTCAGTGACTCTGCCCTATTTAACACACGAGAGGGCCGAGCAGGGAAGGTACCAGACTCAGTAAAGATACAAGAAATTATATTACTTTCTGTTTTGGTTTGGTCTGCATTCTGACGTAAGCTGTCCTGTTTTTATTTGTGCAACAACCTGCTGCCTGGTCTCTCCATCCATCCCGACCTCACCTTGTCGCCAGGTGCATAACTTCATGTTGGGCTTGAACTTAAACACCAACATGCCGTTCTCTCCATGCGGTGAGGTCACATGCCACGCTCCCACACCTGAGGACGAGGTGGACGCTGTCACAGGTAACAAAAATAAATGACTGTGAATTTTATGATGTTAACTTTTGTGGCTGATTATTTATGACAGCAAGAGTGTTTGGAAACCCTGTGCAGACACAAGAAGTACAATATTGCGTCTATAAATAGATGAGAATAAGTGAATTTTAAAGGACTTAGTAAATTGATGCATGTGAACATTATATATTTAGTGCTGGCAACCAAACCTAAATAACCACAGCATGATGAGTCCAAACCTGTATCTGCAAATTCGACATTTTCCTATTTACACACTTAAATGGATTTGCGCTAGACTGAAACAACACTCTTTATGGTGGAAAAGCACCTCAAAAGTCAGACAAAGTATGAACTTTGGTGATTATTTTCTTAAACTTCTTTCATTAAACATGCAGCCATTGATGAAATAGCACTAAGTGTGGTTACAAACAAAAGTCTCCAAAAGAGTTAGGTGGATCCACCGATACTGAATCAAAAGAACATCAGGCGTGGTTTAAAAAAACGAAAGTGTGTCACCCAGCCCTTCTTTCTTTGAAAATTACACCACTTAATAATGACGGATTGGTTAAGAGGGTCAGTCATGTGGAACAAGTTTTGGCTGCAGACAATAACTATTTCTCGATCATGTTCCCGTGTCAATCATTTCTGTCTCATCTCTTTCTCAGACCCGGATGAGTTTGATCGCATTTACGAGCCTCTGGACGTGAAGAGTAAGAAGATCCACATAGTGGACAGCGGTCTGACCTACAACCTACCTTACCCTCTCATTCTGCGAACCCAGCGTACCGTGGACCTTATCATTTCCTTTGACTTCTCTGCACGTCCCAGTGACTCCAGCCCCCCATTCAAGGTCTGAGTCAGAAACTTAATTCTATTCATTCGTTGAAACTGATCTGTGCAGATGTATAATCATAGTCCCTCTCTCTTGTGTATTTTTGTTGCAGGAGCTCCTTTTGGCTGAAAAGTGGGCACGAATGAACAAGCTTCCCTTCCCTAAGATTGACCCTAAAGTCTTCGACCGCGAAGGCCTGAAGGAATGCTACGTCTTCAAGCCAAGAAAAGGGGAAAAGAACTGCCCGACTGTCATCCACTTTGTCCTGGTCAACATCAACTTCAGGCAATTCAAGGCACCCGGTGAGTATGTGCATGTGTTGGGAGGAAAATATGCCAAGGCTCTTTGTGTAATTATCCTAATAGTGCTTTACCGTCATGGCACATGAGGCATCCTTTCCTTGAATTCCTTGCGCACTGGAATTCAACCATATTCGGTCAGCAGTAGGCAGATTTTGAAGCTGGGCCTCTCGACTGGGTGACCCCAATAAAAATGTTTCTGCCCACGTTGGAAATGGTACGCCTGTCTTCAAGCATACCTGCAGTTTACTTAATATGAGTGTGTGTGCAGATGTGAGGCACAGTGTGTTCAGTGTTTCATGAGCTGCTCAGAGTGAGTTATGGTTCCTTAAGGAGCCAGGTGCTGGCTGGGAATCTCTCGCTCTAGTGGGAGAGCTCTGTGTGTAAACAGGCCGTATGTCATGAGCCATACTAAGACACACTAACGTCTCATCTCCAATTCATCTCCACCTCTGCCTCTTTACGTTTAGTAGGTCTTCGGCCCACATATTTCCGCAGTCTGTTTATGGACATTACATAAGATTTCTGCACTTAGACCCAACGGACATCAGACGGAAATTGTACCATAAATGGACTTCCCCTACGTGAAAGGTTATATAGGCCATAATGGGGTGGGATCACTATAAATCCACATGGTATGTATGCAATTTCCAAAACCAGAAACATCTGTTACATTTGTAGTTATATAATCTGGATTTGAGCAAAAATTGATGATGTTTTATGTCTGGAGGGAAAGACATACTGGTGGGAAAACTCCACCCTCATTGAAAGGTTAAGAAAAGGGTCCAGACATTCTTATATACATACAATAACATAAATTTTCCTTAGTCCCATTTTTAAACATATGTTTTGGTTTTTAATCCATTTGTCAAAGTAAAGAATTTAACATAAAAACTGGAACATGCAGCAGAAGCTTGCACTTTCTACATAAGCAGATATATTTGCTCTATTTTGTGTTATACTGAGCAGTATGGCTCAGGAATGTCTCAAAAGCAGACCTTAAGGCACTGTGAGGGGTTTTTAATGGATTGAGCTTGCCTCTCTATGACCTTCAAAAGCAAACAAGACCACCAGCAACATGACTGATAACTTCTCTGTTGTCATTTTTTTAAGCCTGACCCTGCTGTGAGGGGGTAGGTGTCAGACCAGCTGATAGACAGCAGGTTGAAGCAACACCTTCTTTTCTGTTCCTGTAAATCTCTCACAATTGGTGATAGAATTCACAGTGAAAAGACAGAGGATGAGTTTTTGTCTGAAAACAGCACTTTCACATGTACATGACAATAGATACGAGGAATCACTCTGTCCAAAGCAAACACCACGATTCAGAAGTTCCCCACAGGAGCTTGAAGAAGCTGACTAATATTAGTGTTTATGTTGCTATGGACACATTACATCATCCTACTAAGTAGACTGATTTTTCAATAGGGTTTTTTTATTATGTCTTTTTTTTTTACTCGTCATTTGTGTTGGCAAAGAGGTGAAGTTCTGAACTACTCTGTGTCACCAACCAACATTATAACCAACCTACAAACAAACCAAGATACTTAACAACCAACCAACAAACTAACTAAGCAACCAACCAACATACTAACTAAACAACCAACCAGCAAATTGACCAAGAAACAAACCAATGAACTGACATAACATACAACCAGCTAACTTACCAATCAATCAAATGATCAAGAAACAAACAAACTGACTGACCAACAAACCCACCAACCAACCAACTTACTAACCAACCAACCAGAAACCAACCAAGCATCTAACCAAACCAACCAACAGACCAAATGACCAACCCAACAAACCAACCAGCTGACAAAAGATTCAACCAAATAACTAATGGCCAACTAACCAACCAACAAACCAGCTGACTGAACAAACAACTAACCAATCAACCAACCAACCAACCAACCAATCAACTAACCAACAAAAAAAAAACTAACTAACCAACCAGTCACTTAAAAATACCTACCAACATCCTACCAGTTAACTGACTAACCATCCAATCAGTCAACTAGCCAATCGACCAACCTACCGAACATATTAACAACCAACCAAGCAATCAACCAAAAACATGCCCAGCCAATCACCAGCTTTACTGACCAACAAGCTGAATAAACAAACAGACCAACCAAACACTACCAGTTGTTTGTTTACAAGCTCAAAAGTTAATGGCCACGGGGCCATGAGGAGAGACCCTCGTCAGTCGGGTAATGACGGGGCGTTTAAAGGTGCTCCATCACAAGAGTCATTCTCTAAAGCAACACATTGAAGAGGTTCCTCAAGCTAAATGAATCTTAAAATACGATTCTGTGGTCAAAGGAAGTTTCCAATATCTGCTCAGTTTGTTGCAACTTGTGTATCCAGTTTGTTGGAGTTCATGTGAATTTTTTTTTAATGTAAACATGTTTTCTTCAACAATTATTTTACAGGTGTTCCCAGAGAGACAGAGAAGGAGAAGGAGCTGGCTGATTTTGATATCTTTGACGACCCTGAGAGCCCGTTCTCCACTTTTAACTTCCAGTATACGAACGAGGCCTTCACCAGACTCCATGACTTGATGGAGTTTAACACCCTGAACAATCTGGAGGTAGGAATAAGATATGCATGATGGCTGTGAACAAAAACCAAAAAAAACCTTTAGTGATGCAATTTGTGATTTAAAAAAAACAGTGGAAATGTATTGTGTTTTTTGAAAAAATGAGAAATATTTGTTTATTACTCACATCTTTACCACATAGTCTAACATTTTTGCATTGTCATGTCAGCACACAAACATCAGTTTGTTGTGTAACATCGAAAATTTCAGATACCAAAAGCCCATCTAAGACCAGATGGTGCAAGTCAGTACAAGAGTTTATAAGGCGTGTCACAGTGAGAGGTCAGATTGACTTTCTCTTTATGTGAGTCACTTCCCTGCTGAGTAACTGCTGAAATATGATGCAATGCTTTTGATCTCACCGGAAGGTCAGCTTATCCCAGTGGGATTATAATGTTCATGAAGATATCTTCCCTAAATCCATACGCAGCAACACTAATGGGTGGATAACCCCAAAGAAACCTGGTGTCATGTTTTGAAAATAGTAGAAATCTGCCCGGCAACACCAGCAATTGGTGAATTATCCAGCATTACTCAGACAGAACAGAAGGGAAACAATCAAAATGGTCCCGGTTTTATGATTAAAGCTTCTGCCAGATGAAAAAAATGGACAAATGTAGTTTAAAAAGGAAAAAACCGAGTGGAGAAAACTTGAAAATATAAAAGAAAGAAAACAGGTACAATTTTGAAACCAACTATTGTATGAAACAGACACAGGTCAGAATAAAAAAATCAAACAGTGCGTAAATAAGACCAAAAATAACCTACCAGGTATAAATCTTAGGAAGACTACTGGTAAAACTTTGTGGAAGGCTATTAAACTACTCCATATTTAATCAATCAATCAATCCAATTTTATTTATATAGCGCCAATTCACAACAGTCGCCATCCCAAGACGCTTTTCAAAGAAAAAAAGCAGGTCAGGACCATGCTCATTGTTTGATGAATTATCAAGACCCATATTTAAGGAAACAAGTTCAAAGCTGGGTCCATTACAATTATTTTACTGTCAGTTATACCATTAGAAAGTCAGTTCAGTATAATTTAGTCATATTATTGCCATTTTTGCCTTTTTTATTAAACAAGACAGCTGAAGAGGGACAGGAAATGTAGGGAGGTGAGAGTCGGGGAAAGAAGGTGTTGCAGCATATGGTGATGACTGAGAATCAAACCACTGCAATAAAAGACAGTGGTTAGGGGGGGGTTTGAATGCTTGGCCACTGGTGTCCTAATATGAAAGACCAAGTAATAGCTGATCTTCACACAGCAATGATTTATATTAGTTGGTTCAGGCCTGTACAAACTCACAACATATACTGTATACATATATATACGTTTCAAACAGGCAAATAGTGACATATGAATAGGTAATCTATACACATTTCCTTTCAACTCTCACTCCTGTGTTTGTGTCCTTTAGGTGATCAAAGAGGCCATCAAGGACTGCATCGTGCAGCGGAAGGAGAACCCCATGTGCCGCCCTCCCCCCTTCTCCCTCATGGAGATCCCCAAAAAGAAGTTTCTAAAAAGAGAGTCTCGAGCGAAACCCTGGAGCAACAGTAGTTAAATCTCAGTTTGGATAAAGAAAACTTTTGGATTTTTGTAGAGTGAAGCGTTTGGAAAATGTTGACCTGTTTTCTGTAAACTTTGAATCAGACCTTTTGAATTTGTGAAGAACCTTGACGTTTACAGGTTGAAGCATTCATAAACAGCTCAGGAAGGCTTCTTATCAGGGAGAACTGGTGAAATGTGTTTCCAACAAACAGCGAACTCTCCCCTGCCTGCTGTGATGTTAAAACGACCACTGACTTAACGCTGCGGTGTGATTTTTACAGCTTAAAATCTGACTTTTTCATAAACTTGAGGTGATTTTTTACAATCTTTCCTTTTCCTTTTGAAAATTTTAGGAAATCTTAAAAGTCTTATGTCTCAGCCGTGAAGAAAAGTCCACTGTTTCCTGTTACTTTTATAGTGTGATATCTCAAATGTGGTTGCAACGCTGCATGTGCATCTGTCCTATGACTCTCTATGCATATGTGCTGTTTCTACAGAATACCTTCAGCTGTCGGAGGCCTCACCTGTATCGTACTTGTTTGTTAGCTGAACTCTTTCTATATTTAGTGTGCTTTTTCACAGCATGCAAATCAGTGTGTTTGTGTTTTTTACTTCCCCGGATGGCTCGTCTAAACATGTAATCCTGTTTAAAAACACAGAAGAGGAGCTGGTTACCCTTGGTTTTGTTTGATGGCAACTCCTAAACACGCTGAGTGCACCCCTTCTAGATACCTCAAACATCTCAATGTTGCTCACCCACCTACAGGGAGGGAGTGCTCCCTGCTCCACTGTAGGGCGTGTCTCTTATTTAAGCCTCCATTTTGGAAAAACACAACTTGATGCCATAGAAACGGCCCTACTTCTTCCCGCCGTCTCTCCGTCTCTCACCATTAAGATAAAGGTGTGTTTATTTTCCTGACCGTGTTGTTTCAGGCTGCCTTAAGATATCTGCAAAGTTTGTTTGTCAAAAGGCCATTTCCTTTACTAACAATCCCACGGACTCCTTGAACGCCCCTGCACAGTGAAGTAGGGCCTCCGTCAGAGCGAGGAGAGGACGGGCGGTGTGGTGGGTGCTACCACTAGACCCACTTCTATCTGAAAACGGCGTCTCTCTGCAGCGCTCAGTGGAATTTTACACACTACACCTACACCTGCAGCTGTAGAGGCCTGGAATCTGACACACTACACCTATACCTGCAGGGGCCGAAGGCTGCACACAGAGCGGTGGAATTTTACACCGAAGCATTTATATACAGACCCCTATATGCTCGACTATCACCTAAGGAAGACACTGAGCAGAAAAGAGGGTCCTGCAGTCTTGCTGCAGACACTCAAACCTTTGCAGCCTGCCTTTACCTTACTATTTTTTTTTAGCACATTGTATGTGTGACTTTTTGCATGATTAAATGTCCTGTTACACTTTTTTGTTGTTGCTAAAAGAGAAAATTTGGTTTGCTTTGTTTGACTTGCCTCCACTCTCATATCTCTCTGTTACATAAAGAAAGCCAAAGACGGGGCATCGTGTTCATGGCTGCAGTAGTCAGTGTTTTGCAGACTTTTGTAACTAAATGCTCTTTTAAATTCTAGGATTTCAGTCTTTTTTAATGATTAAATACTTTCTTGAACAAGAAGACAAATTGGCTTCTTATTTAGTGCCTTGTAACAAGAAATTAAACTTGTGTCAAACTGTGTTAGAGCTCCTGTGGTGAGTTTTAAGATGGTTGTATAACAGACTGAAATTGTCTAAATGCCTTTATATGAGCTATAAAATCAAACAAAACCATCAGCAACAATTTGGTGTAGCAATCTTTAATGGTTGTAACCAACACTGCAGGGTAGGTGTCAAAAAAAAAAGTAACAGGTGGTCTCTATCAGCATTTTTGACTGAAAGATTCACAGTGAGGGACCACAGTGTGAGATTATTCATTAGAAAACTCCCTTTATATAAACAGAGCAAAATCAGAAAATAAGTAACGAACAGTGCTTTGTCCACCAGGGGCGCCAAATCAACACAATCTGAAAGTTACCTACATAAGCTTTAAAACAGGTTTACCATAAGCTCATTAACAAAATAAACAGCTGCCATGAAAGTTGTACGTTTCATGAAACCCTGGCTGGTGGTGTGCACTCAAACCTGCTTAAAAAAAAGAGCTCTGCTACTTATCTAAACTAAAGATGATGTTAACTGATTACCTAAGTTAACCTTGTGGTTAGTTATGAAACGGTTGCAGTTTGGCTGCATTGAGTCACCTCAGCCGGTTCTCGGATTTTGCACAAGATCATGATCTGGTCCTGTGAATCTTGTATCATTGTGGACTTCTGGTTTTAAAACTGATAAGAACTGGTGCTCATGAGCTGAAGACACACGCCAGACTAGCTGCTCAGTTTGGCTGTAGGCTGTTGTGTAAATGAAAGGTATATGAGAGTGGTGACAGGCTTTTTTTCTATGTCAGATTTTCATGCATATAACCTTAAACATTGACTTCATTGTAAGTTCTGTTTGCTATCTAGTTTTCTTCCAAGGATTGGGTTTCTTAAAAGACTTGTAGCAGTTCTAGTTTTCAATATTTTTGTGCTCTGTTACATTTTATGACCCTACAATGTTTACAAATGTGTCTGATGCTAAATGGTCAGTTTTAAGGAACCAAGAAATGTACAAAATAATCCTGTGATCACGAACTGTTCGTTTTATAACTGGCAAAACATGAAATACATAATGTTTATGTGCATCCTAAAAGGGCGATAATAAAAAAAGAATTGACCCTGTGTGAAACGTTATCTGTCAAAATATATCTCACACACCCTTCCTTTACGGCTCAGACCCTCCCTGAAATAACACATCAACTGAGGGAAAAGTGCAGGGTCACAGATCTGTTTCCTTTACATATAGGGAGCAGGATTTGACTGTGTTTATATTCCTCACAGCGTGCAGATAAGAGTTGAATATTTTAGTGTATGTTGGACGGTAAAGCCAGGCAGAGATATGAAACAGGCGTGTCTCCCAAGCTGCCTGACTAGACTTAAGTTGTATCACAGGATTTGTTTTACCTGAGGTGATGCTATTTCACAACCTCCATAAATGCAAACCTGCAAACCTTACAACACAGCTCATTAAATGCCTGTCTGAGGGGGAGTTGGAAAAAGACACAGGCATAAGTCTGTACAGATAACCAGAAGTTAGACACGATATGATGTAACAACCCCAATCAGACCAAAACTCGATCAACCCAAAGAATAAAAAACAGCATAGGTTGGGAAATGGTGAATTATCAAAGCTGTTTTAAATGTTTTAAGCACAGTGACAAATAAACAGCAGTAATACTAAGTTCAAAAACAGTCCAAAAATTGATTTTGTCATGGCTCCTGCTTCTCATAAGGCAAACATGAATATTTAAAAGTATGAAGATGTAGATTCAAGATTATCTCCAAACTGGTGCATCTGATTTGTCCGCTGGTTGAATACAAAAGCATGTATGTTTCTAATTTGTCAATGCTCTGGTTGTGACATGAGGAAGGGGACCCACTCCTCTGTAGATAACAAGGTTTATTCTAAGTAGAAAATAATGATACTCCGTTGATTAAACACTTATTTAAAGCTCCTTTGAGAGACTTTTAACCTATGTCAATTTTGGCAACCCCTGTGGACAAAGCTGCTTAGCTAGCACCTACCCCCGCACATCACTTTTAGGCCTTAAAAGTTACAATATAATAACTGTCAGTCTTGCTTTTGGGTATCATAAAGAGACTTAAGTATGAAATTTAGTCTGTTTCATAAATGTTAAAAAACTCCTGACAGGAGCTTTAAGCCAACAAAGTAATGATTTATGGATTAATACTGCTAATAACTACACGCTGTGCCTTTAAATTAAACAAGAGAGTTACATTAAGAAGTATTTAACCCTTTAATGCCTTTTGTATCATATTTAATACATACTATTATATACTTCTATCAAATCTATACGATCAACAAATTACTAAAAAACACCTGAATACAGTCCAAAAAATGATAAAAATCTCTTCTTGTAGTTTATTAGTTTCCAAAAACATCTAATGTATCAAACAAGATAAATAAATTTATTTGTTAAATTTTAAGGACATTTTGATTTTTTTGATTTTAAGTAGTAAGTGAAATAAACATTTCAGCTCCAAAAAAAAATTGAATTTTCTGGCTTTAATTTGTGGTGTCAGGCATTAAAGGGCTACCACTTAAAAAATTAACTGTAAAGACATCTTTGACTATTCATAAACCACATTAAAAGCACATTTGATTCTTTGTTTGAAAACAGAGATATGAAAATTGGACATCTAAGATTGAAATATTTGAGACATTGTGCTAAAAATCAATCCAACCTCGCCTCACCATTAAACAGGAGTTTAGCTCAAACCTGTGATTTGTTACTCTGTCAGTCTAAAAGACAAACGTGTGCATTAAGGATAAAATAAATATTAAAAGCTGAGGATATTTTCCTTCAGCTCCAAGTGAAACTACTTTCATCTCCATAAAAAGGAAACCACCCACAGTTTCTCTCTGCCTGCAGACCTGCTCCAACGCAGCTCACACTAATTCATTACATTCCCCAATTAAATCACCATCCAAGAGCAATATTCCCCTCATCCGAAACTACTAATTAAGTACTTAGGATGCTTTGCTTTGCTGTTAGTGCTTTTCTCTGACACGGAAGCACCTGGCCTGCTGCCCAGCTGAGGTATTCACACACACACAAATCTCCTCAGGGTCTCGTCCCCTCCTTGGCGTTGTCAATCAGTCAGTCTGTCCCTCTCGCTGTAAATAGAGAACACAGAGGTAAACAGACTCCATATTGAAATTTTCCAAGGCTCCTTAATTTGCACATTCACGTGAGGGTCATGTATGTGCCTGCATCCTCGCCTTTTGATGTGCTGAGTCATTCGCATAGCACAGACGGGTTGGGGCGCCCCACAAAGCCCGCAATGAGGATCACTCATGACCGATGCACGCAAGGGCTGTGTGTGTGTTTGTGTGTGTGTGTGTGTGTATGTGTGGGTGTGTGGCAGAGAGAGAGAGAGAGAGAGTGAAGGAGTGGAATAAAATAGAGAGAGAAAGCAAGGAAATAGTCTCATGTGGGAGTGCCTTCAGGAAGCCGAGGAGTGTGTGAGCAGCATGTCTGTGTGTGTGTGTGTGTGTGTGTGTGTGTGTGTGTGTGTACGGTGGGTTTCAACAAGGCCCCATCCGTTACACAATCACCAAATCCTGCTATTCCTGGCTGTGTTATCCAGCATCATTCGTACCTACGCAAATCCAGTCGAGTGAGCAACACTTTCTCGCTCCTCTGTATCAGCCTTCCTGGGTCGGACATGTTTGAGGTGTGTGTGTTGGAGAGGATTGTGGATTACATTAGCTTGTGTTTTCCTTTCTCCTCTCCTGGGGCAAATGTCCAGCTGCCTAGACAGAGCAGACGAGGAAATTGAAGATTCCAGTTAAAAAAGAAATGAAAAAAAATCAAAGAAACATACAGCGGTGTGTCCAGCTGTCGCAACTTCCCAGAAAAGGCCTGTGTCAGCTGTGAGTGAGTTTTTACTTGCCAGGGTCCTTTGTGCTTTATGTAACCCAGCAGCAGAGGCCAGAGCCCTGCCAGATTTGAAAATGAACCCACCGGAGTTTGAGGGCGAGGAGCTTGGAGGCCCAAAAAGGTTCCACTCCATTTGTCTTGTGGCTTGACAAGAGGGTATGTTGGTTTGTGTTTATTCCAACCTGTCCCATGAGGTAAAATGGAGATAAGTGTGTGAACAGTTCATGATGGAAAGTGTGTTTTTACTTCCCGCTAATAGAAGAATGGACTTTTCTCGTGACGCAGGCTGGAAACTTCCGACGTTGCAGAGCTAACGTGGTGGTCTTCCCATTACTGACCCAGTCAAAATAAATACTTGTGCCACAGCTGTGAAAGTTCAGCAGCCACAGACAAAGTGATTCACCACACACACACATGCATCCTGATAGTCATGTTATCGTCTGTTTAAATTCCAGCAGATTAAACTCTGATAAAACAGAGTAATCCCTGAATCACCTGCATGAGGTCCTATCAGACCAAGTGTTCCTGCAAACATAGAGAAAGGGAGAATAATGCAGAAGCGTCACACTCTTACATGAGCATAGAATTGCGTGTCTGTCAT
This sequence comes from Xyrichtys novacula, assembly GCA_962446985.1. Classification (NCBI taxonomy): domain Eukaryota; kingdom Metazoa; phylum Chordata; class Actinopteri; order Labriformes; family Labridae; genus Xyrichtys; species Xyrichtys novacula. The sequence continues at coordinate 29,492,199 of OY660870.1, forward strand.
AGAACTCCTATCACTTTTTCCACTTGAAGATTTCAACATATGAGGGTCTGAATCAAGGCTTTCATCACCAAACACAAGTTTTTTCTGTGTAACTACAAACTTTCAAATTAGTCAAGTAAAAGTCCAACAAAAGTGTCTGACATTGCTGCAAAAAAGGATCTAGTTTATAAACAGAGTGCTGATAAAAATATGTTGACACTAAGTCCATTTTAAATGCATTTCATGATTATGTTGCAATTTTGTTTTTTAAATGCAAAAAAGTTTTATCGACTGTTTTGTGTTTCTGCAATATATTTTTGGAGACTTCATTAAAGCTCCTGTGGGAGATTTTTTTATGTAAACGAAACAGGCTAGAATCAATGTTTAAATGACTTAATTATGACTTCCTTTTTATGTTACACAAAAGTAAATAAAATTTTAAGAAACTGATGATTTTTCTTTTGCAGTTTTTAATGCCTGAAATCACAAAAAGAGGGATGGAGACCACAGGAGCTTTAAGTTGATATGGTGAATGTGTCATGATCATGAAATGCATGAAGTCATGTAGGTTGTATCATTCCTGCTCATTACTCACCATGAACAAATAATTAAGTCACTATGACCTATTCAGTGAGTTAGCCATTGCTATATCATATGTCATGGAACCACATGAGCTGTTATACAAGTTTATCCTCCTGCCAAGTATTTGTTCGGCCTTACTGATTAAATATAAACCCTCATATTTTTTTGAATGTTCATGATTTTTTTACACAACTAACAATACGACAAACACGGCTAGTCTCGAGTTTTATATGAATGAAGGGAGTGAGGTCATTTAAACTGCTTGGTTATTTGTTATATACTCACCATTTTGTGTAATCTTTATTATTATTGATATTGTCATGTATTGTTTTTATGGTAAAGCACAATGAGGTGATTTTCATATAAAAGGTGCTCCACAAATTACTTTGTTTGTTTTCATTTGTAATGTTAAAGAAGAGTAGAAATATGGCAGGTAATGATGCAACTATTGATATTATTGATTGATAATTGATATTAAAACATTAAAAAATGCTCATGCACTGGCTTTTGAACTGCCAAAGAGATTAAGTAAAAATGTGGTCATCAAACAAAGTTTTTTGTCCCGCCCAGACAGTTTGTGAAGCAAATGTGACCTCAGATTACTTTAACGGTTTTATCCTGAAAGTGAACTCATTATTTAAAGTCATTTATTGATACCTAATTGAGAGTAACAAAAAATAATAAAAATAAAGATAAAAGCTACATTAATTCATACATTTAATAACCATGACTCATTTCTTCAGTATCAGACTACTTGGGTATGAAATTTGAACCTTTATTGTGAAAAAAAAAAACCACTTTTGTTTCCTACTTCCTTTCTTAAGTACATCCTCATGAACCATTTTTTTGAGTAATATGTGACATGATTAAGCGTTGTTCTGGGAAGTTAGTGGTAATATTATTTTGAACTAGCATCAAGCCCAAAGGAAGCACAGCTAAAGTTGGCACTAAATCTATTTAGTCATGGCCTTTGTCAGACTTTCAGGACTTTTTAATTCTAAAATAGGAAGAAGTTTAAACAATCATGACAACTTTTAATTTTTATGATCTGACAACTATTTATGAAAATTTTAAAACCGAAAACTTTCTGATAAGAGTAAATAAGATTGTGTTTTTACATTTCACCTGCCTGTGTAGTTGCACTAAAAACTCTGAAATGACGCTTTGACCGTAATTTGTGTGGAACTTGAATGAAAGCTATAACTCGGTGATTGAGTTAAAATAGACGAATCATATTTCATAAATTTATTAGATTTGATTTGATTTGAAATTCTTTAATGTCCCCTAAGGGCAATTTGGTTTGCAACAGAAGATAAAACACACACGATTCTCACATCACAGAAATAAAGCATACAGCAGAAATAATATAAATTTATGCTATTTATAAATTATTCATTCATTCTAATCTAACTAATCACACTCTGCTGTATCTGTGTATACATATTTTATCCAACTATTCATTAAATAACTGTACATACTCCTACTCGTACTCCTAAATATCTTACTGTTTATATTCTTCACTCACCCACTGTTTAATAGCATTTTCTCTATTTCACAACTGCACTAATCAGTATACTGTATATATATAGATTATGTACATAATTAGATTTTTATTTTTTGTTGTAAAGCCTATTCAGACCTGCAGTAACCAACACAGTGTATATATTTTTATCATATTTATTGCACACATATATTTAGTATATTCAGTTCATACTTGCACTGCCCATATGTACCTTGCACTCTACAACCTTGCACTTCTGGTTGGATCATTGTTCCTGTACTTGAAGTGTGTTCAATGACAATAAAGTTTAATCTAATCTAATCCAATCTAATTAATAAACTATCTGTTTACCATTTATAAATGGTCTATTTAGCATTTATAAATTATGGTTATTGTAAAGTGTTACCCAGCTTATTTTTATTTGCGATACCGACCCAACATATCAAAGAAAAGGTTATCATGATACGATAAATTAACACTGAGAATAAGATTAATTTTCTGCGTTCACAAACAATGGTTGCATTTTTAATGTGTGGGCGCCCTCTAGCGGCTAACAACGGGAAGAAGGTAATATTACATGCAGTTTCAATTCTGTCCACCAGGCGGCGACATCTTGTTCCGGAAAGCACAAACTAAACAGAGAGGAAAGGGGAGGAAATCAGGAAGCTGCCCGACTGTGACAGCTAGCTATATCAAAGGAAGTCACTGTCGGAAAAAAGGCCGGGTTGGGCTTCAGCTTTTTGGCATTTCTGCTGCGATTAACACACCCAAAACCTTTACCTTTAACATGTCGAAAAACACGGTTTCCGCCCGCTTCAGGCGAGTGGACGTGGACGAGTACGACGAGAACAAATTTGTGGACGAGGAGGACGGAGGAGAAAACCAGCTGGGTCCTGACGAGGCAGAGGTGGACTCTCTGATCAGGCAATATCCTTTCTTCATGATTAGCTCATATGTGTGCTAGCAGGCTTTATTTCCCGCTCATGAAAAAAACAAAGTCGAGTACAATGTTATTCTGATTTATCTGCATTATTCTGTTCTGTGCTGTTTGCTGCAGATATGTCTGCATGAATGGGCGTTTTGCAAGTAGGCCAGTTACTGTCCAGACTTGCCTGGCAGTCACATTCCTGGGATTTCTGCTCCCAGGGTGAAATAGCAGTGTATGAAAATGAACTGCAAGCTCTCCTGTTTGTGTTTAGGCACATTTTTACAATTTCTTAACCGTGCTGAAAATAAATCTAACCTTATTTTGCATCGTAAGTGAGCTAAGTACGATCAGTGCTGCAGAAGCATGGTTTAAGAAGCTGATACCACTGTCATAGTTGTTCCCTCTCAATATCATGACTTTCTTAAAAGGTGTCTTTTGTGCTTGATGTGTTTCTTTAAGTCTAAATCCAGTTGAGTCTTTGGTTTCAGTTCAATAGTCCTTATAAGGCTTGAAAGAGCTCCACTTCCTCATTGAAGACAGTCACCTCCCACATTTATCAAACTCAAGGAGAATTAAAGGGTAAGTCCTCGTTTTTACACCCTGACTGCAAAAATGTGCAACTATTAAAACAAAAGAAAAAAGCAGTTTCCACTTTAAAAGTAGAAAGAAATGCATAGAAGTGACAAAATAACTTTGCACTTCAACAATTATTACTGTAATATAAGAACCAGGACTGAGGTCTTGTCTGCCATCACTAACATTTAAGTTGATGGACAAAATAAAAGTTCTTCCACAATAAATGCAGCAGAAAATCAGGAAGCAACAGTGAACCAGACAAAGTCAAAAATAGCAAAGAAACAGAAGCAAAAAAAGACATCAGCACAAATGTTTAATGGTCTGCAGATTATGACTCCCGTAGAGGAAATGGGATGTTTTGGTGAGTTACTGCCCAGCCTGAGTTCAGCAGTCTGACAGCTTGTTGAGCACAGCACTTTGTAGCTCTGAGCAAGTTTATTTTAAACTTTGGGCAGAACGAGGATTATGTTGAGCAGACATCCTCTGAGACTGTTCTAGGTTTGGAGATGGACTAGTGACAGACGAGAGCAGTAACAACAACAACAACAATAACAACAACAGCTCATACAGAGTTAGAGTTACAGTGCCAACAGATCTGATTTTAGCATTTATAATAATGACGTTAATAATAGTGGTAGGAATGATAAATCTATTTAAAGCAGCTGTAGTCAAGCTGATCTGATTATGATCACAATAATAACAATAACAATAATGAGACTGATGTTAATCGTTGTCACCGACCGTCAGCAGCGATGATCCAGAGAAACTTACATGACAAGAGAGCTCAGGCAATAACTGACCTGAAGCACACGTGAAAATCATTTCAGACCACTCTTTCAGGTTTGCTAATGCTTATGCTTGTATAAAATGAAGACTGTATTATGCAATGAGGCCGACACTCGCCTGAGGTTACAAATCATGAACTGGAACGTTCTCTTATGTAAGAGCTGTCAGCAGTTTAGGATTTGATTCTACACATCAGGTTTGAAAGCTGTTTGATTTCACTGTGGGGTTGAGCTTGTAAAATGGCTCGAGGTGTCTCCCTGCTGGTTTGTTTTGCACCCTTAACCCTCTCTGCACAGGAAACCTTGTTGAAGCTTTACATGCAGTCCTGAAGAACCCTCCAATCAACACAAAGAACCAGAACGTGAAGGTGGGTCTGCTCTCCTTTGCCTGCGGATGGATTGAATGTTTGTCATATTTTATCAGTTTGTTGAGCCTGATATCAGAACATGCAGAAGGAGATTTGGTTCAGGATTCATGAGTGTGGAAACAGAATATTAAGTTGGTAAATTGAGCTTTGCAGCATCTCTCACATGCCTCCTCTTCTTCCTCTCTCAGGAGCGTGCTGAAGGTTTGGTGCTGAAGGTGCTCAGCGCCTTTAAGAGCAGCGACATCGAGAAAGCGGTGCAGTCCCTGGATAAGAACGGCGTGGACCTGCTGATGAAATACATCTACAAAGGCTTCGAGAGGCCGTCAGAAAACAGCAGCGCCGTCCTGCTGCAGTGGCACGAAAAGGTAAAGAACCACATGACCGTAGATGATATGTTGGTAAAGAGGTAGCCAAAATAAAAATGAACAGTGTGAGCTTTGTAATCTGAGAGCAAATGTGGCCACAAGATGCTACAGTCCTGAATAGAAGAGCTGCCATAGAATCCAGCGTGACCACATTTTCCCTCCTGTGTCTGCAGGCTCTGGCAGCCGGAGGAGTGGGCAGCATTGTCAGGGTACTCACAGCGAGGAAGACGGTTTAAAGGATCAGTTCACCCCACATCACCGGCCGATGCAGGACAACTGCATCAGCACTGAACTGTTCATGTAATTTAAGAGACGGCACAGGAACTGAAAAGGAAAAACTGTATTTTTTTTTAACCCAGTGTGAAAGATCCTGCCGTGTTCATGACCGGACTGTAAAAGGAAATCCAAATCTGGGGCACATTGGGTTAAAAAAAGATTTTTTTTCTTTCTTCCTGTGCGCGATCACAGCCTACTAAATCATATTCCTCAAAGGGTGCTACAGACAACTCTCCACCTCACGTGTCTGTGACCCCCTCCCTGGGTCATTCCTATCCACAGCCTGCACATCAGTGGTTCCCAGCTGAGAGGAAGGCAGTTAAACAATCAGAAAACATCCTTCTGCTACACAGAATTATGTTCATTCATAAGAGAATTAACAGATAACATAGAAACTAAAAAGGAAAAATTCATTCTTTGCAACTTAATTAAAACTCCTGCTGTGGACTCAAAATGGATAATCAAATCATAAAGTTAAAAATGGATTTGGGTTGCTAAAATGATGATAAATGATGACCCAGTGCACACAGCAAAGACGGAGCCACATTTGTCTCCATGCATGTCAATCATGCGGTTATCCCTCTGAAAGCATTAAGTAACCAATCAGAGCTCAACTTCTCTGAACAGTTATTACTAAAGCTTCACTAAAAATAAGAAAAACCACGTTCTGAAATCAAAATTCGACTTGTATTTTGAGTTTAAAGTTTAGTCCATGTCCCATCTGTTTACATGGATGAGGCAGGCTTTGTAAAAAACACAGCAGGGAGAGCTCCGAGTCTTTTGGAAAGCTGTAGTTTTTGTCCATATTTTTTTACACACTCTCTAAAACTACATTAGCAGCCAAAACATGTTGGGATCCACTGCTGTCTACACTTCCACGGGCAAACACAATAGTTATGACCCCCCAGCAATGTGTCCTCCATTCATCACCTCAACAAAACCTCACAACAGAGGCTTTCAGAGTTCATTCTCTGAGGGAAAAACTCGTTCAGTATTTGTTTTCTCTGTAACCTTCGCTGCGGCAGAGACTCTCTGACCCTCTCATGACATCTCCGCGCTCACAGATGGACGGAGGAGACCGGATCTGGAGGCAGGGTTAGAAGTAAGTCGGGGTCGCTGAAATCCATCCATCCTTTCACACTCCCCTGCCCCAGTTAAGGATTATCACCCACGATGCATCTCCACCGCCACTCATATTAATCCCATTCTACTCACATCCACTGTACATCCGACTCACACGTGCACCATCTGCTTCTGCACAGAGCATCGTCGGGAGGCTCTGCTGGTGCTCTTCATACGAGCCGCATTTCTCTGCACCATCAGGAGAACCACCCTCAGACTGATATCACAGATTATTTTCTTATTTTATATTTAACAGAAAAATAATCTGGGATTAAACGTATGACTCTTGGTTTTGATTATGTTTTATAAAAAAGAAAAAAAGATTTATGCCTCAGTGCTTAATCCCCATCAAATGAAATTAAAAACACCGCTTTAAAGGGTTAGCACACCTAATTTGCAGCAGGGATTAAGATTAAACAATGAAAATGTGTCGTTTTGGAAATGGAGAGGGAACTTTATGTGAGAAAAAAGAGAAATATGATTTGCATGATTCCACTTTTGAGAGTGTTCTCAAACATTTCATACCTGTCTTTTGTACTTATTTTGTGTCTGTTCTGGAAAAATTAACAAAGTTTTTGTATCGAATTTAAGTTCAAAGAAATCCTTAACATGTTTTAACCACCATGACTTTTAACTTCCATCACTTTTGTAACACGAGGAGAAAGCGAGGAGGAAGTTTGATCTGCCTTGTCGGGTGGATTGTGTCTGTTGCCAAATGATTTATTTTGTTTCATGAAAATATTGTACCATACATTTAGGGTTTAGTTCCCCCTGTGTATTAATATGATGATTATTTCACCTTTAAGAGTGTAAAACAAAAATCAAAGTTTAAGCAATGCTGTTTTAAAATTAAGCAACCCGTGTTCCCTCTGTAGACCCTCGCGATGAGAGCAGCGTAAGGTTTTCTTTAATTTCCAGTTAAATATTGAGCGGGAAAATCTCCATTTCTTTACATGTGGATCATAAGTTTCATCAGCTGACATGCAGACATGGATGCCCATGTTTGAACACTGTCGTCATCATCAGTGATGATACATCCAGACATTAGATTCCTCTTTTCTAATGCAGTAACGTCTGGTTCTACACAAAGACACACAAGAAGGAAGGTTCAGTCTCTTCATCTTCTTCCTGTTGTTGATGTATGTCCAGACAGAGATGCTCCTCGAGTTGAGAAGATGAGGGAGCATACCAGACTGATGTACAAACTGCCTTACAAGATATTCCTTTTTTATGTTTGTGCTTTTTTGACAATAAAAAATAAAAGGTATGAATGCTGATCAGAAACTCAAGACTATTGATGGTGTTTTTAATGCGCACACACACACACAGGTAGACAGGTCAGAGTCATTTTTCTTAAATGAGTAAAGAGGCTTAAAAGAGTTCAAGACGTAAAATGAGAAACCCTGAATATATGTCTGAAGTTACAGCTTAATATAAGGTTCATAATTCAGGATGGATTTAAGTCTTAAATGTGCCTTTTATTTTCTTTCAGTTCTATTTTTTTATCAAAACACAACATACAATTATCTAAACTGTGAAATTAAACTTTTTTTTCCACCTTTTTTTTAAGCACCTTTCATACTTGCAGTGTTTTATCTTTATTTCCAGTCCAGGCAAACCCTGACCTGCTCATCCATCCTGCTCATATTTTCACATTAAAAAATAGTATTAACATGATTTAAAAATGCAAGAATTTTTTTCTAGAAAAAAATATCAAACCCATGATTTTTAATGCGAACGCACTTCAGGTGCATCACTGGTTTTCAGTACTTTGAGAAACTGCTCGTCTTTACAGTAACCGTGCAGTAATCCTGTAGCCATTAAGTATGCCATACTAACTCAGTGGATCGTGGTGAAACAATGCAACATTAAGCAGATCTGAATGGACTAAAACAGCAAACCTCCGATGTGCTCGCACAAAGACGACAAACTGAAGTCACTTTAAGACATGAGGATCTCCTGATGTCTGAGAATAATGATCGAACTCAACAGTGGTATGTTGTCTCCTTTCAGTAGCCTTCAGATTTTAGAGGACCCAAAACCTTTAAATCAGGGGTGGGCAATCATGTGCCATGGAGGGCCGAGAGGCTGCAGGTTTTCTTTCCAACCCAAAACTCCACCAGGTGATTTCACTGATTACCTCCAAGCAGAGCGCAGGGACTAATCAGTGAAATCACCTGCTGGAGTTTTGGGTTGGAAAGAAAACCTGCAGCCTCTCGGCCCTCCATGGCACATGATTGCCCACCCCTGATTTAAATCCTGAGATGAAGCTCATTTACATTTGAATTATCTGAACTATAAAAACAGATGATAGTTAAATTTTTAGATTAATGCAATACACTTCATTTACATCAAGACTTAAAGTAAATAAATTTGTCAAGCAGATTTTTTTTTAATATACAGGCACCAAGTGATTACAGTGAAGGATGTCTGACCATGGATGCATGCCCTATCATGATTAACGTCAGCCTGTATTGATTTATAAAATTTTTATTACAAAATGGTTACAATAGTTACAGTATAGCAATACATTATGAGAAAAAAAAAACACATATGTACAAGTCATAAAAATAAAATACATCTTGGTATTGGATGGAGCAGTATGGCACATAGATGATCTCATCAGTGTAATGATCGGATGGAGTTTCTGTCAAATACACCTGTGTGTATTTAAGGCCACTACCTGAGGATGTAGAACACGTGACAGTCAAGTTTTCTATCTCCACAATGAGCACAAAGTCTAAACAAAGGCGGGAAACTGCCTGTGTCTCTCGTTCAAGCACTTTCCAATAAGTTAATAAAAGGTAAAAGTAGATAAAAGGCTAGCTACGATTTCATGAGTAGGGTTGAAGCCTGCTTTCTGAGTCAGAGGTGGAAGCGTCGGCTTTAAGGACGAATTTTTGTAGATCTTATAAATAAATCTTGTTGGTTGGGGGAATAAGTGAAACTTTGATACAGGCTGAGGAGAGGATTCCAGGATTAGAGCCGATAAATAGCCAGTTTATCCAAGTATCCAGTTGCCTTGATTGTTTGCCCTTTGAATATGCTTACTTACATCTCCTGCCCCGCTGTTCGCTGTCTTCTCTCGCACTGAACAGTCTTGTTTTAGTTTTTTATTTTTCACTGAGGCAGCTTTTCCAAAACCACACTTTCACTCCTCATGGACACGATTCATCAGCGCTCCTTCTGTCCTACGTCTCTTAAAGTGCTCTCAATAGGGGTAGGCAGAGACGGCGATGTACACGATGAAGGTGGTCTGGTACTCAATGCCTCCGTCCTCGCTGTAGGAGAGGGCTCGCACCTTCATGCGGTATGTCCGGGGCTCTCGGAGCGCCTGCGTGGTGAAGAGCACTCCCTTCAGATTCTCGTCTCGCAGGGCAAAAGGTAAAGTGATGTCCTCGTCCACCACTAAGAAGGTGGTTCTGGGGTGCATCACTCCGTCCTGCGTGTAGGCCACCAGTCTGATCAGGTCCTGGTTCGCTGCGATGCCGAAGGGGAGAGACAGCAGCTTGTACTCCAGGGCGTACGGGCTCAGTGCGCACTCAAGGTCGTTCGGTGGGCAGTTCTTCAGGCAAAACCTACAACAGAGACATGAAATTTATAAGACACAGAATTCCAGCTATATTTTGCTTTTTTTGGTCAGCACAGCAAATATGTACACATCTTTTTTTCAGGACAACCTTAGCTGTCAGTTTATGGGTGCAAAAATCATGTAAAATGAATGTGACAGTAGATTCAGAACCATTAAAGTCAACCAAAAAACAAAATGGAAATTGATACCAACAATACTTTGTTCAAAAAACACATAAATCTGCAGTGACCGAGCCTTTTCTCACCTGCACATCATTCTGTTAAGTCTTGGCTATCAGGAGAATAAATATTGGGATTGGAACAAACACACAACAGAAACTATTTACATATTTACACTAATTCCTCCAGGCTTTTTTTTTTACTTACTATTTACAGTTGTACAGTTGTTTATATATAGCGACCTTTTTTCTCACAACAATATGATAAATAATCATGTTTTCACTGGTATATCACTGCAGATTTACCATCAAACGTCTTTGATCAAACACCTATTTTTGTGGCTGGATTGTAAACCTTGTGGCAGGTGTAGAAATGCCTGGAAAACCTTGATAGATCGCCAAAAGGGTAAGCTTTTGAACACTTTTTATCCCATAGAGATACACAGCATAGTTCCCGAGAAAATGTAAACAATATCAATGGTGTCACGTGGGAGTTTTAAGTGTTAATAAAACAAATATAAATCGTTGTTCCATATTTCTGTGACGGTTTACCCTGTTGCTGGATCCCTCTGGTAGTTTGGCGGACAGGGCGTGTCTATACACTGGTAACTTCCTCTCATGTTGAAGCACATCCGGTTTGTTCCACACTGGATATTCTGTTCCAGACACTCGTCAATGTCTGTAGGTACAAAAACTCCCTCATTATTAATTTATCACAAACTGTATTAAAGATCAGAAGATGCTCGAGCAAAAGTTTATATAAAACCCATTAGGAAAAGTAATAAGGGTGTTTACTTCTTCCTACTCCTTTTCAAACGTGTATAATTCATTTCTTTTTATTTTCTTCTTTGTATGTAAATGAATTTTTTTCAGTAACCCATTCTTTTTACAGTACATTTATTACCAGGTAATTAACAGGTAATTACCTAGTAACAACATGAAATTATCTGGTAATTACATGATAACTACTAAGTCAATACTGTCTAGCTACCAGGTAGGTAAACTTCCATCATCATACAAATTTGAAGCCGAATTGCTCTGGTATTTCCAGGATTTCCCAAATAGCTTTTGAAAATGGAGATGCACAGAAAACAGAAAAAAAGAAAAACTAGACAGTATTGACTTAGTAGTTATCATGTAATTACCAGATAATTCCATGTTGTTACTAGGTAATTACCTGTTAATTACCTGGTAATAAGTGAACCGTAAAAGAAAGGGTTACAATTTTTTTCTATTATTATTATTTTTTTGCATACAAGTTTGAAATATGTAAAAATAAAATCAAAAAGATAGAGGTGCAGGGAGCTCTCACCTTGACACGTCTTGCCGTTAGTCATGAGGCGGTAACCGGCGGGACAGAGACACCTGTGGCTCCCTGGTGTGTTCAAACACTCGTGCTGGCATGCGTCCCTCACCTCACACTCGTTGATGTCTGTTGGCGAGGCACAAACATGAAGACAAACGCAAAGTGGCGTAGGGGAAATAAGCGATGTACTGAGACACTATTTCAGAAACACTCTTCCATGTTTAAAGCTCGAGCAGCAGCTTCAGTGTTCATCTGCACCCTCTCTCCTTTCATGTCTGCCTATCCTCCATAGTTACCTACGCAGGAGCCACCCTTGGACTCAAACCCCTGCCGACAAACGAGGAAACCCTGCATGCTGGCCTCCCTACGACTCCGGCCCCTGTAGCGCCCCCTTGGGTTGGCTGAGTAGGAGTGGTGGCTTTGAGAGGCCATGTTGTGGTACAGTCGCTGGTAGGAGCTGCTGTCAGGAGAGGACTGTGCCGTCCTGTAGCCGAATGAGTAACTCTCATAGCTGGGCAGACGCTCCAGACCAGCGCAGGACTTGCCATCACCCAGCAGGTGGCGCCCTGGTGGGCAGGTGCATTTGAAGCTGCCGGGTGTGTTGACGCACTGGTGGGCGCAGGGCTGAGGGAGCCGCTCGCACTCATTTATGTCTGCCCTCAACACAAAGACAGACCAGCACCAGGAGAAAGAAAGAGGAGCAGGAGTAACAGAGCAAAGGGTGGATAAAAATGAGGTGGTGCGGGCCGTGAAAACAGAGGAGAGAGACGAGGATGAAGGGGAGGAAAGGGTATATGTCAATTACCCCGCTGTTCAACAATACATTTACACGTCCCTGAGACAGAAATGTATTTTTGAAAAACTATTTGTATGAGACAGTCTCATATCAAATCGAGGAAACGTCTTGATGATAAAACTTTGATGATATTATTGACAGTCAATATCAGGTGTGATATCCCAGTTAATGCCTGATGAATATATTACAAAGACAGACATCAGTTTACGATGTTAAAGATGTCACAAAGTGCAACAGTGAGTGTCGGCCAATAGAAAGCGACTCCAGGAAATAGCCAAATCCAAACATCAGAGGAACTGTTTTCAAAGTCAGAAATGGAGAGAAGTGAAAGGAAACAAGAGACAGACAGAGCTGTGAGGTGCTGGTGCTGGTCTTTCTTACTGCTGTGGTGTCAAAGAGGGATCCATTCACTGTCTATTCCCTTTCCTTTTACCCTACCGTGTCTCTTAAACCTGTCCAGCAGTGGAGGCAAATAAATGTGGCATTAACCTAGCTGCAGATAATCTGAAGCCATGCCGTGAGTCTGTGCAGAAACTTTGCATCAATGTTGAGTTAATCGGCAGTTTTTTTATCGCAGCGTTTCAGAGATGTTAAGAAGCAATGGCAGGACAAAATGTGCATACTGAAATGAAGATGGCAGCGGAATTATTAAAGACTTTAAACACAGCTGGAAGAGAAAAGGGGGGCCAGCGAGCGAGAAGCGAGCGAGTCGATGAAAGGAAGCAAGCGGATGTGAGGGAGGAGCAGCACAAACATTTCTCATTTGCCCGGCAAACTGAATGTTACTGAAAAGATTAAAAACCAAGGAGAGGTATCAGCTGCTTTGTCTCTAATGAAGCATGTTAATGTCATTAAATACTGGACTGAGTTTGTTAATAATATTATTTCCTCATGAGGTTACAAGACAAGGGTTTTACGCACCGAGGCAGGGCCGTCCCACTCCCTGTGACCTGTAGCCCCGCGGACACGTGCAGTGGTAGCTGCCTCTGGTGTTCTCACAGATCTGATTGTATCGACACTGATGAGTGCCGTCCCTGCATTCGTCGATGTCTACAGTGAGACACAAAGGAAATAAAGGAAACCAATGTGAAAAACAAAAGATTTTCCATTAATGGGACCCTGAGAGGTAAATGTTAATCATCAGCACAGCAAAGAAAGTTTATGACATAACTTAGCTAACTTTAAGAAAGGTAAACACAAGTTTAAGTAACAGTGTCAGACAATGCTATACATGGACTTTATCAGAGCTTTACACTGCCATCAAGAGGTTCATTCATTTTCTCACTATTTGCAGGAGAAAACTAAATAGTGATCAGCTTTAACAGCGATGACATGCCGTTAAATGTGGGCTAAAAAAGGATGCCTGGTAACACTTTACAATAACCATCATTTATAAATGGTAAATAGATAGTTTATTAATGTTTAATCATCATTTAAAAACAGCATATAGACCAATTATAAATGGCAAATAGATAGTTTATTACTGTAAGTTAATAGTTACTTAACCATTAACAAGCAATGAAATTATGATTTATAATTTTCATTAATTATTAATGGACTATTTATTAAAGGTTTATATAGGGTTTAAGTGCTGGTTATAAAACATCTAGATTAAAATATGTGTAAGTAGCACTTTACCATCTATAAACATTACTTAGATGGTTATTGTAAAGTTGCAACTGATGTTTGTAATACTTTGTAAATGATTAATAAGTGGTTTATAAACCATCTATTAACATTACTTAGATGGTTATTGTAAAGTTAGGGTTAGGGTTTACAATTTATTAATGGTCTATATGCTATTTATAAATGATGATTAAACATTAATAAATTATCTGCTTGGCATTTATAAATGTTTGTTTTATTTAACAGTTATGGTTATTGTAAAGTGTTACCGGATAGCTTTATGAAGTAGAAAACCACAGAGAGGGGAATCCAGAGTTATCTAGTTCGGCAGTTTTTTTATTTTTTGTCTCTTCTGAAGGCTGCGGATCTAAACAGCCATCAGTGCTCTGCAGGCGGAGAAACTTGCATGTGTTGCATTTGTCAATAATGCTTGTGGCAGCAGTGTAATGTGCTGAAAATGTTTTACAGAGTGCACTTCAGCCAACTTCAATGTTTGGGTTTGTAATTCCTCTAAGTTAACTACATTAGGTGGCTGAGCTGACCCTACATAACATGAACTTTGACAAATGCTTACTGCCTCAGCAGGAAACATGTGAATCCTTACCTACACAAGTCCCATTAGCACCTTTGGTCATACCACTGGGGCACAGGTCGATACATGTGTAACCACCTCGTGTGTTTTTACACTGCTGATCTGATCGACAGACTCGCTGTCTGCACTCGTTTATATCTGCAGTGAGAAAAGAGAGAAAAGAAACGACAATTATTTGTGTCGAGTTCCTGTGACTGTTACAATAAAGCATGTAAACACTGAGAGGTCGCTGTCTCACCTATACAGCGTCTGTTCCTGAGTTGAAAGCCCGGCTCACAGGCACATCTGTAACTCCCTATCGTGTTCAGACAGTGCTGGTTACATGGATTGGACTCTTGGCACTCATTGATATCTGAACAGAAAGGAAACTGACGTCAAATGTCATGCCAGCAACATTTCCATCAAGTCTAAATACAGCCGATAAAGCTTGTTGGCGAACCCGTGCAGCTGAGACCATCAGCCGTTCTCCTGAAGCCCCGCCCACAGCGCATAACACATCTGTATGACCCAATCGTGTTCTCACAGTCCAGTCCTTCATGGCACACGTTACCGCCCAACGAACACTCGTCAATGTCTATGAGGAGAAACAAGAGCTTAATTTCTTCAATGATAAACAGCTGACTGATTTATAACATAAAGCGTGTGTGTGACAAGTACCCTGACACGTCCTGCCGTCAGCTGAGATGGTGAGGCCTCGGGGACAGGAGCAGTAGTAGGTGCCCATAGTGTTGTGGCAGGCGTGAGAGCAGGGGTTTCCCACCTTGCACTCGTTTTCATCTGCAGCACAAAAAACATCACCAGCGATATCACAGCAACAGTTTGAGGCGCAGTTAGTGTGTCTGCTAGTTTTTTAAAGCATCAGGTTCATGACTTTTATGACTGATATTTTGACTGTTCTGCTGATTTCTTATACAAACAACACAACACTAGTTAAGTGACTCACACTTTGTTAGGAATAGTATTATGTGTGTTCAACATTACCTGCACAGTACGGGCCAGCGGACACCAAAGTGAATCCCTGAGGACACTGGTTACTGCGATCTCCTGAAAACCATGTGAGCGTTTCAACATTAAATTTTTGTTACTTTTATCACAAAAAATTCAAAGAAATGAAAAAAAAAAAAAAAACAGAAACCAGAGTTAATCAACTGACTTACAGGATAAACAGGGAATTTTACATTAAGTCACGTTATTTCTTTTTCACGGTCTAATTTCCTATTTCAGAGCAGTGTGGTTTGATTTTCCTCACCCTTGGAGATACTAGCTTGGATGCTGTACTTCAACATCTCCTCCAGGGGGTGGTAGTGAGCGCTGATGGCAGTGGCGCGCAGCATCTCCACCAGGTAGGGCATCTTGCCTTTGGACACGTCGTAGGAGATGGTGTGGTTCCAGGAATAAGGCACACTCTCCCTGTCCACACTGAACATGCGTGTAGACAGAGCATACAGCTGACCTGGGCCGGTCTGGATGTAGTCCTCTGTGTAGTCCTGAGTCCAACACATTTATCATGTGAGGCAATTTGAACTAATGCAACATTTTAATGTTTACTTACAAGAAATCCTGCAAACTTTGGCGGATACTGAATTTGTAGTAAAGCAGCTGAAATCAAGTTAATATCTCTAAATGTGACTCATTGAAAGAGGGGGGCACAGAGCATCTTAGGCTCAAATAAAACTTGGTTCATATTGATATATTTCAGGTTTTATATACAATTCAATCTTTTTTAAATCATAAATCAATTAATGCAACAATCTGCAACAAATCTTTGCATCTCATCTTTATACCTTGATGTTGATGTCAGCCTGTGATGGCAGCTGCAGGATGTGTCCGTTTACTACAATGTCCAGCAGCAACGCTCCATCTGAGTCCAGGCCTCTGGCGATGTGGGTCATCCTCAGTATCTCACCTAAGAGGGATCAATATTTCTGTGTTTTTATACAGCCTGCAAGAAACATATTCGAACCATAGTTACTCTGCATGTCAGAGGCACACAGAGACAGTCCATTCTTACCTGTGGCGAACTCCACCTGTGTCTCTCGCCTGAAGATACCATCTGTCAGTGTGTAACCATTGACTGCCTCTCCTACTTCTTGAGCAGTGGTCCAGTAGACGGGGTTCAGGATTGAGATGAGCTTTCTCATCGCAGGACCTTTAAATCAGGCAGAAAAGGGGAATAATTCATTCGTCAGTATATTCATACAACCAAACTGTGCCAGCTGAACTAAGGCAGAGGAAAAAATAACACATAAAAATAAAAACAGCTGTTTGACAGCTTACCTAAAGTTCTTGGTATATTCGTGATAGTAGCTTTGATGATTCTGCCGTCTGACTCACTATCTGTGATAGTGGCGTTTAAGATGGCGATGCCAAACTCAATATCATTGATATTCCCAATGATGCTTCCTCGAGCCCTCTGAGGCCCACCTGGAAAATAGACGGCATGAAAAAAAAAATTCAACAACCATGCACTTAATCGCACATTTAATCATTTAATTAAAAAAAAAACATACCGGGGCAGGCCTGAGTGTTACACCTGGATAGCTGGGAGGAGTCTCCAGGACATGGCCGACCACTGTTGCTGGGAGACGGATTATTACAGAGACGGACACGTGACCTCTCTCCTCCACCGCAGGAAGCAGAGCAGTCTCCCCATGGTTGCCACGAACCCCAATTACCATCAACTGTAGTGATATAATCCCCAAAAATTTATAAAAAAAAAACACATGCAAACAAAGAAATTAGAAGAACACAGACAGACAGACTAGGCTGCTTCTAGCTCATTCAGAACAAAACTCTAAAATTCATTTCTTCATTTCATTTCTCCTCACTGCTGGAGTCCCCCAAGGCTCTTTCTTAGGGCCTTCTCTATTTATCATCTTTCTACTTCCTATTAGCTAAATCTTACATAAATTTCAGTCCATATCCATTACTATGTGAGCTCCACCTCCTCCCTTCACACCACCTCTATAAAAAAATGTTTTTACTATCATTATTGATGCCATCAGTACATATTGTGTAAATAAAGACACCTTCCAAATATAAAAACCATTAAAATACATGGATATGTGAACACTGCGATCTCAGACAGTCTCAAGCATGCTTACTCACCAGGACAGTTCTCTGTGCTGCATCTCTGTATCTGAGTATCTGCTCCTGCACATGCTCTCCCACCGTTGGCAGGTCTCGGGTTGTCGCAGGTCCTGTAGCGTCTCATCTGTCCTCCGTTACATGTCTTGCTGCAGCTGCCCCAGCTGCTCCATGGACCCCAGTTACCGTTAACTACAACACACAAAGTGAGTTTGTTAAAGACACCTTACAGGAACCTAAAAGTACACATGATTTTACACACAGATATGAAGATAAACAATTTTTCTTAAACATACGGCTAACCTGTGATAGTACATAAGTTAAACAGACTTACTGGGGCATGGGTCACTGTTACAGAAGTCAATGTGCACATCGTTGCCTTCACACTGCCTGCCTCCATGCTGAGGGGCGGGGCTAGCACAGAGGCGTGTTCTCTGTCTGGTCCCGCCTCCACAAGACACACTGCAAGCTCCCCAGCTCACCCACGAAGACCACTTCCCATCCACTGGGGGGGGAGAGAAAAGAAGAAGTAGCTCAGTCACATGCACTTTGATATTTTAGATGAAATTATGTTTGTGACTATTCTATTTGAACTAAACTGTACAAGCGTGAATGCTCACCAGGACACGGTCTTTCTTTGCACATTTGTGTTTGGGTGTCTGAACCCTCACACTGCGGCCCATCAAAAGCTGGAGGAGGATTGTTGCACAAGCGAATCCTGGACTTCATACCTTTACCACAGGTCTCACTGCATGAGCTCCAGGGTAGCCAAGACCCCCAGTTACCAGCCACTGCAGGGGTACAAACAGAGAGTTGAGCCAACAGTCACACATTTACCCACATTGGTGGAAAGTTAAATTTGTGACAATCTTTGTTACCCGGACAAGGTCTGACACTGCACATGATGACCTCCACTGCCTTCCCCTCACACGGCCGGCCTCCATGCTGAACTGGAGGGTTACTGCAGGTACGGACCCTGGTTCTGTTCCCCTGACCACAGGTACGAGAACACTCCTCCCACAGAGACCACTCTGACCAGTTCCCATCCACTGGAAGTATGAAAGTATATATTTTCTCTTTATACGTGTACGCCATTTGTACTTCATTTCCTAACACGGAGAGACAAGGTTGATTTCACTCACCTGGACATGGCTTTCCCTGACAACTACGCGTCTCTGTGTTTGATCCTGCGCAGTGGCGCCCTCCATTAGCAGGTCGAGGATTGGTGCACTGTCTCAGCCTCTTCTGAGAGCCAACGCCACAGGAAACACTGCAGGGACCCCACTCTGCCCACTCTGAGAAGCCCCCATGAACTGGAAAATACAGTACAGGTGTATTTGTCAGCTGTTTTTGATTTGATCTTATTCACTGTGGATAATTAATTAACAATAATGAGTACTTTTAATTTGGTAGATTGTAGATAAACAATTTAACTGCATCTCTGGGGTGTTCAAATCAAAGTTGGGTCTCACCTCGTACAGTCAGAGTGACCCTGACTAGCACTGATCCAAGCAAGTTTCTGGCCACACATTCATATTCAGCCGTGTCTTCCTTCTGGGCGCTGCTGATCCGGAGAGAACCATTGGACAGGGTGGAGAAGCGGTCGTTGCCCAGCAGAGGGCGCCCCTGACGTGACCACTCCATCATAGGTGTCGGCTCACCGTCTGCCTGACAGTTGAGCAGGACTGTAGTCCCGGCATCAACAACGGTCTCTACCGGCTCGACTACGATTGTGGGTGCACCTGAAAAAAGGAAGCTGAACTTTAAACGTGACCTTCCTGATTTCAATCAACACAAGGTTTCAGTATAAATACATCTCAGCCATAACAGTTTTTGTTTTGTTTACCTAGAAAATACGGCAAAGTGAGTTTAGAAGGACTGACAAAGAGACGATAGAAACTCACGCTGAAGAGTAAGTGTGACGCTCCTTTCTACAACCCCAGCGTCGTTTGTTGCCACACACATGTAGCTGCCTGCATCTTCACTCTGTAAAGAAATGAATCAAAAGAGTTTATAATTATGGTCAAAAAAGGAGCATTTCTACAAGCATTACACACAAGAGACCATTACATGAAGTGTTTTCGTACCACAGTGCCATAGATGGCGAGAGAGCCGTTGTCCAGCTGGCGGATGCGGTTGTTGATCTGAATGTTTATTCCATTTTTGCTCCACATGATGGTGGGTAAGGGGTCGCCTCGGACCTCGCAGTTCAGGATGGCGTTACCACCCAGGGGCTCGATACGATTGGAGTGAGGGTCTCCATCAATGATAGGAGGCTCTGGAGAAAGGCAGTGACCATAAATCTTCCCAGTTAGTATGCATAACCTGGATCCAAACATTTCATTAACGGCTCATAAAACACTATAACACATGAAATTAATCTATAAAAACATTTCAAAGTACATTTGAATCTGCATGAATTTAAATTATGATGTTTTTACGTGTAAAATATATCAAAGAAATGTAAAATATAGGTAAACCAAGTGAGATATTAATAGAAACAGAAATTAAACATGAAGTTGAGGAGAAAGGTTTTATCAGGTGTTACCTTTGACATAGACAAAGCCCAATGACTTGATGGTTCCGACGCTGTTTTCTCCCACACAGGTGTACGTACCAGAGTCATCTTTGCTCACTCTTTCTATCACCAGCTCACTGTGGCCGTTCATATGATCGTAGTGTACTATGAAAAATGACAAAGGTCATAGGTTTAAAAAGGTCATATTCACATTTGTCTGATGGATTTTACAGTGCATCAAATCGCTGTGTGATGCAGCTGTGTACCTGGGATGATGTTGTTGTTAAATGCCCATGTGATTTTTGGAGGGGGGATACCACTGACACCACAGGTCAGCAGGAGGCGCTCTCCCTTGTTGAGAGCCACGTCTCCGAGCAGCTCGGTGAAGATAGGGTGAGTGTGAACAGAAAGGGACACTGTGTGACTGTCCTGTCCCACAGCGTTAGTGGCTACACAGGTGTAAATGCCGGCATCTTCAGACTGGTGCAGAAAAAAGACACAAAGAAGAGGAGATTAGCAGGCTCCACATCGCAGGACTTAAAACCTACAACATCTGGACAGAAGCACTAAGACTAAATTCAGTACAAAGATATTTCCCTGTTTCTCTTACTTGGGCACTGTCAATCACCAGCTCTCCAGAGGGCAGGATTGTGAACTCCCCTGTGCCTTCAGTGAGAGGTGTACCATCTTTCTCCCAGGACAGACTGGGCTGAGGAACCCCCTCTGCCACACATACCAGCTGAGCCTGACTGTTCTCCACCACTGACACCTCCGGCTCTCCACCCCGAATTGAAGGTGGGACTGCAAAGGAAGAGTTTCCCGTGAAATATACAGTCCCCTAATACCATGTATCAACAACGAGGCTTATTTTCTGGATTTGTTTTCATCAAAAATACACTGTATAGTACATGTGATTGAGAGTCTTACTGTGAACAGTGAGGCTCATCTCAAGGCTGACAGTTCCCGCCACGTTTGCAGCAGTGCAGGTATATCGCCCAGTGTCACTCGGCTGGATGAACGCGATCTGCAGGGATCCTGAACTGAGAACCCGCTGGCGTACAGATTCCCTAAGTGGCTGCCCATCTTTGTACCATGAGACAGACGGGGGAGGGGAGCCGTCCGCTTGGCACTGAAGCGTTACGGAGGAGTCCACGGGTGCCACGTAAGTTTGAGTCTCTGAGGTGATTACTGGAGGGACTGCGAGAAAAAGGCAAATAGAAATATCACTCCCATCAAACAGTGTAAGAAAAAGGAGGACATGAATATAATCCAATGTGGGCTTCAAGACATTTACCACTGCCAAAGACTTGATAAATATGATTTAGTGAATGACGTTTGTATGAATGCACTAGAGTGTCGAGTGTGTGCCTTACCTTGTACCCTGAGTTTTGTCTTTCCTAGTGCAGTCCCTGCAGGGTTTTGAGCCACACATATGTATGTTCCTGAGTCTGACACGGAGGTCTTAGAGATCTGGAGACTTCCGTTAGGCAGCACTGTGAAAATTCCACCTGGTACCGTACAGGAGAGACAATGTTATGACCAATTACTTTCAGCTGTGAACATACAGATACGGTCAGGATTTACTACCTGTGGTGGGTATATTGATGCCCTCCTTCTGCCAGGTGATGGTAGGTCTTGGTGAGCCTGTGGCCCTGCAGGGCAGAATAGTGGGGTTATTCAGGATCACATCCAGGATGGACGGATGAGACTGGATCACTGGAAGCTCTGAGGAGAGTGATGGGAAAAACAGAGATGCTCAAGATGAAGGAAAAATATGATCAAGTTAAAAAATAAAAAAACATCCTAGCAGTCGTGTTTATTCCATCTCGGTATACTCTTACCCTGCACTGTGAGCTGTACGTGGCGGTGGGTGGAGCCTGCAGCATTTTTAGCCGTGCATGAGTAACGTCCTGCATGACTGAGCTCTGCTGAGGTGATCTCTATCGGACCTAAAGAGAAAAACCATCACACAAAATAAATATTAATATGCTCTTTGTATATCCATTACTTAGGACAATCCTTGTTTCATCAGTGTATGAAGAGAGGAGATGATAATAAGAGATATTTGTTTGATTTTAGTGTTTTTAGAGGCAATTTAAAAACTTGGATGTTCTTTGCATGTATTTTTTCTCACCTGTTGGCAGAATGTTGTAACCCTTCCCCTCTTTGGAAAGCTTCCTGCCGTCTTTGCTCCAGTGGATCGTAGGCTCAGGAACCCCAGATGCAGTACAGCCAATAACCACTGGGGACAGTCTGGTTACAACTAGCTCTGTGGACTCATCTGCTATAGATGGAGGAACTGGAGGGAGAACATTATAACAAAAAAAACAAACAAAAAAACTTTTGTCAGAGATTGATAGAAATAAAATGTCTAAAAGTTTTAATCCCAGCTGATGGTGTCAGTGTCACTCACCATGGACAGTGAGGTTGATGGATCTTGAATCTTCGCCTGCTTCATTAGAGACAACACATTCATACACAGCTGTGTCCTCCACTGTGGGCGCTATCACTACCAGGGAGCCTGATGACAATAACCTGAAAATAAGGAGAATTTTTGTTACAAATAGAGTTGTTTCGTTGTAATTATCAACCCTATAAATATGCAAACTATTCAAAAAAATGATTCCATTTTTGCCCTAAGTGAGGAATTTGTTCTGTCCTTCTGAGAGTTTTTAATCTTGAATAAGAAAACGGAGAGGGAGAAAACCTGGATCAACCTGTACATATTCTGGTTCTGGTCAGTGTTGATGGCGCGACCATTTTTCATCCAGCTGACCGTGGGTTTGGGGATGCCTGTGGCCTCGCAAGACAGAGTGGTCTGAACATTGACTGTGACAGTCACATTAGTGCGGCCATCAGCGATGGAGGGAGGGACTGCAAGAAGACAGAAAAAGAAATAAATGACCTCCTGACTGTTTTTGGGAGGATGGAAACAGTTTCAAAGCATTCACATGTTTTTATATATAAACTACTCACCATATACTTGCAGATCAACTCTTTTGCGCTGTGTCCCTGCTTCATTTGTTGCCATGCACAGGTAGCGACCAGTGTCAGTCACTTGGGCAGAGTGGATGTGTAATGAACCATCCTCTGAAAATGTGTACCTGAGCAAAGATACAGCAATGACAAAACGTGACGAGTTAGGTCTAAAATGTTAAAATACATAAACACTGAGTATGCAGACTTTTAATAACATAAAGCCTCCAAATAAATTACAGATAAGTTGACCATACGTCCTCTTTTACCCGGACATGTCCTCTTTTTTGGGGGGCTGTCCGGCCTTGTCTGGTTTTGTCCGGGGAAGTTTATAAAGTCCTTCAAATGTCTGCGATTTTGTACGGAAGTTTTGAGTTTGTGTCACGTGGACTTACTGAGTTAGAAGCGAGTAAAAGACACTCGATCCAACCCAAAAAACTCTCAAAATTAACTTCTTGTGACTCCGTGACTCCGCCCCCGCGAAGTCGTATCTTCTTTTTGGGGATTTAGAATATGGTCACCCTATCACAGACAACTTTGGATAGATCTCTGTGTGGATAGACCCATAGGAAATGCATGCTCGCTGAACTGTATGTGGACTCACCTGGGGTTATTTCCTGCCAAGACTGCACCATGTTTCCTCCAGGATACGCGTGGTGGTGGCACACCACTTACAATGCACTCCAACACAGCTGGCTTGTTGATGTGCACTGACACTGTTTGGGAGCCTTCTTTGATTGTTGGGGCCACTAAAGAGACGTAACACAGATGGCCAGTTATTGACATATTCATATTTGAAGTCCGTAACCACTTATTTTTTTATTTTAATTTTTGTTATTTATTTTTGCACAAAAGTAGACATAAAATAACTACATATTTAAAACAAAGAAGTACAGCAAACTGTGCAGGAGAGAAAGACGCCTAAAGGACTTATACTGAATCCTCCCCATCAGTACAAGTAAATTAAAACATGCTGAATCTTAAACAATACAACATCAAATAAACTAAATGTCAAAAAAAAAGAAAAATAATAAAACAAAACTGATATCAGCTGGAGAGACTCATTGTCATCTTCTTTAGTTATCTAAGAATATTTAGTTTTCTTTCATCATTCAGTCTTTATTCAGACTGCGCCAGTTCGCCAGAGAAGATCTAGATCATCCTCTTTTTTTTGTATTTCTCCGTTTAATCAGCTATGAATTTAACATATGCTTGTACCATTGACTGCCAGGTTAAACTGCCGCGTCGTCTTGCCAGCGATGTTACTGGCCACACAGGTATACTGAGCTCTGTCACCCAGCTCAGCCATATTGATCTGCAAGTAGCGTCCACCTGACAGGACACGCACACGCGCAGAGGCCTGGATGACAATTAAAAAGTCAGTTGCGAATATATATTCAAAGTAAATTAACAGCATTGAGTGAATTGTTAAAATATGATTTCTGACCTTTAATGGTTGACCGTCTTTGAGCCAGGTCACAGTTGGAGGAGGAACAGCGTCTGACTTGCACTCCAGGGTCACCTGTCTGTTCTGCAGCACTGAAACGTTCTGAGGTGTGCTTTCCCCGGCAATGTTAGGAGGAACTGACCAGAAATAGACTTATTGACATGGACTGTGCAGCAAAATGTGATATCACCTTGTGTTATGTCAATGTATTTGTTATGTTCGCACAAGCATGAGGAAAAATATCTGCGTGACTTACCATGCACTCGCACTAGAAAGTCTTTGTCATCGTCTCCTGCTGGACTGTTAGCTAAACAGCTGTATCTGCCCGTGTCCTCCAACTAAATACGGAAAAATGCAACAAAATTCAAACACAAATAAAGCCTTTGATATGTGAAAAAGAAAATGACATCAATTAAAATTGGAGAAGAAATGGGATTCATTGTAACAGTCCCACGTCACTGACCTGTGCTGATGAGGCCCGGAGCACCTCCCCGCCACGAAGGAGGCGGAGGCTATCTGTCTGCGGGAGTGGGCGCCCATCTTTCAGCCAAGTCAAGGAGGGCGCAGGGATACCAGAGGCCTCACACTGAAGTTCCAGGACATTATTGACCACAACAGACACCTCTGTCGGCACACCTGAGCCCTCGATGCGTGGAGGATCTAACAAAGAAAACAAAACCCAGTTAAACGTTATTTTCTCATCCATAAATCGACAAGTGAAGCTGCAGAATGAGTGTCATAATCCGCTTTCACTCACCCAGGACCTTCAGGTTAAAATGACGGCTAGCTTGACCCGCAGTATTGTTAGCACTGCAGGTGTACCGCCCTGTGTCATTGACCTGAGCCTGGATAATCTGCAGAGTTGTGTTCAGGTTAAGGAATTTGAGGTGGGGGTCAGTAATTAGAGCCACCCCTTCTTTGAGCCAGGTCATAGTGGGTGTGGGAGTCCCATCAGCAATACACTGCAGAGAGGCTAAGTGTCCTCTGACCACAGTCACGTCCTCTGTGCTCCCTGCTCCATCCAGACCAGGAGGGACTGAGAGACACAAACATCCCAGCTGTTTAGTTCGATTTAAATGACTTAATTTCTCTGGTTTGATTGATTGCTGGATGTTTTTAAACTTACCGTGCACCTGCAGGTTGTAATGTTTGTTGTCCACTCCCGCTCTGTTTGATGCAACGCAGGTGTAGGTGCCGCTGTCTGACACCTGAGTGCGGGTAATCCTGATGGATGCAAATGCACGGAAAATCATTATTCTGTTATTCTTACCAACTATCCAGCTCAGTTTGATAACAAAAATGTTTCTGGAGAACATATCATAGCAAAACACCTTCTTTCACTTTCATACCCCTAAATGTTTGCAGAGTGTAGAAACTGACATGACATAGCAAGATTTAGACTTTTAAATGCATTTTACATCTATGTTAATCTAATAACTTTCTAAAAGCAGAAGAACCTGCAGAAGTTAAAAAAGTTTTCTACAACACAAATGCTCAAATAACTCTAAAACTATACATGCAAAACAAACTTTAATTTGTTTTAAAGTTAAAAAAACACTACAACATATCTCTTTTTTTCCCTCTTGAGTCCTGTCCACTGACCTACCGGAGCACCTGTCCTGCAGAGAGAAGCCGTATGTGGGAGGACACAGGCAGAGGGAGGCCATTTCTCAGCCAGTTCAGCTGAGGCGGAGGTGAGCCTGTAGCGACACACTCAATGTTGACAGAACTGTCCAGAACTGTAGTTAAGTGCTCGGCTGTCTCACTGCTCTTGCCGTCAATCACAGGAGGAGCTGAAAAAGAGAGTAAAGATAACAGTCAGTAAAGTCTTGAAGAGATCTTTTGGTAATAAGCAAGAACATGTCGTATGAATTTGACAACCCACCATACACATTCAGATTGAATATCCTGTCCTCCTCTCCTGCAGTGTTGGTGGCCACGCAGGTGTACTTTCCACTGTCAGATGTGTGAGCTCCGGTCACTGTGAGCGTACTTTGATCCGGACTGATCCTGAATGCAACATGTTCATCTTTATAATCATAATAACATCATCCACTATCATTTTATTTGTCAAATTATGAATACAAAACATACAAATGTATTTAACATGATAGATATAACCATGATGCAGTGTTTTTTTCTTCTCTTTCAGTAGTTGTAGTGTGCAGTTTTCTAAAAATTTAAGCCTTAGTTTGAACAACCTTGTTAGATTTAATCCTTACAAGTTAACAAAAGCTTATCCATCTTTAAGCCTCTTTTTTTTAAGGGCAATTATTACCTGAGCCCCGTGTTCCTCGTGTTCTTAATGACTTCTCCGTCCTTCAACCACTGGATTGTGGGTGTTGGCGTTCCCTGAACTCTACAAACCAACTGGATGCTTTCATTCAGCAGGACTCCCATTTCACTGGGCAACTCTGATCCAGAGATACTAGGAGGGACTGAGAGAGAATTACCAGCTGTAGCAAAATCCTGAGATTATCTGATGAGACCATAAATCAGCTGATATTTAATTTAGTAAGGGAACATAAAACCATAACACAAACATACTGAGTAAAATTATGCAGGGAAAAAGCACATTCTGCTAGTTTAAGATAAGAAGAATAAACAGTTTTCTGAGGCTGCGTTTGTGCATGTACCTTGTATGGTGAGGTGGTAGCTTTTGCGTGCTTTGCCCTCCACGTTGGAGGCCACACACGTGTATGTGCCACTGTCAGAAAGCTGTGAGCGTGCAATCTGCAGCTTGCTTCCTCCTGAGAAGATGTGCATCTCCAGAGACTCTGAGTTCTCTGCAGATAAAAAGTTAAAAGTTCATATGTTTATATAAACATCTATTTATTTCTATAATATTACTCTCTCTTTCTTGTCCCGGTTGGTCAAATTTCTCAAAAAAAGGTATCTGAAATGAAAGGATGAGATAATAAAACTCTTTGACACAGGTTTACCTATGGGTCTCCCATTCTTTAACCAGGCCAGACTGGGAGGAGGGATTCCAGTGGCATCACAGGCAAAGGTGACAGGGTTACTGATGGTTTCAACAACCCTCTCCTCTGCTGGGCCATCAATGCTGGGAGGAACTAGGAGGATTAGAAAGAGACTCGGATTTTAAGAGTTTTCTTGTAGGTTTTTGAACGTTATTCAAGAAAGACCCCGTTGTTGTTGTTTTGTTTTACCATAGATATTCAAATGGAAGTTCTTGTCTACTTGTCCTGCAACATTTGTGGCTTTGCAAACATACTGTCCAGTATCAGACACCTGAAAGAGAAGAAAATGCTTTAAATAATCAAAAAACACACATCAGACACTGTCCTGATTCGCTGTACCTCTCTAGCCCTTATGTAAGTAAAATCTAGAGACCTGTACTTTTTCTCCTCGACTGAAACTATAACACAAGAAAAAAAAACTGTTTTACCTCTGAGCCTTTAATCTCGAGCAGCCGTCCTTCTGCCAGGATGCGTAGGTTGGCTGATTCTGTCACCATCCTGCCATTTTTGTACCAGGTGATGGTGGGAGGAGGCACAGCATTGGACTCACACTCCAGAGTCACTGATTTCCCAACGAGGACATTCACCACTACAGGGGAGTCACCGCTGCTGTCCCGGATACTTGGAGGGACTAAAAGGGAGCAGAAAGAGACATTTAAAGCCAGTCAGCGATATAAAACCAGAAGCTAAAACTGCAGTAGGGCCTCATGTCACACTCTGTTACCAAAAACAGTCAGGTGGATGTGTTTGTAAGCTTCTCCTGCTGGGTTCATGGCCACACAGCTGTACTTCCCCCCGTCAGATACTTTAGCCTTGAGGATCTGCAGAGTACGACCACCTGAGGGAACAAACGTGCAAGCAGACATCATCATATTCTCTGATTGTCTTTCAATTCAATACAGTTTGCACTTTTTTTTTCCTGCTAACTGTAACCCTGTAGATGATTTTATATTCTGGGTACCTGGCATGATGAGTGCGTTGGTGTTCGGCTGAATGGGGCCCCTTTCATTTAACCAGCTCAGTGTGGGAGGAGGGAAACCAGTGGCTTCACAAGACAGGGACACAAAGTTGTTCACCACGACAGTCATGGTCTCGGGGTTTTGACCGATAATGGTCGGAGGCACTGAAATCAAGAGATAACAAATATTAATTCAACAAAACATGAATTTACCAATCATTGCAAACCTAAGAGTTATTTCCTTATTACTACAGTCGGTTTAGTTTGTCTGTTTACAGTATTTAAGTTCATATAAACATTATTTGGGTTGTTAGCAAAAATAAAGTTTGACTCACCATGAACATTAAGATTAAAGAATTTTTCTGCACTCCCCGCCAAATTGTCCGCCACACACACATATCGTCCTGTGTCCGACACCTGAGCAGTCGACACCTGTTGGATGAGAAAATGCAGATAAATGATTTTAACGAACTCACCAGTGCATTTGTTTATCCTGAAATAGATTTGACTGACTGGCTGCAGAATGAAGACGCTCCAAATAACCGTCTGTGGTTCCTGGTTGTTACCTGAAGCGCTCGCCCATTAGACAGGATCCGATATGGCCCCTCGGACTCGATTGGCTGGCCATCCTTATACCAGGTGATCTTAGGGGCGGGGTTTCCATCCACGTGACACTCCAGCTGTGTGGTTTTGTTGACCAGGACTGTGACCTCATCGGGCAAATCGCTGTCTGTTCCTCGTATGATCGGGGGCACTTTTTCAGGAAAGACACGAGAAACTTTAACATGTGAAGTTGTTTTTTTTCGGATTGATATTTGTAGCTCAAAGAAAAGTGTTTAAACTTACATAAAACCCGAACATCGTACTGGATGGAGTCCTCGCCTGCCTCGTTTACAGCCACACACGTGTACCTGCCGGAGTCTTCAGCCTGGGATCTGGGAATCTGTAACACCCGTCCACCTGAAAATCAAATTTCTTAATACAAACCCAACCTCTGCTTTGCTCTGGCTCTTTCAATCAGTTCTTTCTTTCTGGTTTGTCTCACCTGGCAGGATCAGAACTTTGTCATTGGAGGTCAGCAGCTGTCCGTCCTTGTACCAGGTGAGTGTAGGAGGAGGGACAGCATTGGTCTCACAGTACAGAGAGATGGGGTTGTTGAGGATCACATCACGTACATCCACTCCAAAGCCTGAGGAAGACGTGGTGTCACCAACTCCACCCGGCCTGTTGAAGTTAGGTGGAACTAAAAAGAAATGAGGAAAAATGTCAGCCCTTCTGGTGATCGCTTTATATTTGAGTGTAGTTGGGATGGAAATAGAAATCATGGCTGTAGATTTGTCTTAAAAACTGCTGACATCAACATAATGGGTCTTATCCTAAATGTATTTTCTGTAATATCAGCTATATTTCAAAGTCAGATACCATTACAACAATAAGAAAAACTCTCAGAGCCCATTAGAGGCACAAATGGTCTCTGTTAAGACATCAGCATCAGTCAACCCAGTTCACCTTGTATATTTACATCAAAGTCCTTCTCATCCTCTCCAGCTATATTGGTGGCTACGCAGGTGTAGCGGCCCGTGTCTGACACCTGAGCATGTTTGATCTGGACGATACGGCCGTTGGCTGTTATGGACACGTGGTCATCTGCACGCAGGATCTGTGCAAGGAAAGACATAAATCATAAATTCATCTTCATACGCTTTATGTTAATGATTTCCCATAATTCCAAGGAATAACATCAGCTGTCTACCTGTCCATCCTTGTACCATTGCAGTGCAGGGGTGGGAAAAGCCTGAGCTGCACACTCCAGGGTTAGTGTGCTGTTGATCTTGATCTTTACTTCTTTCGGGGTCAGACCTTCTCCTGGGATATCGTTCTTATTGATCTGAGGAGGAACTGAAGACAAGAGACAGGTTATAGAAGTATTTTTTGGGACAATTAATGTCCTTATTGATCGGACGGCTTAAGAGGGACAGGAAAGAGTGACATGCACTAAGGACTGCAGCCTCTTCAGGTTATATGTTCAATTGACAGATTTATATGTGTCAACAAGTCAGATGACAGTTACTTAAGTATGTTTTAACATTCTTACCATAAACCTTGACCTCATAGTGCTTCAGAGTCTCTCCGGCCTCATTAGTGGCCACACAAGTATATCTCCCAGCATCCTCTTCTTTAGCGTTGAGAATCTGCAGCGTTCTCCCACCTGTGAAAACATGATATTCACTTAATAATTAAAGGACCAAACAAACTGAGCACAATAATTTAATGATTATGATCTCTGACCTGGAAGGACTCGGACGGTGCGGCTGGACTCAAACGGAGTGCCGTCTTTCAGCCAAGTGACGAGAGCAGGAGGGTAAGACTGGACTTCACACACAAGAGAGGTGGGGCTGCTCAGAGTAACCGTCACCTCATCTGCTGAGCCGTCAGGACCTGATCCGGCGATGGTGGGAGTAACTGTCAAAAAAATTAAGGAGAAGAGTGCAATTCAATCAGGTGTTGTTTTACAGAGAGTGACTTAAAATCCTCTTAAACAGATGACTGTGTTGTGTTACCGAGGACATTGAGGTTGTAATGCCGGCTGCGATCTCCTGCGCTGTTCCACGCCAGGCAGCTGTACCTGCCAGTGTCCGCTACTTGAGCCTCAGAAATTTGAAGGAAACGTCCATGAGACAGAACTTGGTGGCGTCTGTCAGGCACCAACAGCTGTCCATCCTTCAGCCATTTTATCTCCGGTACAGGGTTACCTGGAAATGATTGGCAGTGAAGAATAAAGATGAATCTTAAAGAGTTGAATAAACAGACTTTTTATACGTGGGAGTTTGATGTGAGTGCAGAGGAG
Organism: Xyrichtys novacula; assembly: GCA_962446985.1. NCBI lineage: Eukaryota > Metazoa > Chordata > Actinopteri > Labriformes > Labridae > Xyrichtys > Xyrichtys novacula. Next base: position 29,523,565 of record OY660870.1, read on the forward strand.
GGAATATTACCTGAGGCCTCACAGGTGAGGGTAATGTTGTGCTTTTCCTTGACTTTGGTGTCCAACACAGTGCCCTCGTCCACAACACTGGGTGGAACTGTTAAAGAAAAATCAAAATCATATATTCTTTATGATTTCTACCAAATGGAAAGCTCCCTTGGTGAATTTCAGGTATCATCTATTAACAAACACTAACAAAAGTTCACCCTGTGCAACATTATGCAAACCGTGAAAGTACCTGAATATGCCCATTAAATCTTTACCTAAGATGTCGAGGTCAAAGTTCTTCCTTTCCTCTCCAGCAACGTTAGAGACAATACATGTGTACCTCCCAGCATCCTCCACTGCAGCGTGCATCAGACGCAGGCTCCTGCCCCCTGCAGATCAAACAGGCTTTTAATTATCGATAATTCAACTTGATCATAGGATGTTTTCAGCTGCTGTGTCAGGCTCTGTGATGTTAAATCTTTCTTTTTCCCACAGACGCCTACAGGGAAAATCGCCACTCTTTGAAAAGTGGGATCAATTACCAGAAAGACTCTGAGTCAGACACTCCGAGCTCACAGCTGTTCAAACATTTACGAAATAGTTTGCCGAGACTAAAAACGAATGGCATCTCTTTCTGAAAACAATGACGTCCTCACAGAGTTCATGAGAATCTGTGATTTCTGCTGACCCCAGACTACAACCTGATAAACATGTACCTTTCTCACTGACCACAGGAATGCCTCAACCTCTTAATTACTTTGGTCAGAATCTGATTGCTAAATTGACCAAATAACGGACATATTTGGTTTCCAAGTATTTTCAATGATCCTAAAATTGAGCACCAAATGTGAAAAAGTCAAGTACTAAATGGGTCTCCTTGGCAAAACAAAGCGAAGTGTTGTGTTTATTCCTGCTGAGTTATTATGGGAATGTGCTGAACTTTAAGGGCTGGAGTTAGGACAAGTAGCACCTAATAAATCTTGTTAAATGTTCAAAAACATAATTTAAAGCAGTTGCTTCTGTTTGTCTTCTTTCGCAAATCTCTGTCTGTTGGATTTGGCTCCAGATGCAATGATCCTGTTACATCTAATTACTGGTGATGTATTACAACCACTTGGCCTTTGAGACCCGGTGAGGGAAGCAAACTAGCTCGACTCACTTCTCTAAAGGTCTGGACTATCTCACAAAAAAAGAAACTTTGATAACAATGAGACAAAAAATCGATCCTTCGTTATCAGAGGGAGCGCAGAAAGTGAAACAGAAGCTCACCTGAGAGCACTCGCACTGAGCTGGAAGCTTTGATTGGCCGTCCGTCCTTTAGCCAGGTAATAGCCGGGAGAGGAATACCAGAAGCCTCGCAGCTCAAAGCTACAGGGTTCTTCACCACAACACTCACATTTTCAGGCAAGTCGACCTGACCAATTATACTAGGTGGGACTGAATAACAGAGAGAGAAAGGAGGGAAAGAGTCAGAAAGAACATTTTAAACCTTAAGTTTAACCGTATCTCTATAAAAAAAGACAAAAACAAACATTAAATGGTTATTTTTACCATGAACACTGATGTCGTGCTTTCTATCAGCTTGTCCTGCAACATTAACAGCGATGCACGTGTAGCGTCCCGTGTCTGACACCTTAGCGTCTTTAATCTGCAGCAGCCTCCCCTCGTTCAGAACCTTTGCACCGTGCTGGCCTGTGATAGGCCGCCCGTCTTTTAGCCACGTGATTGCTGGTCGAGGCATGCCCTCTGCAGCACACTGTAGGGTCACATCACCTCCTTTAGTCACAGCGATGTCGTCTGTGTCGCCCTCACTGCGGCTGATGGAAGGGCGGACTGAAGTGATAAAAGAGGAGACGCTAACTACTTACAAATTAAATCATTTCATCATTTGTGGCTCCTGAAAGTAAGTATCTAACTTTTTTTGAGATTGCATTTACTATCGTTTTTATTTTTCTTTCAACTTATGCAAGATAGAATAACATCTACTTTTTGCTTCAGATATATATCGGCACACCCACTCACCATAAACCTGCAGACTGAACTCCTTGGATGTAGTGCCTGCAGCACTAGAAGCTGTGCAGGTATAAGAGCCTGTGTCTGTCCTCTCAGCACTGGAGATCTGCAGCTGTCGACCTCCTGACAAAACCCTGAGCCGCTGGTCTGACTTTAACTCTGAACCTTGAACAAACAGAATCACAATGTAGACCAGATTCATTCCATCATAAAACATCACAGTGACATCTTAGTTTTCACATCAGTTGTCACTCTCTAAACTCACACACTGACTACACTTACCATCCTTTCTCCAGGTGAGGCTGGGTGGTGGTATGCCGCTGGACTCACACACTAGAGTGATCAAACTTCCTTCAATCACGGTCAGTGGAGACACCTCCTCTGAGCCTCGGATACTTGGAGAAACTGTAATAATGACAGGACACCAAAAGGGGGCGCTCACATCTCATTCAAGGTATGTTCTTGTGTATTTCACTTAACTTCAACACAAAAGTAAACCGCTTAAATACCTATCTGACATCTACATATGACAGATAAATAAAATGTTAATATAGAGGATCCCAAGACCAATTAATCTTATAATAATACATTTATAAAAGAACATATTATCCCAAATAGTACCATACTGTAGTCATGTGAAACTGGAGGTCAGTCAGGTCAACCAGAGCTAACAAAGGAAACTGGCCAATGTGGTCTTTTAACAAGAGCTGGTTCAACACAAAAACTTTTCTCCGTGGAAAAACAAAAAGAGGATCGAACCATAATTGATTTGAACTCACCCCAGACATTGAGGTTGTAGTTCTTTTCTGTTTTACCAGCAACATTCGTGGCTTCACAGGAATACCTGCCTGAATCCTGCACCTGGGCTCTGTCCACCTACAGACAAAGAGTGAGATATTGCAACAGACACTTTAAACTGCAAACCCAGTTAAGAGTTTATAAGAGTTTTCTTTATTGGATGAGGTGTCTGAGGAGAGAAGGGATTTGCAGGGTGACATTCGTTTTTATGATCTCTGATTCCGGCTTTACCTTGAGCACACTGCCATCAGCCGAGACAGTCAGACCCAGCTTCCTGAAGAGTGGGCGTCCATCTTTGCGCCAGGAGAGAGTAGGTGGAGGGATTGCATCGCTCTGGCAGTGCAGCTCTACAGGACGGCCGAGCATCACTGTAGCGTTCACCTCCTCACCTTTAATGTTAGGCGGCACTGTGGCAGACACAGAGGCAGGATACTAAAACATCTCTTCCATATAAAATCGAACAAGTGCACAAAGGGAGACACTAAATCGTTGCATGATCCTCTGCATTGATTAATCGTTGTGTTAGTCTTAAACTCCTAGTAATTAGTTTCTTTTGCTAACAAAGCTAAAGCCTTTTGAAATACAAAGACTGTCAAATTCAGAGCCCAACATTTGTTTGTCGTAATAACAGTCAGAGAACTTTTATTTCTCGGGGCTTTATGAAATTTCATAACCATGGAAATTACAAACATGCTTTGAGATACAAAATGACTCAGAAGCAGAAATTCCCACAAAAACAAACCAAAACAAAACCTTTTTGTCCTCCTCTGTCAGTCCCAGTAACATCTCAACCATAGATGGGTGTTGCTGGGACTGATCGACTGCATTTCCAAAAGTATAAGTCCGGGCTGGATTTATACTTGGCACAAACAGAGTGGAGGAAATTGTGGGAAATTTCCCTCCACCCTTAGTATGACAGTGTCCATATTCAAACAGCAGAAAAGGCTTTATATATCACATCTATTTTCAGTGACTATTTTTACCAGTTCATCAGATTTTGATGAGATAGCTCTGATATTTTGGTGAATCTGGCCTGTTTTAGAAAATAACTGCTGACCCCTGAATTCCCCTTCATTATGGTTACTGCACAGACAGAGCTGAAGCCACTGGGGAAGGACAGAAACAGGCTCTCCGTTCAGTATTTGGCCAGACACAGGAAGCTGCCGGAGAATGGTAGCAATTACCACAACAAATCTGCCTCTATTTCGCTGGACAAGCTCCTTTTGATCTTTGTGAGGAAACAAACGTCATCGAGATGTTTGTTTCTGCGTGCATATGTTAAAACAGGCATACAGGAACGGACACATGAGTAAGGTATGTAAACTACTTGTCTTTTATTTCCTCAGGGACATTAGCTTTGATTAAAGTTGTACAACAACTAATCCGCCATCAAGCTCAGCTCTGTGGAGGAAACTGACAAGGTTTACTAAAATGCTAAACTCAGTCATATCATCCTCACTCTGCTTGCACATGTTTCGCTCGAGGCCTCTTTCAAATATTGTTACAATTTTACAGCCAATGCTTTGTGCTGAGTCTGGCGCTCTGTTGAGAGCCAAAGTACAGTCAGCCAAAACATTATCCAGTAAAACAAGAAGGGCAACAAGGAAAAGACATTAGAGTCATGGCCAGGAAGACTGCGTCCTACAGAGGAGAGTTTAACCCATCTTTCAACGGCATCTGTCCACAACTCATGCTATAAATTACCTGCTTAACGACTACTATAAGTCTCAAATTCATGGCCATTTCCAAAACTCTTAATAGTTAGACACACTTCTTACCAAAGAAAGTTTAGCTTTTTGCTGTTTACTAAAATGATAACAAAAGTTGAGTCAATAAAAAGGGTCAATTTGCAAAATCTAGTTATTGCTTTGTCTGTAAAATAACAGAAAAGAGTGAAAAAACAGGGAGTAAAGGGAGTGCAGATGTTAAGTCTACATAAGTTTAGGTAAAATATAGCACAAAATCCTTCAATTTCGAAGCCTCCATCAATAATGTTTCTGCTCATGTTGTGTCAAAGTAGACACGCATGATCACATGTCATCAGAGATAGAAATGCAAGCTGACTCTCAGTTCAACTCCTCTGCCTTGTACTCTCAACAGGGTTATTTACTCACCATAAACTTTAAGATCATACTCTCTTTGTTGTTCTCCTCCAGCATTGACAGCCACACAGGTGTATCTGCCTGTATCGCTGACAAGAGCACTTTTCAGAGACAACACTCTGCCACCAGACAACACCTGACAGAAGAAGAGAGAAGGAGAGACTAAAAACACAAAGCAAGGCAAAAAGAAGAAAGACTATGACTCTTCTATACAGTCCTATAATGCTAATCAGCTGAGCTTTCAGCTGACATAGACTGACATTAAGCTCAGCTGATGTACAGTAGACTGAGCTAATCAGGAGGAGAAACATTATGCTCTCTTTTGGAGTACTGTGTAAACACCTGTATGCCATGTGATACACTTGCCACCGGGCTGCCATCTTTGAGCCATGTGAGGCTGGGAGCAGGAACCCCAGTGGCCTCACACTCCAGCCTGGCAGCTTCATTCACCACAACTGTCACTGTGCCACCTCGACTGGAGATGACAGGAGGCACTGCAGGGAGAAATAAACACAGAAAAGACTCATTGTATTATCTAGTCTTAAATATCACTTTAAATGATCTTTGTTCAGTGATACCCACCATACACCTGCAGGCTGTGGGATATTTCAGCAACTCCAGCCAAGTTGACCGCCACACATCTGTACAGGCCGGCATCAGACAGTTGGGCCCGTTCGATCTCCAGCACCTGGCCGCGCTTCAACATCGTCACTCCGGCTGCACTTGTCAACGGTCGGCCATCTTTGTACCACGTTATAGCTGAAGTATAAAGGTCAGTCAGAGAGCTTGACAAAAAACAAAGAGTATCTTAAAAATACAATCAAAAACCATTAGGAGGGATAGAAAAATATGTAATTGAATAATACAACATTGAGTTAAGTTTGGAAAACTTTACAGAGTCAAAACAATTTATTTTCTAATCAACAACTGCTCAACCATCTACTGGGCAAGATATAAGGAAAACATTTCACGATATTACACTCCTGTGCCCCACTATCTAGAGTCTTTAATTATGAATATTAATTATAATATTCGTCTGTCTATTCATGTCAATAAATCTGAAAATTTAGCAGCTCCCCGAAAGGACAGCTTTAAATAGATCTGTTATAATAAATCAGATTGAGCACATTCTCTTGCTTCTAATAAGACAAGATACAGTATAATTTCACCTGTCTTCATCATAAAAAGTTCCTCTATCTACATGAGGTTGAGGATGGCTTCAGTGAAGAAGGAGGGGATGGAAGATTTAATGTTTCGTATTTCCTGGAGGATGTAGGCGGATTACAATTTATAGGGATATTTATTTTCTTGGAAACTGTAAATAAATCTGTGTCTTCTTCCATGCATTTTTCCAGCCGCTGCATTGTCAACAAAGTCAGAGCAAAGTCTGTGAATTACATAATCCGATGGCTTCACATGATACCTGGTTGATATTTCTTTGTTTCATGCGGTGAACTAAAAATCACATGAGCTGATCAGGGTCGTGCTTGGATCTATTTCACCTATCGGACCTCCATGTTTTTGGACACCACATAAAACTCTCAGGAAATATTTCACATGCAGTGAGTTTAGCCTAACGTATACCAGGTTGTATGACTGAAACACCTGCTGTTAAAATAAAGACACATCTGAAGCTAAGAGTCTTGAATCACACTGGAGCGTGACTGCTTATCTGTGATGAACCTGGAAAGCAGTGTGGAGAGATTGGCGCTGCATGCAGAGAGTCATATGAGATCAATTTTCCACTCCTCCATTAACAGGCAAAGATAAAGAAAAGAAGCAGCACGGCCAACTTCAACTCAGCAGCAGTTGGAGCAAACTACACCCTGGAGCCTGTGAGCGAGCGCAGCAGGACTGAAGAGGAAGTTTGTGAGCTGTCTCACCAGGTAACGGGCTGCCTGTGGCCTTGCACTCCAGCTCAGTGGGGAACCCTGTCAGGATGGTCTGGTTGATGATCTCTCCAGAGTTTGGGATACTGGGCGGCTCTGATGGACACAGAGTATTACACACAAGAGCAACAAATTAACACTTGATCTTCTCCTGTCTCCACCCAATCCCTGGATACAAAAAGTGGAGAGAATCATGTGTGGGACAGAAACCAGGAGATGTCTGAGACAATCCACAGGAACATGCACCGGAGAGTTACCATGGACACTGAGCCGAATGTTCTGCTGAGTTTCACCAGCTGCATTCGTGGCCAAACAGGTGTATTTCCCAGAATCCTCTAGTCTTGCCTCTTTGATCTTTAGCAGCCTGCCTGCAGACTCCAGCTGTAACAGACACAAGTACAAACACACACAGGAGAGAGGGAGGTCAGGCTGTAAACTATTCATCATGTTCGGATGATGAGTATATCTACACTACAGGAATCCTCTCAGTCTGAAGGGGACGTTTTTACATGACATATAGCAACAGAGTCACCAGAAACAAAGTATTTCTGGTGACATTAAATGTGTTGTCGTGGCCGAGTGGTTAAGGCGATGGACTAGAAATCCATTGGGGTCTCCCCGCGCAGGTTCGAATCCTGCCGACAACGATGCAGAGCTTTTCTGGCTTTAACACGATGAGATAACAAACCCCACAAACATAAACACACAATTGTTAAAGCATACATCAGAGATAGATTAGGCACGACTTGATCACCATGGTTACGAGTAAAGAGAAAGATTAAAATGTCTGCATTATGTAAGAAACACAACTCTGATTGAGTAAATAAGTGTTGGTGAACCACCCTAAAAGAAGTCAAATACACATTCAAACAATCAGGGTACTAACCTTGAGGTATCCCAGTGTTGTGTCTACAGGTCGGCCATCTTTCAGCCATGTAATACTGGGAGGAGGGATACCACTGGAGATACACTCCAGACTGATGGACTTGTGAAGAACCACTGAACGCTCAGCAGGACCGGTGGTGCGAATGGTTGGAGGCACTGCGAAGGTTAAGAGGGTCAAGTTTGTCCTGAGACACTTTGCAGCAGCAAATTTAGAAAAAGAGAAGTCCCAAAAAAAAGTCCTAAAATATTTACCCAGAGTGGAAGAGTCCCTGAGGCTTGCATACGAATCATAAATTACAAACATCAGAATTAAAACGCTCACAAAGCAGTTCACCGTGTTTGCCGTTTGAATATTTTACCTTGGACGACCACATTGAAGTCCCTCTCATGGTCTCCGGCTTCATTCGTGGCCACACACTGAAAACGAGCCGTGTCAGAGACCTGAGCTCGGGACACGATCAGCCGACGACCGCTAGCTCCCACCCGCAGCCCGTCACCCTGTCTGACTGGTTTTCCATCCTTATACCACCTGGACAATAAAAGTGAATGTGTATGTTTATATGTGTGTGTTTTCATGTCTGCTTATCAAGATCCAAGAGAGGGAGATCTTACGTGATAGCAGGCGCTGGTGTTCCAGTGGCGTGACACTCCAGCTCTAAAGGGCTGTTGATTATTACCGTGCTGTCCGTCACATCCTCAGCTCCATCGATGAAAGGAGGGACTAGAATTAAAGAATATAAATCAACATAAGTCTAAACTTTTTTATGGAATACTTTGATTTATTTGAAATCTATTTGATTTATTATACTTCAGCATGTGCTTTTTATTTCTCCTTTTTCAGATAAAGAAAAGGATGGGAAATAGTTAAAATTAAAATAATATCTTCTGCATGGAGCCTCCTCTCTCTTCTTAAAGTTAATTTTCTGGTGTTAGAGGAGGGGTGTGTGAGTCTTTAAGTCAGACATGCGAGGCCACCATGAATCAGCAGGTGTCTGTTTCCCATGTGGAACGAACACATGGTGTCAATAGCAGCAGCCTCAGCAGCGATCATGAAGGCCAGATCAGGTTTCACATGTGTTGTCGTGGCCGAGTGGTTAAGGCGATGGACTAGAAATCCATTGGGGTCTCCCCGCGCAGGTTCGAATCCTGCCGACAACGGAACAATGTTTTCTGGCTGTCGCACATTTGTCGATGCCTAAGCAACCAGTGTGGCTGTGGTTATTTCAGGGATTAGGTCAACACTAAAGAGGGTACTGCATGTGGTTAGAAGAGTGCTTTGAAAACCATAATGCACCACTGTATACAAACAAGCATGACGACAAATGTATCCTCTAAATGAGTCCCTCTTGAAGCCATGCAGCACACGTCTCTCAGAGAAGTCACTGATTAGTTCAGTCAGCTCAAACTGTATCACTCCATATTCAACAGTGCAGCTTTGGTTTGTTGGGGAGGAAAGAGGAAACTGTATCTGGTTTATCAGCTGACTCTTGGTTTACCACCTGACCCCTATAAGGTTTCTGTTGCTATTCATAATGAAAAACCAAACAAACATCTTTGTGTAAATACTTGGGAGTAGTGACTAACCGACTTTAGCCCTAGAAAGACAACACTGAACTTCTCTGACAAAAACAAAAAATATCCATTTCCTCCAACTGAGCTCCTTTGAGTGGGGACAGTCCTGTCTCCTTTTCTTTTCACCCTCTACACCACAGACTTCCTGATGATTCTGCTGGAGGTGGATGCATCAGGAAGGGCGATGAGACTGAATACAGGACTGTGGTGGGTAACTTTGTCACATGTGAGCAGAACCATCTGCAGCTCAACATAACAAAAAACAAGAAATTGACAGTGGATATGAGAAGGACAAAGGCACCTGTGATCCCTGTTTCCATCCAGTGTGGACAATGTGGAGGACTACAAGTACCTGGGGGTGTACTTGGATAACGAACTGGACTGGTCTAAGAACACTGAAGCTGTCTACAAGAACTTAATGCTGAACTTTTCTTTATGTTCAATGTTCACATATGCAAAAAATGTGACTCAAACCCCTGGACTGATCTGAACAAACCACAATCTAGATGAAAAAGTGAATTCATGTGGAGCTTACGAGCAGTCAGTTTGGATTTAAGAATGAAAAAAATCATGTAGACATGGACTTAGATGTTACATCTTTCTAATATAGTGATGAGCTTTTTTTAATGCATTGTGCATTGATGTGTTGGTTTAGCTTAACAGTAAAACCGTGCACCCCATATATAGAGGCTTTAGCCCTCGAACTAGATGGTTTGGTTATATCAATCAAAAAGCAATCCGATGTAGTTATTCTTACCTAAAACTTTGACGTCGTATTTGACCTCCTTCTCTCCAGCGATGCTCGTGGCCACACAGATGTACCGCCCTGAGTCCGACACCGTGGCCGACATGATTTCTATTTTACTTCCCTGATCGAGAACACGGACGCTTTCGCCGTCACGCACAGGAACTCCATCCTTCAGCCAGGTGAGGGAAGGGGGAGGGTGACCGCCGGCATCACACTCCAGGATAAGAGGCTTACTGAGGACCACTTTCCTCTCAGTTGGACCCTCATCACCCCCTGCAATGGTGGGTGGCACTGAGGGGGAGTAAGGGGAAGTGAAAAAAGAAGTTGTTAAATCTCCGGGCACTCAGTTGAAATCTTCTTACATGACATGTTTCAGGCTTTTATCAGCCAATAACTTGTAAAATTGCGCAGAGCTTGAAGCCACTGGTACCCATTACGTGCACTCAAAGGACCAACGTTTCTTTTTTTATAATTCAATTGTTCGCTGACTATCCACAGCTGTTTGATATTATTGTTGACTGCTGCAATTGTCCTAAGTTAGTGAGGGAGACCAGATGCCTTAAAGCTCTGATTAATGCAATAATAAGCTTCAGAGCTCAGCACATATGTGAGGGATTGCAGATGCAGGGACAATGGATGCTTTGCAGAAGAGATTTCCTCACTTCCCTCGATTTGAAAAGCAGACTTATTGACTGAATGTGTTTTATATCATCTACACTACATATCAAATTAGTGTCCTTCAACTTTTGCTTTGGTTGACATGCAACGTAACAGGAAATAAAATGTCTGTGGATCATCAGCTGTCGACTACTTACAGTAGACGTCCAGTTCAAAGCTCTTCTCCGCGCTGCCGGCCACACTCGTCACCTTACAGGTGTACAGGCCAGAGTCGGACGCCTGCACCCGTGGGATCTTCAGGTAGTGGCCTCTCTCGACATACTGAGCCTGCCGGTTGGACAGGATGGCCTCGCCGTTTCTGTACCAGGTGATAGTGGGACTTGGCACACCGCGGGCCTCACACTCGAGTGAAACAAGGGTATCCAGCAGGGCGGTAACATCTGAGGTTGAGTTACCACCTTTGATAGATGGAGGCACTAAAACAACAACAACAACCCAAAAAAGATCAAACCTACTAAAAAGTTCAATTTGTTGGTATTTGCTGCGTGGTTATGTTTATACAGATATGAGAAAAGCAGGTTTTGCAGATCCTGCCTGACTGTGCAGGGTGTCTGACCATCCAGACTCACCGTAGACATTGAGGTTGAAGTCTTTGGTCTGTTTGCCTGCAGTGTTCATGACACTACACTGATACCGGGCTTTATCTCCAAGACGGGCACTTTTTATCCTTAAAACCTGACCCCTGTTAGACACCTCTAAATTGGGGTCACCAAGAAACACCAGCCTAGAAACAAAAAAATGTCACATATCATAATCAGATTTCATTTACTTTAGACACTTAATACTCCTGTTTTTGGAGACTCTTACTTCCTGTCCTTGTACCACTGGATTGTGGGAAATGGCACTCCTTGCACCTTACACTCCAGACTGATTTCCTGTTTGACGATGGCTGAAATATCTTGAGAGGAGCTTGACCCTTCGATGGTTGGAGGAACTTTTAGCACAGACAGAAAACATCACAGTTTACAAGCTGACTAATCCTGAAAATGAAAGTAAGTTTTCTAACATATCAAGCACCTTAACGAGGATTATAACACCACAAGTCTGCACACAGCTCCCTAACTATAATTCTTAAAGCTTCCATAGACAGCTTCTCACTTCCCTTACTCACCCAGAACATCCACTATGAAGTCTTTTTCAGTGCTGCCAGCGATGTTGATGGCTTTACAGCTGTAGCTGCCTGCGTCTGTTGTGGCGGCTTTTAACAGTCGCAGGGTTTTCCCCAAGTCAAGAATCTGGATGTTGTTACCGGTAACCACCTGTCAATCAGCGTAGATAGACACAACACAACACAACAACAGTCAACAACAGTATGAGGAAATACTGCCTGAAAGCTCCTTCTGCACTACATACAACACATAATAATATCTTTATGAAAAAATAGCCGCCCTCGACTCGAGCAGAATTGAAAGTAAACAGGAACTGAGAGCCAAATACCTATTAAAATGAGAAATCCAATAAAGAGAGCGAGTAACACATGCAGTGTTTACATGCAGCCTTAAAACACTCAGAAAGCAACAGGTCATCACTGTTAAGCGGATTCAAGTTAGAGCTTTCATTTTCCCATCTGTGCTCTACAGGAAAAAAAACACTCACGGTGCCAAGAGAATAAAAAGCCGCCAGCTAGCAGGGATGTTTCTGTGAGTGCAAACCCTCCATTCTTACATCAATTTATCATAATTAGTCTGTCACCACAGCTTTGAGCATGCTGCCACTGTGGCTGGCCTGCCTGGCACATCTGCACACACACACACGGAGAATCCACTGTGGTGTAAGTTCTGTCCTCTTTAATAGAGTAGCCTATGATCAGAGCCAATTAGGTCTTTGTGAGTATTTACATCAATACCTTTAAGTTCACGCTTTTATGTGTGAGAAGTTTTGCTCTTTAGAGGACCATGTAGACTGAAGATGAAGTTTAGATTAGGCAAAGAGACCCTTTACCTCATTTCAGGAATTAAACTGGATTTTCTTTGGTTTGCAAACCCGACTGACATCCATCAGTCTTATTGGACAGGAGATATCTAAACAGCCAATTCAGAGGGATTTCACTTACCGGACTCCCATCCTTGTACCAGGTAATGACAGGAGTTGGACTTCCTGTGACATCGCACACCAAGCTGGTAGAGTGGCTCAGGACCAACGATACGTTCCCTGGGGTTTCACCGTCCCGGAAATCAGGGGGTACTGAGGAGGTAGGACATATAATATTTATCTTGAGATGTAGTTTTACTGGAATCAAAAGGTAAGAAGATAATAAATCAGGTTAACTCACCGTTGACTTTGAGCTGGTACTTCCTCTCAGTGGATCCGGCGTCGTTGGCTGCAGCACAGACATACTCTCCGTTGTCTAGCGGTGACAAAGAGGCCAGAATCAGCAGAGTGCCGTCCTCCAGGATAGACACCCCTGGCTCATTACCAGTCAGCTCCTGGCCATTACGCAACCACCGGATCACAGGCTTGGGAAGACCTGATAATTGAAAAAACAGGCATAAAAAGTCAAGAAAACTGGATCACCCATGAAGCGTGTAAATATATCCTGAAATCCTTCAATAGAAACAGAGGTTAGGTGGATATTTTCCATTACCTTTGGCAGGGCAGGGGAATGCAATACGCTGGTTTGCAACTCTCTCCTGGAGGGGCCTGTTGAAGGGGGGCTCCAGTACCTCGACCACAGGGGGTACTGAGAATGCACAGACACATGATTATTAACTAATCCACATTAATAACACACTGTGAAATAAAGACATGGACTGACACCAACCTTGGACTAAAACTTTGATCCGAGCCTCGTCTCTGCCTGCAATGTTGGTGGCTGTGCAGGTGTAAGTTCCTTCATCCTGTAGTCCCACATTCCTCAATGCCAGGCTGCCGTCAGGTGAAACTGGGTATGACCTACCATCCCTGGTCCAGCTTAGGGTGGGCTCTGGGACCCCTATCACCACACACGGTAGCTCCACCGGGTGACCCACTTGAATCTTCATAACTCTGGGGCCAGCTTGGATACTGGGGGGCACTGCATGACGCATAAAGAAAACAGCCTTCAGTGCACTGTCTTTACTTTGTTTTATCTGCACCAAAATAATATGTGTTCTTCTTACTCACCCAAAACACTCAGCTCAATATATTGCGTTAGGTTGCCGGCAATATTGGAGGCAACGCACACATAAAGTCCTCCGTCTGACACTCTCGTCTCTGAGATTTTCATTGAGCCTGAGGGGAGCTGAGTGTGCCTGAGAGGAACACAGACAACAATCATGTAGGGAGTAAAAAAATGAAACTGTGAATAATAAAGTTAAGTCATTTCTTTTAACAGATAGTAAGTCTTACTAATCCACAATCAGCCATAATTACAGCTCCTGTGGTAGACACTCAGAGGGTGAAATAAATCATGGGAAAAGGGTGATTACTTAGTTATTCCTTTAAAACCACAAACTATACCTCAGGGCTATGAACAGCGCAAAGACAGCACTATGATGAGGCAAGAAAAAGAGGATGTCTTAGTTATTGATGCACCTCTGCTTTGAGGTTAAAGCCAGGGTAATATAATCTGGCCACATGTTTGTTTCATAATCAAAGGAATGTATTATTCTTGGAGTAAAGGCAGAAAACTGTTTCTCTAACGATAATGAAAAACTGCTCCAAATATACTCCCCCATCTGGGAGCTTCTGGCTGTGCACAGTGTTTTGGTTTTGTGTGTGTTTACCTGGGAGAGAAAGGGGAGATGAGCTGCCTCTCCTTCGCCCAGGTAACAGTGGGAGGTGGGACACTGCTGACCTCACAGGGCAATACGGCGTCCTGACCCTCGATGACGGACATTTTCATGGGGTCAGCTGAGCCTCCAGAGCCAGCACTGTTTGATCTTGGACGAACTAGATATACAAACATGGGTAAACACAAGTAGAACAGGGATTTATAATAGATAGATAAAATGTGACCATAAGTAAATAATCATGTGTAAATATACAATTTAAGAGTTAATTATATGAAGAAAAACAAGATCAAAATAAATGGCTGTTATTGTTATTCTTCCCTTCTTCACAGCCACTTTGCTTTTTCAAATTTATTATCATTTTAATTTATTACTTTAAAAAGACTAATTGTAATACATGTTTATAAAATCCAAATTTTACAAATACAACAGTTTGTGTTTCATTTTCTCAGGGTGACTTGTTTATATAGTAGGAGCCAGAGATTCTCGATCGTGAATAAATCTTGGCAGCAGTGATTAAAAACGGATAACCTTAAATACCGGCTCTAAAATTAATACTAATAAATGAAAAAGGATGGAATATTTGCTTATTCTACAATCATCTTCCTTAAGCTTTGTGTATTAACACTGGACACATTAACACCAGTGACGCCATGTAATCTTGAAAAACACAAACATAGCTGAAGTGCTTCATAACTGTCATTGTAGGCACTGAATCGCCTCAATGAAAAGGATGATCTAGCAAAAATAAAAAAAGGTCACAAGCTCCTGCTCTGTGGTGATAAGCATCTTTGTGAAGTCATTTTTGGCCCCACAGTGTCATGATTTATTTTGCAGATTGTCCCCTTCTGCTTTGGGCTGTGTAGTGCAGCAGCAGCAAAAGCAGAAGCAGAAACAGAAGCTGTTTGTGACTGGCAACCAAGCGCTGACTTCATCACTCCTCACTGTTTTATTTTCATATACAGAAATTATGGAGAGATGAGACAATATCTTGAATTTCCCAGTCAGAGCCCGCAGGTGAATGTTGGGGTGGTGGTGGTTGGATTAAAAATTTGAGCAAAGCACCAAAGTATGGCAGCAATGGCAAAAAGCAGAGGCAAAGATCAGAAATACCATACCATATTGTACCAAAAATACCATATTGTGTCATATTGTATGCAACTGCATTGTAAAGTATAGTATCGTGTCGTATCATATCATATATCGTACGGTAAGGTACCCTATTGAATCGTATCATATCATACGGTAAGGTACCCTATTAAATCATATTGTATAATATGGTAAGGTACCCTATTAAATCATATTGTATAATATGGTAAGGTACCCTATTAAATCATATTGTATAATATGGTAAGGTACCCTATCGAATCATATGATATTGTATCGTACCGTATTGTATTGTATTGTATCATATTGTACGGCATTGTATCTTACGGTACCTTATCGTACTGTATCTTAGCCTATCGTAACCAATGTACCGTGTCATATCGTACAGTACCGTATTGTACTGTATTGTATCGTACCATATTGTAATGTATCTTATCCTATTGTAACCTACCATACCATATCAGATGGTACAGTATGGTATCATATCGTACAGTACAGTATAGTATCGTATCGTACAGTACAGTATCGTATCATATCGTACTGTATAGTATTTTGTAGACTGGTATATGGTAGAGTAGGGTATCATTTTGTATCGTAGTGTATCATCTTTTCTCATATCTTACTGCAAGGCCTCTTTTCAGTGATCACAACAATAACAATTAAGTTCTGAAATAAATCTATTACATTTTAACAGAACACATTGCTCTGTTATTTTTCTGCAGCCTTTTACCAGGAGGGAGGTTTACCATAAACAGTGAGTTGAACTTTCTTGGAGGCAGAGCCGGCAGCATTGGTAGCTGTGCAGATGAACTCTCCAGTCTCATTTCCAGAAGGGGAGGAGATGAGGAGGCTGCCATCAGAATCCATGGAGAAAGCCGGACCACCCAAGTACAGAAGCTCTCCACCCTTCAAAACAAATCACAGCAGGGAAAGGGCAGAGGCCAGAGTTGGTTTCATTAACTCAGCTTTATTAACACCCGCTGTTGTACCCAGAAAAAGAGGTGAGATGTGCGGTTTGACCCAGTTAGTGTCCTTGAATTTATGATCTGCTTTTCTTCACTGCTGTTAAATAAAAGGCTGGAAATAAAAACGTTAAGAGTTATAAAATCCAACAAACCATAACTCAAAAAAGGTGATGTCAGAGCATCAGGATTGTGTCATCTCTGGACCGTCCTTATGATCTGGCATGAATAACTTATTTTAATTTGATCAATGCAGTGCAGAACAGCAGTAGAATCAGAGGGAATCTCATCTCAGCAGCTGGTATAAAACTTAGCACGCTTCAGTTTCATGCGTCCCTCAAGTCCTGTTCACTTTAACAGCATCATTTTTTACAACTCTGAGAGCAAAAGATGGAAAAAGACACGAGGACTGTTCACATACGCACACAGGCCAACAGTACACCCTAACACACAACAGGAGGGCACATTATAAGATTTAGTACACTGTAAAGGCAGATAAAAGCACATAGAGGTGATTTTATTGGTAGTTTTTGGCATTGGTATTACTCCACCAGAGTCCATTGATAAAAGTATTCACTGTACGACATAAATACCTTTACCGCTTAAATGCCTCTTCAAATTGGAAAACCCATCAGAGAGTAAATGTGGCCATGGAGAAGCATGACTTTGCTTGCAATAGAGTTTTCATATATACTACACGGCCACAGTAAAATATAACATAAGCAATCTGTGTGTCTGCATCCCCTTTGTACTCAGAAAGTAAATGCTAATTCACACCTTGGCCCAGGTGATGTCAGGGGTAGGTACTCCATCGGCACGACAGGGCAGTGTGATGGGTGTGCCCTCGATTGTGCTGAACACCTGAGGGCCATGCTGAATGGTTGGAATCACTGAAAGAATAAGACAAAGTGAGTTAGTAATAGGTTCATTCAGTCATCAAGCTTTCACAGGTTCTGTTGTCTGAGTTTGAAGTGCCTTGGGGTTTAATGTTTTCTGAGGCATCTGGTATAAACCATGAGCATTACTAAACAAACTACATTCAGGGCAATTATTTTCCCTTCATTGTCGTTCCTTCCTTATTTACAATCTGCTTTGTTTATGTTGTTTTACAGCAACAGCGGGACTCTACTGAAAAGATCAGCCCTGGGAGGTTTGGGGCATTTTTTTGAAGATGAAAAATGTGGTTTAACTTAAAAACAAAATTACACACTGTTTACACAACCAGTGTTGCAGAGTGGTCTTCTATTTATATTTGCTCTCCTTAAGTTTTAATTAAAAGCTTTTTTAATGTAATAGTTCACTGATATGTCTAGTGCTCTGTGTAAAAAGAACTTAAGTTTAAGCACTAAGACAACTTCTGTATTTGTGTAAATCCTGCAAATGATTTTTACATGACTTGGCAGAATCTGCCTTTAGTGTAAATGCAGAACACATTTCCCTCTCTCACTGAGCTCCAAACTCAGCTATCATCTTCTACTGCTCCTGGTTTTAATGCAACCTCAAACATAATCCTATCCATGAGGTTACGGGCCATCTGCAGTGTGAAGGAGATGTTTAAGAGAAGTTACTGAGAAACAGCGATAGGCTGGTGACAATTTAAAACGCAGGGGGGCATTTCATAACTCATAAAACATTAACAATAGTCCTTTTCATTAGAAAGATCATTCACTTTGGGGGTTAAGGTCTATTCACTGCAAAAAGTATACACAAAATCAAGAACCTCAAACTGGCAGCACAACAACAAATGAAGCCATCTTTACAGTTAATAGATCTTAATAATGTAATGTCACCTGCATTAAAATCTGCTTAAAACATAACTCTCAGTGCTTCTGACCGTGGTGCTACCAGATCTTACTAAGACTGATTGTGCTCTATATTTAAAATACATCCAAAAATCCCTTTGAAAAGACAAGATGACTAACTAAAACAGCTGTACAGTCATCAATGACTGTATTTCCCTATATTTTAGCTGATGCATATTCTTTTCTGTTCTCAAAAACTCCACAAGATATGCTATGAGGCATTCTTAAAATTAAATAATGTGTTCTAATTATTTCCTATCAGTTTTGTTTGCATGTGTTTGAAATTTACCATAGACGTAGACAGTGGTGGTATGATTGGTGGCCCCAACAGCGCTTTCAGCCAAACAGGTGTAGTCCCCTGCGTCCTCTAGGCGAACTCTCTCTATGTGCAAACTGCCGTCCCGCCTCACTGTCACGTACTGGTCTGAGATCACCTGAAAGATTTGCATTTATTGGAATCCTGGTTATTTAACTCAGATTGCTTACAAAGGTTTTTAAGTATTTGGGTATTCTCTAAACATGCTCACCAAACCATAGTTGTGCAGCCACTGCCTCTCAGGAAGTGGATTCCCAGCCAGCAGCACACAGGGTAAAGTCATTTGCTGATCTTCGATCACACTGAGCACAGTGGGGCTCAATGCAATCACAGGCGGAGCTGCAGGTGCAATGTTATAGTTATATGATAGATTTCTTTTCAAATCAACAGAAAACAGAAAAAATCCTGTGATGAAGTTTGATTCTGTTGAAAAGGATGATGTGTAGGCAGCAGTGTTTTATTAACACACAAGCATGGTTAAATGTATTTGTGTTTAAGAGCCAACCTAAAGAACAAACCAACAGCTGTAACTTTGCCAGACGGCCAGGGAAGTGTGAAATGCAAAAAACAGGTCAAAGTTTTGAAGTCACCATCATTAAAAAACTGTGGCTTCTTTTATTTCCCCAAATATTTTCAGACCAAAATAACAAACAAATGACTTCTGGTTTACCTCAATGAAGCACATATGAATGTTTGGTTGCCACGGACACATTAACAGCACTGCATTTTCCACAGCTGCATTAAGTATAAACACACCCTTGTCTGCACACGCATATACATCCTTCTATACAAATACACAGACGGAAACACACACATTTTATGACAAGGCTGATGTCATGGGTGGAGGCTGTGATGGACAACAGGGTGTCTTCAAGCGAACTTGACGACCACCCTTACTCACTGGGACCAAAACCTCACAAACACGCACAAATTCACACAGGCGGACACATACAGGCCTTATGCCATCTCCATTACTCTCCAGAAGAAGCGCCTTTGCATGTTCTTCTGTACCGGGTGTGTGCGACTCATGAGGATCAACTGTCAGTGGGGAAACAGGGCAGTGGGGCAGTAATGCATTTCATCTGGGTGGGTCTGCTGTTTCTAACCTTTGGCCCACATATAAGAGCTCGGTGTGTTTGCACTGTAGAGAAAACCGTGAAACAGAAACAGTGGCTAACAAGGGACATGTGTTGAAACACTCCCAGTGAAATGTGCTAATGAACTCGCACTTCTGTGGAGAGGCGAAAAGGGAAACACACAGGCGCACTGACAGATTTTAATACCCAAAGGCACCGTGTTGTTTTAGAAAATGAAACAGACATGGAAAGTAAATATGATCGCTGAGCGGACATAATCAGAAAAGTGCAGGTTCAGCAAAAAAGGGATTCTGTGTATATGTACGAGTGTGTAAGTGTATTGTGCAGTCAAACTGGAACCTCAAGTTGCATCCATTATGATTTTCCTTTGGGAATTCAAAGGCAGATCAGTCAATCAGGATATATATCAGAACAAAGATGCAAAAAATGTAATGACACCTGAGTTTTAGAAATTACTCTGCAAAGATAATAGCATCAGAGAGGAAATGAAATGAAAAGTCCAAAAACTTGTTTCACTCACCCAGTCCAGTCACAGTGATTCTGGCCTCGGCTGAGATCCTACCAAACTGGTTCTGAGCCTCACAGATGTACACTCCGTCATCATCCACCCACAGGTCTGAGTGAAAAGAGTTATATTTATGTATTACCTCCAGCATAGACATGTGTAATATGTAAGCACACGTCTTCCTGAAAAACGTACTTGTGATATGTAGACCTCCTTTGTTTTGTGTCACGGTGCCGTGTGTGCGTGGTGTGCTAAAAATGCGAAGTCCATCCTCTCTCCTCCAGGTGACCTGTGGCACTGGGTGACCCTCAGCAGAGCAGGGCAGGGATATATTAGAGCCGATGTCCAGGGCCACATCTGATGGCTTCTGAATGAACTTGGGTGGGGCTAAAAGAATAATGTTGAGGATGGCAGGTTAAAGAGGTCAACATCCAAAGTTATAATTATTTTTGTTCACAACAAACATTTCATACATCAACACAGTATATTTACGAGGGTATGGAGAAAAGCGCTTTGTTTCAGTTCTAGTAAAATTAAAAGTCGACCCCTTCTACCATCTCTTCCAGTTTTATAGCCCACTACTAGTTTCCTTCAACGGCACTATAAAAGCCTTTCTTTGTCGATTATATACAGGCATCATGCGCTAATTTAAACTGCTTTATATCAGTGCAGATTATTGCTCTCTTAATTCCAACCGTGCTCTTGTTTGGGCTCTCTTTCATAAATTGATCTGTGTTTTTGTAGAGACAGTCTAGTTTCATTCTCACCTCCAACATCAAGATAGATCTTTCCTGATGAGGTTCCAGCAGCATTGACAGCTAGACAGGTATAATCTCCAGCATCGACATCCTGAGTCTCCTTGATTGTCAGCGTACCTCCGAATGTATCCACATCCAAGAAGGACGATGAATGCAGGCGGACATCACCTAAACATTACAAGAAATGCAGCTGTTGAACGAAGCAGCTTAGATCTTTAAAGATATTACCATATGTGTAATGATAAAAAACAACAATATTTGACCCCAAACTGAGCTCTAGACAATTTCTTTAAAGAATGTAAAAATATCTTTTCTGAAACTCCCTCTGCTTTTGAGCTGTTACCTTTGTACCACCAGATCTCCGGCTGTGGGATCCCAGATGCAGAGCAGGCCATCACTGTGGTTTCACCGATGCTAATGAGAATATCACTCAAAGCAACTGTCACCTCAGGGGATTCTGGGCAGAAGAGACAGGTAAAAATGGAAAACACATTAGTCAGCTGCAGAGGGACATTAGAAAAGCAGTTCTAGCTGTGTGTTTATGCATAATGCACCTGCAATGTACATTTAATGTCCATTTTTTCCTTTCCATTCACAAGAGGGTAAATCTCCTGGTTATAAAGCCAACGATGAACTATGTCATGAATATAAATTTTGGATATAAAAGTGGGTTCACATATGAGAAACCAGACTGAAAACATGATCCCCTTCTCTAGTGTATTCACTTCTACATTCTCCTTTAAGATTTGGTTTCAGTTGCTTTTTCTGATGGAGTTTTTGAACATGACATTACACAATTTTTTTGAATAACCCCTCTGTTTAGGGTACAATGACAGTAAAGTGAGGTATACTTTGGGGCGGGGCTTCCTAGGTTTCTCAAGTTGTTACTATGGCAGCCTCTCAACTAGAGTGGATTCATATCGCTTTGTTCCCCAAAAAGTCACTTCAAAATTGCCAACTATTTTTTTCAACTAGTTGAACACTGCATATGTTTCGGACTCACCGATGTAGGTAAGAATGGAAGTCATGGTGTCTGTCCCACCCTGGTTACTGGCGAGGCATCCATACACTCCTCCATCTTTCTTCTCCATGTTTCTGATCACCAGTGTGCCATCAGGAGTCATCCTGTGTCTAAACACACAAAATACAGAAACCAGTTTTTAACAAGTGATCATGACTGGACATTACAAGTCAAGTCATCAACATAGCATTCAATGTTATCCACTTTGAAAACTACTTTTACATTTTATGTTTTTACAAAACAGAGCAACATTAAAGCCTGAAAATCCATGGATGCAGGAAGAGATGAATTCACCTGCTGGATGCCATGATGAACATGTCATTGTGGGTCCAAACTAAACGAGGTGGAGGGTAGCCTCTGGCCGAACATCTGATCCTCACTTCATCTCCTGTTGTGAAGGTTTGATTTCGGGGCTCGACTGAAACTCTGGGCACCTCTAAAGACAAAAAAAGTGGTGAAGAAAATCAATCCATTCTCAGTTATTTACTTGGAGTGTCATGTTAACCAAGTTAAAATAATCCAGAGTCTTTTAACTTCAACAGAAACAAGTTTAAAGTTTTGTCAAAGTTTAAATCAGTTCAAAGTTTTTGAAGGCAAGGAACCTCAAACACAACCCTGTCCGAATGCTGGTGTAGCCTCAAGTTGCAGCAGACCATAAACCTTTATTGTCTCTGTAGCAGGTGGAGTGATGTCTCTCACTAAATCTAATAATGTTTCACAGTATATCACTCACCATCATTTCCTTTTTATTAGTGAAACAGAAGACAATATTGAATCCAGACCCAGAGAGGCTGTGGGATCTCAAAAGATTTTCCAATTGATTCATGATGTGTAACTGAACTCTTCAAGGGCGTGTTTTCTCTGTTCTGTTCCCACCGCTTGAATCATCTCCAGAGTTTTAGACTTGTCCAAAATGTATGAGAAAACACAGTATGAGAGAAAACTGTCTCATAGTTGAATGAAGAGACAGAAAACTTTAAAAGCAGCAAAATTCAAATTTCTATCCACCCAAGATGTTGAAGCGATACTCATTTAGAGAAGTTTATTTTAAGTCATGAGCACACCAGTGTCCAGCCCCCATTTTCGCCTGTTTCCTGACTCTGTATTTTATTTTCTCTTGTGTTGTTTTTTTTTATTCCTATTTGTGTTTTTTATTTGTTGTGTGTGTAATCCAGGAATTTTTCTTAGTCAACTCATCTTGTTTTATTTTGTACGTTTCACCCTCTGTGTCTGGTTTCGTTTAACTTCCTGCCCTCGTGTGTTTCCCTCCTGTTTGATCATCCTCATTAGTTTCACCTGTGTCTTGTGTCATACCAGTGTTTGTTTACTCAGTGTGGATTTAGTTTCTCTGTTTCCCACCTCTGTAAGCTCATAGTCTCTTCCTTGGTGTGTCCTGCATCTGTTCCAGTGATTTCTAGTGATTCCTTGTATGGTGTTTTTGTGGCTCTCCAGAGATTTCTTTATGCTGGATTTTCTGTTGATGGACATTTCATTCTGAACTCTGAGAATGTAAGTTTTGTTTCATTTTCTACTTTTATGTTTATCATATAGTTCTTTTAGCTTACAGACAAAAATGGTTTTCTTTCCAGCAACCTAAAATGTGTTTTTGGTCTGGTGAGAGTAGCCATACATATTCCTGTAGTCACAAGTTGAAAGGTTCACACAGAAGTACAGTAGGTGTGAAGGAATGTGGAGACGTTGTCCTGATGCTTTGACTTCAATCATCAGAACTGTCACATTTTGATGGAAATACGGCGAATTTACCAGATGTCGACTTAGCCTGTGTCCAAATTCAGGGGCCGAAGCTTTTGAAGGTCGCACTTAAAGACTGAGTGCGTCTCATTTCGAGGACTCCTTCAAATGCTGCTGACAAATGTGTCTTCATTTTTCTCGGGCCGTGGAGGAGGCCTCAGGTGCTTGCTCTTTCGCGGTCTTCTTGCTCCCGTGATACTTCGCGTGTGTACTATCGCGACAGCAGCCTGTCAAACCGCTGAGTAACACACCCATAACTATAGTAAATGGTTTGAAATTTGAAATTATCTTGTTCGCAATGATGTGTGTTTTACGTGACAATAGCTACGTTAGCTGGTCCACTGAATAGCTGCCACCTTTAGATTAGCGGCGCAACGTGACGCTATCGTCAAGGCAGTGACGTAAGCACGCAATTCTCTGAAGGTGAGACGTGTGATCCATAGATATATAAACGCTAGATGGCTTACGCACGCTGTTAGCCAATGGAGACAGACGTCCGCGCATGGCGGCCATTTTGCTACGGGACGCTAGCCCACTCATGACATTACAGTCTACGGTGCATGTGCCACTAAAATAACCATAGATTGGTTAATTTTACACCGAATTTCGAACGGTTGGGTTTGTAACAAACCTCAAAGTTTTAGTTATGTTCCTGCAAGAATAACTCTAAACATAGATTTTCATAAGTAAACATTAAGCAGATAGGAAGAGCAATAGCTATAGGCCTACACACACAAGGCAGTTGAATCATTTATATAATCATTCCATGTATGCTTTATTAGTAATATTTCTATTATAGGGATAACTATAATAACAAGTAACAATAACATATATACATATTTATTTTCAATACAAATTTCTGCCTCATGCTGCCATTTTAATATGTCCAAGCATCCCGACTCATAGCCACGTTATTGAGGTCTGTAATAAACAAAACCATTTGTAAATCTGTCAAGATGTACACTTAATTTACATCTGAAGATTCAGCTTGTGGAAATTACAGGCAATAGTTTTGATACAGCCTTGACTTTTACACCTCTTGCTTTCTTGAGCTGGACTTCAGCAGCACCCGAGGCCACATTGTCCTGATTGTAAGACCCTGATAACATCACGTAGAGCCTCCTGCTGTTCTCTCTTCACATGCAACGTCTTACTGACGAGATCACACTTTCCTGAGCCGGGCAGGGACTCCCCTGGTATAAGCAGCAAAGAGTTAAAAAGAGGGGAGGACGCATTCTTCTATCCTGACTCAGCAGCAGCCTGAGTGTGTCAGAAACAGGCCCATCTTCATCACCTCCTTCATCGCCTTCATTCCTCACCTGACTGCATTGCCCCCCACACACGATGTACTCTACAATTATAACAACTTCTTCCCCCTAATCCTCTCAACCTAAATTTCCCATCAGATTACATTCATATTATGCTTTTTAGTTTTGGTAATGCTGTGAAAATACTGCACTTTGAATGAAGCTTTTTGGGTTCTACTTCTTTTGCATGTATTTGTTGGAAAACAACAATAATGCAAGTGCAGTCATACCTCTTTTTTTCTCTTTCTGCTTTTAAAAACACATTTTCTCAATCTTATATCCATTTTGATTTTTAAGTTGCAGAAAATACTAGTTTGCTTTCTCTTAGCCCAGCTGAACCGTAAATTCTGCTTTGCTGACACCTTATTCAATTCCCTCTCCTCTGATAACAAAGCAGTCCAACATATAATGCACATGCTGTGTAGTTTACTGATGAGTAAAAGTAGAGT
This sequence comes from Xyrichtys novacula, assembly GCA_962446985.1. NCBI lineage: Eukaryota > Metazoa > Chordata > Actinopteri > Labriformes > Labridae > Xyrichtys > Xyrichtys novacula. The sequence goes on from OY660870.1 coordinate 29,549,024, forward strand.
TTACATCCAAAATGGTCAGTTAAGTTGCTTTTCCAAATTTTGTTGCCTTGACTCACTTTAAAGTGGGGCAAATAACTAGGATGAGGGCTGACTGGGGGGTATTTAGGAAGCCTTCAGGGCTCACTAACAGCTGTTTCTCAGAGAGATTTAGGTGCAAAGAAACACAAAGAGTAAGACTTTCGTTAAAGAGGAGAAGATTAAAAAAAAAAGAAAGATGTGACAAGATGACATGAAAAAAGACACACAGTTAAAAAGAGAAAACTATCTAGTTCAAGGAGGGAAAGGTTTAGAGACAACTGTGCAACTAATCACTCAGTCAGACAAGCCAAATGACAGAGTTCACCTCCAAACCTGTCTGCAGCACCGGTGTTGAACCTGCATCTTTTCAATCTGTGTCACTGGGGTTTACATTGCTGAGACAGCTCCAAGTTCAAATCAAAGAACCTTTAAAGTTTTCCAAGTTTAGGTCAAGAAAAACAGCCAGCTTAAGGTGAAGTGGAGCAATTTGTTTTTCTTTCTTACTTTAAAATATCAAAATATCTGGCAGAACTCACAGAGAGAGGAATCTAGGCGCAAGTATGCAGCATGTGGCCTTTGAATTAACTTCAAGGACAGTTCGTTTGGTTGTATAACGAAGTAAATATTGGATACTCATTTGGACGGACTAAATTATTCAAGAAATCCTCACTTGCTTCATGTCAGCTCCCTTTAAGACAGGTTTTAACAGCTGTAATACATCGCCATTTCCTGGCCTGGCGCAGGTCGACGCTCTGTGGTTTTGGCCAAATAACTAGATACTCTCCTCCATCTGTACAACAAAGTGTTCCTGATTCAGTGTCACAGAAGTGTTAGGAACAAGACTATGAGAGCTGTCTGTGGATGGAAAACTCAGTGTACTGCAGCCTGGGAGTCAGGCATAAATAATTTTCACACATCATAGAAAGCATTAGAGTGAATTACAGGGAGCTGGGGAGGGGAGAGGAGAGGGCGGGGGCACTTGGAAGAAGATCATGTATTTGTTAAAGAAGCTGTGTGGGCCAAGAGGCTTGTGCTCTGTTCTGTGAAGTCTCATAAACACACACCATTGACTAAATAGAATCAAATTAAAACCTTGTTGCTGCTGATTTTGAACTGATGTGCACGGATAAATGTTTAAACATGTGCAATGACAAAATAAAAACACTCCTCACCTTGCACTGTGAGGTAGATCCGCTCCGCCGTCACCCCTCCTTCGTTAATAGCGATGCACTCATACCAGCCAGCGTGATCTGGGCTTACAGAGAACACCTGCAGCGACAGGTTGGTCAAGACATTCACCCGCGGGTCCAGACGGGCATCATGACCCCCTCTTAGCCAGGTGAGGTTGAAGTTGACGGTGCTGGCAACGTGGCAGGTGAGGACAGCGTGGGAGCCAGGAGACACGGTTACGTTTCCCTCCACCGTGATGGCTGGAGGTGGCTCTGCGGGAGGAGGAGAAAATGTAAAAGACAGCTGCTATAACGTAAGCTTAACAGGAAGAATTTGGGTGTGCCGGCTTTGGCGAGTGTTGGCCTCTTTCTTGCTGCAGATGATGTAGAGACTGACCAGCAGCTCACATTTATGGAGATATATGATGATTGTTTTTTAACCTTGATCTATTCAATTTATATAAAAAGTCCAAAAAAAGGTAAAAAGTTACAAAATTATTTCAACATAGCTTGCCCTCATGCTTCGCTCATCAGTGCTTTTCACTAAGATCGTGCCTTGCAGAACAATAGACCAACACATTCTGGGAGGCTGTCAGGAGGAACATTGATTTACTGTAAAATCCACTTTCTTAGTGGGACCAGTAGCATTTCAGCAATAAACTTTGAGTATTTCTACATTTAGAGGCTTTTCTATTTCACAGCTGACTATGCTAAACACAGAGTACTATGTCAGTTTGGGTCCATCAACCTATCAAAAGGCTGTATCTACAATCAGACGACTTTTAAAACCTGTCACGGTCCAATTGGAGGCCAGGCTGCCTCCTCTCAGCAAAGTTGTGAAGGTTATAAAACTTTTACTAAAATTTAGGCTGTAGGTACAGAAACCTGTATAAGCCTTTTTCTTTACACACTAAACCTACACAGGATTTATAAGACTTGGATATGCAGAAACAATAATGGCATTGGTATCAATAAAATCTTACCAATTCCCATCCTTATAGATAATCTGGGATTATTTCAGTAATTTTACAGTTTTCATACCTTTCTTTTGATGCTTTTTACACTTTAAAGTCCTCAAAAGTTCAAACTATTTGATCTTGGAACATAAGCTGCTCTTTTGCACTTTTGGCTCTGTGCATGTTAAATCAAACTCTGTTTGAATGATACTTTTATTTGTCCTCTACTCGCCCATACTTCACTCAGTCCTCTCCACCATCTGTCTTTTCTTTCACTACCATGTCAATAACAGTCCTTTATGCCTCAGTCTGTCATCAAACTGCGCTTTCAGAGCTAAGCAGGGGAAATGGAGGCGAAACAAAGAGGCAGAAATGGAGAGAGAGAAGCTGAGCGAGGAGAGGAAGCAGTCTTTGGCTCTACCATAAGAGGGATACTGGAGATTTGAGCACAGATCCTTAGGATTAGGATGACATATAGTATTTGGCAGACAAGTGCCTATTGAACGCATATGTGTGTGTTTCTATGTTTACGTAATGCTAGCAGTACCACTAGCCAAGTAACAAAGATGGGATTCTTGGCAGAGGTAAAATATTTTCACCTAATTTTACAAAAGTCAGATGAGGTGAAAGTAGGACAGAGTCTCTCCTGAATCTGGAAACGTACAGTAAAGCACTGACTCACAGTCTTACAGTAAGCAGATCCCTGCCTCCCCATTTTTCTCCTTCCCATTTTACAAAATGTCTCCAAAACCACCTAAACTCTTTTTCTTTGAGCTTCAACTCCTCCTTTTTTTCTTGTAGTTTGTATTGGACATGTGTACCTCAGTTTCAGTGTACACACCTGAACTTTCACAGCTCTGTGTTTTCTTTCAGCCCTCCATGTCTTCTCATCTTACATCATATTCACAGTCTGTTGCTTTACAAACCATGTTCCCTAAAACCCTGATGACATGATGGCTGTGAGGCATGGATTACAACCTCATGCTGGGGTCATATTTTCCATAAAGCTACATGTGATCTGTCATCATGCAGGTTCTCTGCATGGGATCCCCAGCAAGAGATCTCGGATCCTATAAAATACAACCCACTATGACTTGCATATAAATTCCAACTGCATGCTCATGAGTAGTTTGAGTTTGTAAGCATGTGTGTAAACCGATCAAGCATGACTTAAACTTTGTCCACTTTCCGTCTTCTGGCTCATTGCACAAACAGATGGAGGTAATTATTCTGTAAATTAACAGAAACTGCAGCACAACTCAATAGCAAGTTTGGCTGACATGCTGAAACACTGTTAATGCCATTGGTGGTGTATAATGACAGGAGGTTTGCGTGTCAAAATCAGCGTTATATGTGTTACTGTTTTCTCCACTTGAGAACTCTGTAACTTATTTAAGCACAATACCATCACTAAAAATATTAAGATTTCAAAGGGCTTGTTAAAGAAGTAAAATAAGATTAGGGGGAATAAATCATTTGACTCAACAGCAACACAGAAAAGAGGATATTTTTCGCAGTAAATACACAGTAGCTGGTCAGCTGTATTTTGCTCTCTTTCAAGTAACCACAAAGAGTAAAGTCCATGTGCATGAGGGAGGACTTTGTCCTCACAAAACACCAAACAACACGCTTCTATTAAGCTAGCTGCCAGAGAGCCTGGCGCTGCAAACACCAGATGCGGTGCACATTAGCTGTGCAGACCTAAGAGGAGCTACTCCATCCAAACAGCCTTGATTTTAAATCATCACTAGCTCCACAATCTGTTATCCAGGAAGGACTGATTGCAAAGTATGTTGTTGAAGATATTCTTCACATATTACGTGTTAAGTCTGCGGCTTTCATAAAGCTAATAAGCGAAACACCCATGAGAAGAGAAGCAGTGAAGAAGAGTGCTGTAATAAGTTACTTGTGCAAGTCACTTGAGCATTGTTACTGAAAACTACTAACTATTTTTCAGTCATTTTCCCAACTGGTCAATATGGTTTAAATGGATTAAAACAGAGTTATATCACCCCATGATGAAGTCAAATACTCAATGTAAGTGCGCTTACCTGATACGTCCAAAAAGGTGCGAGCTCTTCCTGTCCCAGCACTGCTGATGGCGACACACTCATAGTAGCCTTCATCTTTAAGAGTCACCTGGGGTATTTCCCATGTCGCATTGTCTGACTCACTGGAAATGAAGACGGTGAAACATTTACCTTTTTTTGAATCTAGTCAAATTTGTGAGTGAAATTATGAAATATACCAGTCTTGGGTTTTGCCCTAAAACCTTAAGCGAAGCAGGACGACCACTTAAGTTTATTGATGGCAAGAGGTGAAGCTTGTCAACAGTCAAGACAGGCAACTGCTCGGGCCCCAAGTGAGTCGTGGACCCCAGACAGATGACACTTGGAACCACAGCAGTGGCTTAAAATGTGCAAATCCACAATGACAGTGGGTCACCTCCTTTAGGGGACCGAATCTGACAGCAAGCACTTGCAATTTACTACAACATGCGTCATGTTTATCAGTTTTTCAATAATAATAATGATAATGATCACTGAAAAATGAAGAGGAATTACACATGTGGAAATAAGAAAAGACAAAAGAAAATACAGGAAGAAGTAAAATCACAGTCGGACAGCGGTAAGTCAAGCAGATACTGATGGTTAAATTCAGTAATAAACGAGTCCGTGCTGCAAGTCTAGCCTATCTGGGAGAGACCCTTGATTAACATGACCTCAGCTCGCATTATATAATGTCATTCTTGTTTTGATGTGGAGCGCTGGTTACTTTGGTATAGTGGCTATAACATTTTTTTAGTGTGAATAAAGGATACTCTCAAATATTCAGTGTGTAGAAACTGGAATATTAAGCAGTAAGTGAAGTGATTGGTGCTGTAAACATATGTTGATTAAAAAAGGGTGCAAAATGCTGAGTGGATTTTAAACCCTTTCATGAAATTTGAGAATTTGGTTGCAATGCAAAGGTCTGCATACCTGAAGAGCTGGTCAACCCCAAGGCGCCTGCCATCTCTGCTGAAGCGCAGAGTGAAAGGGATCAGGCTCTCTATCTGGCAGCTGACAGTCCCTCTCTGGAGGTAGTAGCCGTGAGTTGTCGCTGGCATCTGCACCTTTGGGGCGTCTAAAAGGGAGAGAAAGAAAACAGCAATCAAAGCAAAACAATCAAGCTGCCGATCAATCAAACCTCCGTGCAGTCTGTCGGATCTTTGTGGAAACATGGATGAAAACCTGCTTCACTGACCAGGTTTGATACTGGAGAAGGAGACACTGGAGACTCTCTGGAACACAAACCCGTCCAGGTCATATCCTGTCACTCTCAGGAAGAAGGCCTCGTTGGGTGGGATGAACTCTGTGATGTTCCACAGGCCGTACGGCTGGCGGTCAGCGTAGAAGCGGATTGGCAGCGTTTTAATCACTTCTCCCGTGATTGACAGCAACTCTAACCTGTCAGCCCGAGCAGGAGGGGAAAGCCCGGTGGTGTTCAGCAGGATGTGAGTGGGAATACCTGGAAAGGGTTGAAGCATACAGTTTATACTTGGCTTTCCCGAAGCTAAAACATGCTAGTGAATGCAACAGGTGAAAGGAAAAGCAGACGACAGCTGTGGTGGTTTTACTATTCGGTTAGGTTGACCTCACTCACCTTGAACTGGCCTGCTGGAGGTCTTTTTGAAGTCTAGGGTGGGCTTTCTGGAAAACCCCGCTCGAAAGTCAATGGTGCTGAGGCCTGAGATTCGAACTGAGTGTCTCCCTTCACTCGAGGTCTGTATGACAGAAAGGGGACACATAGATTTACGGATGTGTTAGTCTAAAAGTAATAGTCAGGACATGTGTCTTTCTACTTAAATCCTCATGGTACAGTTTTGTGTCAATGTCCATCCAAATAAAACACACACTTTCAGAGCTACAGCTTGATTTCTTAAGCAGTATACTCATATGTTAAATAAAAGCATTTGCCTTCATTTCTTTTTATGAAACCCAAAGCTGACAGTCTGCTGTGTTAAGTTTTATAAAACTCAAGAACACAGACGAGCTGAAGCATCAAAGGAAGCCCCTAAGTAGTGTAAATGACAGACACACACCACTGGTACTGTTGTGTAACATCCTTTTGTGTGCCAGCCAGCCCCACATGTAGAGACAAGCCACTTGAAATTAGTCAAGGCTGAATATCTTACTCTCCACAATCCAGAGATGACCCATTCAGTCTGACATCCATACCTCAATTAAACGAACACAACCACTATAATCCAACAGTAGCTAATGCCTCATCTTGTCTTCATCATGTGGAGGTCTTGTGAAGCTTTGACGGCGCACAGACAGAGTAATTACAATGAAATATAGGTTGGTGAGAGGTGGAAACTCCTCACCTTAGGTTAGACACTTCAGAGGTGTCACAGACATTGACTCACAAGGCAAAGCGAGGCATGCAAACCTAAACTGTCATTTGCAATTGCCTGAAATGACAGAGAACGTGCAGGTTTGCTGCATTTTACAATTACCGAGCCCTACCTGATATAAACTTCAATTCTCTGGGAACAGCCGACTGAACCAAACAGGAGACAGAACACAGACAACAGAGATACAGCAATGAGGTAGCTGCAGGAGTGCCTTTGTTTGCAATCAATAAAAAAACAATACCTGCTGTGGTCATCAGACCTGCCCTCATAGCCTTCACAGAACTATCCTTGGTCTTTAGTTAGTTGTGAATGAGGCCATAATAAGGGGAGAGGTCCCCTAAAGGTCAGGCTGTTACCAAAGGTGAGACAATTACAAGTTAAAGCCTCTTATTTCCTAGTTTCACACCCAACCACACAGATTGACCAGCCCAGGTCTCAGATATACTGTTACCAGAATCAGCTCCTGTGACTGTTCAAAATCATGATCGGATGAAAACGTGCCCTAAAAACTAAAATTCTGTTAAGATTGATAACACTTGAGCTGTTCGTATGCCTTTAAAATGAAAACTCATCCACACTCTGATCATGGGTTAAGAACAATAATGTAACCTAGGGCTGGGTGATAAACCAAAAATTTACGACAATAACCAACGTAATTTTGCCCATGTCAATATATGCGGCGTCAAAAATAATTGGATGTGTGTAGGTAGGCTATGGTCTTATGTCCCTTTAAGACACTGTCCTTCATCGGAAACGTGACTCCACCCCATCCAGTGTGTAACAAAGAGGGAAAGACAGGTGAGGAGATGGAGGACAGTTCAAAAGGTTGTAGCTGCTGTAGCGGCTGAAGTAGACGAAGTTGATGTGGGAGGGGCTGAGCAGCGTGTGGAGTAGTTATGATCCATTTATCGTTATCGAGGTGAACTGCTCAATATATCGTTTGATTTGAGGCCCTAATGTAAACCCTTGTTTGTTTATCAGTAAGATCACAGCAATACATGCATGATGTGAAAAGATAGTATTGGAACAAAAACAGACATGAAGATTCAATCAAACCAAGAGCAGTATACTGTACTAGCAAAAATTAGCACTTTGTATAGTTTTGATGAGTTTAGAACAATGTCATCTATCGACAGAGGAAATTTGGGGCAAAACTGTATAGGAGCAGGGAGTATGAGTGAAGTACGCCCACCTTTTACACACAACATCCAATTAAAGGCAGATTAAAAAGGATCAAATTCCTCTTCAAACACAATCTATGGCCAGGGCCTTACACTGGGGTTTCACGGGCCATTAGCCTTTCTGAAAACCAGCATGGCAGAACAGTGTAAACCCCCTAAACTATTTCTCCACATTTCTGTCAATTGCCCTGGGAAACACGGCTGCACATGAGAGGGGGATATTTTTAGTTTTGCAAGTCTGATAAAGTGCTGAGGGGGAGACTGGACCTGGAAAAGCCAATGTCCAAGAGGAAAAAATTGGCAAAACAAGATGTACTTGGGCTGAAGAGAGAGACTGTGAAAGTGTTCTTCTGAGGAAGAATTAGGGGAGTAAATATCTTAAGAAGAAGATGCACGAGGGAAGCAGACAAGAAGAAGAATGAAGTGAAGGAGAGACTCATGATGATAGATCATCAGGGAGGTGGAAACAAGGCAAACTAGAGGTAGAAATATGGCAAAAGGATGTAATTTCTTATTTTTAACATCTGCTTGATATTCTTCAACACTTTTATAAGCATGAAAGACACAACATTAATAATCTATAAGCACAGGAGTAGATCCAATTTGATAATAAACAGAAGATCCCTGAATTTCCTCTGTCAAGTAACCCGAATTTATCACTTATAAGTTAAAAAGGTCTGCCAAGGGTAATGCAACATAACGATGAGTGATTTCTAGGTACTGTCAAACCCAAAGACAAAGCAAGCCAGGAATGTGGAACAAATAGCAGTTTTTCTGTGAAAAGAGGAAGAAGGATTCTGACACCAGAGTTTAGTCACAGACCACAGCATGAGATTAACCCAGAGGTTAAGTGCAGACACAGCTGGAAAGGCCATGTTTCACTTTATACAGTAACCAATTTCAGTCCCATCTTTTCCAGAAACAATCTTTTCTCCTCTGATCCGAGTTTGGTGCGATGGAGTGTAAGAAACACATAAAAGAGGCAATAGAAATAGAGATTATGAAAGTAAAGTCGTACTTTATTATGCTATGGTTAGTCTTTATTTTAAATGGGACAACCAGAAGAGCAGCTGTGTAAAACTGAGTTACATAGAGCATCCTTTGATATTAAAATCATGCATTGCATAGAGAGTCTTATATCCAATCAGCACCAAATTGTCAAAAGGAATCAGGACTAAGCCTAAGCAGAATTCTGCAACCGCTGTTTGCTCTCATCTGTTGAGTTCAACTTCACAAGACGATCTACACGCCTTTTTTAGTTAAGGTGGCTGTTTACTGATCAAATAATTCTCCCTATCTGTTATTTTTTTCATACAAATAAACCAAAGTATACAATAATGATTTTCAAAATAAAATCACAACCTCATTCTTGCAAGATAATGGTTTCTTTCTCGTAAATGTAGAACTTTTTCATCATCAATTCCTGGCCTAAATCATGAAAATTAATTTATGACTTCTCCTTGTGAATGTACAACTTCTTCTCCTACAACTTAATGTTTTTGTAAAATGATGATTTTACTCTTGTAATATTATTCTTATTACCACAATCTCAGTTTATTCCATCCTTTATATGACCTGTTCCCTGTCCTAGCTGAGAGGCACAGAAAAAAGTTACAATAATTAAATTACAATAAGAAGCTCATTCATTCATATTTTGGATTTGGAAATGATGGAAAAGGATGCCTTGTGCTTTAAAAATATGCAAACTGAAGAGAGACTGTTAAAACAGACAATCCTATCTTTCAGCACTTGAAACAAATATGCAAAACACTCAAGACTACATGCATCCCCATCTGCTCAAGTGCAATTTTTCTGTGAAGGGAACACACAGATGACACAGTTTCCATCTAATTTCTTTCCCTGTAAATCAAACTGGCTCTAATATATAACACAGCTATGCAGAGATGAGGGAAAGTGTCCCAGCAGGAGCCTTCGCAGAATACAGGGGCCATCGAGGCCCTTCAACAAATCACTCAGGTAAAAATGCTTGTCATTTCCCAGCATCTGGCATTGACAGTGCAGGCAGTCAAATGTGTGACCTTCTTTTCTCACCTGGACAGCAGGGTGCAGACAGTTTCCAGTCTGCAGTGGGAACACAACAGCGAAGGTGCCCCCAAAACAAAAAGCTACATTTCAGTGTTGACAGCAGTGGCCCTGAACTACTTAATCCTCATCCATCACGACTGTCCTAAAAACCATGTCAGCTAAGACTGCGCCTGTGTGATCAGTCCGCTTTGAGATGATTTCACCAGACATCATGTGTGTTAAATTGATTAGACAACACTGTGACTCAAAACCCTGATATATGACTTCAATAATATATCAACTTAAAGACCGTCCTCAAGGGCCAAAGCGTCCTCTTTAGGGTGTCAGCTGTGACCTCATTCCAAAGCTGTACCACTTAACCGTCCGCAGTAAGTCTCGAACAGACAGCTCCGCTCTGGGAATTGTTGGGGCAGCCTGTAATTTTACACACATTCCCAGTTTAAGTATGAATTGTTTACCTTGATAGACCACATCCCGGGCTGCGGGTCCTTGATGTTGACAACTTTGGCAGAGTTGGGAATGTGCAGGAGCTCAGTCAGGCCATCACTCTTCCCCACCAGCTTCCCTGGAGGCCAAACATGAACAGTGAGACAACTACTCATGTTTTCCACAGCTTCGACTGATACAAATGAGGCTTTAACACTTGTTGATGCATGGCTGCAGGTTACATGTACAATATTGGCGCTAGTTGTCAAAATAATAAGATGGAGTACCGTGGTATGTTAGAAAAGCTTGTGTTTGTAGGACAGCACCTCTTAAGTTAACCTCGTTACTGTGCTGGTATTTGTGCAAAATGCTGCTAACTGTAAAAAACAACAACAAAAGAACAGTATAACCCTGAGTCTGAGGATGGCTTTCATTTCGCCGTCTCTATGAATGAAATGACCATAGCTAGATGAAAACTGAGAAAAAAAGGAACTGATTTGACCGAAGAGACGTGTTATAACGTGTTAGGACTCATTTCTATTTGCTGTCCGGTGTTTTTCTGTTACTCTTGTGAACAGCTTATCACGTTAACAAATTAAAGAATTTCTGGAATCTCGCTGACAGCCCAGAGTGTACGCCAACATCGATCATACCCTGAGGGTTTTTTATCTCGATGTTGGGCGCCGGGCCGCTGAGTGCCACAGTGACTTCCTTCAGGCTGGGATCAAAGGGCATCTGCCAGGTGTTGCTGACCCCAGCGAAGTGATCTGTGGACAGCAGGTGGACCTTGGACGACTGCACCGCCTCTTCCACCCATTTCAGAACCTAAGGTGACAAATAGGAGATTTAAACATTGTAGGATTTACAATTATTTTTCTGTAGCAGTAAGTAAACCAGAGATTTACAGCTTTTATGTTTAAAGAAGAATAAGAATAAGACAGCACTTATCTTAAAAGAGGTCCTCTCCTCCCTTTTAACCTTTAATAACCACCCAACAATGCACTCACAAAGACACATACACACGCACACTTTTACCCCCTCAGCTGCTCACAAGGTCATCCCCTCAACATGTGCAAAGCTTTAATCAGGAAGTTTCTTACATTCCCCCGTGTCTCCCCCTTTCATGTCTCCCCCTGTTCCCATGGAGAACTTAGTAGCTACTGTTGGACACCCAGACCAAGTAAGATTTCACCTCACAGACAATTGTAATGCCACAAATCCACCTTTGAGTTCATCCATCTACACATTTTTGTACTCATATTTCGATCATATTCTTTGAAAAAAAAAAACCCAAAACAAGTAAATCAGGTTAAGAAATTCAATCGAAGAGTATTTCAAACTTTTTTCTTTCTAAGTATTAGGAGTGAAGGAGAAAGTGATGATGTAGTCTTAAAATCTTGAACTCCTTCCTCTCTTGGAGAAAACTATTATCTTACGTAAAGAAAACAGCATGCACTCCAATACCACTGATTTACATGACTTGGAAAGGTTAAAAAGAGCTCAGGTATACATCAATCAATTAAATGTTTCCTGCACATTTGATCTGGAGTCCAGACTTCGACATAGGCACAGCAAAACACAAGAGAGACTGTAAAACCTTCTACTGTTATTTAATTTACACAGCATAGAGAAAGAGCCCGGCCAAGCTGGAAAGATTGAAATACTGTATGACCAAAGCATGCCTTTTAAGTCTTTCTTCAAACCCTGAAACCTGAAAACTTCTTCCAAAAAAGAGAAGAAAGAAAAGAGAGCAGAAGTTTAGCAGCAAATTTCCACTGAGAGATTCACTTACCTCATTGACCTGCTTCTTGTCTAAATGGAAGACCTGCCCAGAGCTGGTGGAAGCGATCTCCTCATAAGCTTTGTATCCGATGTGGGCCCGATCATCGCAGTCACCTGTCAGAACAAACACCACCTACACAACCCCACAAAGGTTTATAAAAACATTCACACTTCGTCCTATTCTTGCACACAGTATGCTGTATGTGGCAGTAAAATCCAAACCTGGGACTGTTTCTGCTGAATGAGCTGCAGAACTTCATGGGTCAGCTTGTAATCCTTGGAACGGGCGTCCGTGAAGACGTAAATAAAGGAGCCGGGCAAGGAGATCTCCAGAGCGATCTTAATGGCACCGATGCTCATCTCTGGACAGTCCCCTCCTCCCTGAGAAAGAAGAGAGTATCATCAGCAAACAGTGTGAGCATGTACGTGTCTTTAATGCTTTTGTGGGTTTGTAAAGCTCTCTGGGTAGTTCAGCTGATAGGTTAGTTTAGCACGCACTGCTCTCACTGCTTTGTAACACATGACCTTTTTATTAGACTCACCTGTGGATTATAATGCATTTGTTTCAGATACATGCAAATCTAGCAAATTAATAATTTCATTTGCATCTGGTGTGAGAGCAATATGAGGCTGTTGGTCTCTGAGAACCTCTAACTACTTGGATGTTAGATGGTGCATAAAGAATCCTGCACCACAAGGAGAAACAAAAACAGTTAAGCATTGCATGGCAGCACATACAAATGTTCAATTTGTCTATTTTCCCCCAAACTTGGGAATGATTCTGTCTTCTTGGCGGGCCAAAGGTGAATGTTTTCTGCAGCGTTCCCACAAAAACGAAGCGATTCTTCTGCAGGGTTCAATAGTTTGCAAGGATTCATCACCCTCATGATTAACATCTGGAATGGAGTGACCCATGATTTCAGGCCGAGGGGGCGGAAGCTGAAGATACAGGAACAGCCTGCCTTTTAACCCCCTAGATCCAATCCTTCACTGATAGACTGACCTCTTGACTGAGCCTGACAGCCTTACTGTGTGCTTAGAAGTAAAACATTAAGCGTTACCTCACATCCTCGCTATTTAAACCCAACGTCTGTTATACTGGAAGAATTTCAATTCCAGGAAAAAATGTAAATTCCAAAGAGCATCTTTTCCATCCTCTCCGGCCAAAACCTCCTCGGGGTTTGAGCAGGTGAAGAGGTGAGGGGAGGAAAAACAGAGTCAGGAATGAGGCAGTGAGAGAGAGGAAACTGGATCTCTTCCACTCTACACAACATGCTTGCACTCCGTATTAACATTCACACATACCGAAGATGAACACTTAATCTGTGTCTCTGCCATCTTTCAACACGAGGAGTCTCAGTTTTGTAGTTTCTCGCTCAAGGGTTTTTTTCCCTCTCCAAATGATTACACAAAAATTCAAACTTGGCAGACTTCTGTTTAGCTATCCAGTCATTGTATGTTATTGTTTATACACTTGTTTGTAATGGCGCAGGAAGGCAAATAAATATGGGATGAATAAGAGGTTTTCAGTTTTAGGTCCTCTGGTAACTAAGGAGCTGAAAACCCCAATAAAACAGGAGCAGTACTTGTAAAAGTACAGGAAATAAATTATTGTTTGAAAAGTTCTTTCATCATCCGAAGTAGACACACCAATCAGGCTCGGCTTTAATCAGCTAACAAGATGTCTGTAAGGACTGAGTCTGCTTTTATCAAGGCCAGATGACACTATGCTAACTGCTAAAGCAGCCGCGCTCCTGCTGCCGTTTCCTCGCTTTTTGATTGATGTGAATTCTGAACCCACCTGGACGTAGAGCTCTCTCAGCTCGTACTGGAACTTCTTGGGGTCTGTTGTGATTGTTACCGGTCCAATCTCTGCGAAGAGAAAACAGAGAGAGAGAGTCCCAGTGATTAAAATGACATTTTTTGTTTCCTCAAGTCTACATTAGTTTTGGCAGATATGTGATATTCAGATTTAAATGTTATATCATGCACTGCAGCGGTGGTAAACATCTAACCATGATAGAAAGAGGAAAAGGATCTGCAGAGACTGACAGATGATAAAGAAGAGATATCTCAAAAATGACATGGAGCTACAGCCATAAGATGATTCTCGGGACAGATCAGATGAAAGTTAGATAAATTAATTTGACAGGACTTGCCACTAGTCATGCAGTTTAACTTTAACCTGCATCTGGATCAGTCAGAGTAGATTACATACTTAAATGAGAACAATTAATAAAGCCTGTTAAAGATGGAGAAATGAGAGAGGAAAGGTACTAACTATGCCATAATGTCAGTTTATGAACGATTGTTAAAGTTTGTTTATTTGTAGCTAGCATGACTAACACTATCATTTCTTTATATGTAAAGCAGGGCACATGCTTTGGGCATTTTTGCCTTTATTATACAAGACAGGTAATGAGACAGTGTGGGGAGAATAGAGAGAGAGGGCAGACATGCAGAAAAAGGTCGTTGCTAAGAGCTGAAACAATGAATACTACAGTGAGGACAATGGCCTCTGTATATGGGTTGTGTATAACTGTTAAGCTAATCAGCGCCCTATTAAATATACTATCAACACAGTTACACTTTCAATAATCACATTTGGCCCATTTGTGGAAAAACTATGACCTTCATGAAACAGTGAACTAAAACAAAGTCCATCCAAGATACCAGCTCAAAGTAGCAGAGAGCATCTGAAAGCACTGCACCACTCGTGTACTGTAAAGTGGAGCTGGAAGAATATTAAGATGAACTTTATAATGCACTCTAGTACATCAGCACCATCCACTCTAATGTAAAGAACAGTTCCCCCACCTTCAAAGCATGTCAAGAAAAAAGGAAAACGCAGAAGTCCCTGAAAGTATAATTTATGGTAGTGCTGCTGAAATTAGACGACACTGAACTGAACAGGTGGTCATAATATTATGGCTAATTGGAGGAGAACAGAGTGTTTTGGATGCATCTTAGACAGAAACTTCACAGGTTTTCAGCAGTTTTCAGGTTTTTAGGTTTTATTGACAATGATCAATGCGCAGACGTGGGCACCCAGGTCATGCTTGACAACTGGTCCATGTTTGCGAGGGGTTCGAGGCAAGTGGGACCTTCATTTACCGTACTGCAGAAGGGGGCACCTCCACCTCGCAGTGACAACACAGCCTGTGCCCCGAATCTCTGACAGTGTCGGTAGTCGGTCACTGCTGTCTCCTCACTCACTTTGTTCTTTCTGTTAATGAGCTGCTAAGCCCCCTACTGCAGCTGTGCTGTGGAATGGGCCTGATGAGGGGGCTGCAAAACACACACACACACACACACACACACACACACACACACACACACACACACACACACACACACACACACACACACACACACACACACAGAGGCACACACACGGAGGCACACGCATACATATACTCTGAAGTTCTTCACATGTCAGCAGATTGGGAACAAGGTTTCCCTTGTTGAGCAGAGGACAATGTCAAAGGACTACTGAGCTGTTTTACAGGAGTCTTTGACTTTGTCTGAAAGCCAGGGCTGAAATCAGAAATTCAGTTTAGTGGCACGCTTAGACTCTTGAACTACTCCTGTCTTCTGTCTCAAGTGATTCTTTTATATTTAAAGATTTAAGGGTGACGGGCTGGACGTAACTCCTCGTTTCATACCATGGAATCACAAGCATTTTCCTTTCTTTCTCCACAAGCAGCATCGCCTTTCATTTCCTCGAGAAGCACTCCACTCCGCGAGCACATTCAATTTATTTAATAACATACACAAAGAGGTAAGAAGTCTTTTTCCAAATGACCCAGATTTTGGCATCCTCGTAAATCCTCAAGGTGGAGTGGGGGAACATTTGCTGCCATCAGAAACGCTTTTAAAAAACTAACATGGAA
The DNA here is from genome assembly GCA_962446985.1 of Xyrichtys novacula. Taxonomy (NCBI): domain Eukaryota; kingdom Metazoa; phylum Chordata; class Actinopteri; order Labriformes; family Labridae; genus Xyrichtys; species Xyrichtys novacula. The sequence continues at coordinate 29,564,894 of OY660870.1, forward strand.
ATGTGTCTGGCCGCTCTAAACGGAACATGAATCTTGAGCCAGACTTTTCAAAGATGGAAAAGCTGACATGTCTCTCCTTCTGGGACGAGTTCCCGTGGCTGTTGTAAGTATTCTTTAGACTCCTCTGACTACAATGTGTCTAACTACAACCAAAGGACTGTGGAAAACCAGAACTAACTCTTTAAACTCTACTTGTGAGATGATCTGAGTGAGCACAGCCATTCCTAGTAGATCCACTATTTAAACCACGAGCAAGAGTTCTGCTTTTCAGACCAAGTCTTACATTGAAAAAATCACAGTCCCTGCAGTCCAAGAACACCTAATGACTTGTGGTGAAAGGGATTCATTACTGCTCTAGTACCAAAAATGAATTTTCCCTGCATGTCTAGACAGCCAGCATGAATTTCTCATGCAAATGTCGGTCTCTTTTTTGTGCACAATGATGTCTTCAAGAGCCCTGTCACCCCTGAAAACCATTACGCTGCAGGTCATTGCTGCAATAGGCTTAGGCTGGAGATATACCTCTACTTACTGTTGCATTTCCATGGACAACTGGCTTGATTATGCACGTGATCGGCACAAACTGGACTATGCACAGTGGGTCTTGCTGGAGGATACCACTGGAAGGCACACCAGAGACCTCAAGTTGTATGCAACCACTGGGTTTGAGACAAAAGAATGAGAGGATTTCAAGGAGGCCATGATTATATTAAATCTGGATTTTATCGGCTTGATGTGGGCACAGTATTGGCCCTGCCTCAATCAGTTTTTCTAGGATTTTCCTCCGGGATAGGACACAACAGCCCTAGATTTGTTTCCATTAAGTTTTGCAGGTTTTCACATTGACTTCTAAACTATAACTTATCTCTCCCCAGTTGCACAAAAGAAATCTGAATCTGAAATCTGAAATTCAAACCCTCATTTGGGCTCTGAGGTAAATTTCATAATCATAATTTGTAATAAGCTGTTCAAAGTCATAATAATACAGTATACCAGGGCATCAGGCTGCCCGAAGTGGCTAGCTGTAGGATCTACCAGAGGACCGTCTCATTGTAACTTGACCAATCCATGCACTTTTGACCTCAGTAAACCAATACAGTGATATTGTTCTTCAAGAATGGAGGACATGGTCAAGTAAAGCTGCACTGAGCAGACAATCACAACACAACACAACAAATTTGCAGGGATACTCAATAGCTTGCATGTATCCCACGTGAAGCAGTAGTTGTGGCAGAGGAGGTGGAGTGGTGCAACAGCAAGTATTCAGCCCAGTATGACGGCTACTTTTACAACAGGCCCCTTTTCTGAACATTTGCACGCCATGTTTGACATTCATTAGAAGTTGTTGGCAGCCCAAACCTAACCCCTCACATCCCTTCTGCTTCTTCATTTCCCTCATATGCATAAGGCATCTCCAGTCTGAGTCGCATCATTTTTGAGGATGTGCACAGCTGACATGGCGATCAGATGCACTTTATGCAGATGTACTGTAAATACATATCTCCGGCCTTAGGCTTCCATAGGGCTTTCTTTGGTTGCTGTTATTGTGGTTGTCCGCCTCCATACGGCTCCCTCTTCGTGCGAACCCCTCTGTCCATCAATCCAAGCTCAACACAGTCGCAGCAGATGGCTGTTCAACATGGGCCTGACCTGCCTGTTAGGAGTTTCTCCTCGCCTATACAACTTTGCTTATTTACAGCATAAACATGTTTGAAGGCACGATGCAAACTCGCCAAACACGATTGCACGTACTTGGAAAATGTGAATGTAGTTTTCTGGATGCCGCACAGGAAATAGTTTCAATGCTTTCTCTATGATGACAAAGAGGTGGCATGAACAGGGCCGAATGAATGAACTCAGAGTGAAAGAATGCTCTGAACTCTGACAAGAAGCAACAACAAAGGAGAAAAAATGACCAAAACAAACACATCCCGAGTTAAAAGCTGCATCTTATCCTGCCTTTTAATCTTTTTGTTTAAGCTGTTGGTACAATCAAAACAAATGATTCCAGCCTGCACCTTGATATGACAGCATTCATCCGTAATGCCGCCTGTGAAAGTATGCATCTGCAGATCACGTGTGAGCTTAAGCACTCGCAGAAGGTCTAATGGGATGGAACAGACTGGGCAACAGTCCAATGGCAAACTCTGGTTCACCTCCACTGACATCAGGGCTTAAAGTAATTTGCTGGGAATGGCTCATGTACTCACTATGGACTGAGCGTCTCTTTCCTCACAACATCAGCACCAAGGAATCTCAAGGCCAATGCTCTGAAAGGTCAGCGATGTTGATGTCTTCCAATTGAAAAAGTCTGAATTTTGGCAGCGATACTTCAGGAATAAGCGTTTCATAAGCGGCACCATCACAAAAAAGTGTCATACGCACTACTGATATTTGTGAGCAGGATATTATGAGGCAGCTTGGGAAAGTTTTGTATTTCTAAGTTTTGTGTTCAATACCTCCTGAACTTCTGCCACAGCCGGTTGAGACTTTACATTTGCTGTTTTACAGCATTTCTGTTCATTTTTTTCATTCCTAAGGCAAAAAATAAGATGTCCCACACTCACAGTTATTCAGATAGCTTCTAAAAACCAAACCCCTAAGTAACCCTCTGTATAGCCAGTACTGTGACAAAACAAACCATGAGCAGCCCCTAACCAGGACTTTGAGCAGCAAAGCAGTCAAAGAGGGAAACATCTTCTTCCTTTAAAGGGATATTCCGGCGTAAAATTAAGTTAGGGTCAAACACACCATAACACCGAGTTAGACACCCCGTAAATGTTCTTCCTTGAGCTGCATCACCCTGCTGCAGTTGTTGATGGACTCGTCCGAGCTCTCCCTACACACAAGCAGCTGCTGGAAGAGAGTAGGTGAGTTGTGTTTGGTCTCTTTGCTGAAGAAATTAGGCAAAGCTAGAAAGATGTTTGGTGGCTAGCGCTATGGCTGGGACTCTATATGTACTGTTGATGAAGTTGGGTGCTGTGGCTATAGAGTGGCTTTTCAGTTGAAGTTTCCGTGTGAAGACATTGATCCGGTGTGTATTGCTATCGTGCGGTTGTTACTAAAGTTGGTATAATTGGAGAAGCAAACAACCTGCAACATTCATCTCTCAAGGAGGTGTCTAGCTCGGTGTTACTGTGTGTTTGACCCTAACTTATCCCTAGCATATCCCTTTAAACAGAGTACTACTTCTTGAACTCTGCATGCAAATGTAGAAGTGATGTGACTTCAATCTCACCTTCAACAACCTCTCCGATCATCTTGTCGAAAGAGAGTTGACAAGTCATTTGATCAAAAAAAAAAGGGACTGCAACAGTTTTTAGATCCAAACCCTCAGTAAAGATTCTGGATGCCTCAACAGAAGGATTATGAAGGACACCAAACCACATCTCAGAACCTGTCAAGTATCATCTGACAAATTCCTACCTACTCAGATAGATGGTGGAGAGACTGCCTTGTTCATGCACCCCTTCTTGTTTAGAGTCCGTCAAGCATCTTTAGATGTGAGAATGAAGCTCACATCTTCAGTGTTTCTTTTAACGAATTGATTGTCAGCTGCATTTGTTTGCAGATGTCTGATTACAATTATGGATAAAAAGCTCAACAGCTGTCAGATGAAAGGAGCTGGATTCAGAGCTTTCATTGCAGCCGATGTATTAGTCTCTTGAGTGGGCTGTTTCCTTCCAACAGTCAAAGTCTTCTGAGAAAACAGAAGAAAATTATTGTTTTTTGACAATCAACTAATTTTAAACCAAGTCTTTTTAACTGGACTGAACTTCTGTATGCAAAACAGGGTAGAGTTTCAAGGGTAAGTGATACTGCATATTAAAACAATGCTCTGCTAAAGGAAGTCCAGCGGCTTCCCCGTCCAACAAAATCCAACAGGTTACACAACATGTGGCTGTTACAGCACTTAACTGCAGCAGAGGCTGTAAACACAAACTGCTCTCTGTCTTTCTGCTGACTCAGGGTAAAAAATCTGCCAGAATGAGAGTGGCTGTCATTCTGACCCATAATTCACTTAATCAGCCCCACTGAGGAAACACATGTGAAACAGCACACAGTGCAATTAGGGAGCCTCAGAGAGGAAAGTGTCCAGCACTAAACATACTGAATGAGAAAGAGCAGACGTGTTCCAGTTTGAACCGAAGTTTGGATTCACACACAAATTGGAGTGAATGTCCAGCAGATAGAAGGTCGAGGGATCTGTAAATACCTCAGTTTGAGAGGGTCCACCAACTCAGTCTCAAGAGTTCGCAAAGAAACTCTCTCAGCCTGAACGCGCTTCATACAAAAAACAATGAGCTATTATTTCACTATTCCTGCCTACTGCTAACGCTTCTTGTCTTTCATTACTCTTTCACTCTTAATCGTGTTTCATTGACTTTTCATTTTCTATCTGATTGTCTTTTCTGCTTTCTTCTTTAATCAGATCAAAAGCCTTGCTAACGTCTGCTTAAATTGGCCGGCTTCACTCAAGATGCAGGTGGTGAAATCTTCTTGGAAAGTCTTTCCAAACAGGAAATTGCAAATCCTTGATGGAGATTAATTCCTGCTTTTTTTGGAGTTCATGTCTGCTTATTAGGAATGGGAAAACAGAGTGCAGAGGAAGTGGTCAGATGCTCTGAAGGGTAATAATCTGCACTTCTGTCCTGTTAACTGTCAACATAAAAAAGATCAAACTATGGTTGATGAAAACTGCCTGTATAAACTCATAAACTCTTCTTTGGCTTTCTCAGTGTGTTGGATCCAGAGCGTGCCAATCACCTGGCTCCTTCTATGCTCTTTTCCAATCACCCCTTTGTTTCTTCTCCACATTTTTGCTGCCTTTATAACACTGCCTCCTTTATTTCTTCTCTTTGCCTTTTGCTCTTTTAAACTGCATCTTTCACCCTGTCTGAAACCCCAGCTGCCGTCCGATGACTGAGGTTTAGCCCGAAGCAACGGAGCCGACGACAGGCTTGATTTGAAGCCACCACAAACCTGAGTTTGTGATGGAAACTTCCCCGCACAACCAAGAGCAAGAGAAGAAGACCACCAGGCAGCTTGACTCTGCTCTTGAACATGATTGGATGTGTCTTAAGACAATGGGCCCCAATTCCACAGATCCCTATTAATGGAATTCATGAATTCAGGTCGTCATTTTAAAACATCAGGGATGCACACACCACACACAGGCATGAAATCCCTCCCAGATGTGCAGCCTGATGGGGAGCACGTTCTAGAGAGGGACGACAGCTCTGAACTCTCAACCAGTCATCCATCTGACGTGATAACCGGTGCCGAAGACAGAACCCAGAAACCCAGGCAACCCCAGGGTTAGTCTGGATTAAGTGTGTAGGCTGTGTGTATGCAAATTTATGACCGTCGTTTATGGGGTTGTGTGGTTTTGTGGTGCAACCATTCATGCAGCCATAGATGTGACATTTATAGATATTAATATTAATAAACGCAACTTTAATCTGTCTCATGTTTTTATTTTATTATAAACCACCATGAGAGTAATTGTGTAACTGTGTTCGTGGTTTCAGTGTGTAATTGAGGAAATGACTGTTGTGGTCAATCAAAGATTTAAGAGGATGCAGGAAATCTGTCATCTCGGACCATCTGTGTGTTATTATCATTCATGCTTGTCATAAATATTATCTACACAAAAAAAAAAACAGTAAAATAAAGAAACTGAATGACGTTTCCCACTTGTTACCACACGTGTTTTGATGCTCCATTGACATGTGGTCTGTGGTGGGGCTTAGGATGGGGTGAAATGATCACCGTGGGGCCGACAATGTTGATCTAAACATTATCACATGTTGGAAATTACAAACCTTTCTCCACACTCTCCATATGACAGAATATGACGTATAAAATTGGGGATTTCTACTCAGAAAAAAATATAAAAGAGAGAGTTCAATGTCATATGTCTGTGTGGTTGGGCGACCACAGAGTCTTTGTGTCTGAATACCAGCCACAAGAGAAGAATGCAGACAAATATGAAAAGACAAGGAGGTTCATAATAAGTGATTTTCGCTCAAAGCGAGGTTCATTCCGATTGTCTACTACTTCATCGCTTTCATAGAGATAGAGATGAGTCTTTGTCATTGATACCTCATGTGAAAATTTGTTCAGACTGTTTGCATTGTTTTTCAAGACGATTTCTGAACCCTGTAAAGTTGACCTCTGATGCAAAGATTGCTCTTTAACTTAATTATCTATGCATGGTCTGGCCAGAAAAAAACAAACCATAAATTCACCTGGAGTAGTTTTACCTTGAAGCTTTGTGATTGTGTCAGTTTTGTTGCCTCCTATGGACAAATGGACATCTTACCTTTTGTCTGTTAATCATTTGACCTGACACCTACCCCCTCACAGTGAGTACAAGCATTAAAACTCATAGTACATAAATAATCTACGCTGTTGCTGATGGTCTTGTTAACTTTCAAGGTCATACAGAGACTATGCTCACTTGAGTCTGTTTCAAAACCAGCTAAGAAATCCTTACATGAGCTTTTAATTTGGCTAAATTCTCATTTTTGAGAGAAATACCTATAAATAAATACCTATAAATAACTATAAAGGTCAGCAGGGAGGCCAGAATCATGGGATACTGAGGCAATTCTTTGCCTGTCATTAAATCCTATATAAAACCATTTATATAAAAAATGTCATCATATTTCTTCTTTTCGTTTTGCCAAACTACTCCTCGTTATTGTATCTTAGGTAGGGTTGGGTGGTATCCAAATTTTGATACCGTCATACCATCTCCACATTAGGTTTAAGTATCCTTAAACTTAGGTTTAAGGATACTTACATTAATACTCACACTAACACACCCGCTTGCTTCATACCAAATATGAAGATTACATATATTCTGCCTCTAGCCTTTTAACAATAACAACAAAGTGACATTATTGTTGTGTGAGTCATTGTAAATGTCCACTTTTGTAATGTTTAGTATTGTGTTGGCTCTGAGCAACATCTCACCATTTAAGAGACAATGGGGTGGCCAGATTCTGTTACCATAGGGATCAAGAGGCTCATCTGTCTCTGGTCTACGATGCTTTCATAAGAAAATAGTTCATGTGACAGATATATGAGGCTGACAAATAATGTAACTACCTCTCTGCAGGCTCGTAATTTTTTCTGACCATTAAATTTGTCACTAATCATAGTGTCTCTGAGATTCTTTGGAATTCCAATTTTGGTGGGAACAAACTGTGAATCTGGTTCATATTAAGACTGTTCCACACAGAGGCTTATTTGCAGTCTCCATTAAGGTGGCTTGTGAGCTTTATACAACCTCGCTGGTTTTCGTGCAAACGGTTTATACAAAAAAACGCTGCAAAAAGTCAAATAACTGTGAGTGGAAGAGCTGTGGTCACAGTGTGCAGTGATCATAGACAAAGCTGTGTAACTAATGACTGGTCCAAGTTTCCTCAAAACCACTGCTTTCTCTCTACTCCTCAACTAAGACTCCCTGAGACAGGTTTCTGGGTCAAACTGGGTGAAACCAAAACGAAAACAACTCACGGTCATAATTCATGTAGAAACCTTGCTATGGTTATTAGCACCGCTGAGAAAACTGACACCCCCACTGATAGGTTGCATTGTGCAACATCTCTGTTTCCCATAATGCATCACAGCAAGTTGCTAAGACTGATGCTTATTCCATTTCCATGACAACACATCAAGCAGAAGAGGAAAGGCTGGAGAAGTGGATAAAAAAAGAAAAAAGCAGCTGCTTAGAGGAGCATCAGGTAGCGGTGTGTCTGTTGAGTCCCTGAATGGCTCTCTAAAGGGCTTAAAGGGCAAAGTCTGGTACTGATAGGGAGCATAGTGTGATGTTTCCACATGTGGTTCTGATTGAAAAATTAGGGCTTAAACCCTGAGACTTGGCTGAGGTTGATTCTATGATTCACTTCTTTAAAAAAAAACTACTTCATAACTGAATGTGGCCTTTTACTTGCAGTAATCAGCCTAAAGAAATTAAATATGTGGTTTGAAAACCAGTGGTCACAACCATAATATTAAAACCACAGAGCAGCACAGCTCATGACCGAGCATTTTATGAGTGATGGAGTAGTCCAAGAGCGCTATAATATGCCTGTGTGGTTTTTTTCTGTTAAGTGTGCCTCTTTTGTTTTACGGGGAAAGTTCTAATTGTGCACGCTGAAGCAGACAGAGAAACCTCAGATGCAGCACATCAGCACATCCGACCACACACACATGCACACTCAGATGTCTGAGGCAATGATTTCCAACCAGCCAGTCACAGCTCACAAGTCTGTCTACAGGACTACCGAGACGTGTTGTTAAAAATAACAGGATTTCTATCTCACTGGATTTTCTTCAACAATGTTTGAAACCTTGCTCGTGTCCTGGTGGGAATCGTCATGCCATTTCATTACCCTTAAATCACTGCACAAGATACAACCCTCCATGGCCCAAGGACTGTTGGACTTAACCACTGCTACTGCTCTGGCAAACTCTGTTGATGTCAAAACAACACAACAAGCTAATGTTTAAGAAAGCCACCTGCATAGATGAACGCAGTTTATTATAACCGTGTAATTTTGAGTGCTTTATGCTGATCCCTGTGATTTTTAACTGTTACTAGTGCTTAATAAAGTCTGCAGGCATAAAAAATCTGAGAACACACAGGTCTAAGGTGGTCTCCAAGATAAACGACTTCCCTCAAAACATAGTCCTCAGAGGCAGGGGGCAGAGGGCACTGACAGCCTGACCTTCAGCCTCACAGTCTGTAATTCAGGATCCCTAAACACTTGTCTGGTCCAGACACATTTAAAAAAAGCACAGGCCTCCATGCCAATCAAAGTTCTCAGATGCTTTGTTGTTTAACTCTTCTTTTGACCTTTGCATCCATCTTTATGCCTCTTTTTCTAGTGCAAACACATGGTTATATCACCAGTTGTGCAGACTTCCAATAAATACAGGTTTGTTTAAAGAAACAGGAACAGAAGCATCGGTTTGGAAGGACAGACACAATGTTTTCCTGCTAACCCAAAGAGCGATTTTGGATGTAGTGACTGTGCTCTATGTCAGGACTGCTTACATTTTTAATAGTGTAGAATAGATCAGGTTAAAGTCTTTCTGATGGAACAACTAAACTGTTGGGATTGTTTGGCTTCTCCCCCCAAAAAACTTTATTACAGTTAAAGTTCATCTATATATTAAATGCGGAACATACATTCTGCCACTAAAAACTCATGTGCAGCTGTAAACTTTGAGGTCCTGTCATGATAACACCATTAAACTTTTACAAGCATGTAATGCTTTTCCTGACCAAGAAGACAGAATGAAGTGAAGAGTTTTTGGCAACAACTCGGACATATTATCACCTTATAAAGTGGCTGTGGTGAACATGCTAGTACACAATGATCTATTTACAAATGCTGGAGGTTTTTGGCCAGCTGACTTACATGATATTCACTCTAAGAGATGATGAGGCACTTAAAAAATCTAATATTTCATGATCATTAAAGCTTGTGTCTCTTTGAGTTACTAATCTTTACTTTCAGACCCTTCGTCTGTTTCTATTCAGTTCTGTAACTCACATACAGAAGGTAACTTGCTCTACAAAATAAAAGCATAGTTATAAAGTGTATGAAAAATTAACAGAATAAAAGCATGCCAAAAATCATTTTATAAGGCAAAGACTTCTCTAAAGAAGTTTCAGTTACACTGCCAGGGATGCCAGACTTTTAAAACACAGTATATCACGTTGCTTCACACTTTTCTTGCTTCCTCTGAATTTTACTTATTGTGTTATTCTAAATTTTAATTTTTCCAAGAATATTGCGATAATATCATTATATCGTTACTATAATGAGGCTAAAATCCGACATCGGGACAGCCTGACATGGGACTAATAACCAGCTAGCTAAGACAACCTGTACTGACAAATTATAGGCAAGGACCACCTCATATAAAATAATGGTTGGGACAGTTTTGAGGATTTAACTGTGTGCCAATAAGGGCAAAAGATAGGCTGCATCACAGGGTCATCCAGCTGAAAGTAACGCCGGCAGGGGGCAAATATACAATAACTCATAGGTGTGTCCTCCATCTGAAAAGAAGCCCATCACTCTTGGACTGATGGTTTACGAGCAAATGTCACTCCTGACACACCAGCAAAGCTGCTGAGAGCCCAACATATGTTTCGACTGAAATGAACATAAACAGCTTCCACAGCAAAGAAAATGAGGTCATGCCAAACCAAACCATGGGAATGTTCAACTCTGGCACCAGATCAATCGAATATAAATCTAATATGCTCTGATTTAGTCCTCCAGCTGCCAAAAGTTTGATGTAAAACAATGAAAATCGAATGAATCTGTGATAAAATACAAGCCCTTTAGGGAAAATGTTTTCTTTATAGTAATGTCTAGACATTGCTCTGTAGAGTCTAAATTGACTATAAAACACAGATTTGAGGAAAGCCCTCCATAAAGGGGCAACAGTGTAACTGACTGAGTTTGCTGCTTATTATTTTGAGTAATAAAGCTGAAAAAAAAAATGCTGACTTGCAAAAACTTATAAAGACAACATAGAAAGCGTACGCCTGCAGTTGGCATAACTGGCAATGAGCAGCTGGAAACAATCCACTCCAGTTAAATGTCAGTGAATTGGACATAAAGTGTGAGCCAAACTTTCGCTATAGGGGCATAAAAATAGGTCAGTGTGTTATTCACAGCTTCACTTGAGTTTTTCTGAAAATGCTATACGGCTGAAACACAGTTTAAGAAATGTCGCAACAAGTTGGATGTCACTTGAGTTGGAGTTGGGCTGCACTTTTCCAGAGTTCCTTCACTCTAGGAGAGGTTGGCTGAATGTGGAAAAGTCTTTGTTGTACTAACCTTGAAAATGTTATTCTGTCTTCAACTAGCAGAGTGCCAGAGTGCTTGACACCGCAGTGCCTTAAGTGTCCACTCGAGGCTGGCTGCAAAAGCCATGAACACCACATACACACTCATTCTAAAAAAATCTTTCCAGCCAAAATAAACATGTTTGCAGTTTTGTTCAAACACCCATGTTGGTGTTATCAGCTCATAGCCTTAACTTGCTTGCCTTTTGGTGTACTGTGTCAGTGTGTCCTGCTGCTCACTTGACTCCTTGCAAATGTTTTACTTTCGGAGCTGGCAGGAAAAGCCTGCACAAAATTTCAGCGATTTGCATTCACACATGCAGCCAATTTAGCAATTTTTCGCAGAAGTTTTCAGAAGTTTTTGCATGTATGATACAACTCATGACAGCAGCATTTATACCCCGCTCCCCACCAACAAAAGGAAGGAAGCGACAGCTGCAATCAAGATCACCTGACTTGCCTGGGGTGCTCATCCCCGCTTGATAAATGAACATGGAGTAAGTGGCTGCTTACGCTGAGGACACATGGTAGTAGTTAGGGATATGTCAGGTAAACATGTCTGGCACAGAACAGGAAAAACACATCATGCAGCAAACATATAGAGGAAGTTCTTTAAACATGCAGAAAGTAAAGGCCAAATACCCCACTTCAGAATTTTTCCTTCACAACTGATCAAGTCTACTTGACTTGATCTATCTGTACCTAAAATAACACACAAGTTACTCAACAGAATAACTCAGCAATTAGAACTATGAATGGACTCTTTGCACAGCTCCACTACTTCCTGAACTAAAGGCAGCTCCTTTATTTCCTGTCTAACCTGGGATTTCAACCGCATCCGGAACAGCTATGATTTTCGCCATGTGCCAATTCCTACCGGATCTGTTTGTGAGGCGAATTTCGTGGTGGATTATGGACAGCAGGAATCCCGAGAACTCACAAGAACCCACAGATTCACGTGCAATTGCGCAATAACAAGTTGTCTTAAGCCACATAGGCTAACCATATAAGCAGTGGATAGTTTCCTTCCAGAGGAGGAAATCTACTTCCAGACTTATAAAATCAGCATCCTCTCATCTATGGTGTCATCAGGATGAAATGCTGTCTAAAAACCTTTCACTTTTTGTCCCCACCTGTTTGCATGGTGTGAAATACGATCCGCCTGAAACAAGGAGTGTTTTATTTTGAAAAGAAGGTGGATGTTTTATTTTGTGTCTGTGCCCGACTTCCTTTCCAGCACGGGTTAATCTGTGCGGAATTTATCCGGCTTGCCTCGGTGTCCGGAAAAAATAGAACTCCTGCGATCAGCTGCGGGGTCAGGCGATCTGCAGCAGAACGTAAAGAAGCCGGTGGAAATTCACACATTAACTTGAATGGAAACGATCAGCTACGATCGGCAGATGTATTAACAGACCATGATATGTAATCATCTTCCTTGCAAGGGAGATGGAAAAAAACATGGTTTTATTGTAGTAACTCTTTTCTTTCTTCCTTCTCTTCCCTCTTCAGTTTCTGTTCATCAACCCATAACCAGGACTATCTTTACCCCTACCATGTCCTCCCACTTTTTCCTTGCAGCCTTCGATTCTTAAGGACAGGGCTGGCATAGAAGATACAGGAGGTCAACTATAATTCATTGCATCCCTTGGCACCATCAGCATAAATTAACAATAATAAACTCCTCTTCTTGTTTACCATTTCACCTGGCTCTGACCCTGGCCTGCACTTGCAATGCTGAGTCATGTGATGTGCATTAATGTGCAAGTGAGAGATGAGCATCATGACGTGATATAAAGGAAGGGTAGCTGCATCTACCATATATCCATCCAGTTGTTGTGAGAGAGAGATACCTGTTGTCTCTGAATCCTCATCCCGCCTAGGGCATTAAAATTGTCAGAGCTTCGGGACTTTGGGATGATGCTTGGAATTCAGCAGAGTCCATAAAAACAAATCCAGACCCTTGAGGGGAACTAAACCAAAAGTTTGACAAATGCCTTTTGAATGGGACGTCTGAGTCATGGATTTATGTAAGCCACTGCATCCAAAGGTCAATTACCTGTGACAACTTTAAACACCTGCAACATCCCTCAGGTATGTGCTGCCTCCCAAGATAAAAGAGGATAACCTCAGAGCGCCGATTACAAAGCTAAATGGAGTTGAAACAATCGCACTAAGAGCACCTAGGACACTTCAGAGGGTTTACGTATGCCCCCTCCTAAAAATTAAAGGCCATTTTAATATTCCAGGGCAGGTCAATGAGAACATGAAACACAAAGACACTCATTGTAGTCTGCCACACTCCTCCTCTAATTCTACCCCAAAAAAACTCCACCTCTCTCTTTTGGCATTCCTGCCTAATAGCATCATTATTGACTCCGTCCAGCTAAGCGCAGGCTCCTTGTAATCTCACACGGGTGGGGTGGTTCAGTCAAAAAAAAAACTGCTGCTCTGCAAAGAAGGAAACAAAGGGAGAAAAAGGGGGTAGGTGGAAAAGGACGGTGAGCACCAACAAAGGGCGTCGTGAGATGAGAGCCTTTGATCATGCAGAGGAGGCAGAAGCTATCCCGTCATCTTCTCTCATCACTCCACGCCCAGACCTCTGGTCCATCATCCTCTAACTATAGATGACTTGGAAAGGGTAGTAAGACATACCATCAACCAGAGGTAGCCAATCTACAGAGAAACAAACTCTAGAAACCAAATGACTAAAGGCAGATGCCAAGAGCCACTGATTTCATTTGGGAAGGCAAATCTGAGTTTGGACTTCTTGGTGTTGGCAGAGTGATGGCAAACAGAAAAGACTTGGTATTTCTTCTGTTGGACTTGTACCATCCCTTGTTTCTGTTTCATCTTGGTGCTCCAGCGCTCTGGTTTGGCAGAACATTTGCTGTTTGTTAAGTCTTCAGTTTACTTCCTTCAAAGGGTTTTTTCCAAAATGTCAAACAGTGTTTGAATTCCTCCGACATCTTCCAGTAACATCACTGGGTAGCAGCATCTGACAAGTTTATCCAACCTTTACCAAACTGACAATCCAGACAAGCTCTTTCAGGTCACGCAGAAGATGCGAAAACAAGATACAAAATTCTCCTCTAAGCTCTCTGTCTAAATCTTTGCAGTTCACACTCAGAATCACTGGAAGTAGAGATACACGGTTAACCAGGCGTTTTAAGATGCTTAACATTGACGGATGTCTGCGCTCAGAGACCGACAAATAAACTCTGAATGACAGCATAACAAATCAAACAGAAGCTGGGTGGACAGTTCACAATGTCTCAATACAACCAAACACAGGATCATGGTCAAGACTTCATTGCCAAATATGAAGTACAGGCACTTCATCAAGGTTTGTGCTGATCTGCTTACTCTCAGACTTGAGACTTGAGGAAAACACCTCAAGACATCATGCAAAAAGAGTTCGGGTCAGGGTTGAAGCCTCAAGGTAGAAGCATCAGTTAAACCGCCAACTCTCTTTTCCAAACACGACAAAACCACGCTGCCGTCTCAATGATTTCTGACAGCACTTCATCTGCGTCACTTTGGAGACAACTGCTGAATCCCCCACTGACCTGAGGCCCTGGGCTCTGACCCACCTCATCCTCAGCTAATTAAACACTCACACAAGCACGTACAAGACACACACACAAACACACCCTCTCACAGCAGGGTATTATTTACAAGGACGAGCATGTGTGTGTTTGGACGTCAGCAGAGCCGTGAACAGTGAAGACCCTCAGGAGGCATTGGAAACAAAGTTGCAGACACACACACACTCTCTCTCTCTCTCTCTTTTCTTCACTTAATATAGAGTTTTAATATGCCGTTAATCGGCAAGCTGCAGAGATTGGTGGCAGTGCCATCAAATAAACTCACTTTGGTGGAATAAATTTCAGATTCATACCGCAGAGAGTTTTCTTAGAGTACACCTTTGACTTCTCAGTGTAAAGCTGAATTCTTCAACTAGAGATTAGTCGGCTTTCACTGGACTTCAGCACCAGAAAAGAGCTCACTGAACAGCTCTTGGTGGTATTTTTTAAGTAGATTTCGCCCATCGTGCGACATAAAATTCAGCGACTGAGTGGATTTACTGGAGTGTTTTCAGACAGTGGAGCAGAAGAACACAGCCCCTGTGCCTCAGTAAAAATGACTTGTGAAGTATCCTCTTGCTGTCTTTCTTTCTTTCTCTCCCTGCAGGATGGAGGAAAAGGGGGGGAGGCTTCCTGACTGATCTTCCCACACAAGCCTGACCCCAATATCCAGGCATCCTCCTGACACTCTCACTTCACACACAAACACACACACACAGGCCGAGAGAAACACAGATACACAAACACACTCTCTAATGTTTACCGTGTCAGATTGCAGTGTAAATAATGGGGGGAAGCTCCGGACTCTGATTTAAAGTGAGCCAAATCAAACAGGAGGGACCGAGTTATCACACCGGGTCGGATGTTGAGCGGGGAGAGTGGATCTGTGTCTGAATGAAACAAAGCTGAAATGAAAGTTCTTATGAAAGCAAAGCTGAGGGTCCAGATAAAAGACACAAAGTGAGACAATCGAGACGGCAGCAGAAAAAAACACAGGGGGAAATGTTCAGCAACCTTTGCTTGCCGTGTGCTTTGCTAATCATTCCTCTGTGCCCCTGGGGGTTTGGGAGAACACACTCTGACATCCTCGTAAACATTTTAAGAAGAAAACCAACGTCACTCAGCAGAGAGGGACAAACACACAAGTGTGGAGAAGTCAACGGCGCATGTGTGAATCAAGCTGCTGCAGCTTTTGAGTGCCGCAAAGGGGAAACAGCAAAATTACTTCCTGGCATGAGTAGCATTTGCTATAAAAGTCGTAAAACCATTACTCTGTCATCACTGTTGTTTTGTCCAAAATACTATGCATTAAAGCACTTTTATCATCTGCTAATGATTTAGCTTAAGTAATGAATTCATCATTGTGTACACGGAGCATTTTTCTTCCTTGGATGTAATTATTATTCTGGGCACAGAGCTGCAGCTTGAATCTATGATGAAGGAACTGGGTTTCATAAGAATGTGTGATATGCTGAAGTTTCGCAGAGGAGGACAAACATCTGGAATAGGAATCTGGCTCTTCACCACACCGATCACCTCTGACGATTCATCTCCTTCTCTTTCTCCCTCAGATCTCTCAGAGAAGTCTGTTTGGGTAGTTGTTAAGTGTATTGAAGTCTAACTGAAGACATTTAAAGCACGTCTAGATCATAAACTAAACCAAATTGTGAAAGGACACAAAACAAATACAACTAAAGAGTTTTGTAGAGTTTTCTGTGTAGACGTTTCAAGCACTTCCCCTTGCTTTTCCTGATGATGGAGCACTTTTTTTCACAAGTCCCGCTCCAGAGCTGCACACAAACCTCCTTGACATAACATGACAGCAGCCTTTGATGGTGTAAGCAGGTATATCCTCACCCCCTCATAAGAATACTTATTACAGAGATTTTAAAACACAAAGTCACACCATTGCAAACTTGTCAACTTCTATTAAGCTGTGGATGTGATGACCATGTTTTTTTTTAACTCATATGTGGTTAGTACGGTGGCCGAGAACTGCTACTGCTGCAAATAAAAAAGAATGCAAAAAAAAAAAAAGAAACCACGAGGGAAGTTTTTGATAAAAAAAAAAGAAACCGAAGCCCGCTGTGAATAAAAAAAGAAACAGTGCAGATAAAAAAAAACACAACAGAAGTTAATGACGCAAAAAAAAGTGGTGATGCAAAAAAAAAAAAAAAGTTACTTACCGCGAAGATAAAAAGAATGAAAATAAAAAAAGCCACAACGGAAGTGAGCTGCCAAGGACCAATAATGATGATGCAACAGTGTTTTAAGATCCAGGCACAGAAGACGACGGCGAGAAGACAATCAAATAAGTTAATGGAAAGATTATTGTTTAATTCGGCTTCGTAAACTTTTTAATGCATCATTTGTTTAGGCCATGTTGCGCCTGAGGCGATACGAAGTTGATCTGGAGGATGCCAGTGTAGTGTTAGCTTCAGTTCAGCTTCAAATCGACTCAGGCGCTACATGGTGTACGAAGTTTACAAAGTGAAATTAAACAATAACCTTTCCACTTACTTCTTTGCTTGTCTTCTCACAGTTTTCTTCTGTGCTTAGATCGTAAAACACCGGTGCATCATCATTACTGGTCCTCGGCAGCTCACTTCCTTTGTGGCTATTTTTGTATCGCAGTAAGTAACTTTTTTTTTTCTATCACCACTTTTTTCTTGACGTTAACTTCCGTTGTGGCCTTTTTATCTGCACCATTTCTTTTTTTTTTTTACTTGCAGCAGGCTTTGGTTTCTTTTTTTTTTGCAGCAGTAACTTTTGTTGTGACTTCTTTTTTTTTTTATTTGCAGCAGTGGCCATTCTTGGCCACCGTACATTAGTGTATCACTGATGTCCTGTTACATGACTGAGTGCCTGTATCTCTGACCTACAAGCCAGGGTTACTGTTAAATGGGCCAATGATATATAGCTGGTCAGAATGAGAGAGCACCCAGGGGTGATGATAATCATCAAGCTGCATTGCAAACCTCCAGCCTCGCACTAACCGTGGCGGAATGCTAATGATAGTGACCGCCAGGCTGAACATCTGTGTGCGGAGACAGAATCCCCCAGAGTCCCCTCCTCTGGAGGTGTGAGGAACATTAGGCATTCAAAGGGCGGACTGTGAGCAAACTATCACATTTCTCACTTTTCTGTGTGCTTTTGTTGTCACTGAAGGGGGTCAACCGCAAATAATGAAGCAAAAAAAAAAGTTGTCACCACTTAAACTCATCAAACTTGAATGGTTTTGGTTGCATGTCATTACCTGGATCGTGAAAGGGGACCAGGGCGAAGTTATACAGGGGTCTCTTGGGTCTGCTCAGGGATGTTTCCAGGATCTTGGACGCGCCTTCAATGACCTGCACGAGGTCGTCGTACATGGAGCCGGTCACGTCAAAGACGAACGCCAGGGTGGATGCGCCCTCGGGGATGTCCTCCTTCGTGGACCCGGTCCCCGTGTCCTGCCCGGCTGCACAAGCCACTGACAGCGCGAGGGACAGCCACATCAGTCCGCTGCCCATTTCAGAACCAAGACTCTTCACCAGCAAAGTTCTTGGGTAGTTTTGCTCTCTCCAGTCGGAACGTCAGGGTGAGTCTCGAGATAAAGGTAGAGTCATCTGGCTCCCCCAAAAAAAGGGACTGAGAACAATTCACAAAGAGAAAACCATGAGTCAAATGATAAGCAGTGGGGAAAAAAAGTCTCGTTTTCTGTGCGCACAGGTCGCAGCCTCACACCTCTCTGTGAAGGCAAACTCTGCGGGTCCGAGCAGCTGCAGCAGCGCCTGTTGTCTGTTGTCTGTTGTCTGCAGAGTCAGGAGTCCTTGTTTAGCTCTGTCATACAAAGACCACCTCTCAGCTGGGCAGAGAGACTCTAGGCGCTAACTACCCCGTGCAGGAGAGCAGGGCTGTGATTGGACGGGATGTTTTCGGGTGAGGGACCAGCTGCGAACATTAGGCAACTTTTCTTCAGTGGTGAAAGACAAAGAGCTGCACTGCTGTATCTCATCATCAAATGTAGGAGAGCATGAATGCGTGAAGGTGATGGATTAAGGTGCAATTGAAGCAAACTTCGGAGCTCCAACAGATGAAGTAATGACTCGAACCAGAATTTGAATTTCTTGTGTTTTATGTTAGATGTAAAACAAACTGGTATGGGCAAAGTGAATGAAAAAGCTACATTTAAAACGATTTTACGCTCTTTAGCGCCACCTGGCGGTTGTAGCTGGACCTTACAACCCATTGTCTTCAAATGGCTAAATTAAAAAAAGACTATTATATAGTTTAGGGTTTGCAGACAAAACCCCAAAATAGGGTTTATATATTTTCTTAATTCATTTAACATCTATTGAAATATGTTAGTGGCTCAGATAATTCTTGATATTTGATTTTAATGTACATGAAGTCATGGATTTATAGGGGAGACCGGGGCTTGTTGTCACACTCTTACATATTTCTTGGAATCAATTCATCATATATAAACAAAATGTGAACCAAATGAAAGACCAAAGTCTCAGCTGTATATTTCGTATTCATGTCATTTTTATATCTTGTGTCAGTGCAGAGTTATAAGCAATCAAATAGAGAGTGTGAACGTGTGACATGTTGCCGCACCATCGGTTAAGTTGTCTCACTACATGGGGTAAGATGTCACAGTGGATTTTGCAGCTAATAAAACAAGGACAAAATAATTTTTGTTCGCATTTTTTTTTACCTGAAAGTGAAAATCAAAGTCAGGCACAGAAAATGTTTATCATTGAGCTAGAAAAAGTCAATGAACGTTTAAACAAACATTAACATAAAGTGTTAAACAACATGCTCTGGAGTTTAGAGAGCTGTCTGACTCTGTATTTTGGCTGGGGTGAATGTTTTGAAGTACTGAGCCAAGGTATGGTAGATGACATTAAAGTCCTTTATTGTACTCCGGACTGATTTATTATCTAGGGTCACCTGCCTGACTGCCCTCAGCATCAAGTCAGGAACTGCACTTCCACATTCAATGTCTTCCTAACCATGTCTTCTCACTTTGTCCTCTCCTTTAAACCACTCTTTTCTCTGTAAGAATAAAGTCAAAATTTCAATATGACAGCTGTTGATAAGCAGACTTTCTGTGTTTATTTTATTCCCTTTTGAACATGTGACAACTAACCCCCAAATGACTGAGACATGTTGCTTCAAACTACCATGTTTTCTAATTCTAGCTCTAGCTTAAAGTTAGCTTAAAACAGAACGATGACTGAGTTATGATAGGATGCCTTAATCTCTTCTCTAACATGTATCACTGCTGGGATTTCTATCTAAAAGGTTATTTTAAAAATTATAAAGTTACATTTTTTACTTTAGGTTGTGCAAAATGTTTAATTGGCGCTCATATCAGCTCAGAATGTGCTCTTCTCTTCTCAGACAGGACACGACCCCTGACCATGTAAACGAAGAAAACTAGTATTCCACTTTTTAGTTGCGCCCTCTGGTGGCAAAGATAATTGCAATGTGACAACTTATCCATGTGACAACAAGTCCCGGTGTCCCCTACATGACTTCTTACATTTTAATAGAAAAAAATTACTTTGTTTTTTTCTATTTTTTTATATTACAATGACTGGCCAAACATCCAATACTCCTTTGTGGACTATTTTACTTTGCACACATTTTTTCCATGTACAACTATCAAGTATAATGTCCTCTAATGTTCAGCAACTTTGTATCTCATCTGTTAGAATCATTTAATTGTTGTATTTTGTTAAATATTAAAAAAAAGACGCATAATATATATCAGCCACCAGCTGACTTGCTCTCTCATTATCTCATTATATCAGCATCAGCAGTTGTAAAACTGTGCTCAGTCTACTACGAGTAAAAATGAATTTTTCAAACTGATTTCAATGGTTTATAAAACATTAAAACCTAATATTTCCTTGACAATGGAGCAAAGGCTAAATGATTTAGAAACTTTAAAAAAGTTTAAAAAGTGTGATAATGTTTAATATGATTCCAGCAACACCATGAAAGATTTAATGCAGTAACAAGCACCCAAAAAAACTACCCAGTGGACAACCACCCAATCAATTTGGTTGATTCACAACAGGTTAGTTACATGACTGGATGTGAGAAGAGCCTTCAGAGAAGCTCAAGTCTCTCAGAAGCAAAGATAGGCAGAGGTTGACTAATCTGTGAGACACTGTGTGAACAAACAGTTCAGCTGTTACATTAAGTTGCAAAAAAATTGTAGATATCACCATCTACAGACTGGGCATCACCAGGAATTCTAGGCCCCTTGTGTGTGTGTCTGTATTTTTGACCTACGCCAGGGTTACTGTTCATCTGGGATTTAGACAACTGCACAATTTACTGCATGTTTTACAAACTGGATTTAATTTACAGATTCAGGAAAGAATTACAGTTGTTGGTCCTTAAAAAGTCTTTGTTCGTGGTGTATTTACACCCAGGACTATTCAATCAAAGGTGGCAGCTCTAACCATCACACCAAAAGTCTTTCTTGTTGTGTTTACTCTTTTAGGTAAGTTCATTTCAGTTTTTCTCAATGATTGTCCATGAATGCAGCTCTAATTGCAGAGTGAGGAAAAGATTTATTAACCGCTTTACCTAGAAGGTCCCACACAGGGATTTGAACCATATACCACCTTAGTTCAAGGCAACACAAACTCCCTCACCACAGAACCGTCTTCCAGTGCGGTGTGAGAAAAGTGTTTATTCTTGCATAGAGAGTCCCTGTGCAGGATTCAAACACTGAACCATTTCACTTATCTACCTCTTCAATAAAGTTTCATGAACAGCACAACTGAAGGATTTTTTACAGCGTACCTCAAACATGAAGAAGGCTTTGGGTAGAAAGTGTGAGTGAAGAAAAAGTATCAAATTATTTCTTTGTCAGTTACCAAAATACTGGTTTGCAACTCCTGGTATTTTTTATCAAAAGAATAATGAGTGAAAAGCTAAACCAAAACTTTCTCATGAGTTGATCTCAAATATTTACAATTACTAATTTGTCTGCAAACGGTTCTTTCTTCATCCATTGTAAACTACAAGTAATTACCATAATGTGGCAGTAGGGGGAGCTAGTAGATTGTTGATAGAAATTGGTAGCACTGGGCTTGAAATCAGCTTTGCAGCTGCCTGGTGTTTATGCACAAACGGGCTTTGACTCTGGGGAAACTCATAAGGCCTCAATAAAGTTATTTTAAAAGTAGAGACATAAAGGTAAGGACAATCATAGAAAAATTCTGTTTTAGATATGTTTGCCTTTAAACATGTTTTAGGTTCCATATTTTTACACAGTATTTTTAAAAAGTCTGTCCTGGGAGATGTGTGTAGAAAGTTTCACGGAAACATTCAAATAAGAATTCAAACTTTGCTGACCAAGATATACTCCTAATCCAGGACGAGAGCATCTACTGAGGGAAACTTTGCATGACAAACAAATAAGGAGGCCAAGGCTTCATGAAAATTTGCAATGGCAAACCCCAGCATCCAGGCTGTGATTACACAACATTTTTCTCAGGATAAATAAATCATGCCTTTTACGAGCTGAGATAACAGCTTGAAGGTACATCGTGTTCCAAACAAGCTCAAACAGAGAAAAAATAACAAAGGATTGCTCTCACTTAAAGACACACACACACATACACTTATCCAAATCTATTTACACAAGTATCATTTCTGTTTTACTAAATGGGAAAACTTCCTGTTTGACTCACTTGAAGTATTCTGAATAACCGGGGATCTGCTTCCTTCTCTTGAAATAAGGTAGAAGGACGCTGTCGTTGTTTATAAGTTGAGCTGTATGAAGTGTGCCAAAAATATCAATCAACCACAAGCTGTGTGTTCCTCCCCGACACGTACACCCAGCTGCACATTGCCAAAACTTGTTACAAAGGTAAACAAGGGATGAAGTGAAGACATTCAAGTTTCAAATGTAGGTTAACAGAGTAGCTTAAACTCAGCAGAAGTTTGTCATTTGTATCCTCATTTACTCTAATTTCTGTCCTTAAAATGTTAAAATCTTTTTGGAATAAAAGTGTCAAGAATAAAAACATAAAGTCCAATCAGTCCCTAAACGGAAATAAACCAGTCTTCTCTGGCATTTTTATGCTTTCAAAAGGACAAATTGCAGCGCCTAATAGATTTACTTTGCAATACCTTCTGGCACAATACTGCCCCAGGCCAACAACTCAGGCAACTGCGACTCTTTGAACAACTCAGTGATTTACCGAGCTGACTAGTTGCTGTACCCGCTCCGAGCCTTTTCGCACAGTGGTGGCATATAGTATAGATTCTTGTTTGACTGGTTTATGTCTTGAAATTCCTGAAAACGGCATGTGCTATTTGGTACTGTACAGTTTCATTATGAAATGTCAACTATGAGCGTCCTTTGAGGTACTTCTGTACCTAACCACAGGAATTCAGTGGTATCTCCACAAATGGTGAGGTCATTTCTTCCTTCGAATGGCAGGCCCATTTTATTACAGTACTTCCTCAACTTAGACACAAAAAGAAAATGTCTTTTAAGGCTGCTTGAAGTGTTTGAGTTGGATTGATGGGCAGGTTGCCCAAGGGAGTTTCCCAAAGCCCAACCATGTAACAAAAAGGAATAATCTACTGTATTCATCATTATGGTTACCCAACTTCCTTTTCCATTGTACAAACTGGTGTTGGACTCAGTTTTTCTCTCCTTAACCAGCAACTTTCAGATGATGAAGAAAAAGGGAAAGAAACACATGTATAACTGCAGCCTCGTGGCATTACCCCTTCTACTGCTGCACCGAAGTGAAAGTAAAATGTTTGGATTATCCTGCTGTGCAAGTTTTAGAAGGATGGCGGGAGAAGATTTTTTTTCCCTGAATGACAATGAGCTATGGCAGAGATCTGAAACACGCAAAGACAATCCAACGACAGTCTCCACGGTGGCACAAAGGGGAGAACAGAGGAGATTATTTTCTGTTCTTTTGCTCCAAAGAACAGAGAGCAATCACACACCCTGAGGGTTTCATTATTTTCAGCCTAAAGGGAAATGAGCCAGCGATCCAACAGAGCCAGCTATAGGTACCTGAAAATGATTCTTCCACCATATTCACATTTCTTTACAATCCAAGGCCAATCCAAAGAAAGACATGATGGGATACATCAGATAATACAAAACTTAAAGCTGAGTTATGATATGATGAAATAGAATAAAATATGGAACAATACACTTCCTTCTAACATAAAAAGATGGGTAATAATTTGACAGGTTACGTTACCATTTGATAAGTTGTAATGTACAATTAACAGGAAATGATATGATTGGATACAACATACAACATTATGGGATATTACAGTATGAGTTATGATAAAATAGAATACAATACAATATGATACTAAGCCAGGGGTCGGCAACCTTAAACACTCAAAGAGCCACTTGGACCAGTTTCCCACAGAAAAGAAAACACAGGGAGCCACAAAACCTCTTTGACATCTAAAATGAAGATAACATTGCATATATCTTTTTTTTTTTTTACCGTTATACAAAGTATATAAAAAACTGTAGCGAGTTGCATTTATGAAATAAATGAATTATTTCGGCGAGTGTCTGTCTTCTTCTGTAGTTAAACCGCAACATATCAAAATCTACCCGGATACAGCAATGCTGCTTTTTGATTGGCTGTTCAGTAGATATACTTTATTTGATTGGCTTGTGCGTGGCACGCAGTTTCTGAACTCTCGGAGGAACTCAGTTGATTTCCCCCAGTTCCATAGTTGAAGAAGTGCAACTTGGTGGACATCACCGTGTTCATTTAAATGCGTGAGAAATACAATGTGTGGTGTGTGAGCGTGTGAACGAGTGGGAATGCGTGTGTCATACGCTGAATGCGTGAGACTTGAGAGCCCTGTGCTCGCGCATCATCGATGTACTCCCGAGCCATGCAAAACAGTCTTTGCAAATGTTGCACTGAACGCCTTCGTTTTCAGTCTTGGTGAAGTTTTCCCACACCACTGATGTTTTAGGTCGGGATTTGGGTTGGGTTGTGTCCATGTTTTTCTCAGCCGCTGCCTCGGCCATGGCTGTTTCTTTTCTGTGCGTACTGCTGATGTTTACACGCCGGTATCCATGGACATATATAAAGACCCGACGAATCGATTACAGAATTTGTTGGCAACAGATTTTTTCGTCACGACGAATCTACTTAATCGATTCGTTGTTGCAGCCTTAATAGTTTATTTATTGTTACAAGAGCATTATAATCTTTGAATTTAGAATTACAAAAAATAATAATAATAATAATAAAATAAAATAAAATGCAATTAAGTATTTATTATTTATTTTCCAAATCCACTGGGAGCCGCAGCTTAGGGAAGAAAGAGCCGCATGCGGCTCCAGAGCCGCGGGTTGCCGACCCCTGTACTAAGCGAATCAAACAGCTATGACTGTTAGGGAATTTTACTTTAGTTAGTTTTCTTTTTTGTGAGTTTGAATCCAAGTGCTATGCTCATTTACCAGCCGCCACAGTTTTAAAAAAATGATTAAAAAAACTCACATAAAGAGAAGAACCTATCAGTCACAAACACAAGCAACATGTATGGCACATTGCCCACATTGCATGGGTTTGTTTAATAGCACAAGTAATGCAATACTGACAGAAACTGTACTGCTGTTTCACGTTTCTAAGAAGAAGAAAAAAAGAGTCTTTCATCAGTGTAAATATGATGAGTGTAACGCTCCTCTGAAGGAAGTGAACTGAGGCGATAACAGGAAGAAAGAGCGAGAAACTTCAGCCACAATACAGTTTCCCACCAGTGACTTTCTCCCACGTGCTGCCTGGCAGTCACATTGTTATCCACCATCCCCTGCACTCCTTTTATTTTTTACAAAAAAAAAAACAACAAAGAAAAAAAAAGGCCAGGATAGGAAATTGAGTCAGGTGCTTTGTATTTCTAAATCCCTCTGTCTGTGCGTTTTTCACAAGCCAGTTGAATCATATTAGGCTGTTTATGTATGTGTTGTAGTTTCCTATTGACCGTAAAGTGCAGGCTCACAGTTCAGGCATGACTGCAGCACACAAACACCGGCCCCTCTGTCTACCAACACAATCCACATGACACACGGGCTCCATCCTTCCAGTAAGCCCAACAGAAAGCCCACCCTGAGGCCTGCTGCTCTGCTGCCCAACAGACCTAATCCCTGAGCTTACTGCCTCTCATCTCACTAAAGTCCCTCTTTTGTAGTGAATACAACTCATCTGGCCAATGAGGCTCCATGTGCACACACACACACACCAGCATAGCCTTTTGTAATCCCTTGCTTTTCTCTCTCTCTCTCCCAATCTGGGTGTCTCTGGCTTTCACAAACACATTACGTACAGTAGACGAATGGGTAACCACGCGAATACCGGCATGAACAATTCTCTGTATTCTTTTACTCTCTTATTCTCAGTCTCTCACCCACTTAGACATCAGTCACACATAAGCAGTGATGAAAACACGTCTTTGTTCCTTGGTTATTTTTGGCGGGAAGTGTGTTTGTGAAAAATGAAAAGGGGAAGAAAGAACAGAGCGGAAGAGAAATGCAAAGAGCGAACAACAAGAAAAAGTGCTAAAAGTGGGAGTGACACGAAACACAGAGAAAATGTGGCACCTCTGAAGGTATCTGACTCCTGCTGTGTGTTACTAACCCTGCTGCAGACTGCACACAACAGGAATTTAGTACATCTTAGCAGAAAAATTCACTCAGATTGAAGTTACAGATGACACACAGAGATTTACCTGCATGTGCTCTGACTGTTGTCAAGTCTCACACGTTTCTTTGCGTTTATCTCTGTTACTCTTTAGTCTGGCCTTTGGTGCTATCCATTTTGTACATGGCTTCTTTCAAAGCTACAGCATATGTTGTGTACATATTTGTTAAGCTTTTATTTTCTGCCAGAATAGCATGTACAGATGTGACCTTTCAAAACCACCACTGGCCTATTTGCATTATAATAAATGCACTGGTTTTCTCAGAGTCAGTTGGGCGGTAATCTTGAAAGCTATTGTTATTGTCTGAAAATAATAGAGCCTCTGGGAGAGATGGACAACATTTTCAGGGTTTGATGCTCCTCTTTTGGGGAATTACAGATATAGTTTGTATTACCCAACAATGACAGACAGACGCCATACTAGAAACATTGACTCAACCTTCATTTTGGTCAACTTTTTAAGAGGAAAGGAGTGAGAATTGAGGCAGACCTTTAACACCCTGATAGCAGCTCCATTGTGCCAGACAAGTCAGCCGCACCCCCCTAATTAAGTGGAAATGCTGATTAAGGACGCTTAAGGAACTGCAATTTTTAGCATTTCCACACGAGCTTCATATTTAAACGTTTAGGGCTGCCACTTGGTTGGTATTTGTGTGTTTGCTGCCACTTCAATTAATAATTTTTGTTACTTTATAACTACAATGAGGCTATTTCTTACATTTGTTTGGGCTTTCAA
Organism: Xyrichtys novacula; assembly: GCA_962446985.1. Classification (NCBI taxonomy): domain Eukaryota; kingdom Metazoa; phylum Chordata; class Actinopteri; order Labriformes; family Labridae; genus Xyrichtys; species Xyrichtys novacula. The sequence continues at coordinate 29,591,813 of OY660870.1, forward strand.
TGTAACCAACTATAAGGGGCACCAGGCCAAAACTTCATTTTTCTCCCTTTTATATTCACATTTATCTTTTATTTATAATTCACTTACGGTTTTATTTGCTTTTGAGTATCATAGAAAGACATTAATATGAGTTTCAGTCTCTTTCAGAGATGTCAAAATTCCTTACAGGAGCTTTAAACTCAACATTTAAATTATTAGGTCACCACCCTCAGTTTGTATACTTGTTGTGATGGGATTCTATGATAACAATAAACTATTACACAGCTTATTATGTATTTTTCTTCTAAATATAGAAGTCTGCTTTCTTATATGACTCTACTAAGAGAACTGAGAGATGATTACCTTGCTCATTTTACTGTACATTGCCCTTTCATCCATTTTTATCAGCATGTGCTCAATTAGTTTTAATGTTCAATTATTGTTTTATGTGTCTGAAGTTCTACCTCCTGCCCTCTGTGTAATTCTGTGACTGGGCCCATGACCTCTGACAAGTTCATCGTCATAAACTGTTTTGAGCAGTCCCATATTGTTAGTAATCCCCTCGTTTTTCCTCAGTTTCCATAACCTAATTCATATCTGACAATAAATCCCTCTGCTTTCATTTTACAAAACAATAACCAACGATAAATTACATTTTCATTCAGGTTTCTCAGTTGTTACAGTTTTCCTTCTAAAAGACTGTTCGGAAAAAAAATGAAGTGTTTTTACATTATGTAAGCTGTGTTTGACTCATTTGGATGCTTAGATAAGCCATCTGTCTGGGATAAAAGGAGGTATAGGTTATACAAAGGTAACTGGTACATTCAGAGAAAGCATTTATCTCCAGGAGAGAGGGATAAGGATGCTCACTCACTGCTGCTATGCATGATCAGAGGATTTGTCAGAAAAATCACACACAAATCCAGCAGGCTTAATGCCACGACACAGTAATGGATACACAGTAATACCACGGCTGCTAGGAGGATATTACAATGAAATAATTCTGTCAGTAACATCCTTTTACAACATTTTTTTGTGCAGTAGAATTTGGGTCAGTTGTGTGACCTCTTCAACAATCTCGTTAACTGAAGCAACCCTTTTTTACTACTCAGCTAAACGGACCAATTAATCCAGGCTAAGTGGATTTAATTGGGTATTTGCAGCAGGCAAGAAACAAGAAAAGATCAACTCAGGAGTCAGTTGGATATTCACTGTTAGTGGTTCACACATGGTTCTAATTAGGTCTCACACAGCCCACAAAAAGAATAGCACACATCAAACTGGTTTGTCTGTGACATGAATATTACTTATGTAACATACATTGTTCTGAGCTTCTGTGGAGCTTTTAAGCCATGGACTATGTGACCTCAACCAAGTGCACTTTATGTAGCTCCAGTATGGCTGGATGCAACAGGATTACACTCAGGATGTAAAGGGTTAGTGTTACCACTCACCACTTACCACTCACCACTTACAATCCTGGTTGGGCACTTCCTGTGTGCAGTATGCATGCATGGCTTTCTTTGTTTCCTTGCATTAACCCAGTGGTTCTCAAATCCAGTCCTCGAGCCCCCCCGTCCTGCATGTTTTGGATGTTTTCCCTGCTCCAACACACCTGATTCAAATGATCAGCTCGTTATTGAGCCATTACAGAGCTTGATAACGAGCTGATCATTTGAATCAGGTGTTTTGGAGCAGGGAGACATCCAAAACATGCAGGACGGGGGGGCTCGAGGACTGGATTTGAGAACCACTGCATTAACCACAGACAGATAGATAAATGGATATTGATCACATGGGAATTTCGAAACATGCTCCTACCCAAACGAGTTAATCAAAGTTTGGGTTTTACACCTTCCCCTAACCGTAACCTGGGTTTTTAGATCACACCTGACATGCACAAGCATGCACATAGACATAAAAACATTACCCGTAGGTGTGGGTGGGAGTGTCTCTGGTGATGTGTTTAAATGTAAGCCCTGTGGTAAGCTTGCAGACTCTCTACATTGCCCAATTACAGCTGGGAAAGGCTCCATGCTCCTACTGGACCATGAATGAGGTAAGTAGTATAGACAATAGATTATATAAGAGTATATTTTATTACTGTCACTAACATCTCCTCTCTTTTTTTCTTTTTCTTCATATGTAAATAGGTTTTGAGGAAATCAGGGGACAAAAGAACAGCTGGATGTTATGCAAAAACTCGCAGTGATGACAACAATGCAGGGGGCGTACCATAAATGATTAAATTAAAAAGGGATCATGGGATGAATGAAGGAACATCGCAAAGTGAAAAGGGATTTAAGTCTAGGAGAATAAAGAATTAGCTCAGAGAAAAGGGAGGACATGCACTATAAATGACTGTGTTATGTAATGAATACACTGGGAGGACTTTTTTTTTTCTGTTTGGTTGACAGTTGTTTTCTCTCATTCTCTCCTCTTGACATAAACCCATACACCTGCACTGACAGCTTCCACCTATTCTCACACAAGCTATGAAAAACAAGACTCAGATATTTTCACATGTACTGAAGTATTATGGGAAAGCAGGCTTTATCAACTCCCATACGGGTGTTTTTTTCCCCAAAACATTCAAGGAATTTCTACCGTAATCAGTTGTTGATTTTCTGACAGCAAAGTATCTCACAGTCAAGAATCCCTACGTGAGTAAAAATGTGTGTGGCTTTGTGAAGGGGAACATGTTGTCTTCAAAAAGGATTTGTCTCAGCTCCAGACAAGGAGGATCCAGTAAAGAGAAAAAATAGACAAGTTTCATCACTTAATCTCACTTCCCATGACCTTGAGGAAGCTGACTTCAGGGTGTTTATCTTACATAAGATTTGGAAAGAAAAATGCTGTTTAAATGTAACACCGTCTACCGTTAGCTCAGGAAACTCTGACTCCATTGCTAAATAACTGGATGGTAGCTAGAAATACTCATTTACATAAAACACTGAAACTATATTTTTGTGAACTGACCATTTTTGCTCTCTGCCAAGCATGTTTGAGGGTTAGAAATCAATTTATCTCTTTCATATGATAGAAAAATAGCAACAAATCATTAAAGAAGTTAGCGAAACTGATGGTGCAGATAAAGGTGTGACAAACTGCACCTTCTGAGCCAGCTTGCTAGTTGTTGTGAGTCATAGCTGGCTGACTAATGCCACCAGTTTTGACAAAGTGAGCAGAGTGAGCACACCTTCTTGTTAATCCCTTAAGAAACCATTAACTCTTGTGCTGGTTACATATTGTAGCCCCCTCTTTTTTTAATGTCCTCAAAAAATCATTTAAGTTAACAGACAGCTACTGAATTGAGGAAACAAACCTCTTTGAACTACAAAAGTTGAATATTAACTCATTTGAAGACCTAGTGTCACCTTATTAAACATGTCCAGGATCCAAAAATACAGTCATATCATAATCACAGTTTAAAGCTCTGGCAGAGAGGGAGAATATTTTTAATGATTTTATCAATTTTTCTGCAGTATTTCCTTGCATTTGTTGTTTCATATTCACAGTTAGATCAGACATACCTTCACTGACATGCTCTAAGACAGAACAGTCGCACAGGTTGTACAACATATGAGCAATAAAGCCTGCCGTTCTTCACATGCTGTACTTTAAAGACACATTTATATTCCAGCCCTGTCCTGTCTTCCTCAGTGGTACCGCAGAAACTCACGTGTGCAGGTTTCAGGTTACTAATGCACTTCACTATGGTAACACTGTGGCATTGGCTATAGTGAGCAGATTTATGTGTGGAGAGAGGTGGATGGACAAGGTCACAGCAGATTTTTCTAATCAGACGACTGCTGTGTGTGTGTGTGTGTGTGTGTGTGTGTGTGTGTGTGTGTGTGTGCGTGTGTGTGTGCGTGTGTGTGTGTGTGTGTGTGTGTGTGTGTGTGTGTGTGTGTGCATAGGTTGGAAGGCTAATCTTTGTTTTCAGTATAGGTCAAATACTAAACACCCTGGTGAAGCAGATGAACTTTGATAGCCCGTGTTTTTGCATGCCTTTTCAAAATGAAGAATCTGGCAAAAATGAATCATTACTAAGAAATATGCTGTGCTCCAACAATAACATCCTTCTTTTGATGACTGCATCTCGAGCCCAGCTTTCCAGGTATCAGCACGGTGACCTCAGTCCTCTATGAGAGCCGAGGATTTATTTCTGAACTGGCTGAGCGTGTATGTGGTAGCATGTGCCATGCTCTGCACGTGACAGGAGGAGCACAGAAGAATGGGAAAGATGTCTGCCTGTCATCGTGTTTACAGTGTATAAGTGTGTCCTGTCATTGTCATTCTCTTTTATGGGGGCGTTTGTCCTGATGTCATAAATCTGACACAGATAATTGGAGTAAACTGTGGATAAGTGTTAGTATGTCCTCTCTACTCCATTATGTCTCCACTATAATGACCTTCTGCCTCTCTCTCTCCTTTTGTGTATAAACTACACACCCATACAAATGCATGCATATACACTCATGCACATACACACATGCACGCTCATAAGTGGCGGTAATTTTGTGTGCAGCATTCCAAAGTTAAGTGTTAAAGCGGCATCAGCCAAATGTTTGGCATTTGCTTGCACACAGTGTTTTCATAGTTTCACATTTGCTTGCAATCGAAGGTATTTGGTGGCTGTTTTTAAAATAGACCAGAAGCATTCCCTTCACCTGTGCATCTGCATGCAAAGAGGGAAGCAGAGGATCAGCCTGATATTGGTGATTGTAGACTCTTTAAAACTAAATGGGTCTTCCGTGAGCTCTGGTTTAAATACCAACTAGATATAATGTGCATGAACCCACAGTTAAAGTCTGAGCAACTCAAAGAAAACACGTCAGACTGCAGAGTTTAGTCTACTCTGTGGCATGCAGCTTACAGTTCTGCATCTACTGTTCAGTTACAGGTTAAAATGTAATTAAAGCAATGTGGTTAACCTGATGTATTTGTCTTTAAGCACCGACAAATATTAAACTGGCTGAGTGTAATGGAAAAACAAACAGTGATTCAGAAACTGTCCTTAAACTAAAAAGGGAAGTGATAGCAAACATGACCCAGAAAACGTGACGGTTCCAGTTGACCTAAACTCAAAAACTGAAACCTGTCCTCACTTTCACAGTGTGTATGTTGTCATTCTGTTTAATATAAAAACAGCCTGCTGAGACCTCTAGGAAGGCCAGAGGAAGAAGCTTTTTTTAAATGAGGGATTGTTTATGGCCAAAACAAAATGATCCTGGTCAAAATATAAACACTGCCCTCACTGCTGGAATGTGACATTGAGAAAAGCAGAAAACACGCCTAGAAAGAAGCCTCAGGAAAAGATTATTTTTAAAAAGCTGCTCCATCTGGCTGCTGCATTTTTAATGTCCTCACAATGAAGATCTTAAGAAGCTCCTCACGTTGCTGTCTCGCCACTGTAATTCATCCACACTGTCCTCCTCAGTCTGATTGCTTTGACTGAAAATACCACCCTCTGCACTCCAAGGCCAAACTTTTATGAAGTATTCAGGAGCACAGGTCTGTGTCACTTCTTAACGATAAAATCTGATATACTTTGATGTTATAAGTTCATTTAATTTTCTAAAATGCATATGCATATCATAAAAAGTTTGAGTAGTTTGTCCTGATATGAACTGGAAAGTTCATTTAGCTTCTGGCCTCTTCCTTTCTTGTCCCACAACCGACTTTTAGATATTTTCATAACAGCAATATTACATCACTCTTACTTTTTATGTAACAAAAGAAATGTTATTTTACGTAATTCTGTGCACATTTTTATATAATTACTCATCAATATTATATTTCCTTGAATACAGTGCTTTTATAAATTGTAATGCCATATCCAATCATGCATTTTCCTAGACGTGCTTTATAGGACAAGACAGCCCTGGATTTGGTTTCATCCAATTTGCTGAGTAAATATTTTGGTCTGCCACAGAGTAATATGCCTGCTGACATTTGGTACTGGTGCCAAAACAAAACACATCACAGACGACATTAAAAAAACAGATGCTGCTGGAATGACAAGATAGCAACAAGAATGATTTGCAAATTTTCCACAAGATAAGCATGAGGTCACATCATTGCATGCTTGAATAAGCAGAAAGGGAAGATGTAGATGAAGGTGACTGTTTTTGTTCTCTACTTGATCCCAGTTTTTACCTGTGCAGGTTTTGGATCGCCACTAGATTGATAACCCTGCTTTCACCTAGATCTGCAGATAGCAGAGTGCCAGTTCGGCTTAGTGGTCAATACACAAGCCTAGTGCATACACAAGCCACTTACCACATGTGTCTCCTTAGGCCCGAACTACACGTATGTAGATATTTATTTATCAGGATATTTTTGTACTCCCGTCTAAATAAATGTATCTGTCCACACGTGTTAGTTCTCAAAAATATCTGCGTCCACACGTAGCCTTCAAACTCAATCCTATCTGGTGCCGCTTAAAAAGAATTCAGGAACAAAGCTACCTGATTGGCCGATGAATCGTAACAGCGTGATGCGTCATGCATTATTTGCGGAAGCTACGCTAGTGCGTCGGGTCCATGTGATGGACCATGTGACCAATAAAAGTATTGGCCGCAGCAGACGCCTCTGTAAGCTGGCTGACTGGTGGATGTAATTGTATAAAACAAGGTTCACTTGCAAGGCTGAAATTAGCCCCAAAAGGGCAAAAAAAAAAAAAAAAAACGTAAAGAATACCCTGTCTGTCCGCCATCGTTGTTGTTTTTCTTTTTAATTCGCATGCGCGAGCTGCGGTTTGACGTCATCGATCCGTAAAAGTCCAACCACACGAATCCACCACGGATACGGGATACGGATATTTTTTTATTTCTCCACTTGTTTTTTCGGATTCAGATTTATCCGGTTTGAGTGCTCCAAACTCCCGTTTTGGTGTGGTAGGGAGGCCTAATCAGACATAAATATGTGCGGTTTGAAATAGTTCACACAGATTTATAGTGCAGCATTATCTGCTAGATCACTCAGAACTCAGTTTTTTAAAGCTCCTGTGATAATTTTGAACTGTTTACAGAATGGCTTGAATTTGATAGTGATGTCTCGACATGACCTACAAAAGAAAACAAGATCATCAGCATCAAGATTGAAAATCTCAATATTGTCATTTTCAGCGTATGTCACTGCTGTCAGGGGGGTAGGTGACAGGAGCCAATTAACAGCAGGCTGATATAACAACCACACCTGCCAACACTCTCTATTTATCATTCATAATGAGTGATAAATCTGTTATGATTTTTTTTTTTTTTACCCAACACACTTTCTACGCATATCAGCAAAGAAATACGATGCACCACTTAGTCCACAGGAGGAGCTCAGATCAAAACAAACCAAAGGTTTTTCACAGGAGCTTTAAAAAACACAGATATCAGAGTTGAGAAGGAGAAACTTACTGTAATAGTACACCACACTTAAAATCCAGTCCACAAAGACGACAATAAGACCATGCTTTTTCACTGTGAAACATTTGAACCATGAGGCACATGCAACTATCCCACCAGAAATGAAAACTATCGATTCAAATTTCCTCTTTCTGTTTGAAATTTTTAACAAACTCAGTGAAAGAAAACCAGGTCAGCTGCCCTGGAAAGGACATTAATGCTTACCCCAAGACCTACTTATTCTGCCACTGAGCTCTGGAGCTGTCTTTATCTAACAAAGATCTGTGACTCTGGGACAAGTCATGTGTTCTGCTCACCAGAACAATCTGAACTGTTCTGCTTCACTCTGACAGCTCTGATTAAACCTGAGCAAAGTTCTTCAACCCGGACAGCTGAGCTGATAAGGTGAATCTCAGGTAGATACTTGTGCGCTGATGTAGCACTTTGACACAAATCTTGTCAGTGTGACTGAGTTCGTTAAAGGTCCTGTGACTTGTCTTGGTGATAGTTGCTGAGTAAACATTATTTGGAATTGATAAGCTGCAACCTTTACTGTTACACTATTTAGATGCCAATAAGTCCAGCTATAACTTGATAAATATGGTCAGGGTCAAAATGATGTAAGGCTTCTTCTCTGGAAGCACACTGGTTAAATGTTAAACCTCTTGGAGAGAACTTTACTGATAGCCAACAGCCTGTGTGTTCAAATGTGTGCACACAACATGTGAGCGCCAGCCTTTAAAGATTGACCCAGGATGTTATCTAGGACACATTTTACTTCCACCTGTTTGAGTATAACCCCCATCAGCAGGTCAAACATGAAAAGTTTCCTATTGCAACATCAGAGGCCTAGTTATTGACCCTTAGGGGAAATGACTTACTCCAGAAAATTCCCTCTACATGATAATGAGAGTATGGGCCTCACATTCAAATTTGATTGGCCACTTCTGCTGCTGCCCCCAGGATCCTATATTGTGATTTGCTGTTTGCCCCGTTTGAAGTGGGACTGATGTTTGGCTTAACTGTTTGGACAGCATCAGAGGCAATATTAAGACAATACAAGAGTGCAAAAAACTTGCAGTTTCACACGTGCCCCTGACACTCACATCAAATATGAATTTTCATCTGAATAGCTAATTTTTTTTATTCCAACGCCAACTTTTGTTGTACTCATTTGTCTTGTTTTTGAAGCCCAGTGTTACATTTCTGCAAGTCGCATGACATGAAGGACAGGGGTCATGGACAGGAAAAGTGACAAAAGGAAAATCTGCAAAATCAGACAAAAAATAAGGCCTTTGGGTTCTAAAAGATGGCGTGGAGTTATACTTCCCCACAACCACCCACTTATTTTGCCCAAAAGTAGGCAAACCAAAGTAAAAGGCCTCAAACAGAGGTAGAATCGGTGGGGAGAGAATGCTAAATACAAAAAGTCTCCTTATGGATCAAAACCTCACAAAAAGTCTAGAATTTACCCTCCTCCCCCCAAAACACAACCACTCTTACACTCTCAGACACATTCATCACACAAACCAAGAGAAACCAACTCAAGGCGTTGGCATCTTTGGTGTCACACACCTAACTGAGTGAAAGAACCTCCTTTTATAGACTACCCAGGCTGATGAGCACCAGCTGAGTGCAATGAGGACAGGTGAGCTGAGTAAGAGGCTCGTTAAGTGTGCTGGAGGTCACAGACTACCTCCATATGTATAAATATAAAATGTAAATATTCATTATTAGAGTACACAGTTGGTTAAAGTAACAGGTGGTAGTGTTGGAGACATTTGCTGGAGGCTGAGGACCCGCCTAGGCCCCACCTCTTTGCCTGAGGTTTGAGTCTTCGAATGTTAAATTGGGTAAGCTGCTCAAACATGTGTTGACTGCCACAGGAGATAAGGCATGCACAGTTATCAAATCCCCTAGTAGATAGATAGATATACTTTATTGATCCCAAACTGGGAAAATCTCTAAAGCTCTGCATCGTTGTCGGCAGGATTCGAACCTGCGCGGGGAGACCCCAATGGATTTCTAGTCCATCGCCTTAACCACTCGGCCACGACAACTCACAATGTAATGCTATTGAGATCCCAAGTTTCCTTATTAGTGTTTAATTCTTATTTATCTTAATTCTTTCATTTCCATTTACTATCTTATTTAATTGTCTTTAACTCTTTTAATTGTCACTAGTCTTGTTGTTGCTGTTTAGCATAAATTAACTTTGTTAAAATTGGTTTTAATAGTTGTTGTTATGATTTCTTTGTCCATTTTAAAGGTCCTACCTATTTTGTTGGTTTATATCCCCCTACTCCTTACTCCAGTTTATACCACTTTATTGGTTTCAATATATATACATAGCCTATATTCTAATTTAATTTATAAACATCTCGTTTACTAGGTTCTTAAGATGTTGCCCTGGCTCTAACGGGCTATTTTTTGGCCTTTTAAAGGTTATTTTAAATCCTTGCAGAATTAAGCCAAGAAGATTTAGCTGCTGCCAGTTGGTTGTGTACACACACAGCAATCTGACACCTGTGAGGTATTTTTATGGTGGTAGTTGAAGTAGATAGGGCTGGTGAGGACAGAGAGACATGTCATGTGTTTGTGTATGCAGCATGCCACCTCTGCAAGTCAGTGACCCAGTTTATTTTGTCAAACACTGCACACTCCCATGACTGTAACAAGCACACTTCCACCAATTTAGAATCAATAAAAATAAATGTACCTTATCTGGCAGTGTAATGTAAACATTATCACATTTTGCATTCATTACTGTGTAGTGCGAAAAGTTTGTATATTTCTCTGCATCAGAACAGACAGTGTTGTTTATTCTGATGACACAAATGTCAGCAGTGCAACAGCAGAAAGTCTGACCGTTCCCAACAGCCTGAAAAACATGTTTCCGGCTATGATCTGGCAGTGTACAACACTAATGTGTATCATTGTACAATTCCTCACAGGGGAAATGCTGCTAACTAGCTCATTAGGCAGAACACAGTGTGGTGAGCTGCCCGTTGGTACACAGCTAATTAGACACTGCTGGCAGCTTTTCCCAGCAACCTCATGAAACTATGGGGGGAGTCTTTAAAAGAGGAAAGCTGTGAGATATTCAAGTGTGATGAGGAAGGCCAAAGAGCAATCAAACAACAAAAAGTACGGTATACAGAAGATTCACAGCGTTTTACATAAGTAGAAAACCGAAAAAAAAAAAAAAAAAAAAGGCTAAATCCAGATTAATCTGAGTAACACCAAATTCTTTAACTGGGCGAGGATGGTAGAGATTAGGGAGTATTTCAGTATATCTTTGCTAGAGTGAGAAGTGTGCCATTCAAAAGCAGATTTTAAAAGCCATGCAAGTAAAGAGGGGAAAGATCAAGAGATGATGAGAGCTTTAAAGTTGGATTAGAGTTTCTATTTAAAGCGGCAGGAGAAAGTCAAATTTTTGTCACTGTTTTGAGTTTTCATGTACCCTCTCTACCCAGCATCTTGTCCTGGAGTTGACATAGAACAAATAATCATCTGTTATACATATAAGACTCCTGTAGTTTATCATTAATTATCTTGAAAGACAGATTAGTTTCTTTTTATCATTGTCTTATTTCACTGACACTCCTCTACAGTCAACTTAAAGTTTTTTTCCCCTTTTTTTACACCTCTGATCTGATGGTGAGCTGTTTCTGTCGTTTCTGGTAAAACCACAGCTACACTTGCTCCTGGCTCTTTATAATATGTATGAGGTTTTATAAGATTATCCTGTCTAAGCAGTGGGGAGAAAAGGAGAAGAGAGCTCAGTGAGGGGCGGCATCACATTCAAAATCCTTGCTGGTGATTTAAAGCATTAAAGGAAGACAGATGTCTCAAAGAAAGACGCATTGAATAAATTCCCAACACTTCAGGCATCAGGGTTATTCACCAAAGGATAGAGGGATAAAAATAGAGTGACAAGGAGCAGATTAAAGCAGTTGGTAATTAGAAAAATCGAGGCCCAAACACGCTGTCACATGCATGCAAGAGTAGAGATTATGAGAGATCATGTGTTGTCTTACTGTAACATCCAATCATTTGCACAAAGACATGCTGACTGATAATTGTACTTCTTTTAATGATTGGATGTTGATTTTTGATGTTATGGATCATTTGTGAGAAATCAGCTCTCCTTTTTTCTTTAAACTTGCCTTTCATAGGCACTTTTCTTCCCTGGATGGAGCCGGTTGATTGACGTGTTAACATTTCCATTAAAACATGACCCCCTTGGAATGAGAAAAAACTGGCAAGACACCTTTACAGTTAATTATATGTACCTTTGCCATATGTTTGTCATCCTATCTAGTTTTGAAAACCCTTAGGCCTTAGGTGCATTGTTTAGAGTCTGACCTATCGGATTGGTTAAACAGTTAAACATTGTTTTTTTGGGTCACTTCTGGGTGTTCCAGTTTGACTTTACTGTCATGTTTTAAATGTTTGAGGCTGATTTGGTAATGTCATGGTTTAAGGGCTAGGGTCAAAGGGCAAGACACGATGGATGCAAGGTTCAAGGATTATGACCTCTGAATGTGTTTGTGATAATGAAATACTGCCATCACATAAGAGAGTCTTAAACAAGTTTAAATTCAGAGGAAACATCTTATAGTATGCTGTTTTTTTCTGTGGAAGTCAGAGACAAAGAAGTATCAGAATTAGGCTCATGCAGTTTTTAAATCATAACCACTGTTTTTAGGTTAATTAGAGCGCTCAGTACATTTACAGGAAGACTGCGTGTCCTCCAGAGAGCTCGCTGCAACAGTATGTAAAGATCTCAGTTGGTGTGCCATTTACCTGTGTGAAGAACCAAAATCAATTCGTCAAATTTTTAGATACGTTTTTGAAGAAAGTTATAGGAGTTATACAAGTTCCTAAATAAGTATCCTGTTTGATCAGCAGTCCTGCATCATACTTCATCACAACTGAACAGCTCCTATTCAAAACCATTATTTTGTTCATACTGACATCGCAGTTTAAATAGAGATCAGACCTGGATATATAATGTATGATTAAAACCTGGTTCACCTTATGTAGTGAGAAAAGGGGAAAACACTATTTAGGCACAGTAAAAGAAGGTCCTTTCATTAGGAGGACTCTGTCTATATAAGATACACTGATATGTTTTGAGATTTATGGGTGAACAATCACTCCATTCCGTTTTTTTTTTCCTTCAGTTTTCTGTATTTTTTGGCCTTTCTTTGCAAAAAAACGGGTTAAGGTTTTCTTTTTTCTTTTTTTTTCCGAAAGACTTCTCTTTTCTTTTTTTTAGTTTTCTTTAGTTTTTTTCAATTTTGTGCCTGTTTTAAGTGTGAAATTTGATTTTTAAATTTTTTTTGTGCAAAACACCCGGTAAAGGGTGTTTTGGGGTTTTTTTTGTTTGTGTGATTTTTTTTTAAGAAATACTTTTCTTTTTTTCTTTTTTTTTTTTTAGTTTTTTTAGTGCTTTTTTCCATTTTCTGCCTGTTTAAGGGTGTTTTTTTTTTGCAATATGTATATATATATATATATATACATGTATAAATATATATATATGTGTGTGTGTGTATATATATATATATATATATATATATATATATAAAGGTGTATAATAAAATATATAATAAAAGGGTGTTTTATTTGTTTTTTTTTCAGAAATACTATTCTTTATCTTTTTTTTACGTTTTCTTTATTTTTTTTCTGCCTGTTTTAAGGTTGTTGTTTTTTACTTCTCTTCTCTTTTTTTTAGTTTTCTTTAGTTTTTTTAATTTTCTGCCTGTTTTAAGTGTTAAATTTGATTTAAATTTCTTTTTTGTTATTAATTTTTTGTGCAAAACACCCGGTTAAGGGTGGGGTTTTTTTTTTTTTTTTGTGTTATTTTTTTTTAAGAAATACTTTTCTTTTTTTCTTTTTTTTAAAGTTTTTTCCTGTGTTTTTCCAGTTTTCTGCCCTTTTTGAAGGGTAGCTTTTTTTGTTAGTTTTTTTAGTTTTTGTGTGTGCAAAACACCCAGTTTAGGGTTGGTTTTTTTTGTTTTTTTATTAGAAATCCTATTATTTTTCGTTTTTCTTTTTGGTTTTCTCAAATTTTTTTCCATTTTTATGCCCTTTTTAAGGTTTTTTTTTAAAATTTTATTTCCAGTTCCTTTTTTTCAGATATACAGTTTTTAGTTTTTTTTTTAGTTTTTTTTTTCCTACTTTTTTGCCAGGCACCTCTGTCTGGATGAGCTACTCTTAGTCTGGTCCCTCCCCCCAGGACCTGTTTGCCTTGGGTGACCCTTCAGAGGCAAAAAGCCCCGACAACATAGCTCCTGGGATCATTGGGACACACAAACCCCTCCACCACGGTAAGGTGGTAGCTCGAGGAGGGGAAAAACCCTCATGGGAGGGAAAAACCACAGGTTTTTTTTTTTTTTTTTTTTTTTTTTTTCAGTTTTTTTTTCAGAAAAACTTTTTCTTAGGTTTTTTTTCTTCATTTTTTAAGTTTTTTTCTTGTTTTAATTTTTTTTTCATTTTTTATTTAGTTTTCTGTTGTTTTTTGGAGATCTCTTTTTGAAGAGTTTTTTTTTTTTTAAGTACTTCCTTCTTTTTTTCAGAAATACTATTCTATTTAAATTTTTTTTTTGTTTCCTTCAGTTTTTTTTTCAAGTTTTCTGCCTGTTTTAAGGTTTTGTTTTGTTTTTTGTTTGTTTTCTTGTTTTTTTTTTTTTTTTTGGAGATCTCTTTTTGAAGAGTTTTTTTTTTTTTTAAAGTACTTCCTTACTTCGAGGAAGTTACTTCTTCTTCCACTTCTTCCACTTCTCAGGCTTTCTTAACCCCTCTGTTTGGAGAGGGTCTCTTCTGAGCTGTACTTTTGAACCATCTGCAGCTCCTTTTTGAGCTCCTTCCCTTTGTTAAGGTACACTTCCTTGAGAGCCCTTTGTCTGGTCAGCTTCTGTTGAGTCACCTCCAACTCCTGGCTGAGCAAGAGTGTTCGGTTCTTCTCATTCTCCAGCTGTCCAGTGAGCTGAGCCACAGTCCTGCGGAGTGTCTCCATCTCTCTGTCCCTCGAGTAGAAGGTCCTGTTAATCCTGGGTTGGTTTGTTGGTCGCTGCATTGTCTTTGACTGTTTGTAGTCTCAGAGTTCCGCTGCTAAAAGATTCCGATTGTCTCTTTCTTTCTTTTTTTTTTTAGTTTTATTAAGGTTTTTTTTTTTTTTCAAGTTTTCTGCCTGTTTTAAGGTTTTTTTTTTTGTTTTGTTTTTTTTGAGATCTCTTTTTGAAGAGTTTTTTTTTTTGAAGTACTTCCTTACTTCGAGGAAGTTACTTCTTCTTCCACTTCTCAGGCTTTCTTAACCCCAAGAAGTGTCTCATTTGTTTCCAGACTGAAGGAGGTGGTTTGGTGGCATTAGAGGTTGTTGTCTCTGCTGGTCCTGCAGTTCCAACTAGTTCTGGAGATCCAGCAGTCACTTCGGTTTCTAAAGCTCCTGCCAGTTCTTCAGCTCCAGAAGTTTCCTCAGTTTTCTCCAACTCCATGCAAAACTGCTCGATGTCCATGTCCATGAAGTCCTGCTCCTGAAGCGTCATCTCATTTTGCCTGATGTCTGTCTCTCGAAGTTGAAGCTCAGTTGAGAGTTCATTTGTTTTTTTGTTTTTTTCATTGTTAAAGCTGGTTTCTTGGGCCACTTTAAGCTCCTTGTTGTCCATCATACCAGCTGTCTGGATGTAGAGCTGTTGTTTCAGCTCCTCCAGCTCAGCCCAGTGCCTCCTCTCTGTTTCAAAAGCTGTCTGCTGCAGAACAGCAATCTTCTCCGTCATGGAGTTCTGTTCGGCTCTCAGGATCTGGATGGTCTGTTCCTGTAAGAGTCCATCATGGCGAGCCTGATTTTGCAGCTCACGCTGAAGGGTCTCAACTTCCTGTTTCGCAGCGGTGAGATCAGTTGCATACTGGAATTTCAATGCTTGGTATGAGGTTCTCATCTTCTCCTGTTCTTCATGGAGGACCGTGTTTCTTTCAGTCAGTTCCTCGACTAGTGTCGTGAGCCTCTCATTTTCCACAATATGTGCCACCTTCAGCTCCTCGTAATCGACATGAAGATCCTTCTTCTTCTTCTGCCGGCTCGTGTCCCTCACCTTAAGAGCAATTCTGTGTTCGGAGAGGGTCTCCTCTGAGCTGTACTTTTGAACCATCTGCAGCTCCTTTTTGAGCTCCTTCCCTTTGTTAATGTACACTTCCTTGAGAGCCCTTTGTCTGGTCAGCTCCTGTTGAGTCACCTCCAACTCCTGACTGAGCAAGAGTGTTCGGTTCTCCTCTCTCTCTAGCTGTCCAGTGAGCTGAGCCACAGTCCTGCGGAGTGTCTCCATCTCTCTGTCCCTCAAGGAGAAGGTCCTGTTAATCCTGGGTCGGTTTGTTGATCGCTGCATTGTCTTTGACTGTTTGTAGTCTCAGAGTTCCGCTGCTAAAAGATTCCGATTGTCTCTTTCTTTAAGTGTAGCTACTCGCTGAAAGGTTCAAACGATATCCTAGACAGCTGCTCTACTTTCAGTTTACTAACACGAGATGAAAGCCGTGATGATGTCATAATGATGTCATCACGGAATGGTTCTTTTGATGTCATATTCTCTTGTTGTTTGTTTACATTTGAATTTTTCACATTTAAATGTAAACAAAAGCACACCCTATAACAATCATGAATTTTTCAAACCTGCTATTAACCCACATTGATTTGAGCTGTTTTTGTAATAGATGCTTTGTGAATTGATATGTGTTAATGAGTTAAATAAGACACTTTACTGTTGATTGTTGAACCAAAATTAAAAAATGGTTCTTTTTAAATGTACAAATCATAGTCACTCATGAAGATCACGTCATAATTGTTTATACATTGCAGATACACTTTCCCCTGAACTCTATATTAAGGAAATGTTTCCGGTTTTCTGCATATCAAGAACTACAGGAAACAATATCTGTAGCAGTAATAAATAAATCAAGTATTACAGCTTTTAGTTGCACAAAGTTACTACCAAAAAAAGAATACGTAAGAGATGCTGTATAACAAGCCTGTGTTTGTCTCTCCTATGTAAACTACAATAAAATACTATATTTTGACTTAATCTGGTGACCAAAAGTAGTGATTAACGAGTCCTCTAAAACTTTGGTAAAGGTAATAGTGATATAAAATGTTAATATGTAATGAATGACACAATTTGTTGTATTGAACCTGTAGACGGCTGATTCAACTGTCAATACAAAAGCGGGTTTCTTTACGCTGATGGTAGCATAAATGTTTTGTTTTTTTTGGCATCATCACCTCAGGATTTCTAATCAACTTTACCGTTGCACTGACTTTATGCAAGAATTATCTGCAAACAGTTGCTAACAAGTCAAGAAATTTGAACTGATGGAGAAGCAGCAAGTAACCGCTTTTCGCACAATTTACCAATGGTTATGTAGTACAACACCCGGACAGCTTTTATGTTCAAGTGTGACACCAGGGAAGAATGGGTGCTGTAGGAATATGAGGATTAAACTGAGGCACACAAATTGCACTGTTTTCCACACTGACATTCCTCAGTAAGAGACAGGATGAATAAAACTAACTGTGATGATATCTAGTTTATAAAATAGCCTCTACAAGACATTTAGTTATTAAATGGGAAAAATAATCCTTACTCTCTGGAATATGGTGCCATGAACACTGTGATGACCTTACAGGACATGAAGCAGGCCACAGCTTGGATTTCTCTGAACTAAAACGACCTGATAGTCTGGTCACCTTTGAGCCAGCTTTGAAAACCCACTGCCACTGTTTTGTGAATGTCACTGGTCTGCCACTAGAAGGTCAACTCAGTGAGTTTTGCACTTTGTCAGTGCCTTATCAGAGCACTGTGCAATTCACGTGGCCTCATTTCCAGCGCCACGGGGTGAGAGGTGGTGAAGTGGAAAGATATGAATGAATTTATTTTTAATGCTGTGAAATAAAGCCTCTTTTCATTTGGGTATTAAAAAGTTCCCTGTGGCACATTTTACTTTATAAAAAAACACATCAACAAAAATAAACAGCAACGATAACAAAAAAGGTTTAAGGCTGTTATGACCATAAACTACAGTAAATACTTCCCAAAATGAAGTTTTTTTCAGGACCACAGCATTACTTTTGAATCTTTACAAGATGTGAAGTAAACCCTGCTTGCTTTGACTCCTTCTACATTGAACTACCAGCCATGTGTGACTTACTGTCGGGCCCAGCTACCTAAAATATTCATAGTGTCCTTGTCAGAACACATTTTTGCTGCCTCACTGAACAAACCTCTGTAGGATTCAAGTATGTGGAGGGTGCCAGTGTTTTCAAGATGACTCAGCGAATTGAAGGCTGCTTCCTTTGTGTTGAGAAAAGATGACAGCGACTCGCAGAAAATGTTCCTCTGAGATTCTTGTTCTACTGTCACAGGTGTAGGAGGAAACACTGCCATGGTGAACAGTTAAAATCCTGGCATGAGACATTCATTTATGCATGAGCCATAAGTACTGCTGCAGAGAGGAAGCTGGGAATATCATACAGAGAAGAGAGGATGACAGTTTTAGTGCATATGTAGTTTTCTACAGTCTGTGAAATAAGAGTTGTATGTCTGCCTTTTAGTACAGACGCTTTTTTTACATGTGCTGAGTCCAAGTTTATCTTAATCCTTGTTGCTTGAGCCTTACATTTCATAGAGTAATTAATCCCAGATGCCACCCCATAATCCCAGTTTTTGCTTAGCTATGTGGCTTGTCACATGGTGTTAAATGTAGCCCTTTCCTTATATTAGTAACCTGCATTGTATTTTAGAGAATGCTAATGTTTTTCTCACATGGTCAACAGGAAAAGGTCAAATCATTAGCCCATGAATGTGTTGTGTTCCTCTCTGTTATTTGATGTGGGATTTTGACTGATCAGAAATAAGTATTTAATCTAGCTTTGCGCCGAGTAAAAGGCAGGATATTATTGGACTACGACCACTGTAACACCTAAATGTTAGTATGTAAGGTAAATATGATTGATAAAAAAAAAAAAAACATTGGG
This sequence comes from Xyrichtys novacula, assembly GCA_962446985.1. Taxonomy (NCBI): domain Eukaryota; kingdom Metazoa; phylum Chordata; class Actinopteri; order Labriformes; family Labridae; genus Xyrichtys; species Xyrichtys novacula. Next base: position 29,610,221 of record OY660870.1, read on the forward strand.
TGTGCACATAAGTCTGCATAGGATAGGTCAGTCCCCCCTGTTGGACAACTCCAGTCAAAAACATGCCTGGACATAGCTCTGCTTGTTTCCCATCATGCTTTGCATTGGACTGAATGTAACTTAGTGTTTTGTTGTTTATGTCAGTATTCAGAGAACATTGCATGTCATCCTACAGCCATATTTCCTGTCACTTTAGCTCTTCATTTTATAGCGGTAAAATGGTCAGAAGACAAAGTTGCAAATTGATTGATAATGTAAAAGCAAAACCCTTCAACAATAAAAGGCAGTGATGACATGGCTCATGTATCCAATTCTGCGATCTGCCCACACAATAAATCCTACAGTGGTGGTGTCACTCTGGATACCAATTAGTTTTTGCTAATATGTGCTGTTTCTTTTCATTGTTTTGGTCAAGATCCAGTTCTTTAAACATCGTCTGGAGCTGGAAATGTTGGCTGCACTCCATCAGCTTTAATCACCACTATCTTGTCTGAGGCTGTGCTAAATGCTTGCCAGTGATTTTCATTCAGCTTTGCAGAAAGTAAAATGGGACTAAGGGAAGTTTTGCACATACAAAGCGTATTGTAAGTTAAAAAGAAACCTTAGGTGTTTGATTTTAGATCCAAGCATTATCCTTTTACCAGCTGCATGTTTTATGTTTAAAGTCATAAACTGCTCTGATTTAACAGTTTTTGCTTGCAGTGAATCATACCTCTGTTTCAGTGGCGGCTGCTGGTCTTTCAAGGAGGGGAAGCTCATTTTTCTGGCCTACATCATAATTGTATTTGTTTATTAGTATGTAACAGAACAGAGTCGCCAAACACAACGGCAGTCATTTTTAACAAAGACAAGAGTCGCTGAGGATCGGTAAGGTCTCCGGAGCAGTTAAGAACGACGGAATGAATAACTTGGAAAATGCTCTGGTAGATGTTTTATTCTTCAAGATCGCTGATTCGCTTGTTTAGCTGTCAATCAAAAAAAGATTTCGCCTCAGACAGCTCATCCAATCATGGATGCAGAAGCTTGGAGTCCGGGAGAAAGTCGGGACCGCCCTCTCGCCATAGAACTCCAGTGAAGCTGGGCTTCCGATGGGCGGGACAAAGCCCAGCATTTATCCAATGAGCGTCTAGTTTCGCTGCTGGAACAACCCACTTTAAGCTTCCACATTGAAGTCAGCAGAAGCCCAGCGTCCGGCTGTTTAAAGCGCTGAGGCGCTGCGAGGATGAATGAGAACGAAGTAATGCCGGTTACCTGTGATTATCAGCTTCTTATCACAGTGTCTGAACAAAAGATGAAGGCTTTCTAGTGCGTATTTAGTTAATGAAATGTACACACAGCAGTACGTATTTCACCACTTTTTCTTTTTTTTTGAGGGGTGACATTTTAAGGGAAGCCGAGCTTCCCTTGCAGTCTTAGAGCAATCGCCACTGCTCTGTTTGGGGGTTCTTCCTTTACAGTCCAGGCAGTGATAAAGATGAAATGTGATGCAGGTGACTATTCTTGGAAAGTAGCCATATTTTCCTCTCCTGGTGCCAGTAATAAACCATTTCACCTTGTCAGGAATGTCAAACCCACATGTATGGAATCAAAGCATGCTGTGGCCATAATACCAGCACAAGAGCTGTGATAGAGAGATTACCTTGTGTTGATAAACCTAATCTGAGTTGACTTGGTGCCTGTCCTCTCTTGTTGTCATTTTGGTTTTCATCACACTGATGAGAGGGATTTGAGGCTGAGAAAAAAGGCTCTTGTGCAGCTGTCATGAGTCCAGGTCTCCATAAACATCTTCACATGAAGACAAACACAGACATAGACAACAACACACTCATGGTCTAGAAACAAAAGCCTGAGACAATGCTGCTGAAGTGATTTTTATCCTCTAATCTTATTACCAACGCACTGAAATAGCATTTCGCTTTGCACTGCAATGGCAGGTAAGTGAGTTCTGCCTCCACTAGGTGACATCTGTGCAGTAGTGGAGAGGGATTTAGTCTGGATGTTCCATCTTAATGGACATCAAACCACTTATAGAAGGTGTGCAGTCATGACTCACCAACACCTGAAAGCAGAGCATGACAAATGGTAAGTAAATCTGGCACAGCGTCAGCTCAAACTGAATGGCTAATCCAATCAGAAGACTCAAGACACAACTTGTTAAGGAAGGAATCTGGTTGTTATGCAAAAGCCAATGAGCAAAAGAAGCCCTGGGTTAGGCTGAAGAGTAGTGGGATGTATTCTAATACATAGGGCGCCCTTAAGAGTCTGTCAGAAAAGTGCTGAATCCTACAAGGCAGATAGGGCCGCTGTGTTGACACTCACCTCTTCTCTGGCCTTGCTCTGAGGGCAAGCTGGATAATCATTACCTAATTCATTTAGTCCAGAAATCTACTGAACTCAAGCACAGGGAATCTTCCCCTCTGATAATAAATGTAAGGCAACCAAGTGAAAGAAAATAAGACATATATTCTGAGTGTCAGATCATAAAAATCTACTGTATACTGGATACTGTGTGGTAGCCCCATCCCAGGATTAAACAAATAATAAAGTGTGATCTACTACATGTTTTTAAGGTTAATTTCTTTTTCTATTTATATTTATAGACACTCATATGGTTGCTTTAGTATATTTTGGGGGCATTATTTCTATTTATTTTGTTTTCATTTAATCCATATTAGTTAACATTTCGTATATATTTATTGTTATTGTGCCAGGTCAACCTCTGTTTTTGTCCAGCAAAGTAGTCTGCACAGCCTGTCGATCTTACTTGAGCCTTAGTTTTGATAAAAGTAATAATCAGATTATCTGGTTATCTTGAAACTTCTCAAAATTAGGTCATTTTTATAAAGTAAATACATGCAAACGATTTACGCTTTATCTTGGTTGCATTACTGCATTTCTCTTTATTCTTGTCAAACACAAAATAACTTCAGTGGACTTTATAGAATACAGAATACCACACACACATATCACTGGCCTTCATTTTAGCGGTTCACTTTTAAAGCTTGTAGGGGTCAGCTGTGAAACACATGGCTGACCTCCATGTAACCTGGGATCTTTCTGGTAGGAGTCAAACCATAAAATTAATGGGGGTTTAGCCTTTTTTTTCTGCAGGCCCGTTGTGGAATGACCTGCAAGGGGAGCTAATGCACTGTCAACTTTTAAAGCTCCTGTGAGGAGTTTTTTTTTAATGTTTATACAACAGACTGAAATTCACATTCATACCTTTTCATGACATCCAAAGCAAACAAGACTGATGATTTTAGTATCTTCATTCCTAATATCTAAAACTGGTACATGAGAGGTATGTGTAGGTGCTGAGCAGCACGAGAAAAAGCCTTATTACAATCTCAACACTAAATATTTACCGCTGATGTCCACAGGGGTAACCAAAATCAGCCAACACCTAGTGATGGGCAAGGCAGTTCCTTTAGATGTACTGAATCGCTAGAATCAGTTCACTAAAAAGATTCGTTCATCGAATCACCGAGTCATTCAGCACTGAACTGGAGGAGCCTGTGACTCCGACCTCCTGAACTGATACACAGCTGAACGGTTCAGGATTCAGTTCAGATCATAGTTTCTGGGACCAGGAGACTAGAGTGTTTGGCTGCGTTGCTTTGGCAAACAGGTTCGTAAAAATGAGCTTGTTTATAAGTCATGATGTTGTAAGAGTACCCTCCTATGGTATGCTATTTATCAGGTCTGCTCGGTAAATTGGGCTCAAATGAGTGATTCGTTCACTGAACGTTTAGAAGAATTCACACTGAACATTCACTGTTCCCTCGCAAACCGCTGTAATGATAGGATTCTGCGGGTTTTATGCACTACTTGTTACATGCTGTGTCCTATTGTATGCGAGTTGTTGTGGTGGCAATTTAGCAGTAACAAAAAAAAAAGGGTTAGTTTAGTCTGGGAAAAATTATTCCAAAGAGTGTAGTTCAATGTGTGATTTGTTTACCGAGTGATTCAGGCGTCTGTATGCAGTCCCTCATTCCTTTGCCTGGCAATGCTGCGTGCTATGGCAGCAGCCCTGCTGACAGCTTCACCAAAGTGAGAAACAAATGAGTCACTTGAGGAAGAGATTCGGTTCAGTGGGCTCACTTAAAAGATTTGGTTCTTTTGAACGTATCGTTCGCAAAGGACACAACACTACAAACACCACAAGTCCCTCAAAGGAGCTTTAAATCACTTTTGAGGACTCACTATTTTAGACTTTATTTTCACTGATTATATGGTTTAGTTTTGTTGTTTATTTCATCACTGTTTGTTGGGTTTTGTCCAAACACTTATCAATTGTTGCCAGTTGACTTTTCAATTTAATGCAAGTATCTATCTATCTATCTATCTATCTATCTATCTATCTATCTATCTATCTATCTATCTATCTATGAGGATATCAAATATTTATCTTCACGGGGATGTATGGCATTATGGCAAAGACAGTGCAGCTTGCTTAAACTGCTTATGTCCTCGCAGTGACTGTATGTGTGTTTGTGTCATGCTCTATTTCATCATTCGAAGGCTGGTTCAATACAATTCCTGGAAAACTGCCTTACCTGTCTTTCAAGCGCCTTGCTCTGTATCAGGCCTACAACCGGGATTTCATCACTCTCAGAGTGGGCGTTGTAGCTCCGCCCGCTCCTCTTTGCGTCACCGGCGGCGTGGCGGTAGCTGAGGGTTTTTGTCGGGAGCGCGCCTTCCCGTCACTAGCCGACCAAGAGCGTCAGATCTAGTCCAGACTAGACCGAGAGTGGACGTGCTTCTCCTACAGAGAGGGAACAGAGACCCACCGACAAGCCGTGCCTGAAGCCGCGTTGCGCCTTTCCTCTTTCCCGAACCAACCAAACGCTGAATTCACATTAAATATGTCTAATATCGTTTGTTGTCAAACGCCTCAGGTAAGATTTTCTTTCTTTTTATCAAACACTCCGCCTTTCTGTCAAGTAACGTGGTTTTTGAAACGAGGAGAAACCGTTAAATGTGACATTTGTTACAGGGGACGCGTATTTCGGTGTCATTCCTTTATTTGATTATTGATAAGTATTTTGTTTCGTTTTTAGTCAGTGGTAACTTTGGTTTTACTCTGGGGTGAGTTGAAAATGCGTGAAACCATCGTGTAACGTTAGAGGCGCGGACAATGTCACGCCGTCGCCTTCCGCTTCACCGGCGATAACTAAGCACGCGCCTATTTGTCGTAACGTTTTACTAACGGGTAACAGTGGATAATTTTCTCATTAAACCACGGTATATTTTCACCGTAGTTCAGTTTAAACAATGAACCTGTCTCAGCCTGGCTAAACAGCAGCAGGTTGTCCATTGAGAAGGCTAACATGCTAACAGCTGTAGCGCGTGCCTCTCCATCTCGTTCCAGATTGAAGCAGGTTGGCTCGAGTTTAATGCCCACCCCGCTCGAGCAAAGGCATTTCTGTTGTCTACTGGAGATATAATCCTGGTAAAATCGAGTTAATCAGATTTTTTTGGGGTGGGTTCTCGTCGCTGACCTACTTTCCGGTGGCGGGATGTATGTCGGGGTTGGGTATATGACTCCTGGCACATCGCCAGACATCATGGCCCTGGTACAGTAGCTACTCTACCGTAGGAGGAGGAGGAGGGGGAGGCAGGCAGATTAATGGCATGTCTTTGCAGCGAATAGGCAAGCAGTAGATACAGGGTGGCTAATTGTGAGCCCTGCCTATTGGGGGATGGCATGGTCTGCCATACAGCGTGGGTACATCCTGTCCTTTACTCACCCCTTTTACAGTGCCATGTTGTGTCAGATTTTATGGGCTGTGACCATGTCTCGGCGTAATATTGATACCTCTGTGTTAAGCAGTAATGGCTGTGGTTTATTGATTATTCAGTTAAGGGGAAGTTGTCTAGCCGATCCTTAGCATTTTTGGATTCCCTGGAATGTTTTACAAGGTCTCCTGGCTGCAAGCTGCCTCACTAACTAACATGGTGGTGTGTGACCTACTGTGCTTCTAATCTGGTGCTGAATGTAGCGGCCACGTGGAAAATCCCCAAAATAGTAATGCAGATTAATGATTTTGCAAAAACGGAAAATATCCACACTGAAACATGTTCTTTAATTCTCATTTTAAATATTATATTGAGATATTAAAGCAATTTTTAGACATATCTTTGATCATAAATATTTGTTTTTGTGGTTTCACACACACTCCAGCATGAAAATGTTTACTACTGCTCTTTATTCTTTTCTGCGGAAACATCCTGATTAGATTACCCCACTCATGAGCCGATACAGTGAAGCAGTAAATTTCCACACCATAAAATTGGGTGAAATATCCAGCAGTACCTCCCTTCACCACTGGAGGGGTATCTACCAAGCACTGATTGTTCAGTGTTAGACCTGCAATTGTGCCTGAGTAATCAGATGAGAAAATGGAGCGAGAAAATACATTCAGAGCTACCCCTCTGTGACAAAGTTGTGAACAATCTCGCTCTTTCTCTTTTCGGGCTTTGTTCTCTCTCCTGTTTTGTTCTCTGGTTTTTCAAGCCTGTGCACACTTACCCTCATGTGCAGCCCACCCAAGTCTGCCTCGCATTTTGATTGTGTTTTTAAATTCTCATTATTGAAGTGAATCAGCACAGTTATCAGAATGGAAAGTCACTTCCTTAAACAGTAATAGTGATTTCTTTTAGCACAAAAATCATTATAACATAGACCTGTGACTTGAGCCAAATAATAGTGAATAATAGCGGTTTTCTTTGATTTCTATCTATTACGTCATGTAGAATAGCCTGTAAACAATGCGGCAAATACAACCAAATAACAGCATCAAACTTTTACACATTATATGAATTATTAGTCGTCCTATATTGAGCTCTGCCAGCATCATTTGTTCATTGTAATTTGCTGCTTTCAGGGACCACTGTTTTTAAGAATGTCTTGCCAGTTAACAGGATTAAGTATTTAATCACAGCCAAAATTAAAGCAGAAACTGTTGAAGTGAATCTCCCTGGAGGCAGAGGGTGTGGCCTGCCAGGCAGATAGTTTGTGTGGAGAAATGAGGAAGGAAAAAAGGCAACAGGCGAAGCGTGGTGGACCAAACCATGTGGAGGAGCTGAGCGTTTTAGCCTTAACAAGGGGCCTTCTGCCAGATATTGCATAACATTTCAAAAGTGGGTCAGTGTTTCCTCCGTCCACACACAGACACAGTAAATTATAGCTTTCCATGCCAACTTTGCTATAAAGACCGCTCAGTGCAACAACAAGACGACATTCTAGCATGTGTAATGGTGCTGGTGCATTCACCAATAAAAACGTCTGGCACATTTCCCAGCAGTCTTAGCTCAGTGGTTTAATACATTCGCCACATATCTTTCCAAAAGTTACAGCAGTGGTGCTGCAAGGCATGTCTGTATTTCTGGGATTTGTTTTTTTTCCTGAAAATGATTTACATCTTCAGTGAACACTGTCACATGGCGAACAGTGCTTTTCCACAGCATAGTGATTGAATTTTTCATAGTTCCTGTACCCCCCCCCCCCCCCTTTCTCCAAGTGACGTAGCTAACATCCTTTCCTTGTACATTTTGTCCTTTTTAATTTCCTTTGCATTGAGCTGTGTTGTGGAGGTCCGACACCACCTATGGAAAAATGTTAAAAAAAAGAAAACATTGAGTAATTTTGTCTCGGTGCAGCTCTGCCTGTTCTCTCCATCTGATACTTGTTTGTTAATGATGGCGGGGGTTTACGTTTTGTAGGTTACTGGATTGGAGTGTTGTTTTCCTCAGACCCTTCATAGTTGAATTTGATCTGGGAGTGTAACAAGTGACGCTCTGATTTACTTCAGTCAGCCGCGTGGCACTCCTTACACACGCTGCAGTGCTTATTTTTACAGGTGTTATTTCCTTTTGAAGACATAGCTTGGGTAATACTTACATAACACATGATAACTCGCTGGAATTTACGTGTTTCAGTGTGCTCGGTGCAGAGAGACGACGTCGGAGAAAATGTGGCGTCTTTACAATGAGATCTCACACATGGCCTTGGGCTTGTAAGAATGGGTTTCTGTACCTGTTCTCCACACCATCAGATTTTGGAGAATACTGTTATTATCCCAGAAGCACACAAAGAACATACTGTCTGTCTGTTTGAAGATTGTATTGTATTAACAGACAACTTGATAGCCTGAAGTATGCAAAGTGTATAGTACAGAGATCTAACATTTCTCTGTGTAAAGGTTATTTGAATTCCAAATACTTTCTTTTGTCCTTGTTGTGTCTTTGGGCTGAAATTCCTACCAGAATCACGTGTGTCTTGACAGGTGAGAGGCATACAGGGCTCCTGTCATTGTGTACTTGTGCGGTGTGCTTGCTTCTGTTCTGTTCACGGTTTTTAGTTGCAATTGTTACCTAATGATTTACATCCTGCGACTGAAATGTGCTACCGACTGTAGCCGGAGTGACGACAAGTAAATTATGCGAGTAATTCACACGTTTTCTCAAATTTGCTAGAATCACATGCAAATTGGGAAGAGACTGGTGCTAAGTTACACTACCCAGGGAAGCCTTGTCACATGGAGTGTGGCTACAGTTTCAGACTACAGGGGCAGCTGCTCTGGTCACTCTGTCCCCCTCTTTCCATAAAAGATGGTGATAAAACTGATGGAATTTATCTACTGAGCTTCAGACTGCACGTGGCCCAGTGCTCGGATGGTCATACTGAAGTGTTACATCATTTGTTTTTGTTTTTTTTGTGGACATCTTTTTTAGTACAAGAGAAGTCTTTTTGTCTGACTTATTGTAAGACTTGGCAGCGAGTGAAATCCAAACTTCTTCAGTAGCAGAACAAAGTGTCTTCAGATGAAGGTTTTGGATTGGAAGGGACATTCACATGTGGGTGTGTCTGTAGGTGGGGCTTGTTGGCCAGGATTACATGGTGTGTATGTCCCTATAATGTCCAACAGAGTGGCCGTGAAGTTAGGTTTTAAGAAAAAATAAAAGGACACTAATGAATTTCACAATTTGACTGGCTGTGAGAAACTGTCTGAAGTTGTTCCCTCCTGCATTTTCCTTATACGTCGAGATTTTCCTATAGGGAGGAGCCTGTCAGGGGGCTTGTCACATAAGATAGGGTTGGAGTGGCCTTTCTGCAGAGGGAGAGGGGACAGAGTGAAGGCGAGCGATGGATTAAACAGTCTTGTTTGGCCTGGTTGGACAAAGCAGCAGGTGTGAGGATTAAAAGCACTAAAAGAAGGTAGTTTGAAAAGGAGGCGTGTCAAGAGCATGGATTTCGCTACCAAAACTATATGGCTCGTGGTGTATCCTGAATAAGGTAGTCTTTTTTTTTTTTAAAGAAAATTTTTTTTAATTGTAATTCATTTTTAAGTTTAAAAACATTTAAAATGTTGTGAGCTCTGCTGCATGCGTGGAGGATGCATGTCTAGTCTGAAGGACTCTGAAATATTTAAGAGAAGAGAATGGAGGGCCCTGTTCTCAGCTGCCTCGATTTAGCACATGGAGTGACTCGTGTTAGCATTTTATGGGTGCCAGAAACAGTCGGCACTTATTTCACAGTGAATTATTTCGCTGTTAAATAACAAAACTCATGACCTTTTTCCCTTTCTCGTTTCCTCCTAGGTTATAATGTATGACCAACACAGAATAAGTACAACTCTATAGCCAACGGGATCTCGAGGACTTGATTACAGTCGCTTCAAGCCTGATAGTTTGTCCGTGCGGCTGCTCCCCCTCTCCCTTCTGCTCACGCTCGTTTAGTCGACTGGCATTTCTTCTAACAACTTCCCATCCCTCTCCGCGGGTGAAGAAGACTTGGATTCCATTGTGATTTCAGTCTGCTTTGCCTGTTGCCTACCTTTGGTCCCTGTTCTACTCTCAGCAGTGGCTCTTTCCTGGATTTACATTACACTCCATTAGGTAAGACCATTACTAACGCATAGAAGAGATTAATCTAATCTACGATGTACATTGTAGTCACTTAATCCTAATCCGCTCTCTGGTCATCAATTAATAAATCTGACTATTGCAGTGCTGTAGAGCTGAGAGAAATGTGCAGGAAGTAAGATGTCTCGTGCTAAAACAATCATTTTTGTGTCTTTTCTCTGCAGAAATACCTGCAAAACTTACCAAGATGATTCCAAACGGTTATTTGATCTTTGAGGATGAAAGTTTCCTTGACTCCACCGTGGCCAAAATGAACGCTCTGAGAAAAAGTGGTCAGTTCTGCGACGTTAGACTGCAGGTACGTTTGATGCCAACTCCCATAAACTCACACACGGGCCTGGAACCTTTTCAGTCACTCTGTAAAGTTGCGGGAAAAAAGAGAGAGAGGTTTAAGAATTCATAGCAGTTTAAAATGTACACGGCGTCAGTGCAACAAGTGTGAATGTTATGTACAGAATGTACAGTCTGAATTTTACACAGTGCAGTTTTGTGTCTAACAGACGAACAATTCATCTTTCTTTTTTCTCATGAACATTGCAAACTGAAAACTGTGGGAATGATTTGGCTGTTTAATGCAGTGTTTTCCATCATATTACAGTTCTTCTCTTATCTCAATATAAGACCTAGAATCAGATCTCTGAGAAACTTCAGCAGCCTATTGGGAACACCACAAAGAGGACCTCATTTTTATCCATTTATTTACAGTTTTTTGATCATGCCCTTTGTGAGTGATAATTAGTGATAATTTCTGTATCACTAACATTAAACCAAAATGTATTATGGCAGCTTTTCTCCAATTTAACAAACTTGACCATCTGCTGATTTTCCCGTCATCTGTCTTTTTACTTCAGGTGTGTGGTCATGAGCTGATGGCTCACCGTGCTGTTCTGGCTTGCTGCAGTCCCTACTTGTTTGAGATCTTTAACAGTGACAATGAGCCTCATGGAGTCTCACATGTCACCTTTGAGGACTTGGACCCAGAGGCTGTGGAGATCTTGCTCAACTACGCCTACACTGCCCAGTTAGTAGCACCTTTGACATCCTGCCCTAGGCCCTGTCACAGCAAGGTTCCAACCTTTGACTTGAAATGACGTCCTCGCTGTGTTTTCTCTGTGTAACACAGGCTCAAGGCTGACAAGGAACTGGTTAAGGAAGTTTATTCTGCAGCCAAAAGGTTCAAGATGGAGCGAGTCAAACAGGTACATCCTCAGCCTTTTTAAAATGCCCCAATGCTGCAAATCTTTAATCACGTATGAATATTACAAGCCACAAAAAGCTGAACGCTCACTGTCATCTCACCTCTCAGATTTGCGGCGACTACCTGCTGTCTAAAATGGATTCCCAGAACGCCATCTTTTTACGCAACTTTGCCAGCTCTATGGGAGACGGCAGGGTTTTGGCCAAGGTGGACCTCTTCATCCAGGACCATCTACTGGAAGTGTCTGAACAGGAGGACTTCCTCAAACTTCCCCGCCTTAAGGTACTAGATCTGGTTTGCACACAAGCCTCAGTATAAGTTGTTATATAACTCAGTATAACACTGCTGATGGAAACTGTTAGAGAAAGCCTGAAGCTGCATACAATGACTGCTGACAGTGGCGGCTGGAGGGTGTTCCCCTTGCTCCTGCATAGAAGCGAGTCAGAGGCCTCGGCAGGATTACTCTTTGTATTTTTAACTTTGACACGAGATTAAGAATACTTAGCAGAAGTAAAATCTATATGAGGCACACCCCATACTCTTAAGTCCTGCTGAGGATGTATTCAGGACAGGGGTCTTACTGGAATGCAAAGGCCCCAGCGTAGGCAGGTTAGAGTGTGCAGCTCCAAGTTCAACTGCAGGACTAAAAGGGAACTCTACAGCTGAGGTTGTGCAAGTCTGACCCAAAAAAAGAGAAGTGGGTTTTGATACAGATACACAGAAATGCAAACTGTTGAGCCTTGATTTTGCAGTATTCTGATTTAGGATTGTACATTATTGGGCTGTGTTGAAAGGATTAGTTGGGTAGGTAAGTGCTTGAAATACTAAATATGATCAACTAGTAAATAACTATGTATGATAAATTCTTGGAGGGAGTATGCCAGATTAAAAAAAGCTTAATATTTTACTTCTGAACTACAAACCTGACCTCCTGTATTGATTACTATGACAAGCATCGATGACTTGCAGTTATCTACACTATTGCTGCTCTCTTCCTTTAGTCATCAGGTTTTTTGCTCCAAGAGAAGTCGTCTCTGTAATCGGGCAGACAAAGCCTGTTGGGACATTTGAAATGTTTATTTCAAACCTGTTTTCCAGATTAATGTCTTGTGTGGGCGGGTTCAGTGCAACTTAATACAAAGCTGAGGTGGATTCAGTCGCCATGGCAAAATGAAGCTATAACAAAGTTAATGAGTCACATATCCTCATTGTCAGGTGAATTAATGACAGGATCCAGTTTTCCAGTAGTAGAGGGTATTGTATTCTTTTCTTTAGTGAAGCAGTTACTTAATTCCCTCTATGTGCGGCACTGACTCCCCTTTCTCTTCCTTTTGTGTGTTTACAGTTAGAAGTAATGCTAGAAGACAACCTGACTCTGCCCAGCAATGGCAAGCTCTACTCCAAGGTACTCAGCTGGGTGCAACGCAGCCTTTGGGAAAACGGAGACCAACTGGAACGACTTATGGAGGAGGTCAGTACCGGGCCGTGGAGTCTCGACTCTCATTCCCACCCCGCCCCTTCCCCTCCCGCTGACTCCTCCTGTTTTTGACGTTAAGAAGTCATGAAGGGGGCTGAAGTAGAAATGGCATGCCAATGTCATGCTGCTATGTCAGGACTGTTGTTTTTTTCCCTCTGATTTGTTGAGGTTTTGGCAGTAAGACACTCTGTTCCCCTGAACCATACTACAAATTAGAGGTGAGCTGAAAGAGCGGATGTTTGCTCTTGTTTTTTTTTTGTTTTTTTACACTGTTCTCTCTTGGGTATGTGGTTGGTTTTGAATACACCCCCATTTGAGTATTACAGTGCTCCTCTCCTCTGAAACACTAATCACAGGTTCACAAAGGTCCTCAAAAGGTCTGACCCTTAATTTTACTGTCTCACTGCCACTTTTAACTATATCTGCACAGGTGCGTGTTTGTCGCTCCAGCACTAACAGGCGCTCCTCCCCATTGATTTATCTCTCCTGTAGGTTTATTAGCAGCAGCAGGAGACCAGACTGAGGAGCCAGGACTGAGCCACCAGGGTAATGAGTCAGAGAAAAGAGAGAGAGAGAGAGGGAGGAGAGGAGCACTACTGCCTCTCAGCAGCCTCTCTTTGCAGCCAAGCAACACTATGCTCCCATCTGTCCATGCCACATTTACAGATGCATCTCATTTCTACATTTACCAACACCCACAAATCACAGCCTTTTAAAAATACAGGCATCACATTGTCATACAGACCTACTTTTCTTTGCCACATAACTTGACATTCTCACCGGCACAGTTAGACCTGCTCACCGGCGTTGGACAGAAAACAACACTTTCCATTTGCGATTGATTTGCTCATCACAAATTTTTTATTCAGCCCAGTTATAAATCATTTAGCTAAATTCAAAATAACCTAATAGTTTCCATCAACATCTCATATTTTTACAAAACTGCAAGATCTTGGTTCTTTTTTTTTCCCCCTTCCAAAATTGGCCCCTTAGACGGGTATCTGAATAATTTAGTACTATAATTACTGACGAATGTTGCTTCTCTCAAAAGACTGTGCTTTTATATTTTGTTTGTTTGGAATGGTGGGTGGGTAAAGCTGAAGAAAAGCTTTTAAAGGCATACTGCTCTATAGTCATCTGGATTTGACTGCCTATTGTTGCTGCCAACACAATGACCAACTCCTTCAGCTAGAGGACCTGGTTTCCAGGCAGCAGAAGTGAAAGGAGGGCCACAAGCAGCCCCTCCTCCTCCTCCTACTCCTCCTCCTCCTCCTCCTCTTCTTCACTCTTCACAGAAGATCTTTCCAGATGCAGCCTCACATTCTTCTCCAGCTTCTTTTTTTAGATGCAAATTAAAGAGATTCTCCGTCTGATACCGTCTTAAGCTGAGAAACGCAGCAGCGTGTGTGTCTTTTTTTAAGGAAGCTTTCCATCCAAGCCACTGAAGATCCAAGCCTCTATCCCCTCCCCCCTCTTCCTCTTCACAGCACTGCCCCCCTCCTCCTCCTCCTCCTCCTCCCTCCTCCTCTTCCCTCACTCTTTTCCCCCTTATGCTGGGGCTCTTAGTGTGTTGCCATGGAGACAGCCACATGGGTGTGTTGTTCCTGTTTGTCTTGCAGGTGCAAACGCTGTACTACTCACCTGACCACAAGCTGGTGGATGGAGGGCTGGTGATTGAGGGGCACAGTGAGGTGTTTGGTGGCGAGGAGGACCACCTTCAGTTTGTGCAGGTACTCAGCAGCTTGTGCCTGGCTTCTTTGCGGTGAAGTCTATTACATTTCGCTTGGCAGTGTCCAGCACTCTTTCAGCTTGTGCCTGGCCATGCATAAAAATACACCGCCTGTGCCTGGCTACAAGACAATATGGCTTATTTATCTTTTTACAATTTAGCCACAATGTAAAGTCAAACGGCAGCGGATTAGCTCTGATGCCTGCCTGGCTAAAAGCTAATCTCAATCTCTTTCTGACGCCTCCTATATTGAGTTTGGCTGAGCGTCTCGCTGTTAAATCTGATCGTGACATGGTCTGAGAGTAGTTTGCAGTGGTGGGTTGCTGGATTTCAATGGCGAGATTATAATGAACATTCGGTCAAGGTTTAGTTCAGCCCGAATCAGAGTGTAGTTGAGCTGGTGTTGGCCCCTGGCCTGTGGTGAAAGCCTGGCTTCTGTAGCTGCAATGTGCTCTTGCAGAAGAAACCGGTGCGAGAGAGTGCCCAGAGACAGATGAGCTGCAGCTCCTCAGGAAGCCTGTCGCCCTCCAACCAAGCAGCTAACGCCCCAAAACAGACGGCCAGGAGAGAGTGGAAGTACATTGCCTCTGAGAAGACCACAAGTAAGTGTGTTTGTGAGCGACCTCGAAACTTAAATGTCTTTTTACAGTGAATGATTTTCCTGCAACCAATCACAGCAAGTGTCTCTTAACACTTTCCCTCTGTGACTCTAGACAACACCTACCTATGTCTGGCTGTGCTGGACGGCGTGTTGTGTGTGATCTTCTTGCATGGCCGCAGCAGTCCTCAGACCTCTCCCTCTGCCACCCCCTGCCTGATGAAGAGCCTCAGCTTCGAGGCCCAGCCCGAGGAGCTGGAGGAGCAACCGCTGTCACCCATGCACTACGCTCGCTCCGGCCTGGGGACTGCAGCTCTGAATGGGAGACTCATCGCAGCAGGTTAGCACCACATAGGGTCACCAGTGTACTGCATGTCTCCTGCAGCGCTCTGTAAAGTCCGACCATAGATAAATGATTCATTAAAGGATCAGTGTCCTCAGTTTTTATCATTCAAATGGGATTATGTAAACAAGCAGTGTTTAACCTGGAGTCATGCTGATGCTCCCACAGGAGGCTACAACAGAGAAGAGTGTCTGAGGACTGTGGAGTGTTATGACCCCAAAGAGGACCGCTGGACTTTCATCGCTCCCATGCGGACTCCGAGGGCTCGGTTCCAGATGGCTGTGCTCATGGTGCGTTTTACGACCCGTCTTTATCTCCAATTTAGTGACTCCACAATAAACTGACACGGGTGCTTCTTTCCTCTGTTTGAATAACTGTCTTGTGCAAATAATTAGGCGCTGTTTTACACCGTATGACCCCGCTCCGATGTTTGAGCTTCAGTTTTTATTGTCTTTTTATCAGGAGGTGCTCCTAGCTTCGAGTGTATCAGGCAGTCAGGCTGTTGTATAACTCTACGACACCATGCTCTCTCTCTCTCTCAGGGTCAGCTGTACGTGATTGGAGGCTCAAATGGTCATTCTGACGAGCTGAGCTGCGGGGAGAGGTACGATCCACAGGCTGATGAATGGGCTCAAGTGCCAGAGCTGAGGACCAACCGCTGCAATGCAGGTGAGTCCCTCCTGCAAGGACTCAGTGAGTGTTTCAGAGCAGTCTCTCTGTGTACTTTATATCTCACTCCTGTCCTCTCTGTTCGCAGGAGTCTGCTCATTAAACAACAAGCTCTACGTTGTGGGAGGGTCAGACCCCTGTGGGCAGAAGGGCCTGAAGAACTGTGATGCTTTCGACCCTGTGACCAAAACCTGGTCCAACTGCGCCTCCCTTAACATCAGTATGTACACTCAAAAACTCCAAACCAGTTTTGTGTTCAGTTTTGCTGCGTGAAGGAAAAAAATGACAAGCTGTACTCATTGAAAAATGTGATTTCAGGGAGGCACCAGGCTGCGGTGTGTGAGTTGGAGGGCTTCATGTATGTGATCGGAGGGGCGGAGTCGTGGAACTGCCTGAACACAGTGGAACGCTATAACCCGGAGAACAACACCTGGACCCTGATCGCCCCTATGAACGTGGCTCGCAGGGGCGCTGCTGTTGCTGCCCATGCAGGTGAGGATAGTTGAACAGCACGATGTTGGCTTCGTTAATATTTAATACAGAATGTTGGTTCACGTGTCATCCATCATTTTGTCGCATTATGCTGATGACGCGTCTCCTTTTGTCCAGGCAAACTATTTGTCGTTGGCGGTTTCGACGGCTCCCACGCACTCCGCTGCGTGGAGATGTACGATCCCGCCCGCAACGAGTGGAGGATGCTGGGTAGCATGACATCATCGCGCAGCAACGCAGGCGTGGCCATGCTGGGGGAAACCATCTACGCTGTGGGCGGCTTTGACGGCAACGAGTTCCTCAACACAATAGAGGTGTACAACCCCGACACAGACGAGTGGAACGACTGCACCCAGTCCCTCTCTCCCCTCTCCGACTAAGAGGAGGGGGGCGACAGGGACGGAGGAGGAGGGAGAGAGAGAGAGGGTTGGGGAGTTTCACAGTGCTTCACCTTTTTCCAAACTAACAGGCTTAGTGACGTAATCGTGTTTCGTGATGTTCAGTGTGTATGAGCGGATATGTGTGGGTGGGAGGGGGTGGGAGTTGTGGGACGAGGGGTCTTCAGTGAAGACTGGCTTCTATTTGGTGTGTGGGGATATATTGGGTTGTTGCCCGTTAGCAACATGACGCCTTTGCATATTGCATACAATGTTTTTCTGTGCTGTATATATTTTGTTTCTTCCTCATTTTTGTCATATGCCAACATTTAATACACACTTAGTGCTTTTCTTTTTCTCTTAGAGTTGAAGGTTTGTCACTTTGAGGGTTTTCAGATGAGCTAGCGTCAGTGGTCACTCGGACGGTGGCAGTATGGAGTGGTGACAGTTGACTTTTGACAGTTCAAAGTTTTATTTAAGAGTATTTCTGTTGCAGAAATGTAATTTTGCTCACATATTTAAAGGTCAGTGGGTTGAAGCCTTACTCTGAGTGCGAGTTGATAAACACCTGTAATGGCTTTTTGTGTCATTTTAAACAAGCTGGAATTGCTTTTTGAATCTTAAACAATGGCCTTTTTTATATTTTTTATACACTGCTGATTTACTGAAATAAAATAATAGTAGCAGACAGCTTCGGTCAATGAATCTAACCAGTGCCAGTTTTAGTTACTTTTTTTGTGCACACACCACACACGCACAACCATGCTTCTGCTAACCAAACTTTTGTTATTGTGATTTAAACTAACTGATGTATGTAGAGATGCAGTTTACTGAAGATCCTTTTTTTTTTTTTCTTTGGTGTTTTAAAGTGTCAGGCATTGGCAGATTCTTCTGGAAGGAATGTTAGAGCGAGAAATTTATCACATTTGTAACATTTCTTAATTAATAAATCATTTAAATCTACTTTTTTGTCTTTGGACTGTTTTCTGAGTTATTCATTTTTTATCTGTATTTCTTCCTTGGACTGAGTTTTTCCAAACACAGGGAGTTATAGACAAACATTTAGATGTCAAATCTCTGACCTTGAATTTCAGCTACAATTCCACCTGACTCCATCCTGGTTTGCCGTCTTCCTCAGGGACTACAGCACTAATCCAGGTTTTTTCTGCTCGTCTAAGTGTCTTTTTAGGGGAGATTATACTAAACTGGCTCAGACCTCAGCAGGAAGGGCGGGCGTCAATCTTTCTAAGGTGTTAAAAATAGGACCAGCTGAGCGGGCTGCATCTGCATCACTTCAGTCTGCCAGTCAGTTTTTCTCAAATCCCTAACCTGCTCTCATTCACAAGTTAGCCTTTGATAATCCCCGCTGACACACCTGACAGTCACGACTAAGAAATCGGCAGCATGTGGACCACGTGCTCCAGGAAGCGGGGGCTTAGCGCTCAGACACCGATGAGTCTGTGCTGTTTGCTTTTATCCCTGCAATGTGTGAGGGCAAATGTCCAGTATGGCTTCTCTCTCACATAATCAACAGGAAACATGTTTTGGCAGCTTCCTCTTTCAGTTTGTGTCATCCTCAGAGGACAGGGACTGAAACAAGCAAAAATGGCATTTAGGTTAAAGCAAAGAAAGAGGAGACAAAAGGTTTTCCCCCCAAAATATAAGAAATATTGACCACATCTACATGGCAAATGCTGTCTTACAGCTGTGGCATGGATTCTAACTGTAAATCAGATGAATTATCAATCCAGCAATAAAAAGCCATGATGATTACGACCTGACAGAACAGTGTCCAATGTTTCAAGGTGGTACAAAATACCTGATAACCCATTAGCGACTAAAAGAAGAGTCACTTCCTTGCTAGTATCACTATTACATTACATTACATCCAGCACGTACAGAGAGGCCCTAGACAGACACCAGTTCACATAATTACTCTTTCCCAGTCATTTTCCATTTTCAGTCTTCCCTTGAGATACCTCTTAATTTAACATCATTTCCTCATCAACAGGAAATTACCCGGTTACCACAATAAAACCAGCTTTTTTTTCTCTTGGGATGAAGATAAATTAATCTTATGTATCTTATTTTGTTTCACTGAAATAAGAAAAAACAAGCTGAGATCTCAAGAGTACCACTGGAATGATGCACCACAGGTCGAGGTTTTTAGAGTTTGCCCAATGAACACCGCCTGTAGCTCATGTTGCACCAGTGGAGGGATTGATTCCTGAGCCAGGCATGATTTGGTGCACACCATCCAACCCTCGCCTCTCCCTACACACACTGTCTGATTCTTCCAGGCTGTATTATCAAAAAAAGGTGCTTTTTGCCCCAGGAACTACGGACCTTTTGAGGAACTAGGTTGCAGATCTGCCTCTTGAAAAGCCTCTGATCGGGGTGGGGGGAGTACTTTTCCAATGACCCAGGGATTGATGATCTCATTCACAAAGACAGGTAGTTCATTTACATATAAGATACTGGTAGCTTTGTGCACAGACACACACAGAGGAGGGAAGAGAGACTCTGGATCCAACATAACTTCTGTCATCTGATTGGTAAAACAGTGGATATACATTAATTTTGATTTTTGATGTACATTTTTCCATCTCAATAGGAGCCCTGTCCCTGTGTTGCATCCACGCCCCCTCCATTGATTAAATGAAACAGGAAATGGACTTCCAACCTCCGCTGACCCTCATTATCCCTCCTCCCCCGTGTGACGTCCGATCGCCCTAACCCCTCTGTGTGTCACAGCAGCAGCAGGTGTAATCTCTGCCTGTCTGCTGGCGCCACCTGAGCTCTAATCCCCTTAGTTACCAAACGCACCCATGCCGCACATAAAGCTGCATGCGCCCTCACTCAGGTTATCAATCACAGAGCACAAACTGAAGCTCAAAACTGAGCCTGAAGGCAGTTCTAACAAGGACTCCACCATTAATGGAAGTATGTGACACTGATGAGGACAAAGGGACTCAATACTTTGACACATTTCTTCTTTTAGTACAAATATTGAACTCCTTCACATAAAATATACTTTGCTTTTGGGTTATTTACATACTCACTTAAAAAAAGGATTAAAAAAAATCAAATCAAGACCAGCAAAACCTAAAAATGTGGATTCTCTGCACAATACCCTTTTGAAATCAAGCTTGTACCCCTTTTCAACATAACTGTGATGTTCACCCACTGCTCCAGATGACAGAAAAAAGCCAGTCAGCTGCAGCATTTTACAGAAACGTGAAAATAATGCTGACTCATACTCTGCTCAGATTAGCAAAGACTGTATGACAAAGTTACACAGGAGAACTGAGGCTGACATTTATGGGGTGACGCTGGTTGCCTGGTAACCTCATGGTGACATCAAGGCTACATGAGGTCATAACCAAAAATAGCCATGAGACAGGGGCGTGCCTAGATATGTGGCGAGGGGTGGCACTGGCCCCACTTTAAATCTGATCGGCCACCCCAGGTACAGCCACAGAATCCTAAACAATGATTGGCCAGTTGCCCTGTAGGCTGGCAGAAGCTTTCACTGTAGTGTAGCACTTTTTCGCATCTTTTTCACATCTCAAAATACTAGGCTTAGATTTTTGCCTTGCTGGTGTGTTGCTTTTTAAAATAAATATGACACTTTGTTTAAATAGAAAGCAATATTGCACATGCGCCACCCACCCCAGCCCACATAGGAGCCCAAATTTGGCCTACCCCTTGGAAAAAAAAAGTCAGGACATGCCACAGCTAGGACCAAACTACCATAAAACCAAAGATAATTATTGTAACACTGCGTTAGAGCCAATGAAGTGAGCTGGTTTTGTTCCTTTCCAATACAGCTGGGCTAGCTGTTTCCCTCTGCTCACAGTCTTCACGCTAAGCTATGCCAATCACCCCCTGATTTCGCTTTGTATCTAACTGACTAACATAAAACCGGTATCTTCTTTTTTGTGTCTTTTGACAACAAACTATCAATGAGAGTCAGAAGTTTTGGGGTGAAGTTGGAGAAGAGGCGACATTTCAAGAGGGTCTGTGTTGAACAGTGGTAAACCGTCAAATACAGTAGAAATAAAGATTGTCATTTAGTACATTTAGGGTGTTGCTGCACTGAAAACATTCATAAGGTCTAAATATAGCTTTCACTAAATAAGAGTTCTGCACATTATGAACAAATACACAATTTCGAACAACACTGAACATAAACAGCACTATAAACACATTAACATGTTAACTCTGTATTCTATGTGCACATATGTTTTAAAGGCTTGCTGTGTTAGTTATAAAAAGCCCGGTTGAAGATTTCATTAGAGAACATAAACCCGGTTCAGCTAAATTCAACATACTGGAGAAAAAAAGTGGGTTTCAGTCAAATGTAGAAGCTCTGAAAGACAAAAGACTGAAAATATCCCTGACACATCCAGGACAACAGAACGAAAACATCCTTCACATGTTATATGTCAACAGATAAAACAAAATAAGCAAACAAGAACCAGTGAAACAGCACAAGCTGACGTCCCTTTGGTGTTCAGGTCTTCAAGTAAAGGACATCAGTCTAAGGCCTCTGTGTAGTTCAAGTGTAGACTCTCGGATTCTGGTCCAATCAGGACTGAGAGGTACAGGTCCAAAGACAACGATCCAGGGCCCCTTTTAGTTCCAATAAACAATTTCCTCCAGCACTTAGCTTCTCCCTGAGGACAAAAATACAGAAATGTGTAAGAAGTTTTTTTTTCTCTGTTAAAAAGTCACGTAACAGTGGAGGGGTACTCACTTAGAAAATAGTATGAATGGATTTTCTGCTGGTCTTTCTGGGTTCTTTTATTAAATCTGAAGAAAATGGTGCGGACGTCAAAACGACAGATTCTACCGTAAATCTGTTTAAACTCCTGGTTCTGTTCCCACACAGCTGTGAGTGATAGAGCTGGTGTTTTAAGAGCTAATAACTGACTAAACTGAGGCGGTTTATCATTTTAATTATCTTATATACCTCTGTCACAAATTTGTGGATCCAAGTCCTAAAAAAAACCTGCATCTCTCCAGTGTGTCTGCTGCCCGACATGTTGTGTTTGCCACGCATTTGTAATCATTATTACTCATGTCCAGATCTGTACATTTCCTCCTTCCTGTCAACTAAACTGACACTTCTCTGTACAGTATACAAACTTCTCCTTTTCCTACAAGAATATCAAAAGACATTCCAGTTGGATGACAGAATACAGTTTAAAGGTGAATTAATCTTTTAATACCTGGAGGAGCAGCGTTTTAAACTTCAAAATAAATTCAGTCATGTGTTCAGGACAGAGTGTCCGTGACTAACAAAGAGCCTCTGTGTCCACTGATGCCTCTAAATGGCAGCTATTTGCGCTCATTTTTCTTCATTTGAATTTTATATTCTTTTGCTAACATGCGACATGCATCCTTGCAGTTAGAATTGCATCAAGAGAACACACAGCCAGTCTTTAGCATGAACACAAACACGGCTCAACAGGCTGCTACAGTCTTGGTTACGGCTGCTTAGCAGCGGCAGACACACTGAGGAGGCTTGTTCCTTGTTTGTTTCCTGCTCTGCTTTGTTTCCATTCAAACGTTACATAACCTCCGGCTGAAAAACGGAGGAAAGAGAGAGCAGAATGTGCTGGGTGTTGACGGCCTCTTTTTTTTTCCTATTCACTCCCCAACCCACCATCCGTCCACTTCTTCATCCAACAGGACAGCTGTGTGTTTTCATAAACTGTGGAAATGGAAGGTCGTGTTTGGTCTGTCCACTCCGCCTGGGTTTATCCCAGAATGTGCTGCTCTGACACACACATGATCTGAACCACATTCCAGTGTGTTCTGCAGACAATGGGACAGCGTGACATGTGTTTGCATTGACACCTATAGACCCTTTAGTGAGACACATTGGTCACGTCCAACAGCATCAGGCTCCAACAAGAAGAATCTCTGAATGTATTCACACAAAGTAAGTGACGCACAGAGGCACTGACCCACATCCTCCGTGTATACACAAAAGAGGCAGAGCTGTGTGGCCTGACGGGGTTACATAACAGCCCACATGTGATTGACAGCTAATTGATGGGCCCCCAGGAGACAGACAACGATTTGTACTGAATTAAACAGAGAAGCACATGATGCACACAGATGACATAACTGATAACTGCTCCCCACTGGCCAATCATCACTTCCTGAACATGATTATTATCTGCTGTCTGACTGGATGTACTCTTCAATATCAGGAGCAAAACAAATACATTAGACGGTCCTGTTTTTATATAAATATCATCAGCTGGTTCCCAAAACATTACATTTTCCTATTTTTGCTCATGTTTTGTATTCTTCAAAATAAAAGGCTTTATTTTTCTCCTTTTTGTTTCCTTACCCACGGTTTGGTCTTATGTTCCAAGACTTTAAAAGCACTGTCAGGGCAGGGGTGCACAGAAAATACAGAAACATTTTCTCTTACAGTCTCCTGATTACTAGGTATTTACCTGGTAATAACATGGTTACTAAAATCACATTATTATATATTTACTAATGTAATAGTTAGTTAATACCCTTTCTTTTACAGTTCCGTGATTACTTGGTATTTACCTGGTAATAACATGGTCACTAAAAACACATAACTATGTTATTAACATTGTAATTATATTAGTTAACCCTGGCATTTACAGCTCCCCAATAACTAGGTATTTACCTGGTAATAACATGGTTACTAAAAAACATAATATATATTAACCAATGTAAAATTTGGTAAATAACCCTTTCTTTTACAGTCCCGTGATTACTTGGTATTTATCTGGTAATAGCATGGTCACTAAAAACACATAACTATGTTAGTAACATTGTAATTATCCATTAATTTACACTCGCACTTACAGCTCCCCAATTACTAGATATCAACCTTGTAATAACATGGTAACTAAAATCACATCATTATGTAATAACAAATGTAATAATTAATTAAGTACAGAGAAAAACCTCTTCTATTACCCATCAATTCAACTAAAGAGAGAGTTTTGACCGGTTTAGTACTGCAATAACCATGACTACCTTAATGCCTTGTAACTTCCTGGTAAATATATGGTCATAAAATTATCATGTAATAACAATGACTAGAAAATCAAAAGAAAAACTACAGCTCAAGTTCTACAGTAAAACCAAGTAGTTAACTGTGAAGTACCACCTATATTCTGAGCTAATACAAAGTCTAATCTGTATAGTTACAACATGTTTATGGGAGCCAACCTTACATATACTTTCCATGTCACATAGAAACAACATGTTAAGTACAGAGAAAAACCTCTTCTATTACCCATCAATTCAACTAAATCAAAATCATGTTCAACATATGAGCCAGATAACTTCTGCAGTAAGTCAGAGATCATCTAGGCTTTATTGTGGCTTCACTTTCCATCTTAGGAGAAGCATGGAGGCATGACGTCCAGTCAGTAAACAACAATGATGCAGCTGAAAACAACGAAAAATAATGAAATGATATACTCTTGTAGTCATTAGAAATAAGATTTAATTTGAAGGATTAACTGCACCGTAATGCATTTCCCAAAGAAGTGTTTCAAATAAAAGGACAGCAAGGAACAAAAACAGCTTTGGTCTTTTTTGATGTGACTAATCCCTCTCCCTAAAGGACGGTTATTTCCATGAAACAGCAGTGCAGCGTTTTCTTGGTCATTGGGTCTGTTACATAATATAATGTTCAAATATTATGTTCGAGATAATGCCGAGAGGGGAGCCTGCTATAAATAAGAACCTGGTGTTTAAGGTTGTGTCTGAGGCAATCTATTATATAAGAAATGAAATGAAAGCTGAATGATGACGCCAGGACTGAGTGTGAGCACATGAATACAGTTAGAGCTGAGGCATTAGCCCATCAGCTGTTCACTCATTATAAAAATATTTCATTCTATTTTACAGGTTTTGTTATTTCAACTTTTGTAATAAACTCAATTTTGTCCACCCCTGTGGAGAAAGCAATCTTTGATTATCTTGTCCTCTGCATGCTTAAGCCTCTACATGCTTAAGTTGTGTTTCCTGACAAAAGTATCTTTCTGCTGACTTTTGACAATCAAATGTGTCAGATTTCCTGAAAAGCAAGGCTGTTTCTTCAGCTGCTGTCACCTACCCCCCTAACTCCACTTTAACACATAAAAAATGACAGAATAAAAACATATCACTGATGGTCTTATTTGTCTCTGTGTATCATAAAATGCTCCAATATGAAGATAAATCTATTTGATTTATGTCTAAAAACCCTCACAGGAGCTTTAATGATTGAATCTGCAAACTTGTAGGCAGAGTTTTCTACAAACTGATCTCTCATTCTGAACATAAGCTGCCCCAGAGCAGATACAGAGTTCAGCATAAGTTCCCATGGTGGTCTACCCCAGCAGGAAGTAAGAAATGAACCACCTTCAAAGAACTGAAAACCCCCTGAAGTTACCTTGATATCTGGAAATCCTGCTTTGTAGTGCAAACCCCAAAGAGGGAATTACAGACAACAAAAACAAAAAATCACAATATTAATAAACAAAAAGAAAATATCATGTAAATCTGAGGCAGCTAATGGTTATAATATTGTTTTTAATGTTATAATTATTAACCCTGATTTATGCAGCCCTAGTAATAACCTTCAGCTAAGCTATTAAAAGCCGTCCTCCATAAAGCCTGATAACACATCCACAGGTGTAAACAGACAGGTGTTCCTCTGCATGTTTCCAAACAACACCAGGGAAATAACAGACAGTTGGTGCGCCACGGCAAAAACACAACAAGTAGGTCATGAGAGATGTAAGGCTGCATGAATCCACATTATCATTGGACCTGAATGTATTCCTGCAGACAGCAAACTGAGCAGAAAAACACCAAAACTGTAGTCTGCTTTGTTTTGTTCCACTTCCTCCCACTCTCTTCAACAAAAACGCTATAAAACTGAGATAGCATAAAGGAATGAGCGTATATAAAGTGGATGAAAGTGTTCAAAGGTATTTAAAGGTTCTCTGCGTGCTATAGCTGCCCCATAAACAAATTATAGCTTTACTTCTGTGTGCGTATATATTCTCACAGATGCAGAAGTACAAACAGCTAAAGAGAAGAAAGGAAACAGGCCTTCAAATGAGAAAAACATCCAAAGACTGAGAGTTCAGAGCTTTCAGGCCAACAGGTCTTCATCGGGGATGATTTTAAGTACCGAAGACACTAATTTGTAAAAGCTAATCTGCTGAGAGCTGCTCGTAATGACCGCACGCACCCCTGTAAAAGGCCTCCCCGAGGCTTTATATAACGTATGACATCATTCCAGAGCACGGAGCGCAGGAATCAAATATTTAACAGCGGGGATAATGCTCTCACAGAGTAAAGGCCTACATCACTCCACGATGAATGTAGGGAATAAAAAATTTAATATCACAACACTGCCTGATTAACTCGATCTGTCAGCGGTGACCTGTTCACACAAAAGCCGGGATCACATGACCTGTTTGTGAAACAGCAGCTGTTGAATTCAATATTAAAGAAACCTTTAATTATAAAGAGCAAGAAAACTACTCTGCAGTAGAAATATCACTGTTAGTTATTATCTGATGATTATTTTATGGCTGTGTTCACCGATTAATGACTCCTTTTTTTATCTAAGTGAGCCATAAAACAATAACTCTCTGTCAGAGCTGTAAAATCAAGTGAGAGCTATTTTAAGATGTTATGAAACTATCAAAAAAACAGCACCTGGTAGTCAAGAATTAAAAGAGGATAGATTATACCCGGGAAAAATGAATTATCTAGTAACGCCAAATTAACTTGAACAAAGCGTTCAAAGTAAACCAAAGAAATAAAACTTCCATCCCAGTTACAAAGACCCACCACACAGAAAAACAACAACCCTAATAAGAGAGGGCGAGGAGTTTTTGTGTGAGACTTTGCCCCTAATAAAAAGATTTCAAGATTAAAACTGCAATTTCACACGATAACAGTTATTTTTATTGACCCTTGCACACATTAAGCTGTCTCAACGGTAGTGCTGACTGAGGAAATAAAAGGCCATATTTGTTTTCAGCTGATCAACTATCCAAAAATAAAGTAATTATAGCAGAAATCCACAGTAATTCAATTATAATAAATCTGATATTGACCCTGAAAAACATGAAGTATGGTAGCCAGCATAATTAGTTTGAGCTGAAACTGAAATAGAGCAGAGTTCATGTTAAACCGAGTAAAAATGAATCCCAGAACAAGTAGGATGAGTGTATGTGATAATCCTGAAGCTGGTGTTACCTGAGCAAGTGAGTTAGAGGTAATTCAGAAGACCTAAATTCAACCCTTTAGGCAGCGTTATTATTTGTGTGTTTTTCAGGCAGCAAACAAATCCCAACACCTCCTAAAATTTACTTAAGAGAAAAAATGAGATGTTGGCCTCCGGTAAAAACTGTCTTTTTAAGGTTGGTTACAGCAACTGTGAGTTTCAAGGTGACATACATCTCATTTTTAAGCTTAGTCTAAACTTCATGTACTTTATCAGAGGGTTACAGGAATGTATTTATGACCGTGCTTCCTCAAACAAAGTCAACCAAACACAACACATTTATCTCTTCTTCACAAGAGCATTTGGAAAACCATCTTCAGACCACAATTGTAATAAATCCTGAAGTCCTAATCTGTGACAATGTGTATGATCAAGTTTCAGCCACTGACAAAACAACTCAATTATGACACTGAGGAACTTACTTCAGGCACTGTGGATCTATTATCCACCTGTCTGGTTTTAAATAACGAAAGCACAAAGATCTATCAAGCAAATATCTTAACAAGTTTGACAGTTGTTTCAGGTTGTTGTCATGGCCACAGTTATTGTAAGAACTCCGCCAGGCATATCTCTGGAGGAGGAGGAGGAGGAGAAGAGGGCCTTTATGATAGAGTATCAGGGATTATGCTGCTAAAACAACACTCATACCTGTCCGGACATGCCCGACCAACTGAGAGAATAAGAATTCAGAGAACCTGAGACTGTTGGATTGCGACATCTGGTCAGAGGGAGGTTGTTGCTAGATGCAGAGATCAAACTGATATGATGAATCGAGGAAGGGAGGGATCTGTCTCCTTGACTTTACAATGTATGTGTGTGTGTGTATGTGCATGTTTTTGTGTGTGGAGTCAGAAATTATGTTTCAGAGTCTGACTGAAATCAAAGTGTAGAAGCATTTGGGTGGCATGACAGTAAACATTTGGAGCCCCTCTGTCGGACTTGCTGCTGTACTGGTATTAGAGCATCCCTTCTCCATGTTAACAGATGGGACATGGGTCAAACTTTGAAATCAAATACATCTCGTTTTTATTTTGTGCTTCTTTCTTTTCTGTCCATCTTCTACTGTTTAACTAAGTTTAGTTTTGGTACACACCACCATCACCCATTTACTGGAATATCAGGAGTTTTTTTTCCCTGTGTGATTATTAAGCATCCTGGTGTCAGGATTGTGCTGTTTCTCAACCAGCTGTTTCTCTATCTGTTAGTGTTGCTTTTCGACTTGATGTTATGGACAAAGGAAGAACAAAACGACTCAATTGTTCAAAGTAGAATCTTGTGTTTCGGGCTTCAGACAGTCTGTAGTTTGATACTGTGGTACTGTGATATTTGGTCCATAGCTCGTTGAAAACATGTTTAAAAAAACTACAGACAGAAGGTTTTTAACATGGGGCATAAATTTAGCTTTTGTTTCTATATATTTGAATGACTGGTGAGATTTTGTACTTCTTTATGGAAGTTCAGACCCTTTCTTATTAAAGCTAAGCTCTCATGTAACTCAAACCCTGGTACTAACGCTAACGCAACCTGAGAGATTGTTGCTGTATCATCATCAAGTTTGAGTCTTTTGGTTGGTGACGGCTCCAGTCTCTACTGCACACACACTGGCTCTAATGTAATCTCCAAATCGCCATTAATCAGTGTCTGTCTAAAAGGGTATTTTGGCTTCATTTTATGCAACTGATGGAGCTGTAGACACTCCATCCATCTTTACACAAAGTAGTTAGTATTGTCATTATTACATATATCATCTTCGTGTCTGTGTGCGTTCTTTACCTGTACTCCTGTTGTGAGAAACAATCGTGAAGGTGCTGGGCCGTCAGTCTGGAGTCCACCTCAACAATCTGAGGGACAAAACAAGCATGTGAGGGGAACTGGAAAGTGAATAAGTGGAAGCAAGCTCCACGTGACAGAAGGACACCACTGCAGAGGGGGAAAAAAAAAAGGTCAAGTGACTTTAATTAATGGGACCAACCTCATTAGAGTGGATGATGGTGAAGAGCGTGTGGGCCTCCTCTGCACCATGGGCTGAAGACAAGACGCTGGCATGGACAAAAAAATAACAAAATACAAACACAGGGTTTAGGGATGAGGTTTAAACTTTTATAACTTTGCGGTAAGAACATTTACAGAACGTAATGGACAAAAAGAAAGTACAGAAAAACAGAAATTAAAGGATATAAAATATGAGAAGTGTTCTGGATATGAACCATAGCTTGTGTCCTTGATATGAGAAAAGTGAGTGAGAGGGGGAGGGAGGGAGGGAGGGGAGAGGAGTGCGTGTCTAGAATGAGTCATAGCTCAACACGTGAAAATGAGTCTGGCTGTCTCCTTGGTAACTGCACTCGAGCAGCTAGATACACACATACATGTGCATGAAAAACCACATAGTCCTGAGCACACACGATGGAGCAGGATTCCTGGAGATGGAGATAAATATAGCTTTGGACCAAACGGCTTCATTTAAAAAAAACACCCAGGATTTATAAGATTATATCATACATTTAAACTGGTAAATACCATTCAAATTCAAATTCAAATTAGTTTGATTGGCATGAAAGTCAGAAGCAATGTTGCTGAAGCGTAAACCATACTGCACATTGATCGAAAGACAGATAATTAAATGACACTGAAACTTTAAACAATATTGTAAGAAATTAAAACGAGACTATGTGACATCCAAACTTATCTTAAAGCTGCCGTGATGAATGTTAGATTTGTGTCAAGTACGGTGCCCCCTGTAGACAAAGCTGTCTTTGCTTATCTTTTGGCAAAAGTGATCACCCTGATGACTTTTGACAATTGAATGCATCATTTATTGCTAATTATTTAAATGTAAACTGTTTAAACAGAACCTTTTTATAAGCTGTTTGGCTGACACCTAACCCCCCACATTGGCTACAGACATTAAAAATAAACTTGTACAAACCGTCTTGAATCTTCCAGTCAAAATAAAAACCTTTACCTTGACACTTTCACACACTGAGACAATCAACATAAAACCCTCACAAACCTGGTAGTAACACGGTTGAAGTTGTATGCTTTATGGCAAAGTAAACAAGAGAGTTGTAAAAGAGCGGTGAGTTGAAGTGATCATAAAAAGCAATTGAGACACACACACACTTCAGAGCGAAGTGGCTCATGATCAGAGAGGTTTGTCTGTCTGCTTCACTGCCTCTGAAGTGATAAAACATTGCACAAGCTGAGCTTCGTGTTTGCTCTAACATCACTGCAGACATTCAAAGCAACCCCGTCTTGTGGTTAAACACATTAGCGTCGGTATTCTTGCTTTCCTGTGCGAAGCCACGTCTTACAGATTCAGAGCCGAGCACAAGAGAATCAGAGAAACAGGATCACAATCTTGAGTGATGAGTGGTGTAACAACATCTCAAATCTTACCAAATGAAACCTCCTTAAAAGTGTCAATTTAATTTCACAATTCAACGGCAGATTACTAAAAGGTCATGCAGAGGACCATATCATACTCACAGGCAAGTCCTCTCCTCTGATTTTAGAGCCCCTGAGAGCAAGAATTCAGAAAGACTAGCAGATAAAACTTTGCCCTTTAGATGTTGGTTTATTGTTACCTGCCCTCAAAGGGACACAAATGTCACGGTGAAACCCATCCTGGAAATCGATAATGGACTGACTCTGACCTTAAGTTTGAGTGATGCTGTGTGGTCATGTGTTGGAGAGCAGAACTAAGAAAACAGGAGCAATGAACCTGAGGGACATGAACTGGTAGCTTGTATTGAATGAATAAATAATATCTAATCTAAAGGTTTTAAATAAATATAGGGGTGAAAAGAATTGAAATGTTCAGCTTCAAGTTACCTTACTGACATTTCTACGAACCAGACAAGTCCCACTGAGATTAAAAATCTCTTTTCTTAAAGAGAGAGCTGCAAAAACACAAAGTCACAGACACAGACACAGACACAGACACAAAGAGAACCAGAGTGCAACTCACAGGCACTAAAAATAACGACAAAAACAGAAACTATCTCAGAGTCGAACAATCAGGTCATCTAAGAGCAGCAAGCTTCAAAAGAGTTTCAATCAGTCTGCCATAAATTCAAGGATGCAGGTGCAGAAAACCCTAAATCCCTTTTATCCATTTCTGCACAGGCTTTAGGAGCAGAGAGCATTAAAAAGTCCTGGGAGTAAAATGAATTCTGTCCAGGACTTTTTTGAGCTTTGCTGCAAAAAAAGTGTCAAGATTAGAAGTTAAACCTAAACTGCTGATTATTTACTTCTAACCAGGGATGGAGAAATTAAGAAAGCACTCTTAAAATGATATAAAAGCATATTTTCTCAAATTAACTATTGTAATTAAACTAACAGAATTAATGTAAAAAGTAAGTTTGACTCTGCACCTACCTCGGATAAGGTTATAAAAACATATAAAAAAAGGATGCAAGTACACTAAATAGCCACTGAATTAGTGATGTAATTATAAACGTAAATGTAATTATTTACACCCTGGATCTAAGGGAAAACAGTACACAGCTGTAAACAGTTTAAAATCTAGTTATAAATGAACATTTGAGGGATATCTGGAAACATTTTTACTTCTGGAAGACTCCGTTAGAAGCTCCATGGTGTCTCAGAGCCGTCTGTTACGTCACGGGAAAAGGTGATAAGGCAAAGCTACAAGGTCAAGCAGATTATGGCCTAACCAATTCTGCATGCCAAGTAGGTCCTGAGAGCCACAAGAGCACATGACACACACAGGAAATAGGCTGGTTTCAGGTGAAGGACAGGGACAGGGTCTTACTGAGGATACCTATCTACTGTAACAAAGGTAAAACCCAGGGTGAAGTATTAGAGCTTTGAGTCAGGGTGTTTGAGTCAAAGTCAGCCAACAACATTAATGGAGGGCGTTAGGGTGTTGCAGTAGAGGAATCAGAGGTGCTGCATGAATGTGTGCTCAGAAACGACTGCACAGAGTTGAGACTGTTAGATAAAATCTGGTGCTTAAGGGCCCAGACTGTTTAAACATGTTAAGACTGCTCTGCACAGCCCACTTTAGATAATGTCTGGAACACATTTAGTCCAAGGGCAGTTTGAGGAGGTTTAGGGACTGTTTATAAGACACAACAAGACTGAAAATTAAGATTGAAGTCATGATATTTTTATACTCTAAAACCAGCAACAACATCACTTAGCCAGGTGTTAGGGCGCAGTGAATTACTGGAGCGCTCATAAAAACTACACAATGAAATCACTGTAACTTTAAATACACCGAGTGGACCGAATACAAAAGTGACACAGAAGGTGTAAGGAAATGAAAGATTAAGGAGTATAATGTCCGGAGGAGTGTCCAGACTGACAGCTGTGATATGAGTGGGCTGGGATACCTGCTGAAGGCTTGAAGCAGCTGCGAGACCACAGAGGACAGATTGTGCAAACAGTGCAGGGCGTCCTGTGGCGGTAAAGGACCTCCCGCCGGCTGAGCTCGCTGCATAGTGTGAGGGTCAAAACCCAGAGCTTTGAACACTTGCAAGCTGAAACATGACAGAAAATAATGACCTCAGGGGTCAGTTCAATGGAAAAAACAACATTATAGTTACAAAAATAAACAACCTCTGAAGAGTTTTGTTTGTTCCTGCAAATACTGTCCCCCTTTTTCTTCTTCTCTTTAGATCAGAATAAGACATCTTAAGACCTGTTCTCTTAGTCCCTGAACAGAACAAAGAATACAAAAGTTTGGACTGTACCGACACATCATATCCTGAGTTTTAATAAAGCAGTGGTGAAAAAAGGTCTTATTATTATTATTTTTGAATTTGTATTGTCTGTATTTTTATCATTAGCTGCAATTAGGGGTATCCTGATACAAATTTTTTACCAATATTGTAGCCTTCATAATTTTCTGATACCGATATTGATCTGATATTTTGACAAGTTTTGCACTCAGCTTCAATGTCTTTTTTGGACTTTAGATGCAGGCCGATATAATCTGATATTCATTTTTTGCTCATATTGAACCGATATCGGACCAATATCTGATTGGATCGGGACACTCCTAGTTGCAATCATTGTTTCCGACCTGATAGCTTCGACTGAGCTGCACTAATGATGAATTTCTAATTGTGTTATTCGGCTAAAGGTGAGGATTAGGACTTGAACTGTGAACTATATTTACACTGGCTCTCCTGAGTTAGCCTACAGCACAGCTTCAACATCCATTTGATAACATCTGACGACTGATAACATACCCTCAGTCTTTCTGCATCTTGACACAACAAGAAGCAAACATCAGCGACTGAAAATCAAACAAGACTCGTGTGACTCAAGCATTTTATCTGAATCAGCCTCTCCTGATTTGCTGACTGTGGTAGTCAGTCCATTTCTGTGATAACCCCCTTTTTTGCCTCATGTAACTCTGTCTTTACATTGCCTTTGGGGGATATAGCTTTAATTGTTTTCTTCCGTTGTATCATCTCTGCATTGAATGACTCCTCCGGGCTGCTCTGCTCTCCATGTGTGTTCACCGTGATAGCTTATTATAGCCTGGTTAGAGTTAATGTGGATTAGACTCGGATGAATTGTGTTAGGAGCACAAAACAGAACAGCTTAAGCCTTAGTGAAAGTCCCTGCAATGGTGTGAGGGGCTCGATGAAGACAGAATATCCTTCGTGTGAAAATCAAGTTTTTATGTGGTAAAATATTTTCATGATGACTACAGCCCTGCATTCATGTCAACTCTTTACACCCACCTTGTTTGAAAAAGTTTGGACCAGATGTCCTCAAACAGGGCCCACACTTCCTGGTGAGAGACTTGAGCGGACGTGGGCTGTTTTTCTTCATCATAATCCTCATTCATGACAACATCAGAGGCAGGAGATTCCCCCTACACAAACACACACACACGAATGAAAGTGTTGTATAAAGGATTTTGATATCGACCGAATACAGTTTTTCAGCGGCTAATGCCGATTATAACAGAGCTA
Organism: Xyrichtys novacula; assembly: GCA_962446985.1. Taxonomy (NCBI): domain Eukaryota; kingdom Metazoa; phylum Chordata; class Actinopteri; order Labriformes; family Labridae; genus Xyrichtys; species Xyrichtys novacula. The sequence goes on from OY660870.1 coordinate 29,644,284, forward strand.
ATGTTGGATATATAATGCTTGTCAATGCTAAATATTATAATACAACACAATATTCACACTCTGATATTTGTTATACTTTGATATGGATCCATATGCTGTTAGTGTGTGATGAGAAAGATGTGTTATCATTTAGAAAAGATGATTGTGATATCGGCATTGTGAAGGCAGACGCTAATAAGACGCATGTTATGTTGACGTCTCATTCTTTGGCCTGATTAATTGATCTTTCTGTGCTCGTTACCAAAAGATCAGACTTCACCATAAAGAGCCATTTCAGAGTGAAGTTTTTCCTTTCCTTCCGTCCAGCAGCAGAAAACATGAACTGAATTATAGATCGCAGGTGTAACACTCTGAGCTCGATTGTATGAGGAAGACTTACTCTATCGATCACCCTGCGGCTGCTCTGTGGTTGTAGCTTATTAAAAAGGTTCTCCAGTTTGGTGATGGCGCCTGGAACACAGTTTGATCTTTTCCCAAACGCTTTGACAAACTCCTTCGCCATTTGGATGGCGGCTTTGGTGCCACTGCGGTCCATGTTTTGACCTGTGTAAGAGGGACAAATGTGAGTATGAGTACAAATAAATGGAAAAGATCCTACTTGGAAAAAACAAAAGCCTTTTTCCCTTGGTGAACTTTTTGAGGAGGACTGATTTAAGCAGAAAGATGGAAAACAGTTCAGCCAGGCAGTGAAAACAATCTGAGACTCAGTTTGTGTGTGTGTGTGTGTGTGTGTGTGTGTGTGTGTGTGTGTGTGTGTGTGTGTGTGTGTGTGTGTGTATGTGTGTAGGGAGGATGTGTGTTTGTGTGTATAATGTCTAATCTACTACGTGTTTTCTGCTACCATGAACAATAACAGTGATCTTGCATGGATTTGATTTTATTGGGCATTGGTCCATTTTAAGGACGCTTTAAATACTCTGTCCTCACAAGTATAACAATCTCACACCCAGCCTGTCCAAGTGAGAGCAGAAAAATCACATGCAGTACTTTTCCACTCCTAGATTTGTTCTTTGCCTTTATCCCTCCTTCCTTCCCTCCTCCTCCTCCTCCTCCTCCTTCCCCACCTCCTCCCACCTCCTTCTCCTCCTACTCTCTCATTTGTGGCACAAAGCCAGGCTGCGTGGTACCAATAAATCTTGAATCTTGTTAGTGTCCAAAGGATACACCAAGCAAGGGCAAGTAAATGTTTCATCTATGTATGTTCCTGGGGGGGATTAAATAAGTATAGTTTTGCCATTCACCCCCTCTCTGGCAGACAGGGGCACACAGACACACTCCCATTCATCACTGTAAGCATAGTGTAATCAGAGCCAGCCTGGGATCCAGAGAAAGAAGTGCTGCAGCAGGCGACTCAGCATCTTTCTGACACACATTTGAGAGCCCTTTTTTAGCTGATGACCTGATTCTGTATCTAGTTCTGTGGGGTTCTAGCGCAGTGCAGGGCAGGCAACGTCATACCCCAGAGGAGTAAGACTTTATTAGCAGGGATGACTCAGTACCTCTACAGCACTGTCCGCGCAGGAGTGAGAGGAAAAACTGCAAGGCTTACAGTATTAAATCTGACCAGAATATCTCTGGATTTAAACAGCCAGGGTGGTTTCCTAAATGTCAAATCTGACAGTTTTGTACCTCAGGCAGTATCTCACATTTATTCATTCGGTTTTTGCAAAATGTTTTGTTCCCAGTTAAAAGCAGATTAGCCCTAGTTCCCGGGAATTAGCGCATAATCTTTTTTAATAACATCAGACCCTCTTTGAATTCCAGTGACAAAGAAAGTTTAGAGATTTTCCATGAGAGGGAGTGATGATGATACACTAAATATCTGCACTGCTGTGATACGATCACAGGCTGCAGACTGAAAATCAGCACATCAAACATCAAGTTTGAAATGGCCTTCAAGTTAAAGTTCATTAAGTGACATGGAGTGTTAAAAAGCACTTATCAAAAGCTAATTTTAAAGTTAGACTCACGATCCATTTGCTAACATGAAGGAGGTGGGGTTAACGAGCAATACTGCAACGGGGCAGTAGGGGGAGCTCTAACTCTGTTGGTTTTACAGTCTATGAACACTCATGGCACTCTTGCTATTCTGACTGTATCATAGACTGTGTATACTATGGACAACTTGGTTCCGCCTTCCGCCAGATTTGAAGCCGAAAAGCTCTCGGTTATTCCGCATTTTTTCTCCACTTCCTGAAACCAAAATTGCACAGTAGCGTTGTACGCACTCTATCACTTGCGCAGGAGCATTATACTCCCGCATTCGGTTGGAGAGTCACCGAGAGTCGCTGTGATTACGCTTGGCTAGAACAGCGTATCCCCAGGGTGAGCTACACAATCTTCGTACGCCCATAGGCTGTATTAAGTGTCAATCATATAAACATGAACCCCCTAATAACTTTTAAAAATGGAGCTGCACAGAACAAAGCACAAACCAGTCTTACAGTGACAACATGTCAACATCGCAACCAGGGAGGAGAAAAATGTATGTTCAGTGTAATAAATTTCTAAAGTTTGTCCAAAGCTCCATAGGGATTGCTGGAGGAGGCGGGATTTATGACCTATACTGCAGCCCGTCACCTGGGGGTGCTGTTCTTGGGGTGGCTTCACCCAGCGAGGAGGCAGACAGCGTCCATTCTATATACAGTCTATGGTCTGTATCCATGGTTACTGCAGACCTGCTACTTTTTATCCTGTAAAATCACTGTTTGTTTTAATTGATCATATAGCCAGTTAGTTACCACCTTGATTAATCCTAACAAACACAGGACTCATACTTGTAGAGACGAGTCCCTGTGATAAGCCCTCTATATCAGAACTGAAGGAATGTCCTCTATCAGATCAGATTGCTCAGTCAGAACAAACAGTTATATAATGACGAATAAAACGATATAAGAGGTCTGCACGTCAAGAACTTTGAGTCAGTGTACTGAACACACTGTTGTGTTTCATGGGAATCAAAGCTCACAACAACACAGCTCTGAAGAAAAGCTTGATTTAGTCGTCTGAACAATTTGAACTAGTTTATGTCATTAGTGAATTACATTTGGAGTTTTGCATAAAGATCTGATGTTTTGTTCACATTCCTGAAGTAAGGCTTGTGGGAAGTAATTTCAGATCTAGAAAAATCCCCTTGTTCGATCGCTGTTACCACATATTATGAAGAGTCATGTGACCTGTTAATCTTGATGACTGAGCCAGCCATATACAATCTTTTACAAATAAAACTAAGGAAACCCAGAGGTTAAACCACCCATTTGCATTTCGATCTGATGCTTCTAGACAAAATAGAGTTCTTAAACCTTCAAACCTGAGTGGAAGAAGTCAATGAGGCTTGAAACTGTTTGCTCCATCCTCCTTGGGACAACTTGGCCAAACACAGCAATCCAATGCTTCCTCAAACACTGTAGGACTTCCTGAAGAGTCCACGGTGGTTTTATCATAACGATCTGTTAATAGAAATAAAACAGAGTAAAGAGCCACATGTTCAAAATGTTTGTCAATTTTTCAACTAGTATGTCGCCAAACGAACAAACATCAAAATCATATCTAAAGTAGCTGAACCCAGCTGTTTGTTCATTTCTAAATATAGGTTTACCTCAAGCCAGAGGTTACCAAAAGCAGCCTCCATCTCCACCTCCAAAACATCAGACAGCACCTCACGCAGGCAGTCCTCAAACTCAGAGACACATCTACGGTCCCAATGTGCCTCCTCTTCATCCTCCTCATTGCTTTGTTGCTTGTAATCTGTGACATCAGTTACATATTTAAGAATCATGAGAGTATTAAACACATTTTATTCTTCCCACAAGATGTCAAGTTTGTGTTTTATGTGTTGAAATGGTTTAGCTGTCACCCGGATTGACTTCGAACAAGGGTTTGAAGTGAAGGAAGGAAAACAGGAAAAATGAAGGAGGGAGGGGGGCGAGCGCTCGGACGGTATGTGCTGTAAATTATTACACCGCGATGGACCATGCCAAGTGATTTCCTGTTTTTGCGGAGCGAACACGTATCCTTGGCTCACCTTTCCCTCTGAGTCCCACAGAAGGTTCTGATCTCTGCTGAAAGCTCCTGTCCAGAGCTGCTGATGAAACCTGAGGGCTGATGTGAGGCAGTGTGGAAGTTTTAATGCTTTGCAGAGGATTAAAGCCATGGCTGGATTGGCCAGCCTCTACCTCCAAATCACTCTTACTGAGGGCCTTCACCCCACTCAGGAGAGCCTTGCTGCAAAGGTTTTTATCATCACTGGAGAAGAATCAAGAAAAAAATTATAATTACATATCATTAATTAAATCCAGAATCATGAACATGTCCCTGTGCAACACTGATTCAACGTCTAATTAACTAATGTCTCTTTTTCTAAGCAGAGGGATCAATAAGAGCGTCAGGAAATGGTGCTAAAAGAAATAGGTCAAAGGGAGAATAGGGCGAAACAATCGAATAGCAACTGCTCTATGTACCCCAAGAAAAAACATCCCCGAACTGCGCTCAGAATCCTCTGCTCAGCACATCTATTCTTGTCCAATTACTCTGTCTGGCCCTCTCTTTCTCTCATCCCAACTGGAACTATCTGGCTGGACCCGCTCCCAGTCACATGTATGTGCGTTTTAGAGGACACACACGCTGCAGCAGCATTAGGACAGAGCAGAGGGGGAGGAGGAGGGGGACTCACGTGCATAAGATGAGAGCACACCCTGGGTACAGACTCTGGTACTGCAGGCAGCACTGCAGCACTCTGTCATCGTTATTTTCAGTTTTCAGATCATCTGGGGACGAGGAGGCATGATGAGGAAGGGGGCAGGAGAGGAGGAGGGAAACAAAGCCAGAAATATGAGAATCCACACTATAAACAGAGAAACATGCAGGATTTTTTATCATATTATTAGCTTGTGACAGGCGAGTCTGTGTGCAGGAAAAGCCCTTTCTTCTTCCAAATAAAGACTGTAAAATGAAAGAAATACAAATATAACATTAGAGTTAAAAGATCTCTTTTTAAGGATGCATCTGTGCCTTTGACTCTCAGAGCTGGGGTCAGTTTCCCTGCTTATCTCCTTTATTAGCTGCTTCTATAATGTCCTAGCACTGGTGTTACAAATTCAGTGTTGATCAATATAATACACAGATAAGAAGTGGGCAACCTCACGCTGGGGTGACAACCTGCCCTTGAAAAGGAAGCAGTGCACGCTACGATGGTGACATTTTGAAGTTCACCTTTATGTCAGCGCCACCTAGTGTTTATGTTCATGTTTGTCTCTGCCCACACACGTGTCCTTGGACAACCCTAATTGTGTGCTTTGTTCTGTCGGCACTGGTCTGGGTATGTGGACGTGCATGGCATTAAAGGGCTATACATACAAGTGGATCATTCATGCAGTGAATGAACTCAGATTAACTAACCCATGATGTAAAGGACTTAATCCGTCACGCTGGAATTCATGATGAAGAGTGAATTTTTTGTGCAGGTTATATCCACATACTGCCAACTGCATTTTGACAATTTTCTTTAACACATTTTCACTCTTTGTTTACGTTCTTATACTCGTTTCTTTCATGGTTTTTATTGTGCAGCCTTGGGGGACAGTAACTGCATTTCACCACCAATCTGTTTGAGAAAAAATCTTCAATCTTGAACCTTGAATATTTATTGAGGAATAATAGAAAGTCAAAGTTGTTTAAGTTGAAAAATAATAACCAAAACAACAGGTAAATTTTAGAAAAATAAACACATTTCCCTGAGGGTCTGTAGCTCCAGTGATGTTTGTGTTGCTCTTTTGTTACCACAGGAGAGTGGCACAGAAACACAACAGTAATTTTTTTCTGATATGGGCCCAAGGACAAGCTGTAGAAAAACTAGTCTAAGTTATAGCAAATTCATTAAACCTTCATTATACCTCCAGAGCAAAATTTCATATACTCTCCTTAAATCAGTACTCACTCTTGCTCTTAGCTGCTTGCTGCATAGACTGCCCCCAGAGTCGAGGTTCCCGACTCTTCAAGGAGTTGTAAATGTACGAGATGGCAGGTCTGGCTCTGTGGGCCACGGAGCCAGACAGACCATTCTCCTGTTTCAGGGAATCCAGCTCCTGGAGCACCACCCAGGGGATCAGGACTACAGGGGAGCCCAGGGCTAAGAGAACACAGGGAGAAAGCAAGTTAGGATTAACATGTTTTTTCCAACATTATCAGGATGTAGAGTTCCCAAAATATGAATTTGGGGATTAAGTTTCAAAACTTCTCAGGATGTTTGTTTTGTAAGAATGACGCTGTACTCACAGCATTGTTAAATAATTGCTATAAAGTTCAGTCTTTAAGAACAGAAGCTTATTTTCATTGTCATGTCTTTGCGTTATCAGTTGTCATTAAGTGAACTCTTGTAGCTGTATCAAGACTTAAAACGATTAAAAAGTTAGTTCCTAGTTTATTCCTGTTGTAAAATAGATCTCAAAAGAAGAAGAACAAAATGAACCCAATAATGAAATTAGCAAACATTTAAGGACAATTGATAAACAAATCAATCCAACAAATGTTAAACCTTTTAAATTGGCAAAATTACATAACAGGTCAAAAACTAAAATATTTCAAGTACCTTTGAGGCCGTGGGATACGATCTTCTTCACGTAGTCCAGGTGACTGATGAGAATGTTGGTGTCCAGAACGAGGATCAAGTCCTGCTGCAGGGGTTGTCTACCTGGAAAAAGATCGTTTTTTCTACAGTGATGAAGTTGCTTCTCATTAAGTCAAAATGTGCACAGCTTTAATTTCAAGAGTTTTCTGTGAAGTGTGAAGGTTCCAAGTTACAATACAATCTTATGATGACTTTGTTTTTGATCTCATGTTTGACATCGGTCAGATCTTAACTGTAGAAGCAGCACTCAGTTTTGTTTTATGCTCCATTTATCTGGAATAAGCTTACTTTCTGCTGAAACCCCCAGCTCTTATAAATCAGGCTGAAAACTCGACAGTTTAAAGCCTTTTGGATTACTTTAACAATCAGAGACAAATTCTATAACTTAATGTAATCTACAGGCTTGTATTTAGCACTGTTTTATCACATTTTAACACTCTGTTCTTTGCACTGATCCCTAAATGTCTTCATAACATTTTTAATATCCTCTTTTAATGTGTTTCTTCTGTCCTTTATCATAATGTTTAAAATCTTGTGTGTAAACTTTTTTGTGCTGAAATGCGTTATAGAAATGAACTTGCTTTGATTTGCCTTTCACTTAAATTTGACATGAATAAGTGTGTATGATTTCAAGTGTCTCTGCTTTCCCCTAAGAGCTTACAGTGTGATTCTGCAGTTTCCTCTGGAGGGTCTATTTCCATACAGGTTAGCTCCCCATAGCTCTGCATTACATCCACCTCCAGCCGCTTCTCAGAACGAGCAAGATGAAGCTCTTCAACCACCTGTGTCAACCGAGAAATGAATTAAAAACAAACATCACTGAAATATTGAATTTTGGCAATGTCAAAAAGCTTATTTTACTGTAATAAATTAACTGGAAAACTCAGAATTTGCAAAGCTGCGAAATAACTTGTTTGTATTGAATAAATTAGTTTTTTTACCTGGTCAGGCACGGGCTTAGTGGGAGTATCAAACAGAGCTGGAGGTTGTCCAGACAGAGGTGGCCTCTTTTCTTGTCCCTCAGATGAAACAGATGGAGTAGCGGCCGAACGGCTGTAAGTTTGCGGCACAGTTTCCTGTTTTGATTTGCTCGCTGAGGCCTCAGAGTTTGGAGGTTCAGTCCCTTTTCGGATATTTTTGATTACAGGAAAAGTATTTTTATCTTCAGTGATGCTAACTAATGGCTTTGGTTTAACCTTTTTCGGGATCTTGAATCTTATTGCGAAAGGTGAGAGAATAGATGATTTTTTAGCCGATGATGACTTTACTGTCTGATTAGTCATGCAGCTGATGTTCCCTTCGACTGGAGTGAAATTATTCACCATATTTGAGCTACTAACTGAGGTAGATGGCTTGGCTAGAGTGAAGGAGGACACTTTGGTGGAGATAAAGGGAGTTTTTACTTCTGCACACGGGTCTGTTTTGACCTTAATTGTTATTTCATCATCATGTCCACACGTTTCCTGGACTAGCTCCTTTCCTGTCTGCTTTACACAGTCTTTGGACACGTGGGAGGTCTTGCCTGGCGTGCTGGTTTTGATACTGTGTCTGTCATCATACGACCTTTGTCGCTCTTCAGCTGCCGGTCTCTTCTTCAGTGCATTTCTGTCAGCTTCTTTGTGTTTATCAGTAACCAAACTGGGACTCATTATCTCTTTTTTTAATTTGGACAGGCTCCTGTGGGAAGACTTTTCATCTGGGCTCCTTTTCGATGTCTCCTCTGTCCTCAGAGGAACCGTGCTTGTGTGTCTGGAGTTTGAGGGTTTGGGCATTCCCTTATCAACAGTCCTACTCCCACTGGCAGCTTTGTCTTTCCCTGACGTATCATGTTTTGCTTTGCTTGAGCGATGTTCCCCTTGGGGTGACACAGTGTCACTTTTTGTTTTCCTGCTCTCTTCCTCCTTGTTAACAGGTTTCTGCTCTGTTGCGTGTGTTTTTGTCAGCCTGTAGACGGGTTTCTTAATCTGACGAGTGCTTTGGGAGTCATCTTTAACAGCTCGAGAGTCAGATTTTTCCCTTTTTTCTGCACACCTTGAGATGGAACAACACAAGATATATCAGAGTCAGAGATGAACAAAAGTTGAACAATGCAAACCTTATCATTAGGGCAAAGTGCACCGTTTCTAACCTTTCTGTGCTGTTTTCAGACTCCTTTCTCTTGTCATGTCTGGAGCTTTTCTTATCACGCTCATGCCTGGGTCTCTGAAAATATGAAAAAAATTGAACTCCTCAGTTGAAATCTTGTAATTGCAGAAACAACAGCTGGATTTCAAAGATAATAACACAATTCCTTTTCAAATCACAAACCGAGCGTGGGAAAACTGTCTAATATAAAAAACTATCTTTACAGAACTATTATTACTATATCCTCCAGTCTTAAATCAAACTTTTTCCATCCTGATTTGATTTGTTCAGGTTTTTTGTGCCCTTTTAAAATGAATAAAAATATATAGAAATTAGCTGTATTCTACTTTCAGTTTGGCATCTGTTGGAAAAGCCTCTGTTTTTGACTTTTAAAAAATAAATAAACCATCACAGACATCTAGAGGATCCTGAATCTGAGTTCAGGATTTCCACCACGACACCAACAAAGTTAAAGCTCCTGTGAAGAACTTTGAGTTTGTTTCAGTGACAACAAATCTCATCCTGATGACTTTTGATGGCAGAATGTAGTGTTCTGTTATGAATATTTTTAGTGGAAATGGTAAAAACAGGGTCATGTATATCATTAAAGGTCACAAAGATGAATTTCAGTCTTTTTCATAAATGCCATATTACTCCTCATAGGAGCTTTAAAAGGACTGAATGCCATCCATACTGACTTTCTCTATTTATAAAGGTAAAAACTGTGATCACATATGCCTCCTCACCTTCTCTTCTTCATCAGAGGAAGAGGAAAACCTTTTACGCTTTCTCTTCTTTGACTTCTTAGACATCTCCCTGGAAATAAACAAGAGACATACAGAGCAAACATTGTTAGCATTTGGAGTAATTGAGCCATGGTCTCAATACCACAATGTCCCTGCTGAAACCACTTATTTTCGTCAACATATAACCATTCTAAATATTTAATGAATTTCACATCAAATAGTTTTTTAAGGTAAATACAATCCAACGAAGTCACACAGGTGATGAAAAGCATAAGGGAGAGTGGGGTAAGTTGAGCCGAAGGGTAAGTTGAGTGTTCCCCCTGTTGCTTGAAAATGGTAAAAGAAATTGATCATGGGACCAAATATTTAGGAGATGGGCATCAATTCATGGAGTCTGTGAAGGTTAGAAGCACATGGGTGAAGGGGTTAGAGACATTTATTTCCCAAAAAACATTTGAAAGTGAATTTAGTCTGTCACAAAATTTATTACAATTGTGTTCAGGCCAAAAAAGATCATTTGGTATCTATGAACTACAACATGAGGTCAAAAACCTAGCATAAAAGTCCACCATTTTAGCTTAGAGCAGTGGTCCCCAACCACCGGGCCCCAGACCGATACCTGTCTGACGATCAATTAGTACCGGGCCTGAAAAAAAAATTACAATGATTAAATAATTTGTTTTCTTTTTTTATAAGTCCTCCCAGTATCTTATTTTGAAAGACCACCACTTCTGACATTGCTTCATTTTCCTGCTTCAGCAACACAAACTAGCCCTGGCAAAAACGAGCCAGAAACAGAGTTCACTGGAGAGAGAAAGGGTTGGTTCTGCATTATGGTGAGTTGATGTTAAAGTGTAATGAAAAGTGCCTAATATAAAATGTAATTGTTGTACCCCGAGTACATACAATGTACATACTATGTACTGACTAAGGCTTTTGTTATTGGAATCTCCACGCCCCTACCCAGTCCTTGGAAAAAGTTTCCTGCATGAAACTGGTCCCTGGTACAATAAAGGTTGGGTACCACTGGCTACATGGACTAATAAAGTCATCATAGTAGTTCTGGGGTAAGTTGAGCCAGTGACTCAACTGAGAAAGTAAAGGAGTCTGATGAGAGGATCAGAGTTTCAGTTCAGATTGTTGAAATGTTTTACTTTTTCTTTCCATAGATACAGCTGTGAATGTTCTGAATCACTTAAAGACATTTTCATGTTAAAAGGACTTTTTACAAAACAGCTTTTTGGCGGTTATATGCAACAATAATAAAAGAGGATTGTTGTACCAGTTGAATGGTGTATAATAGATAAAAATACACATGAATGTGGAGAAAAGTGACTGTTATTTAGGGAGAGAGAAGGTGAGGGAGGGTTAGTAGGGATACGGCTCAACTTACCCCATACATGGAGTAAGTTGACCATAGGAGACCACTTTTTTTGGCATGCTATATTATCAAGACAGTTCTGTTTACACTCATTCTGTTGGTTTGCAGGGATGAACAACATCTTGAAATATATGCAGATACACTAGTAAGAGACAAAACTAGGATTGCCTTGATGTAGTGATCTGAAATACGAAAAATGTCTCATCTTACCCCACTCTCCACTATAGTTGGTAGACAACTCCAGCTAAGAAATCACTGTTGGCTAACTGAGGCTAACGTTAGCAGAGGAGAAGTTACAAATTAAACCAAGCGGTACATGACAGTGGTCTACTTAGCTGTCTTACAAGTTCGTTTACCTTATTTCATTCAAATAAACATCGTCTGAGAGAGTTTAACGACTTAATTCCAAACAAACAGACTTCACTAATGCCGACTAGAACCAAAACATCCGCTTATCTCCTTCTTGTTTTCCGGCGGATGGGAACCAATACTGCTCTCCTTCTTCTTCTAATGCAGCTTCTATCCCTTCTGTTTAATACCTATCGCCCCCTAGTGGAGTAGAGCTGAGTTTAATGCTAATGTGATGCGAAAGGACTCACATTTTGGAGAGTTGTTGTTATGTTTAAGAGGAAACAGCCAGCATTCAAAAACGAGTCCTCGAGAGGAAAAGACAAAATGGAGTCTGCCTCGATGCAAAAGGATAGGGAGTTTCATCCAGTTATCTCTGCCTTCATTATACAGACTGGGCCACAACCTTTCTGCCAAGGTCACTCAACAAGTGAAGGCTCTGAAGAAAGTCAGTAACTTTCCACTAACGGATAAAAATTCCCTCATAGTTTTTTCTTCATAGTTAGTCTTAGAAAGAAGAGCCTGCAGTGGCCTGTTGTCAGACTAAAAAGATATTATCAGAACACAAGCGCAATCAATGAAGGATTTACAGAGATGTAAAACTTCTGAAAAGTACTGTATAATGTATAATGTATATACTCAATACCTGACTGAGGCACCTTTACCTTAAGTTACTGCAGCGAGCATGAAGGTGATCAGTAGTGATGGGCACAGCAGTTTTTTTAGATGTACTGAATCACTAGAATTAGGTCACTAAAAAGATTGCTTTAAAAATGCACCATTGTATTTATTCGTGGAGACAGTTTAAATGAAGTCCAATGCTTACTCTAAAACCAAACAGTAAGGATTAATTAGTCAGTGGTCTATTAGCAGAGACTAAAAGTCTTCACCAGAACTTTGTCTTGACTGGAATTTTCATTTAATTCTCTATCTCTATCAAAAACCAGTAACTTGTGCAACATTTTCTGTTACCAAACCAGGATTGCATTTTGCAACTGCTGCTGTTAGCCACACAGTGACAGTGTGGCTCCATCCAGAGACCCCCTTACTTCAGAAGCAGCTCTGTTCAGGGAAAGAAATCTGACTACTTACAGATGAGCTGTGAGCAGTACCAGCTGCAGGGGATAGACCCTGTCACTTCAATGGTCTCGGACAGGAACTTCAACAACACATACGACCATATGAGTGGTGGCAGAAACAGTTAGATAATAAAGGATTCAGTTAATGGCCCAGTTTGGATCAGATCAGTGACATGTTGAATACTTCAAGATTATATTTGAAAATGGAAACAGGTTGTCTGTTCTGTTGTTCAAAGTGTTTTCATGTGGTAAATTGAGATTAAAGTCCACCAGTCAGTTTTCATTATCAGAGGGGTGCACAGAACTATGACAGTAGATTTTCTCTTTAAATGTTTAAGACTGTAAAAACAGAAATGTATCCACATAGAACAATGCTATCACTCCAATCACAAAACCTGTTTATACATAAAGAAAACAGACTACAGTAAAGACTTTCATCAGTATTTCAGTCAGATACTGTGGTTAGAATTCAAACAAAGGTGAAACTCATACTCGTGCCAAAGTTTTCATTGAGCTGTTTGAGGACAGTTTGAAGTGGAGCTACCCAGTTTACGATAGCACTGACTGAACTGGAGTGGCCAAATGGTCCCATGTAATCCATTCATTATAGTTACAGGAATATTTAAGTATCCAGAAGATGCTATACTCCAGGATATTTGTTGTTTTTCCACTCAAAAGTAACACAGCAGACTGTCAACATTTTAATCTTCAAAGTTAAAATCTTTTATAAAAAAATGCTTGCTCCAATTCACAAGTCAAAGCACTAAAGAAATGAAGATATAATATATTTAATAAAAAAAAGCTGCAGGCAGCCTGTTGAAACACATCCTAAATAGGTTATTTACTTCAGTGCTGCAACTGATAAGGCGAACATCCAATCATTGCTCAGTGTTTTTGGGTTTGGGGAACATTTGAAGTTGTATTTCAGGTTGTAGATAAGAGACATTTAAGGACAACACCTGTTTTCTTTCTTTTTGTAAGTTTTTAGGGCCAAACAACTCTGAGGTACACAAAATTCACAGTGATGATTGGTCGTCTCGGTTTATACTGCCAGTTTTCACTATAAACTTTGTCAGCAAATCACCTGACAGTCATTCATAACTCTTGATTTGACCTCTGCTCTTTGTCCTTGAAGAACAAAATCCTTGGACCGAGTGCAGCTCTCACCTCATTTTATCGACAACCAATTTCAATAATCCTGAAAACAGTCAACAGATTAACAGTTGAGAATATGAATCCTTTCTCTCTTTCTTTCTTTCTTTTTTTTTCTTTCTTTCTTTCTTTCTCAATGGCGGTTTTCTCAAGTATTTGTCTGTCTCATGTATCCTCCTTTCCATCTGTCCCTCTCCCTCTCCCTCTCTCTCTTTCTTTATACAGATCAAAGACATTTGGCTTTAATCAATGAGCACATGGCGAGATGGCGAATGCTCCTGTTACGTGTGTGTGTGAAACAGTGATACGTCTGAGTACGTGTAGGAGAGAGTATTTGCTCCTCTAATGGTTTACTCAGAAACCTGAGCAGGTGTTTTATGAACATACGAAAATATTCGTTCAGGCATTTAGATACTTGGTAACTTCTGTGTGTACAAACCTATATGTGTGTGTGTGTGTGTGTGTGTGTGTGTGTGTGTAAGTTCAGAGGTGAGTTCATGCTCTCTGATTTAAAGGCTGCTACAGGTGCTCTGAGGTTAGGTGTGCTCCGACTTACAGACACCTTTGATCACAGTGACGGATACTCAGTGTGTGGCCTCCCAGCACATCATTTATTCACTTGTCTGTCATTATAGGAACCGCTTAGTATTTATCATGTGTAAGTACTGGATATTTTCCTGTAATCTAGTAGGAGCAGAATGGAAAAGATCATTTTGATACAAATGAAATTCTGTTTGTGTGGCAGAAATTTCACCAAATATGGATCCTTGAAAAAGAAAGAAACATTTACTGATGTCCTGTGAAATGTGCATGTATTCAAACAGGAAGGTTTCATTCGGTAAAGTCAGAGATTTTGCTCAACTAAAGGATGACAAAAAAAATGAGTAAACAACATTTCCCTGTTGTTAGTGTACTATAACATTTGTGAATTAAAGTATCGGCTGCAATGCTTCACTTACACATTTGGACAAAAGCTGCTCAAATACTGGTTTGTTTGACAGATACCATAATCAATTTGGGGTAATAGAGTCTTTATCATATTAGCAGATATAGTACATATTCGAGATTGAATTAAAGCAGCCTTTTCTTGCATATATTGCACAACATTTTGGCAGCCAAATATGGACTTTTAGAGGCAAAAATACTAAAAATAAAGATTATTTTGTCTGTACCACCAACTGGTTTATGTGCTGACCATTACTGGGTGTGCTGCAGACAGTGGTGTGAGTCAAACTGCACTCTGCTGGACTAACTACATAATGAAACAATTTCTATAGTACTTGAACATTGTTTACTGCTTTTCAGGCACTGCAATTAGTGTTTTAATACCTAGCACATGTTGAAAAACATACACTTAGACTCATATGTCCGCTTTTTTTTTTTCACTGTGAATCATAAAGGATTCATAATCATATTGATAAGATTTATCATTTAGTCTCACTGTGGAAAATGGACTGATGAGCATTTATTTGTTGAACAGCTTGAAACTCTGTCAACATAAAGACCACAGCTTGTGTAAGGAGGTTAAATAGATAGAAAAAAAACCACAGTTTTCGTTAGACAGTTCAAATGTAAGAATTTGATACTTTTTTTGTCATGTGATAATTAAGTAGATGTATTTGGCTTTTGTACTGGTGATCTGAATGAATCTCTTAATGGAGTCATGATGTTAAACAGTATATATCTGTTTTCTGTCCTTTTAAAGACAAAGAAAAGAAAGCCCAAAACATCTTAGTTTTCAAGGGTTAACACTGGTCCTGACTGCATATGAACCTATTTTATACATATTATGAAGTCATAATTAAATGTCTAGTTTCCATTGCAAGGCCAAGAATAGTCCTGCCAGTACTCACTAAATATTTATACATCTCCATTTTCCCTAAATCAAAACCAAGGTGATTCTCTCTACCTCTCTCTGCCAGCAGAGATGACTCCTCGGCTGTGATACAGTTTTATATAAACAGATAGAGCTCTCAACCATGTGTCCTGAACATCTTGCCCTGGCTCTGGATCTAATAAGCCCCACTTGGCTCTGCAGTTGTTGTTGAAAAAAGGTGACTAACGTACTGACTGGCTCTGTGACAAACACCTACCTCAACGCATTCTTCAGGTCTCTTTTCCCATTAATAAGTGCTCCTTTATTGGTCCGCTTTAATAAATACCCTTGGAGAGTATTCCCGGGCTATAAAGGGAGGTTTGTTTTACAGAATGGTAATGGCAAAGTGTTAATAGGTTTAAAACAATAGCCTGCCATGCAAACCATTAGGTTGTAAATGCTTTCGCTTTCCTCACTGCTGGGTTAATGCTGATGTTTTATCTATTTTTAGCCACAGCCCGATTTTCAACAATATGTTCATTGTTGTCAGTATAAACAACTTGGACCAGTTGGTCTCAGAACTTGGGGGATCTTGTCACAGAATCAGAACTGCACACAAAGTGAGAGGAAAAGGCTTACTGCATGACAACCTGTTTCTGGGATAAATTTAAATATGATATATGAGAAGATGATGTCAGTATACAGTTTTTGGAGAACATGATGATATAAATATGGAGGTAAAAGCAAATATACAAGGATGAAAATAATATTGATATTTCATTATCTTAAAGCTCCTGTACACACTTTTTAGTTAGTATTGATGTGAGCAGCGAGCTTCGGTTTCTTTTTTTTTCAGTAACTTCCATTGTGACGCTTTTTTTTTTGCTGTCTTTTTTATTTTCAGCAGTGGGGGTTCTTGGCCACCATAGTTTAGCATTTTATTTTACATATAAAAGTATAAAAACATTATTGAGAAACATAATTAAATACAATACAGAGTTACACATGCTTATTTGTAGTTGACCCACTTGGAGCAGAGTTAAAGCTCCGTAGAGGAGTTTATATCCGGATATGAAACAGACTAAAATTAAAACCTGAATCTCATTATGAGCAGCAAAATAGACAAGACATTTTTTTTCTTTAAAGGTATTTGTAATACCAAAAAACACTGGCAGGAGTAGGTGTCAGTCAGTCCAGCAAATGAAGTGCATGCTTTTGAAACAGCACATTTTTGCATTTTCCATGGTAGAGATTTCCAACGAGTTATCATTCTAGTGTTGAAATAATGTTTTTATTCTTATTCAGGATAAAATCAGCAGAGATGTTGTCCACATGGGGGCGCTCAAATCAACACTAACCAAAAAGTGCCCACAGGAGCTTTAAGTTAATGCAATATCAACTTTGTTTTCATTTTTGTATATTTATCTGCACCGTTTTTTCTTTTATTTTCCGAGGGCTTCGGTTTCTTTCTTTTGCTTCAGTAACTTCCGTTGTGACTCTTTTTTTTGCATTCTTGTTTTGTCTGCAGCAGTGGGCGGTTCTCGGCCACCGTAGTTTCATATCTCAAACAAGCATAAGTAACTCTGTATTGTATTGAATTATGCTTCTTAATCATGTTTTTAACTGTTTAATGTAAAATAAAATGCTTAACAAAAAAAGTTCAATAAGTGTCATGATAAGGGAGAATAAAGGTGTGTAAAACAGGTGACGAAGGGCGGACTACACTGATGGAGACCGGTGGTGGGAGTGTCCGCGTGGGGAACAGAGCTTCCTCGCTCTTTACGCGCGCGCGCAGTCTCGAGCGGTGCTGAAATGTTTTCATTCTGAACTTAAAGGGTCGACAGAGCAGCACGCGGACGAGCGAGACGCAGGAGAGGCAGGAACCGTTTCACGTCCTCTGTTTTCCCGTCCTCGTTGTTGTTATTTTCTTCTCCCGGTGTAATGTCAGCGTGTCGGGCTGTGTCGGTGCTCCTGTGCGCCGGGTTGTTTGCGGTGACCGGTGCCCGCAGGAGTTCACCGGAGCAGGAGGATGTTCAAGAGAAAATCAACAGCGCGAGATGCACGTCCAGGTGCCTCACTCTGCACATGACCCAGCTAACCGCCGCCTTCAGACACTTACAGGTACCTACATCTACTCTGTTCCCTTTTTGAGGAGTTTTTACTGTCACCCAGGTCACCCAGTGAGCACTTTTAAAGCCATTAACTCTCATGAGTGAGCATGCTTAAAGTAGCTGCTTCTTAAAACCCAGTCTTATCACATTAACTCATGAGCTAGCCTTCATTCATAGGCCACAAAAGGCCATGTAAGAGTTTTATCTTTCATTATTCAGTTTATAAGCTTGAATTCAGTTATTGGCATCATACTGTATCTCACACTTTTATGAGTCTTCACTCATGTTAAGAGGGATAATTGTGTCAGTGATACCACACACTGCATTGTTGTATGGAAGCCTAATGGGGACATACTTCAACGCATTTTAATGAGTCCATTTTCCTGTGATAACCATCGCTTAAATTGGCAAAAACAAAAGCAAGTACTCCCTTTTTTTCACCTATTGGCATGTGAGTCTGAGTTAGAAATTTGTCTAGAAGTATTTCCAAATTTCTAAATCTTTTTGCACCCTTAAGGGGCCAGGCCAACATTGCTGTTGTCCTCTTTTTATTCCTCATTTAACTGGCAAATTCTCATAAATTTGGTGTTGTTTTCTGGCAAAAACGCATGTGAGCTTCATATCATTGATCATTATGTCATGTGCCATAAGGTCATGTCTTTCATTAGCTATCACCAAGAGAAACCTCAAAGATTTAAAGCTGGTAAGAAGTCCTGGTTTGAAGAAAAAGTCCTGGCATGCTGGTTTAGAAGAGGTGGCACTGTTACAGAGTGAACCAGCCCACTAAGACTGTTGACTGTTGTTTGTGGCCTCGTACAACTGCTTCCTTTGCCAGGTCTTAGTTGCAAAAGCGGGACTCTCTAGTTGAATAAATGTGAAATGAATGAATAGATAATCAAAATGCTGGTGATGATCAAGGTTTTCCAGCTGTTTTGTGTATCCAATGATCTCAATTTAACAATTTGGCTCTTCCATTTCATTGGATTAATTTAACTTTTAGTTGTAGTTTGTTGAGAAGGCTTGTTTTTTTGTTATAATGGGATTCATTTCTGCAGATCTGGAAGACAGAACAATAGGCTGGTCTCTGGGATTGGCCAGACCATGACATGCTACCATGCTGCCGTTGCCCACTACGCCTTTTACTACTTTGATTTGTTTATTCTGTTGCAACTCTTACAGCACAAGTGAAACTGAATTAAGGTGCCGTCACAAGTCTCAGTGGATTTTAGGACAAGTTTGAGTTCATGAAAAACATCTTTTAATTTTTATTATTTGCTGTAGTGAAGGATCAAAACCCAGTCTTGATGTGCAGTCAGATTGAATGTAAATAAAACCCCGGATTCACATACACCTGTGATCACCAGTCACTGCAGTTCCTCTTTCATGTGTTGTATTAAAGCTGGTCTTAACAGAGACAATCTCAACCTCATACCAGTGAAGTCAAACCTGCTGAATCAGCCGAATAAAAGCCCAGTGAAGCTCTTACCGCCTTAATTATTAATCAAAGGAAACAGAGAGATCTGGCTTTAAACAGTGTGTTGTTTCCCACATGGTTTTCATAAGACAGTTTTGGACAAATTTGGCATTCCCCGGATATCTCTTTGTCAGTAATCAGAGGGCCAGAGGTACCCTTAAAAACACTGTTAGTAGTTGACTCATCTCTGTGAAACTGCTGGCCCATGCTCTGAAGCCTTTGTAGTGAGGAATGTGAGATTAACGGGGACATTAGGACGTTACCAAGTTCGAAAAGCCACTTATCGTTAACGGCTTCAACATGTGCATGCTGTGTAGTGGGTGGGAAAGTCATTAACCGCAGAGTTTAGCCCCAGTGGCTCTGAGGTGTGTAGAAGAAAGAGTGTGCACATAAGCCTGTGTGTGTTTGTGTGTTTGCATATGGTCGCGTATAAAGTGAAAGTTCGGTCTGGTCCTCGTCCATCCAGAAAAGACCTCCGCCACCTGTGCATCGAGTAATGAGGGTGGCCTCTGGATGACTCTCTTGCATTGTAACGTGTGACTCTTAATGCGTATGTGTGTGTAAGTTTAGTGGGGTTTCTGGATGGAGGTGTGAGAAAGGGAACATTTGGTTTAAACTTTTATGAAGTGGGGAGCAGTAGTCAGATGTTGAGCATCAAACAGCAGCGATGGAAACAAGGCTCAGACGGGGAGGTTGTAAAAGTGGCAGGTATCCATTTTCTACCTGCAGTGAGCAAATGCTGCATTTCTCCTTGGCTGTTTAATAAGAATTTTGTCATTTTCATCAGAGGTCTGCTTTTACTTTTGGGGTTCTGAATGCTGGTACCTTTGTGCAGAAAACACACCTGTTCAGAAATTGTATCCCAAACAAGGAAAACAAAACATTTATTTATCCAACTTAGTTCATTGATATATTTTTTAGCCATATGTGACAAATATCCGATTTTTTAAATGTAAATATGAACAGTGCACATCTGATTTTTACGAATCCGACCCAGGCCTCTTTTGTATGTGGATATTTATTGGATATGTATCTGATGTGACTGCAGTGTGGACGCTCAGGTCGCGTTCATCCGACCTATACGTCATCAATATGCGACAAATATCACCATTGTTTGACAACACAAACAGTCACGCCTGCTTTGTGCACATGCGGGTCACTTCATGGACACATTCTGTTCACATTAGATGCCTCATCTGTTGTTGTAATGTGAACGATTGCACAAAAAAATCGGATTTAACAAAAAATCCGAATTGTGCATCATAACCTGCAGTGTGAATGTAGCCTTAGTTTGTCTTTACATATAAACTGCTGATTGTACTTATAGTCAATGGTGATTTTTAAGACTCAACTCACTCGTTGTTTCTTAATATAAAGGATCTGTTTTGTTCATGTCATTGACATATATGTTTCCCAGTGAATAACTTTACTGAGGACAACTCATCAGCAACTTATCTGGCAATTGATATTCATAAAAAACACAATATTAAGAAATCAATTATTTTCAAGCAATATAAACAAAAAGGCTTGTTGTAGGGGTGTGTGATATGATCAAAAACTCATATTGTTATAGAGTCCATTAGTTATAGAGGCTTTTGAGACCATTAATATAGGTAAAAATGATATATGTCATTAGTGCACTAATGTATAGATGCTATACGTTAGAGTATGGAGTGATCATGAGTTTCTGAATCACAGTACGCACAGTTTGCTCATTTTAAGTTTTGTTTGTTTAATTTTGTTGTAGATGATTTTAAAGGCTGTCAGTATTAACAGGCTCAATATGAGGTCTGCATACAATCTTGCCCCTGTAGTTAAGCTACCCCCGACGTCTTCCTGACTTAAATAACTGGATTAAAAGTATTGTCACCACTGCACTTTGAAATGATAATTTTCAGTTTGAAAAACTCTTTGACAAGTCTTTGTGTCAAATGGAATTAAAATATTACAGAAATACTTAAAGGCTAAGCATATGGTGCAAGTGTTTGGACAGATGTCAGTCTGCTTGCCCCCTATTTCCTCAGACTGCACAGTCTTTTTGTCTTTTATGATGGTCACTATGTCCGACAGGGTGATTACAGAGCCATAAATTTTCGCTGTGAACAGACAGACATGACGGAGTACATGTACATGCACCACAAGTACACGACCATTCGTCATAACAGACATGCTGAAGAGAGGTTGGGCCAAATGACACCATGTTAACTGCAGTTACTGACAAGTTTACTGTAGTTTTTTTCCATCTGCTTACATTTCCCCTGTTTCAGTCTGTTGTGATTGTCACTTGATGATCATAGAGGCACGGATGTTTGTTGCTACAGCTCAACAAACTTTTCCTCAGTCTCATCGTCCCAGCACAAACTTCATCATTCCTCTTTCATGTTTCTATTTTGTTTGTTTATGCTTATTACTTTCAGTCTTCACAGCTCCTTGTGCTCTCGTCTTACAACATCACCTGCATGAGGGAACAAATTGTAGAAAGCAACAAGAAAAATCAAACATGTCAGACTTTCTGTGGAGAAGTTGTGAGGGATCCCAGATGTGTGTTTGATTGCTGTTGATGATGGCACATTACACAAGATGAAACTATCAATTTTTAAGGTTGACAGGCCCTGACACCTTACATCTGCTGGATTCGACTATATTCATGTCAATAAAATTTAGTCTGAGCCCAGCAGTAGTGTACTTTGGTAGAGACTTGAAAGAGTCAAATAAATATAATAAAGCCAAAAACTACTTTATTGATCAGACTTCAGCTGTGTAAAAACGTTACAGAGCAAGACAGACATATGTGGACAAGATGAGTGTTCAGCTTTCCAAAGGAAACAGATTAGATTCATTGGAGCATCTATAGAAAAGCAAGAAATACTGATTGGTCGACCTGCATTTTATATACCAGGATAATAAGAACTGACTGATACCTTTATAGTTAGACATTTGTTAGAATTACTATTGTTGTCTTATATTTGGGATTAATTTTGGAACTTTTTGCCTCCATTAATAAGGACAGCCTGAGAGAGATTATACATGATCAATGCGATGAGATTTGTAGCATCTATACATGGGTTTGCAGTAGGGCTGGGACGATATGCTTTTCTTCAGATTCAATTCTTCAATTTTTTGGATGCTGATTTGATTTAAATTGCGATTTTACAATATTGTTGATTTTCTCAATTTTTAGTCTCCATTTTTAACACCAGTGAAACAGTTGAATAATTCTGATTGTCTTCTGACTATTTCAGGAACCATATTTCCCCAAAAAATACACATCACATGTAAGTTAGTTTTTAGGATTTATTCTTAAAGTTGAAAAAAAAAATCGATTTAAAAATAAATTTAAAAATTGTAAAACAAAAAATCGCGATACTTATGTGAATCGATTGTTTCTCCCAACCCTAGTTTCCAATAGTGCCTTTATTTTGCATTGTTGTTATGGACTTAAAATACAAGAATAACAGCAAAAATTAACACGCAATCAAAATTTAGATCAGTTGCGATCAACTGATGAAATTCAAAGATTTGCTAGGACCCTATACTCTATCTTTTATACGCCCATATTGGCCTGATTGTATAACTATTATGCTGGTTGGATTCTGTAAGACAGGCTTCTTCCCTGTGGTCCGGGACGTCCTGAAAAAAAAAAAGCCAGTTTAGTGAATGAAGTGGTACTAAAATCTTTTTATGTGACACCAAAGTCAAAGACCTCTAAACTTGAAGCAAACAAAGAAACGAGTTTCCCTCCAGAGCCACATCCTGGGAAACAACGTCACTCCCTGAATTTATCAAAGAATCAGAGATGGGAAACTCTGTGTGTTCATGCATTCATTCATTTATCCAACATAAATAAAACCCTTTGATAGCAGCTCCAGTAACTATAACATCAGTGACAGCAAATAGGTCTTCACTCATCCTGTTCTGTCACCACACGCAGACACAAACACACACACATCGCTTCCTCTGGCTTCATGTGGGTGAACCCTGTGTTTTTGGCTCCGTCTCCCTCAGTGTGTGTGCGGCTAGTGTGCAGCCACTAGAATGTGACTCACCAGTTTTCTATTTACACCTCTCTCTCTCTGCAGCTTCTCTGGGTTTTCCACTACTTTCCCTTGTATGGAGTAATAGTGTAATTATAGTCCTTTGTGTGTGTTTGTGTGCACACAAGCACATATATACTGGTATGTTGTCATATTCCCAAATTCCTCCTTGATGCAAACTCCTAAAAATAAGGACAAGGCAGCAGCCTTTGCCTGCAGAGCTGGATCTTTCTGCACATACGTAGTTAATCAGATTAGACTGCGTGTCTTAAACACTCACAGGTCTGTGGTGATGATGAGCGGATGGTGAGCGGTGCGAGCCAGTTCTTAGTGCCAGCGCGAGGCTGAATGAGCCGCCTGTGCATTCATGTTTACATGTGTGTGCGCGTGTGTGTGTGTCCCAGCTGCTCTGCGGTAGGTAACTCTAATCAGCCCAGAGGTCGGCCAGCCAACTGGTCACGCTCTGAAAAAGACCAGAGACAACGGGCAGGTCGGGTTGCACAGAGAAAGACAGACAGGGAGATAAAGGCAGGTAGATCTCCCCAGCCAAGCACATAGACTGGTAGAGGAGATGGTGAGACGGGTAAGGAGGCAGGTGTTACAAATGCTATAAATGGACTGACATGCATGTAGACAGGCAGAAGGGTGGGCACCTCAGGAGACAAAGACTTGATTGATTCCCCTCAGAGATAAAGCCTCTGACTCTCTCTGCTGCTTTGTGACTATGCTGTCATTCGATCAGTAGAACCAGGGATAGCTGGTGATAAAAATGTGGCCGCGTAGGAGTCAGTCTCACCTGAAACCAGAAAAAAAAAATTCCAAGACAGTAAATCACAGCTGGGATGGCAGAGCGCTGAGTAGCTTTACTTTGTTCTTTGAGCTGCAGAAAGAGAGATAGATAGAAATTCCACCACCACATCAAAACCATGACGTTATTCTATATCTGATACTTGAGCAACTAAATCTACATCTATTTAAGAGAAGGTGAAGTTACCGCCAGGAGCCAGACATTTCAGGCTATAAAAAACCTGGGAAACAAAAGGGAAAGGCTAACCTTCCCCTGAGTAAAGTAACAAATCTGCACCCCTAAAGGTGTGTCCAGACCAAGAGGGGAAAGTGTGGAAAAAGGATTTACAAACCTGTTTCTTTGCACAAACTTGTGTGACACTGTGCCAAGGAATCTTGTCATTTTTAAGCTTTTTCTGACACCCTTAGATTGCTTTGAAATGGTCGATCAAACCCACTTTGAACATTGTCTGCTTGTCTTGCAAACAGGCCAGTAAAAGTGTTTATTTCTACTCTATAAATCTGCGTCTTGTGTAGTTAAGCTGGCGACCCCTCTGACTGTTTTACAGCAATTAAAACTCGGTACAATTTGTGTAACTTGGATTACTGCTGCGGTGAGCCTGATTGCAGCCACTATCAGATTTGCTAGTCACAGTAAATCTGCTTCTCACAGAAAATCCTCCCAAGCTGGAAAGAAACTCAAGTTGTTGGTTTAAAGTGGAAAAATCCTGGTCAAGTGAAGCCTGATTTAGCTAACAGCTCATCAAACTCAGCACAGGTCAACAAAGCAGCAATAAAAGCCCTGAAACTAACTGAGTGATGTTACAGACCCAGGTATGACAACATTTGACTTACCCGCTTTAACGTGTGGGAGTAATCCACAGATTTAAAAGATAAACATGGATGTTTTTCAGTGAAGTCACCTGTTTGTTCCCGAAGAAGCACAATGGAGCCCAAAGATGTTGCCATATTGGAAATGCTGATTCCAACTTCTCTAGAAATCTGTAGAGATGTTGAAATGGACCTTTAGTACTTTTTAAGGATGTTGCAAAGCTTTGGTCAGACTTAGAACAGAGTATTCATTTTTCTAAGTGGCACTAATGAAACAATCAAATATATGAAAACACATTTTCTCACATACTGTATAAATTACGCATGAAATTTAGGACATTTTTCTTCAAGTTTGTTCTCAGTGCTGTCTGCCTGGTATCCTACTATTTGTATTTAATGCATAGACCATGTCACAGAACAACAGTTTTAATAGATCGTAAACATTGGTTATTAAATGGGCTGTAGACACTGTGATATAAACACAGACTTGACAAAATTATAGCTGGAAATTGTGTTTAATTCTGACTGCTGCGTTTGCTGTTGGGTGCTAATTCGAGAGCTGCAGCACAGGTTGAGGTCTCTGAGCACAGTGTGGAAAAATGAAACAGTAAACTTCAGTAGACTTGATCACGACCTTAAAACTGGACCATCAGGAACCAGTTTGTATGACACTTTGTGGTCCAGGTGGCTATGGACTGGTGCATTCAGATCTTGGTTACTGATTTGGATCAGTGAGTCTAGTAATTATTCATTAGTGTGTGCATCCAAATACACACAATGGATGATCTATCATAGAGCCCCTCCTTCAGTTACAGCTGCTGGTATCTTAAATTTGAGCTTTAAGAACCAGTTTATTGACCAAAACACTGAACTGTTGGGACGTGTTTGTTTCTCCTCGTGTGATTTTTCCACACCTTTGGGCTTGAAGCCACGTCGCTGTCAGAGGTGAACCAGAACGACAAAACCAATACCAACATTACATTCAGATGAAGTAAGATTCAAGAGCGTGTAATGACCGCTTTGTTGTGATGCTTGTTGTTTACAGGATGTGCGCACCGCAAACACTGACGTTAACACACATGCACACACACGCACAGAAACACACTCACACACATAAACCAATTAAGGGCTTCTGTCTGGAAAGTTTCGACCTCAACACGGGCTTTTTTGGAAAAACTTTATATTCCACTGAGTGGAAGTTAGTCATGATACGCTCACCACACACTTACACTAACAGCACGCACACACACACACACACACACACACACACACACACACACACACACACACACACACTGTAACTGTGTTTGCTTCTGGTCATCTGGGTGTGATTAGCAGAGTTAATGCGTCGTGTTAAATAGACTTTCTACTGCACCTCACCACAAACACTGACCACAACACACACACACTGTCCATCTCTCTTACACACACACACACACACACACACACACACACTCACTTTTTATCGCTGCATCTGGCCAAAGCGTGATTTATATCTCACTCTCTTTCAAACACTGAAGGGTGTCTGCAGCTGTGCGCGTGCACGAGGGACATGCATGTGGTTCTGTATGTGTGTGTGTGTGTGTGTGTGCGTGTGTGGTTGTTTCCCTGCCTCTTTCCTGTTGTTGCATCAAGTAATATCAGGTTGTTATTTTTTAACACTGATTACTGTGGACCCAGCGTTCACCAGGACCATGTGGAAGTCCTTCGCTCTAAGTGTTCCTCTCACTCCGAGGGTCAGCTTTGTTTTTGACGGGTCTCTCGTGTCTCAAGCTCAGGAAAAAATTTCTCTTTTCCATCCCAGGGTAGAAAAAGAGTTTAATACCATGTGCTTTTAAGTGTTGCTATGTAATCCAGCCATATGGAAATCCATCATTAAAATGAATTCTCTGCTGTTTTATGTTCTCGTCGTATTTCATAAGCCGGGTTGAAGTGAGACTCTCTTGATAGTTCTCATGCAAGGTGCCTTGTGAGCGATTGCATGATGATTTTATTCATCCATGATCCATAAATTACCCAAAGACGGTCTTATTTACATTGAATTTAATGTTTTTGAATTAATAAAACTTCACCCTACACCCTTCTCCATCAGCAGAAGTGCAACAAAACATGGTTTTCACATTATAAAATGTTCTTCCACTAAGGATGAAAACACACTATTAAAAGTTGGCGTCTCATTATTAAAATAAGCCTCGGGCCAGATGAACAGCAGTCACCAAAATTTATTACGTCCTGTTCCATAACTAGTATCCACTTCTCCCCGCCAGTGTCCTCCCAGCTCCTATTAACTAATATTTATTTCCATCTTTCACCTCCTTTTGTCCGCCTCCCTCTGCTCTTTTCAACTTCCTCCCTCACTCCCATTTCCTCTCTGTCTCCCACATCCAACTTCTTTTCTCCTCTTCAAACCACCTTCTTCCAATCCTCCCTTTCTTTTCCCATCCTTCTCTGCAGCTGTTTTTGCTGCAGGCGCACACACACATTTTGAGACTCCCCTAAACCCCACTTTGACCACTGTTTAATAGCCACACGGCACACAGGCCGGTCGAACTGGCCTTGATTGTTTCTGACAGCAAGTATGTCCCATGAAATCGACTTGCAGGAATTGTGCCTGCGCGCATGTGCGTTTATGTTGCAGAGGGAGCTGAAGGAGAGTGACAGAAGAGGGAGGAGGTTTTGGCAAAAGAGGATAGAGAGAAAGAAAGTGTGAAAAAGATTAAGAGAGGGGATGAAGATGTGAGGCCAGCGGGGGGGAAAGCAGCTTTGTATCTCCTCAAAGGAAATCTGGAGATGCTTAACTGGTCTTCAGTTCTTTGAGTAAAGCATCAGTAGTTGATCATCGATGCGGCTCTTCAGTCCTCTCCATTCTTATCCAGAGAAGATGACAGGAGGCCAGTCTGAACGGATAGGAGCAGGTTGAAGAAGATGAAATGTGAAGTTTGTGTATGATTTGGACGGTGAAATCTGTTTTTCTTCTCCTAAATGAAGGCAGATTCAGAATCAGTATTCAAACTCTTATGTGTAAATAAGTATAACAGAAGGATGGCGCGTTGAGGGGAAACCTTGACGGAGAATCTCAGAGGCTGACCACGAAGAACAACATTACCAGATCAAAAATATGTTTTACTGGATGCCTTGGAGACTGGGGGAGTGGGAATATTCTGAAGGAGTTTGAGAAGTCATGAGGGCTGTGATTTAGATTTGATTAGGATTAATTTGGATATGATTAGCATTCAGAACCATTTTGTGTCATATCAGTCAGCTACAGCAGTGAAATGAGTTTGGAAAATGACCTCACTCACTGTAATGGGTCTTAAAAACATAGAAAAACCTATATTTGATTACTTCAAAAACCAAACCCAACGTTCACAAACTTAACGTCATTTTTCGGTTTTATTTATGGCATTGAAAATACATCTTTTTTGGGGGTTCTGTTTTTTGAGGTCATACAGGGACATTTTATTTATCAAAATGACAGAGAAGTTTTCAACATAAATAAACCAGATAGCAACGCAGCTGTATGACTTTGTTGTTCAAACACCTACTCATAAAATCCAACCAGTCCAGGTACACTCATGCTGGTGGATGGAGAGAATTTGTCCCAAAAGCTGATTAAGTGAATGCAAAAAACTGAATCTCTTCATCTCTAAAAAGCTCCATGATGGAGGACTGACTAAAACCAGTATGTTGCTGCACTAAATCAACTCAAAGGTAGCTTGTAGAGTTTTTGACCTGACTTGATCCCACGCACAGTTACCTCCATGTTTTCACATCAGTGGTGATCATTTCAGGGCCACAGAGAGTAGCAAAGACCCAATAGTGAGTTGCGGCTGTAGACAGTGCAGGTTGGAAATATACATACTGCACATGTAAACTGGGGCTGCACAATAAATTACGAGTTTATTCATATCATGCTGTGAACACAATGCAAAAATCTTGATTCGACAATATAACTAGCTTTCTTCCAAATGTTGCAACCCACTAACCACAGACGATAGTTCTGGGATCGTCCTTTCTATTTCTCAGAGTCTGGCATGTACAGCGGGGCTTCGGGGGCGGAGCTTGGAGTTGTGATGTATGAAATTTCACTGTATCTGAACCTGCTGTTTAGGTCTGCCAGAGATACACAGTGAATGTATGCAAAAATACTCAGAAACGCAATTTTGCACTTATTTTTTCTCATGATATGTCCTGTAGCATCAGAAAAATGCCATATAAACATGATTTTCATCGGAGCGGGTCTTTAATGCTCAACTTGTTTCCTCCTCCTTCTCTCATTTACCTCTAAAAATAGTCATTTTCAGGAGCAGATATTATCTCTTTCAAAATCAATGGCACAGATTACAGTTCGGATCAATTCTCACTTACTGTAGCCTGTGTGGACTTGCGTCAAACCTCCATCCTTGCACTCCTCCTGCATCCTCTTGGAAAACTGCACCTCTCCTCCGCTGCTAACAGCTGGAAAACTGAGGCAACGGTTTGCAGCTGCGGCAGCAGAAATGGACAACAGGGAGAGCATGAGAGGAATGACACAAACAAATTTGTGGAGAACTTGGAGCACTGACCGTTTTCACACATATTTTCGACTTTTTTGTTCCTTCAGAGAGCGGGTGTGACTGTCAGTTTGTCAAATTTCCATAAATTGCAAGGGGCAGGTTTCATCATGGTGGAGTCGGAGAGAAGTTAACCCCTCAGCTTTATTTTAAGAGTGTGTCTTAATCTCTCCCTCACCTGACTGGGATCCTTCTAGCTGCAACATTCAGCATCTGTGCGGTCTTTAAAAGGGAATAAATCCTCCACTTCATACATCAAAGTCTAATTCAGCTCCTTTAGCAGCTATTTAACCACAGTAGTCAATATGCATCTGTTAAAATGTGAATGAGTCAATTCAGCATCTTCTGTACCGTGAAAGCCCTTAACCCCTAATCTCTGACCTTTGACCTGTGCACTGTTACCCCAACTCTAACCCCTTAACCCTCGTCAGAACAGAAGCACAAAGGCTACCTAAAGATGTGTGTGTGTGTGTGTGTGTGTGTGTGTGTGTGTGTGTGTGTGTGTGTGTGAGAGGAAAAGAGGTGAGCTTGGTTCAGGCTAAATACAGCACAGTCAGGAAAAGGCTTATGAGTCGTTAAGACGGCTTATCCCACACACACACACACACACACACACACACACACACACACACACACACACACACACACACACAGAGGGAAGCTTCCTGGAGACACACACATGGCAACAGACAGATACACAGATGCACACGCACCACAGTATTATAATAGTTGTTTTGATGTTGGATGATGACACCGTGATTATGCAGATGATGATGATGATAAAGCATTTCAGAGGGAAGAGCAGCAGTTTCCACAATGACTGAAGGACTGTTTTACCAAAGCTGGTCTAGAAAGGACAGAAAGAGTTTCCAGTCTGTGTTTAAAGCACCAGAAAGATCCAAAATTATAGAAAAATTCAGCTAATTG
Source organism: Xyrichtys novacula (assembly GCA_962446985.1). Lineage (NCBI taxonomy): Eukaryota > Metazoa > Chordata > Actinopteri > Labriformes > Labridae > Xyrichtys > Xyrichtys novacula. The sequence goes on from OY660870.1 coordinate 29,674,271, forward strand.
AACAGAAAACATCAGACTGAGACGCTTGTGTAATATCTGGTCACACTCTTGACCAGTGTCTTGACTTAAGGTTAACACAGTGGTATCTGTTTTTCCCTGAGACTGTGCCAAACACACATGTAGTTCCTGTGACGGCTCTCATTAGTCTCTGCTGGGCTATTTGGAGCCTAATAATAGCAGTTACTATATTGCAAATATCAACACAATCTAAATTTTGGTTAATAAGGCAAGCTACCAGATACCATGTGCCCGCCTGCCAGCCAAGCCCCTGATTCAGTTTAATTATGTAAACCATAGACTGTATATAATATGGACAACTTGGTTCCGCCTTCCGCCTGTATACGGATTTGAAGCTGAAAAGCTCTCAGTATTTCGTGATTTTTCTCCATTTCCTGAAACCAACATTGCGCAGTAGCGTTGTGTGCATTTGGCGGGAGAGTCGCTGTGTTGACGCTGGGCTGAAACAGCGTATCCCCCGGGGGAGCTACGCAATCTTTGTACACCCATAAGTGTCAATCATAGAAAACATGAACCCCCTAACAACTTTTAAAAACGGAGCTGTAAAGAAAAAAGAGGACTTAAGCACAAACCAGTATTACTGTCAACATTGCAACCAGGGGGGAGAAAAATTTATATTCTGTGTAATAAATTTCTACAGTTTGTCCAAAGCTCCATGAGCTTTGCTGGAGGAGGCAGGATTTATGACCTACACTGCAGCCCGTCACCAGAGGGTGCTGTTCTCGGAGTGGCTTCGCAAAGAGAGGGGGCAAATGGCGTCCATTCTATATACAGTCTATGTGTAAAACTTGTAAACCAAATAGGACTGTTGATTAATTAACATTCGCGATTTACAAAAATGAAAATGAAAATTTCCTCATCGTTGGTGCCTCCACCTCAGAGAATCAAAAGTGATATAAATGAATGAAGAAGAAAACCTGATAGACCCCTACAATGAGTTTCTGCTTGTGGTAATATGTAGAAAAGTATGAAATAACTTCTTAATTAAAAACAGTGATAAATAATCTGTTTATGTTTAGAAATACTTAGTTTAACAGGTCGTATCTTTCCAACACCTGCAGCAGTTAAGGAGTTATTTCGATGGTAGAAAAGAGCAGCAGTGGGGTTGGAGTGGTTTGGTTAATCTGAATTTCTGTGCCTGTGGTCATGAAGTGACGTCTCCCTCTGTCATGGTGGTTTCTCAGACATGTTTACCGGTGGTCTTGACTCACGTAGCAATAGCTGCAAACACATTAAAACACTCACACATAAACATACATCCCACCGGCTGAACTGTCTGCTTCAGCAGCCACAGGCACAGTGTGTTCAGTCATTTTGCGCCTCGATGATAATTATGTAAATAAAGTGAAAGGTTAAGTATGAGTCTCTCTGCATGTCAGGGTTTCTCTGGTTTTGCAGTTTGGTGGATGACCTTCTATTAACAATATTTTGCTTTCCGTGTCCTTGTACCTTGAACAGCATTTCCACATGAATAGGTCAAATGCAGACGTTGCGTCAAACGCAGGTTTTTTTCTGTAAAAGGTGCTTTTATTTTGTGCAGTTGATTTAATCCTCTTCCTCTTTTTCTCCTCCAGAGTGACCAAGTTCTGGTTTGGTGTGAAAACCACAGACGCTGCGCACAGGTAAGTACACAGCCTGCACAATTTCCTGATGACCTTCCCAAATATAAATCAGTGCTACTCACTCTCAGATACTCGTAATAACCCGGGCATAATCCTCAAACTAAATCTTGGGCTAAACTGTGTGTGTGTTTGTTCTCTTTTGCTGAAATAGCACCTCTCTCGCTGGTTGTTTTATACGGAAAAAGCTCTGACAGCATGAAACTTCTGTTTATTTCACTTTCCTGGTGAAAGTAAATATAGCTGGTGAAAATAAATAGGCTGCAGTAAATCTCAAACAACAACATGTGAGAAGTGATAAGGGCTGAATTTCTAATGCATTCAAGCACACCCATGAAGAAAAAGACCAGTGCTCCTGCGGGGGTCAGGGATTTCACTAAAATACCTCACAGCTACAGCATTGATTTAAACCAAATATGTCAGGTTTTTTTGCAAATAAAAAAGTATGAGGACTGTGATACTTCTTCTCAGGCTTTGTGAACAGTTTTTTGTCCAGTAAAAGGACTCTGATGATATATCAATCAAAACATAGCTATGCCCCTTTTTTAATGTGTAAGAATCAGGTCTGAAAAAGTAAAATAAAACCTACAGTTAATTTAATCAGAATCGCCTTTATTGTCATTGTAAAAACATCACAATGAGATTTGGGTGCACCTCCAAAGTGCTTTCCAGGTAGATAAAAACACGATAAATAATTAATAGATAAATATATGTACAACTAGGTAAAAAGACCTGTGTAAAATGTAGTAAATATATAAAAAGAGGGTAGGAACTGCACAAAAATCTGATTTCCACCCAGTAACCAGCTGGTGTTTTGGAGCTCCCACTGTTCAGTGTATCTTGCAGTTCCACAAACTTTGCATGCCTCTGCTTTAGATAAGTGCATGAATTAGTTTAAGTGCTGCCTCTAAATGCTGCAGATTTGGCAGAGCTGAACTCTCACATTGACTTGAACTTTCAGGCCTCGTGAGATCATTGACAGTTCTCTAAAGTAATCAGCCAAGTTAAATTAAGAATAGATTGATAGTTTTACACAATGTCCTAAACCAAGTTTTCCAGTTTGAGCTGACCTTTTTGAATTTTAGGTTGGGACAGAGTATATCCTGGGGTTTATATCAGGTATTTGAACAGAAATTTTAAACCGCCATTCCTCCTTAAAGGTAAAAAAAAACCCGCACACATGCATTGCTCAGGTCTTTTTTTTTTGGACATATTTTTAATAAAACTTTTTCTTGCAAAGCAGATACAACAAATACAACATAAAACAAAACGGTGCACAGAATACAGACACTGAAGCCTGACAGGGGAAGATAAATAAAATACAATAAATAAATGCTTAAAAAATAAATTAGTAAAAATAACAGTGAAAGTAATTAAAAAAGATAATAATAACAGAGACAATTTTCAGGAAGTTCAAGGAGGACAGAATAACATACTCAAATTTAAAAGCATACCAGGCTATGGCTCTGCATGTTTTCCCCAGGCCAGATCTACAAGCGCTGACCTCATCCTACGAGATGCAGTGGTACCTAGGTAGTCCAGAAATAGATCCCAAGTCCAATAGAATAGAAAGGGTTTGTCCTTCAATGCTGTGGAGAAGGCATCAAATGGAATAATACTAGTCACACTTTGTTTCCACTGATCGAGAGTGGGAGCTTTATCCGTGATCCATACGGCCATGATACATTTCTGGGCGCAGTGCAGAAGAATGTGCAGAAGGTGTCTATTGCGAAGATCATGCATTGCTCAGGTTGCCTGGTTATAGACAATTTGGTCTACATTTTCTAAGTTTAAATACAACCAAAGTGTGTCAAAATAGGTCTGGGTAGTAGAGCATTAAAACATTCTGACAGTAACCCCGTCTGGAGCTGAGATACAGCGTATCACAGACAGTTTAGGACTTCAGTTTTAAAGATTCAAATTGATTTAACCAACAGGCAACTCTTGTGTGCCAATTAACAATGGTAATGACAATTAATAAAGGGCAGATGATTCAAAATGTTGAAAATACAACACGAGTTAAAGTTGAACAGTCTGAAACCCTTTTTGTCTTTTAACTCTCAGTGTAGCTTTGGACAATAAAAACATCCAGACACAACAATCTCTACAGCGCACAATTGTTGCTCTCTCAGTCCATCTCCTGAAGCACAGAGACAGAACGAGGGTCCGTCCCTTCCTCTCCTTGTTGATGAAATCTTCACACTCACCACACCACTGCTGTTATAGCAAAGGTTATGTTTTTAGTTCAAATGACCTCCTCACACTGGAGCAGAAAATTACCCCCTGTTTATTCACTTAACACCGCCTGCCAGGAGGCTTCACTGTGTGTATGTGTACATCTAAATGTGTGTGTGTGTGTTAATTCATTGTTTGATTTAAGAGGAGTTTCCATTCTGTGTGTATTTTTAGCTGCCAGTCCGTCCATTTCTGCAGCAGCTTGTTTGAGCGTTCTGGACATAATCGTCTGTACTTTAAGACCTCTGGTTCACCTCGGACACACTGACAGGACAACATGGGCCTCCACATCTTAAAGCAAATTATCAAATCTTGAAAAGAGCAGATGCTAAATGGAAATGCAGAAATGACGAAGCCTTATAGTCTGTAAAATGTCCTTTCACTTTACTTTTATTCACAGACCTTAACTCACTCAATATTAATGACTTCTTGAAAGTTCCTGTCTGGTTTCTAATTGATGTGTTTTCTGAACTCCCTGTTCAGGTTCAGGCTTATTTAAAAGCCTCGTCTCAGCTGAAAGCACACCTGAGTCATATTTTACTTCTTGCAACATTGCCAAGCTTTTCCTGAGAATTCACACGATGGACGGATAAGGGGAAAGGCGAGAGACAGGCGTGCGAGAGGGAGCGTATATCAGTAGTTTGTGTATGTTGAGGTCAACTGGGGTTAATGTCAACAACAGCCAGGTCTACCCCTGTTTTCCTCAAAAACTCTAAAACATCAGACGTCAACTCTCTGCTTCTCCCAACATAAACACAAACACACACGCAGCCTTTAACCTCCAAACTTATCTGCATCCTTTCTTTCCTTCCGTCTCTCCCTTCCTTTGTTTCTATTCCTGATGTTTATAGTTTTACAAAAAAAGCAGGGTGAATGAGAACAGAAAATATTTTCTACTTCAAACCCATGTCCAAACTTTATCACCCTGGCTTTGCGCCTTGTTCTCGCTAATGTGTGAATACCAGTGTGGCACTCGAAATCAGCCAATGGGGGCTCGAGACTGCATAAACCACAACTTTTCCCTCTCAGACAGCCTGATACTGCACAGACATGCTCAGTCTCTTCTTGGTTGTTATTAATTTTACCATTTTACAGTCTGTTGAATGTGGCCACAGCCCAATTTGTAAAAGTCACCACGGCAGGCCAACAAAAATAAATTAGTACAGAAAAGCACATATCCCAGTCCTGAGCCATAATTGTCAAGATTCATCACAATAATGAATTGTACAGCTGAGAGGGTTCAGGACTGTTAATGCTCCTGAGGTATGTACAGGAAATCTGGAGATGATAGGAGCTGTTTATTATGTTTTTATTGATTATTCACCTCCAGAGCATTAAGAGAAAAGCTCAGTACACTTTGTCACTGTTTCGTTAATGAATACTCCCAGGTTTCTGCTGCACTTTATTTGAATAATTCTGCACTTATCCCAGACAAATATTTAATAAAAGGAAGTAACTCTGATCCCTAAGGGTTATGAAGCACTACAGAGACAATAAAGAGTATTGTTTCAAAAATTTTATTTACGTTAGTGGAGGAGCCGTTATGTCATTTTGTTGGCGCACCCCTCTCACACTGACATGAGGGGTTTTTCGACGATACAGTTTGAGTGGCTTTTGGGGTTCTTAAACTATTCTCCCAGCGCAACCATTAAGCTGTGGTTTTGTGTCAAACTTCAACACCTCTTTGATTGATCGACGTGAGATTGTATACACCTCGTCTCAACAGATTGTAATAACTTTACAGCTTCCTGAGTTCTCATTAAGCATCATCCTCAAGTCAAAACATGACTTTTCCAGGACTTTGGGCTCTGGCCAAATTCCTTCAAACCTCTGACAGTCACACCGGCTGCAGCTTCACTAAGTGTGTAGGGCTAATAGGCAAATACAATAATGTTAACACACGCAGTAAGATGATGAAGAATGTCAATATTAGAGCAGTTAAGAATCAGTGTGTAAGTATTAGCATTTTAAAGCCAGAGAAAAATCTGATTTATTCTAAATGGGAAAGTGATAGTGACACAGTTTAGCCTCTTTTACGCCTCTGTATTTCACACAGCTTACTGAGTAATGAGTTGAATCAAAAACATATTTGACAGCCTATTGGCTAACATTAGACCGCAGCTAAAACTAGCAGCTGGTCACTTCCTGGTAGGAAAAAGAAAAATCACACAGAATGGAAAAGGAGATAATTTCACACAAGCATAGAGCACAGAGCTTTCATAGATGACTACTCTGGAAGTGTTAATGTTTGTTTGTGTGTATTTTTACATCATGTTAGTTCTCCAATACAATATTATGCACAATACAGTGTGTGTGTCTTTTTTATCCTTTTAAATTCTCTTTTTCCCTTAATCTTGATAATATCATTTGCCAAAAATTTGATTTGTTCAAAGAAAATTGCTGGTTTACATGTAAGATTCCTCATGTCATGATTAGGGTAAGTCCGCAGGTGTTATGGAGCACTCACTCCAAGCACGAGTAAAATCATCTACTCGCTTAATTCGCGCGAATATAGACGTGTGAGTGAATAGTATTTACTGTCTTCATTCATTCAACGGTAAATTCAGTGGTAATCCCTGCCAGTTCAACTGGCGGGATCAAGTGATAGACAAGGGTTTTTTACAATTTACCAGGTAATCTGACCTCCTCACTCACTTGCCTTCAGGTGAGCTCCTTTTTATTGTGGTTTTGGTAATTGAAAGACAAGGTATTCGGGGCACCCACACACTGACACGATCAGTTTGCCCTCCATTTAAGATACCAGTGAACAACCATCCGTTGTCATACATCACCCGGCATGTAAAAAAGACACCAGTACTTACAGGAGTACTTTCAAAATAACCATCTATGAAAAAGTCACTATGTTTGTGCGAACTTTTCCCTTTTTCTGTCGTATCTGTGAGTTTTCAATGTTAATGTCATTTAGTAGACTAAATGTTTACATTAGCTGTGTTCTGGTATGAGCTAATAGGCTGTCAAATGCTCTCAAATCTAAAATATGACCTGATCTCTGTATCTGAAGACTTTGGGGCTGCTTATCAATCAATGAGCTGTACAATGGCCATGATTTGTCTCATTATGTAAGGTTTGTATTATTGATCTGACACATATCAGTTGTTGATACTTGACTTACATGTCTTCAGAAGACTTGTGGTGTAACTCAGACCATGTAGTTAAAGAGTCGCCTTGCTAAAGTTTTTGTTTTTTTGTAAAAAGGGTAGGCAAAATAAGCATGAGCTTCAGCCTACACCTTTTCGATTAGCTTTATGATGCTTTTTAAATTTACTATGTATCTGTTGTGGGTGGATTTTAAATGCTAATCGAATAAAATAATTGAATTGAATTGAATTGAATATAAACAGAAAACATTATTCTAAAATAATACACACAAGGTCACTACAAGCTGCTAGGAAAGATCTCAGTCTAAGTCACAGTTTGTGCTCACACAACATTATTTGGGATTAATTTATTGTTACAGCGTATTACCCAGCTCTTGCCTGGATCATTTTCTCAGCAGGGAGAAATGAACATGAAGGTCAGAGGGCAGTGTTTCACAGCTTTTGATTTGTGAGGGAAAAAGCTCCTCTGCAATGTTTCATTCTCAGACGTTTGCACTTGGGAGCTACATTTTTTAATGTTTATAAACCCAATTTTAAGGTTTTTAGTGAGACAAATCAAACAAAAAATAAGTTGTTCTCAACCCACACTCAGCTGCAGGATCTCATAAAGCCTTCTGGCAGTGGAACAAACTCAATAACTTTTGACAGAGAGTTTAAGAGACTTCGTTGACGACTGCTGTTACTTTCCTCCCGCTCTCTAAAGCTCCTCTGAGTCCCTACCCAGACTTGGAGCTGTGCTGGACTTGGTTTTTCTCACTGAGGTTTTTCAAATGCGTCGCACTCTGTCAGTGTGTGTGCTCACACACCCTCACTTCCAAAATGGAGAGCTGTGAAACTTAAGGACACACCTCGCCTCCCAGGGTGTTGACGTAAGAGGCAGAGAATTAAAAAATTCAGAATATACAGAATATATGTTACTCAACATTTGGGTTGTAAAGAGTTGGGAAAAATAAGAAAAGAGAAAGGTGAGCTTTACGCTTTTGACTTTTATCTGCTCCTTTGTTGCATAAAACCCTTGTGTCTCTCTGCTAACATCACAAATACACAAACACACACGCACACATGCACCAGGCAGATGTTGCCCTAACACATATGGTTTGTGTCACATCATCAGCAGACTCTCTCATGGAAAAACACACATGCAAGTTCACTAGAACTGAACTGCACCCCTCACTCTTTTCCTCCATCTGTTGATCTCTGCCTTCTTTTATCTCTCTCTCTCTCTCTCTCTTACACTCACACACTCTCACACACAAATACAGAGTGCATGTAGTAATGTGTACCAGGTGTGTGAGAAGCTGCAGGATGTCCACCAACAAACAGGTCTGATGCAGAACAAAGAAACCAAGTCACTGCTCCTCTTCCTCATTTGTTCTTCATTACACTCCGAGCTGGTGGAGTAAACCTTTTTTGCATTCTCCTCTTATGTTCAGTTTTTTACCACAGAGTCAAGTGGCTTATGGTCAATTTCTTAAAACTAGCAGATGTTGAAATAGCAGGACTTCTGTCAGTAAAATGATGTAATTGAATGAGATCAGTGTGGATCAGAGTTTGTCTGTAGCAACAGTCTGTTATTCATAGAAGCATTCAGCTGTACAGAAATAACAGCCAGTACTATCGTTTGATTTGACGTGAATTGACATCAGGAAATCAAACCGCTCAGAGCTTATTACTTGTGGATGCATACACAGAAATCTTGTTCTTTCTTGGTCCCCATTTGTCTAAATGAGTATCTGTGTAAAAAAGCAGTTGCAGAGAAAATTCTTCATTCTTAAATTTTTAAGAACCTGTATGAGTTGTTGTTGCACAATATCCCAAAAGTGCTCCTGAAATCAGAGGTTGTTTTGTTTTAGCTCACTAGAAAAAGCTGCTTTGACACCATAAATTCCCAGTTTGGGAGCAATAAAGTAATTCTGATTCTGATTCTTAGAGGTTCTTGAAAAAATCTGAGGGGAGTTGATATCTGTAGTCACTCTACTGCCTTTCTTGTTTCTTCAGGGTTTTTATTTTAACATGCTCTTCAAGTGACACCTGTGAAGTATTTCTAACCTCAAAATGCCAGCAGGTTATACAACAGACTAAATTTGATACTGATGAATAAATGTTTCACAAACGCATACAAGAACATCCAAGAAAAGATTGTAATTTTCTACCAGGGATGTTGTGAAGCAATTCACTAAAACTGAAATTGAAATTGCAGCCAGACTTCTTCTCTAAAAGTCAGAAGACACTATCTGAAAGGGTCCAAAGACAGTTTTTGCAGCATCCGTTTTCCAATACTGTCATTTCAAAAGAAGCTTCAAACTTAATCTGATGGCATTTATAAGTAAGTTTATAAGTAACACAACACAGCTGCATCATTTGAGCTAAATATTCTTAGTTTGAACCCTATTGGCCTTAAACAAAGATATTTTTTCACAATTACAATTTGGAAAACAAACAAAATACGTGCTCGCAAAGAAACAGCGCATTCAGCCAATAGTCAAATAGTTGATTGTAAAACAAGTCCATTACACGTTAAGGCAAGTAGCCGATCATAGTCTAGGATTTGGAGGTGTTAAATAACATTTCAGAATATTTGCTGAATTTATTGAATAGATAACTGCTGAGAGCTGTTTGTATTTATTAAGTTAGGGTGTTTCAGAACAGTTCCGCTCAATATAAAATGTAGATCTCAAGTGTTGTCCTCAGAAAACAGTGATCCTCACGAGGACACACAGAAGGGTCGGGGGCAGTACAAAGTTTGATGGAGGAGGTTGCCTCTCGTTTTATGTACAGTCTAAACCCTGGTTGATTTTGGCACCAAAACTGTAAGGCTTGAACTAAATATCCACTCCATGTGCTGCACATACTGTATGTGGTACTTTGGGTTGAAGATATAAAATAAACTCTGAAGAACTGATGACAAGCTAAAACATAAATTACCAAAATATTTGCTGAATTTATTGAATAGATAACTGCTGAGAGCTGTTTGTATTTATTAAGTTAGGGTGTTTCAGAACAGTTCTGCTCAATATAAAATGTAGATCTCAAGTGTTGTCCTCAGAAAACAGTGATCCTCACGAGGACACACAGAGGGGTCGGGGGCAGTACAAAGTTTGATGGAGGAGGTTGCCTCTCGTTTTATGTACAGTCTAAACCCTGGTTGATTTTGGCACCAAAACTGTAAGGCTTGAACTAAATATCCACTCCATGTGCTGCACATACTGTATGTGGTACTTTGGGTTGAAGATATAAAATAAACTCTGAAGAACTGATGACAAGCTAAAACATAAATTACCATAAATAGTTTTTCATGTTGTACCCACTGAACTGCTGACCATGTACGGAGAGGGAGCACATCTGGTCTTTCTTTTGTCTCTTTGCCTCTTTCTCCTTTGGCTCTGGACCTGTTTCACAATTTGTCTTTCATCTCTTCCCTCCTTTTCAACTGACACTCACTTCATCCCCCCTCCATCCTCTCTGGAACCACATGTCTCCTCCCCTCCCTCTCCCGTTTCCTCTCCTCCCTCTCGCTGAGTGTGGCTGTCATCCCTCTACCGTGGCAGGTGAGGCCATAAAACAGCAGGAAGGGGCCAGAGGTGCGTGTGCATGTGTGTGTGATTAATTATTATACAGATATCTGAGGAGCTGCTATGCAAACTGTGCACACATACCTGGTCATTAATCTCAGCTGTGTTGTTACAGTGTGTTGGAGTGTTAAACAGTAACGTCTCTGACCTTTGACCTCTGCTGTGTCTACTGTTCTCTCTCCCTTAAACACATAACTCATCATGTCGCCTTCAAGGCCAAAGTGTCTGTTCATCTCTCAGCTCCTCTTACACAAATACAGTGCTTCTCAATGATTTACTACATCCAAAGGATATTTGAGAGTGTAAGGTGCGTACCTCTTACATACCACGAGTGTTTTCAGCTTAAATCCATTCGCCTCAACCCTCCCGTCCCCCAATCTCTCACATTTCTGACCCTACTGTGTAAAACAATAAATACTCACATTAATCACATAAGTGAAACCTGTACGAAAACAATATAAGTAAGAGTTTTGCATATGTGGCCACAAGCATATTATATTAATTATAATTAGAGGTAATTGTGCAGGAATTTCACAATAAAACAGGTAAAATAGGAGATAAAACTTGATAATAGATGAAAAAATAAAGATTTATCAGTCACATATTTGAGCATCTGTTACTGCACCAAACATGTGGGCCAACCGTTGTCTCTACAAACTATCAGGGTTGAACTGAGTCTCTGTGATTGGTTTGTTACATCGTGATTGATTCAAAGTGGAAAGTAGGACGCGCATATTTAAAGGAGCATTCAGTATAAGGTTGTTGATGACATGAAAAAAAACATGTTATTTTTATCAAAACTGTAATCCATTCGTCACTCATTGTAGCTTTAAAGTGGATTTGGTAATGTGTTAACTGGTGGTCTGTGAGGGCATTTCTGTTTTTGTTACAACCTCTTCAGAGACAATTACAGGAAAAGGACTCGTACCTGTGACATTGTGATAACATGGTCAGAGTTCTTAACCCCTCTGTTCAACATTAGGACCACTTAGGATGAGGTATAAATAGCATAGCAGCTCTTTTTTTAAGGACTCTTACTTCCTATGTCTGTACATTACAAGTTTTTCTTGTGTCATTTGGATAAACCCAGCTGAACCTTGTGACAGAAACAGTGAAAGAGTGACCTTTGTTGTCTGGACAAGAATATTAAACTTTTTGAATGGGCCCTGTGTAGTTAGAATTAAAGAAATCGTAAGTTTTAGATTAAGGAAATGATCATTTTTGGTTCGAGTCAAAATAAATATGTTAGTTGTCTTACTCTAATGATGTACAGAAGACAACTTAATCCAGGATTGTTCACTGACATTTTGTGTTTTTCTGGGTGGTATCGCACGACAGAGATTAAAAGACAAACAAGTTAATGTTCAGTAAACATTAATTTAAAGCTCCTGTGAGTAATTTTTTGATGATTATGAAACCATCTGAAACTTAAACTCGTGCCTTTTTTATAATATATGAAAGCAAATAAGACCATTGGTGACAAGATTGTAGTTTTTATGTTGTAAAAATGTAGAGGGTGAGTGTCACAGACGCAAAAGTTTCTCACAGGAGCTTTAATTAACCTGAGATAACAGAGGTAGGTGAGAAGAACCGACACTTACTATAGAAAAACGTTACTGAAAATGAACACTTGCACAACCTATTGGGTACCAACAGTCTTAACAGAAAACATGTTTTCTGGTTCTGCTCTTATACTGCAGCCAGCCACCAGGGGGAGCTCTAAATGCTGTGGTTTCGCTCCTTCACTCTCTTCTTATTCAGTCTGTGGATTAATTATAAAGACGTTTTGGCCGCTCTGTCACTGCCTTTATTTCACCAATTAGATGGACATGTCAGGATATTAGATTTAAAGGCTGGAACTGTGTTTTTTATTGCCTTTAACCAGCAGGTTTGTACACCTTCACTTCACCGATTTTTTGTTGGTGTGGATGTTTTATCCTTTGAGAAGTCTGTGGAGAGCAGAAGAAAACTGACAGGGGATGTTGAAGTGAGGCAAAGAAAAAAGGTAAAAAAAGGAAGCACAGATAAAAGGTCAGGAAGGAAAAGAAGAGGAGTGAAAATGTGAAGACAGGAGACAAAAAGATCAGAGGATGATTGAAGGAGATGAGTGGTGGAGAGAGAGGAAGAGGACAGGAAAAATTAAACATGGCTGTAACTGATGAAAGTAGCAGTCAAAGAGGGGAAGAGGAGGCTGAGAGCGGGGCGATTGGACGGATGATGGAGTAGTGTAAATGTGTTGGATGGTTTGTGTGTGTTTCAGTGTGTGTGAGCGTGTGGAAGTGTTTCAGGGAGGATTTGACAACCTGAGCAGCACATGGTCAAGTGAAGAGACCCATGAGAGCTGCTTGAAAGAAACACAGCACACTTCAGGATCTGGTTACAGTACCCTGTGTGTGTATTTGAGTGTGTATGTGTGTGTGAGTGTGTACCCCTGTGTTATCTCTCCTCATGTGTTATCTCCGGCATCCTGGAGGAATGCATGAAAAACTTACAGTGCACAAAAGAGGAATAAAACATCAGTATAAAGTGATACCTTTAATAAAACCAATTTGTAACGGTTGGCTGAGGGAATTTGTTAAGTCTTTTTTTTCACAAGGAATAAAGGTTGTGGTCACCTTTGATTTATGACAGTTTTATAGGATCCAAATGTGACGAGTCCACATAAACTGGAGTGCCTATGGAGGGTCATTGCTTCCCATTATTGTAAAAGGAGTGTTACCAAAACTATATTTTATTTTACCTTTATTTTTTAAAATGCAAATTAGTTTTTTTTCAGCTATTGATTACTCTCCATGGCAACAACTACATGTTCGATCTTTGCATTGTCGAAAGAAAGTCTAAATGCTAAAACCAAAGCTTGATAGTTTAACCTATTCACAATCCTATAATTTAAAACAGTAGATTCCAGTCATTAACTCTATCACATGTCCTGTTCAGGGCTGCAAGGGTGAAAGAGCAATGAAAGAGAGGCAGGGTGCGCTCTGGAGAGGTTGCCAGTCTATCACAGTTCCTTTATTGTTTTAAGCTTGTATCCTAAAAATCATATCTACCAACTTGTTTAAAGAAAGGTTCCTTCTTTTCCTAAATGAAACAGAAATGATGCCTCATGCTGAGACTCCATAATATATCCCAGAAATTTAACAGAGAAGCAGATATTCATGTAGCGTCACTTGTTTTGTTTTGTTGATGCTGCATTAACCCAGTGACAGGTTGTTTTCTAGTAACAAATGTTTATGTGTATTGAAAGTTTAAAGGGTCTTACAGTCAGGGCTTGAGTGTGATGATAACCTTAAAAGTCCTCTCAGACATCCTCTGAAATGTTTATTGTCATCATTCTGCTAATGGACCTGTTTCAAACAGCTTCTGGGGAAGACGTTTTCATCCAACAGTAGTCATTTATTTGTGTAAAGATGAAGTTTTCATAGCTCTTTGTTGACTCTGTTTATTCTCCTGGAGTCATTGAGATGGAATAAATTGTAGATTTGATTGAAGCCAGGCACACAGGGGAGCTGAGGGAGGGACCCAGGCAGACAGAGGGAGAGAGAGGGAGGAGAGGGGAGGGGGCTGGGGTTGAAACCGCAGTTTTTATATGTTGTCTGGTTTTAATTTTGGAAGAGCCATCATTCACCAGTTCACTGAGGTGGCAAACCAGATGAGTGTGGGCTTTAGGGGTGTGTGTTTCTGTGTGTTCTCTACCTGCTGAAACACTTAGAGCTCTGTCCCTGGAAATACTAAAACTGATGCCATCTAGTCATGTTTTTACAGTTTTCCTTGTTTTTAGGGGATAATTAACTGATTTTCAACCTATTTTTAAAAACTTGACTCTCATCAGTAGCATAAAGATGACTGTAGTGGTTGTAATATGTTTCTCAGAATGAGCTTGGCCCGTATGTAACGTTTTCATGCAAGAAAGGGTATTTTTTTGTTGTTGTTTTTGTAGCTGGATATTTTAGCTTGTCATGAAACAGACTGATATCAAGACCAACAACTTATCATGATTTAGTAAAGCAAAGGAGGCCAAAAAAAAGGTGCCATCTGTGATCATGTCTTTGGGGTTATTTGCTATTTCTTAATCCGCTGGCAGGGACGTATTAGTCACTAATATTGACTGAATGTAACAGGAATTGTTGCTTTTTTTTACATAACTACATGGCCCAGATTTTCTGATGGGTGTTTAATAGAGCTTGTTGGAAAAAGGCGGCAAAGAAAAGGTTAGCTTTTGTCCACAGGGGGCGCCATAATGGACACAGGGCGCAAGTTCTGTAACGATTATTTTCAATTATAGTTATGAGAAATTAGAATATACAGCTGTAGCAGCAGTGAGGGGTCAAGCCTGTAGCACTGATTGTTCACAAAGATGGATGACCAAGATGTGCAATAACGCAGCAAAAACACCCCTGTGAAGGATACTTACATATTGTACATTTTGGAGCCAGTCTGTGCAGTATTAACATCCGAGCAAAAGTGTATCCTTATCACAAGGAAAGAAGACTTAAGGTTAGATTAAAATAAAAGAAGATTTGAAAAGAAAAAAAGTGGTTTATGAGATGTATTTTGTGCCCTCCTTAAGAAGAGTAAGTCTCCTGTTTCCCTCTGCAGACTGTAGTTCTATCACTACCTGACCAACACGAGACCATCCTCTCATCCTTGTATAACTTTGTTTAAATATTTATATCGACTTTTGCTCTTTTTGTCTCATCAAGAAAAGTTCATCCCAGTCCATCTGTCCTCGAATTCCCATGAACTTAATGACTGATGGCCCTCAAAGGCATTCACAGTTTATGTTTCTCCACTCACTCTATTGTGTATAATGCATTTAAAGTGTAAATCCCTAACTTTGTTGCACCTTCAGACATTTATATTTATTTTTTTTTTGTTTATGTGCAGTGCCTTCAACCATGCAAAGAACTATGGGAGTCAAGGAAGATGCATTCTCCAAAGTCCTGTGAGGTAAGACAGAAAGTGAGAGTAAAATCTGTGTATATGTGTGTGTGTGTGTGTATGTGTGTGTGTGTATGAGACGACAGCCTTAGTGGAGGTGTCGTCACTCCTGCAGCTGAAAGAATCTCTTGTTGGCACCGTGAGGATTATTTCTTTTAGCTGTGTACACCATGAACAGGCATTACTGTGTGTTTATGCAAGCTTTATGTGTGTATTATGAATAACATGTTTGAGCCCTTGGATGTATATAAAGTAAAAGTGTGTTATTTTGTGCGTGTGGCCTTAAATGATTATTTGTAAAACCAGTCCGGCTCTGCGGTTTCAGACAGATTAGTTTTTCATCACAATAGCTGAAGCATGTTACCGGCTGGATGGCTGACTGGCTGGCTGGTTAGAAACACAGGGTAATTCACAGCTATTAGCTAAGCTTGTGTTTACATTTTGCTGATCTGCAGCCATGTGCACAGCAACACACACTCATCTACACACACACACACATACAGCCCCCTTGGAGACCAAAGCTCATGTCCTGCCTGCAAAGAGCCAGTTGGAGTTTACCAAAGGAAACACTTTCCCCTGCACTGTGTGTTTTTTTGCCCTCATACGCGTGTTTAAACATTACATATTATTTCCGTTCTGTGTCAGCTGCAATAATAACAACCCCCCCTGTTCTGTCTCTCAGAAGCAGACGGAGTGTGTGACCAGCAGGGAGTTTCTGACCTCCCTGAGGTTGTCTCGTCAGGGTGACTGTCCTCCGCCTCAGCGAGCCACCGGCTTCGCTGCAGCCTGTGTGGAGAGCTGCTCATCAGACCAGCATTGTCCCTCCCCGAGGAAATGCTGCGCTAACGGCTGTGGACATACATGCCAAGCCCCAGCCAATCTATATAAAGGTAAA
The DNA here is from genome assembly GCA_962446985.1 of Xyrichtys novacula. Lineage (NCBI taxonomy): Eukaryota > Metazoa > Chordata > Actinopteri > Labriformes > Labridae > Xyrichtys > Xyrichtys novacula. Next base: position 29,690,670 of record OY660870.1, read on the forward strand.
GGCAAGTCCCTGGCAACATGTTAGAGGCTGTTTGCAACATCTTGTGGGATTTAAGTCAGGATGCAGCTGCACAATAGATTGCGCTTAAATTTTTTTGTAACCACAACACCATAATTATCAAATGATTTAGTGTGTAAGACCGACTTTAAGTACCTTGTTGTCTTCCAAAAAAGTAGCATCATCCAATACACCAAAGTGACCTGTGTGCCAGTATGAAATTCAGAAAGATGTAGTATAATGTTTACGCAGAAGAGCGCACTCAAAGATCAGCTCAAGTATAGTTTGGGGAGCTGGCAGTGCAGTGGTAACAGATGATACTAGAAGAGCTTCACGTTTGAACAAAAACTGCACATTGCTGAACATAACAAAAGTCTTCATACTGGATGACAGTCTTGAATTTTTTTCCCTTTAGTCTCCAAAACAGTCTGCACCGGTTACTGACCCAATTATAAAACCAACCCTGTTTATAAGGTGACTCTCCTTTTCAAGACAAGTTTGCGGGAGAAGACTTCTCAAAGTCTTCTATCCTCTATGGACAATACTCTACATGGTACTCTATTTCTTGGCTGTTTTACAGTTGTGTAACGTCTGCTGTGTTACTTTCTTTAAAAAAGGCATCAGAACTTTCCCCCTTTTGTCCTACTTTTGTGCTACTTCGCTCCGTTCACCATGTCTCTCTATATTTCATCCTCGCAGTACCGTAGTGGTGAGTGACATGTGGTCTCCTGAGCGGTACACATGCTTTAGAGAGAATTGGCACCACAAACTGCCTTTGCATCTTATTTCTAAACCCTGTATATGAGACGATCAGAGATGTATTTTAAGAGGTGGAAAAAAACAAGAAAAAGTTTTATATTTGGGTCAATACAGTATATTCCAGATTATACAATATTTAACTTAGAAGATGAGTCTTAAGTCTATGATTGACGAGTGCCTGAGATATGATCTGATAAAATGCTGCTCTTTTTTTCTGCCAAATGACAACAAAGCAGTTTAGTGTAATAAAGATTCTTGAATTGAGGCCCACACAGCAGCTGATTTAAAGCTCGATCTTCAGTCTGTGCAGAACGAGAGGAGTGAAAACTGCAGATGTCTTTGTAGCCACAATTAGATGGGCATGATAGTTAAAAACTGATGGAAAAGGTTGTCTAAGAAATGTTTGCATAATTTCATAATGTTTTTTAGCATTTAAACCAATTTGCAAATCAAAAATCGTTGATCATGAATTTCTCAGTGAATTCTTGGAATAAGTGACAGATAAATAGAATTTGCTCGATTTCTTTAAAATGGTTATTAATTTGTCGAAAAGTAATAAAAGCAATAAATTATATTTAAATATAATGAAGATTGAGGTGTCCTGCTTTGTCACTGACATTTTTAAAATATCCAGCCTGTTCAATTGACAAAATTTTTCCCAAAAATTTTTTACTTCAGTAACAAGTTTTGCCGTTCGATGTTAGGAAAAGCTTTTAAAAAACCTTTGAGATTAACTTTCCTGATATATTTTCATTTCTATTTGCCCTTCCCACCTGTGTGTCCCCAGGTGTTCCTCTGAAGCCTCGCAGAGAGATGAGCTTTGTGGAGGACTCAGAGGGCCGGGTGAGGGTGGTGTGGGTGTCAAAGTTCAACGTCAGCGTGGAGCCTGTCGTTTACTTGCTCCAGTCCCGCTGGAACATCGGGATCCATCCCAGCGAAGACCATGCCTCCCCATGGAGCACTATTGCCATGGTAACCATGAAAACTTTGCCTTAACGGTTCAGAAAGTTTAAATATAGAGCCATAAACATCTTCACACTGACTTAAGGGTTTGATGTAGAAGTTTCCGTTTTTCTTTGTTTTATGATTTTGTGTTTTCACATTTAAAAAGGTCAAGTATGATCTTGTAAATGTCAGCCTCCCTGCATTCGAAGGTGATAATAGTTGTCTGGATGTTGACAATGGGAAGCTGGCGGCTGGAAGAAAAACATATTACAACATAGCACATCGCTGTTTCTGTGCAGCTAGCATTTTTCAGCGATTGAAGCTCTAAAAATGGTTCCTGTGCCTTTAAAAGTGGAAAAACGCCACAGAGTTTGCAACATATCTTTACCTCATAACTCTCAATTTGCCGTGAATGATGAAACTTCTCAGCTATGGAGATGGATGTTAGTCTCTGTTTCCACCTCATCCGTCTGCTGCCTTGCTGTCTAAACCTCTCCACCCCAGCAAGTCTCCCATTCTGCCAGGGTAAACTGTCTGTATGAGTGTGTGTGTAAGTGAGTAAGTGTGTGTATGTGTGTGAGCACTGTACGACTGTGTGTGTGTGAGCCTGTGTGAGGTTAGATAAATAAGCAGAGCTTAAAAAGGAACCACAGGCAGCCACAGTCGTTCCACCGGCTGAGTCTGAATGACTGAACGCTCATTATAGACTTAAATAGATGGCAGCTTGTGTCTGTGAGTGTGTGTCTCTCCGAGCGTGTGTGTGTCTGTGTGGATGAGTAGATTTTAAGCCGTGATTACATTTTCACTGTCAAGGAAACAAAACATGTGAATCCTCAGGAATTTGAACCGTAATTTTTGCAAATCATTTAATTTGACTATTATCAGATGAAATTCCAGTCCCACTCTGCTCATCTGAATTTCCATCATGTTAACGTCTGTAAGCTTAATGTCTGGAAGAACAAGAGGCTTTCTGTTATGTTTTGAAAGGTGATACAGTGAAAGTCCAAGTGTTCTCAAAATATGTTTGGAATGAATCAAGTGTTTAATCTCACAGTATGAACTATCACTGAAACAGGGATCTCTGTTTATGACATGAAATGACAAACAGAAAGTTAAATTTGAGACTGAGCAGCAGCCGTTTTGCCCAAAGACAGTGAACTCACTGAAACAGGTGCAATAGGTTTGTCCAAAGATAACAAAATTTCCCTCTTTCACTCCAGAGCCCTGATCAAACCCATTACATCCTATCTGCTTTGTCTGCTTTGTCTCAAAGACACTTCCAAGAGTTTTTCTGGTACAATTATGTTTTAACCAAGCTAACTTAATGAGATATTACAATCTAGCCTTGGAGGAAACAGTAAGCATATCTTCTGACTGTGTTCGACAAAAAGCCATCGAGCTCTGTTCTGCTTGTTTCAGTCTTGCCAATCAGATGTGAGCCGTAGCCAGAACAGATGGTTCATGGTCTCATTCCTATTTGTAGGTCACAAGGAGGCATCAACGTGAATTTTAGTCTATTTCACAACCAGCCAAAAACTTCTTACAGGCGCATTAAGTTAAACCACTGGAGATTTGCATAAGGAGATTATTTAGGGGTGTTACATAATTAAAAAAAAAACATCTGATTTTATTTTGCTAGATGAAAAACAAATTGAAAAGCATTGGATAAAAGTTACAGAAGACAAGAACGGTCATGAATTTTCCTTTTTTTTTTCTTTTTTTTTATCTCAACATAACAAAGATCATTTTGTCATGATAACAAGTTAATTAATAATGTGTTGCTGTTGTTGTCTGATTCATGTATGGCAGTTCAGTGTTCCTACACTGAAAGTGTAATGCGTTAAGTCGAGCATGCCATCACTGTTTTCATTGAAAATCCCGGCTTGCTGTCGACAATGGTGGCTGCAGCGTTACAGAAATATCCCATTTTAAAAGTTACTGTTTTAAGTCAGCACTATTTCCATCATCACGAGAAAATGATCTGTTGAGATTATGAAAAAAAAAATCATTATAACAAGTAAAGGAACTTTGTCTAATCGAGATAAGGAGAAAATAAGACGTTATTACGAGATAACAGTGCATAAAAAAAGAAAAATCCATGGCTGTTCTCGTCTTCCGTAAAAAGTCTTGCAAAAAAAGAGTCTTATTTCTGTTATTTTTGCGTGTGTTTGTGTTTTCAGACGCTCTCTGAACACATGGTTCTGTCAGATTTGAGGTCTCAGCGCTGGTACCAGTTCAGAGTAGCGGCCATCAACAGCCACGGCAGCAGAGGCTTCACCACGCCCAGCAGACACCACATCTCCAGTAAAGGTAGTCCAGTCTGAACACACACTGTTATTTTCTTTGCAGAATGTCCCAAAAGGAGAGATGATTCCTCTTGGATGTTTCTGTAACCTTTCGGTGTATTTTAATATCCTGTGAGGAGACACTGAACACAACACACAGCCCTGCTCTCCATTTGTGTCATTTTAGGAGAGGTATTACACCTCTCTGAGGAAACCTTTGAAACTTTACATTTACCTTCCCTGTTCTTTCTCTCTTTTCACTCAGAGTTGATGGATAAGGTACACGCAGCAGGGAAACTATCAGGCAGTCCATAAAACACAGACAGGAAACAGAAAATACACACAACTGAATGTGCGCTTTGTTTTCACACATACAGTACAGACACATACACAAAATCACAACGCACACGAGTCAGCTGGTGTAGAGCCAGGTTAAAATCCCCGGACAGTGAAAGAGGGTGAGAGTAAGAGTACGACACCTCCTATAGACACACAGAAACACACACTCAAGCACACACACTGTAGGGGTTCCTAGCTTTAATACTTAGCAGACTGAGGTCATATTGGTGTTGCGCCAGGATTGGCTGGTGATATGAATCCCCTGCAGGGATTGGCTCAAGCGTGTTTGCATGTGAATAATGACTTCAGGTTGGACTGAGCTTTGGAAAAGATTCTTTATCAATCGAAGACTTATGGAAGATTACGAGGAGGTGCCTGAGATATCATTTTCCACTGCCTTTAACGTAAAATGGTACACTTCTGCATGCCTCCAAAAATGGTAAAGAACTTGAGCTCAGGCAGACTGAAACTTTCCTTCAAACTCTTTGGGGTGCGCGAACTTTTAGGAGATTGTACTATTCTCCTTTTTCTTAAAGGGATATTCCGGCGTAAAATTAATTTAGGGTCAAACACACCGTTAGACACCCCCTCGAGAGAGATGAATGGTGCCGACCCCTTGCTTCTCTAGTTATACCAACTTTAGTAATGACCACGCGATAGCAATACACAGCGGTCTGAGGAGCCATAAACAAATGTCAACCAAAACGCCACTCTATAGCCCAAATAATGCTCAGAACAGCACCTAACTTCATCAACAGTACATATAGGGTCCCAGCAGCCACCAAACATCTTTTTAGCTTTGCCTGATTTCATACGCAAAGAGACTAAACACAACTCACCAACTCTCTTCCAGCAGCTGCTTGTTTGTAGCGAGACTTCGACCAGTCCATCATCAACTGAGGCGGGGGGACGCAGCTCAAGGAAGAACATTTATGATCATTACTTCACGGAAATGCAATCAGATCGAGACGCTAAGGCAGAAGAACTACCTCGTCTGCAGTGCAAAATGATTAATATGATAACAATTACTTCAAGGAAATGATAAAGAAATGATCATAAATGTTCTTCCTTGAGCTGCGTCACCCCGCCTCAATCTATGATGGACTGGTCAAGGTCTCGCTACAAACAAACAGCTGCTGGAAGAGAGTGGGTGAGTTGTGTTTAGTCTTTTTGCGTATGAAATCAGGCAAAGCTATAAAGATGTTTGGTGGCTAGTTCTATGGTTGGGACCCTATATGTACCGTTGATGAAGTTAGGTGCTGTTCTGAGCATTATTTGTGGCTATAGAGTGGTGTTTTGGTTGAGGTTTGTGTATGGCTCCTTAGACCGCTGTGTAGACCGGCAGCATTCGTCTCTTGAGGGGGTGTCTAACTCGGTGTTACGGTGTGTTTGACCCTAAATTAATTTTACGCCGGAATATCCCTTTGAAAAGTGAAGATGAAAAGATAGATACTTTTTATTGTTTTAGTTTGTTCTCTACATATTATGTGCACAAGAATGTAGAAGCTGGTGTTATCTGTTATATTGCCTTGTTGTTGAAAAACTGAAAAACCACAAATGAGAGGAAACAATTAAGTTAATTTCAACCAAGTAAAAGGCTAAATAAGAAAAACATCCTTGCAGCAAACATGTTCAAAGTTAACAACAACAATGGACAGCAAAAGGACAACACTTCTTAAAAACTGTCCATGTTATATTGTTGATGCTCTTGTACAGTACGTTCAGGAAGTGAGCATTTTCGTTGATTTAATGATTAAAAGTCATCACCCTCACTTGTCAGCACCAGAATTACCAGCCTGTGAATCAAACTACTCCAGCATTTCAGGTCAACATTGATAAAGCTTATCATATGTTATTGTCTTGCTTACAGTGCAGCCACACATCACTAACTGTACTTTAGCTTGGTTAATGGCTGCTGTCATAACTCTACAATGCTCTACTGTTGAGATGTAAAAACAAGCTCAGATACAAACAGCCTTAAAATGGAGATAAAGTTGTGTAGTTAGAATGAGTAAGAACAGGCATGTGTGTAAATCTGCAGGGTGGACTGAAGGCTGGTGTTGCTTTGATAGATTGATATGATATGTTTGATCGACACAGTGTGAGTGCAGCCTACTTGTATGTATTTAAGAGGCCAGGGTCAAAGGTTAAAGACACACACTTTAGCATTATAAATACCATCTGATCCAAGTCAGGGGCTTGTGTTTCCAGTTCATTAGTGTGATTAGTCAGGGGCTGGAGGTCATGGGTCACAAATCAGGAAACTGGCAGATCTCAGGATGGTTGAAGTTCCTTCACTGTGACCCGATGCGAACCAAAGAGAATCTGGATTTGAGAAACTGCTTTTTTTCTGTCCATTCAGATGTCAAGGTTTCACTGAACCTGCCAGCTGTGATTAGAAGGGAACATCTAGATCAAAAAACTCATCTTGATGTCTTTATCTTCTGCAACAATGGGCTGAAATCAGCTGATTGAGGGAGCCACACAGAGTGAAAAACGCCTCGGAGAAAAACACATGTTTTGGTTCTGATGTGGAAATCACTGCTGGCAGAGAGAGACCTCCTGCTTCCTAAGAGAAAAACACACTCACACACACATATGCTCACACAAACAGACCAGGTCCTGCAGTCCTAATATGCTGCCCTCACTTTGATCTCTGCATTAGGGTCAGCCATGCACAGTTCTGGGTCTGTGGGAGGCCTACCATGGGGAATGTAGTTCTAATCAGCAACATTTTGTAGTTTTAATGAAAACAGGATTGGAGTTCGTGGTTCTAATGAGATGCAGAGCCATGTGTCGAAAGAACAGCGAACTGGAGATATAATCTTGAGACAAACAGCTGCTCAGTGGTGATCACTTCAGATCTGTGTTGTGGTAGCGAGTGAAAATGGAGGCCTCAAGCTTCACCAGGACTTCTCACTGTTAACTGACTATGTAGATTTCAACATAACCCAGAGGCCTGCCTATTTTTGCTCCATAGAGCCTCAAAAAATGAAGGTCTTAATCTTTAATGAAACCCAGGGATGTTTTATCATCTTCATCTTTGAATTTGAAGCCAATCTCCACCATTTCTCTTTCTCTGTCCAGACCCCTCACCTCCAGAACCTCCGATAAATATCAGAGTGAGCAACCAGACTCAACACTGGACAGCTTTACGTCAAGGGACTCAGCTCACAGAGAGGTAATAGATTAAAAAAAAAGTTGAATAAATCGCTGAATTTCTTTGCTATTCTCCTCGCTGGGTAATTTCCATGGCCTTAGCGGGATGTCGTTGTATGCAATCAGTCATAAAACGTGGTCATGTGGAGAGTCGTCGCCTGTCTGATGAAAATTACAGCTCATCTTTATTCAATCACATCTTACAGCTTCTTTTCTATTTGTGTACGGTAATGCTTAACAAGGGCGTAGAAAGTTCAGTACATGTCTTGGATCAACTCTCGTGTTTGGATAAATCATCTAATAACAGAGATGAGGATTTAAACAGTAGCTTCTGCTCAGCATGATGAGAAATAGTCACGGGCTATACATGGACAAACTGAAGGATAGCGAGTTTTGACATGTGAGTATATCATCGTTTTAACCGCCACTAAGTTCAGCTCGTTCAAAAACATTTACGTCTTAACTCAATATATGAGGAAGTACTTGTTCTTTCTACTGCCCATTACCCTTAATTTGTTTACATCCTTGTTGTGATGTCATTTGACTGGTTGATCTCTCCGCTCAGGTCGAGAGGAAGTGGGGTCGCAGTGGCCGTCTTAATAAGCTGGGACTCCCCCAGAGAAGGAGACCTGCCGGTCCACAACTACAGAGTCACCTGGATGCCACGACACACGCAGACGACGCACAGACACACGCACAGGCTGAACGCAGACGCACATACAGTTCACAATAACATGCACACGCGCCTGATACAGTCGCACACAGCAGAGCAGGATAAAAAGGAGAGCAACACCAGAGTCACTCAGGGGGTGAGGAGACATTTCTTTGACTTTGTTTCACCAAAAAAGACATTTCTGATTAACCCCCTTTTTTTTGTTTTTTTACACATTATCTCCCCTCAACATTTTTCTCTTACTGAAAGTTTTGCAGCGGATCACGACACGACTTCAGGCTGAGATAAGAACTGAGCAAAAATCCTCCACTTTTAGACCCTCCTATAGGACTGGAGCTAAAGATTTTATACACCACAACAGAATCGAATGCTGCACCTGAGAGATTTTACTACATCTGTAAAACCGTTCACCACTCACACGTGCTCATTCCTTGCGGTGTCCTGGTTCGGATTATTTCTGTGGTTTTACAGACCGCCGCAGAGCTCAAACTGAACAGGTTCTGTAAACAGCTTCTGTTTGTGAGGAAAAACCAAAGAAACTCATTTTAAATGATCGTACAAACCAAGGAATCAAAAGTCAATTTGGATTTGAACTCTTTTGAACCCTTACCCATAAGACTTAAAGGTTTTGTCACTCATAGGATTAGATAAACTTCAGTAAAGAAAGAAACAGGCGCTTGCATCTCCCATATTCAGACTTTCTTGCCCCTTAAAGTTTTGAATATATTTCAGGATTTCTTGATGTGGTTTTGTAATCTCACGCGCTGATTTATCTTAGCATTTGCAAACCCTCAGATCTGGTTTTGACGCACTCACCCTAAAAATCACTGTACGGCACGCGCTCCCTTTACATGTGTATATTCATGCATGTGTTCCTCATGGATTCCCAGACAGACATACCATTATCTTCATGGGACATAACTTTGTTAGAGTGCTGTGACAACATGCAGGCTTTACAGCGGTAAAATAACAGGACAACTTAGCCGTGTAGATTGACTGACAACAGAGAGAGAAAAGTGGTTTTCCTGCGTTTGGATAATGTGTTTGACTCGAGCTTAAACTGACTAGATGTCAGTCACTACAGTAGGAAGATATAAGTAAAGAGCATTCCAGTCATAATAGAAGTAAAGCATAAAAAGTGTGCAATGGCAGAGTTCATGAGAAGTTATTTTATAAAGTAATAAAGCGAAGTTTAAGATGTAACTGTGAAGAAACACACAAAGATCTCATGCTTTATTTTTGAAATTATATTTAATGCTGCAAAAACAGTTCAAGTTGATATTTCTATGATTGCAGGTTTGATGGTGATGTTATTTACAATGCAAATAAGTCCAGTCAGCAGTGCCAAAATACCTGTAATCACAGCAAACATTGCAGATATTACAGTTTAGACACAGCAGTCATGATCGCCTGTAATTTTTTCTTCAGGTGTCTTTGAAGGGGATCCTTCAGCTTTAGATCCACTTAAACGTTCGTCTCTAAAGTGGGCATTCACTTCAAAAGCAGAGACAAAGCAATTAAAAACACGAACATCAAGAGTTTAGAAGCTTTAATGCCGGCACGCTCATATGGACTCGGCTATCCTGAGTGAAGCAGTGATGGCGATCCCAGACTGAGCCTGGCGGAGCCATTTATCTGTAGTCTGCTCCTCTGTTCTGCTCGGTTTGGAGGCCTGGAATTTAAATGAGGCCCCCTAACTAGTGTTACCGACTTACAGCTGTATCTAAACACGCTCAAAGATGGCCGCATCACATCAGGTAGGCAGGGGCGACAAAAGCCTGCCTGTGCTCTGTAGAATAGATTTCATATCATGTACAGCACTTACATTTTATTGCTCTTCATTAGCACAAGATAATACATTCCCTGAATGTGTATTAAAGTAATATCCTGTGTATTAGAAATGTATGAAGCCTAGAGGGATGAGGTATAAAATCCGGAGTGGGAAAGTGATATTGGAGGAAGTATTCAAACATGGAAAAACCTCTGCTGAATCTGTGCTTTTAAATTTACATCAGCCTCTTATATATAATGTCCACTGACATTATGCACCAAAATAGGATTCCAGGCTTCCCCTGCTGTCTCTGTTTCATAAATACACACACTTACACACTACACACACACATATACATTTATAGCCATACAAGCCATATGTTTTGTCTATCTCGTGCATAATGGAAATATCTTAACTCCTGTTCAGGGACTTTGTCTGCGAGTCACTAAAACTGCTTTTAACCTGCATTTGTCTCACTCTGTCTTCAATGTACACACAAAAAGCCACACACACACACACACACATGCGTGTATACAGAGAGTTATCATCCAAGCATCTCTTTGTTGTGACTAGCTCGAACCCGGCAGACAGACAGAGTTAATTGACTAAGAGGATGTTGATGAGCTGTCAGTCAAACAGCAGGCTAATGCAGAACAGCTCTGGCCTGTCAGTCACAGAGCAGGGCGCTCACGTCGCTGCGGTTTATAATGATGAGGGGCTGCGATGACAGTGAGGATGATGAAAACGGTGGCAAGGATTTTTCTGTCTTTTGTGGTGACTTTTTTTAACATCATTCCTGGAGGACGTCTGTCATATTTCAGCTGGTTTATGTGAATTAAAAACGACTGAGATGAAATTTCTCATGTTTCCTTTTATTCGTGTCTTACAGGCCCAGTGTGAGATGTGGCTGCAGGGTCTGCTGCCTTCCACTTCCTACATCCTGTCTGTGCAGACGGTGGCCTACTGGGGTCAGAAGAGGCTGAAAAGTCCCAGAGCACAAATTATCTTCACCACAATAACTCATGCAGGTAAACAGACAAAGTATCTTCCCGGTGGGGTTGGATGGTTAAGACTCACCACTAACAATTGACTGATATGCCGAAGTGTCATAGGGCAAAATACAGAATCCCATAATGCTCCTGTTTGATCAGATTCAGATTCAGACAACTTTATTTATACCCTAAGGGCAATTCCATTCACAGTTACCCTTCCGTTTGATCCATCCAAACACACAGATCAGCAGACAAACAAACCAGACAAGTGCAAGACATTAATAGATGCCAGTAGACAAACACATTCCCTTGTCGGTACTCACAGATCAGCAGGATCAGCAATAAATAGCTAAATAAGCACAATAAGCAGTCAAGTTCCACAGAGCAATGGTTAAAATACAATAAGATCCACAAGTATGAGACACAAGATAAGAAATAAAACACTCCTGAGGCTCCAGTTCCGCTCAGGCCACATATGACCATCAGCCTACTTCCTGGCATTTAAAAGCCTGATGGCTGAGGGGATGAAAGAGTTTGAGTATCTGTTCGTTTTCCCTGGGGGTGCATAGTAGCGCTACCCAGAAGGCATAAGAAGAAAGCCATCAGCCATAGATGTATGTGAATGTGAGTGTGTGAATGTGATGTGTAATGTTTAAGGGTTAGGGTGACTTTACACATGCTCCATGAACAGAGTATAAAGTTACTTTGGGGTAAATAGCTTATAGGAAGGACATCGAACTTGGGTAGATTTTGTTCTCTCGTTCACGGGGGAGTAAAAAGTAGAGAGTCTAAAAATAAACAGCTCAGCAGAGAAGGGATTCTCTGTTAAGCAGTGTAAACTATAGCTGTAATGTTTGTGTTGCAGTGATTCAGCCTTAACGACACCTAAGGACTTCCCCAAGCAGCCCTTCTCCAAATAGAGATTCACCGAAGTTCACATTTCTAAACATTTCATTACCCTGTCAGGCCATCCATAAATACTCTAAATACAGTCCACAGCACCTTCTTTTTCACAGTCATACAAATGGTTTTTCCTCTTTTTTTTTTAATGCAAAGCTGTTGGATTTGCTGACTGTCAGCAAATTTAGTCTCCCAACAGCTGCACTGTTAAAACTCACTCATACAGCGGAGAGTGACGATGGTAATGGTTGTCCAGGCAACAGAGGTATTTATGGGCGACCTGTTGGTCAGCCCAGCAGAGGATTACAGCCAGCTGTGGCTCAATTATCACACGACATACCAATAGTTTTATATGGAACATGTTGCCACCTGTAATTTAGCTGTATTAATATTTGAAACAGTCCATGCATCGGCCTGGTTTCTCTCAAAGCTTGTGAAGGTCAGCCAGGCCAGATAAAGCCAATTAATTCTTCAGAGCGAATGAATTAAAGAGAAAGCTAGCTGACGGCTGCAACCAAGTCAGCAGTTTACAATATTCCTGGCACAAAATCATACATGTGTTAATAACATCCTGCCATTCATACGTGTATGCAAACTCAGGTGCTGGTTTATTAGTTTTACCTAGAAGAAATAAGGCACCTTTAAAAAGTGGTCCTGCAATAAATCCTCCCTGCATGAGTATAATAATGTCTACATTATTCAAAGAGCGTAAGAGAGATGTTAATTAGTGTATACAAACAGATTTGGGGGCTTCATTTCGCTTACAGGTGTTTCTGTAGATGGTAAATATGAAATAACACCTGGCAGTACGACGCTGCATAATGAGAAAGCACAAGAAACCGCTGCCTCTGAAGTAAACATAGGTTTGCTTACCTTCATGAAAGAGGATTCATTATAATACCGTTTTAGTCAGGTGAACTGTATTAAGTGGCTGCCATGTATGTGCGATGTGCTTAACTTGTGTAATCCTATCAGTTTAATGTATTACAGTCATTAGTTGTATTACTGAAGCTTAATGGAGAGCAACAAAAAACTGGAGTGGTTCAGAACCTCCTGCTTTAAAACTCATGTAAAAACATACCTGTTATGACCACGTTCATTTCTCTTAATGCCATAATGAAAATGTGCAGCAAACACAGACGTTTTTCAGACTTCTTTTCTTCTTCACCCTAGGCGAAGACTTCTCCAACGAGCTCCCTTCCTCTTCGTCCTCATCATCCCTCCCCTCCTCTCCTTCTCTCTCATCCTCCTCCTCCTCCTCCTCCGCATCCCCTTCTTCCTCTGACATCCCTGACTCACCCTCTCTGTCTCACCCTGATTCCCCCCTGAACCCTTCCACCTCCGGGAGTCTGCGCCTGGAGGTCGCTGCCCCTCACTACCACGATGATCAGCTGCAGGTGAAGGTGTTCTGGAAGTTGCCTTTTCATGGTGAGTAATTGAAAACACAAAACTACTCAACAGTAAGCCCCAAAAATACATGTGTGTGTATGGGGTTCTAGTCCAAACTGTGGCCCCTTTTTTCATATGTCGCCCCCTACCCTCTGTGTTCGCCAGCTGCTCTATCCACTGCTCCATCCTCCCTGAACAAAAGCCTAAAAGATCAAAATTACAGCGTAAAAAAAGAAGCACCAGAAAACCTTTTTGGTCTGACTTGGCCACTTTTTGTTTACATACCAAAGAATTTCAAAATGCAGGAAAATGTTTTAATCCAACCTAATCCAGCCAAAAAATATCTTCCAAAGAGTCCACTGAGTTTCAAAAGAGAGAACTGGACGTTCACACTGCTCTCTCATTTCCATGTTTTTAGAATTGTTTTTTCAGCATTTTGACCAGAAAGAAAATCTTGGTAGAGTGGTGCGTTTATTTTTGCTTTGACTTGAGTTTGGAAGAAAGTGAGCGCAGTTTACTGTCTTTTCTAATTAAAGATAATTAAATCATTGGTTCACCAGCTGCAGTTATGCAAGAAAAAAAGTGACTGTACAAAACATCCCTCTGGTCATCATTTTTTCTGATAGCGTTCGTTCAGTCTTTGACTCTTCTGTTTTGTTTGTTGTTTTATTGTACAGGCAGACAGAGACACCCCGGTCCGTACATTTTGCAGTGGCATCCTCATACCTGCAGCACCAACACTACAAGCACAGAGAGAACAACAACTGTGCAGGTACAAATACCCAGACTGGGTCCCTTTGTGTCTTTTAAAAGCGGTTTCAATGTTTTTATACCAGCTTTAATGTTTTTTTTGTGTTTTAAAGATCAGATTCTCTGTGTTGAACTTTATCTGACTAACATCACTTTATCTGTAAAGTGACCTTAAGTGCTGAGAAAACCATAAATAAAAATTTATTATCATTATTAACCACAACTCTGCCAAATCATTTACTGAAACTTTAACATCTCTGCACCTGTGTGTCTGTTGCGTACACAGACATATAAGATATTTTGACCGACATGGGAAAGTGAGGTGCAGACTCAGCTAAGCGATCGCTGCTAACCATTAAATGTGAGTTTAAATAAGCAGAACTAAATCTGCTTTAAATACAAAAACACTAGAAAAACAAAAGAATGGAGTGAACTGTTTCTGTGCACTTGATATTTTCTCAGAGCACTTTACATAGCAGGAATCTGACTCATCAACATTACATCTTCACTCACTTTTATCCCTGTGCTTACCTCTCAGCTGGAATGATCACACACTCGGCGGGTTGTTAATGTGAAAGTTCTGGGTGTAATTTGTGAGGTTCACAGACATTTCTGAGTTTAGTCTCTTGTTTGCCGTTCTTCTCTGTCTAAATCCTCAAGCTGTGCTGTTGGTTTTAAGACAGAGCTAACCACCTGCTTAATGAGACAGGCTCTGAAACAAAAACAAAATAGGAATAAGCCTTTTTAACACTCCACCTCCTCTCTCTCTCACCAGGGCACCCATCACATCATCACAGGCCTGCTTTTTGCCTGCAAGTACCGCATCGCCGTAGCAATGAAGTCAGACCCTGGGTCAGAGGCGGTTGCCTGGGTAACGACCCCTACTTGCTCCTCCATCAGGGCCAGAGGAGGCAGAGCTTTGCCTTGCAATTCTGACAGTAAAAGTAAGTGACACAAACTACGCCTTCATGATATGGAGAAAATGTGCAGTGTGTGATCGCATTGTTCAACATGGCAACAATTACATAAAGAAAGAAATCCAAAATAAGGTTTTCTTACATCACTAAATTGGCACCAGACACACACACCTCCATAAATCCTGAATCCCCATGATGTCTTCTCTTGAAAAATGATTTCCCTTTGTTTCCATCTTCGTTTGGGAACATTCAGACCCAAACACACAGGATAAACAATGAGTGATCACTTGCTTGTTCATGGAAATGTTATTAATTACCACTCAGTTCCACTCATCCTGCCAAATGTCTTTTCCCAAATAATTTCCATCAGTTATGAAAAAGTTAATCATAATAAGTTGTCATAAAAATCTACAGGGGGATAACATGAAAAAGTGTTTGGTCAGAAGTGAGTGAAATGTTTGGCCTTCTTGGTGTCAGGGCGCCCCCCCTCAGGCAGAAAAGTGGTACTGCGTCCAGAACGACTCACTGCAGACTTCCAACAAGTCAATGGCACCCTGCTCATGACTCTTCGCTGGAGGATGTCCCAGAACCCACTGGACCAGGCAGCTGTGGAGGGTTTCCAATTTACCTGGACGTTGCAATCAGAGGTTACCACGGCAACAGAAAAACAGGAAGACGTGCTTATCTCCCAGACGCAGACAATTGCACCGGTGAGAAACAATGAGTGGTTTACAGTTACAGCACTGAACTGTTCCAGCGAAATACTTGAGAAATATGAGGAGGATATAGAGGGTGTGTGTGTGTGTGTGTGTGTGTGTGTGTGTGTGTGTGTGTTTGCATTTTCAATAGGGATGATGAGTCAGTAAGTCTTTTTAGGACAAGTTCCCTTTTTCTTTTTTCAACTCATACAAAACTCTTACAAACATATACGAAGGATCAAGCTGAAAAAACGTTGAAATGTTTTGCTGAGACAATAGACCTTGTAATAGTTTATATTAGTTAAGAGGAAAATGCTGAAGTGGGAAGGAAGCGAGGTCCAGAGATACTTTGTTTTTCAGGAATTACATCGAATTACACTTGGACTGAAAGTTGCAATAGGCCCACAGGTTACACAAGAGTTGTATCTTCAAATTATGGATGATTGCTCTCTTCAGCTCAGCCTGTCTAAGCCTGAAGTGTTTACAAACTACAGCTCATAGTCCACTCTATTTAGGGGACTATAACATAAAATTATAGGTTGCTGTATCAGCATCTGCATGTTACAGGGTATATTAAGTCTAGTAAAAAACAAAGGTATAAATATATAACCACTGATTCGATTTGATTCTAGTTATTTTGAATTTGAAAGAGAAAGTAATTAAAAACAAAATAACGAAAATAAAAAAATATATATACAGCATATACATTCAAAAAGGAGTGGGAAGAAGTAATACCTCTTCTCCTTAAATAACTTGTAACAATCTTTGGCCTTACTGGCCTGTCTAGACACTCATGCTGTAGTCACCACTAGATTAATTATACACTTATGGAGACTCTCTATCCATACACATATATACATACAAATACATAAATTTATGCACAACACAGTAAACCCCTTAACACAAAGTGCTACCAACAACTCCCTCATCCCTGTTGCTCTTGAAAATAGTGTCTTTATACTTCATTTTAAACTGCTGCAAGTTTGGACAATGCCTTAACTCTGTTGTGAACTTGTTCCAAATTCTCTCCCCGCTGACTGAAACACAAAAACTTTTCCTGTTTGTACGAAATATTTTTAAATTATAGTTACTCTCTCCCCTTAAATTGTAGATCCCCTCATGAATACTGAATAATTCCTGGATATCTCTTGGTAATAGATTATTTTTGGCTTTGAACATTATTTGAGCTGTTTGATAGTCCACAATGTCTGTAAATTTTAGCAGTTTGGATTGTAGGAGTAATAAATTTGTTTGTTCTTGAGAGACGGCGTTGTGAATTTTCCGTCTTGCTCTTTTTTGGACGATGGTTAGTGGCTGTAGTGATGTTTTATAATTGTTGCCCCAAACCTCTGCACAGTAATTAAAGTATGGTGAGACAAGAGAACAGTACAGAGTGCACATTGAATTCTTTCGTTTTCAATAAATGGTTTGTGTTCCTCATTCATGCTGTCAAAATGCGTATCTGATAGTGTATCTGTGGACTCGCTCTGCTTCCCCCTCCACAGTCTCAGCGGATGGTGACAGTTCCTGCTCTTCAGCCTGACAGTGTTTACCAGCTGCAGCTTCAGGTTTTAACTGCAGGGGGCAACAGGGGCGCTTCGGTCTCCAAGACTATCCACACTCCAGCAATCAATGCTACACTTTAACAGGTAATACTGGCGTCTTTGTGATGCACTGCATTTTTGTGTCGCTTAATGAAACTAACACACAGTCTTATATTGCTCATTTCTTCTAGGCCTCGTCCTCACAGTCGTCCCCATCCACTGCACCACGTCCATCTGATTCAGCCACTTCTGCTCAGTGTCATCACAGTACAAGTGCAAAAAATAAGACTAAATAAAGACATTTTCTTTCACTGACTTCAGGCACTATCTCATATGTAAAATAGTTCCCACTCTAAAGTGTTCCCTGTAACTTCATCACTTTTTAAACAAGAAGTTATGATCATGCTGTAACAGGAAACAGCAGTGATCATTTATATTTTCAGTCATTTATCTGCCATCTGATCCAAAGCTAACAACATGAGCACAACTTGTGTTTTTTCTAAGAACCTTTAAAAGGAGAGGACTGCATTCCCACATGGAGCCAGTTTCACAAAATTATCTCTGAAAGTCTTGGCAGTACAAGGAGCACCTTGGAGCTGTGTTTATAACTATTTTTTAAAAGTCAATCTCCAGAATTTTTTA
Source organism: Xyrichtys novacula (assembly GCA_962446985.1). NCBI lineage: Eukaryota > Metazoa > Chordata > Actinopteri > Labriformes > Labridae > Xyrichtys > Xyrichtys novacula. Next base: position 29,708,430 of record OY660870.1, read on the forward strand.
AATAACTTTTGGATCAAGAATTTGTGCAACAACAGAGCATTACTGCAAAACACGCATGTACCTCTTTGAACAGCTGTACTCTGTTCATATTTGGTGTAAAGATGAGACAAATCAGGTCCTTGTCTAATCACTTGGATCCTAAGAGGTAAGCAATAAATGTAAAGAGGCTTTAACACACCTGTTTTTGCATTGTGGAGGTTTAGTATACTGTAGCACTGACCTTATATACAAATAGAAATGAAAAGCTTTGTTCACTTTTGTGTTGTCCTTGAACCTGATGGGTCTGAGTCGGTGTACTGGAGCCTTGAAGAAAGTTCTGATGTGTTTTGACATGTTGTTCATATGTGATAAAAAAACGAAGACAATGTTTATAAATTACCCTGTTTATACATCTTGTGTCACATTAATTTACATGAGGTACTCCCACTATACTTAAATGTTTGTGACATTTTTCTACAGTTTACAGAGTCTAGCTTTAGCTATGGTAGATGTCATTGTATTATAAAAGTCACAGCATTAGCCTGATTTTAAAAGGTTTGAACCCCTTGTGTGAAGTGACCAGAAATAACCATTGTACTATCCAATATGTAACTTTTTAATATTATAATGTTGATAATTTTGTACGTAATTCTTTTCTCTTTTTGACTGATAGTTTTATTTATTGCTTTTCTTAGTTTTTTTTGTTTGTTTGTTTTATAAATAAAGATCACCATGATACAGTGTGTGTTGTGTTCAGTAATTTGGTAGAGGAAAAAATTAATAGCCATAGAGTTTTATTTAGGCCTGTATTTCATCAAAAATTGACATAATAAGAATGAATAAAATTAAATACACAATAATTATAAAAATGAGGTGTTCAAAAATGACAGCTTATTCCATTAAAATCAGACCTGAAGCATGATGAGTTGGTGTCAAAATAAGGCTGGAAGGCTTCTTTTTTTCTTCTTTTAATTTTATCAAAAGATTATTCAAGAAAACAATTGAGTTATAACCACGACAAAGAATAAAAATCTTGTTAAACCCACAAAGACATAAATTAATTCACGAGCGGACAAAAGTCTCAACTCATTTATGGTATAATTTAAGAGGAAAGACTTCTGGTTTGAGCAGGGTTCGGGTCTCTTTTAGTAATTGGATATACCATTCGGAAACGGATATCATAAACTCAAAAATGACTTGATTTAATTTTTGTTTTAAAATAGAAAAACCAAACTTGAAATACAGCTTTTTGTTGTCTGGAACAAGTAAGGAAAAGTCACATCATGGTTTGATTTTCAATTTTCATTTCTTAAAAGAAAATAGAATATCGCAGCCTCTACCAGGTGTATGAAAATAGCCCCTTTTTTGTTCGATTTGTACATTTAAAGAGAAGTATTTTTTTTATTTTGGTTCAACAATGGACTGTAGTAGACAGAGGAGAACCTATTGTTGCTGTAACGTGGAAATATCTATCTATCTATCTATCTATCTATCTATCTATCTATCTATCTATCTATCTATCTATCTATCTAATCAAATAAACTGTCGTTGATCTATTTTTAATATGTGTTTTCAAACGTTATATCCAATTACCAAAAGAGACACTGACCGTGCAAACTGTAAAACTTATATTTGTTTATAGTTTACAGTGACTTCGGTGAATTTGAAGGTTACTTCGGGGGAGAATCCGGACGCAGCCGAAGATGACCCGAGACTGACGCGGTGACGCCATCAATGAGCGCCATCAGCCCGGATTGTTGTTTCTTCAAATCGTGGTTAGACGAAACTCAGTTTGTTATTTCATTGACAAGGTACAGTAAACGATGTTTCCTTTCGTCTTTCGTCGGGATTTTTTAAGTTATTCTCCGTGTGACTATAAATGACAAAGTGCAGCCCGTTTTTCGTCCTTAAACGGCTCGAACTTCCTCCTGAAAATGGAGGAAATGTGTGCTGTCGTTGCTTTGTGTTTTCGACTGTTTGCAGCGAGCTAACCGAGCTAGCTTCAGTGAAATAACTTATTCATGCAAAACCTTTAAAATTTAACCATCTTACACGGTTTATTACATCTCACTGTGAACAAATCTTACATTAGTTCTTCCGTCGGTTGTGTGTATCGTCCTTTTGTTTGGCGACGAGCGTCAGGTTATCTTATCTAACGTGTTCTGCATGAAACTTCTGCAACTTATTCAATATAAGGGAATCGAGAAGACGCAGATGAAGGTGCTATTAGTGTGCAATGCATCCAAAAACATTACTCTGCATGCATTTGTTATTTGCAGTTTAATTTGTGTTAAAAGTTGCAGCTACGGTGCTAATGTCAGCTAACTTGGATTTGTCTCCTTCAAGATAATGCACCTCTACAAAGCACTGAGTTCTGTTTACATGTAAATAAGTGATTAAATACCAACTAAAACTAATGCAGAAGGGATTTCTATCATGCAATCAACAAGTTAATTATTTCTTTGGTCTCATCATGTCATTAAACTGAGATCGACCTTAAGATTACAGATCCAGAGCAGATGATCATTTCTGTTGTGTGTCCTCTCCTTGGTCAATGTGTGTATCCTTTTAGCAGAATGAGGGTAAATCTAAGATGACATAGACAATGTCTGAGTGATTTTACTGGATCATACGCCCAAGAGAAGATCTGCAACTGAATGAAAGGACTAACCATAGAAAGACTGATCAGGAGATACTTTACCATGATCTAGATATGAAGGTCTTTACTCAACTGTTGGTCTAACCGAGTCTGATATTTGGTTATAAAATGGTCCAACTACAAACCAAATGTTTTAGCTTTTATTTAAATAACAATTGCTTTTTTAGATTCAATACCATCAAGATGTTTCGAAACAGGAAAGGGGCAGCAAAACATGAAAACAGTTTTGAAATGTTAACCCTCCTCCTGTGTTAGGGTCTGCACGACCCGTTTTTGTTTTTAAATGCTTAAAAGAACCACTTAAATTAGCTTTTTTTTTTTACTTTGTCAGGAACCTCGATTTCAACAAAATAAAAATAAAAAAATTCAATTGACTAAATTATAAAATGCTTTTATTAAAATTATGGCACATGTCGTGTTATGAATAGAGCAAAACTAAAATCATATGTACACTGTCAGGCACCACACTGACAGTCAGATCCTCTTCCAATCATGTGAGATTTAGGAAATTCTTATTTTGCCTGTTTTTTTCCTGAAAAAAAAAACAACATCAGACATGTCTGGACATATGAAATCAGTTCAGTATAGATGTCTGTATGAGGGGTATACTGACAGAGAAAGGCTCAGAAACCCACAACAAAAAATATTATTAGCAATATTTTCTGGATAATGAAACCTAACATGGTAACCTAGAGATGAGAACCAACTGAGATGATAGAGACTTGTCTTTAGTGTAATTTACAGCTGATTAAAGACACGGGTCAAAACCAACTCGTTAACGTAGCGGGCGCATAGTAAAAGCTAACACAGGAGGAAGGTTAAATTAAAGAAACTCCTCATGCAACAATACTGTGTACCTGTGATTTTCTGGTCCTCAGGCTGCACTGTATTGAAACAAGTGTATCTCTGTAATGGAACAGCTGCACAGGCTCAAAATGATAAAAACACTGAACAAAATAATACATATGTACACCAAACAACTGTACATGTCAAAGATAAATTTACACGACATATGTATGTCAAAAATAAACAGTTTGAGAAGGAACAGAAAGAAGCAAAAAGCTAATTGAGTCCTGCCCCTTCCTTGCAAATTAATGATGAAAAAAAATCCAATCGTATAAATCACAACGATCTGTATAAATACCTACATATTATACACAAAGATATCTGCTCAACACTACATAGGTTACTTATTATAATGATTTGCATATTATAATAATAATCAGTGTTATAATATTCAGAATTAATATTACTTCTATGCAATCAAGTATATTTAGTATAAACCATATTTTTGTTAGTTTACTAATATGAATCTTTTAATACTTCTCTATAGTTTATGATATTGGACATATTTAAAGTGACATCCAGGCTGTTCCAGAGTTTAACATCACAAACAGAAATGCACAGACTTTTCAGAGTTGTGTAGACAATCAGACAAATAGATTTATGTTCACCCCTTAGATTACAGCCCCCCTCTCTGGTTTTGTAGGTTACCAGGTAACTTACTTTGTGTTCCTTTGTACAGCACTTGGGCCGTTTTAAAATTGACTATGTCATTAAATTTTGACAATTTTGATTGTCTGTAAACGCAATGCTGGAACCTTAAATTGGGGTTAAAATGAGGCGACCAGTTAATCAGGCTGACTTGACATTGACCAAACTTGGCTCTCATAGAAATCATGGATGCCAAGTTCTCTGTTCTGAAGAGTGGAGGGACCACTTACTTTGTTATCAGCGCACACTTACAAAGGCTGACTCATGATGGTATGAGGATGCAGAAGTGCTCATGGTTTGGCTTAAACATCTTTTGAGGCTCCGTTTATGCCTAACAATATAAACAGGTTTTGGAGAAGCTTATACTTCCATCCTGACAACAGCTTTATCAGGGCGGACCTTGTATATTTCAGCAAGACAATGACGAACCACATTCTGGGAATATTAGAACAGCATGTCTCTGTTATTGGAGAGTCTGGGTGCTCAACGGGCCTGCCTGAAGTCCTGATTGTGACCCACTGAAACTATTTGGCACATCATGAAACAAAAAACCAAACTAAGGAGACTCTGAACTGTTGAGTCACTGAAATCCTCTGTCAGGCAAAATGGCGAAATATTTCCCTGAAAAACTCAAGACAGTGGCCTCCTTGATTTAGATGTTAAATGTTTAGAGTGCTAGAAAGAGAAGAGGTGATGCAGTATAAAGTAAACATGAACCATGTCCCCACAAAACTTAATTTTCAGTTTCAACATTTGACATTTTGTCTTTGCACTTTTTAAAATCTAAAGCTCCTGTGAAGCTTTCTCAAATGATCATAAAATAGCCTGAAACGAGCCGTTTTACCTTGTAGTATGTAATGCATGAAATTGGTGTGAAGTGGTGGGTGTCAGCAGAGGCCGTACAGTTTCCACATTTAATATTCACAAAAAATGATACATGTGACTGACTGTGAAGGAGCTGAAGTACAAAATATGAGGAAAAACTATTCTATCAACAGCTCCAGAGAAACCTGGTTCATGCAGTTTTTAATTGATTATCAGAAGAAGATGGCGTCCTTGAAATGGACTTTGTCCGCTCTGCTACTTGCAGTTTGATAAAGTTTAGGGTTTATTTCCATAAAAAAAAAAATTAACATTAAAGCGTCAAAAACCTGAGTGTTTGTTTAAATATGTTGATTATGTTTTGAAATGCTTTTCCTTATTTGAAGTGAAATATTCTTCGAAGGAGTGTCCTGCCAAAGAAAGGCAGAAGCCCTTTTTACAAAGTGAAGGCACAGACTCAAACTTTACAGTCAGAGGAGTTTCCTCTTCATTGTCTCCTCTTTTTTTCACTCTTTTTCTTTTGTTTTTCCTTCATGCTTCTAAAAATAGTTTTGTTTATATCCTGCACAGAGCCCGACCTTCACCTCAAAACCTGCCATGTTTCGGTCTGCTGATGTCGTAATTGCTGCTACGGTGGGGAAAGCATGAGAAGGACTTCAGCGAAAGTGTGTCTTTGAAGAACACGAGGAAATTGACAAGAGAAATAAAAGCTGGAAAAAGAAAGCTGAGCTCAGAGGACCACAGACAGGCGTGAGGAGTGAAGGCGTTGGGGATGGGGTTGAAGAGCCAAAGGAGGGCGTCATGGTTCACAGCGGCTCTGCATCCCCAATGAAAACAACACCATCGGCATCGCCTCATTTGACCGTCTCGGCCACAGCACCTACTTTAGCTCCTCTCGTGCCCCCCTCTACAGATCAGGACCTCGCCCCCACCCCTGCCAAACTCCTCGCAACTGATCTTACTTCCAGCTCTGATCCAACCCAGCCCTCCACTCCAACTCCTGCTGATGCTGAGCCTCCCGTTGTGACCCCTGCGAAAGCGCCCACTTCTAACTCCAGCCAGGCTTCAGCCAGGACCTCAACACCGTCTCAGACCCCTGTTCAAGCGCAAGTCAACGGCCGCACGTCAGGCAGGAAGAGGACTCCTAAAGCCTGTGACTGCTGTGGCCCCAACGGCAAAAGACATGATGTCAGTATATCAGACAGAGGCAGAGGGAGGGGGAGAGCGAGGGGAAGAGGAGCAGGAGTCGAGGGGTTGGATACCCCGAAACGAAAAGTGGTTGGCCTGCTGACAAAAAGCTGGAGTTTGGATTTGACCAAGGAGGAAGTGGAGGAAGCAGAGGATGACGTTGACAACTATGAGGTGGTACAAAAAACTCCAGTAGAGGCTGATGGTCGGGTAAAAACACCTGCTACCCTCCCTGACACAGTTTCCCAGCAGGATGGACCAACAAAGATCAATTCTGCTCAAGTCAAAGAGGACGTGCAGAAAAAGGAGGAGTTCTCAGAAGAGGGGTCACGGGGTGACGGCACAGGAGGGAAAGAAGGGGGTGATAGCAGAGATGTGGAGGTGAGACACTCAGGATTGGCAACAGCAGTTCGAGGTAGAGGAAGGGGAAGAAGGGGAGGCATGTCTGCATCAAAAGTGGAAGCAGGTTTAAGTGGCGTTTCAACCACCCCTTATAGGTCGTTCGCCATACCTCGATCCATGCTGATGCCTTGGAAGGTGAAAGATGTCTGTGTGAAGGAGCCCGACCATAAAACCGTGAAATCTTCACTCGGAAATGGAGACACTGTTAACCTTTCTGACTCTGAGCCTGAAGAGGAAGCGAAGGACGGCGTCATCACTGTGAGAGAAATGGAAAATGGAGTTCTGTCGGTCTCACAGAGGCCAGAGTCTCCTCTGGACCTGGACTCCGAGATGCAGGAGGACCAGACCGCTAACAAAACAGACTCAGAATCTGTAGCATTAACTCTATCCAACGGAGATGTCACTACGCCGACGAATGAGGACCACGATCCCACGTTAATGGACGTGGTAACTTCTTCACATCCAGTCAAAGCTGTTCGTCTGTGCCAGGATCCTATCACACTAGACAACACTCAGCATCGCTGGGCTTTAAGAGACCACTGGCGGTACTGTCAGCCCGGAACCTGGGAGAGGGAGGCGATAGAAGAAGAGTCCAGACCAGAGGGGGAAGGAAAGACACAGGATGAAGAAAACCGAGAGCAGCTTACTCATCTGGTCCACGGTAAGTCTTCTCTAGAGACTCGCTCAGTTTTTCAATGAAATATAGTAAATGATTCATCAACTTCAGAGCCGAGGGTATCTTTGCATGTCATGTGACATCCATAACACGTGTTAAATGTTTATCTCTGAACGCACAGCAGAGGCATTCAGTTTGGAGAGTTCAGTGGCCTCAGAGTCAGTGTTGGGACCGTGGGAATAAAAAACACTAACAGAACTGGACACATCTCCCCAAAACAACCTGTTTTTATTGTTGAGCTCAAGGTGTCACGATGAGGGGATTTCTTCTTTCATGTTTCAGAGTTTCTAGAAAGCTTCTACATCAAGTACGGCGGTTTCATTCCTCTCACTGAGACTGATGTCCTGGAGCACCTGAAGGAGAGCGGCAACTCTGACCTCAGCAACAGGTGGGTGTCAAACACACACACACACAGATCTACACCGTAGACTGTATATACTATGGACAACTTGGTTCCGCCTACCGCCTGTGAACGGATTTGAAGCCAAAAAGCTCTCAGTATTTCCGGGATTTTTCTTCATTTCCTGAAACCAGTGCTGCCCAGTAGTGTTCTACGCATTCAGCGGGAGAGTCGCCGAGAGTTGCTGTGATGACACTCGGCTCAAACAGCGTATCCCCCGGGTGAGCTACACAATTGTGCTACGCCCATAGGCTGTATCAGGTGTCAATCATAGGAAACTTGAACCCCCTAATAACTTTTAAAAACGGAGCTGTACAGAAAAAAAGAGGACAAACCTGTCTTACAGTAACTACATGTCAACACCGCAAGCAGCGGGGAAACAATTTATGTACTGTGTGATAAATTTCTTAAGTTTGTCCACAGCCCCATAAACTTTGCTGGCGGAGGCGGGATTTATGATCTATACTGCAGCCTGTCACCAGAGGGTGCTGTTCTTAGAGTGGCTTCACCCAGCAAGGAGGCAGACGCTGTCCATTCTGTATACAGTCTATGATCTACACTGTGTTTTAACAGTTAAATATTATACTGTTTTAAAAAATTAAGTACGTTAAAGCAGAAAGTGACCAGAATCTCAAAATCATACACCATAATATTTAGATTTTGCTGAAACTTGACGTATCTGTTGAGCTTACTTTGTCACAGTAAATAAGAAAACTCTTCTGTATTCCATTTTTGTTGAATAAGTAATAAGTATTCAGACATAATGACACAGATGTAAGAAAACATCGAAGGTCGGCCAGAAGACTGTACTCAGAGAAACTGGTTCAGGAACCCTTCAGCAGCTTCCCTCTCCTTTTTCCTGGAAAGTTATTTTTAATCTCTGACCTTGTAGCGTCTCCGTCCTTATCTGAGTCCATCATATTCTTTTTCATTTCTTTGAAGATATGAGAAACCCCTTCAGGGCTTTGCATAAGGTTTCTTCTCTTGATGTGTTTTCTCTTTTAGGGAACTGGACATCAAAGGGGAGATGAGTCGATACCGGGCAGCGTTGGCCTCCGCTCCCGTCGCGGGCTTCATGGTGACGTATAACAAACACACCCTGAGCCTGGAGGACCTGGGCACGCTGGAGGAACAGAACTGGCTAAATGACCAGGTGAGGAGGGATGGAGGAGGTCACCGCTACAGAAATGCACCGTCATTTTTGACCTTAATCTTTCTTCCGAGTTATAAAACCTCTCAACAGAAACTGCCAACTCACTGACCCCAATTATTATCTAACAGGGGTTTTGTGTTTGTTTTAATTTCCTGAATGAGAGTATGTCTGTGTGTCTGCATAGATAGACAAGTATATATGCTTGTTGTAGTGTTGTATGTTCTTGTATATGTTTAAAAGAAGACCAGAAAGGTCATCTGAGCAAGGCCCTAAGAAGTTGACTGAAGAAATCAAAAAGCATCTTTGTGTGAGAAAGTCTGTAACTCTCCTTCTTTGCTGTTCAGATAATCAACATGTACGGAGAACTCATCATGGAGGCGACACAGCACAAGGTAAGAGAGTCTTTCTTGGACTTACTTGGAAATATTGTCATTTTGGTTTTATCACAATGTTCACAGAGTAATCTTTCTTCCTTTCTTTCTTTCTCAGGTTCATTTTTTCAACAGCTTTTTCCACAAGCAGCTGGTTGCCAAGGGTTATGAAGGAGTGAAGAGGTGGACTAAAAAAGTAAGAGGAAAGACACAGCTGTTCAAAATGATCTAAAAAAAATTTGCAGTTCTACTTTTACCTGAAAGTTATCGGAACTGAAAATAACCGAGAGTTTTTTCCCCTTAATGTTTTTCATCGTTTACTGATCATTTCCTGATAATCTGACCTTTAATGGGATCGTTTCAGGTTGACCTGTTCTCCAAGTGGCTGTTGCTAATTCCCATCCATTTAGAAATCCACTGGTCGCTCATCACGGTTACCATGGCAACCAAAACCATCAGCTACTACGACAGCCAAGGCATCGTCTTCAGGCATACCACGGATGTGAGTGTCTCCGTACACATGGACATTTCTGCATAGTTAAAGTTTGAGATGCTGAAACGTTTTTCAACTTTGTGAAACAATCGAGTACCAATGACATTTTATATCATGAGTAGGTTACAGCATACTTGAATATTAGATTTGTAGATTAATGCTTGAAGCTATATCTGTAACTATGCTCCTAAAGGTCCAGGTGGAAGTGAGAAGACTGACACAACAGAAGCACACAAACCATCGTCATATGAGAAATCCAACGCTATGACTCTCCAAGAGTTGTCCTTTAGGTCGTTATCTTTGTAATGTTTGTGTCTTTTATTAAAAATCACTCTGTCCTCCGACATGTAAACAATCAGTCGGTCAGCCATGTTGGATAAACCGGTGAATCAGTAACAACACGCAATCTGATTGGTCAGAAGTGGACACACAGTATGCGAAACTTTGAAAAATCGACAGTGATACGAAAAAATAAATGCCGCAATATCGCAGGAAGGGAAAAGTGTCGCTGATGTGAACACTTGTATTGACAGGATACGGTTTTGAAAAAAAATGTTGACGTCCGAAATAATCGCACAACAAAAACAGTCCTGGTGTGAAAGGACCTTAAGAGTTTTTATTTCCGCATTAAAATTGTTCTGATCTTAGACCTACAGTTATGATTTAAAATTAAGACTTCTTAAATTTTCAGATCCAGTGAGTGACTTTTGGTTTGAGTCATTTTTGGCGCACCCTGCTGGTGAAGCAGCACCTACTGTTTCTTGGCTTATTTACAAAAATCTCATTTATTTCTCAAAAAAGTCACAAAAAAGCAAATCAAACGTTTCACATACGAAGAATCTTTGATGTGGAAAATGAAAGAAAGGGGACAGTTTTGCAGGGTGGAGATAATCACCTCACCTGACACATACACCTTCCTCCCTCAGGTTGCATTATCAGACATTGAAAGAAACTACAAAGAAATGATCGAGCTTTATACTCATGGTCTATTTTTGCTTTTGAAGGCCGTCAAGAGGCCTCTGTATTATTTCCAGCCTGTTTTATAACCAGCTAAAAACCTCTCAGTGGAGCTTTAACGTCACTGGAGAGTGTCTATTTCTCTGCTTCTTGCCCTCCACTGTCCTTCCTTGAAACTATTCTTTTCCTGGCACCACTGTTAGCTTGGCCTAACTCTGTCCTGTGTGTGTGTTTTTGGCTCCCTGTCAGAACATCTTAAAGTACCTTCTGTCTGAAGCCAAAGAGAAGAAACAGACAGCGTTCCAGAAAGGCTGGAAGATCACCATCATCAAGGTAACTCTGAACCCTGAACCCTGACTGTGAGGACTATTTGAATGTGCTCTCACAGTGAATTTTGAGTCTGTTTTATACAATAATCATCACAAAGACTAAATATTAGATATGTCAAATACTAAAACACAAACTGTTCAGATGTCTCTTATCTCTGTGACTTACTTTGCCTGACTTGACTCTCTCTAGGGGATCCCTCAGCAGAAAAACGACAGTGACTGTGGAGTTTTCGTCCTTGAGGTGAGACTTTATTCTTTCCTTTCATTTCAGCTGCCTTCATCTCCTCTTCTTTATTTCCTCTCCTCACCTCAGGGCTCAGTTTGCCGCCCTCTCTTAGCTTTAACTTCTTCCTAACACGCACGATCTTACATCGATCTGTGTCAACATTGTCTTTGCTTTTCTTACACAAACTGGACACCACAAGGGGGTAGAAGAAAACATTGTAATTGCAAATGAGCTGTGGTCGAGTTGCGGATGATTTTTCCTCACTGCCTGTTTTTTTTCTGTCTGCCAGTACTGCCGCTGTCTCTCTGTAAAGCAGCCTCTGCAGTTCAGTCAGGAGGACATGCCTCGGATACGCAAGAGAATCTACAAGGAGCTGTGCAACTGCCACCTCAACAAGTAAACGACTGAACAGACGCCGCCTGACATTCGTAACAGTCTGCTAAAGTGCGTAAGAGGACCTGTTTCAATGTCAGCCTGTTACATAAGCTAACACGACCTCGCCGTTTGTCAGCCACAGAGCTCTGACTGCTCATTTTACCTGTTTGACTGACAGTAGAGGGGCGGGACTTCAGGACTTAAGGAGTTGAATCACAGCCTGTAGCAAAGTAGATTTTTACTCGCAAAGAACTACTGACGTGGCCCCCTACTGACCCGAAAAAGTGCCGGACCCCCAAACCCATCAGGATGTCTTTGCGGTCTACATTCACACAGCTGTGATGTGTTTGCGTCCACATTCAAACAGCCACCTGTAGTTAAGGTGTCGGTAGATCTCTGACTTTGACTTAAGGACACAGGCGTCGGACCAGCCTGGACCAATGGGGCGGAGCTTCCATCCCAGTTAGAGTGGCCTTACCTCTTGGATGGCCATTTTAACCCTTAATGACATTTTTATCTGTTTGTTTTATGCTGGACTCTTCAGCAGTATCAAGCTTACTGTTATTGCCTGTTTTCTAACGTGAATAAAGATAGTATGTGCAAATCAGTGGACCAGACGTTCACTTAAAACTTGAAGGTTTCTTTCTCTCTCTCTTGGACTTCAGATCTTGTAACAGTGAGAGGCCGATCTATTGAGGAGATATCAACTTGAATGTATTGATCACGTATTCTTCCTGGCTGCCTCAGAAGGTTGGAGTATCAGCACCAAACAGGCTCATGGCACACTCAGGCTGTGGCTTGAAACAGGGATTTAATTTAAAAGTTGGGTTTTGTTTCAAATGTGAGGTTTTCCACACCTTACTCTACATGATTTCCAGTTTTTTTTTCCGCCACATTTTTTCCTGATTTTTGTTGTTTTGCTGTGATCACACCCACCATGGTTTTGCACAAGTGTTTTCTCCAGCCGTCTGGTACAGTTTTTGAATATCAATTCATCAGTTTCAGTTGTGTCTCATGCTGGTTTGTAAATTTCACATGGAGCTGCTGATGTGAGGACCACCGATTTTTGATTTTAACCGAGCATTAACTCTTTGGTAATATTTCAGGGCCGTCGTCTTCACATGGATGCTTTATCAGGGTTGCAGAGCATCATTGTTACAGACTGGCCGCCTCTTTACAGTGAAACAAGTGGACCTCAGCTGTTTGATTTCATCCTCTGTCCAACAGGATTTCGTTATTATATTCACATCTATATATATATTTGCAGATTGTATTGTAATTTTACTGGTCTACTACTGTACACGCTTGCTTTGGCTGAAAACCACAAAGGTTTCTGGACTGTTTATATTGTTCTTATTAAAGGCTGATACTGCTGGGAAATTTTGAAGCTGTTATTAGTTTTGAATAAGTGTGCGCAGGTGAGATTCACAAGGTCAGGAAAATGCTTTTAGAGCAAGGACGTAAAAGGAGAACGTTTTCTTAACGCTGCAGGATTAATTAAAAACACTCGTCTAACCATGTCCAATTTAAACACGGTGCCTGTTTTCTCAGTTTCTGCTCTGAGATGTCTTCTATGAATAAAAATGAACAGATCCTTTCCTGAAAGTCAATGAATCAACTCGTATCTAAGGTCAGTATCGCAAAGAAAAATGTGCTGCCAAGTCCTGCTTCATGTTTCAGTTTTTCATAGCAGCGACCTTCAAGAGAAGTCTGTCCTTTCAGCACTGATTTCAAAGATAATCTCCATCCTATTTTATATCTTTCCTCAGCATCTAAGTCTTATCTAAATCATGTGATGAGTTTATTTTTTATCTTTGCTCCTGAAGTAAAAAAAAGTCAGTGAAGGTGGTCACACTCGTTCAACAGAGTGATGAAAATCTAATCTGATTCCCTAAATGACTGTTTCTGTTTTTTTTGCACTTGTCCAAAGTTAAAGGGATATTCCGGCCAAGTTAGGTGCTGTTCTGAGCATTATTTGTTGCTATAGAGTAGCATTTTGATCAAGGATTGTTTATGGCTCCTTAGACCACTGTGTATTGCTATCCTGCTGTCATTACTAAAGTTGGTATAACTAGAGAAGCAAGCGGTCGGCAACATTCATCTATCGAGGTGTTGTCTAACTTGGTGTTACGGTGTGTTTGACCCTAAATTAATTTTACGCTGGAATATCCCTTTAAATCTCGTTGCTGATGGTCTGGTTTGCTTTTGTAGCTCATACAGAGGCATTAATATCAATATCACTCTGTTTTATAACCAGATAAAACTCCTTACTGCAGCTTTAACCGAAGTTAACTCAAGACTTTTTACATAGATAGTAGATCTAGACGATGCTTTTGTGTACTACAGTTGACAGACCCCTAACAGGTTCACCATGAGCAAATGCTTGACAATATTTGTCACCAGTAGCAGCTAGAAATATCCTTGAGCAGGTAGAAACCTTTGAGCAGAACCAGACAAGCAGGGAGAGGCAGAAAAAGCAAAAACAATAAGTGACATAACAGACTAAAAAAAATCCAACAGTGGTTGTCATAATATCTGCAATAAGAGCATTTTTTTATGATAAAGTAAGAATAATTAAAATTTTAAATTGTAGCAGGTGAAGTCTCCAGGTCTATTATTGACATTTACACCTGTAATAATTTATTTTGGTGAAGATGGATAATAATGGATAATATTGTTTTTTATTGATTTTAACTACCTTAAACAAACACATGCATGTGCACAAATGCAGAACTAGACACACAAACATCTCTCAGGTACATATAGGTAATAATGGACATAAAATGATGATGATGATAAAAACAATGATTTTAAGATTGATATCTTAGAAATCGATGGTCTTCATCTGCACTTCCTCTAAATACCAGAAGGGGGAGCTCTTTATCAGCGGTTTGTATCTTACTGTGGTTGTCATAGTTGTTCTCCTCCATCCATCCAGACTACAGGGTCACAACCATGTCTGTGTTCTTGGACCTGGATTATGGTTCAGTGTTGCCTTTAAGGGCCCTTCAGCGGTGACACCCCCTGATATGTGTGCTTGACCCTGACCCGTGTCAGCTCGGTGAGGGATGATCCTGTAATCTTTACACCGGTCTCATTACCATATGGCTACAGACCTTAATGTCACAATTAGCATTACAGGGGCCTGTAAATGAGTTGACCTTTAAAAGAGCTGCTGCTTTATGCTAATAGTGTGCATTTTATAAATGTAGGTACTGATTTGAGCTTAAAGTTCAGGCTTTCTCAGCCTTGTACAGTTGAATTAAAGGACACAGATTTGCTCTGTTACAACTGAGCTAAGAACATCCATCCTTCTTGATTTTTATGGGCATTTATTTTATTTACAGGACTCTCGTTTTTAGATGGTAGCTCCAAAATAATGTAAAGGAAAAGAAAACGAAACTGAAAGAGTTTTATGGGCAAGGATAATATTTATTTTCATCACTAGGTCAAAATTTTAAATTACAACATTGAGAAAAAAGTTGGGGAAAAAAAAGTTTTTATCAAACTGAAAAACAGGGGGGGCTTGCCCACTTTTTTAACACATTCATACAGAGGATGTCATGATATGTTCTGTTTGAGTTAGTTTTTCCCTGGTTTTGTGTTTCCCTGGAGTGTATTTTCTTTGTGATTTTCTCTAGTGTTTCTATTCCCTATTGTTCCTGGTCCCCTGTGGTCCTGTCTTGTGAGTTTTCAGTTTGTCTGACCCCGCTTCCCTCATGTTCTCAGTCTCTTATTGCAAATATCAGTTTCAGAGTTTAGTGTTTTATTTTGTAGTAGCTTATTCCCTGTGTTTCTAGTCTTGTTTTACCTCCTCAGTTTTCCCTCGTTAGTTAGTAATTGTCTGCACCTGTGTCTCAGTGTCTCACCTGCCTCTCGTTGCTCGTTTTCCTGTGTGTATATATCGTTTCTGTCTTCCCCTGTTTCCTTGCTGGTTCATTGTATGCCGATGCCTCTGTGTGTCTCCAGTATCTTCTTGAGGTTTTTTCCCCCAGTGCCCTCTGTTGGTTTTTGCCCTTTTGGATTTTTAGTTGGACAATACTGAAGTAAGTATTTGTTGTTTTTTATTTCGTTATTTTTTAAATAAATCATTTTTGGTTCTGCACTTGGGTCCTTCCCCTTTTTGTTTTGTCCGGTTTCATGACAGAGGAGAGGCTATTTTATCTGAAATCCTCTGATCAAGTCTTGTTGTTTGTTCCTCAGACCAAACCCAACTGAGGTTCTCGCTGCTATACTTCAAAACTGTCTCCTTCTGGAACTGAGAACCGTGAGTACAGTATTTAACTGTCTGTATGTAAATTTGTTGCAGTCATGGCAGATGACTGTCTTACATGAATCTGGTTCTGCTCAAAGTTTCTGCCTGTATTTCATCTGAACTCCTCTGATCAAGGCTTGTTGTTTGTTCCTCAGACCAAACCCAACTGAGGTTCTCGCCGCTATACTTCAAAAATGTCTCCCTCTGGAACTGAGAACCGTGAGTGCATTATTTTCTGTCTGTATGTAAATTTGTTGCAGTCGTGGCAGATGGCTATCTTACATGAAACTTGTTCTGCTCAAAGTTTCTGCCTGTTTAAAGAAGTTTTTCCTCGCCACTGTACCTCACAAAGCACTACACTCATGTGGATAAAGATGGGATAGGATTGATTTTTATCCCATCTTAAACTTTTTCTACTCATCCCTGGGTCTAATACCTCTAAATAGCTTTAAATTGCACAAAATATGACAAAATACTGTATAGACACTGAGATAATGTGCCAATAGTTGGTAGTATTTCCCTCTTTACCAAACTAAGCTGTAAAGAAAGCCTCTTACAGTGAGGGTGTTGACCTCTTGCTGAGTTAAGGGGGTTTCTGTCTACTTCTCCCATCAAATCTAATTCAGCCGAACACACAGGCAGGTTAAGTGCCGCTAAGTGCAGCTGTATCTCTCTAATGTGGGGAACTCTAACAGGATAGGCTGATAAGAGGCAGGAGAAACCTGCTCTCCCTGTGTGAGAGCGAGTCGGCTAAATGTTGGCAGGAGAAGTCTGATCTCATCTCCCTGTTGGACTTCTCTCTGTCTTTTGTTTCAGTCCAGTTGCCTCTTTCAAAGAAAAACTCTCCCACTGCTATCTGATGCCGATCTGTCTGCAGCCCCAAGTTCAACTTCAGCTTTATTGTCCCGAGGGAAATTTGGTTTCCAGCCAGAGCTAAAAATACACATAAAATAAAGTCCCATCAAACCAAAAATGCTTTAAACTTTGCATTAAACAAACAACAAACCAGAGCATGACTCAAATATTTAGTAGATCAAGACCAAAATAAGGGAAAAGATACCTGTAGAAGTACTCTGACACCAACGCCGCTCTGCCTGTGAGAAGGAAAAACTAAGACTTGATGATTAAGAAAAGCAAAGACTAAAAACTTGTATTTTTAATCCCTTAATTTTTGTTTTAAGTGAGCAATTTTCAACCATCAAATGTTCATCTTCTTTGTATTATTACTGGAAAGGGACTCTTCTAATAACCCAAAGTTTTCCTGAAGTTTTAAAAGAAGTTAGAAACAGTCAAAGTGCCTCAGTATGAAGCGCCAACTGCCAAAAGCTTGCTCACATTACTTTAAATCATTGAGTCTGTTGGCAGAGACTCTGACGTGTCATTAAGTGTTTTTTTAAGCACCAGGAATCTATAAAAATTCTACTTTCTACTTTATCTGCCGCATAAAGAAAAGGGCTTTGTTGCTCAACATACAGTAGACACACGACTCAATGAGGATGGAGGGAACGAGGAGAAGAAACTCACAGATATTTGAGTGTTTGTCCTGCCCAAGATAGCCAAGAGCAACCTTATATACAAACATAAAAATTTGTTCATGTTGACACCAAACTTCTATAGAATATATCATAACATGCAACATGTTCACACAGCAAACAATGAGGAGTGATGGCTTTAAAATTAGTCATGAACCTTAGTGCTTCATGATACTCAGGGTCCAGGACATGCAGACGCAGAGAAGAGGTGTGCATGGACGGCACATCACCATAATCCAGCACTGATGTAAGGGGAGCAAAGACTAGTCTCCTTTTGGGCTCGTAAGAGAGGCAGGATTTGACCCTGACAGAAAAAAAAACAGTTTTAGTTTTAGTTGTCTCACCAGTGTCTGAATATAAAAAAAGAGATTCATCGAGTAAAATACAAAGATACCTGTACTGATGAATAAACTCAACCTCTGTGCCCTGCAAAGTGAAGGTTTAAGGCCTTTTTTAGGACTTGGATTTTACTTTTGAAAACAAAACAACTTTTTGTTTTATCTGCATTCAAGATAAGATTTAAATCATCAACATTTTTTGATCATGGTTCAGAGCGAGCTGTAAGTTGGATTTATCTTGGTCTGGTTTAGGCGCAGAGAAGTACATCATTGTGTCATAAAAATGAAAGTTTTCCTATGTCTTCACCCGGGAAAACTTTTACAGATAATGAGGGAACACAAGATAGCCTGGTTGGATATCTGTGTACAATTAAACAACCTTTTAGTATCTGAAAACAAGAGACAAACAAAATTCTGAGAGTGTTCAGAATAATATCATGAGAATTCTTATCCTCACAGTCCTTATCATCTAAAAACCAGAACAGCACTGACCTGAAACCTCAGGGGAAAATATACACGACAGCATAAATCAATCTATATGTGTGTCTTGTTGTATTGCTTCTCCCACAGGCGACTTTAAACCAACAATTTAAGTCTGAAACAGACTGATGCCCTCCTGTACTGCTCCCCAGATAGGTCAGAGATATTTTAACTGAGCTGTACTGAAGTCCTACGGGCTCTTCAGAGACAGATGAGACACTTCAGCCTGTGGCCTTCATCAGAGTACTGAGCTGGAAACATTTCACAGGTCACTCTGAAATGAAAGAAAGTGGAATCCTTGAAAAAAGAAGCAGCAAATGTTGGTTTTTATCAGCAACAAAAATGCCTTAAATTTTGATTTTTATCTTTCGTAAGGAACTACAAAATCTCCAGAATAAAAATGAAACTTTGGTCAAAAACATAATACCTCCGCCCGTTTTCAAGGCCATCAGTACAGAAGCTGTTAAACTCCACACTTGTGTTGCCAAGGCTGTGGTTGAAAATGATCAGAGTCAGTTGGTGATGAGTAAAGTCACTTGTTGTATCTTTGGTCCAGCAGATATTTATTGTGACAAACAGCTCAGACGGAGTTTCTAAGAATGCACCGCTTGGTTTCTCAACAAAAAGGTGCCAAAAAAGTAGAACAGCATGGATCGATAACTTTGATACCTTTGCTAAATTACACCTTATTCACACTGAACGTTCACAGATCAGAGATACAACAGGGAAAAAAGAGAAATAACTCATCCTGCTCTCAAGTAATCAAGCCTTACAATACTGAGGGTAAGACTGTTGGTGTTAAAGCAACCTTGATACGAGTGACTTTCATCTAAATGATGATGTGGTTGTCGTAGTAACAGCCTGAAAATCCCCATGTCTTTTGGTCACTTAGCCAATCATAACAAATGAATGTTTCTCTCCAGCTTTGAGATTTCCTTAATTAGTCAAAATATTGAAGTATATATGACAAATAACCTGAAATAAAATAATAACACCTGATAACAATGGATGAGTTTCTCACCCAGGATATGGTCGACTGGACCACAAATGCCGCTTTAGAGGTAAGAGGTCTTTATTTCTTGGAACGGAAATGAGATGTCTTCAAAAGTTTGCAGCTAACGAACAAAAGCCAAAGCTTTGTGAAGTTATTCAGCCTGATTCAGAGCTTTCAATGAAACTGCAGCAGACCTTGAAGGATCACAAAAAAAGTGGGAGCTCTTACTCTTAGATAAAACCTTTTCAGTTTTAGAGTAAAACCATCCAGCGAGATAAGTAGTTTTTTTTTTTTTATCCCTGTTATCACCTTTTGTTGAGAATTTCATTCACTTTGAGATCCTGACGCATGAATTTAGACTGAAACCTGTTACCTAAAAGTCGGTTTCACCACGTCTCACTGTCATTCATGCGTAAACACGGTTTTCTCGTTGGGTCGAGATATAGCAGATTCACAGGTGGTGGCCAGTTGGTGTTGTTAGACGATAAATCTTAAATTTTAGTGGATGAGTCTTCAAAGAAGATCTATTTAGACTTAGCGCTTTCACTTTTTAAAAACCCATTTAAGACCCATTAGTCCTCTGAGCTCAAACAGAGGGTCGCCCACTTCTCTTATTTATCACTCAGACTCAAGATCGATTTCTTGATTTCATTAGTTTCAATGAAACTTCATTAAAGTAGGGCAGGAGGGATTGGCAGAAGGAGAAGGATTAATTTTGGAGATTGAGTGGGAGGTCAGAAAAGGGAGGATAAGCTCAGAGTGGGGCAAAGAAGAAGAGTTCGGATCTTAAAAGGTTATTAAGATGGATAGGGTTAGTACTGAAGGAGCCAGATTAAGGGATGAGAGGAGGAGTTGGATGGTTTGGATGAAGTGCAGAGGTGGGTGCTGCCAGAAGTTTGAGGTAATCAGATATAAGAAAGAAAGAAAGCTTAATGTGGCATAAAGGATTTAATAAAGACAAGTCTGACTGATGTATTTGGATAAATACTTTTATTTCATCAATGTTTAATCCAAAAATCAAAACAGTGGGATAACAGTTGTCTGATCATAAAAATCTCCATGCAAACAAAACCTTTAAGTCTGTTGAATTAAATGTTCATTTTGTACAGAGGATCATTTGTGACCAACATTCGAGGGGCCGAGACTTTGAGTCAAGTCAGTTTTTAAACAGTTTTAATCACTGTGGCATTTACCAAGTTCAAACTAGTTTTACGGTGTTAGATTAAATAGTAGCCACCTGCCCACACAGTCGATTCTCATTGCTTTCCGTGACTATGGCACCAGCTTAATACAGACAATTACCGAGGGTCAGCATTCGGGGAAAAGAAATGAAGCCAACAGGAAAGTGACAAAGAGGAAACCTCCTGAAATGTCAACCGGAGACGAGCTTCATTAGTGAGTCAATACTCGTAGACCTGGATGTGGATCGCTTAGTGTTGCAGCAGAATTAAAGATGTTGAGAAGTCCAACTGAATGTTCACATGATTTTAAACGTCCAGTTTCAAGGCAATAAAACATTTTTTTTTAAAGCATGTAAAAATACAAACTGATGGAAGAGGTATTGATGTAGAGAGCACACCAGTTTTAGGAAAATTAGACGGATCACTCCGCTGTTGAACAAGCTCCACACATATTCAGGCTGGAATACACACTCACACACAAACAAACAAACAGGATCCTATAGATACAGACCTATGGAGAGAAGTCAGAGTGAGAGGGTCAGCTAATGGATCAGCCAGAGCATCTGGGAGTTATGTGCCTTGCTCAAGGGCATCTCAGCTGTGCCCAGGGAGTGTTCTGGTGTCTCTCCAACTATCAGCCCATTTTCAGTCATACATGGACTTGAACTCCCTGGTTCCCAAGACGAGTCATTAAAAATCGAGATACAACTGCCACCTGATCTATGGTAAACATCTGTGTGTGCAGCTAAATCTACAATGCAAATATTACATCAACCAGTATGTCGACTGCTTATTTGAAGCCTTGCAGAATAAGAAAATCATTACAAGACCATAGCTCACAAGTCTGTATAAAACATAATCCTTTTTTTGAATAACTTCCCTTAAGCTCTCCAGAGAGAGACAAAGAGAGTCTTCTTCACACCAAAGACTGTTCAAGTTTCAAATTAAGCCTAAAACTTGGGATTTTCCGCCAAGTTCATGAGCAGTTTTGTCCTCTTATCTCGGGCACTGAGGGCACAGAATTAAGAAGAATTGTTTTAATGGCTTGACTACACACAGAGGGTTTGATAACGGTAAGCAAAACCTCCTCTCACAATAGAGTAACATGAGCTTTTTGGAGAATTTGGAGTTAATCGTTTGACTTCATGTAAAAGACACTATAAATGAGTCACTTTTGTTAAAAGAAACAGTTAACAGACTAAGATAAATACAAGGACCAATTTCATTAATATTAAAGGTAAAATAACAATCTTTTTATTCATTTCTCTCACTTGAAGCTGGCCATCTTGCCCATTATTGTACCAAATATCTGTTTCCTGATTCACAACAGCGTCTCCTTAATTCAGAATCTACCCATCAGTAGCTCCACATGCTGCTCCGTCCTGACTCCTCAGCAACAGATGGGCATCCTAATCTGACTCATCATCATCATCATCATCTCCTCCACAACACTTTAATCAGACATATTATTATGCTTCTGTTGTTTACCGCAGGCAGCAGATTGACACTAAAACACATATCTGACTTTGACATCTACATAGAGATGAGCTGATTCTTTAGCCAACTGATCTGACTGCTAAAATAAGTACTGGTAATCGAGCGTAACAAAGGTAGAAAATTCAAGTTTTCATTCTGACTTTAAAGTTCCTATAAGGAATTTTTTTAGCCTTCATGAATAAGCTAAAATCCTGAAACTAAAACATTCATCATACATGTCTGTTTGAAACTAAGAAACTCAGTCCCAGCAACCTCAAAAACGGAGACCCTTTACACTGGACCTCACATTTTTCCCCTGTCTTTATAAAGATTGTTGTTGTAAATAAAACAAGACCGCTCTGAACTCTGTCAGTGTCTCAGCAATCATTCGCTCTCCGTGTCCCTGCGGTGTCTGCCATTAAAGCAATACCCCACAGAGGACGCTCTGTGGGACAGATACACAAACTTATAGGCACACAGACACAGAGATACAATACTATAAATATTTCAGCAGCTTTTTTTCTATCTTTGTCACTCAATGGACCTACAGATGATCTGAAACTTGGGTTAAAAGAATCACATTTTTGTTAATCCTGAGAAAATTTGCAGCTTCAAGTCTTTTCAGATTTTTAGAAAATTAACAAGAAATGAGATAAAATGATTTGTTCTTTGTGCTCCGGTGAAAATACCCTTATAGATATCATTCAGTGCAGACTGTCTACAATGTGTGCATCCTTGAAAGCATTTGTCTGATTGAAATAATAACCCAGCCCGCCTCAAGGGTGTGCTCTCTTTCTCTTTCTCTCTCTCTCTCTTTCTCTTTGGTTGCAGATTTGTTGGATTTGACTGACAGATAAATACTTCGCCTTAAATCTCGCATCTTTTGTCGTTTGTATGTCTGCACATCTTTATTTGCTCTTCCAATTGACCCTCTCAGACTCTTCATGTATAATGTATATACACTTGCCAAGTTTAGCATTTGCGTCACATGTACAAATGTACACTACAGTTGGATTGTGTGCATTTGAGTACATATATGCTCGCTCGACCTTCAGAAGCACCACACATGTCTGAATGGATGGGATTTGTTTGAATGTAATTATGCAGCGTTTTCACCAGCGATACGGAGAATAAGCAATTAAGGAAAAGACTGACCCTGAAAGAGAATCCAAACCTGTTCATGAGAGATCGCTTTTAATTCCTTGAAACTGGGAAGACTGTACAGAAGACCTTATTCATACTTGAGCACATCAGAGGTTTTTTAATGGTATATAGGTTTTTCTATGGTGAGGACCTAAAGAGAGCGTGAGTGCACACAGTGTTCATAGCAAAGACTAGTCCTCCAGTGGTGAACGCAAGACTTGGAAATTTTCAGCTTAGTTTGAAAAATGATTAATACGAGAAATTTAGTAAAACAGTAACGTAAAATTGAATTAAACATGAACTTACAAGCAGCGATGACTGAACTACAAGCGTGTTTGTTTCAATAACTCATCATGAAAATGTTTGCAGCCATGTTGACTCACAGTCATTTAAGTCCTGGGCTTTTGGCTCCTAATGTCTTAATGTCTTTGGCTCTTAATGACTCTTAAGCCCTGTTTATATGTACCTGGTTATTTTTAAAAACTGAGACATTAACAATCATTTGCACCCTTCGTTTAGACGCAAACGGAGAATTCGCCCCTGAAAACGGTGCTTTTTAAAAACTCCGGCCAGAGTGGAGATTTTGGAAAACTCTGTTTGCACATTTGTATGTAAACAGAGAAAAACTGAGATTTGGGTAGCCGCAGCAGATTGCGCGCCGGAAAGAAGGAAGTGACATTGTTGTTGCTGCTGCTATGCAGGATCCTGATTGGCTAACGTGGGCTTGAGCTTCTCGCTACACCGCCACCCACATGTTTGATATTCTCTTGATGGCGTATATACACGAGTTAGTGTAAAAGAAAACTTTTCTGAAAACGTAGTGGTGTGCAGGCAGTTTTCCTTTTTTTTTGTAAACAGAGAGGGTGAAATGTCTCTTTATGAAAATAGCCGGGCACGTGTAAACGTAGTCTTAATGGCATAGTCTGAGTTTATAGCCGCTTATAGTTTCCCAGTGTTCTCTAGTGTTCCCCCTCTCCTGTGTATCTGTCCTCCCCTGTGTGTGTATATGTGTGTATCTGAGTGTGCGTGTAAGTGCAGACTTGGCCTTCTTCCTGATTACCTCCTGTTTCACCTGTTTCCAGTGTCACACCTGCAGCTAATCAGCCCTGAGGTATAAAACTCAAGCTTCTTCTCTCATTCCTCCTCAGATGTTTAATCAACAGTCCTGGAGGACACTTGGCTGTATCTGCGCACCTTTTCCCAGGTGAGTTTTAATATTCATTCCTGGTATTTGTCTTGATAATCTCTGCTAACCCAGAATCAGCACACTTCATTGATCAAAAGCTCTCCAGCCTGCCTGCACCTTCTCTTCTGTCCCAGAAACCTGCATACCTCCTCATCCTCTGTGAGTAACCTATCTGTGCTGCATCTAAACTTACAAAACTGCTCTGTTGTGACTTCCTGTTGTAAGAAAAGGAATTTACTGTGACACAGAAAATAATTTTTGGGGAAAAAAAATTGACCAAAAAAAACATTCACATGCCTTGAGCATCATAGATTAAAGTCAGGAATAAGTACCTGAAGTAAATCTCAAATAAAGTACTTAGCCGAATAACAGAATGATAGTAGTTTTACTTCTACATAAGTCATAAAGCACACGAGTAACTGCACTTTCACTTTAGTAGAATAATCAGTTCTCTTTCTATCCTTGCATGCTCATATCCACTGAGCATTTTTTGGTCTAAAAGAGGTCTAATAGACGTCCAAATGTAGCCTAGACGACTGGTCTAAACTCAGGCTACCACAGGTCTAAAAATGAAAGTTTTGTAGACATCTAAATTTAGACCAAGTCTTGATTGGGGCTACATCTATACTACACAGTATATTGCTTAACGGCTATCATAATTATTTTGGTTAAGTACTTGGAGATCAGTTGCAACTCAAAGTTGCTTTTTGAAATAATTATTGAATAATGGGTTATAGTGCAACGTCTAAATTCCATCTAAAAATATACAGAATCTAGTCGTTGAACTAGACATCTAATAGCTGTCTATTGCTCAGTGGGTACATGCTGTGTGAAGTGATGAAGGTAACGGATGAATATAAGAGGTGGCTCGGTTGATTTCTTCTGTTGTTGTTGTCTGTGCTGACTAAAGGAATGAAATGGACAGATAGTATAATGCAGTTGAGTGTATGATACCCAGCTAAGACCTTGAAACTGTTGAGATATTTAGTTCAAAGTTAGTTTAATGATCTGAGTGTCCACAGACTGCTTTCTTACGGCTAACTTGAATAAAAGAACTGAAGAATATAATCTACTTTTAATAATTAACTGGTAGGCTTCATACAATCTGGATTATCATTAATATATTGGTTCCTCGACTGGTGTTTTAGAAGAAGCTGCAGTGAAGCTCAGGCTCAGTCTGTCAGATGAGTTAGAGCGCTGCTGGTCCACAGCATGTGGGTGAAAGTCATGTGTTGAGTTCTTGGTTCTTTGTGTTTGTACACTCATCCATCCCCTAATGGAAAATCAAATGTAACCCAAAATGAATCAAGTGTGCCTCCACATTTTCTTGTATAACCTGCATGCACGGTGAGAGCTGTGGCTGCTGTAGCTCATCCGTTTGTGTGTGTGTGTGTGTGATGTTCTGTGCCTGTATGTGTATGTACAGACACGCTGCTTTACTGGTGAGTCATGTCTGGAGATCATGTTGAGAGGACCGACAGGTTAAACTCACAGAGATGAGCGTGAGATACTGCAGTGTGTGGGAAAGACCACTCAGCATGCCTCGTTCCCTTTCCACAAGATGAGCAAAGAGAATAGATGGAAGCTTTTTAAGAGAGAGAGAGAGAGTGTGTGTGTGTGTGTGTGTGTGTTTTTGTGTCAGAGGCAGATTCAGCAGGCAGGATTTCATCCATGTGGTGAAATGTAAATGAGTACGAAAATTCAATATGTGTCGCATGTGTCAGCAGAGGACAAATTAATCATCTATTAAAAGCACAAACTGAACTCAGAGCAGTGAATGTTTCCCCAAAGGTAAATTTAATCATATGCAAAGACAACAGACTACTTCCAAGCCAACCTACAGTTCTGCTATTAGTCAGCGTGAAAGAAGAAGTATTAATTTGTACAGGGCAGAGTGCCTCGGAGCGAAAAAACATCCACCCTGCGATGCCTCATAACAAGGACTTCAGGTGGGTTCACACCATCAGAAATAAAACGCTCACCTCAGGTCAGATTCTCAAGGTCTGATCCAGGATCGCAGGAGTGTTCGGACTAAAAGCTAAGTTATAATTTGCCCCAAGAGATACATAGATGCAATAAATGCTGTAATTTCTTAGGTCATTAAATACCTCTGCAGAGATTTCTCTCATGGAAGTAAACCTTCTTCATCTGTTCCCAGTAAGTCTTAGTTTCACTGTAAATGGTGAGACACACTGAGACTGCACCTGAGCTTACAACAGCAAAACAAGTGTTTTTTTTTTTTGTGATTTTTAATGGGACAAAACTCCACTGAAATATAATGTTATATAAAGATAATTTAGGATTTAGGATTTATTTCGGTATAATATGACCGAAAGGGTGTAGGCAGAAGCAATGCTTATAAAGACCTACCTCTTATACTATACATCAAGTACATTATACAGATACACTTTTCTTACTAATATCAACACTTCAATATAAATTCACTCTTCAAATCAGATAGAGTAATGAACATGCTTTACGGTTAACATTAATAATTCACAATAAATCAACGGGCAATATTTTCTCTACAGTATTGAGGATAACATTTTTCTTCTAAAGTCTCTTAAAGCTTACCAGAGTACTACATTTTCTAATTTATCCTGGACAGTCATTCCATATTTTCACCCCTTTTACAGACGCACAAAAATTTTTGACATTTGTTTGCGCTTTCGGTTTCTCAAATAATACACAGCCTTTTAGGTTGTAATTAGAGCCCTCAGTTTAAACAGGTTCTGGACATGTTGCGGTAAGGCTAGGTTTTTGACTTTGTACATGATTTGTATTGTGATGTAATCTAAACAGTCTTTGAATTCTAAAAAATCTAAAGAAATAAATAGGAGATGAGTTGATTCTGGGTAATGTAATAAGATTATAAAGATCTGAATTGGTTTCAGATAGGTTGCTTTCACATGGGTGAGTAATGGTCACTTTGACGTGTTAGCCCAGAGGGTCATTGGTGAATCAGTTTAAAGCTCCTGTGAGCAACTTTCAGTTTGTGTTAATTTTGGCGCCCCCTGTGGACAAAGTGGTCTTTGCTTATTTTATTCTCTATCCTAAAGTAATTTGATGTTGATGGAAATTTATGATTTCTGATGATTATTTTATGTTTTAGTTTCAGGGGAAAATAGATAGACACTGACTTTAAGTGCTGTCTTGTTGGGGAGAGATTTACACCCCTGGCAACAATGCAGGTTTGTGAAAGCAAAAGTACAAGCTGTTTCAGGAAGAGAAAAACTGACCACTCAGAGGCCAAATTAACTGCAGTTTCGGTCTTGCAATGAGTGACAGAGGTAACTCTGCCCTCGCTGCAGGTCCTCTCACGAACAGCAGGCAGGTCCATTAGTAAGAGAAGAGTTCAGGAGTTTCGGGAAAATAAAACCGAACACACATTTGTAAGCTTTGGAGCTGTTCAGCTGCTCACAGGTGTGCTGAGAGGCACCAGCTCTGCTTTATAACTAAAAGGAGGCATTGCTTTGCTTCTGAGATGACAGAATAAAAGCAGAGGATGTCTGTCTTAACGGCAGCGGAGGTGTAAAATAATATTCACATCAGGAGAGGTAAACGTGTTGCTTAGAAACATCAATTTTTTACTCATAGACACAGTGTTGTATTGTCACCTAAAATGACAGATGGTGATATGTTTTTTTTTTGTGTGCTGGAGAGAAAGTGAAAACAGCTTCTTGTGGAAGTGAGATGGATTGTGACAACAAATCTGCAGCGTGTGGTCAGGAAAAGCTAAATGAACCAAAAACGCGGATAGTCAGATCAGGCTGGTTAGAGGTGATAATCGTGTTAGTGTATGACTGCCTGATATAGACCACAGTGGAGAACATCGTGGCCTTTTTCTGAGTATTTGAATTATTTATTTCATGCTGATACTTGTGTGTGTTCTTGTACCTGTTTGCATATGTGTGTGTGTGTGTGTGTGTGTGTGTGTGTGTGTGTGTGTGTGTGTGTGTGTGTGTGTGTGTGTGTGTGTGTGTGTGTGTGTGTGTGTGTGTGTGTGTGTGCAGATGCTCGTGTGCATGTGTCACAGCCCCCCTCTTAAACTACCAGATGGCAGTGCCTCCTAATCATGGTTGTGTTACTTAAGTAGTAAATCCCCCTGTTGGAGAAACCAACACACGGACACTGATCCAAACACACACAAACACACAAATATATGTATGCTTGGCAGCCATCAGTAGCATACCTTACACAAATAAGACTCTCAAACACACACACAAACACAGACACACATCACTAGTACACTATCCTTGCTTTAATGTGCACACATGTGACTACACATCGTTAATTAAACACAACACAGATCCACATCTTGGGATTTGTGGGTTGGCAGAATCCAGTCAAGTGGGAATCAACCGAAAGCAGCGAGTGTTTGTGTCCAATTAGAAATACAAAATGCGCTGTGTCATAGCTCAAATGAACAGGATTGGTCACCCACTGTGGCATCATGTCTCATCAGTATGGAGGAGTCCAATTCTCATCTGTCTGAGTGCCAAGCGAGCGCTTTTCTCACAATGTGGAGGAAAATTATGTAAGTAAAAAGATGGAGTGAAAGTAAAACATATTCATTTTTGTAGCCAAGTCTATATGCTCTCAAAATCTGCTCTGCAAATTATAATATGGAGGTGTTTGGTTTGACTTCTAGATGTGAGATGGTCCAAATATGAGATTTATTGAAGGATAGGTGCTGAATTGATTTGCATCCAGAGCATCTCTGGTGTCGTGTCCTATTTTAGATTCACTGTGATCCTGTCCCTCCTACTTGGGTTGGAAAAAAAAAAGCGGTTCATCCATGGCATATGAAAAGACCTAAATGAATTCATTTCATCTCAATCCTTTGTCACACAGCGGCTGTGTTTACAACACAGTGCATTCATGTTTATCTCCTGTAAACATATCTGCTCAGCATATGTCTGTTTTCAGAGCAGAATGATAGATGAGGATCTGCACAGTGGAGATGGAGCCGCACGTTTTATCAGGGTGTGTTTGTGTGTTTGCAGTCTTCACAGAAGCAGGGGTAATCACATGTCAGATAAGACGGCCTCTCCCTGACCCGCTCCTCTATAACTGTAAACTTTATGGGACAGACTTACACTGACTATACCACGCACCTCAAGACTGAGCCAGCAAGAAGGGAGTGGTTTAAATAGCTTTGTGTGTGTGTGTGTGTGCCGAGTCACAGAAAAGAAGTATGTGTGTGTGTATTAAATTTTCACACAACAATGCCCAGAGGCTCAGGTAGAAAATAAGCTCGGTAGCAATTGCTCAAGGTTTCTGTTTACTACAATGAGACACGACACACACCTCAGGCTTACTCGCTTCAAACATATGTTTCACTTTGTTACACTCTTCTATAACATTGTCTGTTTGTCAATAATACTCCTTAAAGGTCGTTCATATAAACTGATTTTCATCTTGGTTGTGAGTTTGAAGATCATTAAACTATGCTTTAACTTTGAAGGTTACAACTTCTGGTAGACAGGATACTATCCAATTTAAATTAAACTCATGAAATAACTGCATGCTTACTTTGAGCACAGTATAAATATTTGATTATTTTTAAAAGAGTGGAAGTGAAAACAGTAGCCACGTTTACATGTGCAAAATTTCTTGATCTGATTAAAAATTTGAGGGATGGGATATGGGTGCAAAATCAAATGATCCGATCATGACATTAGTAAACATGCATCAAGCTTTATTCAGAATAGAAGCATTTGGACATGCGCAGAGTTGTCTGATTTCACTAAAACAAGATCACAAGTTGTATTTATGCGTGTGTTGTCAACAAACCAACAAACGCGGTAGTGGTTCACTCCATCCAATTCAGGAGTTTTCCTTCTGTTAAATGTTGTCACTAAATGGCGCTCTTGTGTACTTATTTTACTGTTCTGTCAAAGGTTGCTCTGTGCGTGCAGATGTGACATCGTTACGCTGCATGTACACCTTGTTATGTTACCGGAGGAGCGGACACGGTACCTGCGGTTGATAATGAAACCTCCTGTACTGGCCCCAATAAGTAGCCAAGGGCTAAAGAGTGAAGATCGAGTCAGGTAAGAGAATCACGATCAGAATAAGTGTTTACATGGACGCATTTCGGGATAACGATCGGCATAAACCACCCCTCTCGATTGGAATGCAATTTCTTTCCAAATGAGCCGAGTTGGATCAGAATCTTCCAATCAACATGTTTACATGACGGATTTCTATTCCGATCGGGCATTTATTCTGATTATTTGTGCCCATGTAAACATGGCTACTGAGGGTTCGACTCTTGCAGTTTGCCGTTTTATTCATTTTGAATTGCAGCTTTCTGTCTTAGTGGGGTCGCTCTTTCTTTTGCAAACTTTTTTTCACTCCTGTGACGTATTTCGGCTCAACACAGTCAGTAGATAAAAGTTGATGGTTGTAGTAATCTAGGTGTTTTTACATGACTTGAAAGAGTTAAATATCCTCCTTTGGACAGACTTCATCCCTCTGAGATCACTTCCATGCATATTGCAATTCAATGGAAATTTCTGATTCCTCTCTCACACAGATGTTCACTGAAATTCAGCATCTAAATGACAAAAACTTAACGAGTACGGTCAGCACTATACGTCATTGGGTTTGTTTGCAGATAAGATAAAGCACACAGGCCTCAGGTAGTAAATCAGAGCTAAGTGTTTTTCTTGTCTTGGTGTGACAGCTTGGTTTTATTGTTTATTTACCAGCAGACATATTACAAGCAGGATGTCATGGCAGATTCTGTTTCCTCCACACTCCAGGGTGCATATGAAATGTACAAGGAAACGGTTCACCAAATACAGTTTTTCACACTGATGCACACAAGAAAATTGTCCTGTGAATGGCAGCACAATTAAAAAGTGTGTCTCTTCCCTTCAATGTTTTATCTTGCTTAAGCCTCGGTGCTAAGCACTCCCACGTGTGATCCTCTCCTGTCCCACAAAAAAACAGACTTGACGCAGCAGGTTGAGCAGATCGAGGATGTGGTTTCAGGAAATGAATGAAAACTATGAGTAGTCGACGGGTTGCTTCCTTGTTTCTAAATCCTTGTTTTAACAGAAACCAGCTCCTGCCGTCATTCAAAGAGATTAGACATGGTTTGTGGTGGCGAGAGACAAAGGATTTATAGAAAAAACTAAAACCATCATATTTCTTTGAGGAAGGAGAAAGAAGTGCCATAAGGAGCAGTGATATGGGAACAGAAGAAGTAACTGCACAATAAGTCACACTCTCTTCTTTCAACTCAAGCATTAAAAATGAAGAGAAAAAACACAATATTAGACTCATGTATCTTCCTTTCTGTTTTTGTATCTCTGTTGTTGTTGTTTTTTTTGTATGTATACAGAGTATATCCACGGCCTGTCTGCACCCTGATGTACATCCATAAGTAAAATTCTGGACAGCATGGAAACTCAGCAAGCTCTTGTATTTTGCTCACTATTAACCAGCAGACAAAAACACCAGTATCAAATGCTGAGATAGTTTTTTGGGGTGTTATTTCACTCAGAAAATGTCACTGTACAAGTTAAAGCTCAAACAGAGATACATACCGTATTTATCTTCTATATTCTAGACTTTACGGTAGATAAACTGGATTTTACCAACAAGCCTAGTATGCGGTCTTGCTCTGGTATGGAAACAGCTCCATGGCTTATGAAAAGGACCTGCAGAGGGTCATGAATATCACAAACACACATCATTTACAAAATGTAACATCTACACCTCTTGCTGTCTATGGGAGACATCCTGTGTTCTCAAAGACCCACAACCTGTTTGACCCTCTTCCCTCAGGAAAACACTACAGATCCATCAAAGTGCCCATCAACAGACTCATGAACCACTTCTATCCCAACGTCATCACCATAGTGAACACTGCACTGAAGACTCTGGGATAGAGACACAAGAGACAACTGCTGTGAATTTAAGAAGTGCAATACTCTCACAATCGATATACTCATTTTACTGCTACAACCCTCATGGAGTTTTCTTCTCCTATACTATTCATTCACTCAGTGCAAGATCCTCCTACTGTGTGTTAATGCTCATTTCATGCAACACCCCACCTCCCCCTTATTTTACTTCAAATATGTACATGAAGGTACCATGTATGTACGTTTTAAGCCTTTGTTTATGTGTGGGAGGATGTTTTCAGTAGGTTAGTTCGGTAGTTTGGCAGTCTAATCCTGATTCATACAGTCTTTTCTCTGATTGGTTATTCAAAAGGAAAAGGACTTTAGTATACTGGTTTAAATCAAAAATGGCACTGTGCCTCAAACTTGGACAAAGAAGTGCATGGTTTGACCAAATTATGCACGCTCTAATCTCACTAGAAGTTTCTATAGAGATATTTTCATTCAGCTTTATTCCAAGAGTATGCAGATTATGCATTAAACTACATGATAAGCTCTCTTGCATCCTATTTTGTTGATGTAGGTCAGGAAACCAGGACTGAAGCTGTAAGAGACACTTGTCAAAAGCTATATGTATTTAACATTAAAAAATCATCTTTTTGAGCTGAACAAAAAAGACAATCTGTCATAAGCTTCTTCTTTTGAACCAGTGGAGAGCAGCTGAGCCTCACAGCTTAGTGAACAGAGACAGACCCTATGTAGATCTGTGCAGAAGTCGTATGTAGTTGCAAATAAAAAATGATGGCTATGGGACTTTTGTGTGGCTAGAATGTCAGATTAATGCACAGTGATTCGCCAAATGTCAAAGATCATCCGTGTGTGTTTGCTCCTCAAATGGAAATGCTCTGCCTCGCCTGGAATAGAAAAAAAATCCAATTAAGCTGCACCCGGTGTGAACTGGGATTTGTTCTCAATAGTAGTAGAAACAAGGAAAAAGTTTGACAATGATTGAGTCACAAGGAAGAAATGTCGATCACTGACTTTACCAGAAGGAGTTGGAGATACGATGGCTTTTTTTTTAGGGGTTTTAACCTCACGTTTGAGTCTTGTACAAAGGGAAACCACATGTGTAGAACCATAGACCGTATATAGAATGGACAGCGTCTGCCTCCTTGCACCACCCCAAGAACAGCACCCTCTGGTGACAGGCTGCAGTATAGGTCATAAATACAGCTCCATTTTCAAAAGTTATTAGGGGGTTCATGTTTCCTATGATTGGCACCTGATACAGCCTATTGGCGTACAAAGATTGCGTAGCTCACCGGGGACTCTCGGTGACTCTCCCGCCGAATACGTACAATGCTACTGAACAAGTGGTGGAGCGCGTACAACGCTACCGCGCAATGTTGGTTTCAGGATGGAGACAAAATGCAGAATTACCAAGAACTTTTCAGCTTCAAATCTGTATACAGGCGGGAGGCAGAACCAAGTTGTCCATAGTATAAACAGTCTATGTGTAGAACATGAGAACAAGTGTTTAATGGCAGGTGGGGTGTTCCTGAACGCAACCTGAAACAGTTTTATACAGACTTGTGGTGGAGCCACCTAGGCTACCAACCAACCAACTACTGACTTTATTCTTAAAATTAAAGTTAAACTTTATTCTTGACATTTCTCCATTATCAGTGTAACAGGAGCCAAATTCGACTTTTTTCAGTTCCAATTTAAATCACAAAAAAAGGTGTTTTATACTTTTTTTTCCATTGATCTGAAAGTGGTCGATGAAAAACAAAAAACACACATTCGAAAAATAATGTCCTCAAACTTAGCCTAAATGGTCCCACTCTCTCATAATTGATTGACTACTTCTTCAGAAATAAACACCTATTTTGCACATAAACTCATTGACACCAGTCTGCGTATTCACCAATCTGCAGTGACAGCTCTCGGGTCCCACTCCGGACCGCTCCTCTCTCTCTTTCTTCCTGCCTCTCAATTGGTCCACACGCCTCGTCTGCTGGGAGGGGGGAGGAGGAGGAGGAGGAGAAGAAGGAGGAGGAGGGACAGTCGGAGGGAAACACCGAGTTTCATTTCAAACGAGAGAGAGCTAATAACTCTCCGCTCTCTCAAACACTGGCGTCTCGGTCCTGGACTGAATCTTTATGAATGGTAACCCGAGGAGAGCCAGAATCACTTCAACCAAGACGTCTGTTTGGTTTTTAGTTTTTCCACCTCAGGGGAACAAAAAAGTGTAAAAGCAAGAAGAAAGCTTGGATAATGTGAAAGCCAAAAAACAACGCGTGGAGACTGTGGACAGCGGTGGAGTGAACATATCCTGGCAGAGGATGGAGAAAAGAGGCGCAGAGACGGAATAAAAACCGAGTGTTTGGATGTGCTGACAGCTGCTCTCTCGTGCAGAAACGACGCGCGGCAGGCGTCGGGATTCCCTTTGTCCCCACGTGTGGATGAGCTGTGGGGGAAACACAAGGTAACCCAGAAGCCCTTTTTATCCGACTGTGTCAAATAGTATTAATCTGACATGATGTATTTCACCAAACCTAAGTGACTGCTTGTATTTGAATGTAACAGTCAAAAAGAGGTTTTGGTTTGCAATGTTTGTTTCATAATCATCCTGAAAATACAAGTTTAGGCTGTATACTGAAAGGAACCCTGTATACTTAAAAAAACAAGCTCAAACATTGATTTAATGACTAGATATTAACATTTAATGTCATAGATTTGCTGTCAAATATAAATTGGTAATGCATTTTTACATTGCCTCGATAAACATTTCAACAAGGCTCCAAGAAATAACAGTGCTGATGCCTTACATTGACTTTGAGCTCCTATTTTCTTTCTTTTAATGCATCATTCACTCATATTTCCATGTCATGTAGGACATTTCTTATTAGTCCCAACCTGAACATAAAATAGTATCATCCCGACTGGCATTTTCGCATGAAAAATGATGCACCTGAAGTACAGTGCCTTCCTTTGCAGTTTTAACCTTTGAATCCTGGGTCAATTGGACTCAATCGTCGATTTCAAAGGTGAGGATTAAGTCCTCAGTTCCCTAATGTGAGCTGTCAAAAGGTTCACCTGTCAGTAGGTTTTCCAGCTTGATTTCCAGTCCTGCACAGAGCGGCAGCTCTCCAGTTGACTGACAGCTACTTCCACTTCAATGACGCCTCAGAGCTTAAAGACAGATCAGTCCCGGCCTCTCTTGTCTCTCTTGAGGTGGTCTTGTATCATCACATCATTAGCTCTTTTCAACAGTCTGTACAAAGAGCTTGGTGAGCTGATAATATATTCAGATCTTGAGCTGAAATGGAAAATTGGTGTGATGGGGATCCCTGGCAGGTTGGAGAGTCTCCCAGCAGTGACAGCTCCAAACCAGCAGGGTGTCCCGCTTTGTGAAGGAAACTGTGAACAAACACATTAATCAGTCTGCTGATGGGCAGGCTGGCAGATGCAGTTCTTCTTTTAGTCTGTCTTTCTCATGTTGCCCATTATTTTCTTCACACCCCCCTGGCTCTGCACTATGTACACATCCTGTTACTCTCTCCGTACTTCCCTGCTTATCTCCCCTAAACCCTGCAGCTAATTGCCAACGTGCATTGCTGTGTTACATCCCACAAACTAAAGTCTACAAATGAAATGAGTATTTTAAGATAAATTTGGAAATTCCACAACTATTGTTAAGGACAATGAACAGTAAAACAATACAGCAGTTTAAGTGCCAGTTTGCAGAGATGGTTTTAGTTTAAATCTAAGCATTAAGTTGTCAATCCTGGTCTTAAATTAACATGATTTTCTGAATTGAATGCTTTTTTGTACCCTTTGGCACACCGTAGCCAAGCAGCCGCAGTGTCCTCCTGCTTTGTGTTGCAGCGGAGTTTGCCACAGACTTTGGTCCCCGGTTATTGTTAAAAACAGAGACATTAACCCTCACTTGCACCTTCGTTTAGACGCAAATGGAGAATTCGCCCCTGAAAACTCTAGCCAGAGTGGAGATTTTGGAAAACTTTGTTTGCACATTTTCCAGTAAATGGAGAAAAGCAAAGGTAAACTGAGATTTGGGTAGCCGAAGGCAGATTGTGCGCAGGAAAGAAGAAAGGCATGTTGTTGTTGTTGTTGTTGTTGCTATGCAGGATTCTGATTGGCTAATGTGGGCTTGAGCTTCTCACTGCATGTTTGACATGCTCTTGATGGCATATATGCAAGGGGTAAGTGTAAATGAAAAACGTTTCTGAAAACGTAGTGGTGTTCACGCATTTTTTTTGTAAATGGAGAGGGTGAAATGTCCGTTTCTGAAAATAGCCGAGCACGTGTAAACATAGTCTTAACCAAGACAAACTTTATTGAAGAAGTTGATCCCAGTGTTTGCTTAATTGGTATCAGCTGACTTCAGGTCAGTCAACACTGTGGGGGGAATTTTTTGTGTATTTTAACAGAGTGAGCTCTTTGACACTTTCTCCTGTGTCTTAGTCATGGTTCTTGACTATAGCGCAGCAGGGCATTTATCTCAGAATTACTTTAACTTGTTAATATGAATAATTTATCTCACCTCCTCCTCTTATTTCAAGTTTCTTTTTCTGCAACCAGCATGGACCCTATTCTTGCTAAGTCATTCAAAAAAGCAGCTCTTCCCATCAAAACTGTAAATCAGTCAACGTACGCTAAAGAAAGAAAAACAGACAGAGAGCCCACAGACTAGAATTTTGTGAATCTCCTCTTGAAGATATCGTCGTGTCCGCATATTCAACCATCACCTCTCTATTTGTCTCACTGTCATTGATTAAAAACTGCATTTTGTGGCATTACTCCTTGTTCCACCCAAAACTCTGGGCTCTATTGATCTACTGCCCTGCACTCCGTGTGTAAATGTGGAAACCCATTGATTTGTTCGCTGAGCTCTTAGAGGAGAGCCACTAGTACATTCAGTCCTGCAGCGTGCGAAGGATTATAACTAATTCTGCCTGTAAAGATTGACTCATGCTATTTACAAATATTTAATTAGTACCATTATGGAGCCCAAATTGCTCACACTGACCCACTTTGAGGTTGTAATTGAACGCTGTATAATGCAGGCTCAGTGATTGCATTAAACAGTGTGTGGTGTTGATGTTGGTTACACACTGGGCTATGCATGCACATTAAAACCTTTTTAGATATTCATTACAGTAATCGTACATCCAGTAATTTAGCACCCAGGGTGCGTACAAACCAATTAGCCTGCTCGGAGTCACATACTGCACATCCACATTGTATCTTCACATCATTGCTATTCTGGAGAAATCTCGCATGTTAAAAAAAACATCAGCCTTTCACACACAAATGAAAACAGTGCAGGTTCTCTCCTCCCAGCTGCCTCTTCTGAAATGTTTTATTCAGCTATTGATTACCTTTTGTGTGTTTGAATTGTGGCGATGGAAGTGGTTTAAAAAGTGACAAAGCAACAGCAGGGTTTAGCCTAGATAAGCCAGTGCACACATACATCGTTTACAAAAGGCAGGTGTTCGTTTATGTCCGCGAACTACAATCAAAATTCTCTTGACCTATCCTCTGAGTCATGAATTACACCCTCTGACCTTTTTCCTGAGAGATTTAAGCCCGAAGGATGTGCTCCAGGACCTGCTTCAGCCTGACTGAACCCTGTCAAAATAATTGTTGAGTGCTTATGTGGCTCAGGAGATCTCAAAGCTTGTGAACTGCAGTATCAACAGCTGTAGGTGTTGCTTTTACGAACGCATGCCCCAGTTTTCTGAACATTTCTCTTGACCTATTACAGGAGAGCACATAGAGGCGAGATGACGGCGAATAAAAGGAGACAGAAAGGTGGAACAAGTTAAGAAATATCCTCAGCTGCAGGAAAACTAGGTTCATGGTCAGTGCTATAGCCAAAACAAGCAGGCGTCCCACATGGCCTAGTTTAAGGGCTGATTGTATTGTTGACTCAAGACAAGATGAGGCAACACATCAAAAATAATATGATACAAATGATGTGATACCTGAGATGTAAAACAACATAAGAGAGGATACAATACAGGAACAATACTCAGGGTTTTATACATCAAGATATTAAACTTTTACGGTCCTTGCACACCGGGACTGTTTTTGTCATGCGATTATTTTGGGCGTCAATATTTTTTTTCGAACCCGTATCTTGTCAATACAAGCGTTCACATCAGCGATGTTTTTCCGTCCTGTGATATTGCGGCATTTTTTTTTTCGGATCACGGTCGATTTTTCTAAAGTTTTGCATACTGTGTGTCCACTTCTGACCAATCAGATTTCGTGCTGTTGCATCAGATTCACCGGTTTATTCAACATGGCCAGCTAGCTGATTGTTTACGTGTCTGAGAACAGAGTGCTTTTTGATAAAAGACACAAATATTACAAAGATAATGACCTGAAGGACGACTTGTGGAGAGTCATAGCGTCTGATCTCTCATATGACGATGGTTTGTGTGCTAAACGTCTTTGTTTTAACTTTCATCTGTGCTAAGTAACTTTAGCTCATAAGCTAACCTGTTCAGATACAACATAATATATGTATTTTCACTGTCTCAAACTCAATCACAGCGTTGCTGTCACAGCACCATTAGGTCTTTGTTGTTACCTTACGTTTATGGATTATAGTTTAATGTGCCCCGACTCAGTACATGCTATCATGACAGACAGACATCTAAACACTAGTGTCTAATCAGAACTGAAAAACAGTCAGTCTGCTGTTGTGTCAATCTTCTCGCTTCCACCTGGGACGCGTCTTTTTCTCCCCAGAAAGTTGCAAAATCGCATCACGCTTGATATGAATAGTCAGGGGTGACAAAATTCTCCTCCGAATATTTCCTTCGAACACTTTTAAATTTAGATTTTTTGAGCCACAAATATTTACTTTGCCTTAAGATCGGTCTGCCAATGAGTAACATCTCATACTCTGAGTGTCTCTAACGAATCTGTGATCTTGTCAGACACCTGCATTAATTTGTAAGGTTGAAAATAATTTAAAAAAAGAGACAGCTGATGGTGATGACTCAGGGAGGGGTCATTTCATGCCTTTCTTTTACACCAAAAAGGTTTATGAAGCGTCTGCAGCTTTTCTCACTTCCTACTCGATATGATGACTCATGTAAAACGCTCATCAGCTGACAATGAAAGACCAGAGATTCAAGGTTAAAATAAAATAAGACAGACAAGATTTTTAAAAGTGACTCTTTCAGTTGAGATTCATCAGGTTTCCTTTCTGCTTTTTCAGAAACACCTTCCTTCACACGCTTTCAGTGTAACAATTTCACACCTGGGAGCTGCACGATGTTGTACCGAGTAAAAATTTGCTGACTCCATCTGGTCTTTATCAACATTGCTTGGCTTCACAGCTGCATATTTTCACACCTCTTAGGTGTATATTCATGCTGTTGGCCTTAGAGAAGCTCCAATATGCAGAATAAATTACTTTACCACATAGTGTATTGTTGAAGCAGGGTTGTATTCACACATACTTTCACATATCTCTGTGCTTCATAAACACCATATTCTATCAAACAGATTTTCTAATTACTTTTCATAGCCCCTTCCCCCTATTTCCTGCCTGTCACTCAGCATATCCTGTCATTTTAATTGCAATATGGATTTCTTGAACGTGCAACTCAATGGCGGCACTCAATCCTGCTCTTGTATCTGCTGTATAATTAAAGGTCAGGTCAGTTGCTTAGGCTATTGATGAAGCTGTGTGCTTCTGAATCTGCATATATCTTTTTCAGGAAAAAACGACCAGCAGAGGAAAATTTAAGTCTATTTAAAAATCGTATGCTATCTTTTGCTGTTTATTGATCATGACGGGCACCACCACTATATTTGTCCTGTCAAATACTATTGGCTGATTCTGCTTCACATCTCTTACTTCAGGAGATTGGTCGAAAAGGAAATTAAATTTTGCAGAACCCCACTCCAAACCACCCCACTCCAAACAAACCGCCTTTGTTTTTTTAAATTTCCCTGCTGGTGTTCATCTGTTCCATTTTTGTGAACGTATGGCATCAAAGCGATGCAAACTATTACACATGGAGCCTCAGGAGAGAGTGCTCTGCATAATGTTAATATCCTCTGCACACACATTGTGTTTGATATGTGAGCTGTTGATGCATACTGATGATGTATGTGCTGAATAGCCTGTAGGTACTGTTGCTACACCAGTCGCAGGTCAATAAATTAACCTCACTTCAGGTTGCCCCTTCTGGGCCTGCTAATGTCATAGAGTGCCCTTAGAATCGTAACAGTACTAGTAATCAGCTACATATTTAAATAGGCAGCAGTCTGAGCTTGGTGGTTGGTTATTTGGTAGTCATTAAATTAGACTCTGTGGGCTTTAATTGTAGAAAAAGTGGATGCAGTCTTTCCACTGGTTTATGAATCTCCTACTCTCTCCACGCACCAAACGCGAATGAATTACATACAAAGTCAATGCAAAGAGGTGATTAGACGCTCCTACTATTCTGGCAGCGCGAATGACTCGAATTGGCCGCGAGTTGAAAATGTCGCAACTTGAGCGGATATTCGCGTCGCGATAACTAATCAGCATGAAGGTTGCAGAGTGATGCATGAAAATGGACGGTTGGTCACTGGTATCTAAAATGGAGGACAAACTTATCGTGTCTGTGTGTGCGTGCCCCGAATTGTATGATACCTTTTCTTTCAATTATTGAAACCGGAATAAAAAGGAGCTCGCCTGGAGGCAAGTGAGTGAGGAGGCTGGATTACCTGGTGAATTGTAAAAGACTGTTGTCTATCACTTGATCCCGTTGGTTGAATTGGCAGGGATTACCGTTGACATTACCATTGACACGCAAATGAATAAACACTATTTAAGCATCTAGATCCGCGTAGATTAAGCGAGTAGATGATTTTACTCGCGCTTGATGTGAGCGCCCCATTAGATACTTCACTATGTTTCCTTTTTGAAATCCATTAAAGAGAACATTCGAGTGGGGTATTCTTATGGGCACGGCTACGGCATGGTTTCCTTTGAACTAGACCAATGGCTTCTCATAATGATATGACAACAGTCAACACAAAATAAACTCAGTCATTCAAACAAAAACAGAGTTTCAAACAATGGAGGAACTCAATGTGGCAGACTGAAACTGGACTTTTAAAAATCATGTCCACACGTTAGTCTGATTGAAATCGCACCAACTTGAACTTCTTATAGACGGACTAACACACAGTACCTAGATAATGCGGTTGGGGATCGATTTTCTTTTCACTGTGTACATCTTAATCTGACTGAAACTGGCCTTAAGCATTGTGTACTCACTCCAATGATGGGCTCTGAGTAGGAAGTTGAACTACATAGTTGAGTTGCGAAGAAGCCAGACGTAAACAAAACCTTGGAAGATGAAGGGAGGAGGTAAAAAGACGAAACTTTCCTAACAAACGGCACAGAGCTTAAAAGTGACTGTATTTTCATCGTTCAATCGTACATCGTGTTTGCCTCTTGCAAATACGATCTGCTGGCTGTTTTGATAGGTGTTGCTGTTTTTGATCATCATAGCAGCTCTTGGCAACTCTCCCACCGAATGCGTAAAATGCTATTGCGCATGTGGTGAAGTGCGTACAACGCGACTGCGCAATGTTGGTTTCAGGAAATGAAAAATTGCGAAAATACGAAGTGCTTGTCAGCTTCAAATCCGTATACTGGCGAGAGGCGGAACCAAGTTGTCCATAGTATATACTGTTTATGATAGTGATATGGTGAAAGAGGGCACGTCGCCACCTCATGTAGCAGAGACGGACATGCTTGTCCAAATTTGTCCAAATGGGAGTGATCAAGGTTGTGAAAACATTCTCCACTTTTTAGATTTCTCTCATATATCTGTTCTGTCATCCCAGAGAGAGAAATTGTAGTTCAGTTCCACAACAGTTTTCAGCTCCTTCTCTACTTAAAACATCAATTTTGCAAATCTCCAGATGCTTTCAGCCATCATTGTATCATCTGCAGTGATCATTTTAAGTGGCCCTCCTCTTGTCTGGTCGATACAGGCATGGTGGGATAATGCCCACAGCTCTGGAGGATAAACGGAATTGATATATAATGGTGGATAAGCAAGGGGGAACGGAGACAGCTGTGTGTGCACATGCATTAGTTTGACACTGAATCTGAGGAACAAATGGAGGGAAAAGGTTGTCAGACGACCATAATTACAACAGTGACAGTCCGAGCACATTTCATCATAATTGGGTTTGTTTCGTCAAGTGCAGAGAGGACAGAAGTATTCCCATTTATGATTAACTTGTCATTGCTTTAACGTTTGCCCTTTTTTACACAGCGAGGTCCAGCTGAAAGAACAGTCTGTACCAGCGCTCTGTGAAACACTCAAGGACACATCTTACTGTTACGCTTTCACGAATACTCGATATGATTTGAATTAAGTTGTTAACAGAAAGGAGCAGATATAACGTGCCGAGATGAAAAGTGCCTGCAGCGTGGAAACAAGAGGTAGAAAAACCCATAATGTGCATGTTTTGAGACACTATTCATCAAAGCAGCCAAGGTTACAGACTCAACTTAGCTTATATAAAAACAACAGGTGTTTATTTTCACTTTCTCTCACTTACGCTTTGCATGTATGTCTCTCTTTAACCCACGAAAAGCCTCTGTTTGCCTATCACCAGCCATCAGCAGTAGTTTTATTATTAATTAAAGTAGTGAATAAAAAACATAAGCCCACTCCCTCCTCTCTCTCGGTGACTGAAAGAGTGTTTTCTTCACGAAGCTCGGGCTGCACAGAGAAGAGATGAGCTGGATAATTGGGAGTGATCAACAGCGGAGCAGCCAGCTCACGTTCTCATGTTCAAGAGGAGAGAAAGACGGAGGTGAACATCGAGGGACAGGATTAGATCTGGTTTTACATGAAGTGAACATGAGTGGGAGATACAGTCAGGATAGTTGACACCAAATATGGAGTACTATGGTGGCAACAGCTAACAAGATACAAGTTTGGACTGCTGACAACGTAGATAAAACAAATCAAATGCTGCATGTCTTTGAGTTTGTAATACTGCAAAGAAGCAGTATATGTTCCTGCTCATTACCACGCCCATAAAAAATTGAACCATCAACAAAAATATGAATTATGTATGCTTTTCCTGCTATGAAAAGTCTTATAGTCAATTATGTTTTAGTCAAGAAGTTCCTCCGTGCATCAAGGCAGGGGGACTCTAATTGACCTGGCAGCAAATCAATACCTGCTTCTTCCTTGATGTAATACCTTGGTAATCAATACTTGGTTGAATTGCAACAGCCTGAAAGTCTACTCGCTCTTACTCTTCTAGACTCACACTATGATACAATACAGTACAATACGAGAACTTTATTTATGCCCAAAGGGAGCAACTCGTGTTTGACGTCCATCTGAGGAGGTCAACATGTTGGAGGACAGACTGACGCTACAGGCCAATGGTATTAAAGGACTCCGTGGTGCCTACTGTCAGGTTACTGAAGAGCTATTGTCACATTTTATTAATCAAGGACCATTCTACGTTTTTCTTAAAGCCGATTAACAGTAGTTGATATTTTAGATTTCCAAAGATTTTTAATGGAGGATACTTTGAATTTGCATCCCAAGTGGGAACATACAGACGATGTGGATCAGCTCTGGAGGGCACAACTCTCAGTAAACTCGAGAAAACCGAATTCTTGCCTAACTCCGATTAAGATCGGACAACTGAAGTGCATGTAAACACCTTCGTCTGACTATAATTGGAATTTGAAAACCCTGATTGGAATTGGAGAACTCAGATTAAGACACCCAGATAATGCCATTGGAATTCGATTTTCTCTACCATGTAACCAGCGTAGTCGGAGTATGATAGGACAATGCATGAGCGCCACACCCCTGTAACCCCGGAACAAAAACACCAGAGAAGAG
Source organism: Xyrichtys novacula (assembly GCA_962446985.1). Classification (NCBI taxonomy): domain Eukaryota; kingdom Metazoa; phylum Chordata; class Actinopteri; order Labriformes; family Labridae; genus Xyrichtys; species Xyrichtys novacula. Next base: position 29,752,328 of record OY660870.1, read on the forward strand.
GATTAGCGTGCACCTCATCTGCAGAAAAAGTAGTGCGTACATCATGTATGACAAAAACAACGCTGTACGATGCTCCATCTTCTTGCTCGAAAATGCCCAGCAGCAGTTGTAGACACTTCCGACTTCTGGCACGGACCTGCTGTTGTTGTTGGGTCAACCGGAAACAGCGCTGCTGAAAAGACCCGTATCGCCCCCTAGTTTTGGGGAGGAGGACACGTTCATGTCAATAAATCGATTTTTTTAGCTGTATGTATATGTGGACAAGGAGAGAAGTTCGATTCGGTGAAAAAAAAAGAATTATGAGCTTAGTCCAATTAGTGCTTGTTAACGCACTGACTGATACGAAGAGACACAGACCCTCCCAGTGAATTCTGGGAGTAAGTCATCATCAGTATTCAGAGACAGTGTGCGACCAAGGTAGATATAGTGGTCCACATAATTCAGTGTTTTCCACAGTGATTCTTGGGGATTGGCAGGAGAAAAGTGTAAATTTAGAAACTACAGTAGCTCTTGTAGCCAACAGCTTGTTTCGGCAAGGATCCCTGTCCGTCTGTTTTCTCTGCTGCGAATCTGTGCATGTGCGTGGATTTACACTTTTGGATTTCCGTGAATGGCGACAACGCAGGGATTAGCACATGTTGGCAGTCTGGTCATGATTGGGTCAAATACGGTTTGATCCCGTGTACATAATCCCACGTCCCAGAGGATTGTGTGTGAAAGTGGTATACAGTCGTACTTACCAGCTGAGTGGATGTGTATGGAGAGAGAGAGAGAGAGAAGTGGGTCAAGTACAAACACTTGCCTTTGATGTTACAAAATTCATCACTTGTGTGTTCAAATGGATTTTCTGCTCGGTACAATCACACCATCGTTTTGAAGCGTCTTCTGTTTGTTCTTATATTTTAAAGATAATTTTCCCCGTCTTTCCCTCTTCATCATCGCTGCGTCTCTTTGTTGTGGTTTTTTTTTGTGTGTCATTTGAATGATCACTTTTGTTGTTAAGTCCCCACTCAGGGTGTTTATGCTCTCCAGTGCTCGCTCAACAGGAGTGCAGCCCTCTCTCTGATTGCTCCCCCGTCATTATGATGATGCCGCTGCCGCCTGAGGGAGGGAAAAATAAAGGGATGCTAATCAGGTTTTTTTTTTTTTAATTGTCTCAACAAGAAGTTATGAGAAAGCATTTCAATCCTCATAAGATGATTTCGCCAAGACAAAATGAAGGAGGAAGGAGTTGCCGCAGAAAACATGTCTGTGTGTGCGCTGATATGAAATGACAGGGTGTGAAAAAGAGCGAGGAGGGCGACTAAAAGTGAAACGGTTCCCATAAAAACGTCTGTTTAAGTGTGCAACATTTGCTCTGAAGAGAGTTGGGCATTTTTAAAGGTTAAATGTCATATTAGAGTAATCTATTATCCACACACAACCGATGCAGTAAGGAGAGAAGTACACTATGTGAGCTAGAAGATCAGACATGTACTTTTTCCTCATATGTCAGCGCAGAAAACCTTGTTTGGGAAAGTAAAGTGTACTGGAAAGACCACAGCTGTGAAAAACGTGGGAGAAATGAATCTATTTCCACCACTCTGACCTCTAACTCTGTCATTTTTCTCCTCTCCCCATTTTTTTTACGTAGGAGGCGCTCAGAGGCTTTCGGCTGCAGAGTGATGTGGTATCACAGTTTCATATACAGTATGTCCCTCCACCATAAAGCATCGTATATGTATAATAAATTCTTCAGGAGATAGTGATATTTGTCCTTGTAGGTGTGAGAAATGTGGAATATAGAGTTTTATGCTCCTGTTTAATATGCTGCTCAAGCAAAGGCTGTTCTGTGTTTCCACCTGGGATGATGTGTGTTTCTTAGAGCTGCAGACGCTGCTTTATTTAAAATGACAACTTATAAAATCCTGCTAGGAATCCTAATAACCCGATTGGCATTAATCGACAAATACATATAAGTATGTTTCACTGATGCTACAGGCCATGGCAAAGTTTCTATTGGCTTTTTAATATCAGACAACGTGGCTGGCTCGGATTAGCTGCAAGTTCTTCAACTGAGAGCGGTATTAGACCTTGAACAAGACTGATCAGCCTGAGGATCATTTTTAAGGTTGGTGAGACTGTATGCAAAAAAAAACAACAAAAAAACCATTAAGGTCGCTTTCACACCTGACGAAGCAGACTTGGTTCGACTTGTTTCGGTTCTGCTTTCACACTGTGATCTCTAAAGTGCACCGAACTTTCCGAGCAGCATCACGTGGTTGAAAGGGGCGCTCGTCAATTGGACAAAGTAGGAGGGGAAATCCTTCTATCCCGCTTGGGAAAAACAACAGGAAAGATGGAGCATCATGTGAAGTTGGCTGTTTTGGGGATGTCAGTGGATGTCAGAAGTAGGTTTTTGCTGTCATCTGACCATATTTCAAGGAGAGCTTTAACCTCTTCGTCCGTCCACTTCTGTCCTCTCGCCGTGTTTGTTTTGGTTTGGAGTGCGCGCTGTGCTTCGTCTACCCTAAGATGCACTGCATTTGCACTGGGTATAGCGTCATTACGTACATTTGGTCGTGTGTTTGGTCCGGTGAGCTTTCACACTGCATACGAACCGAACCAGGGTTCACTTGCAAGCGAACCAAGACCCACGTTTTCAGGCGGACCAGAGTTGGCTTGTTTGGTCCGCACCAGAGTTCGGATGAGCTTTCACACCTGCCCAAACGAAATGAACTCTGGTCCGTTTAAAGCGGACCAAACAGCTCTGGTGTGAAAGCGACCTCAGACAATATGTCTTTCATAAAAAAAAGAGTAGACTTTCCATACAAACTGAAGCAGCAATGAATAAATTAAAGTCTTTATCACATACAAATGAACATTATTTGGGCACTGGTTGGTATCGCCACTAATCCTTCATTTGGAAGCTTCTGTTTTTGTTTTGAGAAACTAATCTTTTACCATATTTCTATTATTTTAGCTTGTCAGTGTCTTATCACTCCAATGTAACTTATTAACCACAAAGCTGTCACTCTAAAGGAGACAGGAAGGTTTCAAATCTTGGCTGTCATGATAACACTTTACCAAGTTATGGCTCAAAACTATGTTTAATATAGGGGTTTATTTGTGCTGCTGCTTGCTGATACCTGGATCATAGCTCTGGTTTTGTCCTGAGATCTAACACGTGAAATCTGTCCTGCAGCTGACGCGCCTTATCTCTTTCCTCCAAAGCAAACACTAAAGTTAAAAAGTCATGTCAATCACCACCTTACATACATGCTTATCTTGACAAGTAACACGTTTTAGATTTTTTTTAGACCCGTTCATGAAATGGACAAATATTGGAGATCATGATAGATTTCGGAGCATGACTGATATATGTGTCAGAAACACTATTAAACCTTATTATTATACATTCACTGTAACAGAATTCATATTAAACACCAGACAGGAACTGATTTGGATTTGATTTGCTGTCATAACAGAGAAACGTGTTATCATTTGAGATGATAGTGAGAGAGGACAGTTAGGCAAAGGTTACATGCAAGTTACAGTGAAGGCACCAACATTAGATGTCAGTGAACCATGAGATTTCAACAGCAGCCGCAGCGCTCAGCCACTTTCTCAGTATCTCAAATTTAAAGACACACTAAGATGTCTAAATGAATAAACACTCAGCCTGACAGATTCACAAGAAAACATTTTTATTGCTACAGTATGTGGCCAAATTTGTGATTTATTTATTTATCTTTTTTGTCGTTGATGCCAAATTAACAGCAATGACAGCAGCCAATTTTATGTTTGTTTGTCTGTGTTGAGGAAAACAGGTCCAAGGCCTCTAATGTGAGGGCGGTAAATACATGCAGCAGGCCTGTAATTGAATTTGCAGACTTCCTCTCAAGTGCTCACCAAAATATCCTGTTCGGGTCTTCCAAGTATAAGACTGTTGCAGAAGGTGTGAGGCTCCAAATGTGGACGCAGACCAAGTTTTTCTTCTACGTGTCAGACTTGAACACACCAACTACATACTCCACTCACACAGACCACAAAACCTGCAACTGAAGAGTCTAACTTCAACAAACTGGAGCATTTTAAACTTGAAATAAGAGGTTTCTGCCTCTTGTTATATTATCGTGGTTTATTCACCTGTCCTGTACACAGTAACGTCTGGCAGAGTATCATTAGTCATTTTGTAAAAAGCCCTCAGGGATCCCTTTGGCAGTCCTGCTCCTGGACCATGGTGGACCAAATTGTCTCTATGACAGTGTAAGCAGTGTTATTAAGAGGACCGCCTGCTTTTAATCTCTGTTCAGACAATACATCTGAAAGACAAAGGAAGTTTAAATTTGTCCCATCAAGTCCCTGCCAACAATATCTTTATGATTTGACTTGTCAACAGAAAACGTTTTTTTTTTTACTGTAAGATAATTTTTTGATTAAAAAGATTTTAGCTTTAAAACATTTTGAAACGATCATGATGCATTTTTTTCATCCTTTTACTCTTATGTAACTAAAGAGAAATAAAAATATATCACCAACTTTTGTTCCTTCATATTAAAAATGTTTTCTGATGCCATTGTGGGACTCCCGTTTTGATCCACTGTGGTACTGAGCCTGTATTTGAATATTCGGTTGACATTAAATGGGTTGGGAGGCTGGTGTATGAAAGGATTTGAAATTCGGGACATCTGCAACACTACACTGAGACGTCATTATTTTTGAGAGGAGTAGAGATGCGTGAGGTGAAAAGGGAATCCCCTGCTGGAGCCTAGACTCTCATGAAGATGTTTAGAGGTGGAGCGAAATAGGGATGGAAATCTGTATTGTGATATCGAACGAGGGGGTTTCTGATGGAGTGAGGACTCCTGGGAGCTGAGAGTGATAAGAACTGAAAGTACGGGAAGGAGGAGGGTTGCACTGACTCGATTGGAATGAAAGATGACAGCAGAGAGTTTTGGACTTTGACATAAAAGTGGGTCACAGGTGCAGGCAAAATAAAATCGGTCTAAAGGAAAGTGGAGAAAGTCAGAGAAAGGAAATATAATGAAAGCTTAGACTGTGTGGTGGTGGCTGTGAGCTGCTTCGGCTCAAGCATGGTCATCAGGCCATCCCCAAACAGGGCTTGTTTGACATCGTTTTACAGCTGCTGGTCTGTAGGAGTGCTGCTGAGTCGTCTTTAATTTTTCAGACCCAGAGGTTGTTTGGTCGACTAGAAGCTTGTCGAGTCAAGAAATGTAAATTCCACAAATATTACACAGTACATCAGCAGTGACAAGGAAATGAAGAGAAAAGATTGGTCGCATCCATTTTGGAAGGAATTGGGTGACATCTTTTCATGGCACATTTTCTGGATGTGTTTCAAACAGATCAGGGGCTTGTTGAGTTTGAGGTTAAAGCACTTAAAACACAGTTTGCCCTCATAAAGTACAGCAGCTTTTTTGGGAAAAATCTTAGAGACAAAAAGGCGAATTTAAAGTGCTGTTAGACATTTTGATGGGGATGCCTGTTTAGCTCAACAGTTTAAGTCCCTTTCTGACAGTTTTTTTTCTACTTAAAGTGTTCTCAGTGGTCTTTAAACTGTGATTATGAAGTTTTTCCAAAAATTGCGTTACCTGTGTCATTTTCAAGAGATTTTCTTCTGCAGAGCTCCAGTAGCTCATTAGCAATTCGCCTCTGAGTCATGGGTGGAGACAGCGCTGCTCTGCACACTCATCTTCACGTTAGTTTGCAGCCTAACATTGCCAGTGTAGTAGAAGTGGCAGGAAACATAGGAGCTATTCAGTGATTTGAATGAAGAAATGCAATTTTGCATTTAGTTTTCTCATGATATGTCCTGCAGCATTATAAAAATGCCATATGAACATATAAAAAACAAGAAAAACATGATTTTCATTGGAGTGGGTCTTTGAAGTGTGCACACCAAATGCAGAAGCTGTAGCGCTTATTGCAAAGGCTTCCTGATCTTCAGCTTCCTCCCACATTTCTCAGCTGTCTTTGGCTTTTCCATTTGACGAAATCAACCAATGTCTCAAAATACCTTCAGCAAATATAGATATAGTATTTGATGTTGATAAAAAAACATCTTTAAAGTGTCACGTTAAGGTCCATAATGCCTGATTTTTATCCAACAAGCAGTTGGCTGGTGAGAGATGAGCCTAAGATGCAGTCAATAAGCCTGACTTCTTCTGGGCAGTTACTCCCATCATGTTATATAAAAAAAAATCCCTTTTAAGAAATGATGAAATCCTGCCAAGCTGCTCTGTGGCAGCTTGATATTCTGCTCCAGTTTCCATTTGGAGGCTTCTGCCAAAATACAGTCAGTAGGTTAAGTAAAACTGAGCATTTTTATGATCCTTCACAACTAAGCCAGAAATGAAGTGTACCATAAATTCACCAGCAGTGGATGGAAACCAGAATTTCTCTCTGTGAAGAGGAGACTGTTTATGCTGAAACTGAAGCCAAGGTTACAAGGTTTTTAGAAACAGAATAATTTAACAAGTTGGGAGTAAAAAATAACATGAATATTAATTCTTTCTGCAACTATCTGATAATATTAAGTTTTTTACTCGTGTGTGTATAAAAGCTGGCTCCCAGGCCTCCATTGTTTGGCATAAATCTCACTTTTCTCTGACAATAAAACAGGATTTTTAGTCCAAATCTGGGTGTGATTTTAAGTCTTCTGTTGTGTGAAGGTTTAAAGTCTGCTAGAGATTTAAAGTTTCAGTTCAGACTGTTGAATTTAGCTGTAAAGGTGGATAAAGTTCATTAAATGCAGAATATCAAAACAGTCTGAAGGTCTGGTCGAGCCACTTTGTGTTGGGATAACTTTGTCAGCGTGTTCACACTCTGTGTTGCTGTCTCCCGCTGACTCACACACACTCACTGTCACACACCCCCACACACAAAAAAAACAAAACTACAGCAAGACAATCGAAAACACGATGAGGTAAAGATGATGTCCAAGATGTTGAACAATCTGGTTATTTAATCACCAACTTAAGACATGACTCAGCAATGCAAAGTTAGAAAATACAAAAGAACTCTGATTACAGTGAGATTCTCACTTTTCTTTTGGCTTTGTCCAAACTGCTTTTTCATCTTTGTTGTCGTCTGCTGATGCAAGAGCACGACTGATCAGAGTGAATCCAGAAATAAAACCAAGAGGACTTTACTCAGTTGTTAGCTTTTGATTTCCCTCTCCTCAAATTCTCACTGGGAGTTAAATTCCCTTTCCAAAGCGCCATTTGGTCTTTTGCCACCTGGTCTGGTCTGTCTGCACTGATTTAACACTTGGACCACTGGGACAAAGAGTCCCTAACTCAGGCCTTTATTTACTTTAGATAATAAATTAAGCTAAGAAATTAAGATGCTGCCAATCTGGGGGCAGGCAGATTGTTTATGCTGGATAACCAGAGGATGGATATCCCAGCATGCTTTTCACCAGCAGCTTGGTTTGTGGCACTAAGCGTCCAAATATGAAAATCTTGGTTTCAGCCAAGCATCAGTTTTTTTCCTGAAGAACTCTGTATTGATTTCAGCAAAATAAATATAACACATTTGGCTAAACCGAAAAGAAAAAGTAATTCAACTCGCTTTAAGAAATGAGCATTAGTTGCAGCATCTTGTAGGGTTCAGTTCTGAAATCTTCTCATGGAGGTTTGTATTGATTTGTTTTAACGAGGACTTCTGGCTGAGGTTAAGACACTGAAGCTCCACGTTTAAGTACAGATACAACAACAAGTGGGTTAGCTTTAGACACATTTAGTTACGGGTTAAGTTTAGACATAAGTTCTCACTTAGACTAGACTTAAGTTCTGGGTTATGTGTAGTTTGTTGGCGTCATATGTTCATATTTTTGTGATTAAACTCTCTGGGATCTTTGTATTTAGTTGCAACTTAATATTATCATGTTTACAATATTAATCCTAAAAACAGATCAGTAGTATGACACAGTTTCTTGCTGTAAAATCCACTCACCTCGTGAGGCCAGGCATTTGTTACTCCGTGTTTCTTCTATACAGAGGAACTTTTCCATCCCAAAGACAAGATAAGTCTCCAAAACTACTAGGACCTAATGTCTCATAAATTAAGGTGATCTGGGATGGTTTATGAACATTTTTAGTGAAAGTGTTATTTCTGTTGTTCGCAGACTACGCTAGACAGAAGCTGCCATCTTTGTTTTGGTCTTCCAACCGATCAGAGGTTGTATTTGTTGTTGAGGTATGCAAAGATGACATGTCCATGGGTATTGAACCGTAGTCTTCTAGACTCGTGTTAACCTTTTTAAATGGTCCTCTTTTATTTAATTTTTGCTCTGTCATATTTTACCTCTGCATAAATAAAGCTTTATGCTTTCAGTTATGCCACTGTAGTAGAACAAACATGCTGTGTCATACTTGGAGGGCTTGAGTTTCTGACCAAACTGCCACTTCTGATGAGTAAGAGGTGTGAACATGCCGGACAGCAAAGATAGACAGCAGACTATACAGAGCCTGTCTCTCTCTCTGCTTTTGTCGACGGTCCCACTGGGCTAGTCATTCAGCAGGATGGCTTGTTATCTCTGCTCTATTAGGCTGATACACAACATGCTCTGTTGAAGCTGTCTTATCATGCCGCTGTTGCGTGTTACCCCGAGCTCGGGTGTGTGAGATGTGACAGGACATCTTGTTACATTCTGCCATGACACCCACCTAAAACTGTCTTCCTGTGTGACATTTTAAGTTGAATAATAGTCTGGGGGTTTGGTTGACTTTTTTAGGTATTACTGCAGATGATCCACTGAGGGGGTGACTGATGAATTTATTAATTTATTTATTATGAAAGTAAATAGCTTGAGTTTTTTAATAAGGTTCTTTACCTCACTGTGGTTTTGACAGTGCAGTACCATATAACCTTATTATCTATAACACAAGGGGAATCGTCAGTCTTGTGGCTGATGTCCCTGTTAGCTGTTGTAGGTCAACGTCGGTTTTAATCAGTTTAAAAACTCCTCAGGGGTGCTTTAATTTTAACTACAAGACTTAATGTGAATAGATAAAAATAAATAAAATAAATCTGTCCTATCTTTTAACTCTAACAAATAGGGGTTGGAGAAAAAATTGATTCACATAAGTATTACGAGGTTCTGTTTTACAATTTTTAACCCTTTAATACCTGACACCACAAATTATGGCCAGAAAATTAATTTTTTTTTAGCTGAAATTTTTGTTTCACTTTCTACTGAAAACCAAAAAAAATAAAAAATAAAATAAGTCCTTAAAATTTAAAATTTAAGTTACTGTGTTATTTTCTACTAAGGTCTGACCATGGCAGTATTGTCCTTCAAATTCTGCTTTTAACAAGCAAAACATGTCCGTCAGAGGTACTTTTTAAAAGGTTTTTACTCTTCAGAACTATGAAAAAAGGTGATGTGTGCTCAATGTCACTGCCAACAAATCCCCTTTGACCGCCGCTACTTTAGTTAATTCTGATCATTGTTGTTGAATAGTTCCCAAACCAATAAGTACACATACTCACAAAGACTCAAGGGTGTGCTGAGCACTTGCTTTAGAGACTGTTGTTGCCTGATTTTCATCCAGAGTAGCCTTTGTATGAGTGTGATTGTCTTGTGTCCTCACACCTGCCAGCCACAATGCTGTCAATTATGCAGAAGTAACTCTAATTAGGGTACCCCAAAACACACACAAAAACACACACACCATTCCTCATTAGTACCATTGTTCAGCTTCCCCTGAGGTTACAGAGCTAATCAGTGTTCACAAACTGCTTTCTACATCTGCGCCGTCGAGCATAGATTTCAGATCTGCTCCGAAACACAGATTATGACTGTTCTCACTAATTATCTGCTAATGATGATAAGTGATCTTCATCTCAGCTGAGAAACTTTGCAGCGTGAAAGCAAACTGGAGGCATTTTTAAATGAAATACCTAATTTGTGTCATTCATCTTAATGAGCCCAACAGTTTTCAAACAAAAAATTAAGTTGTGAAACAAAATGTATTTTACATCCCTGTTGCTGGTTTTGATGGAAATGTTGTTTCTTCTTCTACTGCTGTGAACTACCAAATCTAATTTCATGTTATCATGTAAACTGGTTATAAATCTCACCTCAGAATTGTAGCATTTGAACTTCTTATTGAAATTATGCAGCTGAACCAATGAGTGGGCGTTTGTTAGCCCTGTATGTGTAAAGACCCGAAGTTCAGAAGAAAAAATTCCATTTGCTTTGCTGTGATGAGCTTAAAACTCCATCTCTAACAGGTGAATCCTAAATGGGATCTTTGGTGGAGGAAGCCCCAAAAATGAGTTATCAGCGAGGAAAGCTGGACCCAGAGGAGACTTAAGCTTAGCACTACAGAGCAGGTTAGACCGGCTTTGAACACCTTTCAAAAGCTACATAAGACCCATAAAAGCTAAGTGACAGCCAGGTCCAGCTACATATGCAGAGACGTGACATTATCAGCAGCAAATTAATAAGCGAGTTTGATCAAATGTTCAGCTGTGTTTTTTTTTATTAACACAAAGACCTCTCTTAGTCTTTTCTGTCTCTGTCTTCTTGTACCTCCAGCTAATGTCTTCAACTCTTCTTTCTGTGACCTCCAGCCCTTTCTCTTCATTTAATTAAAATCCTCTTTGACTTGTTGGCTTGTAGCATCCTCAGTCTTCATCTTTTCACTCTCTGAGCCCCTCCTCATCGGGTATCTTTTATCTTCTTTTCCTGTCAAGCCCTCCCTCTGTATTACTCTTTGCTACTGCTGATGCTAACCTCTCCCTCTCTCGTTATTTCCAAGAAAAAAAAAGACCATCTTGGGTCACCAGAGGAACATATGAGTGCCTTTTAATGACTGCCTGAATTGGCTCATTAGAGAGAGGCTCAGTGGCTGTGGAGTTAATCTTGTCTCCTGCTTTTGAATGATTAGAAAGGGAGGAATTAAAGCGTGCTGAACCATTAAGAGTGCTTTATGTCCCATTAGCTCTCTGTATTTTTTATTAGTTAGAGTAAATGACAAACAGAAAAAAAAAATCAAATTTGCAGAGGGACGTGAGAGCTCATGAAGAACAAGATGATTTGAGGACATTAGATTATAAGCCTGAAGAGGGAAATGACTGATGCTCATCAGTGAGATCATCTTTTTTGTTTAATACGTGTGACGGTGTTAAAGTTGTTTTTTTTTTTTTTGCCTAATCAAGTTCCCCCCCAAGATTGTGTGTCGTCAATATTTTCTGGAGGTTAAGTAGCTTCAGCTTGTTTTGACTATTTTCATCCCCATCCTTCAAAAAGCAAGGACAAGGTAACAAATGTACATAGAAGATGATGATAAGACTCTTAGAACAGACAACATATCAAATTTTGAGACTGGACATTTAATCAACTGGTAAAAATTGTTTTAAAATGGCTTCATAAAAGTTGGACAAAAGTTGAAAAATAAATTCCAGAGGCTATGGTGGCCTTCAAGGACAAGAAGCTCCTGTGATGACGTTTGGAGTGCAGTGTATGATTATTACTGCGGTTTGATCTGTTTTTTATTGTAAGGAAAAGTGCCACTTCAACTTTTTATGGTGGTGTGCTAACTTGATTCTCTTAAATGTGTCATTTGGTCCAACTAAAAGTTCACTTAAAGTTAAGTTGTGTTGGATGAATCACAGGGGGTCTGGTGTTTGAAGAAATTGTAAAATAACTGGATTATTGAGGTTTTTGAGCGCACAGAAGTTAAATGTTTTATTCAAAGAGCCCATTTAGTCGTCTAAGTTTTTGACAGCCAGTCAGTTCTGTGGCCGGTAGTCAAGTTGTGAAAAAAAAATCAGAGGGGATAGTGGATTTTATTGTTCTGGTGACAGTGCACATGGTGGGAAACCAACTGTGTACCCATTTTATTGTTACTAAAGCACAAAGATAATTATTATATTGCATAATCCCTCGAAATGAGCCGTCCATGTCGCTTGGCTATGATTCTGAAATTGAAACAGCGTCACCAGCGCTGCTCACTGATATCAATTTTTTTTTAAAAAGGGAAAAAAAGTGTTATTTTCACAGGTGCTGCCTTACCCAGAGTATTTTACTATATATGCACAAACCCCCCTGTCGCAGGGTTCTCACTCAAACAATCACAATGTAGTGGAATAACACAGACGTAGCAGAAAACACAGTGATGGTGATAGGATTTATTTAGCTTCCAAGCTGCAGTGCAAAAAAGTCTAGCAGCAGTTACCTTCCGCAAAACAAACTCCGGACTCAAATACAGAAAGCCCTGGGAAGTCTTTTTTAAACCCCCCAAGCCCCTCCCAGTGGGCGTTATCAATTACATAAGTTTGGTAAAAACGTATTCACATTTAGACAATTTTTACCATTTTTAATCTTCAGACCTTTTTCTGTAAGTTTTTACCATTTTAACTAAGTTTTTACACAAATCAATGGAGCATTAAATGTTAGGGATTCATGGCAAAAAAAAGGGAATAAATTTTTCTTGCATCATGTGACCACTTTGACCCTCCATACACACCTATTTTACACCCGGAAATCATACGCTCTGTTTCCTCATTTGGAAACATGAACCGGCATGATGGCGTGAATGGACACCCGGCAAATAAGTGGACGGATGAATGTCTGTGTGAATGTATGTTTAAGTTAGCAGATAGAGCACCGAGTGTGCAGCCTTGGTTACCCTATCCAACAGAGAAGGAAGCAGGGAAAGTAGCGCTGTTTGATGCGTAATGAGCGACGCTGGCGGGGAGGAAAGTGTTTGGCGCGTCTGTAGGTATGTTTGGCTCCATGCTTCCTGTAGTGAGTGAGGACGCCGCACCGTCACACCCGCGTAACGTTAAAACTGCGGTAATATTTCTAATGTAGAAATAGTTGTAATATTTCCACTTTCATTGACAAAAATGGCTCAAGGGATGGTAGTGTTGGGATGACCGTTTTAGAAGGGGCATGATTTTGACCAGTTTCATTTCATCTCCCCTCAACTGGAGCATGACTGTGGCGCCTGATTGGACAAAGTAATGACCCGGGGTTATGATCTGGCAGCTTTCATTTCTTTCTTGTTTTTGCATAACTGTAAAATCTTCGGCCACATGTCTGTCAGCTGTTTTAAATGAGCTTAAATGCACTTACCTGTGGATATTCAAATTTTGCTCAGCCATCAGCCGTCTTTTGCAGAAAACACAGTTTTTGTGTTGTTGTGTTTCACCTTTTTAAACCCCTTCAGACTCATGGGAGAGAAAATGAGAGTGGGTATTCTTTAACTGATTTCTAACCAGCCTCTTCATCAGTCTGATGTGGACTTTGAGATGATCTTACATGCTATCCTGACAGATTTTAGTGTCCTGTGCAGCAGTTATCAAGCTAATATATCACTTTATGAATGTCCCTCGATGGTGCAATAATAAAAGAAAGGCTGTTTTTGTTTTGACTGCTTTGCTTCATTGTTCCTCAGAGGAAACAAAAAAATGACTAAAAGGGTACAGCTGTAAATGCAATATTGATGTTGGTTCTTAAATGTGGGAACATGTGTTTCTATATTACTTTGTGTGGTTAAAAAATGATGTAAGTAAAAGTAAAACCTGGACTTAGACACACAGTTAAGGACATGCAATAAATATTCAACATTGTATTTGAATTAAATTACCTTTAAACTTGTGTTTTTATGATTTCTAGGTGTGCATGTGAAGCTGTTCTGGTCAGACAGCGAGGGAGATACCTGAGGAAAGATGAGGAAGAGCAGGAGTGTCCTCACAGTGTCTCCCAACAATGTAAGTCATCCCAGATTTTCATACCATATCCTCCATATCCTGATACAGCCAGGAGTTTTTAATCCAGGCTGTGGTTGTAGCCTTTCTCACACAGCCTTCTATGTTGGGAATGTTGAATATTTTCCTGCCGTAGTGCCCTCCATTCAAGGTACAAATAGAGAATGACAGCTGAGGTATAAATAGAGCAGAGTTGACGGTCAGGCTGTAGGCTGTGAAGTTTTGAGGTCACGCCATGTGAGCGGTCTACCAAGATAACCTAAAGATGAGGAGGAGAAGTTATCAGCTGACCTTCAGCTGCTAGAAGTCTGCACACAGGAGAGACAACGCAGTCTGGAAGCTCCTGAACCTTCAAGCAGACCACGAGTCTGTAAATGACAGAAGAGGTCCATCGATTAGTCTAAGCTTTTTCAAGTGCATGTGCTCTGGGTCACACTAGATGTCAGTGCTGTTGTATTCTACCTGCTTCAGCTCTTTTTGCCTGGAGGGCTTCAACGTGCTTTCTGAAATCACACATGGAGGCAGCTCTATGTCGGCACTTTTCAGTCTGATCTTTGCATTAAAAGGATTTGTGAGGTGAGTTGAAAGGAAACAGGAGACAGAACCACATAATACACGAGGAAACAGACACTTTACCTTGTTCTTGATACTCTCTCTCTCTTTTTTCTGTCAGTCTTTCTGTGTTTAGACAAGTATTTCTCCCTGCTCTGCCCAGTTTCTCCTCCTCCTCCTCCGTCACGTCTCACTTGCACAAAATCATCCTTTTGTTAGCGCTGCAGCTTCAATCTTGTGCTGAGGTTTTCTTTTGTTTCTGTCTTTGATCTTTCTCCTTTCCCTTTTCATTCAGGCCCACAGGATGTTTTCATACACTGTGATTTTTGAACCGAGCAGATAAAGGTATTTGTACAAGTAGTAGGAAGCCATTTGAACCTGATATACACATTTACTTTATAGATCTTGATTTTGTCTCTGAGCGACGGTGCGGGTAAGCTTTAGTCCAAACAGGGTTTTTGTCCTGGCTCTGGTTTCTCTGTCCGCTGTCTAGCATTTCTCTTGTCTTATTTATGTCAGTGTGTGGATGTAGCGAGAGGTGAGACCCTGCATGGAGGGAGTGGCTTTTGGATGCTGGAGCTAACTGTTGATCCTCCCTGAGGTGTAATGGGTTTGACTCAGTGAAACGTGCCTCCTTGATAACCCCAGAAATGTACTCACGCTTGTTTCCCATCTATTTCATGCTTGGGTGTTGGGTGACATATGGTCATGCCACTTATTGGTAGACCATGAATGTTAGGGTGAGGCTTTAATTGGATGGGTTGCTTGACTGGACATGTATCCTTTCATTAGAGCACCATCCATCCATCCATCTTCTACTGCTTATTCAGAGTCCGGTCACGGGGGCAGCAGCCTAAGCAGGGAACCAAGACTTCCTTCTCCCTGGCCACTTTGTCCAGCTCTTCCCAGGGGACCTTAGGCATTCCCAGGCCAGCTGAGAGACAGTCTCTCCTGCGTGTCCCCGGCCTTGGCCTGTAAATGCAAGCAGACAAATTAATATTTCACCAATTATTATTGTTTTAGAAAAAGAAGTGACATATCTTGAGGTTGAATTGGAGAATGTGAGTCTTCATAAAGACGGTGGTCTACACAGACCTGATTACACTCAGAACAAATATCGTATATGAGAACTCTTAAAGCCAAAAGTAACAGAGCCTACTTGCAAATAAACCCAATTGTATCTTGTCGTTTGGTTTTTGAGGTTGGATCTGGAACACTTAGACCACAATGCCACATATTTAAAAGGGGATATCATTTTTTGCTGTTTGTCTTAAGAGTAGAGGATTTAAAAGATGTTAGCTTATACTGGCACATGAATTACTGACTGAATGGTTGTCTGTCAAGTTGCGTAGTAGGTTATTCCGGTGTCATGTTTTGAGCAAGAACCAGCCTCCATTCTTAAAATATGAAAATACGAAAAGGCGAAAAACTGCACTTCCATAGATCTCCACTAGAGGCTCCCATTTGATCCCATGATAAATACTCGTTTTTACTCATTTTTTATTTTTTTATTGATACACGCTCTGCATGAGGATGATGTTTTTTTTAAATAATGTTTCCATCTTGATTTTAACATTGTTAAGGGTTAAACATAAATTGATAAATAAGAAGCATGGCTGAGTTTACACACAGGTGGTTATGTTGTTCTCCAACTCCAACTCTTAGTCTGTTTGGATTGATGGATTGAGTCACTATGTCCAGTATGGCGTCCACTATGGTTGGCATCTTCAGAAACCAATGCATAGACGATGTCTGTTTGCAGTTTTAGTTTCGTTGTGAAAAAGGCACAATGTCATGACAACTAACATGTTTTTGTTATATCATTCCTGCAGTAAAACTTCCCTGTCAGCCCCTGTCAGTCATTTGTGTTAGGTCTGAGCATGTGTATGTAACAGAGAAACTGTGAGGTGATATATATGT
Organism: Xyrichtys novacula; assembly: GCA_962446985.1. Taxonomy (NCBI): domain Eukaryota; kingdom Metazoa; phylum Chordata; class Actinopteri; order Labriformes; family Labridae; genus Xyrichtys; species Xyrichtys novacula. Next base: position 29,768,528 of record OY660870.1, read on the forward strand.
TATCCTGCCAGCCTACCAGGTTAGCTTGATAGTCTGTTTGGCCTTTTGTAGAGCTGTCCCCAAGAAAGAGACACCTTAATAAGCAGCATGTGAGTCCAGTACACAGAGAGAAACAGCTGAACCAGTTTCTTTTCCAGACACTGAGATTGTTTATTTAGTGTATCAATGGCGGCTCCAGCTGCTAGTCTGTACTATCAAACAAAGCATTAGAGTTGCTGCTCTAGCCATCCAATCATTGCTAAGATGCGGCAGGACTGGTTACCCAGGTAACCAGGAAGATAGCTGGTTATCAGATTATCACACAAAGACATAAATAATTGAAAGAACCAAATCAGTGCAGGATAATTAGTGATTATTATAGTAGTACTATTTGTGTCTTTCAATAAAATCTGTTATTTATTATGTTGTTTCAATTTAATATTCTTCATCCAAAGCCCCATATATTTAAAAAAAAACACATTTTAGAGGTGCAATTGCAAAACCATGATGTTGTTTTTGCTGATTGTTATTATACTGTCAAAACCACTTGTCCACCCATGCCTAGTTTGACAAATTAAAATGAAGTGTGTGTGGTTTTAAATTAAGTCGGTATCCCTTGTTTTGCTAGCTCAATTGATACCCTTGTTGCATTTTTGGTAATTAGTTCACACAAGTAAAAATGCTTATATTAAATAAAAGCAAATTCTGATGTTGAGTTCATGATTAGTTATAAAAATAGAATAATGTCTTCATGTCTGAGTCAGAACACATGTTACAGCCGTGTACATACTTTACCTCCACAATACCTGCCCTGCATCAGAGCTGAGAGTGAAATCCTTGAACAAATCAGTGTGTATTCCTTTGAAAACTTGGATGGGACAGCTAATGTGCTTATGTGTGTCACTTTTCCATTTTACAGTACGGACTGGAGCATGCACAAGCTCTTAACAGTGGCCGTGGGTGTTCAGTACTATTTCTTCAATAGTCCTGAGCTGAAGGTGTGGGTGTGTATATTAATCAGTCTCTACAGGTCTCTTTTACTCTCTCTCCATGTGAGTCTGAACAGAGTGTTCTCCTTCTTTATTTGAGCAGCTCTTTCACTCAGTTAACAACAATACCCTTAGTCCCACTCCATGCCTCGAATGCTTTCTGCTCATTCTTTCAATCCTTTAACATCAACCTTTATTGAAGATTTGCTGTTGTTAAGCTGCAGTGGAATTTATAAAAAAAAAACAAGTACATCCATTAGAGCGACTCCGTGGAGGTGTGTTTGTCAACCACTGGATCAGGACCAAAAGATGAAGCTCAGGCTGTTACTTAAGAAGTTGCAAGAATCCGAGGGAGGCAATCTTCTCAAGGGATCCTTGATTGTAGTGGACTTGGACTTTCCACAATCATGCCGGGGTGGTGAGAGACCACAGCTGATGGGAGCAGGTTAAGAGGAAGGATAATGCTTTGTGCATGTTTTTATGGTTTTATCATATGGAGGAGAACTACAAAAAGTAGGGTTAAATTTGCATCAGGTCCACTTGGGTGTTGGAAAGCAGCTCTCAACAGTAATGAACACATGCATTTATGTACATTAATCTACCAGTACACATTCAGGAGTCTTGGGAAGCAACACAGCTGTTGGTATAAGATATAGCTGCGTTTACATGGCCACAAATAATCAGAATAAAAATGCACCATGTAAAGATGTCAATCAGAAGATTCTGATCTGATTCGGCTCAATCAAAAAGAAATTGTCTTCCAATCGAGAGGGATGGATTTTGCCAAGTGTTATCCAGAAACTCATCCATGTAAACACTTATTCCAAACGTGACTCCCTGTTGGGGCGAAACTAACCTGACCGCACATGTGTGCTCTACATCAACATAACGCTTTTTCTGCCGTTAGTAACAAGACGTAAACATGGCTTATGTAACGCAGGATCAGTGTGTGCTGCTGAGTTGGTGGAAAAATCCTGAATCGGATGGAGTGAGCTACTACCGTGTTTGTTGGTTTGTTGACAGCACAGGCGGAAATAATACTCTTCATCTGCGGTTGTTTTAGCAATATTAGATAACTCTGCACATGTCCAAATGCCTCTAATCTAAATAAAACTTAGTGCATATATACACACACATCATGATTGGATTAATATTTTAATTAGATAAAGAAATTTTGCACATGTAAACATGGCTACTGTGACTATTTTTTTTTTAACAGAGCTAGGTGTTTTGCCAGCTTCTTCTCTCTCTGCTAAACTAATTGCCTCCAACCTGTAAGCCTCTAAATGGAGCCTCTCAATGAGAAGCGCATGTACATTTCCACAAAAATGTTGAAGAAGTCCTTCAAAAACAGTGAAGCAGCATTTTTTTAATCTAACAGTGTTATGACATTGTATGTTTTTTGAATCGTTGACATCACTGATATTTATTTCTGAAATATCTACAATCACTCAAATCAAATTCAATGGATTATTAAGTACATTTCTTCAACCCTGTTATTACATGCTGTTTCTGTGTATAGATAGAACAAGATGTGCCAACCGGAGCGTCGTTGTGTTAAGCTCCTGCATGGGTTTAGCAATATTCAACAAGGCAAGGATTACTTACAGTGTTTTTGTTTGAATGAAAGTGTTTAGTGTGTCCTGAATCAATGCTGGTAGGACATTGTTATTGGATTTTAGCTCTAAAAGAAGGGATTTGGTTCAACTGGTGACGCTCAGCCAGGATTAGATTGGAGAGCAAATGTGTGCGAGTGATTCAGAAAGGGTTCATCTATGATTTCCTCCTTCATGAAACTGCTATTGGATCGGATTGTTTGTGTGTTTTTGGTTGCTTTTGTATGGTCTATGTGTACATAATTAAGAATCTTAATGTATACTTTGTCTTGTGTGTGTGTGTGACTTAGTGTGCATTGATCAGATAAGATAACGTCTCTCTGGCCCACAGACCTAATGACCTCATTCTCATGCAGATCACAGCTGACAACATCTGATCCGATCCACTCTGAGTCTCCATCTCCATATGTGTGCACTCATACTGTCACTGGTGGCATGCTTGAATGTCACCACACATATGTGACTGAGCATATTTATGAAAGTGTGTTTTTTATACTTGTCTCCAAGAGTTTGAATTTATTTCCTTTGCTTTCAGGGCGTGTTTGTACCCTCATCAAACCCTTACAAATCCTGCTAAATTCAAAAATACCTTTCCAAAGTTATAGCTTTAATTTGGCCTTTAATCATCATGGTCCACCCTGCATTAAGTTAATCATGAAGGTGAGATTTCTTTTAGGCAGGCCGCAGTGTACTAACATTGAGCAGTCTTAGAAATATGCTTTATCTACTCTCTATTCTCATATTTTTGGACTAGGTAAATTGACGAATCATGGGTGCTGTTGGAGCACTGAGCAATCCAGATCAAAACTGTTTTTTTAGTCAAGCTGTTAAGGTGTTTAACTTCGCCTTAGTGTGTACACGGTTTCTGGTTCTTCTGCAGCCACCCTGAAACAAGTGAGGAACTGCAATTTTTTGCACGTCCACATAGTTTTCACTCCTAAAGACTGGAAGTTGCCACTCAGTTAGGACACACAGCTTTGAAACGTCTGGCCAATCAGGTAGTGTTGTGGGCGGGACATTAGGTGGGACAAATTGGTGCAAGGAAGCAGTCCCAGAGAGAGAAAGACACACCTGCAGCAGAGCCAAAGTAGTGTCCTTTTTTGGATAATTGATTTCTTCTTTATAATCTTAAATCTGTCTTGCTCCATATTCTTGTAATTTTCTGATGTTTCTCATCTTTCCTTGTCTCCTTCTCACATTCTCTCTCACTTTTACTCTCTTCCCCGATCTGGCATTTGAGCTCATATTCACAGGGAGCACGGGTCGGACTGAACAGCTGTTCATTCTCCAATTAGAGGGCTTGGAGGCTGAGGGTTGAATCTTTGCCAGTGAACAGCAACAGTTCAGATCTTTCTGTCTCTCTCCTCTCTCTTGTCCCTCCTCCCTCCTTGTTTGTGTTCTGTCACTTTTCTCTCTTTATGACCTCTATCTCACCTCCTTGAGTTGTTTCTATATCTGTCCTGAAAAGTACTGTTATTTTCCTGCACTCCCTCCATCTTTATTTTTTATTTTTTTGCTTTGGGTCAGGAGCAGTGATGCCAGTCACCATGGCAACAACAACTCTGCTTTCCTCGGGCACCTTGGGATTATGAGGCCTCTGACCTCTTGCACTTGGTATGGCAGTCTGTCACTGGGTATTGTTTTGGGCTCTGCCCTGTCATTTCCTGAGTGTCCCTCTGTTTGCAGTCTGTGTGGTGCCTCCGGTTTCCAAGCTGAATTCAAGAAACTGTGTATTTTAACACATGGAGCTCACGGTTTGTTTCGCTTTTCACACATTAGGTGGTAGAGATGCTGCTTGTCATTCCTACTTCTGTGTTAACAACAATAAATATACGCTTTCTGGTAATAGGCTTTACTGATTTCCTGTTTGTTACCTTCGCCAAGGAGGTTATGTTTTCGGTAGCGTTGGTTGGTTGGTTGGTTGGTTTGTTTGTTTGTCTGTGAACAACTTTACGGAGAAAGTTACAGACGGATTGACCTGAAATTTTCACCAGAGGTGCGTCTCAGCCCCAGGACGATCCCATTACATTTTGGTGGTGATCCGGATCGCCTTCTGGAAAATTTCAAATTTTGGAATTTTTGCATTTAACTCTATAAAAATGTCCAGAGTCTTTAGTAAAAAATTACAAAAAAGGATCTCAATGAGTTGTCAAAGGTTGATCCTGATCCAGACAAAATTCTGGATACTGTGATCCAGAACACACAAAAATAAGGGTGTCGTTGGAATTTTCAATGCTGAAAGATAATCAATGGGCGGCACAGTGGTGTAGATGGGCGGCACAGTGGTGTAGTGGTTAGCACTGTCGCCTCACAGCAAGAAGGTTCTGGGTTTGAATCTGGTTCAGGGCATTTCTTGTTTTAGGAACATTATGAACAGTGAACATACCAGCTTAAACACAAATAAAAGTTAATAATACACACGTAACAGTAAAAGTTCTGGTGTGAATCACAATATAAGGGGGGACATGAGCTGCTTGGTGGAGGTCTGCGCTCTCCAAGTGCTTTTCTAGTTTAAACTGAAATTTAAATTCACACGAACAAACTGACTATTAAAACCATCAGACAGGGTTGTAAAAGAGGTGAAAAAGGAGAAAAATTAATGAAACACTGCCAAACAGGAGACTGACAGAGGTAGCACCACCAGCCTTTGGTCCTCCTTGCAGGCTGATATCTACAAACATGGTAAACACAAGCTTGAGTGGTTATGAGCCAGTTTAACCCGACAATCTCTTCATGTAACTCGTTTGTATTAAAATATCTTTACGTACAGACTGAATAAATAAAGGTGAAGTCTCCAGAACGGAGCCTCTGGCAATTCCATCTGACATGTCTCTGTACACAACTGTCCGACAAGCTAAATTTGTTTCACTTCCCATGATGCTTTTAGAGATGGGAAGAGGGCAACTCATTTGATCTCTTGTCGAGGATGTACGCACGCAAATGTTTCAGAGCAATAAAATCAAAATGATGATGAAAGAAAAGGAGAGCAGATAATAATTCACCAAACACTTTTATTAATATCCTGTTCTTCTGTCATCCTCGGGGGAACATTTCATCATTTTAAGCAGTGAATAAAAGCACCTGTATGGAGTCCTTAAATAACCTTTTTATCATGGAAAACAATCATTTCTCTGCAAACTTCGTAAAGCATTTCTAAAAATGAAAAGTTTTAGATGCACATTTTCATCATTAATCTCTGTCCTGCTGCTTTATTTCTAAAAAGCTGACTCATTGTAAGACTTTAACAGTAAATTTATTATATAAGGTACAGTAACGGATTTGAAAAATTAAACCAAACTGAAACCAAACCAAACACTTGTGTCTTTTTAGTAGTTTTTCCCGCTGCATCCATCACTAATGCAGTCGTATCTGATTCTGCATGCACAGATGGGTGATTTTATTCATGTACGTGTGGGAAATACTGTATGTGAAGCTGCTGGAAGCTATGCTCAGCGCTAGATGAATGTGTCTCATTTCATACGGTTGTAATCAGTCTTCTACACTCGCCCTCCTTTCCTCCTCCTCTCTTTTTTTTCTCACACTCATCTCCCCCCTCCTTCCCTCCTTCATGTCTGCTGTACTCACCCTCCTCTCCCTCGCGTGTCCTGCCTCAGCTGCTCTCCCCCTCCTCCTCTTTGTTACCACACACTTACTTTCACTCTGTGTCAAATCTCCCCCCCCCCTCTTCCTCATCCTCTCTCAACCTTCCCTCTCTTTTCATAACTCTCCCTCTATAGCTGATGGGAAGCAGGTGCTGTTTTCTCCGCTCATCTCTTCATTTCCTCCCTGTTGTTTTCTTGCTTTGGTGTCTAAAAGGCGAATGTGCACAGGGATTTTAAAGACAACAGTGGGGGTGGGTGAGAAATGAGAAATGAGAATAATGAATCTCAGGATGCCCTGAGGCCTGATAGTCCAACAGAGAAATGTCAGAAATAATACAAATAGTTGTTTTGAGGAGACGGTTATAATGGTTCACCGTCTATTTTAACTACGAGGGAGTGAAAAATTATAACACACATGTAAGCTTTAAGCAGAACCTTTAACAAACATTATTAGCAAAATAATTGTGTAATTTCAGTCAGATGTTTTCGCAACGTGAGAGAACGAAGTAATATTTGAAAGTCGACAAGTCAAGGAGAGTTAATTTGGTCAACCTTTCACCAAGTGTTTTAATAAAGGTCAAAGAAAAAGAACAGAAGCAGCATTTAGAGAAATCTAGCATGAACAATAGACGCCACAGAACAGAGCGTAATGAAAAAGCAACAGGTGATGAAAGGAAGAGCATTTATCCTCGACTTTATCCAACATTTCAAAGACACAACTCTCTCTTTGTTTTGACCTGATCTAATGTGGTGAAAATGGTCACACACATCATGCAACATCATGCAGGATTTAAAGGGCAGTCGATTAGATTGTAGCGGATGTATTTCCTCACACTGTTGCTGACCATAACACTTTTTAAAATGGACACAAATATAATGGTAAAGATTCCTCAGATTGTCCACATCCACGACAAAGCAGCTTCTTGGGTCAGTCTGAAAGTTTTTCGTAAGAGTTTATTTTCTGTCACTTTTCCTTCATTACTCTGCTAATAATGTACGCACAATGCTGCATTGATGTCAGTCATGAACTTATATCCTATTTTTAGGATTAAATAACCAATCAAATTTTAACTTATTAAATAAAGGGCATCAACTAGCATGTTAAGACCCAAACCATAATGATGAAAACTCAATGTCCCATCTAGAAGCATTGAGGATGTCGGCTACGTGAACTAAAGCAGTGAGTCACCAGTGGGCGCTCTAAACATGTTTGCTCTTACATCGTCTATATTTTTATACAGTCAATGCTACAAACTGCCTGATAAAAGTTCAGAAATAGTTCATGCTAAAAATATGAACTTGTGAACTGTTAGGGCTGAACATGGATGTTGTCAGTCTCTATGAAAAGCTGTATGTGCCCAAGAACTTGCCAAAATTATTTGAAAAATAGATATTTAATAAGACAGAAATCATTTGAGCTCCTGTTTTTTTTCTGTCTTTAGACTCGTGCTTTCCCAGTGGTTAAAGATCAGACAGAATCTGGGATAAGATATGGAAAATAGGGTCAGTAGGTATTTAGATTAGATACTCGATGTAATCCTCTTCATATACAAAGGTTACAAAGTGGTTTACTAATGGTCAAAGCAATATAACAAAAAACAATATATGGTATAAAGTATAGTATATCAAAGAAGATATAATAACCTCAAAGATACAGATTCCAGGAACACCACTGATGATGTGTCTAGACTAGGCATCAGTAGATATATGTACACAACCACCAGCTTTTCATGATTGTAAGAACTAACGCAAAGATTCCCAACCTTTGTTCCATGAAGCCCAAAGTCAAATATTTTAATATTCCTGTATATAAGAAAAAGAAATGATCATTTCTTGGTTGAAAGGTCAGCTGAAGTCATGAGATGTGAAAAGCCTGAGCAATCACCTCCAACTCTGGCTTTGAGACAACAGACTTTAGTAGTGTGATTCAAAAGTGCATTTCTCTTCTAGTTTGACATGTTAATCTAAAAACACCCTGATAAATGATGACGCCACAGTCATGACCGTTTGGCACCAGCTTCATTAGAATCTGGAGGACATGTTCTGTAGACCAATAAACCTGTCTGTCTGATATATTTTTCTTCATACTTTAAATTCATGGTCATAATGAAAGACCTTCCCATTCAATCTAGCTTTTAATTTTATTTTGGAGTAAGTGGTGGGTGGGTTTTATTCAACGTGTCATTGATTTTATACATAGAGTCATGATTTTATATCATTTCAAAAAGTGTTTTGTGATCGTCTCAGTCTTTTATTACTGATGTATTCGGTTATTTTTCTGTGCTATGTGGAGCTGCGTGCTTGTTCGCTGAGGGTGCTACATGAGTAAAGCTTAATTGGATAAGGTTTTCGCTAATTGGTACATCAATCACACTTATACTAGTTTGTATACTTTACATTTTTACCATCATGTAAACACTTATTGCTCTCATGCTGTATGTCTTCTCCTCGTTCCAGCCAAATGTAACCTCTGCTGCGTGTCTTCTGTGTGGTCATGAATTACACAACAGGAAAAGGTTACAAAAGGTCACTTTCTGAACGAATAACCAATGCTGTTGTTTTCTTGGTCCCTGTAGCCGGTGATAGATGTGTTGTTGATTCCTGGTTGGGGCATAAATTTTTGTGTTGACAAGGTTGTAAAGGTACATTATTGTCTCTATTTTAATCTCTCCCAACATCTGGGACCTCATGACCAAGCTGCTCTCTATGTATGTGTGTATGAAACGCTACAGGGAGTCAATAGACATCATTTGTATGGTGTGTGTGTGTGGGAGAGAGAATAACAGTGTGTGACATACTAATGAGTATGCCACAGACACACATTCACACTCTGCTTGGTGGTCCCTAGAAGACTAAAAGGCCATGGGGGTTGTGCTGCTAATGGGCTAATGGACTTCTGCGCCTGACCCGTCCACACCTGCCCAACAGACGCGCACACACACACAGATACACAGCCCTCACATGAATACACATCGCAGTTATTGAAGGTCATCTAAGGGTAGCAGTTAGCGTACATGATGGGAATGAAGCAGCTGCCTAACTCAGGTTATGCTAAACTGCTTGGTGTCAGTTTCTCATACCTCTTTCCATATGTATTGCAAAAACAATATACTGTATTTTTCTCAAAGAAGGGTGAAAGTGACTATTTCTTTGCTAATGGGCAAAATCTGCAACATCCCTTTAGGTATAATGAAGTTTATTTTTATTTTAATGCTCGATTTAGAGCTACCCTATCTATTATTAGTAAATACTGAGTATACAAATCTTGTGTAAAAATCTATTTTACTGTAAGACTTGGAATTTTTAGATTTCAATTTTTTTCATACCAGAATAAAGTCAGAGTAAAGTAATTTTCTCATAACTTTACTACAACTTTATTAGTGACTTTGATTGGAACTTAACATGTAAACTTTCTTACAACTTTATTCTTGTGAGGATATTACTTTACTTTTACTTTTACTTTATTCCAGTGAGAATTTTTGTTTCTGTAGTCTCTTTAGAAAAAAAAATGACCTACCAACATTTTTTCAATTTCAAAAACAGTCTCTAGATATGATTTGTTTTCTTTAATGTGACCAACACTCTGTTGTAGTTTTGATACCATTTTCAATAAGGAAAGACAGAATAACATTTTTTTATTTAATCTCAAATCACTCTCAGCTGCGATGCATTCTTGTTTGTTCATACTTCTACAAAAGATTGATTTGGGTTCCGCTCCAAAAGTCTTGTTTTCTACTTTTGGACTGAGAACTTTGAACTCTGTGGACATTTGTACAAAGCAGTTAAAGATCCATTTATCAAGACTTGCCTTTGGCTTGTTTTTAGTGTAATTGTTGAATGTTCGTCTTTTTCACCCTTAGATGCTTTTATTGTGAAGTTCAGTGTGAGGTGTTCTTGGCAGGTTCTATATAACAAACTTCACTTACAGACTTACTTGCAAACGGAGAAATTAAATGAATGAGTTTGATTTCTTTTCAAATTAACACTCCAAAATTATGTCTAATTTACTCTTAGTCCATGGAGTTGAATGTAAGGCTGCACGATATTGGAAAAAACTAACATTGCGATTTTTTTCAACCCTGCGATATATATTGCGATATTAAAAATACAGGAATTTTCACCAGATGACCTGAATAGCATTTAATGTTATGCTGCACAGCTGAAATCTTGAGGACAGTTAACCTGCTCTGATCTTACCTCTTTTTGTGAATGTTAGTAGAATGGCTTCTGTCTGTCAGAGATATTTTTAGCTTTTATTGTTCTGGGAAGTTATTGTGGCAACAGATGAACACAGAACACGTGTTTTGGTCGCCATCATCCTTCTTTTAACCGAAATAATTCCAGATAACTGACTTTCCTTTTCTTTTTGGCAACAAATCTTCATTTTCGGTGGTTTTCGCTTGTTCGTTGCTCAGTTTGCCATCGTTGTTGTTGTTGTTAGCGGTGTTGTGCCGAGAAACGCATGTCCTCCGAGAATTGCATGCACCTCGCAAAACGCGCACCGTTTATAGTAGAGTGGTCCACGGAAATATACATTTTAAAACCCATACAGTTCTTATTTGTTGGTCTTTACAGTCATGAGTAAAGTTCCGAAAGTAATTCTCTGCGGACAAGCGTTTCTCGGCTCAACACCAGCAGCCAGCGTGTCCATGTGCAGAACATGTGCAGGGGTGGGTTTCCTCCTCTCTGATTTTGATTGACAGCTGGCAGGGTAGTCTGATTGGCAACTGAGTAAAGGACGATGGTGATTGGTGGATCGCTGCACAGCACATGCAGAGTCACATGCAGTGTATCTCAGTCAGTTACCCTTGAAATTAACTGAGTTCATTCACCTCCAACATCGCAGGCTCTGCGATATGACTATTGCAAACACGTACATCGCGATGACGATGTTCAAACGATATATCGTGCAGGCCTAGTTGAATTTTTCTTATTGTTTCTAGTTGGATAGCATTTCCTCGCAGCGAAGTAAAAGCTGAATTATTTCTTTACTTTTGATGGTGAAACCAAATTTGGTATGAAACCTAAAAGTCAAAGAGCGAAGGAGTTACTGAAAGATAGCCAAGTGATTCAAGAGGTAGTCACGTCCCCTCTCCACTCGCCCTCTTGGACCTTGTTCAGCCTTTAAAATCTGAAGTGATTGTGACTCTGGTCACATCTTTGAGTGTGATGAGTAAGACCAGCTGAATTGGTCATGACTTCCAATTAGTACATAGCTCCGTCTCTTTCACCTCTCTGCTCGATCAGCTGCTCTGCTGGCAGGGAAAGTAAAGAAACAGAAAATCGCTCACATTAAAAAAAATAGTCTTTAAACTTTTTGACAGTCATTGTGTGCTTCAGAGCCGCTCTTATTCTGCGGGAGGTCGTGATTTACATGCAAAAAGGTTAAGTGTGGCCCTCTGTTTTCTCATCTAATGTCAGCAACCTTTTCTATCCTTTCTGTTCTGCTCTGCAGCTCTCATCTCTCTTGTATTTCTCTCTGCCTTTGCCTTTCCACTTCAAAATCTCCTCTCTGAGCCATCATGTGCTGTTGATTTGCCACTTGAGTCTCCGTCTCTCAAATCTAATATCTGTTAACAGCATCAGAAAGCAGCACATCACTTTCTTTTACTCTTTCTGTTTCTTTTTGTTCAGTATTTACTGTTAGAGGTTAGGGTATTTATAGTCCTCAGAACAGGGGTTGCTAAGCTGATTGGTCCCTCAAGGTCTTACTCATTGTCAGACAAGACGGGGAACTCGACGGAATTATGGATTGTTTTAATTTCTGTTTGACATATTCTAGCGAATTTTAAATGAAGAGGATTTATGAAATAAGAAGCTTGGAAGGAAAACAAATCACAGTTCAATTATTGATCAAGCACAACAAAATTATTCATGAAAAGAAGCTTTAAAATTGGACTTAAAAGACAAGTAAATGTATAAATTGACAATTAGTGCAGTAGAGGTTGAATTCTGTTTATGCCTGTGTTTGTCGTGCACTAAGTTGGATTCAATAGTGAGAAAATATTCAAGTTTTAGGGTTTGTTTAGTGAAGTGTTTCCGAATGTGGCCAGTAGAGGGCAGAACACAATGATAGTAGAGAAACTGATAGAGAACTGCATTTTTATTAAGAATGAGTGTTGATTTACTTACTCATGTACCACTAAATTTGGTGTATGAAACCAGCTTTTTGTTACTTAAAAACTAGCTGAATCTTGTGATGCTGATAAAAAGCTATTTATTGGTATTATTAATTGGCTAACCAGTTAATCAGTTTATCTCTAAATACAATCATGATATAAATAGGATGATATAATAATGAATTATCCTGATATTGCAATATAAACGTCATAGTATTACTAGTTTTAAATCCAGATATTACACTGGTATAACTATTTAATTGTAAGTATGTTACAAAGATATTACCGTGTTCTACCAAATACTGTTGAACACACAAATTTGTTTCATCATTATCACTTGAAGACTTTGGGCTTTTATTGTCCTTTCAGTGATAATTACCAGGATATGAGCTTTGAAATGATCAATAACTTAGTATTAACTTTATTATCAGACTATTACTATCTTATCTCTGTGCTGTAATATAGAGTACCGCTATTTTTTTGTCATTAAAACCTCCAATAAGCTTTGCCACGTCTAAGTTTTCAGCATATAACAAAGACATAAACAACTGCTGAATATAAAAAAAAAAACAGAGGTGGAGAGTCATTACACCGTGAAATACGATAACCAAAGTCTTTGTTCACTGTAATTCAAAAACGTTGGCATTAAATCTTCATGGATGTCTGCAGGCAGTGACTCTGTTTTCAACATAACATAAAGTCTCTAATTGAATATACTGCATCTGGTTTAAACACCATGTTCAGTATCTTTCTTGGTTATTTGTGCGGATTAAATGATTTAAAAAATTGTTGGGTTTTTGGGAAACGGAGGGGAAAATAAGTCACCACCCACACAGCTAAAAGTCATCTTCGCTTTGTCACAAGAGCTCATGCCGAATGAAGTGAGAATAAAATTGAGGTCATAATGCTCCCATCACGATGGCTGGCTTTGTGAAGATGGTTTGATAATGCACAGAAGCCGTGAGTGGGCGGGGAAAGGCAGGAAGCCAAGGAGAGCTGTTGTGGGACTAAGAGTGGGAGGCTGTGTTTACTGGAAGAAGTTTCACTACTGGAGACCCAGAAGGTATATCAGGCTCAAAAACAGAAACAGATGAAGAAATGATTCGGTGGCTGGTTTTTCTCAGATCTTTGCCCTGGTCATGACTGTGCATGACCAGGGCAAAAAAACCCACCTCATGTTGGACATTACAATTATTTTCTGACGTATCTATCAGCGAGGAGTGACGGTTCTCATCTGGATTGTTTCTTCATACCGTAAATACACTGCAGGAGACAATTTCAAGAGCGTTTATGAGATAAATCATTTTATTCAAATCAGCTTGTAAACATTTGACCCAGCATTAGGCTGTTAGAGTATTAGAGTATCAGGCTCTGGGTAAGTGGATAATACATGCACACAATTTGTCCAATGGGAATGCCCCAGCCGTCCTCCAATTAGTGTCTATTTGATAGCAAATGAGAGGTAAGCTGGCATGACTGAGTGAGGGGAAGGAAAGAGCTTTAGGGGAGGCGGGTAATGAAGACCTTAAAGTGAGAGAGATTAGCACTCGTTCGAATTGAATTGGATTCAGGGTCCACAAACCCAGGTACAGATGGGAAACATGCAAAACAGAATAACACGTATTTCTGTATTTATGCTCATTACATGTTACATACATCTATTTCAGTTCATCCAGTTTAAAAATGTTATTTTGTTGAGTTTATTTATAATGTTGGTGGTTTGAATGTGTCAATGTGGGAGGGATGAGTGCATGTCTTTATTTATCTAACTTATAAATAACTGGTGATCCTGCCTTTAGTCAAGTCCACCGAGATGTCCTTTTGTTATTTGGTGACTAAAGCAGTAGGAAATATCTAAAACTGCCCAAACCAAGGGCACTTCAAATGATTTCTTATCTGGCTTGCAGTGCAAAACACATCTTATGTCGAGATGCCACAAAAAAGGGCAGTGTTCCCTTACAAATACGGTGATAACTGTGAACATTTGGTATTTTTTCCTCACAAAGAACCTTTTGTGACAAGAGCTGCTGATAAACACCTGTTTGTTGTTCAACTATTTCATCAAGTAGTGGTATAAATTGCTCTCAAGACTCAACGAAAACCAATTTCTGGGCAATTCTGCTTTTTCTGAGTCGTGAATGTAAGTGTAATCAGGACAAAGAGATTTCAGTAATAACTCAGTGTTTTGGTTTATCAATGTCTGAAAAAGTGAGCTTTGTAGCATAAAAAAAAAGACTATTTCTTGACAGAGTAGGATACTCCCCCGGGGATTTTTTTTTCATTGACTGAAACGTGTAGATGAAAAATGAGGAGAGAGCGAACTACTTCTCGTTGTGAGTGTATAAAGGTTGAGTTGTTCTTGTCAAACTGACAGTAATCGTAAAAAGTGGTCCTGAGATGCTTGATAAATACAGCCCGGGTCTCATGACGTGTCAACAGCTGTCCAGACAGCACAGACAGTCAGCATCCATCACAGCCTCCAGACTTGAATGTAAATGAGACTGTGCGGCGAAGAAACAAACACAGTTATTAACGCCCTGCAATCAGTTTGTTACAGGCCACACAGAGCTAACAAGACGAATTAAGGTGTAAATGAGGCGGAAGGAAAAAGAGGAGGCTTCAGAGGAGAGACAGAGGGGGAAAAACATGTTTCCTGGAGGTTTCATGCTGTTATACTGTATGGTAAACATCATGTTGATTTGTTCTAATGTTTATTTATGATATCATAACTTCAGATGTCATTCTTTTTTTGCCGTACTTTACTTAGTTTAACCTTTGTGGGATATTCTCCTCTTGTATGTATGGTTGTTTGAATGGTTTTGGAAAGTGGCAGGATGAGTCAGGCTTATTGAGAAATACTCTGTACTTAATCTCCAGATCGTGAAGTGAGTAATTCTATCACTTTATGGCTGTTTCTAAGTCAGTAAACCAGTCTGTGGCGCCCCTTAGTGGGCTAAACTTGACTTACTTGACATTACAGGGAAGATGCATGGCATGTTGAGCTCTGCATTACCACCACCACCACTACCACAACAGCAACTACATCTACAACTGTAACATTTTTATACACGTGGTGTCTTAACAAACAAGCGGTCAGGTTTATCTGGTAATCTGTTCATTAGTGTAATTGAGGACTGCAGAAATGACGGCTTAAATCTGTCGCTGTCTCACATGCAGGCCTGTATGTGAGAGAGTCTGTTCATATTCAGGATTTAATACTTGTGAGGGGTTTCTTGTGATTTTATGTGCAAGTCTGACAATAGATCCTTCATAACTGGACTGAAGGGCGGATTGGACCCTCCCTTTGATCACTTTCATAGTTGTTTTAACACAGTGTTGAATCTTGTTTTTAGCTAAACTTTAAAGAGTTCACACCCAGCCACCATGCCATGCCTGATGAAACTTTACAGGATCACACTGGGTAATAATATCATAATATCTGGGCACAGCTTGCACTGGAGAAAGGTCGAATCAAGTATAAAAACAGAGGGCCTCTTATGGCCAAATCACAGTTGCCTTTGGAATCAAAGCTTCCATGAGGAACTTTTTGATTTTATCCATTTTGACGCCCCCTTGTGGACAAAGAAATATTTGCTCATTTTACATGCTTGAGTTGAGTCTCCTTACAAAAATGTCATCCTGCTGACTAGTAAATATCAATTGTATCTATAATTGCAAGTATTACATGTAAAAAATGCAACAACAGGGCTGTCTTCAACTGCCCAGTTGAGACCTACCCCCTTGCAACACATTCGGGCATTGAAAATTATAAAATAAAAAACAGTCTACTTTGTGACTTATAATATTTTTCAATTATTGTTAAAAATTATAAAGATGAATTAAAGTCTATTTGAGAATGTCAAAAATCTGCCCTTAAGTTTGACACAATTTAAAAAGTGCAACCTCACCTTTATCTTGTTTTATACACATAAACTAATTTTCCACTTCAGTTCGTCTATCTTATTTTAACTGAATATTAAAAATGTACACTCTTTCATGTCTGTCTCACCTCAGGACAGCAAAGAGCCTCCAGACTGCTGCCTCAGTGAGTCTTTCACATCCCCGTCCTGCACGCTGGGCGTCGACCTGCGCCGCGGCAGACGTCGCTTCTCTGGCAACCTGCAGCTTCCTCCGCTGTCGTGGCGCCAGGGTGAGAGGTCACGGACACCTGATGATGACATAATAGCCAGGCCAACTTCTTTGCCTTTTGGAGCCCCGCCTAGGATTGACATTACACCAGTGGATCCTGAATGGTGAGTGGAAATCTTAAGACAAGGCGAGCTCATTTTATGATGGTAGACCAAATGTAATGTTTATGATGCTGACTTCTCTCTGAGCGTATTTGACTGTGACCTCGATTTGCATTGGTCACATGTTGTGCTGACAGCCATCAATCAATTCATGCCTTTCGACCTTAAAAGGACATCAGGATTAATGAAGTAATCAGAGCAGAGACAAAGTTACCAGGTTCTCCAGGACACTCTTAGCATGTCTTTTGAATTCCTCTCTGTCATGTTGCATATAGCCTGCTAAAGATAAATGTTTAATTATTTATGCTTCATGCACGCTGTCCCGCAAGTTTGCTCTCAGTTTCAGACAACAAACTCACACACATATCTACACAAACAATCAGTGGGTGTCCAGCTCTTGGCGTGCAGCCAGTGGTCCAGTTGTGTCAAATGTTTGTTCACTTTTTCTTAAGCAGCTAATCAGTCCTGATTGCCCCTTTGCTGGAGTGTGTGATGTTAGTAAAGATGAAGACAGTTATGGGACCTTTGAATAGACTTTTTAAGTGTTTCATGACTTCTTCTTGTTAGATGAACATTGGCTTCTGGAAAGGTAGGCGCTAATCAGTCCTAATTGGTGCAGCAATCAAGTGTGTATTGTCGTGTTTGAGTGCGAGTGTCCTTTTTGTAAATGCACGTAGGTCACTTTAATGATTGGCTGCTCTAATCAACACTTTTATGCATTTTGTAGTTTTGATAGTTCCTGATGTACTGTGAGTAACTTAGAAAGATAGTGTAAATTATGAATGTTTCTTGGATTGTGTGTTTTAAATAGTTCAAAAATCATTTTGGCATAAGTACAGCAGTAATTTTTCATTTTATTTATACCCAAGGTGCCAAAACCAAGAGAAGGAAACTAATTGCATTGGAACATCTTTATATAGGCTTGATTAAGTATAAGCAAAAATGAAGTAGCAGGTTTACTCATAACATGAACATACCCCTAATTAAAGTAAGCTTTTTTTGTTTATTCCCTAAAATGTTCACATGGTCACAGCATATTGGTATGTTGTACTTTTATAAAACTAAAGCACAATATTCTTGGATTTGGTAAACTGAAACCATTGGACACTAATGGATGGACCAAAAACATTGATTAGTCCATTCATCGTTGCAGCTGAAGGTCATACTAGCGTGTCATTTTGGATTAATTAAACCGGAAGCTGTTAGAAAATTTAAACTATGAAAGTTTCCACACTGCAACTGAGCATATCACAAAAAAAATTGGGGTCATTTCTGTGGTAGTGTTTTTGGGTGAATGCTTGAAGAGCTGCAGTTTCTGTTTTGACCAGAGGAGGGCAGTGTGAATACATTTGACTGGATGACCCTGCGTTCAAACACGCATTCACACATCCAGACTGTCAAAGCTTCCACGCAGAAGCTTACAATCAAACTGAGCACATTTAAAGACGTCGTTTTGGCAGGTTAAGGGTGTGCGTGTGTGTGAGAGAGAGAGCTGTCAGCCATCAGTGGTGTTTTAGGCAGACATGTTCCCCCGTGTGCGTCCACCCTTCTGGCCCGCATCTCTGTTAAAAAGCTGTCACACTGAGTCTCCTTCAGGCATCAGTGTGCTGAACGTCAGGGTCAGCAGGACCTCCCTGAAGGTCCTCCACTCTGATTACCTCTCTCCCCAGTGAAGTCTCCAGCTGCTGCACGAGTGTGTATGTAAGCGTGTTTGTGATGTGTGTCTGTATCTGTCTGTAAAACCATTTTAATCACAGTCATCAGCACATCCCCTCTTCTCCCTTCAGTCCCCTGTTTTCCCACTTGTTCTTATTTAAGTGCTTTCATCAATGATTGTCGCAGCAGGAGGAGGGAGCAAGGAGTTATTTTTGGATTCAATTATTTTTCCTGCTGATGTACACACTTGTTTTAGAGCACAGAGTGCATCCAGAATTGATTGTTGTAACTATGTGTGTGGCTTGTTGTGCTAGTGCCACACTGCCTGAGAAATCAGTGACACAGAGCTGGTCAAATGCAGCCAAATCAGACTCCCACGTGTAAAAATACAACATATGTGTTTCTTCATTTTGTGATTGTACAGGACAGAAAGCTGCAAATTCGATTAATATGTGAAGAGAAAGAAGAATGTGGTGGAAATAGTTTTAGCTTTTGTGCAGAAATAGTGAGTGTAGTGAAAGTTTAAAGTAGGGATTCAAGGTATTGTATTGTTGATGTTGATGCTGGTATACACACACCTTTTGTCATTATACCTGGAAGCAATGTGTCAAAGTTGAAGGTTTGCATCCTAGTGGTGTCCCACAGGGCTCCGTTTTTGGTCCCATTTTGTTTACAATTTATATCAATAGTTGATGTTATAATGTTACAAATACAAAGTTTATTTCTTATGCTGACGATATGATTATTAACGCCGTTCCCTTTTGAGTGTTATTGATAATGTACACGCTGCTTTTAATGTTATTAACACAAATGTTTGTCGATCAAGTCTAGTTTAAAGGCCAATGAGACTAGAAAAATGTAAAGTAAAAGGACAGTAAAAGACAAATGTCAGATTCGTACCTTAAAAAACGTTTTTTGTTTTTTTTTTAAATATGTGTCCCAACATACAGGTACCTATCTTTCCTGTTCTGTTTACTCTGTCTTTCTATCATCACCTCGAGAATCTTCCAAAAAAGACTGAGAGTGAAATTGTTTTTTTCTCGCTGTAATCAAAAGGCTGCTTATTCAAAACCATGCTCTGCAACCTGGCAGGAAGCACACGGACAAAAAGGAAGCAAATGTAGAAGTGCAAAAACATCACAGTTTGTAGAGTGGCTTTAAAATTGGCTTCCCACTTAGGCACTACATCAAAATGGTGGAAATATTTACTGCAGAATTAAAATGTGTACAACCTGTCACAAACATGGTTTTGGTCTCATGTTTCAAATGATGCCAAGTGTCAGGGGGATATATGTATATATATTTATGTATGTTTTTTTTTATCTTTTAAATTCCGCCTAGTTATGTCTGGCTCTGCACCAGTGTCATCACCAGTTTGTTTACAGCTCTACATATATTCCTGCTTTTGGTCAGCATGGAGAGTATAAATAAAGACAGGTTAGCTCTACTTCGACCACGGCTTTTTCTCTCTGCATTTTCTTTGGTATTTACACATAACAGAAGTTGACTCTGAGCTGTTGACAGTGTTTACGCCAGAGAAAAGGGCAGTGTCAAATTGTGACATATATTGCTTGTACCCAGAAGCAACAATATTGTGTTCTGTAAGCTTATTTGTAGAGGTCAACAAGCTGTTGAGTAAAAGCCCCAAAATGTGAAAGAAAGAAGAAGCACACGGCAGAGTTTACAGTGTTATTGGTGGCATTAAGTTATAAAAACAGTTATGTAATTCAACTGCTGCTTAAATGAAATAAGGATTTTTTTATCGACATGCATAAAAACACGATTACTGTGATTCAAGCTCGCTGAATACAAGAACAGGTTTCCCCACTTTGAGGTTTTATCTATTTAAAGTCTCAAACACTGCTCAATGTGATGTCAGATGATATAATTACCCACTTTGAATCAAATCTGCTGCTTCCTATTCCTCTCAGTGATAGATTTAAAACTATATTTGGACGTGTTCCCCACTCTGGGTTACAACGACACCACTCAGATTATGGCCTGTCTGCACTCTGTGTCCTCTCTGTGAGTGGTGTATTTGTGTGCTCTGTCTTCTCTGCCCAGTGCACTAGACTGTTTTTTCTGTACAGTGATCACTCAGCAAGCTGATTTAGGATCACACATGCACAGAGAGGACAAGTCAGCCAAATAATGCCCCAAAAAGTCCTACAAAGCATGAGGATGATGCAAACATGTTGGTATGCTGCTCTAATCTACACCATAAATGATTTAAATAAAGAGACTAATTAATTGTCATGCTTCCTTTACTGCAGGTTTATTGGATAACTGAATAGAGATTCTGCAGGAACTTTGGCTGGTCATGGAGTAGTAGTTTGTTATTTTGAAAGAAGATATATACAGTTGCACAACAGCATTGAACTCTTCTTATGTTAGCTCCAAGCTATGCTAAGTTAGCTAAAAACTAACACCTCTTCTGTTAATACGATAAATGATTAAAGATTAGCTTTGAGTAAACTCTTAGTTAACAGTGGTTGATTTCTATCTCTTATTCTGGATGTTTCTGCTAACATTGTGCATTGACATTGTGATATGTAAACATAGTGCTAATGTCAGCTAACATGAGAAGCAGAAACTCTGTTATAGTAGATAAAAAAGACACCTTTCCTATTGTTTTGATATTATAATAATATATGCCTTCAGGGACCCCTCAAGGACTATCTGTAGTAATCAATGCAGAAGTAAGCTGTTGTCTTATGTTACTTTTCAAGTATTGTCAGATTTGACTCCAAATTTCAACTGTAGTGAAAGCCTTGTGAGTTTCTCATCAAATTTGTACCCTGTGTCTGTGCAGCTTATATAGGGTGACCATACGTCCTCTTTTAACGGGACATGTCTTCTTCTTAGTGGCTGTACAGCCCTGTCCGGGAGAGTTTCTAAAATCCTTTAAATGTCTGGAGTTGTGCATGGAAGTTTTGAGTTTGTGTTGCGTGGACTTACTGAGTTAGAAGCACATAAAGATACTTGACCCGATCCGAAAAACTCAAAATTTACTACGCGCGACTCTGTGACTCCGCCTCTGTGTAGTGGTGTCCTCTTTTTGGGGATTCAGAATACGGTTACCTTTACATCAGTGGTTCTCAAGTCCAGTCCTCGAGGCCCACTGTCCTGCATGTTTTGGATGTTTCTTTGCTCCAACACACCTGATTCAAATGATCAGCTTGTTATTAAGCCATTACAGAGCTTGATAATGAGCTGATAATTTGAATCAGGTGCGTTGGAGCAGGGAAACATCCAAAACATGCAGGACAGTGGGCCTTGAGGACTGCACTTGAGAACCACTGCCTTAGCATATAGCTTTGATTGGTACTATTTTGGGTGCAGTTCAGCATGTGCAGCACTCGAGTCAAAGACAGTTTTCCTCAAGGGGACAATAAAGGGGACCGTATCGTATCTTATCACATCACACTATATTGTAATATATTCTACAGCGACAGATTGTTTTATTTGAGCTTCCACTAGTGCTTTTTCTTTTCCTTTCCTTTTCTGTTTTGAATCTTTGAAATCTTGCAGTCTTCATAGAGCAGTACAGGAGTATTGTGGTGGCTAACTTTGTCACATGGTGTGAGCAGAACCATCTCCAGCTCACCGTGACAAAGACAAAGGTACTGATTGTGGATCTAAGAAGAAGGACAATAGCACCAGTGACCTCTGTTTCCTCTTTTCACTAACCATTGCAATTTCCTGTTTATCCTTATTAATTCCTATTTCTATTCTCCCTCTATACTAATATTTGTATTTTCAAGAGCAATTCTGTAATGAACACTTTTTAGGATGGATGGAAAGGTTTAAGTCTTGATGCAGCAGGCAAGCGATGTTTTGCTGCTGCATCAAAGTTTCAACCACTATGTTAGTCATTTAACTTCACTATATTTTTGATTCAAGGTGAAGAGAAAACAGGAGAGAACAGAATTATAACCAAGATTTGATTTGTTTTTGCTGATTGTTTGAGGTATATATTGTGTGTTGCTTTGGAGTAACTTCATTTTTGTTGGCAAGGCAATGCCCTTGATGCAACATTGCGCTCAGATTAAAATGAGGGCCAAATTTTGCCTTCCTTAATTTCTACTGCGGTCGACATACAGTGTACTCTGTGTTTCTGCAACGTCTTACATGATTTTGAAGCTTAGCTAGAGGAGTGCTGGATGGTCTAATGCAATCTAGATTTATGCTAAATCCTTGAAGCAAGCAAGCAGTCTTCACCTCCGCAGTTTGGGAGGAATTTGGTTTAGTGTCAGGAGAAAAAATAAGCACTTTACTTCTGGTTGTCAGTTTGCGTTGCATGGTTACCCTACATGGACGTACGACTTAAATGCAAAACTCATGGCGTTTATTGTAAAATGGGATAACTGTCCTCATGGTTGAGTACTGTAGCTGATTTTTCTGCTTTCTGGAGCTGCAAACAGGAGAAATATCACCAACATCAATTTAAAATCATGTTTGTCAGTCCTCTTATCCAGCTTTATCAGATATCCCCTCTAATACTGTGTCCAGTTTGCTGTTGTTCTCTGCTTTCTTTTTCCAGATATTTTGCAGTCAGTCTGTTGACATTTCTAAAAGCTTTTTATCCTCTGTATTTACCTTGATTGGGTGGATATAATACATGGGAATAAATAATTCACAGCCTCTGTTTGACTTGTCACCAGCTGCTGGTTATGTAGCAGCTGCTGGTAAAAACATTTATTGTCTGCTTTGTGCTCGAGCCTGTTATGAATAAGGAATAGACAGTTTTATGTAACCATAGACGCTTCATTGAGGTTTAAACCCATCACACACACTCCACATCAGTCGCCTGCATCTGATCCACACTTGCAATGAAGACAAGCACACGCAGGACCTAAGGGTGTTCTGGTTGCACTGCTTTGGGTTTCAGGAGGAGGCCGAGGACTGAGGCAACCTCAGGCAGGATGAACCACCTTTTCTTGGCATTTCAGCGTTATTGGAAGTGACAGGAAGAAAGGGAGGGATGCTTATGCAACTTTAACTCGATACTTGTTCAGAAAGGTAGAGGAGGAGAGATTGGAAATTTGGCAGGATATTGATCAGTCAGTTCTACCAAAGGTTTTCTGTCACTGCTGCTTTTAAGAGCAAAACAGGGTGAAACTCTCTGACGGCAAAGTAAAGAGCTGAGTATTTTCTACATCTTATATTTACACTGAAAGTTGTATTTGGGTTTGAGTCCCTCGTCTATAGTTGTGTTTCTTTGCTGCTCTATTTAAAAATAGTTATCTCTGATTAATGCTGCATTCCAGTTGTACTCGGAAGTCGGAATTTTCGAGCTCCGAGTCGGAAATTCATCTGGAACGCCCCCCTGAAGTCAGATTTCCGACTCAGAAAGTCGGACGATCATCACCAACCTCGACTTGACGATGTCATAATCCAAGATGGCAGCACAGTGCATCAACATTAAAGAGTAACAGTGAAAGCTCTCGTAATGTATTATTTATTAGCACTTCTGTTTTGTTTTTGTGAAATTAAATAAGTGGTATATGTTGTACTACCCAACGTCTAACTGTGAACACGGTGCTATGGCGTTTGTAAGAGTAAAACAATGTGTTCGGTGTTGTTTATAACTGGTATATCTAACAAAAACTAACAACAGCTGACAACGGCTAGCAGTATGCGTCAATCTTGGTTTTCCAATTTTTTATCCGGAACACCATCAACTCGGGTGTAACATCATTCCCAGCTCCGACATCCGACTTCCGAGGTAACTGAAACGTAGAATAATAGTAGAGTTTACTATCCAAACATAATCTGTGTAAATTTTGAACAAAACTTCAGTATTACTGAGTGGATGAATCAACAGTCTTCATATTTCCTGCAGCAACATCAAACGGTTGGTTTTATTAAAAAATGACTCAAACATTCGGCTGACATATTTCAGTGTTGACTAACATCCTCAGTTCAAAACTTCAGCCTCTCTCTTTCCACGACCTCACACTGCCATCTGCTTGGCTGCACACTCGTGTTTCATCTGCGATCAGTGGCTTTAACTATTATTTAATAAAACCTTTTGCTGCCAGTGCCTTTTACCTCGGTTTTAGATGGCCACTTGTGTCAGTTCTTTCAGTATCTTCTTGGCTGCCCCAGACATCTGCAAGAAAGCAGCCTTTTCAGTCCCACAAGTATCAGTATCAAGGTCGACAGGAGGATAACAAGAGCTGCTGCAGCTCTTTACTGTTGGCTGCAGGGTCTAATGTGGGGTTTTTTCAAGGTTGTGAAAAAAGAAAAGTTTGTCACGTGATGAAGAGCCATTGTGCAATAATTTATTGTCTTTCAATCTTTTATCTTTGAAAATTTCTGAGAATGGCTTGGAGTGGTTTTTTACTCACTGAGTAAATGCGTTGTCATTCATGATTCCCCTCTCTCAGTCAGTGCAGAAAAGCTTAAAGGTTTGTGTGAAATACTGCTTTAGGATTTGGTGTGTGGTATTTAATCGGATCTCTAAGAAAATGTGGAATATTGAGCAGTTTACCTTGATAACGATAAATGGATGATAACTACTCCACAAGCTGCTCACCCCCTCTTACATTAAGTTCGTCTATTTCAGCTGCCGCTCCAGCTGCTACAACTTTTGAACCGTCCTCCATCTCCTCACCTGTCTTTCCTTTCTTTGTTACGCACAGGGACATGAGACCATAGGCTACCTACACACATCCAAAAACAAGTTGTATGTATTTATTTATTCATTTGACACCAAATATACCGATATGGGCAAAATCACGTCGGTTGTAAATTTCGGTATCGGTAAATTTTCGGTTTATTGCCCAGCTCTATTGAAAAGAATCTGGTTTAGTTTTGCGCGCTCACCTTCATTGCTTCACATTTTCTCGGTTGGATGAAATGTCTTCTAAACTATAAATGTACCAAATACCAAAGGTGGTGATCATCTTTGAGGTTACCTCTTTTTTGGCACATTTGACTTTGTTTACCTTCTATCTTTTAAAGACTTTTACTCCTTTTTGGCATTCCTGTAGTCTTATCTCTGTTGTCGCTGGTTCGCTTCTCTTGTTCTCACAGTTTTGACTGATCCCCTGAATTTTCAGGTAATATTAATATTTTTCACTCACAGCACGATGAGCTGCACCCTGTTTATCTTTCCTGGTGTGGCTGTATGATCAAAACTGTTAGAGCGGCCTTTGGCGATGCCTCATTTTCACCGATCTCTCAGAGCATCAGCCTCCAGCTGAATGTGGCAGCCTGTAACAACAGGGGGAAAAATTATGTTTCTGCAACTAAAGAGAGATTTTATATCATTCATGTTGAAGACAGAGAGTTGCTTGTACCATATTTAAGTGATGTTGTGTTGTTAAATTATGTTTCAAAGCTGCTCCCTGCTAATCGTGCAGAAATGCCAGTGATTAGTTCTGCAGCTGCATCCTTTTACTCTCTAAAATATTTGGTGAGTACTCGGATGGTGGATAAAATAAGAGTAAGAAAACTATACTTCTGCATCCTCCTGCTTTTTTAAATCACTGTACAGGGCCCAGCAGCCTAGCAGCTGACTGCCTTGACTTGAGGAAACTCTTAATTAAATGTTGTCTAAAGTCTGTTTTCTCTGTTAGACCATCCATGGTGACATTAATGAGATTCTTACACATAAACAACTCTGCTGTCTAAACACCCTGTACGCTCTCTGCCAGAGAAACACACACATGTAACTGAAGAGGTTTAGATCTTAATAGCTGCTGATCACAAGTGGAGCAGAGTCTCTTTTAAATTGACGTTAATGGAAACATCAAGTGATCTCCTAATCAATAAAATGCTGCCTGTAATTTCCTCTGTATATCTCTGATGATAAAAGCAAATGGTGGCTGAACTCTGTGTGCTGTGGACCAGTGCGTATCCTTTATTTTAGGGCTTGTAGGTGTGCTCATGCTTAAGTCAGCCTTTATGAACACAGAGGGTGTATTTGTACTTTAAAATTACGGTTGTCTCGATAAAACGTTTTTACTTCCGATGCGATACCAATATTGTATCCTTCACTTTTGGCCGATACTGATATTGAGCTGATATTGGCAGAAACTTGTGCAAGACAAGTTTTGCACTCAGCTGCCATGTCTTTTTTAGACTTAAACGCAGAATACTGGCACATGGCCGACATCACTCCTACTTCTTACTACTTTCTTAGTACCTTAGTACACACTGTTGTTGTGATCACATGGGCTCTGCATGCTGGATGGAGGTGAAGGAGCAGAGTCTGGAATGGACAGCTTGTATCGGGGTGCTGATATCGGAGATTTCGATGCAGGCTGACATAATCTGATATATATATATATATATATTTTTTGCTGATATCGGACGATAACTGATGTCAAAATTGTATCGGGACATCCCTACTTATAACATGTAGGGCTGTAAAGTCCTAATTGACTGGTCGACTTCTTGGTCGAGACGTGCTGAGTCGACCAAAATTCTGATTGGCCAACTCTATTTTTTTCGGAGTCAATTTACAGTCTATGATCAATTTCATCAGGAGGAACGTACCAAGTGCTAATGGGGGTGTTTTAAGAGCACCCTTGTTTTACAGGTATCAGCCTGTCTCAGAACACCCCCCTTGTTTTCACCTTGTTGGATTCGCCCAACCCACTGGAGATTGGCTGGTGACAGGAAGATTGAAGAGTGTCCACATTTAACAACGTCTGTTCGTTTGTTGAATATTTATTTTTATTTTGAGCGTTTCATCTTGCCCTTTGTTTAATTGCCGTCTTGTGCTGATATCAGTATATTTTCACCCCACTGAGCCGCGCTCCACCGAGCCGAGAGTCAGAAAAATCCCCACGCTGATTAGTCGATTTTTGGTAAAAAATTTCAGGGTTTAAGTCGACCAACAATTTCTTTGGTTGATTGAAGCCATAGACTCCTGTGTCCCTGGGAAGATAACAGTTATATAGACATGTTAAGTGGCGTTTTGTTTGTGAGTAAGTAAACCATCTAAAGTATATCGATTGTCCCAGACTTCCAAAATTTGAACCTTAAGAGAATCTCTGGTCTCTTCTGGAAACTAAAGGCCCACTTGTCCTCTTTATTTTCACCAATGATACACTCTCATCCCAATCAGTTCGCCTACAAAAGAGGATGTTTCTAGGACATATTAGTCAGCAACACCAATACCGGCCTGTTATATCCGTGTTCAGTATCCTGTTCGTGAGTCACAGATAATTTGTTCTTGGATGGAAAAGGGTGCGAAGAAGACCCAGGGACTGCCGTGTATTGCTGGCTGGGTTTAAAACCAAAAACAAATGATACATACTCTGCTCTTCTGCGCTCCCTTGACACCTCACTTTACTACAAGTGTTTTTCTTCTTTATATACGGGCTTAGAAAGACTGTTTTCAAAGCCTTTATTGGCAAGCACCGAGTGAGAAAGCTGTCCATGCCTCGATGGCTCAGAATTATCAGTGACTCACAACCAAAACAAATCGGTCCACAGAGCAGACGGACGAGGAGCCACATTTCTGATACTCTCCACGCTGTCTTCTTCTTCTGATGGATCGGGCTGTTCTCCCAAATCTCCTCCTTTCTCTCTACCTTCAGGGCATTTTCCTCTTTTCTTTTTTCTCATCACTGAAAGGCGCCCTTTGTGTGTATTATGACTGGATTCATCAGTGATTTCTCTCTTTTTTGCAAATACAGACACAATGTCAAAGCTGGATTGCTTCCATTCAGACAAGATAATGGAGGCTGAGAGCATTTGAGTGTTAGAAATACAAAGAGAAGAGCATTCATGTGGATATTTGATTGATTGTGATAATTTTGTTAATGTTTCATGACATGTTCAGCCCAAAACAGACTTAAAAGATCATATTGATTTACAGCAAAAGAACAAGAAGACAAAGAGGGTACATGGACTACTTCATTACAGTGAAATCTGGATTATATAAGTTGGACCATTGTATGAGAAGCAGTCCATTTTGGAAAAACATGTGAAGACTTAAATGCAATCAGCAATGAGTAGTTTCTCTGCAGATGTGCAGCTCTCTTTAGCATTATCTGTTAGCGCCATCCTGCAGCTACCCCGGTGATTAGGGCTGCGCGATGTGGCCTCAAATCAGTATCACGGTATATTGAGCACTTCACCTCGATAACGATAAATGGATGATAACTACTCCACAAACTGCTCACCCCCTCCCACATTAACTACGTTTACTTCAGTCATCGCTCCAGCCGCTACAACTTTTGAACCGTCCTCCATCTCCTCACCTGTCTTTTCCTCTTTGTTACACACTGGATGGGGTGGAGTCATGTCTCCGAGGTAGGACAGCGTCGTAAAGGGACATGAGATCATAGCCTACCTACACACATCTGAAACGAAATTTTGTTTATTTATTTTTTTTGACACTGAATATATTGACATGCACAAAATAAAATTGGTTGTTTTCGTAAATTTTCGGTTTATCACCCAGCCCTACCTGTGATAATAACACAGCCACCCCGCCCTTCAAATCGATGCCTTTTAATAATGTGAACACCATCAGCAACAAGCATCAATGCCTGAAATTGGTGCAAGAGGATGGAGCTGCTGGAAAACTTTCCCTTTTAAAAAAAAAGATATTTTCTTAATTAAGTATTCATTAAAAAATGGCACATTAGACTGTCAAAAGTCATCAAGAAGAGATTTGTTGTCAGAGGATGATACTTAAACAAGTAGAAGACTGCTTTGTTTTCAGAAAGTGAGAAAATTGAGACGAACTGAAAGTTTCTCACAGGAGTTTTAATCCTGCCGTAAATTGTCAGTTTATTTTTTTCTTAGATCAACATGAAGTTTTTTACAAAAGTGAAACCCAGAGCTGCGATCTTCAAGATAACCTATGGTGGCCTTTTCAACAAAAGCAGTTCACGTCTGTTTTGGCATACCTTGTGACCAAATTTATATCTTTTATCTCTTTGTTGATTTTGTCCTGAAATTATTATTATTTTAACTTAAATTCTCCTCTTGTTGTCTTTGAACAGCCAAATATATGAGAATACTTGTGTAAAACAAAACAAAAAAACTCGTTTCCTTAGTACAGTTGACACCTACCCTGTCACAGCACTTGCAGACATATAAATTCACACTATAAAAACATTCAGAATTGTTGAAAAATAGTCTTTACTGTTTTTGGAGGTCTTTGGGAAACATAATTGTTATTTTTAGACTGTTTGATAATCAGCTAAAACCAACTTTTAAATAAAATTTAACAAAATGTTCGATTTTGTTGTCAGTCCTGGTGTCTTTTTGAGGTATATTGAAATTTTTTTAATTAGTATAGTCCAGAAACAATTGTAATGCACTCTCCTCTTCTTCTAATTGACATGATTCAACGGTTCAATTTGAATGATTTTTGCAGTGTATAACTATATAGTGCCTTTTTTTACCACTATCATTGCATATACAGGCATAATTTTGATTCTTTGTGTTTTTTTTCTGAATGAGTCGACCTTTAGGGGTTGTGTATGTGTCTCCTCACTGATCCCATTAAGCTGTTTGCCTCCATCTTAACACTAAATTGCATTTTTTTCCCCCCTGCCCTGCCCTGCGACAATAAAGGTCAAAACATCATCAGCGACATTACCATAAATCCCCACTAACCGAAAAATAAATAATAAATCCCACAACCTGTTACTGTGCCTGCCCGCCTGTCGTCACAACAACCACCAGCCAATCCCGAGCAGAAGGGGCGTGGCTTTCACTCGCTGCGTGCCTGCTCTCAGCTGCTTGTGTATATTCTGAATGAAACAGCAAGTGAAGCATTAGTGCTGTGCCGTGCTCCACTCACCGCTCTGTGTGTGCAGAGTGAAGAGGGGGGGATCTGACTGGAGGCATTAGTGGACATAGTGGGAGTCACTCTGTGCCACACCGGGAGTGCCTTTAGGGGGGGAAGGTGGGGGGTTGTTTGCAGAGAGCGGAGGTCAGTCAAGCAGAGGTTGATGGGGGAAGAGGAAGACAGCAGGAGGCAGAGAGCAGTTTTCAGCCCCTTCTGAATGTTTCATAAGGGAGATCCTCCAACATCAAGTCGCCTGGATGGACTAAGAGAAAAGAGGAGTGGGCACTGAGGTGAGGCAGTGACAGAGGGACATGGAGGAGAATCGGTGTTGAGAAGAGGGATTCTTCTCTCCAGCAGGGAGCTGGATGTGACCCTGTCGAGGGTAAAGCTCCTTGGAAAGGATAGAGAGAGGAAGAGGGCAGAACTGCTGGCTGGATAATCCCCAAACCTGTGAAAAAGAGAGAAAAAGGGGTGAGGATTAGACAGCAAAGAGGCAACACACACAACAAAAGGTATGTCTGAGCTGGCCTTTTCTTGGGTGAATGTTTGCGAGTAAGGTGGCCCCGTTATTTCCAATTCATCACCTCACCCTAGAACTTCTCTGTGTCCGGATACAGCAAGAGGAGGTCAAAATTAGCTGATGTGAGTGAAGTTGGACAGAAAAAAAAAGGGACAGAATTTGAAAGAGAAAAGAAAACTCAGATGTCGTCCAACGAGCTAAGCGTCGAGATGGACTCCTGCATCAGGACGTTCAAGGAGCACATGCACCTGGAGCTGGAGCCCCCCAAAATCCCAGGCATGGTGGGCGGGAAGAGGGGCGCCACGTCCCCGAAACTTTCCCCGAGAAGCTCCCCACGGCTTTTCCGCAAGCTGATGGTCAATAAGAGCATCCGGCAGAGGCGGCGCTTCACGGTGGCCCACACCTGGTAAGACCTGTGATTTGAAAAAAAGGGTAAAAAATACACGAAACAAGGAGGCATGAGAGGAGAGAGATTGAGGGATGTGACGAGGATTAGAGATAAGATGAAGAGGGGAAGGATGTGGATGGAAAGAGGGAACTCAAGAGACTTAACAAGGGTTGAATTGGTGGGAATGAAGAGATGAGAAGATTAGGAAAGGAGAGGAGTAATGGTGGCTGGTTTGGAGAAAAACAGGAAAGAGGAGCAATTGAAAAAGGATTAGAGCGGAGAGATTGACTGGGGAATTGTGTAAGAAGACAGGTAGTGGGGCAAATAGACAGCTAACAAGAGGGGAGGATGGGAAAGAAGGGGGGAAAATTCCACAGAAGGTGTGAAAGAGAGAGAAGACTCAGAAAGGGTGAATGTTCCTAGAAAGAAAACACGAGTTTTGACATG
Source organism: Xyrichtys novacula (assembly GCA_962446985.1). NCBI lineage: Eukaryota > Metazoa > Chordata > Actinopteri > Labriformes > Labridae > Xyrichtys > Xyrichtys novacula. Next base: position 29,799,861 of record OY660870.1, read on the forward strand.
ATAAATGGGGTCAAAAATGAGCAGAAGGGCCGCTTTAGGGTGGTTTGTCATTGGGTTGGAGAATTACATAATGGACCACAATCACTTGTCCTCCATTTTGCTGTTGTGTGTTCCTGTCCTGTGTCTGGGTAAAATTAGTGCGTTTGTGTGTACGTGGATCAGGTCTTATTTTGAATGGCTGTGGTGACGTGGAGAGAGTCTAAGGTGGGTTATGCAACCCAGTGGGTCTTAACCTTTTTGGTTTCTCCAACCTGGGACACCAAATGGATGTCTACAGGAAAAAACAAGCTCAACACAAATAACAAACACGCAGCGACAATACACATCAGCCAGGCTGGCTCCTCTCCCATTTTTGTCGTGTCATTGACATTGATGTTATTCCTCTTGGCTCTTTTCCTGGAGGGAGCCCAGAGTCTAACTTTCACAGTTTGACAAGATCACAGGGTCAGAAACCTACTGTCAACATCATTCATATTTTAGTAATTGCATCAATTTTTGCCCCCTCCCCCGCCCACTTCCCCACAGTCAACCTCTGTATTGCACAGCAGTTAGGCACCACACTCGATGGGAAGGGAGGGCTGATTGTGTTATGCAATGTATGGATTAGAGACGAGGAAAAGAGCTGCTGTGATTTGACTGTCAGAAGCTCAAGGTGACTCTTCCCCTCTAAAGAAAAATAAATAAATAAAAAATCACAACAGCTCAATTTGTTCAGACTGATCTGCTTTCTTGTCTATTTCTTCCGGTTTGTGGATCTGAAATTGTCATCTTCAAATGGGAACATTAGAATAAACCATGAATTTACATCATGATAAAAAAAAGGCTGTCACAGCTTACACCACTGGGAAAATCTGAGCCTGTGTTGTGGGATAGGGAGGGAGAGGAAATAAGTGCAGATATGAATCAGCTCTTGTATGTTATGTCTACATGCAATGTTGTTTCTGTGATGCAAATGGGATAATATGTGTCGTGCAAATGTGTGTTTTTTTAGCCATGAGCGTTGTTATCATGCAGAATAAACAACTTTTTTTATGCTCTATACAAGTGTTTGCATTAGTATATGTCAGAGATGTTTCCTTCTATTTTCTCCTTGCTTGTCTTGATCCCTCCTCCCTCCAGAACAGGGACTTAGGTCTGTTTATCTCCCCCCTCTCTCATGTCGTGTAGCCTATTTCTGAGCAGGCAGAGAGATTTGTGGGGGTTGGGTGGGCACAGGGGTAAAATACAAGAAAGGAAACAAGGAAAATTGCTTCATTCAAAAAATCGTTAAAGATGCGAGCGGTGTCCTTTTGCCTTGTTTGCTCTCATAAGATCACAGTTTATGAGCTCCAGTCAGAGACATGACAACACCCATTACAGCCATTAACCGCCTGCCCAGCCCATTAACATCCGTGTACATGATAAAGCGCCCCTTAGCGAGCCCGAGGTCTGTCTGCTCACTCATTTTGATGCTGTTAGAGTGACAGGTAAGAGGCTAAAAATGGAAATAGGGGTAAGAAAAAGCAGAGCGCACACAGCGAGGAAGAGCCTAAAGGGAAGAATCAGCAGCCGTCTCCAGAGGGGGATGTTTGGTAATCAGGACAAGGTGGGGAAAATTTAAGGGATAACAGCATTCGCTAACAAGTACCAGGTGTTTCAAACTGATCTGTGCTGCTTGTTTAAATCAGACACACAGTACATGCTAAAGCTAAAGGTTAAATAAAAGATAAATCCCTGTACTCTTTCTCCTTCAGCCTGAGTCATTAAATACACTGAGAATAGCTCACATATATTCATTTTCTTTTAAAGATGTTCGACTTTTTAAGGATTCCTCCTGGGCCAGACCTCAGTAAAGTTTAAAAATAAGGACGATTAACGGCTTATACACCTCAATCAGGCCTTGTTCATGCAAAACGAGCTATACTTTATTAAAATTTCACGCAGCATGAATTATCACTGATTATCATTTTAATGGTTCAAAGGGCAAAGACACTGAAATAGTTCCTTTTCATCAGAATCGGATAACTGATGTGATAACAGACGACACTTTTGATTTTCAACCACATACCTGAGAGATATTTTTCTCTCAAGCTCTATTTTAACAGTACTTAAAGCTTCTGTGAGGAATTTTTGCTTCGTGTCAGTTGTGGCGCCTCCTGGTGGACAAAGCAGTCTTTGCTTTTTTTGTCCTCCACCGTGCAAAGTTGCAAATCTCATCCTGCTAACTCTTGAATGTCTCTACTCCAGTTCTAGGCATTAAAAACAGGATATAAAAACTCTGGTTTTAGGTATCTTGAAAAGGCATCCATATAAGTTTCTATTTCTATTTCATGAGCGTTGAAAAAACTCTTTGTAGGAGCTTTAAAGCTGCGGTGAGGAACTTTTACTTTGTGTTGTTTTTGGCGCCGCCTGTGGACTTCTGCACATGTATGTTATGTTTTCTGAAAAATGTCTTATTCTGCTTTCTTTTTAAAGTGAAATGTGTTACAAATTGTGAATATTATTAGCAGTTGAAAAGGCAAAAACCTGATTTTATGCGCGTACTGTCAATCATCTGGTCTGACACAGCTGTCTCAGGCATTGAATATTGCAATATAGAAACTGTCTTATTAAAAACAGGCCGAGTACCAATACTAATTTGTTATATTTAATATTGTGCGTTTTTCCATCAAGTTGTGATACTAAATCTATTTAGTCTGTTGCTTTCCTCCTTTCCTTGTGGTCCCCTCTCTTAAAATGTCACTAGAGCATATCTTACAAACATTTCGCTGATTTTTCTCATAGATGCTATAATACCCCAACACTGCCGACATTTACATTCAGAATTTGACTATGAAAAGAAATCAGAGCTTCACCAACAGGTGTTTTGTTTTCTTCCTCTTCTCATATTCACCCGTCTGGTGTTCCAGTTTGCCAAACACGTCAGCTACAGACATCTGTGACTGGCACATTATTCGCCAATGAGCCGGTGTTCGCCAGCAAGGCAAATATCGGCTGATACTGATGTTCATCAAATATATAGATGCATCCCAGGCTCTAATGAGTATTTCACAAAGAACAATGTATCATGGGGATAAACTTCAAGAGTCTGCTTCCCCTTCTGGCTTTACTGACCTTTATTCTGACCCCCAGTCCATGATTTCCCCTTCATAACTCTAATGAGGTTGTTTTCAGCTGCATCATGACAGAGAGAAGGGTCAGCAAACATTGTAAAGGACTAGCCAATGAACACAGCAGAGCAATTATCTGTAATGAAGATGAAGTTATGTATCTCATGGGCTTCATCAGACAGAGCCTCACAACAGTTCTTAGTGGACTACTTCAAAAGCCACAAAAAAGCACCTCCAAATGAATGATCATGTTGCTGCGTTACTGATAGATTTGAAACCATTTGTCGCCACTATTTTTAGCCAAGAGGAAGAAAATAGACATGTGGGACTTTAAAGAAGCTTATTTGTTCAAAGCATGGTGCTTCCTTCAAGTTTCTGTGGCTCCTTCTTCACAATGTTGTCACGATATAAAACGGTATTGATTTCAAAATGCTTTCATAAGACTTTTTAACAAGAGCGGTCAGCTATGTGTGAAAGAGTTGCTGGCAGTTGTTCACAGAAGGTAACGTTTAAAGCTCCAGTGAGGAGTTTTTGTCATGTTTTCTTAATTGTCTGAAATTCACAGTGATGCTTTTTTATGTGATACAAAGGAAACAAGACCATCTGTCACAACACTGACTACTATTATAGTTTAATTTTTAATGCTAGAATCAGGTGTGAGGAGGAAAAGGGGATCACAAGAGCCTTTTATTCTGCGTTTTCCACATTAGATATTCACAATTTGACTGTTAAAAGTTGTAAGGATGACATTTTTTTGTCAGGTGGAAAAACTTCAAGACATAGACGACAAGATAAGAAAAGACTCTTCTGTCTACAGGGTAGGGCTGGGCAATATTGCCTCAAATCAGTATCACAATGTATAGCAGTTCACCTCGATAACAATAAATGGACGATAACTACTCTAAAAGCTGCTCACCCCTTCCTACATTAACTTCGTCTACTTCAGCCGCTACAACTTTTGAACCGCCCTCCATCTCCTCACCTGTCTCTGTCTCTGATGTAGGACAGCGTCTTAAAGGGACATGAGACCGTAGCCTACCTACACACATCCAAAACCAACTTTTATTTTTTTGACACCGAATATATTGACATGGGTAAAATGACGTTGGTTATTGTTGTAAATTTCGGTATTGGTAAATTTTTGGTTTGTCGCCCAGCCCTACTACAGGGGGTGCCAAAATTGACATGAAGTAGTCATGAGGAGCTTTAAATATCATTTAGAGGATTGAATATTTTAAATTATCTGTATTTACAACAATTAAATAATTGAAAAAGTCAAAAAGGTTGGTTAAAAAACATGAAAAAGATCAGTCATGCTCTCAATACCATTTTCCATTATGGTGTCTTAGATACTTATCACCTAAAGTTAGAGTTCCTGCCCCCATGTTTTAAGGCTTGGATTAGTTGAGATAAAAAGTATTATCATCTACTCAGACAGCTGTAGTTTTCCTTTCAGGGTGTCTGTGTTCAGTCACAGAAACGTTGATATTTCATATTTCATCAGCTTTATGTTCTCCTAAAACAGTCTCAGTCTCCACACTGTTCAGTACTTTCAAAATAACTCTTTTCTCTCTTTCTTTCTACAACCTTGACATCTATTCATGCTGCACCGTCTGAAGTTGAAATAAAACTCAGATCCAAAACATTTTACAAACTCCTGTCTGATCACTTCCATCCCTGCAAGCACGATTTGGCCGTGCAGGACTAGTGTTTGGTGAACTCTTGACCTACTGGCACTCAGACAATGGCGCCTCTGTTCGAGCTGCTCCACTGTTGCCTCGTCTCCTTCTCTGTCTGTCTCTTTCTTTTACACTCTTTGTCTCGCCGTGTTTTTCCTTCCTAAGTTTCACTCTTTTTGTCTGCTTCTTTGTTTGACTTGCTCTCTGTCTGTCCTACTTTGTTTTCTTGTGTTCCTTCATGTCCGTCTTTGTTTCTTCTTTAGCCATCCTTCTCTCTTTCTGTCTGTGTCTGTCTCTCTCTGTTTTTGTACTCCGGCGTGCTCTCGTGCACCACATGATGTAAATGTTTGATGGTTGGCTGAGGTGAACGACGGCTCTGTTTTCCACTCACACTAAAAGCACATTAAGGAGATGGGGAGGAAGTAAGAAACTGCTTTTGGATAAGAAAAGAGAGTAGGGAAAAGAGGAAAACTACTTTTTTCCTCTGCTGGGAATGATTCAGATGCAAGACTTTGAAGTTTTTCAGATATCAATACTAGAAATGATATCATCAAATTAATCATTCTGTCAGCAATGAGAGCATGATGTTAAACTCTTGTAAAGTTGCTGATATTTGAGGGTTAATCTGCATGAGCTAATAATTAATTTTAGGTTTAGAGGGATAATGGATTTGGGACATCTCTACTGAAACAAGAGTATTTTGAAGGACTGGATTTCCTTTGATGCACCAAGGGATTGATAGTTTTACTTCAATACAGTCTGTAATATTGATTCACAACAGGCTTATGTGGCTTATGCACTCACTAACCAGTGCAAATGAGCCTCAAAGACATCATCTGATTCATAAAGCCCAGGCAAAGGCTTTGATATTTCCACAAACTGCCCTGCAGAGTAAGGAGCATCTCTGCCCTGATGCTGTTTGCAAACATTTGAATGAGCCATTATGTATCCATTTGAAGCAAAATATGCTTTTTCTACGCAAACAAGTCTCACCTAATTGACTAACACAGGGGGAGTTTGAGCTCATGTGGTGATTGGACTTGCATAGTCATGCTAGAACTCTAGACATTTCCACCTTTATATTTCAACACAAAGTCTCCTGTATTACTATTTTTTGTAATGATTAGGGTTATAACTTGTTTGGGTCCGTCGATGGCTAAACAAGAGGAACATACTGTGCCAGTACGCACAAAGGTGTGTTTTTATGTATTTTTTTGTTTTATCAGAGTGAACTAGTTTTGTCTAACGACTAAAACCCACAGAATCAGGAATGGCTCCGCTCCTCTCAAGCACGGCAGGCAGATCAAATACGCAAGAATTATAATCAATATTTGTGATTCCACACAACCTGTCCGCCGTCCGGCTCCACTGCGGATCAGCTCCGGCGGCTGGATCAGATACGCAAGGCTTCTATTTTTGCCGGACGCCACAGCACGGCGCATCAATTCAGTGCAGCGCAGCACGACCAGCAGCGGAAGTTGTATGCGGCTACAGACTAAAATATCCGGTTAATTTTCAAAATAAAATAAAGTCAATACGTTGAACTGTTCTTCACTTGATAATAGGAGAGGCCAGGGTTGTGAGATGTGGGTGTTTATATACACCGCCGTTTATATGCACCAATCGGCGGATCACATCCAATGTCTCACAAATATCAGTAATCTTGCAAGCGTTTGTCTTCCGATGGCAGAGGCGGAGCCGTTCCTGATCCATTACTCACTCCTGGAAGTAAGTTTGTTATAAACTGTGAAACTTTAGTCATGAATTCACATCACAATAACCATAAGGAGTGTCCCTATATGTTGATAGAACTTAATGCTGTCAGGATAAAAGTGCAGAGTGCAGCTCTGAGCAGCAGGACGGCGTTGCTTGCAGCTCATTATTCACAAGGAAAATACAGAAATTGACGAAACTGCTTAGAGCTGCAGAACATCGTGTGATTGCGTGTGTGTGTGTGTGTGTTTGTGCTTGAGTACTTTTAGTGTGATTTGTTTTGTGAGTTAGACCTCCAGAGGGTCCAGAGGGTGGGGGCAAATGATGTGCAATTCATTATGCTATTAGCAGCCGAATCCATTCTGTGTGAGTCAGGCACAGTGTCCTTTCCTCTTTAGACTGCTAAGACTCTCAGTATCCTCTGTTGACGAAGCTTCTGTCATAATTAGTGTGACTGAAACATTTATAAACAATATTAGTAGAAAAAATGAATCATGTCTCACCTTTTGAAAGCTCTGATTATTATTATCCTCGCTGCAAGAATCATTCTTAAGATATTCATTAAAGTCACAAGAAAATGTGTCACAAACCAGGAGAATTTTGGTCCCACATTATAGGTATTATTTCCAATACACCTCTATCCTCTTGCTATTACATTAAAAAAAATTAGATTAACATATAAGAACTAAATTGAACAACTAAACCTTACTGAGGAGGCTGTCATCCACACACCTGAAATGTCAAACCCTCGACTCTTTCCATCTGAAGCTTCAACAGCAGAGATCCTCTCTCTGATTGTGTTGAATTTGGCCTCTGTCTCTGTGTTGATGCCCATCAGGTGCTTTTAAGTGGAATTAGGAGATAAAGCAGAAAGCTGTAGAGGGTCAGATAAACTAGTGAAGGGCAGAACAAGCTAATGCTGTGTATTCAAAGAGGGGGACAGATAAACAGGAAAATAGAAGTCATTTACCACAGAAGAGTCAGCCTAGCTGAAAACAAACAGAGGCAGCCGTACACAGGGCTATTTACCTTCTCTTAAATGTCAACCTAAATATCCGTCTCACCACACTCCTGTGTCCAGTTCCCTGTCTGCCATTGATTTGTTTCTTTCTCCGCTCGCCTCTGTGACTCAGCCAAAATCGTCTCTGTATGGTCGTCAGGAGGGCTTGACGTGATTATTGTTACTGCTGGAGCCAGTGTGTTTGTGCCAGCTGCTCATTTCAGGAAGAGACAAGGAGACAGGAGAGGCAAAGAGGGATCGTTCCGACTCCGGGAAAACGACCGAGACATACATCACTAAACGAAAGCCACAGCCCGAGCATTGTTAGTCATCTGTAACCTGTGGCCTCTATGAAATATTGTAGTTGGCCTTTTTAAGAAGGGATTTTAGTTTTTCTTTAATGAAAAACAGTTTGTTTTCAAAAACAGACTTTAGGTAGGGACAGACTCTTATGTAGAAATGTGACGCAGTCTTACAGTGGATAACAAATCCCTCAAAGACCATGTCCTGAGAAAACATTTGAATCTTGTTCACACATAGTTTTAAAGAAATCAGAATTTCTTGCATCTGAAACAAAAAGATAGACGTTGATTAGAAGCAAAACCCATCAGACATCCATCTTTACCCTTGAACCATTAGGATGACCTTGGATATCCACACATCGACTCCTCACATTAACACTGAGTGTCCAGGCTGTACCAAAGTGAACATTTAGCGTCTGCAAGGTTGATTTTCAGTTTTCTTTAATCTTGGTTTTATTCAACTCCTTGACAGGGGTGGAATCAACCGATAATCTTACTTGTTTGTCTTTTTTTTCTAGCCAAGGTTGCAAATCAGATGTAAGTTATTTCCCTTTGTTGGCTCTAGCCAGGGTTCCTACACAAGTGTGGAAAAGTATGGAAGTAGTTTGATCAATTTCCAGGTCTTAGAAGTATGGTAAATGAGAAATAAAGTATGGAAAATATCTATGTTTCCAGACTATTACCACAGTTTTAAAATACTGTTTTCTAAAAATATAAAAGTAGGTATTACCAAAAATAATTCTAAAAAGTAGGGTATGGAAAAGTATGGAAATTCCAACTGTGTAGGAACCCCGTCGAGCTTATTTTGACCTTGTGAGACCGACCGTTACCCATGACACCAGTGTCCTCACAGCTGTACAAACTAGCAACATGAATTATATGGTCGTCTGGACTTTAACTTCCTTTTTGACCTTTGGTGCTTCTTTTTTTGGAAATGTTGTTGGTCCCACATCATTGAGTCTCAGTTTTTTTCAACTATATTTGTCTTTCCTTCAGATCTGATTGTCTCAGCTGTTTCTTCCAACCACAAAACAGCCAACCCCAAAGACTAACATCATTCACTGATAATAAACTTGGTGATGTTGGCGGTGATTCAGAGGTCTGGAACCAGGCTTCCTCCTCCTCCTCCTCCTCCTCCTCCTCATTCTCAAACACTGCATGAGTTGATTCAGTACCCTCGATCTCTCTCCCCTGTTTTCCTGTGCTGAACTAGCAGAGCAGAAAGTTAACCATTACGGATGGCTGAAGGAGAGGCTTGTGTGTGCGTGTGTGCATGCCAGCGTACATGATAACATGTCTGTGTGTAATTGTCTTGGCCGGTATTGGGATTCCAGGGACACAGACTTGTGTTGGGTTGTTGGTGACATGGTTCACGTGTTTTTACATGTTGATAATATGAGACACATGCCTTCTTAAATAAGCTGACTGCTCATAAAATTTAATAACCGTTCACTAACTGCATGATTCATGTCTGTCAGATTAATAAGGCGTCACAGGGGGAAAGAAATTTCAGCACAATAGAAGAAAAATCCACAATGCTGTTGCTATGATTCACAGACTAAACTGTACATTCAGCTTAAGCAAAATGTAAAATTTAATGCATGCAGTAGCAAAGGGCTGATGGGAAGGTAAGCACTAGCTCCCTAGGGATGTCCCAGTGGTTGCTTGAAGCTACAGTAACGAACATACTGTACCATGTACTAACACTGCTGTCACTTTGGATATAACTGATGAGGTATAATGCATGTCACACAACCATCGCCTCTTTTGTACATTACTCTGTATGGACTACCAAAGCCATGTAATCTTTACGCACCAGAGTATAATGGACATAATGAAGGAAAATGATGTGATTATTCCCTGAAAAATACAAAAAAAAAAAAGACAGCAGACCAATTTGACTTAGAAGCAAATGGATGGAGAGAGAGAGAGAGAGAGAGAGAGAGAGAGAGAGAGAGAGAGAGAGAGAGAGAGAGAGAGAGAGAGAGAGAGAGAGAGAGAGAGAGAGAGAGAGAGAGAGAGAGAGAGAGAGAGAGAGAGAGAGAGAGAGAGAGAGAGAGAGAGAGAGAGAGAGAGAGAGAGAGAGAGAGAGAGAGAGAGAGAGAGAGAGCAGATCTTTCAGCATGTCATGAAAATAGAAAAGCTTCCAGACCAGATTGATGCGTATGACCTACTGTTACTACCGCAGAGCTTTTCATACATACATTTTTTTCTTGTGAATCCTGTTTCTGTGTTCTTAACAGTCCATTTAGTTATTAAACAAAGAGCATTAGAACATTAACTGTTGTACATACAACCCAATTAAGAGACGTTAATCAATGGAAATTGAACTCAAGAGGAAAGCAGTGTTTAATGATAGTAAAGGTAAGCTGTTACTGTCCAAAAAGGTTAATGTTGAGATGAGGTGATAATGAGCAGCAGCAATTTGTGAATCAAGTCTGAAGTTTTTCTTCTTCTCCTTCAGGTTTTCTCAGTTATTCAAAGTATTTTGTCAAAAGGATCTAGACATACACAGCATTGGCAGCAGCATTAGAAGTGGCAGTGTAGTGCACTTTGGGGAGCTAGCAGGTGTTGGTGAAGGGTGGGGGGGCAAATACTTCATTTGTAAGCAAAACTTATGCACCACTTACTAGAGTTGGATATGCTATGTAGGGGTGTCCTGATATGATATTAATGTAGGAGATCGGTCCGATATCAGCAAAGAAAAGAATATCGAATTATATCGGCCGGCATCCAAAATCTCCAATATCAGCACTCCGATACAAGCAGTCCATGTAAGACTCCGCTCCAACACCTCTTTCTAGCAGCGCCCAAATCCAGCATGAAGAGCCTACGTAATCACAAAAACATTGTGTAGTTAGGTACAGACAAAGTAGCAAGGAGTAGGAGTGATGTCTGCTGTGTGGCAGTATTTTGCATTAAACTCCGAAAAGACGTTGCAGCTGAGGATATTGGTATTGTATCGGAGGTAAAAAAAAAAAAAGTAGTATCAGGACAACCCTAATGCTATGGAAAAAAGCAAATTCATCTTTCATTACTGGGAGAACAGTCTTCAAACCTCTGTCTAGGTAGCAGCTGCCTGCTAGCTGTAGCTAACTTCAGCCTGATGCAGAAAACCCTGAACAGGAGTCGTTTACCATGACGCTAACTTACCATATCAATAAATGTTGTTTGAACAGTCCTCATCCTCTCTCTCATCATCATTACCTCAATCATGTTCACATCCTTGTTAAGTTAAACTGCAGTTTCTGAATACATAATATGAATTTCACTGTTGTGACAATCACTGTACTACAAACCAGAGGACTCAGTATGCTAATGTTACCGTCAGACTCACAAATCAAAAGGGATTGTTCATCGTGTGTCTGGAACATCATCAAATTAAAATACATTTCTAAATTTCTGTTTTTGCATTAATGATTAAGCAATTCACTCCAAAAAAGCTGAAACCTTTTGAGCAAACACTGGAATAAAAGCCCACTAAACGGATAATTTTGTGGGTGGTTGTTAGAGATATAAGCAGCACATTCAGGAGCTTTTTGAATTAATGCAAGTGGTTAATAAAAAGTTCTGTCTAAATCAATTATTTCATCCCCATTAAAATGAAATATTCATGGTTATCTTAGCTAGTAAAACACTTCAAATAGACTTTTAATACATTTAGAAAACATAATGGTGATATCAGCCTTGTGGGGGCTGATTACTTAAAAAAACGCCATTAACAGGTCGATTAATCACCTAACTGATTACTTGCGCCGTCGCTACAACAATTTTGGCTCTTCATCAGGTCCATTAAAGGTCATACCAGTTTTCAAACCCTGATGAATGAGACGTGGAGCAGTGATAAGCTTACATTTATCACAATGACTCCACTCTGTGAATCAGCACTTTTCTCCGGTGTGGTACTGTCTTCGTCCTTGGGTCTGAGGAAAACATGTGGCCTTCTGCGCTTCCATTCAGGAAACATCGGAAAACAGATTTGTCTTCATTACTCTCCGTGTTCCTTGTCTTTCCTCTCTCTCTCTTTCTCTCTCCTCTTCTCTCTGCAAACCCCATCCCCCCTTCCCCTGTGGCTGTCTAGCTCCGATGATAATGTGACATTTGTGGGGAAAATTTTGATTCAGCGGGAAGCATGTCTCTCTTTTTTGGCATTTTTCAAACTTATAATTATGGACTGACATTTAACAGCTTGTATGGTTTTATGACAGGGCTTGAATCAATGCTGCTGGTTTTGAACTTGTTTGAAGCTTGGAGTATAACCTTTTCTTTTGATTTTTTTTGATGGTAATAGGATGTGGTTAGAGCACCAGAACTGTGGGCTTTAATTGATTTGTCTTTCATAGAGACCCATAGCATCCCCTGCTAGATTGTGCAGAGTGAAGCAGCAGGGGAGAAAGACACACAAAGAACTGAAGCAATTAGTTGCCATTCCAGATCAGTCGATGAAAATCTTTTTTTCTTCTCTCTGTGAAGGACCGTGCATCGTGTGTGCAGCGTTCATCTGTGCTGTTGTAGCTTAACAGTGTTTTTTTTTTTTCATTATACTATGACTGAGCGAATGCTGTCTTTGTGGCGTGCGTTTAGTCCTCCTTCTGCATGCATACCTCCTTCCTCCTCTGAGGGAATACAACTGTCATTACTGTATTACTCGTGACAGTGTGGGTTTGTGCATTTGTGTGTCTCTGATTGCATGTGTCGGGAGCACCAGCTGTATATTCTTTGCAGGCCATTTGGAGGAGTAGAAGCATTCATTAATGACAAGAACTGTCAAGCACTCTGTCCATGAGCTGAAGAAAGCAACAGCACATTTCCTCGACTTCTCCTCCATCTTAGGGGGTAGAGGAGGTGATTATCCTGCTCTTGATTGCTGTCTGTCAGACTGAGAGGGATGTGGTCACTCCGTGGATTTTTTTCAGTGTGCAGTAATGCAGAAGCAAGACAGAGCTGCATTGTGTCTTATCTTATCCAACGAGCACAGACCATGTGCTTTACAAACTGGAGTTACTGCAGTTAAAGATACTCAGAATTAACAAAAGGACATTTGTAATGACTCATTGACCTTTTTCACTGTAAAGTTCGTCAACAGAAGTGATGCAGAATTTGTTGGTGCATTACAGTGGGCGTGATACGTAGGCCTCCATCTTGTCAGATCCTTGTTTCAGTCCTGAACATAGACTGTATATAGAATAGACGCCATCTGCCTCCTCGCTGGGTGAAGCCAATCCGAGAACAGCACACCCTGGTGACGGGCTGCAGTAGTGCTGGGCGATATGGAAAAAAATGTATATCACGATATGGATCATTTTATATCACGATAACGATATATATCACGATATAGTTATGGTATGCTTTCAGTTCTATGAAAAGTGTATACAGCTGCCCTAGTACAGTGCCAGTACAAGACCAGCACTTAAAACTAGAAAAATGAATAAATAAATACGTGGCTGAAGTGCGTTCATGTCTGTGCTCACCCAAAGTTATGCAACACTCACAGAAAACGCCGATAGTGAGAGCCAAAGCACTCCATAATAATGATAATAATAAATTTAATTTGTAATGCACTTTACATTTACAAAAAATCTCAAAGTGCTACAGTACACAATAAAAAAAGAGCAGCAACAATAAAAAAGCAATAGAATGACAGTCACAGATTGGCATAAAAAAACGCAAAAAAGAATAAAAAAAATAAAGAATATAGAGTTGCAATTTAAGAGGCAAGGTAGTAAAAGCATAGAGGAAAGCTAACCAAAGGCTTTATTAAAAAGGTAGGTCTTTAAGGCTCTTTTGAAGAGGTTGTTCACACTGCTGGATGTTTCTCCTCCAAAGCTGCTCTCTGCCTCCGTCTCTTGAAACACGTAGCAAGACCCGAGCATGAATCCGAGCGCTTTATTCGCCTGTCAGGGGCAGACAGGTAAGGTGATTTGATTCGCCACGACTCCAGAAATGATTGAAAAACTACAGAATGTCACAAAATTACGTTTCCCCGCCCCTGGCTCGAAGGGTAGAAATGCGCAGCCGCGCTCCCAGCTGACAGAAAGTCAAACCACTGTTGTAGTTCTTTTGTGTTGCTAGCGCGGGCAAGAGTGTTGGCTCTCGCTGAGAGATGACTACAAAAATGGACGCACCTGTTCATCTGGTTGTTAAACACGGCTGAAAATGATCATCTATTAATGTTGTTCCCGCTCCTGCCCACTCCCGTTTCTTTTTTTTCCCGTCCCGTCCCGATCAAGGGGTTATTTAAAAATGACTCCCATCCCGTGGGATTCCCGCGGGAATCACGTGACCCACGGGAATTCCCGAAAAATGTCATCCTCTACAGAGAAGATCCCGGAGCAAATGAAACAGGTGCCGGAGCGGCTGAAATAGGTCCCGGATCTGATCAAAAGAGGTCCCGGATCGCGCTCCGACTTGCTCCGGCACAAATTAAGCACTGCTTACAATGATCCCTTAAGTGTGTAACCCAGGTAACCCGCAACGGCGGGAGACGCTGGACACGAAGAGGGCACGTAAAGCGGCGTCATGTCGTAAAATCGAAAGAGAAATGCGAGCCTACATGTCAACGCATCCTTTTCTTTGTAAGAAAATATTGTTTTCTTTCCCGTTCGACACCAAATACACTTACTGAATGTGCAATTATTGTTGTTGTTACTATGAATCATCTGATGGCACAAGCCCTATGGATAAAATACAGCCTATCGCCCGAAACGATAAAAATAAAAATGGCACGATAGACATTTTCTATCGTGCCAACGATATCTATCGTCCTATCGCCCAGCACTAGGCTGCAGTATAGGTCATAAATCCCGCCTCCTCCAGCAAAGCTTATGGGGCTGTGGACAAACTTTAGAAATGTATTACACTGAGTATAAATTTTTCTCCCCCTGGTTGGGATGCTGACATGTAGCTACTGTAAGACTAGTTTGTGCTCAAGTCCTCTTTTTTCTGTGAAGCTCTCATGTTTTCTATGATTGACACTTGATACAGCCTATGGACGTACGAAGATTGCGTCGCTCACCCGGGGGATAAGCTGTTTAAGCCAATTGCATCACAGTGACTCTCAGCGACTCTCCCGCCGAATGCCTACAACGCTACTGCCCAGTGTTGGTTTCAGGAAATGGAGAAAAATCGCAGAAATACCGAGAGCTTTTTGGCTTCAAATGGCGGAAGGTGGAACCAAGTTGTCCATGGTATATACAGTCTATGGTCCTGACTTAAAGAGACATAAACTCCACTAAAACCCTCAATGGGTGCTTTGGTATCCAGCATTAAGACAGTACCATCAAACTCCATGAGCCCTGGAGGATATGAAATGGTGCATCTATGGATTAGACTTGACTATTCGGCACATTGAATGCATGTGTGATTGGACTGAGATATGAGGAAGCTTGACAACAAGTCAACAATATCACGTTTCTCTAGGTCACCCTCTATTATAGCGGTGTGATCCAGTTCTGGACTGGGTTTTACCAGCAGTGTGTAAGTTTGAACCGAGCCAAGTTTGAACATAAATTCTAATTTAGGATGAGGTTTACTGTCCTCCAATGTTTGAGGCATTGCGCCAGCTGAGTTCATATATCTGAGTAGGTGTAAAGTCCTCTGTTTATAGAAAATATTGTAGTTGGTAAATTCACTCCCCTCGCCATGTTTTACACACCTCATCCTTTGCTGTCAGTCAAGCAGTGTGAGTAACTGGCTGTTCGTTTCAGCTCTTAGCTTGTTTAGAGTCAAAAGAGTTCGCACTTAAATAAACACCTCAGGAAGAGAGAAGCTGTCCTCTGATTGGAAAGGTAAACATCAACATCTTATGGACACTATGGTGTACTGGTTAAAATAAACCATGTAACTCAACAACGATAGATCTTAAAGCATCTATTAGGAGTTTTTATCTGGTTGTGGGACAGACTGACATTGATACAGATTTCTCTTCATGGCTTACTAACTCCATCAAACCTGCCGCAAAGGAAACTGGCAAATTCTATATCGCAATATTTGAAGCTGAAACTGCTGTGAGGAGGTAGGTTTTGGACCGGACCAGAGACTATTTGTCCAAAAATACTTCCCTGGCATGCAGAGGACTAGATCAGCGAAAGTACAGCCTTGTCCACAGGGGGGCGTCAAAATCATCAAACCCCTAAAGTTCCTCACTGCAGCTTTAAGTCACTTTAATGTAACTAGTTTGTACTTCTAGTTTGGTGTGTTACTCCAATTTAATACACAACTTACGCACAAATGGAGCTCCATGCCACAGATGTTGTGATGGTCATTGTTTGGTGCTTTAGGCGGTGGATAGGGCCCATGCTAGCATATCTGCAACAAATTGCTATGCGTCTCATGTCCTGACTCTTGTCTATCGAAGCCAACATACATTTGCTGTCTAGCATCACAATGTGGTCCTTGTCAAAGTCAGTCACATCCTTGCCCATTTTCCCTGCTTTCAATTCATCAACTGCTGCCAAACACGCACCAACCACGAACAGATCCAACTGGCAAGATAATAAATGTTATTCACTTCACCTGTTAGCTGCCATAATGCTGACTGTGTCTCATGCAGCTGCTAATGTCACTTAGCTGGAACATCAGATGTCTTTTTAATTATTGTGATGTCTTTTATTCCCATTGTGGCGACAGTGTCAGCATTCAAGTCCTTAATTTTTTAAAAGGAATAAAATTCAAAAGGAAAGGCAGCCCAAACAAAAGTTAGAGTTTTTAAATTGCTCCAGAGGACATTAAGAAATCCATTAGGAAAGCTTTTCAAACACAAGTTTCACAAATAAAATTATAAAATACGATAAAAATATGCTTCCTAGTATGATTGCTAGAAAGCTGCTTATGTAATAGTCGAGTGGCTTTGCAAACCCCCTCCAATCCGATCAGTGTGATAGTGAAAAATGATGGGGAGTGTCTGATCAGCTCAGCCTGACAGCCGCTCTCTGTCCAATCAGTGATCCCTCCTGCTGTGAGGCGTTAGGAAAGGAGCCAAGGTTTGGCCTTCTCTTCCTCGTGAACTCACCGTCTCTATCTTTGGTATGTAAAGTGAGTCTGGAGATACGTGCTGGACTTACCACCTTGTTGAAATCAAACAGCATCACCGTCCTCTCTTCTTTTCAATCTCTATCAAGGTCGGACGTTGTTCTTTACAAACACACTTCAAGCACCACCTCTGATATAAACGTTATACCTGTTTCGATACCAGCTCTTTGCAGCTAACAATAACGACTCATTCAAAGCGTCTCTGTTATCATGCCGCACAGTAGCCAGTGTAAGTGTTGTTTTTCATGTATATATTAACTCTGTGTGTGAACTGTATGTCCATCTGGGATGATTACTGTATGTTAGTGTGTGCATGTCGTCTTGACTCAGTGTCACCACAGGCCTATGGGAGAAACCACCACCCACCCACACACACACACACACTCTCTGCAGTGTGTCTGTGCGTTTGTGTGCAGTGATGTGAGTAGATCCAGGCTTACAGAGAGGCTGAAAGGTTCGGTGTTAGTTTGTCAAAGGGGGATAAAAGGATCTGTGCACATTGTTTGTGTGTGTGTTTGTGGAAATGAGTGTGTAGATATGGATGAATGGATATGTCTCTGCGTGTCAGGTATTATTTGTTTACTTAAACTGAAATGTAGACATTGTATATTCAGACACACCCCTGTGATTTCCTCATTATGAGCACACAGTTAATGAAGCTGCATTGAGCTGTTTTAATGATTGTGAGGAAAACAGTCATCTTAATTATAGCTGCTGCTACCCCCTACGTGCAAACATTATTATCTTGACTTAATTTTATTATTAAGTATTTTTTGTTTGTTTATTTAAACAGTCATATGTCAGGGGCCAAGTGTATTTATAACAAAGATGCAGAAAGTCTCTTGTCTATATTTTTTAACTGGCTTTCATGGTTTATTGTTCCCCAAACCCCCACAGTACTACTTCAAGCTCAATGCTGATGAAAATTGCTCCTCGTAAGCTTTTTCATTTTAGAACAAGGGTGATTATAGACATATCAAATCTCAGCATATACTTTTAGACAAAACTGATATGCATTTATGGCTCGGCCTCTGCACCGATTTAACACTGACAGACTCCTGCAATGAAAAAAAAGGTGAATTGTGGGGTATTTAAGGTAGCATAACTGTAGGGGTGTGTATGTGTGATTTTATATCACCAGTCTGAAATGTCAGAGTTGAACCATGGTAACACTTCTTACTTTCTAACCGCCTCCTTCTCGGTCTGTGTAATAATAGGGATCCCAGGGGTCACACAAAGCCTTGTGGGTAGTGCTTTTCCATGCTGCCATGTCTGCTGTGAAATACCTTCATACACTAATGTTATTTCCTCTCTTGCTCTGTGTCTCTCATGTGTTGAAGCTCCTGTCCATTGACTGAGTGGGCACCCATGGGTGTGTTCGTTTTGTTGGGTCACTCTCGGCTGCTTTTGGAATTTGCAAGTGTTTTATTTCTCACTGATGTATCTGAGGCTTGAAACCATCTTTTGGTCCTGGTGTTCACTTTTTAGTCAGTAATGAACTCTTTGAAATATTAATCTAAATAAAGGGTATCATGAGTCCACATAAGGCTGAAGACAAAACTGACTAACAATGTTTCACATACGAGACTACATTTTAACCAAACAAGAGTATTTCAATCTTTTAGGGCTCTAAAAAAAACATCTCTAGCTGTTAGTAATCTTCCCCTCATTCATGCTGTTTCCCCCCTGCTTTCCCCTCTTTCTCCCTCTCTCCCTTCCTCTTTTCAGCATGTCTGTCCCATGATTAAAACTCAGTTTGCCTGCAGTCCGTTCCCGTTCATTATCCCTGCTCTCCTGCAGAGTTTGTTTAGTTAGTGTCACATTGATTTACACACACAGACAAACTGTGAGAGGCCTTTTTCAAACACTCGTCAGACTTCTTTAATGAGCCCGATGAGCTACACCCAGAAGTAAGAGGAGCTTAAACAGCTGTTTGTGTTCAAAACTATGCTGCTGCCACCTTCAAATGAAACTATTGACTCTTTGATTTCAAGTATTATGAAGGAGTATGAGGAGCAGCCAATTAGGACGCTATCTGATTATGTAACGATCCAAACTAACTGTTCATGAAAGAGGGGGAACAAACTCTTTTTATAAACTACATTGGTGTTAACTCGCTTTATCATATGTTTGATCATAGAGCAATGACCAACTGCTTAAGTCAATCAGAGTATCCAGCTAACTAAATCTGTTTCCAAAAATACAGCCCCCATTAAAATTCCCAGGTGTGCGAACACAGCAGGATGTATTTGGGAGGTTTGCCATGAGGGACGGGCTTGATGACGTAAACCATACAGCAGGAAAACAACATGCAACAGGCTGAAAAAACTAAAACCATCTGGGGTTGAAGAAGATGAATCACTTCAGGCAAAGAATAGAAATGATGTTGATATAAATGTCATCATATTATGAGTCTCTGCTGCTTTTCTTTGTACTGTAAAAATTACTCTGTAGCTTTTAAAGCTTGATTAATATCAGTATTCAGCGGCTGAATGAGAGAGCACCCTAACCCTAACCCTAAGTAAACTGTATTTAGATTCAACACAGGCCACTAACAGTTTTGATATTAAGGATGGGAAATATGATTATGGTGAAACAGGCATTGTGAAAGCAGATGTGGATGTGATGCCAGCCTCATCAATCAATCGACCAATTCATTAGTCTATCTCTAAAAGCTTTTGTCTCATGTCTAATGTACCCGCCCTTTGTCTCAACCGTTAAATTGCAAAGGTAGTTGAATTCTTGAGATCCAATTTGCCAAAATGAAAGGGAGAAAGTGTTTACACACACATTTATATATAAGCGTAAGGTAAACATTCAGGTATTTGTTGACATGGAAAGAAGGTAGCGAAAGAAAAAGAGAGGAACAAAGACATAAAAAGACATGTCCTGCCACCAAACTGGTACTACTCCACCGTCCACCTCCTCTATGAGGAGTGGGATTGGAATTAAGAGATGATGCCTAAAACAGATTGATAGAGATTTGCAGATTGTTACCTACAGAAGAATGTTTCAGGTCTACTTGTTATGAAATCAGTATTTTACAGAACAAGTGGTTATGTTTCATCCATTTATTTCACAAAGCAGAAACGTCCAACAGCACTGCACTCTATAAGTTAACCTTCAGTGTTTGTGGAAGTCTTCATTTATTGTGATCTCAGTGAGGTTTCCTAAACACCATGTGGGTGGTTTTATCGTTCAGTTTCAACATTTTTGGCCACTGAGAGAAATCTCACAGGCTGCGTTGATAATATATGATGTACAAATAATTGCAGTGTGATGCATGCTGGAAATTCACACATACACAGATTTGGTTTTTCTGAACCAGAGGAGAAAACGAGGGAGATGTGATTAGGGTACCATGTTCTCCCTCTTAGCCTCTGTTTTCATTCCCTAATATTAGACCTACATCTAGTAGAAAACATCACTGTGATTAAAAGGGCACAGCAGGTGTTAAGAGTAGTGACTCATTTCAGTCTATTCTTAAATGCTGCGTTAATGAGAGATTTAAAGACATGACACCTTGTATGCTGCACAGTTTTACTCTCAGCCCCAGAATAAACATGAAATCGTGACTTTCTTGTGCTTATGCAACTCTATTTTTGTGTCCTATATCCAAGCCCCTAATATTATAACTGTGTCTATGAAATGTTTGGTCTCTTAGTCATCTTGGTTTGTACTCTCTTGCAATAAAAGCTAATGACTCTGCTGATCCAGTGACCTTCTTCCAGCTGCAGAACGAGGTTGACATTTGTGATTCGGCAGGAAATGTCCTAACAGCTTTGTAATGGATTCTCATGAAATCCATGACCTGTTAATGTCTGATATATTTGCATCAGCCTCAAGATGTTTTTAAGAGCTGACATTACACAACTCGACATCAGTATGCTAGTATCAACATGATAGGTGTGTTGTCTCGCTACTGTCAGCATTTCTTTTATTTTATGAGATCGACATTTTCAGGTAACCCTATAAACGATTCCAGCTGTGAAATCTAAACTAGATTTGTCAGAGGGCTGCTTTTTACACATTATTCAGAAAACTCTCTCAAGTGATAGGTCTGTGCCTTTAAATCTCCCAGGCAGTTTACAGTACATCTGCCCCCTACTGGCCAAAAATGATCACAGTAAAATGAAATAAAAGATTATGCGATAATGGAAAATAATGCAAATGCAAATTATGTTTTGTTGCCTTAAAAATAAACCCCTAAAACAAAAACCTTAGCCTTATTCCAGCAACCTACAGTGTATAACATGAGCGCACTCACAAAGGTGAATTCAGGACAGCCTGTAAGAGGTGTGCCTGTTCACTACAGACCCTCACTTTATGGAAACATCATAAATCAGGTGCATGTGAGAGAGAGCTCACATCGGAAAATATTTCAGGGCAGATGTGGAAACATATTCATACAAATACACACTCCTATAGAGAGGTATACTGAGGCAAACACATAAGTTTAAAGACTGATGATGGTAACATGGAAACTTGGGAAAATATGTGAAAAACGGCACACGGTTTTACGGCACAAATTCAAGTGGATCATACAGATGCTCAGTATTCATATTTTAAAATGACAAACAGAGATTATACTGTGCTTTATAGGAAAAGTTGAAATGTAAAATAAGCATGTGAAATGTCAAAGTTTGAACTTCTACATCATGTCAAGGTAGTTGCTACAAAGGCTGCACTTTCTCAACACTTTAGAGTCTTTTAAGCGTTTCCAAAATGTGTCTGACATTAAATCTGGTCTCTGAGGATCCTGTGAGAGAGGAGCGCACCCATTTCCATGGCTGTCGTAGTCCAGAAACATGTCCTGGTAAAATGACCTGGTGACCTATCTGTCTGTTTGATGCTGCAGCCTCCACTGTTGGAATACAAAACCTTTGCAGATGTGCCAAAAAACTGCAGTTCCTCAAGTGTCCACTGGAGCTGTACGGCAAAACTTGTTAACAGCATCTTACAAAATATATTTTTTATAGTTCATTACTCTTTTCATGATAGCTTTTTCTGAATATTAAGACTGATAAACATGAAAAAATTTGCATAACTGAGGCATTGAAAGGTGTCTGTGTGTCATGACTGTTTGCCAGAGTACCTGCTCTCCTTGTGTGCATCACCTCTCACCTGTAAACACATTTTTTACCAGCTAGAGTTATTAGTTATTCACACAAGAATGGTAAAAAGAGGTCATTTGATATTTAACATGGAAAATCATGCACAATGCTTCATTGAATGTTAAAGGAAAATTGTATGATTTCCTTAAACAAACGAATCATTCAGTACACTTGATGAATTCTGTCTTTGTCCGTCTTCGTCTGCTCCTAATGAGCTGACCGGCTGCAGGTCTTCCAGGAGTTCCCCTCTTGTTTTGTTTCCACTCTGATCTAACCTTTCAGATTATGCAGGAGGCTCTGAGCTCTGAGCCGATGAGTCTGGCATTTGAAGGTCAGTGGTGCAGAACCACAGACGAGCCATGAACCTCTGTTCAGACTGCAAGTCTGAGGATAATAGAAATTAACATAAATACCCTCATAGACAGATAACACATTAACATGTTTGACTCTGGAAGCATGGAGTCCAACACTGTTATGCAATCAAAGCTAACTGTCCACAGAAACTGGGATTAACTCTGGCCTGTACTTTTAAATTGCTTGAGATATTTGATTTCAGAAATGGTTAAGGGATGTTTTACCCCAAACAGATATGAGACGATAAATCCTTTTCCATACCTCACAGGGAAAAAGTGAATATAAGCATTGTTGTACTTTCATTAGATTCAGATCCACTGTGACTAACAATAAGTCAAGATTCAGGAGCAAGGAATAATCTTCCTTCTGCAGCATCATTTTAAACATCCTCAAAAAACCTGTATTAAGTCTTGGTGAATACTGTGTGAGGACAGTTTTATTCTTTCTTGTTGGAGCAAAAGAAACCTGATCCCTGAAAAAATCACTAAAAAAAGGATAATTCACATCACAAACAAATTGACTTTATTTCTAACTAACAAAACGACAGAAAACACCCGTTTTATCTTCTACCTTGTTGGAAAGCAAATCAAAATGCTCTACCTTTGTGTGGTGTGTATTGTGCATTGTTCTGTCAGACACAATGCAAAGCCTCCAGAATCTCTAAATCTGTCACCACAGTCGTCTCAAGGTTGGCGTTGAAGTGAGAAACAGCAGATCAGCGGATTAGTGTGAGAAGAAGAAGAAGAAGTGTTCAAGGTGTCTTTT
Organism: Xyrichtys novacula; assembly: GCA_962446985.1. Taxonomy (NCBI): domain Eukaryota; kingdom Metazoa; phylum Chordata; class Actinopteri; order Labriformes; family Labridae; genus Xyrichtys; species Xyrichtys novacula. The sequence continues at coordinate 29,822,907 of OY660870.1, forward strand.
GTTTCACAGGCTCCAGCAATGTCACTTTCTCCGTCTCCCAATCCAACATCGTTTTTCACCTGCGCCTCAGGCTCTCCTGCAGCTCTCTGACTGAGCTCACTGGCAGTAAAAAATGACAGACATGAGGAAGTTGTTACAGATGATGTTTAATATGTGTAACTGTGATTTATAGCTCATTATATAAAGAGCTGTCTGTTGTGTTTATGTTGATGCCTGCATTAACTTTATGCTATAAAAACATGATGAGATGTGACATCAGGTCATGGCATGTTATCAGCTGTTGAGCTCATGTCCATCAACAGGACAGATATGAGCTGATACTGATGTCTAAACAACATACTGGAGCATTTGCAGAGAGTTAGACAAGATGACCTCAGTAACGTTTAATAATGTTACAGAAACTGAGATCATATACTGTACTCATAAAAGAGGTCTTTACTACGGTATAACTCACTTTAGAAGTAAGGGTAAAGCGATCGCAATTTCTGGCCTATCACAGATCTTTTAAACGCCCGACGTGCCGATACCCATTTTGGCCGACAAAGATTTTTTTTTTTTATAACTGACAGCATACACCTTCAATGTTCTAATCTTATTTTGACTTATTTTGGCCTTATGCTCTTTTTCTTTTACTGTGTAATACTTCCTAACAGTAGTAGTCCAAACATGCTTGGTTGACCATGCCCCAGATGACTATTGTTGACCTGTGCAGCTAACGCATGCATGCATGCGCATTAGGGATGTCCTGATCCAATATTGATATCACACATCGGTCCGATATTGTTAAAAAAAATCAAATAAAAAAGAAATAACGGATTGTAATGGTCTGCATCTAAAATCTCCGATATCAGCACTCCAATACAAGCAGTCCATTCCAGACTCCGCTCTGGCACCTCTATCTAGCAGCACTTGGATCGAGCATACAGAGCCCATGTGATCACAACAGTAGTATGTACTAAAGTACTAACAAAGTAGCAACGAGTAGGAGTGATGTCCGCGTGGCAGTAATTTTTGATAAAGTCCAAAAAAGACGTTGCAGCTGAGTGCAAAAATTGTCATGCACAAGTTAGTGCCAACATCAGATTAATATCGGTATTGGCCAATACTGAAGGCCACAATATCAATAATGTATCGGAAGTAAAAAAGTTGAATCGGGACACCCCTAGTGCACATGTGACCTTGTGGACGCGCCTGTCAGTCTGGCAGAGCAAAAAACTAAAATGGCTAACTTTCAGACCTTTGCAGAAGTAGATAAGGTCGTTGTATAAGATTGGTTTCATATGTAAGGATTGGTCAATTGCCAATCCCCCCAAATTAAGGAAATCAGCACAGATTGATCAGTGTTTATTTAGAAGTAGACTCTTTTTCATCATTTTGGGCTGTAAAACTGAAACACTCAAAACGTTTGGTGAAGGACTTATCGTTGTATATAATTTCTGCACCTCTTCTTTTCCTATTTTTTTCCTTTCTTCTTGATGAAAGATGGCATACAACAAAAAACAGACAGTGTAAAAAAAAATCTCTTTTTTCCCAGAATGCAAAACTTGCCAATCCAAAGAGACTCGTCTCCCAGTTCAGAACTTCTGGTTTGTTTTTCTAATGGCTCTGATAGTGATGTCAACCGTAAATTGGTTGTCTCTCCTAAAAGCCTTAAAACGTTTCTTCTACAAGCTGTTATTATTGTGTCACTTTCTCGATGCATTTATCCTCATATGCCTGTGCGTGTGTTTGTCTGCTCAGACACTGATCCAGTCCATTTTGCTGCTATCTGGTATATGCTTATATGCTTCCTCTGTCACAAATGACTGGCTTAATTAAATCCTTTCTTTCGTCTTCTCCTCCCCTTTCTGCTTATTCTTCCCGACACTCCTCCTCCGCTTCTGTCTCTTCTTGTTATGAATGTTGCTCCTTTTTTCTCTCACTCCTGCGTTTTCTCGTGGTTGACTTTCCTTTCTTATCCCTCCGCTGTTGATGTGTCACATGCAGAAGAGTGGAGCCCACATTGTAGTCATCACTAATTCAAAGCAAGCAGGAGCATTTACTTTAGTCTCTGATGCATGATGCATCCATTATTCACACTGCTTCAAAGATATTTCTAATTGCCGGCATCAAGACACGTCATGGAGGAAAAAGAAACTGAACTAGTCATATTCTTCTTATGTAATTATAGACTGAAGTGATAAAGGAGTGCCATGGTCTGAAGAGTCCATTATAAAGAAAATAGACGGTATGTGCCTTTAATGCTTTCCTCTTAGGGTAAAGAACTTGAATAACTCTTAACATGACAGGTGAGACGTATGAAACAAAGACAACCATCTCCGTTTCCTCTCCAAATAAGGTGATTTTAGGTGAAACTTCTCTTCTTCCACTTGGCTCTTTGACTCCACCTAGACTACCGGAGAGTTGAGAAGAACTGATTGCCTCTCTCAAAGGCGTCACCTGCAGCTACTGTGCGCTGAAGTTAAGAGGATATTTCATGTAATCTCCCTCTTTCCCGTTTTATTTCACACCTCCGGCTCACCAACTTACAACGGGCTCCTTTCACTGTGCCGCTTCTCACTCCAATCCATCAGTGCTCTGCATTTGCCCGACAGGATCATCGACTTCACGTCGTGCACGCGGCCTAATAACAGTTATCGTAATTGAAATCAATAGACGGGTAAAGAATGTACGGTGGCCTGGAGGGAGTGGGCGGTGGCAGATTATGTATTTCCTGCTCCTTCGCTGCTCTCTTACTGCTTGTCAGTCTAAAAAGTGAGTGCTATGCCCTGGAGATAAGTTCTTCTCACAAAATAACACAAATTAAAGTATCGTTGAAAGATGAGAAAAGTTGTGTGAGATGGGACCTCTGATCTACCTCGCTGACGGCATCTTATCCGCTTGTTTTTCTCTCCGTGTCTTTGGAAGTTGACAGAAAGGACAGGCAGGAAAGATGGGAGAGAGGCGTGATGACAAAGGTTGGATGCCAGATTGGCGGGTACACAGTATGCGGCTGAGTCATCTGAGCTGCCACAACACCATCAAACCCTGCGGTTTACAACACTTGCACCAGATCCAAGAGGAATTATTCTGATAAATCTGCAGGATGGTCGCAGAACTGTGGTGTCTCTCTGTCCACTTGAGGGAGAACAACAATTTTCCTGATGTAAACACCATGAAATTACTTCTTTTATGTGTTTTCTCTTGTTGCTTCTATTTACAGTGCGCTGATTACCGGTCAAGAGATAATAACAGGTTTTTATGCTGTAGTATGCTCACAATCTTTCTGAACAGTCTTCAGCTTTTAAGATCTGGAATATTGGCTGTATATAAAGACGGATGATATGTCTCCACCTCTTCTTGTTGTCAGCCCAGGTGCTGACATAATCAAAGCCAGACAGGATTGGCCACAATATTGATGCCCTTCACCTTTCACCTACTGATAAACACCAAAGACCCTTGCAGGACAGATTCATAGACATTTGTAGTTCTGGAAAATGCAATGACTCGTGTGTCTACTTTGCCAATCTGGTGCACAAAACATGATGAAAACGATCTATAGTCACAGAAACCATGTTCGTGGAGGAGTCAGTGGATTTGTGTTTTTAGTCTATACTTTCACCCATGTTACATTCGTCAACATGGAGGAGGAGGAGGAGGAGGATCTATGACCTTAAACTGCCAATTGTTCAGCTTCAATTTTTGGTTGCCTAGGTTACAGTATAGCCAGCTTTTGATGTGTGCTGTCAGGTACCTAAAGAAACAGTCCTTAGAAATGTTACAGAACTGGCAATGCAACAACAGCCCCTAAGTTACCTTTATTTATTGGTATGTTATTGCCAGATTCTTAAATGAGATGCTCCCTTTCTCAAACGTTAAATTTTGGATATCATAAAAAAGCACTGATATGAATTTCAGTCTATTAAGTATATTTTGGTTTTCAGTCCTTGGTTCAGATATTCCATGTCTACATTGTCGCTCTTGAGTTAAATAGGAACCACCTGAAGACTATTAAGAGTGCTTTACAGTTTTTTCAGTTGTTTTATAAATTGGTACATGTTCACTCTTATTGACACATCTTTTGGTCTTTTGACATCATAAGTGAAAGTTTTCCATCAAAACCACAGATTATTGGGCCCTGTTAGAGCCTGATATGTAAATGTTATCAAAAAAATGATACGTACCAATGACCCAAAATGTTGTAAAAAAAAATGTAATAAACCCCAAATGTAATAAGTGGTCATTAATATAACAAAAGTGTTGAGCCTGAAATATAATTTTAAAAAAATGTAATAAAACCCAAAATATAATAACTGACTTAAAATGTAAGAAGTTGCTACATTTTGGGCAAAAAAAATTGCGTTTCTGGCTCAACACTTTTGTTACATTATTGACTAGTTATTACATTTTAGGTTTTGTGACATTTTTCTCTGTAACATTTTGGGTCACTGTTACATATCGGGGTCTAAGCGAAATGCAAAAGACCCTCCCTCCTTTCCTGCAGGTACTTTGTGTCTGTTTGTTGTTAATAATTATAAAAATGTGTTTCATTGCATTTAAACAAAGATTTAAACACTCACTTTAGAGGCTCTGGTTTGTGTTCTTTGAGGGCGTCCTCATGAATGTTGATTTAGGATAATAAGTCTTGTAACACTTGAAAACCACCCATATAATAGTTATTCCTCCTTAAATTGAAAAGTGAGGCTCTATAATTCTGCTTGAACCCGGCCCAATTTCTAGCCCAGAGGAACCGCACAGTCCTTTACTGCAAGGACATGATGATTCAGTGTCAGCTGGCTGGAAATTAAGAACAGAAAACTTGCTCCGGCTCTCCTGCAGCATGACAGCAGGTTAGTCTCAGTTTCACCTCTCTGAAGGTGAACCAGGGCTTCCGGTCTTTTATTCCTGAGCCCTTTAAAGGGCTGCTTTTGATCTGGTAGCTCATATTTTATATTTAATAAGGGATATCTACTTTACAAATAGGCCCCATACTGCTTGTACGTGAGCTTCCCTGTTGAGTTTGTGCAGCAGCGCCAGGCTTCAGATTACATTTAATAGTGTTAAAGCATCACCTCTCTTTTTAAATCCCTCTAACCTTGATTTCCCTCATATGAAGGGAGAAATACATCCGCCAGCTGGTACCGGACATTGGTAGCATTATTTATTTATTACCTGGCTGTTTTACCAATCTCCTGGCTGTGTTAAATCCTACATTCTGATTGGTCAAACCCCCCTAGCAACGGTATTTATTTAGTTCTGATTAGCAAAAAAAGGTGCAAATCATACACTTCATATCAAATCAAGTCACAGATATAAGTCCTGCACATTTATGGAGTCTATGACTTCATCTCTTACAGTTGACGGTGTGGCAAAAATGATGGTTTTCTGGTGAAGAACGTGGAAGATATTTCTGTTTTTACTGCAGATTTATTCAGAAAGCACATAACTTTAGACTGATAATGGCTGATTAGTCCTAGCAGATTAGAAAAATAACAAGTCAAGCAAGGGACAATGAGTCACATAAGGAAGAGACATCGATTGAATTGAAGAAAACAGACCTAAAGAAACCAAAAACTGCTTTATGGTATTGGCTTTGGCGTTGGTTCAGAACTGATCGAGTGAAAAGAAAGACGGCAAACTTAATTTGCTGGTTTTTCTGCTTTAGTTGAAAATGCCAAAAGAAAATGCCAGAATCAAAATGTTAGTTGAATGGATATAATTTTAGTAAAGCAGACAGATGTCAAGACTTGGCTGTGAATGAAAGGGCTGAAAGTTTAATCTTTACTTCACTACCCTCACCTGCAGAAAGAAACTGAATTATAAGTTACACAGAGAGGTTTTTTGACAAGGTTGTGTGGAGGACACTGCAGACTCATCTGGTGTGTGGTGTGAGCGAGTGTGCAGGGTGGCACTGCCCTCCCTGGCAGCTTGCTGGGAGCAAGCCAGGCAGAGTGATGATAACCGGCTGGAAAGGCTAACTAAGCAGGCAGCAAATGAAAACAGAATGAAAAATGGACCCGGTGCTTGCCTTTGCATGCAGGATGTGTGTATGTGTGTTAGTGTGAGTGAGTGTGTGTGGTAAAGCATTATTAATCTGGAGTATTACAGGAGAGAATCCAATTGACATGTGTGAAATGAAGTGTTTAATCCTTTCCTGTTAGGTGTGACGGGCATGTTGATGGAATTTTTTTCTTGAATTTCCAGCGTGGACATAAACACCCTGAAGCAGGTTAAAATAGCATTAGATATAACAGTTGTAACTTCAAGACAACAAGCCTGTATAAAGGTCTGTGTCATGAGGTTAACTGGGTTACTAAAGGGGATAAAAAAAATCCATTTTCCTTTAAATTAAAGGTTTTTCAGTCTTCTTACATCTCTAAAACCTGTATGAAAACGGTGTATATGTGGATTAGTGATTCCAAGTGTAGTAAAGCTCAATTGTGGCAGTCGCCTTTTTGGAAAGGTTGACTCCAACCAACTTCTGACTAATGCCTGGACCAAGACAAAAGATTGTACCATGTACCAACAACCAACGTTTTTACTCTTGAAACTGGAGATCTTGCAAAATCTACCTGGTACATCCAGTTTCTCTTCAGCCCCCTTCCTTGTTGGTTTGACTGTAGTATGCTTTGCCGTCCAAGTTGTATAAACACTACTGTTGCTACCACAAATCAACAAGTTGGTCCTCCCTTCCTGTAATCCATCAGATTTACTGCATCGTGCTTCCTGTTGTTGCCGTGGCTGAGACAGATTCCATATGCAACTTCCTCCACACAACAGGATATCTGATCGTACATTTTAAACATTTTAAATCAGTGTCGCCCTGATCGTCTTGTTGGCTTATCAGGGGAATTGGAATCAATCGACACACCTCACGCCACAGGAAAATCTGTCAGGATAATCAGTAGAACCATCGAAGAATCAGGACTTTGATACCCTTGCCTTGTGCTTTAAGAAGCGACTGTGTCTTAGTAGTCGTTGGTTGTCTCCCTATCTGAGAGTTGGTAGTTTGATTCCAGGGCTTTCCACATGCTGAAGTGTCCTCGGGCAAGACACTTAGACCCCCACCCCATGAGATACCTTTCACATCCATCTTTTAATACTTTACTTAGTTATTACGTCAAAAGTTAAAAAGCAACCTGAAAAGTTTCAAGGTCATGTGAACTTATCACACAACTACAAAAATATCCATACTTACTCTTTGAAAGGGTTAATTTTTGTTTGTTGTGTCACTCTTTTTGTGTAGCATATTTGCAGTGAGTAAATTGTTTTTTTTTTCTGTAACACTTTAAGTCAACAAAAGGACTGCATGTACCTTTTAAATCTCACAAAAAAAAAACAGATTTATGAAGGAAGGTCTGCCCTTATTCACACAGTTGCAACTCTTGAGAGAAACAAAGAACCATCTCAGTGTAGCTGATTATCAGTATTGATTACTGTGCTGCTTATGTTCCACTAAGACCGAGTGTTTCGAAGATCTTTACGGTGAATGATTGAAAACACCTCTAAAAAAAACCTTTGAATATTCATGGTGTTTAAAATCCATTTTGACTGTATCATGGTTTGTGTTGCCTTGTGTCAGCATTATGTTGTTTTTTTTCTGTTATCTGACTTCCCTCCTCCTTTGCCTCTACCTTTCCCTCTCCTCATATTTAAATTTTAAAACATTTCTCATCCCCAAAATAAACTGCAGACTGAAATATTCATGAGGACACGAGGCTGTGTGGTAGATTTTGGGTGGCTGACTCTGTACTCTGCACTTTTTTTGATATTGTATATTTGTAACAGTCTTGTGTAGCTGCTGTATCACTTTCTAAAGCCGACAATTTAACGCTGTCACGTGACTGAATTCATTGTGATGTTTTTGTTGTTGAACTCATTAATGGTAATTTACCTTGAGTGTGAGTATCTCTTTATGCAAACGACACACTTGTGTTTTTGTTGGTGTAATCTTAATATATGCCAAGAGCTCCAAGTCCAGCTGTTGCTTAATGGCCCGTGTCCTGTTTACATAATGAATGAAAATCCTGCAGTTCACTGTTTTAATACAAACCTGAATGTGTTGTGTGGCAGTATTATGATACTATTAGCATAAATCTGTGTTAGATATACAGCAGCAGTGCACACGGTGTAGTTATTCATCCACGACAGCCTCTCTTCTTCTTCTTCTTCACCGGTCTGGCCCACTTCTTTGGGTTGTTTGGACTGGTTTTAGGTGAACTGTGTAGAAAAGTCCACAGGGGCCTGGTTTCCTCAGTCTCTCTGCATGTGTGTTTGTGTAATGTGAAGTGAATTTGCATCATCTGACAGCAGTGACGCAGAATGTTGCAGGGATTTGGTTGATGTGAAGTGGTGGGGGTTTAAGCATTACCAGCAGGAGAGGTGTGTCAGCTGCTACAGGAATGAACACACAAATGTGCACACAATTCAGTTCAGATTACTTAACTGACATAATGCAACAAAGGGCAAACCCCTTATCTAGATTGTGGTTGAATTTCATGTGATTCTTGACTTTTGTGAATTTTTCCTGCCACAAATATTTGAGAACCGTCAACCCGCTAAATATGAGTTGATTTCAGTTGACACATAGGTACACTCACCAGCAACTTCTGAAGGTTTACTTTTATATTCTTCTTCTACTCTTTTCTCTTTTGTTTATTGAATTTTTTTTTTTAGCAACAATACATATAAACCATCAGAAGTACATTGTGAAAAAGAGCAAGTGTAAAATGAGATGTAAAGTGCCTATAATAACCCCTCATCCCCTACCCATCCCAACCCATTCCGCCCCACATTGGCCACAACATCACAAAGACAAGAAATTAGGACACGCATACAAATATACAAATAAATTAAATTAGATCAGATATAATAAAAAATATATATATATAAATATAAATATACACATATACATATACATATATATATATATATATACACTCACATAAATAAAAATGAATAAATAAAATACAATAAATAATTAATTAAGAATAAATAAATAAATGAAAAGGGAATATCTCAAGTAGCAGTACTGTCACCTTCAGGTATTAGGTCGAGGTTATTTGCATAGTCTACAAAGGGTTTCCAGGCTTCGTTAAAAGTTGCCCCTTTAAGGGCAAGGGACCCCTTTAATGAGTACCGTATCTTTTCGAGTTCCAGACAGCTTAAAATTTCCTGTATCCATTTATTATGTGTAGGAGGCTCCTTCTATTTTCTTCTGTAATCATAGTCTTCTTAAAGGGTATAAGGAACACAGTAAAGAACATCTAAAAAAATGTGCTTTTCCTGTTAATAGTTTAGATTGGGATGAGAAACCTAATTTCAGGTCCATATAATCGCTCCATTAAATCTCCTGTAAGAAGCTTTTTTTATGTTTATAAAATGGACTAAAATTCTCACTGATGGCTATTTAAAATATACAAAAGCAAACAAGACCATCAGTGACAAGAATGACCATTTTTATGTTGTAATATTTCATCCCTTAAGCCATTATGATGGTGTAGGTGTCAACTGCGCAGCTAAAGAAACAGACCTGCATTTACTACTTTCATTTACATTCACAAAACATTGATATATTTGGTTGTCAAAAGCCAATGGAATGAGATTATTTGTCAGGAGATACCATATTTTTCCACAGGGGGCACAGAGAAACCAAAAGTTCCTAACAGGAGCGAAGGATTGTGCAACAAATTCTGACCTCCAAATTTAAATATCACAATTATTAGTGATCACAACTAGTGAAGTTGTTGGTGGTTTAAAACATTAGATGATTTAGTCAAATAACACCTCATCTTCATAGATAATATTCTAAGGTTGATGATAATCCTGATGAGATGTAAAGAAAACTTAGTCCACTTATTGACAAGTAGTTTGCACAGCTGCAGTTTATGTAAGTTTATAAATCAACACTTGAAAACAGCTCTCCCAATAATACAATAATGACTTGTGCAGCTTCTTCTAATAACACACATACTCATGTAGATATTGCTCGCTGTTCACATCTCAAAGCCCCTCGAGGAAATTAGCTGTTTGTGATATTGCATGAATTAAACTGACTTGATTGATCAGGATCAGGAGCTGTTCCCTGACCACATTTATATCTCCATCTGTATGTACCGTCTAGCTTATTTGAATACATATTGAGTCCTCTGTGTGTGTGCATGAAGATCTAATGAGGCGTAAAATCCAACACTGCTGGGCCTGAGTGGTCTTATGTGAAGTGTTTGGTTGTGACATACTGCGGCTCTTACTCTGTTCAAACACTCTGTCACTGTGTGTCTCCCAGGAAATAAGATGGAGAACAGTGACATAAGATAAGTTGAACGGTTGTTTTCGTATCTTTAAGATTAATCCATGAATGAATGTTAAAACCTGAGGTAATGAATCATTGTTCCTTACTGGTAACACAAAGTCACACACCCTCAACCTCTCACCATCAGGCCTGGTGGTCCCTCACAGTGACAGGTGTCATGTAAGTCGATGTGCAGAGGTGGTGAATCACTGAGGAGTGGGGGAGTGATGGTTTCCACTCTGGTCACGGACACCCTGGTCACCTCTGACCCCTAGGGAATCATCACTGAGCACCATCATTGTGCGTGTTGGCTTCCCTGTGGGCGTTAGTCTGCTTGACTGAGGCTCAGATGATGATTAATCTGTGTGTTTGAGAAGGAAACAAGGTGATTGGGCTGAAATGGATGGGGGTTAATGTGTTAGCAGGTGATATATAGGTTGCTGGGTTTAGTGTCTTTGTTTCTTGTCTTTTATGTTATACCAGCTGCCTTTACATTTTCCAACTTATAACAATGATGCCAACTTAAAATGCAAACAAGCTGATGTTAAGTATTGATGTTTAGATGATTTGTTGGTTTTAAAATGATTTATTTGCACAGATGAAAATCAGATCCTTCAGGTTCATCATCTTACAGGTCAAGTTAACATCAATTTTCATTCATATTCAAGTCAAAACATCAGCGTTTCCCTGTTGGCATTCATAGCAGATGTAGAAAATAACAGCAGTGCCTGTTTAAGGTCATCCCCCCTGTGACTTTTAAAGTCTGTTGGCATTTTCCTGTAACACTGCCAACACATGCACTCTGTTTGTGGTTTGTGTCAGTTGTGTTGAATTCGATAAACATCTTTCTTCACTGGCAGATGATTAGTAAGTCATTGATCACCAATCTGAAGTTTTTTCTCATCCAATCAAATAAGAATAGATTTTAAAATTAACTCCATGTTGCCTGTCAGAAAGTGGCATTTTTGTCATACACTTTAGTCCGATTGTGTCTATCAAATTAATGTTTGTATGAGCTTTTTACCGATCAGAATCAAATATTTAAAGCTACTGTGAGGAACTTTTGGTTTGTTTTATCGCCCCATGTGGACAAAGTGAGAACTTTTATCTTTCCTCCTTAGCATGTAAAAGTAGTGTTTTAATCACATCATCTTTAACTAGAGAAATTGTATATTAACTACTAAATATTAACTGTATTTGCAGAGGAAAATTAAAAAAAGCTTCTTCTTCAGCCTGTTTCAATAATTTGGTTTGACATCAACCCCCTGACAACAGTTCAAGAAACTGAATTTTACAACAGAGAGCATATCCGTCTTGTAGCAGTCTAGATGCATCAGTATCAGTTTCAGCCTGACTGTGAACCAGTTGAAAAATCTCTTACAGTGCCTTTAACACAACTAGATGGTAAGTAAGAAAGCCTGGTCATAAACTGCATTAATATAGACAACTTTTGCTCTATTATACTCTCTCCAGTTATTTCACCTTCACTTAGTTAGACCAGTTCTCCCAGTTTTATGTGAATCTGTTTTTTTATGTTTTTCTTTATTCATAAGATGCATAACTCAAAACAAATGTACAATCATTTGTTGTATCTTGTTTTTTTTCAGCTGTTATTTACCTTTCAGTCGCACGAGATGTTTGTCCACTTGTTAGTGTGTGCGTGATGTCACCCCACAGAGAAATTGAATATTAATCAGAGGTAATACAAACAAAGACTCATGACACGCAGCCATTAATTTTCTTGACACATACACGCATGCACACACAGGTGCGCGCACAACACAAACATAATTTCCTGCCGCCCTTCAGTACCAATCTCCTGACTTTTTGATCAGCAGAGGAAATTGAATTGGCTCTTGCTACTTTGGTCCTTGCTCCTTTTCTCCAAACAGGATGGCCGTATACTGTTTCCAAGGCAACGGAATGTATGGGGTGACATCATTATGTGACATTTTGACTTGTTTTCCGAAAACATTTGATCATTTGCTCATACAGATCAAATTTATCATACAGATGTAGATAACATGACTCTAAAGGTTTGCACACAAAGATTATTAAGTATTTACTATCATTTTACTGTATTAATAAACATAAAGAAGCTCAATCGGACATGGAAAATTCTGCTTTATATAACTGTATGCACCATCTGCAGTCTGCTCTCATTTCATCCATATCTCTGTGCTTTTCTGTGAGCTTGCAAATGAAAACCAAACATGGGAGTACCACTGACAGTCGTTAGGGCAGTGAAGCCAAAAGTTCAAACTCAAAACATCAGGACATGCTTTGGAAAATGGTGTTTGTCATCAGCTTCTCACATGTCAAGACGCATTTAAAGCTTCTGTGATCTACTTTCGCTGCGTCTATCTTTGTGCCCCCCGTGGACAAAGCGGGCTTCACTTATATTATCATCTCCAAGTCTTGTCACCGGACAAAAATCTTATCCTGCTGATTTCCTACAGTCAAGTGTACCAATTATTGTGAATACTTTATTCAAAATCAGCAATGTCTCTTCAGCTTCTTGGCTGACACCTACCCCCTCGCACCAGATTCAGGCATTGAAAAAATGTCTCACTAAAACTATAAACCTTTTTGCTGATGGTGTAATTAGAAAAAAAGACGCCAATATGAATTTCAGCAAAAAAAATCGCTATGGGAGCTTTAATGGCCTCAAAGGTCACAGTATTTGTAACTCATGTTTTCATGTTTTCCTGACAAAAAAAAACAGTCCCTCTATCCATAATTTCTTTAATTACAGTATATTAATTAGGGTATTCTTCATTGTGTTAAAGCACCTCTGGTCCAACATTTACCCCACTGGGATCCAACATCCTGTTTTCACATTCACTGCCCCAGAAAAGTCATGAATGAATTATCACACCACTTCACTCTCCGGTGTAGCAGACTCCACCTGTGTCCTAATCTGTGTTCATAAGAGCCCCAGCAGGGTGTTTAATGTTGACCCGTCTGTCTGCACCTTGTGTTAAGTGTGTGGCCTAAAAAGCCTCCCTGCAGGCTGTGTGTTGCTCCGCTGTCTGTAGTCGGTGTACGACACCAGAGACCAAAGCCCCCGCCAACACTCGCCATCTGCCAGCGTCCTTGTGAGGAGTCCAGGCGGAGAGGAGTGTCAAGCAAAAACAACAGACCCCTCTGGAACACACACACACAGGGACGTGGTGGTTCTCACAAACATGATCATCTCACTGACTCTTCTCGCACCTCCTGCTCATCTACTGGCAGCAACTGTTGAGGGTGATTGAACCAGAGAGGACACAGATGATAAATGCCGACAACTCCATGGTGGACTTACTTACCACCTTCTCTCCTTATTTACAAGACAAATTTTATTCCACACATTATGCTCAGGGTGGGAATTGCTGTTAAAAGGTAGTACCAATGTCTCCAGGGTTTGTAGGTCAAGGTAAACCTGGTCATATTTCAAAAGAGGACAACATACTTTATCGCCTAGCAACGGCTTTCAACTACATGTATGTTGATGCATGATGGCTTTAGCTTTATGCTGCATTCCAGTTGTACTCAGGGGTCGGAATTTCCGAGCTCCAATTCAGAAATTCATTTGGAATGATCCCCTGAAGTCGGTTTTCTGACTCGGAAGAATGGGCGATCCTCATCAACCCCGACTTGACGACAACGTCACAATCCAAGATGGCAGCACAGTGCATCAACAGGAAAGAGTAACAGTGAAAGCTCTCGTAATGTATTTTTTATCAGCACTTCTGTTTTGTTGTGAGCACGGTGCTACGGTGTTTGTAAGAGTAAAATACTGTGTTAGTCGTTGTTTACAACTGGTATCGCTAACAACAACTAACAACCGCTGACAACGGCTAACAACAACTGACAACGGCTAACGACAGCTGTTAATTGTTTACGACAGCTTACAACGGCTAACTGTAGGCATCTATCTTGGTGTTTTGAGTTGTTAACTGGAACGCCGTAAACTAAGGTGTAACGTCATTTCTTGCTCTGGAATTCAACTTCCGAGGTTACGGATATGCAGCATTACTCTGCAAGTCCCCTAGCATGGTTTGGTCAGTGTGGGAACCTGCAGAACGTAAAAGGAAAGTACAGGACTGATCTGCCCAAGCACAGGAAAAAAACTTAGAGGGTTCAGTGCCAATGGTGTGATCTGGCCTAGGATTAGTCACTGAGACCTCATACTGGTAGAGCTGTAACCTCCAAGACTCCTGCCATGTCTCTTGTTAACACAGCCCGCTTTTTTTTTCCAGTGTGTCCCCTGGAGATATCTTCCAATAACATGCATGTTAAATTGTCTTGTATATTTAAAGTTACGCACACAATACAGCCGAACAAGTCCACGGATTCAAGGAAGAAGGAAAATGGCTGCTGTGTTAACCTCGTCGTTGATGGCAGACCGTGACAATGGCTGGTATTACTTAAGGTTATTTAAGAGGGTTATGGGAGTTGAGGGTAGTGAGGGTGATGACAGTGAAACCCCCGACCACAGCAGGAATTAAATCAGTCACATTGTCCTTTTTCTTGTAACTCACTTTATCTTCGCGCACAAATTCAACCAGTGCAGCCAATAACACAAGAAAAGAGGGAAAGAATGGATCATCTTCTTTGAAAATCTTAGAGGAACCAATCCGAGGTATTGAAGACACATTTGTCATAGTGGCTGATGTAACAAGACACAAAGACTTCCTCTTATCTGTTAAAAATAGCTGCAAATGTTTGCGGCTCTGAAGCTCTGAGGGTAAATCATTCTGACTTGTGGAGAAAGCAATCCACTTCCTGCCACCAGGGAAACGGAAAGAGATGAGCTTTTAATTACAGTCGTGTTTACTGTTGTCATTTTATCACCTGAATATGTCCCCGGGGGGTTATTTGCCTCTCTCTCTTGTGCTCTCTGACTGCATCTGTCAACATGAACCACTTAACCAAACTGGGTGCTGCATTCAGGGCATCAACAGCAGACTGAAACGTACACTTTTGCCTCTGGCTTGTGTTTGTCCAAGATCATTCCTGCTAAAAAAAAGTGACAAATAGGCCCATGTAACTGGATCTGGTAAACAGAGAAGATGGCAGACAGGGATACCGTCTGTGCTGGCGCCGGGCTTCCTTATGCTTCGTTTCTTGACCAAGTTTCTGTCTTTTTTGATTTTATTTGTGCACTAGAAAAGCCTGCCAACCACCTGCAGGTGCAATGATTCATGAGTTTTATTCCTGGTGTGACAGTCATGTTATCTGAACACATGGCTGGGATGTTTTACTGCCTTTGATCAGCGTCTAAATGAAACCATGATGCCTTTCATTATCTTATTACTGATTGCACAAGATCTTAGATTTGCACAATTGAATTGAGGTTTCTTGAATATATTTTAGGTCTACTCTCTCAGTTTTTATTCCCAAAAAGTGACATAATGACTTAAATATAAATAACCGTTTTGGTTCCTCAAAATACCTCTGAAAAAAGCGGGATCATGTGATATTTGGTGTTCAGATCATGCCTCTTATTTGTAAAGCATGTGAACCCCTCATGGCTGAAGCCAGCTGTCGCTCACTGCTATAATACCAGGATAAAAGAGATGGTATACAATGTTGGACACAAAAGTAGGACAAGTTAACTGACAACTGAGGTGGAGTAATGATGCCTCACTCAAGAAAACAGCTATCACTGCGGACGAGAAATCAAACAACTGTCAAACAGCCAAGAAATATGGAGTCACAGTGTGCACAGGCAAGCATCTTATTAGAGACGGGTGAAAAATACACCCTCAGAAGAACCATCATCGATCCAATGGACTGCAGGTAATTTTAGTTATTAAAGGGTAATATTTCGGGTTAAGTTTAAGTCATGGTCAAACATACCGTGACACCAAGATAGACAGCCCCTCGGGAGATGAATTTTGTCGACCTCTTGCTTCTCTTGTTATACCAACTTTAGAAACATCTGCATGATAGCAGTACACAGCGGTCTACGTCTGCATGTGCAAACTGCAACCAAAAAGCCAATTTATACCCACAAATAATGCTCAGAACAGCACCTAACTTCAAGCCAAAGTACTAGCCATCAAACATCTTTTTAGCTTTGTCAAAGAGACCAAACATAACTCACCCACTCTCCTCCATCAGTTGCTTGTTTGCGGGGGAGACTTGACGAGTCAATCAGTGAGTGTGGCGGAGTTTCGCAGCTCAAGGAAGAAAATTTATGATTATTACTTCATGGAAATGCAATCAGAGGTTTAGGCAGAAGAACTAATGCGTCTGCAGTGCTAAATGATTATTATGATGATTATTACTTCATGGAAATTTCCTATGACATTTATGAAATAGACTCAAATTCATATGGAGGCTTTTTCATGCTATCATACAGTCTTCGCTTTATCCTGTAATTTTTAACCCGTGAAAACAGGTGTGAGGGTGTAGGTGTCAGCCTTGCAGCTAAAGAATTATCCTTGTTATTTTTACGACTTCTGTATCAAATATTTACAATACGTGATGTATATGACCGTCAAAGTCAGCAGTGTGAGATTTTCATGTCAAATGTCTCTACTTCGCCATCTAGAGACGGCTTTGACCACAGAGGGTGCCAAAACTGATACAAAATCTCACCATTTTTGGGAGCTTTTTCCTGTTAAGCCCAGTTCAGCGATTTGTGTCGACTTTTTAGCCCTGAGAAGACAAACTGTCTTATGATCCATATTCAGATATTCACCAGAAAACTCTATAATCATGCCTTGAGATTGTAGCAAGGGTTGATTTTTGTTTTGATCCACCCAATTTGGTGACATAATCACTTTTTTTTCGACACATCTACTTTTGTCATTTTCCCGTCCAAAGATTTCTCCTTGCAGTGAGACAATGAAAGCCATTTGAAGGCATTTAAAGAGGTTTTAGTGGTTTTAAAGAGGTGCAGAAGGCGCTTTCTGTCCTCGCTGATCTGCTGTGAAATCACTCATGCCATTTTTCTTTCACTAAGTGTTTCTCCCTTCTAAGTGGACCAAACTAAGTGTGGGAATGGCTCGATTTGAAGTGTTTTGGGCATAGTCTGTAGTTCCACTGGAGTTATGTGGTTAATAATGAGGAGTGTTGATTCTTGGTCACACCACGAGTCCCACGGCAGGAGTTTGGCAGTTTGAGTCATTAATCCGGGTCTACTTTGTCTCGGTGGCTCGTTAAAGCTTCAGTGCTGCAGAGAAAGCAGCACTCACTGTCTCGACCGTTTAAATTGCTTTTTTGTGTGATGGAGTCTGCTGCATCGTGGCACAAAACGTGTCTAAGAATAGCACTGCCTCTCCACTGCACTATGGATTTTAGGGGACAGCAAGTGCATAAATTTGGCCTTGTTATGCAGCTGTTGTTGTGCTCAACTAAGTGATATTTTGGCTGCAGTGAGTTCCTTCAGTCTGGCGATGTGTTGGATGATTAAAGAACCAATTTTTCTGTCAAATAGAGGCAGAAAGTCAGGAGTTATTTCTGTCTTAATGTCACAAAAATAGCTTCAGAGTCATCTCTCCCACAAGGCCAGCATTTGAAAATCTATTTCAGCATGAGTCATAAAAGCGCACCATTAAGTATTTGAGATACAACTGAGAGCTCTCAGTTGTGGATATGTGTAAGAGGGAGTCAGGCTCGCTCTGATGATTTTGTCATTACCCTAAAAATACACTTTCCCAAAATAAAACCCTTCGTAGTTTGAGCAGAAGCTTAGAAATCTGCCACGTTCAGCTCTGCGACATGCTGATGCAGTGTGTCACATTAGCATGTCCCCTGCAACTCTATCAGTTTTGGCTTGTTAGTCGGCGGTGTCAGTGCCAGCCTCACAGCTGCTGGAGCGACGGTGACTCTGCCTGTTTGATAATTTATCAGAGCTGGTGCGGACCAAATGAATGCAGAGGAGCGGAGCAGAGGTGGTTCAGCTCTGCGGTCGCTCTGCAGTGAGTGACTCAGCTGGACCGGCGTTAAAGAAGCAGATGCATTGTCTTGTAAAAAAATAAAAAATCACAATTCTCAGTTTTCTTTCCTGAATCCTGATAAACCTTTCTCTCCCCACAGTTTTTATTTTGCTCCATTTCCCTCTCAGTTTCATCTTTCTTTCCTCCCTCTAAAGATCCCTTGCTACGTTGGGCCTTTGATGCTGTCAGAAGGCTGTAGGGAGGCTGTTGCAAAGCATACAGACTTACAGGCGACAGCAAAGGATTGTAACAAATCTCAGACGCCCACATAGAGCCACTTCACCACTGAGCTCGCTGGGCTCATCTTCTCTCTCAGGCTCCCCTCGTCTTATGGATGACTAGGTGTGAATGCCGGCATGCCATATGGTTGGGACACCTGCTACGTGCCTCTATGTGAGCTGACTATGATCAGAGCCAATGATTCACGAGTGATTTTCAATTAAACAGGATGGCACAGTGAGATGACTCCCTCTTTCCATGCTGTATACATATGAAAGCAGTTTTGACAAGAAATAAGCTGAGGGAATATGTTAGATACCATGAAGGTCATTATAACTTTCCGATGTTAATCAATATTGATGAATTAGCACATTACTTCTGGTTAATACTGCTAGTTGTTTGACGTCCTTTTGATGTTTCATGTCTAGAGGATCATTTGAGTTAGTTTTAACTCTCATAAATATTGGTTTTCTCTTATAAAGGACATCAAACAATGTGATGTCAATGTATTGAACTGTTGGCAGTTTCTATTCAGCCATATTATGTTCCAAAGGAGTTCAGTCATATCATTACAATATTTGTTCACATCCCACTCAAGGCAACGGCTGAAATTCCATGTGATGTTTTCCATCATACTGTTGCTAGGATACCAACTTAGCATCCTGAGGCACTTGTTATAATGCTGTGTTCCAGTTATCTCGGAAGTCGGATGTCAGAGCTGGGAATGATGTTACACCCGATTTGACGGCGTTCCAGTAAACAAGTCAGAAAACCAAGATGGACGCCTACTGTTAGCCGTTGTTCGCTGTTGTTTACAACTACCAACTGTCGTTAGCAGTTGTTAGTTGTTGTTAGCGGTTGTCAGCTGTTGTTAGCCATTGTCGTTAGCTCTACCAGTTGTAATACAACGCATGACACAGTATTTTACTTTTACAAACATCATAGTACAGTGTTCACAGTCAGACGTTGGGCAGTACAACATATACCACTTACATAATTTCACAAAAACAAAAGAGAAGTGCTAATAAATAATACATTACAAGAGCGTATACTGTTACTCTTTACTGTTAATGCACTGCACTGCCATCTTGGAATATGACGTTGTTGTCAAGTCGGGGTTGGTGAGGATTGTCCGACTTTCTGAGTTGGAAATCCAACTTCAGGGGGGCAGTATATGTTCCAAAGGACTTCAGTCATACCATAACAATACTTGTACACATCCCACTCAAGGCAACGGCTGAAATTCTGTGTGATGTTTTCCATGATACTGTTGCTAGGATACCGACTCAACATCCTGAGGCACTTGTAATAATATAAGGAGACTTCAACTATGTCACCCTCTCCTCTCACCTGACTGGATTTACACAGTTTGTTGTCTGTCCTACCAGAGAAAACAAATTCCTGGATCTGCTGTATGCCAACGTCAAAGAAGCCTACAGAGCTTCTGCCTTACAACCGCTGGGCAGGTCAGATCATAACTTGGTTTTATCAGAATTTCCCTTTGGGGATAAAAAATATTCTTGCATTGTATCGTATCACATGCAAACAGACTAGCAAGAAACACACAAGAAACTAGAGATATAATCGATAAAATACATCCATAAGAAATGAATTGTTGAAGGTCAATTAAAGCTACCATCATAAATCTTCGACTCAACCCTAATTGAAATTGTTTTATTCCTCGGCCAAAAGCTGGAGCTGACCTCACACATTTGTCTCTAACTCTTGGCCTTCGCTGACACGTTTGCTCTGTCTTCCTGTTGTGTTCAGTCACTGAAACGTCTCTCAGACAACAAGCGCTCTTCCTCATTAAATAATAGAGCAGGAGAAGTCCTGGAGGGTAAGATGAGACGACAGAATGGATGATTGAGTGTCAGAGAGAAGTCGTGAGGGCAGTGGATGACAGTTCAGGAGAATGAGAAATGGAGAGGTGTGCAAACAAGTGCGATAGAGGATGGGTGAAAGAGGAGAAAGAGGCCGCTCTCTGGTGTGCTGATGCCGCTAAAACAACGGCCTCTCTTTGTCATTTGTAAACCAGTATGACGTGGGCTTCCCTTTAGTCGGCTCCCATGTGGCGGTAGTGTCATATGAATTAGATGGCTCTCCGTCAATGCTTCCTAAGCCCATTGTGAGATAGAGGCCTCTCTGTGTGTCTTAATGTGCGTCTGTGTGTGTGTTTGATAGAGGGACCAGGTACAAGAGTGATTGTGGGTGTAGAGAAGCAGGAACCTGACTCCCAGATTCAGGTTGCAGACAGGACAGTGTGCGTCTATGCGTGTCTATGTGTGTTTGTGCACTTGCAGGGGTTACAACGTGCGTTCATACCCTCAAGGCTCTGCAGGGACTGAGCTTCACAATGGTCACACAGTAAGAAGAGCCCCCCTACACACAGGAAGTACACACAAACACACATGGGTCCCTTTACACTCGTGTGATGTCACTCGTATGTCACAGGATAACCTGGCACCTGCAGGGGATCCTGACCTGGACCACAACATGTTATCAGATGAATGAGACTCTAGTAGATGGTTTTGTTTTTCTACAGGACCGTGATGAGCATAAATATGTTCTTGCTAGTGTAAAACTATAGTACCTAAACTGGTTCTTTAAACCTACGCATAGTGATCTATTTCAGCACAAAAGTGGGTGAATAAGGAGTCTTTACAGGATGAGTGTGATGGGTAAACAGCAAACCTGGCCCACCTTTGTTTAATGTAGGGTGACCATACGTCCTCTTTTACCCTGACATGTCCTCTTTTCTGGGGTCTGTCCGGCCTGTCCATTCTTGTCCGGGGGTGTTTATAAAATCCTTCAAATGTCTGAGGTTTTGTAAGGAAGTTTTGAGTTTGTGTCGCGTAGACTTACTGAGTTGGAAGCGCGTAAAAAACACTCTACCCTACCCGAAAAACTCTCAAAATATTCAAAGCGCGACTCCGAGACTCCGCCCCTGTGTAGTTGTGTCCTCTCTTTGGGGATTCAAAATATTGTCACCCTAGTTTAATATAATAATCTGAAGTTCATGTGAGGAGTTTTTAGCTGATTATGTGGTCAATTGACATTATTAATTATACAAAATCGCATCTCTGTCTTAATGCTCACTCTGCCCCTCTGCTTTACTAACACACACCTGCTCCTTCAGCTCCCTGAGTTCTGGAGAAGAGTAGCAGCAGGACTCAGACAAAGGTTAGCACACCTCTGTCTTTGGTTCATAATGGACACAAAAGTTTTTGAGCGAGAGAAGTTTGGAAAAACCATCTGGAGGGTCTCAAGAAGGAGAGACAGGCTGTTCCCTGCAGGCAGCAGATATTGTGAAAATGCTGACTTTAATTAGAGAAAATGTCAGGCGGTGGATGGAGGAATTTCTGAATCTGACTGTCACATACTCCTCCCACAAAGCAGACGGTGTCGGAAAATGTGTCAGTTTCTGCGGAGACGGTTCAGAAACTCTGCAGTCGCTGTGATCAATTGATAGATGAGATTATTTATACGTGTAAACATACAGACTGCTGTGATTTAAACATCGCAGTCACTCAAACTGACCTGAGCCTTGATTGTTTTTATATCCCCCTCTCCGTTAAAAGAAAACTAGATTTATCTGCGCTGTTAGACCGCTTGAGAGGGAGTTTTATTCCAGTTAGACTGACTAGTGGTGCCAGAGAGTTGACTCAAGTACTGTAGATGATGGATTTGAGAGTCGAGCTTGCTGTTATATGTTGTAAAAGTATGCTGTAGTTATAGAGCCATCACACCTCTCAGCCTCCCTGAGGATGTTCATACTAGGGTGCTGGAAAAGATGCTCCAGCTGACTGTCAAAACTGTAAATTGGTGGTGTGAACTTGAGTGGGAATGTGTTGTTTGTGTGATAGTCCCATGGTGACTTCTCTCATGCTAAAAACATGCTTAGAGTAGCTTCACCCCCCGTCAAACTCACACAGAACCACCCGGAAGATGAAACTGAAGTGTGGAAATCAACAAAGAGCTTTGATGGGGACAAATCGATGAAACAGCTTAGTCCAGAATTTGACGTGAAAGGTATTCAGAGTCCACATGTCATTCTGTTTCAGATCATTTTTGCTCTAAGTGCAGTTTCTCCCTGCAGCTCAGACAGAACCAACACCACCTCAAAGAGAAAAAGAGAGCCGTATCCCTAGTGACCCATTTAGTTTATTTTTAGGAGGCAAACTCAAACACGACAAAAATAGTCTGCGAGCCCCGGTTGGAAGCTATCACGATTCACTGTTTGTCTAAGAGAAAAGAAACACGCAGGTAAGAAGTGGGCGGCATTCAAATCGAATCAAAAGCACAAAGAATAAAAGATGAGAAATAGACTCACGCCAAATATGATGATGAAAATGAAGGATATGAAACTGCTGGGTAAAACACCATACATGCAGACAACAATGAAAGGCTCACAAGAAAGACGTAGAAGATAAGAGACAAAAAACAAGATATAGAAAAGGCTTCCTCAGGCACAAAGCAAAAAGAAGAAACCATCACAGCTCTACATCTATGAAAATGAAGAAAATAAATACCAAGAAAATAAAAATATGACAAAAGAACCAACGCTGAAAAAGTCAGAAAACAAAAGTAAGAGGAGTGAAAGAAACAACACAGGATGGAAAAAAGACAATGACACTAAAGCATAGAGATGAAAAACATGATGGCATCAAACTGAAAAGGATAAAAAAGAAGAAAAAAGGTGAAGGATCATTCACAAAAATAGGGGGAAAAGGAAAGAATTAATATGAATAAAGCAGAAAAGATGAAAATCAACAAAACCAAAAAAAAAAAAACAAATAGTACTGAACCCATAAAATGGGACAAAAAACTACAAAGGCACAAAAACGAACAAGTTATCGCACAAAAGCAAGAAAGAAAGTCAAAAAACATCAGAGCCAAAGCACAAAAGGAAACAAAAACATAAACAAACCAAAGTAAGAAGACAAAAAACAAGAAAATCCAATAAAAAAACGGGACCAAACGGTAGATTCAATTCAAAAAGACACTTAACTAAAGCAAGAAGAGGAAAAATCATCAAAAAAACAGGAAAAAGGTCGAGAGGAAAAAACAGATTACTTGGTGAAAAAAGGGGAAGAAAAGGATGGAAAAAAGAGAGAAGCTATTTGAAGCCAAGCTTTGTTGAAACTGTCGGCCCTGGCAACCAGGGAGAGATGTTTGCTTGTTACCATGTGCGTCACACCCTCACACACACCAACATTTGCACACACCTTTAGAGAGCACACATGCGTCTGTACTGTGCACAGACTCACACACCTGTTCTTTAACATGTGCAGAGGTCTGCACAATGCAGAGATGGTGTGTCTGAGTCGGGAGGGGGCGAGTGATAATTGAGCCAGGGCTGATGTCAGCGGTGGCCTTTGTGGTATGTTGTGTGCTCTGTGTTTGTCATGTTTTTGGGGCGTCTTCGAACTCTAGGAGAAAAGACTCGGTACATAAAATAAGGTAAAGGTTGATATTCGTGTCTTGGATCAAACTGGAGCCAGAAAAGTCAAATCAGTGAAGGATAATGGCTTTCAAATGTATTCATTTCGGCTCATATGTTTTCTGATATTTTGCACCTTCAAGGCCTTTCCCTCGGCCATGTCACTTATTGATTCGGCCGCGCTAATTGGTAAGGAGTGAGAGTATAGATTTTGTTTTGCTGTTTGAGGCTCAAGGTTTGGCGTCTCTCCCCGCCAAGCGTCATTTGAATGCAGCGAAAGTGAGAGCAGAGTGAGATCAATGCAGCCCCCCGTAGGGAACCATAAAGAACCAGAGCCCACAGGTCGAAGGGTGGGTGGTGCCGGGCCGTGACACACATTGGCAGACACAGCGGTGGTGCGGGCGGCAAGCTGAGCAGCATTTTCTTTTGCTTTTGTATATTCTTCGGGTTGACCTGACAGCAGTAATGTGGAGGGAGTCTCATAACATGAATAAGAAGCTAACTGGGAATGCAGCTAATTTCCACATTAATATGCTGTGTGCTTGTTAGATTTACAGCAGTAATATTTGCTCAGATATTAAAGGACCTCCAGCAGAATTGTTTTTACGAGCCTAACACTCTGTTTACACAGACAGGAATAGAAAGGAGGGAAGATCTTCCTTAGCTCAGTGCAAAATCAAATATAACGCAGTAAAACCTGCTTTTTCCTTTATCTAAGCTAAAATAGGCATTTTCATCGAAGGAAACTTAAACAAAAATAACTTTAAGTAATCAGATTTGCTACAGAACAAATGAAAAACATGAGCAGGACAATGACGCAGCGTATTTATGTGGTGAAGTCACATAAAACGTGGTAATTATCATGTCTGAGTTAAGAGAAAACATCTCCTGTCTTCTTTCCTCCTGTTGTTTTCCGCTCTTGTCTGTTTTTTTCCCAACCAGCCAGCCAATTAGTCATTCATGCCAGAGCTCATTTCCACGGCTCTCCACCATCTAATCCCTCATCACAAACACTCTGCCTGCTCTGTCTTTTACCTGAATAAATCCTCTACCCTTGTTTCCACATCACTGCTCTGCCTGGACTCCTGAAATACGGTTTAATTTCAATTTACATGCTCTTTAGCTGCTTTTAAAGCAGCATTTCTTGTGTATAAATATTCAGTGGACTTTGAGTGTTCATTTCTTTGTTTTCCATGTTTTTTGTCACGTACTTCTAGACACATTTGTATAATAAATTTGTAGATTAGTCAGTGCGGTCATCAGCTGATTGTTTGATACTGAGTCCACTTCATTAAGATAGTAATATGACATTTGTTGGGTTTTTCTTTTAAATTCAGAAAACCTACAAAGTCCCTTTTTTTATTATACTGTGTTTTGAACCAGTTTTACCTTTGTCTTACACTTTCAATGTTGTGGTATTGAATGATCATGCAGCCTTGTTCCAGAGTGACTCTGCAGGCTTCACATTGTACATAGCAGAAAAACAGAAAATGCAAAATCACACCACAGAGACACAAACCGTGCTCCTGGAGTTCAAATATAATCAATCAAACTCCATCAAAGCAGGATGCGTTTCTGGAGTCAGCTCTAACTGCTCTCTTCTCCCGGCCTGGGGTGTGCTGCTATTCCTCAGGCTCCTACTCTGAGGTCACAGCTCATTGGTGGAGTCAGGCTTACGGATGTTGTTGCCATGGAAATGTCTCACCTCGCTGCTTTTGTCTGTGTTTTTTTTCACCTCTCTCACGTTAGTGTGTTTGAAGACATTCCTGGTTGAGGGGTGTTTTAAGCCAGTGTGTGTTTCTGTCTCTATACCGTATGGTTGTAAAATATTGTAGCAGAGAAATATTTCAAGTCACTGCTGCTCTTTATTAGAGGATGAATCACTGTCTGGTTTCAGTTTCTGTGTGTGTGTGACCATGACTGAACTTTGAATCACCCTCCATCTGAGCAATAATCAGAAAATATATCTTTGGCAAGAGGTGCAGATATAAAGTTATTTCTGGTACAAGAGGCTTGTTTCACTTGCTCAGGAGTAGACCTTAAAAGCCTCTAACTACTTTGTCTCATAATACATCATAATGTTATGAAAGGGGATTCCACAATTGCAGGTTGCTAAAATTAACCACCAGCAGAACTCGAGCCACTGTGCAGCTGCAGTCAGGGGTTGTGAAGCTGTGTGCCAGGAAAAAAAACAAACAACTGGAGCAACTAAAGACCCAGAAAACTTTTTTTTTCTTTGCAGTATGTCTGCAACTTTTTTTTTTTTTTGGCTTGTGACATTTTTTGGATGGGGAAGTAAAAAGCGATGGAAAATATGAGGAAGAAAGAGAGTTACACACAGCAGAGAGCCGAGGGTCAGAGGTGATGCTGCGTGAAAGACTGAAGCTTCTGTACACGGTGACTCCTCTAACAACATCACAGCATCGCAGACCGCAAATGGAATAGGTCGACAAAGCTTTAGATCTGTGCAAACCTGTCCTTTTCACAAACTTTATCAAAAAGACTTTCAGAATAAACTTTCCGATTTATGATATAAAACTGATTTTACTCGCTTTTAAAGTTTGTGGAAATATCACAGAGAACAAATTTCAAGCAACATTATGAGATCCCTTGATAATGACTGAGAGATCCAGGAGGTAAACATGATCAATTATGAACCAACAGAGGTCTAACTGCACCCTCAGAGCTGTGCAATGCAAATACCTGATATGATTCCTTAAAATGTCATCCTCTTCTAGTGTCTCTTAAGAAACAGCTGAGATCCAGAGGTACACATTTTTGAGGAACTCCTCTAAAATTCAACTTTTCTCATAAATCTACATGATAAGCACTGACTGCTGTGACAGAAATGAGTAGTTTAACTAACATCTTTATTCTTTTTACAGTGCAGAGGGTGGGCTCCCCCTGCCTGCCACCAGGGGGAGCTCTGAATAATTTGGCTTCACGTTGGAGAGGTTTGGGCTCTCCATGTTTTATGCAGTCCATAGTTTGAACTATTAATTGTTGTAGAAGACAGATTTATATTTTGTGAAAACATGTGAATGAAAATAGGGCTGGGTGATTAACCGAATATTTACCGATACCGAAATTTACGACAATAACCATTGTCATTTTGCCCATGTTGCTATATTCGGTGTCAAAAAGTTAAATAAAGTTGGTTTTGGATGTGTTTAGGTAAGCTATGGTCTCATGTCGCTTTAAGACGCTGAGATGGAGGACGGTTCAAAAATTGTAGCGGCTGGAGCGGCTTGTGGAGTAGTTATCGTCCATTTACAGGCAATCGGGGCATTTTTTGGGGGCAAACTGCTCAATATATCGTGATATTGATTTGAGGCCATATCGCCCAGCCCTAAATGAAAATGATCAAATACAGCCCAGAAGTGAATTAAATCCAGTTTACCGAGTAGGTGGAATATTGAGTCTTTATTAAAATGTAATTCCTCCTTCACTGGTGGGCGTAATATTCATATTATATATGTTGTACTGGATCCATCAATTAGTTTTTTTTATCAAAAACCTTCTGCCTATCAGTCTGTAAAATTGTTTTCGTGTCCCAGAGGAAAACAGAAACCAGTCAGAGGAAACAACAGACCACACAAAGATCACACAAAGCCACCAATCAATCGCCCATGTTTTACAAAGGCACTCTGAACTGGCTTGTAAAGACGGCCCAGAGTAGAAACACATGTTGAGCTCAGCTGCAGTGTGTGTTTGCTTTGAGAGCTATATGATCACACGTTCTCAAGTGTCAAGTGTATATCAGGTACAACGTAGTGGTAGTGCCGGCTTTCTGGAACATACAGTCCTCCAAGTGCTCTAAGAGGCAGGGATTGTGTGTCGTAGCACGAGTTTGAGTCGTCGCTGTAGTCCTCGTAAAGTGTGCCGCTGATCTGTGTAATCAGACCCTGTGTAGGTACAATCTGCACAAACGGTACAGTGACACAGACATGGCTGTTGTGACCCACTGAGTGCTACGAAGGAAGTGGGCAGAAACATGAGACCTATGCTTTTCTTCTTGCTTGTTGTAGCTGAATACTGGTCCGATGAAACAATGAAAAACAAAAGTCACGTTGTGGCACTTTCACTTCGACTGAGGTGAGAGAAAGGAGTCAAGGAAAAACTTAATAGTGCATATTTGTTATTTTCAAATAAATGAATCAATCATGATTAAAGCCTGGATATGTGATCACTTTTACTTATGTTTGGTTTTGGTTATTTCAGATACAGTAACCTTGGCAGGACTTGTATTTAGTGTGGAGAAAGGAGTGGGTTGGAGACGAGGGGATCAGAGATCATTCATGAAATGTGACCTGTACGTGGTCCAGCACACTTGAACTGAGGCAGGGACCAGAAAGAGGAACAGCATCAATTTCAGCACGACCCAGGCTAGCGGGGAGTGAATCCTGTCTGTGGACGCTTAGAGGAAAACTAGAGTGGATTTGAGGCGGTGATCAACTCTGGTGATGAAGAAAACCTTTTTTTTACCTGTTCAGTTTTTTCCTGGTAAGAAATCTTCAATTCAAGGATCTGAAACCCTTTTTCAGCTCTTACCTGAATAAAAGAAGGCGACCTACATCTTAAACTGCAAGACTGACTCGCAACCTGCTGACCTTTACTACAAGGATGAACATGGAGGAGGATTTTCAGCAGCAAGTGAGCCGATTTATTGAAACCAAGAGCGGTTTTAAAGTGACAAGCGATGAGATTATCTCTGTGAAATTCAGAAACTGGCCTGGGAGGATCAACAGACGCATGATGTGATGCCTGCATGTCAACTGCTCCTCAATAAGATTGGTTTAATAAAACCGGTGCCACTCTTTCATATGAATCAAATAAAGGGAGTTATTGAGCTGAGGCTCGCGGAGAACAATAAATAATAAAAAGGAGAGAAAACCGATTTTCCTAACAAGGTTAAAACCAAAGCGATGACAGCGACCTCATCTGGTCTGGGAGTTCATCCCGTCACCTCTTTCTGCTTGCGTCGACACTCTTGGATTTGGTATGTACATAAACATAAAGAGTGGGGAGACGAGGTGGTTGTAGTTGGGGGCGAGTATGAATGTATTGGTTTGATTACATGTTGATGTTGATTTGAGGACATGCTGGCTCCTAAAAATCATCTCTAGCATTGTTTTTACCAGTGGGTTGATATAAAGTCTGCTGGTTTACTATTAAAAGGAATGGAGGTCTTCATATCAGTCCGGTACTTGAGTTGCAGGGAGGTCATGTGTATCTCACAATGAGTCATTTTCATTAGACTCTATATTTTGGAGAGGAAGCTCGGTGGTGACCTCATTGCAGATGGCTGCTGAAAATAGCTGATGATATTTACGCTGTGAGCAAATCACCTTTTGTGCAAAAGAAGAAACTCGCTCATTCGTGTTTAACTTTTTTTTCCCTGAATTTCTGGTTGAAGTCTCGCTGTTTAATCCCACCTGTTCCTCCCTGAATAACAAGCGTTAACTGTGCTGTTGGTTATTCGGATGTAATAGATGCTCGACTGTGAGTGGGTGTCTTCTTCTTGGGTTGTCCTGATGAAACCTGGTACAGGGTTTCATTGACAACAAATACATCCTCTCTTAGCACTTGATCTAATTTTCTGCAACTCTGTAAAAGCTCATCATGCAGAATGAACATATTTCTGATAATTAACCTAAACCTCCTCTAAAGCAGGATTAGCAGCATTAAAAAGGCAGCAGAGCCGCTGATGAGAAGCTAATCTGTCGCACACGTTCATTTATGCAGCATGACTTCTGTGTGTTTGTTTAAAAAAAACCTTTTTCAAGCTCAGTTTTTTTTTTTTTTGCTCTGCTTTGATGGAAAAACCTCCCGTGCATGTTTTGAAGTGTTTGCAGAGCTGCTGGTTAACTCTGATTCGGTGAACATTACCTCATTCACTGTCCTTGATCTGTGAACCTGAAGTGAATCATGGCTTTGTGGGTTTCACTCCTACACTCTGAATGTTGTGTCCTAACAGAGAATAAAAAGTTTATTCAGCACATGTCGTCCTCCGTACCTGAAGCTCTGTTCTCATGTTGGGATCCGAACCTCGAATCTTAGACACTATAGAGCCTGTTCTCCCCTTAAGTGTCCTCTCGGCTATGCACGCACACACACATATACACATACACGCATGTACGTGACCTGCAAGAAAAAAAGACGAAAAAAAAAACATTTAAAAAACAGACAGCCCCATTCAGAGGGATTCACACACACACACACACACAGACGTACACTCCCAGATGGTCGACAACTATATTACAATGTTTGCTGTGTCTTTAAGCTGCAGCAGTGACGTCCGTGCCGGGTTTTCTTGCAGTTTGTGTACATAGTAACGCTAAATAATTGAGTTTGACCTCTGAGGAAGTGAGGCATGCTCCTGTTAATGTTATTTTATTATGAAAGAGCGGGAACATGGGCTCCCTGTGCAAATAAACATGTCACCGAGAGGTAAAGGGTTATTAAATTCATACTATATGTGTAACATGAGCAGAAAAGGCCTAAAATTTACCCTTACAGTATCAGCTGACCTGATAGATTTTAACACAGGGAGTATAGGGCTAAGCTCACCCACAAGCATCCTTGTTAAATCAAGCTTCAGTGTGCTGCGCTGTAGGTCGCTCTTGGCTGTCTTGGCACATATTTTAATAGTGGTGTTACACTCTGTGCTGCTGTGATACTCACATATTTTGGGAGGCTGCCCCTGGTTATCACAGCAGGAGAGCTGCTGACGTCAGACTCAGAGCTGCTCTGAGATCTGGGGATTAGGTTCATCACAGGGGGACTGACTGTAGCGCCCTCTTTTTCAACCAGCAGAGTCAGATTCACACAGAGGGACTAAAAAGGAGGGGTTTGGGGTTTTTCCTTTAACACTGGCAAGAGCAGATACTCAAAGATCCAAACTTTGCATTTGAGATTCAACGTTTGAATGTGGCAGCTGGTTTAAACTTTATCCATCCAGTTTTTTAAAACCTGCTTCTCTCTAGTCCCAGTGCATGTACTCATGTATCTTTGATAAAAGTCAATGCTGAAGTTTGGCTTAAGCCATTTCTCTTTTCTTTACTTCTTTTGTTTTTCTCCATTCCATCCTCTAACCCTAGGACACTATCACCGGGTGATTTTCACCCGACCAAACATGTTTACATGATTTTCATTATGCTGCATTTGTCTGAGTATCATGGGTCTCTGTGTAGCTTCAGCATTCCCTTTGACATCTTTGAAGACATATTTGTTTCCCTAAACCAAAACCTGCTTTCTTCTACAGGCAGGTGTTCTGGTGATTTTCACCCGGCTATAGTGATAGAGGGTAAAGTAGGTTTGGGTGGATTTGATAGCTGCATGTAGGCAAATAAGGTCAGTAAGAGTGGTCCTGGAATTTGCATGCTATCTTTATTTAGCACAGTGGTTATGAATAACTAACACAAAGAAGTGATTTTCAAGGGAATTCATATGGTGATAAGAACTATTTTAGTCAGCTGGTCATTTTTACTCACTCAGACTATGCCATATTTTGGTTCTCTTCACCAGGGAAGACTCACATGCACCAGGAATGGATGGAAAATAAACTAAGTTTACAGTTTCTATATTTATTTATTTATTTTAGGAGTTTTTTGTTCATGAATGCCTAATTTCAGTTATTTTGTTGCATTTTTATATGGTCCCCTCATGACACTTTTCCTTCCCTTTGGACATCGCACAGTTAAAAATAAAAGAAAACTTCTTTGATATGTGAAGTATTGTCCTATTTTGATATATTTTAATGACAAGTACTTTTGGGTAAAAATCACCCAGCGACAGTGATGTTG
Source organism: Xyrichtys novacula (assembly GCA_962446985.1). Classification (NCBI taxonomy): domain Eukaryota; kingdom Metazoa; phylum Chordata; class Actinopteri; order Labriformes; family Labridae; genus Xyrichtys; species Xyrichtys novacula. The sequence continues at coordinate 29,854,578 of OY660870.1, forward strand.
TTACTAATTTTAGCGATAGTGTTAAAACAGTTTCCTTTTTATTCTTTTTGTTGAATTTCTTTTTTATCCCCTTTGTTGCTCCTTTTGTTTGTTTTTCTCTCTTTCCCTCCTCTGTCTCACTTTAAATGAAGCTCATACGACAGTAAATAAAGTGTAAGCCCAAGATACCCAGGCTTAAGTCAGATCTTGAAGGTCTCGCTGTGCCTTTGTGTCACTTGCCGTTTCTATGGCGACTCCCTGTCAGCCTCACCTGTGATTCTGATGTGAAAAAAGACACGAACAAAGACGCATTCAGACTGTAATCCAAGCAGCGGTGAAAGGGTTAACCTTGACAGTGAAAGATACAGCTGCACTTGAACACATCAGGGTCATTTTTTCACTGAGCTGAATTCACTGACACACACACCATGAAAGTGACTGCCAAGTTTTTTTTCTTCTCCTCTCCACAGCTGAGTGTCAGTCCTCATGAAGTCACACTCGTGTCTGTGGAGGACACTTCTTAATTAGACGAAGGTTACATGAATCAGCGTTTGAACTGAGGGATGCCCTTCATGGAGGCAGTTTTCCCCTGATAGACGCTAAGCCTGCTAATCTGTCGTTTAGTTTGTGTGTTTGTGTTGCTGCAAAAATCACAAACTAGTCTTGTAATGAAGTGCGTGTTCTTCAGAATAAACCTAAAAATGACAAGAAGAAACTAGCAAACAGGAGCTTGTAAAGAATATATTTATTTCTTCCTTGTCTTTGAAAAGCAGGTGTGTGCAGGGATGGTAGTGTAAGGATTAATCTGAAATTCAAATTTTGTGTCATTGATTTTGAATGCATTTACATGTGTTGCAATTGAGTTTACCTCAGCAGGAGTAAATTTTACCTAATATCTTTGAGGCAAAAGAAAAGCCGGTGGCCAAACGACCATCCAAACAATGGCCACACCTACCTGTAGCCCATACAATTTGGATTTTGTGCCCAACATTCAGCTGATAGAGACAAAACTAACCCCCTTTAATGTCTCTGAACAAGCCTTAAAATAGATGAAGTTATACTCATAAAACAGGAAATTGTGTATGATGATTGGTGGTGTCATATTTCCTTATTAGGAGTGTTCAAAAGGGGTCCCACAAGGCTCTTTACTAGGGCCTATTTAATTTTTCGTATAAATATATATATATTTTTTTCACACGGAATACCATACTCATGTATTATAGCAGCTTCTTTTCCTCAAAGGCAATGGTGACTTCTCGAACTGTAAATCTTTAAAATAAAGTGAGTACGTAGACTCATTTCTCTTCAGTCATTTTGGAGGGATACTGTTCTGTGACGGCAGCAGATGAAGCCAACCACAAGATTTAAAGGTATGATAGGTTGATATTTCTTTAACAGGAGGTTTTTTTAGTGATTATGTTAGCAACCAAGCAAGGGTTGTCCACAGGGGGCGCCAAAGTTAACACAGATAGAAAGTGTCTTGGTGGAACTTTAAATCTCCTCATACTTGTCTGATTTTGAGACCCGGAGTCAAGATGCCTCCTGCACATGTTACAAGTACACTGTTGACATGAATTAGTAAAATACTCAGGCACTTACCAGTATCCTGTCTTTTTTTTTGCCAAAGCAGAAACTATGACGAAGCAGGAAGGTTATTATTGGTGAACAAATTAAGTATCAGAGAAGATGAAGATGGTAATTTCTTTTGAATGTTTGTTTCTCTGTCCTTAGAGTCACTGTCTCCCACACAGTTTCTCCTCTAGTCTTGTAAACATGTCTACACATCATCCTGCCCTTTCTGAACTGTCAGCCCCACACTCTTTCTCCTATTTCAGTATCTATATTTAAATAGCTTTCAGGTAGCCTGCCTGTTGTTTGATCCTGATTTAATCTGATTGTGTCTGTATTTTTCACGGTAGACAGCTCTCGTGTCAGAGGTGATGTTGTGCCTGTCGGCTTCTACCAAATACATCTGAGATTCTCTTTCTGCTCTTTCTCCTCACACTGCTCTGAGACAAAGGCTATTTTGCTAAAGTTTGTCTTTTTTCGGTCTCACCTGCGGTGTGATATCGATTTGAACCACAGGGGAAAGCTAGGGGAGAGATATACCAGTGACAGTCTGACAGGCTGTTCTTAAGCTGTCAAGCTGACGCCTGATCGATGTTTAATTATGGTTCTCTGTGTCTGTGTGAATCCCTGTGAAAGCCGCATGAAAAATTGTGTTATTGCATTCTGACGCTTTCTTTTAACTGCTGCCATCCTAAAATTACTGACACGGATTATCCCCACATGAAATTCGAGTTAAGAGGAATGATTAAAATGCCAGAAATAGATAGAAAATAAGACTTAAGCTGGTTGAAAAAGGCTAATTAGAGCAACTTACGTCATTATTTATTAATTGATACAGGTTGAGATGCATGAAACAGACTAGAAGCAAGGTTTCATGTTGTGTAATTAAGGGTTACACAGTCATATCGATTACTAAGCATCTTGTTAACTCGGTGCTCAATGCACACCCACTAGTCAGTCCAATTAACAAATACAGCCTTTGTCAGGCTGTTACTGCTGCATATTGGCTTTTAAACCTCTCCTTTCACAAATTACCTCTTGTCATTATGATCCATCAAGACCTAACACTTGAGGAAACTGTGTTAACATCCTGTGTAATGCCAGATCGGAGCAGTTATAACAGGGTGACACATCTTGCATGCCTCATTTTGTTAACGAAAGAGTCATTGCTCCTCAGACGTCAAGTGGATGCTGTGTCTTATGGTTACACACTGCCACCTTGTGGATGCAGCCTGAAAATACAACTTTTCTTTTTCTGTGGGAGGAAATAAAAATGGTACCCTCTAATGTCCACAAAGGGGTGCTGTCTTTTAATTTCATAGTCAATCTAAGTGACTCATCCACATTTTAACTTGATTAATAGAAAAATTAACCTGAAAAGTTCCCACAAGTCCAGTCATTTACATGTATTATTATGCGTCTGTTTGTTGAAGTGCCCTTCCCACAAGTGAATAGTTTCCTTGGGTGTCAGTGGTTTGGTTTCACCAGCTGATATAAGAAAAACACATACCTCTCCAAGCTCTAAAAATAGACCCACAGAAATACCTGTTATGTTGTCTGGGTTTTGTTTATCATGTTGGTACTGTCGCTTCTTGACTCCCTATTTATTCAACGTCTGTTTTATTTTGGAGAAACACATCAAACACAGCAGCAGGCCTTCTAAACATAACAGTCTGTGCCCAATGTCAAGGCTTGGTCACTATTTATACAGCGATCACCTACCATATGAAACTGTGGCCAGGTTAATACAGAGTTTAATAGAGTAGGTCAGTGTATATTACAGAGTCTACTTTTAAAGTTACAGTGTGTAATTCTTAAAATCAACATTAAAGCTCCTGTGAGGAGTTTTTAGACAAGTCTTAAACAGACTCATATTAATCTTGTTGCCTGTGTTTGACCTACAAAAACAAACCTGATCATTTGTGACAATATTGTTCATCTCATTGTAGATATTTGTTTTGAGGTGTCTGACTAACTGACTGATTATAAGCTTACAGATCAGACTTTTTTGAGCAGTTTCCCAGGGAAGGATGTCCAGTGGGTGAAGCAGGGAATATAATTTTTTTGGGGGCAATTTGTGCCTTTCCTTGAGAGGATGGAGTAAAATGTGGGGAGATAGAGGGGGGAGGACATGCAGCACATGGTAGGGGCGGGACTCGAACCCATGACCACTACAGGGACCCACCCATACATGGGGCATACTGACCCACTTAGCCATCTGTGTTCCCCAAGCAGGGGATATTTTTTATAGAAAGTAGAAAACACAACTTATACATGTATGAGAGAAAATAACAGTTGAGAGACCACAAGTTAGCAGAAACTGAAGCTTTGTCACCAGAGCTTTAATAGTGCCTTTGACTTAAATATCAGCCATGCTTTGAAATCTATAGTGAAAGGATGTGCATTTTTTTTATTTTATGAATCAGTTAGAAATCCCCCTGAAATGTGTTTCTGACTAATGTAACCATATATGTATATTAAATTACTATCAGCACGGGACAGTGGAATTATATGTTATTTGTTTTGGTTTTGTTATTAACCCAAACACTGACCTTGTACTTTTTCTGTTTTAACATTTAAAAAGCAAAAGAGAGGTTCCTTATGGCAATATTTTACCAATCCTAAATAACGTTTTTGTGCACATTTATTTAAAGCTTCTGCAAGGAACCTTCAGACTGAGTCAACTTTTATACCCCTTCTTGTCTTTTGATTAAAAAAAAGTCTCATCCTGCTGACTTTTGACAGTCAGGTTTATCATTTATTGTCACTATTTTATGTGGGATGCGTAAAAACAGGGCTCTTCCCGCAGCTGCTTGGCTGACACCTATCCCCTTGCACTGGATTTAGGCATTAAAAACTGAAGTATAGAAATGAACAACCTCATCAGTGATGGTTTTGTTTGTTTTTCAATAATAAAGAGGCATAAACGTGAATTTCAGACACTGCCATCAGATAAAAAAAATTACTTAAAGGAGCTTAAATGAGATATTCATTCAAGTTAATGAATTCTGTATCTCATTATCATTATTATAGTGTTGTATATTCTTAAGCGTGAACAACAACGACAACAAAAATCAACATTATAGATCAGCCACTGTCCTGGTCTGTCTCTGACTACTGGCTTTGTCATCAGTCATTGAAAAACCAATATTGGTTGACCACTACGCTGTACCTTAAAACACTATAATTTACAGCCATGAAGGTTTGTGTTTTTAGAAGCTATACCAGCGCTACCGCCCTCTGCTTTAGTTGAAAACATTTATAGTGCAAGCAGATGTTCTTTCTTTATGGTCTTACTCGATGGTGAGCCCCATTTGAGGACTTTAAGGAGGAAATCTGGTCCCATTGTTGCTCTGCGGACTTACTGTACAGCCCTATGGCAGCCACATCTTCCGCCTCTCTCTCTCCACTCTCTGTAAGCTTTGAGAAGCAGAGCGGCGAGCTGCTCTGTGGGAACGTAGTAGTGATTCAGTTTTGGCCTCAGTGATCTTCCTCCTCCTCTAATGTGTTTGTGTTACGTGTCATCTCTCTGAGTCATTTTCAAATAAATGACAAGGAAGCTCACTCGTCCTGTCATGATGGTATTTAAAAGAAACTCTTTCAGCTGTCAGTCAGGATGGTTTTCCTGTCCAGTTGCATGTTGACTGTGAGAGGAAGCTCTGAGACAAAGGACGGAGTTACTCATCCAGCTATCGTCACATTTTCTTTCCAACATTTCTTATATACAGTAAAATGAGGCGTTGTCAGAGTCAGGAATACATCACACAGCTTTACATGAAATATTCCCATTATTGTGATTTTATAGTATGTGCTGCTATGTGTCACAAATCTGTCATCTAAGTTATCATAGGCATTGGTAAATGGTACAGTGACACTGTACTGTACTATACAGTACAGTACAGTGTCATCATGGCGCCACGGCCCCCTGTGAGAGTACCAGATGCCACCTCTTTCACACACAGACACACACTGAATGTTAAGGTGGACCAGGTTAGCAACAGAAGCAACATGCCTTAAAGCTAGATTTTATCAAATAAAAGAGCAGAATGTTATTTTTTACTTCAAATTAAACAAACATTTGTACTTTAAAAGATTTTTTTTGTTGAAACCTTTTGAGATCTTTAATTTGTACCTCAGATTATAGCACAATTGATAGCACTTATGTAGCGACAGTGTTTTCAGCCTGTATACGGGGTTAAAATTGACATGAAACTCAACATTTTTAATCACATGACATTTTCCTGCTTAAATTTAATAACAATAATCACATTTATTCCAGATTTCGATTCACAGAAAGTCTAGATGTTTTTCCGTTTTCTTCACTTTGGTTGATGTCCCTTTCTCTTTGCTCTTACCTTGTTGGTTTTTGTGTGTTTTCCTCCTTTTGTCTTTTTCACTTTGCCAGTGTTTGGTCAGCCAGAGAAAGAATCTTAACATGTGTTACTGTAAATGAAGAGTGAGATTGAGAATATTCTCCATATTGCCTTTTGTTGCCATCGAAAAACCACATTGTCAACAGGAACTGTCTCATTCCTTTGATTGATTCGATGTGTGATCAGTTTTTTCCTCTGTTGTTGTGGGTTTTGACTGATTGGAATCAAGTATTTAACACAGCTGTTTGATTACTGCAAATGCAGAACTTATCTGTGCAACTTTGACATTTAATAGAAGTTATTTGTTCCTTAATGCACGAATCTCTACAGCTTATAATGTGATATTTTGAAACATGTGAAACAAAGAGATCTGTCATACTATTTCATCTCTACTGTTGGAGAGAACAAATCTAGGTGAAACTCGGCCAAAGTAAAATATTTGCCTCTAGTCTGATCTACTAAGGTAGTTTTGTGTAAAACAAACCCTCCTTAAATACCAGAGTTCACACATGTTTACACATGGTGGCGTTTACCCGTATGTTTTCCCTTGACACGGTTTTAATAAAAGCTATTGAGTGATAGACACATCATGACTCCACTCCAGTGAGTCCACTCCACAACTTGGGTGTTCCTCCTTACTCTGCTGGGCCGCTCTGAAGGGAACAGAGCTCCATACACACACACACATACACACACACACGAAATACAATAACACACACACACACAACCCATGGGAAGGAAGTATAGCCTGTGACGAAGAGAAGAGTCCGCACAGACAGCCCATGAGTGTGTGGAGAGTGTCGGAGTGTGAGCGAGGGCTTGAACAGTTCCGTGATGTGACGTGTTGGACTCTGCTGCTTTGTGTGTGACGTGAGGTTGAGTGTGTGGAGAAGGTGTTTGGATACCTGAGCTGCTGCTTTTATTTGCGCCAAGGAGGGGATGGATGATGGATAATCCGCTGAGTAACTTTTTGAAGCTTTTGAGGACATCTTCATGTCTGATTTTGTAGCTTGAATCAGTGTGTGGGGTGAATGTGTGTGTGTTTTTGTGTGTGTGAGATGCTTGTTCTGTACTAATCACAAAATATCTAAAAGGTTGCTTGTTTGTGAGACTGAAGTCCGTCCTGTGAGTGCATGGGAGGTGTGTTTGCATGCATGCTGCTGTGCGGTTATCACCAATTGTGCTGACATGTCAGATGTGTGAATGATGACGAGTGTGTGTGGCTTTCATTTGCAAAGTTTAGAACTGTAAAATGTTAAGTTTGGGTGTGTGCTAGCTCCTCTAGTTGTGTGTGTGTGTTGTATTGTTTGTGATGGTATGAGGTGGGTTACGTGCGCATGAGTGAAAGTGTATGTCAGGGCGATGTACCGGCGTTCACCCTGTGCCAGAGGAAGGGTTCATTTTGACTTCAGTGAGGAAGTCATCAGGAAACTCCACGCCGCCAACCACGGCCATGCTCACAGGTCAGGATGCAAAGACAGCGCACATTTCAAGCTCTCGTACGTGTGAACAGAAAGACTTCTGTGCTTCCTAGTCTGTCCTACAACTGTGTTACCTGGTGTCAGTTTTGATGTTACTATTTTTATTTCCATTTAAAGCGCTGCTATTTTAAGACACAGATCTAAAAGCTCCCCCTCTTCTTTTTTGTGTGTACCCAGAGTATTGTACATGTATTTTTCATTCCTGTTTCCCATACAATGAGCTGCCATGTGTTTCTCATCCCCATAGTAATCCTCATAAGGAATGTGGTTACATACATTTGCACATGTCAGAATGGGAAAATCCAGCTGGAGTGGGTTGTATGGTTTCAGGGTGTTTTGCAGAGTGATGTTTGGACAGGTTGCGTGCTGCGTTCAGAGAGTCAAGCGTTTTGCAAATAAGACTGGAAGTGTTGTGATGCATTTGTTTATCTGTCCTCCTGTTTTTAGCCACAGCGTGGACTCAGTCTTGTCTGTGAGATGCAGTTGGCCTGAGGAAACATCTAAAAAAAAATCATGACATTGAAGGGTCTCCAATTGTCTCAGCCTTCAGCAATGGCAAATTTGTCTTTGTCGCCAAGCAAATTATCTTGACTGACCATTTGGTACATGTCTGATTTAGCAGACTCTGGGAGGGCCAGCATATTTCAAACAGTGGTTCCCAGCTCAGGGGTAAGGACGAATAGGAGGGTTTTGACATTTTCAAGATGCAGAGAAGAGCGTTGAGAACAATTGTGTGACACAAAATGAAGATCCTCTTGTGAAATACTGAACATAAAATTGTTACAGATTGAGATGGGATGCCTTGGTCCTCTCATTTTTTGTTTGATTTTCGATTACACTTTAAGGTAACCTGAATCTAAATAGTGGGAAAACTAAACACTCTTACACAAGTTTAACTTAAAACCCCCCAAAATACTGAGCCCAAACCATGGACTGGATGAAACATGGACAAAGTCTCAGTGACGTCACCCCTTGGTTACTGAAGAGGCATTGTGAATCCAAAAGATGGAAATGCTCAACCCGACTTTTGGTTAACATGAAAACATAAAACTGATGAAGTTAAGTTGAGCTCTCAGGCTCTTGGCTAATGGCAACAATGTGCCCAAGACTTCATCAACTTGGCCCTCACCGTGCAAATCCGTGTATAAAACAAAACACCCACCATAGAGTGAAAATAAATGAAACAATGAGATTTTCTGAACCAGGCTGTAAATATGTTTAATTTTGCCGTAAAAATTGGCTTTTTAGCAAGACTCTTACGTTGATTTTTGTTTATTTAACCAGTTATTTAACTCAGGTAGACAATACATGAACTTTTAATTTGCATTTCCACACTGGTTTTACTTGTCGACACCGGAGGTTGTTTGGCCTCAATTTCGCTCTAACTTTATATTTGAAGTCCTTATAAAGAGGGTGAATGTTTTTATTATCATTATTATTCATTATTATTATCACTCAACTGAATTATCAAGTATTTTTTTATGTACTTTAAAAAAATCAAAGCATTTCCCAAACATAAAACTCTGCATGACTCAGCGTATGAAATTAAAAACAGGAACCTGGCATTTGTGCCTTTAAAAAAAAAACAACATGCCGTTTCTTTTTTATGCACAGATATCCAGACTTCTCCTTCTCTTAGTTTGAATTATGAACTATTAATAGAAGGTTAACCTCTGCTTCTGTTATTTATGCTTGAGGATGAGAACCTTCCTCCAGCTATTTGCTTTTGCTCCTGAAGTTAAGTAACAAACGCTTTAGTGCGTCAGGGAAGAAATAAACCAGAGTAGAACTAGGCTGGGTCTGACCCCAAGAGGATTGTGGATATTCTGGCTCAGCTGGAGACACAGCGGGGGTGCTTGCTGGGAGTGCGCTGTTTGGGGGACATCCAGTGAAGAAGAAAAGTCTGAGAATGAAACCAAAATATTGAACTACAAACAACACTCTGAGCAGTTAAAAAGTGCAGAGAGTTTGCTTTTTAACTCTTTAAATACTAAAATAGCTCTGAAGGCAATTAGCAATCATGAAAGTGTGGATACGGTGAGTTTTGGAGACGTCATGTGTCCACCTCGGGGTGGGTGGGCTCCACCTCAGTGACCAAGAGTTTCCTGTGGAAAGTACTGGGCCATAGAGAAGAAAGCAGAAGTGCACAGATGGTGTACTGTACTGTACTGTGCTGTACTGTGCTGCTTGTTTGTATCATTGCACAGGTAGACGAGGTCCACGTGAGCTCCTGGAGGATAATAACACCATGACTTCTTCCTCACGCTTGTGTTTACATTGTTAATGCATGTGTTTTTGTTTACCTACAACAAACTAACTTCATTTCAGCTTCCCTGTGTAGTACGCTGCTACTGAAGAATTAGCCTGTATACCTACTGTATACGACAGTGAGGATTTCTCACATGTTCATCTAGGAGAGATAATCTCCCAGAGGGACGGGATTAACCAAATATTTGGACAGTGACCCGGATTCCTATGGCACTATAACAAAGACCGCAGCCCCTTTTGTCCTCACACAGGATTGTCGTGGCTGCTCGGTCCGTTTTTTTAAATCATTATTTTCAGATCATCTCTGACGAATATGAAATCTCAAACGGACTTTTGAAGGACAAACCCCACAGTCAGAGTGTTCCAAAAACATGTATTTGTTCAGAAACAGAGCACAAATAAACATGTTTGACGTCACTCACAGCTGCTGTCAAAACAGAATAATATAGGGAGCTGTCAATCGGTGACAACAGAAACACACAAAACCAACCAAAACCAGGGAGGCTTGAGCAAAATAACTGCTTCAAAAAGTTAGTTCTGTCTATTTGTAGCTGCCTTTTAGTTTGCAGTCTAAAAATGTAAAATAAATTTAGCAGAATTGACACCCAGACTGATGTTTAGCTTCCTATTTTATTCCCTGCATGCTAACTATCTGTCAGGGTTTGAACCTGTCTGTCTTTTCACTCTGGTGACCCATTTTCTGTCTCAGCACAGGACTTTGAATAACACAGTTTTGTATATGCTTGTCCAATGGGTGGAGTGCAGAGCTATGTGTTGTAGAGTTTGTGGTTGAGCTGTATTTTATTTGCAGTCTGAACTTTGCTAACAGTGTAACATGTTGTTATGGAGACAGATACACAGAGAAACTCCAGCAAGGACTCATAAGTCTGCCGTGGTTTTGTGGCCGTTGGCTTTTGATTTGTGAGTGACTCGACAGAGTTGGAATTAGCCGCCGCGGCTGTGAAGTGGGTTCGATGATGGTGATTATTTCAGTGGAGATAATGATGAGGGTGATAACGCCGGTGGTTAGGAGGATCACGAGGATCAGCGTGGAGGTGACTCAGGAGCTGTGACAGTGATGAGCCGCGACAGGGTAGGAAGGGTTAAGATCAGAATTACATATCTACTGTGGTGGAGGAAGTGTTACGTTCATGTGTAACTTCCTTAAGAAGTACCAATTCTGAAAATCACAATTAGAGGTGTATATAGCAGGGCTGTAAAGTTAAAAATGAACGTGTGAGATAGAATAAAAGTGCGATAAAAACAGAAGTGTTTTTTATGTATAGAACTGATATGCACTTCCGAACACGAGTTGACAGACCCACTGGACAGACACTCAGTTAACTCTTGGCTGCGTCATTGTTTTTGATGATTCAGAGTTTGTCAAAGCTGTGAAACATCTTCCTAAATTTCATCTCTAACATATCATCACATTTGGATAAATCTGGGCTTCAATACAGAGTTCTGCCAATCAACACTGGCAGAAAACTGCAAATGTCAAATATTACACTGATTTCACCTCTGTAGCTGGTTCTGGTTCTGTCAATGGCATGAAGATTTACACTTGTTTAAGACAAGTGACAAAACTTACACTGTGCTTCTAAACTAATTCAACCTGTTACAGGAGTGCAGTGGTTGTGAAGTGGAGAAAAATATCATGGATTTTGTGGACTGTAGACTTTAAAATAACTGCAGGTAGCATTAGTGATTTTTGATTTGTTTTAGTGGCGATAATTCTGACTCAACCTAACTCTCAGTCAACCTGAATAACTAAAATTCACGCCTCATGCTTTGGATACCTAACAGGATTTAAACACTGAGAGCTGCAGTTTTTAGCACCTCTAGACTGACTTCATTTCTCACTGCTTTACTTTGAGAGTCAGAGTTTCAGTCACCCTTGATAAAATTTTAGCTCATCATGATCTTGACTTGTTGAGAAAGGTTAATTGACTAGCATGTGTCATCATATTAATCATTAATGGCTTTAATGCTGGATGGTATTTAGGCTTGATAACAGGGATGTTGGGCTAACTTCCTCTTCGTCAAAACAGAAACTTAAATTCCAACTAACTGACTAATCTACAGGTGAGGAAACACCCTGAAAACAGGCCAGATTGAACACAGTTTATTCACATACTTTATATAGACTAACAGTCATTCCTGTAGATTCCAATCTTACATGTGAGTCCCAGTAAAGGGTCAAGTATCAGAGGAGCACAAGTCCTATCTTTCCTTTCTTCTTAGTTAAAGCTCATTAAAGGCGACAAACAGATCTGAATTATTTACATGCTGACTTTGTGGCAAACTAATACAAACCAAAACCAGTGGTCCAATCCATCAAAACTATTGAATTTCAAGTGTTTGTAAATCTTTTGGGAGTAACCAGATACATGAAGTCACCAGTTTAAGTGGAAGTATGAATGAAACTGAAACTCCAAACTGTGATTCACTGTGAATGCCAGTGAAATACTTGTGTGATTTCATAACCCATAACTATCTTCAACAAGTCCATCCTTGTAAAACATTATTTTCCTTTCTTATACAGTGTTGTAAAGCTAGAAGAAGTTAAAGTTCTTGGTTTGGTGAAGACCGTGGAAGGAAACTGATAATGTGACCTTGAGTAGTCTCACTGTGAGGAAAAGAGATAAAGAAGAGATACGACAAAGTAATTTACCGCCCTGTTAATTTAACACCCCTCTTAAGTTCCTCTGCTTTTCATATTCATCACTCATATTCTCTGCTTCCCCCCGCTTAGTCATAAACTTCAGTGCCTCTCTTTGAGGTCAAATAAGTGTCGCTGTCGCTGTCACAGTTTCTCACCGTACCCACCCACATACACAAACACGACCCGTCCCATATCTTCTGCCCCGCCATCATCACACCTTTTCTGCGTTGTGATTCCTGTCGCTGAGTGTCATGTGGCTGTGTATTTAGACTGTAAATGATTTGTAAATGAGAGCATCTGCTGGAAGACTTTGGTCCTAGATGTGCATGTATAATGACTTGGCATGAGCCCTGATTACGTTAGTGGCCTAATTTCTATTAATAAGTGCTCTATCTGCTCGGATTCCTGTGCTCTCTTCTTGCTTTTAAAAGCAGATCAGAAAAAGGGGAAGAGGACCAAGAGGACTAATGTGGTTTCAGTCGTGGTTTTAGGACTAGTGGTGATTCAGGTGCAGAGTTTTGGGGCTTAGTGTTTTTATGGTTTATCAGCATCAGTCTTACAATTTTACAATCTTGATTAAATTGGGTTAGATGCACATATGAACTGAAAGATTTTCAAATCCAGTACATTTATAATATGATGACTTCCTCTTGTATCAAAAAATTTTTCAGAAGCAAACAGGATATTTTGTTGTTGTCAAGATCTCCCCTTCCACTGTCCAGATTGTGATGCTGTTTGAGAGTCAATATTGAAAAAAGGCATTTCAGATGAATATGATGACTGAATTTTTGAACAGCTCATGTATTTTTTAAGAAGTCCATTTACACCTTTCTTTTGTTCTCTTTCTTTCTCACTTTATCATCCTGACTGATCAAGGCAGACGGCATTCCATCTAAGTGCTTTTTGTTTTTGTGGAAAGTTTAACAAATGGTCCGGTCTAGACCTGCTATTTTGTAATGTGAATACATTCATACTGATTGGTTAATTAAATGACTGGTAACATCATGTTTTCTGGGGGATGGGATGATCTAATGCAGCTGGGTTCCTGGTTGTTTTGATCCAAGTATCTGTCTAGTTAACTTCACCAACAGTACATACAGGGTCCCAGCCACAGCACTAGCCACTAAACATCTTTTTAGCTTTGCCTAATTTCTTTAGCAAAGAGACTAAACACAACTCACCTACTCTCTTCCAGCAGCCGCTTGTTTCTTGCGAGACCTCGGGCCAATCCATTACGGACTACAGCAGGGTGACACAGCTCAAGGGAGAATGTTTATGTTTATTACATCATGGAAATGCAATCAGACAGAGACACTAAGGCAGAAGAACTACCATGTCTGCAGAGCAAAATGATTAATATGGTGATTATTACTTCAAGGAAATCATGAAGAAATTTCCCTTTAACGTCCTCATGCCTGTGCTGATTTCTCATTCTTAGGAATAATGATTGCAAGCTAGTCTAAGGAGACACAATACAGCTTTTTCTCCATTTTTTAGATCCAAGTAGGACCCCAACATGCTTCGTGACAAGGTGCTTCATTTCATCTCTGCTGGTTTACATCTAGGTAGCGAAGCATTATATTAATATGACAGTAGTTTAAACCAAAGCTACCAAAGTGGTGGGCGGCTGCACTACAGCTTGGACAAATACATGACCGTCATTTTAAGGCCTAACTAACTATCTGACTAACTCAAAAATCTGGCGTAGATTACTAGACTACAGAGCCACTTTCTAAAGCGATCTCACTGCATCAGTTACTGTGTGTTTCAGCTCAGTCTCGGCCCGTTTGTGCACGAGAGAGGAAGTGACAAGACAACCACAGCCGACCTGTTGGAAGTCAAAGTGAGGAAGTGGGCAAGGATAAATGTCACAGACCCCTCTCACACTGGTTACCAACTTCCTTCAGGAAGGTGGTTGTGTGCTAAGGAGAGGATAACAGGGCTGGATATTTTTGGATTAGATTCATTTGAACTTTAAATTGGAGATTTTTTATGTCCTACTATCAGCGATGAGAGTAAACAGATGGAAAAAACGTGTCCCAAAATAACCTCTGGTCACGCCAGCAGCCTTGAAAACTTGGCAGTGTCTCCGACAGGGTATACAGTCTCACTATTATGTTTTCAAATAATAATTAATGGGTTTCAAGGTAGCCTATTATAAAACAAATGATTGATGACTTAAGCAGCTTTAAATATGCCCTCTGTGCATAAAGTTGCGTAAAGCCTTCAGACGATTAAACATCTGGGAGTGACAGACAAGTTTTCAAAGACTCCTGCTGTACCAACAAAGAACTGCCAACCAGGACTATGTTTCCCGTGAGCTGCCATTGTTTTCAGTCTGAGTAGCAACATGTGAAGCTTGAGAGTGAAGCAGGAGTTGAGAGGCAATGTCTACAGGCAAATTGCTGCTTCCATATGTATCCAGATATCGGTTTAAAGACACAACTTACAGCTACATTGATGGTTAATTTTTTCTGTTGCTGAAACTCCAGTGACTGTTCACACGGCAAATGAAAACAGCAACACTTCCAACACCCAGTCCCTGTAGGTTCAGGGTCTTCAGACTTTGCAGAATCTGTAAATGGAGATCATGTTCAGACCAGCTCTGTCAGTCGATCAGTGTTGAATAACCATGACAAGATATACTTTGAGGTTGAATTTGCTCCAGCAGGGTTTTTTCGGTTCATATATTGGGAACTGTCTCCTTCAGCATGTGCATGTTTGGACTAGCCCCAGTACTTAACCTATTTTTAGATTCTCGTGCTGCATATCCATGTAGAGAAATCTTACTGGGAGCGTTTGGAGCTCAGAATTTAGCTGCTATTTTTGCTCTGTCTGATGGGATCACTCAATCAGATCATCATCCTTCTGGGGCGTTTCAGAGCTCTGGCACATTTCACCGAGCCGGCTGGTTGACAAGTTTTTCCCAGGCACCAAATATTTGAATCAGTTTGATCAGTTTCTCTGCTGACATTGGCCTGGTTTGTCCTTTAATTTCTGTAGAGTCACTTCTATAGTAGCGGAATGAAATCAAACCCAAGTGTGTGTTGAAGAAATAATATTTAAAGCTCGACTCCAACTCGACAAACAGGAGGTGTAACCATGGCACCTCTGTTTGCACAACCCGACAGACAAATGGTGACTGGTTTCCCCTCACCATAACACACAGGAAGGAAAGGATTAATTTAAAGAATAGGAATGCTCTCCCTCCCTCTGTTTATTACCCTCCACTGCTCTCTCATAGGATAAAGCTTCTTATCCGTTTTATGGCCAAAGTTTTTGTTTTCTATTTCATCTCACTCAGGTGAGCAGGAAGTGGAAGTTTTAGGAAAATTTAAGAGTTTGAGATGAAAGATCAAAATCCCAGATGATGCCAGTTGTGTCTTTTGAAAGGCTGTGGGAGCTCAACATTGAGACTTAAGAAAAAAAAAAACTTAAAAATAGACCAAAGAAAGTCAGGCAAATGAAATTATATCAAGCGCAGACATCAGAGAGTGATGCATGAGTCTCAGGAATGCCTGTTATTCCCATAATTTCTGTCTCAGTGAAGTCTATGAGTGCTGTTGGAAAAAGAGTTAAAATAAAACAGATATTTTTGGAAAACAAAACAAAAAAACCCCACTTTTCATCAATGTTTATTATCCCTCTGAGTGTCTCCCTGTGCATAGTGATGCTACAAATCCTCTTCTTGTTTTGTTGTATCAGTATTAATATTATCTTAATTTATGTCTTCTCTGAGCTGAAGCCAAAAACAGCTGTGCGTGTGATCGTTTCATTAATGCTTTCAGTGGAAAACCATGACTCAATTATTTTGTTATGAAGACAAAAAACAAGCTCTTTTATCAAGATTATGGAATAACTGATCATGAGAAAAAAGGAGTTTCCTTCAGGTCATGTCATGGTTACGATGAAGGAAAAATACGAGAAAAAAAGGGAAAAAAATAAAGACAAAAAGAAGGAAAAGAAAGAGAAAGAAAGAGAAAGAAAGAAAGAAAGGAAAAACAAATTATAGAAAAGAGTAGAGAAAATCCAGAAACAAGCTTTTAATGTATGAAGGGAAGAAACAAAACAAAGACACAAAAAAGAAGAACAAATAATTTGAAGATGATGAATAAAAGGATGAAAGGAAGAAAATGAAAACTAGCATGAAGAAAGAAAATTAGTAAGTAAATAGGTATGAAGAACTAATGATTCTGAGGATGTGTAAAAATGACTTAAGAAAATATAGAAAATTCAAAACTCAGAAAAAATGATAAACAAGAAAAAGAAAGAAAAAAGAAAAATAGTATGGAGAAAGAAGAGATGGAAAGATGATAGAAAATAAAAAAGAAAAACTAGAAGAACTAATGAAAGAGAAAATGTGTATGAATAAGGAAAAGAGGGGGGCGAATGAAAGAGTAAAGAAAAGGAAAAACTAGCAGGATTAAAGAAAGAGAGAATGAAAGAAAAAACACTGAGTGTGAAGAAAGAGGTGGTGGAAAAAGAAAAGTGAAAGGAAAACCAGCAGAAAGAAAGAAAAAAGAAAAAGGTGTGACAGCTTTTGTGCTCTCTGTCTTTTCTTACAGTCTGATATTTTAGCATCAGTCGCCTCTTTTCTGACTTTTCATTCCCTCTCAAGTTTTTGTTTCTCTACCATCTTTGAGTTTCAGGATTGTAAGTCGATCACCAACAAACATGAATGAGAAAAGAGGAAACCAATTTCAAGCCTCTTCTCGTGATGTTCATTATCTGGCAGTATCTAGTTCACACCTTTATCCCAACATATCCTGTCCTGGCTTTTATGGTTTCCTCTATTGTGTTTGTCACACTTAAGTCTGTGGTGCAGGGAGAACCCTGGGCCACTTCTATCTGCTGTTTGAAAACATAGAAAACATTGTACTTTTTGACTGATGGAAATCACTTTGGTTTTCATCGGCTGTATTTTTTACTCTGTCAATCTTCACACACCTACAGTCACATGACTCAACATGCAGGATACTGAGCTGTTAAACTGTGCCAGTAAATATGAGTCAAGCTCCAGGTCGGCGACTGCTGTAAACCTGGAAGAGAACCATTGTCTATGAGCGTGAGAGGGAGTCATTTCTCAGGAAGAGCAACATTACATGTATCAGAAATCTTTCCCAAGTTCCTCTGGATCTTCATTTTCTGGTTCTGGGTAGTGTTAGCAGTTAAATAAACATCTTAGTCATTTTTCAGACATGCTCATGAGCTAATATCCACCGTAGTCCTGGGTTGAATATGAATCAGATATCTGGTCTCGATCTTCCAAATAACTCTGAACCTATCCTTCAAAATAAACAATAGATTTCCACTAGATATTTACATGATGTGTAGAAGGTAACAACAACTTAAATGCGAGTTTTTTTTAGTGTCAAGCTGTCAGTTTTGCTCTGAAATGAGACTTAACTCTCACATTTAAAACCAGGTTACAAAGCTGTTGCTTAATTAATATTTGAAAAGATATTATTTCAGGATCATTTTTGATAGTTTTGAGCTTTTGGTGTTTTAAAAATAATAAGTTTTCCTTTAAAATCTTGAGTTTTGTTTTCAGTTTTTAAAGGAAAGTCCTGTACAATTTCAGAGAATAGAGAAATATATTCATCTTATAAGAAACACATGCAGATGTATTAAGCAGATAACTAAATATATAATGCTGATTTTAATATTGATTTAAATTAAATATATTTTCTTTGCCAAACATTATTTTTCGTTCGTTTAGCATGCTTATTTGTCATTCATGTGTGTTTGTGTGGTTGATAAGTTTCATTTAATTTCTTCAGAAGCTGCAGAAATGGTGGGAAGCTAACCCTAATTTTCCAATGAAATACAGAAAAAATGAAACCACGATCCTTTCAGCGTGTATCTCATTTAGAGACTGTGCTCATCAGTCAGACAGAAGCTGGAGGATCATGGGAAAGGAATGTGGTGTCATTCTGGCGAATGATTTGAAGGTCAGAGGGAGCACTTCCTGATTGCTTTAGTGAAACAGCACACCGGCCGTATGCGACTCTTTCTATGAAGCAGCATGATGACCCTTATAGGCTGGAAATATCCGCCCTCGTGGTCCGCGCTGGTCTTTAAAAATCTTTGGTAGGTGTGCGGACGATGTTCCACCGACTTATAAACGAGTGTGCGTCATGAAGTCTGGTGACGCTTTGAGCCTCTTCTCTCCCTGTTCACACGTCATTTTCCTTTAAAGTCACGCCAGTTTGAATGTTTCCCATCTACCCTAGAAGCTCATTGTTGTCACAGCATTTGTTTTTGTTTTATCAAAGTACTTGTTCTGAAGAAAAAATACCTCTGGTGGAGTGGAGCAAAGATAGATATGGATTTCTTCCACTTTCTTATAGACGCGTAGGAGGAGGGGTTCAAAGTTAATACCTTTGGTTATCATCCTTAAAAGCTTGGGGTAGACAGACTGTGGGCTTTGGCTCATTATCATGGTTGATACGCAGCATTTTACTGGATCCAAAACCTGTACATGCAGTATATAATCATTTATAATGCCTCACCAGATGGGCAAGTTACTCATGCCATGGAAACCTAAGTATCCCCGTATCAACATGGATGCTGGCTTTTGAACTGTGCTCTGAGGACAAGCAGGGCGGTCCCTCTCCTCGTGGAGTGGAAGGCAGAGGTGCCATGGTTTCCAAAAAGATCGTCATTGTCAGACCACAAGGTAGCTTTCAGTCCATCTTTAATAGGTTCCTCACCTTCATTTTGGGAATATTTCATTAAATATTTCATATACATTTTTCATTTATTGCTCCTTTTTGCACAGTTTGACCTGCAGTTATGAATGTAGCAACAAACTCTGCTCACAAAGAGGGTTTTAGGAGGGACTTTGGGCTCATACTGAGATTTTTGCAACAGTTTTTACCATTATGAAGTCTAGTTCTTCAATTTGGGATTCTTATATGCAAATTTTTTACTATTATTTATGTATTTTCTACTCCTAATTGATGGTTAATTTGATGTCTTGATTAGATGTAGAAGGTCATCTTAGGTTGCAGCGAAACAAAGTCTTGTTTAGTTTTTCGTGTCAGGTGAAAAAAAGTTAATGATTATGAGGATGTCTATTTGCAGCACAAGTTAAGCTCCTTGTGCTCGTGCCCATGACTCTTCATAGACTTCAAAGAGAAACACAGCAAACTGACAGGGTAACAATGTTAAACTCATTAAACCCCCATGACCTCCTGCTTCATAGACAAAGCTCTTTGTTCTCAAGGTCTGTCTTTGTATTGTTGTTTTATTGGAGGTTATGTTCTTGGATATCCCTTCTTTGTCCTGCTAAGTGGACCTGTATCAAAACACTACAGCCATGAAATAACTTGGAATATTTTCTGTTTCGGTAATTACTGAGAAGAAGATTTTCAGAGTCGCTCGGAAAGCCTGGACCACTTTGCTTCTCAGTCACCATCCTACAAACACAGCTGTTTAAAGAGAAGTCGTCAAACATTCACTATTAATTGGAGCTTTGACATTATGACTCACACTGTTTCCAAAGGTCAAGAGTGAACCTCCAGGGTGAACATATTTAGCTGCTTTGATGGGACTCGCCTGGTTAAGGCAGCACAGTCTGTTGCACCTGGAAACTAAACCAGACGTGGACTTTGGCATCAGTCGCTCACGAGACAGTCACATTACTGTCTGTGTAAATATGTATTTGTTTTACATTAAAGTTCCTTAAATGTTTTCTCAAAGTTTGGTTTGATGCAGTGTACAGCAACTATCTCAGGGGATGGTCCATTTAGTACTTAAGATTTCTACATCAATCAACCATATTCTGACTTCCCAAAATGAGGACACGACTATGCAAAGTTAATTTTGAGAGTTTTTCGGGTTGGATCATGTGCCTTTTATGCACTTCCAACTCAGTAAGTCCAGGTGACACAAAATCGAAACTTACATACAAAACCGTAAACATTTAAAGGATTTTATAAACTTCCCCGGACAAAGCTAGACAAACCCCGACCGCCAGGACAGCCCCCTGAAAAGGTTAAAGAGGACGCATGGTCACCCTATTCAGCTCTATATTTGGACATTTAAAGTAATTAAGGTGTTTGGTTTTCATTTTTCTTCTTTTAAATGTTACTTATTCTTTTAATCTTGGTGACGTTATTGAAAACATGCGTCAAAAAGGAGGTATTATCCTTTTTTTAAACTTTAAAACAACTATGGAGTGAAAGTGGTGGATGCCGATGCTAAATGGGGGCCAATTTGAGAGGATAAGACCGCAGGTTACTCAAACCGGCATATTAAAAAAAAGTCACATGATACTTATTAACTTTGTGACATCACTAGTTGGTGAAACTCCTCCTTCTTTTGTTGTTATTTCCTCTTCATTGGATAGAGCTCAAATTATATGGTCATTTATGCTTTCAAATGGAGATACACCTGTTAACCGACCACTCAGTTGTATAGCTATGATAGAGGAAGCTCCTGGAGAGCCAGCCAATCAGAGGGAAGTGTGCTGGTTGGTTGCGTCTTAAAGAGACAGTAGCTGGAATCAAGAGTGTAAGACAGACGCTGACATAGAGGTTTTCAAAGACACCAGCAGGCGTTAAATATATTTACACAAAACATGAGGATAAACGTTCATCAGTGACCCTTTTTCTGACTCCTTTAACTTCATGTTTGATGCCTCGTCATTATAAAATGTGCATGTACTTTTGGATTAGAGTTTTCTATCTATTGTATCATTTATTTAATCTCTCTGATTGTTCCTTCCTGCACATGCAGTCAAACTATCTTGAGAGCATTCCTGGCATAAAAATAAAGACTGGTAGTGTTTACTTTTTGATGGACAAACAGGCTCTGGGTGCATTTCCTGGCCATGTGAAAATGTTACCCTTTTGAAAATTTCTGGCATTTGTTACGAAGCTTTTTATTTTTTCTCTTTTCTAAAAGATGGGAAAAGATGTGGAGACAGTTGTGAGATATTTGTGTTGTGGGTGAGTAGACTGGCCTGCATTAGCTCCAGATTTAGTCATCTTTGCACGTGATCACATCACACAAAGCTGCAGATAGACCTGAGGGCAGAGCATTGAAGCATTCAACGCCTGGTGCACGGTGCAGGCATGCATGTTTGTGCAACCTGCACATACATGCTCATTTTATCTACCTTTGATCTTCTCAGTTCATCTATTTTTATAGTATTTGAAAACAACAGCAAGGAATATTACAATCAGTTCATTGAGCAAGAAATTACACACAGAAAACAATTGGTGTATGAGGTTTGACAATACGTCACAGTTTAATGGAAAACAGAGAAAGAGCTGCTGGATTCATCTTTCAGCTGCAGATGTGTAATGAGTTATAATCCAGAGCGGCTGCAGATCCCAGCCTTTGCTGTCTTCTTTAGAAAAACAAGTAAATTTCAGTATTTGCAGCATCTCTCCTATTTTTGGTTTGATGACCTTTCCTTTTTTATGGTGCACTCTTGGTCATTCTGGTTTAGAGACTTGTGTGAATTTTGGTATGAGTTAAAAGCGGCAAACTTTGCATAAATCTCGGACTAATTCTCTTTGGACTCTGTGGTTTATGAACTCGAGGATTTTTTAATATATTTGTTGTCTTTTTGTCTGGTTCATTTCCTGTCATCCGTAAAACTATTTGTAATCACTGTTTTGAAAAATGCTATTCCCCTAAAGGCAACTGCGTCAATCAGTCTGTGTTTTGTTTGTCTTGCTGATTGAGCCCTTTACTCTGATGAACCCTAAACCCCTTCATTTATGTGAAAAAGAGGCTGTTTTTGCCTTTTACCCATTTTCTCTGGGGCTGAAGAATTAGAAAAACAAAAGAACTCCAACATGTGTACTCTAAATTATATTTCAGTGCAGTGGTTAGTATCAAGTAATAAGTTGTACCGAGTGCGCTAAATAAAGACCTGAAATATCTAAAATATCATAGTCTCATTTTTACAGCTATTCAAAGATACAAGGCTGCAGAAGCTGCCATTTAAAGAAATTATTATCGTCTCCAGATGTCCCAAATGTACTAATTTTACCAGATGTGTAAACAGTTATTTGAATTCCAGCTAAATGACTAGTCTGACAGTAAGAAAACATGAGGAAATCATCAAAAATGAGCACAGTTTCCTCTCACAAATGAACACAGGGTCACAGGGTTCCTCGGACCGACAATGTCAAGTCAGTTTGTGTAATACGGATAATATTAGCAGAGATTGAGCTGCCGGCCTCCAGTCCTCCTTGCAGGTTAACATCCATCCATGTACCTCTGCTGCTTATGTGTTGATCTAGTGGAGTGATTACTCGTCAGATTAATAAGAAAGTCTTCAGACAACTATTAGATCAAAATACCATCAAACTGTGTCACATTAGGAGATCATCTGTGCTTGTTTACATCTGGGTAGTGGAGTTTCTTTTTTAAGACAGTAGCCTACAGAACAACCGTCATTTTTGGGGCCTACAGTGTGGCTGTTGTAACGTATTGATGTTAACGGTAACCGTCTTTTAAAAAGATAAAAAGTAAGCATACAGTAGCGTTTACAGTGACTTCACAGTAGTGGTCCTTTGTGCTGGTTGCCACTCATTATACAACTGAGGATAAATGAAGAAGTAGCAGACTGCTAGTGAGCTAGCTGAAGCAGTTACCTGAGATAACTGAGGCACTTGAGTCTCTCCAGGTTGCCAATTGAATAAACATTAACTGTTTTCTTTCTGTTTTGTAACTTACAATCGACCAGATCTAAACTTCAAAATAAAAGCATAGTTTAACAATGCAGAAAAAACGCAAACTAAATGCAAGACAGAAAACACTTACCAATATAAAAGCATGACTAAAAGCTGTTTTTGAGGCCTTGTCCTCCAAAGATGCTGATTCTTGCCTTCTATATCTTTATGTCGTCTGGAAGTCGAAGGTGCTTTTTTAGTAAAATTATTTTGCATAGATGAACTGATATCTTTGCTTTCAGACTGACAACATTCCCACCCAACAGCGGTGTTTAAATTATGTCCTTACTTCTGCATTCAGGTGAGCACAGGGACATTTTTTACAACAGATGAAAGTGGAAACAGAAATCTAACATCAAACTCTGTCAGGACGTCATTCTGTCCGATAAAGGTCAAACATCAAGATGAAGGAAGTAAAAACCAAACAAAATTTGGATGCAGAGGCACTTTAAGGTTTGTAGTGTAACCAGCGCTCACTCTGCTGGTGTGTGTTTACTACACAGGAGGAGGAAGTTAACAGCCATGAGGGCAGCACTCAGATATTAAAGAGAGGCAGCCAAAAACTGGAATGGAAAACAAAGACTTATTTCACATCGAGAGACATCTCTGAGAGGATGCACGGACACCACCATGCAGCCTCCTCTTCCTCCTTGATGGTTTTCTAATGAGACCCTCTTGAACTTGGACTCCCTCACCCTCATCAGTGAATGAACACTGTGCTCTTTAGCATGTCACTCTGCCCTTTCTCGTCCTGTCATGTCAAGCTGATTCATAAGTGCGTGTGCATGTGTTTGTGTTTGTGTGTGAGCATTTACTGTACATAATGAGGCCTGACTCTGCAGCTTATCTCCCAGGGGGATGTTTGTAGTCTAAATGTGAAAGGGCTGCTCTTCCTCTTTCATAATGGTTATTTATTAAAACCGCATATAGACTCCACAACAGACATAAAGTTTAGTCAGAGGGAGGAAAGTTCGAGGGATTTGAAGTTGTTTTATGATTTTTTTTAGGTCAAAGAAGTTGTTTTAAAAGGGATTTAAGGGTATTTCCTCCAGCACGACAGCCGACAATCCCCATTCTGATGTTTCCTCAAATCTTAATCATGAGTGGGAGTTTTTTCAGGGTTTTCTCACTTCA
The DNA here is from genome assembly GCA_962446985.1 of Xyrichtys novacula. Lineage (NCBI taxonomy): Eukaryota > Metazoa > Chordata > Actinopteri > Labriformes > Labridae > Xyrichtys > Xyrichtys novacula. The sequence continues at coordinate 29,878,741 of OY660870.1, forward strand.
GTAAAGCTCAGATTGTAAAACCTCTGTGTTTCTCTGTTTTCAGTTTTGATGTGGAGAATGGCCCGTCTGCGAGCTGCAGCCCTCTGGACCCCCAGGCCTCCCCCGGCTCTGGTCTGGTCCTCCACACCAACTTCCCGGGTCATAACCAGCGCAGAGAGTCCTTCCTGTACCGTTCGGACAGCGACTATGATCTGTCTCCCAAGTCCATGTCAAGAAACTCCTCCATCGCCTCTGAACTGTAAGAGCAAAAGACAGACAAACACGCACACAAATACTTGACAGAGTTTTTAAGAACTTTGGTTTTTGAACATTTTTACAGTGAGAGCCCTTTGTATTAAATACATGTTAGGGTCATCGACTCCACAGGAGTTTTGCCTTTTAGATGTTTGACTGTAAGTTTATAAAACCTGACACTGAAATTGACAAATGTTCTGTCAGTGGATTATTCATAAACCCTGCCAGGGAACTGAGGCTGCAATAAAAAGTTTAAATCAACATATAATACAAATTAATCATGCTTGCTGTCATTATTTACTGTGGGTTCAGCATGTGTATTAAGAATTTTCACTTTGTGATTGATGCACTTAAGCTTATTTTATACTCAAAAAGCCTGTTTTCATATCATATCTGATTGCAGAGCAAGTTTCAACACTGCAAAATAAAATTCAAGTTGTTGCCACAAGAGGGAGTTTTCAGACATGGACCCTGTAAACTGATAAAATGGGAATTGTTTTAAAATCAAATTGAAATGGATGATTTCCTGAGTTTTGAGTAAAGACGCAGAGATTAATTCTTCCGTCTTAATGTGCTAAATGTGCAAAACAACTTACATAAAATTTTACAATTTTACATGAAAGTAATTTTTATGGAAACCCCTTGAAACTTTGGAGATTTTTCCTGCACAAAACCCATAAAATATCAGATTTTTTTTTGTTTGATGAGTTTTGAGGTGTGTTTATGCTGTTTACGCAGGATTCATTACAGACCAGAGAGAAGTAATAAACCAGCAGTAATACGTCCTCACACCATTTGGTCTTTTGGCGTGTATTATCGACAAATTGATCCAACAAAACATATTAAAGATATATTTATTTATAGTATATATATATATATATATATATATATATATATATAGCTTACACAGGAGGTGTCTTTTTGAAGCCTCTTTACCCAGAGCGGTTGCTGCTGTTTGTCTTGTAATTATCTCTTATTGAAGCCTCAGTTCACCTGCTGTTTGTTTTGCCATTGAAGTGGATGCACAGCAGGTTTCAGTCGAGGCTCGACTGCTCTGACCCCAGTGGGAGAGCTGATAATAGGTCTACTCTGTACCGGAGGGAGTAAAACTGGTCTAAGGACCTGAGCTGTTACATCACATGACAATGACCTAAAACTATAGGGAGAGGACTTTGGTTCTTGCCGAGTCTTAGCGCTCAAATAGGTCGCTTCACAGAGTTACACCTCATTCTGTCCTGTTGGTGATGGATGACTATCCTCCTGTACTCCCTTTTCTTTTTTAGTCAATAACAGCTGTGAGGTTTGCAGGGACGTACTGTTTTTAAACAGACTGTATATGTGTTTATCCATGACCACACTGCAGAAAAGCACAAACATGTACAGGAATCTTACTGACCACCTTTCTGTTTTGTGTCATTCTCTCACTGCAGACATGGAGATGACCTGATCGTAACGCCTTTTGCTCAGGTAACTTATAAGGCTATACCACAACTTTTTGTTAAGTCTTTACAGTTATAGATTGTTGCTCTACAATCCAGAAAGTAAAAATAAACCACATGAGGAAAAGTTTAAAAGTTTGTAAAATATTGAACCAAAGATCCTTACGCTGATGTCCTCTGCTCTCCAGGTTCTGGCAAGCCTTCGAAGTGTGAGGAATAACTTCACTGTACTGACCAATGTCCAGTGTGCCTCCAGCAAGTAAGTGACCAGCATGAAAACCTGCACAGCTTCAGACCCTTCCTCCAGTGACCTGCTTTGACACCATCAGGAAAATACTTCTTTTGGACTCTAGTGGGAGCCAAATAATAACAAACCATGACATTTAGATTTTATTGTGAGCCATCATGGGAACTCTTTAACGGGAGCCATTAACCAAGCTGAGGTCCATTTAGGACCACCTTGGGATTCATTATTTTGATTCCCCTGAACCAGAGTGAGGGAAACGACTCCCCCAACAGTCCAGATGTTTAGTCGTAAATTTCGTGGAACTGAAGAAAAAAATCATCAAACTTTTTGGCTTCGTCGGAATAATCTGGCATAATCACCGCCTTACAAAAACAAAGAGAAAGTTCCAAGTTATGCACTTTTAAACTGCAGTTACTGTGTTTGACCACAAGGTAGAAGTGTTGAGCTTTAAACAGACTGATGCTTGGCATCTGACATGACAGCTGTTTCCACCAATCACAGAGGAGCATTGAAAAGGTTAGGAGGGAAAAAAGACACAATAAAACATTCACCACACAATGAACATTTTATTTAAGGAGCTTTTTTTTTCTTAGCATATGACCCCTACACAGATAATCAAGTATACAAGTATTTACATTCATGTTTATCCTGCAAAATCTGCTCACATTGGGGTGATGAACTGAATCTACACGTTTAAGGTTTTATAGAATTCGTCTTTTTGGACCCTAAAAGATTTTTTACTGGTTGTCAGAAGTGATGCAGCAGTTTTGTGTGTCCCTCCTCTCTTCTCAGACATGTAATGTGACCCAGATAGAGACCCTCAAAACTCAGGGGTACTTAAGTCTGAGACTCTTTGCTTGATTATTTATTCGTGACTATGATTTCATTGTTGCCTCAGTTTGAGACAGTCCCAGAATAAGTGTAAATGATTTTCCTCTTTTGAGCCACACTGTTATCACATCCACCTCGTATCCCTAGGTAGAACATTTTAATGACAAGTTAAATGAACTACATATCACCTTACAACTATGTGTCAACTATTAAAGCGTCAAATAAAACACAAACACATACAAACATAAACAAAACTCACACAGGTAAACTGCTTCAGTGATGTGCTTCAAAGGTGTTTGTTGTTTAATTTGTGTTGCTTCAGTCACCAGCTGATCAATTAAAGCTCCTGTGAGGAACTCTCAGCTAAGTTTGAGCTAACTTTAGCGCCCACCTGTGGTCTTGTTTGCTTTTGGATATCATAAAAGGATTTCATATAAATTTCAATTTATGTTATAAATGTGAAAATCTCCTCATAGCAGTATTAGCCGGGCTTTTAATGTGGATTATTGGCTTATCTTGAGTTCAGTTTTGTTTGCAGTTGCCTCATTTATGGTGGTTACTTTGTCGTCTAACCTTTGATTCGTGAGATTTTTTTGATTTCTGACTTTTTTAAGTCTTTGTTTTTGATACAGTTCGGTCTCACAAACCCTTTATCTTTCTGTTTTTGTGTATTTTTTCCTTTTTTTTCTGTCTATTTGTTCCTCTAAGAAACATTTTGGGCTTCATGTTTGTAGAATTGGAATTAGTTATTTGAGAGTTGTTGTGTATCACCTAATGAAGAAGAAATAACACAAAACTCACAGAAAATCTAATTCGAGTGCATGATTTTCTGGGAATTTCTTTTTACATGATGTATCTGCAAAGGAAACAGTTCTACTTATTTTTTAAAGATAATTTTGGGCTTTTTCTGCTTTTATTGATGGACGAAGGACAGTGGATAGCGTAGGATACAAGGAAGAGAGCGAGAGATAACATGCAGGACAATATGAACAAAAATACACAAAAATGGAGATTAAGTCAAGATTATAAAAATGATTACTGTAAATTTTGGTTATTGGATAAAAAAAGAAAAGGGAAAAAATAACTGACCTCTGGTTTCAGCTTTTTTTCGAATTAAAGAAACACAATTTCTTTAAGGCTGCAGAATCTGTCTCCTCCAGCATCACACCTCCCACTGACAACACGTATGTAGGGCAGCTTCTTCTTTATTCTCCTTTGTGAAAGCTTGTGTGTGTGTGTGTGTGTGTGTGTGTGTGTGTGTGTGTGTGTGTGTGTGTGTGTGTGTGTGTGTGTGTGTGTGTGTGTGTGTGCGCGTGCGCCTTTCAGTTTCTAAAGATGCTCTCTCCTCTCCCTCAGGCTTCATTAACACTCAGTTTGCTGTATTGAATACCTGTAGACAGGCTGACCTACATTCAGTTCTGCCCTTTTCACACAGACAAGAGAGCACACACATGTAGTAACATGCTAAAAACACACACTGAACACTGGACTTATTCCACATACACACACACACACACACACACACAAGCTCTATCAGACAATCAATAAGTCTTAGCAGAAAGAAAATCAATCAAGTCACTGTCAGCTGTCTGTCCTTTAGCTGTCAGTCACACACACTGACACAGATTCTGCACCCTTACTTTTCATTTCACTGTATGTTACATTTTTCTGTTCAGAGCTAACCCTCCAAAAGATTATTTTGCTATGATTACTAACCAGAAAAGGCAAAATCTCCAGCGCTGCACTGGGATTTACATAAAATCTTCAAATTTCAGTTTTCAAACATGTCTAATAATCTCTTAAAGAACTGCTTTTGCTACTCCTCTTCCTCTCTTATCCATTATATGACCTCAACTATAAACTTACAGTCTTACTATTTGCTTATTTTTAGCATAATATCAATATTTGATATATTAACAAAGACTGTACAGGTTTATTCCAACAGCTCAATTTATAACAGATACAAATTTCTCCATTAATTAAGAAAGACTTCTTTAAATACACACACAAACAGTGCTGCTCCTTTTTGTTGTGTAGTAGATTGTGTTGTGGATTTAATCCTTTGTGCATACAGAATCCGATTATCTGTTTTTGCCATATTTGCACTGGTTTAACAGGTGCAAAGGAAATCTTTCAGCAAATCAGACCCTCAGACTAAAAAGTGGCATCAATGATACGAATAATTATGTTACCAAAAACTGTTTTAAAGTCAGTCAAAAGAAGAGCTGTGTCCTAAGAAGAAATCCCCCATTAAAAGTCAAAAAAAATTTTTTTTTTTAAATCACCTTATAGGAAATTTGGAGGATATTTTTATTTATTTTAATTTTTTTATTGGTATATTTTTCTGAACATGTGCCTGCAACACAAGAAAATAAACTGAAAACAAACAAACAAAACCAATGAGAATATTCCAAACAACAACAACAATAATTATGGCAAAAAAAAAAAAAAATTGCAACATAAATAGAGTAAAGGAGTAAATAAATCATTAATGAAAACGCCCAGTGGTTAAAGTTTCATGACTTGATGTCTCTCTTTTGTCCTCCTTTCTTTTAGGAGGTCTCCTGCAGCAACGACTCAGCCTCCAATCACCAGAGTTTGTCTGCCAGGTAAGAAATGACCTGTTATTAATCTGACTTTTATAAAGCAGTGTGGGGATCGAGCCTGTTTTTCTTATCTGGCTGATATCTTGCTTGAACTCCATTTTTCTTGCTCCCTTCATCCTCCTCTCCTCCCTCTTTCCTCTGTCTCGTCCTTTGCTCATGAACTTGCGTACGTGAGGATTTTCACTTATTCATTCTCCGTCTCTGGCTGTACTGTTGAAGCCCAGACTATTTTGTCATCAAGCTCATTAACCTTGTTTTGACACAATTCAGCCAGGGCTTTGAGACACACACACACACACTCACACACTCTTGTCTTTCATCACTTTTTATTTTAAGAGTGTATTTGTGCATTTATGCAGCCTTTTGCTCAGGGCTTGTGTGTGTAGATACAAGAGATAGCATGAAATGTGCGTATTAAGAGCTGATGACTTCACGCCTCTTCTATGCAGTGCATGTAAGTTTGTGTGGTTACACTCCACTTAGCTTTATGGACAAGATTCAGTTCATTGGTTAGCTGTGCGAAAACAACTTTACTGTCTTGGTCCGTTCTCATGAAACTCATTGCTTTGTTTATGGCCACAGTGGGGAGCTGCTTTTGCTGCAGAAACTTGGGGGAGAAAAAAAACACGAGTTGCACTTTACAGCAGATGAGCAGTTAGTGAGTATCTGGTCAGCACTGTGGAGCCTTTAGCGTCCTGTGAGCAGTTTTTGCCAGTGTCATTGCATTCATCTTTTTAAATAATGATTGGACATGCATATCAGATGTACATAAACATAACCCTCAGTGATGGTACAAGTGATGTAACTCCTGAATATGTAAATCACTTGCAAAAATATGTTGCTAGGAAGCCAGGAAGTAAACAAATCCACAACTGATGAAACAAAGGACATAAAATAAGGATAAAACTGTCAGATTGTTGGAAGTAAAGATACAGAACTAAAAAAGTGACTGTTTTCTCATTGGTCGATTTTCATCCTGATGTGTTTTGTTGATCCAGCTCATTATTGAATGTGCAAGTAGAGCAACTCTGCTTCTGCTTTTCGAGAAGAGCTTATTTCACTTCGTCAGTGCTTTGGTCAGTTTGAAGCAGACGTTCATAGTTATAAAAAGGTCAATGACCTTTGCGATGATGTTTATGTTTCTCCTCTCTGCTCTGCAAATCCAGTCCAGGGCTGTAAATCAGAGCATTATGTGCCTTTTTATAGCATCAAGAAACTAATCGCATTGGAGGAGGGCATGTTGTGTCTCAGGCTTATGTCTTTGCAAAGAGATGTATTATATCTTTAGTGTTCACTCCACCCACCAAGAATCTGTATTTTGCAAAATGAATTCTTCTTTAAAGATAGCTGATATATTTCTGCCAATGCCAGTCATTAACATTTTATCTGATGAGCCTGCGGTTCATGATTTTATTGTCGTGACACGTGTGCCCTGTGCACAGACTAGCGTCCTAACCACCTGTGAAAGTGCAGAGCAAGGCAAATAAATGCAAAAAAATTAACAGAGCGCATTCATATGTAGATTGATATGTAGTTTCGGCGACCATGCTTTGCCTTTTGATCGATTGAGCTAACCTTTATCTTTGTTTGGGGTTATTTTACCCATAAGAACAATTCATGGTGTCCAGAAGTTCAACTTTTGGGGCATTTTTTTGCATGTTTTACCATCATTAAGTGATTCATTTTTTCTGTGAAATGTCTGTTTCATACTTCTCAGTTATGCAGTCTAAGATGTATCGATAAGAAAGATTATCAGTCCCTTCGATAAAACAGTGCAGTTATCAAACGTTGAGCCTCTGTGGGTAGATGTTTTCACATTCGAGGCAGAACAGTGACACACATGTTGTTATGAAAAGAGACACAAATGAGCAGCAATGAAACTGAGAAGAGTGAGTGGAGCCAACCATCAAGAAAACCAACATGTTTTATATGAAAGCAGCTCGGGTCAGGAAAAAGAAACAGTGAGAATGAAACCTCGGTCTAAAGGGCACAGATGACTAAAAGAGGATTTGGTTTCAGCTCTGAAAAATCCATCCGTTTTCACCGGGGCAATGCCAGGTTTTGTTTTTTTTTATTATTGTTTTCTTTTTTCACAGGATGTAACACCCATCTGAATTGTATGGAAAAAATTCTCCCTGATTTGATAGTTCAGTGAAGCAACAAGTGTGTTTCTATATGTGTATCTGCGTGTGTGTGTGTGTGTGTGAGTAAAACTGTCGTCTTAAACACTGACGTATGTCGTCTGGTGTGTAGGGGAGTGAGTGAGTGTGTGATGGTATTTTAACTTCGCAGTTTTGCAGCTGGGGATTGTTACGGTGTGTGATTAAAACAAGCGTGGCGTATATGCATCATTGTGAGTAATTTGAGTGTGTGTGTGTGTGTCTGCGTGTGTTTCTATGTGTGTGTGTGAGTGTGTGTGTGCTGTAGGGAGGTGTTCCTGTGGCTCTGATTGACGTCAATATGCCTGTATGTGGCTTCTGTTGACTTCCTGTCAAAGCAGATGGACTGAGTTTTCACTTCCTCCTTCAGAACCGCAGCTCATCAGGTGCTCTGAGTTTGTTTGTGCATGTGCGTGTGTGTCTATGAGTGTGTGTTTGTTTGTGCATGCATGTATGATTCTGTGTATTTAGTCGACCAGCCTCCTTAACGTGCATGTTGACCTTTCAATCGTAAGGGCAGGCAGAGTTGTCTCGAAATGATGCTTTACAACCGGCTTATTTTTCCATTTGTGCGTTTAAATACGCTCGACGGTGAAAAGTCTTTAACGGTCACATGTGCAAAAACCGTACTTTTTCTACAAGAGCTGCTGTTCATCTTTTGACTGATCAGTGAAAAGAGGAACTTGAGATTGATCGACATGAAATCTATCTGAAAACTAGTGAAGCGAGATGAAAGTGACAAGAACTTTGTGTGTCTGAGTTGCCACAGGAACTATTCGTCTCATCTTCTGTAATCATGCGCTAATAAGTTGACCCAGTTTGACACCAGTCCTCACTGTGGTTTTAAATTTAACATTTTATTTGTTTTCATTTCTTCATTCTGTATCTGTAACATAATAAATGCTTATACGTTACATTAAAGCTCTTGTGAGGAACTATTGGTTTGGTGCCCTCCATGGACAAAACACTCATTTGAAGACATCAGGATCAATTTTAGTGCCATAAATGTACAAAAATCTCTTAGAGTGGAAATGTGTGAAACAGATTCACATTGAAAAATGCCAACACCTCTTAAAGTGGACTGTTAAAACCCCTGTCAGGGATTGCTGATTGGTTGTGGAACAGATTGAAATGAGTAGTGTTGCCTCTTTATTGACTTCCAAGAACGGTCGAGACTATCAACAACAAAACAGATCATTTCTGAATTATATTCTCTTTCCTGTAAGAATTGTGAGAGTGTGGGTGTCAGACGAGACAGGTTTCAACAAGAGATAACCTTCTGATACTTTTTCCATAGCAACACTTCCACTGAGTGTTTCACGATAAAAAGAGAGCACTGTGGGTTTTTTTTTTCTTTTTCCCCAGAAAACACAAACAACATGCCCAGGATGAAATCAGCCCTAAATGTTTGTCAGTATCACTCAAGATGGCAAAATGTTATGATCAAAGCTCTTCATCTTAAGATGATATTATGGCATTATTGACGCTCCTTATTATCAGCTGTGACAGATATCGGCTCAGTAGGTGAACTGCATTTCATACTGTGGTGTCTATCCTTATTTAGTGTCATGATTGGGATACTTTTCAGTGTTTTAGATTACTGTGTTTGGTCTTTCTTGGCTTTTTCTGAAAATTATAATGGGAACTTTAACTCTTCAGACTTATCGATAACACACTTATCACAATTTACGCCAAAATCAGATTAGATTCTTTTGGTTCTGTGACATCTAGGAGCAAAAACTCAGAAAAAGTGAAATGTATAATTCCCCTAAACCTTTTTATTGTGAGCCATGACAAAGTTCTGTCATATTGAGTGGTGCTGAAATCTGCCGTGGCCTGTTAGGAGGACAGCATTTTCCACCAGGAGAGCCAAGATCATCACAGAGAGTTTATAAAAGCAGCTTTAAGTGAACATAAGAAGTAATTTGAAAATGTTTTCTCAGAGTTCAAGAAACTGTGTATGTCACACATATTTTCTTAATAACTAATTCAGAAACATTTAGCAATTGGAGCAACAGCAAAACAAAGACAAAGACAAGCAAACACAAGTACAGATACATACTTTTATGACATTCCAGTTTGATTGACTTATCTATAATTATGAAAACATCATTGTAGGTCTCTTTAGTCCTTTCAAACACACATAACTTTTTGCACATTTTTATTATCAAACAGTTCTATAAAACAAATAAATGTTAAAGTTAAAAGTTTAGATTGAACCACGACTTCAGCTGTAAATACTCCTTGTTAACTAGATTGTGTTTGATTGTGTGAAACCTCAAACAACTCCCCCTCATTCACTATCGTACCTGTCTCTATCTGTACCCCCTCCTCTCTCAGCCTCTCTGGCTTTTCTTTTCCTCCCCTGCAGTCTTTATTTTTTCCTCTTCACTCGTCCGCTTCTCTTTCTCTTTCTCTCTCTCTCTGTCTTTATTGCCACTGGAGGAGGAGGAGGGGGAGGGCAGGAAGTGTGAGGCAGGAAGTGAAGATCAGATTGTTCCTGTTTTGCTGTCTCTAAACTGTTGTAGCTTGACGGAAGCCAGGAGGAACTGTGTGTGTGGATGAAGTGTGTGTGTGAGTGTGTGTGTGTGTGTGTGTGGATGTCTGTGTCAGCTTGCAGGAGAAAAATAGGAAGCGGGGAGACAAAGGCCTATTGTCTGAGCCCACACACTGCACAAACATGCACTTGCTGACACAATGATATGACACGTAAATACCTGCAGTGCTGCTCAGTCACTCGGCATTACACACACACATCACACAATGCGTATGCAGATGAGTGAATATTGAGTAAAAAACTGCATGTTTCGCATTTTTTAAATGCCGTTCATAAAACAAACAGATTCATGCTGAGTCACTGGACAGGTGCACTGATGATTTACTGTAGTTGTGTTGCCAGTCAGGCCTAAGTGTTTCATTTTAAATGCACAATTATAAGACACATGATAGGTAACATGCTGGATTTATTATGTGTTTCAGTGCTGCCTCATTTGAAAAATGGCCATGCTTAAACACTGCTCCAATGGGATTTTAATTTCATGTATGTCCGCAGCCCAGTATCTTTAGGCCATGGAGATCAATAATGGATCTCCTTTTGAAGGGCACTGGCATATAAGGGTGTCCCAATACGATATTAATATCAGATATTGGTCTGATATCAGTAAAAAAAAAAAGAATATCGGATTATATCGGCCTGCATCCAAAATCTCCGATATCAGTACTTCAATACAAGCAGTCCATTTCAGACTCTGCTCTGGCACCTCTATCTAGAGTCAACCAGATCCAACATGTAGAGCTCACGTAATCAAAACAACAGTATGTACTAAGGTACTAACAAAGTAGCAAGCAATAGGAGTGATGTCGGCCGTGTGGCAGTAATTTTTATTTAGGTCCGAAAAAGATGTTGCAGCTGAGTGCAAAACTTTGTGCTAATATCGGATCAATATCAGTATCGGCTGATACACAAGGCTACAAAATCAGTATTGCATTGGAGGTAAAAAAAAAAAAAGTTGTATTGGGACACCCCTACTGACATATCACACAGGTGATGCTGTCTTTTGCCAGTCTAGGCTAATACGTAACAGCTAATGGATTTCTAAGAAAGCCCTCAGCATACAGCACGGGTGACAGACTTCATAAAACATGGACAGAGCCCCCTGTTGAGTTCTGAAGCAGAGTTTGATTGTAAATTTTGACTCAACTTAACCAAACAAAAGGTAAAGAGGTAGAGAATAGGCAGACCTTCAGTCTCCTTTCTGATAAATGAAGGGAACCTGCTTTTCAGCCAAGTAAAGCTGTCACAGTATACCAATAGTTGGTCCAAAGTAGGGACTAAAGCCATAAAATCGATTGAAAATGAAGACTCAGGTGAAGCTGCTCGCTAGCCTGTTGCAGCACCCTTAGTAAAAAAGTGTTTTGGCACTTTAAAAACAGATTTTCCAAGTTTTATTGTGAATCTAAAAACAGTGTTAGAGCTTGTGCCTCTTCAGTACTCCAACAGTTTTCATTTAGTTCCAGGTTTAGGGTTCGAGTCAGGATTAGTGTTGAAGGGATATTCTGGTGTAAAATTAATTTAGAGTCAAACACACCGTAACACCGAGTTGGACACCCCTTTGAGAGATTAATTTGCCGACTGCTGCTTCTCTAGTTATACCAACTTTAGTAACGACTGCAAGATAGCAATACACAGCGGTCTGAGGAGCCATAAACAAACCTCAACCAAAAAGCCACTTTATTGCCACAAATAATGCTCAGAACAGAACCTAACTCAATTTCTTTGACCCTAAATTAATTTCACGCTGGAATGTCCCTTATTAAGAGTTGGCTACTTAAAGGAACTGAAATAAAAATGTCAAAACAAAAGCACTCCCATGAGGTTTCTATCTGACGACTGGTGACGTGAATGAACCATGACTATTACAAACAGATGATAACATCAAACTGAATCACAGGAAAAGTTTATGAAGTTACCCGTCTTGCCTTTCCTAAACTTGACTGATTGTTTTTTGTCCTCTGACTCAGTGTGCGTTAATAGAGACAGAAGTGATCTAGACAAAACTTTTTCCTTCCTCTAACAGGTTGTGAGCATGTTCCCTTTTGTTGTAAAGACGTACCTGTTGGAATAGGTGTTTATTTGGGGGCTTATGGGGCTTTTGCGACGAGCCTCAAGTGGACACTCGTGGTACTGCAGCGTTTTTCTGCATCAGCTTCACATTTTATCACTTGAAGTTGCAGCCTGAGGTCTACTGGTGTTCAGGGGTGTTGCCATGTTTCCATCTTCATATACTGTCTGTTATTACAACTCGTTCTTGGAGAGTGGTTGGTTTGCACTTGTTATATAAAAACTGTTTGATTTACCAATCCTCCTGAGCATAAACAAGAGAGTGACAAACAGTGTGGAATAGATAAATGTTTACAGTTAGTGTTGGTGAGAGGACTAGAAAAATGTTATTCGTGGGCTGTTTGAGAGGTTTAAGGTCAAGCTTCTACCTCTCTTTTTCTCTCACACTTGCTCTCCTTCATATCAGTTCATAACATTATATTAATCTAGCAGCTATTATCTCAAGTGACTGTTATTTTCCCACACTTTACCTAGTAGAATTAAACTGGGGTCAAGCGCTTTCTCTCTCAAGAGGACCAATGAGGGAAAAATCCCAGAGGAAGCTGAGGTGTCAGAGTTAATGGACTTTGAGGAAGCTGTTAAAAAACCCTGAACCTGCACAGTGAAATAATGGAGAATAAACAACAGCATGGATTTTACAGAATAAGTAAACTCAGTTTGTTCATTCAGAATATTATTGGGTACTTATATTTTACAAAGCTGTGACGTCAACAGGTTTAGATTGGGCAAAATCTTTCATACTAAGTTACTTGTATGGTTATGCAAGAGTCTCATTTTTAATAAGATTTATAAATCTTTCTTGCACATAAATCAGCTTATTTTGAAATAAATTGTGTTCAAACCTGTGCACCGATTTTTTTGTCCTATTTTATGTTCGCTTATGTCCTCACATGCTCTGAGTTTTGAGCAGCACATCTGCACAACCTATTTTACTTTGGGGATTTATAAAGTCACTGATCAGTTCGCCAGAGGCACGCAATTCATGCTCATATGCATGTCAGAGTGTGCGTGTGTTTAGTCGTCGCTTTCAGTCTCAGATTTCAGATTGACCGATATGCAAAGCAGGCGATTTTTGCACCAAAACAGAGTTAAAAACAATAAATCAATCAAATAACTAAAAGGTGTAGCTTGGAATGATTCACCTCTTTCCAGGAAACTGTTGTTGCGTTGCTGATTGGCCGATCATTCAGATAAACCTGCAGAGAAACGGTGTCATAGTTTCTAAAGGCAACCAAGTAAACACTGCTGTGCATTTTAATTAAACTAAGGGCGTGAACGTGTGTGCATTTGTGTGTGTGTGTGTGTTGAAGAAATGTTATGCAACCTGTACCAACACTATCAGTGCATCAGGTTCCACCCATAACCTTTTTTTTCTGTTGAGTGGTGAGTGGAAATATTTAGCGAACCGTGCAAGAGCTCAATTATCTGTTTTTGGCTCTTTGTGTTTGAATTTTTTACTGTCAAAGAATAAAAGCAAAGAGTATCTGATACCTGCTGGGCAGGTAGGAAAAATACTGTAAAAAGGAGCCTTTTTCTCACAGGAGATGGAGCAGATAGGTGTGATACAAGCATGACTTGTGTTGGAGGTTAGTCACTAAGTAGAGTAGACGGTTAAGGCAGCAGGGGAGTTCACTAAATGTGACAAAATAAGACAAAGCAGTGGTTGACAAACTTAGCTGCACTCACATTCTCAGACGGTTGTGACACCATTCATGTGTTAAGGCGTGCTAACCCCCTCGGTCCTTGATTTTTGTGCTTTTCAACACTCCTGTTATTGATGAAAAGCAGAGACTAGGCTCATTGTTTTCACAGCGACATTATCACGTCATAATCACAAACAGGTTAGGGAGGTCTGCTCGCACATGTGCTGAAAATGTTCACATAATAGACATCCACTGATCCAAAGCAGCTGTTTTTTTTTTGTTTTTTTTTTAAACCAGGGTCGGGAAATTTTCAGTCGCATCTCTGCAGCGTTTAGCTGTGAGAACCTCACAGAAAGGTGCGACCTCACTTCCTGGTCCAGCTGACCTCTGTGATGAAATGCTGTCATACAGGATATATGTGAGGCAAAGGGCTCGTGAACTCTGCAGACCTTCTTCACACACACACTGAGTGCGCTCTCACGTCTTTGGCCGCTCAGTAGTGTGGAAAGGTGTCAACAAGTTGGCTTTTTAAATCCCATTGTGCCTCTCCATTGTGTTGGTGTTTTCATACGGGCCAACGGGCCCTCCATGACATTTTCAGAAAGAAAAAAAAAGAGAAGCCGCATGTGTTGTTTCAGAGCGAGGAGCTGTGGTTGGTCAACACTGAACAATGAACTAACAGTTTAGATGAGAGGGGTTTGGACAATATGCAGCTGTTATGCAATAGGGTAAAAAAACATGCAGAAACTGTACGTTTGCTTTATATGGTAAGATTCACACAAAGGCAGAGGATCATGGGAGGGACGGTCAGGTCTTCATGAGCACCTTAGTCTCTGGGTCTACCGTAGTTTTACATCAAAACAAGCAGCAAATCAAGTTATTACTGCTGCTGCGTTTGTTAATCTGACGTTTCATGTACAAAAAAGGTTTTATTAAGTCAAAGTTTAATAATCTGCTGATTATTATTGGACTCTATTCTGGCCTCACTTGCAGCAGGTTTAGTTCAGCTGGTTTGTCAAACACTTTGGTGCGAACAAAGAAAACAACCTGATATCCCCATGATTGTGTCAAAAGTTGCAGTTATCTCCCACAGATACTATCTTCATGGCACAAAACTGATGTGGTCACTTCACTTCTATTCCTCCATGACCAAGTCAAACCTTTGAAATACCACCTACTCAGTGGATTCGTGCTCAAGTTTGTGCACACATTCACACACTTCTAACTTTGGTGATCTGCTTGTAAACATTATTTTTCCACATCTACATCTGAGGTTGCCATTGTCTCCTCGGAAAACTATCTGCTCTGTATTGGCACAGGTGTCTCCAGATGATTAATCACAGTTACTTAGTAAATCCCCTTTCTTTTGAATCCCAGTGAATTTGGGGACTATCCAAGCTTCCTTTTTGGCACCAATTTGAGAAGTTCTCAGTAAGTTTCATTGAGATGCAATAACTCTTTTTTAACCATAGTACTAACATCAGTTTTAATTTGGTTTGTTGTGCTGAATTGATGGCGTTTCCTACACCCTCTGACCTACTTTTTGTTAACACTTGTTCGCATGATTGCTTAAATGGTAAACATGGAGTCTATTATACTTACTAGACTTCATAACGCTTGATGTTTCATACAGCGCACGTTACCACTTAAAACACAACAGAAACCGCTTGAAAGAGCTGTTTGCATGCTTGTTGTCGTACTCTCGTTTCAACACTTCAGAAGTTGAAAATGAGGCCTGTCCTCGCATGACCTGATTGGAAAGTTTGAGTCTGCCCGTCTGGGGAGAGTTAAATGATGGTTTGTATTCAGATTGTGAGTTTTATCCAGGTGGATCCTCAGCCTCATTCCTTCTTGGTCTTTTGAGCTCTGGTTTTAGGTGAAGTGTATTAAACAATATCCGAAAATCAAACAAAAACAGCTCTGTTTTTTATGAGTTACAAACCCTCATCTGATTAATCTTAAAACAACGGCGTACCTCGGCTTTTAAGGTATAAAAATGCGTCCTCTTTTATCCATCTGCAGTTGCATAACATCAACTACATAAAACCCGCAAATTCGGTTTTGTTGTTTTGGGCTTCAGTTCAAAACGAGATTAACCTTTCCTGCATAATTTCATCGAGCTGCAGTAACATGTGTAAGATTTGTTTCATGTCTGTACCTCTCCATGCCAGCAGAGTTCAGAGAACATAGCAAAGAGCAACGAGTGAAGAGAGCTTCATCAATCTCTCTGTAAACTTTATACTTAATTAGTCCTGTGCAACCTCGTACTCCATGCATTGACCCAGTGCGTGCAGGAATGTGCCGAGGAGGTCACAGAGAGGAGGACAAGCGAGACAGACTAGGAGGAGGGATGAAAGGAGGGGATGAGGAGTGATGAGGTGAGAGGGCAGGGGAGATAAGGGTTGTCTTGAGGAAGGAGGGAGAGTATGGAAAAAGGTGCCGGGGAATAAATGATTCAAGAAGTGGACTTAAAATGAAGAGACAAGGGATTTAAAACAAAAACATAAGAGATTAACCATATCCGAGGCAACATACACATGAGTTTTACACTGCATTCTAGGGCTGGGCGATACGGCCTCAAATCAATATCACGATACATTGAGCAGTTCACCTTGATAACGATAAATGGACGATAACTACTCCACAAGCTGCTCACCCCCTCCCACATTAACTTTGTCTACTTCAGCCGCTACGACTTTTGAACCGTCCTCCATCTCCTCACCTGTCTTTCCCTCTATGTTACGGACTGGATGGGGTGGAGTCATGTCACTGACGTAGGACAGTGTGGAACTTTTATTTATTTATTTTTTCGACACCAAATTTAGGAACCGTAAGGTAATAAGTCTGTATGTGTCATGTGGTGTTTGTGGTTGCTGTGGTAACATATGGGAGCTTGGGCCACGTGGGGCACGGGGTGAATGCCGGGTAGTTATGAAAAGACGAGGCTCACCTGCAGTCAGGTGAAGAGAGGGAACCGGGGTTAGGGTTAGGGTTGTCTATGAATATTGCAATAGCGTGTCGGACAAATACTGGACCCACAACTTTCCTCTCAAGCAACAAGGTTGGTCTTTGGAGTCGACACACCAAATATACCGATATGGGCAAAATGACGTTGGTTATTGACGTAAATTTCGGTATCAGTGAATTTTCGGTTTATCGCCCAGCCCTTCTACATGCAACAGTTCAAGATATCAGAGAAAAGCCTACACTGTTCGTCCAGCATATTCACTTTTCGGTTGAACTCCTGAGCCATGAGCACAACAAACCAGCTGTTTCATAAAACGGCTACAAACATTAACCACAAGGTTTCAGTTTTAGCGTTATACTAACTGTATTTCCTTTGGAGGGCTTGAAGGAAATTACTCATTACTTTTACGAGCACTCTGGATTCATGTGTGAGACACAACAACGTCTACATCCCCTTTGGGTCAACAAACCCTCTTTTGTTCGCGAGGTTGTGCCGGACCAGCGCCAGCCTCAAGGTCCTGATATGACATTAAGGTCATTAAGGGACATTACGGCAGAACTCGCATGTGTAAATGTCACAGATACAGTATCTGCCAGCCTATCACTCTGTCTCCTGCCTCACACTCTGCTGTGCACGTCCACAAAATGCCAGCATGAACTGTTGCCATGGCAGCAGCTCTCTCCTTTTCCCTCAGCCCTGACACTATTCTGGTCAGTGCAATGCCCTACATCCATAATCCTCCTCTTATTCTCCTTTCCTTTTCTGGTTTCTGCTTTCTAAAGGTGTATTTGGAAACATACCCAGGTCCAGGTTTTATTGGGAGCTACAGTAAAAGGTTTCAGTATTTTTGGCCTTGGGTATCTGGTGTTGCCTGAGCTCTTAACTACTTACGGCTCCTGGTTACTTCACAGCCTCAGTGGAAGTCCCCAGATTAGTCTGGCTACTGTTTAGACTCCTGAACATTAGGTATGTGTGGAACCGCAGCCTCTACTTGCATGATATGTGGAGGTAAAACTCCCCGAGAGTTTGGGACAAAGTTGGATTGGGTTCAAAAGTTTGATTTGTTTTTTAACCCCAATTAAAGTTGCCACAGTTTAAGGACTCCAGGTAAAACTCGTTTGCCATTTTTTGGTGGGTAAAACTCAAAATAGTTCACTTTTTCATGCTTTTTTAACCACATTTAAAGCTCCAGATTTTAGGTTTCAGGGGGCAAAGAATGGCAGTCAAATTTAGATGCCAAACTGGCCAAAAATATCAACTTTTTTATACATAAATTGAATAACAGTCAAAGTTTAAACAGCTTTAGGCTGCCAAGTTTTGGTCAATTTAATTTGGTTATTCAGATTTGGGGGAAATTTTGATGTTTTCATTACTTTTATACTTTTTTCAACCCCTTTCAAAGCTCTGATGACTTTAAGTATTCAGGTTTTGTTGCAAAATATGATTGTTTATTATTTTTTACATGTTTCAACTGTAATCACAACTGTGATAGCTTGAAGTATCTCGGCTTTGGTGGTAAAATTTGTGAACTAA
Organism: Xyrichtys novacula; assembly: GCA_962446985.1. Taxonomy (NCBI): domain Eukaryota; kingdom Metazoa; phylum Chordata; class Actinopteri; order Labriformes; family Labridae; genus Xyrichtys; species Xyrichtys novacula. The sequence goes on from OY660870.1 coordinate 29,897,022, forward strand.
AGTTTGAAACCAGCTACAGGTAAATTAAGGCTGAACAGCCAACCTTTGGTATCAACGTTTAAGGGGTTAAATTAGATTAATTTAACTATTTTAACACAACTTTAAGCCAAAGCTAATGCAGAAAAGCTTCAGGTGTGTGTGTTCAGGGTGTCCTGTCACCAGGCAGAATGATGAGGTTAAACCTTGGAGAGAAATATCTTCTGGGATAGTGAGAAGGTTTGGGTTTCAGTGCTGGGAACTGTTTATACAGCTGACGGGAAAGGTTGTGATATCTTTATTTTCACTCCCAGTTTACTGCAACTGCTCTTTTGAAGGTAAACAAGCATGAGGGGGGATGTGTGTGCTGTTTGTCCATACCTGAGTAGCTACATAAAAAGCTCCTCATGCTGGAACCAGATTCAGGCGGCATGTGTGCACCCTTATGTGTGTGTGTGTGTGTGTGTGTGTGTTATCAGATAGAACGTGATTTTGTACAGTTGCTTTTTCCTGGTAGAGAAATATGAGACAGAAATCCTGACAGTGTTTTTGTCTGAATGCACGACCTGTAAGCTTTTGCCAAAATCCAGAGAGCTGCACCGTAAAAGTTACAAGGACATTTGTTTTTTGGAAACTCAGATGACTAACTCACATTGACACTTTCCGTGAATGTTCCTGGCAGTAGTGGCATATTTTTAGCAGCATGCAGGTAGCGGCTGCTTACTGACAATACCTGACTGAACACTCGCAACAGCCTGTGAAATTCAGCCCAGTTTATGTAAAAGGAGGGTCATAGTTAGTTTCCAGCTGCTGCCATTCATTCTCTAACGATAGAGTAACTTTTCCCAGTTATTACACTCCTGTGTGGGACTCAGATTATTTTTAGTATGTTCTATTTTAAAAACTGACCCAGTTTCACCACTTGTGGGTAAATCTGAACACTGAAATAGAAAGCAGAAAAAAATGTGCCAAGAATAATTGTCACATTTTAAAAAAATAAAGTTTTTTCTGTGTTATTAATATATTTTAAATCCTTCTCTTTACTCTACTCTTAATGAGTTTGTTTTACAGTAGCACCAAAGATGAAGAGAAAAGTGATAGCAAAAGTTGAGCATAGTGCTAGTTCAGGCAGGCCACCAAGTCAGACTCAATCCACAGTACATGCATTTAGAGTCCCACTCTGATCGTTTTTCTTTTCCAACTTTAAGTGTTATCGGTGGTTTTTAAATTGTGATAATTATGTTTTTAGCCAAAATCACATTACCTGTGTTGTTTTTAAGGACTTTCCTCTACAGAGCTCCAGTAGCTCATTAGCAATTCGCCAGCCAGCGCTGCTCTTCACGCTCCTCTTCACGCTTGCTTGTAGCCTAACATTACCTGTGTAGTAGAAGAAGCCGGTAACAAAGGAGCTATTCAGCTCTCGGGCACTAATGTCTTAAGGGACATGATGAAAGTTAATATCATAATTAAATTTCGTACAAGCATTGCAATCCGCTAACGCACACACTTGTTCCACGATCATCCTCTGTATTTCTCCTCTATATGCAGAGTGTGGCCTGCATAGTGGGCTCCAGGGGTGGAGCTGGGATTTGCTACGTAGGAAATCTCACTGTGTCTGATCCTGCTGTTTGGGTCTGCCAGAGATTCACAGCGATTTGAATGCAGAAATACTCAGAAATATAATTTCGCATTTAGTTTCCTCATGATATGTCCTGTAGCATCAGAAAAATGCCATATGAACATATAAAAAACAAGAAAAACATGATTTTCACCGGAGTGGGTCTTCAAGTGGGAAATAAAATAGATAAAAATGGCCGCTCCATTAAAACGTCTTGACCCGCTTCTGCTGTTTCCTGTCTTTTATGTCTATTTCATGTACTCTCCCTGCCCCTGCATGAAACAGTGAAGAAGTATGATCTTCCTGCTGCATGGAGGAAGGGCAGGGAGCCTCAGAACAGAGAAATACAGCCAAATATAACTGACTGCATGTAAATAATAAGTACTTTTGATTTAAGTGGTTGTACCTGAAAAACAGTGCCTCTTTTTGAGGGAGAAAAAGGGGGTTCTTAGTCTGCTCTCCTTGTACGATAGATGTGAAGTTTGTTTTGCAGTATTAATCTTTTGTATAAATACACACCCTGTTGACATTTAAAAGACATACAGTAGCCTGTTAATACAACAGCAGTCAATCTTTTACTGATGATATAATGTTTTGAATAGGAGCTTATTTAACAGTGTTGTCTTCTGGATGTGGTGCTGGTGGATTCTCAGTTTGTGTGATTTCATATTCCTCTGTAAGACCAGCTTAAACTCCAGGACCTCTGTTAGTTTCAGTGCTGACTCTCCAGGGCGTCCCTGTTTTGACGGAGAGGAAGGATGAGGACTTCTTCCACCAGAGGACAGATTCATGTCCAGAAATGCGTCACTCTTTGCTCGGCAGGTGCATTATAGATGTGCATGCGTGTGTGTTTGAGTTTGTCCGTGCAGGTGTGGACAGATTACATAACAAGCTTTGTGAATACAGAGTGACTATTATCTGAGCGTGTGTGTGAATCAAGAGTGCTTGATTCAAGTCTTTGTCACCTCTCTGTCCATGGAAGGAAGTCCACAGCGTGCGGGACTGTGACACTAATGAGGAAACAGGCCAGTGGGACAACTCTGACTTCCTGTCACACACACACACACACAAAGAAACACACACGCACACAGGTGGCTAGAAATCCCCCGCAGGGTCTCTTTCTTCAACACTTCATCCATCTTTCTCCGGGGACAAATGAGTTCCTCTGGCGTGACAGGGAGACAAAGAGCAGACAGGGTCCGACCTGCGTCACAGACCCCAGCGTGAAAACACTGAAACTCTGACATTACTCCATTCACTACTCATCTGTGACCTTGCAGGCTGGTTTCACAGATTTGGCTTAAAACTCTTCTTACGCAACCATTCTTGATTAAAATCATGCTTTTCTGATGTATGTTACCACTCAATAAACCCTCTTAAACTGAGCACCAGACAACCTCCAGACCAGCTGTTACCATCCCAGATATTGGATTTTTTTTACAATCACAAAAGGGACAAAATTTGATCATTACACTTTTACCATTTTGTAAACCTTCTATGTCGTCTTTATCCTAGACTTTGACACACATTCCTAATAATAGTCTACCTACATGATGATATTTGCGTGCAAGGCGCTACAGCTGCTGTCTTGATAATTATCAGCTGTGCATTGTTGCCCTCTTAATCTATTGACCTAACCTCTAAAAGCAGACGGGTTGGCCTGATTCTGTGTTTGTCAGCAGTCTAATCCTTTTTGCAAAGCTTTGAGGTGGTTACTTGTCCCAGTCCCAGTTACGCCATGATCTAAATATCGAGCAACATTTGAGGAGGAGGAGGCGGAGGTGGATTTCGGGTTTATTTGTAGTGAATCCATACGCAGTAGAGAACTCTTGTGGATGAGATGAACGTTATACAAATGAAATAAGAATATATTTCAGATGATTGTCTTTGGGCAGTTTAAAGGGATATTCTGGCGTAAAATTTATTTAGGGTCAAACACACTGTAACACTGAGTAAGACAACCCCTCGAGAGATGAATGTTGCCGACCACTTGCTTCTCTAGTTATACCAACTTTAGTAACGACTGCAGGATGGCAATGCACAGCGGTCTGAGGAGCCATAAACAAACTTCAACCAAAGCGCCACTCTATAGCCACAAATAATGCTCAGAACAGTACCTAACTTCATCAACAGTACATATAGGGTCCTAGCCACCAAACATCTTTTTAACTTTGCCTAATTTCTTTAGCGAAGAGACTAAACACAACTCACCTACTCTCTTCCAGCAGCCGCTTGTTTGTAGCGAGAGCTCAGGCCAATCCATTACGGACTACAGCGGGGTGACGCAGCTCAAGGAAGAACATTTATGATCATTTATTTTTCATTTCCTTGAAGTAATAATCACCATATTGATCATTTTGCACTGCAGACGCGGTAGTCCTTCTGCCTTAGCGTCTCGGTCTGATGGCATTTCCATGACGGTTTCAAGTCCTCGTTGCTGATTTGTGAATACATAGCAACACTTTTATTCAATTATAAAGGTGATGAACTTGGTGAAAAATACATCTGACAAACATGAGCAAACATGCTATGTTATATTAAGTATAGCATGGTTTGACCCTGTTGTTTCAGTTCACAGTATGTGGTCAACGGTAGATAGCTGTAAAAGTGAAGAGCGGTCCTCCTAAATCTGTCAGTCAAAGGTGTTTTTGATCGGGGTCTCTCCCTTTAACAGCTGCCGCAACTAAATTTTAATCTTACGGGGAAAACCAGCGATGTGGTGGATTTAAGTTTTACTTCCCTTTTGCTCTGACATTATTCTACAATCTCTTGTAACGGGGGTTAAACTACAGAAAGTACTTTTTGTGCTATTTGCATATGCCGTTTTAATATTTACTTTTTGCTGGGTTTGAATTAAAGTTTAGAGAAGTAAAACTGTCTGTTTTTCTGTCTCACTGTGATATTGATATTTCAGTACATTTAGTGTACTTTGACCCCACTCTAAAGACAGACAGTAATTCACATTCAAATGAGAAGCCAGGAGTGTAATTGTGTGGAAGGAGGGAAGAAGAGTGCTTTAAGAGTGGGGTGGCTCATTGTCTTCTACAGTAGATGTAGGTTACAGGACAAATTAGCTCATAAAGTACAGAACAAAATGTATATTGACCGAGCCAACACTCACAATGACTTTGCCCTACCTGAGTAAACACTACAAAACCAGCAGAGCATCTTGTGTTTTTATTATGCGAGGTGTTCTGCTTTTGTGGGGAGTATCAGCACAGAGATCGGCGCACAGAGAAGAGTCTGTTCTCAGCGATTGGAGATTAGACTGTTTACATTCGCAGAAGAAGACAGACCACCAGTGTTTGCTCCACACTGGAATGTGTATATTGTACCCATGAGCCGGTTCTCAATGTCTGTCTGTGTGTTTTTGTACACAGTATGTGTCAGTAGATCTCCATCAGCTCCACAAAGCTGCTCTCTATTGTCTGTCCCTTCACTGCGGACTGTCCTCTGTGTGTTTGTGTGTAACAGGTGACGTAATGAGGCTGATTGGGCCGATCATACAAAGCTTTGTTTGACTCTCTTTTTGAGGGTGCAGACAAGGACACTTGTACTCTTATGAATAAAAACACACAGGTTTATATGAACGAAGATTATGGTGTTGGATATTTTCTATTTCTACATCAGACTGTTTATTGATTATGCTGTGATAACGGCATCGCACAAACTGTTAGTCTTTAAAAAAAACGTTACATCTATGGGCACATATTAGACCAGCTGTTAAAGTGTGCACCCTTTAGACCATAGTCCTCATCGTAGGTGTCACTGATTTAAAATCCTGGCCTTCAGGTGTCCTATTAATGAACGCAAAAAAATAAATAATTAAAAATAAAAATTATAATAAAATTTAAAAAAAGGTGACATCTTAAAGGGCCAGTTCACCCAAAACATTAAAAAAATGTTTTGGTGGGATTTATCCTATTCTCATTGAACACAACCCAGAAATATCCTTTATAAAAAAACTACAGAAGAAGAGTTAGTATTAACCTTGATTTTATTAACATTATTATAAGTAGTATTTTTCTTTTTTGCTTTGATTATTGTTATTGTTGTTTTGAATATTCTCATTGGTTTTGTTTGTTTTCAGTTTACATTCTTGCATTGCACATGTTAAAAAATGAATAAATAAATAAACTTTGATGCCAACTCTGATAATAAATTCTTCTGAAATGCTTTAAAAAAAAAAAAAAGATAATTTAAACTTTCCATGAAATTTCCATGAAACGTGGAAAACTTTGTTCCCAGAGTGATGTTGTAGAAACCTCCAGAACAGCGTGGACTCGGAGGTGAGATTGTTTTGCCAACAGTGGCACGTTTAAAAAAAACAATGACCCAGTTTCTCCGTATAATCTGCCATAAAAAATAAACAGCTTCTGTAGTTCCTGAAAAGACGGGCAAACACGTGCTCTGGAGAACATACACAGTGACCCAGAGGGAGAAGTTGTTTTTTATAAAAAAGGTTTGGAGTCATGAAAATAGAGTGAGTAATCCTCTTAGACCGACAGAAGAAAACAACATTTTATCTCATATACTTCATACTTCTATCTTGTACTGATCCTCATCTCTGTGCATCCCAAACAGCATCACTTCTTCACTCAAATATTAATTTCTTTAAATGATTTAGTTTGATATATTTGGATAAAGTGGCAGACATATCTGCGTATTTATCAGAGAACAGTGTTAGTCGTTTACTATATGAATAGTGTGGGCTGGAGCTCATTATGGGGGACTTGTTGTTTCAGAGGTGCTTGACATCAGGTCACGTATTTTCCTCTTCTACCCTTAATTGTGCGCTCATCTCCCATCCTCACTCTTTCTTCAGTGTGGTCAAACATTCATTTTGTGTTTGCTGTGTTCCTCTCACAGATTTTCAGGACAAGGGTGCGTTAAGAGCCGAGTCCTCTGATGACTCCTGTTTGCAGCACAGTGCTGCAGAGAGCAGGAGCAAAGGGACTGATGCAGACTGGGTGCTGGTTTCACTTCTGAATGCATAAATCGGGGGAAAATCTTGTTTTAATACGATGAACTAATTTTTCTATAATGTCAATTTGGCTAACAACCAGATGACCACAGAGCAGCTAACAAGTTTAGGAAATCTAGACAACTTCTATTATCCATATTTAAAGATGTTCAGGCTAAACTACTGTACCTGTCTTCTCTAAATGAATCAAAAATACTTCCCTGACTGCGTATTTGCAGCACACTCAGCTAGAATTAATATCTTCTGTTGTAGCTCTCAGTTCCAGGACTCAAATATTGACTAAGAATCAAACTCTGGAAAGATGGAGAAGAGAGCTCTGACTTATTGATTGATAAAGACCTTTTTTTTTTTTTTTTTTTTTACACCTTAATTATTAACTCAAGGGCTCACACGTGTGTTCACCTGCATGCCTGTCCACGTGCCGTCTTGTTCTGCAGCAGTTCCTGCCAGGATGCCTGAACGGGCACCACACATCATGTGGTTTGCCCACGAAAGCTTCAGAGCAAATGCAAACAAGTGCAGTGCAACAAAGTTAATACTGGTGGAGGCTTCACAAAGCAATCTCTGCCCTCAGTGTGTGGATGTGGTGTGAATGTGTGAATGTAAAAGTGCTTTGAGTTGCAAGAAGACAAGAGAAAGCACTATTAAACACAGACCAGTCACTATTTTCCACTGAGAGATACATGGTGCACATTAATGCAAGGCTGAAAGTTTGAATTGAATTAAATAGAAATGATTTATAAAAGAAAGAGAAGAAAAAAGTGATTATACAATTGCAGACAGACAAAAAAAAGAACAAAAAGAAAGCAATAAAAAACAGGAACAGTGAGTGATTGGGTTTGCATATTAGAAAAGGAACCGGAAGAAGTAACTCATTTAATCCCATCTGCTCTCCACGAATCAATAATAGTTGATTGTTTTGGTTCTTTATTGATATCTCCACATGACTAGATTTCTTAGTCTTTTTTCTCTGTTTGTGTATTTACCATTATTTTCAGTCTTTTAACCAGATATGTCACTTTACTAGTGATCTAAACCTCCAGACATGGTGTTGTGAGTTTGGTAGAAGTTGAATCAGTTTGTTGTTTTTGCATTTTTGGATTGCATGAACAGCGTCATCACTCAACCTACTCACTGAATATTACCTGCTTGCATTTACACATATGTTAAACCTCACTTCTTGCTGAAGTCTAAATAGGGAGCTGACAGGAAAAAGTCCAGATCAAGTCAGGATTAAAACTTGTTTGTGTTCACACATGCAGCCCAAAAAAGATAAAATCTGAACATTTCCGGAGTTTTGTGCTAAAAAGGGCAAATGATGAATGTTGATCAAAAATAACCTGTTATTCTTGTTGGTCCTTTCCTTTCCATGCATCGTGAACTTTCCGGGCAGCATCATTATCATCATCTTCATTAGGTTTCAAACAAAAACAAAGAATACTCTGGAAACACCACAAGAGTTTAGCAGAAAGAGCAGGAACTAGGCCCAGTTTTATCTCTCTCTTTCTCAGTCTCTCTCTCTTTCTCTCTCTCTCTCTCTCTTTCTCTTTCTCCACACTGACTCCAGCCAGCAGCACTGACTCTCTACTTTGACTTGTAGTGTGTATACAGACCGGGCTACTTTGACAAACGCACGTCCCGCTGTGTGTTCACATCTACAAGTGTGTTTACTGAAAACCGCCCTGCATCATGAGGAGAAGCTGTGAGTCCACCTGTCTATGTATCGTACGTGAGTGACAGTCTGCTGTCAGTGTGTGTGTGTGAGTGTGTGTGTGTCTGTGTGACAGATGTGTGTTTGTGTATGTTTGCTCTCAGAGTGGGCGTGAGATTTATCACAGCCCTCCTCCAAACCGGCTGCCTCACCGCTTTGCTAAGATCTGACTCTTGTTTATATGCCGGGACTCTTGGAGACAAGGTGACGTCATCAATAATATTTTGTCGAGGGGCTTCTGTATCACACAGGTTACAGGCAGCGTCTGTCTGTGAACGCGTAACTGTTTAAACTCAATATTACTTCTCTTCGTCACATCACCAGGAGAGCTTGTTTTTACTTGCTTTAGAGACAAAGCTGAAAGAAACGAAAACTAAAATTATCTTAAACTAGAGAATAATCTTTCTGATCATAATGACTCGAACAACTTCTGCTAACTGGGCTTTTATTTGCGTAAAGGTCTGAGCATGATCATACATTAAATGTTATATGCAGACCACCGACTAGTTCAGGGGTGGGCAATTCATTTTTACATGGGGCCACATGAGAAACCTGAACTGTGTTGGAGGACTGAACCACACATACAGAAAAGCAAGCCTAAATAAGCAACTGCTACTTCAAAACAAGCCCAAAAAAGTTTTACAAGTGACTTCTGAGAGAAACAAGACTAAAGTCGTTTATAATAAACAGACTTAGCAACTATAAGGTGTCTACGTATATTTTGCCGATGTTTAAACTTGTCTCTGTTCACAAATGCAGATCTAGGATGTATGCACGTGCGTCCAAAGGGAAATAAAACAACGGCTAGGTTTTCAAAATAAAAGCAACACACTTGTAAAGCATGTTGGTAATTTGTTTGATGGACCTCACGAAGGGCCGGGCAGGGACATCCAAAGGGCCATATGTGGCCCACGGGCCGTAACATGTCAACGAGCAACAAGTTACACAAGCTATGTTTAAGCGCATATGTAACACAAGTCAGGAAAAGGTTAGTCTAAATATAGATTTGTTTACATTATTTTTTTAAAGGGGATTTTTCTGTGAAGAAAAGAAAAAAAATAAAAGGTCAAAATCTCTTTTAAAATATTCTGCACCAAGTGTAGCACATTAATTGTTCACACTTTTCATTCCCCACTCTTTTTTTCTGCTCTGTCCACTCTCGTTGCTATGACATGGTTTACATTTTTCTCATGATAAGCCAGTGAATAAAAGCAGATAAGAAGCATTCAAAGTAATTTTTTGCCATTTATAGAAACAGTAAGTGTGACAAAAAACACTGATATTGATATAGAGGTTCTTATACTATACTGCTAAATGCCACAAAATGCTGGACATGTGTTACCTTTAAAGTGTTACCAGATACAATATGTTCAACTGGAAAGTTTTAGCTGATCCGAGCAGGAGTGTTTTGGAAATAAAGAGCTAAATAAACGGTGAGAACAGAAAAATAAAGGTCTGTCTGAAACAGCATCTAAAGAACAGCCAAAAGAGAATAACTTCTTTTTTTAAATAAGAGCTTAAAGATGAATTGATGTGTTTCTGTGGGTCAAAGGTTGGGTTACTGTTACATCACCCAGTTAGAAACACCTGAAGGGAGTTCACTAAATCCAGCACCGACATCCATCAGGACTGCTCACTGTTTGGTGGCCAAAGGTCAAGGTTCAAGATTTTTTTCCAAGTTCTTCTCCCATAAATCAAGAATTCAAAGGCAATAAGACACAATAAATGAAGTGATGATGTGATGACGTTTCCTACCAAAAGGTCAAAGGTCAACTCCACTCTGACACGGGACATTCTTGCCATTTTTTTACGTCAGAACTCATGAACACACAGGAGATCAATTGGCTCCATAATGAATTGGCGACGCTCAGTTTTGGGGGCTCACTTTGAGTTGTTTTGCTGCAGAAGAGGAACGTCTCTGATCTGAGTCTTTCACCTCTTTCATTGCAGCATCTGCGTCCAAGAGGCCGTTTAAGTCGACTCTTTCTTATAGGTCTAACAGCACAGCCCTGATTTCCATCTTAAAGTTACACAACAGTCTCAGGGATGATTCACTCTTCTCTTTTCCTCTTCCAGGAATTTGCTTTTTGTCTCTTCTTTCGCTTACTGATTGATGGGTTGCCTGCTGCTCGGACCCTGAAAAGGATGAGGTGAAGGGAGAGAAAAGTATAGAGGGACGTGTGAGCCTATCTTCTTCACTGGAAATGTTGCATAAGAGCTGAGCTCATTACCGCATTGTGATGAAAAGACAGGCCCGTGTGTTAACACTTCTCCTGTATCCTTAACTCGTCTGTTGGTCCTGCTCTTATTTGTGGTTTTTGCCTGTTTTGATAATGATACCTCCACGGGGTTATTAATCATCCGTGTGCCGGATGTGCTCAGCCAAAGCTGAAAAAATGTGAATGTGAATATCTCTTTGATGTTTGCTTAGGTTGTTGGTTATTTGCACGCCTGTTGGCAGCAACTGTTGCTGTTGTAGCAACTGCTACTGTTACATCATAAGGGCAAGTTTGGCTAATGTCATCGTCTGTTTGATTGTCATAAATTTCTACAGTACAATATGAACATTTTGCTCCTTGTACCTTTACAATGACAGGATATTTGCATGCGGTTATATAAGAAAGACACCCGCTCCGGCTAGTCATAAATCCATCACTTATTGAGTGAGTTTAATGCTTCGACGTCTTTGTTTCATCTGAAAGATTTACTCGATTGGCTTACTCACAAAAGACATCAAGTGTCTTCTTTGCTTTGCTGGTTTTGACTCAAGGAAAAGATGATTGCGAGGTACGGAGTCCCAGGAGGGACATGAGGTGGATTCCAAGAAACCTTTGCAGGATTCTGAGAACTTCGCTGTCTCGTGGTCAAACACATTTTTCCCCTATATTCCCCAAGTAGCATGAAGACATCTCTGATTGGGGCATATAGAGATGTCTAAAAACGTGCTCATGAATTTGTTACAACAGTTCAAGCTTTAAAATTGCTCAATAAAAATTGTCAAAGGTGTAAATTACACAACAATCTTCAGTAAAGATTTTTTCCTTATCTACAGTTGTGCAAAATGTGTACGTAGGCAGTGATTGTCTTGAGTCTGGATAAGAGATTAATACTCAGTGCACTGACTCAGTCTCTGTCGATTCTGTCCATTTACATGAGTGACAAGATAGTCAAGCTGATTTTGGGCCTGATTTCCCTTGCTATGAAAGTTAGCAAAGTCCTAGTATTACAAATGTTCTGAGGTTTATCCTAGGTTTAGATCTCACTGCCCCTAAATCCAAACACATTATATCCATAAACATCCACAGATTACTTTAAATCTACAAAGACAGCACAATCATGCTCAAGTCGTCTATGATCTGTCTTACCATGTGGAGCAGGTGTTGGATTCTTCTGCTTTCTCAGAAAAACAACGTTAAAAGAACTTAGCGGCCCGACTGATTTGATATCTCATGAAATATGTTCATTATTCAGGATTAGGTTTTCTCTTTAGTTGGGAGGTACCAGAGGACAGCTGAGCGTGCACTTCGGAAACTAAACGGTTAAATCTATCTTCATTGTGTTTCTTCATGTGTGGGGTCACTCAGATTGTCAACATCTGTTCAGATTTTAATAATGACTCTCAAGCTCGAAATCTTGTAAAATCTCCCACTGTCAAAAAAAACATGTCAGACAAACCGTTTTTAGCTGTTTGTTACATCCGTTGCAGTTTCTTTGCAAACCCTTCCCTTGTCATTTTAGATGTGGTATATTTTGTCAAACATGTTGCGTAAACACGCATGTTGTTGCCATGTATCAACAAGTTTATGTTTCACCTTTACTATTGTTGCAGTTGCTGCATTTGTTGAACTTCCTTCGTCAGTCAGTCAGTTTGCTTCCTGACTGGTTATGATTTTGTCTCATCGGTCAATGGTCAAAGTGTATACTCGGTTGTCTTGAGGGTTCCCCCACACATAAAAGATTTTAATTTATGGTCGTAAATAATAACGTGTAATATTTACGAGTTGATATCATGAACACATTGGTTTTATTTTTCCAGTGGGGAGGGAAGGTCTCTGCCTGATTAAGCCAAAGTTGTATCTCTGTCGTAGTAAATGTGTGTAAACAACCACGCCGTCTCCAATAAGATATAAAAAGATGTCAGCTGATTGCCCGGCCTTGTCTGGCATTGGGTCACATTTTAGCGTCCCCCTGCCCTCAAACTCTCCGGTGTCAGTCACGGGTCCGAGGAGGGTTAAAGAGGGTTGGAGGTTACCACACCTAGCGAATGACGTCTGGAAGATTCATAATAGCTGACACCATCATGTAAAGAAAAGGTTTTTTCCAAAGGTGACCCTCACAAGTCATCTCCCTGTGTCTCCAAAGACTCTTTAAAAGTCAGACATAAGCTTGTGTTGTGGTGGAGTGATTTTGCGGCTTAATTGAAAATAATTCCAGCGTTGGAACGACGCCACAAACTGCAGGCCCGGGCTCGGCTTCAAAAGTCTCCGGTGTCATAAAGTATTTACCCTCCTCAAAGCTCTCTATACACACTGGCACAGACTCCTACATCTCTCAGCCAAGGGAGATCCAGGGCAGGGTTTTGGGAAAAGACCCCACCTGCTTGTGTGCGAATGTGAGTACGTGTTTGTGTACGTGTGTGTACGTGTGTGTGTGTATGTGGTGGTCTAAAGACAGGACATGTTAACTCAGTATAAATCTATTGCTGATCTTACTTTTGATTAGGTTTTTGATCTCTTCTTAACAAAAACACTTACTGTAATACCTCTTTCAAAATAAAAGCATGATGTCGACAGAGATCTTTGCTTTACTGAAACTGTCTTGGCCCTGAACCGGCGGTCCTGTTGGGTTTTCCAGGTTGTAAACAAACTTCCCAACAGTGTCTCTGTGTTCTCTCAGCCAGATTGGTCGACCAACAAGAAACGTAAAGAGCGCAGATGTTATTTTTTATAGAAACCAGATCATTGAACAGCTGCTAATAAAATTTTTACTTCCTGCCTTTGTTTATGACAGCTTTACAAGCCAATAGATTTGGCTTTACGACAGAGAAAAAACTGCTGGATCTGAGTAACACTTGATGAAAGGAGAAAAATCTGAATACATTAATAGATTTCAGATATTTGAGCAAAAATTTTTGATGTTTTTTTTATGGAGAGGCTCCAAGTTGACATGCCTGCAAACATTAAACCTGTTTTATTTTTTCAAGACTTCAACTTAAATCTCTCGCATTATATTGAGATAGCAGTGCCTGTTTTCTCCACATCTTGATCTGTTCATCTTGTTATCATGAGCTGATAGGGCTGGTTGTCCTTAAATAACAGAGTGATCTATCTCAGCCATTACTAGTCTGACTGTGAGTTTGGCCGTCAGCTCAGTCTCTCATTAGGTTTAGAGATCTTCAGTTTATCAATATGGTAATATTCAGAGGTGGGTTTACTCTATCAAAATTTAGCCGTCAGTTTGTAATCCAATAACAAAGATGTTAGCTTTGAGTTTTGTGCTAATTCTCTCAAATTAACTTAATTTTACATCATCAATATTTAAACCAGTTTAAATCCATTTCACCATATTAGAGCAGAGTTTGAATCCACCTCCGCATAGATGCTTCAAGTGATCCTTTGGTTTAGCAAGAACCAACACTTTAGGTGCCCAAACAACTCTACGGAGTATCGTTGTGACCCATATGAGAATGAGCTCAGAGAGTTAAGACATATGCAACCAACACATACAGTATGTTTGTGCTTCTGCACAGTTAAGTCGAACTTTATTTATAGCCTGATTAGTCGATATGTCCCAGAGTGGAACATTTTAAGTTGGACTATCATGTTATTAACATGTATTTGAGTTGGTCTTTCTTTTGGGTGCTTGACCAGAAAGTTTGGGGATGCCTGATCAGTTTCTTTATCTTGAGGTAATTGTAATAATAAGTTGGTTTCTTGTGATAATAGAAAATAACAGTAGGGCCAAAGCCTGGTATGTTGTTCTAACATTGCCAACAGGAATGAGATAAGTTAGGCGTAATCTTTTGTTTGTTTTGTGCTTTTCCAACTTTCTGAATAACAGTTATGATCATCTGACTTAGAGGAAAGATATTGGGAGTTAACTGATATGACTAAAGGTTGAAAAGTGGACTCACTAAAATGTATGGCTGCCAAAACCTTCGTACCTCTGTCTGATGCTGAAACTATCTTTAAGGAGACCCTGCCTTGACAAGAGCTGAGCCATTAATCTTTTTTTCAGCTGAGTTCCATTTTTCTCACTCTCGTGAAAGCAAACCAGAGTTTGTACTGTTTGTCTGCAGGCATTCACGGCTCCATCCAATTATGTCATCCTCACTTATCCCACAAAGAAGTCATGATGTCATTCTGACTGCGGTAAACAGTCTCTTCATTTCTGATGTCAGGGGTCAAGAGACTGACTGAACAGGGCCCCAAATTGCCAGATTTGCTGAAAGACGGTCTCTAATGATCGTTTTGTCATTATTGCTTTGAAGTGTGTACATAACTTTTAAAATGATTGCTGTCTTGGGGGAAATTTGGTGAAAAATCCTACCCTGAATATCTGTAATGCTGTTAATCGATCTTATGGTGAGTCTCTTAATAATAATATATTTAAAAATGCACTATAAAAGCCCAGGATCAAATCTTTAGATCACCAAAAACAGAACCCTAAACCCCCAAGTTACAATAAAAGTTTCAAGAATGAGTCAAATAATAAATCAGTGCTCATAAAAACTAAATATTCATACAAAATCTGCAATTTAATCCTTCCAGCATTTAACAACACATTATTCAGCGGCAGATACTTTGTGTTTGTCTGGACCTCATGCATTCTCACTGCAGAGCCTTCACAACACACGCACAAAACACACACACACACACATCATTGCATGCAAACTCAGTGTCACTTCCTTCTTTCAGTAAAAGAGAATTGCTCTTCAAAGAAAAGGGTTCAGCTGATTTCATGTTGGTTTTCTTCTTCCTTTTTTCACTCATATAAGCCGTATGTCTACACTTCCAGCTAACAGGGCAACTTGTCCCATGAATTGGAGTAGCAGAGGTTTCTGATCTGGTATCACATCTGCAAATTTTTTTCATTCACTTGAAACAACCATGCAACAGAGTTCCAAAGAGCTGTTAATCCGCCTCTCGTCTTTATGACGACCGATAGACTACAAATGAGCGCCATGTGGCTCTGTGCTATTTCAGCACGACAGGACTCCACTCCAGTCACTCCTTTGTAATTCGGTTTTACTCAAGCCCGGTTCCATGTCGGGTTTTAGCTGCAGCCTGCCACAGAAAGCGAGAGCAGGTTCAGAAAGCTGGAAGCATGCACTCTGCAAGTATTTGAATTATGCCATTGACGTCAGCACAGTCATAAAGTAGACGGCTGCCCTTCCCCTCAAGTATTCCCTTGCCAGCAGGCCTGTTCAGCTCAGCGCAGATGGATTCAAACGCTCTCTGCCTCACAGACCCGCTCTTTTGTTTGGGTATTTGGGAAGCATTTGGTCCTCCTCCTTCTCCTCTCCTCTCCCTCCCACCATCAGCACCTTCTCTCTGTGGTTCAGGACAGAAAGGAGCCTCTAAAAACCAACTCAAAGAGAAAAGTCCCCCAAGTTAATTAAAATGCTCAGCAACAAAGAAACAAAACAGCCGAATCCTACTTTGGCTATCAAAATCCTGAGCCATATGGCTTCAGTTAAGTTTATTAGATCTGTGTTTGTGCAAAAAAACAAACCAATAACATTTAATAATGTTTAGGTATAAAAATGCAGAGGTTCGATGAAGAAAAAAGGGACCCATCAAACACTGAAACTGTGTTCACCTGCAAAGTCCTGCAGCAGATTTATAGTTTAGATGAATCTTTAGTAATAAGTGATGATTGTTTTTCTGAAACCTCTAATAGACCGTGAATGCAACATGCCCATTTAGTTGTATCCTGGAGGGGACCTTGAATTTAATTCAATCAGGAAGCTTAATTTTGCCAACATGGACAAAAACAATCCATCTTGTTTTGCATGCTCATCACTGCCAATAGTCTTTATTGGCTGGATGTGATTGTGTTATGTGGTCTGAGTCACACACAGACATGCACACAGCCGCACACTCACACTCACACACCATGCTTACCATGCAGTTCAAGGTCACTTGGGGTTTGTCTCAGCTGGTCTTCATATGTTACTGGAGACGCTGATCCTCTGTTGCACGCAAACTCCTACATCACAGGACCCCTCTGGAGCCTTTTCCACTCAGTCTGCTCTGCTGTGCTTAGACCTGGACCCAACAGCATGGCTCATCTTTCTTTGGAGGCCAGCACACTTAACATGGAGGAAATAATGTTAATGAGACAGTTGTGTTTCTCTTGACAACGCTTCAACAACAGCTGGGAAAGCACAGAGGCCAAAATGCAGTCATGCCTGTCCTGGATCAAATGTTATTTGGGTAATCAAAGCAAAGAAACAGAGGAAGACTGACACACAAAGAGAGCTGATCGAGTTGAATTTCAGCCCTCGGAGGTTGTGAACTTTCTCATTATTGGATAGAAAAGTGGTGAGGCTGATCTGAGCCTGCTTTAGAAAACTAAAAGAGGCTTATTCTTAACTTGTGAAGTAACTGAAGTGGTTATACACACAGAAAAAAATGACATGTAGCCTGAAATTTCATTTACACTAAAAAGCAGCAGTACCGCTGCCTTGAATGTGTGTTTGCACAGGGCTCTCCTTATTGACGTCCCCTCAGATCATAAAACTGTGAGCCTGAGGCGCCTCTCCGTGACCCCCCTTTGCTCTTAGACCTGTCATATGACAAATGTATGACATAAGAGTAAAGCACCGTGTCCCAGGGGGGCATATCAGGTAACATTTTACATCCAGAGTTCAACCCTCCTGAAGTTGCATAATTCTTTCAGGGTAGACCTAGTTAACCAAGCTTACCTCATTTTTTGGCAGTAACCCACAGCATAACCCTGTGCTCTGAATGGAGGGAGACCTTGTTGCTCCTTATTATATTGGTCAAATAAAAAGATTTATTTATTTGTAACCTGGGTGAAATATAAAGAGCAAGCAGCTGGGATATTTAATGCAAAAAATAGAAGCTAGAACTTAATATAGAAATAAATATCCTCATCTAGTTTAACACTAAGACTTCACACAGAGATAAACAAAGTAAAAATAAAGTTCTCTTAAAAGCAAAACAGATATGAAGCACAGAAATGAATTAATCCTGAATAATACAGTTAGGGCCTGTTTCCACTGTCAGCCTTTTTTTGCTGACAGGGCCTATTTTCTATAAAAACCATTATACACACATGTTAACAGTGTTCAGCATCCAAGGCAAAAATACATGATTTGGGTGAGCAAACTTTTATCACGAGCCAAAAGTATACTAAAACTCAGTTTTTAACCTTGTTACCCTGTGAACAAAAGTTTTTAAACATGACTGATTATGACTAAAATGAGGGATTTATCATCAAAAATAAGGATATACGAACTGTCAATCTTAAGCTGATGGTCTTTTCAAAAAATTCTTTATAGGAGCTTTAATGGAAAGAGTTACTTGATTATTTAGCAATTATCATTTTTCTAACCTCTTAAAGGTGTTTTCAATATCAGCATGTTTAATTAACATACACTATTAGAGTGTTTTAAAATAGTTTAACAGAAACTGGTGTAAGCTGGTTTCTTACTTGTACATATTAAAGTGGATATACGGGTAGACACAGTCACTATGGTTGTAAGTAGGAAACATATTCCTGTAGTTATAGTTGGGTTAGAGTGCACCTAAGAAGAAACGCAGACTGGCTAAATGCGTACAACAAAACAACAAAGCCAGAAAAAGTGATAAAAGGTCAATAATTGTTGATTTTTCTTTAATTAAAATCAGTTTTATTTAGTATTAAATAAAAACTCTTCCTCTGTATCTTCTCCAGCAGCTGCATGTCGGTCTGTTCGATTACAAAAAAGGTTTTCCTCATGAATTCAGAGATCTGTCCTCCTCCTCCTCCTCGACCAGCACCAACACTAACTCTGTCAATGTAACTCTTAGCTCCCACTTTAAACCCCAAAGCAAACAAAGCAGCATCAAAAGCGACAGAGGTTTAGCTAACCGTGTTCAGAGCTCCTCTGATCCATACTAATCAAGCCGAGGGGCAAATGCCAGTCAGAGTGACAATGAGGCCCATTCAGGACTGGTCAGTACTGCTGCTCCCAGTGTGGGAGTTCACCTCAGGTAACACACACAAAGCCTGGTCTGTTGCTGAGTGTTTGTGTGGACGTGTTTGTGTGTGTACAGGTTTGCATGTAAAAGGAGAGAAAGAGAAAAGTGTGGTGGGAGAGGAATATGTGAGTTTATGAGAGCAGGAGGCAAAACAGATGGAGAAAGTGACGGAGGGAGCAGCTCAAGGACAAGATGGTGTTATAGTTACAGCTCCTCAGAGAAAAGATGATGATAGGGTCGTAAAAAAAAACCTCATTGACGTCTGTGTGTTTTATCGAGGAAGCTGGAGAAAGAAAACATTAAAGATTTTACACATCAGATAGCGGCACATACTGTAATTAAACCTGAGGTTGATGCTCTTTCACTAACAAACAGCTTCATTGACGTCTGACTCTTTTATCAGAGAGAGTGAAGGAGATGGAGGAATAAAAACACTGGAGATTTTCATATCAGAACGTGACGACCACCCTGATAGCAGAGATAACTGAGTGTGTTGGACTCATGCTGAAACCTTCAGGCGCTGCGATGTCAGGACGCCCCTGAGCTCAGTTCACTCCTCTTTCTGCTCCTCACATCCACCCCCCCACATGTGCATGGATCGCTCCCTGTATGTGTGTGATTATAGCGCACATCTGTGGACAGTGTGTTTGTGCTCAAAACATTAGCACAGTCTAAAGCGTGGATACGGGTTTTCCCTAGTTAGTCAACATCAAACATGATAAACAGATGATGGCAGATACTAACCATAACAGGACTTAGAGTTCAGATGGAAGCCACATTTATGGCAGGTTTAAAACAGACTGTTTAAACTTAAGGGAAACAAAACTGAAGATTTAGACTTCACATGGTCAGATGAGCTTTCTAGAAATATCACAGGTCACACAAGCTGCTTCAGTGATTTCATATTTGGCTTTCGTGCAGAGATGGCCTGGGATTGCTTCATACATCCTCAGATGACATTTTTTTAATGCAGCCTGTTACATCTCACCGTCATTTTAAATGTCACCAGAGTGCAATGATGGGGGGATGTTGTTCCACAGCTGAGGGGAGCGGCAGAGGCAGGAAAGTATTAGACGTGTTACAGGGGTGAAAAGCGTCACTGTAAAACCTCAAAGCCAGCAGGATGAAACACTGTGTTAGTGCTGTGTCTGATTCGTAGTGTTGACATGCACAGTGAAGTCAGGCATTGGTTAAAGCTCAGTTTGTCAACTTAGCTGGACTACTGTACATGCACTAACAAGAAACAGTTTATTGGCTAAAGCATGTCCCCTCCACTTTGTTGAATTTCCCTTTGGGGACCTATAAAGTACCTCTTCTTCATCATTGTTTGGTGGCGATTTGCTCCCTAATCTGTAAGGACCATAATGGGAATCTCAGTGATGCCACCAACAAGTCTCTAACCTGGGATTTCCACTGCATCTGGAACGGCTCCAATCCAGAACGGCGGTGATTTTCACTGTCCGCCAATTCCTACCGGATCCGAATTTAGTGGCAGATTACAGACAGCGGGAATTGCAAGAACAGGTTAATCCAGCATCCAGAAAAACAGAACTCTTGCGATCAGCTGCGGAGTCTGGCGATCCATAGCGTAACAGAAAGAAGTCGGTGAAAATTGACACATTACCTTGAATGGTTACGATCAGCTACGATCGGCGAATACGGCCTTTTCGTAGCCGTTCCGGATGCGGCGGAAATTTAGGGTGAAGCAGTGTTTCAAAGCCTTTCGATGGTGGTCGCCATGTTGGGAAAGCTGACTCAACCTAGTATTTGGTCAACCTAGCACGATGTTAAGGTCTTGATACGAGCCTTTAGCCTCCTTGCTAACAGCTGCAGTGGGCCCGCCTTACTGTCAAGTCAGCCACGCCTCTGATAATGTAAAACTCATATACATAATATTTTCCAAATGAGTCACGAAAAAATGACAACTTGTACAGTCTGAAAGTGGGCATTTTTGAATGAGTGTGTATGTGGTTTTCAGTGTTTTTGCAGTCTGCCTCCAGTGGAGACTCAAGGAACTGCAGATTTTAGTGCTCCAGTTTCAGCTTCATTTTTCATAACCGGAGTTGCTGCTTGCAGTCTGCTTGAGGCAAGACCTCTTTTCAAACCAGCTGTGATGCAACAGGTTACTTACAGAGTTTGTGACACACATCTTGGTGAAATACCATTCTGTCATCGTTACTTAACACTGTGATTTTTTAGAAATGTCTTCTTTATGAGAAAGTAAAATTATCTTGAATAAAATTAGTGTATTTACAGTTCTACTCTGCACAAAAACCTCAAAGATGAGGCAAAGACATTAAATTTATGTCTCTCAACTCTCACATTATAGGGAGATAAATTAGTGTGCCGAAACACAAAAGCTATTTTGGATCAGATTTAATACTGGAGCACGTAAATGCACTCCAGGAAGGATTAGAATCAGGGATGAGTACATTCAATACATGCTGTAAAATCATCCAACCTCCTCAAGAAGAATAAATTCTGACGAAGGGGTTCGAGAGTCTCCTCCAAGATTATTTTTGGCCAGCATCTTTATGACTGGCTGTTCTATCTACCCAAGAAATCATGTAAAGTAAAATCCTCTAAATCTGGGAACTCCCTTTTTTTCCCTTCACCGGGATTCAGACAGTTTGATTAACAGGACAGACTTTATGTCTGTTATTCTAAGGATTCTGGGAGAGATCTGCAATCACTGGTCCTCCTTTGGGGGGTGTTGCGTGCCATTTCGATTTACAGCTTTCCGTGTTGTTTCCCACTGAGTTGCACAGTAAAGCAGACAGGAATGCGTATGTTATGGGGAGCACAGGGAACACTGTGTCCAAGGAGAGCGGGGAGAAAAAATCCAGCAGCGACTATAAAGGGGTCTGACAAACACACACAAACACACACATACATGTGTGCTACATGTGACCCAGTCAGAGCACTTTTTATTGCACGTTTTATGGTCAGAAGAGGTTTTATTACAGTATAAATAAAAGCTACAAGTCAGACTAAATGTTACATAACGTGAGGCCGCTTGATTGTTATTCTGCCGAGTCAAATTGCTAAGTGTGACATGCCCCCTGTTGCTACACCACAAACAAGTTAAACAACATCAGCTCACCTGCAGGCGGAAAACATTCCTGGATGAATGTCATCTTTGAAATTCATGTTATCATCATGTCAGTGATATGAGTGATTTAATAAGACGGCCCCAGGCCAATATCTTTGTGTAAGGTGACTGTGTCATGCGAATACTAACAGAACTAACCTGCCCTGCCAGCTCTGGTCCTCTACATCCTACACATCACTACCATTCCTCCCCTTTTCAGCCCCTGCAGCGATCTCAGCATAAGAATAACTTTAACCCACCATTACACCTCTGTGTGTTGAGCATTGCAGGGGAGACATGGTAGGGATCTAAGTATCTCCCGTTCTTCTGTCTATCTGTAAGGGCCTGTGTCCACTAACAGCAGTTTTCACTCTGGCAGCACCCACAACCTCAGTTTCAGAGCATTTCTTGCCATCACTTACATTTGTTGGGTTATGTTTGGCTTACTGTTTTGTTAGTTTTTCTATTGTTATTGATGTTGACAGAGTTGATGCCTAAAGTCCAGCCCCTTTTTTCGTTTTTATTGATAGGTTAGTCAGAAGTGACACTGATGTGTGAGGCAGTGTTGTGTTGTTTTTTTACTGACATCACAGGCAAAATGACAAAGATAAGCTGACGCCGTGGGCCTTTTTATGCTCACAAGACTGCGTTGGTTTGCAGCACACAAACATGCTGATGGATGATGATGATGGACACAGGCCCTTAGTCTGATCGTAACAGATAAATAGTCTGTGTCCAGCATGTGTAAAGCCGAAAACACACAGGATCTGTATTAATCGTGTTCTGTATTTGCTCCGTAGAGCAGCATTGGGTATCCTGTACAGGATGCGTATTTGGAGCGTGGCAGCAGCGTAATGCAGCCCTGGTCAGCTGGGCTCAGTGTAGAGGAAACAACGTGCTCACAACAGGTTGTTTTTCCTTTCTGTGGTCTATTTCCTGCTAATTTGGATATAATTCAGTGATCGTTGAGCCTCTACAATATGTGAAAAAGCAACGTGATTTTACAGTTTTGGTTTTTGTAGGTTTACTCCTGTTTAATAAAGTAAACTGTGTTCCTTTATGCTGTGCTGTTACCTTCAGACAGAGTTAGCAGTTAAAGGTCGTGTCGGGGTCCACATGGATCAGGGATTGACCATCGGATTGTTCTGTGTTACGGATAAATCCATTCCAGGAAGTATTTCTCATCGACACGAACTGATACACATTCGGGAGTTTGCATATGGTGTTTTATTTTGAAATACCGGATGACATCTACGGTTTTGATGCTTGACTTCCTGTCTAGGATGATCTTCTCTGTGTGTGTTGACGCACATTGGAAGCGTAGAGCAGCAAAAATAGACTCGCCACGTATCTTTGGCAGTGCTGCTCTCGATACGATGCTGCGACGGAGCTGATACACGTCCTGTATCCGATGCTGCATTGATCAGAATGGTAACCTATTTGCTGCGTGCTGCGTGCTGCGTGATGCGTGACGTTGCTGCCACGCTCCAATTACTCATCCTGTATGTTTTAGCCTTAAGTAGTGCAATTTCTTAACCCCTAGACTCTGATGGAAGCTGATCAGAGTTCACTTCAGTCATGTGTTTCCATAGAGAGCACCGTGATGTGTCTTCATGCTCTACTGAAGACATATGCTGATTTAGTTTCAATGATACCGCTACCCAGCACACTGCAGATATACCTCGGAGGAAGTCAGACAGGCAACGGCTTATGGGATAACCTGAGAGTAAAACACCATGTCCAGACATAAGACAGTATATCAGACCATGTAGATAAGAAGGATGCATGCTGTCAAGAGTGAAACCACTGCAGTGACCACACGCAGAGCAGATGTTTGCTGTAAAATGCAGTCGTGTCAACACATTAAAACATTTTTGTGTTACATTTACTTCATTATTATGAAAATGTCTTATTTGAAGTATTGCTGCAAACTGGTAAACCATGAACAAATATCCGGAATTGCGACATCATTTTTTTCTCTCCCTCCTGTTTGTGATTCATGAGGTCCTGATATCATCTATTGTAACATGATCCCGCCTCACCGTACACCAGAAAATGAACTCTAATCAAAAACAGACCCATGATGTCACTCTGTCACTTCTCAGAACCATGTTTCAATCAGAAGATGTTTCACGGCTTCATAACATGCCCCTAAAACCACAAACTCCACCACCACACCCCCGCTTTCCATCTTTTCACAATACTCCTCAATGTTGGATTTTGCAATGGCGAGCATGTGGAGTCATAATTCGGCGTGTAAGAAGCGTGCAATATCCCCCTGCCTCACCATACCATCTCGGAGCTTTTATAGGAAGTGTTGTGCAAGCGCTCGGAGGGTTTCTGATCAACTTGTTCTGTTTCTTGTAAGAAAAAAAAAAAAGTCGTCATTAAAAACAAAAGCTCCCCCTCTCTGTGTGTCTCTCACTCAGGATTGTGGTGCTGCTGTTGGTCCGGTGTACGTCACAGTTTGGTTTCTTTTAATGTGTGTGCAGTCTGTTTACGCTGGTTCTCTGGAAATGTGGCACCTCGGCCTTTCAAAAACCGAGATATTTATGTAACCACAGCTAGGTCAGTGGATTTAAAGAGATTGGTAAAAGAAAAAAAAAAAGGAGGGAAAGAAGGAAAGGTTGTTCCCTGCTGACCTTCTATCCTGAGGGTTTGTTACACAGCCACTGATTTAACCCCTGCAGCACCATTTGGATTAATGCTGCTGATCGAGAGTTGCATCACAGGCAGGAAATGGACATGATAGCAGAGATGGACAGTGTACTTGACCTGAGTACTTGAGTAAGACTACAAAAACTCCTGGTCAAAATTTACTCCGCTACAAGTAAGAGTATCCCAGTCAATATGTTACTCGAGTAAGAGAAAAAAAAAGTACTTGCTTTTAAAAGTACTCAAGTATTCAAGAGTAAGTAAAAGTAAGAGTAAGAGTAAATTTCTGTTTTGTCACATGAATTACTGTCATTTTACAATTTTATTTAAAGTACCTTGTTAACTCTTTGGAACCACCTGCACTGATGTGCTTGCCTGTAGAACCATTATGTTATACTGTACCAAGCCTGGACAAACATCTATAAAAATGGAAATAAAATGAATGGGATCATCAAAGAGGACAATGATGTTGATGATTGTCATTTTATTAAACAACTCCCCCCTCCATACAGACACACACAGATTGTACTTTTTCTTGTCTGTGTCCATGTTTTTCTTATTTACTCCTGCAAACTCGAACATAGCCTTCAGATAAGGCCGTGGGGTTTTCTTCAGGTTCCTTCACCTCATTCAACTCCGGCTCGTCATGTTCAAACTCTGAGCCTGAGGATTCATCGTAGCGTTCTTCTCCTGCCGCCGCCATTGCCGCTGCCATTGCCACCGCGGTCTTGTTTTGAGCTGATAAACAAGAGAGCGCGTATTTCCGCTTTTACATACATCCCAGTGGTGAACGTGTACTGTGATAGGTTTCCTTTTTTGAGCGAACCTAAAAGTAATGAGTACTCATGAGCCTTCTTAGAAGTTCACTCAAATAAGAGTAAAAATCTTTACCTTGGAAATGTATTCAAGTAAGCGTAATAAGTATCAAAGAATTCTAGTATATGAGTAAGAGTAAAAATCCTCACAATCTGTACTTAAGTACATTACTCAAGTAAATTTACTCTGTTACTGTCCACCGCTGAATGATAAACCTAGCCGTCTAACACACACACAATCACAGCTTCAGCTCTTGTGGGCACACTTGTCCTCAGGTAACCTGACATATGGCAGGAGCTGTGTAAGTACCATGCTTTTGTTTGGTTTGCACCTGCTGCTGCTGGTGCTGATAAAAGGAAGTGGTCCTGCATCAATAAATCAACAGATTTTTTCGACAGGATAAAGAGAGATGGATGAACAGAGACAGCGACAGACAGTGAGACGCACTATTTAAAGCGGGGCAATAACATTGGCATCCACGACACCAACGAATCCCCTCAAAGCTCCTGTGATGAGCTTTTAAGAGGTGATGAAACAGACCGAAATCAACCGTGATATCGCTGTATGACCTACAAAAACTAGACCTTTAGGAAAATGATAAACCTTTTTTATGTTGTAGTTTTTTGAGGACATGTCAGTGATTGAAGCATTGTGAGATCTAAAACTGAACTGAACTGAACTTTGAGCAAGCTCACTTTTAGCCTGAACTCACACAACCCTGACCTCCCCTCTCCATCAGTCATTAGCATGATTAAAATATAATGAAGGAGGAGAGCTGTTATAAAGTGGTGCTAATGCAATTGTCTCCTTCAGCGCGTATCCAGAGTGCTTTGGCAGCAATGCGGTCGCTGATTCTTCCAGTGCCGTTCGCTGGGTTATATGTAAATCAACGAAATACACCTCTTGATACCTGTACATCAGTAACTCTGCCGTGTAAGACACAACATCTTCTTTAGATGACAATAAAGGTATGTAAACTGTATCTTCTAAACTGAATTTAGACTTTGGCATTTTACTGAAACAGAAGACCAACCCTGTTTTGGTTCTCATGGTGGTTTTCCCAAGTCCAGCACAAATTTTGAGAGCCTTTGTAGATAAGAAAATTTAATGGATAAATAAATAAGATTAGAAAATTAGTTAAGAGAGTTAAGTTAGTTAAGTTAATTTAAGATCAGATAAGATAAACTTCTTTGTCTCTCACATAGAAAACTTGTCTTGGGCTACTTACCCACGCTGCAGACATTTAAAAAAAATGAATAAACAATATCATAAAGTAGAATAATCGTATTTTTCAAGCTATAAGGCGCATTTAAAATCCTTAAATTTTCTCAAAAATTGACAGTGCACCTTATAATCCAGCGCGCCTTATGTATGATTACTTGATGTGCTTACTGACCAATTTTATGTGTACAATGTGCTCAAAAATCTGTCCAAATGTGTAAGTACGACTTAGGTAAGCAACAAAGCCGCTCCTCTCAATGGATATTTGGAGCATTACAGTAACTGTCGTCTGAGCTTTCATGAAAACTGGAATTGTCAATGAACAGCTAAGTACCGTTAACAGGAACAAGACTGACTCGGATAATGACAAGAGGGATCCGGGCATGCTTGATGCCGAAATCGCACAGCTGTTTAACTCAGACACTGACGATAAGGGATTCGATGGATTTGTGGAAAAGGAATGGATCAATAAGTGAGTGAATTTTTCTGTACAGGTATTTGTTGTTCCAACTTAGTTAAATAAAGTTTGATTTATTGGACTGTGTTATTCTGCTTAATGCTCCTTATAATCCAGTGCGCCTTATGTCCCGAAAAATATGGTAACATTGGTATGATCACTGTAATATTACAATACTGCCAATATTGGAGGTACAATGAAAAAAATCCTCAATATCTGAAGTAATTAATCTACATAAAGATACAAAAATAAATAAATAAGATCTGAACATTTTTTAATGGTGAATCAAATCACACAAACTTGAAACACAAAGAAATTCATTGGTGTTAAAAAAGCTAATTAGAGTAAAACAACTGAGGAAAAGTTATTATATTCATTAAGAGTATTAAATTATACTTGTAAAGGGCAGGAAACTCTCTATTTTCCACAGATCTGGGTCACACTATTCAGAAATCAAACTCTAATAAATATATTCTATGATTTCAACCCGAGTTCACATTTACAGTTCAGTATCCGAGCTCTGACCTGACTGCAGCTGTCTCTGTGCAGCCCCCTTACTGACATCTCCTCATTAGTGCAAGCTTGTGCACGAGACCACCGTCTGAGCATTATGTTTATTTATAGTCGATGTAAATATTGCAACAACAATAATGAATCTGCAGAGAGACAAAGCGAGCAGCCCCCCCACCCAGGATAACTGTCTGCCTCTGCAGCCGGTTGGCCGCCCTGAACTGGAAAACACATTTGTGTGTGCGCTCTAACGCCACTTTGTAGTTTATGTATGTGTGTGTGTACAGAGCAGAGGAGCGTGTTTGACCGTTTGTACCCTAGTATGTATGCGTGTTTTCCTGTCTACCCCTGTGGGACAGACGCTGTGGGCCTGATCAGAAAGGTCCTTGTGTCGGGGTGGAGGCAGTGGAAATCCCCTCTTGTATGGTGACGTGTGTGTTAACAGTCATTTGGCTTTTGAATACTGTTTCCCTCGGTCCATCTGTGACCCTCACGGTACTCAGTGCAGAATGCTGTAACTCAAATCACTGCTAATATGAAGCTCAGACTCATTTTTCTGCTCTTAAAGCAAGTGTGAAGTAAAAGTGTGTTTCCTTCAGCATAAATCAGTTCATGTAATTCTTCAATATCATAGTCATATTGAGGAATAACAAAGAGTCAGTCTCCAGCTTCTCTATGCTGCTAAATCTTTCCTTATTGTGTCTGTATAATGAGTCCAGTTCTGGAGTAAAGACTGACTTTATCCCTGTTTGCCACCCAGAGTAAAACTGTTATACAAGCATCAGAGTTCAATGGATCTGGCAGCGAGCTACAGAATAGATTTATTATGTGGGGACCCACAACAAGTTGGCCTTGTGACCAGTTTGAGGTCCTGACTCACCAAACCAGACTCTGAGGCTGAGCTCCCTCTGTGTGTTTGAAGTCAAAGCCATGGGCATGGTGAGGAGTTCAAGGAGTCCGTCAAGAAATTCAATTTAACCACAAATGCAGTCTCATAAATCTGAGTTCCTCAACATCTCTGTGCTGAAATGTGCTGCAAAAGGGGTTTTAAAGTTCGACAACAACTCAGTGCAAAGACAGACTCCACTGTAATGCTCCAAAGAAGGTAAATATAAGTTCATTTCAGCCATCCACATGTGAGAATCTTTGAGATCCAACAGTTATACTCTCGAAACATAAAAACTCAAACCCCTTAAGATTAAATACCTGACATTCCTCATTTACTGGCATACTTCTTCTCTGACTTTGCTGCTTCATTACTGCGTTTTTAAACTCAACCAACACCTGCAGTTCATTTAAATAGTTTTGACACTATAAACACATTTCATCACCTATTTTTCTATGAACATAATACAGACAATAAAACATGTTCCATAATATCCTACCACAGCTAATAATCTTTACATTTTTGTCAACACCTTTTTAACATAGAACTTGAATGTGCTGTCTGTTGGTAAATTAGTGATTTTAACTTTAACAGTGTGTTGTAATTATTTCCCTGAGTCGTCAGTGCAGAGATTCAGGTTCTTGTCTTGCTGCAATTTGTCTTTTAGGTCTATGTCTGGTGGTTGCAGGATGTGTGAATTATGCACAAATCAATCTGTTTACTTTTATATGTGTGGTCCTGTATGATAGCCTGAGTTGTTTCAAGACTCGAGATGCATCAGTATTGGCTGATAATAGCCCAAAAAAAATGATTTTCAATATCAAAATCAAAATAGTTAAAGCTCCTAAATGTGATTGAAATAGACTGAAATTCATATTAATGCCTTTTTATGATACTTCAAGGCAGACAAGACTATAAATGCCAGGACTGATAAATTTGATATCCATGGTTTCCTGACACTGGAGTGAGGTGGTAGGTGTCAGCTGAGCAGGTGAAGAAACAGCCCTCTTTTTATATTTTACACATCAAATTTTTGGGATGTTTTATAAATTTGATCATCAAAAGTCAGCAGGATGAGATTTTGTATGAGAAGACTGTTTAAGCGAGTTAAGGATAAGATCTAAAAGGGTTGATTTGTCCACAGGGGGGCGCCAAATAAAACACCAACCAGAAGTTCCTCACAGGAGCTTTAACTGAGTTCATGTGAAGTTTTTTTGGTAGAATCAAATTATGTTTTTCTTGTTTCATTTCAGTTTTTCTAACAAAAAGACCATCACAGCTCCATCTAATTTTTAGTCCAGATGAGACCTGATGTTGTTGTTACTGTAAATCATCGTTGTTATTCGTATCTAATAAATTAAGCTTGAAAATATCTCAATGTGCGATATTGGTATAAAAATTCAAACTCCTCCATCCCTCCTCGAAACACTCTACACTAGAAGAGACCAGAAAGGAGTCAAGTTTTTGGTATGTAGAGCAACAGTGGCGGTGTAAAACTTTGTCTGCTGTGACTGGATAGTTTGAGAAAGTGAGTTTGAGTGAGAAACAAGTAAGAGTTGGACAGAGAGAGACGAACTGGGCAGCAAAGTGATGAGAATCAAAGTATAAAAATGAAAAGAACAAGAAAACAACTTCCCGTTTATGCAGGGGTTAAAGTGTTTATAGAGTTGGGCTTGGTTTTTCCCATGCACCAGCCTAAGATGTGGTCGTTTCATGAGTTATTTTGAAGGACAACAATCTTAAGGGTCCATTAAAAACGTCTATCTCAGCAAACTCTGAGAGTTTGTTTGGCAAACCCATATGGGAAAAGGACCTTTCTATGTTCTACAAGAACACAACCACCTCAGAAGTGTTGGGAATACTGTAAAGAAAAAAAAAACCTCTCAACTGAGTGTAAGCTGTCCTGACATCAGAAGCTGGTGGAGTTGAACCAAACACACACTCTCCCTCCTGTCATTTGAGCGAGGGAAGGCAGCGGGCAGAGCGCCAGGTGCCTCTCATGTTTGGAAGAGCAAACAGGCTCGTGTCTTTGATGGCAGGAGATCAGAGGAGGGGACACATTCTACGCGGCCACGCTAAGGTCGCTGCAGTGCACACCCGGCTGCCATGTTGTGCTCTGCAGCTAGGAGACCCAGAGTATACACAGAGAAAGGGCAACACACTCGGTTCAGTTCAGCCCCCTGATCACACACCCACTCTGCTTTCCAACAGGCCTCAGTCCAACCCTGACGTACAGATGTATTTGTCTAAAAAACACGGTTTAACCACAGGAACAGGGCTCGAGTACTGACTCAGATCATGGTGCAACAGTTCGGCAGCGGTTCCAGCACACTTGTTTTCTTTCATAGATCTGAAATTGACTTTAATTTGAGAGGAAAGTACCGTAGTTTATTGAAAAGGATGATCGTTGTGTCAGTGAGGTCAAGCCTCGATCAAAATTTAATGGCCTTGAATCCCTGGAAGTTGAGCTTAGTGACTTCATCCGTATTAATGTTTGTTTTTTGTTTTTTTTACCTATTTCTATTTTTTTACATATTTATTTATTTTTTTTAATGCTCTACTTAACCCAGATTTTTTTTTTACCAGCATTAACATAACCTTGTGTTGTGTTCTTTTTCTGTTATACTTCTATAAACAATCACTTTTTTTAGGATGAGTGCACAATTGTTGTATTTAAAATTATTATGAATTGAGTTAAAGGTCAAAATTATCAATTCCAAGAGCTGGTGCTTGAATGACTCAAATCACGTCCCCACCAGAACTGTTTGGTCCGCTTTAGGCTAACCCTGGTCCATTTCCTCTTTCAGTTCGTCCAGTTCATTTGGAGTGGTGTGCAAACTCATTTTAACTCTGATACAGACCAAACAAGTGAACGCATCTCTACTTGAAAATGAGGGTCTCATCCTGACGTAGTTGATTTCAGGTGTGAAAGTAAAGCGGACCAACTTCTAACCCTAAAGGCAGGAAGTGGCATAAAGCACAGTACACCCGATGTGTCAAAACTTCACAAAACTTCACACTGCAGTCTCTCACTGTATAACACACTGTGCAATATCCTGCGCTGCAAACTGGTTTTGTCTGCCTACTCTCTGTGCTTGCACAAAGCTTATTTATTTATTTTTAATATTCTGCACTTTTACTAACCGTTGCAATTTCTTATTCATGCTTATTCATTTCTATTTCTATTCTCCTTCTATCAATATTTGTATTTTTAAGTAAGCAATTTTAAGGCTGTGATGTCTAGATGCAACACATATGTCACAGCAAATACAAAAATAACATGCAAGACTGCATAAATTTGGCATGGCACCGTTGTTGATGTGGTAAATAAGCTTGATAAAGAAGATGGATTTCCATTTTCTATTTCGGTCCATATATGAGCTGTTTCCTTCTTTTCTCCTTCGTGCCAATTTGGTGCGCCTGTGAAAAAAAATTGTACTTTTTAGACTGAGGGGATTGTTTTTCCAGTCCGTGTTTAAGCTGTTTTTTTATTCTTATTCTGTTTTCTTGTACCAGTCAAACATAAAACTCATCAATAGTCTTCGTCTTAAAAGCTACATAATAAAGGCCGTTTCTGCAGCATGCTGTTAATCACTTTATCTCATGTCTACCTCATAACAGCTTTGTCAGGCTTTAATTATAGCAGTATGAAAATAATCCTTCTTAAAGTCAAATGATAAAGAGGTGTTAGTTAGGGTGACCATATTCTGAATCCCCAAAAAGAGGACAGGACTACACGGGGCGGAGTCACGGAGTCGCACATAGTAAATTTGG
Organism: Xyrichtys novacula; assembly: GCA_962446985.1. Lineage (NCBI taxonomy): Eukaryota > Metazoa > Chordata > Actinopteri > Labriformes > Labridae > Xyrichtys > Xyrichtys novacula. Next base: position 29,928,932 of record OY660870.1, read on the forward strand.
AGAGTTTTTCCGTTCGGGTTAAGTGTTTTTTACGCACTTCTAACTCATTTAAAGGATTTATAAACTCCCCCAGACAAGGCCGGACAGGCCAGACTGCCCCCTCAAAAGAGGACATGTCTGGGTAAAAGAGGACGTATGGTCACCCGATGTTAGTATCAGACTTGCCAGCTAAAAACTCCGCACTGGTGCTTTAACTTGTGAAAATCATGTCTCTGACTTGTTTCATAGTAAACTGGGTCTTAGATTAAACAAGTCGACTAAACGCAGCATTCAAAGATTGTTTTGCTTTCTGTCTTGCATCATCTATGCTTTTATTTTGCAGTTTACAAATTCCAGTGAATTTAAGTTACAAAATTGAATGAAAAATGTTGAAAGAATAGTTAGAAAGTATAACAGTTCAAATGATTAATAAACTGAAGAGGCTTAAGCTTGAATATTGTTTTTGGATTCACAATGAATCTCTATCTCTAGTTTCCAAAAGTTTTCATCCTTTCTCAGAGCACTACCTCAGCGAGCTCACTTTCGGTCTCACTTTCCAGCATGAAGAACCTCTTCTGATAAGTCACAGTATGTTTCGTCAAGGCTCTGTGAACCATCATGTCTAACATGTACCACCTATCAGCTAGTGGAGATATGATAATATAGATAATAGAAATATTCTCTCTTATTGCTCATGGTCTGGTTTGCTTTTGTAGGTCATACAGAGAAATACACACACTTTAATTTCTGTGTTTCATAACGGACTGTAATGAGCAGTAACATTTCTCATTGAGGAAAGAAAACATGAGGCCCAATTAGACCCTGACTGTTTCATAACATTACGCAAATAAAGTGGCGCTCTGGTGAAATTAATTCGGGGGTTAGGTTCCTGTAAATTTGTTTGTAGGCTACATTCGGGTCAGTGCTGTGGTTGAGTTTTTGGCAAACTGACGCAGCAAAACAATAACCACATGTGTCTCAACTGCAGCTGTTATCATTTGTGTCAGCGGCGAAAAGGACATGTGTTCTCGATTCTGCGAAGACTCATTAAAACATCCTGCGAGACAGAAAAGCCGTCACTAAGTGTTTGCTTATAAAAAATAAAAAAAAAACTCCATCATGTCTTCAGTTGTTGTTTGTCTGCAGCCGGTGATCAGATGTTATCACGATCTAATAATGTTATGTAAGAAGGAATGTTTGTTCATGCAGCAGAAAATTCATTAACAAAAGTTTAGCTTTGCACTTCAGCGCTCCTGTGTGTGTGTGTGTGTGTTTATGAACATGTGTAGTAGAAGTGTGTGGGCTTCCTCTGAGGTGGGGTGAAGTTTGTCTGTGGGGGGTAGTCAGTATCTGGTTTCCTGTTTCAGGGGGTCGGCTCTATGCAAATGCGCTGAAGGCCTCGGGTTGGAGGGGCACGCACACATGCAGCGACATACACAGAGAGATAACTGGAGTGTGTGACAGGGCGAGCTCGGGTCCTACAGTAGCTGTATACTTCGCTCCGCTGACAGCTGCGAACGAGTCCCCCCCCCTCCGCTCGCCACAGCTACACCTCCTCATGATGAAGGAGCTCTGCAGCCGGGTGCCACCGCTATCTATCCCCCCTCCTCTCCCCCAGCAGCAGCAGCAGCAGAAACAGGCGCAGCACTCAGGCTCCACGTGCACCATTTGTTCTAACTGTGCGTCTATGTGTGCTGGCTGCTTGTTGACAGATGAGGCGTACCAGAAGCTGGCCATGGAGACGATGGAGGAGCTGGACTGGTGTCTGGACCAGCTGGAGACCATCCAGACGTACCGCTCTGTCAGTGACATGGCCTCCAACAAGGTAGGAAAGGATGCATCTTTGTGTTTTTAGTTTTTGTGCTCTCTAAACTCAAGTGGAGAATAACAGTTTTTATCTAATTAGAAAATATTGAATCGTTCTTGCAAATATGTGCACTGAAATACCTGCGCTGACCTCCAAGGCCAAACGAACCCAAGTTTGAGTTATCATTAGGGTTAACTAGAAATAATAGTGACATTAAGGTGGCATCCTGAGGGCTGGTCCTGGCTCCCAGCATTGATATCCTTCAGCAGAGTAAACACAAACCTGAGGATCTAGAGTTACAGGGGCTGTAAACACTCATGAACTTAGCATGACACTATCAAAGTCAAAGTATTAATAGAGTGGGCAGTAGTGAGGAGGGGGCATGAGCGCCGTCAGGTATAAAAACGATCTGCACGTGTGTGTAATCGACTGAATGCCCCCTATCATTTGCTGCATGAGCTTCCATTAACTCCTGCTATTTTTAATATTCTCTGTTCACGCAAAAATGAGGAGTCGGCCCGCTGATTCTCTCTATGAAACAACTTTTCATCGTCCACTGGTTCTTCTAGTTCTCCTGTTTCTTCTGCCTCACTGACTGTGTGTGATGTGCACCAAGGTTTAGTTCCTGCACCACACCACTTACTGGCAGAACAGCGACTGTTTGCTGCGTCTGGTTCACTGTGTTACAGTTTGCTTGATTGATTCGACTCTTGTGTCTGCGCTCGAACTCAATATCTGCTCGTGTGTTCTTGGGATTGATTCTTGGATTAATTTTTAAAGCTGCTGTTTTTGATTTGAAAACATTAGCATGAGGCTCAGCAACCTCTACTCTCTGCAAAAAAAAAAAGCTCTACCTCTTGTTTCTTATTTGACTTTCAGTCCAGTCCCTTCTGCAAACGACAAGATCAAACATATTGACTGTGCCCTTTAAACATGATCCAAGTCTTCTTTAAGAAACACCGTCAAACAGATTAAAGGGAAGTGGTTTATAGTCTCTTGTGGTTCTCGGTGCCCTCTTTCTATCCTTCCCGGCAAACACCTCCTTGCTGTCTGCTGGTTATTCTATTTTTTCTGTGTCACTGATTGTGTTTGATGTGCATCAAGGTTTAGTTCCTGCCTCTTTATATAAGAACCAGAAATATGACACAAATCAGAGGCAGGCATCATCTAACCTTTATCTCACACCTGGAGTTTTTCTATTCGAGCTGATAAGCCGCAGTTATTTCCTTCGCCCACGTTTATCTCAGTATAATTACATAATTTACTGGTAATATTTGGTGTTAATGATAAGATTGGAGTCACAGGCTAAGTTCACATGTGGACAGAAATTTTCAAAAACAGAGAAAACTGTTTCATGACTTCTGTCTCTTACTCAATGTGTTCATTAGTGCTTCATAATTACCCACCCCCCTTAACCAGTATGTCTCAATGATAACATAATGTAATATACATTAAATTGGGATCTTGCAGTATCAAATCTTCAAGTTTTCAAATAAAAACCTTGATTTTCACACCATTAGAGACGGATTTTAACTGCAAATTTCTGTTGCAGAGCCACATTGTTGGTAAACCACTTTTTAATTCTCTTGAATTGGAGTCGCATACTTTTTGAGTTTGGCGACCAATTATTGGCGGTCAGTTTCATATTGCCAGTTTGCACTCAAGTGTCCTTTGGTATGTCCTGTATATATTTTATTATAATTGGAAAAGTGTTGCTGGTTAAAAACTCCAAACTCTGGCAAAAGTTTGGCTGAAGGGGAGCCGGACTTTACAACAGTAAAAGTCTGAGGCTTTAACTGTGTAATATTCTGCTCAGTGGGTGAGGCTGTACTGGATCATACGCACGAGATTCAAACCCTGACAGCTGATGGGAAATTACAGATTTCAGCTTTTTTTACTCATGAAAATCTTTCGATATGAACACTGTGTTGTCTTTGTGAATGAGAGAGAGAGCTGCTTCACTGAATGAGGAGCAGCTGTGAGAGAGAGAGAAAGAGAGGGAGAGAGAGAGAGAGTCCGAAAACAGTTTGTGAAGCCAGCCGAGAGGATAAGCTTGTTATTTCTCATAAAACTGGACAACAGGATGTGAGGGATCCCGCAGTGGGTCAAACACAATAAACTACAGAGGAAGAGAGAGAACATTTATGTGTGTGTGTGTGTGTGTGTGTGTGTGTGTGTGTGTGTGTGTGTGTGTGTGTGTGTGTGTGTGTGTGTGTGTGTGTGTGTGTGTGTGTGTGTGTGTGTGTGTGTGAGGGATCCATGCAGACCCCTGGGCAGAGTGACTCTCTCTTCCTGTCTCCTTCCTGATCCCCTGCTCTCCCTCCAGACGACAATAGACATCCCATCATGCCCGTTCGGATGCTTAATGGTCGTGTTTATTTATCCTGTTGCTGTCGTCATGTGTACAGTGATCTAACGGTGACAGTGAGCTGGACTGAGTGCAGTTAAATCTGATAATAATCAAAGTTAACCGTTTGAAAAAACAGACAGTTGGACCGGGTCGAAGACTTCAGGAGGGACGATTCATAAATAAGACTGTGAGAGATATACTGTGTGAGTAACAACAGAGCGAGACAAGGAGCTATTCAACAAAATAAATATCCATTTTTTTCTTTAGTTTTCAAAACGTGGTTCGGCTTTTTAAACATTATTTATGGACTGTGATTTTAGCACTTAAGCAATCACAGAAAAGCGGCACAGCTGAGCCAAAACCATCCCCTGTGCATGATCGATTTCAGGAGACTCCCTAACTTGAGAAACTCCAAGAAATCCCAACTTTAGCGCAGTGAATGGAGAGTCCAGTTTTTCTCCCAGTAAAAAGACTTTAAACTTCACCTTTCTGCTGCCAAGATAATCAGACTGTGATACGAAAAGCAGCAGCACGTTGACAGTTTGGCTGAATCAGAAGGTTGTATATTACTTTTTGCTTTTAGACTTACCTGTTTCACATAAACCTTGCAGAAGAAGAGTTCTCATCTGTGGTACGTTTTCACAACAGGGTAGAGATGAGAGGGTGTCTTTTGTATCAGTCTGATTCTAAGTAAAACTCTGTACAGCCATTACAAAACAAACAGGATTGTAAAGAACATCCTACAAACTACTGAGATGAGAAGTCAAGCAGACAAACTACTTAACATGCAGAATGTGTATTATTGTACCCTGACACCTATCAGATGAAAAAGATATTAGGGTTAAGATAAAGAGATTCAGACATTTGTAGACACAAGAACTTCATCCAGACGCTAAGTGGGTTATCATGACCACTTCTAATCAGATCAGAATATGAAAAATGACCTCATCTGAATAAACACGACTCACAAAAACACTTTGATCAGAATAAAAAACCTGATCCAAATTTAATTTTATTTAGTCTTGTTTTACTGAATTTGAAAGTTACAAATCCACATAATTGATTCTCAACTTTAAACTTCTTTATTTTTGCTGCGCTGCGAGGATGTTGGACATGATCAAACCCTACAGAAAACACTGAATTCCCAGTTTGATTTGTATGCATACAGATAGCAAATAGTGGTCATATAAACTCACCTACTGTTGAATAACTTTCAGGAGTTCATGCATGTGTGAAAAGGCCTTAAATAAATCAGGAAACCAGGGCTCTGTTTGCAGGGATGTCATTAGTATGAGACAAAACTTGTGTACTGAAGTGAATCAGCTGCTACGCTCTTTTGATTGAGCCTAATGAGAGCCTCCCTCATTGGCTGTTGGTTAAACTTTGTCCCGACCCATGGTCATCTGTGGAAATCTACTCTTTGTACAGTATGAGCTGTTTTGACTCCATGTGTGTTCATATGAACAACACATGAACCTCGTGGAAATATACGCTAGCTTACCTGTAGCCTTGTTTTTACGGTACATGGAAAGATTGCACAACCGTTCCCCCTCCTTTGTCATGTGGGCCATCATGCTCGACCTGCTTTTATTAGCAAGAACATGCTGGTCAGCTACCAAGACCCCCTCACTACCTGTTGTACTTGGGATGGAAAAACTGTTGTTCGAGCCGTGTCAGAGTATGAAACATGAGTGAGAGGGGGGTGAAACGTGAGAGGCCGCTGCTGTTGTACCTCCAAGGTGAAGTGCATAGGGCCGCCGCTGATGAGCACTCACAGTACGTGCTTGTTCTCGCTGTTATGCATGGCTGACGTAGACGGGTCATGGCCTCTTGGAATATTTCTCAGAGTCAAGGATGTGGAGTCTGTTACTTGAAACCAAGGCTGAAATGATAAACAGAGCAATCAATAAGTCGAGTGAAATACAAAGTTACCTGAGAATCTTTCAAGTTATTCATTAAGAGACGATGACAGAAATTCACTGGTTTTAGTTTTTAAAATGAAAAGATCTTTGACTTTAACTGCACTACAAAAACTTTTTTACAGTTTTTCATGATAATAATTTTGTCATAAAACATCTTTTTTTGTCCAACAATGATTCAAAAGTAAAATTAAATTTGATTCAAAGAGTAAAATTAGCTGATTTTTATATTCCGATTATGATCTGTCAAATGTTTATTAATTCATAAGGGCCTGTTTCCACTAACCACATCCCATCAAGGGTACAGTTCCAAAACTGGCGCAAAAACTGGTACAAAGACACAACAGGTCTTTTCACCTTTTTTTCTAAATAGTTTCTGGTAAAAGTTCAGTTGGACTAAAGCTAACACAAAGCAAAAAAGAGTAAAGACTTTAAAGAAAAGCTCTAAAATAGAGGTTGTTGGTGAGGCTTTTGATGGACAGAGGCCCTGATAACTAACTGAGCAAATAACGCAGCTTTGAAGGCATCCATTTGGCTTTATTTAAACTTTAATTAGACTTAAACTGATTAATAAGACAAACCAGGTAAATGAAAAGTTCAGGATTAATCTTATGGAGAACTTTTCTATCAGCCCTGCTTCAAACAGCTTATTTTTTATGATAATAATTTTGTCACCAAACATCTTATTTTGTCCAAAAATAATTTAAAAGTAAAATTAGATTTGATTCACTGATGTGCAAAGAGTAAAATCAGCTTATTTTTAAATTCTGATTATGATCTGTCAAATGTTTATTAATTCATTAGGGCCTGTTTCCACTAACCACATCCCATCAAAGGTACAGTTCCTGGTGCAAATCTAGTGCAAAGACACAACAGGTTTTTTTTTTTTTACCTCTTTTCATAATAGTTTCTGGTAAAAGTTCAGTCGGATCAAAGCTAACACAAAGCATTCAGAGCATTTCAAAACAAACTCAATGGCTGTATGCTGATGGACAGAGGCCCTACTGACTAACTGAGCAGATAAAGCAGCTTTGAAGGCATCCATTTGGCTTCTTTTAAACTTTGATTAGAGTTTAAATGGCTAATAACTTTTTAAGACAAACCAGGTAAATGAAAAGTCCAAGATTAATCTTACGGAGAACTTTTCTTTCAGCCCTATTTCAAACAGCTGAGCCACTACAAAAACGAGTGCGAGTGCTGTTTGAACAGAGCAGAGAGGGAAATTGTTGAGCTCAAGTGCCCATTGTTGGCAAATATTCAACATCAGCTACCTTGAGCAAAATACAATCATGACTTTGTAACGAGGTGGTTGTGAAAAGGTGTAAAAGCCGACTGGTGTCTGGTGATATTTGCTCTAACGTTTTTTCAACCACAACAGTCTTGTGCAACCACTTATGTCGTCAAGTCAAGGTCTCCTGAAAGTTAGACGTCTCTGCTTTTCACCTGAATAGATTACATCCTGGGAGGGGAAAAAAACTCATTGAACTTCAAGGAAATCCAGTGTATTCATAAAAACAGGAAGGGTTGTAGTCATCAGAACGATCAGAGCGATATTGACAGTGTAAACTCAGAGCTTCAGTCTGACTGCCGGACGCATGAGAAGTGAACAGTGAGTGAGAGGAGCAAGAGGCTGTAGAGGCGGGACTACCCCCATGTGGGAGTATGTACAAAGCAGAGGTCTCTCTCTCACACACACACACACTCACACTCAGTCAGTCAGTCAATGCTCCACATGCACAGGGTGTGAGGTAGAGCCTAGTCAGACCTCGCTGCCAAAAGTGAGTCACTCGAGCTGTGGCGTTTCCCGGCGTCAGAGAGCCAAGGCTTGGTCCTTTTACTCATGCTGTAGTCAGAGCGAGACAGACACTTTTAACGGACAGCAGCCGCACTCTGATCTACAATCTGCACTCACACAGCAACATGGGAGCCTGCTGCTTTGACAAGAAGGAGAGGAAACTAGGGAAGCTCAATGGTTGGAGGAAGGTGAGTTTTCTTGTCCTAATTCTGCTAAGATATCAAACTTTAAAGCCTTTTATTGGACTGCCAGGTTTCTCTCCTGCATGGACTTGATGCACTAAACTTTGTGACTTTCTCATGGTGGTTTGAAATTCACATGATGTGGCTTTAGTCTTTTTAAAGTCAAAGTTTGATTGTCTTTTCAATTATCATTATGAAGGATTGTATTTATTACACTGATGAAGATGGTGATTGTGTACTTTCTGTATTTGTGGTTTAAAGTTTGCTTCAGTTTGTGGTGTTTGTTGGACGAGCGGATTCTTTACCTTACGTAGGTTTGAGTTCTGGACTTTCATGACTTTCTTAACATAGAGTAAAATTCATTTTCTGTGCTGAATGACTCTTTGAACTCTGAGTTTTTGGAGTTTTATGTTCTTTAAGCTAAAGTTCAGAAACTTTATTGTACTGTTGTGAATACTTAGTGCATACTTTTTTCTTCTTTTCTTTTTCTTCTTGTTGCTTTCTCTGGATTTGCAGCTGTCCATCTCACCTCCTAAGTCTGAGCTTAAGTTTGTGAGATGACTTGAACTCCAAAGTTGTGAGTTTTGAGGACTGATTTGTGATTTTTAGGCTTTTTATTCTGTCTGAGGGGCTGCAAACAAGGCAGCTGAAGGTTTTAAAAGTGTGGTTAGTTGATACCAAATTGACAGAGGATGCTGAGTGAATGCATCTTGAGTCTCTTTGGGAACTTAAGAAAAAGGATCAAGAATATTGCATTTAATATGAAATGGGATTTTAAAAAAAAGGAGCTTTTTTAGTGACGAGTTTGTTTTATTTCTTGCGGCTTCCTTCTTTCAAAGAAACCAAAGCTGAAGCAGTTTCGAGTCCTGCAGCCTGTTAACCGTTTACACCGTTATTACACACCACATCCGAGTCAGCGAGGCCCCGAACAGTGATGGAGGAGTGACTCTGTAAACTGAGAAATTGCACATTCACTTTAATCTTTTCCTTGCTTTTGTCTCCCTTTCTCAAACTTGACCTTTTTATTCAAGTCATCTTCCCACAAAGGTTCGGATACCTGAATCCACACTTCCCCGTATTGACACACATTAGCCCGAGCGAGTGAGTCAGAGGAAGTGAGAGGTTGTCAGGCCGTCTCTTACAGCCGTCTGTAGCTGCAGCCAGCATACGCACGCTCAGGTCATACGTAGGAAGGTTCCCCGATCTTTACAGAGTTATGTCACAGCGAGTTTTACTGTAGCGCAGATGTTATCACCCTGCGTCACTCTTTTGCCAAATTGAGGGGGAGAACAACCACAACCACAGTAGGTTTGATGCTGAAGAGAAATATTACATAAGTTACTATCAGTCATGTTGATATCAAAGAAATCAGATTTTTCAGGTAAATTAGCAGAAAATTCACAAGGTAAAGGTGTGGGTTGTTTTATGCCATGGGCACTTTAAAAAGGAGGGCATGGGGTCGAGGAAAAAGAAAGAGCGATGTAATTCTCTGCATTTTGATACGTACATAAGTGCTCCCAAGTTTTTGATCATATTAAAGTTTAAAGAAAAAAAAAAAGGTCTGAGTTTGATCATGTGAAATTTGCACTCTTGCTGTCGAAGAATGGATTTTTATGGCATTCTTTGTTTAATCAGTTCATTCTGTTCCTCGACTACCATGGAACAAACTGTTCACTAATTTAATGAGACATCTGCTCTCCCAGAGTCCATGAGGGACTTTAATAGAGCGAGCAAAAAACCTCATTGTGTCATTTCTTCACTTTTTATAACTTTTTCTATTATTAATTCAAACTGCGGGAAAGATTTCATAACAGTTTTGTTTATGTGAATCTTAACTTAAGAGAAAACAGGATTATTCATGAGTAAATTGTGTTCTAACATCTGTGTGACTGAGGGTTAAGGGGTCAATGATCTCGAAGTACAGAGCGGTGCTCCTTGACAGCAGACTGAGCACAGTGCTCCCACTAGTGGCGAAAAAGCACAACTCCAGTCCAAAACAACAGTTTGGAAGTTCTCTTTCTCTTATTTGAAGCACTTTACAACCTTGCCACAAATAGTTAAAAAAGGAAAATAGAGGATAATAGAGTGTTGGTGGGTAATAGAGAGATACCCTCAGAGCTTATTGTCCTGAATGACCAATAAAAATCAGACATACTGTCCTTGAGAAACTTGAATGAGTGTGAAAATGCTCATTTTAACTGTAGTTTAAAGGCATTTGTCAGCTGCTGCTGCATGTGTGTGTGTGTATGTGTGAGCGCACTGAAGCATTTCTTTCGGCTTCTGGGAAAGCATGGCTGTGCTACACATTTCAGAGGGAGACATCCCCTGCTGTTATTTCTGGTTTCTTTATATATTATGCAGTGAGCAATTATATAAAGTGCTGCCACCTCTCTCTATTTCTCTCTCCCCCCTCTCTTTTTATGTATTTATTTTTTATTTTTCTTCCTTCTCCTTTTTTGCATCCCACCTCTCTGCTTGTGGTTTTTTCCCTCAGTGGGAGGATAATGCGGGATCCTCTCGGGGAAGCTTTGATCTCCCACTTCTCTTTCCTGTCTCACACACAAACACTCTGTGATTCAGACCGAGAACTTCTCTGGGAAAATTTTTTCTTCTTTCAAAAAAAAAAAAAAAAATGAAAACGATGACCATTTTGCAGCCGTCCTCCTCCGGGGGCCTTGTAAACAAGAGTCGTGACAAAAAGCCCAAACGCGCCTGGAGATTGGCCGCTGATACTGATGTAACAGTAGATTTCAGTCAGGTGGCCCCGGCCTTGTACACTGCAGCAGCATCAACACCTGCTCCAAGGACAGTCCATTGATTCTGCCAGCGAGGCAGACAGACACAGAGATTGATGACTGTGTTGGCAAGTGGCTGCTGTGAGAGAAATTGACATGTAAGCGGTGGAGAGCGAGGAAGGGATAGACAGAGCAGGAGAGGAGGGAAGGGAAGGGGGAGGGTAAGGCAGCTCTTTTTTTTTTTTTTTTACAGTCTCTGCATCGTTGGATGTGAGCAGAGGCGATGTGTGTGGTGTGTCCTCGTGACAGCTCAGGAGCTACACCACATGTCTGCCCGGGTAGGAAAGAGGGGAAGCCTCTCCTCTTTTCTTCTCTCTCCTCCTTTCATAAAACAGCCTCACACCGGCCGCCCATCGCTGTTGCCATGGTATTTGGGTGTTCTGGTAATTGGCATGGAGAGAAATCTGTGGGCTGTTGTCACCTATATTCGGGAAGGATGCAATTATTTCCCATCTCTCCTTTTTTTTTTTTCCTCTTCCTTTCTTGACCCCTTCGTTCTGTTGTCTCCGCAGTTAAAAATAGTCCTCAGCAGACACCCTGACAGCATCTGATATTAGTGGGGTTTGGGATGCAGATAATGAACAGGCTTATGAGTTCTCCACAATGGCCGCCGCACTCTGGGGGATGTCAGGAGACTCAAAAGGAAGAGAGAGGGAGGAGAGCGGATGATTAAGGAGATAATGGTGATAAAAATACAGTCGCTGTGCGTTCACATTCTTCAAAACGTGAACTGTTCCTGCACTCGTGTTTTCACTGCAGGGAGATAAAGACAGAGCTGCAGGACGTGATGACACTCCTGACATTAAAAGATGATTTTCAGGGGATGGGAATTTAAGAGGATGGGATTTATTGGCAGTGGATGCTCAGCTGGATTTCTAAAAAGCTGAAAGAAGACAAAGTTACGTCAGGAATCAAGTCTCGATATTAAATGTCAGTCACTTTCATTCAGAACCTGAGTCCTACACTGGTGCCAAGATGTAATTAAGGCTCCCCCCCTTCTCCTTTTTTTCTGTCAAATCATGTGTTCTGATTTGAGCGTGTTGCTGGGGCTGGCAGGAAAAAAAGACAGAAGAGGGAGGGAATAAAAAGGGAGAGAAACATGGAGAGAGAGAGAGAGAGAAGCAGGGAAGGAGGGGGGACTGAGCACTACAGCAGTGAGAGCGGCCAAGCAAGACAAATCCAGTGGAGGAACCCCCCCTCCAGTCAGATGAGCATCACTGCCTCACTCCCTCCTCCTTCTTCTCATCCTCCTCCTCCTCCTCCTGTCTCCAGAGCAGCTTTCTGCTCCTCCCTCCCTCTCGCTACCTCTCCATTATTCAACGGTGTGCAGAGAGTCCCCAGCTCAAGGCTCCAGCCGCAGCTTCTCCTCCAGCCTATTCCACCGACCCAACCGCTGCTACTGCTGCTGCTGCTGCTGCTGCTGGATCGCCTCCTAGCCACCGTTTAGACTGGCTTCACCTCCTTCTTTTTCACCTCCGAGCACCACCTATCCATCCTCGGGCATGGAGACTCAAAGCTGGCCCTTTCTGTTGGCTGAGGTGGAGAGCGATCCATCATTGAGCTGCTCTCTTAGCTGCTGAAAAGGGAAACACAGGAGAGAAGAGGAAACAAAGCTTCTTTTTTTACCTTTTGGGCACTGGAGGAATTGTGTTTGTCTGCCTCGTTTCCCCCCCATCTGGATTACAGTTCTGGCTTTGTGTAGGAGCGAGAAAACGGGGTCCAAAATGCCTGAAGCAAATTACCTGCTGTCGGTGTCTTGGGGTTACATTAAGGTGTGTGGCGCTTATCTACGTAGCTTGTTGGGATATCTCACTTGTTTCATCGTACTTGTCTGTGCTGTCTAGCTGTTGCATTATTGGCCAATACTTCAGAATTCAGCTTTTTGGTAAAAAACTGTTGTGATTTTTGAGCATTTAGAAAAATTTTCCTGTCTAATTGCAGCTAAAATATACTTCCATCATGGTGAGGGATGGGGTGGTCATCTGACAGAATGGTGTTTAGTGGCTGAGGCTCCATCTTGAGCCCTCTGCAAAGCTGTGTATCTGTTTGTATATGTGTTGGTGTGTGTTTGCATGCACGCACGCGCGTGCATCAGTTTGTCATAAACAGCTGCTGCTGCAGTGCCTGGGTTTCCGTGTTCTGTCAAATGCATCTGTCTTCTTTAACTATTTCATCTATTTTAAACTATCCTCGGCGGTCAAAAGTACATGAAAATTACATTTATGTTCCACAAAGAAAAGGAGGATGGATGCAGTGTGCAGATTTTCCCCCAGACATCATTAAAATTCTTGCACAGTGACGCAAGTGAGGCAGCTGAATGGGCCCCAAAAATGTTACTCAACGTAATAAAACTGTAAATTGGTTGCAGGGGGTGAATTAAGTGGCGTTAAAAGGTGACGGCCCCCCACTGCAAACACAAATAGTGATCCGCACCCTGAATAATTGCGAACAAAATGGAGGGAAAATAAGATTTGTCCCCCCGCTGGTTTGTGTTGTAACTGAATAACATGACTAAAGTGCTGGATTCCAGCTCAACACTGATGTATTTTCCATGGAGTCTCATGCCATAATTTCTCCCAGGTTTTCCCTCTGTGGAAACTGACGACAATCCCTCTCTCCCCCCTCCTCCTCTCCTTCTTTCTTGCAGTTCAAGAGAATGTTGAATCGGGAGTTGACGCACCTATCCGAGATGAGTCGGTCTGGGAACCAGGTGTCCGAATTCATCTCCAACACCTTCCTAGGTAAATCAAAGTCTTGTCCTGAAAGCACCTGAAAGACACACCATTAAATTCACAAATTTGGGCTTTTAAAACCCACTTCATGATGTTATGATAATAAGATGGACTAGCTGCTCTGGCAGGTTTTTCTGTGGGGGCGTAACATGAAACACTGCGCCATTAGCTTTGTCTGGATGGCATAGCATGTAAAAGGGAACCAAACATTTAAGTGAAAACTGAACATTTTAAAGAGAGTTATGAAATAAATTATATGTCATGTGGCTGTTTACCGTAAAAAGAGACATTTTTGGGCAGACTCAGGGGAAGTGGATCTGAACTGGCTGCCACCAGCGTGGGTTCTCTGTGAATGGATGGCATTAGCTCAATATATACAGTATATGTGCAATTCTATTGACTTGAGAAACATTTCCTCTGGTGTTCAGAGTCAGCACAAAGTGTTCCTGGTACAGTAATACACTCGAGTGCCAATGTGGTGGAAAAACTGGCTTCAGAAGAAGTTAAAAAATGTCTTTAGGAATAAATCTGAGATTTCCACAGAAGTACGAGGATAGCTAGAAGACATGAGGCACAGGAACAGAGGGGTTTGAGTTAAATGGTGTTATGGATTGACAAACAGCAACGATGATAAGAGACGGAGAGAAAGCCTGTAGAGGTAGTTAAGGGTATTTATAGACACAGGGCTCCCGATCGATTGGCATCCTGATCCGGTGTAGGGTTGTCGGCGGATCCCTCATCCCCCGGATCATAGAGACTGAGAATGAGGAGGAGGGGTGAGGGAAGACAGAGGAGAGGCAAACGGGTGAGGGAGGGAGGGAGCTGACTGCAGTGGAGGAGGAAACAGAGGTATGGAGGAACCCCCTTTGCTGGCGGAGAGATGAGCGAGGCAGATTGGGTGACTCATCACCGCCTTAATGCATCTTTGTCAGCAGGGACACCTTGTTGTCCCTCTAAACCCCCGGTCTTGTCTCTGCCCTGAGAACCCAGACAGAGATGACTATCTCTTGGATGGAGAGATCAGGATTACCCAGCTGGTTGGAGAGAGAAAAAACGATCACAGTAACATTAATGAGGAGCAGGGAAAAAACGGCAGAGGCAGAAAGGCTTAGAAAGTTTAGCCTGAGTTGACCGGTGGACTGTTTAATCCTCTATCTCTCTTTTTTTTGCATCGCTGTCCTCAGTTATTCTTTTAAAACATCTAAACTCAGAAACATAACTTTTTATTTTTAGTCACATGTTTAGTCAGTTTTAGAAGCACATCAAATCCTCAGTTTATCGCAAAGATCCTGTTGACAGACACTACAATTCTTATAAATGAGCAGAGATTACAAAGTAAAGCACTTAGGGCATTTTCAGCCCAGGATTTCTATCCTACCAGGAAGAGTTTTTAGCAAGCAGCATGCTGCCCGTTCACGTGGTCCTTCCCCCTGCCACAGCTGTCCTGGCTGCTCAATTCTGTCATAATTCTCTTTGATCATCCAGCAGCAGAGCACACCGAGCTTAGGGAATATACTCAGGGTAGGAAAAAAATATCCCTAAAAAGCCCCCACACCTCCCTTTATGCATCTACGTCTCTCACAGGAGAGCGTGTGAAGGAGGATGAAAAGGAATCGGATGAAAAATTGAAATAAACGTGGGAGGTGAGAGAGGGAAGGGAGGGTGACGGGGGAAAAGGAGAGAGAACAGAGCAAAGTATAACAGGTTTTAACTTTGGCTGCTTATATTCACTGGAAATCAGTGTGTAGAGGAAGAAAAAGGGAGGAACTGGGTGAAATTGAGGGAGTGAAGAAATATAGGAGGTCCAATTTGTGATAGCTGAGCTTTAAGACTTCCTCGACTCATCGCCAGTCCTTTTTAATTAATGATATCTTCTCTAAATCAACACCTACCATTGTGGACATGAATGATGAGAAGGATCTAGTGTCTCATGCAAACCCATCACAGCACTGATGATGAAGAGGGCTTGTAATAAACTGGAGGGTGATGTATCGCTCTTCCTCGTCCTTCCCACGCAGCACATGTCTGAGAGCGCTTAATTGTCCTATTCTTATTTACCACTGGAGAACAAGAGGCATAGAGGAAAACTGAAGAAGTAGTTCAAGAAAGAGAAAGAGATAAAAAGAAGGACAGCTTTAGGGTAAAAAGTGATTATTTGAATTCCTGTAGGTAATTGAATAACCGTCCTCTGGGAAAGGCTGATGGGCCCGCCATGAGCTTGAGGGATTGGGCTCGCAAACACGCCGATAGTCAGTACCTGCTGGATATCATCCACTTTTTGTGTGACTTGGCCTGTTTTGTATTTTTTATTTTTGTCTAAAGTGTGAAGAGTATTTATATCTGTTCAAAGCAACATTACATAAAAGCCTTGTGAGTTTTCTGTGTGTTTTGGACGTTATTTACGGCCGCTCTAAAAGTAGCCGAACAGACTTACTAAACATATAAATCCCACTCTGTACTGTGTGATTTGATAAAGCAGCCAAAGATGCAGCAGCTTATTGAATGACCGACTTTATGGAGCAGCAGCCTTAACTGTGTTGAAGCCCCCAGCACTCAGCCTGTCAATGGACTGACCTATGAGAGTGAAAGGAACACAAGATGAGATGTGAGACACCCGCTGAGAACATGGAGAGAGGGAAAATATTGCAAAGGGAGGGAGGGGGGAGGAGAAAGAACAGTGGGAGCTCAGAAAGAGGCTGCAGGTGGAGGACAGGGAGCATGAATGAACAAATGAATGGAGTGAGAGATGACGAATGAGGGACAGAAAAGATAAATAACCAGCTGCAGGTGTGTATTAAAGGGCACCTGGGTGAAAAGACAGACTGCTTTGTACTCAACCAAGAATAATTGTGGGAATTTCAACCCCTTCTCACAATGTCCACTCTTTTCTAAACGACAATTCTCCATTTTCCCTCCTTCAGACAAGCAGAATGAGGTGGAGATCCCGTCCCCGACGTCCAAGACGAGAGAGAAGAAGAAGCAGCAGAAGCAGCAGCTGATGACACAGATCAGCGGGGTCAAGAAGGTCTCTCACGGGCCCTCGGTCTCCAGCAGCAGCATCTCCCGTTTCGGGGTGAAGACTGACAAGGAGGAGCTGCTATCCAAGGAGCTGGAGGACCTCAATAAGTGGGGCCTGAACATCTTCATGGTTTCTGAGTTCTCCCAAAACCGGCCGCTTACCTGCATCATGTACGCCATTTTCCAGGTATGAAGGAAAACTCTCATGATGTCTCTTTTAGTTACAGCCAACCTTGTCAAGGCTTGTTCTGAAATATTTAACCTTTCTCTCTAGGAGCGAGACCTGCTGAAGACCTTCAAGATCCCCATGGATACATTTGTGGCATACATGATGACGTTGGAAGATCACTACCATTCAGATGTGGCCTACCACAACAGCCTGCATGCCGCTGATGTAGCCCAATCCACTCACATCCTCCTCTCCACTCCAGCCCTGGATGTAAGTTTTACTACAAAGTGCCGTACTGTAGACTCAGTTGTACCTCACGCTGGTTTGCATCTGCTGAAATAAGGGAAAACTAAATCACAGGAGTGAGCTCTTACATCACCCCATGTGCCACTTTCCTGGATCGCCGTGCCGACTTTGAAGAGCTCGACATCCTTCCATTGAATCATCTTTTTCCTCCTACCCAGAAAAACTTCCTCTTTTCCCTCCATGACTTCTTTGTCAGATTTTTCCTGTGTGCTTTTCTGAAGTAGGAGTAGAGCTGGAGAGAAACAGTCAGGTCAGAACGCCCCGCTCCTTAGCTCCGTCTTTTATCAACGAGCCATCAGACTAGCAGACGGTGCGGCACTCGCACCATTAGAAAAAACAAACAGATAGTTTGATATTTGGTCTGGGAAAAGTTGGTTCTTTGGAAGGATGTGACAGGAATAGAAACACTGGGTTTTTTTTAGTATAACGAACTTGTTTGACCCGGTCACAAAATGCTCAAGGAATAAATAGTCATCTTTGTGGTGCTATTTTTATTGTCAGAAATAGTCTAACTGTTTCCTTCCTTCTCTTTCACAGGCTGTCTTCACAGATCTAGAGATTCTTGCGGCCATCTTCGCTGCAGCTATCCACGATGTTGACCATCCTGGAGTATCGAACCAATTCCTCATCAATACAAGTGAGTTATATCATGAGGAAGATCTTAAAAACTAGCGCTTTTGAGATCAAACTAGAAGCAGTCCTAACTAAGACTGAGGTGTTAAAATTATTTATGAATGTGTTTCCAGACTCTGAGCTGGCGTTGATGTACAACGATGAGTCCGTGCTGGAGAACCATCACCTCGCTGTAGGATTCAAGCTGCTGCAGGAGGACAACTGTGACATCTTCCAAAACCTCACGAAAAAGCAGAGACAGTCATTGCGCAAAATGGTCATCGACATGGTAAGATGATCCATGTGACATTTTCTCTCACCTTCTCTGGATTTAAATTAAGATCAGTCTGAATCCTGCTGATGCTAATGATAGCATTTGTGCCTTATTTCTTCAGGTTTTGGCCACCGACATGTCCAAACACATGAGTCTGCTGGCCGATCTGAAGACCATGGTTGAGACGAAGAAGGTTACGAGCTCCGGAGTGCTGCTGCTGGACAATTACACCGACAGGATACAGGTAAGAGCTGCTGTGTGGCATAAAAAGAGAAAATATATCATCACAATAGGAATCTCACTTGTGCAGGCCTTTGTTATCAGACGTGTGTATAGTCCTGCCTCACAGGCATTAAATTGCATAAATCAATATCCAGGGTTGGGGGAGGTCACTCAGCAATTGGTCATTAGCCGGCCTCCTACATGGCTGACCTCTGCTCCTGTCACTCCTCTTCTCACTCCATTCATCTTCCTTTAACATTTAAGTGCTCCAGACGCACATTATGTTTGATGGTCCTCCAAGGATTGTCTTATATAAGACTGTTTCTCAGGCTCACCCCCTACTAATGAAAAGGCATTACAGAAAAGGGCTTAAAAGCCTCATTACAGTCCTAATACAAAACGAAATGAAACAATACAATAGACTTTTATGACTTTCTCCCCCTTGTACATTTGAAGCTTAATGCCTTTCCTTCATTAAAGAGAAATCATGACTATTTAAAAAAATAGAAAATGATATTCCTAGAAATTCAGGGAGGAAAAAGAAGTCCATGTACTTAAATGGAGCTGTGCATTATTCATAGGTGCTGCGTAACATGGTGCACTGTGCTGACCTGAGTAACCCCACCAAGTCCCTGGAGCTGTACCGCCAGTGGACTGATCGAATAATGGAGGAGTTCTTCCACCAGGGAGACCGAGAGAGGGAGAGGGGGATGGAGATCAGCCCGATGTGCGATAAACACACAGCCTCGGTGGAGAAGAGTCAGGTAAGCAACCAGAGACAAAGAACCTTCATTATGGACTGAAGGGATCGATATATATCCTTTTGTACCTGCATTTAATCATTTTCAAATTTAAACATTTTCCCTCTTATATCATTTCAGGTGGGTTTCATTGACTACATCGTACATCCTCTGTGGGAGACTTGGGCCGATCTGGTCCACCCTGACGCCCAGGACATTCTGGACACGCTAGAGGATAACAGGAACTGGTACCAGAGCATGATCCCCCAGAGTCCTTCCCCGCCCTTCTACGACCAGGGCACACATGGTGGCGGCACTGGAGGTCAGGGAGGTGGGGAGAAATTTCAGTTTGAGCTGACCCTGGAGGAGGAGGACTTGGATGGAATCGAGAAGGACGAAAACGAGGAAGAGGAGGAGGAGTTAGAAGAAGAGGAAGAGTTGGAAGAGGAGGATAGTTTAGGAGATTCTCGTTCTCCTCCTCTGGACTATTTGGACGGTCAGGAGCAGGAGGATGAGGGGAGCATGGTGGAGCCGGCGATAGAGATTGTGACAGAGGAGGCGTCACCCACGGACACATAGGGCTTCCGTCATCGCGCTCACACGGTGATTTGAAAGTTTTTTGGAAAAAGAGGGGAGATCCTCTCGAAGATGTGCTTTTTGAAAAGCCCCCCGAGGCAAGGGCTTGGTTTCGTCCCGCACGGGGGCGTCTTGCACTTGGGTGTTTGAAGCCAGACACGGATGGACAGTTTCAGTGCAGCGGCTTCAGAGTTCTCAGGAAATCATAACTGCGGACATTTTAGTCTTGACGGACAGACAAGACTGAGGGTAGAACTTGAAGGATTTTGGCCAGTTTGGGAAAAGGGTCCTTTTCTTTTCTGGACTGGCATTAAACGGACATCGACACTACTGAGAGAAGTTTTGTACCTTAAGACTTTTTTACAGATATGATCTAGAAGTAGCATAGAGTAAGATCTACTGATGGAGACTCATTTGTATAGCAAAAGAAAGTGTTTACTTTTTTCCTGTACCATTTGTCAAAGGACTTTTGTGTGCCTTTTTTACTATTGTCTTTATAATAGTTTTTTATTTATTGAACACTCTAGTATGTCTGTGAAATGTTTTTTTTTTTCTTATCTGAAAGAGCAAAATCTTTTTGTATGTTAAAGAGAACAGTCTTCCATGTATTGGGCAATAGAGAAATCCAAACAAACGTCGACACAAACTCATCAAAACAGAGAAACATCTACACCAAAAGAGGACGCACATTTCCTCTCATCTGTTTTCCAATTTGAGCGCAATGTTTTCATTGGAACTCAGACGCTAATGCTCACTCCTGGTTCATGTTTCATGTTTAGTTTGTTGCTGTCAGTCAATGAATGTTAAATTCACACTGAAATACATCCTCTATTTTCATACTTCATCTCTTTATACGTGGTCTTTTCAGGGTTTTATTTGTAATGGTCTGCAGACCATTTGGGCTTCCAACCTTTTTCACACCAAAACTCTACATGTAAAACTCTCAGTACTCATAAGATTGCCTGCACTTGCAACAATATAGTCAGGTATCGCTGTTCAATTTTCAGTTTAAAATCGCCAGATTCACATAATTTTCTTTTCAGTCTTGCAAACAATTATTGCTGCAATGGTGTGAATTAGAGGTGAGTCCACTTCAAACAAAAACACCCAGGTCATTCACTAAATTTGGAGCAGCTATAGAAACAAACAGCCCCTCACAAAAAGCTGCTCAGACCCACAACAGAATCAGAAATAGTCCACCAAGGACAAAATGCCCAACAGGGGTGAATCTATTTTTAGCCCACAGGTATGCTGCAGTCTTAATAATCCTGTTAGTTGGAACGGGCCCTGACCCCGAACCCGTCTGATGTAACGCCCCCCCGACCCTCTGCAATCAGGCCTAGACCAGATGATTAAAAGTGCCGGTAGAGCTGCCCGTCTGAAAGGCACTCTTAGACCCTCATCAGTGCCACTATTCACACGGTCTACAGACCCCTCTGGGCTCCACAGACACGACCCCAAAACAATCAGGCCAGCTATTTCTTCCTCGCCATTAAAAAAAAGATCCCTCAAGTGCAGCGTCTGCTCATTGACGTCAATTGATTTTTTCCCCCCCTCCCTCCTTCACTGTATCAGGTTTCCAGGACAGTGGGGTCATTAGGATTTGCGCAGATGAAATTGCTGGATTCAGCACGGCAGACTGTACCCTCCTGACAAAAGAGGAATCATTAGGTGCTCTATTTTTAGAACAAACCAAAAAAATCACCTCTAAAGCACTGGGAGTATGGTTTGAAAATGGTTTGCAGACGTTACATTTCTGCTCATGTTGATGGAAGTTGTGATTAAATCTATGAATCACAACCGTCCATTTTCATGTTGGTTTACTTATAAACTCAAAGGTACTCCATCTAATTTCACTCCAGCATGCTCAAGTGGCTATTGTTTGTGTGTCTTCTGAATGAATGAATGAATGACAGGTTTTGTATGAGTGCTTGTGTGTATCAGTTTGGATGTGTTGACTCTGTCATCAAGCCTTACCCTCATCACTCCACACCTTTGTCTCTACTGTTTGTTGCTAGGAGCTCAAGTTGGTCCTTTTTGCTGTTTATAACAGTGTGTATTTATTCTATACTTTAAGCTTGTACAGAAGAAATACTGGTTTAGTGTAAAATCTATTTTAATTTATATGCACTTGCATTACCTGGAAGTGGTGGTGTCTAATGTGTAGAAGACTCTGGATTAGAGTCTTTTTATATATGTATTATATATTGTTTTTATATATAAATATATATATAAATATATATAAGTATATATTCGCACAATGTTTTGAGTACCCAGCAGAGCAGAAGCTAATGAGACTTGTTGCTGCTGTCACATGAGAACCTTGTAACTCCAAAGTAGCTTTTTCTACATAGAAAAATTAAAGCCCTATTTGAGTTTATCCTGCATGAATAATAAACCAAAAATGTTGTGATTTTTCTAATTTTGCAATAATTTAAGTCCCTCTAAATTATACAGATGACTTTTACTGTTCTTATTTTGCTCGTAAGATTGATTTTCTGTTATTCCCTCTCGCTTTTTTGGACAATGTTAGTTCAAGTGAGTTTTTGAAGCTACAATGTTTTCATCTGACAACAGCAATTTTGGTAACCCAGAGGCAACATAGAGGACATGTTAAACTGCGTAGGCTTGGATTAAGGATACAAACAAGCTAGCTAAAGGACACAGATGTTAGTCGACGCTTGGTATCATAAAGCTCTTTTTCTCTCAGCGGCTTCTCCATCCAGCGTTTGAATGCAGATTGCTGATATATGTGGCCAGATGCAGGTTTGACTGACAAACACAAAGCGATTGTCTCCTTTTACACTTAACGCACTTCATGTAAAAGTAGATAACACGGGGACGGTATTGGTAGCATGCTACAATACGCCCGGCACTGACGTGAATCGTTCTGACTTAACAGCAAAACATGATCTTATGTAAACTGATTGTGCTAATGTGTGAACTCTTTCTGACCAAACTTGTTAGCAGTTTTGAGATTCAAATTTGTCAGTATTAACATTGTTTTCTATGTTCGAGCTTTTTTGGTCCTAGTCGTGTCCAAATGGTTAGCCAGATTTAGCACTATCTGCATGAGAGATGGGTTTTTTTTAATTGTCAATATGTTCCAAGTCCGCCAGTTGTTGCAGGTGGGTTATTCAATGTTTCACACAATGTATGGTATTATATTGTATATTGTGTTCAAAAATAAATCTGAAATACTTTTTCTATTAAGTGATTAAAAGCAAAGCATGAATATAATCCCTCTGTTTCTGTTTTTTCCTTATTACTCGTAGAGTATTTGTTTTTACACTGGGTGTCAACAACCAATCGTTGGCTGGTTACAGCATCTTGTGTCTTCATTTACTTATGTTCTGAAAACTCAGTATCTTATATACAAAAATGACCAACAGTAGGGTAAAAATCTCTGCTAGAGGCCAATAGGTCTCTGCTGTTACTAAAACCTTGACTATACAGCTCTAAATAAACAAAACCACACCACAGAAAGACATATCTCAGCAAAGACACACGTAACTCCATTTAAAATTTCTAGTTACACTAAAATACATGTAGGTGACGAAGGGCTTCAACCACCAACAAAGAAAATCATGTCACCTAATGGTCAAAAGTTGATGAAAAGGCGCTATACGAAGCTATAAGTTTTTGTATTGTTGGTATTTTTCCAACAACTTGTTTAAAAGCAACCTATCATTCAACTTACAATAAATAAACAAAACCTACTTAGGTGACTGTTGAATAACACAATTCTAGGCTTTCACCTGTTAAATAAAGGATACAGTATTTTCACAGAATCATTCCTAAATAGATATTTTTAGTTGAATCTAGTTTTTAAAGTTGGGTTTTAAGTTTCCACCAGAACTGGGCGATTATATAATTTTGACTAATGATCGTAATAAATTTCAGTTTGAGCACGACATATAGACGGGTTTCTATATAACGTCATTGAAAGTATGCGCGTGCAGCCTTGGGGCAGAAAGCGGGAAGTTTCTTATTTGCTTACAAGCGGAGTCAACGGAGAAAGAAAATGACAGTGCTGTAAACTGCATGAACTGGCAAAACAAACAATTGGCAAACATTAAAACCCTGCTCCTGATATTAGAAACATGTCACAACCTGATAAATTGAGTGAAATTCATGGACATTTCAACAAGTGTTTTTTTTTTTCTGATGCAATTAAAGACAAAGCGATTTTTCAATGAAATTACATTTTATTGCAATTGTGTCAGGGAGAACTTGCAAACAATATGGCATCTTCATTGATATCAGTTCAACCGGAAACAGGCTTTTGCCTCATGGTTGCGCGCGCACCTAGTATTGTTTACACAAGAAACCCGTCTATTTACTCGATCAAACATGGCGGAAATGTGCGTCACAACAGCCGAACAGAGTCGAGCTTTTCCGGCTCACTTCTGTAAATTGCTGGAGATGTAAACAGGGAAAGTAAACAGAATGACTGAACGTGGAGCTAAACGCAGAGCTGAGGGCAGCAGAATAGATGTCAGCCATGATTTTGAGTTATCCTCCATAGATGCCATAGTTGAGAAGAAAAGTTATTAAACGTCGGTTGTGTGGCGGTGATTAGGGTATGAGTAGTTTAGCCACAACTACCGGCGAAGCCACCAGACTAAAGCAATCAATGGTATCAACTTATGTGTACATCATCTTATGTTTACATTTTAAGGTGTCTTCATTAACCCTGTGGGGGCCATTTGTTTATTTTGGGTCTTGCGTACCTGCAAAAACACTCAGGACTGTAAATCAGTTCACTGTATTGTTTTGTATTTCTCTACAACATCAAATGAGACCATGAGGACCAAAATAAAAACATAGTTTAGGAAAAAGAAAATGCAATTAAAAGGGGGGGTCGAAAGTGGAAACAGAATAGTCAATATAAAAGGCAATATCAACAATGATAATAAAATAATATCAGGTAATACTGATAATAATAGAAATGATAAAATAGAGCAACAGAAATGAGCAAGAGATAAAACAATAAAAGGCGTAAAAGGTTAATTAAGAAAAGAGAACAAATATAACAAAAGCTAAAAAGACAGTAAAGCCGAAATAAGAAAGAGGTAAAAGAAATGAGAGATAAAAGTTAAGTTAAAATGGTTTTTATATATTTTTTTAAGTTTATCTTATTCAATTTGCTTTGTTATTTACTTTGTATGTTAATAAAATGTCGAACTTATCTCTAGTTAATTTAGTTTTTAATACAGATGCTTTAAAACTGGCAGTTTAAAAAAAGACATGATAATAATAGAGATAGACAGTATGACAGATTATGTTGTGATCATTTTTTTGTCAAATCGCCCAGTCCAAGTTCCCGCAGTTAATCAACCACAAGCTAAATAAAAATAAAAATGAAGTCACTAAAGGTCAGTCCATGGTTCAGCTGGTCCCATGAGGAAACTTAAAATAACTTAAAAACCAGAGCTGCAGAGTGGAGTGGATCTGTGTTTTGTTGTGTAAAATCAACAAAACACATGCTAATTATCAAATCACTGAATTTGTTATTTGCTGAACTTAAAAAAGCCATCATCCCAAACTGTGTGACTTTATTCCATCACTGGCACCTGAACTGGACACCAACTGTATAATGTCCAAACTGTCCCGCATCATTGTAATGTATTCTTAGCTTTTGCATCATATTTTATTGTATTTTCACTGTATTGGATTTTTTCTGCTCTCACTGTTATTGTTCTTTTGTATTCTAACTTGCTATCTACGTCTGTGTTGCTACACCAGCTGAATTTGCCCTCTGGGATCAATACAGTGTTTATCTTATCATCACAGAGGCTCGGCTCGCAAAGGCCCATCCAAAAACAGACACATAACCTCATTTCCTATATGTTCATATACAGTAAACACACACGACCGGCTGAGGCATGTTTCCAGCATAAACAAGGAAAATCATGTCACCTCGTCACTGATGACGTTAGTCCTGGTATTTTAAGTATCGAAATCATAAATAAACAGTGTGCTGTGTAATCCTCTCAATCACTGCAGTAGATCTCTTGTTCAAAAAGATGGATGGTTGTTTTCCTATTTTATTTTTCTACGTACTTACAGGCAAGCGAGTGAAAGTCTGCCAGGGACTAAATGGATTTTTTTGTTTTTATGAACGACAAAAACTTGGAACAGTTTCTGACTAGCACCAGTTATCAAAATCTGTGGCTAAGGAATTTATAGGTTTGCATTTGAGTCAGTAAAATTGAAAAACCTTCAAATTTGCAAGAAATATTTAAGGAAACTTTGGCCAGAGTTTTGGAAAATGGATAAAAGAGGAATAATAAATAAGCGGTGCAGCTACAGGGCTAACATTTTGCCCTTTATTAAAGGATGTTTTGGCTCATTATATGTTCACCTCAGCAGAGGCCCAAAGAGTTCTCCCCCTTCTCATAACTCACAGGATCACTATAGTTTCTTGTTTATTCATGCTTTAGTTTCTTTTGCATCTTTTTTAAATCATATAACTTTCTTCTGATTTTCCAAAAATGAGTTTGTATGAGGCCAAAAAATCCTGATAAAGCTGTTAGGAATCCTCCAAAGCAGAACCTCTCTGCTAATCAGATGGATTATCTTTGTGTATAAGTGTTAGTAATACATTTTCATTTATTTAGAGGACATTTAAACCTTGGTGAAGGTATCCTTTATCAGAATGTCTTGCAGTTACATCCATTAAATCGAGTCTTATTCTTTCCAGACCTCCCTTTAGAGACTTCCTACTTAAATTTAATGGATAATTCCAGATAGTTTTATTGCAGCACAATAAAGTTTGTTTATTTTACGTGTGGGACCTTACGCACAGCCAAGGTGAGAGGGCAACAATGCATGATGAAGCAGTGTTTCCAGGAATGTTCTGTGTGCCCGTCATTTTCCACATACGGCTGCTAGACTGCAGGGTTTACAGGCTCTAATACACTTAAGGAAATATCTCATGGAAAACAACACCGTGCAATTAGTAACTACTGAATAACTTCCGTCTTTACAACATAATGAGGCTAGTTTTGTTAAGTACTCACAGGTGTTACAGTTCCTCGACATTTCCAGTGTGGGCCACATTTATGAAACTGGAAATCAGAATATTCAAAACCTATTTAAGGCTGGATTTCTCCCACAAATCCATTAGAGGCTATTTTTAAACTTGTCACAGAATTATAGAAACCTGATCCCAAAACGTCACACCCATGGTAGGAGACTTGTGTAATCTCCATCCATGACCTCATTGACCTCATATCTCATTTCATAGTGGATAAGAGTTCCAAGACAGTCTGCCCTTGTGTCTTCTTCAGACTTGTTTCAAAAGAGAATCATGAATGAATTATGTCTCAAAAGCTATTTTCATCTTCGAGCTCTTACCCTTGAATTTTCATACACATCTCCTCTCCTCGAATGATATCCAATCTCCTCTTTTATTCCCTCCCTCCGTGTCCCACTCTCCAATCTCCCTCTGTGGGAGTATGGACTCGTCTCTCCTCTGACATAACCTAGTAAAAGCAAAAGGTTTGATTTGATGGAACTGCGTGCGTACATATGACGAAAGCTTGAGATTGATGGTGGAAAAAGGCAGGGATAGACTGGCAAATGGGACAGGTGGCCTCCCCTGTTGCAGCTTTACACAGGCATCTAAACCTACAGGGATGGCCATATTATCTAATAAAGCCAAAAACAGAGCAAAGCATTTCCCAACAGCCCTGCAAAATGACACCACTTAACTTCCCCCCCGTGTGGCACGAGAGAGTAAACGAGGGATATTTTCAGACATGAATAGGAAATTGTTAGCTTGGGAGATAATAGCTAATTGGCTTAAGGCTTTACTATTCCCTGATGAATCCTCTGTGTGTGAATGAATGAGAGCCTCATTGAGAGAAAAGAGAGGGAAAACAGAGAGCGTGGGTCTGGACACTTCATTAATGCCCCATCCAAGGCAAAATAATCTGCCAATGTAAGAATATTTGACCTGTTTCCAATATGGATTAGTGTAACGCAGTGATCAAACTCAGCTCAACTGGTTCTAAACCTGCAGTACGGAACTTCTGTCATATCCTTCTGGCACACGCAGTGGTTACACAAACACTGTCTACGCACTTCTGACGTCCGCCTACAGGTTCAGAAATAGTTACAAAGATACTGAGAATCCAACAGTTTCAAGACTTTTATCCATAATTCAGGAAAAGTATATAACTGCATAGCCTTCCCTAAATATTTAACAAATGCCAAATTGTCCAGGAGTGATAATGCAACATCAGTGTCTGCCCTCAGTCCATTCCCATCCCTCAGCACTCTCAAACACTCTGTTGATCTGTTTTTGCTGTAATCCTTCCCCAAACACATAGTTTCTATTTTTCTAACTTTTCTAAGTTCTAAGTTTTACAGTCAGAAGCTCACTAACACATTTGAATGTGACAGTTATATACTCGGGCTAAAAGTCAAATGGCATACATTCCCTGTAAATCCTGGGTACTGGAAAAAATCACTTGCAACGTGAATTATTTGGACACACTGGTAGAAAGCTTTCCTTTTTCCAGGGAGAACATGTCTCTAAGACTAATTTGGTGTCAGGAGTAACCTGTTCTATAGTTTTTGATGTGTATTTATTTTGCTTTTTATTTTATTTCTCATTACATCTGTATGACACCTATAACACCACTGTGCTTTTCAAAGGCACATTTTGGAAAGAAGAAAAAACTTGATCAAGTCAATTTGATCATAGCAGCAGGTAAACAATAAAGGGAATTTTTAAAAAGCTAAGGATGATGACATTATCTCTGAGATAGTTATTTTCCAACTATTTTATTAAAAGCTCAAAGATAAAGAAAGAGCTTATTTTTTCCCGCCCAAGTAGTTGAAGATGTATTTGTTGTTTTACAAATTTACCTGCAACACTTTCCACAACCACACCCCCTTCACTTCATTCAATCTTCTGTCAACCAAACTAATATACTCTCTTTTTCCCCCTTTAGTTTGCAGCTGCACATCTGATTCCTGAAACGAGGTGCAAACACAGGTGTGAACTTGGATGTCATCAGAACAGGGTTTGTGCGTCAAATACCTTAAATAATTCCCAGATGGTGATGTTGGTGATTATTAAAACCATTTGCAGAATGACAGCTGATCACAGTCTAACAGGGTGGCAGCAAACACAGCATGGTTATAATAGCATGCTGCATACAGTATGTAAATGAACTGAGTACGTCTGTACAGGACTGCTTACCCTGACATTTAGTCTTGGATGTCACAATAAATCTCGACAAAAATGAATCCATAAAACCGTGAACAGGTTGTCAAGAGGCATCCGTTTATCAGAAGGGCATGTCTGTGTGCCAGATTGTTTTATTTCAGTCTCAGCAGGTCAAACCCTTGTACTGCTTGAGAGCTGAGTCTGATAACTTGGTGCAAAGTGGATGGGACTCTTGTCAAAGCGAGAGACCACACAGGCAGAGTACTTCCAGTGCCAGGACTTTCCCCAGTCAGCTTAATGGTAGTGCTTATATTTATGAAGACCACGAAGGGTTAGATATATTCTCCTTAATGCAAATTTTGTGGCTCCTGCTTTTGCGTCATTGCGGTTTTATAGCTGACTGTAGGACCAGTTAGGTCAATACAGCTGCTTCTGCACTCTAAGGGATACACTGCTAAGAGTGAAAAGCTTAGAGAAAATGTGGAGTTTTCAAGAATCGGTTAATAAAAAAAGGACTTTTTTTTTTTACAAAGAAATGACTACTAAATTCATGATAAAGTAAAATCACATAAATGAATTCATATAGCACATTGAAACGGAACAAGAATTAAAAGTTATCATTGCTGCTGCAGTGGCTTTCAGGGAAAAGGCCACAAAATGCCCCTTTGAGTCCCCTGAGTCTGCATTAACCTTAAGAGTGGAGCAAGTAAACCAGTCCTGTGATGGATGCGAGTAGCTATTTTTATCCCCTGAGCCAATTAGAGGAGAGATGATGAAGTGGCTGAGGGTGCAGAGAAATGTCACTGACAGCCTGTTTAAAGATCTTTGCCGAGTTCTCATGCCGAGAAAGCTGTGCGAGAACAGGTGGAAACAGCTGGTGGTGTTTTGGAGGGGGACATGAGCCGCCACAGTGCAGAGACAGTGTGTGCCGAGACATTCAGCAGTGCTCTAAAACATGTGAACATGAAGTCCCAAACTAAGCTGCAGCACATCCAAAAGTGCACTTGATACAATGAGGGAAATGCTCTCCTTTACAGGTACTGTCTGTCATGAATGGAGCTGGCTGCCAAAGTTTGAATGGGCACGGTGAGCACCCATCACAAAGTCCAACTATATAAAACTCCAAAATCCAAGCCTTACACATTAAGACCAGTTCTGTCCTCTAAATTATGCTGATTCAATAATTAATAAGCACTGGCTAAAATGCCAACAGTCCCAAACATGCCATCCAGTGGTTTGCAGCTAAGCTATTAAGCTAGTTCAACGTCAGACTCAAAGGTTTGGCATGATATGACGTGTTGGGCAGTGTGTTAAATTTGCTCCAGTGAAATGCGAGTTTATCCACACACAGCCTTCACACAACTTATCCTCACTCTCTTGATTAAAATGCTCCCAGAATGCATCACACTATAAGATACATCTTTCATCCATGCTTGTTTACTCCCAAGTAGCGGATCATCGCAGCTACAGCCCTGAACAAAGTTGTCCGTCTGCTACTGCTTCTCAGCCATTATTACAATTTCAACAAAAAATTCACAATAAATGATACACCTCACCTGGATAAGATTTTTTTTTTAATCAAAAATTGACGCTCAGGTATGTAGAGGACAAGATAAGCAAACACAGTCCTGTCCACAAGGGGCGCCAAATTAACAATAACAAGTTTATCAGAGGAGCTCGAAGTATTGTGCCTGTCTTCGTTGATTACAGTTTATGTATACATTTATGCTTTGATGCAGTTTTACCAAGAGTAAATAAATTCTTTGCACATTACTGGATGACCTTCTACCACTAACAAGCTATCACACTATCACGCTCTCCTTATTAATCTTGTATTATCTGAACCTGTGGAACAGCCAGAGCAATGATGGACCGATACAACTGACTGCTTGTTGGGTTAAAATTGGGGCTTCAGACACAGACCACAGTGTGAAACCACAAATCCAAAATCCAACCTTATTTCTGCTAAACTGTAAGTTTGTATGTTTCATACTCTGTGTTATACATAACAGTCAAAAGCCAGTGTGGTAAAAGACAAGAATAGCAGGAGTGTTTTTGGTGCCCTTAAATAACCCCACAGCTATAAGACCTCAATTAAAAGTGCTGTAACCAACTTCCTTACTGAGAAAGTAGAGGCTTTGGCATGATCCACCTGGTTTTAGTTCCAGATTAAAGGAAGTCTAGTAATTAATGATAACTCAACAGAGCAGGTTGGGAAAGATCACCTACGTACATCCGAATTATAGTGAAGAATGTGTGATTTTTCCACAGTATGACCCATTTCACAGTCCTTTCTGTTTCACTCTTACTCTACGTCTTCCACAGCTGTGTTCCTCAGTTCTTTGGAAATATTATTCCGAGTTGTATCAATCTTTTATTGCCCTCACGCACTCTTGAAAAATCAGTGATGTCTGCAGCACATGGGAACACTTGTGCTGCTTGCGTGAGAGCTTGTATAATAACACACGTGTGTCACTCGTTCTGGTATTGCCATTCTTTCCCGTAATCTTATGTACTGCAGAGCATTTATAGTTAATGACACACAGGGCAACCTGCAGGGCTTGAACCTGGGTCATCTCATTTAACAACACATCCTGGAAACGGAGCAAACAATGTTTTAATGGTTTTCGGCAAAAAAAGATGTTTTTGCCTGCAGCACTACCCTGGAGACTTCTATTTGTCAGATCAAATTTACTTATGTAACTAGAAGTTTGTCCAAAGGGAGTAAACAATCTGAACAGGGCACAACACTCCGTTAACTTTGACTCAAGTAGATGATTTTGAGACTGGAAAACAGATCAAATGTACACGAGAGTAGATCAGGAAGAGCATCATCAGAGTGAACTCTTACTCAGGGACACGCAAACTGAAAGTGTCGTTGTAATTGGAATGCACAGACCAACAATTACAATTACACAACCTTAACAACAACAGTAGACTCATATATGAATCTACAGCTCATATCTATTAATGCAAAAAGTCAACTTAGGACATCATGTAACAGCAAAAGTGTCCTTCTAGCTGATGAGTGATGGTAAGGCAAATTCATCACGCTAATATTCCTGACAATCCCTCTTTAAATAATACTGGCCTAATACTGGGCTCGTAGAAATACATTACGCACTAGCAAGAGCTCTTAAGAGGTAAATTTTTCAATGCTAGAAAAATAATCTGGTTTTGTTGAACTTCATATCATATGCAGAATATGATGGACATAGAAATCTTCACTTAGTGGCAGGAAGGTCAATTTCTTTACACAACATGAAAACTGGCATATCAGATATCAACAAAAATATATTATTGTACATCACTGAAACAAGCAAACATTAACTTAAGAGCCATCATAATTTCTATACTCATAAGTGTCTGTCAGAGGTTTCTCTAACTAATCGACTAGTCAGTTACTTTCACTATTAGTCATTGCTGTGGGTAATCGTCATCTAGTGGAAATAGGGTCAATACCACATGGAAGGAGGCCGACCTTGGCTCTGATGTGCAGCTAAAGGCACGTTTTGTTTGAAAAGCCAGACTGTTCATTTTTCTTTTTATGTAGATATATCATTCTGTGTTGACATCTCATTGTGGAATGCTTGATGAATGTCATTGTACTCTAATACTATTCTTTCTGTGTCTTTCTTCAATAATGACAGGTTGAGAACAATTTAAAAAAACTTGCAGCTGTGAAACTCCAAGGATCCTGTTCAAAATCAACTCAAGAATCTATTCTGCTGTGTACTGTACCAACCTGAGGGATCCTCAACATTTCATCTCTTTGTGAAATGTGTGTCTTGGTTTTCTGGGTGGGGTGTGACGTACGTCCAAGTTGGGTATTACGAATGCTTTGGCTCCACCAGCAAGATGTGTCAGTGCCTATTGAGGTGGTCTTCTGGCATCACACCTCACAATGGGCAAAAAATGAAGGCACGTTGTCCAATTCACATACAATCAATGGCTATACATGCTGTGTGACCCACATTACAACTGATTGATACTACATACAACTACTATAGAGGAAGACTTACCAACTAGAAGCTCTCATTATGGTCCACATGACTGAAACGAAGGAGTGATTTGTGACAGATGTAAGAGAGGAACAGTAATAAATGCCTGGCACAACTACTTTATCAAAAATTAAAGTCATTTTATGTATGGATACGGATGTATGTGTATTTTTTAATGTATTCCTCCAAGTTGAATCTATTTCTTTAGGTAGAATACTGAGCATCCAAACTGCAGTTTATCTGCCCCTGATAAACAAGTAGTGATCCCACAACAAATTGATCAGGGTCTGTTCATGCATGCATGCAAGTGTGTGGGAGTGAGTGAGTACACGTGCAGAGACAGAATGTAACAGCAGGAGAGAGAGAGAGAAAGAGGGGGGACAGCCAGACAGACAGGAGACTCACTGAATGGATTTTTGACATGTTTTTTTCTCTCTCATCTTATCACAGGGATGGGCAGGTCCCCTGTCATCAGGTTGCCATGGCAACTGTGCTGAAGTTGAATACTGAGACACATTTTCTAGACATATTTTTCTGAGAGTAAACATCTTAAAGTTGCATGCAAGGTATTGTCTCACAAGGCAGGTATTGGTATATGTAATAATAATATACTACTTCTACAGCAACTGAGACCCAGATTTAGATAGCAACAGCCCTGTTTGTGTATGTCTGCGTTTGGTATACTTTCACACAAACAAAACAACAAAAAGATGTAGCTGACAGCATTGCTTTATCAATTTGATTAAGGTAATAGTAAAGCTATTGTTATGGATTTACATGAGCTATTCTCTCTTGGCAGAGTTAAAAAAAGAAGTTTCATGCCTCAGATTAGGTGATTAGTATACTTGGATTAAATACATTAAGGTGTGGCATAGCTGATCAGATGACACGAAATTTCAAGACTGATGCTCCTGATGCTCTTAAGATTTTTTTTTCTCTAATTATATTCTTAATATGGTTGAGGTTGTATAATATGCATAATATGGTCAGGTTGAGGTTTAAGCTGAATGCTGTAAAAATCCTAAGTATATTAAATCAAATCTGAATGTTCACTTAACAAGACTGGTTTGAGACTTCTTGAGGCCCATTTTTGAGGGGGAAGGAAAGAGCAGATTGTCCAGCAGCCCCAGCAGGTGTCAATGAATCACTGGCATACCTCTGAGTGCAAACACATGCACACAGTCACACATACTCACACAACCACACACACAAACTCACACTGGGCGTGGTCAAACGAGCATGCCGTGCATGTCGACCAAAACAATCACCTGCAGTCGGATTCATATCGTTCATAGAATATTTAATAAGAGACAAGTTGGAAAAAGAGGATCTTCACACAGATCAGGTAAAGTTTGCATGCTGTAAAGAAAAGTTCAGTTTTGGCTGCCACAAACTTTTGGAAAAATCAAACACAGGCATCAGGCAGAGTCCCTGTTATGCAACAGTCCTGTGCTGCACGTCCAAATGTTGAGGTTTGCCGGGAGGAAATTACTTTCTGGCTGTTTTGTTTAATTATCAGCCAGCAAACAGTTTGAGGTGCTAAACAGGTGTGTGAATAAACCTAATCGGTAGGGTAGAAAACATCCTCTAACATTTGCACTTGGAATTTCAATCGTCAGCTGTTGTCTAATTGTTAAATATACAGTATAAGATACACAACTGTTAATGACATGCAGAGTTAACCCTTAAAGCGCAGGTGGTTTACTTTTGTTGCGAGATAGTTGTGTTAAAATTTTTCCACAGGTATTTGACCACCTTGTGCCGATTGCTTGTCATTTTTTTAATATGGTTGACTGCATCACTTAGCTAGTGCAAGAAATATGGCTTTAATGCGTCCGAACTGCCCGCTCGGATACTACATGCTACTGCTACGTGCTACTGCTAGATCCTACTCCTACATACTAAACACGTTGGCCCAATTCGGAGTCACTAGACGGTTACGTAGTTGTAAAACCACCCCTGTGACATATGTACGCATGCGCCCGTGCAGACAGTGGTAACTGAAGCCCCTCATCTGCGGTGCCTGGCTGTAGTACTGCAGCTGTGCAGTTTAATGAAAAATAATAGCTGTTTACCTACATGATGTCGCCATTAATGTTGCTCATAAAATGATTACTTGGGCAAATATGACACCATGATTTTATGACAAAGAGATAAAGCGCACATTTTTAGGACTATTTAAGTTTGAAACTTACATCTGTACTGCTGCGGTAGGCATGGTTTCGCTTTGTGGCCAGCCGAACGTGTCGTTGCGAGTACATTTAAATAGGCAGAGCAGCTGGTTTTGCTGCATCACATGCGCTTCAAGACAACTTTTAAGAGGACGAAGAAGAAGCCCGTGGTGCATTTTGGGTCAGTAGCATGCCCGTAGGATGCACCGAGACCAACCTACAATGTGGGCGTGTCTAGTATCTGAAGTAGTATCTGAAGTAGCATGCTACTCGCTCCGGTGGCCAATTCGGACATGCTAGATACTACTTCGACTTCTACTTCGACTACTACTTGGCAATTCGGACGCAGCTATGGTCTTTAATGCTAACAAGTAACTTGGCTTATCAAGTTTGGGTGTCGTCTCCAAACTCGAAGAACTATTTATCGAACTGTTGAAGAATATTCAACATTGTAGACTTCAACTAACTTCTTAGTCGTTGCCTTACCGTAATTTTTAGTCTTAACGGTTACGTAGTTGTAAAACCATAACTGTGACATATGTACGCATGCGCACGCGTGACGGGGTAGCGCTACACAATTTAAATGCGGTGACAGAAAAGGGTAGGTAACGTTGCATTGTTGGAAAACACTAATAGCTGTTTATACTGATTGATTAACTGTTCCTGATATATGTTTTTTTATTTTAGAATTATATAACAATATTTTATACTGATGGAAAAGCGCACAGTTTTAAGCTATTTAATTTTTGCTTTGTCACTTCCGGTAGGCATCTTTCACTTAGTAGAACCGAACAAGTGTCGTTGCGAGTCTGAAGTAAATTGTACGTTTTTGCTGATTTCAAATGAGTAAAATTCAAGACAACTTTATAAGCCAAAGAGTTTTTCAAGTAGCGGTAAGTGTTGCATATTTCTACAGCCGATACGAGCAGACGTAACAAGAATATTGAGAGGTTTTGGCAGATGTTTACTTACACTGGTCGCTAACGTTAGCTAACGTTAACGCTAACGTCCTTACCAACAGAGGACGTTAGACTAATGAGACGGCCCGCCACATAAACTACTGAGCGAGGACTCTCTTTAACATCATTTGAAAATGAAATGTTACAAAAAACATAGGGAAAACATTAGTTTCTAATCAGCGTTGTAGAGTTTATATCAAAGTTAGGAGAGTACTTCAGGGATGCAATTACTATTACAGATCCAGCTGTGTTGGGACTCTTACTGGGGCCGAGAAAATAATGTAACCTTTAACAATGCCATTATCATAATAGATGGAGTAGCAGCCAGTCAGGCTTCATTTTACCGTTTTTTTTAATGTGTGAAATGATGAGATGAAGGAGGGAATAAATAAAGAGATGTGGACACGAGACTGTTGTACGAAAATAAATATAATTGTAGGCATCAGTGATTGTACTCTGCTTAATTAAATTATATTGATTTGTAGTCATACTGCTGTCGTGCATGAGGTTTGGCACAACTGAAATATAATTTATTGTTTGTTTTATAATTATTGTTGTCTAACAAATTGTTTATCAGTCTGTTTAATTACAGCATGGTTTGTAAAAGCTGTGAGAAGTGTTGATGCCTGGGGAAAATTGAGCCAAAACACGAGACAACATCAGCATGTGCAGATATTATAGTCCAATCACAAACCTCTGTTCTTTTAATTTAATCTAAACAGGTGTTGTTGCTTGTGATCACATACACAT
Organism: Xyrichtys novacula; assembly: GCA_962446985.1. NCBI lineage: Eukaryota > Metazoa > Chordata > Actinopteri > Labriformes > Labridae > Xyrichtys > Xyrichtys novacula. Next base: position 29,965,473 of record OY660870.1, read on the forward strand.
GGACCTCCACCTGAGCACTGAGCTTGGCTCTTGTCCTCACATGGCCATCCTGTATCAGTGGTGGTCCTGGCATGGACCTGGCCGTGTGGTTACTGCAGTCTGAGTCACGTTCAGGAAACACACATTCGCTGTTTACAAGTACAATCAAAGTTTGCTTAACAACATGCAGAATCATATATTTTGAAAGGTGGTACAGGATTTGATATAAAGCTTTGAGTTCAGTCAAAACAGAGCAAGTATTCCAAAGTTACATTGTTATTGCAACAGTTTATCCATCATTGTTTATCTTATTTAATGATAAAGTCATACTTAACAGCAGTAACAGTTGTCAGTAAACAAAAGCTCACAGAACAGACGTAGCTCTGGGCTCAAGGGTGTTTCTTCTGGGTTGCTGCAATACCCCAGAGGTCTACTGCGTGTGTGAGAGTTGAAGCAGAGTGAGTTCAAGCGGAGGTTTATGATATGTGGGAAAAGCTGCAGTGAAAGGGGATTGCCCAGCTTGACAGCACTGAGTAGGAAATGAGGTTTTAGTTTTAGATGGATTCTGCCTGGGAAATCAGCCTGGGAAAATTTCTGATCTGTGTTTCCTGCGTTGAGTTGTGAAATGAAGCACTATCAGGCAGTGAATTCTGGGTTGTGCCTGTGAAGACAACACTGTTTTCTGTTTTGTTTTGTTTTTCTCTAGCAAAGGAGACTCGGTGTGCAAAACAGTTTTAATGCAACATAAAATAATTGTGTATTCCACATTTTGTTTTTAACTCCAAAGACATTTTAGAATTATTTTGCCACACTGTGGAAAGAAAACAAAAATGCAGCCAATGGGGAAAAAAAAAAATAATAATAATTTTAATTTGACAAATTACCAACATTAACAGGGAAAAATCACGTAAAGGTAAATTAAATATCTGGTCTACCACTGAATAATCATTAGCTGTCATCCTTCACTGTTTCCTTTTGAGTAATGAATATTAGTTAAAGGTGTACTTAAAGTAAATAAAATATGTTGATTAATTAAAGCTCAGAATAAGACTGTGTGTTAAGTTGTGAAGTGTAATTATATAATTTTCTTTTGTGTGTTTTGCAGATCATAAGTGGATTTGCCGTGGAGCACCTGTCTGAAAAAGATCTGATCAAAAAAAAGGTAGAACATCTTTATGCCATGAAACTCTTTAGTAAGCCAATATCAGGATTTTTCACTATTTGGTAGGTGTGATTTGACAAGAATGTACTTTTCCAGTGTGATATATCTACACACAAGGTTTTGCATCGCAGTGGTGCATTTGTAAGCTTCATAGAGACTGTTCATTTTAAGGCAGAGAGTTCAGCGGAAGTGTGTGTGGGTGGGCGAAGGGGCTCTCTGTGAGAAAAAGAGGAAAATAAATGCTTCAAAACTCAACACGTATAAGAAAGCGTCAAACATTTCATGGTCAGTAAGTGAGATCAGGGCAAGCCACTACTGAGGAGAGATAGTTTCATGTATGTGTGTGTGCATTTGTCATACATTTGTGTTTCAGTTGTGTGAATATTTTGGAAATGGGTCAGCACCGGCATGGTGGAAATGCTTTTGATGTGTCAGCTCCAGTATTTTTGCTTGTATGTGTGGGCATGCAAGCACACACCGGGGTCCCACATTCTGTTTTTATTTTTTCTCAATTTCTCACTTACAATTTTTTCGTTTGAATGTTTATTTTAATTTCGATGTCTCCACATTACATCACTTATATAGTTATATGACAGTTGTTTATATATACAGTTTACATTACTATTGTGCCAGACTACTGTCACTCACCAAGACCATGCTCAAGGGGCTGCAATTTCCGGTGTTGCTTTGTTGATAGTATAAAATAAACAACCCAAAAATATTACTTCTTTTAGGTTATATCCTTTAGCTGATGCTATTATGACAATCATTACTTAAACAGGTGGGACGTTTCTCTCGCTACAGCTTCAGGTGAATATATGATAACATGCAATCTGTTTCTTTCCATTGTGTTTTGGGTTGAAAAAACAGTTGTTTACAAAAAGTACTGATAAAGCTGAAGTTTTTAGAGAGGGGATGTTACCTTAGAGCCATGTACTGTTGTAGGACTAGCTCCTTGCTGTAAGCTATGCGAAGTAGGGCCTGACCGATTTATCAGCGAGCCGATTAAATCGGCCAATTTTTGCCCGTTTGAGACTAATCGGTAATCGGCCAAAACTCGTTGGTTGTCGCCGATATTGCAAATGCTTTTCCGGTCCGAGTTTGATTCATAATAAATATGTGGAATATTACTGAGATGATCAGTCAGTCTTCCTGTCGGCATGAAGAGCAGTAGCCTACAGTATATCTACGGTATATAATATACCGCGGATATCTACAGTATATGTTTTTATAACTTCATACAAAATTTAAAAAATCGGCCAATTAATTGGTAATCGGATTACCCCCCCCACACACACACACACACCCACACACACACACACACACACAGACACACACACACAATAATCGGTTTCGGCTTCGGCCCCAAAAAATCTATATCGGTCGGGCTGTAATGCGAAGGTGCTCAGAATTAGTCTTCTAATTACACAGCAGTGATTGTGTGGCTGAAATGTGCCATAGAAATTGCAGCGCATTACCAGTATTACTTGTCCAACTCTATCACCCAGTTATATGACAATCTATCCTTTCCTGTTGTAGGAGATTCTTTCTGTGTTAGTGATCTTTTTATGCCCTCTGGCTCAGGAAATGATGTGAATTTGTGGCTCATGCTCGGTCTTAGTTTGGTTCACAGAAAGGCCTGACACCACGCTAACCCACTGTGAGACTTTTTCCTCTTATATCATGATTTTAAGTCTGCCTCATGACCTACTATGTTATGTCAGAGGCAGGTTTGGTGTTCTCACTACCCTGGAGCGTTTTCAGGAAGAGCACATCTTAAAAATCCACACTCCTATTTTAAGAGGCCTCATGAATTATGGGCACAGTATTAAATGCGTCATTGGGAGGCCGATCTGGGCTTCTACCAACACGTCACAGCTCACACACATACAGTCACACACTAAAGCACACTCATAACCTATATTAATAACATTCTTGTGGGTGTCCAGCCAAATGAGAAAAGAGTCTCTAAGTGATGCAGGCAAATCGTTCTCCGTTTTTTTCCAACTCTGGTCTATATATGAAGATGTTGCCATAATTCACAATCAGAGGAGAAATGTAGTTCAATTGTTCGTATTAGTTGCATTTAGCAGTGAAACAGGGCCAAGCTTCTAAATCTCATGAATATCAGGTGTTAACTTGTATAACTTGATTTCTTTATGAGTTGTTCAAAGGGGCTATTTGACACTATAGAATTCATGCTTGTGCTATTTCTATTGTCTGTAAAATACCCTCTTGAAACTCCCCACAGTGAGCTCATCTGGCTCCATTCTGTCAGCTCAGCCCGGCTGTCCAAGCAAAGGCTGGTCCTCTTGGGATCATGCTAATTTAAACGTCTCTTCTGTTTATAGATATATGCTGATAGTATAGCAGGTTTGGACTGTGTTTATTTAGGCTTGGGCCTGTGGAAATGGTAATTGGTTTGAGTAACAGGAACTTATTGGACCGTTGTGAACATCCTGCAGACCATTAGGGAGACCACAAACCGAACCAACCCACTATCAGGAGATGAGCTCATCTTTTCCATTCCCAGCTTTGAGGCCGGAGGAGAGGACTGGGGTTTCAGAGGGGGCTTTTAACAGGGGGTTGACTCTGGATGGAGTTTTGGGTCGTTGAATCTAGACTGGTTGTGTTTGTTGTTAAATTGGTGCCACAGGGCAGGAAATATAGTCATCTAAGGCTATAATTTTAAGGTTTAAGTATCTGAAGTTTGTTTTAGATTTACCTCTAACTGTCTTTTTTTCAATTTGCCTTTGCATGGCTGACAGAGTTTGTGGAAGTATGACTATGTTACCTAAACATTTGGTCGTAAACAGTCAGCCTGCTGACCGATAGATCCTCCCGCCTTGCTTGGACCAGAGACAATGCACTGTTGGATTATTTTCAGCAGGTGCTGCAGACAATTTCATCCAGTAAAGTGCAATATTTATAAGGAAGGCAGTGTAGTGATAAAAAAAACACAAGCACCTGGCCTCTCTAGACAACATATAAGATGCATTTTTAAAGTAACATTTACATGATTTCAGTCCTTGAAAAATAATCACATATGGAGTCTTTTTTTTTCTTGCTGTATATTTAACTAATGCGATAAATAAGTAATTCTGTAAAGCTGAAGAAAATAATGACTGCCTTTGCGGAGTTTGAATTTAAATGACTAAGAGGTCACTGTAGTATGGAAGTTCAAAGTTGTATAAAAACTGTTCTTTCCAATCAGTAACACAAATCTAATGGTTTAAAGCAATGATTTTGTCAGATTGGAAACATTATTACATCTAATTTTGTATCCAAATTAAAATAAAAAGAAACAGGGTGCTGGTTAAACTTGGCAGTTGGTTCAATCCACCCTCAGCCCTTTGGTGCTTCAGTCTCATATTTCTCATTTCTAATAATTTCCTTTCTTCAGTTGCCCTATAAAAAAATCTAAGACGTATTAGAACAACTCAAAACAAGAAATTCAGGTCAGACCTGGGTGGATTTTCTAATGCTCTGTGAGAAAATTGTCATACAGTTGATTGCTTTTGAGCCAAAGATCATTTCGAGATATGAGGATTCGAAGCGATGAATCCAACAAAAACACCCCCGTGACAATAGACTAAACAAACCAAATTCACCTCTTAGCTGGCAGCCGGCCTCCTCAGCATCATCATCAAATAATTAGGAAGTGGGTGCTAATTACACAGAAATCCTTGCTGCTTGATGAAGTGTGTGTGTGTGTGTGTGTGTGTGTGTGTGTGTGTGTGCGTGCGTGCGTGTGTGTGTGTGTTCCTCTGTACATGTTTGCCTGCCCACACCCCTGGGCAGAGCAGCAAGTGGGGTAATGATGTAGAACAGTCCATCTTTCTGGCAGTACAAACAGACTGAGAGTATCGTGAGTGGCTGGGTGGCACGTAGGCACTTGACATGGCACCCTGCCACCACCACGCCTTATCGCCCCGCATGCCTCGGTCTACCGCTGAGTGCAGAGTGAGTTGTTTTGGTTTTGGCTGCACTTACTGCTACAAAATTGGTGGGTGGGTGCTTGTCGTCTGTGTACATTTAATGACTGCTGCCTAATCATCGTCCCTCATCAGAGCACTTTGGGGGGTGGATGGAGATGGAGCCGGGTGGAGGTTTGCAGGGATGTTGCCTCAGCAGCATGCAGGAAATTGGTACGTGCGGCATGACCGCTGCAACATTAACCCGAGGAAGTCCATGTAAAAAGATACTGTTTACTTGCAGGCAACATAAACAACTCCTGCGCTGTCCTCATACACTGCATTTTAAGCTAAGAGTAGTGTGCAGGGGTGCCACAAGGATAAAAAAGTACCTTAAAGTTGACTCAGGTTGCAGTGCATTAAAAAGTTTCGGCCATTTCTGCGTGATGAGACATCCAAGTATAAAGGGTCGAAATTTAAAAGATGTGCTGTTGTTTTCAAATGATTGGATGGCAAGAGAAAAGCTGCCCTTCATTCTTCCTGTTAGCTCGGTTCACATCATGTGCTACTGGGCCTTCCCTGCTCTTCCGTGCCCTGGTCCTGTAGCTCTGAATTAGCGTCATCATTCTGCTCACCTCACTGAGCATTGTAAAGCCGAAACTCAGTAAAAGTGATTTAAATGTTGTTGTCTTGTACTTGTAGTTGTGTATTCAATGCTTTTGTTGAAGTCTTTTAATGAGGCCTCCTTGTCATCCTGTCTATCAAAAAGACTTGGGTTGATGGTGTGTATATCATGACATGAATGACTGTTGTCAATATTTTAGTATTTGACTGTTTAGTTTTAAATACGTCAATAAAAAAGTGCCTATCTTGTCATCTAGGTTTCCACAGTGGTCTATTGATAAAGTTAATCCTGTGAGAAGATAGTAACCATTAATCAAGATACAAACACAGAGAAGCAGATATCCTTACATTGCATTAGAAGTAAGTATTAAATCCACATTTTAATTCGGCTGTAAGTGTTGCTGTTACAAATGTAGTATTTGTGTTTTACGGGCTGACCTGTGGATGAAACTAGAACACATTTGATGAATGACGAGCAGTTCAGGGACTTACAGTGACCAACACCATACCTCATCCTCTTTTCCCTAAGGGTCCTCACTCGCCGGATGATCACAGCAGTTTGCTGCTCTCCCTCCATGACTGTACTCATACAGTAGCAGAAATGACCCATTTGAGTTTGTCTTACTATTTTTAACTCATTTTGAAAAATGTCTGGAAAATTATAAACAAATGCAGAGATACTTTACTGAAGGAAAGAGAAAAGACTAAACAAGAGCAATGCTGCACCCCACAGGCCAAAACCATGAACAAAGGTGGAGGGAATATAGGTCAGAGAGAGGGAGGTGGACGTTGGATGTGGATGGGTAGGAGTGGTGGAAATTGATTTTTTCTGTATTGATTTCTTTTGATCAAACAGCCTCCCTTTCCTCTCATTTCTTTCACTTTAGATGTATATGATAGGTGCTACAGTATGTAAGGACATCTCTGTGCTACAGTCTCAATCTGAACATTGAGTGCTGTTTGTGTGAATGTTGAGGAGACTGCTCTGTTTTCAGCATTGGGTTGAGTGTAACAATGAACCAATCAGAATAAGGATACTTGGAAGACAAAAAAGAAATGAGTTTACAGATGGATTGTTATTTTCTGCATTTTGGATTGTTACTTGTCAGCACTGCACCAATTGTTAAATCATCCCCGCACTTCTCTTGAGTGAAGCCGTAAGAGTGGATGAGTAGTTAAATGTTGGAAAGCACATTGTTCAAGTGAACAGCAGATGGCGCCAACAGCACGTCTATTTCATTTGTTAGGGAGGAAATCAATTAATCTTTAAGATTGTCACTAACTTTCAATACTGAATAATATTTTCCGCTGTCCCTGTCTTAAAGCAGTATTTATAAAAAAGTTTGGTGTGTGTGCATGTTTTTCCCCAGAACAACAAAATTGTTACTGTGGTTAAATTGCACACCCAATGTACAGATGTATGAACAGTAGGCCTGTCACGATAACAAATTTTGCTGGACGATAATTGTGCTACAAATTATCGCCGATAAACGATATTATTGACACCGTTTTTTAAATTATAGATAATGATATTAAATGGCATAATAATGCGAGTACACCGTGTCAAAAGTGATAAACTTTAATTTTACCCACGACGAAGACGTAACGTTGACGAGCTAAACATAAGTCGGAGATGACTAAAATGTGACGAGATGAAAGTGCGTTTACGTTGATGGGACGAGACGAAAATGACGAACAGAGTTGCAAAACTCAGTCAGTTAAACGCTAAACATATAGGAGCAGCTTAGGTCCGCTCTGACAGCTCTCATCAGCCTGCTGTGCTCCTCCAACACACAGACACACACGAGCGCGCGCGCAAACACGTGGAGTTTTGTGGTTGACGAAAACAAAACTGGTTTAAAGCCGAAATATTCCCACACTTGGGCTGTTGCGTTCGGTTTAGACACCAAAGCTGTCGTGTTCATTCTGTTTGCTTGCTTTTCACTCACTACGCTCACTTGCAGCACTGTATCCAAAAGTCTGTGTGCCTGTGCGCGCCTACGTGTACCTGTGCGCGCGCCCCCCCCCGTGACAAAGACACTGAATGACTGACAGGAGGGTTCACTAACTCCGTTCATTCCGCTATAGAGCCAACGCCCCCAGGTGCCGAGAAAAATGCGCAGAGTGAGACCTCCTCTCTCATCCAGCGTGTTTGGTAGCGAGAGAGGAGGAAAACAAACGCACGTTAATTATCGAGGCTGGCAAAATGACCGACCTCGTTTTTATTTACCGAGCGATAAGGCGATTTATTGATTATCGCGACAGGCCTAATGAACAGTAATCCTCAAAGTGGGCAGCCCAGGTTCAATTCCAGCCCTTTGTCTCCTGTCATTTTCCTCTCTCTATCCCAGGTTTCCACTCTATCCACTGTCCTATCCCCTCAGTAAAAGCAGAAAATCCAAAAAAAATAGATTTAAGAGAAAATTTTTCAGGAGATCAAATTGTAAAGAGGCAGAAGAAAAGTTTAAATAACTCCAATGGATAATCAGTTGTAAACTATCAAAATACTATCCATCTGTTTGATGATTAGAGTCAGGATTATTCCATCCAGTCTTGTTAACTGTGAATATTTCCTTGTGTCCTGCTTGTCTCCTACACAGTACAGTGTTGCACACCAAACTATCATGTTAGACTTTTTGCAAGTCTACTAACAATTTCCATCATTTCCTGGTGAAATCAGTTGATTGATTAACAGAAAAATACACAAGAGGTTAATCAACAACCAATTTAATCTGCACTTGAACAGGAAAACATTCACAGTGTTAATGTGTGTGTGGCTGTACTGCAGTAGAGGATGGATTGACCTTCACTGCCCGACTTGTCTGGACTCAAAGTCTCCTGTTCCACATTACTATTCTCCACAGGTTGTGTCCCTGCCTGACAGTGTGCATGCCTCCATACACTTGCACTGGTCAAATTATGTGCCAGCATCAGCGTACGTGAGCATCCTCTCAACAGCTCAGTGTGACAGAGTCCTTGGTTTACTCCCTGTTCCTGTCTCCGTCTTGTCTTTTCAGAAAATAGTCTTTGTCCTCTACTCGTCTTCTCCCCTCTTCTTCACCGTCTGGCTGGGATAAGCACAAGGAGGTCCATGGAAAGAGCTGTAAATGGCTGAGGAGCTGTGTACTGGCTGGTTTCGCATCATTGCAGGTACAGTAGGTAAACCCTCTCACTTGACCTTTGAGTACAGCACATCTCACCTCCTTTAGCAGGGGGGGAGGTGAGGTGATATGATCTTGTGTGTGTTCTCAAATGTCTGATGCTTGTGGGGACACAGGTTGTGAGTTAATCGCTTTGTATCGACTGCAGATGAAAATGTGTGCGGCTAAACTGTAAAATAATCAGTTATCTAACCTTCACATTTGTTTGACCTCATTTATTTTGTATGTAACAGGTATGATTGTTCGCTTGCTTATGATATTTGTGTGTGCGTATCTGCATGATTGCTGTGAAGTGTCTTTGGAGATGCATTAAAAACACTCTGGTTCTGCCATTTAGAGAGAAAATGAAAGCAAGTCAATAAAAAAGAAGCAACTATTCCCATGGTAACCAGGCACACATCTTTTATTGAAATCCAGATAATACACCCACACACACAAAAATAAAATCATGTGGTGAAATTGCACTTAAGGAAAACTCGCCTGTACAAGTGGATAGCATTCATGCCAGAAGGGACTTTCATAGGGCACTGTTATCAAATAGGGGGTGTGATGAGATCTTACGGCATGAGATTTCATGAGATTTAAGATGAGATTTCTGTGTCACTATGTCAACAAATAACAGACCTAGAGCCGCAGTCAGCATGACAGAGTCCGACACTGAACTCAGTATTAGCATGGATGCTCACTTTTGCAGCCATTTGTGTTGCAGCATTTTAGGTACCCAGTAACAGCTTTAAACAGCGACAGTGACAGAAAAGACACAATGCACATTATAAAGTAAAGCTGCCTGTTATGTCGTCCATTACGTGCTTTGCATACACAATAAATCTTGGAACTGTTGTTTTCATCTTCGTGTTGGTGTCCAAGCAGAAGCCGCCGCAGCTCCTGTCACAAGTTAATCATAGAGGTTGCCAAGCGACAAATATTTATATGCTGTGTTGTTACCTGAAGCAATAGCTTGAAGAAACAGTTGGGCTCTGTTTGCACTTTGAGTTGTGAGAGAGTACACCTTGATTATGGTTTGAACAATTCATCTGGTAGATGATTATTAAGAATGTAATCAAAAACTTGTTTTTGTTTTATATCAGGAAGAGTTCAACAATATGTGCTCTGGTATTATGTTCAGCTATCGTCAGCTTAGTGTTTTGAGTCAAAAGCATGTCTCAATGCAAACCATATGGCTAAGACAGTCAGACAGAGATGCAACCCTGTGGAGGGTTTTATTTTCAGGAGAGAAATACTCAACAATCACCACCACAGTCACAGATATCGAAAACTTTTTTGCAGAGCCCATCATTGGATACAGAGCTTACAGACCAGTGGAAAGTTAATGTACAGAGATTTCCCACTCTGTCAAAGCTGGCACATCAGTATCTCTGCATACCAGGAACAGTGGTTCCTCCTTAGCACGTGTTTTTCCATTCAGTGCTCTTATTGCAGTAACTCCAAATGTGGTAGTTTGAGCCTCACTCTTTATTACTTAATGTCTCCAGATATTATTTCCATGAGGCCACTCCAAATATTTATATCAAGTGCGTTAAACAATTTGTACACCTCAACATGGTGAGTAGAGTAGCCAATCAATACCATCAGTTAAATTTATAATGTTGCCATGGAGGGTATATGATTTAAGATTTAAAAATACATTAGGTATTGTATTTGTAAAATTTATAGAAAAATCTTTGAGTTTGTATTTCTATTCCTGTTCGGACAATATCTATATGCATTTGAAGTAAATAAAACCAATATGTATCTTCATATATGAGTGTTAAAAAATTTGATTATGAAGATTGTCAAAAATGGCACTACTTTCTGATTAGTTAGATATAATGTAAATGATGTATCACACCTCACAGTTAATGACATATCTGTTTGTTTGTCTTCAGGCTGCTCCACGCCTGCAGCTCCAAAAACAGAGCTTATAAGGCATTAGGCTTTATTTAGCAAATCCTCCCTCCCCTCCTCCTCCCCCGGTTCTATACACCTCCACTAGTTGGCATAGCAGCATTTGTGAGTAGATTTATCACAGAAATTACACAAGTAAACGGCTTGACACCCTACAGTGAATGTGTAGTATGGATCATTGATGGAGGACCAGTAAATTAAGGGACGTCCAGAATACTTAAACCTTCACAACAGTGTAAGAATAGTAAACATCTCCAATGACTCTCATCAAACACTAGATGGCAGTGCAGGAGAAGATGCCAGTTGTCTTGCTGCCAATTAAATCAGTTGGAATTAGAGAAGCTGAAATTGGGGGGAGAAAGATAAAATCATGAGAACTGGAGAATGAGAGAACAGAAAAGTTAGTGTTAATACAAGAGCAGGAGGCAGCAATTCAGAATGGGCAGGGGGCACGGAAGTCAGTAAATACAGCTTTAGAGGAGTAAAGGGGAGAGAAAAGGACAAGGGGGAGGGGAGTTAAGGCTGGGGGCAGGGTGGGAGGGTGAGGGACCCTCTGTTTGGGAGCATCTGCTGGGTGTTAAGACAGAGGAGCTGGGTGAGGAAAGAAAGAGGGATGAAAGGAGGGAGGAGGCAAGTGACAGATTGGGCCACTGTGGCAGCTTGAGAAAAATAACCGGATAAAAACAGGGAAAATGGAGAAATACGCAAGTTAAAAGAAAAGAGGTGATAAATGAGAGAAAGAGAGAAGGAGGTTTTATTTAGAGGGGGTATTATCACGTGGGATTGAGCATGACTTGGGAGGATTCAGTGGGCATGGAGAGGCACACAGCTGGCTCTTTTTAAAGCGTGGCTGAAGATGGAGAGATAAACAAAGAGACATAAAGACATTTGTCCATCTGGAGGAATTTAGCTGCCACATTTTTTCTCATAAATATGTAGAGTTTACAGTATATGATCACCTTCAAATAATCATATTTTAAACTAATCTCTACCACATGAAAATCTCCTCTAAAATTTAAAATGCATCTACCTATATTTGCCATGAAAGCTGTTGTTTACCTGGTCCAGAGGAAAAGGATCACGTTGCCTGTCAGTAGATTACTCATCAAAGATCAATATCAAGGTTTTGTGGCTTTAAAAAGTGCTGCAGTGTGGTTCTCTTGGTATGTTTGCATCCAGATGAATCGTATTTTTTTCAATCAATCAGTTATTTGCATAGATTTCATTCATAACTAATGTTATTGTATGATAACTTGCACAAATGGCAGGTTTAACTAAAAAGTTTGTTTTATGTATCACTGAAAACATGAACAAGAGCATAAATAACAACTACAAATGTGAATTATAGCAATTAAAAATTCACATCAACAGTTATAATAACGTTAAAAATTGAGCTGTTTGATAGTCAGTTAGCATTTGTTCAATACTAACAATATTACTTCTATTACTGTTACTTTTACCACCATTAACGACCATTACTAATTATTCTGCACTCAAACAGCTCACTATAGCAATTCCTAGTCAGTACTCTGATATACCCTATATTATTTCTGTGTTGTTGCTCTTGTTTTCTAGGTTTTGTCTAATTGTCAGTCTCCTCTTCTCTTGTGTTTGTGCACACACACATACACCCCCTCCTTCACTCTCATTCTCTCCACCACCTCCTAGAAAACTAATCAACACACAAACACACACACACAAACAAGTGCATAACTCTATCCAGGGGCTGATCTGTCATTGACCCTGCTTCCTGCTTGCCGCTTGCAGTTGTAGCTTGCGTTGCTGCGACGTCACGTTGATCGATCCTCACCCCTGTGCATTGAGAAAGTAGAGACTCAAAGTAAGAAGGGGACTGAAAGAGAGCAGCACAGAAGGAGGAGGTGGAGGAGGAGGAGGAAGGTGGGAGGAGAGAAAGGGAGAGGGCAGAGTAAAACCACACCTTTTTGCAAGGGGGCGGGACTCAGGCAGGGGAACACAGGCTGCTACTACAGGAATAGTCACTGTGCAGGAGGGTGCAGGGTAGATATTTTGTGCAGTGTTGTGTTAATATGTGGCTTTAGAGTCAGTGTCTATGTGCGCTTGTGTGTGTATGTGTGTGTCTTGAACATGGGTTGTCACTTGGCTCACACCTGCATGGTAGTCTCTCTGCGAGCAAATAATTGATGTCATTCACCGCTGAGCAGGCTCGGCTCTCTGCACTGACATAAGGTAGGATGAAGGGGAGGGGTGCATGCGGTGTTTGTGTGTGTGTGTGTGTGTGTGTGTGTATAGGATATTTGTGTATCTTCTGTGTTTGCTCTGTACATGTCTTGTGGCATCTTTGTGCCCCTATTTGGATATGTAAACATGTCTTCTGCTTGACAAATAATTCTGCACACACACTGAACACACACAGAGGTTACTAATGTAGTGTTCTCTTGGGCCATGGTGTCAGGAGACTCAAGCTGTATGCCATGTGACTCCACTAAAGGCTGCTGGGATTGGCTGAGGCCATCTCTGACCTCAGCAAGCTGCCTCCGCCCCTACTCAACACTCCCACCCCCCTTTACCAAACACACACACACATACATACACACAACCCTCCCTCCCTGTCAGTCTCTCCGCCTCCCTCCCTCTCTCTACCCTGCGTCTGTTATTTATTTTTTTCCTCCGGTTAGATTCTCCCCCTCCTCTCAGCATCCTCGGCTGTAGGTTAGAGCCGCAGTAGCAGCAGCAGTAGCAGCAGCAGCATCATCCATGGCTTAAGCCCGGGCTCTGATTCGGCAGCTAGTCCGGCCAGGCCCCTACCCCTCCTCTCTCCTCTTTCTGTTTTCTATCTCTCAGTATCTCTGACCCTTCTGGGATAGTTGACAAGCGACGTCTGGGAGTGTTTGAGGCTTACATTTAGCCAGGGCGTTAGCCACATGCACACGGCTGCTCTGCTGCTCATCAATTCTACTGTATCTCTCTGGTAACCGGGGGCTTCTTCTCCTCTCCCCCTCCCGCCACCTCCTGTTTTCATTTCAGGCTCCTTGGAGATAGAGGAATGCAAATCTGCAACCATGATGGAAGGTAAGATGATCTTTTTTTATACATATATATATATATATTTTTTTTTTTCTGTTCTGCTCAGGGTAATCCCCCCGCCCCCCCCATGTCCTTGTCCTACAGCGCTTTATCTGCTGGCCAGCATGTATGCGTTTGGGACGTTTAAATGTCATAAGCTGCCCTGCTATTTTGAGTACATACATTCGGGTGACTTGCACGTTATTCTAAGGAAAAGGGTTCAGCCGCTGAATGTCTACCACAGAGGCACAATAGCAAGGCTAATTGAACCGTGTGTACCTTTTGTCACTAAATGTGTTTTGTGTGTGTGCAAATGTCTTAGTAACCCCCCCCCAAGCCCCCCCATTTCCCGCTTCCCATCGTAAAGGATTATTTGGATTTATTGTGCAGGACGGCTTATGTACCCAGCTGGCTCACTAGTATGAATTCTCTTTGTATGGTGTTAAAAAACAGACACTCACTCATACATACTCAAAGCAATGTATGACTCTGCCCACAGTACATTGCCATTTGACCCAGCACTAGTGAGTAAGCATCGCATGTCTGTATAGGAAGGTTACGTATATGCATTTGTTCCCACCCATGGTCGGCCTGGTCCATCTATTTTGGGTTGAGTGTAGTGAGGAAAGAGAGAATTGATGAGTGTTTGAGTTCCATGTCCCTTTAATTGATGACATCATCAGAGGGGAAGGCCGGTGATGGAGGGATGAATCCCTACAGCTCTGCAGCTGGCACACGAAACCCTCCATCCATCCATCTGTTCCATATGATGACTCCTATTTCTTATCCTTGACTTTTTTCTGTCATCCTCTATCAGAGACTACCGGCTATTTGTTTACGCAGAGCATCAGAGATGTGTTGACTTTTACTGAATTAACCTTGAGTTATGTAAGCTCTCAGACTCAGTGATACACAGGCAGCATTTTGTAGCAGTGAACATGTGAAAGTAGGGATCAGCCATTTTTTATCGCGTCCCTGCAGTTATTTACTTTTCCTTTTGTTTCTGTGTTTTTTATTGTTTATTTTCTGCCTCTGATCCAAAGAAATCTCAAATGTCAAAGCTGTCGTCATTCAAGCCTGTTTATGCTGCTTCATTTAGAAAATGAACTCCATATCAGTATGTCTGCTGCTCAGGAAGAATCTCATTAGCTCCTTGTCTGGCTGTGCTTGTGCATGTTTGTTTGTTAGTGTTACTAAAGTGGTCAAATTTTAACTATGGTTCGAAGTGAGGTTGTTTACAGAAGCATTTGTGGGGACATTTTCTTTTAAGAGCAGATTTGATAGATAGAAACATTGGTATAGATTTCAAAGGAACAGCTTTCTGATAATTGACAGTTTCTTGCAGTTTGAAATTTAGCCTTTTTTACAGTCTATACTCTCTAAACACATTTTGTGTTGATGCCAAGTCTATACGCTTTACATGTGATGCATGGCTCTGGAAAGAAGGGGGTCATATTTACAAATTAAGAAAGAATATAATACCCACAAGCCCACCAAGTGAGCTTAGTTGTTCAAGTGTAAGGTTATCTTTTCAAATACGAGGCAAATACATGGCTGATTATTGATGTTTACATTCTTTATCACCCACAAAAGGAGAGATAAGTCTGAATAGATCACCATTTAAGTTCAATAAGATTTTAAATAGTTAAGATGGCTATTGCAACACTGATGGGTTCTCCACAATGTATGATAACATTGTGAAAAACTGCCATGTTACTGCATCATCTTAGGAGCAGTTTGTGATAACAACAGCCGTGACAAAATCACTGTCTGTCAGATATAGGTCATCATACAAATTACAAACTACCCAGTGGAGGTTATGATTAAGATGATGACCAGAGTGAAGGCTTCTTTCCTTCGCCTTGTCAGCGCTTGGTCAGAGATGTACACACTCAGAATATGAAGCTCATGCTGTGCAAATCTGCAGGTCCACATGCAGAACAGATAATTATAAATAATGGATTTCCCAGTGCCTGTGTGAAATAAGCCATGGCTGTGGTGTTGAGCTTTAAGTTTTCTCTTTTGTAAATGGTCCGTGAATCAGTGTCTGTTTCTGAGGTTAAGCCCGGCTTCTGCACATTTCAGATCAGTGAAAACAACAGCGATGTGTCTTGTGTTTATGGGGTGTCAATTGATAATGCAGGCAATCTCTACCCTTCTGTTAAATTTATAGTGTTTAATCATGATTTATCGAAATGCAGGGCTGGGCAAAGTTATACAATAAATCACCTTTTATCTGGAAGAATACACCAGCTTGACCTGGAGGTTAAGGTATAGAGAGCTAATCCAACACTTCCCCCCTCCCCTTCATGCGTGCTGCCCTGTCATCGACTGCATTTGTCACGAGCCAAGTTGTTAGGTAACAGTTGAGAAGAAAAAAAAAACTGTCTGCAAACTGCTTCCCTCACATTAGCATGGCTAGCTCAGGCTTAGCATGGACTGTGTGGGGGCAGGATTACAGTCAGGTGTTAAAATTGGATGCTAATCCTTGTTAGCTCTGCTTTTTAAAGCTCCATGCCACGTCCAGCGTGGTTGTCCCTGGATAACTCACGGGGCATAAAGCATGGAGTAGTATCTTCTTTTCAGTTCAAAGGGAAATGGGTAGTAATTAATAGTTTGAGCTCATGTCAGTGATGAAAAAAAACTGGGTGAAATGTGACCTGTAAGTGATGATGCCAAAGAGCACATTTCTATAAGTGTAAAAAAGGATATGCCTCAGTTACGTTTTTCTTCATAATGAGATAGCCTGCTCCTGTCATTCACCTCTGCTCCTTACAGTACTTACCTTGCTCATTTTCAACGAGTTTCTTGGATTACCTGCGAGAAGGATTACGGTATCAGTGTTGGTGCACAGTGTGTGGACAGCATTGCAAGGGGATGTCATTTTAAGTAACAAATCTCCTGCATGCTTTCCTGTACTCACGAGAGCCTGCACTTATGTGTCATTTACTCAGCTCTCCTCAAGGTAATCATTCTGGTGCAGCGTGGGATTTCTGTTTCAAATGGACTCTGAGGATAGCAGTTAGAGGAGGAGGCTTAAACATGATCAAGATAAAAACAAAGCCAAACAGATCCATTTTGAATGTTATACTTACAGACAAGAAGACATCAGTGAGGGCTCCTAGATAACCTGTAGTTAAATGACAGATACTGAGAATGGACATTTTTGGATTAATTCTGTTTTATTTAGTATAAAATTTATGGTTGATTGTAAGACAGTTTGCTGTTCATATTCTTGGTCTCCAGAAGATGAGTCCTGTATCACTCCCACTTAACCAAGGCCTTCCTTTTCACAGAAGACATGATGTGATATTGCCTCAAACCCCCTAAGTCAAAATTAACAGACACTTTCTCTCCACATTCAGTCCAAAATGCAAAAATGTAAACAAAGTTTCTCAAACTCCACTAAGTACTCTGGTGCCCCAAATGGGAAAACCCTTTGATTTTAACTAGCCTATGGTATTTCCTGTTGCTCCAGTCTTTATAGAAAGTGGACATTGTTGTCCTGGCACTGATAAGCCTCTAAGAAACGCAGACTCTGTTTGTTGTTCTTCAGCATGTTGTCAGAGTGTTGTTGACTCAGTCCAACAATTTTGTGGGTAGTAATGAACACTGCAATGTCTTATGGGCGTTTGCAGGGCTTCAGACTTGTAGTCTTGTTAATCCTGGTTGGGAATCAGACTGTCACAGGGAGGCCCAGTACTTAAAGCTTGCCAGGCTGCAGAGTAAAGGGCAGAGAGGACACAAGGCCATATGGTGGACTTTATTAAATGGTTTATTACCTCACTCTACATGACATGATCACTTATGAGCATTTATTAAGTGGTTTTGACCCTGGCAGGGACTCTCAAGGGAGTGAATTAACTCTCTATACCTATATATTTTTTCTGTAGAAATCCATTAACTTATCTGTTCCCTGACCACTTTATATCTATATAAACAGCATACAAGTATTAATGGGCATAGCCTCTCAGTCGGCTTCTCATTATTATCCTAGCCTGTAAAAGCATGTCTTGGTTTAGTTGTGATAAACACAACATGAATTGTTCCTAATGTCCCGTCAGGATTACCACTGTTTGTGTCTGTGTTGGTCTATTGATAGCACACGGATTACAAATATGTTTACCCATCATTACTATACTATCAATCATAGCTGGGTTATATTTGTATAGAAATGAGCAGAGTAAGAAAACATGCAGCGCTGAAAGAGTTTGCTTTAGTTTATGAGTCCTCAATGGTGACTCCAGTGACAGTAATCATGCACACTCTGCAATCTACAGTTCATCAGACATCAATATGATTGCCTTGCAAATCATCAATTCTAGTAGAGTCACTCTTTTGTGATATTATAGTAAGCATGAGCATTGTATGTGGTGTCTAATCATGAGCTACCCCTGGTTTCCCCTAGTTTATTCTTTATGTTCAGGGCCAGTTCGAGCTGTACAATAAATTGATCACAGATTAATTTGCAATATGCAATAAACAGGAAGAAAAATCTAGAGTTGCTCCTATTGTAACTTCATTCTCCCCTCATTCACTACCTGTAGGGACTAACACACTCAACAACAACATGGCTGCTAGCATGGGTGAAGAGTTTATTCCCAAAAAAAAAGGCCTGGTCTGGTCAGTCATTGGGAACCGGTTTGGTTTTCCAGACCTTGAACAAACCACTGTATTTTGGGTCATGATTTTGTCATTTGTACTCATATTTTAGGAGAAAAAGACAAATTGATAGAAATTGTAAAATGAGTTTTTTTGTAAAGACCTGACAGTTTAATTTTCAAGCCTATAACGCCCAGCCCTATGACAAAGCTCAAGGGGGCCTTTTTTTCCTGCAACACAAGCATGATAACAGCAGCTTGGTCATGCTGCAGTGGTATCATCTGTTCTTTCACGGAGTCGTGACGGTGGACGCGGGAGGCTAATGCTGAGCTCAGTTTTATAAACATGCAGCTGTTTTGGCCTCACTCACACAGTCACAGTCATATTTTATTACCACTCTCTCATTCACTTTGAGATGTGCTGGAAAAAGATCAATGACCTTAAACATGGCAGCACATCCCCGGTGGCTCTCAGGAAGGCTCTGCTTCCATATGGTTTCCAGGGTAACGACCACGAGGCTGACTCATGTCTCTTTGGCTGAGTAGATTGACAGAGGCTCCTAAGTGAAATTTTGTATTGGTTTCTGAGTAAATACTTGTTTGTTCTGTCAGTGAGAGCAGACAAATATAAAGGCTGTTGTATCAGTATATCCATGTTGTGAAAAACATTGTGAGTTGTATGAATCTTCTCCTGATGTTTTATTTGCAGGAACTGCTACGCTGCTCTCTGTTACAGTCCCAAATGAGTAATTCCATGTCTCGCCATTGGCTCAAACACACAAATTATGTGGGCTGATGCATTGGAAACAGCCCTCGGTGGCCTTGCAAAAAACTTTATGATGGTATATGTAACAGAGTAGAGTAGCTTCTGTGGATGGGAAATGCAGAAATATATCTTCCCGCTATCCACCGGATTTGTGCCACCGATTCTCCCTCTTGACTCACACATTGAGTCTGTTTTCCCCAGCATTACTTTAATACTGTTCGTCACGGACACAGCCATGGTAGACTTGCAAATCTATCCATCCACATTTTCACGGCAAACAGATGCAGTAATTGTAAACAAGCCTTTATGTTCTCACAGATCCTTAGAGATGTATTGTTTGTCACTCGGCATACAGAGAGCGAAAGATTGAAGAAATCAAGCTGCAGGGCTGTTGCTCTTAAGGAAATTCCTAAACTGGAGCACAGTAGGAGTGGCATATCACTGCTTTAATAGCATGCAATTACAGTATGTAGTAAGTGTGTATATTAACATGTGGCCCCAAAGGATGGCTAAAAGGCCATGGCTAAAATGCAGTGAGTTCTGAAATGTCTGCATGTTTGATAGCAGTTTACAGATGGATTTGTCTTATGACTGATGTGGGCACGTGTTAATTGAAATAAGTACAAAGGAAGGCAAGATGATGGAAAAGCCATTTAGTTTTGTGCGAGTATTTGTTGTGCATGGATGCCAACAAAACAGAAGACAATGGCTGTATGAAAAAAATATGTGCGATCCTTAAATCTTCAAAGTGCATACTTTTGAGTGTCTTCCTCACAAAGTGTGTCAGACACACTGAGGAAAACCCATTGTTGAATCTGCCGCAGTACAATGGGACTATTGTGACTGTGCTCAACAATAAGTTTGTCAGAGAACCAAATGAACTTTCCCACAACAAAGACACGCAGGGGCAGAGACTCAGAAGAGGAAGAGCCGGAGGGAGAATAGTCAAAGTCAATCTGCTTGAGCTTGTTCACGCTCTTCCTGACACCATATTCATTTATTAACTCAGTCATTCATAGACACAACATCCTCATGACAGCCCTTCCAAATTTCATCTTGTACTTTGCCCGGTCACATCTACTCAAATGCACACAAACACACACACACACGGACAATGTTATGTAATGAAGCCAAGGATCCAGTGCCAGATAAACAGAGATGTTTGTGTAATCCTGTAGCAGCTGGGGGGTTGCTTTTACTGCATATTCAAATTGTTTCCTGAATGACAGATCAGACACTGCTTAAAATATGTTTGTAAAAACAACCGGTTGAACTGCTTTAACTGTTCCTGTGTTTGAGCAGATCCCCCTTTAACATGGAGAAGTTAGAAAAGAGAAGCGCCACACCACGAATATTTATATCGCAAACAGCATTCACGGTTCACTTTTGACTTGCAGTATTTTTGTTTTTGTGTTTATTAATTAGCTTGCATTCATTATGTTTCTCACAGTCCCAAAATTATGGTCCTGAACGTGCTGACCTCTGCTCTGCTGACACATAATATTGCTCCAAATTGGCTCTGTTTGTGTGTGCCTGAGAGTCCAAGTAAACATCCAATCACTTTGTGCTAAATTGAGGGAAGTCGACTGTGTCAGTGTCAGATTTCACACAGTTCTTTAACATGAAGAGAGGTGAAGAGCAATATGAGGAAGCACCACTATCTTTCAGATCTGAGCTGTGGTCGACAGTAAACAAAAACAAGCCTGTCTGCAAACATTATTTTGCATGTGTCCGTTACTCCAGTAGAATTTAGTAGATATAATTAATATACTGTATTGTTACTAAAACAGTAACAGAATTTATATCACACACTAGCCAGAGTCGGTTTTAGATTTGATATGCTATCACTAGGGAGAAATGTATCTGTCATTAGGAAAGATAATGGTGATTTGGCCTTGTGGGGGCTTATGCTGCTATGATTCCAATTATTTGAAAGTACCATCAATCAGCCTTATGTATTGGCTAACTAATTAATCTGTCTATCTCTACTTATACCTACAAATATTATGATTCTATCTTTGTAAACTAATTTGATATAATACAATATAACAGTGATGTATATGACAGGAAATGTATTTTTTAGAATAAAGAAATCATTAGGAATAAATTTTGAAAAATTGTATTATTCCCCCCGATATTCCTGTAAAATTACTCAAAACACCTAAAAATGAAATCAAAAAAGCGAAGTGTGACAGCCTGGGCCATCAGATAACCAGAAAACTGAGGTAGGTGTTGAAAAGTGGACTAACTGTATTGTTGCATCTCCAGTCCACTCACAGATAAGAGGAGCCTGCTGTCAAAACAGTCAGTGATTTAGTGTCAGAGACTCATGCTCTTATTTAATCAGTGGAAAATGTTAAATCGTGAAAAGACAGCCTAGTTATTGTGTCTGCTGCAGCAGCGCTAATATCGTCAATGTGATAGCACCATGGGTGCCTTTCTGTTGTAGTTTATGACATAACTAGAGCAGGGAAGTCTCTGGTGGATCCATCATCTTGCAGACTTCAGGCAAAAACCAAATAGATGTTGCCCGGTTGATCATTCAGCTTCTGAGATGTTATGTAAAATAGTTCAGTGTCTCAGAGTGTGCTGTCTGTTTGAGTGACGTATTATCAGTCTGTCCTTGCAGACACATTAGAAGGACGTGTTCAGGTCACAGTCTAGATCCTCTCTTCGCTTTATTTATGTTATCTCTTTGTCTTTCTACAGTCAAACTCACATTGAAAAATCTGCCTTCATAATACTGTCTTTTGCAGTTTAGCTAAAAAGACAATCCACAGCACCCAATTAGAGGAGAGACACTCAATGACTGAGAGTCACACAAAGAAGCTGACGCAAGCATGGAGAGTGGAGGAAAATGGGGTGTGAAAAGTGTGCTCAAACATCACTGTCAGGATGGAGAAGATAACAAAATTCTGATGTTAGCTTCAAAAAACAGGAGATGAAGTGAGTTTCTATGTCCTGGTAGGATAGCGTGAGAGGGGAAGAGATACATGGAGAGCAGCAATGCGTGTCAGAGCCCTGGAGGGAGAGGGCAAGATACAGAAGGAGGGGACGAGGACACGATCATTATGAAAGGCCTGTATTTTTGTTGAGTCACTTCCTCGCTCGTGGCTGTTTTAGGGGTCTGATCAGCATGTGAGGCAGGAAGACTCAGGGTCCAGTTTGTTTTGTTTCATGTCATCTGTCTGGATATTTATCTTGGTTCTACAACACAGGTTCAGCTACTCAGGTTTTTGTCGACATTTCTGTGTCCAAAACAGCTCAGTCCAGGTCGGCTAGTGCATTATTATTTCTGCTTTCACTGAGGTTTGTCTTGCAGATGAGGAAAGGTGGAGACACCTTTCACCTTCACCCATTTCACCCCCTCTACATCTCTTATTTCCTGTTATCCAGCTGGTGTGAACAACATGTTAACTCTTTTCCTTTCCTACCCCCTTTTCCTGTGTTTCCCTCTTTATCGAAAGAGAGGGGGGCCATACCCGGGGAACCCTTAGGGAAGTTGGATTTATTTGGTCATATAATATTAATGTGCTTCTCTGCATAATGTATTCAGCTCCCTAGCTGACAGTTAGTGCTTGGCTCAATTTCCCTTTGAGTTGACTTGATTAATAAATTAACATGAAATCTTGTTGCAGTGAAATGGATTAAAATTGTGTGGTGGTTATTTTTTTTGTCTCTTATCAGACAGACTGCCACACCAATCATGTTCTAATAAGACAACTTAGTGTGTTTTTAAAGTACTTCCTTACCTTTTAACCTGCTCCGTCTTCCTCAGTACATAATCCCCATTCTCAGCATACCTTTCAAAAAGCCCTAAGGAAGTAGCATGATTTATTCTGTGTGGGAGTAGATGTGTATAGGAATGTTGAAAGGGAGGAACTAGAGATGTACAAAATGTTTTCAATGAAGATAAACTGTCACCATGCCCCTTTTTCTTATACTTTATCATTCTTGTCCACTTTGTTAGGAACAAAATATAGCGACTCATCTATTTTTCAAGTGTTTTTTACTTTTTTTTTATTTTTGGACCAAAGTAAAAAGGCTTTGCTTTTACATCCTAAAAGCTGATGTGGAAAATCTGCTTTTATTGTTTGTATTTGAGCTGTTGTGTTACAGTATGTCCTTACATCCTGGGACACTGGTACTTATATTAGGGGGAATAAAATGCTATAGCTGCATAGAACAAAATAGGCCTTGAAATAACAGAGACTGCTGACATCAGTTTCTTGTTTCTTTCAAAGCATCATTTTTCATCTCCTCTATCCACCCTACTGCTGTTTTATCAATTTCTTATATGTCAGTAAAAATAGTGTTTTCTGCATCCAAGTGCGGGACGAACACCCTCCCTCCCTGCCATATCTCTGGTTGTGTTTGTGTTCAGCACTGCCTGTGCGTATCTGTACTGTATGGCTAAGAGGCGGGCCAGTGCAAACAGATGTCAGTTTCAATCAGTGGGTTATGCACTCGCACAGTGACGCAGGGACACAGCTACAGGAAGAGATTAGCAGTGTTTGGATTGATACTGGTCGGGTAGAGGGATGTAGTGATGATGAAGGAGGGATTGAAAGGTTGGAGGGCTGCTGGGAGAGAGTTGTAGGGTAAGAGGAATGGGATTCATGATGGAGGGTTTTAAGGGTGTGATTAAAGAGAAAAACACAGCATGTGTGCGAGCGTCTCGCCAGCTGTGTGACATGTTTTCAGGCGTGTTTGCATGGGGGGTTCCTGCTTATGTGAGTGTTAGGCGTTATGCACTCTATGTGTACTTAAGGCTAACATTTAGGTCATGAAGTAGCTGCAGAAAACATCCTCTTTTTTTCATTTTTGTAAAAGCATTTCAGCTTTTTGTAGCACAATGTGTGTATATGAACTGATGTGTGGCTGTTAAAAGTGGAGAAATAAAATCACAGTTGAGCTATAACTTATGCTTGTGTGTTTGCGCACTGTGTATGAGTGTTGGAGAACAGTCTGGGGTAATGAATCTGTATCTGTTGTGCGAAATGTAGTAATTGTGGATGTGGGGCTGGGCGATAAACCAAAAGTTTACCGATACCGAAATTTACGATGATAAGCGACGTCATTTTGCCCATGTCAATATATTCAGTGTCAAAAAAATAAATAAATAAAAGTTTTGGATGTGTGTAGGTAGGCTATGGTCTCGTGTCCCTTTATGATGCTGTCCTACCTCAGAGACGTGACTCCACCCCATCCAGTCCATAACAAAGAGGGAAAGACAGGTGAGGAGATGGAGGACAGTTGTAGCGCTGGTGTGGCGGCTGAAGCAGACAAAGTTAATATGGGAGGGTGTAAAAACCTTGTGGAGTAGTTATCGTCCATTTATCATTATCAAGGTGAACAGCTGAATATATCGTGATATGGATTTGAGGCCATATCTCCCAGCCCTAATCAGATGTTTAAAGACAAAGATACATTTTGATTTTCCCTTCATTAAAGGTTATAATCATTCAGTCTCGATCTATCATTTTTTATGATTGCAGAGGGCCAACATCATAACTGAAACTGAAATTTGATCAATCGCCCAGTTCTAATAGTAGCTGATCAGTAAACGTAGCTAACTTTATTTATAATGCATTTATACACGGAGTTTAAAACCAGGAGCAATTTCATGTTTAGTGCCTTCCCTAAAAATCCAGTGGTATTTGACCGCAGGAGCTGGAATCGTACTGCTAAAACTCTGATTGAGAAACGACCAGTCCTACCTTTGAGCTACAGCAGCCCCAGGCTATACAATATAAAATAAACTCCAAATATTATGAAGTGTTTGGAAATTTTCCAAGAAATGAAATCACAAGCAGCAAAACACCAGAGTGGGCACCCGTGGACCAAATGTGATGTGAGCAGGTTAATGTCGAAAAATGACCTCAATTATGAGGTGATTGCTTCAGCAGACAACACATCTGTGTTTGCATGGATGGATAATCCCATAAAGGTGTGCATGTCTGAGCGTGTGATAAGTCATAAATGATGCTGGAGAGACGGTCCCTCTGCCAGTCGTTGTCCCGGCAGCTATCAGATGGATGACTCATGGCAGATAGGATTTCATTAGCAGACATCAGACCTTCCACAGAATAGAGGAGCCATTGATTTCCACCATATCAGCAGGGAGAGTGACAGGAGGGGGGGGCCTGGACTCTGGAGGCTGGGAGACATGGGAGTTAGAGGCACACAGACAAGTGCAACTCAGAGAAAACTGTGCATCAGTGAAACTTAACCACACAACACAAAGCACCTGTCTGTGCAACCCAGGCTGGGACATAGTCAGCTGCGCAGTGTTCAGTCCCTGTGTCTATTATGAAAAAATGGTCACCAAGGACTACAGATATTTCTGTCTTAATATGATTCAGCTGATTAATTAGTTTCAGGAGTGGAAGAGGGAGTCGGAGCCTTTTTTTCTATTATCTTTCCCTAAATTGTTTTCATGGGGAGTGCACCTAAACTCTTGTAATTCAGGTTTTTGACATGCAGTATTACAGTACAGCATAGCCGTAATTGTTTTTACAGCTAATAAGAGTTACTAAACATTCGCCCCCAGACCGTTCCAGTCATGAATCCAATTACACGTTTTTTATGTATGTGTGTGTGTGTGTTTAAAGTGTGGTGTAAAAATGACTTTCATACTGTCTTAAAACAAAGGAAATGGGTCAATATAACACATTAATTTCTGCCCTGTAAATTTTTGTTGTTAAGTGTTAGCTTTGAGATGACACCTCCAAGTGACTCACTAATGTTGATGTTAATCTCACTGCTGCCCCAGCGGAGGGGAGACACTTGCAGACTCATGATGTCTCTTGAAAGTGAAACTGGGTCATGTGGTGTGATCTTTATATGATACCTGAGAGTCTTGAGCTGTTTGACAAGATCAGCTGATGATGAATAGGCTGTTTATGAAAAGAAGACAGACTCATAAGAACAAGATAATTAATAGATAAAGAGATAAAAAGACAGATTTATTTAAGTCCTGTCAATAACATTTAAACACATGGCTTCAGGGGCTAACTTGGGCCAGGACTTTTCATGACTCGGCACCCACACATGGTCTGTTTGTATACCTCAGTCAGACTTTTTTGCTGGGCTTGAATGAGGAGATGTTTTTCAAATAGAGCAAAGTTTTTAATTTCAGTTTTTGCTGTAAAAATGAGCTTTTAAGACTGAGTGTGTATGTGGCGTACAGTGCTTTTAGAGCCAGCCCCAAGTGGACACTCCCCCCCAAAAAAAATCACATTATTTTGACTTTCAACAGTCAAATGTATCATTTATTATGAATATTTTATGTGGAAATTTTAAAAAACAGGGCTGCTTCTTCAGCTGCTTGACAACTGACACCTACCCCCTCACACCAGTGTCAGACATTAGAAACTACAGCATAAAAATCAACAATCTTGCAACTGATGGCCTTGTCTGTTATTGTAAATCATAAAAAGGCATCAATATGAATTTCAGTCTGTTTCATGGTCATCACAATACTCCCCATCAGAGCTTTAAATGTTTTGCATAAATGTATACATTTTGAAATGTAAGATTTTAAAGACCTTGTATACGCAAAGCGTATACAAGCTGTCAACAGCTGCAGTTTTTAGCTCTGAAACTGCCAAGACTTGATCAGTATTTTAGTTTACAGAACTAAGGGTTGTCTGAACTTTTATACTATTTTTTCAGTTTGTCAAATTGTTCCTCCTTGAAGCAAAAAGCCCCATCCAATAATAAATGTGTCCACCCTCTTTAAAGCGATTTATGTTAACTCAGGTTGCTATGTGCAGTTTGGCCAAAATAGTGTGTAGTCTATATTCTATAAGCGAAATCTGTTTGACATGTGTGCTTTTGCAGACAGTTCAAAAACAGTAACAGCGTGAGCAGTGGTGGGAAGATGGAAAAATATGGGAGTCGATGTGAGCTGGATTAAAGATGATTTCCAACGTTTCTCTTCACACCACAGGCTCGTCACTCCCACCAACATTTTTTAGGAGATTCAGTATCTCTTTGACCCCACTGGTGAGGAACTGAGTGAGAATCTCTTTTTCTTATTGAGCATCCTTTCCAAAGCAGATGGGCAGGGCAGACCCGGAGCACGATCTGTCTAAATTAAAAGGGAGATGGGAGGAAAAGGAAGTTACTCCCCTCACTTTACCACAATGTGAACCGCTTTCTATAGTTGATGAGGGAGATGCAGAAATAAGAATGCCTTCCTGTCCTATTTCTTATTTAGACTGGGCTGTACAGGACTTTAAACGTCAGCAGAAAAAGTAATCTTCGAGGGTTGTTTGAGTTTGTTTGCAGCACAAACAAGACGTGACAAACATTTCTCCACCCCCACTGCAGGCTTCTTTTTACCAGGATCACAAAGTTTTGTTTTGTTATTTCTTTTACCCTCTGCTGTGTCATGACACTTTATAAAGATTTTTTTTTTCTAGCACTCAAAAACAGAAATTGACATTTTCATCAGCAGAGTTCATCAGGAAGAAATTAAAAATGAACAAGGAAAAACCTGATCTGCTGCACAAATACTGAGACAATATGCTAGTGAGTGTTAGCTCTGTGTACTCTAGCTCAAGTTACTCATATTGGTGCCTAACAGCCAACAGTATTTCTTAAGCTTCTCAAAGCTCTTTCCTCAATAAAATACCCAAAATCCATGCCATTTGCTTCGCACAATAGACCAAGAATTTTAATTCTTATAAATATCAGCAGTAAAAGAGGGGGGGTTCATATTTACACAGTGTGAGCTGCAGAGGGAATGTGTAATCCAGCACTTATCCCAGACAGTATTAATCCTTATACTGTTTCATTACAGCACGACACTTCTCTAATTCATTTTAATTTTCAGCAACAATGAATGCAAGTGCACACTATTTATATTCTACCAGATAAAGCTAAAACAAAACTGTTCCTGTTTCTCTCATGTGGCTGCACACATGCCGCTGCTCCAGGACTGTGACTTGATGTACAGTGGGGGTCACACTCTCTCCTCCATTTTGCATGACTTGAGTGCAGCAGTTGTGGCAGGGATCTCCTGCAATGGCCCCTTTTGTTGTTTTAGAAGTACCCGAGTTACATAACGTGCAGTCACTAAGAACAATGTGCTTTTTTTTCAGTACCTTTGCACAGCTAAAACAGCATGTGTAAACAATGTCAGCAGCACAGTCTGACAAGTGTCGGACAAAACCACAGAGTGTGTTTCCTAACTGAGATGGAGAGACATGCACAAAGCAAAAAGTGCACAAAACTTCAAGAGGACTATTTTGTTTTCAACTTGTTTCTTTTATTTTTGTTTTTCTGCAAGTTGATCCTATCAGGGTTGGCTGGAGAGGTGCAGTTGAACTGATTCAAACTGATATCTCTACAAAGGTTGTACATGGTGTCTCTGCACAACCAGATTATATTATTTTCCAGGGTAAGATACAATATGATGTAGCCTGAGTTAACCTGCAGGTTATATAAGATTTTTCATAACAGTGGATTGTTGGGTATTAAGAGAGTCATTGAAACTGATGATGTGTGTTCCCTCAAAATGGTTCCAGATCTTGTGGTTCATCATCGTTTTCCTCATTTCCCCCCTTTTTCTCTGCCTCTCATCCTCCTCGTGTCACTCTCACTTCCTCCTCAACTCCCTTTATTCTTGGAGACAAACAGCGCCCCACCTTTCGAGGATGACCGTGTTTTTTTTTATTTTATTTTAGGACTACAACTTTGAGAAGATCCACAGCGGTTTTGCTTTTAAGAAACCCGTCTTAATGAAATTTATGGTGTCAGGACATTCCAACACCCACCAAAAGCTGACCAAACCTGTAATCTGGGTGTGAACAGGGGAGGGGTGGAGTCAGCGGTCCGCTTTAACCAGAATGAACTGAGATTAGATTGCAGGGACAGAATAAAGCAGATGTAATCCACAGGAATTCAAGCCGCTCTTTTAGGATGCTGTCTCACTGGGGGAAACAGGAGATGGAGGAGAAGATGGAACCTCTGCTGCTTATCTCATCCATTTTAAAACAAGGCTTGTCACTTCTGTCTCCCATCAGAGTGTGCCTGAGTTGTGCTTCATCTTCTCTCATCCTCTCCCTCTTTTTCTGTCCTCATTTTCATAATTGTTTTTTTTTTCTACAAACAAAGTAATTTCCTGTGCTCCCCTGGGGCACATGGGAGGAGGACGTGACCAGCCTGCATCCAAGCTACTGATACATATCAACTTTCTGTCAAGCCTCATCTGGACAAGACCACACACACTTACACACATATACAAACACACACTCAGAGCCTGGTCACTGACTGTGGGCAGCTTTACTTGTTGCTCATGTGGAAACTTTTCACTCTGGGCAGCCTCGTAATCTGACTGAGAATCTACTGTATGTCTCTCAGGCTGGGCTTCAATCCTTCTCACTCACACATCACATGAACATGCACCCACATGTCTCCTTCACCAGCAAACAGACCAGACTTAAAACCAAGTCATATAGCTGGCATGGTAGCTGCAAGTCGTCTGCTTGGAGATTAGGAAAGCTGTACCCAGAAGTCCACACCCCCTTCTTACATTTGTCTCAGTTGTAGCGTCATGCATCTCTTTAAGCTCTTGTTTTCTTTCCTTTTCCTGCAAAGTGCAAAGATTTTGTAATCCAGGCTAAGATAAAGGCTAACGAAATGATTCAACTAGGACATGATTTAAAGGCTGCAGGTTTGATTTCTAATAATAGCAGCAATGCCCTCATTGTTTTCTAGATGTATGCTAGTGAAATTGGTTGAGTTTTCCATTGACCCACATGAGTGGACGAAACAGATGCGGTAATGTTTGCAACCATTATGGTCGCATCCATCCATTATCTTTTACCTCGTGCCATTTAGGGTCATACTAGAGCTAAAGCCCATTCCAACTGCCGTTGGGCGAGAGGCTAAGAACACCCAGTTTCCACCCAGTCCATCACACAGAGACAAACAACGATTCATGCACAATTTAGAGAGACCAGTTAACCTAATAAGCATATTTTTGGACTGTGGGAGGAAGCCAGAGTACCTGATGGGAACCCACATATGCATGAAGAGAACATGCAACCTGCTCAGCTGGTGATTTAAACCAGGAACCCTCTTGTAGGGCTGGGCAATAATCCAAAAATGTACCTTTACCGAAATATATGACGATAATCAACGTCATTTTGCCCATGTTGATATATTCGGGGTCAAAATAGAAAAATAAATAAAAAGTTGTTTTTGGATGTGTGTAGGTAGGCTCTGGTCTCATGTCCTTTTAAGTCACTGTCCTACGTCGGAGATGTGACTGTACCCCAGACAGGTGAGGAGATGGAGGACGGTTCAAAGGTTGTAGCAGCCGGAGCAGCGGCTGAAGTAGATGAAGTTAATGTGGGAGGGGCTGAGCAGCTTGTGGAGTAGCTAACGTCCATTTATCATTATCGAGGTGAACTGCTCAGTATACCGTGATATTGATTTGAGGCCATATCGCCCAGCCCTACCTTCTTGCTTGTGAGGCAACAGTGCTAACCGCTTCACCACAGTGAGGAGTACGCAGGGGGATTTCTTTAGTAGGCTGTTAAACGTCACTTGGTTTATATGAAAATATTAATATCTATATTGTAGTCATGATGCTCCTTAATTTGCAGTAGGTGCTTCTAAATTATTGCTTGTGCTCATCACTTTTTGAAGTGTGGTGCACCTGTGCTGCCAGGTTGAAAATTGAGTGTGAGCCCTAGGTCCTCAAGTGGCAAAAAACATTGCCAAAGTACATTTATGCAACTGAGTGTTCCAAAAATGTCACATTTGTCCGTCTTCCCATAAGAGAATGTAAATGAAATCTACTTTAGCTTGACAGATGTGACCCACTCATCAAAGAGTACGTCTCCAGAGACTCTGAAGTGCTCTGAGTTCAGCTCTCAGTCTATCTGCTCTCTGCAGAGCATGGAAACAGTGCTGACCTATGTGGAGCTGACACCCTGATGAATGGGCTTATCTTACTAACAGGACTTGTGGGAGGAAAGGCAGTTTATTAATTATGGGCAGCATTGCCACCACTTTTATGTGCACTCATGGAATAACAGAATAGAGGGGATGGAGAGAGAAGGAACCAGGAAGCTCAGAGAAATTAGAGTTGAAAACTGGCGAAGAGGTATCTGTTGTACTCCAATATCTTAAGCTGAGTGATGAAACTTCTTTCTCTATAATCTGTTATCACTTAATCCCTCCATTATCACTTGATATCATCTTGTAGGTATTCATTAGATTTTATGAAATTGAACCAAAGCCTTTTACTTGATTTGTTTCTTGGCACATCGGCCGACAGTAAGGAAGTTTGGATTGAGAAGGAGACCCATACACTACTTCAGCCAGACAGATGGGATGATTTCCTGTGTAATATCTACTAACACACACATACACACACACACACACTTACTGAATGAAACTGTGATATTAAACTGTGCTGGGGATCGTTAAGGTTCAGTGGGAGTAATTGAGAGTGTATGCAGAACACTTCTCTAATGTTGTAAAATACTTGCTGGATTTTATTATCACAAGTCTGCCCATAAACTCTCAGTTTTACCTTCTAAGCAATCAAGGTGGACAAATAACAGTCAAATTGCTGTTCCAGGATCTTATTTGTGGCTTGGATACTTTTCTTGATCCGAAGCCTGGCTGGTTAAGTTGCGCCAAAAAACTGCACTGAAGCAGCTCTGTTTTATATCCTACCTTTACCTCCAGTTTCCCTGAAAGCTGTTGCTTCTTATTATTGAGTCAATATAAACACTTCTTATGCCATCCATCTGAAAGGCGCTGTGACAAATCTTACCTTTGTGTACCAGGGATTTAACATTTCTTAGCTGTGGGAATGGGCTCTTGTGCTAGATTGCATTTCAGTACATTGTGCTGGGTTGTATGGTGTTTTGTTGGGCCCTCACATTGTTTCTATAGAGACGTGTTGCAGTAAATGGGGAATATAGTGTACCTTAATAACTGACAGATCCCAATAAATCCAAACCACCTCTTAGTTTAGATTAGTCGGTTCCCATTCTCAGCACTTACACATTTCTACTCATGACTTGAGGCATTGATTCTAGAATTGATCCAGCTGGCTGAAATTATCAGATTTACCTATATTGGTGATTGGTGTCATCACTGCTGGGTAGAGATCAAATAGAGTCTTACATCAGCATTTTTTTTTTGTAAGTTTTTTTTAAAATAATTATTACTAGCTTTCTCCACAGAAGCACAAAGTCAAACCAACACCTGGTCTACTTCCCTGCAGTTTGCTGTTGCTTTGTGTGTTTTGTCTTCCTGGATACATTAGCAGTATTAAAAAATATCTTCAACGTCATCCACTGATGGGATCAGAAACCTTTGATTGATTTTTTGCCATATTGTGAACAGGGGGAAATCAAAAACTTTGAAAATATTTTATCTCCTATTTGTTTCATTACTGTGTATATTGTTTACACTAACCAGTATTTTGTGATCAATTTATTGCCTGAGTTCTCTGACTCTTCTATCTGTTGATATTTGCCTGTTTTGTCCTTAATGTGGCCAGTACATTTAACAGTCTTTCATAACTTTTCTAAAATACAAAAACCTCTCCTGTTTTCAGATATCATTGGAATAAATATTCATCTTTCAAAGGGCCTCTCTTAAGAGATCTCAGTGTCCTACTTTCCTTTCATGTTGGCGTAATTTTTACACAGGGACAGACATGGACATGTATCAGTGGATACATGACAGCATGACTTAAATTCTTTCAGTATCTTCATTTAGAGATATTATGCCTCATTGTCTCATGTCTATCGACCATCCAGTCTCAGAAATACCTTGAATCTATCAAACACTTTCAAGATTTTGCGATGTAATGGACATTTTTGTCATGAAAAGTGCAAGAAGAGCCACTGGAGGCACTGTCTGTTTTTCTGGTTGTTGTTAATTCTTCATTATTGGCTTGTCTGTTCTAGAGAGTTGTAAGAGTGATTCATCAGTGACTCATCAAATGTGGGCCTGTGTTTGCTTCTTGTGTTGCTGTAGGCGTGTGTGCCTGTGTGTGTGTGTTTGTTGAAGACATTTTCTCACTACAGACCCTCCATCATCCCTCCTCATCCTCATCCTCCTCCTCCACCTCCTCTTTAATACAATGCAGAGTTCACACTGGGTGCAAACACAATTCTCCAAGTTTTGAAATGAAGAAAAAATGATCCATCCTCTCATCTGTGAATCACACTTCATTGTTCTCCCACGCTGTCATTCGCCTTATGGCTCAGCTACTTTGAATCATCAGAATTTGATACTGAATCTCTGGGATATTGAGTCATTAAGATTTTATGTGATTATTTACATAATTGCCTCTAAAAAAAATCTTAGAAAGCTCTTTGTGAATCAAGGCAGCTCTCCAGCATCGTATAAAAGGTTGGAGACAAAAAGACTGGGACTGTATTAAACTGTCCCATATGGATGAGTATATTTGACAGACAAATAAATCAGTCTTATTTAATATGTCTGAGTATAACATCAAGCTAATTCAGAGCGGTTCATTCCAAGTGAAGTTGGCAGGAATTTAACTCTGGTGGTTGTTCAGTTCTTAAAAATATCATTGCTTAAATTACTTGCAGACTCATTTCTGTCTTGCTAAAGAGACAATCCTGACAATTATGGGAAATATTGATCAATTGTGAGTAAAATCAGCTTTCGTATCAATAAACGTACAGGAATAATGTTTGAATTATGTTTATTTACTCTAAAGTGTCCCCTTTTAACAATTTTCATTTCTTACCCTGACTTATACTCTATCTTCTTGTAGCAGCCCTTTAGCTGAAGCTGTACTTCACACTCTTCTCTGAAACTACATGAACACGTCAACACCAAGGTTCTTGCTGTTTTAGTCCTGATTGAGAAGACAAGCAGGACTCTAAAAAAAGGAGACATTTTGAGAGACTTTGCGATGTTCCTTGAAGAAAGATAAAACTGTCAGTACGACTTTTTGCATGATGTTCAAGATAACATAACTTTTCTGCTTGTAGGACAAGTTCTGTACTCATGAATGACAAAGAAGGCTGTGGTGACGTTGTTTTGGTTTTTGCTTTCAGTGATACAGAAAGACAGGGCTGCTGTACCCCCAAAGAAACTCTGCTAGTTAGACATCAAATGAGGAACTTTTATAAATGCCAGTGAGTCATAAACTTGCTGATGTTTTACATCACAGGTTGGTGTTTCCTTGAGTTTACAGCATAACACTATTTGATCACAGTCCTGCTTCTGAACTGTTTGTTAATGAATCTACAGGGACAGACTAGTGACAGAAAAATGTGAATTTTCCATTATGTTGTTGTTCAACTAAAAGCTTGAACATCTGATCATCTTTATTTTTCTGATACCTCAGATAAATAACAGTTATCATGAGAAGCAGATCTTCAGTTTGTCACCTAGCAGCTGATGTGTGCCTCACTCTCACACCCTACTTTTAACCTTAAAGCTCCTGGGAGGAACTTGATGATTGGTGTCAACTCTGTGGACAAAGCGGTCTTTACTGAGATTATCTTGTACATGCTGCAGCAGGTTCTTATGAAAAAATAACTAATCCTACTGACTTTTGACAGTCAAACATATCATTCTTCATTAATATCTTGTGTGGAAGTTTAAATAAAGGTCTCTTTCTTCAGCTGCTTGGCTGACACCTACCCCCTCACACCAGTTTAAGGCAATAAAGATCAGCTTTCATAATGCCAATCTTGTCAATGACGATCTTGTTTGCTGTCTGATATCATAATAAGATATCAATGTGAAATTCAGTCTATTTCATAGATGTCAGAAAACTCCAGTTGCTTCACAGTGTTTTTTCTATTTATGACAGTATTTTGTATAATTTGCAAAAGCGAAGGCATCTTTGGATAGACGAAACTATTGTTGAGTGATTTATTTTTGAAAACTTGATCAGAGAATTTGAATGATCATGATCAGGATGAAAACAGCATGCCGGTTTAGAGAGCACACAGCCAGCCAGTAAAAAAGTCCAGTAAGCACAGCGAGTGCAAACTTGGGAAGAAACCGATGGCTTTACTTTTCCTCTGCCTCTGTGGAATGACTGCTGCTCCAGCTGAGCTGATTGTTGAACATCACTTGACAGCTAAGTGTGCCAGGTAACTGTGGCTATGAAATG
This sequence comes from Xyrichtys novacula, assembly GCA_962446985.1. Classification (NCBI taxonomy): domain Eukaryota; kingdom Metazoa; phylum Chordata; class Actinopteri; order Labriformes; family Labridae; genus Xyrichtys; species Xyrichtys novacula. Next base: position 30,000,774 of record OY660870.1, read on the forward strand.
CAGCGAGCATGAAGGAAAGAAGAGGACATGTCTCTGGCCTTGCTTCCTCATCTCGCTGTGGTAATAAGATTCAGCTGTGTGCCTGTAGATCTCAGTATTGTCAAATTCAGGAGGACAGAAGAGAAGGCAGGATGTCTACCTCTTGGTTTTGCGCCTCGGTCGTGTCTGCGGTGATCTGTTCTGAGAGGGGGACATGACTGACACAGCAGGGGGACTTGTCTCCTGAGTACAGTCGGAGACCTAGCAGGGGTTTGAACATCCATACATACAACATTTTTCTGGAGGGGTTTAGCTGGGTTTGTGGAAAACATTGTTCCCTTTCTATTTCAGGCCACCCTTAAGATGTAGTTCAACTCAAACCTCATGGTTTGGAAATTTTAAAGCAGTTTCAGTGAATGTTGATATTGCAAAGGCTTCTCTGAAAACATCAAGAACAAAGAGCTTCTAGTATGTAAAAGCTCAGAGCGATAATCCCTGCAGATTTCCTAGATTTCCTTGTGCTTACAGAGGGCTGTGCAGAACTTTTTCCCTAGAAAACTCAATTAATCCATTTTTCTTTCATTTCTAAAACATATCTTCAGTTGATAAAGAAATAACTCAAAATTAGTTCTAAAAAGAATATTAAATTTGTGGTCAGAGCCTAATCCTGCTGCTGTTGTTGTTTTTGCTGTAATCTGTCTGCCTGTGCAACCCTGTGTTTGCACCATAGAGTTAAAGTTGTGGTCCAAGTTCCTCACCAGTGTCCCATTTCTTACCCAAGAACACCTGTTACTGGACCTTTCCACCACGCCCCTGTCATGTCATATGTAATGCTTAGTTTGGGAAAATGATCCCAGTAATGTTGACAGCTTTGGCGTGAGACCATTTGGCTGTATGCCTCCGTTTAAATTCTTTAAATGAAATTGGTTTTGTTACTCCCCCTCATTCGCTCTGTTTGCCCCCCCTAGGTAGTTGAGGTGACTTGCTCAAGAGCTCCTTGGAAGTGCCCAGGAAGTGAACTGGCAACTCTCTATCAAAACTTGGCCCAGCCACTTGAATTGGTGACCCTCTAGTTCCAAAGTCAAGTCCCTGTGGACTGAACTGCTACTGCCTCTCTGCCCACATTTCCTGTCTCTCATGCTCCCCCTTCACTAAATACAAAAATCCCCAAAAAGACCTTTAAAAAAGAAAAGAAAACAATGAAGCCAATGCAAGAGTGCATATACCTGCAGTTTCTCCACTTGAGGCTGGCTCCATAAGTCTAGGACACCATTTGAGAGCTGATATTGGTGGTGAAACTGGTGTTTAAAGCCAAATACATGATGCAGTTTTTGGTCCCTAACACTAAAGTCGAGGCGAGGCTGATTTGGCTGTTGGGTGGGTATGTTGTAGTTGATCACAAGGCTATAGCCCTAAATCAGCCTCTTTGCGGGTTTTTAGAAGTATCTGGAATTTTGTTTGAGGCACCTTATCCAAAGCCTGTGATCACAGACGCTATTTTTGAGCTCTGTAACACCTCTTCAGAAAGAAAAAGCTGATGTTACTGACTGAAACGATACAGTCCAAGAAAAAGTCTGGGAAACAGTCATCTGTTTAAACCCAAGTGTCATTATGAATCACATTTAGCCACACATCTGCTGACGTTTGCTATGTAACTTTACAAGAAAATACATGAAGAATCCAGCAGTGACATAAATAGAAGTTCTTTTAGCACCAGCTGGAGGTGAAGGGGGCACTTGGTTCCCATATCTTCAGATCTTTGAATGTCTCATGTCAATAAGTGGACAAGCTGGTTGAAAATACATCTTCCCTCAGTGTCTTTGTGTTGAAAATCTATGCTAAAAGCCACTTTGTTGGCTCTGAGCGGGGTCACTCACCACACAGTCCTTGGTGGATGCTATTTGGAGCCTGGGGATGGGAACCATGAGTGCTGGCTGTTTAAAAAGACAGGAGTGAGTGGATGAACAATAATTGGGTAGAGGTCAAGATAGACGAGCGCTGCGAATCATCTGACGGAGAACAATAAGAAGCCTGTTTTAACGCAGCCCAGAAACAACGAGATACGATTACGATAAACCAAAATAATTCAGTTTGATTAAGAATATATGTCATTTGTTGTGTCAGGTATCTATGGATAGATTATTCTGACAAGAGTAAGAACAGCTCGTCGATTGTTCTGTGTCACAAAAACAGAGCAGTGACATGGACACTTTATTAAACATATTCTATTTATCTTTCCAAAATATCAAGCTTGTATTTTCTCAAAATAAATGTGCTGTTTCTTTATCCTCTTATCTGTTATATCATGGAGCAGAGCATTTTGAGATTGACAGATGATTCAGTGGTTATGGCTGACGTCTATCCTGCCTATATCTATCCATTAATGCTTATGCTTTTTTTGCTGTCTTTCTACAAATGATAGGCATGAATAAATGGAACACCAGGAGAGTTTATCAGCAGTGTAAGAGCACAGATGGATGCATCATCATCACAGCCTCGGCTCTCTTGAGCATCTTTTGTGCGTCTCTGCACCAACTGTTAGCATGCTGCTATATGGTTTCTGGCTCTGACCCACTTTTCTTGGAGGTGGGTGACGTCACTGGATGAAACATCTTTTTCTGTTTTTTTTTTTTTTTCTTTTCCAAAGGGTGCCTTCGTGCAGCAAACACACATTTTTCCATCCAATCCCTAACACACGTGCCTGTTTGTGCGTGGGTACATTGTTACCGCAAGTGTTAGCGTTGATAGCTCACAGTGCAGCCACCTGGACAGTACAGTCGAGGCCTAATTTTAGCACAAATGCAAACCGACACTCTCTCTCTCTTTGTCTTTCCTCTGCCACACCAACACAGGCTCTTTCACTGACACACAGGCCACAGCTGAAAGTGATAGATGGCCTTTTTCTTATGACCCTTATGGCTCCCTGTATGCTTTGCCAGGTAACAGGAAGACATATGGATGGACTGCATCTTTCTCCTTGACCTAATTTTTGGGTCGCATCTTCCATCTCTGCTTTTCCATCAAGCTTGAAACTGCAAGATTTCACCGTGTGCAAATACGCTGTTGGATAAACAGCTGGGAACACCTGGTCATTTGCATATTGGAGATCATATAGGCATGAATATGGATATGTACCCCACTTCTTACTGCAACAACTGCAACCTTTTTTTAAAAGATTTTGAGTTTAGTAGAAATATATTCCCATTCAGCCAAAAGGTCGTTTTCCGTGTGTGCGGCACTGATGCTGGTTGATATGTGGTGTTTGGTACGAAACAGGATTAGGGCCACAAGAAGAGAAAAAATAATTACAAAGGGAGATTTTTTAAATTTCCTTTTCGAGATTAAAGTTGAAATCTTAAAAAGTGAAGATTCGACTTAATTCATGTCGACTTAAATCTCAAAATTTTAATTTTTAATCCAGAAGTTTTGACATTATTCTGACATTTTGACCTTACTTTCGAAATTTTGACTTTAATCTCAAAATTTTAATTTTTAATCATGAAATTTCAACATTATTCACGACATTTCAACGTTTTGTAATCTCGAAATTTCAACTTTGATTTAAAAATTTAAATTTTTAATCTCGAAATTTGACTTTATTGACAATTTTGATTTTCTTAATAACAAAATTTCAACTTTAATCTGGAAATTCGACTTCTATCTCAATCCTTGTAATTATTTTTTTTCTTAATGTGGCCCTTATCCTTGTGGTTTGGAGTGAGTGTGAGATCAGTACATTTTTTGTTTACAGTGAATGAAACTGCTGAATGTGCTTGACTTCTCTCTACATGAATAATATCCAAAGACATGCTGCTCCATATTTAAGGTTGTATTATGAGAGAGCAGGATAGTAGCTGCTACATGGACAGAAACGGTTTGTTAGCACATGATGAGTAATTTCATCTTTTCCAGTCTCCTCTGATTTGCCTTTTTCAACGATCCGCTTCAGGGTTGAGACTCCTGATCATATTTTTAGCTCCATGCAGGTCTGCAGAAACAGTGCTTGATGTAAAATGGAGGCTGCACTCGCATAGCTGCACGTGTCTCTGCATGTTATCAGGGCATTTCTCTGCCTCAGCATCATTGCAGCATTGCGAGGTCATTGTTTGTGTTTCTGCTGGTCTTTAGCTGCTTCTCTTTCTTCACCTGCGTCCCCCTCCTCCTCCTTCTGTCTCTCAGGGCCAAGAGGATGGATGAGTCACTCCCAAGGAAAGAGCTTTTTAAACCCTCTGATCACAATACTTCTGTCTCGCTCTCTCTGTCTCTCTCTCGCTCTCTCTCTCTCTGTCTGTCTGTCTCTCTCTGTCAACTTAATATCAGTCTGCCTCTCTCACCGCTCGCTGTCTAGTCATTACTAAATCTTTGCCTGCATTTTTTTTTCCCTCTCCTTGTTTATGTTCTTGCCAGCCTTCATCCTGCTCTCCTAATTACTTGTCTCCTTGACGGCTAACCTGTCTGCGCGCCTTTCAGTGGCTCCACATGGATCTCCTCGTGCCTAGTCAACAGCTTGACTCGAAACCAAAACAACTCCCCGGTGTCTTCTCACTTTTATTCTCCTACCTGTGCCCATCTGGGCATGCTCCAACATTCGGACTACACCAGTTTATCAGCACTGTGTTTTCAGTTTATGATAAATCACTGTAAGATTTATAAATCATGATTGGATTTCTTTGATGCTTACACATAGAAAAAGAAAATGAATAAATGAAGGGTAGACTGTCCATTTAATGCTCCTTTTTTACATCAGAATTTTTACTCCAAACTGCCTCTGCTTTCCTGCCTCTCACTCTCAATGGTGTATTATTGTCCATTCTACTTACTATGCACAGCAGCACAGGTCTCTCATCCAGAGTCTGGAGTGGCCCGGCCTGGTCTGCTCTGCTGTGGCTGCCAGCACAAGCTGTGTGTGTGTGTGCGTGTTTTGTTGGTTGGCCTATAGGGCCTCTTCATCTCTTCCCCTTTTGGAGCGGCTTGTTAAACAGCCTCTGCTCGGCTTTTTCAGATGCAGAGCTCCACTTTTAAAACGCATGTTTCAGCGCCCGTGTGCAGCGGGGTACATGTGCAACCCTGTGGGATTTACTTTGTGTGTGTTTCTGTGCAATATCTCACTTGAATATTGCATTATGGTTGTCACATAGTATATATACATATGACGTTTGTGTTAAACAGTGCTCAGGTGTTAATCTGCATGCTGATGGTGAAAGCACAGAATAAGCACATGCACATGCTCTCTATTTAATAAAGTGCCAAATCTATGATTGCGGTCTCTCACTGTGTTTTTTCATCCATGGCAGCTGTGGTGGTTGAAGGGTGGACCTCACAGAACTATTATAATAATGACACACTATGTGCTGCTCAAGGTGGTGCCCTACTTGTCTTGTGAGTTTGTTTTCACTTCATGGGACCCTTTCTAATGTTAACTTCCCCTTTTAAGATTTTCCTAAAGCTGCAACTCTTTTTAAAGACCAGATAAACATAACTTTGGAAACAGTTCCCTCTCTTTCACAGATACCCTAAAAGAGAGACTTTTTTTTTTCTAGAGGTCTCTCTCAGAGCCAAGAACTTTAATGTGTAATCCTGGTCAGTGTTTTGCTGCTCAAGAGTTGACATGTAGCATTTTTTTTAAGGCTTGGCAGCGTCCTGTCCTGTTTGGCTTCCTGTCCTTTGGCTTTTCTTTGAATTACATTACTGCGTCTTCAGAACAGACCGCTAATTGCGTTAGCAACTTGGGCTAGCATCCCTCTGAACGGAAGCCATTAAGCCATTACACAGTGTGTACCGCACGCTGGGTTATTTCCCTCCATGTTGATTAAACCCCGCCATGCGCATTCACATCAACGTCATCCAATCAGATTTAGATCCTGCTGGAGACAAAATATGGACCGTTTCTTTATTTTTTCACTACTATCAAATGAGGCTGTTCAGTTCACTCATGTATGAATACTGCTGTAGGTTTTGTTATATAATAAATTATGTTTGTTCCCGCTTAAATCCCAAAAAGGCCTGTCAATGTACACTTTACACAAGTGCAGCCCAAGAATACAGGCTTAATAGTGCAAGAAATCTGGTTTTTATTTGCCTTTTATTACAACTTTACATGTCTATGAAATAGAGCAAATAAAACAAAATAAAGAAAAGGAAAAGGAAAACTATAAAGCAGATTTGAATCCCATGTAATACATACTCTGCAGCCAGGTTACAGTGGCCATGTGCGCAGTGACACACACACAACACACCCAATATTCTTTCACAAGCACCGCTGTAAACCTGTCGGCTCTTGCTCGGGGGCAAAGCTGGTTTTGCAGGAGACGGAAACAAACCTCCGGGAAGAGAAAAAAGAGAGGCCAGTAGAGGGGTGAGACATAAGATAAACGCTGAAAACATCCACTTCAGCCTTAAACAAGATGGGAACAGACAAGATCCAGAATCGTAAAAGTGAGTTTGAGTTGGTACATTTATAAAGGGAACAAGACATCGGGAAGTCAGATATTCAGACAGATTTGATACTGAATGAGACGATTACACTTTATTACCATCAGCTGGGATAGGACCTTACCACCAAATTGCATCAGCCCTTAAACAAGAGCAGAATTATAGGAGTTGAAGCGACAGTATAGAGCATTGACTCAGTAGCGTGTCAACAAAAGAAGCCGTTGCTGTAAATGAAGTGTTGAAATTTGGTCGGCTTAGTGGAACAGCTGTTGAAGGAACAACCAAAGCTTCCCTCCCTGTGTTACTCTGCAGACTGAAAGAGCACGCCATGTCCTCATCCTCCCTGTGAAGATCAGAAACCCACAAAATGAAAGAAGCTTTCAAAGAAGTCATCTGTTAATACTTTTGGGTTAAACAATGTAAAATTTGATCGCACAAACAAGGAGCTAAGTGTGTGTGTTCAAGTGTGCAAATAGAATGACCAAACAACACATACTCACAAGCACCCATGCAGACAGTATGATGGTTTGAGCGCTTTTTCTTCAAAGAAATATTAAGCATTGATTGTGAACTTCTCCTCCTTTTACTCTGTAAAGTCTACTAACAGATTGTGTTGTGTGCATAAATGTCCATACAGCTTTGTTTCTTTAGGCGGTCATTTCTTTACACAAGCTTCAAAATGTATACAAGGACAAACTTTTGTATTTATGAATGTGCCTTTGTTTTAGACTTGTACAGCGATGCTGCCTGCAAGATGCAAGGCTGAATTCATCAGCAGGATCAATACAATGATATTTATAGGTCACACTTTTCCTCACGGCAAGCCGCCTTCCTGGATCAATTTTCCCGTTGGGCTGAAACCATATTGATAAGAGATTATTTAGCTTGAAAACTGAAGGAAATGTAAGAAATGTGGCCTTTTTCTTTGTTAGTGAAGTGATGGGTATTACTTTTGAGCACCAGGCGTGGATTAAGAGCAGGATCAGGATACCTTAGCTGTGTGTTGTAGCAGCAGGTAGCATCAGGTTCCTGCTCGAGGACTCAGTGTGTGCCTGCATGTTGTATGAGGAAGATTATGAGACAATGTGATAAGCTCACAACCAGACAAAGACAAGGATGAATGGTTGTTCAGGAATTACCTAAAAATCAACGGAGGGGGACATCTGGAGCTAGGAGCATTTGACATCTGCTTGGTGATACAGTGCAGTGAAATTATAACAATTCTTGTATCCTCATTTCTGCATAAACTAGACAGGGAGTAAAAACTTTAGGTCCCCTAAATGGATGATGGATTGGATAGGATATTGGATGGGTGAGAGCAGTTGGAAAAGAATCTACTTTGTAAATATTATGTCTAAAACTAGAAATTAAATATAAATCTTTTGTGCTATTATGGATTTTGTTCTGTTTTTCATCAGTCAAGAGGACATCCTGATGGCCAAGCAGCACTGTAACATGACTGTTATCAAACAGAAAACTAAAGGAGCTAAAATACACAATAAATATTTGCAAAGCTTTGCTTAAGTCTGCACTTTAAGTTGAAGTGCAAATGTAGGTGGAAGCGTTGCATTTCCACTGCCTGTCCATCCTCTGTTAACAGACGCTTACTTTACACAATTTCTGCACCTTAACAGGAGACAGAGTCTGCGTTTAAGACTACAGAAATTGTTTAAAGGTCAGAACACAGACTCGCTAATGTCATCTTTTTTTTCTCACAACTACTTTACAACCTCAGCTGAATATCTGATATCTTGATTTACACCCTTGTATTCTGACCAAACAGTTAAAGTTTGGACAGGAGGGACAGACAGTACTGTTGGACCCTGCAGTTTAGATTTAGTTAGTCCAAGGATTCAAACAGGCCGCCACAAAGTGAATCTGTGCATCAGGACTATGATATACATTGTTAAACATTATGATCAAAGTCTCATAATCAGCTGTTTCGATGACCTACAGTAGGCTCTGCCGTGCTTTGTGACCTTGTGATCCATTCTTGTTGCATCGATTCTCTCAGTGTTAATGAATTTTCCATCTCCTCATCATACCTTGAGGATTGCAAGGCTGTGTGTCCATCAGCAATGACCATGAACACATTTTAAGCTGCAAAAAAAAAGGTGTTTGCCTTCACAGACACGCAAGCACTCGCTCAATAATACATAAAAACGCCACCTTTAATCTCTCAGATGATGGATGTTGGACAGCTGACCCCTTATACCCTTTAACCCACCCACAAACACCCACTTTAAACCAGGCCTTTGGAGTCTCTTCATACGGTAACTCACCTGTTTGTCTGTTTTTGCTTTCTCCACAGGATTGAAAAAACGTACCAGGAAGGCCTTCGGGATACGGAAGAAAGAAAAGGACAATGACTCCACGTAAGTCGTGACTCTCTTTCCTGTTGAACAGTGTTATCCAAACATGCAGCATATTAGCTGCTCCACTGCTGAAACTATCAACAGTGATGCTGTGCAGAAAGCAGACTAAAACCCCTGAAGTGGAATAAGTTATTTTAAGAAGAACAGATATCATACAGCAGCAGGATTACAATAAGTGAAAATGATTGCAGGAATAGTGTGAAGCATAGGTTTTGTCAAATAGATGTTACACTCCCACAAGCACAGGTGAATAGTTTTAATGAAGTACGTGCATAATCCCATCAGACATCATTATCCTGAATGTGTGACTCAAGTAAATCACTCTGGAGTTTTGTAAGTGTGACACGTCTGCAGAGTTGTTTATCCGACTGCTTTTCACACCAACTTACAGAAAAAGGTTTGTAGGCTGTGAAGTCTGTAAGAGCGGGATCTCTGAGTAAATATGTGTGTGGGGTATGGTGGTATGAAAGTGTTTTCCTAAGAAGCCCCTTTTCAAATATTTTCACTCGACTCATTAGCAAGTGCTTGATTTTTTTCAAATGAAGTGCTTAGAAATGACGTAGACTCTCTTTCTCTTCTTTCTCTCTCTTTAAATTTTCACAGGGGGTCCCCAGACAGAGACGGTGTAAGTAGACAATATTCGATATTAATCAACCAGTTAATTTAATTGTAAATGACCCGGATGTCCAGAAGAAAACAAGTCTGATGATTGTGCGGTACATTACTTTTTTTTTCTTTGTGTTTTGACTCGCCAGGAACTCCATGAGGTTGAATCGGTATTGAACTCTCTTGGTTCTGTGGAGTAGATTAACCTCTAGAGTAGTTTGTTTAGATCTCGTAGACATCTCTGTACATTCATAGACTCATTTGTCTTCAGTCAGTGTTGCTGTCTCAGCTTTCTGTTTGTTAGCAGGAACACTGTGTAGGTTTGAGAAAAAGATATTAAGAGTGAAACGTATCCTTGTGATTCTTATAAACATGTAAAAACTGATATATTTTGAACATAAGTTAACTAGAAATTGTAAAAAACAGAAAAGCAAACAAACCCTGTATGAATAAATTATAGGAGATATTCTTGCTGATACTGATGCTATTGTTAAAAACCCAAGTGCACCCTAGATCAGTAAAAAATGATACACAAACTGGTCAGTGGTCTGGTTTTAAAGTCATGTTTTGAGGTCCTGCTGCAGCAAGAAAACATCAAAAGATGAAATCAACAAAGCGATTTATGAGCGATTCTCAGAAATCAAGTCATGTGGGCTAAATACCAAGGATTGAAAACTCTCCAAAAGTCTGCCAATGTGCACACTTTGCAGAAAAGCAATAAGATGCAAAGGCTGCAAAATAAATTTCTCCTGATAAGACCCTTTGACCAAATTGCTGACATTACTTGCAACTCCCAATATCTAACGCCTCCTGATAACTACATCTCAATGAATTTCCAAGGTTAAAAATGTTACTGTGACATGTGGAGTGATGGATTTGTGACACAGTTGGTGAATTAAATTAGAGTTACAAGATCTAGAGGAAATCACAGAGTTTGGCAGAAATGTTTCTCAAGTGAAGGACTGCTGAATGTAGAGAAAGCAGCAAAAACAATGGCTTTATATCACACAGTTAATGTGAGACAGTGAAACCCAGTTGCTCTCTGTTTTAATGGATCATCTTTGAATCACACCTTAACTGTTTTGACATGATTTTTAGGTCACGAAACACCAAAGTTTAATAGCAGAGTTAAATGCACCTTAGTGGCAGTGAACCTTAGCTTACATAGAAACACATTAAGTGGTAGTTCAGCAGTAGAGGATGCACCGTCTTTCAAACCAAAGTGTCTCTCGTTCTCAGGCTCAGAAGAAAACCAATGGGGCCCCTAATGGTTTCTACGGAGACATCGACTGGGACAGATATGTACGTTATAAAAGTTACAATCATCTCATCTCATCACTGTTTTTCACAGACTTTTAATAAGGCTATAGGATAGATTTATGTTATTGTAAAATCAATACGCTATTGACCATTTGTTGATGCAGCATGTTCAGTTCAGCAGTAACAGACAGTAAATCAGATTGATGGCTGATCTTTAATTTGAAATCCAGTATGATACTAAGTCAATATGCATTTGCTCATGAAAACATATCATTTGTTATGACCGGAAGTATGTATCAGTATGATTCATAGTTAATCTGACCTGCAGAGCTCTTTGAACTAGCTGCTGTGTTGCTGATATTATTAGTGATGGAGATTAACACTGAGCCTCTGTTTGTTTCAGAACTCTCCCATGGTGGATGATGAGGGCTACAGTATCAGACCAGACGAGGAGTCAGAAGAGGGAGATATCCTCTACAATGCTCGTTTACCTGTCGTTTACCTTTTTCTTTTCCTCAGGCAAACATAAATGGGATCGCTTCTGTGGCGAGAACGGGATTTGTTCATTTGTGCACATGTAAAGGCGAGAACTTCATGGTAAAGCTTAGTCACATGAGAACATACTGCGACTGCCAAATAAGTGGATATAGATCCAAATAATCGTGTGTCCTTGTGTTTTACAAGGAAACCCACGCAAACAAAGTGCGACAGACAAAACTGATGAAGTGCGTCAATGAAGTGTAAAAGCATCTAATTAGCAAAGATCTAAATAAAGGTAAGAGGCCACAACTTTTAGCACTGCTGGAGAAGGATGAGTCACTAATGCCCCACTTGTGAGCAGGAAGTTCAAATGTTTGAGAAAAGCCACTCATTCTTTGTCGAGACATAGAGAGTAACCTTTTCATGGCCTCTTATTATGGTCCTAAATTTGTGGTCTTGGATAGACTTAATCTAATCTCTTGTAAATTGATATTAGTAGCTGAAGTAATTTTTAGGTTTCAAATAGTGTCTCGTTCTTGCCGTAATCAGTCATGCAGTGAGGATATTTTTAGAGCGGTGCGACTATAATTGAAATCCTGCTAAATGAAACGGTTTGACTCATAACTATTGACTGTACTAATTAGAAGCGGGATAAAAAGATTCGGAAGTAGAGACAGAAACTGGGTTAAATCACAGACAGCAGTATTTCAGATTTAAATGCACTTTCTCAGTTTGACAGCCCTGACATTGTGTAGCTGGCATTATTATTTTACCGAGGTCAGGTGTCAAATAGATCTCAACTGTGTGGGTAAGAAATGGTTATTTTCCTTGACATTCTCACCTCCCCCTGAAACCAAAAAGACCCACTTTTTTTCCTCCGACGAGTCAGAAGAAGAGGAGGACCACAGGAAAAAATTCAAAATCAAGATCAAGCCGCTGCCGGCCGATCAAGTCGTGTCGGCGCCCTCAGTCGACGAGCTCAAAGCCTCAATAGGCAACATAGCCCTGTCCCCATCTCCTCTGGTGAGTGAGCCTCTCATTAACAAACAGCATGGGGACTGTATTTAGATGTGGAGGGTGTGTAGTTAGGAGTATTAAGGTTTTTCTTCCTTATTCCCTCAACAGCATTGTAAGATATAGACTCAGGTATATGTATGTGCTGTGTGAGTTTGTATCCACAGAGCTGTTATATCTGTACAATATTCATCCCGCTGCTGTAACCGTGTACTGTTTGTTTTTTTTCAATGTAGGAGCTTAAAATGAGTCACTGCTGTACTTTTCTACATGACAACAGAACTTGTTTGTTTTAATGAGGCAGTAAGAAGCAGAATGAAATGCCTCTGCTTCACCCCCCTAGACTGTAACCAGTGAAGGGACCTGATTTATTAGACCTTTTGAATTTCCAAGTCGTTAATTTGTTGTACATGGTCACGGCTGTCAGCGACCTCAGCGTCCTCCGGTTTTAATTCGGTGTCATTAAACAAAACACAGATGCCCCGCTGCAACAGACGCCATGTGACAGATTCCCTGCCAAACAGCGGGGTGTGAAGCTCGTTCTGAAAGTGCTGCAGCCGCGTTGATGAGTCCAAATACAAGCACACATTCCTTTTTCAGACAGTCCGTTATGGGAGTGTGACTCCGCCGCAGGCTTTGGCCTCTGCTGCCTTTCTAGCTCCTACCTGTAATCCCTCATCTCTTCAGAGCAGACAGTTAGCTTGGGTGTCCGCTTTGAATAATTCAGGTAGGAAAGTGGGCACATCGGACCTGTGTGTCTCACTCTGTACAGTGAGATTGCTTGTGGTCATTTGAGCTTGTGGACTCAATAATTTAATCCAGCCTTGTGGCTCTGTTAACCTGATCAGGTGTGAAGGTCTTTCCATGCAGGTAATGTCTGTGTGCACACACTTAATAAGAACAAGACGGGGCCTATTTGTGTCTTTTTTGAAGTGGTTCAGTAATAATAAGTGATAAGTTAATGAACAGAAATTTCATCAAGAAGAATTTTGGATGAATAGATTATAGATTCCCCTTTTTGAAACAATATAAATGCTGTAAAAAAGGTCATGGAGATTGATTATCTTTTTTTTTTCATTGTTATTTTATTTTTCAAGTGAACAAAAAGATCTGATCTGGATTAAAATGTAAGATTTGTATTTTTGTCTTTACAAAATACAAAGTTGTTTTCTCAAACTCTTTAAGCTCATTTCAAAAGAGGCAATCAACCAAAACATTTCAACAACCTTCAGTTGCTGGATTAACTGGTCTGTAGCTTTAATTACCAAACTACCCACCACACCTCAACTGGTTCAAATTAGCAACACGTTGGCTGGGCAGAGCTCACACATAAATTACACAAGTCGCACAGTACCTCCCAGTCCCCCAGCAACTCAGGGTAACCTTGGATATGAAGTGGGAATAAATGCACGGGTACAAAAAGGAAGAGGGGCCGAAAAGTCCAGAAAGCAAACCCTGCTTTGGTCCTTTTCTTCTCTTTGGAGGCTTTTTCTTTCCATGAGCTTGAACAGGAAGATTTATCCTAGAATAAAACATTGATGGATACTCTTGTTTACACTTGACATAGCTGTCTGAACATCATTGTGAGACTTAACATCGTTATGATCTTGTACCAAAAGCCAAAAATGATGTATTCTGTGTTTAGAAAAAGACATTACCCTCAAAGTCTGTAAGAAAAACTTAAAAAAGATCATTTTTTCTTGTAGTTTTTGTCATATTCTCTAAAAATTAACCATATTTATGGAAGAGGGGGAATAAAATACATGTTTACAGCTTATGTCTTTTCAAACCCTCACTAGAAATCAGAACTAGCATTACATTCAGAGGGGCAGTGGTAAAGTCTAGGTGGAGGGTGAAGAGCTGTCGTACTACAACAGTGTTATACAGTACATCTTTGATACTGCAGTCAGTGGATGTAGGTTACAGCCTACACTGTACACAGGGGGGCTTTGCTCTGCATAACTAATGCTTGCCAGTCCTTGTAGTTTCTAAACTATTCCAACTCTCTCTCCTCTTTCTTTCTCTCTTATTTTGACATCTCTGTTGCTGCAAACCCCTGTAGAGGAGTCCGGTAAGCCTCTGCTTTGCTTCTTCTTGTGTTAAAATCTTGTTTTTTTTCTCTTGACCGTTTGCACTCTCACCCCCTCTTAAACACTAACTGCTTACTTGTGCTGTTGTTTTCTCATAAACGTGCTCTGTGTTGCTGAAAAGAGGCTTCAAAAGAGAAAGACACAAAGATATCATATGGTAACTGTAGGTTTTGTAGCTGGGCCACTTCCTGGGGAAATGGATGGTGTTTTCTTTGATTTCTCCTCTTGTGTAAGTGTTTTTCATTGGGATGTAGGACATCGTGGTGCAGATTCCTGCTGCATGTGTCCTGCTCAGCACTTCTATGGCACTCCTTTTTTTTTTTTTTCCTTGGTACTTGGAGCTGTGTCTTTTAAGATGTTTCCACTGACTAAGATGTCTTAAATCTGATTTTAATTGGTTCTGGAGTCCTGAGATTCCAGCTCTCAGTCCAAATAACGAGACTACAAGTAGCAGCGACTGTGAGAAAAAGGTCAAGGATGAATTTAATACGTTTGACACAAAAAGAACTAGGTCTTACTTTGCATTTCATTCCTCCCTTGTCTCTTTTCCACCAGAAAATGGCTCAATATGGAGGCCAGCATCTACTTTTCATAATGAGTTCTCTGTATTTTATAAGTGCAGTCAGTGTGGGCAGCTGAGGTGCAGTCAGGTTTTTGAGGAGAGTCCCCTGAGGCAAAGTAAGCTGCTTTTATAATCCAGCTGGTTCTGTTCACATATGACCTGTCTTCATTACTTCAAAACTTAAACAGGAGTTCCAGTCCTCGATTCAAACGGTTATATAAAAGCTGTTCTTCTGTTTCTTTACATTTTCTGATTATAGATAAATAATAGCACCAGAAATGAGAGAAGTTCCCTTTAAAAATCAGCGAATCGATCATAGAGAGGCTAAAAGGTCATCCCGTTGTGTTTCCTGTTTACTCGCAGCAGGTGCAACACCATTGGTTCTGAGCAAGAGTGTTAAGCTCTGTCCTGCCCCAATTTACCCAATAGAATTAATCCCTTCCGCCAGCATGTCCCGCCCCGTTGTTACATCACTTTAATCACTCATGGCTCGCTGCACAACTGGAACAAGCACAGGAGTGAGGGATGGGGGAAGAGGGGGATGATGTGAGGTGGAAGTGACGCAGGCAGATGGAGACGTTTCAGCAGATATTAAAGAGACGGAAGGACGGAAGATAGGACACTAAAAAGGGAAAGTGGAAGGAAACTGTAAAGGATTAATAGGCAACATAAGTTAGCAAAAGGGAGGGACTTACTCTAGACAAGAGTGGCAGGATGAAAGAGAAGAAAATAAAGCTGCTCCACCTTTTTTGTTGAAATCGGCAATTCAAGCAGTCTGATTGTTGCTGTTTTTATGTAGAAACAAGCACATTACTCTGAATATGCCCTCAGTTATCTCCTCCTTAACGTCAAAGTTATTTCCATTCACGCTCAGAAAGCCTGAAACCTTTTTATAAAAGACAAGGTTGGGGATGGACATGATAGAATACTTACTCCCAGATCTTACCAGCCAGGCCAAACAATTCTTCTTCTCTTGATGCACACGATGTCTGCTTTACTGATTTGTCACTCTCTGACCAGGTATCTCTTCTCTCTTCCTTTTTGCTGGTCACAGAGACGTAGCCCGGTAAGTGTCCTTTTCTTCCGACGCCTTGGGGTCAAGCTTGAAAATATGTCATATGCTTCTTGTGCCCTTTTGTCCGTCACCCCGTTCCCGCAGTTGATCCAGAAAGACAGAAAATACGTCGGTGGGTTCAGTGGCTGAGGAGATGGGTCAAAACTGAGAGCTTGTTTGCTCTTCCATGTATTTTTAAACATATAAACAAGTTTTTGAATATATTATTTACAGAATCTGAAGATCACAAGTTTGCTTGTATGCTTGTTTTTCATCCTGAAAAGCTGCATGCTCGGTCTCAGTAGTGGGAGAAAATTTGCACTTTTGACAGCTGGACCCTTTGATGTCTTACTTCAGTCACTCCCCATCGTCGTGTCTTCTCCTCTCATCTGCTCCCGTCTCTCCCTCTTCCTCGCTCCTTCTCCCTCTATCTGCCCTCTGCCTTTTCTTGGCTCCTTTTGGTCCCTCTCATGGTGGGCTCAGGCACATCCTGGTGTTTAAAGCCACAGCTGGAGAGGAAATACTTCTGTGCTCTTGCTTCTCAAACATCAAAACTCATCTCTCTTTTAACTTTCCTACGCGCCAGCTTTATCAGCCTCTCACCTTCTCTGGTGCCTGGGCGGCTTTTTAGATTTCAGATGTGCATGTTTTGAAAGCTTTCCAATTTTCCTGCTGCGGGCAGCTTTAGTTCACCAAGTCGACGTTTTCTATCATGATACTAACAATGTTCTGGTCATTGAATTTTGGACTTTTATTTCCCTGTTGGCTGATATTGTGTTGTTCCATCGATTAGCTGCTGAAGGACTCACTCTTGTTAAGCTCTCTGTGTTTTTTTTTTATTACATGTGCAGTTTTCTATAAATCTGGTACAAATAGACTTTACAGTGAATGTGTGTGACCAATATAGAGTAAGTCGTTAATGTATTATCTACCTATTTATTACAAGACTTAATAAGGAGTGCCTTCAGAAATGCTGCAGTTTGGCCTACCTAGGGGTGGCATCCACCCTGTGACTTTTCTCATCTTCTTTCCCATCTCTTCCAACTTTCCCACTCGTGTCTTTTCTGTCTGCCAAAGAAAGTAAGAGTGAACTAAAGGTCAAATCTCTCTTAAAATTAAATCAAAACCATTTTGCATTAAATCTCCCGCTGACTTCTTATTTGTGTCTTCAACTAAACACTCCTCAGTAGCCAGTAGATGGTCAGGCAGTCCCTCAGGTTCCTGCAGACTGATTTAGCCTGAAGATGAAGCTTGGATGTTCTGCCTTTTTCATTGTTTAAGTTCTGTTTAAACTACACAGCTTTTAAATAAAAAAACTTAATCAATAGTTTTTACCTCAGCAGCACTGCCTTCTTATATTTTCTTTCTATTTTCAACAACAGAACATAACTGTGTAGGAGGCTGAACCGAGTTTCACAATAAAGAATACAAATAGATTTGATGCAGCAAAGTCTATTTAAGTGACTCTCTATTTAAGTATTTTTCCGTTTGGGTTTTACATTTTCTCTTATTTTTCATCTTTCAGGGCTTAAAAAGGAACACATCCAGTAAGTATTAGTCTTGTATCACAGTAGGCCGGTTACACTTTTAATCTGAGGATATTCAAAATGGGATTCAACAGTCAAATGAGGTTGACCGAGTCCATTCTGGTTCCAGGTGAGGATATCGTCAGACCGAGACGTGTCGTCACCACTTTGCCCACTGTGGCCCCAGCCACACCACCAGCTCCAGCACCACAGCCCCCCAGGTATGAACCACAGCGGAAACAATTCACTTCCACCGCTGTTTATTGTAGAGGTCAGACTGAGTGTGTCATTGCTGGTACCTCCCTTGAAGCTGAAAGCAGTGTTCAAGCTAACAGAGGAGATGACTATTTCATATTGTATCCAGAGTACACTCACTAGAACAGTGTCTTTTCTAGGAAGCGTATCGATAGAAATACATGAAATTACTCGTTAAAAAAGAACAAGAACATCTACATTGAAGTATAAAGGCATCCTTTAACATAATAAAAATAAAACTATTTTTAAAAAGTGAATATTCAGCCACCTGCTTAATAGTGGAGTGGCTCTTCTCTTATGATCCATGTTCATCTTTTATATCACCCTTTGTCTGTTGCAGCAGTCAACCAACAGCCCCAGTCCCTGAAGACACCACAGCCTTATTTGGACCTCCTCTGGATACAGCCTTTGGAGAACCAAAAACTGAAGGTAAGCCCTCCACTGTGTGTGTCTGCACTTGTGCTAACAGGTGTTAACCACTGTAGTTCTTTTCATACTGTGAGATACACAATGAAAAGGTTTGTCTGAAAACACACTTCTTGCCTCTTGAAGGCTCTTTGCTAAGCCCAGCAGGTTCCCTCTCTGTCTCTCTCTCCTCCTCCACCTCACCTATCTCTCTGACATCATTTGTTCCTCCCTCAGGCTCGCCGTGCAGCTGTAGAGTCACTCCATCTGTTTTTGCGAAGGTCAAAGTTGATATTTCCTCCGAGAGGTCGTGCTCATGTACTCAGAGCGCGGCTTGTTGATATGCAGATTCTTCTGTCACTCGCTCTCATCCAATCCAGCAGGATTTAGAGCCACAGGCTGGGGGGGGAGCTCATAGCTATTATGCAACTACCATGTCAGGCGTGACTAACATCAACTTGACACAAATTCTCTTTTTACATTCATTCAGCCAGACAAATAAGACAGACCTGAGTTTGACTCATGCAGCGTCTTAGTTTCTCACCCATTTTTGTTTCATCTTTATGAGATGGGGGGGGCTGTGATATGGATTAAATCCTCAATCATGGTTTATGTAACTCTCCTCTCAGGTGACAGCTCTTCGGGTTCCAGTCCTGCAGTAAATCTCCTCATGAAGGTTATAATGTTGAGTGTTTGTAGTTTGGGAGATGCTACTGCAACTTAATGTTCATTTGGTAGAGGGAGCTCGAAGCAATATCAGCCTGAGGAGGGTCATTTCTCAGTATTATTGTAGTTACTGATCAAAGTGATGGATTAAAGAATATCAATACTCGTCTGTGTCGTGTTTTAAACAGCACCACAAGAGTCGGACTAACTTTACACACAGTCACATTAAAAGTGGTGGTAATAACAAAAGTTTGGCGGGCAAGTTTGAGGCAAAGGGCAATTCGGTGGGTTTTTTGTTTTGTTTTGTTTTTTACCATAGTAATATTCTTTTCTCCACATCCTCAGATTATTCAGTTTACTGATATTGTGAGGAGATAAAATACATGAACAGACCCATTAAAAAAGCTGCTGTGGAAGAATTTTACTCCTTTAAATTACTGGATTATTTGAAAGATTGGCATAAATTATAATCACTGCAGCTCACTTGCTGCTGTTTAAAATAAGATAAGAATAGTTTGTCTTCTATCACTAAATCTGCACGGATATTCTCTTGGCATGAAAAGGGTATTGTAGTTCAGAGTTAATAATCAACAGCAGTCTGCCATTAAAGCAGGGCATCTGTTTTTTCTACAAAGGATTTTATTGACATGCTGACCCGTGTTGTTTCACCTCTTACACCTATTGCATTTTAAAGCCCCCAAAAAATCAGAGAACCCATCTGTGGTTTGGTTGTAATGCTCCTGACTCGGCCTGTTCTGTCCCCTCCTGAACTTAGTGGTTCTGTCTGAGTCCGATGCGTGGGGGGCTCCTCTGTCAGAGCCTGAATCCTCTTTGACGAGATCCTTCCCGACAGGAAGTAAGTTCTGCGACTCCCCCTGCATTTGGTTCCCTTCCCTGG
The DNA here is from genome assembly GCA_962446985.1 of Xyrichtys novacula. Classification (NCBI taxonomy): domain Eukaryota; kingdom Metazoa; phylum Chordata; class Actinopteri; order Labriformes; family Labridae; genus Xyrichtys; species Xyrichtys novacula. The sequence goes on from OY660870.1 coordinate 30,020,376, forward strand.
AATGAGTGCGCAAGACTCATCAGCTCACCTCATGAACCCTCCCTCGTCATCAGACTAACAAACAATCCTGCAAACTGACCCGACAGACAGCATTTCTTTACCCGTTTCATTTCATCAGCCAGCTCACAACCTAATGAGAAGTCATTGGTTGTGCTTTGTTTTTTGGGAGAGTAAGGTATGAGTCTCCCAAACTGCACCATCCCGTCCTCCCTGGCTGCCTCCTTCCTGCGTTTGGCATGGTGGTGTCACTGTGCTGCATGGTTGATGATTTGTGGGATGATCCCGTCTCCTCACATGTTACTATGCCTCGCATGTTTTCATTAAAACTTAAGTTTCACTAATTTATTTATTACAGGCTCATCATTTATCGGCATTTTCAACAATCAAATCAGTAACTTCAAACTCACACTGCCGACTCACCTGTCAAAGGCAGCTTTCCCTGGGTCCTAACCTGTGGTTCATCATGCACTTCTTTTTCTGCAGCTCCACCTCCTCTTCCTCCCAAGAATGTCCCAGCCTCCCCTCCCTCTGCTGGCTCTCCCTCCTCAGAAAATGCAGGTAAGACACTGTCTTTGAGATTTCTGCTGCCTGTTGTATGACTTTAATTTCCAAATCGTGTTTTATCTCTCTGTGTAAACATGTCGTACCGCTTTGAGAATACAGCCTCTGATTGGTCAATGGTTGTCTGTGTTACAGAAGTGTCAACAGAAGCAGACAGCTCTGCCAGGAAGCCCTCAATAGCTGACCTGGACAACATCTTTGGGCCGGAACAGGCGCCCTCTGCTGGTGAGGACAAAGAGGACTCCTGGGTCTGCTTCAGTGAAGCAGATCGACCTGAAGAACAAGCCCCGTCTCTGCCAGCCTCCCCACCTCCACCTGAATCTCCTGCCCCACCTTTACCTACATCACCACCTCCTCCAGATGACCCTGCACCACCTCTTCCTACCTCCCCACCTCCAAAAGAAGAGCCACTGCCCTCTCTACCAACCTCCCCTCCACCGAAAGAAGAACCACTGCCCCCTTTACCAACCTCTCCTCCTCCAAAAGAAGAGCCACTGCCCCCCCTACCAACCTCCCCACCTCCCACTGAGGAGCCTGCTGCACCTCCAGTCCGCTCAGGTCCTCCTACACCTGAGGACAGGAATCCGCCCTCACTCCCCATTTCCCCACCCCCGGCGCCACCAAAGGATCTCGCATCTCCCCCTCCTCTTGAGTCACCTACCAGCGCCCCACCAGTCCCCGCTCCCAAAGCCAGAACCCCATCGGCAGGAACCCCTCCTGCTGAAGAACCTGCTGCACGCCCCCTCCCGACCCCACTCTCCCTGTCTGAAGAGGAGCAGTCCAAGAACACGGACACCACCAAGTCCAAAGAAGATGGAGGCGAAAGTGTCACTTCGCCCGTTGATGCTAACCAGAGTAGCAGAAGTACGCCTCCCCCACCTCCTCCCCCAACATACCGGGCGGTGGTTTCGTCACCAGGACCCACAGCCGGAGGCACAAATAGTGGTGAGCCGTCCATGATTCTTTATGGAATGAAGTTTAAGGTTCCTATTGTTAGAACTGACCTACTGAATGACGCCCGGAGGATAGTATGTCCAGACGACATAAATCTTTGGATTTATTCCAGTCAGGTGACGAGTAAAATCAGTTAGGAGTTGGTGATATTTGGCCAGAATCTCAGTGCACGGTCTTTGTTCATCAAGTTGCATAAATCAATCCAAAATTAATTTTCTGTGGAGGAGATATTTTTAGGTTCTTATTTGTGCATCGTCACCCATCTGCAGAATCAGGTTTTTTTGTTAGCAAACTGACTCCTTAAAAGTTCTGTGTTCATTTTATTGCACTTGCTGAAACTTTAGTGGGAATCCTCCATCATTTTTGTCCTTGTTGAAAGAAGATCAACATGTAGAGCACACTGAAGCCTAGATAAGGTACAAACCCTGAGCCACAGCTGCACATCCTCCCCTCTTCCTGCCGCTAACCTTTCTGTCCATCTGTAGCTGCATTTTTTTATCAAACATGTACTAAAAAAACATCTTTAGCTGTCCTGTCAAACCAAATTTTTGCTATAATATAAAACAAAATGATCTTTGACAAAATAAGCATCGCAATGCCAACTTTCACATCTTTCCCCCTAAGGAAAGCCAGATAAGCTGTGAACTCAAAAACATGGAGAACACAAAAACTGTATGAGAAAAAAATCAAACTTAGACCAGCAGTTCTGAACGATACTGTTTAAGAGAGTAACTCCTCTCCTGTGTGTTTCTGTTCTTTTCTGCAGGTTCTTCTTCTCCTGTGCGACCCGCCACCCCATCATCAGTCAACCAAACCCCACCACCTCCTCCACCTCGCCCCCCATCACGGCCCAAACTTCCTCCAGGGAAACCCACTGCAGGAGATGGGGTGAGCGTCACACTTTGTGATATTTTGAATTCTCATTGAGATGGCAGTGTTGCAAGTGTCAACGATAATGAAGGTTTCAACAATCAAACTGTCACTTTTGAAACAAGCTCTGATCAGTTAATCCTGCAGGGTTCAGTCACCGCTCTGCTGTTCTCTGGCTGGTTTGATTATTTGCATGTAGACTAATAGAAAACTTTTGCAACAGTCTCTCAGAGATAGACAAAGTTCAACAAGTTCCTTCTGATGAAATGAGATGAGAGATTTCCTGGTGTAACAGAGGCCCTCAGAATCAGAGGTTCAATCAAACACATAAACAGTGATGCTGAAGTGTTTCCACGCTAATCTGTCTTCCTCTACTGCCCTCAGAGTCGCCCATTCAGCCCACCAGTCCACTCTGCCAGCCCCCCACCCATTGCTCCATTGGCACGGGCCGAGAGCACCTCCTCCATCTCCTCCACCAACTCCATGAGTGCCGCCACCACGCCGACTGTGGGTAAAGAGCTCTCCGTGTCCGTGTCAGGTGTGTGCCCCCTCAACAGCCTCTGAGCTGTGAACCCTGCTGTCTGAAGGGTTGGAATTCAACCGTTTATCTGTGATATTAAAAGTCCATTGATGATTTGATGCTCCGGCCCTGTCCTTCCTATTCCTCGAGTCGTTTGAATGAGTCATGCAGTTCTTTATTTATTCATTCATATTTTTTAATTTAATTCAAACATTTTTTTGAAAGGTGACTGATTCCCGACAATGATAGTCTAATTAATGATGAATTGAAGTTATTCAGATACCAAACCTGCTGTTGTATCTGATTACCAGGCATCATTAAACCAATCCCTGTCAGCTATTACCATCTGGGGATAAATTACAGCTAGTACGTAATGACAATTTGTATCTTCATTTCTTTTTCATTTAAAGTGGGAGAGAAATACTCTTGAGGGTGGTTTTGATAGCACGAGTTGTTAAACTGTGTATAAATATTGTCTAGTTTAGACAAGCGCACACAAACACATTCATAATTACACCCTCATACACACATACTCCTGTTATGAGTGGGAGGTGAGAGCTAGAGGAGGGTGTTAATATTAATTTTCAAGAGCAAACATTCCTTTTAAGCCGTCCTTTACTGAATTAATGGCACAACAAGAGTTTACACTCTTTAATCTAACTTTAGAGTCAGTGCTGAGGAACCTGAGTGGATAAATGCAAATCTCAGCAGGCTGTAACATGGCTGAGTCATATGAGATTAAAAAATAGACTCTCTGGAGGCAGAAATAGTTATAGGATTTAGGGCTGCCATTTTTAGGCAGATTGCAGCGATAAGCATAAAGGTATAGAATCAGACTCTTCCAGCTGAGCCTTCATTGTAGATCTGAATCCATGTATAAGCAGATGCTCTGGAGAGTCATAGCTCTTCCACATTCAGTCCCTTCTGGTTAAACACTCTCATCTTGATTGCGATGACGATCACTTTTCCTTTCTCCAGTTTTATTTTTGTTTGCATGATTGTACTTTGATTTTAATTTCTCCACGGTTGGATTTGCTTTCTGTATTTTGTTTTTACTTTTTTTGCCTTTTTTTCTTCTTTCCTTTTGCTCTGTCAGAAGACGATGCTTATGTAGACAAACTGCCCACCTTTGGGAGACACTTTGATTCGTTTGCAGGTAGAGTAACAATCCCCTCAGAGAGAGGGGAAGAGGGCCGAGAGGGCTGTGTTGGTTTTTGCATCTGTTTCATGCGCTTTACCCAGAGTGCACTTGGCATAGAAGGGTAAAGGCAATTACTGGGTGTTTGTACTTTTATGATTAATATGGGTCAAAAAATGTCGGTATTAGGACACTGAGACTCTTTTTTATTATCCTCTCCACATTTTCACTGACTTTGGAGAATGTTTTTTACCTTCACTGATCTAATATCGAGACCTCTCAGATTGGGAGAAACTTAAAAAGAGGTCGTCTCTGTCCATTTTCCTAATACCTACTTATTTGACCAGACAGCTTCAGGTTTTGCTCTCAGACGTAGGGACATACCACACCTTCATTTTTTTTCTTTTGAAACGTGGCAGCATTTTCCAGTGAATTGGTCATTTATCGTCACCGTTTTTGCTCCCGCCAGCTCATACCTTCCCACACATTTCCCAAGCATTTAATAGATATGATAGAGGAGGAGAAAGAGAGAGACAGAGAGGCTCTCTCTCTCTCTATCATTCTCTATCCCATCTGCACTTGACACCCCCTCAGTCTCTCATTCACCCTCAGAAAAAAAAAAAAAAATCTGCCAGAAAAAGAAAAGAAAGCTGTGGTCACACGAAAAGCTGCATTAATATTTAACATTTAAAGTGTGCGTGTGTATTTTTTTTTCTTCTTTTGCCATTTTGCCCATCTACCTGCTCGTGGGACCTTTCTCTCTGTTTTATGACTGTGCACCAGTGGCTGTCTAGCCATGTCACCATGGCAACCTCCTGTTTCTACTCTTGGCGACGCACATTATATATATGTGTGTGTGTGTGTGTGTTTGTGTGCAGAGTGCAGTGCAGCCGCTCCCAGATACCTTTACTCTCAGTCTGCACCACAAGAGTGTATTTGTGTGCCGTGTGTTGAATAAGCTCCTCTGAAGAGCTCCTCATCTGTGGGCCCTCGAGATCCATATTGTCTGTCTTCTCTCTCACACACACTCGAACACACACACACACACCCTCATACATAATGTCAAATCAGAGCTGCTGTTCACGGAGTCGTTTGAAGTTTGGCATGTGAACTAAGTCAAATTAGACGGGCAGCATCTGTTTGGTATTCATGCTTTTCCCTCTGCTGCCAAAGCAGCGCAATACAACCGCGAGTTCAACTAAGCCTCGGTTTACTCCCACACTCGACCCTTGACACCTACCTTTCGCACCTGTCACTCACACTCTCCAGGCATACACAAGCGCAGCCCTAAACCAGCCCTCCCCCAGCTGAACACCTGCCCTTTTGTTCCCCTCATGGAGCACCACGCTGCTCCCATCATTCCATCACCCAAAGCTCTGATAGTTCATTCACTCATTCACTCACTCACTCACTCAGTCACTGCCATCGAAACAGGACAATGTAGACGAGCAAGTTTACCCTGCTTAGCAAGGAGAAATTCTGTAGCAGACTAAAACACAGGAAAAACGTATATGCACACAATCAGTGGTGGAGCTTTGTCTGTGGGATGAGTTTCATTTTAGGAGCTGGACTCCTACAAAGTCCTTGACCAAAAAGATTATAACGGGCCGGCCTCCTTTTCATCGTCTGGTCTAAATGCATCTGAAAAATGAGCCAAAGTTTGAGGACATAATCAGAGTACCCACAGCAGCCTGCAACATCTCAAAGTCTAATTATTCTCAACCTTTTTGGCCTGCAAACTCAGAGCAAACTAAGCACTGATAGCTTTCTCCTCTCAGATGCTTTTTTAGATGTATTTTTAAGAATATGCCAGTTTGAGTATTTGAGAATTTTCCTTTGGCTAAAAAGGTCAGGAAATATAAGATTTAAGTGCGTAAATGGATGAATTTTACTGCTAAGCGCGTAACTTCACTGAATCTGTCTTAATGCCCCCTTTTGGCCCTTAAGATTGACTCTATTCCACATTCATAGTCTGAGCTCTTAGCAGGATTCAGGCCCCTGAAATAGAAAAACAGCATCTGTCTGTGCACCACAGTCCCCCCGGCAGTCTCATGGCTGCCCCCTGCAGGGTGTTTTCATGTACGACAGCCCATTTCCATGTTTCATAATAGGAAAAAAAGAGGCCTTGAGGAGAATGTGCATGGCGAGACACTAAGAGGAAAAACACAAGAAAGACTGACACACTGCGCCTCAGATAAAGAAAAGCAGGGTTAGTTTTATAATCAAGCCTTTGTGCAACTCAGATGAGCATCAGCTGGTGTAGATGAGTTGTTTTTGGCAAAATATGACCTTGATTTTGGATTTCAAATCACTGAGAATATGTTTAAAAAATTAATCAGCATGAGCAGGCGCTTTCTTTTTGGAACATTTGCAGCAATTTTATCCAGATTTAGGACTTATTCTTGTTTCCCCATCATAGGACAATAGGCCAAAGTACTTAGATTTAGTAAGTTTAGATTTCCTCGATGGTCTGGATTAACACCACTTTGACAAACAACAATTATAAACCGTCTCATTAAAAACTCTAAGGGACTCAGATCCTGAAACTCTCTCCTGGCAGCTCCCCTCAAACTGCACAGCCTCCACTCTCTCTTTTCTATACTACACACCATGCACATCAAGTTGCACCATCAGAAAGCATCCAGCAGCAAATACCTGACCCTCACTCCACCTTCACTCCCGCATTCCCTCAATCACGCAAGCACCCCGAAAAGAAACACACCCCTCTTGTTCTGTCTCGGCTTGCGGTGGCCCCCCTTTGTCCTCATTCGTCCCTGACCTCCACCTTCACGTTTCACCTCACTGTGACGTGTGATGGACCTGCCATGTGAGACTCACGCTACTGTCCTTCTCTCCTCTCCTCACCCACTTCCCTCCCTTTCAAACCTCTTCCTCCTCTCCCTCCTCCCTCCTCCTCCTCCTCCATCCCTAAACCCCACACAGAGAATGACCAGCCATCCCTTGTTTGGTTTGACAGAGGGAAGTTTTATTTAACCTTTGAAGGTAAGTTTGATCTGCACCAGGGTAGCGTCACATGCACACACACTCTTTCTGAGGCTCATCTGTGCAAGCTTCACCCCTCCTTTTCCCCTTCCTTCCTTCCTTCTTCCTTCCTTCCTTTCCTTACTCTTCCTCTTTTGCAGCCCCTTCATCACCCCTTAACCCATGCCGTGCTAACTCCTTGCTGAGCCCCCTCAAGTGCTACCAATTAAGCAGCCTTGTCATATCTCCAGCTCCGTTCTCCTCTTGACATTGTTCATTCTCATTTCTTCTTCGACTGCCTTTCATTCACTCCCCGAAGAATCATCGTTCTTCGTGTTCTGCGCTAATCTCTCTGTCGTCACTTTTGGCCGTTTGGTTCTTGGTTTTGATCTTTGGACTGTTTGATCTTCTTTGATCTTGTCAGACTGATTCAGCTTCAGCAGCAACCAGCATGCATCTCTCTCTGTCTCTCTTTCTCTTTTCTCTCTGCCTCTGTCTTTCCTTTCTTTTCTAACTCTGCACATACTGAATGAAAAGAAGAAGTGTGTAGCATGCTGTCTGAAAAAAAACAAACATACCTCTGAGGGAGACATCTGAAGTAGTTTTGTTTGATTTCACAGTCAAGAGCAGAGAGAAATGAGTGTCCTCTTTGCACATAACTTGAATGTTTTCATGCCACCTTACTAACACCAATATTTGTTCCAATCATCTCAAACTGTTGTAAAGTTTCATGCCGTTACAACAGTTTGCTTACCTTGAGTTGTTTCTCATTTCATCCATTTACCCCGTTGATGAGGAAGAGTGTAGTGTCAAGGTTTGGAAATTTGAAGATGTACCTTTTCATATTGACTGTAAAATGTGTGACTTTTGACCTAAAAAACAGAAAAAGCGAGTTAAAAGTAAAAATTGACTAAGTGGATTGTAAATTATGGATTAAGTTGGATTATGTGTTTGTGTGTACTCGGACTACTTCACTTTGTGTGTCTTTGTGTGCGTGTTTGCTCCCTCCAGGCTGCTCCAGAGGGCCCAGTCCTCTCACCATGGGGGCTCAGGACACTCTTCCTGTAGCTGCTGCTTTCACTGAGACGGTCAACGCCTTCTTCAAAGGGGCTGACCCCAGCAAGTAAGCACACAAGTGACAGAAATATAAAGGGAATCTATTTAGATAATTGATTATTTGATCAGAAAGAATTTAGTCATTTTCTAAGAATTTACCCTAAAAGTTAAGATTAGATCTATTTAGCTCCTAAGGTGAGGGGTGAGGAGGACTTTTAGAGGTTTCATAGTTTTTCAAATTTAGTGGGAAATACAGGAAAATGGTAGGAGTGTCCCGATACAACTGTTTTACTTCTGATACAATACTGATATTGTGGCCTTCAGTGTTGGCCGATATCGATATTGATGAAATATTGGCAGAAACTTGTGCATGACAAGTTTTGCACTCAGTTGCAATGTCTTTTTCAGACTTCAATGAAAAATACTGTCACTTGGCCGACATCACTCCTACTTCTTGCTACTTTGTTAGTACCTTAGTACACACTGTTGTTGTGATCACGTGGGCTCTGCATGCTGGATCCCAGCTCTGCTAGATACAGATGCCAGAGTAGAGTCTGGAATGGACTACTTGTATCAGAGTACTGATATTGGAGATTTTAGATGCAGGCCAATATAATACAATATTTGTTTTTGCTGATATCGGGCTGATATCCAGTATTAATATCAGAATGGGACATCCCTAAAAAATGTTAATATGGGAGAGGAGCACTCCAAGTCGCTCTTGTATCTTCAAGCCAACACAGCATCACTAAACGTCTCGAGGTAGTGGATCTGTGTGTGGGAAAACTGCTTTAACTCAGCCTGAGAAAAAAGATGCAGCACAGGTGGCATGTATTTATATTTTGAAAGAGAAGCTCATAATTTATCCACCAGAAATAGTGACTAGGCCCCCAATCACAGCTTTCAAAAGAATGTTTCATACACAGCAATGAGGTCAGCCACACCCCCTCTCTGAAATAAAAGTATCCGCCCCTCTTTTGCTCAGAGTTGCTCTGAGTTCATTCTTAAATCACTCCCAAGCTCAGAGTCCTTGTTAAAAGTTTTTCAGCTGAGTAAGGAGCTCTCTAAGAAGATTCTTCGAATGTTTGTGAACACAGGCCCAGGCGGCTAATCACTTAATCTAAAATAATCTGGAATTGTTGCTCCAAACAAATAGATTTACACATATTAACATGTGCCTTTACAGTTTGGTTTCTCTGACCTGGATCTCCACTCTTGTCACTGGTGTGAATACAGTATTATCATCTAGATTATACATCAGTATCATGAAGGGCTGGGCAGTAAACCGAAAATTTACTGATACTGAAATTTATGACAATAACCGACGTCATTTTGCTCATATCGGTATGTATAGTGTCAAAAAACTAAATAAATAAAAGTTTGTTTTGGATGTGTGTAGGTAGGCTATGGTCTCATGTCCCTTTAAGACACTTTCCTACATCAGAGACATGACTCCACCCCATCCAGTTAGTAACAAAGAGGGAAAGACAGGTGAGGAGATGGAGGACGGTTCAAAAGTTGTAGCAGCTGGAGCGGTGGCAGAAGTAGACGAAGTTAATGTGGGAGGGGGTGAGCAGCTTGTGGAGAAGTTATCGTAATCGAGGGGAACTGCTCAATATATCGTGATATTGATATGAGGCTATATTGCCCAGCCCTAGTATCATGTCATATACAGAAGCTCCATGTCAGGAACACTCAGCATGTCCAGCCTCTGGGTTTACTCTTCTGTCAAGTTGTGTTAAAACGAGTGGAAGTAACAAGATTTTTTTTAACTCCATTAAAATGTCAGACATTTTTAATTTTTAATGAAAATGAGAACGAAGACTTTCTACATATACAAAATTAACCAAACTTTAATTTAAAAGAAAATTTGTCTGTGAATCACAAAACAAAGACAGAAACGGAATACCGAGAAGTGGGTACAGTAAATCTTCAGCGAATGTCTCCAGTCTTTACTTTGTCACTCTCTCACGTCTCTTTGTCTTCCTCTTCCTCTCAGGTGTGTTGTGAAGATCATAGGTGAGATGGTTTTGTCGTTTCCGGCGGGAATCACTCGGCACTTTGCCAATAACCCGTCCCCTGCCACGCTAACCTTCAGCATAACCAACTACAGTCGGCTGGAGCATGTGCTGCCTAACCCCCAGCTCCTTTGCTGGTAATGACACCGATATGAAGTCACCACAACAGAATCAAAGAAAATCACATTTAAAAATTGTGTTTTTATGAATGAAGGACATGTCCAAGTAGAGAGTTGAAGATGTACAATGACACAAAATAACAATAATTAATCCTCCAGTGTACGTGTTTTATTGTTAGTTTGGAAAATTCCTCCTAAATTAACTTCATCTGAACATATCAAAATGTCCTCACTTGCTGTCCATTACCATCAGTATTAATAATTTAACCGACACAGCATTTTTAAATCTAAGCCTTAAAAGCATGATCCATCTATTCATACTACGCAAATAACAAACAATACGAATCTCTAATCAACTGTTAGTTTCAAATTTATGTATTTTCCACAATAATCAGAGAATATTATATGATCTTGGTAATATTCATGTCCACACAACAAAACCTACTTTTTATATTTACTCTCTGTCATAGCACCAGGGCAGTCTTAGTTTATGGAGAGCATTTCTTTCACAAGAGAAATGATTCATTCAAAAACAAGAGGTGTAGAATATACAAAAGAGTAAATGAACATGATCACAAGACGTGTTTGAGTGTGTGTAATCAAGCTGTTATAATGAACCAAAACTTAATCTGTGATTGTTTTTACATTTCTGGACTTGGAGAGGAGATTTAGACTAGAAAATCCAGGAAACCGTCTCATGAAAGTTTTCAGATCTTGTTTGTAGTGGTGACCACACACAGAGGATGAGTAATTATAGTGAGATCATCTCAGACATTCAAGCTGACCGCTGATTGTGTCATTATGAAGTCATTAGCGTTAGTCAGACCCTCTGGAGAAACAGTCGTTTTTCTTTTACTCCTTAGTCCTGGATATATAAATATTTAATGGATATTATCAGAAAATAGAAAATCAAAGCTTTTCCTGAACTCAGCGTCGTGTTTGTAATCTGTGTTCGTGAGACCTCTTGTGGTTAATTTTTACACTGACGATCCAGACTGTTAGTCTAAAGTTATGACTGTGAAAATGAGGTTGCTGTTATCGTCACTCATTACTTTAAATCAGAGACTGGAGCTGCCTTATTATTTGACTTTAATTGAAATTTAATTTAATTGAATAAAAACACTTTATTGTCATCATACAAATGCATGCCGAGATTGAGAGCTGCCCAGTGGGTGCACAAATAGTTAAAATAAAACGGACTAGGTAATAAAAATAACATACACGCAAAACAAACATGTATAACTGTTTAACTGTGTTATTTCACAAAATAAAAGAGAAAAAGTTTCTTTTTTACTCACTCGGTAAAATTTTACGTTTTAACTTTAACTGTGCTTCTTCCCCCACAGCGACACCACCACACAAGCCAAGGCTGACTCCAAGAACTTCTGGGTGAACATGCCAAACCTGATATCGCATCTAAAGAAGGTGGCAGAGCAGAAGCCACAGGCGACATACTACAATGTGGACATGCTCAAATATCAGGTAAGATCAGTTTTAGACTTCACTGAGCTGAGAGGGACACAGCAAATCCTAAACCCTGCTGTGCTCTTTGCCAAGTTTTGCAGGGTGTCTGAATGAACTGGAGGGACAACATTCATACTGTGTTGGATGAAATGCTTTGGCATCTTCAGAGCTGAAATACATGCTGCATTTTCCTTCAGGTATCAGCAGATGGGCTACAGTCGATTCCTCTAAATCTGGCGGTGAGTTGGAGATGTGAGCCCACCAGCACCGACCTGAGAATAGACTACAAATACAACGGGGAAGCCATGACAACACCGATGGCCCTCAACAACGTGCAGTTCCTGGTCCCTGTGGATGGAGGAGTTTCAAAGCTACAGGCAGTGTTACCTCCTGCTGCATGGTATAACACAGTTTATACCGCTTATGTATATTTATATATACGCCTGTGTTTCCAATGATATAGTCTTCAGAAAGGGGCAAAAAAACAGCATGCAGACAGAAGGAATACCACAGCATTCACTGTTTATTTTTTAGTGCTTGTCTTGGATTGGCAGTGGAAATACAGACAACCGAATGAGTCTATTAATTAGTGTATTAAGAATAAAAAAAATTAAGTATAGAAAATACAGACTTTTCATAACAAGGTCCAATCTGCATTAAGATACTTTTAAAAAAGGACAAGTTTGTCGATGACCACATGGCAGAGCTTAAAAACTGGTTCAAGGGTTAATCCAAAAGTTAAGTGCTTCAGATAAAGTTTCACACAGGTGATACTCCAAACAGAGACAGCTTATATCAGAATTAGGTTTCAGCTAATACAAGCAATATATTAAATATATATATTTTTATTCTGATTTATTCAGTAAGATTTACGTTTCGCATCATCTGAGAGACCTCAAATTAGAGATGACAAGACTTAGCTTTTTGTCCAAAAGGTGGTTTGATTTTGAGGCATCACTCGTCACTTTCCCCCAGAGCTTGATAGACGTGTTTTTGTGCTTTCTTGTAATCCGCGCAGGAATGCAGAGCAGCAAAGAATCCTGTGGAAGATTCCTGACATCTCACAGAAATCTGAAAATGGAGGTATGCACAGCGACTTTTTAGTGCAGGTGTTTCATTTAGAGGTGTTGATCCTCTTTGAAAACTCAAGTGATGAATATGTCTGACCTATACTGTCAGACATGTAAATATTAGACAACATCCATGTTGGTCTGATCATCACACAGGGACAGTTTTTTTTTTTACACTGTTGGACTTCTAAATTAGATATTTGTCTATATCTAATGAAACCCTCTGGAGTGAGGCACATTTTTTTAGGTTGTAACTCTTTTGTGTTCAGAAATTGAAAAAATATCCACAGCCTGAGAAAAGTTTTTGAAAAACAGTTAAAAAAAAAAAAGATCATAACCACATGTTTAAGATCAGAGCAAAACACTCCAAGAAGATAAAAGCTGAAAAGAAAAGTTTTTACTGCTGTATAATTTTTCTTGTACAACCTGAAAATCAGTGAGAGACTCAGATATAACTGAGTAAGTTTCCTCCCAGAACTAGATGGAGTCTTGAAAAAACAGCGCCCCCCTCTGCTAGGATGTGGTGTTACACTTCTTTCAGTCCATCCCGTTGATGTGTGTGTGTGTGCCTCTTTTTCCTCTGAGGTTCTAAGATAAAACATCTATAAAGAAATATATTAACACATACTTTGTCACGGTAAAGGGTAGTTTAAGTTTCATGTCTAACAGTCTGATGTAAGTTCAAATGTTGTTGGCCTGTTTTTCTCTGTATCTCAAAGCTGAGGATCTTTAGGGTTTACCTGATCTCTAAGAGAACAATACTGAATCAGATTATATATTTTATACAAGAGAGAAAGATCTGTATCAAGTCAAGAAAACAAAATCAAACAGACTGCCATGGGATAATAAACTATGTTTTTACATCAAAATCTACTTTTCTTCAGAGCAGCTTCCAGAGATGTCTTTGAATGACCTTGTCTCCTTTTGTCACTTAATCTGTAAAACTAAATAATCTATAACCACATCTGTGATTGACACGTGTCTTTATGAATTCGTTCTGTCCCCTCAGGTGTGGGATCGTTGTTAGCACGTTTTCAGCTCACAGAGGGTCCCAGTAAACCGGCTCCACTGGCCGTGCAGTTCACCAGTGAGGGCAGCACACTGTCAGGCTGTGACATCGAACTGGCTGGGCCAGGATACCGTTTCTCACTCATCAAGAAGAGGTTTGCTGCAGGTGAGTTTGCCCTTTTATTTACAACATATGGAGAGATTTACCTGATTGAGCATCATGTGATACAAGCAAGAGGGAAGATTCGTTTAGTTTTCCGTTTTTCCTTTGCTTATTCATTTATTTAGTTTCAGTTTTGTCTAATTTTATTTACACTACAATCAGGCTGTAGGATTGTAAATCATAGTGTCATATGCTTTCTATAAAGGAGGATAGTGGATTCTATTATTATCAGAGTAAATGTCTTTTAATTTCATCCAACTGTAAGTCATTTAACCCCTGTATTTAATGACCTTTTCCATATTAACAATCTGTAATTCATGCAGATTAATAGTGGAAAGGCAGACAGAGCACAGCACTGGATATTTTCAGAACCACATTTTTCATCTGCATGTAGCGTTCTTATCCCTGTTATTGCATAATGAAGCGCTTTATTCTTCCTGAAGTAAATCAAAGACCTTCCATGGACCCATAAATGACCGAGACGTTTCATTGACGTGTTTCAGGAAAGTACCTGGCCGACAACTAACTGTTGTGACTGAGAAGCGCACTGTTGAACCAATCAATCGCAGTGGACCGAGGCTGACCCCGAGGACAGAGACAAACCGACACCAGACAGACTTTCCATAAACCCTTTCTGAACCCACACGGCCGACAGGTCTGCAGCCTACCCAGCAGTATTGTATAACTTGCATATAGCATCGTGGAGCTGTTTTAGGTCACGTAATTATCGTATTTGTATTCATTTCATAACATCTGTATTGCTGCAGTTAGACACCTGGGTTCCTCCTCCCTCTGAAGTCTGTGCCTCTGTCTCCATCCTCCTCTGGTCAATGTGTGGTGGTGTGTTTTTTCAAAGTTTCACTGCAGCTGCCTGACGAAAAAGACTTGGACAAAAGGCGTTCAGTTCAGAATTGACGTGCTGTTTGTCGTCCAGCAGGATTTGGCTGTAAAAGAAAAGAAAAAAAAAACCTGAAAAAGATCAAAGCGGTCTTAGGCACACACACACACACCTCAACCTCTGGCACATCTCAAGTTAAACTCAAAGAAAGGTCCAAGACGAAACATGGTGAGTTGACCACCTTCATTAGCCGGTGATGAATCATCTTCGTCTTAAAGCCTGAGACGGCTGATTCGTCCCGATGGCAGCCATTTGCCAGCAAGTATATGCATTTACCGGTGCACATGTTGTCACACACAGCTAAGTGAAAAGTGTGTTTTGTCTGTGCTCAATGCAATCAGATGGAGAACAGGAACAAGTATCTACATTTAAAACCGATTTACACGCGTCACCTACTGGTACTACAGGGTCACATGACTTTGGATCTCATCGTTTTTAACAGAAATGCACTGATCAGTCAATCAAACTGTTGTTTTATTTCTCCGTTTTATGCAGACAGAGAGGGGGTTCGTAGCTAGTTAGGCAGCTGCAATGATAAATCAGTGTACTGGTTGCAAAATAAGAAACTCTGTTTTTCCCGTCAGAACAAAAACAAGTGTACAAAGTGTCATTTTAAATCAATAATATATATCTTAAAGGGCGTTTGGTGTTTTCCTCGTATTGTCGGATAGCCTTTCTGTTGTTCCCAGGACAGCAGTGATAGCCTCCAGAGTACATGACAGCAGTCTATTTTTATTTATTGATGACGATGATTTGTTGTATAAAACATGTGATTCTGTATACAAATAGAGTTTGAATGGTATCACTCGGCTCAGAACCCGAAAAGGAGGTATAAATATTTGAATTCTCTCTCTTTTGTTATCTGTGTAGTTGGGTAACCTGTGTACAGTATAAGGTATAATTTTTGAATTTATTTCAGATATAATTTTTTAACTCAAGTGCAACAGAAGATTTGAGCTATATATATGGGCGGGGAGGGGTAATTTAAAGAAACTATCTTCCTGGATGCTGTGTTATGCTTTGTGAAAGCAGTGTTAATGTAGAGTTAGTTATACCATGGGTAAGGTCCACACTTTTAAGGAAGGAAGCTTGACATTTTTGGGAAATGTGCTCGCCTTTTTTTAAAGAATTACAGATGATCAGTGTCGCTTATGTCTGTCTGATTAACAGGAGACTACAGCCAGGAACTAGGTTTGCAAAACGCCAGGAAACAGTGAGTCTGGCTTTGTTATAGGAGGGAAAAAGCTCACCAGCAGGAGCAGATTTTATCCAGCTGTTATCTGTAAACCTGTATGAATGTGAGGATAGAGCTTACAGGAAGTAAACACCAGATAATTGTGATCCATAGATGGCTTTGTGTCCTCCACTTCAGTCCAGACTCCAACATTTTAACTCCCATTTCACTTTTAACACATAGTTACTTCACCAAATAGGAAAGATTGCAGCAACATTATGGACCGAAAATGTACTTGCTCTGGATTTTGACACATGCCTGTAAAGCTGATGGTTTTTTCACTAGGTGTCCACCAATATCGGCATGCTAACTTGCTAAGCTTAGATAGTAAACAGAGTCAACAACTGTCTCTGTGATGGTTAGGGTTTAGCTCAAATCTGTGCCTGAGTTCAGCCTCACAGGGCTGATTGTCCCGTGAGTCCAGCTAAACAGACGGACATGACAGTGGCCTCAATCTTTTCGTCTGTTTTTTACACAGAAAGTCAGTCTCTGTTTCCCCAAAATGTCAAACTTTTCCTCTAATTAATGTCGGGACAAAGACAACAGAAGAAAACCGTTTTCTCCAACAGGCAGAGTTGAAGTTTGGTGACCGTGGTACCACTTCTGTCCTTTTTTTTTAGTTATTCAAACTTCATTTTGATGAAACAGGAAGAAAAAACAGTTGTGTGAATCATCCTCCTCTGTTCCCACATCGATGTTCAGTCCATCTTCATCTTCGATCACCAGTCGAACCTGTTTTCTTGCCTGTTTCCCTTCACTTCAGTGGTACCCTCACCCCTGACTTTATCATAAGGACCCCCCTGATCATCCAACCAGCGCTTGAATCCATGGCTTTATTTTGCATAATTGTAATGGTCTCTGTGAGATGACATGATCGTAATGAGGTTGTGGAGCAAGGTTAAGTTGACCAAAATGCTTTTTTTTTTTTTTTTTTGTATTTTATGTGTGTGTACCCCAGACAGTCAGTCCTCTGTTAAGGAGAATAAGCTGAATATTTTTAAAACAGATAAAAGTGAAAAAATATTATATTGTTTAATGTGTAAAAAAAAAAAAAAACACTGTGCTGACGATGTTGAACTTCCTGAATGCTCTGACACTCAACGTGAAGAACAAAAAGTGTGTGTGATCTTCGTACTGTACTGTATGTCGGCATTCTGCTAAATGCAACCAATCATTGTCCTCCAGAGCTGCTGAAGAGAAACGTCGATTATTAGCAACATGATACGACTTCCTTTCAACAATAAACCAAATTTTTTAACAGACTTGGTTTCGAAACACGACTGATCGGTCTCTAAAATTATTAGATTTGAAGTAAAAACTGACTTTTAGCCGAATTTCGGATTCCTTTGAGGCTGCGTTACTTTGTCGGTGCAAAGTGATGATGATTGGTGCTATTTAGCCCGCACATTAGTTTGGTGACGCTCCTCTCAGACATGTTTGTCCTTCACTTTGTCCTTGACTGGACAGATCAGCGTGTCTGACAGAAAGCTGTTACCTCCCTCGTGAACCTTTAAGCTATCAGCATAACAGTCACTGCAGCATTATCTACAGAGGCCCACCGTACACATTCCCATCATGCATTTGTTTCCCACTACACTAGAACAAAACTCACTCTCAGTCAGCGACTGGCACCTGGTTCGAATTGGATCAAAACTCGCACATCTCTGTAGTGAACTCGTCCCGCAGTAATTCAGTATTGCATGCAGAGCGTGCAGTAAAGGTGGGGGCGTCGTCGACTGATGATAGATAGTACTGAAATGACATGTTGTGCTGAGTGTCACTTAGCTGTATTACTGTTGAGAAGAGAGCGGGGAGTGTGTCTATGTGTGCTATAAGCCAGAATGCTTTTTGGTTCTGTACCGTTAACCTCAAACACATGTGCAAGCTGTTTGTACAGTACATAACAACAACAACAACAACGCTAAGATGAACTGAGAACTTAGTTTGCTTCTTTCCAAAACCAATAAAAGTTATAACTGGACGCTTGTGTGTGTGTGTGCTGTTTTCTTTGCCTTTGTATTACTTTGTCATGAACATAATCACAGGACCATTATTACTGTTTAGTTCTGGATTCACATGCAGCACTTCAGCACACAATTATCTTCTGTGGTTAAATCAGGGTTCCTACACAAGTATAGAAAAGTATGGAAGTAATTTGATTAATTTCCAGGTCTTGAAAAGTACGGAAAATGAAAAATAAAGTACGGAAAAATCTTTGTTTCCAGACTATTACCACAGTTCTGAAATAATAATAATAATAATAAAATATCTAAAGTATCTAAAATACTGTTTTCTAAATTATTAAAGTAGGGATTTCTTAAAATAATTTTAAAAAGGAGGGTACGGAAGAATACGGAAATTCCAACTGTGTAGGAACCCTGTTCAATGTAGGTTCACATCATAGACTGTATATACTATGGACAACTTGGTTCCGCCTTCCGCCAGTATACAGATTTGAAGCCAAAAAGCTCTCGGTATTCCCGCGATTTTTCTTCATTTCCTGAAACCGACACTGCGCAGTAGCGTTGTGCGCATTTGGCAGGGGAGTCGCTGTGATGACGCTCGGCTCAAACAGCGTATCGCCCGGGGCTGAGCTACGCAATCCCTGAACGCCCAGAGGCTGTATCAGCTGTCAATCAAAGAAAACGTGAACCCCCTAATAACTTTTAAAAACGGAGCTTCACAGAAAAAAGAGGACTTGAGCACAAACCAGTCTTACAGTAACTACATGTCAACATCACAAGCAGGGGGGAGAAAAATTTATTTTCAGTGTAATAAATTTCTAAAGTTTGTCCACAGCTCCATAGAAATTGCTGGAGGAGGCGGGATTTATGACCTATACTTGCAGCCTGTCACCAGAGGGTGCTGTTCTCGGAGTGGCGTCACCCAGCAAGAAGGCAGACTCTGTCCATTCTGTATACAGTCTGTGGTTCACATTCAATAATAGCAGCAACCTTGTAGCTTCCGAACACAGAATCTACTATTCAGAGTAACTTCCGAGGTAAAATAGATACTGAAGGCCTCATGAGCTACACATAGCTTTTATTCTGAAAATTCTAACTTGTCACTTCCTCCTGCTGCCTTACAACCTTAAAACACTCCAAGCGAAATAAGAATCTTTCAAGGGATATGGAGAAATCCCAAATCTGAGCTTGATTTTCACATTTTGCATAAAGAAACAGTCAAACAAATTGGCCATATGACTTATTTTTTGATTTTCAGTTTGAAACGGTAAAAAGAGGAAATCACATGACGCTCTTATTGCTTCTGAATCTAGATGTTTGAAAGTTTTGTACTTTTTGTTTCAGAGTGCAAACTGTAAAAAAAAAAAAATACACCAACCTCTGTGGACATCTGCTCTGTGCAAGAACATTTATTAGCCAAAACAGTGAAATGACAGAAAACAGCTGGAGTTTCCCACAAACACATCAGTGCAGAGATGGACATTTTACAAACCCACTACCCTGTAGAGACGTAGCTACATGCAGGACACAAGCTGCGGCTAAGACATCTGTTTCCTTTTTGCCCACTTGAACGTCATCCCTGAGTGCTTTTAGCTTTTTAATTCCCACAGGACGACTTAAAGATTAAATACATTCATCAGGTTACACATGAAGTTAGTTTCAGAAACATGTTCACAGATGCTCAAGTGTCACACGTTCACATCTACAAAAAGTTCTAGTCACAAAAATGTCAAAAGAAAATAGAAAAATAGCAGCTGTATACATCAGGATTGTTGTACATTCACTGAAATCATTATTTATAAATTTCAAACATCAGCAGTTTCACTCAGATTTCAGAGTCAGAGACATTAAAGAAGTTGGAGACGGGTCGGCCTCAGCAGAGGAAGGTGAGGTCGCTCTTCCTGCAGCCTACTTGGCAGCACACGGTGGTCAGGATGTTATTCATGTCCCGTCTGGTCAGCTGGGAGTTACTGCTGCTCAGCTCCTCCAGACTGTTGTGATCTCCTGCAGGCAAAACTGGACCTACAAAACACACATGAAAAGGTGAGTGCAGATCCACTTCCTCTCTGCTGATGTGACTTTGTTTCCAAAGTACTTCACTGATGAATTTAGTGTTATTTATCTTCTGTAATCGGCACGACTGATCGGCTAAGTGGGTTTGTTGATGAGTGACCCAGAGAGAGGTCAGGGAACAGACTTCTGCATCTTTAAATCAAGATATGTGCTCCTCTCACATAATAACATAACAGACTGTAATGTCTCTCCCTCAGGGACATCTGTCTGTCTGCCTGCTCGCCCTCTACACTGAAGTCCCTGAGTCAGAAATATTCAATACATGAAACCAGAATTACAGAAGACTGGAAAAGTCAAAATCAAAATCTTAAAGTTTTTGTGTTTCACTCCAACAATATTTTGCTGAAATTAAAGCTGCTCTCACTGAAAGAGACAAATGGATGGTTCACACTAACAGAGCTTTCCTCGCCTTCTCTGACTTCTCTTGTTGCAAAGTTTACTCCATTACTGAACAATCGTGCAGACTCTACTACCTCTGCTGCTGCTGTAGTTTTGTTCTTCTCTGTCTCTCTGTCACTTTTACTTATTGTCATGCTGCTCTTAAAAGCTTAAGGGAGAGTTGCACGCTCAGTTTCCTTCTACCTGGTGCAATGACGACAAAAAATATACCTGTCTGTTATGTATAGATATGCATTACAAGTCAGGGGAGGCAGCATCAGAAAAACTAAATGGAAATACTGACAGAGCAAACAGTTTCAGATCACCTGCATTAGAAGTTTAAGCAAAGGAACAAAAAGGCTTCACTTCAACTGAAGATGGATGCAAACTTCAGAATTTACTTCAGAAGATTTTAACAAGATTTTGTTTTTTTTACCTGAACCTGCTAAATTTATGTCTTGGGTCCTCGGTCAGTTTTTGACCTTAAGCATCTTAGGGGGGAAAAAAGAGATTTTTATGTTTAAAGAAATGGAGTTTGTTTTCACTTGAGGCTATAAACTCGATGTGACAGCTGCTTTTGTCTGGTCTTATTACTTTAATGGTTTCCAAGAGTGATGATACATCTTTGTCATTTTGGATTTTACTGAATTCTGTGTACTTTTGTTTTTGAACATGCTTTGTGGGTAAATATAAATGGATTATAAAGGAAAAAATACCTGGAAGTTCATCTTAGATAATGATAGATGTTGAATTAAATACAGGAACACCGTGGATCACTCTTGATAGAAAACATTTACTACAAAAAGACTCCTAAAGACAGGAGAACAATGTTCAGTGTTTGTAAAGAGTAAAGAGTCAGGGACCAGAATAAACACTTAAAATTTTTTTATTTAATTTTAATAGATCTCTCATTTAGCTCCTATTGACCATTGAAGAAGGTCCCTTTCTTATGTGCCTTTAATGCAAGTGTTGGAGGTCAAAATCCAAAGCTCCTCTTGTGTGCAAATAAAGCTAGTTATAAAGCTAGTAAAACTATTTTTACATCAGTTTTTATTTAGGGAGTTTGGTTGCTGGTTTAAGGAAGACCTGCACATCAAAAAAAAAGTTATTTTTATTGTGTTGTATTTTAAGTTTAATCCTGAATCAAAGAGGAGAGACTCAATAAATACATTCAAAGAGAAAAAACTGAGACTTGTCTCAAATCATAAAGAGTTGTTGTCTCACCATCCATGTCTGCCTCGGAGAGAAACCTCCTCCAGCGAGAGCCTCCGCAGGTGTAAACCACGGCCCTCAGGAACTCTCGACCACACAGCTTCACCGCCTTCACCTCCGCTCTCACCTGCTCCACCTGCACGGCTGCACACAACAGGAGAGGTAACACCACCAGAGCCCGCATGGTACCTGTCTGTCAGTCTCTGTCTTTATCTCTCTGTCTGTCTGTCTGTCTGCTCTCTCGGCTGTTTCCTCTTTCTTATCTGCTCTCTCTGCTGATGTCTTTTCTTCCAACTCTGCTTTCATTATATACCGTCCACCTTTGAGTATCTCTCCTCCTCCTCTCCAACCCTTCAGACAGTCTCAGTCCATCCCTACACACAAACAAACACACACACGCCCCTCTCTGTCATGTCACTTTATGTTTCCGGACATCTCTACCATTTTTAGTCGCCTCAGAGAAAGTGATGGTCATCATTCGTTTATGACCCTCGACTGACAATCACATTATCCTCCTCATCCTCTCTGTGATTATGTGATTTAAGGCCGTGATTGCAGCGACCTTTAGGACACCACATGGTTAATTTACTGATTTAAAGTGCCCCCCCTCTGCCATCTCACAGGTGTTTCCGGTGTTTACAGCACTCTGATGGACTTCGGAGCAGTATTTTGGTGCTTTGATAGGAGGAAAGTCAATGTTGACACTCCATCATGTGGGTCATTACTATGCTGCTGATACTCAGAAAGACATTTCGCTGTGATCGTAAAAGGTGGAGATCCCACTCAGGATGTCAATGAAATTATATCACGGTTGGTGTGTGTTCTGTGTGGTATGGAACTGGATGACAAAAGTTGTGGGTGTAAATGCAAAGAAAGTGATTCACAGGTTATCTGAGGTCGATTTTTTCCCTTTTCTGGATTGAACTGTAAAAAGTTTACCATACAGACTGACTCTGAACATCACTTAAAAAGTGACCTTCAGAGTGCTCCAACAATGAGTAAGTACATTTCTGCAGTTTTCAGGTTTTTGTTCTTCATAAATTTGGCCCTATCCTCACCATATAATCATTTAAATACCTGGAAAACAACCTCATTCACAATGAGGTCTGAACAACATTTGAACTGATACAAAAAAAACCCACACAGAACAAACAAGTAAAATTTATACTACAAGAAAAAAAACAAAAAATAAAGGTGTAAGAATAATAATAGGTTGTTTAAAAATTCAGAAATGGCAACAGCTCTATTTGTGTTGCATGAAATACAGAGGTTGATAAATCCAAAGCGCTTCACAGATTAAAAAAAAACAAACAAAAAAAGACAGCTCTGGAGTTAAAAAAAGCTGGTGCAAAATATTCAAAAATCAATTAAACTTTCATTCAAGACAGTGAAGTGTTCAATCACAATCAGCCTGTACCCCACCCCCACAATCGCTTCTTGCAGAGATGAACACAAACAACAACAACAACAACAACAACATGGCTGCTGATGTGAGGGAAGAGATTATTCTTAGGGGAGGTTTAGTCTCTGCAGATGTTTGGAACTGGTTTCACAGGATCAGACCTTGAACAAACCACAGTGTTCAGAGTCATGCCTTTGTTCTTTAATTTTTACAGAAAAAAAAAGAAAGAATAAGAAAAAAAAAAAAAGAAAAATCAATCTGAAAAAAGAGGATTTTTTTGTATTTTAGCCGATATTTAAAATTAGTCTTCTGAAAGTTTATTCCAGGTATTTTTTTGAAGGGGGGGTTTCCTATATGGTCCACATGACGTGTCAGGTTATTTTCAGAGAGTAAAAACAGTTTTTTTTTGTCCGTATGCTGTTCATTCCTCCTCATGGTCTTCGAACCCTGATGTTTTTACACTGATGTTGACCCTGATTAACCCGTATGCATTGATGGCTGTAATCAGCACTCCTTTGGTTATGATGGACTAAGGTTACTTTGTCCTGATGACTTACGTGAGTGCAGAGGTGATGAAGATGACTAAATTAGCTCAAGTGGTCATTGACATAAAAGGTCACAGGGTGAGTGGGAGCCATGACCCCAGAACCAGGAAGAGAGCTGCTATCTGTCTCTCAAAATGATGACATATACTCTGGGATTTGGGCCATTATGTATGGTGGCCCTGACAGTCAATAGCCCAGTTACATACATTATCTAATTTCTTTCTAAAATACCTGTGCTATAGGGTCACCATAGTTGTGTCAAAGGTTGAAATATGAAGATTTGAAACTCAGATAGAGACATAACTTTAATATTTTGACTTATATCATGCTTTAATGCTGAAGAAAGAAATATTGCACAGCATTAGGAACACCATCAAACTCTATCATCAACTGACTCAGTAATGAAGCTCATTTGCCATAATCTTATAATATCATGACCTTTGGGAGTGATAGACAACCTTCTAGTGATTATTATCAAGCGTAATAAAAATGCCATGGTATAGTATGATAAAAATTGTCATGGTATACCATGATTAAAAAAAAATTCTATTTGAGTATAAAGAAACAAGCAAAGTATAGTATAATAAAAAAAATATCGTAGAAAAGCATGATGTCATAGTGTAATATAATAAAACAATTTCACATTTTAGTGTAAAATAATGTCATAGTTTAGTATGATAAATATTTTAAATTTAACACAAAAAATGACATACTATAGTATTTTAAAAATTTCGTAGTATAAGATGTTAAAATTTTTGACGTATACTATGACAAAAATGTAAAATTTAAGTTTAAAAAATGTCTAAATATAGTATGTTGTAAAATGTCATAGTGTAGTATGTCAAAAATCATAGTATAATATGATAAAAATATCATGGTATTATATGATAAAAATGTCAAATTTTAGTAAGAAAAATGTCAAAGTATAGTATTTTAAATTTTAGTATGAAAGAAATGACATTCCATAGTATGTTAAAAATGTCATAGTATTTTATGATATGAAAAAAGAGGCATTTTATATTTTGTTAGAGAATCTCATTATGTAGTAAATTAATAATCATAATATAGTATGTTAAAATGTCATTGTTTAGTATGACATAAATTTCACATTAAAGTTTGAAAAAGGTCATAGTATAGTATGATAAATATTTCCAGTTTTAGTGTGAAAATGACACACTAAAGTATGTTAAAAAGGCAATATTATACATGATAAAAATGTCACAGCATGGTATGATAAAAAGGTCAAATTTTAGTTAGAAAAAAATGACATTGTATAAAAAACTTTCACATTTTAGTATGAAAAAGGCGTACTATAGTATATTAAAATTTTCATTATTTTAAATGGTAAAAATGTCAAAGTATACTATGATAAAAAATTTAAAATGTAGTAAAAAAATGTCATAGTTAAGTACAATAAAATGTCAAAGTAATGTACAAAAGAAACTTCACATTTTGGTATGAAAAATGATAAATATATGAAATTTCAGTTTGACAAAAAAAATGACATACTATAGTATGTTTAAAATGTCATGTTATAATATGATAAAAATGTCATAGTATAGTATGATAAAAAAAGTCAATTAGGTTAGAAAAAAATGTCACAGTATAGTATGATAAAAGAGTCAATTAAGTTAGACAAAAATGTCATAGTATCGTATCATAAAAATTTCAAAGTATTGTATAGAAAAAACTTTCACAATTTATGATTAAAAAAATGATAGGAAAGTTTTCAAAAAGTGATAAAAAGACATACTTAAGTATGTTAAAAATGTAATATTATAATACGATAAAGATGACAAAGTATTGTCTAAATTTATTTTCAAATTCAAGTTTAAAATAAGGCATAGTATAGTATGATAAATATTACCAATTTTAGTGTGAAAATGACGTACTTAAGTATGTTAAAAAGGCAATATTATATGATGATAAAAATGTCACAGTATAGTATGATAAAAAGGTCAAATTTTAGTTCGAAAAATATGTCATTGTATAAAAAACTTTCACATTTTAGTATGAAAAAAGACGTACTACAGTATTTTAAAATTTTCATAATTTTAAATGTTAAAAATGTCACAGTATTCTATGATAAAAAAATTTAAATGTAGTAAAAAAAATGTCATAGTAAAGTAAGATAAAATGTCAAAGTAATGTACAAAAAAAGAACTTTACAGTGTGGTATGAAAAAAAGCCATAGATTAGTATGATAAATATATGAAATTTTAGTTTGACAAAAAAATGACATATATAGTATGTTAAAAATGTCATAGTTTAGTATGATAAAAAAGTCAATAAGGTTAGAAAAAAATGTCATAGTATAGTATGATAAAAATTTTATAGTATTGTATGAAAAAAACTTTATGATTAAAAAAATGATAGAAAAGTTTATTGATAAACCAGAAAAAGTTAAGTGTTACAAAAGACATACTTAAGTGTGTTCAAAATATAATATTGTAGTATAATAAAAATGTCATAGTATTGTGTAATTTTTTTTTTCAAATTTTAGTACGAAAAAAAGTCATAGTATAGTATGATAAATATTTTCAATTTTAGTGTGAAGAAAATGACACACTAAAGTATGTTAAAAAGGCAATATTTTACATGATAAAAATGTCACAATATTGTATGATAAAAAGGTCAAATTTTAGTTTAAAATAGTCTAAATAAATATGTCATAGTATAGTTTGATTAAAATGTATTAGTATAGTTTGATAAAAAGGTATATCATATCTTCAGATCGATCAGATCTGACTTTCTTCCATTTCTGGTTCATGATGACTGCATGAGTCCTGGTCTGTTTTTCTGTGCTACATTTCTGGAAACCATGAACTGACTCTGTAACCTCACAAATGTCATTTCTATATTTAGTATTATAACAAACAGGTAAATGTGATGTGTGCAGATAAAGTCTGTCCTAATAAGATTGTTTGCTTCTGTTGGAGACATTCGGTCGTTCATTTCTCTGAGGACCAAAATTTTAAAAGCAGAGACACAAGATAAATGCAAGAAACAGAAACAGACACAAAACTAATCCGCTCAGAAGTACATCAGGGCAGCATGATTGTGTGTGTGTGTCTGTTTGTGTGTTCACAGTGTCCACTCAAAAGAGAGGACAGAGACACTCGGCTGTGTTTGCCACGTGAGCTGACTGTCAGGTGTGTGTTTGTATGTGTGTCATGGACTGACTTGGGGAATAATGGTTTTAAAATGATGACATAAAAAACACGAAATGCTATAAAGTCTGTAAAAGTGCATTAACACAGACTACACTACATGTTCATGTCAACAAAAGACTGAGATTACATGTGACAGGAGAGTACGTTCAATAAAAACTCATCAATAACAACGTATCAAATATTCTATATTTTTAGCTCATTTCACCCTCGGACACACAGATGTTTTTGACTTATCTGTGTCGTTTAACCATCAATGTCTTCTTTAAACTAAGTTTGGCGCCCCCTGTGGACAAAGCAAGCTTGTAATTTGTCAAAAAAATCTCATCCTGCTGATTTTTTTGACAGTCAAATATATCATTTATTGTTTTAGAAATTGTAAAAACAGAAACTCATCCCCCCTCGCATGATTCAGGTGTTACAAATTACAACATAAAAATCTTCTGTCTTGTGTCTGATGGTCATGTTTGCTTTTGGATGTCAAAAATTTAATTTTATTTCTTAAACATAAAAAAAATCCTCATATGTGTGTCTCTGTTGATACATAAGAAATGTTATTTTTAGACCAGATGTAAAGCTTTGAGTAAAAACTGTGCCTGAAGTTAGTGTTATTACAGTTTGTGCTGTTTGTTCAAATAAAACCTTCATTAAAGATAAATGTCAAACACACTCACATTGTGGCATCTTTGGTTTATTACAGTCAAAAGAAGTAAATTTCCCCACATGTTTGCACGATATAACATATGAGCAGAAGGAGATGACACACCCTGCATGCTTTAAAAAAATGATCTGTTAGAAACAGTTTGGATCCAAACTTTCATCAGGTAAAGGTCTGTCTTTTCAGGGCTCCTAGAGCATGATTTTAAATTACGTTGAAAGTAAAATCCAAAAATGAGGACCTGTCATAACCTGTTAACAGTTTATAGGTCAGGTAATTATGCACTGACGTCCTGATTCCAACTTAATGATGTTTTTTGTCTCTCATTCAGCCCTATTTTGTTTCCAAACACAGGACACATTAAAGGGAAAAAACATGCTCTCTGACTAAATGCAAATATGATGACGTAATTTCATGTTTCCTGGTACATAAATACGAAACACGACTCTGTGAGGAGGTGAAGTCATGCCAACATGAAACAGCTCGTCAAATGTGTTTGCACGTCACTGAATTCTCCTCCTTATGTCGTTTATTGGGTCGATCTTTCCCTTGCAGCGTAAATGTTTCCTGTTTTTAGCTCATTGAAGCCTGACCTTAAAGTCTTAATTTTACCCAACATGACCACAGAATGAAAAATTAAATCAATTTGTAATTTACATTTTTTGTTGAAGTTTTAAAATTCAGTAGACCTGCTGGATTTATTTAGCAATACCTAAACAACCAGGATGAAGACTTTTTCATGACACAAATGAAAACTTACGATGGTCCTCCTGTTATTAAAAAAAAAAAAAAAGTAAACAAACCAAACAAGTAAAAACAATATGATAGAAATATCAACTTAAACTTTGATTGCTCATGATTTTTCTACAGCTATTTCATCCAATGTTAAAACAATTTAGCTTCAGTACATGCAAGTGTTACCACTGTGGAAATCAATGATGGAATAAAGCAGACCACAAACATGACATGAAAATAGCCCACAATCCTGTTACAACTGAGATTTTTGTTTTTGTCTTTTTCCATGTGCTCTGACTATATGTCAAAGCACTTTGTAAACTTCTGTTTTTAAAAGTGCTGTACAAATAAAGTTGTTGTTGTTATTATTATCATTATCATTATTATTATTATCATCATCATCTTTGTTTTGGAGGACTTTAGACCTTATTTCCACGTGTTGGCATATGTGTTGGAGAGAAAAATTGTAATTGTGACCTAGTGTTTATGGAGACTTAGACATTTTTCTGTTTTCACAGAGTTTAATCACTTTTACCAATCATTTATACCGGCGCTGCAGATTTCCTGAAACTGTGTTACTCTTCCACACCAGCAGGGGGCGATGTAGTAATTCAGAGATGAACCTCTGAGCTTGAAGCTAAGGAAGTAAGCAGCATGGTGGAAGGACTTTCAGTGTTTTACTGCCTGTCAGCTTTATAAAAATGACAGCTTTTGCTTCTTTACTCTATTAATCAACTGGGAACAAACAGACAGAAGGTCCGTGTTGTGGTGAGTTTTGCTGAAAGCGTACGGACACCAATAATGTCGGTATATTTAACCACAGCTGTGAAGTGACTGTAAATGTCAGTGTGTCGCTTATTTATGGAGCTGTCTAAGGTGAGACCACCTCGTCCTCACGTATTCCTCTTTTACATCACTGTGAGTGAACACTCAGCCTCTGAAAACGTAGGTTTAAGTTTCTTATAAACAACAGAATAAAATGGAAAACGACACTGAAGTTGGATACGTATTCGTAGGCCGCTGCAGCTGAGGTCAAAGAAACCAAAACCAGTCTCCATTTGAGAGGGTGTACAGACTTCTTTAAACAGTTTCAGATTTGTGAAAACGCTTTAACTTTAGAATCCTTCTGGAAAAAAAGCCAATGAATACTGACATTTTAGTGACACTGTTTATGATTTCATACCCTGTTATAATTCAAGCTCCATTTTATGATAACAGCTAGATACAAATTTTATTATAAAATACTTTATTTTCTTTACCGACCATCTTATTTTAGCTTAAACACATAAGTTATCAATAAGTTCATTTCAATTTCAATAAACCAGATAGGCCACAAAAACTGAATTTCTTTGTCAGCTTGTTGAGTGTTTCACCCTGACTGCGTTTGTCTAGTTCAGCGGGTCTGAAGCCCCCATGGAGCCCATAATGAATCAGATCTGGCCTCGAGTCTTCCAGCGTATCCACAGAGCTTCAGTCCTGTCCAGGAGGAACCATTCAGGATGTGCTGCTGAACACGCCACCGTCCCTGCCTCCACAAGCTCCAGACCCATCAGACCCACTCTCCTGGTGTCTCGTCTCTACCAGCCTGCAAACCTGCGCGATGTGGGTCCGGACAACCGGCTGCAAGGAGAGGTGACATGTAAGAGTCAGAGGCTGATGCAGCAGGCTGGGCTCATCCATCCATCCAACCCCGGGTGTTACTACTACCTTCCTGCCACTGTTCGCTCCATGGAGAAGCTGGTGAGACCTTTTTATGTGGAAAAAACACAGAGTGAGCTATTTGAATCCACAGATTAAATCACCTTTACAATAGATGCTGTTTATTTCAATAATTTTACCTTTTCAAATCATTTTTTTATTCCTGATTCATTTTGTTTCATTTTCAAAGGTAAGCACTATGATTGGTCATCCATTCTGATCATTTAGCTTCTATCTGAAACCAACAGGGGAGAATAATCGATCAGGAGATGCAGGGGATTGGTGGGCAGAAACTGGATATGCCCAGTTTGTGCTCAGCTGATCTCTGGAAAACCAGTGATCGCTGGAATTTGATGGGAAAGGAGCTCCTCCGTCTGAAAGATCGCCACGGGGCAGACTACTGCCTGGCACCTACACATGAGGAGGCGGTGACGACTCTGGTCTCTCACCAGACGACTCTCTCCTACAGACAGCTCCCTCTGCTTCTCTATCAGGTAGCCTTTTCTCTGTGGACGCCGTGTGTTTTCTGTAAGACTCTGCTTTATTTTTACATTTTCTTTTCTTTTCTGAAACACAGATCACACGGAAATTCAGGGATGAACCAAAACCAAAGTTTGGTCTTCTTCGAGGGCGGGAGTTCTACATGAAGGACATGTACTCATTTGACGTGAGTGAAGAAGCAGCTTATGAGACCTATGAGTCTGTGTGCGAGGCGTACACCAGGCTGTTCACCCGGCTGGGCCTGCGCTGCGTTCAGGTGCAGGCAGATACAGGCAATATTGGGGGTAAACTCTCCCATGAGTTCCAGCTCCCAGCAGAGATCGGAGAGGACAGACTGCTCATCTGTGGGAGCTGCTCCTTCTCTGCTAACATAGAGACCCTGTCATCAGACCAAACTGAGTGCCCACAGTGTAAATCTGGCACCCTGACAGAGTCGAAGGGTATAGAGGTCGGCCACACCTTCTACTTGGGTAAAAAGTACTCTCATATTTTCAATGCAGCCTTCAGTAATGCACAGAATAAGCCGTGCATTGCTGAAATGGGCTGCTATGGTCTTGGGGTAACGCGCATTCTTGCTGCAGCCATCGAGGTGTTGTCAACGGAGGACAGCATCCGCTGGCCCGGCCTTCTCGCCCCTTACCAGGTCTGTGTTTTACCCCCAAAGAAGGGCAGTAAAGTGGATGAGGCAGGAGCTCTAGCAGAGGAACTGGTCCACACTTTGGGAGAGACTCTGCCTCGTTTAAGAGGTGAAGTAGTCCTCGATAATCGCACACAGATGACCATTGGAAAGAGGCTGAAGGATGCCAGCAGACTCGGTTACCCGTATGTTATTGTGGTGGGACAGGGAGCTGTGGAGGAAACACCCAAGTATGAGGTGATCTGTCAGCAGACAGGCGAGACGATGTTTCTCAGCAAAGATGGACTGTGGGACCTTATGGGACGAGTGGAAACTGTGTGAATAACAAACATGAATGCTGAGATAAACACTTGTTAGTGTGTGGGGGCTTTAAAATAAATAAACATGTGATGGATGCAGTTTATTGGTGGAGGGAAGAGATGATTGAGGCCTGATGTTTCATTAGTTTTCTGTTTGTGCCCTCTGGTGGACAGGAGGTGTTACTGTTTTAAAGCAAACAACATACTAATGTCTGAGAAACACAGAAGAAGCCTGATAATGAGACGAAACAAACAGAATACTCTGGTGTGTCCGCAAGGCTCAAAGGATAAGAAGACTGATTGGGACTCCTGTGGTCACGGGTTCGAGCCTTATCCAGGTCAAGGTGAATTTTAAAGTCCAGGAGCCAAAATACCAAGATAAAAGCGCGCAGAGCTCATCCCAAAGTGTGGATGGTATCCGGTGGCGCAAAATTCAACTAGACTAGATCTGATTAAAATAAAGAGACACAGAGTCACGTTGTGTCTTTGTGTTTTTTTATTTATAAACTTGTGGCTTCCCTCAATCAAACAGCCTTTTCTCACCCTCTAGGAGCTCAAGAGGATTTATTTAACATTAATAAACATAAGCACGGAGTCTTGGCTTCTTAAGCTCATGCTGAAACCTTCAATGTGAGACTATTGAGGCTGCTGAGAGGTTTCTGTGAGTAACCGTGTCAGATCATTTTCTCTACAGTTAAACTAAAGAAGCCTAAAAACCAGCTAAACTCTCAGCTGTTAAATCTCAGCATTGAAACATGAAACTACAGCTGAGATACAAAGAAAATCCTCTTACTTTAGAGCTTCAGCTCAGGGACGATGACCACTCTGTCCCTCTTCTTCCAAAGTAACATCCATCGTGTCCACAGATCTGCAAGAGACAAAAATACAACTTTGAACAACTTTAAACAGACAGACAGAGCTCTCTTTTCTTTTCTTTTGTTTTATTGTATTAAAGTTATATATTCCACCAAACTCTCAGGTCAGCAGTCCAGTAATAATGAATATCTATGAAAAATTCTGGGTTCAACAAACTGTGTATATTTGTAAACAAGAGCTTTTTTCCCCACAGACTACACTCAGGTGTTTTCCATTGAGTTGACAAAAAGTTTAAAAAGGCAAATTCAGAATATTCTCTGTAGCAGAGTTCATATATAAGCACATGAACTCTGTACATAAGGACAGTTTTTTCCCTTAACACAAAAGAAACTTCTATGTGATACCAGCGTTAACTCCTGAAAAGTCACAAAGGGGTTCATGAGATCATAAACATCTTCATTCTGGTTATTAAATCCGTCTTTACAACAAACAGTCTCTGTAACCTCCGATATGAAAGGGTTGTTTCTTACTTTTCATGTCATGTTTTTAAAGTGTTTCTTTCCTCCGGTTATCAAACTAGCTTCGTCTTCCACGGCCATGAGCTCCCACTGTTTACCTCGTCTCTAACCGTGCTATGGGACACCTACGCTGTCTCGTTTAAGGCTGGTGACTAACTGCTCCAGTTTTCCACATATTAACATTTTCTCTGACAAGAAGAGTTGGTGATAAACTGAAGTATCCATTCTGACTGACTAAAGCGAGCTGATGCTGAAGTACTGGAACAAGTTTAAAAACTGTCGTAAACCGCTGAGCTGTCGCAAAGATGGCTCATAGAGGCAGTGGACATAGATATCTATAAGAAGGACTAGATGTCTCGAGGCGGAGTCACCGGTGTCCCTCCTCGGTGGCCATTTTACTCCAGTATTCCATTCTGGTACGCTCTATGGTCGCTGACGAAAGGTCATACATGAACATTAAGCAGATAGGTAGAGCCTACCTATCTGCTTAATGTTTATGTATGAAAATCCATGCATGCATGCAGTAACATAACTTAAATTCTTAGCTTTAAAACAAACCAAACCGTTGGAAAATCGGTTTAAAATGAATCAATCTATGGTTATTTAAATGCTACATGCACCGTAGACTGTGATGTTGTGAGTGGGCGAGTTACCTGCAGCAAGATGGCCGCCATGCGCTGACGTCGGTCTCCATTGGCTAACAGCGTGCGTGAGCCATCTAACGTTTATATCTATGGCGAGTAGAGGCGGTACGCGTGTACTTTTCGCACATGCGCAGTAAGAATCGGGTTTCCGGGACGGCTCGGGTAGCGACATGTGGAGGTTGCCGTAAAGATAGCTCGTGTGTTTACATAGTCGCAGTAAATTTGTACATTAACGGAAAATTCATAAACATTTGATTAAAAATGGCGTCCACGGGGGTTCAGGATGACAGTGACGATGGGATGGACGAGTTTATGGATAAATTTAAAACCCAGAGATACAAAAATGCTTTCAGCGAGAACAACTGGGAGGAGGTAAAAAAATCTGTTTGGGTTTCAGCTTCAGAAAATATTTAGTTTTATTATGAGAGGGGCTGTGTCAGCTTCTGTAGAGCTAATGTTGAAAGAGGTACATTTTCTGACCTCTGTTGTTATTTCTATATTTTCCAGGAGTTTAATAAAGTCCCCATGTTCATGAAAACAGCCCCTGAAGAGATTGACCCACAGCAGTATCCAGAGTTAGCCTGTCTCCAGGCCATCATCCACGATGAAGACAGATCTCCAGAGGGTAGGTGGACCACAGCTGTCTTTAACATCTTTCATGTCAGGACATAAAGAGACTGTTAGGTATGATCATTTGTCCTATCTCTCCACAGAGCAAGCCCAGAGCCTGAAAGATGAGGGGAATGTGTTTTTTAAAGAGAAGAAGTATGAGAAAGCGATCCTGGCTTACTCGGCAGGTTTGAAGAAGAAATGTGGAGATCAGGAGCTGGACATGATGCTGCTCACTAACAGAGCAGCAGCTCACTTTCACCTGGGTATGAAGGACTCTTACTTCCGTACTCAGAAACATGACAAGGATATTTCAATAGATAACAGTTGTGCCGGTATCAAGAATATGAATGTTTTACTTCATCCAAGGCTTTTCTGGTTCTTCTCACTCAGGTAACATGCGATCAGCTTTCAATGATGCTGCTGCTGCCAAGAAGATCAAACCAGACCACCTTAAAGCCTTAATCAGAGGTCAGTACAAAGAATGTATGAGCCGAAGGAGCCATATTTAACCACAAGCGTCTCATTTGCAATGTTAACTTCAACAAAATACAATACTGCCATAAAAGGATAATGAAAAAGTCGATAAATCTTGTATTTTTTCAGGTGCTCAGTGCTGTATTGAGCTGCGCAACTATGCAGAGGCCCTGCAGTGGTGTGAGGAGGGGCTCAAAGCCCATCCAACAGACAAGAAGCTGCTGGAGCTCAGAGCTGCAGCAGATAAACACAAGGTTCAGACTCTCATGGGTTTATAAATGAGACAGAAAGTTTTAGTTTCAGGAAAGTTTGAACATGTTTTATCTTTTTGTTCTTCAGAGAGCAGCTGATAGAGATGCAAGGAAGGCCAAGGCAAAAGAAAAGAAGCTGCTCGGTGCAAAGGAAGCTCTCCTCGCTGCTATTAAGGTGAGTCATTATAACACAAAAGCTGGAGTTTAACTTTACACCATTCTACGTCAGAAAAATTAGTCACTTTTGCTTTAATGAAAAACCTTCTAATACCACAAACACACCCTGTAAGGACTCACTGGAACCTCTTTAAAAACTGACTTCCAGAGACGTTTCTTATTTCTTATAAGCTGATTCCAGCTGTTTTTGTCCCTGTTGTTGTTGCACATGTCCGATATTTGTTTCTGTGCTTTCTGCAGGATCGAGGCATCAAGCTCCTGCAGCCTGTGAAGTCTGGTCAGCGCGGTTCAGACAGTGAGGATGAGGACAAAGGCTCCTCTGCAGCCATATCACAGCTGAGTCTGGATGGACTCAGCTCTCAGGAGGTGACGGGGGCTCAGGTGTTCCTGGACGAGCAGGGCTCTCTTCACTGGCCCGTTCTCTTCCTCTATCCTGAACACCAGCAGAGCGATTTCATCTCGGCCTTCAGCGAGAATAACTGGTATATTAACTCCTCCCTGTGTGTCTACGCTTATTTTAACCATTTATAGTGGGGTGTTGTTCATCTTCCCTTCTCTTTTTCATACATTAAAACATAAATATAAGTTACTTGATTAAAAGTTATCTTAATCTTAAATTTAGCTACCAAATAACCACTTGATTTCTAAATCACTGTGTTTTTCCCTCCAGTTTTTCCGATCACTTGGTGGTCATGTTTGGAGAAGAACTTCCACCTTGGGACACGGACAGAAAATATCAGCCTCAAAATTTACAGGTCTGTTTTTTTGCCTTAGATCTACTCTTTCCTTGTAAGCAAATATGCAGAAGAAACCTTTAATTTTCCCCTGAAACTGTTTCAAACAAAACCACATCATCATCATCCAGTAGCGGTCAGTATCATAAGTATTTTTGCTCCTTTGTTCTGCATCCTTACATTTTTGAATAAAACCTTTTCTTACAGACTACAGCGGGAAACATTTTTGACACATTTAGGTTTTTACTGAAGACCCAGATTTGTGCAGCAGCAACCCAACAAATAGAAGTGTTTGTATCTTAAGTACATGTTATTTGATTGATCAAGTCCACACAGTTTTTTTTAGTGCACGTGTGTGTGTGTGTGTGTGTGTGTGTGTGTGTGTGTGTGTGTGTGTGTGTGAAAATGTGAAAATGTGGCCACAGAAACATGCAAATGAATATTTTTTTTGGCTGTCATAGAAACGAACGTGTTAAACAAGATTTATCTTGATTAGTTAGAGCAGTTGCTCAACTCTAATAAGGCGCTAAAGGGAATTTTCTCTGGGAAAGTATTTTGGTTAAGAGGTGTGTCTGTGTGACCTTTAATTTTAATCCCTAAACAGAATCAGCTGTTCTGATTTATAACAATAAAATGATTGAATTTTAACCGTCTTTAAACCAAACTTGACTTGTCCTCTTTTTCCAGCTGTACTTTGAAGATGAGAAGAACGAGACTCTTTACCAAGTCCACCCTGAGACATCGCTTTTAAAAGTGCTGCAACATAAAAGGTAAACCAATGAAGAAAAAATATCACGATGAGTTAAAAGGACTCATAAATCACATCAAACAACAACAGGAAGACAGACGAGGCAAGAAGTTTGAAGTTGGTAAAGCTCCCGTGAGGAACTTTCTGTCATGTTGGTTTTGGCCACCTCTGTAAACAATGTGATAGTTCTGACATCTTTGCTAAGTTTGTCGTGTACATATGTAAGTAGTGTTGTCCAAAAACAACAAAAAACTCACCTTTTCTTCTTCTAACAGTAAAATAAATCAGTTTTCCTCACTCACCATCAAATTATTTAAAAAAGAAAATAGAAAGGCTTCCTCTGCAGATCGTAGGTCATCTTGTCTGGTACCTCCCCCCTCACAGACGTTGATGATAGCCGTGTTTACTTCTGAGTCTGACAGAGCCCTCACTGTTCATTTTAATCTGAACTTTAACTTTTTTTTTTCTTTAATCCTGGACTGAGTATCTGTGACAGATCGATCTGTTAGGAATCTTGTTTGCACCCTGCGATCTGAGTTTTCTCCTTCATCTTGATTCATTTTCATTTCTATTGTGTGAACAGGTTTTTTGTCAAAGGAGGCACTCCCAGCTTCATCGTTCTGGTGAACGGCTCATCGTTCAGGAAACAGTTTTTAACAGGGAAGAAAACTCAAGGACTTTAAGCCACATATCTTCAAACCCTGAACTTTGGATGCACATCAACCCCAAAAGGACTTGTTGAAAAGGACGCCTAGAGCAGCTCGTCAAAACATTTTATACAAGTGTTTTGTTGGTCGAAATAACGCTCTAAAATGATCAAAATCAAACAGAAAAAATCATTTCTCATTGAGGATGTATACAGCTGCTGTCAGTGTTTGTTGAATAATAAAAACAAATCATGAAAAAGAAAAAAAGAGTGAACTACCTCCTGACTTTGTGCTTCACAACAAGAGGCTGAAATTACAGGTTTTATTGTTGTTCAGAAACGAATATAATGTCATTTTTTATACTTTGTCTCTGTTAATATGAGTAAAATTGATTTTGAACTGCGGAGAAACCTTTTACTTCTTCTGCTACCAGAAGTCAAGTAAGATTTAAAAGAAGATTTGCTTTCTTTTTGCTCTTGTCGTTCACCAGAACCTCGCTCGGTCACCAACATATAGATGACTCGTGTTCGCCAAGTCAAGCGATTTACCCTGGTAAACAGCGTGACATAACCAGATTTTCTACACTGTGAGACGCTGATTTGGAAACTCAAGTTATAGGCTTTGTCTTTTTCCTGTAAGTTGGGTGTGGAGTTATATTCAGATGCAAATTAGAACCAAATAAAGATGTCAGCTACCTGTCATCATGGCAACAAGCTGCAGGTACAACAATGCAAATATTCCACAAATACAGCAGGACGCACCATCAATCAGCCCTGCTGGTCATTTGTTCCCATTATTACGACCCACTACACATATACGAGAGCATTTTCAGCCATCTACCAGCTGCTTTCTGCATAATTAAATCAGAAATACTTAATTCAGGAGCCAGCCAATAAAGTGTGAAAGCTGGACCAGAGTTAACTGAATGAAAACTGCAAAGCATGTGGAAAGATAGAGATTGATTCAAGCTGAATTTATTCAAATGATACACAACCCTCACACAAAAAATATATGACTGACTCTGCAATATTGATTTTAAGTATCAAATATATCTCAAGTACATCAAAATTCTCAGTCTATAAGTGCTTTGCTAATGATTAAGATACGCTCCTGTATACATTCTTAGACAGTATTTATCAAAACAGTTCATTTAATTCGACTTTTTAGAGCAGTAAGAGTTTTTTTTATATCAACTAAAGTGGATATTTACACGACGCAACAGATCAGTAAAAAGTTCCAGAGCTCAGTACTGTGGAGTCACGAAGCCCCCCGGTTGGCCCATCATACCTTGGGGCATCACCATCATCGGGACAGGCTGCGTGTTGAAGACGGTTTGATTCTGCACGTTGATGACTGTCGGTTTTTTCTTACGGTGTTTTAACTCTCGGTGCATCTGACACCAGTTACAGGTCCCACAGCAACACGCCACGAAAATGTCCTTGCAGAGAGAGCCCTGAAGGAAAACAACATCAAAAACATCAAAAAATTGAGATTCAGTATTCCTCACTCAACGTGTCAGGTAATAAGTCAGAAACGTTATACCTTGATTCCATATCTGTTTCTTAAAGCAGCCCGTACAGCCAGTCCTGCAGGAGGAACAAACATAGGAATCCCACAGAGTGATAGTGCACCAAAGCCGCACATGTCACACAAGGGGAGGCAGCGGTTCTCTCCAAGTCTCCCTGACACTGTGCAGGCGAGGCAAGGCAAGCACCAGAAACCATAGCAACCTGAAACAGAGAGAGAAGAAACTCTTAGAGTGGCTTAGCTTTCTTCACGAACAGAAAAAAATAAACTGATTCAAATAAAATAGTGATTTAAAGTTGTGGAGTTGGTTCTTACAGGTGCTGGCTTCCTCAAAGCAGTCCAAGAGACCGGAGTCCCAGTCCACCAGGTTTTCTCTACTCATCACTTGTGTGGCAAGTGTCACCAAAATAATGACCTCTAACCCGTTAAATGCTGCTTTTATGACTCTCTCTCACTGTCTCTCTGGTTTCCCTCTCTCCTTCACTTGCTGCGTTTCGAACACTCAGGTAGGAGGAGGGCTCTTGGAGCAGCAAGGAGGGAGCAGACTGACTCTGTCCCTGCAGACCGAGACTTGCTGGGCAGCATGATGTCTCTAAGGAGTCCTCCTTTAACCTTGTTTTTTTTCCTCAACCCTGACATCACTCTGCATTATTCTAATTACAAAGCAGAATATAATAACAAATTATAAATAACAATAAAATAAATTATAAATTTTATCTATAACAAGCTCAAAAACGCCTTACAAAAAAAAGGAATAAAATAAAAAAACAATTTAAAATACAGAAAATTTTGAGAAATAAAAAAATGATGTAAAAGGTTAAAAAAAACAGAAAAAGAACAGTTCACAGGTTAAAAGCCAATTTTAAGGTGTGTTTTTAGGCGTTATGTAAAAGTATGGGGGTCAGTACGGTCACCCAAAGTTTGGTGCTTGGTCCGAGGAGATTTCCCTCTGAGGATTGGAGGGCACAGGAAGGGGTGTAGTGGTGGAGCAGGCCTGTGAGGTAGGTGGGGGCCAGGTTGTTAAGTGATTTGTGGGTGAGCAGGAGGATTTTGAATTGTATGCGGTGTGAGATGGGGAGCCAGTGCAGTTTTTGGAGGACAGGGGTGATGCGTTCTCGGGAGTTTCGTGTAGTTGTGAATTGTTGTTGGATCTTGAATGCTGCTCCCTTGAACCCACTTTGATTTTTGAATATTGAACTGCAGCTGAAAGTCAAGAAGAATAATTTGTAGTTAAACCATAACAGCATTACAGCTCATATTTGAGAGAAACCTTTCACTGACAGTCACAGCGAAAGTGCAAAAGACATTTCTGTGGTTAAAACACCATCTGTGAACCCCGAATTAAAGTTCTGTTTTCTCGTTCAAGGAACAAGAAACTGCAGAAAAGAAATATAGAGCAATGAATGAATGAATGAATGAATATCTGTTCCTCATTACTTGGAAAGGCTTTGAATAGATGTGCAGGTGTTCAAATAAATCCAGCAAACTGTGAATATAAAGATAAGACTGCTAAAACTGCATGAATGTTGTTCGAGAAATTTCCATAAATTTGTGTCCTGTTGTGAAGTCTCTTTGTACGAGCTCAATGCTAAAAACAGAGACACCTGCAGTGAGATCTTCCAGCTAACTGAGTTGATTTGCAAAAGGTGAGTCATATGACATTTAGAACCTCTCAGGTATAAACAGGTGAAAGTTAATCTCTCTGTGTGAGAGGCTGCATGAATCAACGATTCAACAATTTCAGCCTTAGAGATAGGGTGAGGAGCTCTGACACTTGGGAGGCGCTCAGAGTAGAACCACTGCTCCTCCACTGCTCCTCCACGTCGAGAGGAGTCAGCTGAGGGGGCTCGGGCATCTGGTTAGGATGCCTTCTGGAAGACTCCTGTTAGAGGTGTTCCAGACATGTCCCACTGGGAGGAGACCTCTTGGACCAGGTGGAGGGATGATATCTCTGGTCTGGCCTGGGAGCGCCTGGAAATCCCCCCGGAGGAGCTGGTGAAAGTGGTCGGGGTGAGGGCCATCTGGGCTTCTCTCCTGCTTCACCCATATGAAGCGGAAGAAAAGACAAGGTTTTAGACAAGGTTTTTGGACACCAGACTTTTTAAGATGGACTGAGGTGTGGAGGAAAACTGTCTCATTAAACAAATCATAGTTCAACATTCAATCATGGATACTGCAAGCGCCCAATGTGAGGTTTGCTTACACATTTAAGACAGAACCAGTCTTTTAATCTTGCGGAGAACAATCCTGATAGGGGGAGCTCTGGGTCCTGTCCACCCTGAAGTTAGCTCTACATTATCCTGCTTACAACCCCTCCAAACAAATACAAAGAACCAATAAATGATTTTACTGATTTACAAATGATCTTTTTAAACAGCCAAAACAATAATACAGGCCTTCACTTTGAATAGTTAGTAACATTTCCATGGCAACAGTAACCCTTTCAGCCTTCGTAATGGTCAAATTAACATTAAACTTGGCAAACATTTTCATTCAGGTTAAAGTTTGTGAACTTTAACTTAATTAGCTGACATAAAGTCTCAGCTTTTGGCTCACAGTTTTGATGCAGAAATGAAAGTAACTGTTGAAGGTCCTCTTCCTCTTTTTTGCCGACTTCCTTTAAATCAATCTCTTTTGTCTTTATCTTTTTTAGTTTCAGTTTTGTAAGCAGGTTTTTTAATTTTCTTCTTTTAAAAGGAGACACTCTCGCCTTAATTGTTCCCATAAAAAGCTCATCATAAAGGAGGCATCGTAGAGAAAATGTAAGGACTTAAAGGACACAAATCTCCAAACTCCAGACTTTTGATACACATCAGAGCCAAGAGTCTAACATTGTTTTTGAAAAAGACACATTGGGGAATATTTTTTTTTCCAAGTGCTTTATTGGTCAAACTGATACAGTGAAATTAGCCTTGTGTGACAGAGAAGATCAGAACATCCAGTGGGTGTAAAATAAAAAATACAAAACATGAAAAAAGACGAGAAGAGCTAAATCATCTCTAGAGTTGGTCCTGCAGTAAAAGAGGCCAAATCTGAACTCACAAGGCTTTACGAACTCCACCTGAACTCTGTCAGCACTGTTGGGGCTGACTGAGTTCAGGTGCGACAAGATCTGGTGTGATGTATGTGCCGCCTTGGAATGATGTACAAAGCTAGTTTGCAAAGATAACATCTTTTTCTGAGCAGGAGATAGAAACTCATACACAAACAACAACCAAATTAATCTTGCTAGGTTGTTACCATGGTGACGAAGCCATGCAAATGCTTCGGTGTGTGTTATCAAATATATCTCAAGTACATCAACATTTTTAGTCTATAAGTGCTTCGCTAATGATTAAGATACGCTCCTGTATTCATTCTTAGACAGTATTTATCAAAACAGTTCAGTTAATTCCGACTTTTGAGAGCAGTAAGAGTTTTTTTATATCAACTAAAGTGGATATTTACATGAGACAACAGATAAAAAGTTCCAGAGCTCAGTATTGTGGAGTCACGAAGCCCCCTGGTTGGCCCATCATACCTTGGGGCATCATCATCACCGGGGGAGGCTGTGTGGTAAAAATGGTTTGATTCTGCATGTTGATGACAGTGGGAGTTTTCTTACGATGTTTTAACTCCCGGTGCATCTGGCACCAGTTACACCACCCGCAGAAACACGCCACTGCGATGTCCCTGCAGAGAGAGCCCTGCAGGAGAACAACGTCACAAATATTAACAAATATAAATTCATCATTATGTTCATTTAGAGA
The DNA here is from genome assembly GCA_962446985.1 of Xyrichtys novacula. Lineage (NCBI taxonomy): Eukaryota > Metazoa > Chordata > Actinopteri > Labriformes > Labridae > Xyrichtys > Xyrichtys novacula. The sequence continues at coordinate 30,062,600 of OY660870.1, forward strand.
CATGCTCCATGATCTGATGATAAACAAACATCATACCTTGATTCCATATCTGTTTCTCAAAGCAGCCCTCACTGACAGGCCTGCAGGAGGAATAAATAGAGGATGCCCACAGACTGCGAGGATTGCAGGGCTGCAGATGTCACACAATGGGAGACATCGATTCTCTCCAAGTCTCCCTGACACTGTGCAGGCGAGGCAAGGACAGCACCAGAAACCATAGCAACCTGCAACAGAAGCATAAAAAAGAATCTTCAGGTTACTTCACTTTTACTCTTGAATGTCAGAAAACAAAAAAACTAAAAACGTGTGAAAGTTGTGGACTCGGTTCTTACAGGTACTGGCTTCCTCAAAACAATCGCAGAGACCAGAGTCCCAGTCCACCAGAGGCTGAGAAACCATCACGTGTTCAGAGAGTTAAGATGAAGAAAATGAACTGAGAACCTGTGAATAGAGGTCAGAGGTCCAAGTTAAATGATAACAGAAAGCTCAATTCAGCACATGATGTTCAATTCATTCATTTATTCGTTCATCTATAATTAATATAGTCCTACTAGTGGTCAGCAGCAGATAAATGAGGATTACATTTATGGTCACTATCTAGTTCATAGTTATTATAATACCTGATGTGAAATGATGAACTTAAACAATTCAGTGCTCCAAGTTTCTTTATTATTTCAGATGAGACCTAAATGTTGTGATTTTTTTTTTTCATTTTTACTCAACAAACTGTAAGGTCATTTTTTTCTTCTTTTAAATAGTGAAAAGTCTTTCATCCAACACTGTGACATACATTAACTCAAAGTAACACAGTTTGCTCCAAAATCAAACCAAACTGAATATTTGCAGATACCCTTGTTTTTTAATTTAGAATTCATCTTGAACTGCAGGTTAGATCAACGTTGTATTTAGCTGTGAGGACAACTTAGTAGTGAACTTAGACGTCTTACCTGACTGAGAGGTCCGCTTTCTTGGCAGCTTTGCAGTGAATGAAATACGTAAGGAAGTGTTTCAGGTTAAGAGTGGCATTTTCAAAAATGCAGTTAAACCTGTATCCTTCGGCACGAGGACGAGAAACAAAAGTGAAAGAAAAGCATTTATAATAAGTCCTAATTATTTTAATTTGAACAGCAGGTTTTTAGAGCATCCTGCTCAAAGCTGCTGATGTGAGATATTTCTAACATCTCTATATTAGTCCCTTTAGTCTTCCTATGAAAAAACACAAACTCCACTTTGGAAACAGAGGCGCAGCAGCAGGTCAGAGGTGAGTGAAAAGTGTTTCCATCATCAGGATTCATCCTCGTCGGACAAGAATAATAAACAAGTTTGGATAATTACAGTCGTCAGGAAACAAGGTTTGGTCTCTGTGAATTAGTTTCTGACATGTTAAAGTCTTATTGACACAAAAGTGCCCCTGAGTCAGGCTGCAGTAGAAACATGACCTCTGTGTTATAATCTCATCACTGATGGAAGAGTGATAACTACTGTTGTGCAATAACTTCTCGTGTGTGTGGCTAAAACAGCATGTATAGATATGAAAAGGGGGTCAGGGGTTTCATTTAATTTCAGTTTCTAGATATACAAACTGTGACAGTGATCTTTTGTTAAGATAATATATGTAGTAAATGTCCCCTTGAGTTTAACATTTCCTCAGTTGGTTGGTAGAGTGAAGCAAGGGTGCTAAAGCGACTTATTACCTTATTTTCTAGCTCAAGTCGTATACTTGATCCTGATTGGTCAAAGCCCCATTGAACGATGATTCAATCTAAACAACTGAAGTAACTTCAGGGATGATCAGATCAGGATTTATTTATTTAAAACAGGGACAATACATATTAATGAACATAAACATGTAAATATCCAAGATTATGGCCAAACTTCCATCTTTAGTCCCTTTGGCAGGTAGATGTCATCAACAGAGATAAGAAAACCAATAAAACAACAGCAACAAAAAGTAGTCAGGGAGGAGTAATTACAGGGAGAAGAAAACATGTCCTTGAAAGTACAGAAGGACAGAAAATAAGAAAAGAAACGATGAGAAGTCTAGTGGACCGTGAAACATGGTGTTGACTGATAGAATTAGTTGATAAAAGGGTTGTTTAAGAGTTTAGGCATGGTTGTGGTTACAGTATTTTTGTTTAAGTTGTCAAGCTTTAAGATGTTTGGTAAAAGTGGTCAGAGTGAGTTTGTGTCTCAGGCTGGTGTTTCGAGTCTGTGAATAATAACCGTCAGTGAGCACAGATGTAAGAGCGTCCTGAGGAGCGGCTGGACCACAACCATCTCTGACACAGAAAAGTGGAGAAACATCCTGTCTTACAATCCAGCAACATGAGCAGAACTAGTGAGAGCAACTCTGAATTACTGCCTCTACAAAAGTGATTAAGATTTAAGTGTTTTAAGTTCAGCTGTTTTTATAAACCAGGAAAGAGAAAACATGGAAAGTAATTTAAAGACTTCTTCCATAATTTGTTTGTAGATCTGCTTCCTTTTTATTTTCCAGCTGGGCCACTTCAGTCCTCCAATGCTTCTCTTTTGAGTTTAACGGTCGAGAGTTTGTGTAGATTTTTGTTGTGACTTTGGCGCCATCTTCTGGCTTTTTTTTGTTACTGCATGATACAACTGTAATGACTTAACCTTTCTCAATTTAACGTTGAATCACACTTTAGAGGGGAACTTAAACGGAAAATAGAAAACCTTTCACGTCAGAAAAATGAATCAGATTGAGAGAAACACTAAGTCGTCTCCTTTGATAATCATCAAACTGTCAAGATACCTTTGTGAAGTAAAAGCGTTTCAGATTTAATCAGACCGTAAAAACCAAATGCGTAAAACTGAATCAAACGTAGGTCACAACCACAATAACGACTAAATCACAAACTTTATAAATTCAAAACAAACTAAAAGTCCCAAACTAACTAAAAATGAGTTCTCATCCTCCCCGAAACCCTTTTAAGTGTCTTTTAAATCCTTTTGAGACCGGTTGGAAAAGTGAACAAAAGTTGTCTTTAATCCAAAAGGGAAACCAAAGAAAAATCCACCCAACACACATAAAATTTTTTATCGATTGATCACTAAAACTGGTGTACCAGAAAAAGTAACCCCCTAAAAAAGACGATCTCACCAGAATCAGTCCATAATCCACCAGAGAGTAGACGGATCCAAGTAATGCTCCCTGACGCACAGTCCAGTTCCGCGCAGAGGGTCCGTCCGGGACAGTGTTAAATGTAGATTGTTGTGACTGCTGCTTATACTTTCCTCTCAGGTTTTCTTAATCGAAGTGTAAATTGGTCACTTTACAACCTTTACAGGCCCTCACTCCTCAGGTAAGCCTGCTCTCTTGTCTATTTTCCCGCGGGAATCTACCTCCGCCTCTTCCTCAACGCCACATCCTCCTTATAATAGATTGGTATTTAGTGTTTACCATGTATACCTGTATAAAGAATAGTATATACAGTCTATGGTGTTTACATTATTTCAACCCATAAAAAAACACACTAAACAAACCAGGTGTCGTCATTACATACCTTAGATGTACATGGAAATTATTCTTTTATCTTTTCCTCTTTATTTCACCAGAAAAACGTTCTTTTTTCATTCATTTTAATCTTTTCCCCCCATGCTTTCACTTTATTTGATTTTTGTTGACACTGTCACACAACAAGCCAAAATTCGCTGGAAATAATCTGTCCTATCGGTCTAATATGATTAGAAAAATATATTATAATTTAAGAGCTGGATATATCTGTTTAAAGTGTATGAAATGATGAAATATTGGTGAGTAGTATTTAAGTATTCAAGATGTTGTAGTTGTTATTGTTGTAAGTTCTGTGCTCCTTTTTGCTCTGATGTGAAAGATAGACAGCGATAAAGAGTTTCTTATTTTGTTGTTTAATCCTAAAATTAACTCCCTCTTTGCCCTCATGGTTGTACTTAAGTGCTGTTTTCATATGACTATTAATGCAAAATAAGATGTACCTTAAACATTTAACACTGTGTGGCTTTCCAAGATTAAAGCTCCCTGAAGTGATAAAAGATACTCAGCGTTGAAGTAGCTTTGAGTGTAAATTAGGAAAAATGGCACAATAATTCATGTGTAATTTATTTATTTAAAACAATCATGATAATTCCCTCAGCATGTGAACCTAAAACAGATCATTCTGAGACTACAGTCTACAACTTAAGTTCACTTTTATTGAGTGATTGTGAGAGAAAAAAACAAAATCACATTTTACATATAATGCTTGTAATAACTGTATGGAGCTGAATTTTACCCAGCATGCTTTGATTCAAAGGTGAAATAAAAAAAAAAACGCAGCAATATCTTAAAACTTCATTTTTAAAATCCTTTCACAGGACGGAGCAGACCAATCACAGTCCACAAGGATCAGTATGAGGTCATGACGACTCCAGGCTGGCCCATGAATCCAGCAGGTGGAGGGTTTCCAGGAGCCATCATCACCGGAGGAGGCTGCACGTTAACGATGACGGTGGGGTGCTTCTTACGGTATTTCAACTCTCGATTCATCTGACACCAGGAGCACCACTCGCAGAAACAGGAAGTGGCGATGTCATTACAGTGAGAGCCCTGTGGAGAACCGAAGCACATCAGTTATGCTGTTTGATTGTATTCATCCGCTGTAATCTGATAACTTTAGGGGCATCAGATTATCTCAGGAAGTAACTGCAGATACACATTCTGCATAATTAAAAAAAAAAGACCAAAACCATATTATTTTTCAAAATATGATAAGCTTTTAATTTGATTTTATAGTTTGACCCATGTTCCATCAGTTAACATGGAGGAAGCTGGGTTTATGACCTTTACTGCAGCTAGTCAGTAGGTGGAGCTCTAAATGTTTTAAAAGTTGGTCAAATAGAAATGTATTAAAGATCAATATTGGCACCCCCCTGTGGACAAAGCAGTTTATCTTTATGTTGTCATCTACATATCCAGAAAAAATCACCTTCCTGACTTCTGACTGTCATATATTTGATTTATTTTAAACATTCTACGTGGAAATCATAAAAACAGAGCTGTTTCTTTAGCCGCTCAGCTGATAACAACTCCCTCACACTGTTTTCAGGCTTTAAAAATTTCTCTCTGGTCTTGTTTGCTTTTGTAGATCATGAAAAAGGATCCACATAAATTTTGGTCTATTTTAGTATCATCCAAAAACTCCTCAGAGGAGCTTTAAACATAATATAGTGAACTATTGATGCATGTTAGCCAATGCTTTATATCTCCCTATCTGTACATGGGAATGTTTGGATTTATTGTTTTATTGAAGACATATGCTGTGCCTCAGCAGTGTTTCATCATAAAGTGAAACCACCAACTTCTGGCCTGGTATTTGTTCTCTAGTGTTCCAGCTCATTTTTATAGATCCATGTGCTATTTCACAACACCGTCTTATCAATTAATCAATCTTTTTTTTTTATAGCGCCAAACCATAACAGTCGTTATCCCAAAACGCTTTCTAAAAGAGCAAGCCTAGAGCACACTCATATAACAATTATGTTTTATTCAAATGCACTGAAAGACTTCTCTGTTTAATAGGTCAATCTCACCCAAATAAGGCCTTAAATTCACTTTTTAAGAAACTGTCATAGCCCCAACTTTAACTTAAACCAACACAACATTGCATGATATTGCATGGTGTTCAAATGGGTCTCTACTTTTGAACTGCTGTTGCTTTTAAAACTTTTAAATCCAAATAAGTTTATCACAATACCTGGTTGTAAAAATATTAAATAAAGAAAAGTCAAAATTAGTGAGCACTATTCTTGACTTAAAAAAAACAACAATTCTTTTTACCTTGATTCCATATCTGTGTCGAATGCCGACCCTCAAAGACAGAGCGGCGGGGGGCACACACAGAGGTAACCCACAGGCTGCTGTTATAGCAGGAGTGAGCATATCACACAGCGGCAGACAGCGGTTCTCTCCAAATCTCCCTGAAACTGTGCAGGCAAGGCAAGGACAGCACCAGAAACCATAGCAACCTGGAAACCAAAGAGTTAAACATTATATTACAGTGATAGCAAAAAATCCAGTTTACTAATACACAAATAAACCTGTCTAAAGGTTCAGAAAAATGACGCACTGTTTCAAGCTAATATGATGAAACTGATTCTTACATGTTTTCATGTCGTCACAGCAGTCAAAGAGACCGGTGTTCCAGTCTGACGGGGGGATTTGTAGAGCCATGTTGACTTCTTTCACAGACACACACGGACGAAATAACCTGTTACCACAAATATGACATAAAAGTTTGAGTTGATGATCTGTTAGGAGTTTTGATAGTCATGTAGTAATAAAATCCCTGAATGTCAACATTTGCATTTTCATAAAGCAGACATGAAATTTGATAGTTAGTCACAAAGGTTTTTAAAAACCATTAGAATAGCAGTGATAAGCTATCAGCAGATATAGATCAGTTACAGATATAAAATATATCCTAACATAAACTTTTATCAAACACAGGAAGAAGTGTTTGGTGTGGTCGAGTTTTAGTAAAAAATAGTTTAAATAATGTTGAAAATATTTTATTAAGGAATGCCTAAAAAATAGTCAATTGAGTACCTTGACAATCCTGCTTTTGGGGTTAAAAGAAGTACAAAATATCACTCTACATGTCTACAATTGAGTTTACTCTTCCCTCTCTTCTTTAGCAGGGCGTTGCTCAAGTTTTACAGAAGCATTCTCAGTCACCTCGCCTTTCCCTCCCCGAAGTAGGACAATCCTGTTGCATGACTCCTACTTGACTTTCCTGCCCTCATTTTTTTGTAAACATCTTGATAGACACGCCAACTTTCATCTTTAAGAAATCTCTAAGAATCACAGTCAGGGTGAATACAGAGTGCAGAGACAAAACTGCCTTTGCAGAGTATCTAAAGTTTCTTATGATCACAAAATAAATCAGTATCTGTAAGCCTGTGTCTTCTGCTGCCCTGTGTTGAGAGTGTGCACAGAGGTGACCAACAAGGTTTACTTCCTGCTGTGTGACCCGAATTGGCTTTTTACAGGCTGTGTAAGAAACACGACATTTAAAAAACTTACTTTAAAAAGATACAAGCAACTTTAACAAAACTTTCTTTCTGTGTTGATATTTTTATATTGATGTTATCTTATAGACCTTAAAGCTAAAGCAAAGCTCTTAAATACACTGAAGCCATGACTCAGAACTACTGAAAGGCTGTGCTGCTGAACTTATGCTTCTCCTTTTTTATACTAAGACGTTTTTATTATATAATAGTGTCTGAGTTTTTTTTTAAGTGTGGTTATAATTGACATTTTCATATATTTTGTTGTCTCTCTGTTGCTCTTTCACTGCATCTCATCTTATTAATGTGACACAACACTAAAAAAAAGTCAGCTGTTGTCACCTAAATTAAGTCTTTCCATGACTCTCCTTTTTCTGGTTATTAAAGCTCGTAAACTGTGAGATGAAATCCTTATTTACTGTCCTGATTTTAGCTCAAGTATCTGATGTTGTGAAAGTATATCCAAAGATCTTACCTGATGAAGAGTTAAGCTGTGTTGTCAGGTCAGAAAGCTGTGACCGAGTACTTCATGAGCGAGGAGTGGCATCGCATATATGTGAGCGTGTTGAGCAAGTGAAACTCAAACTATGCTGCAGAACCTGACCCAAAGACGGCTGAAGGCAAACGCACATAGAGAGAGAGGGAGATGCTTTCATTGTTGTCAAATTAATACAGGTGCGGCAGGTAAAGGACTCGCTTCCAAAATGGTCCTGCGCAAAGTCATGTGCACACAAACACAACAATACTCCTGTCATTCAATCACAACACAAGACAAAACAGGTGTTTTCTTTTCTATCTGTGTTTGTGAATTAAAGCAACATCTCGAACAGCCAGTTTGCTACCGTCAGGTAAAGCTAGCATTAAAGCAACTCCTCGCTAACATTACTGAGCTGGACCCTTTGTTGACTCATTATGTGGCTTTTGAAATTTCCTAAAAGCAATTAGCTCAGGTTATTTCCTGGCTAACTACATTACTTAGTAAGTAAGTGGCTTCAGCTATAATTAGCTCCTAGCTGCTTCCTACCTCACGTTGAAGGTTCAACGCTAATGTAAGTTGTTGTCTCTCTGTGTATAGACGGTTATCCTAGATGCTGTTTCTAGTTTTGATGTTCAGTTATCTTGAACTAAAACTCCTCTTAACCTGGAACATAGCAGAGCCACTTCTAAAGAGCATATTAGCGCCCCACTTTATTTTATCACTGATGCTTGAAATAAGGTCAAATTTAACACACAGCTATGTTATTTAGTCTTCCAGTGATGTGTCCTGGCCTGACATTTACATTCACCTGTTAACCTTTAGTTTTTGAATTTCTTCGGATTTTTATGACCTACAATGGGTGAATTTTTTTTCCAAATAATTCACATTTTTCATGAGTGTTGTAAAACTGACCAGCCTTAACATACCTCCAGGGTGTCAATAAATGCTTTCACCATTCCTACTCAATACACATAAGGTAAACCTTTAATTTACACTGTTTGCTATAATACAACAAGTGTAATCACTCTAATCCACCGCTGCACCAATCACAGATGTAACACTGGTTTATTCGTCCATTAACTCTTCTGTTCTTTCACTGGTATGTAAAAGCTACTACAATTTGTCCTTGTGTCAGCCACCCTCTGTCACTCACACAGTTGTATTTTAATTAGCAATAAACCTCATACTCCTTAATTGAATCTGATAATATGCTTCCTTGTTGGCATCGCTTTCTATGACTCAAGGAAATCTGCCAAACCCAGACGCCCATGAGCGACTGTGTAGAGAATTGTATTTGTTGTGGTTCAAGGAGTGGCGTATAAAAAGGCCACACTGTTGTTAGACAAAAAAGCAGACAATTCTTTTGATTAGGCACCTTTTAAAAATGTATCAAGCAGAGTTGTGGATATTATGGTTAACTTAAGACGTGGTTTCAGGCACAAATGCTCAACAGGAACTGCTCTCTTCATTTTTAGCTTTTGCCCTAACTCTTTAAACATTGTTCCACTTTCTAGTAAGGATCTTGTAAGTGTCCTCTTTACGACATGAAAGATCTCCTCCAGTCACTCTGCTGCAGAGTTCACCACAGCGAAGTACTAAAAAAGCAGCACAAGCCCAAGAATCTGACTAAGAAAGCAGTGGAATAGTTCAGATTCTTAACTGAGGTGAAAAACTTTAAAGTATGTGACTGGCAGCTTTGCTAAGAGCGAGTTGAATTCTCTAAATACAAAGGAAATGTGTTTGAGTGTTTCCTTTCTGATCAGCTGTAGTATGTAGTTTGTTTTAAACTCTATAAAAAGAACAGAGGAGACACGGCTCCACACATGATAGCACCGTCATGACGTTTTTTCCTCAGTCTAATAAAATCAACTTCATTTACTTGACTTTACACTCCTTATATTAGATTAAAGTTTCATTCATTTATTTTTTGTTCATCCATTTTAGAGAAACCAGGGGTAAAAAAAAAAAATCACAATTTTGTTTGACTTTTCTGCAAAAAACTGTTATTTAGTTGCAGTTTCTTTGCTGTTACTGTCACTTAACTAAAGCAGCTTTAAAAGGCATATAATGACACACACTCCCAACCACACGTCTTAACACTATTACACACTGGAGCCTTACATTAATATATGTCTGAGAGGATTAGGGGTGATGAGACATGGGGCACACTTTGGCAAAGTGATTAAACTTTGTGTTGAACTTATTTAATACTTGCTTTGTTTGAATTTAATCCCAGATTTGATTGAATACTGCATCAATATATGTGAAACTGTCTGTTTGTACTTAGCACAGGCTCTACTATCATGGCCTTCACTTCACCTATAGCTCACAGACAGAGTCGCACAGTTAAACAGCAGAAATGTAGACTCATGGAAAGTGTGAATTCAGGCTTTAAGAAGTCGTGGGTCAGACCTGAGCACTCACACACATGATGGGGACGCATCTCGAAGTATGAGAGTCCATGAGTGTGGAGTTTAGGACACCTTGAATCTCCTTTTTGCAAAGACTGTTTTCCTTTAAACTTAATTAATCTGAGAATGTGAGACAGAGATAGATTTTCTCTCCTTTTCTCTCATAACAGCCCAAAACTAAGTCTTCTTTAAGATCACCAGAGGTCGGAGGTTAGTTGGGTTGAGATCTAATTACTCTTATTAAGCCACTCAGTTACCCTGAATTCAATCATTCATATTATATCACATTTATCACATGGTCACACTGAAATTCTCAAGAGTGTGTGTTTTATTTATTTTAACTTTAATTTTGCACCAAAATTGTTTTTTTTTCAAAATCAATTTAGTGACACCTTGACAGTTAAACATTTCTGATGCAAAAAGAAAAAGTTGAACTGGAAACTTAAACTCACCGTGAGAGTCATGAAATCTCCTTAAGAGAACCACTAACCACTATCTCATCGAGTCAACAAGGCTCTCTTTTTTTATACAAAACTGGAGATGTCCAACCAGTTCCTGATCAGACAATGAGATTGAGGGAGTTTGACAGCTGAATATTGTAACCATATGTTAGTCTGTAGATCCATGTCCACCAGAAGTTTTTTAAATTCAGCGTAGATGTTCAGCTTTGAAACAGACACACAGACAGTCTTTTTATGGTGCTTGCTTTAGTCGTTTATCTGAAAATACTGTCATTATTAACTGCAAATCCTGTATTTCTAATAAAAGCCGGTTTAGCTTCATGTAAATGAGGCAGACTTTAATAGTGGTTTCCTCTTATTAACCAGCTGTTTGGGCACCACAGTGTCCAGCAGCCTCCTCACCAAGTTCAGTCTACCAGTCCGGATCAGAGTCCTTGATAACTCTGTCACCTCTGCTGTGTGAGTCCTGTACAGACACTTCAGCTCAGCCTTCACAACATCTGGAGGGTACCTCTCCTCCGCCAGTTTCACCCACTGCTCCAGCTGTGTGGTGGCCTGGGTGGGGTCGGGGCCTCCCTGCATGAACAGAGTGAGGAGGGCCTGCAGGAGGCAGCGAAGAGCCGTGGTGTCCGTGGTCCCGGGTCTCTCCAGTTCCATGGCTTGTTTGAAGCAGTCTGCGGCGTTCTGCTCCTCGCCCTTCAGCAGGAGGCAGCGTCCTCGAAGTATGTGAAGGTCGGGCAGGCTGTCGCTCAGCTCAAACTGCAGAGCATGAGACAGACTCACGAGGGCACAGTTCACCGCGCCTTCATCCACAAGGAGACTCTCCTGGAGGGCATCCACACCCATGTAGTAGTAAACCTAAAGAGAGGAAGGGAGGAACATTAAAACCCTGTGGCTGTTGAAAATGCCTCTCTGTTCTAATCTGTTGTATTTACCTGTGCCATCTCAAGGTGAGTCCGCAGACACGGGCGTACAGACAGGACCTTGTCCAAGTCTTTTCTGGCCTCTGTGAGCTTCTGACGGTCTGGGATTCCACCATCACCCTGTTTTGCAATCTCCAGGTCCCTGATGTAGAGCATCATACTGATCTGAAGAAAAACAGGAATTCATTTATGTCAAATGTGTCATTTAGAAAAGTTTAAATAACAATCAGTCAGTTTTGTTGTTGAGTTAAAATGTGTCTTCTACTTGTAAAAATCTTTGACTTAAACATCTGATGTATCATTCACAAATATATCAAAGAACTGGTGCACAAGTTGGAGAATTCTGACACCAGTTTTAATTGGTGTAAACACTTAAAGCTCATGTCAGGAGTTTTCAACTGGTTGTGAATCAGGCTGAAATTAAAACTGATGCCTCTTGATTACCTGCAAAAGCAATCAAGACCCTCCACAACAGGACTGACTTCTAGAATCAGCTTTTCTTTACAGTCTATTCCTAACACTTAAATATTCTCAATGTTTGTTTAAAAATCATTTTGAGACAATATCAGTATGTACAAGACAAGACCAGCAATGCTAAAAGATGTACCTTTGAGTTTGAATGATAATAGAGTTTCATTAGTTTCTTTTGAACATGGACTTGATCTACTTCTGCTTTGTACCTTTGCTCGTGTGCAGTAGGCCTGCCAGTTGAGTTCTGGGTCTGGAAGCACATTTAGGGCCATGTTGCAGATCCCTGTGGCCATCTCATGCTTACCCAGCAGGAAGAAGACCTTTGCCAGAAGATTTAGGGTGCATGCATCATCACTGGCTTGGTTAATCGCCTTTAGAACACAGAATTAAACCGTCTGTTATGGTGAAAACATTTTTAAAAATGTCACTTTTTATGCTAAATAAAGTGCTGTTTTACTTGAGCCACACCTTACACCCCCTGAGCTGAGACTCTACAGCTTTCATGGAGAAGATGCACTCATCAATTAAAGGTTTAACCGTCTTAAAGCAAGTTTAAATCACAGTCTCTGCAAAAAAACTTTTCACTGAGAAGATTAAATGAGCAGCAAGTCACCATGAATATGTAGTCATGTCTGATTGGAGCCAGCTTGACTTTAAAAACTCTAGATTTTGACTCGACGTACATTCTGTCCAATTATTCTTGTTTCATAACACAACATAAGGTCTGTGTCAGTAGACTCTGTTGTATGAGCTGACTCGATATTTGGTGAAGGATGTAAATGTGTGGGTGAACTCACAGTTCCGTAGCAGGACAGAGGATCAGAGGCAGAGTAACCACAGTCATGTATGGACATGGGCACGGTGCTGAACTCCTCCTTCCTCTCCAGCATGAGGCCGACGTAACACCAGGCTAGAGCTGAGAGGAGACGCAAGAATCTGGTTTTACAACAGATTATATCCAAGAGTTTTCTCATGGAGGTTTTTGATTCTGACTGAAGATCAACAGCCACTCAGTTGTAAAATCCCAAGTCAAATATCAGGCTTAACTTTACATTAAAATATTTGTACAGTTGGCTCTCGAAGATTGTGATACATAAATCAAACATCGACAAAAAGCCTCTCACAGAGGAGATAAAACAGACTGTGTTTACCTTTGTTTTGTGTTTTCTCTGACTGCAGTGTTTCTTTTAGGAGTTTCAGTCCTTTATTGAAGTGAGAGAGTCTTGAATATTCAGAGTCCTCTTTGGTCTTTACGATGTCGTCAAGTCTGCAGGAAGGGAACACATTTGTACAAACTCATACCTACATATTAAGTGGTGCAGAGGTTATCTTTTGATCAAAATGTAGTACCTTATGTAAATAGTTGCCATTTTAAAATACCAGCTCCGTTTTTCCTCTATCGGTATCTGAAAAACAGCAAAATGTACAGCAGCATTGTTGAGTTATAACCCAAGAAAACAAAACAATACATCTGAGTTTACACATTTTCCATCTCACCAGGTTCCCCCCGTAGTCCAGAGCTCGGTTATAGAGCATCAGTGCAGCTGTCAGTCTCTCCCGCAGGTCCTCCTCATTGTCCAGCTCCACATCATAAGGATACACGTAAGCCTGCTCAGCCAAACAGCGAGCCGCCAGGACCCGGGTCTCCTCCTGAGAGGCCTCACCAGCATCTAACCCCATGAGCTGGGACACTTTCTCCACGCACTCCCCCGCATCGACCTCTCTCTTCAGCTTGTCATAGACGTAGCCCAGGTTGGCCCAGGCGTTGAGGTTACCGGGGTCTTCCTTACAAATGCTCCTGAAAGGTCAACATACGCAGAGACAGGAGGATTAGACATCCAAGCATCCAAACCAATTCTGTTAAAGCTCCTGTAGGAAGTTTTTTGACATTAATGAAATAGACTGAAACTCACACTGATGCCTTTCCATGATGTACAAAAACAAACATGACCATCGGTGACTAGATTGATTGTAATTTTTTTTTTTTGCCTGGGGGCAGGTGTGAGCCTTACAACTACAAAACAGCTTTGTTTTTACATTTTTCACATAAAATACTCACAATTAATGATGAATTTTACAGCCAGAAGCCAGAATAATGAGATTTTTTTGTCTGAATACACTGAGCATGAAGAGAACAAGATAAGCAAAGACAGCTTTGTCCTCAGGGGGCGCCAAAATTAATAAAGACCCAAAGTTCCTCACAGGAGCTTTAATTACTTTGACATATTTACGGATGCAAACATAACAGAATATGTTATTATAACTAACTGAGAATCATATTGTACTGTATTTTACCATGCCTGTGTTGCATTGAACTGTTTCTGGATTGTTTTGTATCGTATCTTGTATTTATTGTAGCATTAAATAAATTTAAGTCACTCATGTCAGATCGAATTTTAATCATCACAGCAACAAAGGACAAAATTTAATTAAACAAAAACATCCTACAACTTAAATCTTTAGTTGGATAAAACTAAGATTTAGCCATGCATTTCTAACAGGTTTTTACAAAATGTGGAACAGGAGGAAAAATACATTAAAAAAATAAAAGAAAAAAGAATAATAATGTAGTGTAGCTATTGGCTGAACCTACTTCGTGTCTGAGTTGTAACAATTACAATAATTATCTGAAGACTACACTCAAAAAATTACACACTGTTTTAATCTCATAGGTGTTGTTGACTTGTCAGATCATTTGTATTATCTTTTTGTGTTAAATTATATTAATGAGCCCAGACAGGCCGTTTATTACAAAGCTTATTGTTTAAACCATATGTTTGTCACGCTACATAGTAAATCCATAATTACTCTAAACTTTTGACAGAATCTGAATAGTTTTTTACTTTGTTTGCTCTCACTGTAAATGATTAAAGGTCTTTTTTCATGTTGGCGTTCCCCTTCCTGCTGATAATTAGTCAAAGCTCTCTACGAACGTGAATAATGACACATGTCACACTGGGTGGTGCTCCTATAGTAGAGTGAAACATTATCATGAGGATACTTTCCTAACTAAGATCATAAAACAGGAATAAAAACAGACTCCAGTTGTATCCTCTTGGAATAAACCGGCGTTGAAATGACAGCGTCTCCTCACCTGAATATTTCCTCTGCTGTGTCCAGCTGCTCCAGGTGAAAGGCCAGCAGACCCAGCAGATTTCTAACAGCGTACTGGAGACATCCAGCCTCGGCTTCCAGCTCTCCTCTTAAACTCTCCTGTTTCAGGTAAGTGTCCCTGAGTCTCAGCTTCACAGGCCCCACAGGATCACAGTTCAGGTTGAGCTCCAGGTGGAAGTGGCCGGGGATGTAGTCCATGTCCTCCATGAGAGACTCAATATCTTCAGCGCTGTTTCCCTCCATGGCCTCCTACGGCACCTCCTCCGTCTGATTTAAAAAAAGGAACTTCAAAATGATCTGTTTGTATTTTTAAATCCTACAGGCAAAAATGTGTCTTTCTTCCTCGGAGCATACAGCTGAATCTGTTGTGAAATAATTCAGCCACCCACTCTTCTCGTCACGTTGCAGACAGGTTGAGCAGGTTAGACTGGGGAGTGACAGGGAGTGGATGGAGTTGGAGGGGGGACAGTGTATGACTCAGGATTGATATTTTGAAGTTTGTCTAAAAATCATGAGACTTGAGTCCATTTCTTGATATTCCTGAATTGTTAGCAATCATTCCTACTTTTTATTTTTCCCTCTTGCGGTGGCATTCCTTCAAAGTTGTCTGATTTCAGTATCTTATTTTCTGCTCATCAACAGAAGACATTTCTTGAATTCCACTTTTACAGGTTGATATTATTTGTTTTGAGTTGTACAAGACTAAAAAATGAAGCTTTCCTTTTACCCCTGCCAGAGTCAGCTGTGGCTAACAGAGGAATGCAAACCGTCAGGTTCAATATAAAGACTCACAGAGGCTTAATGAAGCACTCTCTCTATTTCAGACTTTAAATTAACAAAAATTCAAAGCTGAACACAAACCTGTTATATGTGATGAGCTCTTAACAGAATACACAAACGCCTTGAGGAGATATGTAGACACTCTGCAAAGAGATCAACAAAAACAAACATTGACTGAGTGTCAAAATTGTTTTGGAAGTCTCTCAGCTGTCCTGCAAGATTAAATAAACTTCAGATTAACACTTTTTTTCTGTTTACTGTTGCATCCATATCCATCCTTTTCCAGCAGAGTGAAAACTCATCATGATTGACAGTACGACAAAAGCAGAGGGTGTTACACTTTATAAATCTGGCAAGAAACGTAGTGTATCAGTGGACTTCCCATGCCCACATCAGACAAGTTTCCCCAAACAAATGAAAGCTTTCTGAAAACACAGAGAACATTTATCACAGAGCCCAAGAAAACTCTGGAAAAAGTATTTGGACTCATATAAACCAGAATCTTTATAAAAACTAAGTCCTGGAGAGTTTTGTTGTCAACATTCAAGGATTTAGTGTGTATTATCATATTTGTTACCACAAAACACAAACGTTTACACACAGCATACAATCAAGAAATGACATCAAACTGTGATGAACATGGCTGTCAAAGGGCAGGTACAAAAAAATTGAAAAGCCACATTACCACCACATTCTCTAATGGTCTGGTTCTGACTCTATCTTGGGTTTTCTCCAATGGAACAGCACCCTAGCTGATAGAGTCCTGTTAATCCACCAAGAAGGCACACAGTAAATGACACTTTTTCTATTTTTCTCGTTAATAAAGATGACATTTTCTCCACTAAAAAAGAAAGGGACCAAAACACCTTTACTGATAAGAAGAGCTGATTTGAAGGCATGTGTCCACATTTTTTCTCCTTTAGAAAATTATCTTTGAAAGCACTTCATCATTTCCCAGAAACAATTACTCTGATCATCTCTCCGCCACATTTTCTCCACCTAAACAGGCCTTGAAGGACAGAGCTATTGGCAAATCGCCTTGTGTTCTCCACTTGAAAGATACCATTGAAGGCATTTTGTCCTATTTCTTCACTCTGGTTGGTATTCATTCATGTTTTCTCCCCTAAAGCATAAAGCATGTTTTTATTGCATTTTCTCCACTATCCAATAGTGACTGACAGGGAGCTTTATATGCTTACTTAAACTTAAAAGATAAACAGGGTGCACTTTTTCAAGTTTTCTCTTATAGATGGCACTCTGTAAGGCACATTTTAAGGTTTTCTCCTCCATAAAGACACTCACGATTTCTCCAATTTGAGGGTTCTGAGAGGTCACCAATGCTTAGTTTTATTTTACATTATCTCCCAGTGAATCCACAGTTGAAAATCTAGTTAAAGAACGAAACAAAACCCTGATAAAAAGTTGAAGAACTCAAAAGCAGATACTTTTAGATATGACTCAGAATATTTGAACAGCAGCTTGAAGCCTCTAGAGGAAAGAAGAGTATCTGAGTTGGCAGGAAGAGTCCACAGCTGGCGGCAGCAAACATCAGCTCACAGACTTCTCAGGTCATGGGGAGGTCAGGCCTTTACAAACACAAGACTTTTTTGATGTGGTGAGAAACTTTATCACCTGAATCAAACCCACACAAATACAGAAGGAACATGCAAACCCACACTCAAATGCCTCAGTGGGCAGTGCTGCAACACCTCTGCAGCCTTTGATACACTGAGATGGACCTTCAACCAGAGTGTGTGTTTCATAATGTGTGTTTAGCTCTGCAAATTTGCCTCCTCGTGGGCAGCTTTTCCGCTCGTACCATGTGGGTGTACAGAAAAGTGAAAAATTTTTCTCCGCTCTGCAACCGTTGCCATGGTGGCGATCCTAGATACGAGGCTGATTGCATGGTAACATAATGATTACAGATGCTCGGTTGTGTGACTCTGCAGGTTTTGAAGCCAAGAGGAGAAGTGAAACAGCATTTGGATCGTTCGGGCTCTAATTTAGATGATAGATTTTACATCTCAGCTGTAACATGAGAGCAGCAAATGTTTTCACAGCAAAGACAGTGACCCCTAATAATCCCTGTAGCCTTTACAGTACCCCCTCAGGAAAGGAGGATTAGGATAAGTGTCCCACGATGTAATCAAGGTCCTCTAGCTGTCAAACTAACCCCTTTTTAACCACTGCAGGGTCTGGCTTAGTTTCCGGTTCACAGCACAGTATAAGATATACACAGACAGTCAAGGATCAGAGTAAAGATGTCAACCTTGCAGCTTTAGGATTGTCTGGCATCCTTCTCTACAGAGACGTTACATTTACATTGACAGGGGCATAACTTGTGAATTTCAGGGCCCCTCACGAGATGTGACACTGAACACAAAAGATCATAGGATCACAGGAAGTCCTCATTAATCCAGACTTTAAACCCTCCTGTCCCCCCTCTCTCTAGGCTTAGATCTTCCCAGTTATTAATACCTTTGTTACACATTTACTATCTCGTTATTCAAGTGGCCCAAAGCAGATCAAAAATGGAAGGATTTAATGATTCACTGTCGATTAAGCTGTGCGTTCCCATCTGTAAGGAGAGGAAAAGATCCTCCAGCTTAGGAGCTCTCATGGTTTATCATGAAAAAAAGCGAGACAGCCCTAATCCACTTCACACCCTGGATCCTGCTTTTAACATTCTGGTGTTCAATGCTAATGTCCATCTCCCCTTTTCCACTGCAGAGACCCCTCGAATCTTCAGTCCGTTGAGAAACACTCGTGCATTTGATTCGTGCTCCCGCTGAACCTTTCTGAACCACTTCATCACTGTGACTATGACTGTCTCTCTATTCTTAGTCAGCCTCCCTCTGAATGAGTGTTCACATGAAAAGCAACTCTTCAGCTGCTCTGGAGTCTCTCTCTGACTGCAGATTACATGGCTCAATGTCTCTTTGTGCTGCCTCTGTGTGAAAACTGGCATTAATGGTAAGCATGGAGCACTTTCAGATAACATAGCAAAGCAAGTTAACTAAGAAAAATGACTGATAATTGGGGAGCATTTTTCACTTTTTTTTTTTTTTTACATTTTCCTTTTTAAAAAGCTGAAGACGGACAGGGAACATGGGGATTAGAAAGCAAGGACGATACACAGCAAAGAGTTCTTCTTCCTGTCACTGAGGCAATAGTGGCCTTCAATAACTAAAATATGAATATATATAAATGTATACGTGATAAAGATGCGTCACCCACAATAGATCCATGTAATTCCGCTGTTTCAAGTGATAAGGTGGTGATTTTTTCCAATTTTAGATTTAAATAAATGTAGTTTATTGCGCAATTCTGAGATATCAAAGTAATGCTAAACAAGGCTGAGTGTTGGGGTCATGTAAAAAATCTGATTTTCACACCATTTCCTTTTAAGAATGACTTGTAGTGCGGTTATGTTATGAGAATAAAGTTGTTAGTAAAGATAGTCGTAATGTTTTAAGATTAAAAACATATTGTTACAAAAACAAAGTCAGAGAAGAGTTTTAATACTACAAGATCTTGTTATCAGAATGAAGGAGTGATGAAGTTTTCATTTTGGTTTATGGCCAAATTAGGAACGTGGAGCTTCTTTAAATATCTTAAATGTTCTACCACCTCAGCACCACATTGTTTTTTTGTTTTTCTGAAAAGGTCTGTGCAAAAAGCTGAGACGTGTAGTTTCCTCCTTTAAAACAGCATTATGTGGTAATCATTGGCCAACTCTGAGTATTGTAGTTAATTGAAAGATGAGTTGTGTTTCTGTCAGAGAAAAGAAATAAACGATGAGTTATTGACATGCCGTCTCCTCATAGCTGACTTAGCTGACTCTTACCATTCTGAGGAAACATTAGCAGGATCTCTAAAAGCATGTTCGCTTAATTTTCTACGGACAAATATAACTTAGAGTGAATAAATGTTGTGAACAACTTCAGTGTCAGTCCAAAAAGCCAGAACCAGCTTTATTGCTTGACAAATGACTGAAAAATAACCAGTTGTGCAACTGCTCATTATTCAGCTGCCTAAAAATGACTGAATGTCTTTCAGTCATTAAAACAGTTGATGACTGATTTCATTTAAAACCACAAATTATTCAATATAATGTGCGATAATATTCATGCTGCGTTAACACCCTGGTAAAAAGCAAATGGACTGAACTGATGCAGCACTCAAACACTCAAAAGAGCTTTTACACCACCTGCACATCCACGCATTCATGTCAGCTTCATACAGTGATAGCAGAGACTGCTATAATAGGGGACCGTCAGTTTAAACGAACACATTCACACACCGTTGTGGAGCAATTTGGGGTTCAGTGTCTTCCCCACAGACTGGGAAACTTTAAAATACATACAACCCACTCTTCCACTGATCCACAGTAAGTAAGAAAGTAAACTTTGTTGATTACTGTGCAATGACAATAAAAGGTTTAAAAGTATAGGTGTGTTAAAGGTGTGGCCTGAGTCTGTAAAGCCTGTCATTAACCTCAGGGTGTGAGTGAGCGTAGGTGTGTTGAGTATTGTAATAGTCTTAACACAGACATATGTCGTACTTCATTGCACAGATTGGGCTCCTCATCTATCCACCACCATGAGGCTGCACTCAGCTTTGCACTGACATGATTGGAAACTTGAAACTTTCATTAAAGCTTCTAAGACTTAACCATAGATTTATAAAAATTTAACGTTTGAATAAAGAAAAGCTTGAACAGTTTAAAGTCAATAAAGATCTTTTGAATTATTAGAGGGATCGGTTATGTAGGCCTGGTTCTTTTGTTCAACATGGTTTCTGTCTATATGAGTGTATGTACACAGCCTGTGTTATGGTTTTAAAGCTTGTGTGATGAGTTTTTGATACGGTTTAACACAGACTGGCATGTTTTTAACGTGCAAATGAGACCATCAGTGTCAAGATTTACGATTAAGTTAGGTGGTAGATACACTGAAAAAACAAACTTCATGACATTTTCCACAACTAATATAAGAGTAGGGTCTAGACTTTGTTTTTGAGACAGCATCTGTAATGAACTGACACCTTACAAACAAATATTGACTGATCCTTGAAGAGTCAGACTGTATTAAAGCACTGTATTAGATTTAGTGGAGTGTATCTGCTGACTCTCTTTTTCTTTTTGGCCCACTCAGAGTTGCTTTGTCAACATTGTGCGGTGCTGTGTCATACTCCTGTGGTAGCTACCATCTAAGGCTGGATAAAACTGCCCCAGGCAGACCTCAAAAGACCGAAGTTCTCCATGTGTGAGTGGTTTTGATAAATTTTATTAATGTAAATACTTTGCAAGAAACTGGAATCATTAACATTTGTTTGTAACCAGCTTTTTGATCCTGTTCAGAATAGAAGCACCTGAGATCTCAATTATTAAACACTGTGATGTGTGTTGTGTTAACAAATAGTAAAAAAATATCTCAACTTGCATATAACCTTCCTCCCGTGTTAGCTTTTACTACGCACCCACCATGTTAAGGATCGGTTTTGACCCGTGTCTTGAATCAGCTGTAAATTACACTAAAAACAATTATCTACCATCGAATTTGGTTCTCATCTCTAGGTTGAATTGTTATCAATGAAAATATTGCTTATAATAGTTTTTGTAGTGCATCTCTGGGCCTTTCTTTGTCAGTACACCCCTCATACAGACATCTATACTGAATTGATCTCATATATTTGTACATGCCCAACGTTGTTGTTGTGCAGGGAAAAACACGGCAAAATGAGAATTTCCTAAATCTCACAGGACTGGAAGAGGATCTGACTGTCAGTGTGGTGCCTGACAGTGCACTTGTGATTTCAGTTTTTGCTCTAATTATTAGATATTGATCTAACCGGGTCAACAACAACCCTAACATGACAAGTGCCATAATTTTAATACGAGCATTTTATAATTTAGTCAATTTAAATTTCTTTATTTTCATTTTGTTGAAATCGAGGTTCCTGACAAAGTCAAAAAGTCTTGATGCAAAAAAGCTCATTTAAGTGGTTCTTTTAAGCATTTAAAATCAAAAACATGTCGGTGCAGACCCTAACACAGGAGGAGGGTTAATGTAGTACTTATATGTATTTATGGAAGATAGTAAAAAAGCAGCAGGGGGTACATAAAAGCTCACTAATAATTATTTCCAGTGCCAAATGACCCTTCAAATCCAGATATTAGACCCCATAATCATATCCATACATATTCAACGTTTTATTTTGGTAGTCCACAATACTCCACCCCTACACGCCCTTTTATTTTGAAAGTCCAACCGGAAGCTGGGGTATATCACCTCAGCTTACTTGACGGTGGGCTCTCCTCTCACTCTGCGGTTGCTGCTGGTTGCTGTCATCATGCAGGTGGAATCTGCGCAACGGACCTCCGCGTAAAGAGCACCGACCATACACAGCAGCCTCCACCGGCCTGCAGCGACCATCCAGCGGACACTGGACTCTGGAGGTCGGGCTGTTCTCTCCGCGGAAAAAACGACAAACTGGACGGCCAGATTTTTTTTCACCACCTGGACTTTGTTCAGATGTTTTTTTTCCCTTACAGCTGAAAGAGAAATTGATCTGCCGTTATCCTGCTGGAGGACCAACACGTTGTTGTGTTGATGCTGTTGGATTGTTTTCCTCCCCTGCTGCAGTCGAACTCAGCTCAAGTCGCAGAGGATGCCACACAACCCTTTGGAAAGTGACAATTTCCCACAAACGAGAAGGAGGTAATCTTTATGCTGCGGGTTTTTGAGGAGTAAACACACAAAAACGATGGATGAAGGCACTGCCACAGAGACCATCCCAGATCTGAAAGACATAGAGGTGAAAATTGGCCGGAAGACCCCCGAGGGTTTGCTCAGGTGGATGCGGGAAGAAGCGTCCTCTCTCCGGGGAGATGCCAAGCTGAGTGCCGCGCACGACACCAGCAAGGAGACGGGGAGGAAGAGTCTGGATGAGAAGATCAGGAAACTGAAGATGGAAATGGTGAGAGTGTGTTGGTTGATAGTGTGTGTTTCAGATCTGCTTTCAGTGAGGGCAACACATCAGGTCAGACTCATACTAAAAAAGAGAATTTGAGTCAGGTCTGATCCACTGGACTTTTGATTGTAAATGTTCACTATTTATCATATCAGCATGTTATTTCATTCATATTCATTAAAAATCCCCTCAGTATTGATTTACCACTACAAAGATACAGTAAGATGAGCTACCTTAACAACAGAAGAGGTCCTATAACTGTAGTCCAACCTGTTTCTGTGCTTTTTGAATGAATAGCAAATTCAATTGAAGCCATTTCATGGTGACTTTGACTACCAAGTGTTTAAGACTGATTACTGAAGCCAAACAAATATTAATAAGTTTGAATAGATTTAAAGCTCCTGTGAGGAACTTCTTGCTTTTGTTGATTTGGTGCCCCCCGGTGGACTGAGTCATCTTTGCGTAGGTTGTCCTCTACATTTCAGTCCTGTCGATTATAAAAAGGCATCAATCTAGATTTCAGCCTGTTTCGCCAACACCAAAAAGTCCTCACAGCGACTTTAAAGCGTCTGTGAGTTATTTTTTTTTATGTTTCTGAAATGCAAAGCTGTCTCATCCACAGGGGGCGCCAAACTTGGTGGTTTTAAGAGGGTGTTGTGTTGCCTATTTTTTGGCTGGGGGTCAGTGACTACCTCAGGCGTGGAGTTGGCAGGCACACTGGTGTTGGTGGTGAAATTGGGTGGTATTGATTTTTCTCCTCCGCTCTTGGCAAGAAGGCAAACAGCTTTTCTATCTTTCCTCCTACAGCCTTATTCTGAGCTGAATAACAAAAGTATATACTATGATTGCAAATGTAACCTCACAGAACCCTGCATATCCCGGTAATATCTGACGCAGATCTTGATCAATACAGCTGATTTTGCTTTATATACATAGAGCACTGTTGATGGTGACATATAGCTGAGCATCACAGCGGAGGGAGGACTCTGCATCAGAATAATCACTCTACTTAGAAAATAGTAGTACTTTTGTCGCCTTTGTTTCATGGGAGTCTTTTATTTGCTTGATCTCACTAAAAGTACTTCTGGACTGCTATACCAACTCAATCTGCACATGTACAATCACAAACCCTGTATTTTCCTTCTCCAGCCAAGTCTTTCCTTCATTTGACAGCTGATTATTTTCCCTTGAGTGTTTGATTCGGTCCATTCAACAAACAGCTCTCTTGTGTTTGTTTACATGGGCTCTGCCCCCTCCAAACAGTGGAGGTTTGCAGCAATAATGAACCGCTTTTCTCTTTTTTTTTCCCCCTCTGGGATCATTTATGTTAGAAATTCCTCTGGCTATGACACATGCACCGCAACGCCACCGAACCCCTAAACAACAAGAGAGTCACTCAGAAACACATCAGACCTAAACAAGCAAATCAGGCTGTTTTAATGTCAGAAATAGAAACTTATTTCACCTCAGGGATGGAAGACTAAAGCGAAGGTGCACTTTAGAGGTCTGTGAGGAGACAGTGCTCTCTCCATGATGTAACTGAACACTTCCTTACAATACATTATCTAATATCCTTTTAGGAATATGGACCCATAAATACCACCAGGGTTATTTCGCACTTTCATTTAAAAGAATCACATGACCAAACAAGCATAGAGATTCACTGTGTGCTGTATACTGCATGGGTATGTAAGTGTGGCATGGAAGGACAAGATTCAAGCTTCATTGCTTGTTAATTAATGGTGACTTTGAGCTTTATTTAGTTAGACAATACTACAATAACAAATCTGTATTTTTGTTTGTTTAAACGTCTCGCTCTCTGTTTCTCTGTCTTCTCAAACGTTCTCACCCCGTCCAGTTGAGGCAGATGGCTGTGCCCTAATATGTCTGGTTCTGCTCAAGGTCTTTGCCTGTTAAAAATAAGATTTTTTTTCCACTGTCGCCAAATGTTCCCAAGAGCTTGCTCATGATAGATTTATGTTGAGTCTCTTTGAATAATATAACAGAGAACAGTCTGGACTTGCTCTTTTTGAAAGGTGTACAAGGATAACTTTTGTGATGATTTAACTATGTAAGTAAAAATAAGGGTTTTCTTGGTTAACATACTGCAACAAGCTGCTTTTACACTGGAATACAGCACTTGTGTCAGAGTCTTAACACTGCAGGCACCCCAAATAGCCTTTTAGCTGTATAATTTCTGACTTTATGAACATATTGGCTTGTATTTTTAATATATTTAACAGTGAGAACTTCCAGTCCTGGCATATGAAGTCAATGCAGGAGTGCTAAAACTGCAACTCCTGCTTGAGGCTGGCTGCAGAAACTCTGGAAAACACATTAGGCCAAAATATCCTGTTTTTATAGCAAAGGTTTTGAATATTAGGAGACCAATGAAATATCTGAGTTACGATGTCATCACGATTGTACATTTCTTTGTCTATCATCGTCATGTAGTGAAAACCTGATATTGTGACAGCCCTAAATCCAGTCACAGGAGTGTTTACGTGCCAGCTAAGCGGCTATCTGAAGGGTTGAGTGTGTTCTCATCCGACGATAATTAGTCTTTGTCATCAGGTGTTGAGCTTTAGTGCTGGTACTTCAACACAAAAACAACACAACAATGAAAAAAATACACAGCTGTAATTGAGCAGTTAAAGCGCTAAGAACAAAGTTGAGGGGCATTTTAACAAGCTTAGGGTACCCAAACTGGTAACTAAGTTACAGACAGCAAAGCATTTTGTGACTCAACCCTCTGTGACTCATCTCAGTGAGAAATTTTGGCTCTTTTTAAGCTGATTTACCTTTTTCTCGAACACATCCAAATATGAATTCAAAGAAATTCAAAAATAATCTGTTTTTTAAGGAAGCAACAGCTGATCTGGTCACTAAAATAGTGATCAGATATACATTTTTAAGTTTTGATGCACATTTACGTAAACTAAAGCAAAACAGTGCTTCTTTGCATACTTAAAACGACCATAGCTGCACATTGCAAAACCTGAAATTGAAAAATAAGGGGGTAATAATAGTCAGCCAGTCTATTCAACTTAACAATTTTAAAAAGTGATGATAAAATTAATGAATATCAGGTTATATCTATTAAGTAGATCTATTCAGGGACATCTTTCCTCAGTTTGTCAAAAGAGTCAAAGCTAGCAAAACTAGAATACAATATTTGGGGAACTTAACACTCAACATTTTTAAAAATCTCTACTTATTCACTAAGTAGACTGTGTGTTAGAGAAATTCCCTCATTTTGAATTCATAAAGCTTTCAGAGTTTTTCCATATCTGTGAAGAGCAGAGGGCCAGACTGATTCCTTTTAACAGTTTTTATCAGGTCTGCCGCAAAAAAAGGACTGACTGAGAGAGATGTGATGAAGAGCCACCTCCTCACTGGAGGGGAGCGAAACTGTGTGTGTGTGTGTGTGTGCGTGTGTGTGTGTGTGTCTGTGTCTGTGTGTCTTTTACTCATCTGTGAGAGTGCTGGAGTGTAATGGGAGTGCAGAAGAAGAGCTGTGAGCGCTGCACTTTCATCAGGAATCTGCTTAGTAAGATGTGCAGGAACACGTGTTTGTGCACAATAAAGACGGACTCACATGAACTAATATACACACACACACACACACACACACTCACACACATATTTAACTCGAATTGGAGCCCAGAGATGTACTTTTTTCTTCAACACTGAATACTTGGTCATACTGATCATATCCACAAACACATAAAGCGTTTTAAGCAGCGAGCTAATATCCACCTCTTCTCCCACTGTTGTTGTGTATTTGTGTTTGTCTGTATCCTCTTGTCCTGCACAGTCATCTGTTAATCTTCAGAGTCTGTAACCACACAACATGCTGGTGTTGAGCTGCAGCATCTGTCTACTGTAAGATCTAAGATGTGCATTAAAGCCTGTGTGTGCGAGCCATGTTGACACCGTGTCACCCGCTGTAATGAAATGAGGCTCTGCTTCTTGTTAACAGTCAGCAAAAACAGGATGTTTGTCTGCATCTTCTTACAGTCTGTGTTAGACTGAAACAAACAGACACAAACTTTGATCTCAGTTTTACATGTTTTGAACAGATTTATCCGCCCCCGAGAGGATGCTGGACACTTCCTTTCTTTCTTTTGCATACAGTAAAGGGTTTTGATGCAGTGGAGTGGTTGTTTGATGCAGTTTTGATCGGCATGTGGTGATGAGACATGACTTCAACTGCAGTTTCAAGGGGGGATGTTTGGGGCTGCTATAATGCGTTGCTATGGCTGGTGATGACTTAGTTGAGGGGCACAGTGTTGACTTTGTCAATTAGCTATCCCAGCATATTTAGAAAGATGTCTCACAGTTTTGATCTGCTCTGAATCAGCAAAGATGATGATACAGCTGAGAGCAGAGCAGTGAACTGTGTTTGAAGTCTGTCACTACAAATACAGTAAAATTTGGTCATACGACTCCAGTACAGCCTTTCTAATCATAAACATGTGCGGAAGTTAAAGCTCCTGTGAGGAGTTTTTTGGCATCTATAAAATTAAATTAAATTAAATTTGATAACTTTTCAAGATATCGAAAAACCAAAAAGACCAAGGTCAGTGATTTTTAGTTCATTTCAGTTTCAGTTCATTTCATTGATGACAAAAAATTCCTTAGAGGAGCTTTAATGCCTATAAGGGATGTAAGAAGGTACAGTAGGTGCAGCCATGTCTTTAAAACTTCCATATTAAATAGTCACGATAAATTATTTCAAAATTCAGCAGGAGGAGATTTTTTCTGTTGAAGTATGAAGACAAGATTAGCAAAGATGTGCTATGTCCACAGGGGGCAGCAAAGTTGATTCATCTAAAGTTCCTCATGGGAGCTTTAAATGTTGCTGTATATTGGTCAGATTCAAGTTTCTCTGTTGTTGTTAAATCAAACTAGACTCAAACTTATGAAGGGCAAAAATAGACTCAGATTTGTCTAAAACTAAAAAGCATGTTCGAGTAAAGACTAAGGCTAAGATCTAAAACAGCTGCCTTAATTTAAAATTGATTCAGGTTAAGACTCACAGCTTAAAATAACTGTTATAAAATACTTTGGAAGATGACCGAGAGTTTGCAGTTCAAGAAGAGTTTATACATTAAGATTTAATTCTCATTTCTTTGCCCCGTTTATAAAACCGAGAATTATGCTCAGTGTCTTCAATCATTTCTTTGTTTGACTAACCTCTCAAATTTTAAATAATTGATTAGTATTATTGAACATATAAAGTTTGGCTGTTTTTGAAAATTTTTGCACGAAATTGTGAGAAAGAGAAATAAGGAGAAATACATCTCCAAAGATTGCTGATGGATTTTTACTGACAATAGTACAGAGAGTAGTTCATTGGTGATCTTGACTGTATCAGACAGTCTGTTTGCTGTCTGCTGACATTTACCCTCAGACCTTCTTCCTCAGTGCTCATGTCTCAGTATGGTAGGGAGCATTTTACAGCACAGCGAGCTGGAGGCAGATAAACGTTGTTATTAACGCTTGTAGTGTTGCTGCTCATTCCTGTGGAGGAGTGTGAAGCCTCTGTCTTTCATCTGCAGCTGTTTTGAAGCACACACCTTCTCCTCTCATCTGAACAGATTTACTGGCTGCTGAGACGTTTTTTACAATACTGCACCCTGCCTCAAACACACTCATAAAAACACACACATCAGCTGCTCTGCATATTTTGCACAAGATCAGCTGCAAAAGGAAGAATAAAGGTTAAGTGTTATTGTTCAGGGTATGTTTTTTTAGTTTTGTCTGTATTTGCTCGTTTCTTTCTCCCTGTCGCTTTTGTTCCCTGTCGCTCGTGTCCTCTGTCGTTCACCTCTGGGCAGAGGAATGACAGTGCAAAGTCAGCTTTAAGGGCAGAGCCGAGCTGCAGGGAATTCAGATCTACTCGATTCAATCTCACTATTCTGTCTGCCTGCTGGCTTCCTACACAAATGCAGTCGATGCAGGAGTTTGTCTAATGCAATCACTGCCAAACGACTTAAGCTCCTATTTTTTATAGTGATTAAAGCTGCTTCATGGAAAAAATGAACAAACTTACAATCAGACACAGACAGAAAAAAAGAAAAATATGCTAAATAGAAACACAAAACTACATTATCACTAATTTAAATTCCATCAATGGATCCAAAAAGGAGTGGGAAGGAGTAACACTCACAGAATCCCACTCCTTCTTCTTCACTGAATAGTAATTACTGATCGAGTTAACTTTCTCTTTCATACACCATCCAGTGGATTAAGACAAAGCTTTTTTCCCAAAGCTCCTGTGAGGAGTTTGTAGCTGAATGAAATTGATATCAACGCTCCATGAATACCTAAAAGATCATCCGCAGTACAACTAATAACACTCAACCCATGACAGTGTCTACACCCATCAATCATCTATGCATGAGTGTTAACAGCATGCTGCAGAAACAGGCCTGTCGACATTTTCCACTACCAAGATCCACAGTGACAGATTTCAAAACTGGATGAGGTAGTTTAAAAACATTGAACAAATGTAGAGGACACAGTTATCAAGGATTAACCAAATGTGCAGTGTATGAATGGGAATTTTGAGCAATATCTGGTAACTGAACCAAAATGCTCCCCCTGCCCACCTCTCCCTTTTGTGAAGTGATGGTGGCCCAGGAGGATAAAAAGCCTCTGTGATGCATAATAAATGTTGCCCTTCACTTGTCAAGTTGTTGCAGTCAAAATGTGCACCTTGGAAAATGCACGACCGTTTCAACAGCGGGCTATCTTTGCAACATTACCATCACACCGGGTGTAGAGAGTCAGCATATACTGCAGGGATAGTCATTCTAGGGCTGCACTCAGAGGTGTGAAGGAAACCCTGAGTTTAGTGGAGCTAGTCTTGCCAGACTGGTGAAGCTTCATTATCGCAGCGAGCCACCTCAACACTGTCAGGCGTACTTCTGCAGTTTGATGGTTTTATTTGATTTTCCAGCTCATATGGTGGGTTCAGTACTAATTATGATAAAAATGGGTTTTTCCAAGCAAATGCCAAACGACGTATATCGT
The DNA here is from genome assembly GCA_962446985.1 of Xyrichtys novacula. Classification (NCBI taxonomy): domain Eukaryota; kingdom Metazoa; phylum Chordata; class Actinopteri; order Labriformes; family Labridae; genus Xyrichtys; species Xyrichtys novacula. Next base: position 30,092,295 of record OY660870.1, read on the forward strand.
TATCTATGGGGCATTACAGCTGTCCCCTCAGTCTCATTTTGATGCAGTCAGGTTTTATAGGTTAATGCACAGCACAAAAGAAATCTCCGTTTTTAAATCTGTAAGAGGTGGAAAAAGACAGCCACACTCACAGACATCACCTGCATTAGAAATTTGAGTGAGAAAAGAGTCAAATCTTTGTCAAATATTTTTAGAAGAATTACCTGATTTGGCCTCCAAAACAGGAATACAACAGAGCGTCTATAAAGGGAAGAAAAGAGACATAATGATGCTTTGATCAGCTGGATAGACAGGAAGAGAGGATGAAAAGAGTCTCTCAACAAGGCTGATATTTTAGAGCGCTTTCAGAGGTGAGCTTGGGCAGATGGTGCTGTTGGAGGCTCATGCAGAGACAGTGGAAACCTTCTGCTGTGTATTGAGTCTGTAGAGCCTCTGCAAGGACGCCGTATGTCTGCTCAGGGACAGAGTTGGATGGGGAGGTGACACGACAGGCGGTGACACCAGAGAGAGAGAGAAAGAGAGAGACTGTGCAGATGCGTAGATGGTGTTTATTTTGCTGCTGCATGAGAGAGACCGAGCGTGTGTCTGAGCCGTCTCTGCTGGCTGTGATTCAGCTGTCTGTTCAGTGACATTGAGAAGCTGCTTTTACCACATGGGAGAGTCTGTGCGTCATCAATCGAGCTTCAGTTGGGCATGAAATAATCACAATCTACTGTATCCTCTATAAAGGCCTCTGTATGTAGACTTTTAGTTTGTCAGGACATGATTGAGAATACAACGGTGAGATGATTAGCTGCATTATTAATAATGACAGAAAACTGGTCTATTACTTCACCTAAACCTAAAAATGAAGGTGTAAACAGCCAGTGATATGATTGTTGCAGATTACAGTGGGCCTAATCTGTGAAAGTAAGACCCTAAATGTTTTCACCTTCACTCCTAAAAATACTAAGACTATGTGATTCTTGAAGGATATGTTAAAAACAAAATTTAACCAAGGAAAAACCCACAGCAGTGAAAATCAGCCTCCTCCAGATTGGCAGCCAGCCATTAGGGAATAAAGGCTGGATGACATTTCTGCACATTTGAGAAGGGAGACAATGTTTTCCAAATACCAGGGGTTGAGTTTTGGTGGCTGCATGCAGAAGAAGTTGTTCCAGATATCTTGGTTTCCAGCATCATTTGCCTCCTTCTCCATTTGGGCATTTCGAGTTGTTCCCAGGCCAAATTAGACATAAAGTTGAATGTGTCAATAAAACCACCAACAGTGTCCCAGATAGATTTCCAAACCACTTTATTTGGCTCCCCTAACTCCAAGAAATACAAAACCCTGGGCTTTCTACACCACAGCCGAGCCCAGCCAACCTCTGGAGGAGCTCTAATTTATCCTACCCAAATTTGTTAATGTGTGTGTGTGTGTGTGTGTGTGTGTGTGTGTGTGTGTGTGTGTGTGTGTGTGTGTGTGTGTGTGTGTGTGTGTGTGTGTGTGTGTGTGTGTGTGTGTGGGGGGGGGGGGGGGGGGGGGGGGAGAGAGAGAGAGAGAGAGAGAGAGAGAGAGAGAGAGAGAGAGAGAGTGTGTGGGTGAAGTGGAATCTGGAGCTCTCTCTTCCCTGTGACAGTCAGATGCTCGATCTAAAGTTTATCAGATGCTCAAAGCCGGATACACACCACAAGATAATGGTGCCACTTGTATGCCTGATTCCTCTCTTCTAACAAAAGTCAGTCTGAAGATTATCTTGCCAGATTATGAGGTGTGTTCAGAGGGATTTTCTTCCCTGTAAATCTGTGCAGCAGATGATTGGAGCCTTCCCAACGTGATATCGTAAATGCTAAACAAGTTCTGTGTTTACGATCAGAAATCCTTATGTGTGGGGGATCCTCAAAGACAGCCAGCATGAACTTTATCTGTTTGCACGTGGAACAACCTGATTGCCAGTTGGGAGGCTCAAAAGAATGTAGCTGTGACAACGATAGTAAATACAAAGCATGGATTTAGATGGATGTCAGAATAACAGAACCAACTTACTGATACACAGCAACAACGTGAGTGTCAACAGAGCGTGTTTGGAAAAAAAGTACCGGTTCGGAAATGACAAAGGGAGATGTTGAAAAGCTTTTGTTTCTGCAGAGGAAACACCAGGAAGATGAGAAGTTAGCAACAGTTACTGTCCACGTTTGTTGACTCTTAAAGTCACGTTTGACCACAAGAGATTTCACGAGATTTAGAGTAAATATCATTGCACAGGAACCAAACTGTTTAATCTTTCATTATATATTGTCTTGTCTAGGGTCTCGGACATTTTCAGAAGCAAATTAGATTTCAGAAATCTTTTGCCGTGTAACAGACTTTAGCTGTTTGGGATCTCAGCTCCAAACTTCTGATCCAGAACATTCCATCAAAATCAAAACTTTATCCAGAAATAAAAATTTCCTGGAAAATCTCCTCAAAAAGCTACAAAATGATGGGAAACAATCCAATGGAAGTCTGTTATGTTAAACTCTCCAACAATAAGCTCTTGCTTTTGCTGTTGAAGGTACTTGATGTGTTTGGGAGTTGTGGCACGTTCTAGGTCTTACACGTCTCTTCTATTTCAGGGAAGGAGAAATAGGTCAGTCAGAATCAGGATTTAAAACACTTTCACTTCAATTCCCTGATGGAGAGGAGATCACTGAAGAGTTTCCATCAGCCATCATCTCCCGCTGTTGGTATTCAGCACGAGTCCTCAAACTCAGCTATACGTACTCTTACACTAATATGGACCAAAACCAGTTATTTTCAGTGTTGTGCAGTTTTTAGATTAACTTACTTGAGTGTTTGGTTATTAGAGAGCTGAATAAAATATAGATTTAGGTTAGAGATATAAAAGGATGTTTTTTCTATGATCTATGAAAAATCTATGAAAAATGGTGGGATTATTGTCTGCATTGTTACAAAGGTAAGGATATGCAGACTTCGGTTTTATGAAAAACAAGCAAGCAGGGAAGATTCCTCTGCCATGAGACTAAACTATGATTCAATGCAGGAAAAGCCTGAATCAGGTTTTACTTTCTCACCCGTTCTGCAGATTTATTGTACATAAATAATGACATTTAGCTGTATATTGTTCGCAGTGCAAACACAAGCTCTCGTGCACCAGATACAAAAAGCAGAAAATGAGCTTCCCAGGCTCGTATGGATCAGCCAGGAGCTGCTTGGCCTCCTGCCTAAGCAACTGAAATCTGTTTGGCTGTGTACTGACGGCACAAACATGAGTCAAACATGATTGATGGTGTTTCAGTCCCTGACGCTGCCGACTCCTGAATGTCCACTTCCTGCCCCTCATCCTGACATGTGTCACATGAAAACCTTTGACCCCAGTTTGACCCTTTAGATTAGACTGGGTACTCTTTATAATGAGTACCCAATTAAAGGCTGCATTCAGTCTGTGAGTAATGAAGATAATTGAGATGACAAACAATTCAAGAGGCATTTGGCATGCACACAGACTGTTGGGACAAGGATTAGCTTTTCTTCTGCTGTTGTTTTTCGGGACATTTTGCTTTATTGGAAAGGACAGCCAATAGAGATGAGAAATGTGGGAAGCGGAGAGGAGGGTACGACTTGCAGCAAAGTGTCATGGCCTGAAGTTGAACCGGTGACCACTGCAGCATGGACTGTAGTGGATATACACGGGGCTCAGGCTCAAACCGCAGGGCTAAACTGGCACACTGGCATTTTTAGTGCAATGCCAATAAAAAAACTATCACAGCAAATTCAATATCTTTAGGTTTATTATCAACCCATTGATTTAATGGAGAAAATAAGCAGATTTATACTGTGCTCCCTGAAGCTTTTTATCGTCTCAGAAACTGTTTTATGATCAATAACGTGCTTCACACCTGAGTATATTTTAAGAGGGGAACAAATACCTTTGCAACTCAGCAGCTGATTAGTCTGCCAGATATTTTCTGGGCATGTTGATTAATCGGAACAAATCAATTAGCTTACAGATTAGTTCAGATTTTATCTTTTTATTTCTGGTATTTTTCAGATAAAAACTTGTGGTATTACTATCATCATGCTCAGAGTAAGTCTTCTTATTACTGTGAACGTTAAATATTCTTGCACGGTCAAGATTAACACTCTCCCCAACTATTTTTTTCCTGCTTAAATTACCATCTGAGCTTAAATGAAGCCTTCCAGCCAGAGCAGTAAAACACAGAGGTGTGAAAGAACCCATGAATTTAGTGGATCTAATCTTGTCAGAGGGGCCCGGCTCAACAGCAGCAGAGCCAGCACAGACCGCTGGAGCGCTCGGCTTCGTTAGCATTGTGCCACCTCAGCGCTGACAGGCCATGAGCTACTTTTACTGCCACCCTCATTAGCTCAGCCAGTCCTCTGCCAGCCAAAAACCTCAAACCTCAAACCTGAACTCCACCTCATGTGTCTGACTTTGCCCCAGGATGTCAGCAGCACATATGGAGAGAAAGCTGGCTTTGGTTCCTGCTTTGTGTTTAGAAACTGCTCCTTTAACCATGTGATGTTTGTCTGTTTCACATGCAGTACAGCTCTGTCAATATGGTGAAAAAAGCAGATGTTACAAATCTAAATTCACATATTTGATTTTATGTCTTACTCTTTATCTAAAAGTGATTTTGGATAAAGCAAATCTGCTCCTGCTCCAGCGCTAACCACACAGTCCACGCCTTTATTTTCTTACAAACAACTTCTACTGGACTGATATTTTGACAAAGTTGGCAACAGACTAAGAAAGATGCTTCTCATCCTTGTGGTTACTGCTGTTTGGATTCCACAAGTTGAAATTGTTCTCAGCATTATCGAGGCTCATATCAGAAAACCACACTGACTCAATCTGCAGTACAAGCATGCGTCCCTCCACTGGGCGGATCCAGTTAAGTTAATGTTATGCAGGACTAAGACAGAAATCAATATGTTCCAGCCTGATGCTTTATTGACATACAACCTGAAGAGTCAGAAGGACCTTATAGGAAATAGCAATGAGGTAAACCAAACCTCAATAAGGTCAAAAACCAAAGGTCTGGGTCACATATGGTCCCTGTCGTTCTACCTTTATTTGGTATGAGTGTTAAACACAGATTTGTCTCACTAACTCGGATCATAAACATTATTTATGTTGACAAGCGCTGTTTTTGGACTCATCCCTGAATTTGCCAATTGTATGACAGCATGCTGTATTTTACATACATTCTATCATAATGCTGTATATTTACCACAGTGTGGTAAGACTTTGTAGCGTAACACAAGCAAGTCCATGAGCTTATGGACTGTATTCATGGCCAAAGTTCACTAGCTTCTATTTTAAGGTGTGCTACATTTATCAGACAGCAGTAGTTACAGGTTGAAATAGAGATTACAGTCATGATAAAATATATTGAAGTTTTAAGTGCCAGAGTGCCAAACCATATATATGCGTCTGTCCTTGAAGGACTTTTTTTGGGTAACAATTTCCTTTTCTAAATTTCTGAGCTTGGGACGGGTCGCAGAAGGGAGGACATGATAACTAAAGGCCAACTAAATGTCAACCAAGAAGCATTTTAAAGCCCAACACTGGCAGTCACCAGATTGGAAATGCTGAATCAACTTTAACCCCAAATGGGCAAAAAAAAAATCAGCAAATATGTGAATCTGTGGGAGGCTTCTGCTGGCAAACAGCTGCAAGGTGCCTGCCATTCCAGTCAAATAATCATCACCCCTAATTATGAAAACTTACACCTAACTCCTAACTGGACACCCAAGGAACTGCAGTTTTTGCACTTCTCCACCGGCTGAACACCAACTGGTTTTGAGCTCTTAAAGTTGCCACAGTTATGTGAGACGAAACACACAGACGTATAAAACTGCTTCACTTTCTCAAGATAGATGTGTAGTGGCCTTAAAAAGGACAGACCTACTGACAGTGAACTCAGACAGATGGAAAAAGTAATCAAAAAAGAAATTATTGCAATGAGGGAAAAGAGATACTGAAGGACTTAATTCAGAGCTTAGAGACCGTCTGGTTATCTGCAGAGGGGGGTGGATATCATCAGACTGAGCTTTGGCTGTGGGTGCCATATATCACCTCCTGGCCCCTGCACCTCACCGCAGACCTCTGCTAATGTATTCAGGGGAGGAAATTTCCATGACCGCAGCTGTCTTTTCTCCCTTATTCATCATTTAGCTTTTTTTTTAATGGCCTACACACACATGCAAACAGTGCATCAGATCAAGTGTCTGTGATATGTTGGTGGCTTTATTTTATTGGATGACACCATTTCTAAATATATTTTTGAGCAATTTGTGTCACCCACAGGGTATTAAGACAAATTTTCCATTTTTTGTCTTGATTGCATTCCCAGATTGTTCTTTTTTTAATTTGTCAGAAACTCCAACTTGTCCCTCTGTTTGTTTTTTGTCTTGTTTCCCTGTCTTTGTCACTCCTCTTCACCTCCACCTCACTTGTTTCCACACTGAATGCAGTGTATACTCAAGCTGCCAGTCTCTCTCACACTTTACTTCCAATTATGGGAATGTGCAAAGGTTTAATCACAATATGATGGTGTTTGCACCGGTTGTTGGAGCCAATGCTTAGAGTAAATATTTGCAGAGTCCCCGTGGTTCCCTGGGTTCACAGTTGGTCTGGTTCTCATTTATAGCGTTTTTATCCTTATGAGGAATCGCAAACTACCAGAACATGAACAAAGTAAATTAACCAAACACCCTGATCTAATCCTTTTTGGTAAAGTTGAGTCAGGCGAAGTATGCCTGTAAATGCACCATTTAAAGTTCAGTCAACACCACTTAGTCAAAAAGACGTCATTATTTGCATGCAGGAGTTATATTTGGTGGTTTTGTCCTGCCTCTCCTTCGTGCATACATGGAAAGTCAAAGTCTGCAGCCAGGAGAGCACACCTCTCCTTTGTTGCATGTGCAAATGTGGAAAGCCAAGGCAGGAAGAGCAGCAGCAAAGACACAGGATAAGATGGAAGAGCTGGGGTAGTGCAAAGGAAGCAGCAATAGATGGCAGGCTGAAGCGGTTTAAATAAGCACTGTTTTGAAATGTTCTAATTGGACGTGTGGACTGTAATTGGCCGAGCTGTCAGCTGATATGAGCCGGCATTAGGATCAGCTAATGCAGTGTGAACCAAGCTTGACTTTGTGACCTATTTTCTCTCGCTGGTCTCTGGAGTCTTCCTGGCATTAGCCGATACTGAAACTCTGTGTCTAAATTGGTGTTAAGGAAAATGGTTGCAGAACATCTCTACCTTAACGTCTCTTTGATTTGACATTGATATCTCCTTTCCCTCTCTGCAGGCTCACTTGCGCTCCGTGGACGTGAAGATCTTGCAGCAGTTGTTGGCAGTCCACGAAGGCATTGAAGCAGTGAAATGGCTTCTGGAGGAGCGCAGCACCCTTACAAGCCGCTGCAGCAGCCTCACCAGCAGTCAGTACAGTCTTGGTGAGGGTCCTGACACCTCCTGGAGGGGCTCCTGGAGCAGCCTTCAGGACCCCAATGACAAGCTGGACAACATCTCCATTGGCAGCTATCTGGACACCCTGGCAGATGACATGGATGAGTACTGCCCATCCAGTTCAGAGTCAGTCATCTGCTCCACCACACCGCAGGTCTCAGAGGCCACTGTTGGAGGCCGCACAGGGGCTACAGTCACTGCATCTGGGGCAGGGGCTGGGGTTATGGTGAGGTCTGGTCCCGGGGCTGGAGGTGGAATTAAGGCGAATGAGAATGGGACTGTGGTTGGAAATGGGATGGAGGTGAATGGTGGACCGGGAACTGGTGTTCCTGTTACCATCACTGGATCTGGAATAGTGAAACAAGTCAGCTCTCCCCAAGCCAAGTCTGAGGGCCCTAAGCAGGACACCCCAGTCTGGACCAAGGCGGCAGAGACTGGCAAAGGAAGCCTTGTTTCTAAGGGCAACAGCCAGACACAAGGTGCTAAGGTTAATGGCGTCTTGGAGAAACCACCAACAGTGCAAACTGGCAGCCCAACCCGGTCCAGCCTGAACGAGAAGCTGGGAAGCAGCATGAGCCCTAAACTTAAACCGTACAAAAACGGCAAGATTGACTTGGACACTTGCAAAATGAATGGCAAAATGCATCTGGAGTACGACGCACACTGGCGGTGGGTGCAGTCGCAAGAGGATGTGACATTTTTGTGAGAAGGATAATGAGAGGAGACGATTGGAGCCACTGTTGAACAGCCTCTCTATAGAATCAAAGACCAGATCACTGGAGTAGAGAAGAAAAGCAAACTGCTGTTTAGAAATGCACATAGCGAGGCTGTCCGTGATGATCAACACTGGGTTTGAGAGACAAAGAATACATGTTTGTCCCAATGTTCCCCTGTGACTGCACTAACTCTCTATAAACATTGATGTCAGTATTAAGGCGGATGCACATAACAGGATTCTGACCATATCCGGCCACACTGGGCTACTACAAAACACTTAGGTAAACACATTTAAAAATCCTGTATCCTAGTTTCTCTCAGGGCCTCTCTTGGCATTCCCTGATTTTCCTAATTTCTTTTTTCTTTGCTTGTCAAAAGCACAGCGAGATGGACGGCAAGAAAGCAGAAACATGACTTCAGAGTGTCACAGTATAACCAGTAAATTAGAAGATTTGATTCATAATTTGACCTTTTTCCTCACTATACTAAATCCTATAAACTGCAAATCCTCTTCTTACACTAAATCTATAAAACCCCAGGTTTTCATGGATTTAATGGATAAAGAACCCTAACAAAGATTCCTGACCCTCCTTAAAGAGTATTATTCTGGCGTCTACTTAATGACTTTCTTTATGGGGCTTCAACAATCATTGCTGTCTTTAATTTGACTACTAACAGCAAATTTGTGGTTTGGTAATTTTACTTATCTTATCATTTAAATTAAGAGACCAAAGTTTTGCTCATCAACCTATTTAGTCAAAGCCTCAAATTTGTATGTATTAACCTTCTAACCTAGACCATTTAACAGAAAATTTGAAGGTATTGTCAGTATTACTTGAAGTATTTAAAAAGATTAAAACAAGTTCCTATCCCAAGTCCTCAAATACCCATACTTTGTTACACCTCTGCAGATCCTTTCATGGCCAATTCATGCTTCTTTAAATGTCAAGTTTTTCCAACCCGGTACTTAAGATATGGAATTTTTTCAGATTGATGGATACAATACTGTACTGTATCATATGATGAGATACGATACAATGCCATATGATACAAAATCACCTCAATACTTTATGATACTTTACTGTATCACACAACACAATACGATCAAAACGGTATGATATTCTACTGTATGACAACACAATCTGAGATGATCAACACAATATGATGCAGTACGATATCTTACTGTATCATACAATACGATCAAAACGATACGATACAATAGAATTTATTATGATACGTAATGATACAAGGTCATACAATGTAATACAATGTGGTAATAAGTGATGTGGTACAGTATTGAAGATATATTAAAATATATTAAGCCATATGCTACAATAAGATCCTGTACCATTATATGATATTTATTATTTGATAGTACATGATACGCAACAATATGAGACATGTTATTTTCTATTGGAAAAATAGTCTTAAACGTAATTGAAATAATAACGAAAACAACAAGAGCATTTATTTAACCTTAAGAAAGTCATAAATTGCGCACAGCAGCAAAATGCCACTCCCATTTCTTGGTGTCTAAAATGACCATCTGTGAGTTAAGACCAAGTCAAGGTCACTTCTACAGATGCCAAGGAATGCTTTGTGCATCTGTCGAAGGGTCCATAGTGCTGGTAAATGAGGACTTGGGAGTGAAACCAACTTTTTTAAAAGAGCTTGTGGTGAAACTTGTGGCATGTTCATCCCTACAGACATAGGTAAATAAACAAAAAGTAGAGGATGTGAAAATAGACAACAGAGTTGTGAGGTCACGTCACTTCACGTTTTCCTAATTGAGAAATAATGTACCCACTGTTAGCCTTTATGTCTTTGTGGAGCTAATACCTACAGTGTTAAACAGCCCTCTACAATATTGTATATTCACTGAATTGCAATACAGCTAGTTTGTGAATCAGGTACTTATTGTGACTGGTTGTAAGCAAATATTGAAATGGGTTCTTTTTCTTTTAAAACATTATGGTAATGTGTTAGTTTTTACAAACAAATGTTGTGCCTGGTTGGTGTAAACCTTAACTACAAATGCCTGAATGTTTTCCTTGTTACCTGACTGCACTGTTGATTAGATAATCTGAGTTTTTGAAGTGGTTTTGTTTGTATTATTTTTGGCTCCTACCGGCCTCTGCTTGCGTGTACAAATGGCTAGACCAACAGTCTGTGTGCTCTCGCCATGTGAGTGTTGACTTTAAAAGTGTTATGTCGGCTGGGTTGAATATTGCATGCCCTGTGCTGAGAGCTTTATTGGAAAAAGTCATGACCCAACACCATCAGAGAAGAAAAGCAATACAGTATTTCTCGAATCCTCTCTACCGGCTTATATAAGCAGCGTCTGCTCAGCAAATAAAATCAAATAATACCGTCGTTTTTCTACAGGAAACTCCAAGACTACTGACAGGGAGGGTATGTGTGAGTCTGTGTATGCATGTGTATGTGCTTCAGCTAGTGTCGACACACATGCTGACTACCTGGCTGAGCACAGCTGGCCTGTCAGATTTGGATAAGAATAGACTAATCCCAAAGGTTTTGAAGAGTTTTCAGCTCATTCATCACAGTGTTACTCCTTCTCTCCGGTCTGCTTTTAGAAACGTTAATGCTGCAACACTCGTCGACAAAAGGAGCAGAACATGTTACATCATCAGTGTTACTCTTATGCTGCAGTCTCCCTTCACTCCTCGGTCCTTTTAATGTCTGGATGTGGACCTCTGTAACCCTCTCAGATCTTCTCAAATCACAGCAGCGCTCTTTTTCATGAACAGTCCTTTAAGTACAATGTTTCTGAGTACTTTGCATGAACATATTGCAGTCAGTACTTATTTAAAGTTGAAAGAGTAGTCCAGCTATCAAAGTTTGGTTGATATTTGTTCATTTTCAATCAATGAAGATATCCAGACTTACTAGGCAGCTACATGAAGATGCTAAACTCTACATCTCCATTTGTTGGAGCCGCTGAAGTGTTCCCTGCTTTCTGTCACCACAGTGCTCGGATGGAAATGATCAGTCTGTGCCAACACACACATCATGCACACACAATGCCCTCTCATTGGAGACAGCATCATAAAGCAAGCACCACAGAAGTGACTTCAGGCCAGGTCTTGGAGACAGGCGAGGAAAAACTGCACGAACTGGACCTTAAACTCTTGAACAAGTAGTCAAATTTTTATAAATCTGTCTCCCCATCTTTTTGCTTTCCCTTAAAATAACATAAAAAGAGAGAGAAAACTATCTCAGCCATGGCATATCACCCACTGACTGCACAGACATGAAGTCATTTGAAGCCCTCCTTTTTGACATATGTGTTGGCTGTAAAGCGGCGTTACATGCCAAAGAGGCTGTCTGCTCTGCTACTTTGTGGTTTTCTTTTCCAAATTTTGCAGGGCCATATGGAAAAAGCCCAACATTTCAGAGCAGGGAACAGACCTGTAAAACACATTATATGAAGCTACATTGTCTCTCAGTGAAGCTAAACTGGAGTTTAATGCAGTAATGTGTTTTCACTGGGCATACACAGTTTAAAACGGGAATATAAACATTGTTTAAAACCACAAACTGGCAGAGATTTAATGAGTGCTGACAGTCCAGGAGCCAGGAGAAAAATCGCCTGTGGCCTCATTGTTTTATGAAAAAGAGGTAATGACTCTGTGCATGAAGAATGGACGTTATAAACTGGCAAGCTGGTCCAAAATACCTGAAAGCCTCTCCTCGCTATGCAGACTTTATTTTAGTGGGTATCAAGGTCGACACAATCCTGAAATCCTTCTCATCTGCCCTTTTATGATGCCCAGGATTTATCAGATGCCCGGTGCGTGATGTGTTTGCCTTCGCTTCAGGTGCCAGGAACCCTCCCGGCTATTCTGGGCACAAGACAAACAACATGATTACATAGATGAGTGGATATCCACACAGTTGCCATGGCAATGAGACCCAACTGGCCTCAGCTTTAGAGGCTACATAGAACAATGTTTAGTGCAGAGCTATTGGCGGTATTAGCGGCTCTGTTTGAAATGAAGGGAGATGAGTGGTGTAAAGTTTGAACAGATACAGGACACTGATAATTAGCATTATGTTGAACACCTCTATTGGTTATTGAGGATTAATCAGATATTGATTTTACCTCTTCACAGTAAGGTGCCCTGTATAAAGGGGTTTTTAGCGGTAAGTTTTAACTGAGTCGTGCTTTGTCTCCACACTGCTGTTAAAACTAAATAATTTGGGATACCAAGTCTCCTGTATTTGCACAAAAAAGTCCTGCAGAAAAATTAGTGTAATTTACAACAGCTGATTAAGTGACTAAAAATGTATTTATACTTGTTTAACATTTAAAACTGCAGATCTCATGAATCTGTTAAAGGTCAGAATCCCACGAGCAATACCTAATGAATTAAATACTGCAGAATAGGATTAAAACCAACCTTATGTGACTTTTTTAGAGCATTTTTTACTTTTACTGTTTACTTCTAACAATATCATTATGCCAAGGATCAAAAATGTGATTTTACTTCACCAGATAAAGAGCCAGTTTGGCCGCAGATCTAATGTTATCGACATGATCAAACAGAAATGTTGAAGAGATTTCATGAAAGTTCTTGAGCGATAGGAGTCATGAGCCACCCTGAGCCAACCATCTGATGTCAACTTCAAAAATGTTTAACTGCATTCCCGAAGAACTGAGGAAATCCACTGTTTTAGGCGAGTTTTCATCGACATGAACACACAGCTCAGCCATCCTCTCTATGAATCATCTGAAATGCTTTTAAGAGCCTTTTCCCTGCAGGTTTTGGCCTTTTTTTTTTTTTTTTGAGAAACTTAAATACTGACAGACCGGTTATGTCTCCATGGAGGCCGAATGGAGGGATAAACAGTGAACCGAGCAGTACAGCACAGCATGCAGCTAAGAGGAAGCTTCCACCCCCGGTGTCCTGCTGTTTTCTTCCTTCCTCTTCTACATACACAAACACACACAAGCACAATTCAACCCGGGACTGACGTAGGTCTCCTGGTACCTGACAGCTCCTCAAAGAGGGCTGTTCAGCTTTTTCTCTCCTTGAATCTTATTTGAACTTCATCCCTTTTGTTATCGTCCCAAAATGCTTCAAGAAACTGAAGTGAATCGAAACGAACCCCACTGGGTACACACTGAGCTCTGAACCAGGTCCAAGATTTTACTGTGAAAACAAAGACCTTCAAGGATTGAAATAAATCAGCCACCAACTGCAGTTCACCGAATCAGCCAGTTCAATATCTTGCTTGAGTGAATGGGATTACTTTTATTTCCACATTTTTAGTTTGTTATGCAGTGTGCCCACAGGAAAACCATTATTTTTTCTTTGTTAAGTGGAAATGTTTGAGATGTAACTGATTCTGTTCATTGATGTGGAGAAATATATTATGCAGTATGTAAATTATACAAGCTTATCCAATGATTAAAGATATTTTAAATGTTCGCACCGGTGTCTTTATTTACTTGAACTGCAAAGATAGATATGGGAATGTTTCTGCCTCTGAAAACATCAGCACTTTGACCTCTTGACCTTTTCTACAAACTCTGCCACTGCATCAAACGTTTCCCGTGAGACAGAAGAAATAAGAAATTCTAATCCATCAGCAGTTGTTTTTTTCCCTCTCCTGACCTCTTTGTATAAATGACTCGGAGTGCTTTCAGTGAACCTCATAGTAGAGATACAACGATCAATACTTGGCCCGGCCCCTGTCCCACAAAGATTCAGCAATGCAGATCCAATAGCACTCTAAGTGACTCAATGGCCATTTCCCAAAATCAACAACAAAGTGAACCGCTTGTGTGTGAAGGTGTGGAGAGGGAGGCTGATAGAAAACCTTCGTATCAATGGAGTTTTTAAAAAGATAAACTTCAGATTGTGGTATTCATAACATGACCTTTTTGTCTTTGTTGTCCTAGTTACGAAATAAATAAACTGGCTTCCCCCACAGATAGATATATGGATGGATTATAAGTGGAGGGGGATACTGCGTAGTTTCATAAATCCCTTGGGGGTAGGGGGTCAGACTGTCGTAAAAGCCACTGACATTTAACGAAACAATAAAAAGGAAAACAAGAACAAATAGGACACAAACACACACACTCACCCACTCCAAGCCCAAAGTGGTGACAGCAATATGTGAAATATCAACAGGGTTGTCAATTTTCATCCAAATTGACCCCGATTCCATGTATCTGGGTAAAGCAATGAGATCAAGTTTTGAAGCTGATACTTAAAATGTTAAAATCTGGAGAAAAATCAGGTTTTTATTTGGGACTTCCTGCAGATTTCTTGGCTTTTGCAGCCAATCTTAAGAGGACACTTGAGGAACTGAACATTGGCTTAATTTTTAAACACTTCCGCTTGATTAACACCCAAATTTTTTTAAAAATAGGAACAGCACGTACTGAGATCCTGTTTTTAACATTTGAGGTAGCCTACGCTAAATATACACTTCTAACAAAAACACACTAATGATGGAGAGTCCATCTCCATCACATCTCTTGGGCTGGTGAGCTCACACCTTCTAATTTCACAAGTCAAAAAGGTTTAGCTGCATTTAATGGTAATCTGTCTCAGATCAGACAGTGTAATCCCATGTGTGTATTCAGCCTTACTTATGTCCCTCTGTCTTCTTGTTAAAGCTTAGTATTAATAGCTATGTGCTCTAATGGGGACAGGCACTAACAGCTTTGTGTAATCTAACAACAATCCCAGGATCCTCTTTGTCTGTTTTCAGACTTAAAAGAGGATGGGGGGATGTTTTTCCAGATGTGAACATTAAGCTGGTGGAGTTAACAGACCGAGGTGACGATGCTGGGATATGTGAATAAGAAGGTGGTGTTGGTTGTTAGGGAACGTGTGATAATGCCCCGTGGGTGGGTGAAAGCCAGGACATCCCTTTTGCAAGGCTTAAGTGTGGATTAGAAAAGAGTGCATGTCTGTCATCTCAAATTAATGATACACAAATCATCATGTTCACCCTGTAGCCATTTTTTGTCACAGTCATCTTGTCTTACTTCAAATGCAATCAATTAAAGTATGAAATCTACAAGTCTGAAATATTTCACCCTCTCTTTTAAAATGAAAATGCTATACGTGTTAATTTTTGCTCTAAAAACAGCTTAGTGTGTACAAGGTTTCTGGGTGGTGCCTCTTCAGAGAGTCTCAAGTGAGTTTTTCCTGCATCAGCTTTGTTTCTCAGGACCAGAGGTTGCCGCTTAGTCTTCCTTGGTACTGATGGGCGGGGAGTGCTGGAAAATAATCGGTCAGAGTCAAAATTAAATAAGGAACATCTGTAAACATTGACTACCAGGCAATGAGGGACATGCAATAAAAGGGATTAAATCTGAGGCTCAACAATAAAGACATAAAACAACATTTAAATGCAGATAAACACAATTTGCCTCCACTGTAATTCAGCAAAGTTGTCCTATAGGAACATTGTACTCCTAAAAGCTGTACTGACAATGTGCAGCTCTGTAGAGATAATGCACTGCTGTGTTTTGGAGCCAGTGTAAGTGTCAGACATTGATTTTTACTGTCAGAGACAGTGGTTTTGTCTGGTAATGCAAAGCTCAGCTAATTGAAGCAGGCTAAGTGTTTTCGGCTGGCGTTGACGCCTGTATCAGCAGAGACTTCTGCTTTACAACCAACAACCACAAGAAGCTGTGAGACCCGCTGATGCTAAGCAGACTGTGGAGCAGCACTTTTTAACATGCAGTTCATCAACTAATTATTCAAATGCCACTGCGTCAACCTGTGCTCTAAGCAGAGGCCTGACAGGCTGCTTTTGTTTCCACTTGAGTGTGTTTTTTTTCCCCACAGTGGGTGGCAAGTGTATGAAGGGCATGAAAACAGTGTGGGCATGCTGTGGAAGTATAGTGAAACAGTGGGGAGGAGGAAGGTTCCCTGCTTATAAGACAGGGTGGAGGACACAGGAGAAACACAACTCCTGAAGCAAACATCTTAAATGTAGCTTGTCTCGTCTCAAACCATCTTCATTCAGTTACACAGACAATCAGGTTAGTGGTGATGGTTATCAAGAGCCACAGACTTCAGCCACACAGTTTCATTAGTCTCCTTAAGTACCCTCAATATCATGACAGGACCGTTCAAAATATTTTCAGTCCCCCAAAAGTGGAGAGAAAAGACCACAGGACCTCCTCCCTGCTGCCTCAGTGTGGTGTGAGAGGAAACCACAGATCAGGACCTCTTCATTCCCCAGGGCTGTTTCTTCACCAAACATCACTACTGCCAGGATAACATAAATATTTTCAGGAATGGGAATAAGTCTTTAAAAAACCTCATAAATGATACTGACGTGATTCGTGTTATTTGGAGAATTTAAACAGTTGCAGACTGAGTCATGATCCGTAATTTCTGGTTTTGTTCAGCAGTGAAAAGATAAAGAAGCCTGTCAGAAACGACAGCGTGTAAGCTCACTCAGCTGAACCATATTGAAGCAGATAAAACACAATTTGATGTGGATTTGTGAGCATCCTTCCATGAACCCCTTGGATTTAGCTTCTCTGTGCTTTCTTGCAAAAGGCCATGATTTAAGCGAACTTAAGGAAATTGTAGCTTGACTGGAGCTGTGGTATGAAGAATGCAATATTGTACGGGGGATAAAGAGGACAGAATTGAGAGACTATGTCTGACACTGGCGCACTCTGAGGACCTGAGATGCAGGATGTCAGCCGTTTACATTCAAACATGAGAAATGTAAAGGACCAAGTTATATCCTTAAGCTTTACTTTTGGTCTTTACCAAAATTGACTGACTACATACATATGATGCAGTGTGATACAACAGCTATATCTAATTCTATTTCACTTTTTTTATCTTTGGATGTTTTGTTTGCCATTCTGCTGTCTGGCAACGCATTTAAGCCATTCAACTTTCAGGTTAAAGCCCAGTGTGCGAACTCTGGAGCATTCCCAGATTGTTGAGGCCAGATTCAGTCTGATTGAGTCGTGTACATGGAGCAGAAAATCAATCCCCAACTATAACAGTCCCTCAGCTGGTACTGGGCGG
Source organism: Xyrichtys novacula (assembly GCA_962446985.1). Classification (NCBI taxonomy): domain Eukaryota; kingdom Metazoa; phylum Chordata; class Actinopteri; order Labriformes; family Labridae; genus Xyrichtys; species Xyrichtys novacula. The sequence continues at coordinate 30,109,526 of OY660870.1, forward strand.
TGGATTTATGGGAGCCATTTGACGCCATACAACTGCTTGTTTCTGTTAGACAACAAATGCAAGAGAAGGTCCTGCTTTCCATGTACCAAAGTACCTTTTGGCAAGACACCTCACCCCAAGCTGGCTGTGCCCAGTAGGGATGGGAATTGTTAAGAATTAAGCGATTCTGATTCCATTATCAATACTGCTTATTGACTTTCTTATTGTTTCCCATTGAGTGAGATATAAGATAATACAAATGGGTTTGTTTGTATTATCTCTTTAATATCTCTTTAAAAAAACTGGTTATTTCTGGTAAATCTGGGTTATTTCTAGTGAAAAGGAGTGGACATTTATATTGTTTACACTCCTCAATAAATCTCATCTGTAGTTTACAGCCATCAGTTATAGCGTCTCATCCTCCTGCTAAACTTATATCCCCTGTCTAAGTTTTATCAGGACGTTCCCAGACGTTGGAATGTGCTCAATCGTCCCACAAGCCGGCTGCTACTGTCGAGTGTTTTTACTCCAGAGGTCCCCGGCTCTGTGGGACACTGAGGGAAACTAACAAAGGGGCACAAATAGGCCATGGTCTTCCCATCCCCTGACGTAACCAGACGTGGGTCAGGGTCGGCAGAGGCCGGGCGTTTGGGGAATAGTTGTAGGAGTTTCCAATGACTACTCAAAGATTTTGTGGTGAAGTGTAACTCATAACATGGTTGAGGATGGAGCCATCTGTTTTGTGTTAGCGTGGCTGGGTTTGCATGTGTTGTTAGTTCTCCTTCGGGATTCCTCAGCTGAAGCAAACAGGCAGTCAGATTTCACCAGTGTTAGATCACTCTGCAGCAAAACTGACAGACAAGATAAGGCCAATTAAAATAACAGACGTGCAAGTGGATCAAGATGAGCTTTGATGCTGACATTTCAACCCGCAGTTATATCACTTCAGCTTTGTTTGAAGACTGAATGGGGTATTGATCATGTAATCCCCGGTCACAGACTGAAACATCTTGAAGGGTACATTCTTAACCCTTATGATTGATCACCATTGCTATGAGGTCCTTATATTGTCAGATCAAACAGGCGGGAGAATAGTTGAGACTGGGCTGATCTCCTCTCAGCGTTTGTTGTAGTTATTTCTGTTTTATTTGGGGGAAAATGTGCATTTATCTGTCTTTTTTAATCTGAGGTACGTGATAATTCGTTGTTTTCATCATACATAAATCAGTTGTTGTTCAAATATACATTTTAACATGTTTTGTCAAAAAGGAATAATGCTTCAACTATGTAACTTTGTGTGTCACTTTTTAGTAATCCCAGATTAAGATAGAGCTCTGATCAGGGGTGTGTCCAAAGAGGTGCCCAGTGGTGGCATGGGCCCACTTTGAAATCTGAGTGGCCTCCCCTGGTGCCAATCCCAAACCATTATTAGCCCTGAGAAGAGCTGTTTGTTTGTGTTGATTTTGGTGCCTCTTGTGGACAAAGAGATTTTTGCTGATTTCGCCCTGCGCTTTGTGTAATTGTTTTTTTCAACAAAGTATTTCATCCTGCCCTCTCTTTGCAGTTGGATGTATCACCCATTGAAACTATTTGCCCCGGGAAAGAATTTAAAATAAGGTATATCAACAGGGTACAATTAAGCACTTAGTCTGACAGCTACCCTACACAAATGATTTCCAAAATCAAAAATAACTTAAAAGACTAAAGACTACAACTCTATTCATGGGGCAACTGCTCTACCAACTAAGCCAGGCAGGATGAAAGTTTGTATACCTAATTTACAACTTTTTATAGAAGTAAATCAGGTGCAACTTACAGTCCTCAGAAGGCAATGCTGTGAGCAGGTCACTCTCTAATAGGATATTGTACACAGGGGTAGACCAGTTATCTGCTTTGGCCAATTGTAAGCAAAGATAACCAACCAAATGCAAATACCAGATTGTTTTTTTGGCAATTATTTGTATTGGCTTTGTATTTTACAGCTGGGCGATAAATCAGTTCATTAAAAAGTGACCTTTGCTGCCTTTTTCTTTGGATCTGCTTTCCTCACTTTGTCTCAACTGATGTCCAATCGGATTAACTGTAAGTCAGAATACGGCGTGACATAACGTTATGTTCGACTGTTTACTGCTGAATATGGAAGTTTCAGTTTTGATTAAACATTTTCTAAAGGCGTTTAAACAAAGTTGGGTTTTGGACTTTGTAATTTTCCAAATTCTAAATTTTTAAGTTAAGTTTTTCATTTTCACTGTCAGTGCACATCTACTAATAACCCACATCTGTATTGGCCCTGAGAAACCTATATCAATTTTATACATCTCAAACGTCTCGATGCCCCAAAATTGCTAAAGCTTCATACATTTTAACTAAATAAATAAACTTACTTAAGCACCCTGAAAATTTCACCACAAAGAGGTTTTCTATCCATTAGTTTACTTAGTTTACTAAGCATATTTCTTTAAAAGGCTTTGCAGGTACGGAAAAAAGCTCAACATGCTAGCAAATTTCTTGAAGAGAAATCCATCACTGAAACTCAACATCTATTTTAGTGATGCAGTTTTCATAAAAAAAAGTTGTGGTATGCTTGACTAAATGTATCTGGCTTGACCAAACCTACAGCACAGTCTGTACAGGAGGGGGTTGAAAGAAATCATGACTACAGTGATTTTACTGTTTCATAGTTTCATGGGTCTCTGGGGAGCAGTAATTGAGCTTTCCAGTAATGCATTAGTGGAGTGAAACACAACATAAAGAGATAATGTACTGTACTGCTGACACAGCTCAGAGAAATGTATCTCACACGCATGCTTAGCCATGTGCATACCCCCACCCACCTACTGTGCACACCAACACAAAAACATGCCACAAACATGAATGGATCAACAGCAGAACGGATTAATATCAGCACTCCACTGTTCTCCAATACGCCCTCTGTCACACCCTTTGTACTGTATCAATCCACGAGACACGTGAACTGTAAAAACTCCAAAGTAGATGTCTAAAACTGTTGTACGTGTTCAAAGGGAAAATAGGCTATCAAGCTCTTGGCTTGAACTCTACTTTGGTTGCTCACAGATCAAAGGAATACCTCCAGTGAGAGGGGGGGGAGTGGGACAGTAAGGAACAAGTGCACAGAAGCCTGGGGTGTTGCCTTTCCACATGCCTGTTGTGGACCTCAAACCAATTAGGCCATAATTGAGTGTCAGAGTGAAAGGGGGCCATTCGACTGAGCCTCTTTCACTCTGTTAGCCAGAGACAAGCATGCTTTGTGACACACGTACGGACTGATCCGGAGGCATTTCATGCATTCGACCCACTTACGGAAAGGCCGCCCCAGGTCTCTTTCAAGGCCTCATGTGCATCTCACGTTTTCCCATACAAACAAGCGGACAAATGGTTTTTGCCATGCAAATGATTGGGTTAATGGTTTTAGCTGAATGTCAGTTTTTTGCCCTATAAATATGTGGGGTAATGGTCCTTTTCCTCCCAGCATATTCAGAGAACAATGGGTCACAATCGACCTGACGAGCTACTTTGATGTCAAACAACACAAACGTCATAGAAGTTTGTTTGACGCCACTGAGTTGGGTAACCGGGTTAGTCCATCTCCAATCAACAAGATGGAGAAAGTTTGTGTTAGCCGATGTGACACCCTCTAACTAGCTAACTGCACCCAAGGATATCACACTCAGATTGTCTAATGTCTGTAAGTGGGATGGATGTTCCTCTGCCAATTTAGCGGAGATCATAAGCTTTGACATCACCACCAATGTTAATACTACATGAGCACACAATTTTCAACTAAAAAGTTTTAGTTATACTGCCATGTTGCACTGTTTTACTTTCTTTTTATTGTAGCAGCAGTACGAACAATCATGCAATCACAGGTGGAAAAAGAAGGGAAGGTAGACAAGCATTCGTTTGTATCTGTGTGTGCCTGATTAACCAAGGGACAGAGTAACAAAAGAACAAGAGGCTGTAGTGATCACCAGGGTGCACAAGCATTGAATGACTTTTGTCAACTAACAGGAAGTTTTCAAGTTGCATAAACATGGGAAGTGGGGCAGTGGATCAATGAAGACCTTTCAGACCCATCAACGCCAACATAGGCTGTTTCAAACGGGGTGCTGGCAAGGGTAACCACAGATTTAGCTTGAGAGAGCTACACATCTACATGGAAAGTGCACGTTAATGAACACAGCAAAAGTCTTTATACAGGAACTTATTTAAAACCATTTCCTCTCTGAAAACCTCCAAAATAGATTGCCTTTTTACTTAAGGTTTCAACAGTACTTACATCCCTGTATAGTTTATCCTATACATGTCTGAGATACCCAGTCCACAGGGACCACTAAACTCATCAGAAAATGAAACTGGTCCAAGACCAATCACAAGCAATACAGAATGGAACATGTCTTGTGAATCAGTAGATACTATTCTTGGAAACATCACAGGAAGAATCTCGCTCTGAAACAACACATCGTCTGTTAGATAAGAGATGACAAGCATCAAACAACCCTTTCTGAGACTGACATGCATTTCTTCCCAAATCCTCTCAGAGGCCTCCAGAACAGATCAGGCCCCATGTCAGGGTCTCAGGGGTCAGCTCAGCATCTGTCTGCATGTTTTCCCCCTCTCCAATTCTCTGTCTTGTATACTCTCTTGCTGCGTTTGCTCTTTCTTCCACCTGCTGCTGACTACCTCATATTTTCCCTCATGCTCTCCCTCCATATTTTTCATTCTCCGTCTCACTTTCTCTGTTTGAATGTTGATGACATCGATTTCCCCTGAGCTGCAGTTGAGCTAAGATTATGGATTACAAGAGGAGAGAGGCTTTACATTCCCAGAGCAGCCAGAGCCGTCCAACTTGTGTTGTGATGCCTGACAACCAGGCCAAGTTCCTTTTTTCTTTCAGAGTTTACGAAAAGACGTAGCACAGCCAACGCAGCCAACGCATGCAGGTCCAAACCAGCAAAGGCGGATTTCCCTCATTTCTTTGTGGCCGCAGGGTTCTGTGCTGAACTTGTAGCATTCTGACCTTTACCCCAGATGTTAAGGCCTTCAAAGCCAGCATGTATAAACAGCAGTAGCTAAAGCTCTTCCCAATTGCAGCGCGAATTAATGTCGGGCGATCAATGAAGGATTTACAATGTCAAGCTGCTAAATCTTTCCTCTGATTCGCATTAAAAGGGTAAGAGTGATGCTGGAACAATCACACGCTTGTCTGCAGGGTCAATTTGTCCGTGCAATGACAGATTAAAAAACTTTAAAAATCTTTACATGTGTCACAGTAAAAGATATTGCACAATGACAGTTTGGAATAAATCAGATAAACTTTTTTTGTAGCTTTATATGAGAACGTTGTCTTCTTTTAAACACTCAGGTTCATATAAGTTTTGGAGAATGTTTTTACACCACAGGTAACTAATCACAAGCATGTTGCATTTGAATTTTAACTATCTGTCAGTATTTTGATCTAGCTAATGGAGATAAAGTTGTAAGTTGATTGACTCTAAAAGGCTTTAAAAGCCTGTTGATGTCTACCTGCAGGGAGGTTGTGTTGTGCTATAGCTGCTTATGACACTCTGTGATCTTAGACAGATGAACACGTTATGCTAAATTTGGTCTACTTTCTGTATGTTCGTCAGTTAGTTGAAATTGAAACTTCTTGGACGAGTCTAAAATCAGTTGGTTCTGAAAATCCTTACTGCCAGCTGTGGCTGATAAAAATGTTGCATACACAGACAAAAAATGAGAGTTAGACTCTAAAAATTGCAGTTACACCAGATATAACAGGTTCTGTAAAGACTTCACCTCTTATTGATTAATATTAAGGCTCTTTCTATCTGACGGATCAACTGGTTACATAACAGGGATCGGTTAATTTAAACACATTTCCAGAATATAAAACCAGTCACTATATGCAGACAACATAAATGTTCCACAGTTTGTTATATATGGTGCCTGGTAATCTCCATAAGGTCCAATATGCTTATGTTTACTGATAAAATAAAGATGTTTACAGCCTGGCACAAACAGGGTTTTGGCTTGCATAGTATATTTCCTCATTTAAACACACTGCAAGGGACATTACTCCTTTATAACTCATTTGTTTTGAAAATATTTAGGTTACATGTTTTGCATAATTAGACCACAGCAGTTTTCCAACCCTGTTTTGTACAGTCTGTGAATTTAACTTGTAAGCTCTGTCACCAGAAAAGAGCTGCGTTTCAGCATTTTTCTGTCCTCTCCGTCTCCGGTGTTGTTTTTCCCCTTTATTCTACTTTCCACCTCCCACCTCCTTCAGCCAGAGGTGATTCAATCGCTTCCAGATGACAACAGCATCTCGCGCAGAGGTAAATCAGTCAAGACGTGAAGGTTTGTTTTTCAGGAAAGTTGTATCACCAGATAGATATTTCCTGGTAGATGAGAGAGATTTTTAGAAATGTTCAGATGAATGGGGTTCCTCAATCTTGAGGGAGAGGAACAAAAATAAGCAAGAGGGAGAAGATGAGGTGAATGAATACAATGGAGATAAATGAATAAACAATTTAAAAGATCATGAATAAACTTGCTAATGTTTTTTATTTACAGCTCAATGTAAATATAGCAGCAATGGGAAAAATGGAGAGGGGAATCTATGAGTTTTTTGCATTTTATTCTGCATGAATTAGCTTCTACACTTGATGATTTAAAATTAAATGATTTGTGCTCAGACATTTAATAGTTTAAAGTACCTTACCGCTAAGGAAACTGAATTTACTATGCATGATCTTATTTTGTGCCTGTCAATAACTCTTTTTATCCTCACTAATTAACCAAAGCTCAATCTTAAGAAGACGATTACTACATTTCCCAGATACTTTGTTTACACCAGCTCTTAAGTGTTTTAAAAAGCTAATCAGCTTAGAAATTTCCCTCTTATGACCTGAAAACATTATATGGAAGTTATTTTTCTTTTTGCTGAGTCTGAAATTAAGTAATAACACAAACTTTTTTTTTGTAATGTGTCTTCCTGTAAAGGTCACGCACCTCTTGCTCTCTAGTTTGTAGCTCAGTGTCCTTAGTGATGCTAATTTGTCGCAGCTGACAGATCAGCAGCACCAAAGAACTTTCACATGTGCGGCATTTCCCCTGCAGGCCGTCTTATCTCACGACCCTGCGTGTCAAGCTGCTGGTGTTCAGACCAGGAAGCAAGCAGGTACTTGGATCTGCTGCCGGGGGGCCTCCAGAAGAATCTGGGTCACTCGACTAGACAGAACATCCTTCCTGGAAGCTTGGTTTTTGAATCAGGATCTTTTTGATCATGAGTAGGATGTAATTTTGCGACTAAAGTGGAAACACTTGTGTCTAATGGTTTTCAGGTTGGGATCCTTTAAGTCCTGATCACTTTACAGAAGATTAACCTCCCAGCACAGTTCAGGAAATAAAATCCTCAGCTAAAGCCATAAACATAACTTTTTCCCCTCTCTGCGGTGTTTCTTTGACCATTTCTAACCCAAGCTTGGCATTAGGCTGCAGTGCTGTCAGCCAGCAGCTCTCTGTATCATGTCCTTCTATGGGGAATAGAAGGGACCCAGCACAGAGGGCCTTTAAGGATACAGTGCTGACAGAAGTGGCTTACAGAGCTCAAAAGTATCACTTTTCTGTCTCCCTGTGGCTGTGAAATGTAAATGCATCTGTATGACACATCCATACAACACACAGACCATCATTTTTAAGAAAACAAAGCTACTAATTTCATTGTTCTATACATGCAAGAATGCATTCATACTGTATTTTGACACTCACCCATGGATTTCTATTTATGTTGTTTTATTTAATCTCATACAGATAACCAGGTTGTCTGCTACAGTATTCAAAGTAATGCAGTACTTTCACCCAAGTTTTCTGTTTGCTGTATTGATTGAATATAATAGCACACCTAAACTTGGCTTGATAGTGTTACTGAGCTCAAACACCAGCATTCTTTTAAATTGTCAAACTGAAACTATATTATACTTGACACAACGCTTTTTTAACAGCAAAGATTGTAACATGTAAAAAGACTGCACAATACAACATTTGCCCTGGATGTCGCTCCTTCACATTTCACATAATCAAAACTAGTAACTTTGAAATTAAATTCACAAACTGAACAGGATAAAAACATTTTACTAAAGTGTACAAAATTCACCCACAACAACACCAGTTTAATGTGTGATAGAGGTTTAGCTCAAACTGCAGTTATAGTGACCTCTTGAGGCTTCATGGTGTTCAAGTCAACGTACGTTTTGACAAATACAAAACTCAGATTGAGAGTCAGCACAGCCCATTCTCAAACCATCCCATTCAAGAGAGAAACTAGTGAGTATAAAATAATTAAAGTTAGTTGGAGAACACCCAGCAACATTATGAGTCTGCAGAGCTGGAGTCTGCAGTTTTAAAAACACAATTCTGGGCATCTATGTCGCATGTGTTGTTGGGACACTAGATGGTGCTATCCAAGGCAACACTGATTAGACTGTGAAACAGCCTGCAGATACTATTCCTTTTAGGAGCTCATAGTCATTCTACTGTATCAGCCTCCTACAGCCACAAGGTGGCAGAAAAGTACAGCATAAGAAATAAAAAAAGTTTTCATGCATTCATATCTATGCTATATATGTACATGTATTTGTCCAAGAATTAAAAGTATTTTTCTAAGAATCACATGTATTGTGATATTTTTCGGCTGGAGCTAAACTACAGTATTTAAAGTACAAGAATTCTTACAGTTTCTATTCAAGTAAAGATCCCCAGGTAAAAGCAGCCCATACTCAAAAACTCACAGACCATCTGAACACCATGGACACGACAGGAAACATCAAATTCACACACGAAGGATAATCCATACCCTTTCTGGACATTAAAATCCACCATACAACCACTGGAGAAATAAAAATTAAAATCCACAGGAAACCCACACACACTGACCAATATTTATTATGGACATCAAAACACCCTACTGCACACAAACTTTCAGTGGTCAGAACATTATACGAACACGCAACAATAGTAACGGCAGCAGAAGACAAAACACTGGAGGAAAAACATATACAGGAGGCATTAAAAAACTGCTATTATCCACAGTGGGCAATAAGCAAAGGCCCAGGACAGGTGAAAAAGAATGAAACCGCACAGGAATCAAAAAAGAAACACACAAACAAAACAGAGAACAGAGGAATGGTGACGCTACTGTATGTCAGAGGAGTCACGGAACGCATCCAGAAAGCCATGAGGAAATACAACAACATGAACACAGCGGACAGACCACAAAACCAAACTCAGGCAAATGCTAGTACAGCCAATGGACAACATCAAACAAAACAAACAAATGCAACGTCATATACGAGATACCATGCCGATCATGCAATAAAACATACATTGGGGAGACAGGGAGGAGCTTCATCACATGGAACATCAAAAAGAGTGTGAGAAAGAGATGGAAACAAGACAAGATCAATCAAAGAAAAAGCACAACAGGAAAACTACAAATCTGCCATAACGGACCATTGTAAAAGGAAAAATCAACTTATGGACTGGGATAAGGCCAGAGTCATCTACACTGAGGACAATAAGCACCAGAGTGGGTAAGGGATGCCATTGAAATCAGGAAACCAGGCCCCACGGACGATGAACAGAGATGAGGGGGCATGCATGCTCTCACACACCAGGAGCAGCGTCCTGCAGAGGTAACCAGACAGCGGAAGGTGTGATCATCCTGTCAAAAAAACTGACAGGAGGGTCACACCTCCATAATACCAGCTGATATGATGTGTCACATCTACCACCAAGTGAAACTTTGGAGGAAGGCGGAAGTTTCCGCTGAAACATGTCAAGGTATGTGAAAAAGATTACATGTCTGAGATTAAGGAAAAAAGAAACTGGAGACATAATGAAGATCATTCAACAAAGATCCTATAGTTCTAAAAAATTAAGGCTTTTCTATTCTTTTGTTTGATCAGACAAGTTTATCCCACAGTCTACTTATAACAGACCAAATCTGATATTGGAACAAATGTTGTGTGTAGTTGGTAAATCTTTACTACAGCCTTTAATATTGGTGGATGCAGGAAATAAAGTTGAAAACTCTCAGCCAAGCTAGAAGAGAAGACTTTATGCTCTCAATTATGTTTGAGCAGGAGTATAAAAGTTCAGTTTAAGCACAGTTTCTCTAGACCACATGGATTTTCTGCTGCCAGATATGAATTAGAGATGGGCACCTCTGGCACCCTATCCAATAATCACTGGGCACTATTCAGCAATTAATCAGATAGTTCCCCCCAGTCCTCCCACTCATTTGGAAGGTGTCTCACTCTCTGGAAGTTTCTCACAGAACTCAATGACAGCAGAGGAAGTCTCTGAGGTTTTTTTACGTTCTTCACAGCACCAAACCTGTTTTGCCAGCACCTGGCATTAATACTGTCTCCGTCTTGGTTAAATAGCAGCTATCTGCCAGGCTACAGCCAAAGTGTGGTAACTGTATCACATTAAAGACAGACCACGTCTCCAATCTAAACCACCCACTAATCTAGGACGAGCAATGCACAACTGCCTCAACAGACACAAAGGTTGAGAATCTTTACCGGACATTATTTCAACACTGATACAAAACCAGCAGATTGGTGGGAAGTCAGTGCATAGAAAAGAGAGGTTGGCATGCCAGTATCTCTGCATACCAGCAACATCAGCGCTCTGAGAGTGGGTTTTCTGCCATCAAACAGATTGGACCCACTTCTAACACCAAACCATGAAGACATGCCTGGACAAAAGCTGGACATATTCAGTCTGTAATACTTTTCCATTTTGCTCCCTTGCTTTAGCAGCATTTCTACAATGAGAACTCTTGGCCTGAACTCTGTACTCTATACCTCCTGAGTTAATTCATATGAGTCTGATGCTTAAGCTGATAGCATGTTGAATAATTTGAAGATCTCCAGTCTCCAGCTACCCAATACTCTCAGTAATAAAAATTAAATCAGAATGCAATCTAATTTAACAACTAAATATCACATAAAACCTTGATGGATTTACAAAATATTTCACAGCCGCACGGCTGAATTAAACTTAACTGATTTTCAGATTTAGCTAACTTCTTTTTATTTTATTTTATGTAGCTAACTTCATATAGCAAACAACACAGTCAGGTCATGCTAGCTACCACTTTCCTGCTACCTTGTCTGAGTATTAGTCCAGGCACATAGTGAATGATCTATGTAGCTCACTTTCAGGGCTTTTACGCTTACTTACCCATTTCATACAGCTCGTTCATCGTCCTCCTCGTCCTCTTCAAGTAGACTTTGTAGATACATCCTCCTCACAGTGTTAGCATCCTTTACACTACAATTACTAGTAGTTTTGTTTGCGCGGCTACAAACGTTAGCTACTTGCCCTCGTTTTTTCACTTTATGTATTATTTTTTTTGTCACAACAAAATGACTAATGCGGGATTTGCGCGTCTGTTTTGGATCCAAAACGTGTATTTTGATACACTTGAGCGTTTTAGAACAGGCCGTAACTGTTCAATAATTTTGTTAAACGATTTCAGCTTGCCGGCACCCATAATTATTACGTAATGCTTCTCCTCACTCGCGCCATTGTACGTCATTGCGTCAAGTAACTTCCGGTACTAAACTTTTTACTTTAAACAACTCTTGAATAACTCAGCTTGTATTCAGGATTTATAGTAAGACATTAGACTTTTTCCTTTTCCAAGTTTACTTTTTTAGCATCCACTATAAAGTGTTGGGCAGTGTTAGACAGACCATACTCTCTCACCGTAGACACTTTATTTTCACCATGGAAAAATAAACAGTAGATTTTCATAAACAAGAACATTTTTTGTCAACAATGTTACAATAGTTCAATTTCATTTTTTTAATAAATTTAAATTTCTGTCTCTTTGTTCTCAAATATACATTCTTTTGTCTTTTAAATACACCAGACAGCTTACCTGTAAGTCAACGGCACGACACAGAGAAAATAGATATTACACTTCTTATAGACTGTAACGGAGTCTCAAACACATTACAGCACAAAGTACAAAACTTTACATTCTTTGGGTCCATGCAGTTGATGCTTTGCAAGCTTCCCACAAACGCAGTAAATTCTTTATCGTAAGTCACCTGCATTTATTCACAGATTACATCTGTTTTCATCATTAACTGGTTCAGTCACACTCATATCTTTGATGTGACATCCAAGGTCGTCCTTCCCTTCACAGTCTAATGTGCTATGAGAGAACTGCAGATCGCCAGTTTTTCCTCTCTCACTAAGTGTGCGCTTATGTATTCTCTTTGAACTTCTTTCATGTGCCGACACCGTGCAGCAAAGACCAGAGAATTTGTTTCTACACTTTGAGACTGCATACATGTGAATGTAAGCACATGTAGCATCAAAAAGCACTACATATTTTCTCATGTATCTAAGGCTTAAACACCTGTGAAATATGCTGCACATGTGCGATGTTCGAACCACAAGTTTACCTTCTCTATTGCTTCTTTCTTGACAATCAATACTCAGCTTGTGCAGTTAATCTGCTGCTCTCTGAGGGCAGTGGCTGCACACAATACCACCAGCCTAACCTCCATTTGTAATGTGTGAGTTCAGTGTTCAGCACAGCAGAACCAAGTCCAATACCCCATAAAGAAATAAATAAATGCCTATCAATGAGGCTTGTGCCCTCCTGGTGTCTTTGTCCACTGAACACAATAGCAGCGTTGATGAACATTGACTTGCAATCACACAGAGGTTGAGGTATTTTTTACATCTTGCAGCTGCAGCCTCAGTATGTTTGAAAGAACATATCAAATCAGCATTGCTGGATCACAACACAAAAGCATTTTAAAGTGCACATTTTCATTTCAAAGCAGTCACAGCAGGAGTTTTGCTGTCCTGGTGTTGAGCTGCGAGTTGCCTCGCGCTGTGAGAAGTTCTGTACTGAGGCATGTACAGAGGGGAAAGATCACATGGTGGCGTTGACAGTAATTCACAGAGCTCACTGGAGTCCTCGGGGCCAAGCAAAGGGTGCGACTCCACCAATGAGTCCTCTCTGTTCAAAGCAACACTTCGAAGCAGCTCAGTCTTAGTTTCCTCCATGCTTTGCTCCTCGTCCCCTTCACTCTCCTCATCATCTTCTGGGTAGTCCATTCCTAAATAATACAAGTCCTTCTCCTCTCTCACCTCCTCTTCACCGTCTTGCTCTGATGTTTCAGAAAGCTCCTCTACAGAGTTGTAGGAGCAGGAGCGCCTTGGGTCACCCAGCTCCCAGAGGCCACCAGGGAATGATCCAGAAATGTCTGAATTGTTGGCAGAGAAGTTACCTTCGTCGCTGGAGCTGCTGCCACCACCATCCTTGTAGTGGAGATGGTCCTGCGTGGGGTTAGAGAGCAGCACAGTGGCGTATGTGACTGTAGACTGGGCAGAGCTGTTAGTGCTGCCGGGAGGGTCCTCTGTGAGCTGTAATTGATCTGTTCCTGAGTTTGAACTTGTGAAATCGTCAACATTAAGGACAAAGGAAGGAGCTCTACCAGGAGGCATCTCACTTTTCATGGACAGAGCTTGGTCAACCTGTGAGTGAAACCCTGGAGGAGAGGAGCCGGATAACGCGGTGGCTGCGTCAGGGGTTAAGGACACACGAGGAGTTTGATTTAAAGCTGTAGTCAGAGCTGAGAGATCAACTCTGTCCACTATGACCACTTTGGAGATGTTCTCCGACGGCAGGAGCAGCGGCCAAGCTGGGAGACCTTCAGGAGGCTGGAATAGGTGGTCAAAATTGTCAACCTGGAAAAGGAAAAAGAAACAGAAATGAATTTCGAAGTTAAACCACAGGTGTTGAGAATAACAACAATGAAAAACACGAGACATCTTTATTGTTTTTGTGGGAAAAAAGGGGAAGATTTCACTGGGTTTTTTTTACAGCTAGAGTCCTTTGACCTAGCTCCTGGTAAAGATTTCAACATTCAAATTTGTGTTAAAGAAAAGCTACTCAGAAGACCTACTTGGTGTTATAGTCGAGATCTGACAAGTCTGTGTATATTATATATTCGATAAAAACTGCTTGTTTAACCTCTACAGCTCTAGAGGAAACTGTTTCAATAAAAAAACTTTGAATTTTGGGAAAAGTTCAAGTTTATTTCTTTTTACTGAAATGGAGACACTTGCAAGTGATATCAATTTTCTCATCTTTAAAACTTTTTCTTATCACTCCAAGTCTAATTTTATGTGCAAAATGTTGTGGACTTACATGCTTATATAAAATAAATCAGGTTTTTAGAGCTATCATTGAAGCATATATAAAATCAGGTTTCTGTAGTTTCACATTGTTTGTTTGACCTTTTTGAAGTCGAGTCCTCTGGCCCAGGAGCATTTGCTTGGGTTGGGAACATCCTTCCACACAAACTTTTTCATCCTGGAAAAAAACAGAAAAGACCTTTATCTCTCTGTCTAGAGGCATTTTCCCTCCTCTGTTTCAACCTCTGTCACCTTTCATCAAATGTAATTACACCTTTGTGACCATTTAAATGTCACACTCCTCATTGATGTGTGTGTGTGTGTGTGTCTGCTCTGTTAATTAAAGCCACACCAGAGATCCCCATCATCCTTCACTGAATACATGTAAGATCTAATTGTAGTTTTAAGGCTTCAAATGCCAGATATTATCTTTAAAGAGTCTTTTTTAACAGTCTTTCATAAGCTTTACCAGAGGAAGTTCTATTTGATCAAATTGGGCTCTTACTGGTTTTGGGTGAGGACCAGGGTGACAAACAGGACGATGGACAGGAAGGAGACAATCATCAGCATCATGTAAGCAGCAGGGTCTCCTCTGGTGGTAGCTGAATACAAAACAAACAAAAAATAAAGTTAACAACACAGTTAAGCCTCAGGATTGTTTCACATTTAAGCACAAATATGATACTGTTTCCATAGCAAGCAGCAGGTAAATATTCAGCATACCTGTTGTGTACATTGGCTCCCCTTCTCCATCAGCAAACACAGGGTACAAGTGAAAGCACTCTTTAGAGTCAAAGAAATCCCCTGAACAGAAGCATATACAGTAAGTTAAGATTAAGCAATGCAAAAAGCAGTTACAGAAGCACCCAAAGCAACTTCAGATACTATTTGTACAGAAAGAGCAAAAATGTATTATTAAGTCAAAACAACTGAAGTTATATAATTATAAATGCTGCTTTCAGAACTGCCATAGAAATCAAGATCCAAGTCTAGGATGTGCTGGAGGACTGACTATCAGCACCCTTTAGATTATCCTGTGAATTTGCTCTCCACCTTGCGCTAATGATTGAATCACCAACATGTTGAAATTCAGTCCATTAGTACTGCTTAGTGTGTAAAACAAGTGTCAACCTCCTGTGTTGACAAAAGAAGCAGATGCAGATCTGGCTCAAAAGTAGAGAAGTCCCCATTAACAACCATATTAAGATGTGTGTATGCTAAAGCAAAAAATACACGTTTACAGCCTCAAATTGATGAGTGATTGAAGCTGTTTTCCAGGTGATCAGGTTGTCGCCTCAAATCCACCTCTAAGCCTAAATTTGTGGGAAGTTTGGAGGTCAGCATCGCCATTATGATGACCGTCATGCCCTAAAACATCCCTTCAGAAACTAATGGGTGATATTAGTGAGACTGCCATTATGTTTTATACACTTACTGGTGCGATAGAGGAAAAATATCAGCGCCTATTATCATTACATGACGTTACAGAAAGGGACGGGCTCGTGTTACCTCTGAGATGAACGGAGCGGTCTGTGTAAGGTAGTCTGGCCCATGTCTCTCCGCTCTTGTGGTGATCAGAACCCTCCTGTCCCTTAGGAGACCACTGAACCACCATATACAGAGGTAAGGAGTTGTTGTCCAGCAGAGTCCAGGACAGAGACACACATGTGCTGTTGATCGCTAACACGGTGAATGAGCGCAAACAGCGGCCTGCAGAACAAAGAGAAGGGAAACTGCATTAATACAGGCTTTAAAGTGACAATTCATTCACATGGTGTTCACTGCAGTGCAAGTGGAGATATATGTGCTGAAGTAAATGTAGTAAAGTTAGAAGTATAGGTAGACATTGTTTGCAAACTGAGGCTAATCATTGTAGATAAAAGCCAAAAATTACTTTAAAAGATGTTTTTCTTTTTTCCTTTGTCAAGTGCACTTGTCTGACTCATTTTATCTTGATGCACTTCTTGTACCTTGTTGAGTCTTGAGTACCACATAACGAGGACACCAGAGGTCGCTGAGTAAATGTGAACTGGGTGGTATCTTACTTTTATAATATAAGCGTGGTTAATTCACACTGCTGCTGTTTTGGCTGCTAATAACACTGAAACATGTTTCCTAGAATACTTTTGGTAAAATGACAAATTAACATCGTCGTAACATATGTTTTGAATCAGTCAGTTAGTAATTGAATGAAAATATTTCCCTGAAAGCCTGATGATGTGAGACAGACAGACAACCATCATAAGCACATAAACAGCGTGTTAGGCAGGGGGACATTAGAGAGATGAATCTCATGACCTCTGTTTTGCTGCTGATAAAAGCTCTTACTGCACAAGGGCGAATGGCGGCAAGGCCAACGAGAGCGCTAATGGGCTCTCCAGGGACACATGATTGAGGTTTGAGTGGATGCCTGTTTATTTACGCAACTTTAATAAACTCTTATTTTTAAACATTTTTAAGCAATGATGTAAGTGAACTTGGCATGAGGTAAATAACCAGTTGGAAAGAAACAACTTTTAATGGTAGCATGGGGAGAACTGGATTTGTTAGAGGGGTTGGTTCAGTTCATTTCATCAGCACTTTTTTTTTTCTTGGCTCATTTTGGAGGAAAAGAAAACATTTACTGGAAATCTTCTGCTGAAACATGTTTTCAACAGCACTGATTCAAGTATCTGTCTCTGAGAGTTAGCACAGACCGCTAATCCAACTGGCCTCAAACGCTCTCTTTTTATCGGCTCATTTATTTCTTTGCACTTGATTACTTGAGTCCCTCGGCGGCCCTCTCTTAGCTGCTTCAGTTTTCATTAATCATAAATCTTAACCATCAAAAGGCATTAATATGAATTTCAATCTATTTCATAAATGTTGAAAAACTCCTCGAAGTATCTTTAAAGCTATTGTGGCCCACAAAACCAAATTAAACCACTGTAAACTATTGTGATTTCTACTGCCACTGCAAGAGGGTACGTATCACACAGGATAATTGACAGCAAGGCATATAATTGACAGTCTTTTTTTCCCCTTTCGCCACAGTAAAAATTCATACAGTACATTTTTGGGGGGTCAGAAAACGTGATACATGCTTAAAACAAAATATCCAAAGAGGTAAGAGGTATTATTGGTCTGCAAAAGCAGGAACATTAATATGTTTTTCGGTTGTGTATGATAGTAGGTTATGATTTTCGACTTTTTCTTCTTTGTTCTCTATCAATCAGCTGTTTTGGTCAATAGACTATAAAAATAAAACAGTTGAAGCAAATTTCTACAAAATTTCAAAAAGGGAGGATAAAAGAGCCAAATCTGAGGCTTGAGCTGAACCACATGCTTTGAAACGGCTTTGATAAATGAGCTGCAATCTACCAACTGAAGGAATGATAGAGTTTATGCGCTAGAAAAAAAATAGTTTATTTTTATTCTGACCAAAAGAAGAAAGACAAAAGGAAAAAAAAAAGAAAAGCACAGATTTCTTTTCCAGCTCACTTACGTTTGGGCTGTCTCTCCAGCACCATGTTGAAGTTATTAACTGAGCTCCCCAGACTGTTGTAAGCCTCCACAGTCACAGTCTGGGGGGACTGGTCCCACTCAAAGCTGTAGGATGATGCCACATCGATTCGCTCCCTCACCACTGAGCCGCTCGAGGTCTGGTGCTGGATTATCAATCCGTCCACACAGTAAGACTGTCCGGACATCTGAAGAGGCTGAAGTGGAAGCAGAAAGCATGATGTTCTCACGCTCCTCATCGATCATAAATCTGTTTTTATTCACCGTCTGTCTCAGTATGCTCACCTCAAACAGCAGAGTGGCGTTGGTCTGGTTACTGTACGGATCATCTTGAAGAATTCTCCAGAAATCAGGGCCTCGCTCAGGAGCTGAGGGGAACATATCAGATGAGGTTTTGAATCGCCTGGATAATCAAAATCAGTGAAATTAAATGTCTTTTCGTTTATCTACCTCTGCTGTTTTGAGGCATGGAGTAGACTGAGTCGCTCCACTTGCTCCAGTATCCTGTACCGTTGGAGCGTATGCAGCGGACTTGGACTGCATACACCCAGCACATGTCTGGCACTGTGACCTCACCCCACTGCACCTGCGAAGGACTCTCAACCTGCACAGGACTCTGGACCTGCACAGATGACATTTCCTATTATTTCTTAGTGAAGGGGAAATAGAGCTATTGAGGACATTTATAATCTAATGTAGGACCCATCTGTTTCCTCCGTCTTTCCAAATAATTTCCTCATCTCTCTTCTTGTGTTAGTCAGAGGAAGCTGCCGAAAGCATGCGCCTTATTTTTAGGGCGATGTCTTGATGGAAAGGCGAAACTATGGTCTCATTTCAGCTCTTATTTCTGATGTCAAACTGACCAGATGTGCGCATGTCAAAGCAACCTGAACCAATGTGCTTTTTACTAAAAAATACAGTGTTTAAAATGTCTAATACAATCAAACTCACCTTCCACTGCAGCTGGGCTCTAGTAGAAGGCAGGCAGTATCTGAACTGACACTGGAAACTGTCGAACGGCGTGTACAGAAGCTTCCACGACACAGAGAGGATCCTGCCGCTCCGAGTCACTGCCTTCACATCGATGGGTGTGTGCAGTTTTACTACAGGAGAGAATTTGATGAAAAGAGTGAGAGGCTGTTGTGTTTTCTCAACAACAATCTTAAGTTACACTGTTGCCTCTGCTCACCGTGATCTATTGGAGACAAGTAGACAGGTTTGGACCTGATGAGTCCCAGCTTGGACGGGACCTCCAGCCAAAGCTTGTAGCAGTTCATCTTCAGGGGCTGGATGGTGCAGGTTTTCCTCTTGAATCTGACCTGCAGGCAAGCCGGCCCGACCTCCCCTACAGTCTCACCGGCTCTCTCCCTCTCCTCCATCACATCGCAGGGCAGGTCAGCCCACCTGTGAGGGAGAATATAAACGAATGAGGAGCGTGAAGGTTTTTAAAAGCAACATCTGCAGCTCTTGTGCCTGAACTTTCCACAGCCCTTAACTGGTATCTTAACTTGATAAATGAATAGAAATTACATCATTGTGTTGGTCCTTGATTCCTTAGAGACTCAAGAGACTTTCCATGACCCTAAAGCCAGACACTGTGATGACAATGACTTCCAGGTATTGCTTCACGTGATTATTTTGAGGGTGTGTTCAACAAAGGAGACTTCTGCTCTTTGTTTTCAGTGATTTCCAGGTTTTCAGCTCACTTAGATCGTTAACAATGCCGCAGCTTACGCAAACATCTGAGCATATGAAATGGTTACGAGAGAGCCTGAGGAAAACAAGAACTCATTTACCTGGATCTGAAATTGGGGTTAGTCCACTGTGTGTTCTTCCAGCTACAGTCCATAGCGTTGATATCGCCGTTGGTTTCACAATTTATGTCAATAGTAGCTCCTGCGACACAGTCAAAAACAAAACATGTAATTAGGTTAAGATAACAGACTTGACCTGAGGTAACCTCTGCACACTGAGACTGTGTTGTGTGTGTGTGTGTGTGTGTGTGTATGTGTATGTGTGTGTGTGTGTGTGTGTGTGTGTGTGTGTGTGTGTGATGTTATTTTTTCACTCCAGAGGATGTTATTTTTTCACTCCAGAGGAAAACTGACAGAGTGGACAGAGTGTAGTTTCTAAAACTAAGTTTGATGTTAAGTGAAGTCAACAACAAAAAAACTAAAGTCAAAGCTGGACCAGTCTATGGGGGAACTTGTGGGAAAGCAGACCCTGCATATATTCAAAAGGTCATGCATGTTCAGGCAAGGGTGTAAAGTTTCTTTGGCATTCATTCAACATGTCTTTGACCGAAAATCAAGAATCTCTTTCTCTGTCTGTTGCTGCTCTGTCCTCCCTGCCAAAAGAAATACTTAACTTCCTGGACTAAACTTATCTAACCCACTCGCTCTCCCACCTGCTACTCTTTTTTGACTTTTTACCAGTCGGTTTATTTCCACTGTCAGCATCATGTGACGATGTTAAACTGAACAAGGCTCAAAATAAGAACTAAGGATGAGTGTTTCAACTATTAAGAAAACACTGACAGTTTCAGAGTAAGTGATTAACTGCAATCTGTCAAAACTGTTTTTATCACATATTTTTCATGGCAAATATTTAAAGTATTTTTTTTGCTTGATACATAAAAAGAAAGCAAGGTGAGATGCATGAATGCATTTTTATGATGTACAAAAGTAAACAAGACCATCAGTGACAGGCCTGAAAATAATTTTAGCGCCTTGATCTGATATGAGGGGGTGGTTGTCAGACAATCAGATACAGAAACAGCCCTTTTTATATTTTACACATTTAATATGAATGAGTTTACTGCCAAACGTTAGCATGATGATGATGTTTCTGTCAGAAGACTATCTAAAGCTCCTGTGAGCAACTTAAGGTTTGTGTTGTTAACTTTGGCAGTCCTGTGGTCAATGCAGTCTTTGCTTATCTTGTCCTCTACATGCTCAAGGTGTGTCTTTTGACAAAAATCTCATCCTGCCGACTTTTCACAGTCAGACTTATCATTTTTGTGAATATTTCATGTGAAAACTACAAAAGCAGGGTTGTTTCTTCAGCTGCTCAATGAAACCTACCGTCTCACACCAGTTAAAATTGCCAATATATAAGTTGCCTCTGATGGTTGGTTTTGCTTTTAGGTATCATAAAAAGGCATCGATACAAAAATCAGCCTGTTTCAAAAATTAAAAAAAACTCCTCATTGCAGCTTTACGTTTTATTGGTTTCTCTTGTTTTAATTATTGCCATAAAGCAAAAAAACTCCAAATAAACTTTAAGCTCCTCTCAATTAGAATCACTGCAACAAAGCAGCTCACCTTCCACATATATCCGACTGTACACGATGTTCCACTTCTGAGTGCACTGCAGCAGGTCATACATGCGAGTCTCTGAAGGACGAATCGTGATCTGACTGACCTGGTGATGAAAAAGTCAAACTTACTACTGGCATAGAGAGCATGCAGTCTGTTATCAAAATTAGGAGAGTTATTGTGTATCTCACCCATTGGTTGACTGGGTGGTACTGGCTGTGATGAAGCTGCTTATAGAAGTTGCGCGTCCACACAGCTGCGCTTGCGTTGAGGTTATGGTCGTTGAACACGCAGTAGACGGTCACGTTCTCCCCCGGTCGCGCTACCACTTCCCATGGGATGTAGCTCACAGCTGCACAGAAACACAAACACACATATACCAGGTTCATTTTGATATAATTTCAAATTATAACTAAAAGTTTTCACACAAATACAACCTATGACCTTATCTATGACAATAACAATAATTTAAATAGTTTTTACATTATAAATTAATAAAAAAAAACTTGTTATTAAACCTTATAATTAAAAGTGAGACACAATCTATTGAGCTAAATTCTATATATATTAAGATGACAAAATTTTCTTGTTACTAAATAAAGAAAAGAAAATTCCGAACTGTTTGAAAATGTTTTAAAATACTGAAAAACGATCATCTATAAACTGAAAAATGTCTTTTCTGAACCTCAAAGATTTCATGTTGAAAGTTTTTTTTTAACTGCAGTGGAAGCACGTTGTTTTAAGCCTCTCCTTATTATGATAACAAAAAGAACTGAAAACATCTTGAAAAATGATCAATGAAAATAAAAAGCTGAACAAACTGAATATTTCTCATCCATCTGAACTCTCCATGAAGATTTTTTAACCCAAGACAACAGAAACACTTCAGGGAGTTTGTTTGCTGCATGGTCCGCTCTGTGTGTGTGTGTGTGTGTGTGTGTGTGTGTGTGTGTGTGTGTGTGTGTGTGTGTGTGTGTGTGTGTGTGTGTGTGTGTGTGTGTGTGTGTGTGTGTGTGTGTGTGTGTGTGTGTGTTTTAGGGTGTGATACAAACACCTCCGCAGAAGCAGACAAGCACTGTTTGTTCTAAAACCTGACTCATGCACAAAACAGGTGAACAGCTCAACAAAAGGAAATTAATGAGAAAAGACGTTACATGTCCGTTTATCGTTCAAAATATTTCACAAGAGATATGCATCAGGAAACGTCTCTTACAGTTGTTAAGTGTACTTTCTTTTTGAGTTTTTTTGACGTTTTAGCGACTTTTTTCTGTCAATAATTTTTGTGCCAACCAGATGACTAAATTCTTCCAAGTAAAAAAGCTTTGACCTCATGACACACCTTGACACACTTTTAGAGGATGAGCAACGCATGCACGTGTTTATTAATGGAGAACTGAAAGAAAAAGATTTGTAGAACAAACCCTCAAAAGTTCAAAGCTTTGCATGTTTTTTTCACACATAAAGCTGAAAAGCACAGACAGTCGATGGGCCATAAAAGGTTTCAATAGTGATGGATACAAATACCATGACTACCCATTTTTGGTATCCCACTACACAAGTCTGTAGCTTCTCTCACCCCGCTTTGTTCGACCCTCTCTAATTGGAGACATGCTGAGCCCCCAACGTTTGATCTGCAGATCAAGGAGATTTTAATGTGATGCAGGGAAAACTCTCTTGGATCTCCTTGAAAACAGACTGACCACTTTCTCATCCAAAAAACTCTCTGAATATTACATCTGATTAATAGATTCACTAGTTTTTGACATTTTCTTGACACCTATTTGTGATATTTTTCTCTTTATTGGACCAATTTTCCCTTTTATGTCACCCTACAGGCTTCTGCCCCTTTTTGAACACATAAAACAATGATTTTATTCCATTGAAATATC
Source organism: Xyrichtys novacula (assembly GCA_962446985.1). Classification (NCBI taxonomy): domain Eukaryota; kingdom Metazoa; phylum Chordata; class Actinopteri; order Labriformes; family Labridae; genus Xyrichtys; species Xyrichtys novacula. Next base: position 30,132,465 of record OY660870.1, read on the forward strand.
AACAAAAAAAAAAGAAAACCATGACTAAGGCAGTTTTTTACAAGGATTATTAAAAGCACTTTTACCAGAGCAGGACTGAGACATCTTGCTCTTACTGTTTAAAGCCCTCCAGCGAATGCTAACATTTAATTAGAAGACTGTTGGTGCAGCACAAATGCACAACCAGCCAAGGTTTGGAGATTTCTTTCTCTCATTTTCATCATTTTAAAACACACTGTCATGGAAACCCCTCATGGTTTGTTGCTGCATGTTCGGCTATCTCTTGACATTTACTTTGTAATTTCAGTGTCAAACTGTGATTTGTTGCTGGTCAGTCACCTTGAAAAATGACCTCTGAATCACGAGTCCAATGACATTGACTGTATTGAAATGAGCTCTTCATTAACAGCTAAAGGCTAATGAGTCAAACTGGTTTTAATGGGTTAGTGCCGACATAAATCTACCTGTGAGGTGATTGAGATCAGGGATCATGCCTCCTCTGCAGCACCGTTCGGAGACTCTATGGACACTTACTGCAGCCATCAGGCGAGGTTTAAATCCTAGCAAGCCAATTCCTTTAAAGGCGTAAAAGTACGTAATTTAACTTCCTGATTACTAGAGTTATCTTCATTACCATTATTAGGGTTTCCTTTATCTCAGAAACCTAGAAAGTCTATCTGCTAATAAGTACTGGGGATGGATGGATGGATGGATGGATGGATGGATGGATGGATGGATAGATAGATAGATAGATAGATAGATAGATAGATAGATAGATAGATAGATAGATAGATAGATAGATAGATAGATAGATAGATAGATAGATAGATAGATAGATAGATAGATAGATAGATAGATAGATAGATAGATAGATAGATAGATAGATAGATAGATAGATAGATAGATAGATAGATAGAATGCCGTTAAAGGTTGAGGGACTATGATTAGTTCCTGGTATCATGAAGACTCAGCCCTGAGAGCCATCTCCATGAAGAGCTGTTTGGGAACCCAAAGACCTGGTTCCTGCTGAGACAAATAATTCAGAGCCCAAACTCCCATCACTAAGAACTCTACGTTGAGGTTCCTCATCCGAGAGAGAAGGGGGATCAAGACCCTGCTCTGACATGGTTAGATGTTCAGAGACACCTCGAGCAAGAACATACAACCTTCATAGATCTTAAGTAATCCATGGATCTTCATGGTGATGGTGTCTTTGGATATAATCTCTGACTAGACTTGGCTTGAGGGGACCCTCTCTGTTGCAGCTGGGCAGAGGGGTTTGGGGTTGTCGGACCTTGAACCAGTTCCCAGGTTCACATTAATATTCACTTTCATTAATTTGGAGAAGAAACAAATCCTGAAAACAACTTGAGTTTATTGAGCTGATTGAGAAGGGGAAACTTCTTACTGTCCAGGAAGATGTGGTGTGGCTCACTCCACTCACTCCACACAGGAGGCCCATCCAAGCTGGAGCAGCGGACCTGGATGGTGTAGTTCAGTCTGGGCTTCAGATCCAGTGACAACCTGGGCTCTCCAAGTACAGGAACAACCTGGACAGAAGAAGAAAGAGTCAAAACACACATTAATCAAACCGATGTCAGGGTAGTTGGGAGTGTTTCCACGTGAGAATGATGACCTAATCTCATCCGTCATCACAACATGATTGTGGTTGCTGTTTTATGTCCCATTAACTGTACCAACATTGGACAATGAGTGTAGACACCTGCTTTTTCTGGCAGGTTTCACTGACAGTCTCTCTTATGAGCCAAACTGAACAAAATCCCTCATAAGTCACACATAAACAGAAACCTGAGCGGAGTAAAACTGCTGTATACTGATTTTATAGAGCGAATCTTGTTACTGATCGTGTTACTAAGTTATTGAATAATCACTTTGAAGGTGAGGTTAAGGTTGAACACTGGAGAGGAGACTGATTAGCTCAGGTCTTTCCAATAAGACTCCAGACTTTTCAACCTGCTTTGATTTACTTGGCTAAACGTGTGTAAAAGTCCATCCTCTGTTTCCTAGAACGTTTTTTCTTTTAAGTTTTTCCTAAACCCGTTAAGTGATTGAAAAGAGCGAAATGCTGTTAATATATAAAACACCCTGAGGAGATTCTTTTAAGTTTCTTGGGCTGTATGCAGAATAATTTAGCCAACCACATACAAAAAGGGACTTCATTACCCACAGGGACATAGAGAAGTTTTAACAAGAATCAGTGAAATCATGTTTTATTAAACGTCTATAGGAGTCTTGAGTCCGGAGTCTCGCCCCTGGATGAATCATAATCCACTGCTGAACAGTGGATACACTGTTGAATACTAAGTACACTGTTTGAGGCTCTTCAGCCCCTACTGAGTGTGAAAATGTCACACTAAATAAACACAATGTCTCAGCAATGGAAATTAATGCAACATAGAAACAGCATAAATACAAGAAAGTGCAAACACAGTGAGTCTGTTTGTCTTGTTGCTGAAGTTTCTTTTCCCAGCATGTTTAAAATGTCAAAACTATCATCAACGCTCAAAAGTTGATATTAGTATTAGGGCTGTAAAGTCCTAGTGCTGATTGACTAAAATTCTGATGGGGTTTTTTTCCCGCCTCAATTCACAGTCTATGGTTAATTTCATCAGGAGGAATGTACCAAGTGCTAGTGGGGGTGTTTTCAGAGCGCCCCCGTTTCACAGGGAACAGCCTGTCTCAGAACACCCCCTAGTTTTCACTATTTTAGATTCGCCCAACCCACTGGAGACTGGCTGGAGACAGGAAGATTGAAGAGCGTCCACGTTAATCGACGTCCGGTGGTTTGCTGAATATAGTATTTGTGTTTGATTGCCTTCTTGTGCTGATTATTGTGCTTCACTGAACCCCCACTGCGGAAGGGTTTGCTGTCAGAGTCGGAACCCCCCCAAATAGTCCATTGTTGGTCAAAAATTTCAGGGTTTTAGACCAAGAAACACAGTAATGCACCAATTTATAAAGGAGACTTTATATACTCTTTGCCCTGATCTGCAGCTCAAAAGGTTGATCTTATGTTAAACACTCATTTAAGCACCATTCAGCCTCAACCTCTCAACCAGAGACATGAAGTTAGACATTGGGCCTGTGGGTGTTACTTTTCACACAGCTTTGCAGTCGGAAGTTATGTCTTGAGGTTTTAGTAACAGCTGAGGTGCAACTCCAGCTTATAGTGGCCTTTGTTGACAAAAGGGTCATCAGTAAAGCAGAAAGTACAAATATCTAAATTATGGCTGCTGCTGTCCAGAAACATCAAAACTTATCTCTGTTTTCTAGTCTCTTTGTCTTTGGGAAGGAAAAATGGTGATGAGTTTCCCTCACAACCAAAAAAAGAAAAAAGAATGAAAAAAACTTGAGAGACACTTGTTGAGACAAACTGAATCCACAAAGTGTAAGCGGAAAAGCTGAGTGGTGAAATGTACTCTACAGGTAAGGGGGGGGATTTTAAGGAGCTTCTGGGTGGGCCTGTCCTCGAAAGAAGAGATCTGAAGCTACTGGGTGGACATGTCCTTGGATCAGTATCCCAACAGGACGTCTCATTAGGTTGCCAAAATCAGCTAGTCAGAGAGGCTGGAAAATTTGTCCTCAACTTCGAAGAGCTTCAGTATTAGCTTCCAACATAACAGCCTTCTGTCTACATTAAAATACCTTTAATGAATTTGATAACTATGACCAATTCTGAGAGTTACCTGCCAGGCTGGAAGAGAGGAATCAGAGGAGTACCGGACCTCGTATGTCAGCGAGTCGGTGATAAATTCAGATGGATCGTCCCAGAGTAAAATCAGCTGCGGCTCAATGGTCTGGATGTGGGACAGGTTAACCGGAGGACTTGGTTTCCCTGTAGAAAAAGAGAGATTAGATTAAAAAAGAAGCACATATATGTACAGTTCATTTGTCACAGTGGAGTCAATAAAAAGCACAATAATTATTTCTAACATTTCTATGGATCTTCACAACAAGTGAACATAAAAGCAGATGATCATTTTTACCATTTACACCCCCATTTACAACTGTGAGGGACTAAAAAGATCCATTATTTCCAGGCAGCCTGTTAACACCATCTACATGTTGTTTCTCAGTATCTATAGCTGTGATATTTATTTACTGCATATGAGGAAATATGATGCAAGGCCAGCGTACATCTAAGAGTAATTACAGGCAATGAAGATCAATACTTTACTCATTCTTTTGCAAGGATTTTCAGTATTAGATAAATAAATCTTGAAAAATTGAAAATATATCAACTCCACCTTTTGCTCTGAGCATACAACTGTAATTTCACCAAGTTAAGACATGAATCATCTGCACAGTATAGATGCTTTAATATCATAACTGGGAAATGATTTCCGGCGGTGTACATCAACACAGGCATTAACCGTCGTTCAATGAAGCGAGACAGGCGTAGCAGCCAGTGTTACTCCATCAATCAGTGAGGACAATTACAGGCAGAAATAATCATGTCTCATAAAACCACAAAGATGCCTGCTGGCGGAGAAGAGATTACTCAACATTATGAGTAATTGGTCAGCTATTTATTTTCCAGACTGCTCTCACACCAGAGAAAAGCAGGGCTGTCAGCGCTCTCTTGAAGGGGTCATTTGAGTGTACTACACAATGGAAGAAACGCGATTGATTATCTCCCTGATATGATTATAATTAGAAGAACAGAGCAAATGACTGTTAGCCTCAGGTAACATCTCACTGAGAGGGGAAACCTATCGCAAGGCGGAACTACAAACCAAGAGAAAAAAATGCAAAATGTTTTCACTTTTCCTTTTGTATTTGATACTTAACAATCAATACAGAAAATAATGGCGCAACTAATCCAGATACTTAATAGGTGGTTGTGGAGAGTCAAGCCGAGGGGTTTATGGAGATATCTAACTGAAGGTCCCATCATATGTAAGTGCAACCAGGAAACATGCACAACAACCAAGATATGATGAGAAGAGAAACCATATACAGCTAAATGTGAAGAAAATGCTCATTTAGATTGCAGCGGCTTCTCTACCAGATATGAACAAACTAGACAAACCAACACTGTGCTAATGTGAAATCATTGTTACATAAAGTGACTAATGGCATGGCTGAGTCCACTTTCTTACAATGCTTCAGTCATTATCTAGACTGCCAATGTCCCCTTCATATCGCTCGGCACTCTCCTGTATATTAGCATGTGCACCTACAGTATTTGTTTATATAAACATATACAGAGAATTACCACATTCAAAATATGGATGCACAAGCTAAGAGTACAAACCATGATGTGTATGCATTAAACAAACGCTTCCACTGAATATGTCGCATAATTCATCACATACATAATACATGATATTATGATGCATATACTTTAATCCGTACATACTACATGTTAAACTGATGGCACCAGTTTTCTGATGGATACTGGACTATGTAGGACCCCTCTGTGCAGAGATCTCCTGGAAATCCAGAGTAGGCGCTATTCACAAACAGTTCCTGTTCTGCTCTGTCAGCTCGGCCAAAAGGTTTGTTTGAACGCTGGAACGTCTTTCACTGTCCGTCACTGTGGGCGTCTCACAGCATGGATGAGGATGGACACACACACACTAACTCACACTAAGGAAGACAAGGTCACGGCCCACCTCCTCTCCACTATTCCAGTCACGATTGCCAATCACAACTGAGTAAGAATCTTTGTCCTTTTCTGTCTAAATCCATCCAGTTAAAATTAGACGTCTGAATACTGTCGGTGTTTTAAACACTAGAGAGCCCTGAGTCTTCTCCTTACATGGCTGAATCTGTTATTAGAGCACAAATGCCGGTAACTGAGTGACTTTGAAAAAAGTCAATGCTGGGAATTAGCTTTTTGATGCCTTACTGTAATGTACTTAGGACACTCCAGAAAAGTCAGTAACAGATAAGTTAATTCATATTTCAACACTTACAACACCGCCAAGAATAATAATCATATCAGATTTAAAGAGCACAGTGTTACAGTCCAATCAGCAGCTTTAGAAGTGACTTTGTGTTCGATGTCTGCAAAGAAACACATCACCTCACATCACCTTAAAGGAGCGTCCGTTTACCTGTTTCTGATGAGTCTCAGTTTCACTGTTAACAGTTAAGTCACATATAGGCTGTTTGACTAACAAACTGTTCTCCTAATGACTGACTTGCAGTAAAAAAGTCTTAAATTTTTAACTAATAAAATTATGATGCAAATTTGTACAAGCTAAAAATGCAAGCTTAATCTATATTTTTGCTGATGCAAAAACTTGAAGGATTATTTTATGGTCTGTTATTGAAGAATTTTTGCAACCGTCATAACACAACTTTTTTTTTTTTTTTTTTGTTAGCAGACCAAGTTTCATACCTGCTGTCTTCCTTCAGTGCATTTTAAATCATTCTTCCCATAACTTCCCAAGTGTCAGTGTAGAAAGATGGCTACAGTTTATAAGTCATGTCAACTTTATGGTGAATCAAATCTGATAATTATTATTTTTTATCTTAAAGAATTACAGGAAGGACCCTGTCTGATGAATGAAACAACCACTCAGGGTTTCTTGCCCTTCCCTAATTTCTCCCAGCCTTGTATTTGACTGTATGGAAATGAGAGACTTGTTACGCTAGCTGCAGGTGAATGAAACAAAGTCGGTATTGTGAAATGCACAGTAAGGTCATCTGTAAAGACCATCACAATGCATTACGTAATGTCCTTTTTTAAGTTTCATGCTTAAGACAAAGAGCACGTGTATAAATCGCAAAATAAAACGAGCCCTCACCAGGTCGAGCGGGAATTTGGAGTAGGACCGGCGGGGCTACAGTGTCCGAGATGCTGACGGTTACCGTGGTGACAAAGCTTGTTGTAGCATCAAGAGTCAGCGAACAGGTGAAAGAGTCCTCTGCCTCACAGACAACAGGGTTATAAGACGCAGGATTCTCATCCGTCTCCGACCTGGAAGTGCATATGGAAACACAGATTGTTTTCTCAGAAGATGGAAAATGAAGAAGACATGAAAATAAAGTGTCACAAAATGAAGAACTGGGTAAGTTTTTCAGCTGCTGAAGAAGATGGTGTGAGATGATAAAAGCAGAGCTCTGCTGTTCGAAGGAAATAGCGCATACGCAACCCCCACTGAGCGGTAAAAAAGGCTCGGATCAAAACACACACGTACCCACAAACAAAGAGTCATTCACAACCAGTGGAAAAAAATATTGCCAGGAAGGAACTACAAAATAAACAAAATCTGCAGCTTCATACTCACGGTAGACGTTGTAAACTGATAGCCACAGGACCCAAAACCAGCGCAGATGACGGTGGACCAAGAGGCTGAAGTTTGCAAGTGAGATTTTCCGGGTTTTGAAGTCTGCACAGTATGTCCAAACAGGTGCCTGGCAAGAGATTCAATCTGCATGTCAGTAACATGCTCAGCATCACTTGACTGAGACCCCCTAATGAGACCTTCTGAGAACACAGCTTGGTTTAATTTACCGGGAACTAAATCTCTGCTGGGGAACTGAAATGAGTACAACACAGCAGCCACAGGCACCACTTTGGTAAGATAGTTTCCAGCCTGGACATAATGGAGGGTAAAAGGATTTTAAATTACCTCTGTTGTTTAAAAAATAAATCTTTCATGGTGAGGTCATGGGATTTAAAAATTCTCTGAAATATGTTTTTTTAAAGATTGAAGATCTTCCTCCTGCACTAACATGTCTTTAAGGAAGAGTTAAAGGCTGCAGCAAAGCAAAGTAATGATTTAAAGTAATGTCAGCTGGTTTAATGCTCATAATAACACAGCTAACATGCTCACATGTGTTTACTTTGCTTATTTACTGGCACAAATAAAGCTCAGGAGATGTAACGGTCACCATAGTAACCTGTTTAAAGGTAAGTCATGCTTTATTAATCCCCACAGGGATTAAGTCACAGTATATATTCTGTTGTTATACATACTACCCACACACACAGGCTGATTTACTTGCAAATACACATTCACAAACAGGATCCCCATGGACATGGACTAATGAAGAGAAAGGGATGTCAGAGTGACGGCCTTGCTGCCCTCATTGGAGCCACGCTATGAGCTATTGGGAGGGTCTGGTGCCTTTGGCAGCACTCGGGGAGTGACTTGGCACCTCTCCAGTTACCAGGCCAAGTCCAGATAAGATCTGACCAGGACTCTGACCGGCAACCCTCCAATCCTCAGCCCATGACCTTCCAGACTGAGCTACTCCTGCTGCTATTTCGGTCCTACTTAAGAGCATTTATTTACAAAGTGGCACCAAAGCAAGGTTTAAAGGAGAATGACAACAGTTTTCATTTACAGTCAGTCCTTGGGATGTGTGTTCAGTTAACTGAATGATTAAACATCATTTGACTGGAACAATTTGGCACCAGCACAATCAGAGATGGCTGTAACCTGCCCAGATGACCAAAGTCCGGTGGTGGTGGCTCTGCTGACATTAGCAACACTTTGATATTGTTGACCCACAGACTATGGGCACACATTTTTAAACATGGGTAAACAAAGAATCGCAATTTGACTGTTTTCTAAGGACGCATTTCCTGACACCAACATTGCGCAGTAGCGTTGTACGCATTTTGCGGCAGAGTCGCCAACAGTCGCTGTGATGACGCTCCGCCTAAAGAGCATATCCCCCGGGTGACCTACGCAATCTTCATAATCCCATAGGCTGTATCAAGTGTCAATCATAGAAAACATGATAACTTTCAAAAAGCAGGGCGGAGAAAAATTTATATTCTGTGTAATTAATTTCTAAAGTTTGTCCACCGCTACATAGGGATTGCTGGAGGAGGCGGGATTTATGACCTATACTGCAGCCCGTCAACAGGGGGTGCTGTTCTCAGAGTGGCGAGGAGGCAGACGTGTCCATTCTATATACAATCTATGGTTTTCTTGGTGATGGTGATCTTTGTCAGTTAGACGTTGCTCAATTTTCATTTTAATGACTTAAAACTAGATTATTTTGTCAAGAAACGAACAAACACTAAAATGTGTGAATGAAATAAGAATCTACTAAGCTAGCATGACAGCTCGGGACCTTTGCGCACGTCTGATTGTAGAGGGCCACATAAAACTGTCAGGAGCTTCAGTGGAGGCCTTTAGCTTCTCTGTTTAATAATCATTGTTTAGATCTAAAGTGGAAAGGTCTTAGCTAATTACTATTGATCTGGATGCGTCACAGAGCAGCTGTTGGAGCCTCACAGATCGATGCAAACAAACACATCTTCCTCACCTCCCTCTTGTCGTCTCACCTCTGCCTTCACCTCTATGCGGACGATGTAGAGAAAGGATTTTTATACTGAAGACTCAAAACACTTAGAACCAAACTGTCTTATTTGAATCTCAATAACCTTCTTACTTTCTGTCACTGGTAAACAACAGAAGTGCTTCAGTTTCCTACATTGAAAAGGTAGAAACAGCTGTTTTGATTCCGCTGTGCCGACTGATGAAATGAGGTCCCTGAGAGCAAGACGTTCTCATGAATTGATCACAACACATCAGGACAAGAGGCCTGGAGGGGCAGCAGCTGAGGCCATCACGGGGTAATGAGCCTGTCAGGCTGATCTTTGGAGGCATCTCTATCAGCGACAATTGACAGTGCTGCAGGCGGAATTATTAGGCCCTGTCATCGTGACTCTGCTGTTGGTTCTGATGAGCAGGAGTCACATAACACTGAAACCCACTTGCTGCCTGGGGTGACAAATGTGTCCCTCAAATGTTGGGCTGCAAACGCCAACGCAGCAGTGATGCTCATGTCCCCTCCAATAAGAACTGAGGGGACATGAGCATTAAGACAAACAGAACAGCTGTGACGCATCCTCATATTTATAAAACTTAGAAGGTTGATAGTCAATGATCTACAAAAGAACATCTGTTAAACAGGAATGTGCTTATTAAGTCTATAAAACCCTGTAACTCTCTTTAATTAGCGAAAGAATCACACGTCTGTTAAAGGTCAGTCATGTATTGTGGTTCAGGTTTGGGTCTCAGAAGTGTTCTGGTTTCTATAAATAGAAATCTGCATCAAAGTGCTGCAAACAATCTGCTCTTTTATGTTTTCTAACACCGACTCCACCGACTCTATTTGTCTATTTGAAGTACACACTGTACATTGTTTGAACAGAGAACAACAAACACAAAAGTCTGGAAGAGTTTTCTAATGTTACTCATAAAGTTTTCCTTTGAGAGGTTAATTTTTTCACTGTTGTTCATCTCTTACCACCAGAGCGCCAGAGACTTTGTGATCCAGTTACTGAGCTCTTGAAGTCACAGCGGGGATGATGTGGAAGGTTTGATCCGGAGTGGTTTGTCGCCGGTGCGTGCGCGTCTTTTATCTCCTCATTGAGGTGGGCTGCGGGTGAGTCACAGCACAGCTGATCCTGCCATGGGAGGTCATGGACACCTGAGCGAAGAGAGTCTTCTTGTTTGGACTTCGAACACTGAACACCTGCTGACAGAGAGGGAGAGAAGGGAACTCAGCAATTTTGGATTTTTACACTAACAAGACGGTGATTTCATTAAGTTTCAATAAAAGTTGGTTCTTTTTGCAAATATTATACAATCAACCAACATTTTCTTTAAGAAAGGAAGCATACAAATATGCACCCTCTTAGTATTAGGCAATAAGTACAGAGGTAACATGACTCCTGATTAAAACATAAAAAAGAGCGTGTCTCTCTTTTGAGCTGACAAATTTATGTGTAAGGGCTTTTTCTTGCAAAAATATCCTACTGAGCATTTTTTGGTCTAAAAGAAGTCTAATAGACGTCTAAATGTAACCTAGATCAGTGGTTCCCAAATTTTTTTGTACCAGGGACCAGTTTCATGTCTGGGTAGGGGCATAGAGGTTCCACTAACAAAAACCTAAATCAATACATAGTATGTACATAGTATGTAATCTGGATACAACAATTACATTTTATATTAGGCACTTTTCATTACACTTTAACATCAACTCGCCATAATGCAGAATCAACTGGAAAATCAACAGGGAAATGACATGCCGAAAAGTCAAGCATGAAAGTGACAAAATAAGAGACCGGAGGACGGATGAAAATGATTTAATCATCTTTTTCTTTTTTTTTTTAGACTGGTCTAAAATCCGGCTACCACAGGTCCAAAAATGAAACTTTTTTAGACCTCTAAATTTAGACCAAGTTTAAACTAGCCAGCTAACAGAGGTCTAACCGTATATTGCTCAACGGCTATCATAATTATTTTGGTTAAGTACTTAAAGATCAGTCATGCAACTCACAGTTGCTTTTTGAAATACATGGATATCGAATAATGGGTTAAAGTGCAACGCCTGAATTCCGTCTAAAAATATACAGAAGCTAGACGGTTGAAATTAAGTCTAAAAAAAAAAACTAGACGTCTAATAGCCGTCTATTGCTCAGTACGATATCTCTTCAAATCTGTACTCATTAATTTTCACGTTTATGGTTTTTCTTCTTCATTTCAATAGAATTCATCCATCAATTTTCTCTATAAAAACGTGCATGTCTCTTGTTCAGTTTTTATATATATTTCATGTGAAGACCATGCTACAGTGTGACTGCACTGTTCAAGGAGAGCACAGTGGTTTTCACTTTCTTGTGCCGAAGCAGCACATGGGAAATCTGTTGGTAGCTTCACAATATATAATTCAAACACTGATTCTGGTTTAAGGCTTATGTGTCCTGTGCGTCTGGAGATTAAGTGTACACTCACCACATCTGGTGTTAATTTTTCATAAACCTGGACGCTACTAAAAATAGGAATGTGAACTCCTGGTTGAGATTACCTTCACACTTCTATCTAAACTAGGAAAAAAATGTTTGTTTTACTCTCTATAACATCCACAGTTAGACCCTTTAATGCTCTCACTTTACCCTTCAATAATATTTCAGACTCTACCTGCCATGACCAAAACTTGCCAAAAACCCTTGTACACGTTTGACAGGCTCACTTGTGCAAAAGTGCAAACAAGACAATGTCACGCAACATCTGTTTAATCAGAGGGGAGACTCACCGTGGGACAGCAGGGAAACATAAATGAGGACTGTCAACATCACAGACAGACCCCTGCAGAAACAAAGAGAGAGAGAGAAAGAGAGTGGAGATGAGTGTTGGGGAGAAGGAGAGAAAGAGGGGAAACATCAACTGCAGCTGTATTAAGGTTAAAAAGAGACAAGAGGGACAATAGAAGTAAAAAGGAAACAATACATCTAAAGAGATCTGAGTGACATGGGACTCACTGAGCAATTAAAGCTCCTATGAGGAGCTTAAGATTAAGAAACAGACCGAGATGAGCAGTGATGTGTCTCTAATATGTCAAAAAGTCATTTAACTCGACTTTCACAAGGATAGATTGAATCAGCAAGGATACAGGGATTACTACTTTGTCCATCCGGCGCACCAAAGTCAACAGAAGCATCATGTGTCACTAAATTTGTGGTCACCAGTTCCTACTAAGTGCTAAAATTCTCTTTCGTGACCGGTACAACAGATTAAAAGTTGTGACATTTGCCTTGTGTTTGTTTCGAAGTGTGTCAACTGCAAAGCTCTGAGAAAACAGAGAGCTGAATGAGGAAGGAAACGTCAATATAAATATTCATGCAGAAGTCCTCTTCGCCGTGACAGACGTCACCTTCGATGGAAATGTCCAGTTTGATGTGAATTGTAACAGATAAGCCGGCTAATGTTTAAACTTGACTGTATAAGTATTTGTGTCTCAAAGAAGCTGATAGGAATCTGTTGCCATGGAAACGTCTTGTGTATGTCTTTGGTTAGCAGCCAGGTGATCAACAGGATAATTTATAGTGAGTGGGAAGCTATGCAAATAAGAGTATCTTCAGTGTTGGGATTCTAATTTGCATTACCACCCAATCTGTAAATAATACCTCCTACCTGTATGATCTGTTTGATGTTAGAAGGATTTAATAAAACATATAGACAGTAGGAAAACAAAGATATTTATATTAGTCATAGACCGGATCAAGTTCTGCAAATCATGTTTGATACACCAAAGCATGGTTAATAAGATAAAATAAAGAGATTCTCTCCTACAATGAAAACTTAAGAACAGGTGTGATGGGAGAGCAGTGGGAGGTGAGGGTGTGTTTGCCGTCATAGCTCTGTGAGAGAACTGGTGGACCAACTTTCCTGCACCGTTCATGACTCATCTGGGTGAGCGTGTGTATTGTGACACATGATGCTGGAGCAATAGTTCACTTACACGCCTTACAGCATCACATGCACTGATGCTCAGGTACCTTCTTTACCTGAAAGCAGCATTTTTTTAAAAACAGCTTCATAACCCTTTTATTGACATGAAATGTGTTTGTTTTTTTCATTATTACGTTTTATTAAGTTTGCCATCACCTTCAAATCAAACTTTTTTGCTCTTACACTAACAAGTGAATGATAAAATATGGTAGTTAAGTGTTAAACATCATAATAAATACCTCTATATAACCATAGCAGTGATTTATAATCTTATTAAAGCACTTATCCTTCCCTCTAATAAAAATATGTTATCCCACATTTTTGTTTGTTGTTGTTATAGTTGGGAATCAGCATCCTAGAGTCATTGACAAATGTGAAAATGATCTGCTCTTGCTGCTGTGCTGTCTTTATTGCAAGCAAATATAACAGGTAATTTATGTTTTATTGAGTTTTCACAAAGGAATAAGTCTAAAAACTATAAACACAAAGATTATATAATAGGAGAGGAAAAAAAGCATTATAAATTCCTATTTATCAGTATGATGCCCTGTTTTTATGGCTGTTTGGACTTGTTTCCACTCTAAGAAATCCCTGAAACCTTATTTTCTGTTGCTGTGCTGTTATCAGCAGCCCTGCCATTAAACTGCTACTCTGCAACAATAAGTCTTTTTTTCATTAAGTTGTGTTCCTAAATCCTCCAAAACCATGAACTCCTCTGTGAGGATGTGGCTACACAGAACAGGATTTAACATTTGGCTTTTCATGTTGGTGTAAACTTTGTTTGGACTCATTATGCTGCAAGAATCATCCTGTCAAAAGTTTTCTTTCAACTTTCGGGAAGTCGGATAATGTTCAATTTATTTCTCCTCTGGACATGTTTCTTCCAGGCGAGTGTTTCAAGGCTGATTAACATCCTTTGTGTATCTGAATCGGACATTGCCAGCTGAGAGCAATCTAAACATCTGTGCTCTCAAAGTCTGCAAATAAAATACGTGATGCTACCTCAGTTTTATCAGATCTTTACACGACATGCTGCAACACTTACATGGTTGTGGTCATGGCGTGAGCATGGCCCAGCTCAGTTTTGGTTGGGATGAATCTCTCTGAGGAAAGAGGAGAGAGAAAGAGAGGGTTTTAAAAGGTGATGACAAACAGGTATTTGAAGAAGATTACAGTACGTCCGTCAACTATAACTCAAGCGAGACAAGGGCGGGCATCATGACAGGAATAATGCGGGTTATATTACATTAAAGAACAAGACTTCAAATTCTTAGCAAAGGCGCAACCAGAAGGACTTTGATAGCAATTGATCTCAGCAGCTCAGGATATCTCAGATTAATCACATTTTAGAGGCAGAGCTCAACCAGACAGGAATTCACCTCTCAGTGATAAATCGGCTCATTCATGAAGAAACTAATTTCTTTCACTCAACAGATTCTCACTCAAAATATGCCAAAGTCAGTGCCACAAAAACCACTGTTGCTGTTTTTCATTCTTAACATTTTGGGGTTATATTTGCCTAAAAACGTCTCTTTTTTACTTCACACATGATGCTCTTATTTTGACGGACACTTGGCTTCATTAAAACAGCCCTCAGCTGCTTGTTTGGGTGCAGCAGAAAAGCCATAAATTAATGCAGTGTTTTTTGTTTTTTTTTTGCACCAGCTGCTGAGCACACATCTATTGATGTAATGATACGGCAGATGAGACAAACACGGCATGCAGAGAAAAACAAGCCAAAGTGCGTGAGGGCGTCGATGACAGGAACTATGTGCTAAAGTGATTACTGAAGTTGATGATTTGCAGATGTATGCGTTAATCCCTAACAAATGCTGTTCATATTTACAAGAATCTATAATTATGTCAGTGTTAACCTTCTACAGATGATCTACAGTAAACACACAAACACTGACACGCAGGCTGACAGTGCTTCCATGACACCTTGATTATTTATCAAAGGATGTTAAGTAGCGAGAGGAATGATCTCATGTATCCAAACACATGTGCTCCCACACACCTGTCATCACATTAAGATTAAAACAACAAATTGGAAGCTGCAGCAGCTTCTGAAACAAGTACTGACCTGTCGAGCAGGACTTTGACTGATCACTTCTCTCTAAAGATACTGACTGACAGACAGAAATGTTTCCGTGTCGGGTTGGAAACAGAGAGCTCATTGAGGACCAGTCTGCAACGGACCACGGCAGGATTCAGAGTTTCTTTTGCCCCAGCTTGTGGAAACATTTGACGGTCTTAAACAAATGAAGAAATGCTGCCAGAGTCCTCATTTGATCCCTGAGCAGATGGTTCTTTTCATTCCTGAAAAGTGATGAACACACCTTGACCTATTTTATTCCTTACACATCTCCTGAAAGTTAAAAACTGAGAGTCTAAACTTTAAACGGCTTTCACACAAGTGTAAAAGTTTGTTTGAAATCAATAAAGAAGACTTCAAAGCAGAAATGTCAGTATTTGCCTCAGGTTGTAGTAAAAGATCACATCCGTTAATATTTGCATGTCAGATAGAAAGAACATTATTTACACAAAAATCTCATGACTGAAGTGAACTAACCGGATAAGAGCACTTTAACAAAGCACATGATCAGTGTTCTTGTGTTAGCCTTAAACCTCTTGGATTTATTCCAAATGTTAATTATTAATCTGCGTGATCGTGATTGGTTTTCTCTATAGATATTTCTCTACCTCTCGCCTGTATTCTGATTGTACCTGTTCATGTTTTTGCATTTTATTAATCATATTTTACTCAAACTCTTCTCCAGTTTTTCATGCTTCATGATCATCGTGTAATTATCTGTCAAACTGGACGCCCGCCTCTTGCTACAGAACAAATCCACAAACATATGCAAATAAAGTAGCCTGAGACGTTTTCCGACAAATCTATTTAAAACATGAACATGTATGTAATAACAGGATATTTTCCCCCGTGAATTTAATGCCTCACTAATTAAGTTACATTTCATGCTAAAGCCAAAAATACATTTCTCAAAAATTCAACACTGCCAGGAACTAATCCGATTCAGCGATCTGCATCCCAGCCTACAAATATTTAATCCATTCAGATACATTAATGAGATACCTGTCACAGTATAAACAGATCATCCTACTGAATATAACATCACATCCACCGAACCTGAAAAGCATTATCAACAAATCTCACATCTGCAAACTTCACTGATAAATACAGCGATATTTGTAATGCAATTCAGGAACCAATGCTGATACAGTTAATGAGAGAGCAGCTCAGCTGACAGCAGATGTACAAAGCCGATATCACATTGTTGTTTCTTCTTCATCTTAAGTGAGCACTTGTTGAAAAACTGATACTGGTCGACCACTACTAGTGGCTTTTTACCTCCGCCAAGGAGGTTATGTTTTCGGTAGCGTTGGTTTGTTTGTTTGTGAGTTTGTTTGTCTGTTAGAAACTTTACGGAGAAAGTAACAGACGGATTGACCTGATTTTGGTGGCGATCCGGACAAAATTCTGGATACTGTGATCCAGAACACACAAAAATAAGGGTGTCATTGGAATTTTCAATGCTGAAAGATAACCAATGGGCGGCACAGTGGTGTAGTGGTTAGCACTGTTGCCTCACAGTCAGAAGGTCCTGGGTTTGAATCCCAGTCAGGGCATTTCATGTTTTAGGAACATTATGAACAGTGAACATACCAGTTTAAACACAAATAAATGTTAATAAAAGACACGTAACAGTGAAAGTTCTGGTGTGAATCACAATATAAGGGGGGACATGAGCTGCTTGGTGGAGGTCTGCGCTCAAGAGTGCTTTTCTAGTTTGATATGCTTTTATTGGGGATGTGAGAAGTGTGTTATCATTTGGAAAAGAAGATGGTGATTTGGACTTGTGAGGGCCAATGATGATATAATGCTGATTAGATCAAAACCCCAATAATCATACAGACAGTGTAATGAGTTAAACACTCCAATAATGGGCTTTTTATGAAAGTGGTTTCTGGTGCCACTTTGGTAGACATTCAAGGATCAGTGGTTTTTGGCACCTCCAGATTAGAAGAGGTGACTTGAGGTAGTTGCTTGATAATTAAGGTGACACTGTCTGCGAATGAGGAGGTGAGAAAGCGCTGAAAAGTTGCTCTGCTTCTGCTCTGCAGCAGGAGATAGTAGCAGTGAGTGAGCGTATAGAGTGAATGAAGTGAAGTGCTTTTTAAGTGCAGCCCATTTGGCGCAGGGTGATATTTACTATTATCAACAATAGTATCAAGTATCAACAATGAACAAACACTGGTATCACATTCAGACATACTGTTACACGTCGGTGTCAGACTTAGTTTTCACAATCAGTGCATTTCGACAAAAAATGTAGAGTAGGCTACCTACAGTAAATGCATGAATTTAAGTTGTAAATTTAATCCCACAACTTCATCAACACTACAAAAACAGACCTCACTTCTGTCAGGTGAGATGTCCGCCTACAGTCACTCATGATCTCAGAGCTGACCTGCTCACAGCTGTGATGGATGTGCTTGTCTTCTTAAAGTAATGACTGAAGCTACAGGAGTGAGAGGATACAATCTTTGCCCCTGCATTTACTAACTTGTCCTCGGAGACGACTTTGACTTCAAGAAAACAACCGTGTGAAACAGTTTTTCCACATGACAGGGAAGCTCTGCCCCTCGGAACTGCCAACTATTCATCCAGGTCTGACTCACTGCATGTCCGCCTGGAGCTGCTCTGTCTGCAACGGAGGCGCGCAGAGGCTTGTCCCCTCCACAAGAGCATAGGGGTTCATTCATGATAAGTTGTCATTAAAGCCTATCTCAATGAAAGGACAATAAATATTTCCAAACAGACCATGATCTGCTCGATAAATAGGCTATCTCTCTGTCTGTCTGCCAGGAGTAGAAAACATTCAAGCTGACACTTCAACACAGGTGAGTGACTAATTCCCCATATCAGTGTGAAACACGGTTTTAAGAGTCACAACATCAACCACAAACACATCACACACAGTTACCAACCCTTTAGTGCCTTTTGTATCATACTTGATACATACTTTTATATACTTCTATCAATTCAATATGATCAACAAATTAGTAAAAATACACCTGAATACAAATTTTTTGGTTTTCAGTTGTAAGTGAAATAAACATTTCAGTTCCAATTTTCTGCCCATAATTTGTAGTTTCAGGCATTAAAGGGCTACCTTAAAGCAAAGCTGCAGTAAGTTTCACCTCAGTGTGAAACTGAGTCTTTATAACAACGACAGAGTTTCCTTACATCGCTTGAAGGAATTTCCTCGCCTTTGTTTCCAGATTTTCCCCTTGGATAAGGAGGAGAGGAAGGATAGGAGTTTTCTTCAGGTGAGTTTAGATCCTGTCAGAGTTCACCGTCCATCTCTGAGTCCAGTTTAGTCTAATGTAACAAACAAACACACCGACTCGTTTTCGCTCTCAGACACTCACACGCCGCTGCTGTTTCATACAACCGAGCCTCCCGGTGGACCGGAGAGAGACTGACGGAGTGGAGTTCAGACGGAGGAGGGAAGGAGCGAGAGGCAGCGAAACACAATAGTGCCAAGCCCACTTGTGATGCGTTCAGGCACCGCTCCGGAAATCCAACCACTTAAAATGTCAATCTGAATACGTAAAAGGAAAGGAGGGTACAACCAAAGGAAACGTCAGAGTTGATAAGCATGTACAGAAGTTAACTTAACAGTCTTTTGTACGTAGGTAGATTAATTAATTGGAAAGATTATACAAGAATATGAGTTACTACACTTTATGGCTACTTCTTGTCAGTATGTTCATTTCCTTACTTCTAGGTATTTTATTTCAGACACCTTGACGATTAAATACAACATATTGATAAACTATTGAGTATAACTCTTAAATAAACATAAGGAGGGATTGGTCTGACATATCCTACAGAACTATTGACTGCATATAGAATAGATAGTCCCACCTCATTTCAAACTTTTTAAAGATATAAAGCTGAAATATCCTCCAATGGACACCATATTCCAGTTTAGGCATGCTCAGAAGCTACATGGCTTACCAACACACACATTAAAGTTAACAGGTAGGCTACAGAGCGCAGCAGGAACTTGGATTAGACAACAGAGCTGTCAATCATATTGTCACGTCCACTCTTTAAATAAAAGAAGCAATAAACTAAAATAACTTAAAACTTCTCAGAAAAATGTAAAAACTTAACGAGTTTTGTTTGAGTGTTTTAATTTCATCACTATGTCATGTTCCTGTCTGACACTATGTAGGTGGTGTTTATCACTACATGTAACCAGTCACCAGGGGGAGCTCTAAATCTTTTGGCTTCAAGTCAGATGGATACTGACAGCGACCACACCATTCATCCATCCATTTTCTACCACTTTTTCCCATTGGGGGTCGCAGGGGGGCTTGAGTCTATCCCAGCAACTTCCGGTGAAGGCAGGGGACACCCTGGACAAGTCACCAGTTCATCGCAGGGCTGACATATAGAGGTGAACAACCATCCACGCTCACATTCACACGTACTAGCAATTTGAAAGTGGCCAATTAAGCCAACCCCACATCTACAGTTTTTTTAGTCAGTTCAGTAACACGCCATATGAATCAGCTGAGTTTGAACTGCATCACTGTTGGTGGGACGTCAAAAGCAGAAGATCTGACCGAATTATTATAGACGACTTATTCCTGTATAAAAGATGATAACTCCATAGATAGACATATGTATTACAGATACTGAACAAAAAGGCGCTTTAGTAATCTGTAAATTTGTAAGTATGTGAACCAACATAAATAGTAACATTTATTGAACAATTAAAAAAAAAAAATCAACCTGATTCTTATTAGCTGCGTAATTCACATTATATGAAAAAAATAAATGATACATATGCTCTGGTTGCTATTTTGTCACAGGGCGTATCATACGGTCACAGGCAATCAAGCATATGGCCTTGTCTGACCCTCAGAGCTTTGCGTAATGTTGAGAATACTCCACAGTTTCAGCTTTCCCGGCCAAAAATGTTGCTCACAGCTCCTGCAAAATATCTCTGGGGGCCAGCAGTCCCTCTCTCTCCCCCTAATTTACCCTCTCTGAAGAATCATCTTTCTGCAAAGCTATAAACAAGTAAGTATGTAGCTGTGCAACTGAATCTTTAGCTGTTTTTTCTGTTAGGTTTAAATGAATAAACAACAATCCAAATGAATGGATTTTGTATTCATATAAGTATCTGAATACCAGGTAAGGGTCTGTCAAATGTTGTTTTCTCCAACCAAGTGTTGAATGGGTTGAATTTGCCAAGACTGCTTTGTCCACAGGGGGTGCCAAAGTTGACACAAACCAAAAGTTCCCCAGAAGAGCTTTAAGTAACTGAGACTACACACACACACAGGCCTACCAGTAGTACTTTAACAGTAAACTCACTGACCTCTCTGTCCTCTGTATCTTCATTTCCCACACCCTTGAGAAAAAATAGAGAATTTCCAGGAAACTGCATGAAGTGATGAGCAAATTTTCTTCCGTACAAACACATCTTGTATCTTGAATGGAGGCCAGTGAATGAGAAAAAGTAGACATGCAAACAGCCTCCTGCTGTAAGAATCTAATGCAGGTTTCTGATGCTCAACATCTGTCTTTAATTCTTTTCAAAAGCCTGCTGTTCAAGTCCTAGAAAAAAAAAGTCTCCATCCAGATGTGGATCCTTGGCCACACCACTAAACCGACCTGGTTTTTCAAATACAAGCAGACATTCAAGTTAATAAGTCATAATTGAAATGGAAAGTATGTCTGTGGCACTAACTGTAAAGGGAACTCCTCATAGAAGAATGAATGGTGAATGATTCAGGTGTCCCACAAATATAGTCTAACATATATAGCTTTGACTATGATACCCCAAACTCTTTACAGATAATTATCCCTCACTGGGATCGTAGCATTTATACATTTATACTTGAATATGCTGTCAGAACTTTCCTGAGGTTGTGATGTTACAATAGTTGACCATGTGCACAGACACGGGTTATCCTGACTTCACCCTCATGTTCAGGGCCGTCCTGGCTAAACTAGCAAAGTACACGGCAGAAACAGGTTGAGGGAACATGTTATTGCTCAGTCTTTTCAAAGAGGGAACCAAAAACCAGAGGAAATAAAGTATTTCCTTCAACCAAGGCCAGATTTTTGATCTGATAAAGGTTGAATCCCACTCGCATTATCGAGTATGCTTATCGTTTCCGACAAATCTGCATGTTTCTTTGAGAGGAAACTAAAGTATCACTCAAAGGAAAAGGAAATGAAAAGACCTCCAGATTAAAATACAGGACCTTGTTATGGATGTTGACAGCCTTAACATTCACACCATTTTGCTGCCCGGGCTGGAAACACACTGAGACTGAGGTTACCCCAAGGTCAGGCATAAAGTCGGGGGAAGCCTTGAGGTAATCAAGGCAGTACCATTCCCCTTCTGTAAAAAAGCGTGGGTGCTTGCCTGTGTGGGCATCAGGGTGAGATTTACTGCCTACGGCCACCATCAAACTTTATGACGTAGAAAGGATGCGTCATTGTGTGCTTGCATAAATTTGTCTATGCAAAGAAAGGAGAGGGAGATTAATCTACAAATGGATTTCCCAGACCTGCGTCATGATGGAGGATCCTTAGTTTGATTTCACAGCCCACTGGTCTTTATAGAGACAAATTTGCTCCGTATAATCGTTGCTCTGTCACTGAATACTGCAGTGGCTGCTGGGGAGCTGCAGCCTCTGGTTTCACAATCATCCAGAATCCCCAAAGAGAGGAGAGTAACAAAGACAGCAGCAGGGAGATGACTTTCATTATTTTGATGATTCTTTTCAGCAGTTTCATTTGGGGTCAAGTTAGTGTCAGACTACTTTTATTTTTAATATTAGGTGGATTATATGTTAGCTACTTTGGATAAACTGGCACCAATGATCAAATGATAAACTGATTTATATTTACAAGATCATTCAAAAAGGAAAAAAAAGAGGGGGAAAGGGGGAAAAAGGGGGGGAAAGTCTAGCATAACTGTATGCTAGACTTTGGAAATTGATGGAATATCCATTAAGTGCTATTTGATGGGAGCTATTTCAGGTATTAGAAAAACAAGCAGCCTTATTCACACTAAATATTCAACATATTTGGATTCTGTGGGGAGACTTAAAAAACAAGTATGTTGCCAAGGCTAACAGCAATAATATTTTGTTTTTGGAAACTAGGTTCTCTGAAGCACCATATTTCTTCTTTGCTTTTAATTCCCCCCTGGAAAAAATTCCCCATTTCTTTCCAGCATTGCATTGAAGTGACAGATACCTATAAATATTACATTTACAGTCTACAGGCAAGGGTGAGATATCAGGTCAAAATGTGTGCTTCACTGATCAGACCATAGTGTGGCATAGACCGTGAGCAGTGGAAACAAAGCCCCGCCTACTGTGTGCATCTGAAATGAGTGGATGATATCATCCTCTCCAATGACATCATCCCAGCCTTCAGCAGGAATGACGTCATCCTCATCATATGTAACCCATATGTGGAGATGATTCATTGACTTAAAAAGAAATCTATTTTTTGATGCTTAATTCAAAATATTGTTAACCCGGACATATCTTTATTTATTTCACAGTAAAATGAAAATATCTCAATAAATTTGTAATTCTTTTAACTTTTGACGGCCAATCCAATATTTATCGTTCAAATGATTAATACTAGCAGCATTGTGATATTTTAAACAAGGTACGGTTACCATATTCTGACTTCCCAAAAAGAGGACACGGTACGCGGGGGTGGAGTCATAGAGTCACACAAAGTTAATTGTGAGAGTTTTGCGGGTCAGATAGAATATTTTTTACGGACTTCTAACTCAGTAAGTCCATGTGACAAAAAATTGAAACTTACATACAAAACTGTGGACATTTTAAGGATATCATAAACTCTGGGACAAACCCGGACAGCCCCCAAAAAAGAGGACATGTCCAAGTTAAAGACCAATAGAGGAGTCTTGGATCTGTACCCCTGCAAGAGTCCACTTTCATAGCATCACCCTAACTTTTTAAAGGAATAAGGTGGAAAATAATCCTGCTTTGTCCTGTTGCCTATGGAAGATGTAAGCGTTGCATCAACATGACATCAGCTCAGTCTTATAAGTCCCTTGTCATCACAGCTTTGGGGGTAAAATGACAGCGTGGCTGCAGTTTCATGACTGCAGTTTCATGAGTCCTCCTTTTTACTCTGTGTTAACATGATGAGCCTACTCTTTCTAACAAACAGGCTGTGGTGTGAAAATGTCCCTGTGCCTCGAGTAGGGAACCCCTAATAAATATTCAATCAGACTCCACACAGGACTGAAAAATCCTCAGGGGGGATTACATACCAGGAGGATGATGTCATGCTTGCAGGCTGGTTGGGGTGATGTCATCAAGGGGGGCGACGTAATCTCTTGTATTAAACGCAGACATGGCTCTGCGGCAATGTGATTCGCCTGCCGGCACCATGATTCAGATGCAAATTTAATCTCCGTGAGCGCTCAAGGATGGGGTGTGACTGCATTTTACATAGTAAGCCAAGAATCTCATATCTTTCTGTCACTCTAATGCTCAACTGGGGAGAAAAAGAAAGCTGATAAAAGGTTATTGTCTGGGACCATGCTCCTCCAGGAATTACTGAAGAAGTCATGGACATTGCAGGCCTGTAGGTGTAAAGTAGGTACAAAGTATTTGCAATATGACATAGTCGTCAATTTGCGAAAACTGCTGCTGATTTATCAAAAAAATCAATGTCTTCACACTTTCTATGAAGGCCTGTTGCTTGTTAGCTTTGTATAAAGGGGAAATGAGGCAATCACAGTGTTCAGGAAGTGAGGTTGAGATTCAGTAAAAAGAAGCAGGAGGTTGCCAGATTGTAAGAACAGAGCCAAGAGGAAGGTACGGTCATTATGTTGCCACCTCTGAGAGGAGTGTTTACAAACCACATCCAAAAAAATACGAATTCTAATGTCAAACAGCTCCAGTGCAGCGTAAGCAGCAGTGAGTGCTGACGAAGTTTCATCATGATGTCTTTTCCAGAGCGCAGCTGTGACACATGGCCCCCTGAAAGCTCGATCGACTAAAATACAAGCTGACCCTGTTTTCCTGAACCATTCCTGCTGAATCTTTAATGCAGGTCAACGGAGGGCCATGCCTATAAAATAACTACACCTCAGTGTTTTGAACATCATTTTATCAGATGAAGTAGAATCTGGACTCATCTACTCTTACTCGTCAGTTCTGTCACACAGACTGATTTTGATTTGTTATGGTCCCATAAAGGCAGAAATGATAGAGATCTTACTTTTCCACTCTTTGGTAACTGTTGATCAAATTAGGAGAAAAGATTTCCACAGGCAGAGCTGCACATGAGACACATTTTCTGCCAAATGTCAATGTCTTGCGAGAGAAGAGACAGACATAGAAAGTTTCTAAGAATCAGAGGGAAAAAAGGAATGACTCAAACCTCCATGTGGGAAAAAACAGAAAAACAGAGTTCGATTTGATTACTGTTTATGGCCAGCCAAGATCCAGCCTTTAACAGCTGGGCATGTTTTAAGTGAGCTAAAGAAAAACTGAGCTTTTTTAAATGTACAGATAAAGTCGTCCTCTTCTACCATGTTGGACGCACAGACAATTTTACAGGCAGGGCTGTAAACTCTGTGACATTACATATCGGGAATGCCAACTTCAACTAACATCTGCTGAATCTAGAAATCAGCAAGAGATGAAGTACGAGTCATCGTTTCACCTGGTAAACAGCTACAATGCAATACAATGCATGCCATACCATACAATATGAGTACCATATAAGTTCATTACGGTACCATAAAACTTAATAAGATACAATATTTGATACAATATGATACAAAAGAATATGATAGCATACCATAATGTACCATACCATTCTTTACAATATGATATAAGATACAATAAGATAATATGATACAAGATGATACTACACCACACAATATGATATACTGTTCATGTGTAATGCTACGTTATGATACGTTATGATATGATATGATATGATATGATATGATACGATATATGATATGGCTGCTAATGGGTTTACACCAGCAGAGGCACTGTTTTAGTTTTAGTTTTATTTTTAGTTTTCAGAAACTCACACAACTCACACAGCTTATTCCCACACTGCACTTTTAAATCACTCTATAAGCAAAAATGATAAGCATTTAGTGATTTAAAGGAAGAAATACAAAGTTTTTTCTATATTTCTCTGTTTCAATGCGTTCTGTACTCCACATAGTTGCTTAAAAACATTTTACACTGAGTTGCACTTTGGTATTTCCTTTCTCTTTAAGGTCCCGTTTCTCTGACCCTCTTCAGCTCTTCAGGGATTTGCTTGCTCATTGCAACTCAAGCGAGGCTAAATTTAGGTCATGTCCTCACTTGTGTGACACAACATAGACCCACTAAACCACACCACCGTTGGACTGTGAGTGGGTAAAAGTGAACAAAGAGCAGTCTGCAGCCCTCATGTCTCTCAGAGCCTGATGAGATAGCCACTGCTAATCGATTAAATATGTCTTATTAGTCATAACACTCATCAGGCCTGAAACATAAGGAGCGGAGTTGTTGGGGTTTGTGGGCGCAGAGTGAGACATGAGCTCCAGATGTGAGCGCATAACATCTAGCTGTGACACCAGTGGGGGCTCAAGGAGGATTGTGGGTTATCGCCTAACACTAGAGACCAAAGCAGAGAGCCCTGAGGCGAGAGATGAGCATTTCTTATTCATCCTGTGGTTCTGTCTCTCTTTGTCTCCTTTTGTTCTCTCTTATGCACTCTTTGACACAAACACATCTCAGCACGTAGTCTGCAGCAGAGTGTCCAGGATGATGGATAAAGTGAAAGCTCTTCAATGGCTCTCAGCTTGTTTTCTCCCCTGATTTTAACACATCATGAAAGTGTGATGAGGCCATTCAATCACCTTCACAGTCAATCCATGGGATACAATCCCTACCTTGTTTCTGCAAACACACACACGGCCATTTATTCCACTCTGAGTAGGGTATATGTATGTTAATACACTCACTCAGCTGCACTTTCTCCTTTGACAGAGCATTAATACTGTAAGGGAGTATACGTCTTCTTTCCATCGACCCAGGGGAGAAAAAAAAACATGGAAAGAATGATAAAGACGGGCTGACGGAGTGAAAGTGCTGAGGTGTCCCCATGCCAAGCATGTGCGTCACCAGATTTTATTATCTAGAACCTGATGAGCCATCTCCTCCCACCCAGCACACTAAAGTGAAAGTAGATTAAGGCGATATTAGTACTGCCATTGTGTCGGTGCAAATATGTGCCTGCTGTGAAACCAAAAGGATTTTGAAATAAATGGAAATGTCACCCAAATTTTCTTTTTTGATGGACCATACTCCACTCAAAAGGGAACTGTTTCCCATAACTGAGCCTGTTTTTCCTTGATTCTACTTTTCAGTCACCATAACCATCATCGTTACACCAATCTAATATAGATTTGAGTTTTTGCCTAAGGTGTCTAAATGTTCAGGTGTACGTCATAAAACAAAATAATCAAGACAGGGTGAGACAAGAGCCGAACACGGAGCAGAGGCGCCCTGTTGTGGGTTTTATCTCACATAACTATACTGGCTAACTATAAATCTCCTTATTTACTACCTAGCAACCATCTTTGTGTTCAAAACTTGATTTATTTATGCAGCGCAGACATCATCTCTCTGTTTCCAATATTAGTAGTGCTTCCATGGCAACAGTATCATTGTCAGCCAACTTTCAGACTGCATTAACCTTTAACTTTAGATTTTCATTTGGGGTCAAGCCTGAACATTATTCTGCTTTATACTTAAAAGTCACATCAAACTTGACATTTTTGTTCACATTAAGGTCTAAAAATAAGTGTTCCTAACAGAAGCACAAAATAAAAGCAGCCTTTGTGTAAGGTTTTCTTTAGCATCATTTTTCTTGATGCCAATATCTTCACACTCTAAAGATCCTTTGAAACTGCTTAAGCCTATTTTGTAAAGTTTGTGGTTGCTTTGCTTACGTTTTCTCCAATTTGGTGGATGTCGCCTTGAGTGTTTTAACATCTCTAATTAACTTCTCTTCTCTTCTTTTCTCTGCTCAGGGCCTGTCAGCCATGAACCACCAATATAAGGTTTCCTTCTCTCCTTGGCCAATCAGAATTAAGTATTTCACGGAGCCGGGTTATTAGTCAGAAAGACGAGTTTGACACATGGTTGAATAAATTATCTTTCAAGGCGGCTTACACAAGTTAAGAACAGCAACAAGCATTTAAATGATTAACGCTATACACATGAGTAATAGTTCCAGTTCAGTCTCTTAGTAGATTGACATAAATGGACATAAGTGTAATCAAAAACTGGCAGCAAAGTTCAACAAAGAAACAGATGCCAGTTTGCCAGCACATACTTGAACTAAATGGACATTAATTTTAAATGTTGGGAACACTTAAAATGACACAACTGTTGTAGAGAGTCATCAAAATTTATGAAATAGAAGTCTGCAGAATCACTGCTTCATGCAACAAACATAAAATCAGCAGCCTCTGACCAGATTTGGCTTTTGAATCCGTTTTTGGATTTGCAGAACGGGTAATTTTCCAGTATAGCGTCAGCATGCATTAGCTGAAATCTGGAAAACATATCTGTGTGGTGAGCAGAAGCCCACTGTAATGCAATCCATGAATCTCCAGTAGTCATCTACCAGGAATTTAGCTTTCATCAATCTCTTCAAACAAAGCATCAAAGTGCAATTAAAATTTACCTTGAACTCTTGTCAAAGTGATTGTCGAGAAATAAAAAGGTTATGATCAACAGTTCTTGGACATCGATGGCTTGCTGCATCTAAATGTTTCCCAACTAGTCAGAAACTATGATTTCATCTGATGACTGTCTATTGGTTCAGAGATGTAAATGTTAGGTTTATTCACCAAATGATCAGTTTTGAAAAGGTCATGGTTTGAGATGTCCAACCTCCTCCCTTTATGGACTCTCTTGCTCTTTATACTCCATTACTTAAAGGAATATTCTGGTGTAAAATTAGGTTAAGGTTAAACACACCGTAACTTTATTTTACGCCGCAATATCCCTTTAAGTGGCTTCGTTGCTAATATCATGATAACTTCTGCCACCAGAGTTCAACACCAAGCAATAATCATCAGGACTATAAATAAGAAGCTTCCTTCATGTCTTTAATTGATAAAATGTATTTAATTGATAACATATTTGGAGAAGCATTGGTTAGAAATAGCAGTAGAACAGATAATCTTATAAATAAGCTCTTGGATGAAGACTATTTTCTGATTATTTAGGATGCATGACAGACAGGATTAGTGAATTCACCAAGAAGATGCTGAAAAGAAGGAGTTTGTTTTCATATTAAGCCACCTGAAACCCTATATTATATTTTCTATAATTCCCACAAGCAACCACCCACTTGTGTCTGGCCATGAGGCAGTGTTTTCACTCTGCATTGACTCCCACTAAAGCAGTTTACATCCACTAGGGGACTGATGATATCACACTGAAAGTCCAATCTTTGAGTCATACCTCCATCCTCAACCTTAATTTCCCTCTAAAGAGCGTCAGTCTGCCACAATGAGCTGTTGAAATTCTTGTTTTCTTCTGCATAAAAGCTCTAAATCAGATAGCCAGGCAGGGGAGCATCCTCTACTTCACTGCTGTGTTTTTCTGAATGAACATCTGCACCTGGCTGGTGCCATAGAAAAACCCATAATGGTTGTGATTTATTTTAATATAAATGTCCTTCCAGTAAACCTGACTCATTCAAGTTGGTTATAGAGTTGTCATTTGCAGACTTAGCTTTTGAAACTGCTGTGATGAGCTTTTGGTTTGTGTCTCTCTTGGTGGTAGAAGCTCATGTTATGTTTGCCTGAGTGAAAGTAGTTTTTGTGAATACAATCTAATTTAGCTGTGTTTTACAAACTTATCACTCACTGTTAATCTCTTCCACAGAAAAGAAAAGTTAGAAAAAACATCTACCAAAGGTTTGACACACAGTAGAGCTATCAAAACAGGCAGAGATGTCAAACCAGGTCAAAACACTTAGCAAACACACAGGGGATTACTGGAGCGATGATACGGGAATCAAGACAATCTGGCACAGAAGGAAAGGGAAGCTGAGCTTAAATACACATGACAAGTGGGAAATAACAAGACACTGGTGGACATTAAGGAAATCAGGGAAACACAGGGGCAGGAAGTAATGAGTCAAGGGTTTCAAAATAAAACAGGAAGCACAAGACAAGAAATATAAGGTAAATAAAAGAAAACTTATGACAGCCTGGCAGGGGTCTGGTCTATTAAAAATGTTGAAATTCACTATTCTATATAGTTTATTCTGGGAATTTGCAAGTTAAATCATTAAAACTGTTATAAACTGTTAAACATATTCACTCTCACTGGAAAATTTATGAAGTTATAAATATTTTTAGCTGCACCTACCGCAGCTTGGTTGATGGTTGTTGCCATAATGCTCTAACGCTCTATCTTACCCATTGGTCTCAGAACGCTGGGCATGATGGTCTACAGAGCTGCCAAGCATCACGCTTTGGGTGTGACGGTCACGCACTTTGACCCACTCTCACACTACACACCACATCAGTCTTAAGGTATAAATTGACATTAGAAAAAAAGGCTAATTTTTTTTTTGGAAGCCGAACATATCATAACGCTAAAGTCTCACTCTTGTCATTTTCTGAAACTTCGCAGTGCTCGGTCTATTATACTCTGACATCATTACTATCCATAAAGGTGTGCCACAGGGCTCCTTTCTAAGCCCCTTGTTATTTTCTATTTATGTGAATAATCTTGGCCAAAATGAATCATAAACTGGGTTCCATTTTTATCCTGACGACACAGTTTTATTCTCTCTTTGTCCCAAAAGCTCGTTCAGAAATTGGTAAAAGAGATTTGAGGTTTTCAATTCGATAAAATAACAATCAACAATTCCTACGTTCAGGTGATAACACACTAATCTAAACACAATCATGAATATTATAGTCGTTTTCCAACAAGTCTGTCGAGCTCAGTGCCCCTCACTACTGCACACTGCGCCTTTAATGCTTGCTGACCTTTCGTGTGTGTGTGTGTGTGTGTGTGTGTGTGTGTGTGTGTGTGTGTGTGTGTGTGTGTGTGTGTGTGTATTTAAACAAAAGTGTGTGCACGTCTCAGTGCTTCTGTGTTGCCAGGTAAAGCAGGTCACCACCTAATATAACCCACCAAACTAAACAGAAAGTATGAGGGTGAACCAGCCCATGAAAAGAAGGGTGGTGAAAGTGCATTTACACAGAGGGGAACATAATCAGCTGACCAGTAAACAAGCCATAGGCAATTACAGAAAATGGAAAATTAGAGAGGAGGCAAACTTACAAAACAACAGAATAAGAATTCAATTTTACTGGAAGTGCTTAATGCAGTTTTTTATTTTTCCTGAAATTAAACAATGAGTCAATTCTTTTACCTATATTTGCAATGCAGTGCCTTTAAAAGCATTATTAAACCCTAAAAACTCAAATCGAGGTACCGTGTTTTGAACTGTTGCAGAGCAGTGGAAGATTGAATCATGGTGTTCTCAGAAAGCTTGTATAACATGTTGAGGCTGAAAAAGTCCATAAACACAAAAACAAAACACAAACTTTGGCCAAAAAACACTAATGCCATTAAGGTACGGCTCTTTACTTGGACAAAAAACTTTCCTGCAGCTTTTAAAACACAAGGCTGGCGGAGCATGATGTACTCTACAGTCTGTTGTCAGGGATAGAGTGCAAATCAGAGACCTTGAATGTCAATAAGCAGAGAACATGTGGATATTTATTTTCTTTTCCCGTCAGTCTAGTCATTTTAAAGAGAAAAGAGTGTGTCTGGAATTTGAATGGACTTCTTATAATGATTAAATGTCATTGGAAAAATTGTAATATCATGGAAATGAAGCTATATGTTACATGAATAAAGAGAATAAAGAGAAGTTAGTCATATTTCTTGAACAGCGAAGTGATGATTTTACGAGAAAACAGCAGTAGGTTCAGACTTTGGTGAGATTATATGTTATTTTGAAGGGGAAATCAGAAGAGCAGCTAGCACAGGACATCTTGTTAAATTTTACTGAAGTATAGCTCTTAATGTCTTACTACATCAGCTTCTTATTGTCACAACAACCAGCAGGACCAGCTTTTGGCACAGGCTATATAGGCAGTCATCTAGAGTGCCACATGCTACCTAGTGGGGTAGCTAGTTACCCTGGCCTGCACTCGCAGTGCTGAGTCACATGACTTGTGTATTAAATGTGCAAGTCAGGGAGGAGCATCTGTGCTAATCTCAGGTCAGAGAGTGATAACAGAGAGATAGATGAAGGGTTTGTTTTTCATGATGAAAAGACTGTCCAAGTCCTCAAGTGCACAACATGGAAAATGAATAAAAGAAGAAGAGGAGGAGGACCTGGTGCCTGCCCACAGCGCCAAAACTACCAGAAACTGTCTTTAGACCATGGTATCACTGTGTTTGATTGCTGAGCCAATTGGCCTGACCTGAACCCCAAAGAGACCCTCTGTGGTATCACCAACAGAAAGATGAGAGACACCAGAGACAACAATACAGAGCAAGCAAAGCAACCTGAGCTGCCATAACAGCCCTGCAGAGCCACAGACTGCTGGTCTTCATGACCAGAATATATATTCAGGACAACACCCTAAGTGTCCTCATTGATGTCTTCCTGCACACTCCTGTCCTAAATGTGCACATGAAGATTAACTGGATTAACACAAGGTCAAAAATCTGTCTCATGCCTAGCTCTTGTGTCAGTTCAGCCTCAAAGGTTCATCTAAGCAAACAACACAAAGCAGAAGCTCTTCATCACCATGGAGATCGGCATTCAGATCTCACCTTTTGCACTCCTGCCTCGAGAAAAAAAAAAAAAAAAGCCATAATGGTCAAATGGGCAGCAGATTGAACCCTGCAAATGGACCGGGACTGTTATCTTAGACACGGATTAAAAGATAGCTCAATGAAACAAGCACTGGATTGCCAATCAAAGTCAGCCTGGCAAGAGTTCGCCCCAGGCTTGTCTTAAATGTGTTTGCAACTGGAGCACCTGAGCTTAAACTGCAGCTGGATCAGGAGGGCAGTTTTCAAGGCTGTGGGAAACTGGCGAAGTGCACAAACCTGAGTCATAATAGAGTCACAGCCTTAATCCCAGTGTGGATTAGTTTACATTTACACTGTACCGAGGAAAATTCAACCCCCCAAAATGTCTTTTTTTATACACAAATCAAACAAAATAAAAGTCTAGTTTGCACTGCTGGCAGCTTCATGCCAGCTCACTTACACACAAAGCTCCTCCTCACATATATGTAAGTGTACACTGTCTGTTCACCGGCTTTTTACAACTTGTTTACTTTTATTTTTAGACAACAGCCTCTTGTAGCTGCAGTGATCATGACTGAAGCAGAGTTGACAATAATCTGCAGGAGGGTCAAAGACACATTAGCTACTAGGCTAGCTCTGCTAATGTTAGCCACACAAAGTAAACAGACTTTAAATTGTTTCCTCAGGGATTTAGAAAAGAGCCCACATTTGAACATGACTGTACACAGGATTACAGAGTGTTTTCTTACCTGGTTCAGACTTAAACTTCTGGGGAAATTAGCTGCTTGAACAAATCTGCGGTTTCACATCTATGCTCCAAATGTTTGCCCTGCCTGAACACCTTTCTGAAGAGGCCTTAGTGGTATCATAGGAGGCAGTGGTATTTGACCTATGCAGCTTCTTGAGTGCGTGTATGCCGTATTACACTCTGTTGGCTAAACATTTACTAATCTGTGAAAAATTAGCTGAAAACTTTCATGCTCACTCTGTTCTTGGAGGAAACAGATAGATTGCATTTTCTCAAAGTGAAAAGGTAATTTGAACAAAAGTCAAAGTAAACGTGAAAAAAGTTGGGTGACAATCAAAAAAATCAATGAATATTTCCACACTAACCAAACAGCCACCATTTGTTTCAACAGGTGTGTCAATAACGGTCAGCTGTTTACCGAAAGAAGTACTCACCAGCTGCCCAACTTCAGCACATATTCACGAGTCCACTGTGGAAAATGAATTTGTCTCCCTCTTGATGTCGCGGGCATTTGTAGAAGCAGTCCAGGGCGTTCAGAGTGTTATGTGTTGTTTCTGGGCATGAGGGTCTATTTCTGTTACACAGTGTCAGAATACACACCAATCATGCACAACACTGCGCACACACCACAGTGAGCAAGCATGCATGTGTTTACCTCTGGGTGCACTGTAAATTGTAACTGAGGCTCAGATTTTACTGGACAGAGGCCATCTCTATTAAAGTGTGTATATACATAGACTGTATGTGTGTATTTGTAGCTGTGAACACAAAGGGATTTCACCGAGGCTTGGACTAACTTTAGAGCGAAGTGACAAGCCTGCCATCTGTCAGCAGCTGCATTAAAAGTCCCCCTTTAATTCGAGGTGCTTTGAGGGGGTTGTCTGTGTGTGTTTGAGTTGGTGACGAGGGATATTTGATCCCATAATTTCTCTGACGCACTCTAACCGAGAGCAATGGTCCTCATTCACAGCAGGCTCCTCCCTGACCACTCGGCTCCAACGAGGCCAAACAAACTTGATGGGACACAACTCTGCTTTGTTCTGTCTTCCAGGAAGGTGATCTTTCATGTTGGTTTAAAGGTTAGATTATGGAAACTTTACCGCTCCAAATTTGATCAAACTTGCTTGAAGATCGTCGTATATGCCGAAAAAATACCTCATAAACTTGGAAATATCTGACTCACATAATAAAACAGTAATCCTTGTGGACACTAAAGACTTATTGCAAACTTAATTATTTGCGTTGATTAGGTCCTTTATATAAAATTGTCCTTGCTGTCAGAGAGGTGAATGGTAATAGATTAGATTTATACAACACTTTCTCCCTCTCTGAGTCATAGTCCTGCACTCAAAGAAAACTATAGTGTGCTATAATGAAAGACCTTGCAGAGTGCTGACTTTATTGAAAGCTCCTACGCTGAAGACAAAAAGTGACCAGCCAAGGTGGGTGGCTCAAATCCAGACACACTAGTCAGTGGGTTTGTACTGATCGAAGTAACCACTGAGCTCCGGTCCTGCACCAGTAGCCAGCAGGATTGCAAAACCCTGAAATAGTGAAAACAGGTGGTACTTTGAAGAGCTGCACAGCTACACAGAGTAATTATGCAATCCGCTTTGCCAAATCTTCACACAAGAAGGAGTTTTCCATCTCATAAATACATCTGACCAACTCATATCACACATTCTGTTTTTATGAAGGTTGTTTGTTTTGATAAACCAAAGTGGACATGTATACACTCAGCATTGTAGTGCCCTTAAGCTGATAGTTTTGGTTCTTTACCGATCAATCCATACTATACAAATATCAAAGAGTAGCACACCCCAACAACAGCCTTTCTATTTTAAATACTGCTGTTATATACCTGAAAGTTCTTATATATAGCGCCATCGCTGGTTTCCATCACAGCTACAGCTGCTTGTAAACTGGCAGAGCCAAAGAGGATCTGCTATTTTTGAGCTGCCAGTAAGCTCCCAAAACTCTGCTGACCCCAAAAGAAAGGAAAGGTTGACCAACACTTTAACACAACACCTGAGGCAGATTAAACCATTTTACAATCTCTCAAACTGAATCCAGACTGACAGAGATGTTATATTGAGTTAAGACAAATCAAGAAAAGAGACAAGTAAGACTGAGTAAAGGCAGACTTTAACAACTTTGTACAAATAACACGACTGCAGTTAGTTACACTAAGCTGAAGTAAGGGGAGAAAAAAATAAGAAAGAGGGGATGAAGAAGGGAGAAAGAAGGAAGTAAGTAAGAATCGGATAACGAGGAAATGGGCCAAAAGGCTCCTGTCAATCAGCCAATCAGTGCCCTGCTTTCCTTTCTGCTAATCAAATTCCTCCACTCAATCGTTCAATCAGAGAAAACCTTCCATGTTACGTAACCCTCCTTTGTTCTAGCCAATCTTACACGTCTTTCAAGTGGCCGATCATTTGTCAAACCCCTGACAAATGTACAAATTTCTATTATATCTGTCATAGTAAAGCCCTTGGTTTGGAGGATATTAAATAAAACAGGTCCCTGTCTTAGTCTGTTCGTCTCTAAGGGAAGACAGGGAGCAGAAAATTCCAATGAAAACAATGAACATTAATCAACACACCCAGGCTGCAATATCTGTGTCTTAGCCTGCAGGATATGAATTCCTTCCCATATGAAGACACCCACACACACCAAAACGCCTTTATTTACTCTCACCGCATCACACCCTTCATGTGGGAAATGTTCCTTTTTATCAAGTCAGTGCATGTGAGGCTGGAAGTTCATGTTGTAGTTAAAGCGTTTAACTTTATCACAGTGACTTTTGATTGAGCCGAACACGACACGGCAAAGGAAGTCGATTTTATTGTGTGGAAATATTAAATGTAAGCGGGTGATTCAGCACAAAGTAAAAGCAGCTTTAAAACTACTCTCATCATTCTGATACGGTTAGCTTTATGGGGACATTAAACACATCTATGGTTTTTAAAGTGTCCGCTCAAACTTGGTTCCCTTTGACTTGTTATTAACTGAAGCAACACCCCCTGAACATCAGTAGACGGTAATATCTAGCAGTCAGATTCTACCGTAAAATA
The DNA here is from genome assembly GCA_962446985.1 of Xyrichtys novacula. NCBI lineage: Eukaryota > Metazoa > Chordata > Actinopteri > Labriformes > Labridae > Xyrichtys > Xyrichtys novacula. The sequence goes on from OY660870.1 coordinate 30,168,434, forward strand.
CCCCCGTGCTCACCCCTCTCCAGAAGTAATGCTGGCTTCTACCCTCTTAACAGTATAGCTCTCCTATCTGACCATTCAGAGGGGCCATGAGAAAACATGTTTTTATCTTCCTGATAATTCCCCAGTCCTGCATCTCAGGGGAAATGTGCATTTCCAAGCAAGTCAGCCAACTTTAAGGAAAACATCTGTACAAAGTGTGTGGACAGCAGCTCTTCAGCTGCTCTTTTTCTCCTGAATTTTATGGATCTGATTGGAACTATGCAGTGTTTTGCAGACGTGCCTGTTTCTACAGAAATACAGTTATATACTGTCAGTCACAGTAGGGGGTCTTTCGCTTGGTGACCAGTGAAGCACACAGGGTTAAGTGCTGCTCTGGGGGGAATAGATAGAAATGCTCGACAGAGTCAGAGGTGTTGTTTATTCTCCTTTACAGCTTCACTGGCTTCTCTACAGCAACAGTCTTGATGTACAGAAACAATGACAGGAAAGTTAGTCATATCAGGAATGGAAGTAAACATGAGATGAAGAAGGAAGATGTTTATTTGCTTTCATGTGTTTGTGTTATAAACTCGTGCTTAATGATCTAGGATGTGTAAAATATAAAATCAGCATATGGTAATGATCTCTATCCATCACTTCTCTCAAAGTGCGTCAGCAGGGGAGTGAGAGGAGGGGAAAAAGTGAGGAGCCCAGCTGAAACCTTAATTCACAATGAATCACTGATTTCAGGGGGGGAAAAAATCACCCCAAATTTTTCCCTCCGGGCTGTGAAACACAAACACCGCAGGGCTAATTTCCCGCATCTGAGCCTCGAGGGAAAACTCATGATATCCTGACTGGTCACATATGGGATTTTCTATGTCATGAACAGAAGCATTGTTGTTATTGTCTCTATCTATTATCATCAGTGTGTTGAAATGCAGCGCCACCAAAGGAGAGCGTCGCCTTTGCTTTTCTTGGCTGCTTAATGCCTGCACCTGTAAAGTCAGTTGACCAATGTCTGAAATTCGCTTTGAAAAGTGAAGCAGACATTCCTTTTATCAAGTTTTTGCACACTGACTCAGTAGATAATGGGAAGAAGATGGCTTTTTTTAGCCTGTGTGTGAACGATAGTGTTAGATGTTGTTGTACATAAAAGGAAAAACAGTTTCTATTTTATATGGAGCCAAGGAAAGTTTGTAAAGTATGGTGACTAAGTTCTTCACTTAGAGAAGACATTATGCCGATCCAAATACTCATAGATATGCTGTTTCATCTATAACGACCCTCCATTTAGGTTTGGAGCTACAAGCTGTGAGTAATATCAACTCAGCGGGAACTTATCCAGCCTTGAACATTGTCTGCAAAGGCACAGTGGTTTAGGTTGTTCAGTGAATACAAAACTGTGTGAAAAGTAACACCCACAAGCTGTGCCTCACTTTATATCATCAGAAATACACCAAACCCAAAAAGCCAAAATAAACATGTTAAAGCCTGGTTAAAAAAAAACAACACTTTTGGTCTGAGCTTCATGAAGATATCGAGGTTACAAGATAAGCGATACTAAAACTGATTGACAGGCATACCGAGCTTCTTTGTATTTACACTTCACAATTTTTTTACTGGCTATTAGAACTCTTTCTCACTTTGGACCTTAAAACTACACAGCAGACTGGGCAGAACCCCCTCTAGTGGGTTAAGAGGGGACTGCAGGTAGATTATACCTTATTCAACAAATAATTAATAGACCAGCATTAGGGATTTTGATTATATTATTGACTATTTACATCTGTATGATTGATCATTGGCATTACAGTTGGCTTAATATCATCAAATGTGGCTGTGAAGGGGGCTGTTTGCCCTTGCTGGTGGGCACCAAAATTAGGGTGTCGGTTAAACATGCTAAAAATGTTTTAGTTATTATGAATTGCTGGTCATAAGTTGTGTTGAAGGTGCCTATGCATGCTTAAATTTGAATACAACCTCTAAACTGCATGGAGAATGAAGGGGAGTGGTGCTAGCTCTGCTAATGTTACACCGTAGACTGTATATACTATGGACAACTTGCTTCCGCCTTCTGCCCGTATACGAATTTGAAGCCAAAAAGCTCTCAGTAATTCTGTTTTCTCTCAATTTGTGCGCATTCAGCGGTAGAGTCGACGCAATGACGCTCGGCTCAAACAGTGTATCCCCAGGCGAGCTATGCAATCCTTGTATGCCCATAGGCTGTATCAGGTGTCAATCATAGAAAACATGAACCCCCTAATAACTTTTGAAAATGGAGCTGTACAGAACTATCGTTACTATCTTTAGTTGAAAGAAGTTGAAAAAATAATTACAACTTTATTGTAACACCAATCACACCAATCTGAGTGACTTATTTTTACACTTACCTGATTAGGATTTTGTATTTATGACTTCACCATTTGAGCATTCATCTTTCAATTTCGCCCACAGTTGTACAGTACTGGTTTGTACTCTGCTGCCCTCTAGCGGCCAAAAGAAGAAACACACCACATCCACCTTGATTGGAGCTGCTCACTCGCCCAGTTTTCAGTTTCCTATTTATTGTTGTGCACTGCACTTGATCATTATGTACATCCTGTAACGGTTAACAGAACTGAGAAGGAGCACGTGAACAGAATTTTACACAATTTAGTAATACTTGAACAGCAGACAGGCAAACACAGAACATACTAGTAGTCCGTCTCCAGACCTGATCCCTTCCATACATACCACAACTGCAAACAACACACATCCATTGACTACAATATAGAGGTTAGCTTTTAATCATAGCCGTAAGATAGAGATTCAGTCAGCGGGGGGGAGCTTATGAGGGTTGTTTTCACACATAGGTCCTCAGTGTAAATAGATCACAGAAGCACATATGACGCTCTTCCTGTGTCTAGAAAGTCACCAAAGAAAGCCAAAGTTCCCAGAGCCCAGAGTCCTGATCCAGAGCACAGGACACAGATTTTCTCCTGGTTCATTCTGAGTCCCAGCAGTCAGTCATTTTTCTCAGTTTTTAGTCAACGTCCTCAGTGCAGGTGAGCAATCATAAAATCCTGGAGAAATATGAATTCCAACAGAAGGATAAAACACGGTAAGAGCAGGGTGGTCAACAAAGATTTAAGACAACCAGCTTCTTTTCTAAAGCTCAGAGAGACGGCGTGGAAACTATGATGACAGAGCTTGTAAAGGCGAATAATCTGCTCTTTCTTCATCGATTAAAAACCGAATTTCAACACATTTTTAATTTTATAGCATTTATGAGAAACATCCAGATGAGAAATGACACACAGATATGGAAGCTGAGGATGTTACAGGCCTGTGCGAGCGTCCTCTGAGAACCTCAAACCTCTTAAACCAACAGTAAACGCCTCCAATTTTCATCCGCTTCTATATTATAACAGAATTTTGTCCTTGCATAACTTCTGCTGGTCCATGGACTTCACACTTTTAACACTTTTTACAAACAAACACAAATTTGGAAGTCAGTTTCAATCATAAAAATAACAAGATCAGTCAGTATGTTGGTCTATGGAAAGGATTGACTCTGATATGAAACCGTGTCATTATCAGTGCTTCCATCAATAGAGTTAGGAACTTTGGGGGAACTTACTTTAGTACTTAAGTCCAGTGGGGTCTCAGGTCTTTCCAAATTATGGGGGCAGCTCCTGGAGGTAAAAGGACTGCCGGGTGAAATAAAGTGGACAGCTGATCCACACCAAATGTCAAACAAATCGAACAAAAACAAGAAATTATGTCGTGCAGCTCACTTCTCGCAAACAGTGGGCTGCCGATCGCTCTCTTTGTACAAGAGGTTTTGTTGGTTTTTGGTTCCATGTCACACACTGGGCTTGTCATGGACATGTTTTATGTAGTCGTATGTTTTAGCCCCCCCAAAAGTCCCAACTTTCGGAGTACTAATTCCTAAAAGTTAAAGGACTCTGGGGCGGACCTTTGGGCAATGCATATTTCTTTTTTCTTCTTCATGCATCATCTAACCTGCTTGATCTCGACAAGCCTCTGGACCTCAGTGGAACCTCTGGGATTAAAAGTTCCCGGTGTTATTGGTGGAAACACAGCAATTGTTTTTGTGCAGAAGAAACAGCTGTCAGTGTGGCAGAAATGTCTCAAACAGTGTAAAAAAATAAAGATGTAGTGCGTGTAAATCAGTGTTATGAGAAAACTGTAGTTTTAGATATGAAACAGTAATTTACAGTAAATCAGAGAAGACACTATTCTCTTGTAAATACATGATTTATCTCCACAGGATCAACCAACAACTCTTTCAGCGAGTTTCTGCGACCAGTAGAAATGTCAGAGCGTGTTTGTGTTTGGAGGGAGTTATTGCATTCTCCAACAAAAGTCATAATCAGAGTTATTAGCCATGATTATTAATTATTCCAGTGTTTTACAGGCGTACAGTAGCTTTCATTAAAACCATAATGCAGCAGGTCCGAGACACACGATGACGACGACGACACGGTGAGGTCAGTTAATAAATAAATAGCAGAGGTTTCCTTTAAAAGCTGCACCAAGAGAAGATTTGTGCTTTCGCCGAGCTTCCTTACAAATAAAAAAAACATACATGTTAATACACACATGTATGAGTGAGAGAGTATGCATGTGTGGAAGTCTACATGTGCTAGTCTTAAATACAGCGTAAAATCATCAGTAGTATCACTTTTCTGCACCTGCTTGTTCATCTTTCATACTGATATTATTATATTTTAACATTGGCATCAATTACTGTCCTGCTTTCTCACTTTTTTCTTGTTTTTTTTCAGTTTTACGTTGTTGTTTTGAATTATTCCTCGCTTTCAAGGCTCATGGAAGTGGAAGCGAACTCTTAAATCGGAGTTAGAGCTAAGCGCAGTGATAGCAGTGTGACTTCTTTCCCTTTCAAACACACTCAAACATGACGCACGTATGTAAACTTGAACCTCCAACAGCTCCTGGTGCTGACTGAGCACAGGTTTGAAACATTTGGTAGAAGGGGAATCTCTGCATCTGCTTGGAGCGATTTCAACCGTTTCTCACACAAATGTTAAAGCAAAATCTTCTCCAACAGGATGCCTTATGGGTAAATGGCTTAATTGCTTGTAAATGCTTTCTTGTGCCTTTATCTGCGACCCTGAACTACTTTCATTTGGAGCAGATTGTGAAATGCTTCTTCACTTCACTCCCTGATGTGTGTTTTTCTTATCTCCAGCCGTCCGTCTTTGTTGTTTTTTCTTTCATCTGCCTCTGAATCAAGAGTTTTCCTATATTCCCAGACATCCCGGTGACTCTGCTTTGATTGGTGGGTTGGTCCTGGACTAAAGACACTCAACAAGGAGGGGAAGACGATGTTGAACCACTCACATCATTGAAGGGAAGTAAATTTGAGCTACAGGGGGGTTGTTTGCTAGCCTGGTGGCAGGAGTCGTGTTTGTGCGGTAACAAGAGACGTATGGGTTGAAGCACAGGTATAAAGGCAGATGTTGAAGGGTGCGGCTGGAGTATGTTGACCAGAGGCGGTGACACTTTTTTAGGCCAAGATGACAGAATCAGCAGGGGGCGTCCTCTTAGTAGTTTTTTTAGTAGAGCGCTTTCTGTCCTTGGCTGTCAAATTCTGACCAGGCGTCATTTAGTTCCATGAAAATCATCTTGGCATATTGTTCATAGGGCTGTCCTGTCGCCTGAGAGGAGAGAAGGAAACACAAAAGGAGTTTAAACCCACACATCAAAACACATCACTCTTGAAATTATATAAAAACTCATGAGGTGTTTTGCCCATAAACTCGACAAACAAGTGGACAAAGGTTTTTAAAAGAGGAGTTATAAGAGTAAGAAGCAGCTCAGACTTTCATCCTCTCTCCTGGCCACCAGATCATGAGTGAACAGGCTGATAAAAATTGCTAAGAAACCCGGTAATAAGTGAAATTGTTCCCTCTGTTAACATTTTCTAAAGGAGTTTATGTTTGAATCAGTAGTTTAAGTCTTCTTCATTACGCTCCTTTTTACTCCAGTAAGAAATAAACAGAGAAGGATTTGGGGTATTTTTGAGTTCAAGTAGCTCTTTTTTAGACTCCCCTGTTAAGATGAAACTGTTGAAATGTCAAATTTTGTTGCTGAAGACATGGAAGCCAGCAGGTCAAAGATTTAAATTTAAAATTTTGAGATTAAAGTCAAAATTTTGAGATTACAAAATGTCTTGAATAATGTCAAAATTTTGATATTAAAAAAAAATTTGGATTAAGGTCGATATTTTGAGATTAAGGTCGACATGACTTAAATCGAAATTTTGACTTTTTAAAATTTTTGACGTTTATCCAGAAATTTTGACTTAAATCTCGAAATTATATTAAAAAAATCCTCTCCCTGTAATTATTTTTTTTTCTTCTTGTGGCCCTAATCCTCTTTCATACAGACTTGATGCTTCAAAAACCAGACGCTCACAACTAATGGGCGAGGTCAAAGTTGTGACATCAACTTCCTTATTTACTCTAAAATACAGACCAATATAAGACATGCATCTCTGGGGATAAACAGGTTTTACTGTGTCTCTTTAAGCAATGTGCAGCTTCCATGCAGATGTGAAGCTCCCTGTAAAACCTTCTGTTTTCACCATTCTGCTAGCTACCAGCACAGTAGTGGAGCTCAGGCTAAGGTTCCCCTGATGGCTCTAAGATCCACTGCACATGACCAGTTTACAGAGACTTGTGTTGTTCCCCTCTGATGGTCACTTTATTTCCTTAATTTAGAAATCTTTTCAGTCCAATCAGCATCTCTGTTTTCTTCGAGTGTATTGGTATAATGTAACGAGAGAGAAAAGCGGTCAAAAATGGCGCCACTCGCCTGGAGTGTCTTACTTTACTTTCCATGCAGTATGCTGAATGTTTGTGTCCTTCATAATTCCACTTTTACAGTCCTGAATAAACGGATTCCCGTATTGTGGGATCATGCAGTTAGAGATCATATCTGACATAATGCTGCCTACAAGTCTGCCCTGCTTTGATGAATGAAGACCTGTCGTGTTTAGAGAGTGATTGATTAGCTGATACTGATTTTGTGATTGTCTCACATGGCTCCTGTGACTGTGTACATTTTGGGTTGTGTCTGATCTCGTTCTGATAAGAGAGGATGACTAGAGGGCTGAGAAGCTGATTTTTGTCTTTATATGAATGCTGTTGGTGTCTACATGAGGACTTAAACCAGGTGAGGTCAGCTGCAGCTGTGATTTGGACGCTTTGACGACAGAACACAGCAGAGAAGTGAGCAGTAAGTAGCATTAAATACACGTTTTTGTAGTATAAAAATTATGTTTTAACCAAATAGTGTAACTTGGTTTGTGTTTTGTTGGCTTGATGTCTGTGTTTGCATGATCCTGGAAATTTTAAATAAAAAAGAAATACAGAGCAGCTCTTTGTGGGTAGTTTGGTGATCATTTTTGATACTATTATTGTAATAACAGGAAGAATTCAGGTTTTCTTCACAAATTAAACTCATTCTGTGTTCACTTCCTACGTACAAGACTCCTGATGTTTATCCACATCCTAAAATCTTCCTCCACAGATCAAGAAATCTGCTCCAGAGTCAGGATGCCCCTGATCATACATCTTTTTACACTGATCTTATTCGAGTCCACCATGGGCGCTCCACAGGCCGTGAAAGCACCAGACGTCATCCTCGATAACTTCAACATTTTCCTGACCATGGCGTGGCAGGTAGCCCAGAGCATCCGCCCTAACTCCAGCTGCTACGTCTGCGGTCTGATGCCCTTCACAGCCAGGGAGGGTTTACCCCTCATGGCCTTACCTGCCTCTGACTGTGACACCTGCCGCCTCATGCACATCCCTTTCTCTCAGCCTCATCCTGACTGCGGCAGCGTCTCCAAAATGAGACCACTTAACTGCTCTGGAGGACACGCCAACTGCCAAAAGTGTCTCAGAGTCCCAAAACCTGTCCCCGTCCAGCTCATCCCTCAGCCGTTGCCTTGGTGTCTTGAGAACGACGGAGGGACACCTGTGGGACGATCAAACTGCCTGCAGACCTTCAAATGGGACTCGAAACAGAGAGATACAGCTGTTAAGTCTCTTGAATCTGGACTTCAGGGCTGTTTGAAAGCAGCAGGACTGGCTCGGCTTCGCGCTTTGGCTCGCCGCACCGCTGCCTGCTCCATCTCCTCTCCTGCAGGGATGTACTGGGTGTGTGGAAACCTGGCGTACCCTTATCTCCCCGTGGACTACAGAGGACGCTGCGGCTTGGCGTACGTCGTCCCGGCTATGAGGGTGGCTCACTCCCTGCCACAGAAACCTCTTCACAAACGATCCAGACGTGGAGTTTCTGACATCTTCGGGACTCATCACCAATCCCCCTTCAAGAATGTTCTCGGCGCGCTTCTCCCCATATATGGAGTTATGTCTACGCTGGATCAAATCGCAGATCTGTCTCATGCTATAGAAGTCATAGCCAATGAAACCGGTAAGGCTCTCATGTTGATATCCAGTGAACTCGCCTCGGTAAGACTGTTAGCGCTGCAGAACAGAGCAGCTTTGGACTTCCTGTTAGCAGCCAGAGGAGGAACGTGCGCGATCATCGGCTCAGAGTGTTGCACCTTTGTCCCTGATTATAACGCCACTGTAGTTGATATAATTAATCACCTCCAGGGTACCGCTAACTCTATTCACCAGGATAAAAGCTCTTTGCTGGACCTGCTGAGCTCTACATTTGGATCAAATATTTACCACATTATCGAGATGATTATCTTTTTTATTGTTTTTGTTGTTTTTCTGTCTTTGTTTACATCATGTGTGAAAAAGTTTGTGTTCAATATGAATTAAAAACAACTCTCAACCCCAGCACTAGTCCGTCTTTGATATTATATTTAGACCATTACACAAATATCTATAAAACCAGAGATTATTTCTTCTTGTGCACTACAGATGAGATTAGCTTTTTCATTCAAGTAGATTTATCTTGGTCTTATTGGTGTCTATTATATTTGCAAATATATAGTGATCATTATTCCTGTTTTAATTATGATATTAACATCTTGCATAATCTTCTTCTATCATTGTAATCTATATGAATGTTTAGGAAGAGTAGTTGCTACTTAGGGGATCCAAATAAATATATAAATATAGATGTCTTTTACTAGATTTCCCCTCTAATTTTTAGGTTTTACAGCATTTGTCAGTTTTTACTCCTCTCTCTGAATAGCTCTCTGGCTTAGAAATAGCCTAGACCAAATATAAAACTTCAAATATCACATTTTGGTGCATTTATTTTGTGTAGAGGTTAAGTCGGTACAACAGAGAACAGTTACCACTTCAGTATTTGTCTGTATGGTTGATTAATAGTTACATTTACTGGTGCTAATTTGATGCTGATTGTTCACAACCTTATAGTTAACTTCATCTGTAAGTAATTGGCATGGTGATGTGTTTTTGATGAGTGTTGGGGATATGGACCAATCCAAGTTAACCCAGAAGCACAAAAAAAGTTCACCTTTTCTCTCAAAGTTTACTTTGTAGCAGCAGAAGTTTGAGATTCAGTAAATAAAATAAAAAGACCAAGCACTGTGCTAAAAAAGATTCAGAGCTGAGCAAAGACAGAGACATCTGGTGGTTTGTGAAACTAATGACAGCCTCTGAATGATGGTCTGAGGCACGAGTGCACCTCTATTCACAGTTTGAGTCTGTTGGAAAAAACGCCAGTCTGTGTCATTTATTAAAACTCTGTTTATCCGTTTATGTACATCCATTTCTTGATCAAATCTATTATCATTATACAGGCCTATTCATACTGAGATGTACTGTGGTGGAAGTTAGGTGCAAATAAAGTATAACTTAAGTGTCAAACCTCTATTATTAATTCTTACACTTGCACATATAAAACATGAGTTAAACAGTTTTGTTGTTGAGCGATCAGCCTACTTTCTGTCTTATAACAAGTTTAAATATGAGACTTTCTACACGGTCAGGCTGACTGAAGAGTTTCCAAAGCGCTGGTGATGTTTGAAGCTTCGTACGTCATTGGTCATGTGATATTTTCACCTTCGACACAAGCTCCGACACTTCAGAGTGAAGCTGTTCGGCTCACCTATGTAATTCAAGCTCAGGCTCTTCTTCTCTACCTTTAAAGACATACTCTAAGACATGCAGAGCACCGCCACTAGATGGCGCTTCTACTTTTGTCCTTGAGGTCAGTTTCTCACAGTGGATGTTTGTCTCCGTCTGTCGAACTCAACAGTAACGTTCAGGTTTGTGTGACTAATGTTTGCTCATGTATGATCACAGAGTAGGAGTAATAGAGGGCTCAACTAATGATGAGTGTTAGGAAACCCCCAGACATGAGGGATTGTCCAGTTTCAGCTGACCTCACTGTTTCCATCGCTCACACGTGTACAAGGGGTGGGTTGTTGCTTTTTTGGGGTCGTTGTCAGGGTGGCGCCTGTACAATAAATAACCTCAAGGGTTTTTTTTTTACTCTAGACAAGAAGGAAACTAAGCCGATGAGTTTAAAACAGGAGAGTTAATCAAAAGAAGACTCGTCTGATAAAGAGATAAAGTTCAAGTCTTGTCTCCTCTCTGTCCCGACTGCCCACAAATATAAACAAATCCTTCAGCCGTCATCCGTCTCACCTTATCGGGGTGGACGACCAGGACTGCTTTGCGGTAGACCTTCTTGACCTGTTCTGGAGTAACCAGGTCAGCCATGCCCACGGGCTTCCAGCGCGTCTCCCCCTCCCACAGCACAGTATGCATGGTGGACAGCAGAGCTCTGATGTTACGCTCCTTCCCCTCGATCCAGTCCAGAATCTGGGTCACAAACAGGAGAGGGGGGACAGGAGCAGTTAACCAGCGACAACCAGATTCAGAGCAATAATTAGCAACATTCAGTGATTTTGGCGACAGTGAAAAGTTTTTAAAGAGTAATTAGAGGAACCAAAGTTTAGTCATGGGAGACCTACATTAGTCGCTTCATTAATCCTGGAATAAACAGAGGCTGGGACCGTTTTGGAGTACACTATCCTACTTTTGGGAATCCCTGAATTGCTCCTATTGTGCTTCACTGGATAAACAGACGAAAACGCAGTGAACTGATTTAAAACAGTTGTTCTACTCAGAGGTAGTGAAGCAGGAGTCATGGAATTTCTCAGAAATGAAACAAGGACAACCTTCTGCTCCTTATTCTCAACCTTTGGGACGTGTTTTAGATAAATAATAAAGTGCCTTTATTTTCTCAGGGTCCATCTCTTTGGCCATCTCCTCCTTCCTCATCTCTGCTATGGTCCTGGGCCCTTTCTTCTCTTTGGTCCCTGCGAAGCCCTGACCAGACAGCAGGTCGTCAAAGTTGGCATCTGAGGCTTTGGGTTTAGTGCCTTAAGAGAGAGAAACAGAGACAAAGAGAGAAAACAAACATGTTTAAAGGTGATTCAGGAGTTTGAAATCATGTTCAGTATTAGACATAATGACTGACTGGATTCATCATGTCAGATCAAAATGTTAGATTGTTAAATTAGAGTCTTCAGGTCAACATCTACTCCTCTGCATCATCCATCCAGAGTTTCTACAGTCATGAAAAACCTGAAAAGGCCAAGATAATTTGAAAAAGAAATATACAGACCCGGTATAATTTTGAGAAATCAAAGACAGCAAAAAGTTTTGGAAAAGTCCTTGAAACTCTGTTCACAAATTCATATCATTCTGTAGATACCAAAATAAAATCTAGATAAAATTTTCTGAGTGTCAAACCAAAAACCTCAGATCATATTTTAGTAAAGATACAGTGAGGAGAATTTTGTCAGGAGTTTTATTCATATTTTCATGCAGACAGACACTTAGAGGATGTGAAGTCATAAAAATTTGCCTTGAAAGCATGGAAAAAATCATTGAAAGTCATGGAAATTTGCACATTTTTAAAACCTGTATTTCCATTTTCTTTGGGTTTGATTATTGACAGCTAGGATAATCGATACACATCATTGATTCAGAATAAGACAGACTTTGTGCTCCTGCTCACCCATGTTAGCCTGTGCTTTGCCCGCTGCGCTGGGCGAGCCCCCTCCTCCCATCGGAGAGAAGCTGACGTTGTAGTTGGGTCTGTTCTGGGGTGATGTGTGCGGCATGGCGGTGTGACTCGGGCTGGGCTTTGGCTGAGGGGTAGGACCCTGTCCTTGGGGCTGCCATCCTCCACCACCTGCAGCACCCGGCTGCCACGAAGGGAAGCCAGCGCCTGTGTGGGCGTGCTGGGGAGAAGGAGGAGGCCGTGATGGGGAGCCCATTGGAGGGAAGGATGGTGTAGTCCCAGTTGGGGTGGTGGGTTTACTGGAGAAGCCAGAACCTGTAAAAGACAAGATAGAGTGTGACTTAACAAACTAAGAAGAAAGATTTGGTCCAGGTTTGGGTTCAGATGATCTTCAGTTACTCACCTCCGAGGTTGCCAATGTCAGCAAATGGGTCCAAAGTGTTCGGCTTTGTTTGGTGGGTGGGTGTGCTGTGGACGGAGCTTGTGGGACTTGTAGTTGCTGACCGACTGCCCATCCCAAAACCTCCGCCTGAACAAACAGAGAGAAACAAAACCTGAGTCAGAACGCAGGTTTTCACAACATATTACATCTGATCTGTGGGAAACTCTTCTGATGAGAGTAAATTTCCCCTCATTTAAAGGTTTAATCAACATTTTGTGACCTCCTCTCTGATGGAAATTTATTTGTAGCTGGTTGACTGTCTCTCTTTGCAAAGGATGTAAAGTTTTCAGAGCTTTTTTGCTTGTCAGAGTTTCTGTTAGTCTTCAAAAACTGTAAGTCATAATGGCAACATTTTACTGAAAAACTGTGGAGAAGGATGTAAATGTGGTCTCAAGACCAGCTGTGTGACAGAGCAGAATCACTGACCTAATTTTAACTTTTTTTTTAACTTTTTTTATTCTTTTAGTAAAAAGAGCCACAAAATTATGTGAATTTTTGAAGTATTTTTTGGCAAATTTTTGCCTTTATTGATGGGACAGGTTGGAAGTATGGAGACATAGAGAGAGAGAGGGGAGGACATGCAGCGCATGGTTGGGGCCGGACTCGAACCCGCGACCGCAGTGGGGACGGTGCCCCTATTTTTCATCTTTTTGATCAATTCAGACATACATAACAAATGTACAGCTAAGATTATGACGCCTAACAGCACAATAGGTCAAATCAAGGGAAAGCCAGACAAGGACAGAGCAACACACAATTTCATAAACCTTCAAAATAAACATAATTAACTTGCACATCATCTCAGAGAGCTGTTTGAAGCTAGCTCGCTTGCAGCACCTGCGTCTTCTTCTCCGTCTACCTCCAGTTCCACAATGTGCAACAACCAGCATACCAATATTTGATTGTTCCTAAGAGACAGTTATTGCTAATACCAGGACAGAGAATATCAGCTTCTGTGGAGGTGTTCATCCTTTCTGTGCTTTTCTAACTCTCACCTGTGCTTGTAGTCGCAGGTCTGTTCCAGTCCCATCCTCCCATGGCGTTTTGTTGCTGAATGTTGACAGTTGGGGTCGTGGGTGGGACAGGGGAACTCCGGCCTACAGGAGCAGAGAAAGTTTGAGACAGACTGAGCACATAACGAGCGGAAACTTAACAATATTAACCCACACGGCTAGAGAGAGAGAGCAGATTTGAGCCTAAGACAGCTGGCTGATGTCTGCAAATATTACCTTGCTTTACAATTTACCATAAAGAGAACGTGCAATCTATATAAATGAGCTGAAACTGAGATCTGCAACCTGTTCTATAAATCAGTCTGGAATAAATATGATAAATGTTTCACCTGACTTCACAGTTTGAATGTGCTCTGTCAAAATGTACAACCTTAAAAAAGCTGGAATATTTCAGGCTGAAAATGTTGCTGGTTGATGGGAAGGATTCATGCTGGAGGCCTTACATCAAGCTTGTGTAAAATCTGAGTCAGACTGACAGCTGAGACACAGCATACATATGCAAACGTATTCACACACACAGCAGCAGCACAAAAGGCCCTCTCTTGCAAAGTCAGTGAGCGGGAAATAGAGCATAGCTTAGAAAAAGGATGACATATTAAAAACACAATGCAGTCAGTGCGCGTTTATGTGTCAGGACACGGCAGCAGAATCACAGGTAGTGTTTAACGGGCCTTACCCTGACAGGGTTCTTAGAAAGGGTTTATAGAATCGAAGAGCAGCAGCAGAGCAGCAGCAGGAGCAGAGGAGCATGCCTTACCAAAGCTTGTAGGCTGGAGGGTGGGTGATGGAGAGCGAGCAGCATGCAGGAAGGGGTCTGGCTGCCCCGCGTTACCTGGTCCGAGGAATGACCCCATCATGTCCTGAGGCTTGGGCATGGGACCCGCCCCGAAGGGATCGAACACTGAGGGATGCACACAGACAGTGTTTATGGTTTAACATGTCATCGTATAACTGTGTTGTTTTTCAACAGACTGTGTTTGTTCCAAGACAGTCTGGCTGCAGACCTCCACTGTAAGGACCCACCTCCACTGAGCAGACCGGAACCTTTCAAAATAAAAGCAAATATACCAGGAGTATGTTTTTTTTCATGTTTGAAGTTGATTCGAAGCCTTTCAAATTAAAAGCGATAAGACCAGGAAGTACGTATTTTTTGTTTTGTGTGAATATATTTTATTTCTTGGGGCTTTATTTTATGTATATAATGTTAATATGATTTTTTTGTGCATTCATGTGTTCAACAAAGACAAAATACAAAACAGGATGCCCAAACCTCACCCTGGGTCCTCTCAGTGGAGGTGGGTCCTGACAGTGGAGGTCTGCAGCCAGACCCCTCTCATTTATTCCACTATTTTTTTAAGGACTGTGAATTGTCTGAATTAATATGGTTTTTACGTCAAAAACTTCTTCTGTTTTAAGCTGGAAAACTGAACAAATGTCGACCAGAAAAGATGAACTAGCTGACAACGGATGAACCAGGCTGTAACATATCTTATTTTCCTCTGATTTGACTCCTTATCATCAGTCCATTTAACAGAATAACTTCACCGAGATTTAATGTTTTTTAAATGTTCATATGTGCACCTGAAAGCACCAGAAGGTATGAGTAAGTGAGCCTTGAGGTTGCAGTATTTTGTAGGGCTGGGCGATAAACCGAAAATGTTACCAATACCAGAATTTACAACAATAACCGATGGCATTTTGCCCATGTCAATATAATCTGTGTCAAAATAAATAAAGAAATAAAAAGTTAATTTTAAATGTGTGTAGGTAGGCTATGGTCTCATGTCCTTTTAAGAAGATGTCCTACATCAGAGACGTGACTCCAGCCCATCCAGTCAGTAACAAAGAGGGAAAGACAGGTGAGGAGATGGAGGACGGTTCAAAAGTTGTAGCAGCTGAAGTAGACAAAGTTAACGTGGGAGGGGGTGAGCAGCTTGTGGAGTAGTTATCGTCTATTTATTGTTATCGAAGAACTGCTCACTATATTGGGATATTGATTAGAGGCCATATTGCCCATCCCTACAATTTTGTCAAACAGGAATATGGGGATTTTTTTGACACTCGCTTGATTATCATTTAATGAAAAAACATTTAGAGATCCACTAAAAGCAAATGTTTCATCAGGTTCTCTGTAAAATCAGTTGAAATCTCACCTGGCGGTGCCGGGGAAGGAGACGGCGAGGCGGTGTTAGGGGCTACTTTATGTGGGGTGGACTGAGCGGAGGACGGCACACTGGTTGGCTGTGGCGGGGCCCCGAACAAGTCCCCTAGAAGGTCAGTGGCTGCAGCTGCAGCAGGAGCGGGCTGAGATGAGGGACACGGTTGGCTGATGTTGACTCCATCCAAACCGAGAAGATCCACCTCCTCAGCCGTGGGAGGGGCAGCACGGGCAGGGGGGTCGGGTTTATGGGGGGCCGTGCTGGTGCTGCTTCGCTGGCTGGAGAGAGAGAGCATCTCGTCATCCGAGGGCTCGCTCTCCTCACCATGGCCCCGACCTTCCGGACCACCGTGGGGCCGGCTCGGCTCTGTAGGAGGATGAGGAAGGAAAGAAGAAGAAGAAGAGGAAACAGTTTACAAATAAGTCAACGAGACGGAGCCACACAGAGCGGGTCAAGGACAGGAGTAAAGCACGGGAAATAACGACGACTAAAAAGATCCGCCTTTCTAAATAAAACTCTTGGCTGCACACTTTGCTGCTTTTAACTAAATGGAGGAGATCGTTCCGGAAACATAAATCTTATCCAAAATAAAACATCAGGATGCTTTTACCCAAGCAATAAGATTTACACTAAAGCTATAAACTCTGTTTGGTGAGCACTATTTCACTTTGGTGGAACATTTTGAAACTGTAGCACTTAAAGCTACTCTTTGTTTACTTTAGTTGATATCACTGGGATCTCTGTTTTCCATTTCAAATTCAGATTTTCTTTCCCAGTTCTGTATCATGGACATATTTATCATATCAAAATACACACACACAAAGACAACAACATTAACCTGAGTTTCAAGGTCTTAATATGACTTTATATGAAAAATGTTCAACCAAAATGATTTATCACTAATTCACAAGGATAAGGTTCTTTTCAATTCAATCAATACCACCTGAAAACAGCTGAGTGATTTCCAATAACTGCAGATGTGTTTGTCAATAAGGTCAATGAAAGTGATTGAATTGAACTGAACCTTCATTAACTAATGTCACCATATCTCTCTGACAGGTCTGTGGACGTCTTTTACTGTCTTACCCTCCAGGTCCAATCCCTCCATCTCATCTTGAAGAGGCAGAAACCAGAGCGTGTTCGTTAGCCTGTGAACATGTTTTTACAGAAACACTTTGTTCTCTATCAAACTACAGATCTGCTCTGCTTTAGTGCTGCATCACCATACCTCCTCAGGAGCTTCCTTTTATGCCACTCACTTCTCTAATTTTAAAATTCTGCTTCATCCAGTTTATTACAGTAAAGTACTGCTAACATGTCAATTCATCAATAAGAGCCATTTCTTATTGCATGTGCTTTTATTCTGATACAAACATTTTGCTTTTCTTTGCCTCATGTTGTTAGTCAAACTTCTGAATAACTGTTTTCCCGATTATCTTTAGCAAGCTATTGTGAGATTAAATATGTATAAGGCTCATTAAAGTTAGAGGCTTTAAGTAAGTTTTAGGTCATGGTAAACCAGCTGTGGACATTTTCTTTTCAACTTACTTTGGATTTTGAGTCATCTATATACTGTTAATATGTTTGTATATTTATATATTTATATATAGACAAACTGTTTCCAAGCATCATCACTAGCTAAAAAGCAATTGACTTAAAGTTTTTGTCTCATTTTCTCATCAAGGTTATAAGTTTATTTTTGGTACAATTTACAGTGATCAAAATTTGAAAGTAGATTTTTCTCTATCATTTAACATTTTGATCGGTATTTGTCTTGTAACACTCAGCTTTAAGGGATATTCTGGCATCAAATTAATTTAAGGTCAAACACACAGTAACACTGAGTTAGACACCACCTCGAGAGGAGAGATGAATGTTGATAAATTTATGATCATTTCTTCATGGAATTGCAATCAGACTGAGACGCTAAGGCAGAAGAACGACCGCATCTGCGGTTCAAAATGATTAATATGGTGATTATTACTTCAGGGAAATGGTAAAGTAATGGTCATAATGTTCTTCTTTAGCTGCTTCACCCCGCTGAAGTCTGTAATGGACTGGCCCGAGGTCTCGCAACAAACACACGGCTGCTGGAAGAGGGTGGGTGAGTTGTGTTTAGTCTCTTTGCTAAAGAAATCAGGCAAAGTTAAAAAGATGTTTGGTGGCTAGTGCTGTGGCTACGACCCTATATGATGAAGTTGATGAAGTTAGGTGCTGTTCTAAACATTACTTGTGGCTATAGAGTGGCGTTTTGGTTGAGGTTTGTTTACAGCTCCTTAGACCACTGTGTATTGCTATCATGCGGTCGTTACTAAAGTTGGTATAACTAGAGAGGCAAGCGGTCTGCAACATTCATCTCTCGAGAAGGTGTCTAACTTGGTGTATTTGACCCTAAATTAATGTTACATGCAAATATCCCTTTAAGTTAGTCTCATTTCCTCATTGAGATTATGAGCTAAAACTTGATACCCAGAGCTTTTCTGTTGATTTTTTTGGTTAAACAGCTCACAGTGTAGGTGGTAAACTTGTCCCTGACATGTCAATTCAGAAACATTTAATGGTTACCTTTCAAGGACAAAGGCGACAGCTCCTATGAGGCACTGACACCGCTTGTATGTCTCAAGGGATTCTGTCACTGAATATAAATGTGCGAGTGCTGTTGTTTCACTCTTTAGAAAACCAGTTTTCAAAGCCATGGAGAGAACACACCGGTAGAAAAGCGCCACTGAAAACAGACGCTAAAACACAGAGCTTCCCCTCTCAAGTGTGACACACAATATTCACAGTCTATATGACAGAGGGGGTGTGTATTTATCCCCAGTGTGTACCAGCAATAGCCAGAGCGTCCTGATGCTCCTGGTGGCAGGAGAAGAGCACATTAGGGCTGAGGTCTTTACAGGGGAACTGCTCCCACGGCGGGGTCAGGTCTTTCTGTTTGTCTGTCCCCTCCACCTCAATGTCAAATATCACATGGAAAAGCTGGGGATACTTCTCTGGAGAGTCACACGCATCAAGTTCTGGTCTGGAGGGAGAAAGGCAGGAGAGACCAGTTACTACATAAAATGCTGGATTTAGCTGGGTTTGAATTCTGCAAACAGTTAAAATGAATAAATGTGCTTACTTGTTAAACTTGAGCATGGTGGTACCAGGAGCAATGAAGCCAGTGTGGAACTGGATCTGGAAGATCTGGGTGTTGGACACCTGATAACAGAAGAACATCAGAATGCAATGAAGTAGCGCAAGTCCAAATTTTCATCAACAAGTGTTCAAACATTGGAAAAGGATGAGTAGCACTAAAGCACTATTTCTCTCTGACAGTGAAACTAGATCTTTGACCCTCCTGCTTACAGGACAAAAATTGTATGAAAAGACAGAGTAGTATTAACAATAGTATTAACTGTTAAATAGCATGGAAATATTAGAAGTGTCCCGATACAATACTGATAGTGGATATTGGTCCGATATCAGCAAAAAATAGAATATCGGATTATATCGGCCTGTATCTAAAATCTCCGATATCAGCACCATGATACAGGCAGTCCATTCCAGACTCCACTCTGGCACCTCTATATATAGCAGCGCCTGGATCCAGCATGCAGAGCCCATGTGATCACAACAACAGTGTGTACTGAAGTACTAACAAAGTACCAAGGAGTAGGAGTGATGTCGGCCCTGTGACAGTATTTTACATATAAGTCTGAAAAAGACGTTGCAGCTGAGCGAAAACTTGTCATGCACAAGTTTGTGCTAGTATTGGAACAATATCGGTGTCGGCCGATATTGAAGGATACAATATCGGTATCGTATTGGAGGTAAAAAAAAAATTGTATTGGGACATCCCTAGAAAGTATAGATATTAAAGCTAAGCCAGTATTTTCTCAGACTTTGTAAGCTACTGCGAATGTTTTTTTACCTTGGCCTGCAGACGTCCCCCAATGGTCGACCTCATGTGGTAGACTGAAACAACGACATCTCCTTGAACACTCACGCCCAGATGGAAAACTACCTTACCCTCTTGGACTCTGTGCTCCCTGTCCAAAAAAATGATGGAAGACAGAATAAATGAAGAAATCAAAAGTGAAAAGAACAGAAAGAAGACAAAATATTCTCTTATTTTTGTCTTCAAAGCTTCATCACTTAAATATGCTCGTGTATAACCTCACATGTCCAGTCTGCTGCCACGTGTGTCAGTCTGCAGCTCTTACCTCATCCTCTCATACTCCTGTGCTGTGGTGAAGATCTTTGTCTCCCCGATGAGGACGTCGCAGAAGGGTCGACAGCCGCTGCGCTGCTTGTTGAAGCATGGGACCGGACTTATGGTGAGGCCTTTGATAACCAGGGGCTTGGAGTGGGGTAGACTGGGCTTCTCTGATACCATGCTACATACATAGCCGATGTACCTGCGTGAAGACAAGACAATCAAATTAGCTTGATCCTTTTTTGATGTCCCAGAAATCTTTTTGTGTTCCAGCCAAATGGAAGATGTTGTTTAGTCATTGTTAGCAGCAGCAGAACATGAAAAAGAAAGTCTGAGCTCTCCTTTCTTCTCAGTTATTTTGTGTCTGTAATATTTAAGGAATAAAAACTGCAATTAGAACAAACATGACATTTGAATTTACATCATGAAGTCACTGCGATGCGAGCGGTGATGACACTTGACCTTTAAGCCCTGAACAGTTTGTAGTCGAGGAGTGACTATGATCATTTACTTTATGCTAACCGCTGATATCAGGACCATTTCTGCTTTCATTTCAACGTGAAGTAAAGTCAGTGGTGTACATTTCATGATCATCTATAATTAGGATGAAAACGTGGGAGGATAAACAGGACAGTGATAAACAGCCAGAGCGTTAATCACTGTCATTTTACCTAAAGTTACCTGTTATATCATGTCACAGTATGAGGAACAATGCTGATATCCTGCACAGCAAATGTCTTAATTTTTGTGTTTATTCTGTAATGTTGTTGTTTGTATTTGTTTTGTTCACTTGCTTTGTGAATTGAAATTGAATTGACAGAGGGGGCCATGAGTCTAAGCTACATTAAACTTTAATTAAGTAAGTAAACATTTTGAGCTAAAAGGAGCTTGTTTCTGTGATGTGCAGGATGCCTTGGACTCATTATTTTCTGCAAGGAGCTGTAAGATAGCAGAAGTTGTGCATCATTGTTCTTATACTTAGCCACGTTTACATGTGCAAAATTTCTTGATCTGATTAAAAATTTGAGGGATCGGATAATCTGTTTATATGGGCGCAAAATCAAATAATCCGATCATGACATGCGTATACATGCACCAAGTTTTATTCAGATTAGAAGCATCTGGACATGCTCAGAGTTGTCGGATTTTGTATTTACTGTGCTGTCAACAAACCAACAAATGTTGTCAGTAGATGGCGCCCTTGCTCACTTATTTTACTGTTCTGTCAAAGGTTGCTTTATGAGTGCAGATGTGACATCATTACGCTGTATGTACGCCTTGTTAGGTTACCGGAGGAGCAGGCTAGGGCACCTGCGGTTGTGTTTTTATGCCAGAGTGTTATTCATGAAACCTGCTGTACTGACCTCAATAAATAAGCCAAAGGCTAAAGAGTGAAGATCGAGTCAGGTTAGAGAGTCCCGATCGGAATAAGTGTTTACATGGACGCATTTTGGAATAACAATCTGGCTAAACAACCCCTCTTGATCGGAATACAATTTCTTTCCGACTGAGCTGAATTGGATCAGAATCTTCTGATCAACACGTTTACATGATGCACTTTTATTCCGATTGGGCATTTTTTCTGATTATTTGAGGCCATGTAAACGCAGCTAATATGTCAGTTGCATCTGCTTTACCATAGGTAGCACAGTAAACTCAGAGGCAGCCCAAGCCTCAATGGGGCCCTAAACAAAATTAGATTATGGGGCCCTCTATTTCCGCCAATAATATTGATTGTTGATCCTTCACACACCTACTACAGTATAAATTTAATGCATCTGACATGTCTTTATCCATTTAAGGGGGTGGCCTAGGTAATAACATAAATAATACCAATACAACCATACAAACAATACCAATGAATGACTGATGAATGATGTTCAGGGTGCCACATATGGATTTTAATCTCAAAATGTAATGCACATAACGATAGCAGAGCTTTGACATGACGGCAGTAAGAATCATAGGCCGTTTGATTATACAGAAAGCATCACTCATACTTGCAAAAAATGAAAAGTATGATTTTTTTTTTTTTCGGATTGCTCTTGGGGGCCCCCTACAGGCCGCGGGGCCCTAAGCAGAGACTTAGTTCGCTCATGCCTTGGGCTGGCTCTAAGTAATCTGCATCTTCTGGAGGTGATGTGGTCTGTCGTAAAAGGTGCAGTTCAATGAGCCGGCATTGTTTGTTTAATAACATGCACTTTTAGTCAGTAGTCATCGGCCATTTCATTTTACATGATTTGTTCTGTCACAGTTATTAACTCCTGCTGCAAACAATACATCCCCCTTCCCCTCAAGGCACCCTGAACACAGCCCCCTTGTGCAGCCCCCAGCTTGTATTAATCATCATTCAAACGTTGTGGCACCGAGCCGACAAACAGAAGCTCAGAAAAGTTACTGGAAGGTGAAACACTGAGGTAAGTGCAAGCAAATTTATTTAATGGCTTTCAACAGAATGATGTTACACTGCCATTCCCATAAAACTCTCTTTCAGCGTGCACTAAAACTCTGACTCATGAGGGAGATCTTTCTCAAGCATGAACTGATAAGTACTTCAGCTGCTGGTTGGCGGGGCAATAAAAAACAAGTCCATCTTTGAGCGTCTGCCAGCTCTGCAGCCTTAAATGAACGCTACAGCTGAGGAAACACAGGACTGTTGACTGCAACATCCGGCTCTGACGTAACTTCAACCTATAGTCCAAACTTCAGCTATAACACTGCATCACAGAATCTACCAGCAGCTCAGCCTTCTGAATGGGTGAGTGAAAGATCTGACAGGACTTGCAGAGGAGCTTTGGAGGAGCTCTAACTTTTTTCAGAGCTTAAGTTATCTTGTACACATTTTTATTTCATCAGCTTCGAAACATTACATCTTCATAAATCAAGGTTTCTGAAGGTCTAAACCACAAAAAATCCTCTCAACATCTAGCTCATGATTAAATTCAGCTTTGTTTTAGCAGGTAAGCATATCTACAGACGTTCAGGGATGCTAACCTGCGGTGTGACGGCCAGAGTCCGGACCCTGGTCTCTTGGCGCTGAGCAGCTGCATGGCAGGAACCGGGTTGTTGAAGAGGTGGCAGAAGCAGAACATGGCACAAACCAACACGCCCGAGGGAGCACGGCCATCCTGAAACACCAAAACACGACCCATTTAGAGTCCTTCAAATCTCATATTTCAAAACTTCACTTTTAGGCTTTTTGGTCGCAGATAAACTGCTTCGATCTACATCTCGATAACATCGCTGCCATCATTTTAAATCCACTTTGTTTTATGTAGATCTGCTCTGTAGCTGCACCAAAAAAGCAGAAGGATGTCTAATTTAAATAGGTCAATCCTAAATATGGTGACACTTTTATGGAGTCAGGTACTTATTTGACTCGGAGTTCATTTCAGGTTTCAGGGAGATGAAAAAAAAAAACAGTGTTTAGAAAGGAGTCTTTTGGTGGAAGTTATACAAGACGCAGAAATCTGCCAAACCACAGGCAAACCACTGAGACTTGGCAATAACATGCTCCCTTACATACCCGTGTACAGTAAGTCTGTCGCTGAATTAGAGCAGACAGAAAGGCCGGTTTCACTCAATACTTAAGTAGTGGTTGTATTGCAAAACATAGTGAGTGATCTGTTCTAAAAGTGAGACTGGTTGCTGAGAAGACTTTGTTGATGTTTCCAAGCTTATATCTGTCGGGAAGCATTAAATGCACGCTTTAAAATCGGACGACTTCTTCATCCTCGTCTTACACTTTGTTATTTCTTTAAGCAAACACAGATGTTTTAAATTTCATGAGTAACCGACCAAAACAGAACTCACATCCACATTTTAACTGAATTTGACGCTTTAAAACCAACAAAAAAGAACAGAATTTTCTAAATGTCTCTTCCGTTTTCTTCGTCAAAAACCTGGTATGTTTTTATTCTTCTAAAAGCAAACACAGCTTCATAGGCAACCGTGAAAACAGGGGGAAAGAGTTCACCGTTAAGGCTGCGATCCCTCATGAGTTTTGGTGTAAAAAGACCAAATCTGAGGATTTCACTCTTCAAACTGTGCGTGCACTTTCAAGTGCAACAGCCAAGCTTCATCACACATGTTGGCAAGAAACTGTGCAGCCTGCAAATCACTGCGAGTGCATGGAGAACACAAGGAGACCGACTGCTTCAGTTTTCTCTCTGGCAGCATATTTAGAGCATCAAGTTGAAAGTGGGTTACAGGACAAAAACAACAGCCTAACTAAGTTTTCTTTTTGTGGTACATTAATCCACAAAACCTGGATTATCTGGACAAAGTTAAGGTATGATAGTGATGGATTTGGTGCAGGTGTTTTATGTGGGTGTGTTCTTACCGAACAGGTGATGACACACACGTTCTTTGGGTTTTGTTTGAGCCAGTTGTGCATGTTCTTACATACAGCAAACAAGTTGTGGAGGCTGGGAGCCTGGCGAGAGGGCCAATTACACTCTGACACCTAGAACAGAGTTGGCAGATGAAATAAGAAAAGGACGGGGGTGAAGAAAAAGGCAGAGACAGAGGGGGAAAACAGAAGGGAGAAGGCAGAGGGCAAAGGAAGGAGAGAGCGGAGAGACACAGGAGAGGAGAGGAGAAGAAAGGTGAAGAAAAAGTGGAATCAAAAACGGAAATAAATCAGGAGGGGAAAGGAGAGGGGAGGTTGAGGTTAGAAACAGCAGTGCTGCAGCAGCAGAGCAACAAAACACATCCGTTGTCATGATGAGTCATCTGCTAGAGATACAGCAACTTCCCCAAGCAGACAGGGGGCCATCTTGGCCGTGTTAACTCTTCAGCGGAACTCCTCAGATTTCACGGCTGTTTCTGCCGGAGGGTGGCAGACTTTTTTCAACACAGACCCCACTTGTGCCTTCCTAAAAATCTGAACCAATACGAGCTTGAATGTTTTCTTAACTTGAGAAGATGAATAACGACACATCAGATATATTTTTACGACATCTTTAATGACAAGATGAATTTAGGATACAAAAGAAGTCGTATCATTTTAACTTTAATGCACAAAACAGTTTTCTTTGTGATTTTGTCACTCTGACGGGCTCCAAAACTCCCAGAATGCAACATGAATACCCCCAGAAATAGCCTCATATCAGTAGGCTCTTACATGCTGCCATTTTAAGGTAGGATATTTCCGCCCCTGTTACGTCTCATCTGCAGTTTGTGAAGCACGGAGGTAATGCTGAGGTAAACTCCTTCCTCTGAGGCGTAATGAGGGAAGACGGAGGTGCTGTGTGATTTCAGCACCACATTCAACTTTGTACAAACCATCACACTCACCCTGTTGGAAAATTTGGCGCCACGGTAGTTCCGCTGTGATAAGTTGAAGACAGTGTAGTGGTCGGCATGGCGACTGTCGAGGAAGGAGCGGATGTCTTCCACGTGGTTCTGGTACCCAATCTGAACAGACTCTGCTGGATAAGTCATCACTGTGAAAGGAAGTCACACACTGATTGGTACGGATGTTTACATCACTTTGAATCTTCCTGTGAATTTAAACTTGGATAACAGACGGTAGGTAACTGCGGTTGCACACAAAGCATTATGGGATAGAAGAAGCCCTGAGGAGACAGATGTCTAGCTGACTCTGTTCTCTAAAGGTCAAACTGCTGCTCCACACAGATGAACATGTGAAGCAGTCAGAAACAAAGAAAGACTCGAGTGCTGGTGTCCACTTAACTGCATGAGCTTGTACAAACCTTGAACATAGATATACTCACAGTATCATCCACAGTGCAGATACATCAAAATGCAGCTTCCTGATCTGCACTATAGAGTTTTAAGGACCTTTATTCCGGATCAGGGACCAAATGTTTGCATTTTTGCATTTTGCATTTGGTCCGGTAGCGTTCACATGGGACTTTTGCTAAGTGAACCGAATGGTTAAAAAAAAGAGGGAAAATCTGTCTGTCACCTGCTCATCTGGGGCACAATCTTCACTGTCCTACAACGCACACAGAATAGCCAACCAGAGAGAACAATAGGTGTCTTGCTTCACGCAATTTACCAAAGGTGGCGGAGACGTTGTGCGAGGAGACGCTGGGCATTAATGCGTGTTTGTTGAACAGAAGAACAGAAAGGTATTTAATACTTACCACCCGACTATTGTATTAGAACACAAACCCTCTGCGATTTGTCCAGTTTTTTACGGACAGTCCGGTGTTTTAACCGGCTGTTATTCGTCTGCCGCAACCTCCAGCTGGGCAGAATTTCCCGGCTTTATTACAGAGTAAATGTCTTTTTGGTTTATATTGACATATAAAAAGTTTGGCTGCATCAGCGCTGTGTTCACACCCACCATCGTTCGTTTGGAAGGGGACCGAGTCCGGCATTTTCAAGAGGACCATGGTCCTTTTGTCTGATCTGGCCCACGGCTCGCATGCGTGTTCATACCGCCCGGAATTAAGGAGTAAGGGGACCATGGTCCTTTTAGAATGAACCAAACAGTCCTGGTATAAAAGTGCTCTTAAACACTTTTGTTAGAGTCTTATACTTTGACTGCTGCTTATTCAGTCGTGTAATTCATTACAGATCAATCGAAATCAAAAAAACAAGTTTTCCGGGGCTTTAAATGTGACTTTTCAAACATGTCTTTTGCACATTTGTAACTGCAGTCAGCTGCACACAGCCAGATATGTTTACCTATGATCCGTGATGTGATGTAGGAAATGTCCAGCTCCCCTTTGGAGTACCTGTGAAAAAAACAAACAACCAATGAAGACGAGGTCAGATGGTTTTCACTGCAGTGAGAAAGAAAAAATATCAGGTATTTTAAAAAGCATTATTCTGACATATTACGATAATCTTTAAAAGATACTAGATCCAAGTGACTGAGGTGTGATGGCTGCAGAAACAGACTTAACTTACATCTTTAGTTTGCTATTAGATCAGATATATTATGTTACAGCTGCTGATTTGGATGAGGAGTTCTTGAAAATATCATCGAGAAGACGAAAACGCTGCATTCACGCACCCAAAAGCTTCATCCTGCTCTCTCCCTCTGGTGCTCGGTGCATCAGGCTGCATCTCATGCATATCCAAGTAATTAGGCTCAACAGGCCTCAGAGCAGAAGCTTCCATGTGTCAGGCTGTGGAGAGGTTGTCTTTCTCAGGCTTACCACACTAGGCTGAACCGCTCGAGATCAAAGCAGCACCATATGCGATTTTTTTTTTCCAATTGAGCTTCATTGCCTTTCATTGCCAAATTTAGCGGGTCCATACGGAGTTTCGTTTTAAACTCTGAAAGCAGCTGGAGCGCAGACTCGTGTAAGTGCTCCACCGCTGCGGCATGATAGAGGCGAAAGAAAACATGCTCATTCAACGAAAACTTAAAAAATCAATTTCTACAAGCAAAGATTTAGAGTTTTTACTTAAAAAACTATTATTTTTATATCTAGTGAGAAAAAACAGGTAGTGAAAGTCAAACAGGATGATCATTGAACACTTTTCTTTTATCATCTCAAAAAAAAAAAAGGTCATATCTGAGGAGTTTTCCCAACATGACATCTAACTCAGCAGCCACTTGGCTTCCCACTGTCCAGAGATTATCAAACAAAACACATTAGTGAGCTAATGTGTTTCAGATTGAGTTATGTTGTTGCCTACTGTGAAAATCCCTCAAGCAGGGCTGATCTGGGGCAGCAGTCATCTCCGTGTGGCCGTGGAGGACTGCCATATGGCCCTGATGCAATCCTGGACCTGGTTATGTAACGCAGTGACTCTAAGCTTGACCTCTTTGGAAAGAGTGAACACTAAAAATGTGTCTTGGGATTTTAGTGTTACACAGGAGTAAC
This sequence comes from Xyrichtys novacula, assembly GCA_962446985.1. NCBI lineage: Eukaryota > Metazoa > Chordata > Actinopteri > Labriformes > Labridae > Xyrichtys > Xyrichtys novacula. The sequence goes on from OY660870.1 coordinate 30,196,057, forward strand.
TAAAGTGTAACAGGATGTTGATATAGTAGCTTGTTGTGTAAAATTAAGCTGCCAATAAAGCACAAATACTCTGAGCTCAATCACTAATAAAAAAGTGGGAAAATGACATTAAAGGATGTTTAAGGATAATATCAAAGCCGGAGTGTAGAGCCATAGTTTCCAAGAGTTTGTACTGTTAATCTTTTTTTTTTTAAACTCGAAATGTTCATTTAACTAAAGCCTGCACAAACCTTCAAATGTGGAGAGTCATTGTGACGTGTTGTGCAAACCTGTGGTCCTCCTCTCCTGAAATAACTTCCTGGCTATTAAAGTAGAGAAGCAGGTCAGGTGTCAGGTTTTAACAGTCAGGGCCAACAGCCGTTGAGTTTGCAAATGAGCAGTCTCCCTGACCTGCTTTGCTTTAAAGATGCAGCCAATTAAAGTGAAGCACAAGTGTGGTACAGAGAGCGAAATGAGGGGAGGGAGGACGTGTTTGGAGGACTGAAATCCTCCATTTTTGTCAGTGGGGATTTCAGTAATTGATATCGTCTTAAAAAGTTTATTTAATTACTCATTAACTACCAAATTAAATACTACACTGGTGTTCTTTGTTTTTTAGACATATATTGAGTGAAGTGTTAGTTCAAGGCAGGCCACAAAGTCCAGCTCAGCCAGAAGTACATTTGCTGATCTTAACTTCTTGATCTTGCCAACTCTTGCTGCACCCACAGTGCTCTTCCATTTTATGCTGTGTCCAATTAAATTAACATAACGCTCGTAGTAACCAATGCCTGCTCTGCTGTGTTCCCTTTGCTGATGCTCTCCCTACTTTGGCTTTTGATACATGCACATGAAAAGGGAAGGAGCTGCACTTATTTGCACTTACGTACATGGAAGGACAGGGAGCTCTCAGAACTAAGTCATCCTGCCAAATATGACTTGACTTATTTCAAGTAATAACCCTCCTTGATGAAAAAGGTCTGGACTAAGCTGTATATCAATGAGATAACTCTGAAGAGTGTGGTTATGTGGAATAAAAATTAATAAAAATGTATTCATTTTGCATTATAATGCAATGTTAGTACAATAACCTTCAGTAAAAGTTCAAAGTCTGTCTGCTACATTCAGTCTTTGTGTCCTGCTGCATTGCTGTGCACTTGCTTCCTGCAAAACCACCTCAAACAAACTGGATTTGGTCTGATCTCAGAAACTTAACAGGGTTGGGCCTGACTGAAACTTAGATATGGGACCAAAAGACAGCGTAAACCTAATCTAAGTGAGGTTACTCATTGGTTTTTAAAGAGAATTTATGAAACTCAACAATAGCAGTTATCACATTGAAAATGCTGACTCAGCTAAACTTTTGAAAAGTCTGAAGCCTCCTAGAAAAAAGCACACCTGCCTGTCTAGGGGTGGGAGAAAAAATTAATTCACAAAAGTATCACGATTTTTTTTTTTTTTGCAATTTTTAAATCAGTTTTTTTGATAAAAATCTTTTTTTTTTTCAAACTTAAAAATAAATCTTAAAAACTCTTTTACATGTGATGTGTATTTTTGGGGGAAATATGTTTCCTGGAATAGTTAGTAGACAATCATAATCATTTAACTGTTTCACTGGTGTTAAAAATACAGACTAAAAAAAACAGGAAAATCGACAATATCCTAGAATCACAATTTAAATCGAATTGGCATCAAAAAAATATTAGAAGAATCGAATCGGGAGGAAAGCATATCGTCCCAGCCCTACAACAGTCAGTCAATCAGCCACGTGTCCAATAATGCAAAGTTATGCACTAGCAGTTTCAACCAATGAAGAAATTAGTCTTTTTTACATGCAGTGTAAAAATGGTTAAAGAGGCTGGATGGACGTTATTCCAGTTCAGTCTGTGAACACACACTGAGGGCAAAGAGGAACTACAAACACACCCAAAAGCACCTGCCCCACAGTGCCTGTTTGTTGTGTTTTAGGACAGACTGCATTAGTAGAGAAGTGCTCCTCTATCAGCCCAGTCACACAAAAACTCACACAAACACAGTAAAAGTGGATTTGATCCCCAATAGAAAGAAGATTTGGCTTTCCACATCCGCTCCATGTATGCCTCCCTTCTCAATCCTCCATTTTTTAGTGTTTGAACAGAAATCCACATGCTGCTAAAAACTCTCCCCTTTGTTGATTTTGATTCCATTAGTCCTATTTCACCATATTCACACGGGGACCACCCAGGAGAGAAATGCCGTTATCATCAGTTATTCTGTTCTCAAGGTGATACACAGTTTAGATATATCAAATGTTACACAATTAATGCATGATTAAAAACACACTGTGGTGAATCTAGAGGGATGTGGATCCTTTAAGGGTCCCAATTCAGCGGCAGAAGAGGAAACACAGAGAGAGAGAGATGTTCTCCAAGTAAGAAGAAAAGTGAGGGTGGGTATAAATATGAGAATGAGAAAGAGGCTGAATAGAAAGCAGAAAGAAGAGATGAATGTGTGTTTGGTGAGGGAGGCTGGTGGGTGTGGTGGGGGTTGGAGGGGGGGTGCAGTCTGCCTGCAAGGACACTGTGCCTTTCACAAACCCTGTTCAGCCTTCCAGACTCCACAGCCGTGCCGGTCCTCACAGACACAGTTGAGCGTTGTTGCCAGATTTGTTTCCTCTGCAGAAATTCCCTTCAGCCAGGTAAACAAACAAGCAGGCTGCTTTAAATAATTCACTAACAGCTTTTCGCCATGGATATGTATTACACAGGGGCAGAAAGGACCCAACATGGACTTCTAGTGGTATAAGGGGCCCAGTCAATAACTGTGCTTGCAGGGGTGTCCCTCCCATCAAGCGTGCTCGGGGGAATTTCCACTTAAGTGTTACAAAAGTCGATAAACTGGGATGAGACAGTCCTCTAAAGAAGTCAGAGAGAGACCACTCAAAGACCAACAGAGACGGTGCTTCTGAAGGGCACCAAAACTCCCTCTGTATAGAGGCAGAGACGATTCTGCTGAGGGGATTCACAAAAACGGCAAAAGACCTCTGACACTGAAAAAAGCTGCAATTTTCTTTTAGTAAACGGTAAAGACACTTATGTACAGTGCTCTTCTTGTCTATTGGAGCTCTCACTGCTCTTTTTATCACCACCCCTCACCTCTACACTGATAACAGAAGAGTAGCAAAACACCAGTATTAGTTAATCTCCATTCATACACATTTACACTCTGCTGACTGTGTCACTGGGACACTTTGACTGCAGGAGCTGCGATCAAACAGTCAACCCTCTGATTGAAAAATGACAGAAACTGAGTCAGGCGTCCCGGTCTTGTCTTGAGTTTTGACTCTGGTCTGTGTCTTGAGATAACCCAGAAAACCATTTTTTCCATTACATTTCATAATATAAGTGATGCAACCCGTGCTTCATAATTATTCCTCGATAGTTCCAGCAAAAGAAAGAAGATAATTAGACATCTTATTGAGAAAACTTGTGAGCAGTTACCTTGAAACAGGTTTAATTATCTGGAGTAAATGGTGCTTGAGAAAATTTATTGTCTTGGATATGAAAAAATGATTCATTGTCCTCTAAAAAGATGTAGCGCCACCCTTGAATTACCTAATTTTGCAGAAGTGTAGCAGCTTTTCTCTAAAAAGGATCATTTCCTCTCACAGGTTGTGATGGTTTCCAATAATGATGGATTTGACAGTGCTAACTGTGGACTCACACCAAGCGAGAGTAAAATCATCTACTCGCTTAATGCACGCGAATCTAGACGCGTGAATGAATAGTATTTGCTCGCTTCATTTGCGCGTCAACTGTATTTTCAACAGTAATCCCTGTCAGTTAAACCGGCGGGATCAAGTGATAGACAAGAATCTTTTACAATTTACCAGGTAATCCCACCTCCTCACTCACTTGCCTCCAGGCGAGCTCCTTTTTATTCTGGTTTTGGTAATTGAAAGAGAAGGTATCACACAATTCAGGGCACACACACACTGACACGATCAGTTTGTCCTCCATTTTAGATACCAGTGAACAACCATCCATTTTCATACATCACCCGGCAACCTTTGTGCTGATTAGTTATCGCGACGTGAATATGCGCTCAAGTTGAGACATTTTCAGCTCACGCCCAATTCGCGTCATTTGCACCGCCAGAGTAGTAGGAGCGTCTAATCATGTCTTTGCTTGATGTGTGGAGACAGTCAGGAGTACCTGACTGTACTTACATACTAGTACTACATACTTCTTAACTAGTTTTGTCCTGCACATGCTGAAGCCATGTTTTCTGATAAAAAAAGGACCTTTAAACTGTGAAATATGTGATTTTCTGTGGATATTTCCTTTGGAGAAGGTAAAATTCGGCTGTTTTTCCATTACCTCCCCCTCGCAGGAGTTACAGGCATTAAAATTTAATTCGTAACAATTGTCAGTCCTGTCATTGCTTCTGCAGGTCATGAAGAGTCATCACTGCTCATTTCAGTCTGTTTTATATCCAGTCAAAAAACTCCTTACTGTGCCTTTAAATTCTGCAGCCTTTTTACACTTTCATATCTGTAACTAACTGCATAATTTCAAAGTTTAACCTTGACAAAGTTCACTCAGCTAAGTCAAAAGTTACAAAAGAAGAAGAAAAACAAACTAAATGTCGACACAATCCCACTATTGTACTTTTAACTATACAGTGGATCGAATCCACAACAAAGCAAATGTTTACTCCTAAGTTTGCTTGGTGTTTACTTATTTATAAGGACAATAAACTGCAGGGTACACCCTTAACCTTGGGAAACGACTAGTGTTGTCACATTCCTACTCCTCAGATAGAAAATCTATTTAATGGTAATCACATTTGCATAGTTAACTCTGCAGTGTTTCACATCCCAGCAGGATCATCAGGGTTGACACTCATCAAAGGAAATCTGTTTTTAAGTATGCTGCACTAAACTGTGGCATGCTGTTTTACCTCTGCACATGCACCTTCCCTTTCTAAAGGCTTTCAAGCTGGTAACCAGTGCAGTCTGCTTCCCTCGCCCCATTATCCCAACCACCCACTCACATATACATCTACACTCCACACAAACACACACCGACCGACACACAGCAGGGCCCTAATGAAATGAATCCTTCTGTATCAGCAGTGCACTGGCCATTTGGCACAATGAACCACCATGAATAATTCAGACAAGAGAGGAGCGATAGACGGCAATGAGAGGGGAAGAGAGGAGAGGAGGTGGAGCAGAGATGAGAGGCTGGAAAACACAGGGGTACGACAGGACAGGGGTGTAAGTCTGCGAGGATGCGAGCGGCAGAGGAGGGGAGACACAGGAGAGGAATGGTCACGATCGAACTTGCTGAGTCAATACTGAGAGAGTATGTGTGTGACAATACAGAGGCCCCTTTGTTCTGCCCCTGTGCAGATGCCTGTGCACAAACACACTGGGACGAGCGAGCCGTGCCAGACTCTGCTACCCTCCCTCTCTCCTCCTTCCATCTTTACTGCTCTGTTTCACTTCTAAAGCTGATGTGGACTCAGTTTACACTGCAATCAGCAGCTGAAACAACACTCAGTCAATCAAAGTAATTACCACAGCTCATATTGATTAGATACACATTTGCCTGATTTCAGTGCTCTGGATAAGATTCTAAACAAAAAAAATATAGTTCTTTATTTTCTTAAAAGTAATCTATTGTAAAGGAACTTCAAAATAAAAGTCGCAGGTGTCGAAATATCCATGGCAAGGAGTGACTAAGTCTGGGCATTGTGCCATAAAACTCATTCATATGACGGCAAAGACAGACTTTTGTTTGTGAGTTATAATCTTGTCTTGTTGGATATTAGAGTTGTACCATGTCCAGACTTGTAAAAGAGGATTTAATAGAAAAAAAGACTTCCTTGTTAAATAGCACATATGATTCAACAAGGACAGAGAGCAGAATAACTACAGTTTTGTGGTTTCATATTGATTGATCGACGCAGGAGCCAAAGGAGAAGAAAAACTGAAGACCAGCGATGCAAGTTCATTCAAGGTAATTTCCCGAGTGGTTTCTGATCCCTGAGTTTGCTCCTTCAACTTCTACTTATCCCTAAAGTAGATCTCTCCCAGTTACCCTGAAGCAGTTTGCATCCACAGAGGTATTTTTGTTAGCCTGCAGCGTAAGATATTCACCAAAATTCTAAAAAAGTAGGTCACAACAAGATATTGTCATGTACTCTTCTTATTATACTCGTATCATAAACACACAAGGCCCCATAGCTGTATTTTTTGGTAAACATAAAAAAGTCCACTCCCCCAGTCAACCCACAGTCAAGTGCTGCTTTCACAGCAAAGGAGAGAAGAGATAAGACCTTCTTGGAGTCATGCTGATAAGATTGAAAAACTACCAGGAACAGTTTGTTCAAAATGTTGAGTCTTAATGATCCAACCTCTTTGATTTAGTGATGTTAAGAATGCTGTGAGTTGCTCATACAGCCCAAGTAATGCTCAAAAACAAAATCTGAGTAATAGCAACCAGTTTTGTGGTTGGTTATATTGCAGGATTTTTCAGTAACTATAAATGAAGATTTCAACTCACGTGGAAACCTGAGACATGACCTTCGTGGAAGTGTCTTTCAGCGTGTCTTTCAAGTTGTCCTTAAAGTTGCTGAAGAACTTCCCCGCTCCTCCCTTCACCATATCCAACAGTCCTCCGCCATAGTTGGCGTCCATATCTGGAGACAGAGGAGATTTGACAAATCAGAAGAAAGCACACATGTTCATACCAAGGATGATGAGTGATGTGTTTGACTTAACAGTGTTTTCTGATTAAATATGATTCTTCAGTTCGAAACTGGATTACACACATTAAACATCATTTTCAAAACTCTTGTAAAGCCTAAATGCTGAAGGTACCAGGCCTGTATATGAAACAGGCTTGTATTAGAGACAGGACAATAAATCAAACTGTCTCTGTCTGAGAAGTTTGGATGTTTATATTTTGGTAAATAAAAAAAAAGAAAAAGGGTCTGAATCATAAAAACATGACATTGCTTTTCACCTGACAAATTTACAAAGCCCACGCAAAGAGTTAAATGCACCACAAACAGCACCGCCAAGCACATGGCGTCACTGAACACCCCTGCTGTTTCTATGTATACATTCAAAAGAGACGTTATGCATTAAAAAGCATTTAATACAGTATATCTGTACATCAAGCCTGTGGATATAACCTTGCTTGGTAACACTTTATGTTATGGTTCTTGTAATTAACATTAATCAAAAGTCAATAGGCCTTAAATAAGAAATTATACGATGCTAATAAACAGTGTTTAGTGTTTTTAAAAGTGTAAGAACACATTTCTTACTGCATATAACACACTATCAAAGTCACATTAAAAACTTGCTTAAAGTTTATTTGCCTTTCATTAACATCAATAGGATGCTTATAAACATCATTTAGACTCTATAAGGGTTAATTACAGATTAAATAAAATATCAATAATTAACTATTTATATTAGATGTTCAGACTAATGTTTGTTTTACCCTAATAAGGACTAATTTATGATTATAAACATGCTAGTGATGTTTGTGACAGGTATATAAACTTTTTTAAAGTTTCTAACGAGAGCCTTAATGTGTCTTATGAGCATTGTAAATAATATTAATATGATGCTTTTATAAATGCTAATTAACATTTATTAAGTGTTCATAAGCACAGCATGTTTTTAATTATCTAATAAGGTTTTCAAGTTACTTACTGACTTTAAAGTTATACTATAGTTTTACTAATAAAGTTATTATTACTATTTGAGGATTTATGGTGTTTATATTGTGTTTTTCCAAAAATTATCATGCTGTATGCAGATGATGTGCTTGACTGTGTCTCTAGTTTGTGCTGAATAAACACAATCATTCAGTTGGAGACTGTATCTCAGAGGGTTTCACTTGGCTGAAGTGTTGAAGATATGAGTCACTGCACAACATACCAAATAAACAGATGTGGGTGTAAAGGCATGGCAGAAAAGGACACAAGAGACAAGACGCACACAAGCCAGAGCTGTGCTTATGTGAATGTGTGTGTAGTACGCTGAAAAAGAGTAAGCAAAAGTTGGGATGCATTCAAGTATCATATCTTAGTCAGCAACCCTCTGCTGATCTGAGATTTTCTCTCCCTATCCTCTCACTTTATCCCCCTCTCCTCTCTGTATATCCACACATGGCGGACTCAGTGGGACTCTAGAGATGCAGCTTCGATGCTGAGAAATCTCTCACCTTTGGCACAACGCAGGTGAGAGAAAAACCCACTCAACAGGGATTTTTCAGTGCGATGGAGTCTACCCTCTAACCACCCAGGTTCATCAAAAATGTCCTCCACCGCCGTGTCTGCTGGAAGCCACCCACAGACAAAGCAACATTCAATCACTCTGAGCTCGAGCCATAAGCCATACAGAGCTTATATGACAAGGGTGAACCGGCTTTCTGGTTGATACGGTGGAAACTTTGAGTCATACTGAACTGACTGACCCGAGTGAGTCCAGAAAAATATACAGTTTGGGGTCAGGCTTGAGCAGCTGTGTGCTCAGATGGGATTTGTTTTTTCCCTAAATATAATTAACTTAGAAGTCTGCAGTCTGTGTGTGTGCGTGTAGAAGTATAAAGAAGACTGTGAAAAGGTAAAGAGAGGCAGAGTGTTGCTTTAGTATGATGAGCAAAAACTAGATTGATGATCCACAGAGCAGGTTAAGTTTTTATTTTTAGTTCAATGTCAGACTGTACCTTGTGTTAACACCAATACTACAAAAAAAGACATAACCTGCAGAGAACCTTGAGGTGTACCCCCCAGAAGAGTCGTGGGTGTAAACCTGCCAAACACTCAACTCTAAATAAGTTAAGCTGACAGTCAGTAAAAGAGGGTTTTAGGCAATACTTAGCTGAAAGTAAACTTCTCAAAATCAACAAGAAGGCAGAATCTTATCTTCACATTTGCTTAGAGAAAGACTGAGCAATCTTTTTTTCATTTGACTAGTGCTCATAGTTGGTAAAATTGAGATGATATTGTGCTGATAATGATGTGATAGTATTATCAGCTGACAAAGTTGATAAAGTTATTACCTCTAAAAGCCTGAGGGACATCTATTTCAGCACTTTGAGACAAATGTAATATTTTTTTTTCTGTTTCTTTGAGAAATAGAAATTCAAAGTTGCCAGTTTTTGTATATTTTTGGATAACCGCAGAGTTGTTCAGTTGATTATTCTAACAGCACACTTAACTTTCACACTTTGGCAAACACTCACAAAGACTTTACAAACACTGTAAGAGGAAATCTATTTAGAGAGAAGCAGGAGGGTGAGAAAAAGATCCCTGATTAATAATAAACTCTTTCACTATTTTCTCTTCCCACATTCAAAGTCAGAAATATCTTTTCTTCAGTCCTCCAACCCTTTCTTTTCCTAAATGTCTATCACATACTGTCTTTTGTGTAAATTTGAGTCAATTATTCCCTCTTTTCTATATTTAGACTATTTGACTGCACAGACCCCATGAAGACTTTTTTTTTTTTCTGGGAAATAAAGCACATGCTTGTTGAACTCCAGCAGCATATAATACACAGAAATCCCCTACAGTCGAAGCATGAAATCACATTAAACAGAGGGGAACAGAGAGAAAATGTTTGAACTCAAAAGGCATGAACACTGGAGTTGATGGTTGGTGTAAAAATAGAGAAATCAAAAAATTTAATGCAATAAGACAGAAGAGACAGAAATCCAGGCTTCAACCACAACACAGACCTGTGATCTTGTAACCCCCATTTAAGGCTGTTTATCTGGTTAGTGTGTGTTTTATAAAAGATTTGAAGGTACGACTGAATAATCTCAGGCTTTATGGGTTTCCCCTCAAACACATCTAGCTCTCAAGTGCCATAGCTGTTGTATCCTTGGATCAGGTGAATTTTGGTTTTCCCAGTTTACCGAAGGACAGAGCATTCGAACTCAAGCTGTTTTTGAAAATTCTGTACTCCTCTTTTTATTTTTAAGCCTCTCAGAAATACTGTGTTAAATGTATTTGGAAAAGTGCTCGATAAAGTTGTTTTTGTTGCATTTATTTTATTGTCACAAAACAACTAATAATGTTTCCCATGCTTTGGGATGATACTGATGATTAACTGAGCAAAACTTTGGGCTGAAAAAGATTTCTTCATTCTTTAACAGGCAGGAAGATGCCCAAAACTTAATGTTTTTAATTTAATCATATTTGGAGCTCTAGTGGGGAACTTTGTGTCCGCAATATGCCGAAAGCTCCTGTGAGAAGTATTTTGACATTACTGAAATAGACTACAATTCAAATCATGCCGAAAACAGCCTTATGAGCTATTCTGTCAGGAAAACATGTAGATGGAAAAATAAGCTAGACTGCTTTGTCCACAGGGGGCGCCAGAGTTGACCTAAACTGAAAGTTCCTCACTGGAGCTTTAAGTGTATTTCTCAGTGTTTAAGTGCTGTCTTCTGACAGAAAAATCTCCTCATTCCGACTTTGGACAGTCAAATGCTTCATTTATTGTGGATGTTTTACGTAGAAATAGTGCAAACAGGGACCTTTTTTTTAAGTGCTTTGCTAAACAACAACCCTCTCGCACTGCTTTCAGGTCTTAAAAATCACATCACAACAATAGTCACAGTGAAGATTTACAGTTTCTACCAATAAAGTGAAAAAAAAACATTAATGGACAAAAATAATCAAAGCTGAGCAGATTTTTGTTTTCAAACCCTGCGACTTTTAGAACTCTCTTTTCTTACTTGTCTAAAAAACTGCGACTCCCTCACCTTTTTGAGGTGAAAGTAGTTTTTCATTTCACCTTTATTTACTTGGAAGGCTGGGTGTCAACACTTGGTTTAGTAAAAAAGAAGGATAGTATAGCTCCCAGGTGAAAGCACCTGTTTTGTCAGAGAACAGACAAATCCAGCAAGCAATTTGTGTGTGGTCCCATCTCTCATAACAGCCATTACTGCAGGAGGAAACTCTACTGCTACTGCTGCCTACTGACTCTGACCACAGTATATACAGCTGAATCTAAACAATAGTCAGCTGCAGATAAAGGTATCTCCATCAAAGGATCTGAGCATGATGTAGAATTATCATATTAGATATTTGTCACAATAATAGGCAGATAAAATATGGAAAAATAACCATCACTGCATCTAGGGTGAAGTGCTACTACTGAGCAGCTGCATCTGCAAATACATGTTTTTTAATAAATAGTCATAACACGCATATTTCATTTCATTATTATTTTTCTATCTCATTTAGACCATAATGATGACATGCAGCTTCCTGATTAGCTTGCTGGCATATAGAGGAGGAGTGTCATTTATAAGAACGACAGTGATGGTAAAAGTTCAGATTCATGCCTTCAGAGAACAGCTGGCATTCAAATGTGTTAAAGGAGAGGCTACACCTGACCTTAGTGAATCAAACTTAATGAATAAATGCAGTTACCTTACATGTCATCATCCATTTCTGATTATACTAAATTTTACCACTTATCATCAACCCTATGGTCTTATTAGAAAATTGTTTATCATGCTTTTATTTTGATTTTTTCTGTCTTACTTGCAGGTTGTTTTATATGCTGTATTGTCAAAACATGCTTTTATTTTGAAGTTAACCACTTCTTGTAGACAAAACTTACAGTTAAAAGGACGCTCTGTCATTGTTTTTGGATTCACAACAACCAGCATAAAGGACCATTACTTTGAAGTCATGGTATTACTAAATGTTATGTTTTATTTTTGTTTTAGAGGCAATTATTTTTAATTCTTGTACTGCGTATATGGCAACAGCTCTTATCTGTCTCATACTCTGGTATCTGCAGTTAATGGTTCATTAACTAAGCTAGCCTGGCTTTGCCCACAAGCAACAGCATCCACTCTCCAGTGCTTGTAAAGAGTTTGAATGAACAAAAACAATCTTTTTTTGTTTGATCTATAAAGACATTATGTTAAAAGATAGACTTTTGAAGGAGTCTGGCTAGCTGTTTCACCCTGCTGCCAATCACTGCTCAGCTTAAGCGATGATTAAAACCCAAATCCAAGCACAAAAAAAAAGACATGCACTTGCTAAAATACTGAACGATTTGTTCAACATGTTGTCATACTCAGCATGACTCTACAGAGGTATGCAAAGTGCTGTTTCACCTCCTAGTTTGGTCTATTTTTAACCTCCTTACTATGCAAATTTCCCAGCCGGTGAGCATGACAGCACGTATTAGGAAAACCTGGATGCTGCTCTGCCTTGAAATCAGGAGCTATATAAACTCAACCTGGATCTGCCAATCATGCTGCACAGGTAAAAGAGGCGAGCGCAGTGATGGAGGAGAAAGAGGAAGACAAGGTAAGACAGGAACACAACTGAGAGGAAGCTGAAATGAGAGTTTTGTCTACAGGGATCAATTTGTCGCTGAAATGTGTCTCCCTCCTCGTACAATAGCAAACCTTTCTCCCTCAATATCTGGCTTGTGCGAATGACACAGATGGGCGCGTACACACAAGACTAAAGCTTGAAAAGCAAACACATGACACTGCGCTCAATCTCAGTGCCACATCACAGTAAGAGGTTTTGTTTAGTCCTGGACCTGAATGGCTGCGCTGTAGTCCATTTTTTTCCCGGTACGGCTGATTAGAGAAGGGGTGTATGATTAATAACTTATTCAATCTGCCGAATCAGAAGACTGTTTAGTAGCTATGATGTGTCCTTTCTTGAGCGTCTCCTCTTTTTCTCCATCTATGTTCTGATGTTTTTATTCCTCTGTCTAAATCTGCTGTGTTTCTGCTCTCTGTGCCTCTCTTTCTGAGGCCAGATGGATGTGGGAGTGAGCAGACTGCAGAGCCAGTTACAGTGACAAACGCTGCCATTAAAGACACCAGAGGAGGCTCAGAAACAGGCAGGTAATCCAGCAGCAAAGCCCAGCCGCTTGCTAAAAGATGGAGCGGGACATCAACAGAGAGGAGAGCTCTTAGACAGAGATCAATGGTTTGTTTGAAAGTGTCTCCCTCCTTGTGGAGTGCCAACCTTTCACCCTCACTATCAGGCTTTGAGTGAATGGGACACACACGGGCAGGGACGGGCACACACATGAAAGAGAGCATCCAAAAAAAAAAAAAAGGCTGGTGGAGAAGACAGACATCTGACACTGGAGCCCACCACAACCCCAATCCCCTTCCCTCATTGACCCGCCCTCCCACCTTCCTCATCTTTTGTTTCACATGAGTGTTCATCCCAGGAGGCTGGCTGACTCCACAGAGCGCTGCAGTGAGGTGAACGCAGGACACACACACTACCGCAGATGTATTCAATAGGTGGCCTGTGGACCCAATGTGGCCTGTGAATGATCACATTTTGGTCCTTTTTTTAAGACAGAATTCATGAGATTCCTCTTCCTGATCCAACACATGCCACAAACAATACTTTGTTAACTTAAACTATTTAACAAGTGTTTTGTATTGACAAAATATGTTGCCCATTGACTAGTTTAAGAATAGTGGAGCAGAGAGGATTTCAGCTATTTATATAGAAACAGAACAAATGGTACATGCATTTATATCTAAGTGACGTTTTTCTCCTCTAAGACTTAAGTATAGAGATAGAGAGAGAGAGATTGTTCATTTGATCAAATATACATACATTAAATTTGAGACAAGAAATTCCCCATTTTTTGGAGATCGGAAAGGAGTAGGTAGAAGCTATTTAGTTTAATTGTACCTACCCTCATTCCTTCCTATTCATTGACCTTTTACATGTCACTAGATTTTTTGGATTTCTGAAGTCGCCAAAAAGGAAACAAAAGCTCCAAAGTCTAACATGAATATGTAACAAATCATTAATACTGAAACAAAGACCTTATATATAAATCCATACCTATATATACGTATAAACAAACAAATGTGCACTTCATACATATATCTAGAAAACTTCAAATCTCTCATTTGTACCATACCCATATACAATATCATAAATCAATCATACTCTGCTTTAATTTACTTTTAAACTGTGCTATTGTTTTGCTTTGTTTAAGTTCATCGGGAAAGTATCATTAAGGCCTTTAAATTGACAGTCATCAGCTTTAAACTACATGCTAGGAAGAGTAGTTTTATTTTTTTACTAGACTTGTTGAGTATTGCACCTTTCCTAGGATGAATATGAGCCTCATTTCCATGAGATAAACAGTCAAAAATACACAAACGTACGACTGAATGGTAAACACATTTCACTTTAAGGTAGCTGTTCATATTTGTACTTTTTTGTTTGATTTGGCGCCCCCTGTGGACAAAGTGGTCTCTGCCAAATTTGTCCTGTAGATCTAGATTAAAAATGTTCCCCTGCTTTCTTTTACAGTCAAATGTCAAATCTATTAAGAACTTTTGCGACTAAACATGAAATTGGAGGCTGTATGACACCTACCCCTCCCTCCCCCTGCCAGAAGTGTCAGACATTAAAAATAACAGTAGAGGAAAGGCCCTTTTTATTTTTTATGGTCTTGGAGGTTTTGTTTGTTTGTTTGGGGTTTTTTTTATTATAAAGAGACATCAACTCAGTCTGTTGAATTATCTGTTAAAACTCCCCACATGAACTTTAATTTAGCAAGTTTACTTTCGACTAAAACATCCAAAACATTATCATTTCATACTCTGTAGAAGTATGTTTTCTATGGTGTGAAAGTTATCATTATATTGTCACATTTGCCTCTGTAATACCATACTGGATGACAAATGGACACTATATTAGTTGAATAATTAATTTGTGAATGTTCCCTCAGGAACACAGACCAACATTAGCTGCTGTTGTAACACTTTATTCCTCTCAGTTGACAGAATTGAATTTCATAATACCAATGAGGTGCCAAATAAATGACAGAATTAAACAGAGCATGTAGGGGTTTGCCATCAGATTGATGACAAACAGATGGATAATAGCATGCAGCTTCAACATCATTGATCATGTTTTCAGTTTTTTTTTCTCCTTAATTTTATGATGCATCATTCATGGCCAGTTGACAAACTTTCTCCCTTCTGCTGCCGAAAACTCCAAAAGAGATTATCCTCCTTCTCACTGACCTGCAGGATCACAGTTAGTATGACTTTGTTTTATATTTAAAGTCAAAGCGTGAAAAAGTAAAAGCTTTAAATCATAGTTTCTAGTTTGTATTACGGGTTTGTATACACAGTGCAACATATTTAGGATACTATACTGTATAAGATACTCATGCTTGTACATTATCTCAATTATCAAATTACTGAAACTGTATTACAAGTAGTTTAAAAGCTAAAAAATGAGCAGGACCACAAAAGGGAACTCATTGTTAATGATTGAAACATAGTTCAATCATAAATCCACAATAAATGTACATATTTCTTCTGTTTTTGACACCAAAACTGAACTTTGTTCTAATATTTTCATGCAGAAAATCCTAATACTCATAACAAAGTACACTGAATACCTCTCTATATAGTCTGAACTGAGTAGCACTGAGCAGCCTTTTACTGTCCTGTGTACAATAACCAATTATTTATATCAAGACCACTGAAAATTGACCAGGATATATGTTTTAGTAACTGTTTCAGCAAATTGTGAGCTGTGGAGAGTATTTCATGTGCTAATGCATGAGTGCCCTTAAGACTTTTTTGATACTTTTCACCCCTCTGAGTCTATTTATCAAGTTGCAAAAGTGTGTAAATAAATAGAGGGACACTTGTAAACTAACTCAACAGACTGGGACATGCCTTGACCCGTTCTGCAAACAATAACCTGATAACAACACTTAAATGGAGTCGAGTAGCCATTGTGAACGCTGGAGGGGATTGTATGATGTGCATATAGCATCAAAGACTTTCACTGTTGTGTTACAGGCCACATTGAAGTCTTTACATCCTACCAGGCTGAACAGGGACGCGGTGGGACTCTTACCTGAGCTGTCCATGGTGCTGCAGTCCTCCTCTCGCAGCGGGCCTGCCTTCTGTCCAAGGGTGGCCGCTATGGAGCCTGCGAGTGTGCCGCCGCCGCCGCCGCTGCTGCTGCTGCTGCCGCTGCCCCCTCTGCCGATGCTGAAGCTATCTCCTCCGCTATCGACCAACTGCAAAGATTCATAGCCATCGTAACTGGTCTTTTTCTTGTATGCCCCCAGCAAGCTCATAACCGAAGGACACAAAAATCACAAAAATAAGAGACAAAAGAAGAAGACGTAGTGGGCTATGCTGCGCCGTAACCGCACCACCACCACCACCACCAGCACCACCACCACCACAGCCTCCGCCGCCGCCGCCGGGGCTGCTACTGCCTCTACCGGGTGCACCACATGTCCGAAGAGAAGAGAACAACCGGTCTCCTCTGTTTTCTGCACAAAGATATATCCTGCAAGCCGGGTGGTCTCTTTCCTCCCTCCTTCTTCCTCTCTCTTTCTTCCTCTCTCTTTGAATCCGTATATCTCCTCCTCTTTCCTCAGCAGCACCGCATTTTACTACGACGCTACTGCTGCTGCTACTGCTGCTAATGCTGCTGCTGTCGCTGCTGTGGTCCCCGACTGAGTAAAAGGGAAATCCACCCCAACACACAACCCTCTGATGTCACTGCTGCATCTATTATTCACGTAGGCGTTTCTAAAAAGTAGTTGGGAGTTCGTTTAGAGACACAATTTCCCTACAATATATCACTCCATGTTGGACATTTTCATTTCAAACTTCACCAAAACATGGCCAGGAAGATCCGGTTACTTTGACATAAAATCAACAGCTTGCACCTTACAGAAAACGCCAGAATGAGCATCAATACACCCTCATTTTAGATCTGTTGTCATAGTGATGGGTATAAATCATTCAATAAAGGCAACAATACTTAATATATTCATGTGTGCAAAAATATCAAGAGATAATAATAATAATGATAATAATAATAATAACAATAACAATAACAATAATAATAATAATAATAGACTTTATTTGTATAGCACCTTTCTACAGTTGTCACAAGGTACTTCACAGTCATCAAATTAAAAAAGGGTGAGACAACAAGACATGAAAATCAACAAAAAAGTACGCAAGTAACCGCTTTTTGTAAGTGTCCACAGAAATAAACTTGAAGTAAACGTATTAGTCTCAAATAAAAGGCCTTTAATTTTATGTCCTCACAACTTGTTTGACACTTTTGCTAATATATTTAATGACTTGTTATCCCTGGTTCCTGTGCCTCATGTAGGATTTTTAGTTAAGTAAACAGGGCAGGTTAAGAGTTCAGTTTTTATCTTTAACGGTGTCATTATGGTAAAGATACAATAGGCGACAGACTGTGAAAACAGAAAAACACAGGTGACAGGGGCATGTCCAGAAAGGTGGCAAGGGGTGACATGTGCCCCCTTTTAATCTGATTGGCCACCTCTAGCACCACCCCAAAATTTGAAGCTTTAGCCAACTATCTGCCTTGAAAGATTTTGGACTATATAAATGTTTAAATAAACTATTTAAGCTTCTATAGCACATTTACTTATACAGAACAGACCTGCAAATTCAATGTCTTTAAAATAACTTTGGTGTCAAAGACATGATGATTGATAGATTGATTGCTTGACCTTTCAGCTTTGAGTATCATGCATTGCAGGAAAGTCAAAAGTAACTGGTTCGATTTCACTCTCGACAAATAGTGACAACCATAGATATTTACTTGGTGCAGAGGCAGCTAATTATGTTGTGGCAGGAGCATCAAAGAGGTCAAAAGTCCTCAGGGACTCGATGCAGTGATTGAAAGGGCACTATTGTTATTTATAAACCCCAACATGACCTGATTCTTGGGCAGAAATAAGGAGCACATTATGAGTCTGCGTTCATAAAAAAGGAAATTTCTTTGAGTCCTTTGGCGGAAATGGACTAGGACCTGCGGCTTTGTCCTAATAAAAGATTCAAATAAGAGCAGTCTTGTAGTCTGCTCTGCAAGACAACAGCACCATGCTTTGTCAGGGAAAGGAAGCTCACTCTGCATCACAGGGATTTTTCTCAGCTTCAGCTCGACTAATAATAACTTTAGATGTCAAAAGGCTCTTTGTAATTTAACCAAACTCTAACAGATTCTTAAATTTAGCTCCCAATTTGTGATTTTGGCTCCAGTATCTTGTGTAATGACCCTAGATCAATGAATGTGGGACAAAAAACACTGACCACTGATGGCATGCTTCCTTCCTTGGCCTTGTCCCCTGGCAACTGAGAGCCAGCATGATTCTGAAAAGAGGACATGAGCCTGGGAAACTCTTTTGGTCGAGCAGACGGGGCTCAAAGCACAGCAGGAACGGAATGTCCAAAAGGGAGGAACGAAACCCCCTCCGTCACCGGACGCAGGGTGCTGCCGCTCCATTGTGGAAAAAAAGAAAAAACGGGGGCTTCCTGTCTTGTTCCTAACCATGCCTACCAATATTTACCCTTTGATGGCCTTTCAGATAAAGGTATAGGTGCAGAAAGGGCATCACAATCTCCATCATCAGAGACTTACACATGATGGCAACGCAAACGAACAATATCATAAGAGTTTAAGTTTCTATGTCCATCAACAGAGGGTTTATGATAATAACATACATGCAATTTTTTCAGGCAGTTTGCCAAACTTTCACCCGTTCCAGCTTCTGAACTGTAAAGATTTGCAGCTTTTCTATCATGAGTTTTACAGTAAACATGTTCTCTTTAGGTTTGAGACTGTTGATAGGACAAAACACGCACTTTGCATGTTTCATAGTTGTTTCATAATGTTAATTGGACCTCAGACAGCTCACTAAAGGTCTAAGCAAAACAATCACTGCAGCAGTTTAAGACATTACTGGACAAAATATGCAAATTCACTTTGCCTAAGTCCATCTCCAACAGGCTTGCCCAGATGTGGCCAGCATGGTTTCCTCTTTGCATGGTCCAGTTTGGACTTGAATCCGTAGATCTGTGGATGTGATACTGAACCCATGCAGGGATTTCCACTGCACCGGCTTATCAGGCTTGTCCTCTTTGGCAGATGTTTCTCCATGTGCTCTGAATCTTTTAAAGAGTTCAATAAATCTTAAAATCTTTTGCACTGTCACAGTTTTGCTTCCTCACCCAGTCCTTCACAGAGTGGTGAACCTCTTCCCATCTTTTCTTCTTAGATACTTTTTTTTTTTTACCCAGTCATGCTACTAAACTGTTGCAAAGTAATGTAATTCTAGGTGTTTTTTAGCGTTACAGACATTTTAAGGGTTTTGTGGTCCCTGCCTAACTGTACTGAAACATGTTGCTGGCATTAATCTTTAAATGAGCGGATAATTTTCACAAAACAACAATCTTTTTTCAGTTTCAGCATTTGATTTGTTGTCTTTCTTCTTTTTAATTACATAAAGCCTCTAAATTTGCATGGATCAGACCACATATGAAAACAATACTTCTTGCTTTGGCTTTATGGATTCAACTCTTGTGCATGTTGAGCAGCCATTGCTAAAAATAGGCAACTTGCTCTCACCAAAGAGTAAAGACCAGCAACAAAGCTGTTATATCTGGGACACAGACAGACAGTTCATACATCAAATATCACTATAGTAGTTTGTTTGCATGTCTGTTTTCTTCAATGCAAGACTTGGTGTTTTAGTCGGCTTTCATACTTACTACGGCCATATAACTTCAATAAATGCCTGCCTCAACTTTTACTGGTTTCTCTCCATGATTATGAGGCTGAGGATTAATGATTATCCACATAAGAGTTAAAGCAGAATCCAGGAATCTGCTGGATCAGCTGCACAACCCACCAACAAAACAGACAAGGGACTTCAATTTGAGGCTAAATCTGTAACCGTGTAATCCAGAGTCTTATTCTGTGTGGAAGAACTAGATCATGACAGAGAGCATTTGCTAAGATGATTTTTTTTTCTCTCTCAGAAAAACAACAGTGTCCATTCTGCCCTGGTTTGCCAATAACGCTGAGCTGGCAGCTGGTCTGCTTTAGGAGCTGAAAGCTGTTATTGCTGCCCTTCTGGAGAGCTGAACAGGACAGATCCTCAACCTGTGTACCCCCTCAAATTTAACCAAAAATGGCCTGAAACCATTCACAACAGCTCTTTAAATGCAAAGATACCTGCAGATAACTACTTGAATGATGCGGTTATTTTGTATTAAAATTTCAAAAAATTTCCTTGTTGTCAACTTCAACCTCAATAAAGCATTTATATTTTGTCACATGCATAATACTTCAAAGGGTCATTTTTGACTAGGTTGGCCCATCTGGGGCACTGGCTAATGCTGGGGTAACATGTGACGACACATACATGAATAACAAGCCTTTATTTACCATTTCTATCCCCATTTACAATCTACTTTAATCACTTATATTTTAGTACTATATATACAAAGATGCTAACAGTCAAAACATTTACTGACAATGTTTGGGTAGTTACATGTTGACATTATTTTTTTAATCTAAAATTTTTATGGACTAATTTCTCTCTGAAACAGACAGGTGGTGTTATTGTTATCATTATTATTATTATTATTATTATTATTATTATTATTATTTCATTTGGAAAAAACAAAAAAGAAAACATGCATTTCAAAGCAAAAACTCTTGCAGTCTGTTAGAAATAGCCAAAATAGCAGGTAGCAATAGCAATAGAATTAAAACCTGAGTTGACCAATCAAATTTCAAAGGGGGTGTGTGCCACCCATTGCCTCACCCCCCTAACACACCACCAAATCAGATTGGTTAGCAGTCAGTCATAGTAGGAATTAAGGTGGCCTGACTATCCACTGTCCATTATACTAACCCTGTCAGGTAAAGTAAATAAATAAGTTTGCGCAAATGTTACATTTTAATAGAACAATAACAATAATGAGGTTCCTGAAGTACTGAAGCTCCGTGTTTAACTATCCAAACTGTCTGTTTCTAATACACCAAAGTTTAAGTTTTACTTTGCTGACTACATTAAATTGATTGCCTGACTGACCAATCACATTCTAGAACAAGATAAATTAAACATAATCAGCCACTGTTTACTAGATTTAATGGAATAACTGAATGGACGGGTAATTCATGGACCCTATTCCTACATGGAAATGTAATCAGATCAACACACTGCTGCGTCTGCTGTGCAAAATAATTCATATATTGATTATTTCTTCAAGGAAATTATAAAGTAATGATCATAAATGTTCTTCCTTGAGCTGTGTCACCCCGGAGCAGTCCGTAATGGACTGGCCTGAGGTCTCACTACAAACAAGCGGCTGCTGGAAGAAAGTAGGTGAGTTGTGTTTAGTCTCTTTGCTAAAGAAGTTAGGCAAAGTTAAAAAGATGTTTGGTGGCTAGTACTATAGCTTGGACCCTACATGTACTGTTGATGAAGTTAGGTGCTGTTCTGAGCATTATTTGTGGCTATAGAGTGGTGTTTTGGTTGAGGTTTGTTTTTGGCTCCTAAGACCGCTGTGTATTGCTATCCTGCGGTCGTTACTAAAGTTGGTATAACTAGAAAAGCAAGCGGTCTGCAACATTCATCTCTCGAGGGGGTGTCTATTTCGTTGTTACATTGTGTTTGACCCTAAATAATTTTATGCCAGAATATCCCTTTAAAGCCTTCATCAACAATAACAATCCAAAGACCAATATTGCTTTCTCTGTCCACTTCATATGCACAATCTGTGGTTCCAGCAAACTAAAGATGCTTCCACTTCTGATTTACAGTAACTATGAAACAATAACCATGGAGAAACTCTGAAACTGAATACCCATCTTTTATGACAGAAAAGGTGACTCAGTCAGTGATGATCTGCACATGAATCCACAGCAAGCTTTGTTAAGCTGATCACGTGACGTGCATGACGCAGGTGGGGATGTGCTATTGGACAGTGCAAGAGAGGAGCTGTCCTCTTAATGTACAGCTACAGCTAGCTGAAGGTTATTATTATTATGAAACTCAAGACACAAGAGGAGTCTCCTGGGCACAAAATACCAGAAAACAGAGGTTTCATTTGACAGATCGAGCTGACCTTCAAAATTATCACAGTGATCGGCGGTCAAAGTGTTAAATGGTGTCCTGAAATGCCGTTTCTGAAATCAGAGGCAACCTTCAAATTACTAATTCTGGCCATGGAGACGTTTATCATACGAGAAACACATACATTAACTAGAAACAGTAGTCAAAGAGGCGCCTGTGAAAAAATGTAGTCTAAATCTCGGGAACTAAAATAATCAAATGATGCTTATCGTCAAATACAGGCCCTGAACACAGAAAGAAGTTGGTGATTAAGAAATTGAGATGAGAAAAAAAACGAGTATCTTCCCTCTGAAAAGGTGAATATTGATGATAACCTCTGTGTCAGGGATGCACCGTGGAGGGGGGGTGAATTTACAGAGGCAGCCAAATATTACGTAACACCCCAGCACAGATCGTGATGCTCCCTCTCTGTATCTCTGCCTGCTAAAGGAAGCTAACCCCTTAAACACATCTCATTACCAGCCTAAAATGATAATAAACACACATTTCTGTGGTTAGCTTTACCTGTCAGGGCGCTTTCTACCATTCTCCCAGGAACGCCGTCTTGTGCCTTGCTGAGGATGCGTTTTGAACCCCGGCTCCGCTCACCGACACCGACCTTTGATTTGTCATTCGCAGCAGCCAGTCAAAGGTCAAACTATAAATCATCTCCTGAGACACACTGCCCTGAAAAGAAATCACTTTAGCGCAACCTGTCGGTAAATTTTACTGAAGCGGCTCCAAGCTACGGCATCATCATATAATCACATTTTGGCATACGAGCAACAAACAAGGTGCCGCGAGGAAGGGTGGTAGATAAGCAGACAGTGTGGATGAGTGGTTACGGTACGGCACGAGGCCGAGTGGGGGTTTGTAGATCTGTGCACGAGAAGCTGCGCCGCTCAGCGCATCCTGCCGGGGCTGCAACTGAGACCGAGGAGGAAAACCTGGGATGGAGTCGAAGGACAGGCTGAATCATGAAAAGGTAAAACAGAAGACCTCTGGTGGCAATCTCTGTAATAGCTCTATTCGTGTTAATGCGTATGTATGTACGGAGGTATGGAAGTAAAACCTTGCCATCTGATTTTCAGTTTGAATTTCTAAAGCTTTTTTTTTTTTTTTCCATCAAAATTAGACTTTGAATTTTAAAACCATCGAATTTCAAGCATGCCTTTTTTATTTCTGATACTATTTTTTTTCACAATGATGGAATAAATTCAATGTAAAAAAAAGGTCTCTCAAAAATATTCGTCTGGTAAAAATTCTACTTAAAAAAACAGTGTAAATAAAATTCAACATAAAAAAAAAATTCAGTGCAAAATAAATTGAGTGCAAAAGAGACAGACTCAACATCCAGGTAACCAGGGAGAAGCAATCGATTCCTGGTTAAATCATCCATCGTCCAGCCAATCAATTAATGCTAGATTGGTCATGTGGCACAAACCCCAGTGGAAGATTGAATCCAATCGATTGCTTCTCCCTGGATACCCAGATGTTGAGTCGGTCTCTTTCACAGTGAATTTTTTGACACTGAAATATTTGACACTGAAATTTTTTATTATGTTGAATTTTTTTACAGTTTTTTTAAGTCGAATGTTCACTAAACTAATAATAAGAGGCCGATTTTTTTACACCAAATTTATTCCATCATTGTGAAAAAAAATTAGTGTTAGAAAATGCGTGCTTGAAATTCGATGGTTTTGAAATTCAAAGTCTAATTTTGATTCCAAAAAATTTCAGCTATAGAAGTTTAAATTCAAAATCAGATGGCACAGATTTACTTCCGTACCAAAGTCCTGTTTGGACATGCATCCATATGCTTTTTACTCACTGCTGTAATTGGTTTGTCTTTTGATGTTTCTTCTTCATATATTATTGTGTAGTATAAACGCTTTATTTTGCATTAATTTTATGGGAAATGCTTAACTGTTCATATCGTATTTCTCTTTATGTAGATAGATAGATAGATAGATAGATAGATAGATAGATAGATAGATAGATAGATAGCAAGACCTTTTTTCCCGGGATAACAAAATCCCAGTTGTAACAAGAAAACAAGTTTTGTCAGTTGTATTTTGAATTTTTGTATTTTGTGTTTGTATTCTCACAGGATAAGCAAAGATGGCTTTGTCCACAGGGGGGTGCTGAATTGAACACAAACCAAAACTTTTTCATAGGAGATCAATAAACTGAGATTTTTGCAGACATTACTACTTTTAATGATGGGAAAACCAACACTATTATCTTAAAATGACGGGACTTACAAGTCAGGAACTCTAGAAAACAACCAGAGTTTGTTTTTGCAGAAAAATACGTAAAATTAAATGTACAGATGCATGTCATCTACAGGCTTCCATAACACGCACTAAAAGCAAAAGAAGAATTGCAGAGATTCCAAATTTGATCAAGTTTATCTGTTACAGCTGCAAAGCAACACCTTTTTCCTTCAGTGAATAACTCTACAAAACAGTGAGGTGATTTAATAAAGGTGCTGCATACTCCTACTTCATGACATGCAGGAAATGATAAAGCTGCATCATGTTTAATGCATGCAGAGCCTGCAGTTTCCAGCCTCTGTTGGATGTAAACACAGCAGACAGAGCTGTAATCCTGACAGCAGAGTGAAGGTTCATGCTCATGGGGTTTATTTACAGATCTGAGAGGATTAGGCAAGAGAGGAGGGGATAGAGACGGTTTGCCTATGTGTGCGCATGTATGTGTCCCCATGCATACGTGCTTTTCAGTGCGTGTTTGAAAAAACCACAGCAGCTTTTGTTTAGTGCGAGTTAGCAAACCCTCCTGCTGCTTCCTGTTTTTCTCACATGATATGAACGACCAAGAAGCAAAGAGGGGAGGAGCAAAAAGCCAGGCTATTTTTTGGGTGTGTGCTAGAGGGAGAGAGTGAGAGAGAAAGAATAAAGCTTGTCATAGTTATAAATAACGATGTCTGGAGCTTCTCACATTTGTAAAGTCCGTACTTTGAGCAGTTTGAAGAAGCAGACATCTATGAAAACTTGATCTGTTTTTAAAAAAGCTGATTTAATTATTTAACCCCAAACAAACTGTGCATCAAGTCAGAATTGAAAAAAGAAGTGTGGTGCTTTAGTTTGTAATGACTTGCAGTATACGACTGATTCTGAGTATAAAAATAAATGGAAATTCATGAGAATTATACATAAAGCACTGGCTCTCTTCACATACAGTATATACCTGTTATTTTGTGCTATAAACAGTATGGTTTAAATCATGCACACAGCAGGTCAGAACAGCCTTGAGAAAATGGTTTTAATTGTTCTTGGAATGTAACATGTTTAGACAGTGTAAAAATAAAGAAGAAAACAAATACACCATGGTGTTGAACAACTGCACTGGGGTGTGGCTGTGCACAACTCTCACAAACACACCCATTCATTCAACAACTCAGGCCGAGCATCCAGCAAGGGCGTGCAATCGCCAGCGTGTAAATCAGAGGCTGTGAGAGGGTCAATCTCTGCAGACTCATCATATTTAGACAAATCCCCACAAAGATACATTTATAGTTAGCTGAGGCACAGTGACATTCAGCCGACAACAATCCTGTGGTCACTCAAACAAAACATACTGTGAAAGGGGCTTCAATCTGTGCAACAGCAAACATAGTTCCTTTACACTTTGTAGAAGAAACAGAAAACTCCATCAACATAAAAGCATGTTTTGTAATTTTGACCTCCTGCAAATACATCTCCAAATGTAGTGAGTAAACTTATTGCCAATTCCTGACCAAAGCTCTCTCTAATTTGTCTCTCTAAAAAGATTTTAGCTATAACATTTTACAAAAGTCTTAAAACTGTAGTTTCACTACTAATCAAGCTGGAAAACATAATAAAACCCATTTGCTAGCTTTTTCTTTTTCACAGGTTATTTCTACAAGTGTGCTTAGGTTGTTGTACTGTAAACTTACATCTTGTGCATAGTGTAAAGGGATTTTTAAAACCTAAGGTGATAACCAAAATCTTTTTAACAGGGAAAGGAGTTTCAAAATAAAGATTTCCAAGCTGCAAAAGTGATGACAAAGTGTTACTTTCTAACTTTATATCCAGCACTATCCAAAAGTTAAACATTGCAAAGCATTTACAAACATCCATCTGTGACATACTGGTGATTAAAATCTCAAGGCAACTTTGTACATTTGTCAAGGAATGTAACATCGAAGGCACTCTAGATTCTGTGCATTGGTCTTCATCCCCATCCACAGAGTGAGATGCAGTGTGACTGTGTGTTTGTGAGTCCAGAACCAGCCACACTTTTTCCTCTGCATATCATCCAGTGCAGGTTGGGGGACATTCTGCAGCATTTCCAGCACAAAAAGCAGTCAAAACAGCGCACCTTGTTTACATAGCTGATAGATATACATCTAGAAATGTAGCGCTGATGAAGCTGAAGATTTAAAACAGATTCTGCAGAATGATAACACACTGTTTGTAGCAGCTGATTTTTAGGCATAATAAAAAACATTTTACAGGCTTGCACAGATTTCCAAACTGTTGGACAACAGAGCTGAATAATTCCTGTCAGAGATTCAGTTTTTGGTTGACTGCATCATGTCAGTATTGCTCACCGTAAATCTCTCCATGCTCACTGAAAACTAAATCTCCTCACTTCTTGAACATGAGGATGTTTTTGAAAGATAATTGAGAACTTTACCTCAAAATTATGAAATGTATTGAGACAATGACAGAATATTGCCAGCTTTGCTGTAAAAGTCCAATTTAAGGTGCAAATAATGCAAAAAACTGTATCACAATGAAGTCAGTGAAAAGTCTATATATATTCCATGTCTGTGTTTATAGAAGTTTTATTCTGTGATGAAGATTTTGTAAGATTTCCTGGTATCACGTCATTAATCCTAAAGTAAGATTCAGCATTTTTAGTAGATTTCTCTCGCTATTGGGGCCAAAACTACGGTGGTCCTGAAGGTCAATTGGAGAAACTTTTTATGAAACACAAAAAACATTTTACTAAATAGCAAAACATTTAATTCAACACAGAAATATTTCACAAAACACAAATATTTAATGATACCCAAAAATATTTCACAAAGAAAAAATTTGACTTAAAGAAATGCGAAAAGATATTTTTTGTGCAAAATACTATCCAGTTTATGTGTTTTCTTTCCATCTAAAAGAATAATATCTGAACTATTTTGGTGTTTCATGCAATAATTTGGGGTTTTGTGAAATATGTTTGCTGTTTAGTTTAACGTTTTTTGTTTGTTGAGGTCATGAAATGTTTGACCTTCAGGGCCACCATACAAAATGAAGTGGGTTCCTCTTTCTCAGTTGCTTTGTTTGTTTGTTGCTGTAAGCCTTTCATTCTTGTTTTGTTTGTGGGGATATCATCAGCAATAAAAAAAAACCAAAAAAACAAATATGGGATGAATTGTCAATAGTGAGTGCATGTGAAAAAAAGGACGAGAAATCAAATCAATCAATAAACTCTTTGAACACACACAACCAGCACATGATTGAATCAAAATCATGTCGGGTGACTACAGTTTTGATCAGCATCCTCTTTCCTTCCTTCACTCCCTGCAGACACAGGAAACACCACCCCTGTGTCTTCTAGCTGCTCTTTCATGATTCCCTGTTGTTTTCATCCAGAGAGGTGTCAGGGGGTCTGTGTCTGCACGGTGGTGTCTGATGGCTGTATGTGCATCTTGGTGCTGAGCAGAGAGTTTATGTAGGGCCAGATCCGGTCTGTCTCTGTACCAGAAAATGAGTGCAGGATTCCCTGTGACCTGAGAGAGGGATAAGAAAAGAAAAGACAGTAATGACTGATCGATCGATTAATTGATTGAACGGCAGAATGTGGCTACACTTGTTAAGTTCAGACTTGTTGTTTTATGCATAAAAGCTGATTGAGCTCTGTAATTTATTGCAGTGAGAATAGATAAAATTCAACAGAATCTGATCCTAAATGAGAAGAAGCTTCTCATGTGTGTGCTGTTTTCATTCGTACCACAATCCATGATGACTATATTACTTAAATAGTGACCATTCATCAAATAATACCACGCACAATGCAATTTCGGAAGAAATAAAACCACCCTGTTGGCTATAATAACCCTAACATAGAATTTAGACACATTTGCAACAAAAACATATTTACTATATTAAAAATGGGGTAGGCAGGAATCCGTTAAAGAAGCATCTTTTTTGTGGTGTATATACAAAAAAGCTTTTAATATCGGTCAATAGCGATTAGTTATTGATGGGAAATCAATCAAAATCCTGTCTGTCATCAGCAGTCAGTGAGGGGACATATATACTGACTTGTATAAGTCTATGACAGGCTTGGCCACATCTTTGTAGTGTCTCAGTCTGGCCATCAGGGCTTCTGGTTTGTCATCATCGTGCTGAATCAACGGCTCCCCAGTGATGTCATCTTTACCCTGAGGGACACAAGGCAACACAAGGTCAGGCATGCAGCGAAGTACCAATAGGAGAAGTGCAATTTCATATCACGAGTGGCTGATATACATAACAAAGAGGTACCAGCTCCTCGAAGCAACATTCAATTTGATGGAGATTGTCAGTCTCTCCTTGGACAGTTTGATATTTCCAGCATTGTCAAAATAATCATGTCCTTGTAAATGAGAAAAATAATCAAACTGAACTGGTCAAACTAGTTTTTCTGAGCTGGTTTTCTGCTGGGATACCATGTAGTCTGAGTCCAGTAATACATTGCTTCAGGGTAAAGTAACAAGTCCGGTTGTTTACTGAAGGTAGAGGGCACCAAAAGCTCTTATCAGCCTCCTCTTTTAAAGCAGCTGCAAGGATCGTTTAGAGGTTATGAAAGGAGTCTCATCAAATATTTATGTTTTTATATGACCTACATAAGCAGTCAAAACTATGAGTGAGAAGATCAACTATTTCTTTTTCATGTTATCTATTCCTCGTAACACAGACAAGAGTTTTCCTTCCACAGCAGACACAAGGTTAATCAGTTAATGGTGAAAGGAAGCACATTTTCGAACCCCATGAAAAATACAGTGAGAGAGTTGGCTGAACTAAAACAGATAAATATAACACAACTGATGGAAGAAGCACAAAAATGTCAATGGGCCGTGTCCAAACATGGGCAAAAACTGAAGTCAGCCTCAGACATTTAGCAGATGGAGAGAATTACAGGATCTGAAAATGCTGAAAACAAATCCTTTTGGGCCTCCTCCACATGGACGGACATGTTACAGTCCATTTTATTTATGAAATACATCCGGGCCCTGGTTTTTAGATCACTATAGGGCTTTCCCTCGAAGTAAGCATTAACCTTGCAAGGCAAACGGATTTGCCATATTTCTGTCATCAAGAGGATCTGTCTTCAAGCTGATGTGCTTGTTCAGTAAGAGAATGACCAGACCAGTCGAGGTCATTTGAGGGGAAAGAGGCGGTTGCTACTGGTGTGTTTAGTTGTGGCTCGGCCTGTAAACAATGGCAGTCTGTAAGGAGATTAGTGTGGCTGCAGCTTCAGAGTGATGATCCCTTCAGAGGTGTATTTCAAAAATGAGGTGAAACTGTCATTGATGAGATTATAAATCACATGTAAATGTCAAGAGAAATAACAATATAGTTTTATGACTCCACATAGTATGGACAGTATATGTGATTATATGTTTTGTTGCTCTGATTGGCCTGGAGCAGACAGAACTTTCATCCATTCACCCTGTGCTTTTATTTTGAAAGGTTCTGCCCCTCCCAAAGTTATCCGTCTCTAGGTGGATATAAAATATATCTAATGTCAACAATATGTTTGACAGTCCATCTGGCTCATCAGATGCGTTTTCGTTTAGGAAAACATCACAGCTTTTGACCACAGTGGGCGCCAAATTTTTGTACAAGGTCAGTGTCCCTTGTGACCACTCCAAAACTTCTCTTCGGACTCGCTCTACAAAGTTGTTCATACTGCAATATAAGCAAACTGTTTGACCTCATTTCTTTTTAAAAAAGGTTTCTCTTAAAATATGTTAAGAATCACAAAACACTAAATATTTAATAGAAGTTCATGCTGCCATGTTTCCCCTCAAAAACAGGCTTAAAATTCACAAAATTACCTTTAATTGTCCGTCATCACCCAAAACAACCAACAGGGATTTTTCTGTTTGAAACCAAAACTCCTAGATAAAAGTTGTCTCCTCCTGAATATAGGTCATAATCACATTAGTGTTTGTATTTTGGTCTTTACTTTATCTGCTTCACTGTGAGATTTTAGAAAGTGTTGTTTGATTGCAGTAGATTTAAGTTAAGGGACTCGTGAAGAGTACCAACAAACAGTGGGAGGGTTGTTGTTGTCATGCAGGGGAGCAAGGAAGTGGGTGAACATATTCATCTGGTTCCAATCTCTCTATTTTGAAGAGCGTCCACCCTGACATTACTTGCTCCAAAACACACAGACACAAAGACTGTGGGGCAAGAAACTAGCAGCACAAAATTGTTGTCTTGGAAATACAAAAGTAGCTTGGAGAGGTATTTTTGGATCTGTTAGAGTTCCTAAGTTATCAGACCTTCACTTTTGGTGGATTGAAGCCCATGTTGTAGACTCTACCGCTCCCTGGATGGACCCAGCGGTCACTCAGTCTGTCCTTCAGCGTCTCATAGGGGATGTTGAGGCTGATGACCAGGTCGAGCTGACACAGATTGTTCAGTGCCCGGGCTTGAGCCAGAGTCCGGGGAAAACCTGGATTGTCAACAGAAGGAGAAGAGACAATATGTATACGGTTTATGTATGGACCAAGATCTACATTCAAGACGGCGTGATTCAAGCTGTGATTTCTTGACTCAGTTCCAAAACAAATATTTACATACACAAACAAAAGTCCATTTCACAGGCCGATGCATATAATGTGTTCTCTGTCTGAATGTTTGCGAGATGACAGCAAGTAAACTTGGACTCAAGCTGTTTGCAGTTTCCCAGTGAAATGATCTTTGGCAGTGGTATAAAAACACAATTATGCACGTGTGACTTAACTTGCTGAAAAAACAATACTCCCAGTGACATGCCCTTGATGAACCACCCTCAGTTATAACAAGACAAAAGTCTACAGTCACGCTAGCAGCACTGTGAGGCTGCACCCAAGCCTTCTGGTGCTCTGAGTTCAATGCTAACATTAGTGTGCTAATATTCCCACAATTATAATGCTGGTGCTGATGTTCACTAAGTTTACTGTTCTTATTTAGCTTGTTAGCATGCTAACATTTGATGGTTAACACTAAATAAGAGGCAGGCTAATGCTTGCAAAAGTTGTCTATAAATGTCTGTATAAAATTTCATGGCAATATTGTAAATACTCATCAGCAAAAACCATGAATGTTTGCCAACTTTTATGGAAATTTATCTTTTTGTTTCACAGGTTTTTCCCCTGAACTCATAGCGGTACTAGAGAAGATCAACAACCTCAGCTGAAGTTGTCCTCTTGCAACCATGAATCATGCACCAAGTTTCATGGTCATCATCTTACAAGATTTTGAGACGTTTCTGAAATCACAGATATCTTAGCCTTATGTTGACACTAGAGTAGGAGTCAAGTCATCATAACAGTCAGTAATCTCCATCATCTGGGGACCATGAATGTCTAAAATCTGTGCTAATTCTTTTGAGTATCAATTTATTAGTTATTAAAATATCTCTGAAAACGCAAACATATTCTCAATAATTTTTGCTAAAGGGAGAGAATCATCAAAATTATTTATCTTCATCCTCAGGGGACCATGAATTTCTGTACCGAGTTTAATGGCATTTCTTTCACTGATCAAATATTTCAACAAATGCCCAAAATCTTAACATTGCAAGGCACTTGATGAAAAATCTGGTGTGATCCAGTGACTTCAGAAACTATCCTCTGATGACCATGAATGTATGTGTCAAATATTTCACTATTGCTAAAAATCTTGGCCTGATAACGCTGGAGAAAAGTCAAGAAATCTCTTAAGATAGTAGCATGCATCTTCTGAGAACAATGAATGTCTCAACCAAGTTTTATGCTAATCTAGTTACTCTGATACACTACAGAGAATAATGTGTGAGTTTGAATTACACAAGATAAAAATCAGAGAATCATTGAAATGAGTCATCTTCATCCTCAGAGGACCAAATCCTCACAGTTCAAGACACTTGAAGATAAATCAGGTGATATCTATAAACGTAAGTTTATGAAATATTTAACTTTTTCCAAGTATCTTGACCCAATGACACGAGAAGACAAGTCCAGGAATATTCTGAGACAGTAATGTGAATCCTCTACAGACAATGAAAGTCCTCACCACATTTTTCCTGTTTTTCCTCTCTTCCCACTCTCAGGATCAACTATCTCACAGCACGGGGTTGGTAAATATCTAGTGCCCTTTGTTAGAATACTTCAATATTAAACCAAAGGGTTCTCACATGCTGCCTTATATGCAGGCTCTTAAGTTTCTCTCACAGTATTGCTGTTTTGGTATGCTATGCCTCATCTTCTGTTTATTGCTCCCTTCTGAGTTGGAGTGGAAACTGGCAACCAATCTGTATCTCCCTTTGTTTGGACACTAAAGAGCTGCTGAATCTCTCTAACCAGATAGCCGTGCTTTTCACAAATAGGAGACGGAAAGGCCTCAATCAAAGGTTACACAAGAGGAAAGAGAAGGGGAGTGTAGAGGAAATCATAGCTCAGTGTGTTTTGGTAGGATAACCAAGCAAGCACACAAGTATCAATGCAGGAATGCCATGAGAATCACTATTTTCTGGACACTAATAACAGAGCTTATCAGACAGTCATAAGACAAACACGATGAACTGAGACAAATGCGCCCACGTGTCTTTCCATGGCTGTGTTTGTGTGTGCGTAACCTTGGTGTGGGTGCCGTGCTCTCTCGCTAAACAAAAATTATCTGTTTAGTGGACTTGTTTCAATGTTCCTTCAGTTAGTTTCATCAATGTTTGGCATCTCCCATGAAGATAGGAGATAATATTTAACCTGAAAAAAGACATCTGACACAACCAAACATGTTACTAGATAACATCTAAATCAAGACAAGAGAAGAAAAAGGGAGAAATGCTGTTTGGTTTCTTGACCTTATTGACCACACTTCTGAGGCCATTACCAATGCTTTTATAAATCCTTGTTTTAATGGTGAAAAAATGACAATTACTGATATTTAAGACTGTACAATATTACATGCAATATTTGTTTAGACTTGATGTAAAAGTAAAGATACAAAAAGATAAGTCACTGAGTCAAAGCCTGGCAGAGAATCTAAGTAGATTATAAATTGTGAAACTTGCTACTGTTGTCAGCTATAGTCTCTATAGTCTCACTTGCAACTGTGGCCTCTTTTGATCTTTATTACTGGCGTAGGTTGAGAAACAGTTGTGAGCATGCACTGACCTGCTAATTACCCACAGATGTAGGATAATGCAGAGAGTAATTTTCCACCAAGTAAAGCTACTCCTTCAAGTTTAAGAGGCGCTGCATGTAGTCTTTAAGAGGTAGGATGCCTCTAAGAATGCAGAGGTGTAAAGAGAATAATGATTTCCGGATGGCCCTGCCTCTAAGATGGCTATCAGTTGGAGTGTTTTGGGGGTGGCACCCCTCTTGTCCAATCAGATTTGAGGGCTTTCTGGTAGTTCCCACAACAAGCCATGACGCCACTTTACGGATATCATGTTCCCTCACTACAAATGATCAATACAAAGGAAGGGAGCTGCTGTGGGACAAAGGATACAAAACCTGGTGTGCACTTCCACAAAAACACACAGACAATGCACTTTTACACAGCAGAGATGATTTTCTTCATACCGTCTAGCAGCCAGCTGTGGCCGCTGAGCTGTTCCAGTCTGGGCAGCATCAGTTTGGTCATCACATGGTCTGGTACTAGCAAGCTTCTTTCCACATAGCTCCTCACCAGCACTCCTGCCTCTGAGTACACAACACACAGGTAGAGGTAAAGATTATGATTGATTGCATGACTGTGATTCACATCTATGAAATGCAGGAACAAGACAGGGCAAACATTCACCCTTGATAAATAAACTCTTACTTAATAACACTGAAGATGACTCTGTCCCATTATTTCTACTTTATATGAAACACACACACACCATTTAATGAGTTAAATATCTCTGCAAAGTCACAGAATCTATCTATCAAACATACACACAACACACAGATATAAAGATACTGTAACTTATCTAAAATACTCAAAGAGAAAAAGCTTACTGACCCTGTCTACCAAGCCACAACTTTACTGAAACAATCCAGTACAGTGAAAACCGGGCCCACATGTTTTTGTTTAAGCCCCTCTGCACTGAGCTCCAACTATATCATCAGCATACAACAGCTTGGCACATCATGCCAAGAGGCAAATTAAATCCAGTTGGCAGCTACAGTGTACAGTGGGGATATCTTATGGTAAAGAATTAATCTGGTAAAAGTTTTGGGGGAGATATTTCCATAAAAATCTTGGTAGGGGCTTTAACTGGTGCTTGGACAGAGACAGAAACAGTAAAAGAGCAGGGTGATCAAGGTTCCCATCTTTTTCAGCCATGATTACATTTTAGGACAGATGAGATGTTACAAAGGAATGAAAACAGAGAGATCTGCGCATGTGGTGTCAAATGAGGACGCTTCTGCAGACTGTTTAGCTCTTCCTGTGTTTATATTCAGGCAACAGCGGCATGTCTGTAAGCAGATGTATCCTACCTGTGTTTGCCGCTATGCTCTCCCGTAAATAGTGGCCGCTGGACAGGTACTGCAGGCCAAAGCTTTGCGCAATCCTCTTGGATATCGTTCCTTTCCCTGATCCCGGTGGACCCATGATAGCAGCTCGGAATAACTTGGCCATGTCTTCCTCAAACACGGGTCTCCCTGTCACTGTAAAAAGAACCTCTGGGATGCACGCGCGTGGCTTTTCCTGTTTGTGCGCGAGAAAACAAAATCCACTTCCCCTAATGAAACTCCTGATAAGCTGCAGGGAGGCGCAAACACAAGTCCGATGCTTGGATGGCTTTTTAACTTCTCTCGCCAATGTAAATTTGAGCGTATCTTTTTGGGATCTGCGGGTCTTTACGCAGAGCCGTCTCTCTGCGCACGTTGGAGACGTCCTGCTCTGTTTTTCTCTGCTCGAGTCGCCTTCTTCTTCCTCTTTTTCCCCCCGCTCGGCTCCTCTATGAATACATTACGCTCGTCTACGTCTGTAAGGACACAGGTTTTTCTCTGCGAATGAATGAGGGAGTCGCCACAACGCCCTATTTTCCTGCGCACATCATCCGGAAAAAATGCGGATGACTGACTCGCCTGAACTTTGAGTGGTACACTGGTTACTGTAGTTTTTATGCGCAAGTGCAGCACAACAAAAAACAATGGTGTCTGTCAGTGTTATGTCTACCTACCTAAGATTTTTAATAATCTGAAATGCATGTATGAAGGTATAATTTCATGACAGATGTGATTTAAATAAAGAAGACATGATTAGATGGCTCGGTTTTCTCATTTTTCCAATCAAAAATTGAAAACAGTTGAACAGAGACAGATTTTTTTTTCAGCCCACTCTTTTTGCTTCGAACAAATAAGCAATGAATTCACATTTATCATTTTATTATTTTGCTCTTTTTCATTATTTCAATATGCCATTAGGAATGAAAACAGCCAGGTTGGTAGCCGAATGGAGCAGGAGTCAATGTAAACATTTCAAAATAAAAGCTCCAACAGAAAGATTATCTATCTATCTATATCTGTCTGTCTTGCTCATAGACTGTATACAGAATGGACACTGTCTGCCTCCTCGCTGGGTGGAGCCACTGTGAGAACAGCACCCTCTGGTGACGGGCTGCAGTATAGGTCATAAATCCCGCCTCCTCTAGCAATCCTTGTGGAGTTGTGGACAAACTTGAGAAATAAATTACACAGAACGCACATTTTTCTTCCCCCTGCTTGCGATGTTGACATGTAGTTACTGTTAGACTGGTTTGTGCTCAAGTCCTCTTTTTTTCTGTACAGCTCCATTTTTAAAAGATATTAGAGGGTTCGTGTTTTCTATGATTGACACTTGATACAGCCTTGGTACAGATCACAGCGACTCTCTGCGACTCTCCCGCTGAATGCGTACAACGCTACTGCGCAATGTTGGTTTCAGGAAGTGGAGAAAAAATGTAGAATCACCAAGAGCTTACTGGGTTCAAATCCATATACTGGCGGAAGGTGGAAACAAGTTGCCCATAGTGTATACAGTCTATGGTCTAGCTATCAAAAGAATTCTGTTACATGGGCTTTTATTTTGAAATGTTTACTTTTACATGTGACTATCACTTTTACTTACAGATTCCATGTTTTCTCAGAGGTTGGATTACTACACATACCCTTATACATCACCTGAAAAGCCCCTTGAATCTAACTTACCCAAAACTCAGAGCAACTTCAGTATGGCACAATCCAAGATGGCTGACCCTTTATCAACAGTAAAAGTTTTTGTTCTTTTAATCGTGTTTATTGGCAACCTGGTTTACAGTTAAATCAGTACAGCAATGGTATTGAGCAAGGTCTGCCTGTAAATGCATACAAAGACATATGAAGCTGCTATTGTGCTGACTGTTATTAGCTATTAGCTAAAAATGCTAGCAAGAACAGGGGCTAATTTAAGCCTTTTATGGTAGGAGACATTAAATGAACCATTATTTTAAAATAAAATACAACTGTCTTGTTGCCCTTTAATATCTGACACCACAAATTATGGCTAAAAAATTCAAAAAAAATTTGAAGCTGAAATGTTTATTTCACTTACTGCTGAAAACAAAAAAAAATCAAAATGTCCTTAAAATTTAACAAACATATATTTATCTTAGATGTTTTTGGAAAATGAGAACGTGCAAGAGGACATTTTTATCATTTATTGGACTGTATTCAGGTGTATTTTCAGTAATTTGTTGATCATATTGAAGTGATAGAAGTATGTAAAAGTATGTATCAAATATGATACAAAAGGCATTAAAGGGTTAAAACTGTTTAAAAGGGTTTATTCTTTTTAAACCAAAAAAGGAGATGTTGAAAAATGGTTGTGTACTACAGTTGTCTCTTTTATCATTTATGTTGGAAAAACAAACAAAAAGCCACTTCCTTGTATATTTTTTTCCCAGCATGAAATCACATGGTCACACCCTCTCACTCAAAAATTTTTATACTTTGTACTTAAGTTGGAGAGTTTGTCATGCAACTTCAGAGGTTTTTGTGCCAAACTAGAAATATCTGTCTTAATGGCAACACGTTGGATCATATTACTGGGATTTTATGGGGCTCTCCTACTTTATTTATAGCACTTCACTCAAAATAATGTCATCTGACCTGATGAATATAGAGGCTAGACTATTTATAGATCGCTTTTCTTCCATTTATGCTTTTTATGACATTTTAAGACCTTGCAACAAATCCGTAACTGTGTAAATCCTGCATGTTGTCACACAGATAACTCGGTCTTTTATTGGATCCCACCACTTGTTGACAGCATTTCCTCCAGATCACACTGTTTCTCATTGGTTTTGGATCATGGGGATATGTTTTTTTTCTCTCTCTCATGGTTTTGCACTGCTGGCAGCAGGCGCACAAAAGCACATGAGTCGCTGTCATTGCGCGCAACGTTTGCGGACGGCAGAGAGATCTTGTGAGTACTTGTTGCGAGAGCCATACGGGCGAAGGCGGCAGCAGCAGCAGCGTCCCGGAGCTGTCAAATGTTGCGCACAGCCTTCAGTCACCAGTCAGTGGAGTAAGCAGACTAATCCATCAGACAAACAACTCGGGGGATTAACCTTTTTTAGCCTCGCGAAAGTAGTTTTCGCCTCCGCACCCG
Source organism: Xyrichtys novacula (assembly GCA_962446985.1). Lineage (NCBI taxonomy): Eukaryota > Metazoa > Chordata > Actinopteri > Labriformes > Labridae > Xyrichtys > Xyrichtys novacula. The sequence goes on from OY660870.1 coordinate 30,233,845, forward strand.
GAAGCTTGCTTTTAAAATCATTATTAATTTGTCACATGGCTTTGGAGAATTCAATAACAACAAAAAATGGCGACAATCACGTTGCTCTGTGTGGTCTTGCTGCGTCATTAAAAATATTCATGTAAACACGGGGAATCGGACGAGGAAATTGCAGGTAGGTGAGACAAATTATTCCTCCTAAAATCAACGCAGACTGATGGTGAATAACAGATGAATTATTTGACTTGAAATGTACAGCATGCTGTTTGTTTTTGCTTGGAAAAGGGGTGTGTATGCAATGCTGGGCGTTAACGTTTGGCTGCACAATATTCAGTACGAACATTGCACTTATATCTTGTCATAAGTCGCTTTTTGAAGGGCATGTGCAGCTTTCCCAACGCAGGTATGCATGGTTTTATGTAATGCCATAAATTACGCGGTAGTGTACGTTTTGGCAACTTTTATTGGCAGCAACTCGCCGTGGCACAGCTAATTTCAGTTTAGCAGTCATGTTTATTTGCTTTAGCTTTAGTATTGATCTGTATTAGAGCATGTTATCCTCCCCTTTAGTGGCTTCTTGTTCTTTACAATGAGGATTTATGTAATGTGGACGTGCTTTTCTTCACAGACACTCATGACAACAAACGCAGCGTACAGCCCCGACGTCGTGTTTATCCCCTGCCCTTTTTTTTAGTTATTGCACATGTTGCTTTTTTGCTTTTTCACGTCCGACACGAACATTTCTTGGCTGGAGAGCCGTGCGCGGCGGGGCTAATGGAGTTGTTTACATGAAGTGCGGAGGGCGGACGGACTGACGAGGAGGTGGAGCCGCTACGTCGGCCACAGACGCCACCGGACTGCTCGAGAGAGAAAGAGGCTTCTCGCGGCCGAGGTGGGCGGAGCCCGCGAGGAGAATCATAACAAGTCTGACGTCAGCTGGCCTTGTGGTTGGTATGAATAATATAGAGTGGAGTTGGTGTCTGTGCTGAGTCCGAGCAGAGACGAGGAGGTTTTTAAGGGGAAAATGCCTGTGATTGTTTCATGAGATGAAATATTAACCAGAACACTGTGTGGGGACAGAATAAAAATAAAGGAACCATATTAAAATGTGTTTGAAATGGGATGGCAGAGTACTCCATTATGGATGAATAGAAGAAAATGGGTTTATCCTTATGTCCCGAATATTAGAAATGTTAATCCAATTCAATTGTATCCAGGTAACATTGCATCTACCCATTAGTGCAAGTTTCAGTGTACTATTGACAAGGGTTGTTATGATTATCGGAAGTTCATGAGCTTAATAAATGATATGCATTTACAGTAAAAAGTAAAAACTTAATGTCAAGATCTACAATTTGAAATATAAACAAAACCCAAAACTTATTGTAATGCCTGAACCAAATGTTTGATCAAAGCGGCAACTTTCAACATCAAACCCAGGAGTAAATAGTTAACCAGTAATACTAACAGCACCTCTGCAGACCAGCCAAGTAGAGTAAAATCAGTTAAAACCAGTATAAAACCAGTATAAAAAGTGCAATAAATGCAGTAGTGCTAGCAGTGCAGTATGTATATAGTGCTTAGGTGCACAGGTCGTCGACTCTTTTCATACACAACCATGTAGCACAAAGTGGTTTACACAGAAAAAGGAATAAAAGAAACAAAGAATACCCAAATCTACCCCAGCCCAACCCCTTATTCCCACCCCACAATCTAAATGCAACAGAAACAGTATTAAAATGCATAAACTTATAAAGGGCTTGATTTCGTGGAAACATGATGTTTGCACTGAGGGAACTTCACTTTAAAACTCAAGATAAGGAAACACTGGAGGTTTAGGTTAAAATCTGAAAACAAAGTAACATAGAATGAAATTTAAGAAAAAATAAGATAAAATAAGAGCACTAAAATAGCTCAATAAAAGACGATCCTATCTTTAAAACTAGAAGAGATAAATGCTAAAACACTTAAAGTTAAAAGCAAGACTAAAAAGGTATGTTTTCAGTTTGCTTTTAAGATCATTATTATAAAGACAGTTATGTTTACACTCATTCTGTTGGTTTGCAGGGATACACAACATCTTAAAATATATGCAGATACACTAGTTAGACTCAAAACTATGATTGCCTTGATGTAGTGATCCGAAATATGAAAAACAGCTAAATGATATGCATTTTCAGTAAAAGTACAAACCTTATGTCAAAATCTACAGTTTAAAATATTATAAACACGACCCAAAACTTATTGTAATGCCTGAACCAAATGTTTGATTAAAGCGGCAACTTCCAACATCAAACCCAGGAGTAAATAGTTAACCAGTAATACTAACAGCACAGCCAATCAAATGGTGTTGTAAGGGGGGACATAAGGTGAACTCGAGTGAAGACACACCTGCACTGGAGCTGTGCTTTTTCACTTATATAATATTATCAGTGATTAGTAAAATGCCAATACAGATAACTGGTCTAATGCTAATGTTGGCTCCAGTTTTGATTTAGGCTGATAATTGGTCATATAGATAAATAAAACCATTAAAACCATTTGGTGGTGCATTTAGCTAAATGTAACTTAAATCAAACAAATAAATAAATGAACCTGTTCGAAGTAAATGTTCTATTTTCTGTGCAATTGACTCCACTGTTGCTTAAAAATAGAGTTAAAACTAAAGTTTTATTTAATCTAACACAGACATCATTGTGTTGCCCTGTTTAAATACAGTTCACCTTGGTTTATGGTTGCAGCTTTTCACACTAATGCTCTTCTTTTGAATTTGTTAGCGTTAGAAAATGTCATGGTATAAAAAATGTTTGAATCCTGTTGGTAGAAGGGAAAGACTTTCTGCTTGTGTAGAGAGATTTTTTAAATAGTTTTTAATGTTAGGCGACATGCCCATTACTCTTTGGAGTCATGTGCTACAATATCAGCAACAGCATGTTTCTTGAAAAATGTCTTCACGGTAAATGTTAAATGCAAGTGATAAATCTTGTGGAAATGAAGATGTCACTGTATGAACGGTAAAAATGCATGAAGAAAGCATGATTTTTGCAGCTGCTGCAGTGGAGCATGAATATTGTGAATGGATGGTTGAAGGAGAGAAGCCCCGGTCTGCTAGATTTGACAGGCTGCCCTGGTTCAGTTATCACAGTGCTGATGCTGTCCCCATCGAAGGTACAGTACTGTGATAACTGAAGGATGGCTGCCAACTTGACACGAGTGCAGAATTAGATCACATCCTGAGGAACAAGGAGAAGAAAGACATTGCTGTGTGTTAATTTAATGTGATATCCAAAATCCAAATATTTATATTCACAACAAAGTTATCTTGAACTGAATTGCTGCACAAGTGATCCTTGGGACCATTTTTTGGAAACCTGTCAGTCATTTTTTAATGTCAGTCTTGCTGTGTGAAGTGAAATAAAAAGATTGAGTTGTATTTGAATGTCTTTGTTCCTTTATTTAAAAACAGGTTTAGGTCAGAAACAAATATTTGTAGCTGTGAAATTAGAAACCAGCTTTGTGTTTTATTCAGATACTTAGTTAAATCTCTCTACATAACACTGATGACATAATCCTGTTAGCACAAAAACACATTGAACACCAAGCAGATTTAACAAAGAGACATACTGCACATTGATACTGGTGTTTATGATACAATACATGCTTCATTGTCTCATAGGGAAATCTTTCTGGGACTTAGGCGCATCCATATGAGTACCAATGAGTACTGCTTCACAAACCCAACGCTAATGCTAACCAACATCTTAATGTCCCTTTAAAAAGGCTATTACAAGCCCCCCGGTGTTGAAATCATAAGGAAATCAGATCCACACTGTGGATCAGTGGCTCACATTAAAGTGTCAAGTCGTTCTGAACTGTTGCTCAAATTGTCAACAGAGGGAGCCAAAGATCTATTATTCATGGCTTTGTGGTCGACACAAAAGGCTCCACAGCTTTTCTCCCCACAGTGCTGTCTGTGACAGACACTTACACAGAGAAGAGTAACACATTTGCACAGTTGTGAAATCAAATACAGGGCACATTTCTCATGACTGAGCGGCAACAAAGTTTTTTTTAAATGTGTGGCTGCTTTTTACACAATAAATCCGAGTTATTTTCTCATGTCAAAAACACAATAAATGATCCAAAACATACATGTATGATTTGCACAAAAAGCTACAACAACTGCTATCTTTTGGTGCTGTCTGTAGCGGCTTCAATGTAATGTCCTTATCACTCCATGTCTGTATATAACTGATCAAAGTCATTTGCGGTGCCACTACACTGAAATGTGTCATATTAATCATAAAGCCGCTTTAAATATCAACGCACAGTTTGAGTCATGTCTGATTAACCACAGGTCACTCTGCACCTGTCATTAGTATGTTTCACTCACAGGGAACATAACTGCAGCTGCACTGTGGAAATCCCCACCGAGTCATGGCACATACTTTGTTTTTGTCTCGCTCTTATCTCATCTTGTTGCTTTACACGTTCTCTTCTATAGAAAATTTGTGGAAAAGCACCTATCCCTTTTGTATCTTTATCTTACAACAAAATAATTCAAATATGGTTTTCTTGAAAGAGTTAAAACCTTAATTTAAAACAAGCTTTCAAACCTGCTTAACACAAACCGAAGCGATCAAAGGGGAACTTTCTGCTATACTTCCTCTACTGACAGACAATGTAGTGATAACTGGGATGTGTCACGGGAAGTCCCTCCATTGAAAATGAACCCACAACCTTTAATCTTAAAAAAATTTTCACACCCTTGTTTTTTTCACTTCAGGAAGTAAGAAATTGTCCATTTTTATGACCCAGGTCTCTTTTTCCATGCTTTTTTACTCTTCAGACTAAGCTAACGAACTGTAGATAATCTGCAGTGTTGTAGTTCATCACTGGAGGCTGGACCCATGAGTGCAGTTTCTCCTGCTGACATTCATCACTGCACAAAATCCAACTTTATCAGTATTTAAAAGCACTGAAACATGTTATGACGGGTTTGTTTCACACTTTGGACTAATTCTAATGGAGAAGTGTGCACAGTTTTTTTGTCAACTCACAGCTTTCGATATGGGTGCTTCACAAAAAAAGTGAAATTTGGGGTATAACATCATAGTCAAACTGCAATTTCAGAAAAAAGTACGCTAATGTTTATTTATTTTAGGAAACATTTCTGTGATTTTTTTTGTCTGTATATATGAATTTAAGTACAAAAAAACTTAAACAAATGCATTTTAAATCTCCTGTGAGAAACTTTCTGTCTGTGTTAATGTTGGCACCCCCTGTGGACAAAGTGGTAACTCTAATCTAGTTGCTGATTTTGTCTAACCCTTGTTAAATGGTGCCAATTTAGAAATAGGGGGAAAAGCTGTTACTGCTGTGTTCTAACGGTAAAATCAACCATTTTACTTTAAAAGCAGCTACAGGGGTTAAAAAAAGAAAATATTTTAACATTTTTATGAAGAAACTTCCAATCTTTTTACAGATGGTCTCATTTACACATCATTGTTTATTTCAGTCTGTTTCATAGCTTATTAAAAAACTCCTCACTGGAGCTTTAGGTGATAAATTAAAGGATCATTTGCTGAGTCTAAGAAACTCTAATGTCTGCTTTTAATTGTCCAGCTAGCGCTTCTCAGTCATTTGCCACCCAAATTAATATGTAGCACAATACTCATATGAATTAAATTTGATCAAGATTATTATGTGTGATCTTTTTTCAGTCGACTCATAATTGGGCTCATAATTGCTTTGAAATAAGCCCCCAAATTCCCTTATAATCTTAGACAATCATCCAGTCAGTGTGGAAACAAATGGCCTCAAGGATACGTTTTTTTTTATTCTTAAATAGCCTGTTTTGACTCTTTGTCAGTGTTGACTGCTTGTGTCTGTACTTACTCTGTTGCAGTCAGTGGGGGAAATCCAGCTTTTTAAAGCAACAATACCAAAAGTGTTTGTGGATCACTGGTCTCGCATTATATTTACTCTCTACCTTGACTTGTGCGTGAAAAACGTCTTTTTTCCTCCTTCCCTACACAGCTTTCTGAATAAAGACAGTAACTGATGTATTCCATGACTTGGCAACAAATGATCCTTTTATTTGGAAAGACAGTTATGCAAGCTTACAAGAATTAAGGACCCTTGCTTAATAGCTGGACTGTGTCTCCATGATGTTGAGTTTTGTAAACATAGTTAAGTAGATGTCGTGGTGATCTCCAACCAAGATCCTGAAAAGATCTGTCTTCTCTCTTTTTTTTAGTCTACTGAGACTTTCCTAATTCGAACCATCTGTGCTCATAAATAGGTTCTTCCCTTTTCACTTTAATATTTTACCTTAATGTTGCAATATAACCAAGCAGAGTTTGGTAATAAAGATTGTCAACAAATTCACCTACTGGGTGAGGGTGGTTCTTTCTGCCCACCTTAAATCTGTCCTAACCTGAAAGCATCATGTTTTTGTCTGATAATTTCCTACAAGTATGGAGAGCCATTCCTTGTCCAAATTGAAAAGCAGCTGATGATTGGCTTTTCAAGAAGGTTCAAAACATCTTGTACTCAGCGGCTGTTATTTAATGGTAAAAGAAAAAATATCATGTCAAACTCTGGATCTCTAAAAGAATTGAAAAAAAGTGGTGCATGTCTATTAAGCTTTTGGTGGAAAAAAATATAAAGTAGATGCACAAAATGTGAAGCCAATGATGTTTTTTCTACACCTTCACAAATGTCTACTTGGGAGCTCTAATCTTGAAAATTTTAAGAGACTTAGAGGTAAGATGTAAAAGAAATTCAGAGCATTACCCACAATCACGGGTGCAGCTGTGGAGATGGTCAAATCCTAGGACTAGATGGGAACAGTGGTTGATAAAACTTCACCCATGATCTACACCTAAAAAGAAAAAAGGCAACCTTAAAGCTCTTTCGAGGAACTTTTGGTTTGTGTCAAATTTGGCACCTCCTGTGGACAAAGCAGTCTTTCCCTATCCTGTCATCTACATATTTAGGTCACATCTTCTGTCAAAAGTCTCATACTGCGCATTTTTAAAGGTCAAATTATGAATATCTTATGCAGTTAATGCCAATGCAGGGCTGTTTCTTGAGCTACTTGGCTGACACCAAACCATTCTTACCAGTTTAAAGCATTAAAAATAAAAAAAATCAATTTGTCAATTTTGTCATTGATGGCCTTATTTGCCTCCTCATATTAGCTGTAAAAGCAAAACAAAAACTGTTGGTCCAGAGTTGTCACAAGCCAGGCTCTTCAAATAGGTATAAATAGGAACAAATTTCCTTTGAGGGAAAATAAAAGCTCTGTACTAAACTGAACTGATGATTTACTCCACACTAATACTAATTGTAACTAAAACTAAGGCTTAAATTCAACTTAAACTTGGAGATTTTTTGATGTGGAAGCAGCTGTAGACAAAAATCATCTCACCTCATTGTCACTTATTGTTTCATACAGTTCCTCTCAGCTCTTGTTGCCTTTCTGGGGACTGTAGACATATAGAGGAATACATATCACATGTTCAGTTAATCTTTTCCTGGAGTCCTTAAAGACTTTTCTTCATACACACCATGCATGCTAGAAAGTTAAATCTGAGGCACACTGATCATTTGGAAAAATACTCTTTTTGTTTTTAATTTTATGGTATGGTCTGTGGGCAGCGACAAGAAAAAAAAGAAAGAAGTTACATGGCATATTGATGCTTAAGTTTCTTACAAATATTTTTAGAAAATACAACAGATACAGAAAATACAACCAACAACGTACAAAGCAAAAAGCAGATGAAAATGTGAAAATGAATTCAACACACTGTGAATTTTTTACAGTGCCAGAGTATGTCTTTGAAAGAGTTTGTCTAAATTGTTGATACAGTCATTCCCAAACTGAAGGATGCGACCCCTGGAGGGGGGCTGACGTTACGACAGGGGGGACTGTGTTAAAAATAGACACAGTTTACTCTTTTAGAAAAGCAGAGTACTGCCAAGGAAGTATAAGGCAGACAAATCTACACCAAACAACAACAAGGATCTCTGAGGAAAATGCTCGAGGTTTCACTTTACGGGTTTCGAAATGATTTGTTGTAGTGTTACTTTAAACTGCTTCCTTTTGGATCTTAAATTTTATATAAGTTTAATGCCTCACTCTTAAGATGCAGTTCTGTGTTTTCAGAGAGGATGTTTCAAATGAACCGTCAAGTTACAAGAGCCGGTCAGCAAAGGCCATGTCTGATAGTTTAAGTGTACATGGATCAATATTTAAGAGCCAATGTGTAAGGGTCAATGTCTGCACATTCATGCTCATAGTTTTTGCTCTAGATACAGATATGTAATATATTTAGGGGGATTTCATACTGAGTACTTTGCAACTTTAGTGATGTGAATATTTACAAGTAAAGTTTTCAGTTACTCTGTGAATATGATATACTTATTCGACAGTAAATCTGTTTGTTATAGGGGGCACATTGTAAATTTGCAATAACTTTTAAGCCGCAGTGGACATCTGATAACTAAAACTGCAGATCTAACTCTCTGTTGATCTGGTTCAGAAAATGCAGGAAAGTGAGCTTGCTTTCTGACTATTTTCTCTCAGGAGCTATCTCAATAATCATAATTTAAGCATTTACAATGTACAAAAATTTGGGGTGAATGGAATAAGACAATTGACATATAATGCAGAAAAAAATGAAAGCTACCTAAGAAAGAAAGAAAGAAAGAAAGTCTAGATCTCTCCAGTATCTGTATAAGAATTCATTTTTGGGAAAAGGTGGGAGAATATTTTCATTTTATATTTTTAAAAAAGTACAACCTCTGTCAATACATGTTGATTTATTAGTGTACCTCCTATTCTTTGCTTATAATACTGTAACTATTGATAAGGTAAAAGCAAAGCCCCTCTCCATTTCATGTTCTCAAGCTTAGATCCCCAGAAAAAAACAGCCTTCTAGGAATAATATTATTCCCTTAAAACTGCCTGAATACGCCTATTTTTACAGTTTGTACCTGTTAGTTTTAGTCCATCCAACATCAGCCAGGACGTGCAGCCTTCAGCCCGAGCACACAGACGTCATCACGAGTGACAGGTCGAGCAGCCAATCAGCGGCCGTATTTAGACGAAAGACACTGCGTTGTTTTCGGGAAAGGGGACGGTACTTGTCAGGAAGGGTTTGCAAGAACAGAAGTGGACTACGACTCAGTGTGAGCTACAAAATCCGAATTCCTCAGGACTTACATTTTAGTCGTTGTGGATTTTGGTTATTGCGAGTTTTCTGAGAAACAGCCTTTTTCGTGACGGTTGAATCTCGTACGACGGAGGAGCTTCTACTCGGTTGAATCGTCTAATGTACGAAGCGAAACGGAAGTAACTTGCCAGCTGTCTGGCTGCGCTCGCTAGGTGAGTAGAATAACTATGTTATACATTTTATCCTTGAAATAACCTTCTGTTTCTGGTCTGTTTTACACCTCGACTTGTCTGTCTCACCTTCGTGTCGTTGTCAAGTGTGAAACTACTCCGTTACGGTTTACTCTGACTATTTAAGTTAACAGGCTAACAAGCTAATGCCAACAGCCAGTGTGAGGTTAGTCGAGCTGGCATGTCAGCATTGAAAGAGTCTTTAAGTGTCATTGTCAGACTAAAACACACTCAGCTGATGGGTTATGTGATTCGGGATGTATCTAAATAACACTTCTGAAAGGATTAAAACAATTAAAAAAGAGTTTGCCATATTGGGGAGGTCTGATGAAATCACTGTCATAAACTAGGGCCTACTTTTGTCAAAAAGTTTGACATCGTCTAAAGTCAAATTCAGTCCATCCTCAAAGTAGTCTGTGTGTTGAAGATGGACTGTGTTACAGTGAATTTAGCTTGATTTTCTTTTGTCAAATCAAACCACACTGTTTTCTGAGAGAGAATGTGGAGGTAATAAAACCTTTTCAAGGCACAGCCAGGCCTTCCTTATTGGTACCAATATGGATGGAAACAATACTGAAAGTAAGGATTTACCAGTATATCAGCTTAGTATGATATCGGTATAATATCGGCCTGTCGACCCAAACGCATGGTTGTTACCCTGTAATATCTGCTGTGTAGCATCGATACAATAATGCGAGGACAAGAAAACGCATGCTTCAGCCTACAGAAAGATTTATTTTCACATTGGAATTAGAAAATAAAAATATTTGGCGAAATGAAAGCACAACTAAATGAAGGCCTGTTAAACTATTTAATTATCCATTAGTTCATTTCATTTGATCTGTTTTGTTCTGATTCGGTCATTAAGTATAACAACAAAATAGAATTTGTGATTTTTATTTAGCTTTATTAAAATGACCAATAGCATGAATCTGTTGTTAAATAGCAACTTAAAGGGCTCTAAAATTTTTCTTTTTAAGAAAAACTTTTTTTTGAAAAACAGAAGGTAAAATTAAGACCTGTTAGGTAAGTTTGTGCCTCTTTCTTTCTTTCTTTCTTTCTTTCTTTCTTTCTTTATCTCAAACTTTAACAACAACAAAAAAACAAACTAGAAACAAAATCACAGAACAAAATAATACATATGTACACCAAACAACTTTACATGTCAAAGATAAATTTACACAACATATGTATGTCAAAAATAAACAGTTTGAGAAGGAACAGATTGAAGCAAAAAGCTTATATAGTCCTGCCCCTTCCTTGCAAACTAGAGATTAAAAAAAGAAAAAATCTACTTGTATAAATTTCAAAGATCTATATAAATACATACATACATACATACATACATACATACATACATACATACATAAAAGTGTAATACTGACTAATACTGAAACTGATTTGGGGTCCCTAGCTGCCCAAACGAAAATAAGACAAGTAACAATGACTGAGTAAAACAAGAAAATTATTGACACAGATTGAATTGTCATTACCAACATGGAAAACAGGATCACTCTTGTTTTTTCTCAGTTGGTGCATTTATAAGTAAAACCTGTCTGAGACCCTACAATTTTGTAATCATCTGATTGATCAGTTATTTTATCGATAGAAAAATAATGTGTAAAATAATAAAGTGTGATTTAAGTATTTTATACAGAAAAATAAAACAAAAAAGTATTGAATTATTTAAAAAAGTGAAGATTTGCACTTGGTGATATTGTCGTGTTTAAGTTGTTCTTTTGTGTGACTATATATGGCATTTTAAAGGATGTCAGCTTGGACCGTGAGAACATTTTATTTCTCAATATGTTTCACAAGCCACTTCACCGATTGATCACGTAGGATATTTGTATTGAAACTTATAGTAGTAAGCCAAAACTTTGCCTGAATTGAACTTTTTGCTCTTATCACCCAAATCGTGACATTGGAAGGTAAGTGGCTTCACGCATGAGGTTAACAGAAGTAGGTGCTTCCTCCCTCGAGGCTGAAAAACACAAACACTTTATACATGTACACGCAGAGTTTCTGTCCTTCCCGCCGCGTAACCAAAATTCACCTCAAACAGAACAAAATGTTTTTTTAGCAGCTCAACCAAAGTGTATTCTCTACCCAAACCTAAACTTTTAGGATCTTTAACTTTTGATCCGTTTATCTGTATCAAATGAACAAGAGGCAGGCTTAGCACTCGATCTCAGCTGTGGTCTGCTCACATCCTCACAGTCTGTTGACACCTTCAAAAGAAATGCAAATATACCTGTTTGGACAGGTATTCAGGCAAGGGGTCTACAGAATGAATTCACACTCCTAATGTTTATTGATTTATATTTTATTGTTTTCATGTGCAACACTTTACAAGTAACTTTTTACTGTAAAACCATAAGGCAGAGCTATGTCATTTAACATTTGCATTTATTACAGATACATCAAATTTGATGTGAGAGTTTGAAATTCTAAATATTTCACAAAAATAGAATTAAAATATCAAGGCTATGTAAAAAGGAAAGTTCTTTGGCTTTTTCAGTGAGTGTTATTGTGGATAATGGATCGAATTTGAAAATCTTTTTGTCCTTACTTTTCTCTGGATTTTAGTAAAAGATACAGAATAGGTGTTCATATTTGCAGTGATGTTTATCGAGGAAAAGTAGCAGGTTAGGACTTTCTTGACCTTTTATTGTATTATCTATGTGGCTTTTGAGTCGTGATTGCTGTAACTGCATACAGTCTGCCCACTTGTTTTTCAATGTAGGCATGCTGGTTACCTTATAGAAATGAGACAAAATGAAGCAGATTTTTAGAAAAATCCACTTTTTTTCAATATCATGTCAATAATCAGAGTATTTTCCTTTCTAACTTCTGATACCTACAATATTGTAAGATTAAGTTAGCTGCCAGAGCACTGCCCTTGAGCAAGGCACCAAACCCCCAACTTCTCAGGAAAGCCCCTCTATGAGTGCGTGTCCATTAGATCCTGTTTGTGCAATTGTGTGTCTGTGTTTCATGATTCAGCACCAAGGGAAAAACATTGAATCCCCCCTCAGAGATTTATAAAATGTATTTTCTTCTCTTTCCTCAAAACATAACCATATTTGGTAAGCAGCACGTTCATAAAGAATGTTAAAACTTAGCATTGTTATATGTGCATGGGTGCTGAATCTTCAAAAACAGCTGCGGACATATCCTGGGAGGAAAGTGCTCTAAATAATTGAATACTGCAGAGATATTTCAGGGGTGCATATTTTAGACAAAGAGTCTGAAAACCGATGAAGTTCAAATTGAATAGGAGCGGACACATTAAAATAATTATAACTAATGAGAATTAAAATAATCATGCTCTGTTATTGAATGCCAGTTCTGCACAAAAAAAGACACATCAGGGAAAAGTACCAGATGGTGCTGAGTGCTTAGACGATGTCCAAAAACCCCCTGGTGTCTGAAAGTAAACAAACATAAAAGCCTTACCTGAGTCCTTGAGTGCAACCATTTACTGGTTTAGTATAATACAGACTGCAGACTGCAAATATTATTAATCTGAAAACATGATATTATTTTAGCATAGGGACATATGGGTATAAGGGCTTGGAAATATATGATGGAATTTGGGAGCAAAAGCAGCAATTTTAGGGTAAATATCATGTTTTTATTTGAATATTTGTGTCCAAAGCTCTCTAAATGGAAAAAAGTCTATTGGTCCCAGCTGGAACTAACTACGATATAACCATCAGTGAATGATACTTTGAACAATAATCAATTTCCTCCATGCATCACCAGTTCAGAAGATCATAATTTTTCCATGGTTTCTCTTGAACCATACACATCGAGAGTTTATCATGGGATTACTTAGCTACAAAAAACAGAGGTTAAGCAGGTGCTGTTGTGCGCTTATTTTCTGCTGTACATGTTTATATTCTTGCAAAGTAAAACCGTTTGCTCAGTTTTTGCTTTATCACCCACAGATGACCACTTTATTGCTTTGTCCCCTTGTGTTATAACCATATGATAGCCTTTGTTTGTTATGGTGCTTTCCATAACCAAATGACCACTGTCTGCAGTGCTTAGCTACAAGGGAATAAAGTCAACTGTTCCTTTTTCCTTGCAATGGTTTATAAAAGTAAATGAAAGTGGTTTTGAATCTATAGGAAAAAAGGAGATCTGGTTATCTAATTTCACTTCTTTTTTTCTGGGAGCTCTTACTCCTCATGGTGCCTGTGGTCAGTTTTTCAGCAGGCTATCTACCTCAGCCAGAGATAAGAGAGACTCTAAACTGATGCCAGAAATGCAAAAGAGCTCGTTTGTTTGTCGGTTCAATACTTTTGTAGTTTTATACCTCTGTGCTGGAGATAGTTGATCTCAATAGCTATTGCAAATTTAACTGGCTAGCAGCGACATGCAAACATGAGATGGTTATTTCAGCGCTTTTTGTTTTGAACCAACAAACCATGGTACGTAAGTTCCTCTCCATCATGTTGCATAATCAAGCACAGACTGTAGATTGTGTTTGAGTCTATCAGAGGTGTAAAAACCTTCCACATCTCTGGCATTTCTCTATTTAATTACAGGGATTTTTTGTTCTTTTTTTTTACATATGTGAGACCTAAACACCGCCTGATTAATACAGTACGGCTGTGGTTCAGTGGTTGTCAGTGGTCTCCCAATCAAAAGGTCTAGGATGCAATCAAAGTTCCCACCTCCACATGTTGACACTTGACTCCACCAACCCCCCGCTGGTTGTGCCCAGTAGTGTGTGAATGGGTATAGTCAACACTGATAGGCTCTATGCATCCTCTGCCATCAGTGTGTGAATGTAGTGTGAATGGGTGAATGTGACAGGTAATGATAAAGCACTTTGAGTGGAAAGAAGACCAGAGAAAGCGCTACATGAATACAGTCCATTTGCTGTTTACCATCATATTCAGAGCGGTCTTTGCACCACTACGTCAGTATTCAACATTTTTTCTAAGACCTGACTTCTCTCTGTGAAACTGTCTGGAAAAATCATCACTTGTTACTTTGCAAGATGCTCCAAGGTTGAGTTTTTGTTTCGCTTCTGAACAACAAATTCGCGCAGGTGCAGACAAGACAGGCTGACGGAACTGAGGGGGAGAGGATAATAAAACCGCCAACGTCTTTCTCTTCTGAATAGATGAAGGTGAAACCGCTGCATCCAGTAAAACCTGTCAAATCAGTGGCAAAAGTCAGGGGTTTGTTGTTATAAAAACACATTATTCATTTTCACCTCACGTTATCGAAAAGTCCTCTCCGTAGGAAACATTTAGGAGCTGAAGCTGAATTTAGGTGGAGAGAGGAAGAGCAAAGGAAAAAGGAAATGAACAGACTCATTGATTAACTCACTGGCTGAAATAGACAGATGCATGACTCATTAGAAATCTCTTCTTAAGAAATTCAGCAGTAAAGAATGGGAAGTGATGGTGAGAGTTCTTAAGATTGAACCGCGGGCCCGACAGTAGATTAACATGTTAAAGGGACTGAAACTGGACGGGGTAAAGTACTTCTCAGGATTTTCCTTGTTTTGTACCTTGTTTTCCAGCTAATAATTACAGGCCTTAACCTAACCCTATTTATAAGCTTCTTTGACATAATTGAATAATAACCTTGAGCTTGATACAGATATTATTAGTTGTGAGCTTTTTATTAAAACTTTTTTTGTCAAAGAGCAGAAAGCCTTAGAAGTTGTGTGTGACATATACGTATAAATGATTTGATCTGAACAAGTTCCTGTTGTTTTGATGCTGATTTATTGTATTATGCATGTTTGGAAAAGGCTTATCAGTTTGTTGGTTTGATGTTTAATTTGCAGTTTTATACCTCTATGCTGGCAACAATGAAACTCCACAACTATCATATCCTCAAACAGACTCCATTGTTTCAGCTACTAGGGCTGGGCGATACGGCCTCAAATCAATATCACGATTTATTGAGCAGTTCACCTCGATGATGATAAATGGATGATATCTACTCCACAAGCTGCTTAATCCTACCCACATTAACTTGGTCTACTTCAGCCACCGCTCCAGTCGCAACAACTTTTGAACCGTCCTCCATCTCCTCACCTGTCTTCCCTCTTTGTTATCGACTGGATGAGGTGGAGTCACTTCTCTAACGTAGGACAGCATCTTAAAGGGACATGAGACCACGGGCTCAGGGCTTAAAATGTATTTAGGGGCACATGTATGCATGAAAAAAATCAGCCGTGGCAACAAATGTATTTTCATGGAAATACTACGGTGAAGTCAGTTTTAGGTTGGATATTCGACGGACATTCACTGTAGATCTACCGGTGTCTTCTCACTCTCCATAACAACAGAAGTGTGGGTGTTGAATAAGGGACCATCAATAAATTACCGGTTGATGTTCTCAAAAAAGGCTGTTTTCTTTCAATAGCTTCCATGTCACGGGGCCAATTGACATAAAACTGATGTCAAATAATAATACTAAGGTCGGACAATGAAACACACTTTATTTTCCTAAGTTGTCCTCTAAAAATTTTTTGTGTTGAATTTCAAGGCAAACTTTGAACCTTTCCTTCAATAGCTTCTATGTCATGTGACCAAAAGACCAAAAATTGATTTCAAGTTGTAGTACTTATGTTGATTTTGATCTATCATAGACTTAATTAACACTCATTTATAGAGAGAACAACAGTTACACAATAACTCTGCACATCAGGTGTGTTTGACCCGTGTCTGTGGCAGGAAGGAGTCATCATTGTTGAGCAGTATTCTGGTAAATAAAAGACAACAGGGTTGGGAAACAAAACGCAGTTGTCATCTTGTGGTATGAACTGAGGATGTTGCAGCTCAGTGTCTGCACTTGAGACCTAAATATTTGAGCCTTTACATTTCTCTGCTCTGATCATGTGTCAGCTGTAATGCACATATGTGTAAGCTCGAGTATCCTTTAGGCTTTTAATTCATAAAATGCTCCACATGAGCCTGCCTCTCGCTGTGAGTGCTGTCAACACACCAGGGAGCGTAAAGCAGCGCTGTCATCACACGTATTCAGTAGCTGTATGTGCTGTTGAAGGACTTGCAGCTGCTACTGCTGACTTTCTGCTTTTGCTGTAGTGATGTCTAAACAGACTGCAGTCCCTACACAGCGCAGCGGCAATCTGTCTTGGGTGTTGATGTCATCAGCTATGTCGAGAGGTTTGACGTCATTTCGTTGGAGCTTCTAGAGAGTCAATCCTGTGTCTGTGGGCTTGTGTGTGTCAGGGCTCTGCCTGTACACACGAATAATATGAGTCATCAGGTGAATTCACTGAATCCACGGCTACTGCAAATGTTTGCTGAGCTTATTATGTAATCAATAGGTTTGCATCTCTCACACACACACACACACACACACACACACACACTTGGCTGATGCTAACTACAGGGTGGTCAGCCATTTCCTCAGAAATAGACAATTATATTCTAATGTAAGGGTGGAAGAAGTATGAGTTCTGGTTTACTCTGTAATAAAAGCTCTTGCTTGAATTTCAGAACTCTCATGCAGTGTTTTGTTGACTTTCTGTTATTAATACTGTCAGAAAAGTTATGTAAACATTTCCACAACTTTTATTGACTATCAAATATAAACTTGCACGACCGTTCTTGTCTTGTGTAATATCTCTGTGAATGAAACGGAGGCGGAATGGGTCAAAGTAAACATGGATTAGGGAGGGTGTGTCTCCCGTTAAGCTTGCATTAAAAAAATAGACCATGGAGTAATACTTAAACGTGACGGTCCCATCTCTGTTTCTCTCTTCTTGTCCAGTGTCTGAATGCCCTCCCTGTGGGTTATGGAGTTAGGCAGGCAACTCTGTGGGAAGATGAGGAGGTCTAGTAGGAGAGCCCAGTTCTCCTCTGCCCCCACTTCCACTTGGGGCCTGGAAATCCACTTTTACATGCCGGATGTGAAACAGCTGGAGTTCTCCAAAGGCTGCTACACTGCGGAGAAACTCTGTGTGGAGGCTGCCAAGAAGTGCTGTGAGTAATGGACCTGCTTTGCTTCACTATGTTGTTGTCCTTGTTTATATTTAGAAATAAAGGTTATATTGTAATTCTCATTACGATTATGTGGCACACAGCTTCGCCAAAACAATTTTAAGGGGCTCTTCCCAAATTTCACTCTAAAAGGATGGTGCACAAAGCTTAACACTTCAGGAGGATCTCTACTTTTCTGTTAATGATCACAAACCCTAGTGAATATTTTTTCCTGCCCTCCAAACAACATGGATGTCATGCTCGTCAAGAGCCTGAGGATCTCATCTTAGATATAGTCACATCACTTTTTACAGCAGATCATTTTTCTCCAAAGTCCAAAACCAGTTTTACAGTTACCGTGAAACTAGACAAGGTGCCCATCTAGGGATTCTGGAATTTTATTAGTCAAGTTAGCTGACTCTGGATTTCTTGGTATTCGACATCTTGCTGTCGACACTTCAGATCAGCCACTGCCAACAGATCGAATGTTGATATATTTCCTCTTTCGCTTTTTTCCCCCTCAGCAATCTCCCCCTTGTGCCATAACCTGTTTGCCCTCTACAATGAGACAGATGACATGTGGTATCCCCCCAACTTTGAGTTCAAGATCACAGAAGAAACCAGCCTCAAGCTGCATTACCGCATGAGGTAAGATTGACACTGTCTGCTTCTATTTGTCTGGAATGATTTTAAGGAATAAGGACAGGTTTGTTTTTCTTCACGTTTGTGGAGATATTGGCTAAATAACACTGGCAGATGACGCTTCAGAGTAGAAGCAACTTTAAGAGTATTCCAGCAATAAATTCTGAAAAGACAAAGTAGACCTACAACCCGTGTATCCCAGGAATGAGCCGCATCACTCCAATGCTGAGCTTTACACTATCGATCCTATCCTTCACTATCGTTGGATCGGCTAATTTGGTGCAAGCCTTTAATTACATCTCAAAAGCCTTGAAACTTTCAAGTAATAAATAGAGTTGTAACCGTGTCAACCTGTCAGAAAAGCTAATCATACGCCAAGATGCAGGTGTCATTGCTTCAGCTGACCAATCATATACTAGATAGGGTGAGACTGGTCACCAGGGTTATGAAGACAGATTTTTGAGCAGTTTGCTTTTTTGCATCGCTCACTACATAGTTCGAATCTGTTTGTGGAACAACATCAGCACACAAATGGATTCTTGAGTTCAATAAAATTGATTTTTTTATTTTTGCAGAGAAACCTCATGAAAGTTAGTGCCAAGCTTCGGCTGTAGTTGTGTAAAGTGTGTGACTATGGGGCTCAAATTTCCCCCAAGAATTTGACTTTTTATGGCTTGTAACGAGAAGAATCTGGGTTTCATTGCCTGCAGAGGGGACGCTGCTGGGGCTTGGGAACTTTATATAACAAGATGGATAATAATTTATCCGATATTATTGAGAAATGTGTTGTCAGTAATAACAAGCCCCTGGCAAAACACAGGTCACCTGTTGTGATTGTGGAATCGTGTAAATTCAACAGGTAGTGCATTTCTTGACCTATTGTTATCATTCACTGGCCTCATGCTTTTAGAGTTTTCTACATGTAGAGCATGCATTTTAAAATGTTAATAAAAGCCTTCACACACGTTTCTTTGACTGTAAAATGCCAAAAATGTGATTTATTATGCAGCCTCTATTTAAACTCTGAGATTATGAGTGTTTGGAAAGTTTTAGGCATGAAACCTGCAGATCAATTCAGCGCACTTCATTGTACATCTTCATTATATCCATGGCATTGTATAAAAACGATATGGTGCATGTCTGTAATAAAGCAGCAGTACTGTTCCTGCAAGATCTTGGCATTTGGCATATGGTTCTCGGTGGCTTGGCAAGCTGGGACACATTCAAGTTCCCATGGGTTTGTTAGATCTTGATTCCCAAGCCAAAAAAAACCCAGAAAGAAAACAAACAAACAAAAAAAAACAGCTAAACTTATCTCAAGCTTTGTTTGCATTTCAGAAAGAGATGGAGGTTTGTAGAACATTAAACAGAGAGAGACGTATTAAAGCTTTGGTAAGGAGCTAATAAAGACTCAGACTAAGCAGTGAGTCACTGTCAAAGTACAACCTTTCAAAGTGAAGAGCAGAGTCCAGTTAAAAGACTCAAGTTTGATTTGTTTTCGGGTTTTACATCCAAAAGAAGAAAAGGTTTGATTGAGGTCGTGACAAGTCTGGAAAGACAAGTTTTCATGACAAGTAGAGGCCATGCGATATTAAAAACTTCCCTTTTTTAGGGAGTCCATTCTACAAATCAGGTAACATTTCATGCAAGAAGGAAAAAACACATAACTGTGGTGTCAATTGCACTTCCTCTTTCTGTTTGCCTCACTTCAAGAGAAGAAAAGCGAGTACCTGTAGAGCCTGACTGTGCCGTATGTCGTGTGCTTTTGTCTTTCTGTGTTCTAGTACATGTTTTTGTTTTTTTTTTTTTTGCCTGCAGCATGCTGAGTACTGTAGCACAGTCTGAAAAACAAGCAGGGTGCTGTGGTCAAGTCTAAAACATCAACAAATGTTAAATGTGCAGACAAGCTGCGTGCATTGATTGCATAAGGTCATACAACAGACAAAACAAACATAAGCATTGAGGACATCTTAGTGGGTCTGCTTTGCTAACCTTCATTTAGAGCACAGCACTGTTTGTAGCTTAAGGCTTTTGTCAGCATGCTTATTATAGCACTGAAATAAATAGAGTGGAACGCCTCATACTCTGTAGATCAGGCCCAGTGGAAGAGAAAGATTGTTGCAGTAAACATCCATGTGCTTAAATTTTAACAGAATCCCAGCTTTAGAAAGACCTATATCAGTGTGTTAAAGACATTTTATGGCACTTGCATCAATCATAGATAAAGAGATATTTTGTCTGGCACAGTATTAGTTACCCATCTCATTTTCACTTCTATCAACATAGGTTTCCTTTGGAGAAGTGATCCTCTGATTGTCATCATCTCATGCCCATTTGCTGAGTAGTCATGGTCTTTATCTGCTGCTATTTCCCCTCTCTGTCTTTTATTTGTTTACTTGATGTAGGGCTCTTAAATGTCCCTCTGATTTCGAACTGCCAGCGTCAGTCCCTCATATTGAGGTTAAAGACAGCCATCTGTGACGCTGAACCAAAAAGACGATGTATTTCCTCAGAAATACACAGGCTAGCTGAAAAAGTGCTTTGTTTCACAGAAAACAGGAAAATGGGTCAAAAGCTAGAAGAAAGGTGGGTGAAAAAAATTTGATGCCCAGCGCTGAAATGTCAGTGTGATCTTTGCGTGAAACATGAGACTATGAGGAAACATTGGTATGTGTGAGGGCTGCGGGATATTGTAAAGAAAAAAAAAACTGACATTGCTGTGTTTTCTGTCTGTGATGTTTATTTGCATGTGAAAAAGATACAGGGCAGTATACCATGCAAATGAGGTGTGCTTTTTTTATTCAAAAGTCAAAACTTATACAATGTCACTTTAATCATTAATGGCTGCTTATTTTCCTCTGACAGGAAAAACTCATTTTTTAAACTTAATTAGTTCAGCCCTCTACAAGCAAATCCATGTGGCCTGCATGAAAAAAAAACTCTGAATCTCTCTGAACCGGCAGTGAAGTGTGATAGCTTTTCAGATTAAAACTGATGTGATGAAAACAGGATGCTACAAAATAGGGCAGGGCGATACGGCCTCAAATCAATATCATGATATATTAAGCAGTTCACCTTGATAATGATAAATGGATGATAACTACTCCACAAGCTGCTACTACTCCACAAACCACAGTATCTTCAACAGCGGTACAAACTACAGGCAGCCACAGGTGGAGAGAGGAGAGCAGGGAGAGGAGCATGATGTGTGTATCCCTGTGTCTGAATGAGCAGGACTAGAAAGGAGCTTTAGCGATCATGAGCGTGCACGAGGGCTAACAGGCTGAGGACTGCTGTGCCAAAGATTAAGAGATAATGTTCAGAATCATAATAACACAAGCTCAAGTCTTGAGGTAATAAGAGATGTTCTATGAAAGCTTGAAATAGGGCTGGGCGATATAGCCTTAAATCAATATCATGATATATTGAGCAGTTCACCTTGATATCGATAAATGGACGATAACTACTCCACAAGCTGCTCACCCCCACCGCCACTACAACTTTTGAACCGTCCTCCATCTCCTCACCTGTCTTTCCCTCTTTGTTACGGACCAGATGGGGTGGAGTCACGTCTCTGATGTTAAGGGACATGAGAGACCATAGCCTACCTACACACATCCAAAACCAACTCTTAATTATTAGATTTTTTGACACCTAATATATGGGCAAATTTATGTCAGTTATTGTCGCAAATTTCGGTATCTGCAAATTTTCGGTTTATCGCCCAGCCCTACTACAAAATACGTTTTAAATATCAACTGGTTAATGTCATATTATCAGCCAATACACTGATGATAAAACAGATCGACGCATTCCTACAAGGCAAGAGATCCAAACGGGACCATTCAAGTATAAGATAAAATAACCTTTTTTATCCTCTAGTTGTGAATTATTATTCGTGGCTAGGAGCTTTTCTTGCATGAGCACCCAGCATTCATTCAGGTGTCCTCTTTCTGTGTGTTTGCAGGTTTTATTTCAGGAACTGGCATGGCACCACTGAAGGAGAGTCTCCAGTCTGGAGACACTGCATCAGCAAACTCAGAGGAGGACTGAGCCCTCAGAAGACACCAGAAGGAACACCTTTACTGGATGCAGCCTCTCTGGACTATCTGTTTGCCCAGGTAACAAAAAATATATATTTATATTTAATACAATGATTATTTATTACCACAGAGGCATTTTAGGCAGGTCTTTTTTGTTGCCATGGGAATAATAATCTGAAACGAGCCTAAAGCTTTTTTTTAATGTATTTATTTTTTGTCTGATTGTTGATAATACTTTTGAAAGTACATTCTGATTCAACAACCAAACATCAACACCTTTTAGTTTCAAAACGTAACAAAAGCAGGAAGTGCTGCTTTAAGTTAAACAATAGCAGAAGCGTGGGTGTAACCTCGAGCCGTTTTATCCATTGATGTTTTTTAAACTCGAGTAGAGCTGATCTGCCTTCATCTCTGTGGTTATCCATCCAGCATTTCTATACCAATTAGAAAAAACAATTATGCAGTCAATCTAATTTGTTTGGTTTTAAGTTTATGTGCGTTTGCCGAGAATCTGTCATAAAATGTGTTTGTTACGCAGGGCCAGCATGACTTCCAGAAAGGTGTTGTCCCACTGAGGACTGTCGAGTCAGAGGCAGAGCAACATGAGATTGAAAATGAGTGTTTGGGCATGGCTGTGCTCGCTATCACGCACTTTGCCAACAGCATGGATATGCCCCTGTCTACGGCTTCCAATGAAATCAGGTATAAAAAAAAAAACCACACACACATGCCCACACACACTCATCTGAACACACCCAAACCCTAACACTAACACAAACAAACCATATGGCAAGTTGAAACAAAATCAAGATAAGATCTAGGATAGTTAGTTATGTTGTCCTCTGAAATTCGTTTGAATTTAATCACAAGCCCCATCTTTACACAGTAGTTTTAAAAAGTAAAAAAAACATTCATTAAGTGGGATAAACTTTAACTGGACCGGTTTCTGGTAGATATTGTATTTATGCCAAGTTCTTCTCATTCATATTCATCATCTCATGAATTATCTTTTTCATTTTAGTCCTTTTCCAAATTTAAATTTTGTTCCAGACATTGTTTGTGCATAACTATAAAACATTTACTCTAAGTGAGAAGTACTGCAAGTAATGATCGATACAATATCTTCTATTTCCAGCTACAAACGTTTCATCCCAGAGTCCCTGAATCGAAACATCAAACAGCGCAATTTTCTGACTCGGATCCGCATCAACAACGTCTTCAAGAAGTTCTTGAGCGAATTCAACCGCCGCACAATCAAGGACAGCAACATCACATCGTACGACCTGAAGATCAAGTACCTGGCGACATTGGAGGGTCTGACCAGTGGCCTGGGCAGTGAGCTGATTGAGCCGATCACACTGAGCGTCACGCAGGAGGGAGAGCTCTGCAACGGAGGATACTTTGGTAAGAGAGATTAGAGTTCACTGCGCACTGTCGTATATGTGGTGTATGAAGCTTCATTGATTGTAAATGGTTTAAAATTGAGATATTTTATTGTTTTGGTTGCTAAATGATTCAATATCATGGAAAAAAAAATTAAGGTGCTATTCTTGCGTTTAAAAGTTTTTCTCTGAGTCCAACTGCAACATTTTAACCTGCCGTATTAAAGTAGGTTTACATGCAGAGAAGCTGTGATGTCCTACTCAGAGTTTGAACTGTGTTAACCCAGCATTAACTGAAACATTGTGTGCAGACAGTGAAAAGTTAAAGAAACACCATGTTTACTTTGCATATTAATGAAACAGGCACCAGAGAAATGCTGTCTCTCAATAAATGTTAAAAAAATAAACTATGAAGCTTTTTTTAATCTAACATCCAACAAGAGTTCCTCAACATTTTTTGAAACATACATGCTACTAACATGATATTTCAACATGTTTGCTTCTTCCCAGGGTACTACAACCAGAGCCAGAATCAGAACCAGAGTCAGAACCAGAACCTGGAGACAAGCTATGACACAGAGGTCCTGGTCAATGGTACCACTGGGATTTCCTGGAGGAAGAAGACCGCTACAGTGAGTAGTATATTTGGCAGCTAAAAAATAAAAGAGCTCAACATCTGAGAGACATGAGGACTTAAAGGCAATCTTCCCTTTTTTTAAAATCAGCCTATCACATTTGATGAAATCTTGTGTTGTGAGACAGATGCGATCTAAGTAAAATGTCTCTGGACTTTTTGGGTTAGTATGAGTCAAGATTTATCTTGTCTGTACGGTAGTCAGGAGTAGGCTGGCAGAGCCTTTTGCTCTTATCCAGGATTTTTACCTCTCTCCTCTTGCAGAGGTTGGCTGAAATGTCACTGTTAAGTCCAGCGCTGATGAGGGCGTTTCTGTCAAAAAGATTAATGAGAATTAAACGTCTTATATGACTTATTGAAACTGACGTCCAGTTAGAGAAAGACATCATATTTCTGATTCAGTCTTTTTTAAATAGACTAAATTTTCAGAAGAACGTACTTACTTTCATGTTGCAATTACAATTTTGTTTGTCTTTGAATCAGGCGCCAGTGATCCTGAAAGAAAAGAGCAAGTCAAAGAAAAACAAGCAGGATGGAAAACAGAAAAACGACAAGAGCGAAGGCTGGGCGGTGTTCTGCGACTTCCATGAGATCACCCACACAGTCATCAAAGATGTTACCGTCACCATCGTCAGACAGGACAACAAGAGGATGGTGAGAACGATGCACAGAGTGACAAGAAGACGATCAACTTCCTTCTAGTCCATTAGACCCAAATCTGTTTTTAATGACCCGAACGTTGGGTAGGGTTACACTTCCACAGAATCTAGGCTCTGTCAGTGTCTTCATCTCTTCCTCACCATGTCTTCTCAGGAGCTGCGAATGGCCTCTCGAGCCGAGGCTCAGTCCTTTGTCGCCCTCGTGGATGGCTACTTCAGGCTGACAGTGGATGCACACCACTTTCTGTGCAAGGAGGTAGCTCCTTCTTCAGTGGTGGACAACATCAAAAATGGCTGCCACGGACCCATCTGGTTTGTGAAGATAGTTTTTGATTAATAAATTCAACAAAACTGTTCGATACCCACTTTAATTTGTGTTTAATTTTAACCTGTGCTGGGGCTGTGCATGATGGTTTTAACTCACTCTGTTTTAGCGATTTAAGGGGGCAGTGCTCTCAACAAACACGTTTATCAAACCCCAGTGTTGTTTTTTTCAAATCATCAAAGTTTATTTATGTAGCAACAGTCGTTATGCCAGGACACTTTCCAAAGAAAAAGAGCAGGTCAAGACCACGCTCGTTGTCTGATGAATTATTAAGGCCCAACCTTAAGATGGGACAGATTTGACTCATCTTATCTAACATGAGTGATAGTGGAAAGGAAAAACTTCCTTTTAACAGGCAGAAACCTTGGGAAGGACCAGACTCATGTTGGACAGCTACCAAGCCGCTGCTGGGATGGGGATCACTGATTTTATCACAGATTTATTTGTTTAAATGTTCTGTCCTTTTATAGCTCGACTATTTTAAAATCTTACAGCCACAGAAATAATTTAATCACTACTTGACAGATAAAGTTAAACTTATTATGATTCAAAACACAGGCAGGAAGAAACAAGAAAAGCAAGTAAGACGGGTTATGAGGAACCACGTACAGTCTGAAAACATATAAACAAAGTGATATGACCAATAAACACATGCGTCCTGTTTTTTTAGAGAATGTATTTAAGTCTTTAATTTTAAGTTAAACTTTAAAACCCCGCTGCTGCTGCTGCACATATTCATAGTGTTTTCTCCCTTAACAGTACGGAGTATGCAATTCACAAGCTGCGTCAGGATGGCAATGAGGAGGGTGCCTACATCCTGCGTTGGAGCTGCACCGACTACCAATACATCATCATCACTGTAGTCTGCACTGAGGTATCAAGCATATTTCAGTTTAACATATATCATTTATTCCCTTGGTGTTTGAGTCACGACAGGATCAGGGAGTTGTTGTTGTTGTTGTTGGCAGGCACGTTGACACATTATCCCTTAATTCTCAGATTGACATTAAGGAGAGTCGTCCTGTGCGTCAGTACAAGAACTTCCAGATCGAGGTCACCTCCGACGGGTTCCGCCTGTACGGCACCGACACTTTTCGACCCAACCTCCCAGAGCTGCTGGAGCACCTTGAGGGTCAAAGCCTTCGCACCGACAACCTCCAGTTCCAGCTGATGCGCTGCTGCCCTCCACAGCCAAGAGGTAAGCTTCGTAGCACCGCAAAGCAAAGAGCATTCAAAGGAGATAAAAATGTCAGAATGAAAGCTCTCAGGACAATATGGAAATATGTGTTTCACTCCCTTGCAGCTGCAGAGTTAAAATGTTAAAAAAATATGACATTTTTGCAGGTTTTTATATAAAGGGGGAAAACAGATTCATAGAAGGCTGATTACACTTGGTTACTCACAATGCAGCAGGGAAACACTTTGATTTTTCTAACTCTTCAGATGGAGTAAAATCCAGATAGCTTCATCATCTAGCATCTTCTGCATCCTGATCCATTCTCAACACCCGTCTGTTTGTTTTTAAAGTCAACTAAATACCGCTTGGAGCAAAGTTTATGCTTTAGCTGGTCTTTGTATCTGGTGTGTGTGTGTGTGTGTGTGTTTCTGTATTGCGACTGGGGTTGGGAAGCTGGCGTGAACAATGTGTGTCTGTGAGTCGGTGTTAAATTGTGTCGGAGAGGAAGAGAGTTGTAAATGTGGGTTTCCGGAGAGCGACTCGCACTGTCGTGTGTACTTCACTCAGGGAAAGGTGGAGCTGTGTGTGCATGGATGTGCTGAGCTGCTGTTTTTTTCATGATTTTTGTTGGTGTTGGTGGTTGTTGTTGTTGATTGTTATCACGCTATACAACTGTTATGGTTTTGGGTTTGGGCTTCGCCTGTTTCAGTGGAGGGTGAAAGAGTGAGATGCTGTGCTGAAACAATGAATAATTTAACAGGCTTACACTGGTATATGCACACCCTGAGCGATTTTAAATTTGTGTAATTGGTCCAAATGTTGTTGTAATCTGTCATGAAAGCCAGAAAGTGTTTGAGAGGGTTGACTTGCTTTTTAAGATCTCTTTAAAATGCTTCTTTTATGACTTAAAATGAATTAAAAACCAGCCCTGGATTAGGTCAAATGATGAATAGGGTGTGTGCAACACAGATTGCATGTTATGGAAGAATGCCCTTAACACTCTTGATCAGTAAATATAGGTTGATGCTGCTGATGGAGTGCAGATACCTTTTCCTCTCTCGAACCACAGCGCTCTAGTTTTGTCACAACATCAGAAACCCACACACATGTTTAAGGCACACACGTTTTCACTTTGTCCTCCCACACACAGCGCTGTATATACAAAAAATAAACTGAATTAGTATGGTAACTCGACCTGAGTAGCTCCTCACATCATCACCACATTGACGTAATCGTTGAGAGCTTGTTTTACCACATGTAAACACTTGCATGTGGTGAAACAAGTCTCCCTCTTCTTCATGTGCTTGTGCTTGCTTTCAAGCTGAATACCCAGCGTGCATCGGTGCTTGAAACACTTGTGGCACTCTTGCACAGAGCAAGATACTTCACCAAAGTTTACCTTCTCTGCAGAGATAATTTCTCTTTCTGTTTTAATTCAGTGCAGACTTTCAAATCCATCCAAAGCTCAGACGGACACAGCACCCTGTATTTGAGATTACCTAACACACGACAATGGCAGGTCCTTGCAGCTTAATGTTGCACTTTTCTAAAAGTCTGCATGTGTTTGTTTTTTGTTGCAGAGGTGTCCAACCTGCTAGTGGTCACCAAAGAGAGAGCACCAGTGCCTCAAACACCCATACAGGAGAGTCAGCTCAGCTTCCATCGCATTCTCAAGGAGGAGATCGAACAGGTACAAACGTTCATCTTTATCTTCATCTCAGTTTTAATAATGCAGCTCAAGCTTTTCTGCGTATTTAAGAAGTGAGACCCTTGAAAACATCGTATAACGTGTGGTGAGCTGCACATCAAGTAACAGATGTCAAAATATTCAAAACTCCTTCAATCCTGAATGCTTGCTGTTTTAGTCTACCTGCCTCAAAATCAACAGTGGACAAGCCAACATGCAAACATGTTTAGATTTGCATACTCAAGGGCTTTTTTAATTTGCATCGACAAACTGGCTCTGTAGCAGATGCCTCACAGTACGCAAATGACTTTTTATTCACTCACGCAGCTTTAGTCCGCACACGTTAACCTACATCTTTGACCAAGAGGAGTTCAATCTTGTCTTTTTGTTGTGACTTTTGGTTAAATTAGAGAGAAGACGTATTGGACATTTACTGTAATGGTGGTATAAAGCACACACACGAGAAACATGAATACGCTAGAAAACACGCCAAGAGCTTGCACTATTTTTGGTGGGCACCCAAATGGACAAAGGTGAGAAGACACCCAGTTCAGCTCTATGCAGATGTGTGGTGTCCTCTGGCACTTAATGTTAACACCACCCTGCCAGCTCTGTGAGGTACAAACAGATTCATTTGCCACGACTCGTACCACCCCCCTCTGTAGTCAAATCTTTTCACCTGCAAAAATCCAGATGCAGTTTGTGTACAATTCTCTATCTAGTCATGATTTAGAAGAGTGCTAATGCAACTTTATATTTAGATCTAGAAGGCATGAATCTAGATCGAAAGGTAACCAAAATCTAGTTGCACATTCTTCATGTTTTTCATTTAAATTTCTATGTTTCCAACCGCTGCACAGACCCTTTTCCCGCAGTGATTATAGCTCAGGTACTCTTCCATACAAATGTGCATTTTCTGCTCTGCATTAACCAGGAGGAGCACCTCGGCCTGGGTACAAGAACCAACATCTACTCGGGCAAGTTGAAGGTGAAGAACGAGGACGAGGATGAAGATGTCGGTTATTCATCATTCCAGGAAGTCCAGGTGGTCCTTAAGGTGCTTGGATCTGGACACAGGGACATATCTTTGGTAAGCTGAACTTTAAGGAGGTAACAGGTACGGAGTCTATGAGGTTCAGCTTCTATGATGATCCGTGGACTGAACTTTCTTTTCCCCTCTATCCGCAGGCCTTCTTTGAGACAGCCAGTATGATGAGACAAGTTTCCCACAAACACATAGTGCTGCTTTATGGAGTGTGTGTCCGCCACCAGGAGAGTGAGTAAACTTTCATGTTCATGAGACTTTGCTGCTGCTGCTTCTTCTTTTATCTTTGACACATGTGTCCTGTTGTGGAGCAGATATCATGGTTGAGGAGTACGTCCAGCTGGGACCGCTGGATTTATTCATGAGGAGACAGAAGAGCCCACTGAGCACGCCTTGGAAGTTCCAGGTGGCCAAGCAGCTGGCATCAGCTCTCAGCTACTTGGTGGGCAAACAAACACTCACACACACACACAGTCTCACACACAACACTATAGGATCAAACACATGTGAAGGTGCGGCTCAAAACATGAAAACACTGAGTAAAAGTTCAGTATTTTTCATCTGTTTCGACTCATGACACGTAATCTAACGCTTCAAGTGTTTTTTAATTTCAATTTGGATAATTGTGGCCCAAAGCAAAATCAACAAAAGGGAAACTTTTCATTTTGAGCTTGAGTTAATTCAAACAATAAAACCACCATGATTATCCTAGTCTACTTTTGAACAAACAACCACAATCATGGATTAGAGCGCTCCCCCCACAAGGAGGGTAAGCCACAGACTGCTGAAAAGGCCTGCTATTAGAGTGCTGTGATCAAGCGTTTTTATGCAAATAGAGCTGTCCTGATACAATATTAATATGGGACGATATCAGCCTGCATCTAAAACCTCCGATATCAGCAATTCGATACAAGCAGTCCATTGCAGACTCCACTCCAGCACCTCTATCTAGCAGCGCCCGGATCCAGCATGCAGAGCCCAAGTAATCACAACAACAGTGTGTACTAAGATACTAACAAAGTAGCAAGAAGTGGGAGTGATGTCGGCTGTGTGGCAGTATTTTTCATTTAAGTTGGAAAAAGACTGTGCTGCTGAGTGCAAAACTTTTCATGCACAGTTTGTGCTAATATCAGATAAATATTGGTATTGGCTGATACTGAAGGCCACAATATTGGTATCTTATTGGAAGTAAAAAAGTTGTATTGTGTCACCCCTAAATGCAAAGTTAACTGGAAGGGGAAAAGAAAGGTGAGGGGATGGTGATTAAAAGTCGATTCAAGATCATGGGAGAGCTGTACAAGGAGTGGTCCAAATCTGGTGTAAATACATCTAGAACCACCACACAGAGACATCTTCAGGAAAGGATCTGCAGCTGTCACTCCCATACCTACTGTCAAGCCACTCCAGAGCCTAAGACAGTATCACAAACATATTTACCTGGACTGAGGAGAAAAAAAAAACAGACTGTAGCTCAAAATTCACAAATTCAAGGTGTTCGAAGTCAAGTTAGAATTGTCTGCAGTCTATGTTGACTTGGAGTGCTGTATCTTCTGCTGGGGTTGGTCAAGCTCAATTCAAGTCAATACCATCAAGCTTCATGGATATGCTAATTTCAAAACTATTTCCAAGTAGTTTGCTGTACTTGCAGCAAACTTGCCTTAGCCGAACTCCATCGTGAATCCGTGAGATATTTGTCACAAGGAAGATAAAAAACATCCAATCTAAAACTACAGACCAGCACCAAACTAAAATCGAAATTTCGTTTTACTTTTAAATAAGTAATAACAAAAAAAAACTTTTCTAAGGTGTCCTCATGTTTGTAGCTGCACCTTTAAGTCCTGTGTGCGCCTCTGGGATGAGTTGCTGCACTTTATATCAATTTTACCTGAATAATCTTCATATTTGCTCTCTTTCTAGCGAACTAATGTTTTTTTTCTCCCCCTGTGTTTGTAGGAGGACAAAAAGCTGGTCCATGGCTATGTGTGTTCCAAAAACATCCTGCTGGCGAGGGACGGACTGGGCACAGACGAGGGAGGGCCCTTCATCAAACTGAGTGACCCAGGAATACCAATCACTGTGCTCACAAGAGAGGGTAAGCACAGAGTAACACACACGCACTCACACACGTACAAACACACCCAGAGTTACTAAAAGTGAAACCTAAACGCTTACAAAACGGCAACCATGGAAAATTTCTCAATAACTTCCTCTTTCTCCTCGAGTCAGCTGCATGTAAAAGTGAAACTAATACAACAACAACATAGAAACCCAGAATCCTTTTAGACTTTTGATGTTGGTCTGCCAGGTCGAAACTTAACCCCATGATGAAAATGACGATTGACCACAGCCTCAGTCATATTCAGACCAGACCTCGAGCGTCTCTACAGACAGTTTTTCACTGTTTTACATGAACAAGAAGGAGACTCGGATTCCCTACTTTGTATTTCCCCTGGAGTTTGAGAATGAGGAAACCAGTAAACAAAGCCTGATGACTGCTGGGGATCTTATTTTCTTTATTAATTTAGGAATAGGAAATTAAGAGTTCATTCCTTGCTTTGGACCTGCCAAAATGCAGTGAGTGTTTTGTTTTGGTTTCCTTTTACTGAGAGTAATTCTAATCCCCTGGCCCACATGGGAAAATGACTAACAACAACAACAATAAAAAGTTAAATCAGTTAAATGATAACTGGTGGTTTTTGGCCATTAAAAATGATAACTTGGGAATTAAAAACTGATGGTCTTTTTTTTTGGATAATTTAAAAATACTCTAAAATTTCCCTCGGGATCAATAAAGTGCCGACTGATCCATCGAAAGAGGCCTCATTATTAACTTCAGTCCAGTTAAAAACTCCTCACAGGGACCTAAAATCAGAAATCAAAGTGTTTTCAATAAAGCTAATGTCGTCCAAAATAGAAATACTTCATTATCTGATCATTCCACATTTCAGCGGACACGTTTCCACTCTCTGGTTTTAATTCGTGTTGTAAAAGCTGGACCCGATTTCAGGACAGATGACAGAAAAACAGGGACGATTCTCATATTGCACAGTTCCCCTCAAAAGGCTGCCTCATGTTTCTGTTTGTCTGTTTTGTGATATAACATAATGCGGCCGTGGAAATGGATTAGCAAACCGCAGGAGGTCCGTCGCCACACCCTCCCGAGGACGCTCCTCCCTCGCTCTTTGTTCCCAGAACCCTTAACGTTCTCTGTCTCCGGCACTTTGCAGAATAATCCGTCTTCCCGTTACTCATCGATGTCCTTGTGTATAGATTTGATTGAACTCATGCGGGATAAGTGCTGAGAAACCTACTGGGAATGCACTTTATGTTTTTCCCAGCAGTCTTCGCCGATCACTTCACTAAAACCTCAAATCCATTCACGGCGTCCTCACTTTTTCCTCATCTTGCTTTTGTCCTAATTTACTTCTGATTACTAATTTCCTGCTTATATTTCTGTCTCCATCAGACCCCCACCCGCCCCCCTCTTTACTCCGTCTTTTTCCCTTTAGTCCACCATTGTGTGTTCCAGTCTGAGCAGCATCCACTTACTAACATACGCCACAGATCTGATGTTATAGATTTGCCGAGCCAGAAAGCTAAATGTGGAGGCTGGCCAATCAGTTAGCTTGTCTTCCAGTCAGAAGAAGATATTTCAGGCAGCTGAAGCCAAGCTGTTTCGACTCCGACTGATTTTTACTGTCAGCTCTGGCGTTAAATACACAGCAGAGGGCTCGAATCGATGGGGTCAAGTGTTAACTTTGTGTGGTCATGATTTTGACTTTTTAAACATTACACCACAAAGTTTGTACGTCTTCAGATCGGAGAAGTTGTTAAACAAAATACTCGTGTGAAGGAAAAGAGAGGCTGTCAAGTTGATTTAGTATCTTTCCTATTAAAAGGAGATAAAAAAAAACCCAGAGGGAGCAACAAAAGGCTTACTTCCTTGTTTGGGTATACACACACACCCACACACACCCACACACACACACACACACACACACACACAAACACACACACAAACAAACACACACAGAGCTAATGCCAAATACAAATAACATGATCAACAACTTTGGTGTCCAGAAAAACAACTTTTAAAGGAGAAATTTGATGCAATGGAGCAGCAAAAATATGACTGATGTCGCCTTATGAGGACAAACAGTTGCGATTGACTTGATAATGTCCTCTCACATTTAACTCAACTCAACTCAACTTTATTTATAAAGCACTTTACACACAACAGAGTTGATCCAAATTGCCTCACAACAACACAGAGGAAATACAAAAACAAAAGAAGAGAACAAACAGACGACGAAGAAGTGACAGCAGACTGAGTGACAGTAATAATAATAATGATAGCAATAAAAATATATTTTCAGTACCATCAATTTCATCATCATTCATAATAATAATAATAATAATAATAATAATAATAACAATGATAATGACAACACAGATCTACCGACCTACAGAGCTCTAGGGCTGCAGCTATCGATTATTTTAGTAATCGAGTACTCTATCGATTAATCTGTCGATTAATCGAGTAATCGGATAAGAAATGTTTTGCTCTCACTGTAATACTTTGCATCGAATCACGTTTGCCTCATTAAAAACCATCAGTAACACACAAAACTGAAATAGGCCAGGTCTTTCAAATGAATATTTTTACTGCATAAATCAGGAACCAAAAGTTTTACATTTTACCATGTAGTTCACATGAAACTACTGAAGGCAAGGTCTGCAGATGGTCTTTTAATTGCTATGGTAATGATCTTTGCAGTTTTCACTAAACCAGTCACAACTATTTCCAGGCTTTGGATCTAATTTTACTTGTTTAATTAATAGGCTGAAATAATATAATTCTTGGATACTAACATAATTTGACAAGCAAATGTACATTTATTCAATATATAAAAGTGTTACATTTTTATTTACATGTTGTTGTGTGTTGGTCATTTTGCAGCCCTCTGCTGCTCATCACACGCCTAGCAGGTGGTGTATAGCATTATCACCATGGATACACGGATGTTTGTGTGATTTTTTTCATCCACTGCCGCCCGGTTTGTGTCGTGTAGATGTTGATTATGAAAACACTTCGCAATAATTTGGAAACGTGAAGGGGGAGCTGCTGCTGCCCGGTGTTTACGGTAAATAGACGCAAACACCGACCAAGTGGACGCTTCGGTCTCCGAAAACGCCGAGACAAATTTACAAACAGCCACTATTTCAAACAACTGGGCTCATAATCGTGATGTAAACACTTACTTTCTCGCTAGAAAAAATATTATTATTGAATGAATTTATATAATTTGTCCGGTATGCAGTCGTTCTGTGTAGCTTGTGGTAGGACTATTTAAATTTTCCCGGCGCTGCGTCCGGCCGGCACGAAATGCATTCTGGGGTATTTAGTATGTATGTGTGTAAACGCTCGGGCAGCCGCGGCATACTCAAATCATCTTTGAGTAGTCAGTAGGCAGTAGCTACTGCTTGAGTAGGTAAGTAGATACCAGGCAGTATGCCATTTCGGACACAGCTTCTGTCTGTCCTCGTTTCCCTCCATGATTGAACCAAACGCGCGGCAGCGGAAGGAGCGGAAAGAGCACGCTTCTGCGCAACAGAAATAACCGTCCGTGTCAAACACCGTGCGCTGCACATGGTTCCGGATTTAAACGATTCCTCGAGGCATATAATTTGCCTCGAGGAATTTTATTAATCGAGTTACTCGAGTTACTCGAGTAATCGTTTCAGCCCTACAGAGCTCACAAGGCCTACATGGGAAATGGCTGAGCTATAAAAATTAGGGACAGTTAAAAGCTCGGGAGTAAAAGTGGGTTTTAAGATGAGTCTTAAAAATCTTAATGGTGGGGAAGAATCTGATGGAGGGAGGAAGAGAATTCTACAGTTCTGGGGCAGCGATAGAGAAAGCCCTGTCCCCGTAACACTTAGTCCCTGATCGTGAAACTGACAGAAGTCTTCGGTCAGACGATCTTAGTTCTCTCATTGTGTGATACGGGACAAGAGTTTAAGCCATTTAAGACAGGATTTCACGAGGCAACTTCCCCGCTCACACCACATGGTTATCATATTCAAGGAGCAGGATTTACTCTTTTTGGTAACAAACATTTACAGTCTAGAGAAAAAGGGACAATTTTCAGCCAAATTCTGTATAATTTTGTTCTCCAGCAATCCTGAAGGACTTGGAAATTGATTTTCTGGATTTAGTAAATTTTCATTTAGTCCAAAATCACTTTGTGTTTGCAGAGTGTGTGCATCGCATCCCATGGATCGCACCCGAGTGTGTGAAGAGTGTGTCTTCCCTCAGCGTTGCAGCTGACAAATGGGGATTTGGTACCACCCTGTGGGAGATCTGCTATGACGGAGAGGTTCCACTGAAAGACAAGAAACTCACAGAGGTTTGTTTTCTTTTATCTCAAACTTGATCCCGCCCTGTTTTGTATTTGTTCCTGGTCATTTCCTTATTCCTTCTTATATCACTCATTACACCGTTTCCGTGCTCCTCCTGATTCCTATTTCTGTCTTTGTGCCTTTGAGCAGAAGGAGAGGTTTTACGAAACAGATAGCCAACTGGCCACCCCAGACTGCAGGGAGCTGGCTGAACTGATGACCCAATGCATGAACTACGACCCCAAGAAGAGGCCTTTCTTCAGGGCTATTGTCCGAGATATAGTCGGGCTGGAGGAAAAGAGTATGTATGATAGGAATATATGCTCTCTACAGATTAGATTTGGTGTGTTTTTGAAATAGGACTGGGTGCAAATCTAAAACAGTGCTGCACTCAGTGAACCCTTAGTGTTGGAGACCACTATGGTTCAGGTGAAAAGGTGCAAAAATCAAGTTGGTTGGTATATAACCTGAACATTTTGCATGTTTTGTTTCTCACCTAACAGCACTCTGGTAAGCAGTGCAAAGAGTGAGAGTTGTTTACTCAACTGTGATGTTCATGAGGAAGTTCACTGGGTGCATTCTCACTGATCTCCCCCTCTGACGGGCCCCATGGCAACAAAATGAGACTCTGTTCTCCCACCTGCTGGTCAGAGGAGGATACTGCAGTCACACTTTGCAGACTGAAAAGAGAACGCAACTCAGAATAGAAAGAAAATAAAGCAGAAACAAATCGTTGTTTACAGAAGAAGTCCTCTTTAAATAGTGCATCGTCCTGCTTAAACCAGAGCAGATTAACAGTCATAGAACTAGAGCAAGTTCTGATGATACTGAAAACCACAATGGAGTAAAAGGAGTAATAGGTGTGTTTTTTAATCCTTCTGATCATTTTACAGACCCATTAATCAAACCCAAGCCTACACCTGAGCCGGACCCGACCGTGTTTGAGAAGAGGTTCCTCCGAAAAGTCAGAGAACTGGGAGAGGTAAAGTGTTCCTCAGATACAGAGCTGACCTAGATGATGATGAAGCAGTACCTGCACCCACACAGAAAGTAAATAACTTATCCAGAATGATGTATTTATACCGTTCCTACATCATCTTCACACAGGGCCACTTTGGTAAGGTTGAGCTGTGCCGCTATGACCCGCGAGGAGATAGAACAGGCGAGCTGGTGGCGGTGAAGTCACTGAAGCCCGAGAACAGGGAGGAGCAGAGCACCAACCTCTCACGTGAGATCAACATCCTCAAGGGACTCTACCATGTCAACATCGTCAGATACAAAGGCATTTGTCAGGAGGAAGGTAAGATGGAGGGAGGATTTACGCTGTTTGTATCCTGATGTCATGTCGGGTCTTTACGCTACAGAATGTGGACGTGCAAGTGCTAAAACTGTTAGAGTGTCCAAGTGAGGCTGGCTGCAAAAAGCACTTAATCATTCATCTGCACAGTAAAATTAATCATATTTATATCCTGGCTGGAGAAGCAGTTTTAGTCTGAGTAGTTCGTTACAGTCACAAGTTTCGCAGTAGAGCATGACACGGGAGCGGATTTTCACTCCTGTCCCGTCCCACTCCCAGAGAAAAAATCTCGTCCTGTCCCAATCCCGAACCGGAGTAAAAAAATTAATCCTGTCCTGTCCCGCTCCCGTTTGAATAAAACCAAACATGTTGAAAAAATGTTGCATTTTTTTGTTTTAGGTAAAATTGCAGTGCATAATATGCATAAATAAATTAAAATTTTTAGGTAAAAGTGGCAGCCGAGTCGGAGTGGTAGTCGCTCTGAGTCGCTTTTCACTTCTGGTGGTGACAGGAAGTCATACCACTGTTGTAGTTCTTTTGTGTTGCTAGCGCGGTCAAGAGTGTTGGCTCTCACTGAGAGATGACTACGAAAATTGACTCATCGGTTCATCTGGTCGTTTAACACGGCTGAAAATTATCATCTATTAATGTTGTTCCCACTCCCGTTGCTTTTTTTCCCGTCCCGTCCCGATCACGGTATTAATTAAAAAATGACTCCCACCCTGTGGGATTCCCGCACGAATCGCGTAACCCTTGGGAATTCCCGAAAAACGTCATCCTCTATTTCGCAGCATTAGCGGCACAGGGGATTTAACCGACACTTCAAGTGTTAGAGGCTCGACCAAAAGTCGGGTCGAGTATTTCTAATACCGCTGATGTGCTTCAGAAACTACAGCGACTACATCCATTTATTCTGTAGCCTGTGGTCCATCACTCATACTAGTCATCTTTAAGTACCACAGTCTAGTTGTTTAAAAGTTACCTGATCAGGATTTAGCCATCAGGTGACATCGAACAAAAGACAAAAACAGATGCAGCGATAAATCCAATCTCTCTTTCTATCACAGCACAGTGTCTGCTGTTTCTGATCATTCATGTGATCATCTGTTTGCAGGTGGACAGGCCATTAAGCTGATCATGGAGTACGTACCTCTGGGCAGTTTGAAGGAGTATCTGCCCCGAAACAAGAGCAAGACCAGCCTCAGCACCCTGCTCAGCTACTCCAAACAGATATGCAATGTAAGCAACACATTTGAGATTCACCTTTGTGTAAAGCTGGCGTTTGTCTGCTTTTAATCACTCCGGTCTTGTTGTTTTAGGGAATGCAATATCTGGGATCTAAAAATTACATCCACCGGGACCTGGCTGCCCGTAACGTGCTGGTGGAGAACGAGAGGACGGTGAAGATCGGAGACTTCGGCCTCACCAAGAGCATCAAGGAGAATGAAGGATATTACACGGTGAAAGACGAAAACGAAAGCCCTGTTTTCTGGTGAGTCAGGAAGAAAGGAGACAGAAAATTGAAATCATGAAAATCATTTGATTTTACTGTCAAAGGAAAAATCCTAAAATGGGAAAAGTCATGCCGTTAAAACAGCAGACCCTGGTTCTGTTAAAATCTTTGTAGATCGTTGATATTCCTCAACCCTGGTTGTCTGACTTTGAGTCTTCAATAACTCTGGTTTCATCAATAACAGTTCAGTCTTGTCACCTAGACTAGACACTGGAGGAATGATGGGTAATAATGTTCTCAAACAGATGCATGATCACAGTCCTGCTCTGCCGTTTATTTTCCAGGTACGCTCCAGAGTGTCTGACTCACTGCAAGTTCTACCTGGCCTCAGACGTTTGGTCTTTCGGGGTGACGATGTACGAGCTCATCACATACTGTGACTCCACCAAGAGCCCGATGTCGGTCAGTGAGCTTTAATTCAGGAACCACCTCTCATCCGCGTTGTTTGTGTGCATTTTGTAGGCTTGGATAACGATTTCACACTAAATACATTTTCAGGGTGCCGGTGATGTAGAAATAAGACTCACTGTGGCTGTACACACACACAGACACACGCACACACACACGGTCATTTGTATGTGGCAGATGGTGTTGGTCTGCAGCCAGAGCAGCAGATGACAGACTCCACCAGGAGCTGCATCCAAACCAGAGCCGGTGCCAACACTAAGAGCTTAGTCTGTCATTAGAGATCTATCATTTACATCCAGCTTTCAACTGCCACCGTATCCTGACTGACCTTTAACTAACACTTGAGGGCTGTTAAGTTATTTACTCTTGCACAAGTTAAGCGAATATTAAAAAGGGGGTTATGTTAAAAGCCACAGCCACACAGTTTGTAGCTCATCTATCCTCCAGTTGTAATCAAACGTGTCATTTCAGAGCAGTTATTGAGCTGCATTGTGTATAATTTCTTCGTTTCCTCACACACGCAGCTCTTCCTCGGCATGATGGGTAAAACTCAGGGGCAGATGACGGTGATGCGGCTGGTGAACCTGCTTTCAGACGGGAGGAGGCTGCCACGTCCTGAGGGCTGCCCCGAGCCGGTGAGTGTCTCTCTTTTCCTAGAATAACACAACGCAAGTGATGAAACTGTCTTTACAAGATGGATAATTAGAAACGAATTGTTTGCAAATTTCATTTTATTTCAACCAGAAATGTCCTGAAACACAAATCATGCTGTACATTGAAGTGCTGTGACCTTTCCCAACAAATTATTTGCTTAAGTTTCAACACATAAAAAAACACACACCCAGGTGCCGCTGTATAGATACAAAACAGTTTCATGATTTGTTTTCATGGTTTTATTAAATTAAGCAAAAAAAGTAGCACAATACAAGGATTAAACAGCCATGTTAGACTACCTCACAGGTGAGCCCGCAGACTTTTTGTCGTCGCCATTCAAATCCGACATACAGCCTTGTCCTTTGTCTTCTCTTTCGCCGTGTTTGGTGTAGAACCCGAAATATTTCCCCCAGCTGCTTCTCAGTTGTTTTTGCGTTGGCACACACCGTTAAATACATCACTGTATTTGTTTGCTCAGGTTAAGAGAGCATGCGATGGTCGGGTTACGATAAGAGCACCCTTCTCAAATGACTTCAGACAGTGTTGTACTGACATAATGTACTCGGCTTATTACAGCTCCCCTAAAAGCTGTCCCCAAAAATGTAATCGAGACTAAAACTTTAGATAAAAAGTGACAACCCTCGAACATACTGAAGGAAACATAAGTTTGCTGCTAATCCGCAAAAAACCTTCCCCATAAATGTGGAAACAGTGACTTTAAGTAGCAGGTACATCAATCAGAAGTTGTTACTCTCCTAAACTTTTGTTCCATAAAATCAAAGCCTTGTCTACGGTGGCCCTGAAGGTCAATGACACAAAGATTTCAAGAAGGCAATAAATTAATATTTAATAAAAATCTAAAACATTTAATAAATGGGAAAAAAGTTCTTAAAACCCCCAAATATAAAAAAACACAGAAATGTTTCCTAAAAAAACACAAAATATATTTCAGGAAACACAAAAAATTCTATTTTTAAGATGCAAATACATTTTATAAACATATTTTTTAACAACCCAAATAATTTTAATTAGCTTTTGCATTTAAAATTTGTTAAATCACTATTAATATTATAATCAATTGTTAACATAATATTTTGAAAAATACAAAAAAAAATGCTTTTAAAAATTTTTCCTGAAATATTTTTATTCTTAAAATCTGTTAATAAAGAAAAAAAAAAAGGTTGTTGAAGATATTTTTCATGTTGTGTGATATTGTGAAACATTTTTACATATTCTTTATTGTTTCTCTGAACCGGACCTTTTGGGCCACCGTACTTGTCAGATCCACAGACCTTATTAAGAGTGTTTGGTTGCAGTTGGTAGATCGCTCCTAGGAAAGGAAAACGTAAAAGACGTCTTAACATGTTTCACCTGCTCCACACACAGGTGTACGAGCTGATGCGCAGGTGCTGGGAACACAAACCTGAGGACCGGATCACCTTTGAGCGCCTGATAAAGGATCTGAGCAACATGCAGCAGAAGCTTCAGCCACAGAACGACTTTTAAACCCTGAACCCTGAATTTGTGGCTCAGCAGACGACGACAACTGTCCCCAGATCAGCGTCTGCTCGTGCTGCTTCATTGTGCTGAGAGACAGTCCTGAAGGATCAGCTACGGCCCTCCTGCTCACATACAAACCTCCACAACAATCTTATTAAGACTTTGGTTTCTAATCAAAAATCATTTAGTCTGCCATATTTTTAACGGTTTTTTATTTGAAGCTTTCATATTTTTTATGTTATTCAGATTAAAAAAAAAAAAAAGGAGTAATGGGATGTTTATGGAGACTAATCTTATACCTTTAGCCCACGCTGAATGTGATCTGGTTTCTCATGCAGAACCTCCAAATGTATCTAACAGGTTTAATAGTCTCGATCATGAGAAATGGACTCGTTGCTCTGGTATTGTGCTCTGAAGGCCTTAGAAGGTGTGGACAGCTGGTTCAGAAGATAGAAAAAAAGCAGAAAGAGAAACTGACAGACCAAAGTTGTGAGGCGTCTTGCCTCGTGAGCATGGAAGCAGGTCGCTGATGAATCATGCTGAGGAGTACCTTGGATAAGACGAGACGGGCATCGATGCAGAAGATGTGATTCTTTGACTCTTTCTGTGTAGAATTCTTTCATTAAGAGTGAGCCATGAAAGAATCTGAGCTAAATATTACGATTTCTCTTTGTGATGTGCAGAAATCTTGCTGCAATTTTCCTTTCCTGGTGTCAGAGGATGAAGAATGATTTATCTGTGAAGCGTTTAAGCAGCAAAAAAAGATCCTAACATTTGTTTTCAGCTTCTCAATCAGAAGGGTTTTATAAACTTCTTAACTGAACACACTTTGAAGACCTCAGCTTTCAAGTTTAACATGATTTTACAGCATGTTTTCGCACTTAAACTACAGGTTTATTGATAATACTGATCTGTTTTTCAGCCTGGATTTGTGTCAGAAATCCGTCTCTAAAAATAACACAGATCCAAAGACTTGATCTGTGAAGGATCTGCATGAACTGCATCTGCACAGAGGCAGAAAAACTCTGTTTTATCTCTCGGATTGTTGCTCTCTCTCTCTTCACATCCTTCTGATGTTTTCATCCTCCTCATATTACCAAGAATAGCTCCTTTTTACACCAGTCTCATTTGAAAAACTCACATCACATTAAGATCTGCAAGATGGAGGTTTGCAACATCCTCTGCTCGCTCGAGATGGTTTAGCGTTAAACTCCAAGTCAAGTTTGGTTTGTTAGACGATGTTTAAAATCTGTTTGCATCAGATGACTTCTACTTTAACACACAGCACTTCTAGGTTGAGAGAAGTACCTGTTAGAGACACTTGAGGGCAGCACCACCTCACTTTATCTCTCCTGTCCTGTAACTTTAATCTAAATCTGTAAGAGTCATAAAACTTTCATATCTTCACATAACATTTATGAAAAAAGAGCCAGTCATCACAGCTGCAGACTATAAATGAAAAGACTTTCTCTATTATGTACATGCATTTTATTTGTATCTTTTTATTTCTAATTATCAAATATGTCTAATTTTGTTTTTCTTTATGTGTATGTTTAAAAGTTTGAGCTGAAGGTTTTGTCTGAACCCATCAGTAGTTGTGTGCAGCTGTTGTGAACTCATCCTCGCCGTAAGAAATGGTCAGTTTTTTCATCAGCTGTACGGCTTTTACTGTGAACAACAACAACATCAAAAAAAGACTGTCAAGGTGACAAAAATTGCGCTTAAGTCTACATTTTATTTAGGAATGTAAAAGACAATTCCTTCTGCTCAAAATAAGAAGAAAGAAATATATATTTTTTTCAAAAAATAAGACGAAAGAAAGACTTATGGAAGATTAAAGTGTCCATAAATACACAATGAAAAAATAAATAAAGTCAATGTTTGTTGTGTTCTGTCCGCGTCAGCCCAAATGCAATACATTATTAACGAGTTAAAACAGTTTGTTGGATATATTACAGCTGTAAGTATGCATGCTCAAATTGCTCTAGAAAGACTCTCTTCACAGTAAAACAATAGCAATGTCAGTGTGATATAAAATTTAGCAAAATCTACAGTATAGTTCAGGTCAGAAAAAAATCCACAAAAAAAACTCTTTACAAAGCAAACAGCACAGCAAATCTAACGAACCTAGAGCCAGGAAAACAGGTCAGAAAAATCTGAAATACTTGAGTATTGCAAAGCTTTTGGATCAACACACCCTCACACACACACACACTCACATACACAGTCATTCACTATTGCAAAGTCCAGCCTCACCACAGACCTGGAACAATGGCAACGCACTGGAGCTTCGTTGGAGGCTCTGTTTACATGAGAACAGAAGAAATATTGGCGTTTACCTGGAGTCATTAGCAGGAAAGAGTTTCTATTCTGGTGTAAAAGGACGCTCGTATTAAAAAAACTGCAATTTCACAAAAGTAATTAAATTTTTTCAGCAACTACGAAGCCGCATTTACACAGAAAGACTTTC
Organism: Xyrichtys novacula; assembly: GCA_962446985.1. Lineage (NCBI taxonomy): Eukaryota > Metazoa > Chordata > Actinopteri > Labriformes > Labridae > Xyrichtys > Xyrichtys novacula. The sequence goes on from OY660870.1 coordinate 30,277,056, forward strand.
TCCTGAACTTCAGGGTTAGGGTTAGGGTAAACCGCTGCTGGCTTCTTCAAAGGTTAGAGACCAGGTGGTCAAATCAAATAAAATAGAAGCATTTGTCAGGTTTTCGTTGTGCTGAGTCGATAACTTTTGTGTACAATCAGGAGAGACGTCACATCTAGTAAAAGTAGCACAGAGAGGCACAGAAGAAGAACAATAATAAAAAAAAGTTTTTAGTTTTGTTTTTTTTTTGCAACAGTGCAACCACTCCAGAAAATATTCCCTATTAAATAAAATATGATAAAAAAAAGTTTTATTCCCCAGAATAACTTTTTATAAACAACTGTCACTGAAACTCTGAGGGGCGGAGTTTCACGTCAGCTAACTTCCACAATGATCGATCCACCACATTTTGATAAAAGGCAACTTTAGGACTGCTGAATATTTTCTGTATCCTTTTTTAAAAATTATAACTGAAGTAGTCCTTTATTATAACGAACAAAACACAGGAGGTTATGAACTTTGTGTTTTTAAAATTTAAGTGTGTTGAGTAAAAATGGTCATTTGAGAACAGTTTATAAAACTTGATCTGTTATGAGAGGAATTTAAAAACTGACCAAAATACATACTTTTTGGAAACATTTTGAGGATGTCAGTTTATTGCTCAATAAATTGTTTTAAGTCTTTTTGAACAAGGACGTTTTGTGCATTACCCCTTTAACCTCCAGCTAATAATACATGATATCCACGATATGGCACCTAAACTGAAATTCTCCTGCTGATTCAAAGGTTGCCAAAAGCTGGACGACAGGACATCTCTCCAAAAGTGAAGTGAAATCACTGACGAACTCTGCCTTCTCCATGATGACAGATAAGATATCGGTCACACTGTGAGATTAAAATACATATCAATTTTTATTATTTTTCCTAAGACGTTCGCTTTTGCAAGTGACCGATGCGCTAACAAAGGGAATAACTGACAGCATCGTTGACAAAGGAGAAGAAAACAGTAAGAGAAAACGTGATGATCACTGACACTAGTTATCTAACCTCCCATGACTGTGTAGGTTTACATGTTGCTCAAAAAAAGGAAATTTATTGCATTAGTGCGACTGAAACTGGACTTCTAAAAAACCGTGAACATGTTAGTCCGACCGAAATCACGCTAAATCCAACTTCTAATAGTCTGACTAACATACCTGGATAATGCAGTTACGACTCAATCTGACTAAATCTGACCTAAATGTTCTGAGCATACATCAGCGTTCACACGCCGAGCTTTGAGATGGAAGGTGAACAGTACGAATGTGTTGCAAGAAAACCTCAACAGATGAAGAAATGATGAAAAATGACATTTTCTATTGTGCAAACAAACGGAACAGAGCTGTAAAACTAAGTGTTTTCATCATTCGGGTTACATCCAATTCACGCATTTTGATAGATAACAGGTCGACTGGATTTAACCTGATAATAAGGGGCAAAAAGGGGATATGTCGCCACCTACTGTAGCAGAGCTGGAAACGCTTCTGTCAATAATTCAGTCCTTGCCCGGTGTTTGTAAACTGGGACATGGACAGTAGTCCTTGTGACACAAGAGTCAATGAACTTCCCATAACGGTCTGTACCAACTTGAGTGTTTTGTTTGTTGATCAGTGAGTCAAAAGTGTACTTTGGTTAACAGAAGGGGCGGGGTTTGAACGCTGTTGCTCCAGAGACTCTGACTCTAAATATACAAGATGTCAGTGCTTTGTTAGGGGGTTGTTATGGAGGTGGACTGGGACATGTGTCTTCCATGTTTAAATACGCTGAATATTTCAGGTTCAGGTCTAGTGATGCTGTTCTTTATAATAGTGTCACATGAGACTTGGTGCCAAATGTGTCTGTAGCTGAGCAGGACTGTGCCGGATTGGCAGCAGATCTGCTAATAAGGGAGGGGGACGATGTTTTCCTCTCAGTTCGCAGAAAAAAAGAAATAAAGACCAGATGATATTTATCTACAAGGAGAAAAAAAACATAAACATGAGCGATGATGAATTAGCAAAGATCTGAGTTGTGTTAATAGAGAGGGGAAGAGATGGACACGCGGTGTATTATTAGTGTGTGTGTACACTCACAAGTGCGTGCAACATGCAGGAGTCCAGCAGTCATAACAAACTCTGCACACTGAGCGAGCAGACAGAGGTGGAGAAAGCCAAAAGACAAACAAACAAGGCAAAAAATAAAAAGAGAGAAATCCCTGCAGGCTGAACGGCTGAAGGCAGCTGGGGTTGTTTTTCCATTCCTCCCTCGTTTCCTTTCAGCCTATTCCTCCCGACCTCCTTTACCTGCCAAGAGCACGTTGTTTTTTTCTTAAAGCGGCACAGACTCACACTTACAGTTCCCCGCAATTACTGTTTCCAAACAGACGAGAAGGAAACTGAAGTTCAACTCGTCGTCTGCAATTTGGAAGTATAATGGAAGATGAAAACCGAGGAAACCAGTGTGTGGCGGAACAAGCTCTGACCAATCTACATGTCAAGAGGAAAGAAAAAAAAGAGAGGCTCCAATTTGTTCGGTATTTTTCACAAAAACTCGCCAGGGCAAGGCGACAACCTGTCCTCAGACTAGTCTTGATTTTTCTGAAATGTCAGATCGCAGGTTTGAAATCTTTCTTCTTTTTTTGGTTTGACAATGACAGGGGAAAAAAAAAAAAGCCGTTAGGTGCCTTTTGCTCCGACTTGAAGTTTTTTTCTTTTTTTTTTAACTGGAGTCAATCACAGTGCTCGTGCAAAAGCACCCGGTTGTCAGGGTGCATAAACAGCCGACAAAACTTTTACTGGACCTGAAAAATGAGGAAAAGCTGCACCTGACAGCAAAAAAAAAAAAAAGGGCACATTCAGAGAAATCGTGAATAAAAAAAAGTGGAAACAGTGACATGCATCTCAAAGTTAGAAAAGTTTAAAACACTTCAGATTTATAAACATATCAGTTAAAAAAGTCGTTCTTGAGATCTCACAGCTTCTTGATTTTGTTCCTATATTGATCTGCTCTCTCCTGAGACTGGACTTGAATTATTTTGGCCCAAATTATTTTAATTCTTAATATTTACGGCATCATCTCAGTAAGAATAAGGACATGGCTCCAGAGTAAGTGAGAGACTGCAGAGAAAAAAAAGCTGACTCTACAGCTGGAGTAATGCTAAAATAATCCAGGCCTGACACCTGAATACATTAAAGCAGACAGTCGGACTGGAAAACAGTCAGTCAGGAAGACAGACAGGGCTGTCCAAAGTCTGCTGACTCAAGAGATTCACATCTACAGCGGCCCTGTCTGCGGTACAAACACACTAACTCAGAGAAAGACATGTCAGACAGTAAGTGGAGGTCCAGCTGAGTTTCTTTTTAACCACTCACACTGAGAAGCAAATCAAACCAGTCTGGGTGAATATGTCGTCATACTGCATGTCAGAACGGTCATGTTTGATTCAGGTCAGAGGGTCATGGAGGAAAGAAACTGGAGTAATGCATAAAAGAAGAAGACAGCCACAAACAGAGGGATAAATCTCATCTTAAAATACTTAAGTGGATCCAAAGGGGGACAAGTAAAGGTCCTTACACACTGGGGGTGTTTTTTTATCGTGCGATTATTTCGGACGTCAGTATTTTTTTTGTATCGTATATTTGCATCGTTCCCGGTGTGTAAGGACCTTTATATGGAAGCCCTAAGTGGACATGGTTTATTTATATAACCATGTCCTCTTAGGTCCTCCGTAGAAACATGGTGCACACATGCTTTAAAATGTGATAAATGTAAATGACACATTTAAACAGGTGACTGAGAGCAGACAGTGATAAATGTACGAACGTAGTGCCTTAAATTCAATGTTTGACTTTGTTCTTAATAAGCGTGAACACTCCACTCTTCTCTTATTGTGTCTGCACTTCGTGTCACAAACTCTTTCCACACATCAGGACTAAACTCACACCTCTGTACGTGTGTATGAAAGTGTTTTCTAATCTCATCTTCTATTGCGTTTCACAGTGCGTGAGCATGGTCGCCAGGTAATATTTCCACACTGTGATACAAGGTCAGATACAGCTGTGATCTGAACACAAATACAGATAATTAAAAAAGCTTTTACCAAGTGTTTTAACTTTAAAACAAGAGTTAATATTGTTGTGTGAAAAGCAAAACATTTACACTATAAATAAATTGTACATTCATCTTTCTACAGTAGTAGGAGCCTTAGTTATTGCCGTGTGCTTAGACAACTCTAACGTCCAAGCTGTAATATCAAAATAACGAGCCCTCTCCTTTGTAATAAACATCAAATAAATCTGTATGACATGACGTCTTCCTTTGCTAAAATGCAACAATAACATGAAAGTATATTTTCTTACAGAATAGGTATTTCACTGTTCCTTTGTAAAAGCAGCTTTAAAAAAATCAGCTCTGCAAAACTTTACATGTTATAGTCTTTTGTTTTTTCTTTTGCTTCTGCTTAAAAACGAATAAGAAGGTGTGGTTAAACTCCAACCCAGCACCATTAAGATAAAAACATGCACACCGGCATGTCATAGCAGTATGATCTGAGCATAAAAACACAAAAATACTAATATACGTTTTTCACTGTGAACATCAAAGAGCCCCTTAAATGATGAAGACTGTGTCAGAATTTCATACAATCAACTGAAGTTATGCAGGAGGGCTGCACTGATTCTGAAGTGAACGCCAACTATTAGGACAACAAAATTATTTGAGTTAGTGATTATATAAGAAGAAAAAGTTAATGATATTATTCAAAATCTTTATAGTTTGAATGTTTTTGTTTGCTTTAGTCCTCAGAGTTATGGTTTTGTCCTGCTCGATTATAAACTAATATTTAGTTTAGAAAAGAAATGGCAAATTATCTAACAGTCAATCCTGATTGGCAGCCCAAGACATAGTTTTATATGTGGTGAATGCAGCAAAAAGGCAAAACTCAATCCTTTGTTGTCTTTTTATGGTGAATAATTGCTCCCTGCAAATCCTTAAACACGAAACATTTTTTTCAATTCCCCTCAAAAAGCCAGAATTTCACCCCATGACGAAGCAATAACAGCTTTTAAAAAACTGCCTATCTTTGTACGTGGTATGAATTTAGGACACAGTTCACAGCCCATATCTGTATGATTCAATGGCAACTGGAAGTGGAAGTAAAACTCCGGTTACAATCCAAAAAATCTCCCCAAATTACCCCAAAGGTGTTCAATCAGACAGACGAGTAGAAGAGTAGAGGAAAGAAGAGAAAAGCACTGTGCCCCAATATTTGGCTTAAATGTTCAAAACCAAACAAGAAAAATACAGTAAAGTCAACACAATCTGCTCCGATATTGATAAATGTCTTGAATTGCCTTGGAATATTATTATAATATTATATTACAAATATATAACAGTATAGATTGACAAAAAAATCAGACACTTAGTAAATGTTTTCCTTTCATTCCTTTAGTACAATAGCTCACAAAAGAGCTGTGAAATGTCCATTATATGTGATATTGTCTGGTACGCATGGCTTTATATATTCTGTATTTCACACTGTATTTACAGCAGCCGTGTGTTTTTCTCGCTCACACAGGTCCATTCAGTAAGGGAAGCTATTATAAGTCACCACAATAAAGGGCTGTGATTGGTTCAGGCCCTTTTTTTTATTGTTTTCCTGATGTGCTCCCAAACCTTGGGATTGAAATGGCTGACACTTCCTACAGAAAAATAAAGGATATAAAGACGCATTAAAACACACACACACACACAAGCACAACAAACACCCACACACACACTTACTCACACTCACACACACTCACTGTAATCCTCCACAGGGGAGATACAAAAGAGGAACCTGGGCAATAAAAGGGAAAGAGGAGAGACACTGAAGCGAGAACAAACAGATGTCAGTTTGACTGACTAATAGATGGAAACAACAGACACATTTTGTTTCAAAAAGGCGACAAAGAGGAGAAGAAGAAGAAGAAGAGAAGAAGAGAGAGATGCCTGACTGTGAGACAGGTACTAAGACAGTGTCAGCAGGCAGGTAGACAGACAGGTCACCCGGCTGCAAATACAAAAGCAGCTGAAACGTACAGATACAGTATAGTTTAGTTTACAGTATATTAGAAAAAAAGTCTAAATAGAAGTACAGTCGACACACTGAGAAACAACAGTTTAGGAGTTAAGGCTTGAACAGGACAAAAGCAACACTGTGTTTGTGTATCTGTTTGTGTGTTTGTGTGTGTGTGTGAATAAGTGCCAGGATCAAAGAGCACTATGGCTTACTTTCACTTGAGCAGTCTGCAACCCCGACTTCTACTCAACTCTCTACTTACTTTAGGGGATGCAAAATGACCACCACAGAAAGGCCACTAGAGGGAGCTGTGACATCCAGCAGACACTGTGCGTGTGTGTGTGTGTGTGTGTGTGTGTGTGTGTGTGTGTGTGTGTGTGTGTGTGTGTGCCTCCCTCCGTATTTGTTAAACTTTAAGGTGGTTTGGTTCATACTAGAGCCTCTTCCTCTTGAAGTAGTCGGCGTACTGCCCTCCAAGGCCTTGGGAGTGCTGCCCAATGTAGGCGCCATCTGATGATGCCACTTCCTGCACTGCCAGCTGTGGGTACTCCCTCTTATGGCCCCTGGTCTGGTTCTGGAGAAACAAGAATGGGAGGAGGAAGATTTAGAGGTTTGCTGTCATGTCAGAGTAAAAGAAGCCACACCAGAATAAAAGACACAAGCTGCGTTTATAAGGGCACAAATAATCAGAATAAATGCCTGATCAAAATAAAAATGCGTTATGTAAACATGTCGATTGGAACATTCTGATCCAATTCGGCTCAATCGGAAAGAAATTGTATTCCGATGGAGAGGGGTGGTTTATGCCGATCGTTATTCCGAAACGCGTCCATGTAAACACTTATTCTGATCGTGACTCTCACACCTGACTCGTCTCTGCTCCTCTGATAACATAACAAGGCGTACATACAGTGTAAATATGTCACATCTGCACACACAGAACAACCTTTAACAGGACAGTAAAATAAGTACACAAGGGCGCCATCTAGTGGCAACATTTAACAGAGGCAAAAACTCCTGAATTGGATGAAGTGAGCCGCTACTGCGTTTGTTGATTTGTTGACAGCACAGGCGGAAATACAACTCTTCTTCTGCGGTTGTTTTCGTGAAATCAGACAACTCTGCACATGTCCAAATGCCGCTAATCAAAATAAAACTTGGTGCATGTATACTAACGTCATGGTCAGATCATTTGATTTTGTACCCATAGAAACAGCGGATTCAGATTATCCGATTCCTCAAATTTTCAATCGGATCAAAAGATTTTGCACATTTAAACGTGGCTACAGTCTACGAACGATATCAGTGTGTTCAGCAATGTGCAGTTTTTGTGCGGATGTGTAGCTCTTTCTAGGACCATCTGTTTCCGACATCCTTCCAGCTACCTGGAGTGGAGTTGAGCATACAGAGGTGTGGATGCACCTGCTCCCACTGTGTACCCAGCATGCTTAGTTTGTACACTGAAGTGGTTTCTTGCTTCTTCAAGCACAATCTTCTGGGGTAAATACCAGAACTCAAACGCAAACCAGTCCAAATTTTGCACTGGTATATTGTTCTTACTGGTGCATCATACACAGCTCACCTTTAAAAACTGACAAAGAAAATATGACATTTTCATACACAGAATTTTAATAATCTTAGGTGTTGAAAAAATCGAATCCTGCTAATGTGAATATCTTATGGTGAAATCGCAAAAAAACATGGCGGTTCTGCTCAGATAATAACTACCTCCTCTCTCCAGGTTCAAGCATAAAAAAATTATGACATTAAAAGCGTCTATCATGACCTGGATGGTCCCGTTTGCTTTTATAGATCATAAAAAAGCATCAATATGAATTTCTGTCAATTTCATAGATGTTAAAAAACTCAAACAAAAATTGACAATGGACTCCGCGGGCTCCACACACTTCATTTCCTTCTTCTTGACTTGTTTTCAGACTCGCTGACTCATTTAATTTCCCTGAACTTTTTTTGTGTTACAAGCCAAATCACAGTCTCACAACAACGACAACAACATCATCAAACTGCAAAGCTACGCAAGCGAAAGAGATTATCATTCAGCTTTAGGAGTTTTTGGTGTTTAAATGTTGGATTTGACCCTGCGTTTCTTACATGTTTCTGGAGTGTGATATCAAACACAATATTTACAAGAATAAGTGTGTGCTCAAAACTCACTCCCACATACACACACAGCTCTGTTTCGCCCTGCCAGCTCGGATGCTCTATAAACGCTCCCCATGTCTTTTATTACTTTTATGCCTTATCAGTGGAGCAGCAACTTCACAGGCTGTTACAGTCTGCTGACGAGACTTCACAGGGGAATAAATCCCCCGCCTCGCTCTGGTGATATTTTAAGTTTATTTAAGAGAAATTTTGAAAAGAAAGAGAAAACTGATGAGAGCAACAATAAAAGCATCCTTCACCCAAATGGGTTTAAGGTCTACCCGTCTAAAGGTCTCTTTCACAAAAGAACCACAGAGGCTGTCTGCACAAACAAATGTAAATCTTTCTCCAAAGACGAGGCTTAGCCGGGGCGTCTGGTTCCCGCCTGCTCACTTCATCATTCTCTCTGTCTCTTTCTGGGAGAAACACCACACCGAGCAGTCTGTTCTCCTGTCCTTTTTATTGTTCTGGCCTTTAACAGATAAATCCACCCAGTTCCAGCTATTCCAAATTAATTTCTAAAAGTCTGAGACCCTCAGTTCTCGGCTGTAAACAACTGATACACACTAACCTGAGAGGTCAGCAGTTAGCTCCAAAATGAAATGTTTGTGTTTTATCGCCTGAACAGAGAGTCTCGAGTCTGTACTCACGTAGTAGTAGGTGTTCCAGTCAGTGGCAGCGGTGTGTGCGTGTGTGACCGGGTTTGGTGTGGCTGCGGCGGGGTGTGGCGCTCCGAGGAAGCCGGGCATTAAAGGCAGGGTGCTGTAGGCCGGGAGCACGGCGGCAGCTGGGAGGACGGCCGGTGGAGGGGCGGCTCCGTTACTGACCGCGTGCAGGGAGACTCCTAGAGGCTTACACACCTCGACCTCCTGGAACAGACACACACATATCAACACAAACTGTACTATACAGGTGTAAAGTCAAGAAAAACACCATAAAGCTTTAGAATTAAGAGCCTGCTGTTGTTGAGAACACTCAACTGAGTCATCTACATTTTCTTTAATTTAACCCTTCTGCCCTCTAGTGGCTCAATGAGAGACACGTATCTATAAATGACTTATTTAACCTCCTCCTTTATACTTCGCTGGTCTATTCTCCTCTCTTATCGCATTACCAAGGATATCAACTCCTCCACAAACAGTGAGCTCAATAAAACCTGTTATTGTCGTTTGCAGCGAGATCACTCGCTTCATCTTCAAGCAAACAGCTGATGCACAAACACAGACACACACAGAAGCAGATCTAATCCTGGATCTGGCTGCTGAGGGTGTGTGGAGACAGCTTGTATCAGCTGCTGGGTGCGGGGTGAACATCTACCTTCATCATTGCCTTAGATAGGGGTCACTTTTTCTGAGTGTGAGCACCTCGGAGCATGCTGTCAATTTCATTCTGGGGACGTATATGTTTTTATTTTTCCATGAGTAATTGATTATGCTGATCCATACTGTTAGAGGTCTGTTTGAGTATCCAGAGACTGTATATACTATGGACAACTTGGTTCAGCCTTCCGCCAGTTTACGGATTTGAAGCCAAAAAGCTCTGTCTTTCTGGGTTGTGCAGTAGCATTATACACATTATAAACATCGTATCCCCCGGGTGAGCTACGCAATCTTCTTACGCCTATAGGCTGTATCAGGTGTCAATCATAGAAAACATGAACCCCCTAATAACTTTTAAAAATGGAGCTGTACAGAAAAAAGAGGACTTGAGCACAAACCAGTCTTACAGTAACTACATGTCAACATCACAACCAGGGAGGAGAAACATTTACATTCTGTGTAATAAATTTGTAACGTTTATTCACAGCTCCATAGGGATTGCTGGATTGCCTATACTGCAGCCCGTCACCAGAGGGTGCTGTTCTCACAGTGGCTTCCCCCAGCGAGAAGGTAGATGGTGTCCATTCTATATGCAGTTTATGGTTCAGACCCACATAATGAGAGAATTTGTCACCTTAAACTGCTGGTCAAGTGTTACAGTATCTGAGGTTTCATATTTGGGTTCAAGTTCGGTGTCTGTACCTTGCTGGCGTAGGCCTGGTTGGCTGTAGCAGGCTGGGAGTAGTACTGAGTGACCGCCTGCATGTAAGAACTATAATCCCCGTAGGTTGACACTGGGGGAGGCTGGAACAAAAGAAGCTTATTAAACACATTATGTGGAGCTCATTACTCAAAGTTGTTTTTTACTGTATTTGTCAAGTAAAGACAAATTTCCCCATAGAAAGGAAAAATAGTTTAATGGGAAACAGAAAACTAACTAAGAACTGAAAAATGCAAAGAAGAGATGAAGTCAGGAAGAAAACAGTCTTCATGTTTTCAAGGTGAGAACATAATCTGACCTGATGCTACTAGTTCATCTTGTTTTTAGTGACCAAAAAACCAGTGAAATGAGTGAGAAAAACAAAAAAACAAACCTCTCTAAAACCACAAATTAGGGCTGGGCGATATGGCCTCAAAATCAATATCACGATGTATTGAGCAGTTCACCTCGATAACGATAAATGGATGATAACTACTCCACAAGCTGCTCAACCCCTCCAAGATTAACTTTGTCTATTTCAGCTGCCGTTCTAGCTGCTAAAACTTTTGAACCGTCCTCCATCTCCTCACCTGTCTTTCCCTCTTTGATACACACATCCAAAACCAACTTTTATTAATTTGTTTTTTTGACACAGAATATATTGACATTGGCAAAATGACGTTGGTTCTTGTCGTAAATTTCGGTGTCGGTAAATTTCCGGTTTATCGCCCAGCCCTACCACAAATACACACCACTGTTACTAATGAGTTACCTGTGTGTGCTCCTTGCTGTAGTCTGTGGCTGTGCTGTCCTGCGAGGCAGCGGTGCCGTATGTGTGAGCTTGTGCTGCTTGGTAGTGCTGGTACCACTGCTGCATGGCCTCCTATGGGGCGCAAACACAGACACGCAAGCAGACACACATCAGAAAACAGGGCGGCTGCAGCAGACAGATCAATGTTTGCTCAGTAATTTTCTTGTCTCTGCAGATTTTTTGCCCTCCTTCTTTACTTCTGTCTCTCTTCCTTCTCTGTCATTCTTTTGTTTTTTTTTCTATCTTCCTGCAGCTCTCCCCTGTTCCCAGACAAATTAAACCGTCTGTTTTATTAGTAATCTAATCATGATTCATTAGTTTGACTGGGAAGATTGTAATTAACATTTAAAATTGGGTTTCTATCCTGCTGCAAATATCAGATATGTCACTTGGCGCTGGAGGAGGAATAACTACGAAAGAGGGGGAAACACAGAAAGGAATCGAGCAAAGGAGGAAGGAGAAGGGAGAGTGCTGAGGACAAACAGCAGGGAGAGAGGATTCATGACTTGTTCAGAGGGAAGTGTTGAGAGAGAAAGAAGCAGGGACAGATGGGAAGACACAGCACTATCTGCCAAATCTTATCCCATTCTGTCTGTCCAAATACCCACACCCATCCTCATCTCTTACACCTCCCTGCCTACAACATGTACGGCTCACTCTGTCACTGCTGCACTCATCTATTGGCTCATTATGCATCCATCTAACCATCCAACATCTATCAGCCAACATCCCTGGCTCTCTCTTTCTCTAACAAGCCAGTTTTTCCTAAAATCATTAAAAAGGATTTTCCATATTCCTTCATTAGCAGCTCTGTAAAGTGTGTTCGTAAGGCCGCATTACCTGTGTGTAGGCCTGGTTGTACTGGCTGTAGTCAGCGGAGGTATCGGTGGCGTACTGGGCTGTAGTCGTTGCTGTACCGCTCTGGGGGAAGGAGCCAGAGCCTTGGGAGACAACAGGTGTAACCGAGGTGTTGTATACTCCAGAGCCAGGCTGTCCTCCCTGTGCTTTACCCGCAACAGATCCTAAGCAGCGTTAAAGGAGAGGCATAATGAGTTTAAAACACTCGATTAGAGAGCCATAAACATTTAAAACACCTCAAGTCTGATCTGCCCCTCGAAAACTTGGCCCTAGAGAGTGTGCACCTTTCTTCTTAATGAAAACACTTTTCTATTTAAACACTCCAACAATCCCCGGTCTGTCAGTCTCAGCGGAGGAGCTTGGCATAGACGAAGAGGCTATAGTGTGAAACAGACACAGAGTACTTTAAGCTTTTGTGAAGAAGCAGCGAGTGTTTAACACCCTGAATATAAAGAAAATCTACTTACCAGCTTTCACACACCTCACTAATTATGTGTGAATTCTATTTAAACACTTAAGAGTAAATGTGTAGAGACTGGACAGCAGCTTTCTGAAGTCGGGACACTGCTGTGAGCTTAAAACAACCAATCACACAAACTTTGGAGGAAATTTAAGTAAGTTTTACAGCATATCTGGACGGGATTGTTCAGGTTTATTAACACTAGGGCTGGGCGACATGGGAAAAAGTTTATCATGATACATTTTTTCATATCAGTCGATATCGATAAAATCACGATATAAAAAAATCACTCAACAATCTTAATTTTCCTGTTACTCTTAAATGAGTTGGACTGAATGGTCAGTTCAGCAAGATGCGGACTCAGAGCAACTCCCCTTTTCATTGGCTAGTCATATTGTCTACCAAAACATGGCAGAATGACGGCTATCGAAAAGCATATCGAGCATGTTTCATATTGATATCTAAGGAAATTAATTTTTGATATCATTATTGTTTCGCCCAGCCCTAATCAACACACAAGTGTGGTTCAAAAAGCTTGTACAAGTATTCACCCCAAGAAAAAAAAAACAAGTTGTTCTTGACCTGTAACTGGAATCAGTGAATTTAATTAATAACTTCATTTTAAAAGACTTTAAATACCATTGAATAAACTCACTCAGTCTTCCTAGTTGTTTTGTACTGGTCTATCGCAGTTAACTTACATAAATTTGATTTATATTTGCAGCTATTATCAGACAGAATATGCACAGTTCAAGTTCAAGTGTATATTTATACAAGACTGTATATAAACAGTCTAGTGTTCATGAGTTGAGTCTGCAGCCAATCTTTCCTTACAGGATCAAATTGAAAAATAAATCATCTTTCTCTCATTTTAATACAATATTTACTTTATTTCAAATGTACAAATGCACAGCAAACACAAATTGATATATTTGGCCGAATGTTCAGATGCATCGCCGGTACGTTTGTTTGCTTACCTTGCAAAACGACCCCTGGCATCACACTGGCGAGGTTCAGATAAGGATTGGAGGGCAGTCTGACTTCTTTAGGAGGATCGCCCAGCAGAGAGCTCTGACCACCGCTTACCTGAAGAGAAACGAAAACAAACTTCAGCGCATAAGTTTATGACTTTTCAAAGCAAACCTAATCACCCTGCCCTTCAGCTCCAGATCCACTTCAAATTTTCATCCTTTGTGTATTTAAACACTGTTGTGGCCTGGACGGGGAAATGTAATTTTACCTCAATCAAAGCAATAAACCTCAGTCGATGTGGAGGTTTTAAAGCTGCTAAGACTGCTGAAGAGGCTGTGGAAACCTGGGAGGATTGTGCAGCCTGTTAATTACACTTTCACTCCATTTAAAGAGACTTTGGAGGAGACAGCAGCGGGACTGGAAACAGTTCCCTGAAGAACTTCAACACTGTGATTATGTCTGCACTCTGACTTATTCAAGATGTTAGCATAACAAGCATGGACAGAAAGGTACAGGTGTAAAAGACAGACAAGGTGTATTAGTAAATAAGTGTGAGCCAGGAATCCGCTACATGGAGGTGGAGTCCATGAGGGAATCAGGATGTTTATACAGACGCTCACTCAATGTGTTGATGTGTTTAGTACGAGGTTGAGACCATAAAGGAGAAAAATAGACATGTCTGTCCGTAAGAGGGAGAGAAAGTTCACTTTAATTCACAATTCTTCAGTGTCTGCATCACTCAACAAAAGAGGCAAAGCAAGAAAGTCAAGCTCAAGATTTTTCATCATGTTGAAGTTATGTGCATACGGCCGTGGCAAACAGCTTTACATACAGAGACTTTTAAATGTCATTATAACTTTTTTTAGACTCTTCAGATAAAGAAAGCAGAAGTGAATTTAGACAAACATGAAAAATACTACTTGATATGATATCATTGTGTGTTATTGGCAAATATATGTGCTTCCACATGTATAGTTGGCTGAGCTGACTAGACGAGCGCTAGTTAAATAGAGCTAGGATTAGCTAGCATATTTGTTAGCCATTATGAAAAATCCTTTAATCTTGAAAGTTAAAACACAAGCTCGACCTTTAAGAACATCAACACGATTGTCTGCTTTAGCGGCTAAACCGGGTTAGCTTAACTCTGTTCTGTTTTTATAGTTCTGTATTTTTTCTTTAAGCAAATCAAATCTGAGTAGAAATGTTTCAACAAGCTAGCTAGCTGCTGCCAACAAAATCTGACCAGATCATTGTAATGAAAATGATCAGGTTGCTAAAATTGAGGGGAACTTTTCTCTCTCTTTATTTCAAGGTGGGGTAGGCAGGAATCCGTTAAAGAAGCATTTTTTTATTGTGGTGTATATACAAAAAAAGCTTTTAACATCAGTCAATAGCTATTAGTCATTGATGACGTTTGGTGAAATAACGGTATTGCTGTGTTTTGTTATGTCTGTGTAGCCCGCTCTTTCTGACTGTAAAAAATATATATTTTATTTTGGCGGGGTGCATTTGCCACTATTTCAAAGTTAAACTGTGGTTAAAGCTGCAGTACAGGAGTGAAACCTGTTTAAAGGTTAGCTTTCTTCTCTTCTTTGTTTGTCCACCAATTAGGGCAAAAGAAAATATCAGAGAAAACTGCAACTAATCATGTTTTAATAATTAAAAACAGCTTGGCCTAGCCAGAAAGTATTTGTCCACAGATTTTCAAAATGGATGTCAGAGACCAAGTGCAGTGTGGTCTAGTTTTTCAGTGCTCACCATGCCAGCTGGGGGGCATCCATCTGAGCCGTTGTGCTGGCCTGTTGATGTAAAAACTCCTCCAGCGGGGTTAGGTGGAGGCGGGCCCAGCCCTGAGTTACTTATGCCCAAAGAGTAGGCCTGTCCCTGCGGATGAGAGCTCACCAAGGTCCCAGGGGGAGCAGGCTGCCTGTCACAGGGGGCGGAGGAAGAGGAGGAGGAGGTGGCGGAGAGGGTTGTATGGGTGATTGCATGGGTGCTGTTTTGTTCACCTCCACCGGCTCGACCCTGGAGGTACGGCATCACCCCTGCTGCTGATACCACGACTGTGGGATTGTGGGTAGAGGATGGCACTGACTCCGGGACCAACTCTGTGTGTGAAAAACAAAAGCAAGGTATGTGAAAAGGGAGCATAAAAAACACTAAAAATATATGTGAAGAAAGAAAACTAGAAAACAAAAACAAAGAGAAGGACTAAAGTGAGCACGAAATACAACTAAAATAGTAATGGGAAAAAGGAGAGAATAAAGAGAGACAAAAGTAGAGAGGAAAGAAAAGACTATGGCAAAAGAGCAATGTAAAGCAGAGGATAAAAAGTGAGGGGAAATGAAAGCCCAGAGAAAAGAGATACCAGATAAACACATGAAATGGATTCTACTGATGACCATCAGTGTTTGTGTCTCCTCCGGACAGAGACGAATCACTCAGACGACTGGAAACTGAGCGCTCAGCCCGCCTGTCTCTGCAGAGCCAGCTGCAATATTTGGGAATAGGTTTCTCGCTCATACATCACGGCTTATCGTGTTTATTTACAGCCCAGCACTTTGCTCCATACCCGTAATATTTCCCTCACTCCGGGGTTTAATAAGCACACATACATAAACACAAACACATGTACACAAAAAAAACGCATGAATGCACGCACTATCACACTTATTATGAAGCCAATATTGCTGTGACAAATGGCCTCCACCGCACAATAAAAGAATCAGCTCTAACAAGCCTTAAGCTAACAATCCCAGCAGACACAGGCACTGATAAAAGCCTGAAACTCGCACGCACAAAGAAACACACACACAAATTCATCCAAGCACACACACACACACACACACACAGCTGCCTGTTTTTGAGCACACTCAGTCTGTGATAAATCATTTCCATTTAAAACAACACAGTCTCTCTCTCAGCTGGGGATTTGAATTGTAAATGCACTGCGGTTCTCCTCATGGATGTTTTACAGTAATTTACAACTGCGAGGCGTTCGGGGAACCTGCCCAGGGGCGACCCTGACACCTGACGGTAACTTATCATGATTGAGGGATATTAACAAATCAGTTCATCCTCTTTCTGTTGCTCAATTGCTCAAAAACACACATCAAACAAGACATTCACGCTACAAGTGAGAACAATGGGTCCCCTTTACAAAAGAAAAGCTGAGGGAATTTATGAGTTGCCTTCGGGGTAAAGCGGAAAATCCAGATTTTTTTGAGTTTGAAACAAGCGATCTAAGTTTTGAATTATGTAACGCTAAATTTGGGATGTTTAAGGACATCAGTTATATTTTTATGGGGCTTCAGCTTTCTTTTGAGGCGTATTATTGATCCATATTTAACATTGTTTTGCACCAAACAGCAGTCTGTCTGATTTTCAAATAACTGGAATACTCTCTATAATTACATCTTTGTTATTCCATACTTTTCTGAGAAGTCAACACTGCCAGTATCAGATTTTTTTAATGCAACGTGTCATTCAGCCTCCTCTCTCTGCACCATTGCTATACTTTTTCAAAATCTGCATTATTCCAAATATATGGTCTTAGAATCGAAGTGAAAGACAGTGAGCCCCAGCTCTGAATAATCATACCAAGTCATACTGGAGTGAGGTGCAGACACGCAGTCTAGCTCACCTGTAGGAGAGTCCCCCAGGAGGCCTTTCCCCAGGGCCACGAGGCCTGGAGGCCGCAGGGACAAAGCTTTCTGCATGAGCAGCCTGGACGGGTCCCCGAGCAGACTGGAGACCTGTGGAGAAGAGAGAGGAATAACATTATGTGGGGAAGGATGGCATCATGGAGAGGTAAAGAAAAAAAGACGAGAATGGGACCAGATTGAGGAGCAGAAAGAGATTTAATAGACAGATTATCTCCTCTAACGATGAGATTTTTTAAGTATGACACACTGAT
The DNA here is from genome assembly GCA_962446985.1 of Xyrichtys novacula. Classification (NCBI taxonomy): domain Eukaryota; kingdom Metazoa; phylum Chordata; class Actinopteri; order Labriformes; family Labridae; genus Xyrichtys; species Xyrichtys novacula. The sequence continues at coordinate 30,294,310 of OY660870.1, forward strand.
CTGCAGAGGAGGAGAACTCAGCTGTAACTCGACTGTGTTAAATATCTTGCTTGATTCTGATTGGTCAAATTCTTAACAGCAAAATTAAGACAACCACACCACACACGTCATATCAAACCCATTTATTTAAAATAGCCACCACATTGTAGCAATTCCTGTTGACACTGTGGCAAAAACATTAGTTTATGACAGCATTGGCAAACAATCTGGGGAATGTCCATACTAAACTTTAAGATTTACTTGGAGAACACTAAACTTGAGTGGCACAGGCTAGGGCTGGGCGATAAAACGATAAATATCGAAAATTCATTTCCTTCAATATCCATATAAAACATGGTCAATATCCTTTTCGAAAGTTGACATTCTGCCATGTTTTGGTAGACAATACGAACAGCCAATGAAAAGGGGAGTTGCTCTGGGTCCACTTTGTGCTGAACCAATCGTGCTGAATTAGAACAAAGTAGTAAACAACTGCGTAGTGGCAGGCGGCAGCTACATGCAACTTTAACACGTGAAGCCGACAGCGCTGTTGGCGAGAAAAAAAGAAAATGAGTGCTAGCCCTGACAAAAATGCAGATGAAGGCTCAACAGATGACGACATCGTCGACAACACTGGTACGAAAACGTTGGTGGTGTGGATGTATTTTGTTTTTTTTAGGTCGGACACGAAGTAGAGTAATGTGGACTGCAAATTATGTCGGGTACATGTTCTCAAAAGTTGGGGAATACCTCAAATCTTTTTTTTTTTTGCAGCGCCACGCGGCAGAGCATGTCTAATGCAAAAGCTGGAGCGAAGCAAGGAGCTCATGGTGCCTGTGCAGCCGAAACAGCCGACCATTCCGCTTTCTCGAGCGCAACGCCTTACGACAAAACGCCAAAGAGACACAAAGACCTCACAGATGCAGTAGCTTATTGTATTATTGTATTGTATTGCAAAATACATGCTACCAATAAGCACTGTTAAATTAAATTTTTAAATCATGATATAAATCGATATCGACTGATACGAAAAAAATATACTGTGATAAACTTTTTCCCATATTGCCCAGCCCTACAACAGACACAAGGAGGGAAGTGAAACGAATTAGGTTTTGCAAAGTTGGAGGACAGGCTGAGAGGAAATCAAAAGATCACCTCCTTTCTTTACGTGCCTATATTATTTTAAGAAAAAAAAAAAGAAACTAATGAGGAAAACACTGGAAAAGAACAAGGATAAGTAAACATATAGTATAAAATGCATGTGTGCTGTTGAGGGATCAATAAGAAAGAAAGAAAATGACACTACGCGCAATTTTCTCCCTCTCTGGATTCATCATTGTCATCTTTGTCATTATAAAAGAACAACAGCCACTCTAAACCTCCATCACTGTGACTTTTAACTTTCACTGTTGCAATTAAAGAAAACACCAAAGACATTTAGAAAAAAAATTATGCAAATTGAAAAGTGGAGAGTAACTCCAACACCTCCAGGTCTGCCTTTTAAACAGAAAAGATGCAATTAGTCTGCAGTTGTTTATTTTCATTATGTATACGCTGAAGATGAAAACGCACGGGCATACATGCGCACAAGTGCACACAGCTATGTTTAACACGTTGCCACTAGCCTATGCAAATTATCAACCGCTAACGTACACACACACACCCACACAAACACACGTGCACAAACAGGTGTCTTACACTGCTGATGCGTTTGTCTTTGATGTGCAGAAGCTGCTGCTGTGCGAGCTGCATGTGCAGGAGGTTCTGCAGGACAAGTCCATTACCGAGCATGGCGTTCTGTTCGGAGAAGAGAAGAAAAAACACACGTACATCAACACACAAACACACACAAACAGAAAAAGAGCCACACAGATGTTGATGTTTTTGGTAACCTGGTGAGCTTTTCCCAGCGTGAGCAGAGCCGTGGTGAGAGGAGGTCTGAGGAACGGTAGGCTGCTGTGACGCCCGTACTTTCCTTAAAAAAAAAAAACACAAACAGAAAATCAAAAAGCATCAATCAGTGCGTCTACTTGTCACTTTCTTTTATGTATTCTGTTTCCACTAATGCGGTAATCAATCCTCATCTCAACAGGCACGCACAGGCAGAGTTATCATTCAGACAGCCAATCTATCAGTCATGTTCAGCCTGTTTCAGACAATCACAGCACCTTCTGTTTGAAGACTACAAAAGGTGAGGTGATAATGGGATGACGATGAGTTAGCACAAAGCTAATCCGCTACCTCCTTACTTTTTAAAGAACAAAACAAACAAAACATGAACACACAATCGAAGAGAAAAAAAAACACTGTTCACTAATGTTCTTCAAATGCCTGAGTTTGACCTAATGAAGGAAAAAGCAGCAAAACAAAGAAGCTGTCCAGAAGCTGTCCCTTTTTTAGTAAAACACTGTAACAGTAGAAAATCCCCCTCTGCATTTATGTCGGTACCTGTTGCACTGATGCTACATCTTAAGAATTATTCTGAAACTATTTAACTATTTCGATCATATAAAATGTGTTTCAAACAGGTCTTAAAGCTCCTATGAGGAGTTTTTGACATAAAAAATAAACTAAAATTCACACTCAAGCCTTTTCATGATCTACAAAAGCAAAAAACACCATCTCTGACTCGACTGACAACTTCTATACTGTCATTTTTGATGCCTGAAAACTCTGTGAGGGGGTAGGTGTCAGCCGGGCAGCTGCAGAAACAACTGTTTTTATACTTTCTACATAAAATAGTCAAGAAATAAGACAGGAGGTTTTTTTTAAATCTGAAAACGCTGATTATGGAGGACAGAACCAGCAAAATCTCTTGACACAAACAGAAAATTAATGTATGTCTGCTTTAAAGGGACACAAGAATCTGTTCTTGTGCGGACTGAGCCGTCCTGCAGGATCTTTAAGGTTTTGTCGGGAAGTTCGATGCTTGTTTTGGTTTGCAGAAGATATGTGATGACGGTCCCAAAGCTGCACTGGCTAGATCACTTCAGTGCATGCGTTGCGCATATAGAATGTATATAGAATGGACGCCGTCTGCCTCCTCGCTGGGTGAAGCCACTCTGAGAACAGCACCCTCTCAAAGCTTATGGAGCTGTGGACAAACTTTAGAAATTTATTACACAGAATATAAATTTTTCTCCCCCCTGCTTGTGATGTAGACATGTAGCTACAGTAAGACTGGTTTGTGCTCCAGTCCTCTTTTTTCTGTACAGCTCCATTTTTAAAAGTTATTAGGGGGTTCATGTTTTCTATGATTGACACCTGATACAGCCTATGGGCGTTCAGGGATTGTGTAGCTCACCCGAGTGATACGCAGTTTGAGCTGAGCGTCAACGTTCAAATCTGTATACTGACAGAAGGCAGAACCAAGTTGTCCATAGTACATACAGTCTATGGTTGCGCACCAGCTCAGTATGTCAGCACTTTACAAGGGGGTATTATAGCTTCACATCTTACAATGGGAGGAGCCAATTCATGATAATATACAGTAAATGTTAGGAACCTAGTCCCTGCTGTGCAAACACACTGAACGCCTCTATTTCCTGAAAAACAGTTATTGTCTGCACTTTGTTTTCTTGATATTTGCAATTCATTTGATCAAACACTTCTCCTCATTTTGTTTTTTTCACTTCTCAGTTTTATTAAATTTGCCCTCCAGTAAAATCTTGGAATTGTTTTTAGCGTGCTGTAGAGCTGTGAACGAGGCAGGCTGGTTAGTGAGAAATGGAGTGTAATGGCTACAGCTGGGCATGAATGTCACTAAATAACCGTTGTCTTTTCCTCCATAAAGTAATGAATAAACAACAGTTTCCTTCTGCTGCTCATGCTGATCCAGTCTGTGGGAGAGAAAAATACAGACAGATATTTGGTTTAGATTATGAACTGCATTTTATTTTTTTGTGTTTACAGGAAAAACGTTGGTCAAAGTTCAGATTTTGGAGATACTCTTCACATTTACACACCTTCATTTGTCATACGGCGCACACTGGCTTTTTTCTGCATGTGCATCTCCTCATAATAAATGTGAGCGTCAATGCTAAATGGTAGCTTCCACCAGAATAGGTTGAGAAAGTTTAACATTTAATCAAGGTCCTAATTTTAGACTTTAATTGTGCGTGCTCTTCTTTAAGAGAGCTCCCCCATCCTCTCTCTCTCTTCCTCCTGTTCTCATTTGTTCCACTAATGTCACACGATTTCATTTTAATACCTGATTAGCCATTCATCAAATAATGAAGCTGTCGACTGGGTGATTACAGTAAATGGGAGGGACAGACTTGTACAGTGGGTCTTTGATTATTATTCAAGTACCCAGGAGCGGAAGGACTACTTGCATGATCACTTCAGGACACAGATTTCATGTAAATGTGCAGCGTGTGAGCGCATTTCTTTTTCTTTTTGTAGCTTCGGGTCCAACAAAAAAAAGATTTCACCTTCACAAATTTCCTTCAATCTTGGACTCAAATGTTGATGCCACTTGAGTGCTTTTTATTTATTCATTTTTAAAAGTTTAGCTCTTCTTCAGATTGTATTGGTATAAAATTTGATTATTACAGATCGTAATATTAAGACCCTTTTTGTTTTAATGGCTACAAGTACAGTGTTTTAAAGGTGGGGTAGGCAGGAGTCTGTTGAAGAAGCATCTTTTTTGTGGTTTATAAACAAAAAAAGCTTTAATATCAGTCAATAGCTACTAGTCACTGATGACATTTGGTAATATAACAATATCGCTGTGTTTTGTTATGTCTGTGTAGTCAACGTTTTAAATTTTTTTAAACGCTCCACTCTTTCTGACTGTAAACAAAGCCATTCCCCACCTCCCCCAACCTGATTGGTTGTGAGGCGGACGCTGCTCCCCCCTGTCGTTCATGAGCCCAAACAAAGTTAGCGTGTTACAATATCGGACAATAGAAACCAACCAGAAAGTACGGAAAATTGTCTGAATCCTCCTTTAGCCACGACTACCAACACAAGCAAGAAAATAAAGTAAATACTGGAGACTCTGGCGGAATAACGGCCGCTTAAGAAGGAGGTAGACTGGACAAGAGCTAACGCTTCGGGATCTTCCAGACCCTGTAACCTTTCTGCTGGACAGATAAACCGCGTTAACAAAGTAAGACAAGTGTCTGTAACAGAAGTGTTTCTTGTCAAACTGGACCTGCTGCGTGTTGTAGTGCCGCTAAACTGTTTACCTCGGGTCCTGGAGTATGTCACTTTATCCTAGTTGTAGAAGTTCTGCAAACATTGTGTTTGCTGGTAGTCTGTTGGCATCTACAGTAGCACCAATGCTTTTGACTTTCACCTTGACTGGGCACAATGTGTAATCATCTTAAGTATTTATCTGCATTATATCTGAATTTAATCGGAATGATACGAGCGAGCAGGAGCGTCTGTTTGTGGGCGGGGCTTGTTGGAGCAGAGAGGAGGAGCTGAGGGGACAACTGGTTGGCAGGGGTAGAGTTTACATTTAAGATTTCTCCCCAAAACTGGCACTTCCTCAGATCCTGCCTACCCCACCTTTAAATGGGAGTATTTATCAGTATTTATCAGTCAGAGTCAAGATAAAAATGATCTGCAGCTCACTCACCCTCTCGTTGGTAAATGATGGTGGCCTTTAAGGAGAAGACGCTCCTGTGATGCGTGATAACTATGATCTTTCATTTGTCAAGTTTTATCATCAGAAATGTCTGTCAGCACAAATCTTTCCATACACAACATCAACAACCTCCTTATCTTCTCATCGGTGCATTTCTAGCGACCACCCACTGGCGGCCTCTGTTGGAGGAGACCTGCTATTAATGAACCCATGAAATGTCCTCAAAGGGAATGTGTTGGAGCAGGAAAAGAAGGAGAAAATGGGCAAATGTAAGGATGTGTGCAACTTTGACAAGGACCAAATCAGGATGGTTAGACGACTGGCTCAGAGTATTTTTAAAACTGCAGCTCTACTGGAGTGAGGCCAGTCTGCAGCTGTAGGTACCTTAAGAAAGAGAACCACTGTTTTTTTTTGTTTGTTTTTTCCAGGCTGAACCCTGTGAACTGCTGGATGCATCGCCACGGCGATCCTGAGCATCAGAAGTTGACCACAGAGCACCGAAAGAAGGTGACCTGGAGAAACATGAGAGTGTTGACTTGGTCTCAATGTTCCCTGGATCTCAACTCAATCAGGCATCTGTGGGATGTGCTGGGTAACCAACGCTGATCCACGGAGGCCCAGCAACAGGACTTAGAGGACAAGAGGATCTGCTGCTAACATCTTATGTGACATTAAGGAGGTGGTCTTAATACGAAGGCTGATCAGAGCAGATCCTTGGTTTTTGTGCTTATAGACTAATATTTTCTTACTTTTTGAACATCTGCATCCAGCAAAGAGAGAAGAATGGACCAGACCTGACCACACCTGTACATTTTTATTAATACTCTTCACTGCTGACGACTTATTGTGCAACACCAGCTATTAAATAACCGCTGCGTCGGTGCAAAGTCGATCACTTGATCTCCGCTTGATTATAGCTCAGTATACCCACCGATTAAAGCCATTATCCTTCATTGCTCCAACCTTTCAATAATGTCTCTGTGTGTGTTAGAAGTTCTGGGTTTTACAGGAAGGTTCAAAACAACATGTTATGAAAAGCTGTTGCATGCTGGTCCAAGTCATACCTCCCCTTTTCCCAGTGTGGTACGGTCTCATGAGGATCTGCAGGGCGGCGGGATTGGTCATACTGGTCAGCAGCTGGGCGAGGTTTGGCTCTGGTAGTAACCCTTTTCTGTTACTCAGAATCTGCAGAACCAAAAATACACACCAGTCAGAGAGGGAAGAGTGTGTGTGTGTGTGTGTGTGTGTGTGTGTGTGTGCCCATGTGGCGTGCAGGATATGTTTTGATCTTGTCATTAGGAGTCCCTGATGATTGTTGTAATCATTACAAGAGTTTACATCATCGGGATTTGTCTGCAGTGTCAGCAGAGCAGGGTTGATCTGGGAGACAAAAGAAGAAAACAAAAAGAAACAGAGAGAGGGAGCGAGAAGGAACGAGTGATTAGAAAAAAAAGGGAACAAGCAGGAGGGAGGAAGGAGACGGGGAAAGAAAAAAAATATATATATATAAACAAGACTAGGGGGAAGTTGATAGAAAGAGGGGGAAAAAAAGGAGTTTGCAGAGGCCACCTGTCAGTCGTGGACATTTTCACAAGTTCTCTGCCAATCTGACATGTTGGCATCATGTTTCAGGAGAAAATCTAACAACATAATTTCTGTAAAAGTTTTTGCAATCTGCTGCAATCTGGTGCAAGGTGTAAATGATGCACTTTGCAAGTAAACGCACATTTAAAGAAGAAGCCCCCAAAACATGTTTTCATGAGTGTTTCTAATAAAACTATGATTGTATTTAAATTAAGATGAAAAATCAGTGTAATGCATCACTTTTCAAGAAGAGTAAAATTCTGCTCATCCACTTCATACAGACTGCGTGGGCGAGGTTTAAATAACCGTGTCCTGAAAATGTAAGCGCATAAACCAACAACTGTCATCAGATTGTGATGCAAGTGTTTCTCAAACTGGATCGGTTCACTAAAGTAGTTAAAACTGCTTTTTTTTTTCTAACCCACACACTTCAAACCAGTCAGAAAAAGTTCAGATAAAACGAAACATGAACACTAAAATGTTTCTAAAAGAGAAGAAAAGCACTGTCTGAATTTTACCCTGACTTTAACCTCAGAAGATTCTCTCCAGACGAACTGGAATATAAGCCGTTTTTAAGAACCTTGTGCTTTTTTTTTTAAAGCTGACTCAAAGCGATACAGTCTTAAATATGAAGGGAGGTAAACTGCGGTGGACTCACAGCCAGAAAAAATAGTTTTCACGGTTACAGAAATATCACAGCTCAGATAACACGCCGTGAGTCATATGATATTGATCTGTGGGATGAAGCTGCAGTTACAATACTTTTGTCACTGTCATCTATATCATAATCAATCATGTCATATTTTCTAACATTGAGACCAACTGGTGGACTCACTGGTGTGACATCAAACCAACATAAAGCTTCACCTATCCTGGACATTAAGTTTTCCACCCTAAACCATCTCTGTCCAGTATCTACTCAGTCCTGCTTACTTATTCATTTGAGCTCATTTGTTTCTTAGTTTTTCATCAATTCTGTGTTAAACATATATGTGATAGTTTCTTAGTTAATGTGTTTACATGAGCACAAGAATCTGTAGTCTTTCAGTCTTATCCTGGTTTTGATATTCTTCAGGATGTGGTGTTGACACAGGACAGGAAAACAAGGTTATGTATAGAGCTGCGTACGTGGTAAAGATAGTATCGAGGTTTTAGTTCATTTGTTTACAGTTGTGTTATTATTTCCCACCATGTAACATCCAGCAAAAGTGTCTGGTGCATTAAAAATAAACTTGTGTGTACTTTTTATAAATTTGTAAAAAAAAAAGTTGTGCGTTTTTTTTTTAATTAAGAGGTATTTCTATTTATTTATTTAATTAAATACACATTTGTGTTTGAGATAAAAGATCGTAATTCAAAGAAAAATTCAGATGAACATAAAATGGGTCAGCTACTACAATAGCATCTCCGGTGCTTTTCTCACTCACCAACAGGGATGTCTTTAGACTCTACATGCAGGATTAAACGGCCGAATCACAGTATTTTGACATTATGCTGCCAAATACCACTACCTGTTTCGTCAAAGAAAATGCATTTCTTATGTAATTAAAATTTGTTTATGATTTGTAGAGTACAGAAATCAAAAAGTCCCTTGTTGTGGTCACGTTTTATTGAGCCAAATATTTTTATGTCAACACAGATATGATCAAATGTTTAAGTTATTTATTTATTTATTTTTTATCAATTTTTATCATTATTTAAGTTTTCTATCTTGTGAATTGAAGAGAAAAAAGTGCAATATTGTCATTACGTTAACACTTTGACGCCTATCTCTATAATGCATTATAAATACATGTATGATGCATTATAATCACATTGTAGCACTGTATAACTATAGTTATAAACGTGCATAAATGATCATAATGCTTTATAGCAACAATCATAACACATAATAAAGCATTTTATCATGACTTACAAAGTCAGGTATTATGTGTTATATCTTTATTATAATCGTTTATGAATGTTTATAACTATAGTCAAACAGTGTTATAACATGATTATAACACATTATACATATGTCTATAATGTGTTATAGAGACAGACGTCAAATCAAGTGTTACCATTATATATTGGCTCTTGACTGAGCTGCCCTCTGCATGTGAAAGACCTGAAACCAGAGTCAACAGAAAACAGAGGTGCAAGGAACCAATCAGAGAGCCGATCAGTAACTTCTGGGAGATGTAACATTTCTAATCTGTGCCTTCATGTTCTCCTGGATGAAGTGGTCACTTATCACAATATCTGGATTTCTGTCAAAGTCACTCAGGATTAACAAAATCAAGATGAGAGCTTATCCAGGTTTCTAAAACAACACGATAATGAGATACTTCCAAAACCTGGTCATATGTAGTGATTTCAGTCAACACTAAAACAGACTCAATCTCCAAGTTTGACCTTGAATGCACCAACAGTAAAGCTCACATTTGATGTAAGATGAGCCGCATTTCCTGGAACTGAACGTGTCTGTACGTCCAATCATCAATTACGCTGCAAGATTTGATTCAACAGACTCAAATGAATTGAATTAGACGGCGTCAAATCAAATGGAGCAGCCCGTGTAGATCCTCCTCAGAACATCCGCTGACACTCAGGCAGCAGATCCTCGCTGTCTGGCCCCAAAGACACGCACGGCTATTTCAAACAACATTAACAGGATGGTGATATTTTCTTCCCGTCTGCCCCGCAGCTACAGAGCGGCTTCAGCACGAGTCAACCTTGTTTCCTCCCTGTCACTTCCTGAAGAGAAAGCAGCACTGACGGGGACGGAGTGGGTCTGACTCCAGCCTGTCAGCGAGATAGAGAGGAAGAGGAGAGTCTGCTGCTGCACAAATACGGAGCGTGCATTTGTCTGTTACAGCGAGGAAACTGATGAGTGTGTGTGCCGGTGTTGAACAAGGCCAGTCATCGCTGACAGCGTCTTTCAAGGAAAGAGTAAAGAGGAAGTGAATGAGGAGGAGGAGAAGGAGGAGGAGGAGAAGTGCTCTCTTATTTCTTCTCTCTCTCTTTCTCTCTCTGCTGGAAGAAAATGTCATCATGCATCAGTCTGTTTGGCTACTGGCACAAAATACAGCCACACGCCTACGCACTAACTAACAAACACACGCATTAACAAACACACACACACTCACACACGACAAGGCGGTAAGGAAGCCGCGAAGAAACGAAGGCGAGAAGTGTCGCGTAAGAAGCAGGATGGAGGGAGAAGAAAGGAGGAGGGAGGAGGAAGAGGCCATCTGGTCCTCAGCGTTCATGCTCACATTCACATTACTGGAGAAAAAAAAAAGAGAGAGAGGATTGCCTCGGAGGAGATCTGTAGCCCAAAGCAGGTCCTGATCTCTTTCTGAAGGTCTGATGTTTCTAAAAGCAGCTGCAATCATCCTACAGCAGCTTCAGGCCACCCATCTAACCTCCGAGTCGATCTGCTCCTTTTCATCAGCCAATCCTCCGTTCATTCCTGCCTCTGTGTTTATGTCCTCCATCCTCCTCATGCTTGTCATATCTTCCTCTGCTAATTTATTCAAAAACACATTTCCTCTACAATGTCTTTTGCATCCTTTTTGTCGCAATTTCGGGCTCCGTGACCGCTGATGCTCAGCTTTTCAGTGAGTCTGTCTCAAGGCTATGAGCTCTTTATGTTTGCACAGAAAAAAAAAGAAAAAAAAAAACTTGATTTGTAAAAGCTGGGAACAACATCACACAGAAAACAACCCGCAGATATATTCTCAAAAAACTAACAAACGCCAGTGTAGGTGTTGGAGATTTAAAAATAGTTTTATTAAAGCGCCTTTTGTTTTATAAGATAAGTGATTGTTAATAAACAGGACTAACATTGCTGCAGTTATACTTCGTCTTAAATGTAACTTATTTTCTTTATTTTTCTTGTTTTTTTAAAAGATTTATTTGGGGGGTTTCTGCCTTTATTTGGAGACGATAGGACAGGGGACAGAGAAGCAAACAGGATGAGAGAGTGGGGACCGACATCTGGAAAAGGAGCCACAGGCTGGAAGCAAACCTGAGCTGACCACTCGAGGAAATACCTCCATATGTGAGTCTGTGGACTTGATTAAAGCACCTGTAAGGAATTTTAGTCTGTGTAAATTTTGGTGCCTCATACTTTAGTGGTGCATTTGACAAAACTCTCATCCTGCTGATCTTATTAAAGGGCATTAATATACATTTTAGTCTATTTCATTCACATAAAAAAAAAAAAAATCACAGGAGCTTTAACTTCAATTTTGTGATGAAAACTCTTTCTATTTTGGAGTTTATTGATGTTTGAGAAACAGACTAAAATTCATTGATGATTTTTAATGATGTGCAAAATGGAAACAAGACCATCAGCAATAAGACTGATAATTTTACATATAATTTTAATGCCTGGATTTATTAAATATTTACAATAAATAATTCAATTGATGGCCAAGAGTCAGGTTCAGTCATTTTAGGTTCAGTCCTGTTGGGGCACAGAGGTAGTTTGGGTTGTCCACCTATCCAAAAGTTGACAGTTTGATCTCTCATGTTTCGGTGTCCATCCATTTTCTACTGCTTATTCCTGTTAGGGGTCGCTGGGGGGCTGGAGCCTATCCCAGCCTATCCCACCGGCCACTTTCAAATTGCCCGCTCACATTAACACCTACGGGCAATTTGAAAGTGGCCGATTAGCCTAACCCCACTTTTGCATGTTTTGGGGATGTGGGAGGAAACCGGAGTACCCGGCGTAAGACACAGGGAGAACATGCAGACTCCACACAGAAACGCCCTGAGCCAGATTCAAACCCAGGACCTTCTTGCTGTGAGGCGACAGTGCTAACCACTACCGCCCTGTTTCGGTATCTTGAGCAGGAAAATAAATTCTGATGTTTTGGATGAGATCATGTCATCAAGTTGACGCCTTGGATGGCAGCCAGTCCTGTCAGTGTTAATGAATGTGGACAGGATGACTGTGACATAAATGCAAAGAGCTTTCTGTGTAAATTAGACCGGAAAGACACTTTACAGTCTTGGTTTCAGAAGCCTTGATTTACAGTAAGGATTTGGTGGGAAATGCATCAATCCTACCTACAGACTCCTCACAGACAATACCTATAAATCTTCCTTTTTGATTGATTTTGAAGCATTTAGACTTGCTCTTTGGTCTCTAAATTCTGCTCTTCTGGGAAGTTATGTCTCTCTTGGAGCTTTGATTTGTGTTTTTATCGTGGATGTAAGATTGCTGGTGTGTATCTATGTAAATGCTTATGTCATACTGTGTCACCGGTGCTGGTTCAGTTTATTTCAGGCAGCAGGAGACAGTGGAGGAGCCCAGTCAGTCTATAGAACTATAATTATCATGTCAGCGACTCTGCTGGCACAGCGCTGTGTAGGAGGGATACCACAGCTACACAGAGGTCTCCAGCATGTGCAGCATGTCAGACTTTAGTATGTATAAGAATTAGATGTGCAGTAACCAGTTGGCAGTGGATTTAGGATTACATGTAGCTGTGAGCGTGTTCGCCTAGCTGAGTGTGCTCTTTTGGCGCAGGATCAAATTTTAAAACAATAATTCAATGAAGAAAATATTTGTTTAAATTCCTCTAGTCTGGCAGGTTTCAGTCTATCTGAAAGTTTTGTGCAGAACTAGATCAGATCCAGATTCTAGATAGTTCATTGCATGTACCAACATCTATTACAGTCCGCAGGAGGTAAGAGCTTCACTTGTATCCAACAACTATAAAACACATGGATTGTAATCAGACATGACTTATTCTTTGTTGTTCTACTTTGGTTTTGCAACGCCAGATGCTAGATCGCTCACTCATGTCTGTGTGTACATATGTTAACTGACACCACACATGCCCTCCAGTTCCTCAAGTGTCAGGTTATCACCTTCAGTTAAAAGAGCAGACAGTCAGACAGACAGAAAGTATCTGTTGATGTTTCCTGGTTCACAAAAATTCTTTAACACCTGTTGTAAAGTTGCCTGATTATCTCTTAGACGGCTGCTATAGCTAGCTCACTAGCAGTCTGCGACTTCTTCATCTATCCTCAGTTGAAGGATGTGTGACAGCCAGCATTAAGGACCACTGCTATTGTCACAGTATTAGTGGATGCTTATTTTTAGCACTATATCAATGTTTTATTTTCACCTGTATATTGTGACGGCCCTAGTTCAGGTGTCTCTGCTGTGCGGTGTAAAATTCCGGTGTAAAATTTCTTTATCATTTCCTTGAAGTAATAATCATCATATTTATCATTTTGCACTGCAGACACAGTGGTTCTTCTGCCTTAGCTTTTCGGTCTGATTGTATTTCCATGAAGAAATGATCATAAATGTTCTTCCTTGAGCTGTGTCACCCCGCTGCAGTCCGTAATAGACTGGCCCGAGGTCTCGCTACAAACAAGCGGCTGCTGGAAGAGAGTAAGTGAGTTGTGTTTAGTCTCTTTGCTAAAGAAATTAGTCAAAGTTAAAAAGATGTTTAGTGGCTAGTGCTGCGGCTGTGACCCTATATGTCCTGTTGATGAAGTTAGGTTCTGTTCTGAGCATTATTTGTGGCTATAGAGCGGCATTTTGGTTGAGGTTTGTTTACGGCTCCTCAGACCACTGTGTTTTGCTATCGTGCAGTCGTTACTAAAGTTGGTATAACTAGAGAAGCAAGCAGTCGGCAACATTCATCTTTCGAGAGACGGTGTCTAACTCAGTGTTACAGTGTGTTTGAACCTAAATTAATTTTACGCTGGAATATCCCTATAAGTTTTTATTCCTCAGTCAATGATGACAGGAAACTGCTGCAGAAACAATTCGGTTCATTTAAACCTAAAATTAAGCCTAAAACTGAACCCAGAAAGTCTACTGTATTTGGTCCAGTAACACACACTCGGTAGGAATTGATTTATTGATTTGAGTAAGTCCGTCTCTACAGTGTTTGATATGCCTCCTTTCAGCTGTTACTACTAGGCCGTCTCCTAGTTAACCTATTATAGCAAATACCAAAACTGACAAGTTAGCAAGAGGTCAACCGTCTATATAGCAAGTGGTGAAAACAAGAACAATATTAGAGCTCTGAGCTTCTTGTAGGATACAGAAACCTTTCGTCTTTACCTCCTGGCTTACATCAACACATTACGGCTGTTCATGAGTATGTACAGAATTCATACGCTAGTTTGTGTCTGACTGATCTGTATTCATGTGTAAGCCCATCTGCGTTACCCTGGTGTGTCAATCTAATCTAAAATCTTCAGTTAAGTGTGATTGCAGTCAGGCTGATGTATTTCCATGCGTTTTAAAAGTTCATTTTCAGTCGCAATAATACAATAAATCAATTTTGGCAACAAGTATTCATTTATCATGACAAAAAAATTACACAGTTTCTTTCAAAATAAAGCAGGATCAGGTTTATCATTTGAAAATTCAGAATCAGATGTTCTCTTATGGCCGAAAAAGGTGCCAAAACTGTAAACTTCAACAAAGCCAACTTTGGATAATTTTTTTTTCTTAAATGGGATAAATGACTTACATAGGGTTATTTAGGCATTAATTTTAGCATATTCTTTAGTTTAATTGCGACTCAAAATAGTTCTAATTTAAAAGTCTCCTAAATATAGTTTTGCAACTTTGGAGTGCCACTGTGTCTTTACTTTTACACTTTGAGGACTTCTGCCTTTTTATTTGGACCCCAGCAGAGTCGATTCAGAAACTAAATGTCAACCAGTTCTTTTCCATCTCCAACTGAGACAACTACACCCACATAATATAACTTCAAAGCCTATAAGTTATCATTAAGTGTGCACAAAAGGTGAAAAAATATCAAGATTATAGGCAGATTTCCAAAGTACGGGCTGTGTATGAAAGTGTGACTTTTTCCTGTTGATGTGTGTGTGAAGGGTTGAGCCGCTCGTTTGGCGTCATACTCACCATACCCTGGGCGGCGATGAGTGCGGCCAGGGTGCTCCTTCCTGAGGTCCCGGGGGTGCAGAGTGACAGACGGACCTCCTGTCCTCCCACCAACGTTCTGTCCATTTCTATCAGCACAGCCTCCGCCTGCTCCGCACTCTCATACTCCACCACGCCGAAGCCTCGGACCGGGCTGCCCTCATCCTGAGCGAGCTAGAAGACAGAAAGGAAAGACATCAGTTCAATCAATGCGGGTAAAACTTGAATGTAAGTGACAACTTTTAAAATTACTAAAGAAAGTCTTTATGAGCTGTTTTAAATTAAATCAAATCAGGGCTGTGACAGAGCAAATTTTCAGCAGCATACCACCAAAAGCATGCTTGAGCACTGATTCAGTATTCATGTATTCATGAGCAGAGAACAGATTTCCACCTCTCGAAGATAAAGTATTAACATCACAAGCTTTTTTTTTTCACAGATTCAGGTAATATTCACGCTGTTTTATAATTTCTGAAGCGTGAAGGCAAGTTTTGGCGCTCAGGAGTCTCAGCTCACAGTGAAGTTATTAGCATTGATTAAATGTCACATATAGGTAAGCCCGCAAAATGCATGAGGCTCCTTTCACTCTGCAGGGCATCATAAACTTTAGTTATTTATTCAAGAAGCAGGATTTACTATTTTTCTTGCTCTGCAGGAACACTTGCTCATCGCCTCATTCTCTCTTCCCCCCACATCTGAGGTTTAAATTTGTCTTAGCAGCTCACAAAGTAATCTCATTACTACTTCTGGTTAAATGTCAGTAATTATTGGGGACCGGCGCACAAAGAAAGACTGAAAGTCCTTTAAAATTACAGTAAACACAACATCTACCACCAACATCCTTCCTTTAGACTAGCCATCAGCAGAAAATAAACCCAACACACCACCAGAGGCTGTTTGAGCAGAGATAATGTGTTTCAGAGTGGCTTTTGCACCATAATGCAAGACTAAATAAACTCAATTATTACTGCAGTCATCTAATACAAAAGCTCTTTTCTCCTCACTCAAGGGTTTAAAAGTCAGCAGAATCAGAACTTTCCTTTATACCATCTTTCAATTAATTGTCTGGGTCCTGCAAGCTCGGCCCCTTCAATACGTCCACCTCGCTATTCACGGCTCCATCTGGAAACAGTGAAAGCATTAAGCATCAAAGCAGTGAGCAGGTGCAATTCATATGATTGAATTCAACGCCCAGAAAACAACCCCGACCACAGCTTTTTAGCACATTTAAGAAATCCACTAGAACGTGACTTACTAGCGCCATACTGCTCCATTCATGTATGTTTTATGAGACCGTATGCTAACTGTGTGCTACACTAATTAAAATTAAGACCGAAAGACCAACAAGAGTTGAAAGAAGGTGGAAAGTTGAACACAAACCAATGTGAGTGTGTTTTTCTTGTGTAACAGGCAGTATTTCTCATAAAAGTTGGTACACTGTGTGTAATGTGTAAAAAATACTGACATACTCATTTTAATTTTGATTCCAGCAACATATTTTGAGAGACTGTGACAGGGACATGTTTACCACAGTGTTGCATCACCTTTTGGGGACCGATGGGCCAGCCTCTGGAGTCTTGTTGTCACTTCCTTGCCCAGTATAAGATTTCAGCCGCTCAACAGACATTTTTGTGTCATGGTGCACCAAATATTTTCAGCATGTAACAAGTCCAGACTGTCTGCAGACCAGTTTAGTACCCGGAGTCCTCTACTATAGGGCCATGCTTATGTGGCACATGCTAAATGTGGTTTGGCGATATCCTGCTGAAATATGCAAAATCCTTCCCCTAAAAGACAGTGTTTGGATGACGGTATATGTTCTTTTAAAGCCTGTATATGTTGCTCATTGTTTACGCCGTCGTTCCAAGTGAGTAAGCCGTTCATGCCATGGGCCCTTGTGGCTCTCCAGACTACATCAGCTTTTGAAGTGCGCAGTGATAACAAGCTAGGAGGTCCCTTTCCACTGAAGAGCAGAGAGTGCAGCATGGATCGTGTTCATAAAGGGTTTCCTCTTTGCATGTACAATTTTAACCTGCACTTAAGTTGCATGCAGCAATGAACAGCATGGATAGAATTTTGAGTGCATGCAATGAGTCCCACTGCAGGTTCATGTCTTTTTAAAGCAGAGCCATCTGAGGACTTTTAGATCATGGCCCTCCAGTACTGGTTTTGGATGTTGACCCTTTTGTACGGTGACATCTTCAAACTATGTAGTGGACTTTCAATGTGAGCTCTAACAGTGTTTCTTTGGCACCAGCCTCTAGTGGACACTCAAGGAACTGCACTTTTTTGTAGCACAAACTTCTTTGCTCACCATCATTCAGTTCATTTACTCGACAGTCCAGAAAACTGAATTATTGCCTCATTCCGATTAAGATCGGACAATTGAAGTGCATGTCAACACCTTAGTCCGACTATAATTAGAGTTTGAGAGCTCCGATTAAGACACCTAGATAATGTGATTGGAGTTTGATTTTCTCTACCATGTAACCAGCGAAGTTGGAGTATGATCGGACAATGTGCGCATGCGCCAAGCCCCCATAACTCCGGAACAAAAACACCAGAGAAGAGGAGTAGCGTGCGTCTCATCTGCAGAAAAAGTAGCGTGTACATCATGTATGACAAAAACAACGCTGTATGATGCTCCATCTTCTTGCTCCAAAATGCCCAGCAGCAGTTGAACCCACTTCTGTATCTGGCACGGACTTGCTGTTGTATGGGGTCAGAAACAGCGCCACTGAAAAGACCCACATCGCCCCCTAGTTTTGGGGAGGAGGACATGTTTATGTCAATAATCTAATTTTCTAATTATGAGCTTCGTCTGATTTTAGCTGTGCATGTAAATCGAATGAGTGTGTTACATAAGACTGACCCTGAGGTGGACCCCTCCCTGCTCTAGGATGACATCATTAAAACACATGCAGACACACTGATTGCGCAGGCTTTTAGGGTCCTCTGTAAACAGGGGAACTGATATAGACCTCATGATTAGCTCTTAATTCCAGTTTCATTGCCCTGTCTGCTGGCACATGGAGATCTAAAGGAAGAAAGTTTCCACATCTTATTAATGGCAGCAGGTCAATAAACAGACCTCTTCCAGGCCAGACGGCGCTGCTGATCAGAAACATTACTTGTGTATGAGACAGACTTTTCTGTCAGGAGGTTTCAGTCATCTTCAGTGTGTGAGAAGCAGCTGAATAATGCAGGCAGGCTAATAGCTCAAAGCTAATGGGTGAGATTGGATCATGAAGACGGCTAAAAGCTAATGGCTTGATGATAAAACACCACTTGACCTATTGTTGGTGGTGGCTGAATTCAATTAAAAATACACGATGTAGGCTCGATTTGTCCGCTGCTTAAAGGATGTGTCTACTGTCTGAGAACATTTCAAATACGAGGTTCACAGTTTAAGTGAATCTGAGTTTTCTTTGGTTATACGCAGGATATCGTACACATTCAGATTGTGGATTGTAGATTCTGCTGGAGATGCTGAACATTAAGACTGGAACTAGAGTTAAGATCAGGTAACTTGAGGGAGTTCAATTTGATCTCTGTCTGCATTATTGGCCTCAAACATCTATCATTAGTCAGGCTTTTAATTCAATGCTGGGCTGAAATCAATGATGCCACTGACTGAGTAGAAATTGGACTTCCACTGAAATGGTTTTGAACTGGTACTCAACATCATGCAGCGCACTGATCCTTCAGTCACAAGTCTAAGCGCAACTTTGAGCAGAGATGTGAAGGGAGCAAGACATCTTTAGAAACATGTCCATTAAACTTTAACATCCAACAACACAAATCAAGTTAAAGCTATCAAAACAGAAGACATATCTGATTCTGATCTGGTGTATTTATATCACGGGGAAATCAAAAAAGTGTATATGATTGCACATCAAACTTCTTAAAGCTACTGTGAGGAACTTTTAGTTAGTGTCAGTTTTGGCTCCCCCCAGTGGACAAAGCCATATCTCTTTTCATTAGTCCCGTCCATCTGTAAGTGGTCTTTTTAGACAACAACATTAAACAGTAAAATGTATCAATCAGTGTGAATATTTGCCATAAAAAAGCCTTTAAAAACAGTTGTTTCATCTGGTCTGACAATTTTAAGTTTCAGGGATCAAAAACTACAACTGTAAGAGTTCCTGCCTTGTTGCTGATGGTTTTGAAGGTCATTAAGAAAACTTCAGCGTCAGTGTCAGCTCTCTTCTAAACTAGTTAAAAACTCCTCACTGTGCCTTTAACTCAAAAACCTGCTCTGAAAAACAGTCTTCGCCTGGTTCACATGTAGGCGGGCACTTTTGAAAATGGAGGTTTGCCTGCATGAGAAAAAAAAAAAACCCTGTCCACAAGATAACTCAGAAACAGTCTGACATGCTCACAGAAGCATGCAAGGCCAGAAAAGTGGCATTTATCAGTCTGTCGCATAAAAACAACATAAAGTCACACTTGTGTGAAACTCAATCAAACCTTTTTTTTCTCTCTCTCTCATTAAATGGTTAGTTTATAAATCAGAGGGAGATTAATGTATTTGGACTTCCCCAGCCCTTTGCAGTAATGCCTGTTAGCATCAGCGCTCAATCAAGTAACTCACCACCCCCTCCCCTCTTCATCCATCCATTCCCTCCGGTCTGAGCAGAGGATGGATGGATGAGTGGATGGATAGAGGGATGGAGGAGGAGGAGGAGGTCGATAGGCTATTATCATCAGCATACATTAAGCAAACTGTATGGAAATGACCTGAACCACTCTACCACTTCAGCTATGGATGGATGGATGGATGGATGGATGGATGGATGGGGGTGGGGTGGAAGGAGGTGGAGGAGAAAATAATCAGTGATTGATCAAGTAAAGGGACAGGAGCCAGGGGAGAAAACTTGCCAATTGTTGTTTTTGTGTGAAAGGATGTTGTGGGGGCGGGTAAAAACTGAGAAACAAACATTATACATTAAATCAGATTCAAATTAGACCGTGTGCAAATGGTATTCAAAGTATCATTAACTGTGTGTTTATGTGAGCATGTCTGAGTAATGATGCGAAGACTCTCTCCACCCAAACTGCTCTTAATCTACACTCACATACACATGAAATACGCTATCATTTATCAGATCTGCATAAATGATTATGTAAATCTAGAGGAGGCATGTTAGGCACTCTGCCACACAGCTGTCCTTTGTCTCTCCTGATTTTCATGTTCAGGCTAGTAAACAAATAAATGTATTTTGAAGGGAAAGCAAGAGCTGCATACAGAGTAACACAATGTAGTAACAACAGGGTTCAAGAAGGCTGTGGAGTGATCAAGAGGGTTTAAGTGTGGAAAAAGTGACGTGAGAGGATTTAAATGGGTTACCTGAGAGTGCAGGAGTGCTTCAAGGCCATTATCATAACCTTAACTGACTGAAAGCATGCATTGATTTTCCATACCTGCTGTATTTCTGCTCTAGTGATGCTCATGTACATTCACTTTAAAATTAAAATGGACTTTTCTTTGCTCATGCAAATAATCCTCAACACAGAATTTGGGACTGTAATTGTTAAGAAAACCTGTTCAGTAAATGTTGGATAAAAATTATTCACAACTTTTAAATGTTTATTTATCTTTTTACTTATATATCCTGTAGTATCATGGGATATGGGAGCTGCTCTACTGTTTACAACAGAGTAGAAGAGTATACGTAATTTTTTAAAGATTTAAAAAGTTTCAGTAATTTTCTCTACAGACTAAAGTCTTAGCTATTTTTCTTCTCAAGAAAAAAGCTGTAGTAAAATCATATTGATACAAGTGCTTCTTTCATGCTGATGAGCCAAAACATTAAATTTAACTTAACAAGAAGCTCCATGTTCCTTATTTTGGTGCCAACAGCTGTTCATCATACTTTACTCTCACAACACAATGATTTTTTCCCCATAATTTAGACTTTATTACAGTTTTATCATTATCTTGAAACATTACAACTTGACTTTCTTATGACTATTTTTGCATGATACATGATATTCCTACAATGTTTTGTCATTATGACTTTCTTACGACTTTTTATCTCATGATACTCCAAATCTTTTTTTTCATACTAAACCTTTCCCACAACTTTCTCATTTTGACTATTCTATGTCATGACTTTCCTTTATTTTTTTCTTACAATTTTCCTATGACTTTTTTTCTCACAGTGTGGTGACTTCCCTGACCTTTTTCTCATAGGACTATCTTTTATAACTTGTAACTCAAAGACATTTCTATGACTTTTTATTCATGACTTTCCCACAATTTTTTTCTCATAATGACTTTCCTCTTTTTTTATGTTGACCTTTTACGACTTTTTTCATGACTTTTCTTTGACTTTCTTCTTGTGACATTCCAATAACTTTTTTCTCATATGAATTTCCTGAGACTCCTTTTCTGATAGTATGACTTTTCTGTGACTTTTTCCTCATATGACTTATCTCTAACTTTTTTCTCATTATGTAATGACTTTCCGTCTAGTTTTTCTCATGACCTCCCACAACTTTTTTCCTCAAAATGACTTTTCCACAACTGTTTTTTCTCACGCTGACTTTTTTCTCATGTGCCATGATTTTTTTCTCATACGACTTTTCTGTGACTTTTTTTCTGA
Source organism: Xyrichtys novacula (assembly GCA_962446985.1). NCBI lineage: Eukaryota > Metazoa > Chordata > Actinopteri > Labriformes > Labridae > Xyrichtys > Xyrichtys novacula. Next base: position 30,315,986 of record OY660870.1, read on the forward strand.
TCATATGACATTTCTGTGACTTTTTCCTCATGATATATCTTTAACCTTTTTTCTCAGTACAGTTACAAAGTGCTTCACAAACAGCTTATCATACATTACAAATCATAAAAAGAAAAAAACGAAGGTAACCAAAAATAAGATTGTTCTGTAGAAAGATCTCAAAGCAGACACAGATTTGGTGAGCCAGATTTCAGCAGGTAGGTCATTACTGAGTTTAGAAGCAGTTAATTCAAAAGCCTGATACCGCACAATCTTCAGTCACCTTCTGAATACAACCAGCAAACCTCCATCAGCTTAACCGAAAGAGCACCCAGGCTCATACAGGATTTAAAGGTCTATGAAAAACCCAGGGGCCTGATCATGAAGAGCTTTAAAAGTTATTTATAAAGTTTTAAAAAGAAGAAGATAGAAGCCTAAAGCGGAGTCAGGAAAGGATTACACTTTAGAGTAACGCACAAACAAAGCTACACGGTACTTATGAGCATTATAATCACTTCACTTGAAATGAAATACTTATTTGCCATCCAGTGTTCATCTTCTGCCAGATGCAGCGACCAAACCTGGGGTATAAAACTCTGATTCAATACAGTTTTTGTCAGGTTCAGTTAATATCTCATTGCTGCCAGCAACCTGAGAAAAAAAGTCGAAACTTAAAGAGCCAGAACCACACAATACGGTTCAATTCAATCAGCAACAGGACACATCAGTCAATCTTTCACCATACCACCTCTGAATCTCTTTCTTTTATATTGTTGCCCGCAGAGGATGTGGCTACAAGAAAACAGTGTTATTAAAACCCTCCTATACTAAAGCTAACCTGCTCTCTGCCGATCTTTCTCCTGTTATTTGAATCTTTTGCCTGGAAAAGTCCCTGAATGAGACACAGGAGAGATACACCGTATATGTTTGTTTTTGTGCCACCACTTAAACTTCAGGGTTTAATTCAGAGAAAGACAAATAAAAAACTTAACAACAGCCCCAAACCTAAAATCTGACTGAGCTTTCATGACAAAAAAAAGAATAATAGTGATCTAAAATCTTAATTTCATCTCAATGAAATCTTGGATGAATCTAATCTTTGTCAGTAACTTACCTTGAGTAGATAAACTTTTTTTTCATTGCATTTCTTGAACAAATGTTCCTTAGCTGACACTAAAGATTATTACAGAAAAATGAAGTTCAATTGAGGATATTGTATTGAGTTCACCAAGGCCAGACAGATTTTTTAATCAAAGCGTAAAGACTCTTTGTGGGGGTGGATTTTATGAAAAAACAGTTCAGCTTTCTGGGAAAAAAAAAACATAAATACTTCGATGCTCTTTTAAATCACAGCTTGGTTTTGCAGATAATGATGCTCAGAAAGAGTAAGGTGAACTTTTAATAAGTGGTATATTCTCACAGTCAGTATGTTCAGTGCATCTCTGAATGTGCGCAACAGAGTGCAGAAGGAAAAGATGCTAAGCTAGCTATCGTTGTGTGTGACAGCTCCTGAGCCAAAGTTGTGGTCCCTAGTCAACAGATGCTGACTGGGTCACCAGCGGGGCGGACTCTGTGTGGACCGCAGCCTGTCAGTCTATGTGTGTATTAGTGTGGGTGTGTGAGTGTGAGTGTATATGGCCACATCAGCTGTCTGAGTTGAGTGATGAGGTCACGACAGGCCCGTCACAGCCGTCTGAGGAGCAAGGTACGTGACCCGTCAGCGTGACAGATTTGACTGTGAAGATCTATATGAAGAGAGTTGAAGGGAGATGGTGCTTTTGTGTGTTTGTGTTTGAGAAAGAGAGAGAAGGTATGAAAATAGAATTGGTAATTTAAAAGAAGCAACAGTAGAAAGAAGGACAAGTTTTGGATAAATGAGACCATGAACGAGGACTGGGCGATTACATGATCGTGATCGATGATCGTCCAGTCCTAGTTCATGATGATCGTGATAAATTTCAGTTCGATCACGGTGATCAGCTGTGAGCATATTTACTCGATCAAACATGGCGGAAATGTGCTTCACAACAGCCAATCAGAGTCGAGCTTTTATATCATCTAATGTTTACATTTTTAGACGTCTTGATTATCTCTGAGGGGGGCGATTTGTTCCTTCAGTTATTAGTACAGATGCTTTAAAATTGGCTGTTTAAAGAAAAATCGTGATAATAATCGAGATCGGACAATATGACAAAATATATTGTGATCATTTTTTTTTCGCCAAATCGCTGAAGCCTACCATGAACTCATGAAAAAAGCTAACACAATTAACGAAGGCTGGCTACTTCTTTCTCTCTACCTTCACACGGCCAGACTTCATTTGGCATTCAGTGGAGTCTCCCCCTCCAGCTGTAAGGAACAGAGCAGATTTAACCTCTTTTTGGCCCTGGCTTCACCTTTAACACCTGAGACTAAACCTTTCATACACGAGCAGCAACCTCAGATGTTTTAAAATTGATGCCAAAGGGCATCAGGAGAGCAGGGAGAACAGAGGCTACAGTCCTTATTGCAGTACAAAGGCGACTGACTCCCGGTCCAGACTGTATTTTTTGTATCAGTTGGAGGGAAAGGTTGTACTTCACCAAAAAGTGCTTCGCCTAAGTTTCTCTATCTAAAAAAATCCCCCTGAAAGATTGTGAACAAATGTGGAATTGCAGATAAGTACACTTCAAAAATGCTCGCTGTGCTCGTAGTTAAAAACAGATGATCGTTTGGAGCACCACAACAGTGACTAACACCGCTTTGTGAACACTGACCAATCAGGAGCAACAAGGGGCGGGGCTTCTGATACAGAGCAGAGGATTATCACACTTGTTATTTCCAGGTGTAGAGCTTCTGCTAATGCTTCAATAATTTGTCCTAAAAGTGTTTCACATGTTCTGTTAAAAATGCCACTGAATAAAAAAAAAATTATGGTACATCTACTTCCCCTAGAGGAAGTAGATGTACTTGGGGAAAACTTTGGTTACCTGGCAACAGACACAACAGGTGAGAAGTGCTCTGGAATTAAGGTTGTAGATGCTGTATGTACATGACAGTGCGAGTGGACACACTGTTGACTGTGCAGCCGGTTAATTTCTTAATCACACATCTATATACATTCTTAGTTTTGAGATTTGACTGACAGGTGGGTGTATTGTGGTTATTTCTCAGACAGCTTGGCTATGATATTAACTCAACCACTCAGTAGTTTTCCAGATTCGTCAGCAGCTCAAATGGAGAGACCACCAACATTTATAAAGCCTCTTCAGGAACTAATGGGTGATGTCTCCATCTCCACGTTTTACAAAGATCAAGCTGAGATACAGTCAAAAGAGCATATCTTTTGCATACAATGTACTGATAAACATTTTTATTGCAACTTTTCCTTTTTAATTTAATTCACTTTTTTTTTTTGATTGATCATTTTCTCTTTGCAGTATGAAAAATACCATATTGGTTATGAATGGATGTAAATAAGAGAATCAGTCCCTTTGTAGAATAAGTGCTCCGACTGCCATTAATTTACACTCTGACCTGTGAAAAATGAACGTTTTTTATGTCTGTCTCTCATTATCAGGTAAAACATCCATCTATCCGTCACGACTCTACTCCGCACAGTAGATCTCTAACACTTTACAAATACAAGTATCATTCAGACCAAATACGTCAAAGTAGGATCGAAACTTGCTTTAAGTCATTATCATCATATTTACTTCCTCTTCACGGTTTTACCTCAGCTCTGCATCTCTCCTCCTCTCCTCTATTAGTCCTGACACTGCCTTTCCTCACCACCCTCGCTCAATCCTTTCTCTAATAGGTCTGGCATTCTCAGCACTGTCCTCACTGTCTCCGTCCTGCCGTCCTTCTCCTCTAATATGGTTGACATTCTTCACCCTCTCCTCCCTCCGTCTCTGCGGGCTGACTCAGGCTAAAGTGCTGCCTGGAGGGTCCTCTTCGTGGGCAGCTGAATTATGGTGCTCAGGGCCAAGGCCACAGGTTAAGTGCACTCTGAACAGAGGAAAAGTGACAAGGTGGCCGGGCTCTACGGAAGTGCATAAAGGAGGAAGAGGGTTTGTGTAAGAGAGACTGGAGATGACGACAGCAAGACATCAGCTACAAAAGAAGATGCTGCAGGATCTCTTTGAGCGATAGATGTCGACTGATGCTGTTCGGCAATATTACATATCTGGAAAAGCTGCACAATAATGTTACTTAATCATTAGGCAGCGTGTGAAAAACTGGCCCTCTCTGATGCAACCTTGGACATGACATTGGTGTCAACAGCAACATCAATAAGCAAAAGTGCAGGGGACTGAAGGAAGCCTGACAAAAATCTAATTGAGGCAGACCCTGAGGGGAAAAAAGCCAGAGTATTTCTGCTATTTAGATTTCTCTTGGTTGTTTGGCGTGTTAGATATATTGGCAACCATGCCAAAAAGCAGAAAACAGGGTTATTAAAGTTAGATCTTTTACGAACACCATGCAAATATGATCAATTTAATCCCTGCATATAATATTTTGCAGATTTCAAGATGCTTTTATCATTTGGTTTGGTTTCTCCTCACGATCGAGAGAGATAAACAGAAGGTGGGCAAGACAGACGCAACAGTAATTGTGTATGATTTTAGTAAGAGTGTTAAAATGTTGTGAGAGGTAACATAAATATCTAGTCCACGAATGTAAAATATGTTTGTGTTCGTGGTGGAAAAGGTTTGAAGTAAACAGACGTAACATGGTGTGTCTCTTAAAAAAAGAAATGATGCACACGGACAGAGTCTTTGTATCTCCCATGCACCTCAACATAATGAAATTGTCTGTGGATGTAGGTGTGTATGTGATAGGGTTGTCAAAGAATATTCTAAATTCAAATATTTACAAAAAAAAAACAAGAATCAAATGTGAAAATTAATATTAGAATATTTAAAAAAACAGCAGGAAAAAAACAAGAGTGGAAAAAAAACGAAAAACGAGAGAAATGGCGGGATGTTTGGAGCCAAACTCAGAGAGAGTGGTCTCGGCCAGTGGTTCTCAAGTCCCGTCCTCGAGGCCTACTGTCCTGCATGTTTTGGATGTTTCCCTGCTCCAACACACCTGATTCAAATACTCAGCTCGTTATTAAGCCATTTAATGAGCTGATTATTTGAATCAGGTGTGTTGGAGCAGGGAAACATCCAAACCATGCAGGACAGTGGGCCTCGAGGACTGGACTTCAGAACCACCGGTCTAGGCTTCAATAAATTTTCGAAGCTTCGTTTGGATATTTTTCGGATTTTGGACAAGCATGGTAGACAGAAAAAATTCTGGGCGAGATTAAGTTACCGTATTTTTCGCACTATAAGGCGCACTTAAAATCTTTTTGGCTTGTTGGAGCACTGCAGCTACCGTAGCCTCGCAGAGTTATTGAATGAGTTCAATAATTTGACTTATCTGACTGTTTTGTTTGGCTTAATGTGCTTTATAATCCATGTATGAAAATAGACGCGAATAGACGTGTTCATTGGTGGTGCGCCTTATAGTGCAAAAAATACGGTATATGCAAGCTAGCAGTGTGAGCTAGATATTCGGATATGTTTCGAACCTATGTGTTATTTTTAGAACGAAAATTCGAACGTCATTTTGGAGCAATTTTGACAGCCCTAATATGTAAATGGTGTTAGCCCTGCTGACAGACTGGTGACCCGTCTGTACCTCACCCCATGCCCACTGACAGCTGAGATAGGCCACAGCCGCCCTGGGACCCCATATGGTGTAAGGGGTAAAGATGGGAGATGGATGGATGTTGATGTCAGTGATGAGTGTAGCTTTTAAAACTGAGACTACAATGATTGTTTTTTTTTTTTAGGTGGCTGCTAATTTAAGCCAACACAATCTGACGCAGCTGTCCAGATTAAACAGATCATGACCGGTATTTTAAGTGCTTTATAGTTGTATCTTTTCATACTCCTGTATGTGCTGTTCTGAATCTTTTTTATTGGTTCTCCAAAGCTTGTGGCTTAAGTATTCTAGTGCACACACTCTGAAGTACAGCATTAAAACAAACACACACTCTCCGGCACATACTGTACGGTACATAAAAACGCTGAACTGTAGGTCAAAGCCTGCTGGCTCTGCAACAGCGAAGCAACATGAGCTAAACACCCACAAAGCATCATGGGACCAGGATGATGTGGGTGTATTGATTTCTTTGTAGGAGTGGGGCAGAAGGGTGGAGCTAAAACTGGAGATGCAGAGGATGACAGATACCCGTTGAGTGTTGAGTGATGTGGAAGTGGGCAATGTGGGGGTGGAGTGAAGCAGGGTGGTGTACAACACAGCTGACCCGAGAGAGAGAGTGAAAAATAAATAAAACAGAGCCAAGAGTGAGGGGAGGAGTCAAAGGGTGGGGCTGGTGTCACAGCAGCCACACCTCACCATGGAAACAGTTGCTTGGTGATACTGATTTTACATCAGCACCTCTCACCTGGTGGTGTTTGATCGATGAAGGGGAGTCACCTGAACAATGACGTGTACTTTCATCTGCAGCTCGAACAATAAATCTGTGAAAATTGAGCTGGAGTGTTATTTTCACAGCAGGGCGGACATGTTCAATGAGCTGCAGCCTCTTTGATGCATCGCCTAAAGGCTCTGTCATCCTGAAGTTAGGCTGCTATTATATTACCAGTGACATAGACGTGCTTGTATCTAGGGCTGGGCGATATGGGAAAAAGTTTATCACAACATATTTTTTTCCTATCAGTCGATATCAATATAAATCACGACACAAAAAGTGAAATTCAATAGTGATTATTGGTAGCATGTCTTTTGCAATACAATAAGATTCTACGTCTGTGAGGTCTTTGTGTCTCTTCAACGTTTTGTCGTAAGGCGTTGTGCTAGAGAAAGCGGATTTGAGGTATTCCCCGACTTTGCGAGAAAAAACACCCGACATAATTTGCAGTGCACATTACTCTGCTTCATGTCTGCCCTTTTCTTTTTTTCTCACTGACAGTGCTGTCGGCTTGACGTGTTAAAGTGCTATGGTTGCATGTAGCTGCAGCTGCTACTAGGCAGTTGTTTACTACTTTGTTCTAATTCAGCACATGATTGGTTTAGCATGAAGCGGACACAGAGCAACTCCCCTTTTCATTGGCTATTTGTATAGTCTACCAAAACATGGCAGAATGCCGACTGTTGAAAAGCATATTGACCATGTTTCATATTGATATTGAGGGAAATAAATTTGTGATATAGATCGTTATCATTTTATCGCCCAGCCCTACTTGTATCTCACACCAACACTGCTCTGTATCATTATGAGGTAAACCTGAATATTTCTAACTAGCCAATCATGTGGCTCCATGCGCCTCTACATCTTCATAAAGCTGTTTGGGTCCAGTCCTGCTTGGTTTAAACAAATATGTGGTAGAGTAGAGACTTCTATGTCAGAGTGAGTCTGAAAACGGAGCTTTACAAGTTGACTGAAATCTTTCTGATATCAGTCACATGTTTCTGATAAACCTCTAAAGTTTGAAACAAATCAATCAAAATAAGTTGAGTTGTTGAGTTGTGTTTGATCGACTTGATGGTGAATGATTCTGAGACAGCTTGTCTACTAGGATTTTACCACACACCAATCTGAGAATTTAAGATTGTATTTAATGAGGAGTAGCCGACAAACCTACAGCTACAGCAGGATGACAGTGATTTCTGAGGAATGATTTCGTCTTTGCAGAGACGATGATGATCAAATTGGACAGTTTGGAAGGAAAAGGATGTCTAATCCATCGTAAGAAATGCCCACATCAAAAATTGCTGGCTCACCTGGCAGAAGACCGGTTTGTAGGTTTCGGAGAAGAGCTGGGCGAGTTCTTCAGAGTCACAGAGGTCCAGCGGCAGCCGGTTCACACACAGACACTTGGAGTGCAGGTTCTCCTCTTGGCTCAGCTGGTTGACGTCCATCCACTGCACCATTAGGGAGCGATCGCCCTGCACAATCACACAGCAGGAGTCAGAATTTCAGATTTCTGAATCTTCTCTACGACACACAAGTAACCTTTAAAGACTATATACCTGATAAACATGTATGAATGTGGACACCGTTGAAGTTTTCATCCTCTTGGCTATAAAGTTCTGATTAAGAAGTGTTTTTAGCTCTTGAGCAGCTCTTCAGTAAACACTTTTTGTTTCCCAGCTGATCACAAATCCAAGGTCGGACAAACTGTTGTGCAATCCCAAGTAAGGTTTCAGAAAAAGAACACAGTCATGGAGTGTCTTCTGTTTTGTTTATGCTTTAGTTTCTGACTGAACTTTAAAACAAATTCAACAGGCAGAACAACCAGGTCCATGTAAACCCTGAGTGGTTAACATCTCTGGACATCTGGACAGTTTTTTTTTCAACTCTAAAATTTGTAAAAGCTTGGCTTAAAATAAAGTGAGGGGAAAGAATTTACAGGATCAATTTAAGTCATAAATTTAACTTCAGTCGAATTACTTATGTTGACTACTGCACTCTATGGCTGGACCCTTCAGCTGTCCTGCACATGGACAGACATGTGTTTTGTATTGTTGAGTGAAGTGTTTAATGTCCTGTCATTTGCTACAACCCATAAATGCAGTGATCTAAATCTGATTTACCTTTTGTTTCTGTATTCTCTTTTTAAAAACGTTTTTGTGCTCTAATGCTTCTAATTCAGAGACTGAGAATAGAGTTGGAAACTTGGACAGAGTGGGAAATGACGTGGGGCATCATTAGAAATAGTGGGTCACCTGCTTCAGGAGTTACAGCCTCTGAATTTGGGGCACAGGATTTTAACCAAAAGGACAAGCTGGCATGTGGACTCCTTACAAAAGGACTCCTGAGTTTTACATGCTGGCCAATGCTATTCTGTGTTACTGTAAGCAGTGATGACTGTTTTTCAATGATAGGGTGAACTTAAATCAGCCATTATTCACTATCTTTTCCTGCACTTTACAGTACACTTATGTAGAGCTGTCAGAATTATGAGTGAGTATCATTTTGATGCATTCAGTAGTGAACAATTTATAGTCAATTACTGAACAATATATTCCATCATGCAGCACTTGTACATAGTGTCCAGAATTGTTTTTCTTTTTTTATGCTGACTATTTACAGTCCACTATATCCAACTCACAATACAGAAACTGAAGAGAAGTGAATGAGTTTGTGATGTTGGAGAGTTACGGCCTTCTACATGTGTACATAAAATGCTGAAGCTTGAGGCAGGGAGAGCAGCAGCAAAGACTCATGTAGTAACAGTAACAGTAACAGTATATGTAAATACTTCATTATCTGAAGTTTAATTATATCTTTATTCTTTATATACATTGCATTTCTATCTCTTACCTATTTGATCATACTGTTTTTTTCTGTACATACTGGTGCTGCTGAAATTTACATTTCTTTGAGGGAACCTTTCCAAAAGTTTCAATAAATTCTATGTGATGTGATGTGATGTGATGTGATATACGATACGATACGATACAGAAATCGTAAACAAACAGAGATAGAATCCAACATTTTGGTGCAATGAAGCAAGTTGGCCTCAAGTGTCTTTAAAGTATTTCTGCATCAGCTCTTCTTTTAAAACAAGAGACTAACCCTCTATATCTTTACAGTTGAAGGTTCATCCCCGCTTTGCATCATTTTTACCCTTTACTCATCTAAAACTATCAAATGAAATCAAATAAGTCTTGAAAAAACTTCGCTCTTTAACAACAAAATAAGGCAGATGTTTTTGTGCATATTTACCAGCGGTCGTCCCAGTAGCTCAGATCGCGCCCTTGACGCAGAGTCCTTCTTCATGTACTCCACAAACCCGTATCCCTTGGAGTGTCCCGTCAGCTCGCTGTACACCAGGAAGGAGCGCTCGATGTTTCCATAGGCGCGCACCAGCTCCTCAAACTGCTGGGCGGTGAAGGTGTGCGGCAGGTTGGTGAGGCAGAGCAGGGAGTCGGTGGGCTGCAGGGTGACGTTGATCAGGCGTCCGCGGACAGTGCTGTGATGGAGGGAGCGGATGGCATCCTGAGCCTGGTCCCCGTTCAGCAAAGTCACAAAGGCTGGAGGAGGGGACATTATGGAGACAGCGACGAGAGGAAAAGACGGACAAATAGACGAGGACGGACACGAAGAAAGAGATGCACACACATAAGTGGACGGAGACGTGTGAGAGACGTGGAGAAACACAAACATACATTTAAAGCAGACATTCAAAAAACAGGCAGGAAGCAGTTTGTGGAGGGTGCAGAAAGGAGACGCACAGTCAGAAAACATGCAAAAAAACAACTCACATGGAAAGCAAAGAAAATAAATGACAGGCCGAATGTGGCAAAGGGACAAAAAAATAAGAAACCAAAAAGAAATAATTGGCCCAAAACCGAAGACAGACAGTCATAAAGACAGACAGACAGACACACAGAGAGAAAGACAACACATTAGCTAGAGAGCCAATAGGGAGGCACTATGTGGGGGGAATCCACTGTGACACACACACACACACACACACACACGCACACATACACGCCTTATCTCATCATAAACAACATCCTGACTGCCATCTACATTTCATATAAATACAGCCTGACTGTCATGTTTGTTTCCCTCTTGAAGATGATTTATCTCTTTCCCTGAAGCTGCTGGAAGCAAAAGAACAATCTCATTTCGTTTTTGATCAATAAAGCAGCGCAGGTTATCACCTGCCTCTCAGCTGGGATTGTATTTTTCAGCACAACGCAAAGACACACTTTAAGTTTTGTGTACGCTTTAAATACTTCTGTTACGAACCAGTCGGTAGAGACTTAAAAGGAGTTTGACAAGTAAGGCTTTTCCTTAACAGTGACAGCAAGTTTCAAGGAACAAAGCATAAAAAGCCCATTAATAAAAATCCACACATGTGCAGTATATACAAAGTGATTTTAGGTTGTCAGTGTGGAGCGTTAGAAGCCTATAGAGCCTTAAAGCTGTCTCACTCTTAAACAGCCAGGACTCACTGGCTGCTAAATTAGTTGGTGATAGGATGGTGCAGAAAAACTCAATCTGTTTGCACATGTTTAAGACTCCTGAGAAGCACCAAGAATCAGTATTGTCTTCTATTTGTCCTGCTGACAGACATTAGGCGAGCCATGCACTAATACCAGAGGCTAATGTTTATCCGGATCTTAACACATCTAATGTTTATCTCGACTGTATCGACTTTATGCTGGCAAGTTAGGACACTTGACTGCTGATTTAGAGGAGAGGTTTTTTTTTCTAACTGGGCAGAAAAAGTCACAAACTGATTAATCTTTACGGTCACACAAGGACAAAAACACCGGCAGTGTGGGAGTATTACACCCTCTTTGAGATAGATCGATGTCATGATGTTTCTGAAACATGTTTTAGCTGAAAATTGAATAATAATAAAAAGACTAATTTTCACGATCAATGCATCTCTACGATAAAGAAAGCGAAGTTTCAATTAGGGTGGTTATTTAAAAAAAATTTACAATTTTTTTTAAAAATTAAGTAAAAATATGATCATTTTCAGCTGTTTGCTAACACTGACCACAGGTACAAATACACACACTGCTGAAGATGAGTTTACAGACGTCACCTGGCAACCATTCCAGGTAGAAAAATATGTGCAGGAAGGTAAATATGACTTTCCATCACCCCAAAACCACTTGTGCTGAGTCAACACAGCCGAGCTCCTGTGCCCTGCTGCTCCTCTGGACCCGCTCAGAGGCAGGCGGGATCAAACTAAGAGTGCGCTGGGCAGCTCGGGTTCGACTGTTTACATCAGCTGCCGTTGCTGAGATAGAGAAATAAGAGTACAGCTCCTCTTGGCACCGCGAGTGCGAAAAGACTAACAGAATTCATTTACATTGTAAATATCTGACTCAAGCTAGGGGCAAGGCTGTAACGAGTGAGTGTAAATGAGAGGACTATTCAATACAGAGACACAACCACTGAGCTCCAGTGTTACCCTGGTGACATCAGAGTCTGAACTGAACTGAAAAACTTTTCAAAAGAGAGAAATACAACAATACAAAGTTCACAGACACACAGAGGAGCAGAACAGCACGCAGTTGAATCTGTGGTTGTGCAGATGTAGCTGAAGCCTAATGCCAGTCTGGTCAGGACTCAGACATAACAGAGACAGTGGAGAAGAAAAGGTTGCTTTCATAAAGACGGGTCTGCTCTGAGGTATGAGTGTACGACCTGTAGGAAAATGTCATTGTGCATCAGAATAAAGCTCACCCTGCAGTCATGCACCTGTGTAAAAAAACAACCTGAAGACTTTTTTTTGTGAACATATCAAATCTCTAACCTCACCAGGTTTTCTCCTGACCCTGATGTCAGACATGCTTTGTTCTGGAAAGTCTTTGTTTGGAGTTTCAACACTGATAACACCAAGATCCAACATTCAGAGAACTATTAAACCAACAGTCGAGGGTATTTAAGATTCATTATGTGACATTAAAGGTGTAACTGTGGATGGAAAACTTAGTCCTCGTCTTTAACTGTAACTGTCTGTATTCAACCATCAGAGCCTTTTACTCATTATGGATTCACCTGTTGCTGAGCAAACTAAACATGATGAAGTTGGGGTGAAGTACATTCTAACAAACAGGGCTGGAGTCGCCAAAATGACTGAGTGTTGCCTCTGACGTGACAAACAGCCAAGTAGAATGATGTCTTTATTCGTTTTTATACATTTCTCAATATTTCAAGGAGGTTTCTTTTGTTTCACAAGGATCTCATATTCCAAAAAAAAAACACTAAAATGAATGAAAACTCTACAAAAACTAAGAATTAAAACATACAACTTCACTTAACTACATGGAAAAAGTAACATCTATGACCTCTATGAACCAAAGATATGAATTTAGGGAGGATAAGGTTAATTAATCTGATGTTTCACAAACAATTCTTATAAAAAATATTCTTGTCTCAACCATATTGTGTATCTGTGGCTGAAATTCATGTAAAATGTTTGTTTTTTTAAGTGTTGACCTTCTAAAAGGGGCGCTGTGGACCCCTGTTGAGCCTCTGGCACAGTTTTTACATTAACTAATGCAGAAAAACAACTGCCTTGATTTGCATCTACGCCTGTAGTTTGAACAACTAAGTATTAATAAGCCGTACCAGACAAAACTTGAAAACAACAGGTCACTTTTCTGCTGAAAACTTGTCAACCTGGATGAATATATGAGGAGTTGAAGTCTGCTGCGTGTCAGGTGCGTAAAACAACACCAATAAAACTGTAACAGGAAATAAAAACAACAAAATAGAGATGATTTATGTTCTTTGGCGTCTATTCCCGGTCTTCCATCAACACACACACCTTCAGAAGGACTTGGTGGAAAAATGCAACACATTACGAAATGCCAAGTGTCTGAGTCTGATCCTGAGTGCTCAACAAACAGTCCTGCCCCCACAGGAAATGCAAAGCTAAATGCCGGAGTTTAGCATCCAGGCCCACAAATCACTCAGCGACTGTGTGTTAAATTATTCAAATGAAAACACTGGCAGCTGGTGTCTCTGCCACTCATCAGAAGGAGAAACACAGCCAGGAAACACCAGAGCTATGAGTGATTTTTGGTGCTAAATAATGCTGCTTCAGTCACAAGTAGTGCTGAGGATGATTACCAGGTTCACGGCTTGTTACATGTACGTCATGTTTATTCTGAGGTCATGGGCTTAGCACTTTGACAACCTGAATGCTTGGAAACAATAAAAATACATCAAAACTTTAACAAAGACCCTCGAAAGCCGTCTGAGTCACCCTCTAATTGTGCACAATTTTCCACCATTCAGACTCAGGAAGTAGATTACGCCTCAGAAATTAATGATTTTAGTTCTCATACAGAGCTCTTTTTCTCAGGGCTTGACACTGACTCATTATTGAAATCAATAGTAACTCTTGGTAATCCACATTAAGTAAAACATTATTATAATACTGGACTACATCTCAAACTTTTCCAGACTCTTTTCTACTTTTTATTTCGCCACTGAGAGAGAGGGATGGTGGGACCTGTCATCGGGTCAGAGAAATCAGGTTTTAGTAAAAATGAATGATAAACGCATCAAATAGTCATGCATTAACATTTCTTATGAGGTTTTACTAGAAAGGTTCATGTCACACTATCACACCCAAAAACTGTGAAGGATTCGCTGATTGTGAAGCCAAAAGATTCAGAGCTCCCCCTGCTGGCTGGCTGTGGGATAGATCATAAATCCCGCCTCCCTCATATTAACAGAACCAAGGTCTGATTAGAAAATCAAAATAATGTCATCAGTACCAGGACTCTAGCTGACAGGTTGTTTCTGAGCATACCTTAGCTCCATACCAGCTACACCCAAATATGTCAGCTGTAGGGAGGCAGTATTTTGGTTTTACATCAGCAACTCTTCAGTCAGACAGCTGAAGGTTAATGATATGAAATGTTACTCGCAGCAGTAGGACATTTGTGTTCGGCTCCTTGGCTCTGACCTCATCAATACTCTGAATTACATCCAGAAATTTGGGGGTGATGAGACAACATCTCAAACTCTCTGGTAGGAGTCCGCAGGCTAATACAGAGGAGATGCGCTGGTGCATGACAACAGACAGAGAGAGAGAGAGAGACCTTTCAGCTTGAAAAGACGGCCAAATTGGGAGGATCGGTTTGTCAGGTGATTGTGAGGCTGACAAGTGTGAAATCCGCGCGGCTCAAATTGCCTGGCTGAAGAAGCTCGCAGGTGTTGCTCCATTGAGCTCTGCTGAGAAGAGCTCTGAAATTAAGGTTGTGGGCACTGCTAGAGCATAAAACACATGAAGTGGACACAGGCCCTAAGTAAATCAAAGCTGTATGTGGAGGACAAGATACGCAACGACTGCTTCATCCTGAGGGGGCACCAAAACTGAAAAGTTGAAAACCAAAAGTTCCTTACAGGAGCTTGACTATAAAATCGGTTTATATTAACATTTTCAGTTTGTTTGTCTGCTTCACCTCTTGTCATCATCCGCCCATCTGCACTTTTTTGAGTCCGTAAGTTGCTCCTAAGTTGCAGCTGATGTTACACTACATAGCTTATGGTAACATGGCTGTATGGGGAGCTAGCTGGATGCTAATAACAAACCACAGACATTTTCTACTGAGGAATAACTTCAGGGTCATTTTGTGACAACAGAGCTGTGCGAAAAGTAACACCCATGAGTCGTGTCTAACTTTATATGACTGGAAAAGCGGCCAAAGAGAAAAGTTTCAAGCAGGGGCTGAATTTATGTTTTTTTTTACAGGTGCCAGTAAAAGATAAAGTTTTTGAGCTGTGAATCATGAAGAGCTGCTCAATAGGCGTCCCAGACTGACATAATAAAAGGTGAAAATGAATATCCTATCTTCTTCTCGAAGCACATTCAGTTATTTAGGGCCGGCGTAGGCAGATGTCTACATTTTTTGGCTCAAAAACCAACCTGAAGAAGCGAAAACTGATATTATCACTCTTTTCTTTGTGCAGGAATCTTTGATTGAGTGTACGTGTCCATCTTAGCTGGAAAATATTAGCCAAAAAAATGTTGGACAGAGCAAAACTTGGACATCTGCTCCACAGGCATCTGAGTTTTCAGAGTAGAACATCAATGTGTGGAGATCTGATGCAAGGTCAGGTCTGAGTTACACATAGAAAAATCCATCTCCACCTTTCTGTATCAGCCTGCATATATTTGTGCTTCTCCCCCTCCTCCATCTGCACCTCTATTGATCTCTCAGTTTTGTCTTATGGTGCCTTTGCTTCCCACCGCACTTCGCCGCTCTGACTGCTGTATTTCTTCATATCTGTTGGCCGTGCGCCCGTTAGTCCTTTGCTCTCTCTCTCTCGGTTTCTCTATCTCCATTTCCATGTGCCTCTGTCTGTCTTCAAATACCGCCTCCACCCAAATCAATTACCTCAAAGCCTATCTAATACTCTTACACATACACACACACTCTCTCTGTAATGGATCTCTCGCTCTAATCTGGTTTTAACCCGCTAAGTATGCTACCTAACATTAGGCATTACGAGGAGATGGAGAGAATATGGTTTAGGGTTTTCTGCTAAAGCTCTCTCTCTCTTTCTATTGCCCTCTAATGACACTGTGGAGCCCGACAAGCGGGGGCTGACGTCAAATCCTGCTCGATACTTTCACCAGCAGTCAAAGGGGAGAACTCTCAGACTCTTAAATAGCTTACAAAATAATCTCATAATTCACAGCCTGGCAATCACTGAGTGGGCTACCAAGTGAACTTTGTCAAGAGGAAACATGAAAAAAGATTTCACAAAAGCGCCGGCGTCTTAATTATGGGTCTCTGCTTGTGAACGTGTCGATTATTCCCCCCGTGTTCTGATGAGGAGTGTGTAGGGGTGCGGGAAAAGAAAAGAAATGTTCTGGTGAAAGCGCCTCTAAGGCTGCAATTCTGCTGCCACGGTCCTTGTTGAAGTAGCTAATTAAAAAACAGGGGAGATATGAAGGGCGCAGCGGACCCCTTAAACTTGAGGGGCAGGTCCTCAGGCTGAGTGGAAGGTGGTCCCGCTGTTTCATCTCAGCCCTGAGGCCGATGTGAGAGCCTCATGTGGAGAGAGGAATCTCAAAGAAATAAACAACTCAGTGGGCTCCTAGAGCGGAGTTTAATTCACATTTGTTCCTGTCTTATTAGCACAGTGTTTCCCTCAAGATTCACTCAAATAATAAACAATTACGTTATTCTCACGTGTGAAGCTATTTACTCATGTCCTGCCCTATACTGATTAGGTTTTTACTCTAGTGCATTCAAAAGAAAACCTTAGAAAACTTACTTCTGAGGGGAAAAAAAGGCAATTTTTCAGACCTGGAGTACATCAAGACTTTTTAGGGAGCATCAAGAGTCTGCAATCCACCACAACTCAAAAAGAAAGAGCGAAGAGAGGCACAGCTCAAGTCTTCTGAGCTTTCTCTCCCTCTTTTTCCAATCACTGTTTTCAGGTTATAAAAAAGTAATCATCTAGGAACATCTAGCAGTATAGTCTATCAGATGTTTGTAATTATTCTGATAATGTTGAAACCTCTCTAAAAAACCTCTGTGAGCACACAACAATGGAAGCTCTATCACTCTGCAGACAGTATTTTAGTGACAGACCATTAGCCTGTAGACCGCTTCAGCGTTTATTCGTGAAATTGCCTCTAAATGCAACTGTTTGTTCATATTTTCTGTTGTTTGTGCTGCATCATATTCTGCATTTATCTGATTGGTTGTTTGTCTGCCATCACTGCGGTGGCGTCTACTCAAAACATCTGCACGTTTTATGCAGGCACTCCTAAGAGGTGATTAAAGCTCCTATGAGGATTTTTTTTTTAATGTTTATGAAAGAGGCTAAAGATTGTATTTTTGTCTTTTTATGGTATCCAAAATCAAACAAGACCATCAGTTACAACATTTATGATGCTGTCATAGCTGTATTAATTGCCATGACCCAAGACAGAGCCACACACAACATTGTTGTTTTGGAGTCTCTTAAATCTTACTTTTTTGCATTAATCAGACAGGACAGCTGGAAAGAGAAAGAAAATGTGTGTAGAGGAGAAGTTCTTACTCTGAATAAACTTATTTGATCAGGAACAGTTTATACAGTCCAATCTGGAACAATTTAAATGAGAAATTTCACCAAACACCAGCTTGGCAGTAGTCCATTATTATTTTTTTTTATATCGACGCCCCTACAGGCCATCATGTGATAAATCACGACTGTATCCATTTCTCAGATCCTTCATCTCTGCTGCAGGTGAAAAGTCGCCTGAGTAATGATGATGAAAATTTCAATTTGCTTTAGAAATGAAAGATTGAAGATTAGAGAAAACCAGGGAGCAGCAGAGGACGCAGTTTGGAAATTACATCATCATTGCAATTTCAACCTGCACTCTGGTTATGTATCCGTCTCTTTTTTTTAGTTCGAGGCTTCTAATACATCTCTGTCCATTCCCCTGAACCACTGTAACACACAAAGTCCCTGAGGATTCACTTGATAGATCTGGTGAGTGTATAAATCCTCAGATCACAGTGTAAACATCCCTAAGAGGATCACAGCTTTGATCCAAGGGGCGATCCCAACATTTCCTTTTCTGAAACATACATTCAAAGAAAAACAATCAGAGGAAAAAACACCATCAGATGGAATATAGATCTACAAATATAACACAGTGACACAGCCATGACTGTGCCTGTCACTTCTGTCTCACAAATAAACACCAATCCTCCTTTTTTGTATCTCTTTGGCTTTGTATTCCTCCCATCACTCTGTGCTACAGTATCTACACGAGTAAACACTCCATCCTCCCCTCTCATCCTCTCCTCTCCCTCCCCGGAGCGCTCCTCTCATCCTCAGAGCCCTTTGTCTTCTCGCACGTCGGCCCTCCCACACTAGCCTCTCCATCATCATCACCACCTCCTCCTCCTCCTCTTGATCCTGTTCTCCGGCTTGCTCTCTCTCTAGTCTCTCTCGGTTTCCATCCATCAGACAACCCCTCCCAACAGACACGGACACTTCTACGGAAGTCGTTGTGGGGACATCAGGGCGTAAATAAGTTTGTTTGATTGATTTGACTTATTGTAGCAGAAACTATGAATAATTGTGCAGCCATGATATCTGTAAATTATTGTCAGATTGAATGGCACAGAAGTAGTACACTATCAGTTATCTAAAACTTCCCGGCACCTGTGGATGCTTCTGCTACAGGCTGGAGGAGCTGCTCTGTTTAAATAGAAAAAATTATTTCCTGAGAACATGCAGAAATCTGTGAGGTGATGGTCATTGTTCTGCTTCATTTGCTGTGATTTTAAAGCTACAGATGAATTACGCCTACATTGGTGTTGTTCCCTTCATTGTACTTTAAATTCATGCAGATCAAGTGGGCTGTGATGCGTAAACAAGTAGGGCTGGGCAATAAAACGATAACCATATCGAAAAGTAATTTCCCTTAATATCAATATAAAACATGGTCAATATGCTTTTTGATAACCGGCATTCTGCCATGTTTTGATACACTTTACGAATAGCCAATGAAATGCTGCGGGAACCAATCATGTGATAAATTAGAACCAAGTAGCAAACAACTGCGTAGTAGCAGGCTGCAGCTACACGCAACCATAGCACTTTAACATGTGAAGCCGACAGCATTGTTAGTGAGAAAAAAAGAAAACGAGTGCTACCACCGGCAGAAATGCAGATAAAGACTCAACAGATGATAATATCGTCAACAACACTGGCACGAAAACGTCGGTGGTGTGGAGGTATTTTGGTTTTTCTTGAGGTCAGACACGAAGCAGAGTAATGTGCACAGCAAATTATGTCGAGTACATGTTCTCGCAAAGTCGGGGAATACCTCAAATCTTTTTCACCACCTGAAGCAGCGCCACACGACAGAGCAGGTGCAATGCAAAAGGTTACAAACCCTGAGCGGGGAAAGGAGCCCATGGTGCCTTTGCAGCTGAAATGGCAGTTCGCTTTCCATAGCGCAACGCCTTACGGCAAAACGTCAAAGAGACACAAAGACCTCACAGATGCAGTAGCTTACTGTATTGAAAAAAACCTGCTACCAATAAGAACTGTTAAATTTCATTTT
This sequence comes from Xyrichtys novacula, assembly GCA_962446985.1. Taxonomy (NCBI): domain Eukaryota; kingdom Metazoa; phylum Chordata; class Actinopteri; order Labriformes; family Labridae; genus Xyrichtys; species Xyrichtys novacula. The sequence continues at coordinate 30,335,539 of OY660870.1, forward strand.
TTATATCGTGATATATATCGATATTGACTGATATAAAAACAAATACATCGTGATAAACTTTTTCCCATATTGCCCAGCCCTAGATACAAGATACCAAAATAAAGAAGTACGCGATCATGATTTGACTCGTCTCATACATGTTTGGATCAGAAGTCTCCTGTGCAGCCATTCTGCTCTTTTCTTTGGAAGACTAGGCAAGCATTAACATTAACCGTTACAACAGACTGAACATGATCCCCTTCTCTCACACACGCGCGCGCGCGCACACACACACACACACACACACACACACACACACACACACACACACACACACACACACACACACACACACACACACTCGATCAATTAGCACTGGATTTTAAATCTGTATTTAGCTTGGGTCAATATGCCAACCCTAGGTATTAGTGCTAAGACTCGGCAAGTAGGATCAATGCATTCCTATTCACAAACTATAACTCTTAAATACACGTGTTTCTGTTTTTCAACAGAGCACATGCATGCCTGAACTTCACAAGAGCGAGTAAATGTAATGATAAATCTCAGAGGTCTTTTTAAGGAAGAAATGTAGCATGATGTAGTTTCATCCAATCACACTGCAGGCCAGGTATGATGCGACAAGTGTGAAGCATTTAGTGCATGTATAACCTGGGTTTTGTTAGGGTAACTTCACAAAAGGAAGCTGTTATCATTTTGATGAGGCAGTTACATAATCCAGCAGTAAAAAATACTTCAGAAAAAGCTCTGTTCACTGCGTTAGTTCTTGTAGTGTTAGTATTCAAACCTTACAGTGAGGTACATGAGATCGGTGGGTGGGTGTTTGATACATAGATGGACAGAGAAAGATGGAGAAACGAAGGGATGGAGGGATGAGAGATGCATAAGAGGCAGCACTGAGTGGATCTAACGCTCGGCATCTCTTCAACCAGCCGCCCACTCACACGCCCACAGTTACATTGTTCACTCTGCCGCTCTGTCCCTCTTTGAAACATTTCACTCTAAAAATGGATGCAGCACATCCACAGACGCGATTTTGTGTTCTTTAGATCCTGGTTTGTAGTATACTCATGTAAATTTGCATTTCAAGTTGGGGGAAAAAGAGCCATTAAAAGGGTAAACAACAAAGCCAAATACCAGATCTGATTAAATCTTAATTCAAAGCAAATTACATTGAGCGACTTTAGCAGCCTGCAGATTAAATTAGAGGCTTGTCACAGGCTGCAAATACTCTTGAACCATGAATAATCATGTCAATTTATCTATTTTGTGCATGGTAGCCCTCCAATGCTGGTCAGCTCATCATGAATTCATCATGACTCTTAGTAAATCACCACATCCCTCTCATTTCACCCATAACGCCCTTCCTTCTTCTGCCTTTTTATAATAGTTTAACAATCTGTGTTTAGTTCAGTCAATTTATCCACTGAATCAGTTACAGCTTTTAATTCCCACTCCTTCCTCAGACGGTATTCACCTGACTCTAATATGGCTTAAAATCAATATCACAATATATTGATCAGTTCACCTCGATTAACCATAAATGGATGATAAATACTCCACAAGCTGCTCACGCCCTCCCACATTAACCTTGTCTACTGCAGCCGCTGCTCCAGCCACTAGAACTTTTGAACTGTCCTCCATCTCCTCACCCGTCTTTACAGACTAGATGGGGGAAGTCAAGTCTCCAACGTAGGACAGTGTCTTAAAGGGACATGAGACTACAGCCTACCTACACACATCAAAAACCAACTTTTATTTTTATTTAATTTTTTGACACCAAATATGTTGATAAGGGCAAAATGCCGTCGGTTATTGTCGTAAATTTCGGTATCGGTAAATTTCCTGTTTATCGCTCAGCCCTAATGCCTAATACCTTGAATCAAACCCCACATTTCAAACATGGTCAGCAGAGGCTTAGATTCAACAAGTCTAAGCTGATCTAGTCTGAGGTGGATGACTCCAAGTTCCTCAATTCATGCAAAAACCCAAACACAATTGGTTCGATGTTCGCCATGAGTCAAATTAACATTTAAACAACTTCACCAGTCAGCAATAAAAAAATGTTCAGTTTTGACTGTTTTGTGAGTGTTTTTCTAACCTCTTGACTAGTTTTTTATTTAATGAACTTGGAAACTAGCTGCTTCAGAACTTCAATTTCACACTGGGGTGCTTATTTTGCCTCCACTTACATTAGAAAGGCTTCTGAATAATATGAGGAGGCAGAACATGTAGAGTTTTTCAGGTGGGTATGTTGTCTGCCAAAACAGCGTTGAAACACACAGGCCGCTCAATCTGAGTGACTAGACCTTGATGTGTGTCTTGCTGGCTCTGCCGTTTCTTCTTCAAAACAATTAACTATACATCACAAATTTTCCTGATTCTTCTTCTTTGGTAGATTACGACATTTTCTAATTAACACAGTGATTAAAGGGGACAACAGCAGTGGAAACCTATCAATTTAAGGGTTGCAAAAAGGTTGTCACTTGCCACTGATTGATTAAAGAAGTTTTTACCCTTAAATTATTTGGTTTAACAAATGTTTAAAGAGGAGCGTTCAATCACACTAATTCTTTTTCTTAGAATTCGCTATCATACGCACAAACAAGTCAGAAGGACAAATTTGCATATTCAAAACCCGGACCTGGTGAGGCACACAGCTTCCTCTTTTGATTCTCTCTGAAGCCCTCAGGCCAGCTGTGTGCTGTTTTCACTGTGTGTTTTTGTGGTCAGCCGGTTAAAAAAGCTCGGGTTATCTTTTGTGTGCACCGGTGTTCTCTTTAAATGTAGGCGGCAACGCTGAGAGCCCTGATAACACTGTTACCACAGGTGCCATACATTGACTTTGTGTATGAGTGTGATGTATTTGTCCTCCGTTCACGGCCACATGTTCTCCCTGTGTGCCTGAAATGAGTTAGCTCTTGATTTATAGAGATGCTTGCAAACAGCGGACAAACACAGTGCGTGTGTGTGTGCGTGTGTGTGTTTGAGTCATGTGCATTGGTGTGAACCACAGATAAAGCAAACACTCCCTCACACAAACTCTGGTTACTGAAGAGAGAAGTCTGAGAATTCACACACTTTTCACTTGGTGATCATGTTAATTGGACGTCTACATCCTGTTTCACAGTTTATCGCTTCAAAACATTATTCCCTGATTTCAAGGAAAACACGTTTATTTGACACTGTAGATATGATTGCTGTGTGTTTTGGTGCACTTGTATTCTTACAGGTCACTGTCAACTCTAGGACGGGTCATAAGAAGTTAAAAAAAGATGCCACACGTAGTCACTTCTCAAGTTTCAGTTCAGTTTTAAGTAAATATAAGTCACTTCACCTTTTGTGGTGAAGCGACAAAGAGACATTTCGGCGCCTTTCTCTGGCCTAGTGCAAAGTGAATAAACTCGGTGCACTGACTGCTCAGTAGTTGTCCGAATTTGTCACTAAGGGTAAAAAAAATGGACCTTCTAAAGGAAATTTCGAGTATCTAGAAGGGTGTTTTAATTCAGCAAATAAAAAGATCCCAAAATAATGCATAGATAGAAATAACTAAGCACTTACGGCAACTCAAGCATGGACAATATAACAGACCATAAAATCTGGATTATAAATCTCACTGGAAATTACATGTAGTCTAATTCTGGGTCCAGGGAAAATAAGGTTTTCTTTGAATACATCTACAAGTAATGCCAACTCAATGATAGCTTATTTTCATTTAAACACGGTCAAATCACAATTTTTTCAGACCATTTCCATTTCATCCTGCAAATTCACTGACATGCAGCTTCTGTGTAGCTCTTCATAGAACCGTCTGGTTTTGATATGAAGGATCTACATTCCTGTTAGCTGACAGCTCTAACTCCTTCTTGAGCAAAGCCGAGGTTCGTGTCAGGTCCTTGTGAAAATTCAGCTAAATTATAGCTCCATTTTCTTTGAATCACACTTTGGCATTATTAGACACCTCTACCTGTGCTTCATGATGTTACATTAGTTGTACTGGCATAAAAGAACAGGTGAAAGGATGAACATATAAGTGGGAACTGAGCACAAAATTTTGACTGAACATTCGATCACCCAAACTAAAGCTGAACCTTTCGCCTTCTCGCTAACAGCCCACAGTGTGCTCCCATGTAACTCAAGTCAGCAGCTTCTTCAATTTGCCAAACTCTTGACCTTAAAGCTCCTGTGAGGAACTTTTGATTCCTTTTGTTTCCATTATGGCGCTCCTTTATGTGAAAGCAGCGTTTTCAGACAAGAACTTTATCCTGTAGTGTTCTAGACAAGGGGATGTGTCACTCACTGAGAGTAACTGTTGTGTAAAAAAAAGTAATAAAAGCTGTTTCTTTAGCCAGACATCAATCATTTGATCAGGCGCCTTCCAACGCTTGATTTTTTTCAAGCTTCAAAATTACAACAAAGAATTGATCAGCCTTGTTGCTGAAGAGTCGTTAGCATCAATTTTTGGTTGAATCTAAACTGGCTAAAAACTCCTTATAGTGCCTTTAATATCTTCAAAACAATGAATTATAAAAAAACGTTCACCCTCTGTTCAGTGTGTATGGATGGAGATATGAGCTATTCAGGCCAAAATGGGTTTTTAAACGTGTTTTTTTCTTTTGGTGTAAAGATGGACTTTTTGAATGGGTGTGTATGTGCCCTACAGTACCTCTAAAGGCGTATATGAGCCCCAAGTAATATCTTGTTCTTGAATGGTTAATAACAAATGGCCAAGTAGTCAAGGAAGAAGAAATAAAGCCTCTTTAAGCAATACCAAGCCATGGAGTTAAGGTCAGTAACACTCCTACAATCATACCTAAACTCTGAATATCATAGGTTTTATTACTTATATCAGCCGGTGCCATCAATAAAACAAAACACCCACTCCACATTAAGTTGGTAATAACCTTATTCAGTTCAAGTGACCTTACTGTTCTTGTGGGTGTCAAAAGGACAGCTACAGTTTGGGCAGACCGCAGAAAATTCAAATAATTAATACGAGCCATTTCAACTATCACCCATGGTTTAGTACTAATTAGACAGAGGGCACTGCAGGTTCATTTTGGTGGACGTAGTAAGAGCTTTGTGCATGAGTTTTTACTCCTGCAGCTGCAGCTACTGAAACCAAAACACCTCTGCATACACACTTCTATCAATCTATGGCAGGACTTTGAAGCTGCACGGCACGCACAAGTATTGTAATTCATGCACTTTGAGGCAATGAGGCTGTATCTGATCCGACGGTTCCCATTATTGACAGTCGCTTTGTAATGAGCGATCGCCGGGAAAAACAATAACCCTGATGAGAAACAGCAAAGGAAAGAGAGTCATCACGTTCCTCATCATCATCATCATCATCATAATCATCATCATCATCATCATCTCCTCCTCTCTTGGTGTCAAACACGAAGAGCTTTTTTAAACAAGACGAGACGTGTGCGTGATGGTCCTAACAGCTTCATTAGATCCCTACAGCACACTTGGTCTTGATGAAAGTCTGACGAATTTGAAATAATGAAAACACACACATAAAAGAAGATGGTGCAAACAATAATGTAAGATGTGGCGTGACGCTTTTCATATTCAAGAGCTTTTTTATGAATATGCGTGTGTGTGTGTGTGTGTGTTTGGTACCATCAAACAGAACAGCTGCATCACATTTTCCTAGTCTGTGCTGATTTACATTTGGTGATTCACAAGCAGACGATGGACAGATGATAACAAAGCAAAAGAGAAAGAAAAGAAACGAGGAGAATAAGGCAAGGAGAGACAGAGGGAGAGAAAGAGAGCGAGTGAGAGAGAGGGAGAGAGCGGTGACAGGCTGCTGTCCAGGGACGCAATTAGACGGACTCTGCTGCTGTCACTTAAGACAGGAAGACGAGGAACAAAAAGAGAAAAACAGAAGAGTGGTATTGAGTCTCATAATGGCTCTGTTAAGAGTGTCGAGCAGTCCTGTGAGAACAACCCCATCCACACACACACACACACACACACACACACACACACACACACACACACACACACACACACACACACACACACACACACACACACACACACAAACACAGGTGCACACAAACACAACTCACTCAAATGACTGTAGAGGCCAATCCTGAACTCTGATTACTAATGCAATTATTCAAATAACTGTTTTTAATGTGCTGCAGAACAGCTCCACACTCCTCACAATACTGCTCATGTCAAGACTCAGAAAGCTAAATTCACCATTCCTTAACTTCTCTCCAGTCTATCCTCACTAGATTTTGTTGTTTTTATTGTTAAATGAATTCAAGCTTGACTTTAAATTCCAGTATTCATTCACAATAGTGGACAGTACCATCTATCTATAAAGCAAGTGTCTCATTGGGGACTTCACTCACAACTACTGTTCAGAGGGGATGACAGATGAAGAGACACAGTGATCGTCTCAAAATGGTCAGCCTATCAGAGATGGTCTTTCTTACTCATGTAGATCATAAAAAGGTATCAATGTGAATTTTAGTCTATTTTATAATGTCAAAAAAAAATCCTCACTGGAGCTTTAAGTCTTATCCATGTCAACAAATCTACACAAAAGGCAATAAACTTAGGGTTTATTTTTTGCTCTTTAAGGACTTTATTTCAAAATAGCAAAAGTAGTTTGTTCATAGAGGTCAATAACCTGCAAAATAATTTTGAAAACAAATCTGAAAAGGAATGTTGATAAAGTCCAGATTGTTATTCCATCATGAAAAACTGATATATTTCTGTTATACTGCAAACCCCTACCCAGTGTTAATGTTTAATGTTTAAAGTGCATAAAAAGTCTGAGTCTGTGCCTGAGTCGAGGTATAGGAATATAAAACTAACACAAAGCAACAGTTAGTCTTGGTGCAGAGTATTATCTGTGTTTGTCATGGAGACATCTTTAATGATTTCTGTCTGTTTCATAAGCACTGAAAAAAAAACACTTAACTTTAAAAAGTGTTGCTTTTTGTTCATTAACTAAACAGACAAGAATCAAGTCTCTAACTGATAAATCGACTTATAACTGCTGCTTCATGGTTTCTGTTTGCTACAGTTTGTAATTTACTTGTATATAAGACAAGTACAACAACCAGTGTAGAGGGATGAGGTCTAAACCTCTGCACTGTAAATACATTTGAAGGGATTCATAAACAAAATCAAGACTGAGTAAATGTATTTCCTTATATGTGCAGAAAGAGTTTTCATACGGCTTCCAGAATATGCAATAAATTCCCAATGATATTGATGCAGCCTGTGATGAACTTTATGTTATTTTCTTTTTCATTTTCAGGAACCTTTGGCTGCAAACCACAGCCATCTCTCTGACTATAAACTTCCACTGTCTGCCACTGCACTAACTGCATCCTTTCAGGCATCACAAACAACTTACTGCTACTCTAATTAAGCCACCATTCAAGTTTTTTTATTACCAGAGGGGGAAAAAAAAGCAACTCAAAGACAAAGTTTTGTCTTTGAGGGGAAAATAGTACGAGACAAAAACGAGACAGAATAGAAAACAGAAAAAAAAGACAAAGTGGAGAACATAGAGGAGCTAAATGAGCGCTTTACTGGAAAGATGATCCGAAAACAGTATCATAACTCCTCTGTCGCTGAAACATTTGTTTTTGTATCTCATCCCTGCACACATTTGCACACACAGCAACAGGCCAATGAGTGTTTTGCCAGCCTGTGTTGTCTTCATTACTGGACAGCACAGCTTCAAACACAAAGGCCCCCATTGAAAGGCCGGGATTCCCTGGATAAACACAGTCATTGTGATCCCTGATCCCTGGTTCCGCACTGCTGCCGAACTAGCACACATACCTCTGGACTTCATGTGTGGTCATGTGGAAGCTGACGGCTCGCTGTGGCTGACGGTGTGGTTCGGTTGGATGGCTGGATGGATGGATGGATGGAATGAAGCCTGCAGATTCCTAACAGGCTGACAGAAAGCTTCATGTGCCTCTCTGTGGGTACGAGTGTAAATGTGCGCACCTGTTTGCCTGTCGAGCTGCCTGATGCGGCATCTGGTCGAGGTTTAAATTCAGAGATGAGCTAAACTGCAGGAGCAGAGACCTTAAAACTGAGAACTCCAATATTCTGTCAAAGTAAAGCTTTCAGTCTCGCAGAAAGGAATTCAGCACATTTAACCACTGCCTGTTGACACTGTGGCAAAAACACTGGCTTACTAAAGTGGCGAACAATTACCCATAATCTGGCATCTCAATCACTTGCCTCTTTGAAACTTAACTCTTAATCCTGTGAAAAACACTTAAAGGCAGGATTGACGATTGGAGAAACTGGTAATTATCATGAACCTCGTTTATATGGCGATCATGGTCCTATAGTGCGATGTCCACAAAGTGACGAGAAAAAGAATGGAAAAAATACGCTCACCCTAGCAGGTGCACGGCTGCAAAAACATTGACCAATGGGAGCAATCCATCATGGACGAGATTTTTTTTTTTTTTTTGTAGGATGGTAGGGGAAGGTCCAGCCCTCCTTTGCCTCTATGATAATGCGATAATGTTCTGTAACGTTCTGTTTGATTGACAGAGCTGACAGCCCGCGTTTGGCTTGAGCGTGTGATGATGTTTTCAGTTTTTCCAGCCAATCAGAGGCAAAGGAGGCAGGACTTTCCCATACCGTCCTACAAAAAAAAAAAAAAAAAAAACGCGTCCTGCACAGCTCCTATTGGTCAATGTCCTGCTCCGCCTCTCCATCCAATCACCCTGCTGTATTCGACTACTCTCCCGGCCGTCCTCTGAGCTCAGAGCGACTAAAAGTAGCTTAGCAGCTCAGCTACAGGAGCTGTAATAGAGAAGGACGCCAAAAAAAAACCACTTCTGCTTCAAAGAAAACGCAAGCCGAGAGAAGAAAGGGCAGAGGAAATGTGACCAAGCAAGGAGTTTAACTCAACAGATTCCTCAACATCAGGTCATCCTTCAAGCGGTGGAGAAATCTCCGTCAGGATTTGGGCCTGAAAACAGACGCCGAGACAGCAGAGTTTTTGTTGAATAGGCAATTTGTGCCTTCTATCGTGGCACATGTTACATAAATAACTCTTATCTGTCTCTGTAATGTCAACACAGTAGCTGTCCAGGCAGCTGCAGACTGTTCGCTAGCAGAGCTGGCGTTTACTGCAGCTAGTCACTGGCAATCTGACATGGTAAATCCTATTTGAAGCTAGTGTAGGATCTTCTACCGGCCGGCTTCTTGCTCTGCCAGAGGGGGTGTATCGTGGAGAGGGCGATACAGGTTCAGGGGGGAGTTATTGTGGAGCACAGAGGGGAGAGGTTTGTGTGTGGGAGGTGGGACGCTTTTTTCAAATCTGCCTCAACGGCTCAGTTTTTTTCAACTGCTTCTCAGATCGTCAACCATGCCTTTAACGTATGATAAAATAAGTCTCATGTGCTACTCCTGAGAGCGACCATGCATCAATCCTTCCCTTTAAAGGTTTTGACTTCATTTTAGTTTGGACAGGGTCTTAAAATAATCAGGATTTGAGCTCTTTTACAGCTTACATTTTATCCCAGACTGGAGATCTCACAAATCATCCAGTCTTTTCAAGCTTTCATAAAACATCCCTTATTACCTCAAGGTTTGAGTTTGTATTATTGTGATTCTAAACATTATCTCTCACTCTTAAGCACCGCAGTCCTCAGCTGGTTAGCCCTTGTGCACGCTCATGAAGCTCCTTTCTAGTCCTGCTCATTCAGACACACAGGAGAGAGAGCACATCCTGTTCCTCTCCCTGCTCTCCTCTCTCCACCTGTGGCTGCCTGTAGTTTGTACCGCCGTTGACCGTGGTCTTTTTTGGTCTTTTGCTTTTATGCGAGTGTAGCTTTTGATAAATGAACTTGACTATACCCAATGCTGTCTTTTGGACAGTATTAATTAAGTTTCCCACTCTGCTCTTAGAATGGCTCTGCCTCATTCTCAAGTGTTGTATTTGGACCTATGACATTTGCTCAGATTATTGGAGGGCCTAACCTCTCCTCAGCTGGACTGTGATCTCAAATGTGTCACTGATATAAATAATAATTAGTTGATTAAAACTGGAGACACGGATCGCTGCCCGAGGCCGCTAAGATGATTGGCAGTGGGAAAAGGACTGTGCAAGATAGAACTGATAATGAGAAATAAATAATTTAAACTCATCAGTACATGAATTTGCATGAATTTTGTTTGGAGCTCATCTTGTAAAAGAGAAATCTGGTGCATTCAGATTAAAGATGGGCTGAGGACAGGCCAATTTAACGACCAAAAAAATCACAGCTTTATTTATCAAAAGCTTCTGGCAGCAGGTAAGTCGAAACAATCGGAACCAGACGCTGAAAATTTAAATCAAACATGGACGGAGCTTGAATCTGAATATGCCAAATGTGCAGCCGGCTCATAATCTACCCTGATAATGAGATCCTATCCAGAGCTGGCAATCCCAGCGGACAGTAATGTGAGCATGAAGACGGATAATGATGGATGCTTGACTTTTTGAACGTGGGCCATGGGGCAGCTAACAAGCGGCTGGTAGAGAGCATTCAATTTGCTAATGGCGAGGCAAGGACGTAAGGAAGGAAAGAGGAGGCTGGAGGCAGTGGGATGTGGGGCAGAGGTATGGACCAAAGGACATGCAGAGGATTTTTGAGGGGGTATCTTGGCTATAAAAAGAGCTCTGGTTAAAAAATAATCACACGCGGGGCACGGAAAGGGCAGTTGGAAAAAAGAAGGAGAAATAGGAAACCTCTGAGATTCTGGTGCTCCTTCTGTGTGTGTGTGTCTGTGTGTTTGGTAGGTGGGTGTTAAAGACAAAATCATCATTAGCAGAGGTGCTGAAGCAACAGCCCGAAGCAAAGCCGCAGATGGGGACACAGAGGAACGTACACACTCAGCGGGATGCGCTCAAACACGAGTATTAACACAGATATGCGCTCTGCAGGACACACAGACACATAAACACTCCTGTGAGTATGTCCTAATAAGTCCAGCAGAGCAGGCCGGCTCAGTGAACTGATATGGTCATGAGGTGCAGATGCATGCCAAAGCTGTTCTGAGCAGGATGTTTCGATCAGAGCAGAGGTCGGTGAGGAAACCACAAACAGTGGGAAAAAAAAAATCCACAGAGAATAATACGTCTCACAGAGGCGAAAAAATGTGTCTCTTCTCTTAACCCAGAGAAATTCAATTAGAGCAAACCAAATTTTAACAGTAAGTCATGAATTAATTCAGCCAATACTTCAAAAGAATATCTTCAGTGTGATTAACACCTTCACCCCAGGAGAAACACTGTGAGGGACTGTGAGCTGAATCAATCCATTGATGCAGTGATTTTACCATCAGCAGCATTATTGAGTCCCGTGGGAGGTCTGCAACGTGATCACTTTTCAATAGACACAAAAACAAAACTTCTCAGCATGATTTATACCTGGAAAGTCCCTTAACAAGGAAGGGTCTCTTATGAAGCTCAAAATGTGGATCCTCTCTGATCTCAATGTCACGAGAGAAAAAAAAAAGCAGGATCCAATCTGCCATAATGCAATCCTTGAACCCCATCGCCGGTCACCTAACAAGGTTTGGCTCTAATAAAGGCATTTAAGCAGACGACTCCGTGCAACTCCTGGGAAAAATGTGCTCTCAGCAGCATCTTGTAACAAGTTATAATACCGAGAGTGCATCATGTCTCAGCGACAGCACAAATAACCTATGAGGCTGAAAAAACGCCTCACTTTTTATTCATGTGCGCTGATGTTGATTTTGGCAAACAGGGAGCTGCAACACAGATAAGTTGAGTATATCATTTTGGGTGCTGAAATATTATCAGCGTTTACGTAACCTCCTTATCATCATTTTTTCCAACATTTTTCACAGCTTCTCCTCAACTCCTACGAATGCATTTCATGGGAACCTCATTGAAATACACAGTGTTACAGAATTATCACACACAAGCCGGCAGAAAATAATCCGTCTTCAATATTCATTTAAGATACATCAGAGGACATGTTTGGATGACATAAGGGCCACGGATATACCGAGTATTAGGGCCACATTTGGAAAAAAAAAATTAAGACCTCGAGATCAAAGTCGTTAATTTACGAGAATAAAGTCATTAAGAATGAGAATAAAGTCGTAATAAAGTATTTCCTTATGAGAATAAAGTCGTAATGAAATCTTTATGATACTTATGATAATGTGGTGTTAATATGCCAAAAGATTAGGTATCTCCTTGTTTGAGAAACCTTATTGAAGTACATTTTCACGAAATGCTCCATGGCTCTCATGTCAACAAGTGTCATCTTAAACAACAGGTTAAAATAAAAGGATTTTATTCTCATAGGTAATGATTTTAGTACGATTTTATTCTCTTAAGTAATTACTTTGACGACTTAATACTTGTGAGTAATTACTTTATTACGACTTTATTCTTGCAAGTAGGTAATGATTTTAATACAACTTTTTTCTCGGAAGTAATGACTTTATCACAACTTTATTCTCATGAGTAATTTTTTTATTACGGCTTTTTTCTTGTAATGATTTTATTACAACTTTATTCTAGTAATTACTTCATTACGACTTTATTCTAGTTAGTAATTACTTTATTATGACTTTATTCTTGTAAGTAAAGATTTTATTACAACTTTATTCTTGTAAGTAAAGATTTTATTACAACTTTATTCTTGTAAGTAATTATTTTATTATGACTTCATTCCTGTAAGTAATTAGTTTATTACGACTTTATTCTCGTTAGTACTGAGTTTATTTTCGTAAATAACGACTTTAATCTCTTAGTCTCAAATTCATCATAATGTGGCCCTAACACGCCATCCTAGGATAAAGTTGGAATTGTCAAAAAAAAAATAACTGCAGGTGGGCAAATGGGAAAGGGACATTTTTGATGGAACAAAATCATTTGATGTAGTGGGAGGAGGCAGAGATTAATAACATTAAAGACAAAACAAAACAGCAGTTCAACTATTTGGTTCATTATATTATAGGAGAAATAAATAATCCCACCTGTTGGCATCTATGACTCCTATTACTGCAACAGTAATTGTTTGCACTGGATTTCCCTAAGTGTATAACACGTATACAAATATAAAGGGGATTTATAGTAGCTGTAAAAGCTGGAGTCCAGTCCTCTGTGATATAATGTATAATTGATGTGTCACTGAAAGGACTTCCCACAAACCTAACAATTTAAAACAAACAAACCCTCACTCTCCCAGGTGAGTATTTAGCATTCACAAGATGTTTGAGTCTTGTGAATGCTTGACTGTGTTTCCATCTCTGCATATGTGATCCGCTCAGCTCAGGGAGAGCGTGTTCATTTCACACCAATTATAAAAATCTCTTTTTGTTGCCGCGGGGAATCATGTCATTTATGGTCCATACCTGCTCGGCAGCACAGCCTCACACAGGTGGGATTATCAGACACCACCTTATTGTTTGAACTCATTATTGTGGTATATTATCTACAAAAGTGCAGTGACAGAAACAAAGAGATTATGAGGATGAAAAACACAACTAAATACTCTATAGTTTAGGAGAGAGACCACTAAGTCAATTCTTCATAAATTAGAAAACAAACAATACCCCCATGCTGGACCACTTCTTTATAATAAAACATTAGAGCAATATGTTTTGGGACATTACAAAAGAGTCATTTTTCTGATGACACTAAACCCCTTTGTGTGAAAACCAGGAAAACAAAGCGCGCTCTCATTTTCTCCATATGATTAATATTTCATTGTGCGTTTGTTAGAAAGCCCAGGGGCTAATAATTACAAGGGGAAAAAATCCATAAAACCAATATAAAACCAATTTCATATTTTCAGCTAATTTGACTGATAACAGCTGTGCGCTGCTGTCTGACAAAGAGCAAAATAACAGCTTTTGTCTTCGTGTGTGTGTGTGTGTGTGTGTGTGTGTGTGCATGTGTGTCTGTGTGTGTGATATCAGCTGTGTGTAATCTTCTCTATATTTAAAAAGCCTGTTGGAGGAATTTTGTGGGGGTGTAAATTCCTCAAGTGCGAATCAAGTCTTTATATAAGAAAAGATCATGGAGTGTAAATTACAGATAGCTGCACAGTACTGAAAATATAACATAAATAAAATACTTGATCTTATACTTGATCTTAAAGGAAATCTGAGTGAACCTGCTGATCTGGTGGTCCATCTTCTACCTTGACGTTGGTCCTCCTAATGTCCTTAAATGGTCTCAACTCTGCTTATCTGTTTTTCCACAAGGCTCAACATTTGGTAAGTATGGAGGCTACAGTCTTCAGTATGTGCTATTGTAGCTCTGTTTCAACCTGTTCCCCTCTCCTAACTCTTTCAATGAACGCATAAAAATGCCACAAAATAAAGCCTCAGGTCGGAATAGGTCAGAAAACTAAGTTATAATTAACACACATACAGTAAAACTTACGTATTCTGACATAAGCTAAGATCTGTAGAAACCAAACAAGCTGTTTTCCACCCTCAGCGCATCAGTGCTCAACATTTTAACAACTTAAAACATATGTCCCACAATATTGTCAGTTCTATATGCTCTGTTAAAGTTAGCTGTCTGATGATGTTTAAAAAAAAGACAAAATCCTGTGAGGAGAATATCTGCACAAAGTATAGAGGACTTCTCAGCAGCGTAACCCTTGGCTCATATCTTTTTTCTCTTCTGTGCTTTTGGCATTTCTTTGTATGTAACATCCACAGGTCATAAATCAGATATTCATTCATCTTTCTATACTGAGAAAAAAAAAAAAATGTTTGTCCAAGGATAGACGAGCCCTTTCCTGGTTGAATAGGAGACTGGACTTCAGCTTTTTTTCATCTGTTTCGTCTCATGGCTCAAAGGTCTTGGTATTCAGTGCATTAGCGTGGATTTCTATGTGTTAGCACTTAAGAAGCCATGCTTAACATTTACAAGAGTCCACAACTGATATGAAGAAAAAGCCAGACTCCGACACTACAGGCTTACAACAGCGTTTCCTAGGAAACAACTTTTGGCTCAAAAATGCAGAATTGAGCAGCAACTTTTCTGTAGTAAGTAAAAAATGCTGTGTAGATCACATTAGCAACAACTAAAGATATTTCCATATTTACAGCCAGAATACCAATATTCTACAGCAGCACAGAAAGGTCAAACTTGTAACACACCTATTTTGGATTTAGTGAGTGACCACTGCGAATGAACACCTCACAAGACAAAAGACATACTAAAGGATGTCTAAGAGGGACACAGGTTTATCTCAGGGGATAAAGCAGGCACCCCATGTACATAGGGTCCAGTCCTTGTCACAATGGTCACTGGGTCCATACCAGGTCCAGGTCCAATTTTATGCACATCGACCCCACTCCTTTTATGCCTCTTCCAATCAAAATAAAAAGAGAAGAAGCCACCCCGTCAAAAATGGGCTCTAAACTGTTAAATCCCTGGGAATCATGTCAACTCGGTCATGTTTTTCTACTGTCACACATTTCAGAGAAACATGACTGCTAACTCATGTGGCATCTCTGCAGGAAACATAAAAAGACTGTGGAAGTAATGGCCCGAAAAAAAGGCTATTTTTCAAGACGAAAGTTTCTAACATTGCTTCTTGTAATGTCTTTAAAACTGACTTTCTGGTTAGATTAGAAACACCAGATATATTCAGCAACTTCTCTTCTTGCAACATGGGTTTACATGAACAGGATGTCATGCACATATACAGCACATTATTCAGGGGTATTGGAGGTAAATGGACTATACTTATAAAGTCATTTTTTATCCAATAATAGAGTCTTATTTTGGACCCAGGGGGTAAAGTTTTAGTTAGCGATGCACCGATCCAATATTTGGATTGGATATCTTCTCTGATATTGACAAATTAACTGGATTAGATATCTGATAATTTTTTTTTCTTCTTTTAATTAATATCATACACAGCAACACAGCGATTCTGTTCGTTCTGTATTCTATGTCTGTCTATCCTCTGTCTATCACAAAATGTTTACATGGAAGTCTGACTTCTTTTTGCTGTGTGCTAATGAGCAATTTGTTATTTGTTAATAAATAATATTAAGTAAATTTATATAAATGTTAATCTGTTAATTTTTTTTTTTAACAAGGCTAATGTCAAGCCTGATGCCCTCACTCACAGGGCAAAGTATAAAGTTCATTCATTCAACAGTAGTATTAGATCGTATCAGATATCGGCCGATACGCTCAACCCAGGTATTGGTATCGGATTGGATCAGAAAAAAAATGGATCGTTGCATCTCTAATTTACGTTTGACCTGTAACCGTAACCTGACCACTGAATAGCACTGTTGACCTCAGTAAACTAATACAATAATGACTTTTTTATAAATGACGTGTGCAGCAATCAAAGCCTCGAACAAAACATCTGAGAAGCAACATGTGGAAGTAAAAGACAAAGATAGAGGGGTTGATTTTATTTGAACATCAGCGTATCATGTTCGACACTGATACTTCCTCTAACCGTCTGACCTCTCTTAGCGCTTTTACATTACATGTCATATTTATATTACATGTCACTTCATTCATACACTATACCGAGACTGCTATGTAAAGTACCCATCAGTGTTGGCTTATCCAGACACACACCACTGGCGAAGCTCCAGGGACAGTTTGGGGTTACGTGTCTATCCCTAAGACACTTCAGCATGTGGACAGCAGGACCCGGGGTTGAGACCTTGACCTTCTGATCGAAAGACGACTCACTCTAACACTGAGCCACAGCTGCCCGTCATTATAAAATCATTATAATCACAATAAAAAGGAAGACGTCTCTGCTGCTGGGACTGCTGCTTTAGTTTTAGATCATTAAACAGTGTTGACACTCGCACCTGTTTCACAGAAATTGATCGTCAATCAATGACTCAATCGATTCGCGGTGATAATTAGAACTGATGCCATTGGTCTCATCAAAATTGATTCCCCATTCCTACAAACACAAACACACATTAACACACCAGTCCAATCAAATGGAGCTGTTTTTAATCTACCCGGTACTAGACCTCTGTTTCTAGCTGATCTTTCACCATAAACATAGTAAAAAAAAAAAAAAAAAACACTTTTCAAAGTACGTTACTATAAAATCACTACACTTCAAATTTGACCTGAACACATACCAAGTTATGTGCTTGAATTGCCTGAAATCGACTGCTGCATGGAAGACAGAAAAAGACTCGAAATTGTGTGTCTTTTTAGGGCTTTAAGAGAATAGGAGGAGGAAGAAAAGGTGAAAAAGAAAAGAGACAGAGAAGGAGAGAGAAAGGAGAGAGTGAGTCAGACTGTAAACACTTGGTCGGCTTGATGTTATCCAGCTGGCATGAAAACTGATCCAACTGGCAAGTTCAAGCTGACCGTCGTGCCGCACACACACACACACGCACGCACGCACGCACGCACACACACACACACACGCACATGCATACATACATATAAATGCACAAATGGGGTGGGTGAGTGGATCTGTGTTTGGGGCAAGTGAAGAGCCGACAAGTCAGGGGGTTACCGGATCAAGGCTAAATATGCAATCCTTCATCACACACACAGACATTCACATACACACTAAGTGAAAAGCTGCAGAGGCTTGAAATCAATCTTTCACACCTCTGACAGAAGCAGTCGGGGATCTCCCACCCCACATGCAAACACACTTGTATCGGCTACCAGCTCAGAGAATGGTGCGCTTCTTCCTGCCTCCTGAGGCCGAACCTCAAACAACTTATCATGTACTTTAATACAGTCAGAGCAAAATCACTGCATTCAACTCTAAAAATAAATAATAAAATAACTAGCAAACTATCGGCTTCAGAAGAGCACTGTGAGTGAAAAATAAAAACCTGGTTTTAAGAGGTTATACGAGATTTTGTGGGGGTTAAAGCAGGACAAGTTATGTTCATCCTTTCTCTATTTCCTTTAGCACATGGACACACTTGATCTCATGACCATCAGTCTGTGATAACAGTGGGCAGCACGCTCAGCCCTACCCACAACCCCTAACTGTTGTTGTTGTTATTGTAAGTCTCTCTTTATCATTTGGTGTCAATACCAAATCTTAAACACCTGAGCATTTTCAAAAACCTCCTTTTAGAGAGACCCTAGTACTTTGTGGTATGAACACAAGGCCAAAACAAGAGAAATTGTATTCCCCCTAAAACAATCTATAAAGGTGTAAACAGGGCTTTAGTTGGCACTTTTATTCCTCTGATTTTGGCTTGACATGAAAGTTTCTCTTGTTGTTCTTCGTTTTTTTTTAAAAGTCCTTATTGTTTGTCTGTTGATTTTTATATTATGAATAAATAAAGACTGGATCGGATTGGAGTAATCAACCATGTTTGACCGTGTTTACCATTTTATATTCTACAACACTCTTCTCCAAGTTGTTGAATCCGCAAACAATTCAATCCAATCCAATTCATTTCCAAGAAAAACTGAAAATAATACTGATATTAAATGAGTGTCCATCTTTAGCAACCTCCTATCCATGTTGTCTCTACCAATGGATAGTTTTTGTGCAACTTTTTTTGCTCCAATTAATTGGAAAGCTCTTGGATCATGTACCAAAAATTCACCCTAGTGATGCTATTGTAAAACATAATCCCAACTTTGGAAGATTTCAGACAAACAAAAAAATAACCTCTATTTTCACTTTTTATCACAAGACTCTTCCAGACCACAACTGTGGTAGTACTATGAAATGACCATTACACATCCTGATTGATACTGTGTCTACATTAAAGGGCCCATGCAGACAAATTGTTGTTTCTGAGTTCATTTTCATCACTGACAAGCCAGACTGTGTAAAACTATACCGCTACAGCAAACTAAGTCCACCATCGTAAACTTCCACATGTTCAATAAGTCAGTTAGGACAACAAACATGATGAGCAAGCAGAGTATTCCCATTTAAATGCACAAGAACACAGTAAACATGCTACACTGGATCTAATTAAGCTAATTTATGATACTTTCAGACTGCTTGGTTTGTTTTATAGTGTTTTTTTTAGTAGAAACACTTCTTGGTAGAGAACATATGGTTCGTATTTTACTTTATGTTTGGGACTTGTCTTTATTGTGAGGTCTTGGTTGACTTGGCATCAATCCCTCAAAGTCTTCGCCCCCCACTCTTTATTCTTGTCGAAGACAAAGCCTCCTACGCTTGTGTAACAACGCTCCATCACAACAGAGTTCTTCATAAAATTCAAGAAAGGAAAAGTAACACAAAGAAGTCTTCAAATCCATCTCACCCTCAACCTAAAGCCATGAACAGGACTCTTTGAAGACATGACGTAAATGTCGTCCATTTTAATCATCACGTCCTTACTTTGTTATGGTGTCAAAGTTCAGGAACAGTCCTTGTAGTGAATGGAAGGGTACTGCACTGAGGGGGGGAAAGGATGAGAAACAGGGTAGGGAAGGGTAAAGGTGGGAGTGACTGAGAAAGAAGTAAGGAGAGTCTTACATGTGAAGAGAGTCAACAGTGGTTCTTTTGCTGCTATCACTGCGTTGGTCAGAAAATTTGCACTTTTTCACCAATGTTTTTGATGCTCAGTTATCATCCCACTCCACCCACCGTCGTACTTCAGAGCCCAACACCCAACGCCAACGCCTAATTAGCCAAGTACCAGGGCTGCCGGTCCGATGAGGGCCCGTGTTTCATCGGGCTCTCTTTTACTCTGAAACTCCATTAACCTTTTAGTAAGACCAGAGCTTTGATATCTCAGCTGTTTACAGCCCCCCTCCACTTTCTGAAAGCGTTATGTTTCAGGTGCTTGGCTGACTGCTCGGACTAAATATAGGCACTATGTTAGATTTCCCTGGAAAGGGACACACTCCAGGGGCAGGGGGTTTGCTCTGTGTGTGTGTGTGTGTGTGTGTGTGTGTGTGTGTGTGTGTGTGTGTGTGTGTGTGTGTGTGTGTATGTGTGTGTGTTTCTCTGTACTTCTAGACTTAAGAGGACGAAATGTACTCAGATGTATAAGAAGTCACTGAAATAGGACACTAACTCTCATACACAGTTAATTTATGGGCAGGATCCAAACTGTGATTTAACTGAGAATTTAAAAAGGTTAGCAGTTAAAATCAAACTAATAAAGTAAGTCGGAAACTTTGTGTTTGAAATATGAAGTTTTTATGAGTTATAACATTATACTTGCTTGAAAAGTTGCATGAAACTGTAATAAAAGGGGTTGTACTGTTCATTTTTGTTGAATGCGAGTAATTCTACAAAATCAATTCTGTAAAAAATGACACGACAACATGCTTTCTTTAGGTCATATTTACTGGGAAATGAAAACATAAAGGTAATGTGGTGTTTTTTCAAATTGAGTAATTGTCTCTTTTTTGTCTATGCCTCTGTTTATCTCCAACAAAACAAACCTCCCTCCTTATTTTTATCACACTTGGTTCAGAAAATCTAACACTAGGCCTGCCTGATAAAAAAAACAAAACAGGACGTGCAAAAACATTGTTCATTGTTTTGATTTCAATAAGAAATGCAATAAATGGATATTAGAGTGTTTCTTAGCTAAAAAAAAACACTTTTTATCTTTCCTCATATTCTACACATTACCTGTTTTTGCATCATGTTACCTCTGAGTCCAAGGTATAAAAAAGCATTTTATGTCATTGTTGTCAGATTTTCACAAAGTCATCTGAGGTTAGCCGACAACTGGCTTAAGTTTCATCTGACTGAATCAACATCTAACAGGTGAATATACACACAGAGTGAGATAACACTCCTGTAAGAAGATTTCAGATTGTGTCAATTTTGGCGCCCCCTGTGGAGAAAGCAGACTTTGCCTATTTTATCCTCTGAATGCTTATATAGTTACTTTTGTCTTTGTGATCTTCATTTGCGACATACTGAGCAGTCCTACAACCAAATATTTTAAAATACTGAGACCATTTTTTTGACCAACTGAAAACTCTGTTGCTCCATTTAGCAAACAAATCTTCATCTCATGTGGACCTTTTGTGTTAAAAGTTACTGATAAGTTACTTGTCTGACATTAAAAACTATCACTGGGAGAGCCATTTATGTGCCTGTGATGTCTCGAGCAGTCAGTCCAAGTTTCACCCAGCCTTTTATGTCACTCTCTGCTCTCTGATCATTATCATTTCTTCTGCAAATGAGAAAACAAAAGCCCAAAACTGTTACAGAAAGTTTACATAGTCCTTTACCTTCAGCAGTCTGTTTGACACGCACCACTCCAAAACTGCAAGTCTGTGAGCACTGTGATCATGTTTTATGGATCACATTTCTGGCATCCACTATCTACACTGATTTAGCGCCCGTACATACCATCTCCTCCGATGTATAACTGGAGCATGATTTACTGCTGCTCAACATCTATCTATGCTTAGATTCAGTTGCCATGGTTTCCTGTGCACAAACAAGCAGAAAATGTTGCAGAACCAGGAACTGGCGATACAACTAGCAGAGAACATCGCCAACAACATATAAGTGTGTAGTGATCATGACAGTGTAGACCTCATGACATAGCTACAGCACGGCGTCAATATAAACCAGGTTTTAGCTGTCTGCATGTGCGCCAACAACATTCATGGGAATCAGTGAGAATTATGGTTGCATAATTTTGGGAATTTTCAAAGTTGGAAACTTTCCATGGGAATTAACGGGAATTAATGGGAATTAACGGGAATAAATCTGAAATTTACAAAACTGAAGGTAGGCCCTCATCAGGGAACTTAAATATAGTTAGGGAAAATATGTTGTAGCATAATCTTGGCTAAAACAACCAGATTAAATGCAAGTACACTTCTCAATCAGTTGTTTAGCTGGCTATATTTCTGTTCATGATATTGCATTAGTGTTTTTACAAGCTTTTTTGTTATTTTATTCTACAGAATAATGCCACGTTTGCCATCTGATGTGTGTCATGTTTTTTAATTGTATTATTTTGCATGGATGTCTGCTTATGACAAAACACAAATGTTTGCATCTAAGTTTGGACATGATACAGTTTGTTTAATATCCAGTTAACTCCCATAAATTCCCAAAATTCCCATGGAAAGTTTCCAATTTGGAATATTTCCAAAATTCCTCATCTTAACTTCCCATGGAAATTTACCCTTTCCAACCCTAGTGAGATTACACTGTCCTAAAAAGTGTCTCATTCAGGTGTATCTACTAATCTGTAGAGTAGCATTCATATTTACATTTTACATTCATGTGAAACTCAGACTCTGCATGCATAACAGTCAATTTACCGTGTGTTTGAGTGAGGGGCTGCACTGACTTTTCTTGCAGATGAATAACAGAAACTTTGTAAGTAAAGGGTTTGCATCAGGTCAAAAAAAATTCTGGTTATAAGACTTAGCATTTCAGTTTCTGTGGTGTGGTTAGCAAGCATGTGCATATTGCAATTGCAATGGTGAAATGGTTGCAAAACAGCTATGAAACATTAGGGTGCTTGGTAATCTGAAAAGCAGGTTCAAACTGGTTTTCCTGTTTGAGATAGTTAAGAACTTTAGTAAACAGCAGTAATCCAGGTTATCCTCACTCTTGCAAAACTGTAACTATCAAATCTAGCTTTGGATCTTCAAAGTTGATGTAAACTTTTCGTGAAAGCTGACTTAATTCACTCACTGCTTCTTCTTGATCCTCTTGACACATGGGTGTGTGAGTGATATTTATGAAGCAATCACTAATCAATAAATGAGAGCTTGTAAAATAGCAGACAAATGTTATAACCTTCATTAAAGTAGGATTTATTGTGGCTCTATTGCACTAGAAATCATTATAGTTAGATCAGTGTGACCAATAAAGCTGCAGCCAAGCTTACTTCATCATTAAACTCACTGCAACATTAATCTATTTAAAGTCGTCTCAGAGTGAGTATAGGCTTGAAACTGCCTGCCCAAAGTTCCTGTGCGCTCCTACAGCTACAGTATGTATGGACTGGACTGTCACATAAACACCATCACAAAGCAAAAAATAAAAAAGAAAGCCGGGTCTCTTGAGTTACAGGTCAAAGTATCACCTCGACTGCGCGCCTGACCCCTGAACTTTTACTGTATTTTACACAATCTAGTGTGTCAGTCATTCCTCTTGAATCATCCCATCCACACCGTCAGTGTCACCACACAACTTTCCGTGTGACTATTAATACAAATTAGTGATGACAGATATGACATGGCTGTATGTTTAGGGTTTGGTTTACAGGATCATACAAGCAAAGCTGCATGTGTGTGTGTGCTCTTGTTCATCTATCTTTGCGAGGACTTTCTTGACTGCCCTCTATTCAACGCTGTAAACTTGGATTTAAAGCCAGAATTTGGTCATTAAGAGTTAGTACTTACTTGGCATTTAGTTGAACTTTAAGTTTAGGATTTGTGAATACATTATGTTAATAGAGGTCCCCACAAGTATAGAAGTACAAGCATGTGTGTGTTAGTGTATTTGTGTGAGTAGTAGTGAAGTGTGACATGTACCTGTGCCTTTGTTGCGGTCCACAAAGCAGTATTTCAGTTCATACTCCTTCAGAATTTCATGGACTTCCTGCAAGAAAGAAAGAAAACAAAAATTAGCTACAATTAGCATCAATGGGCAACATGGAGGACATGTTCAAAATTCAATTTATTGGACAAAACCTCGGTCTGTGTTCAATGTCCAGAGATGATTTAAACACACAAAGAGATGTCCACCAAAACAGACACGAAACAACCACAAACCACCAAGTCATGATATTTTGTTGATGTGGATTTTCTCATGTTCACCACCTATAAGACAGATTTTTATTGAACAATATTTTCTGTAACGCTGAGAGTGTTTTAACAGTTGCTGTAAGGGCTTGAATTTTATCATAAAACAGATCTAAAAAAAATTTTTTTAAAAAAACACTTTTTTTTCTCTTCATGGTGAAACTCTGATGGGAGACTTCCTCTGATTGCAGTCATTTGCCTCTAAAGGGTAATTATGTTGTAAAAAATAAAGAATAGAGTGTACTTTCTTGGGATGACGAGCTTTCTCTCTCCTGTCAGGTTTATAATAACAGCAGCCCACCACGCTGTACTTGAATCCACGGGGAGGACAGAAACACTCACACATACACTACTGCATATTAAAGTTATAAATCAGGAATACATTTTTTAAAGAAGAGTGAAGTATCTTCTCTTTAAGACATGGCTTGTAATGTCTCTTCACGGGGTAAATGTAAAAGTAAAGACAAAAAAAATGTCCAGAAATGAGACAACACTGTTTTTTCCTGTGATATAAGCAGCCTTGTGGATCCAGCCCCAGTCGAACCTGTCAGGGACTGCAACAGTTCCAGGTCAAACAGGAACGCGGTGTAGGCGGACAGCTGAACAGAGAACAACGAAACAAAACAACAACAGCGCTAAAACAACCTGCGAGACAGTGTCTAAACCCCGTGGCAATGGAAAGGTCACTGCAGCATAAAGCAATTATTGCTGAGTGCCACTGGAGACACGATGTAATGGCAATATGATGCACAACAGACAGGACTTTAGGAGCGTTTTATCCTCCAGGGCAGACTTACTAAATTCAACATTATCTATGCACGCTGCAGAGAAACTCCCTCCCTCTCGCTGCTTTACACGCCTTAACGACTTTTTCCCTCATTGTGTTCCTGTCAACATTTATTAACTATTTTAAAATTGAATAGACTGCGTGTTCAAAAGCTGGTTAAAATAGTATGAACATGCTTTAAAACGTGAACAAAAGAGGAGAAAGGCATTTCTTTTCAAAGTGTGATTGGCATTTAGGAGGACGCGTCTGTCCTCTTTTGTCAACTAATGTAGCCTGAATCCTGTGCTTTTATCCGTTCATCCTATGTTTGAATCCTTTTATCTAATGATGAATACAAAGAGAGGGGCTTTGCAATTTTTAATGGACCAATTTATGCTGAGCCATAAACAATAAACACTGTTTTTCATGGGAATATAAGCAGGTTTGACATTTTAAAGGGGCTGAGTGGACAGACAATTCACAGCGAACATAACACAATCCCATTTATCAAAAGTACAATATTACCTCAGAAAAAAACAGCATGAGGTAAAATAAAAAGCCGGACTTTGAATGTGCTTATGACAAACGAGGAATCGGCTTGAGTAAATTGAGGGTGTATCGCTCCTGAGAGCCGTTATATCATTAGCATGCCCACCTAGCATAATAACTATTCTCAACATCATCATTGAACAGATTAAATTCTTATCCGCTCTCCTATCTTCAAGGTATTAGAGGGCCCATTATAATCTTTATAAAACAAACAATAATAAAGTAATTAAATGAAGCTTCTTTGTTTTACTCGATTATTAGTCCTCAGAGTAACGATGTAGTTTCAGTGACGGAGTACTTGTGTATTTTCTCAGTCATGACGTTGCATCAGCAGCAAAAGAAGTGCCAAAAAATACAGTAAAGTCAGGACATGTCTGCACAGATTTTACAGTATAGCCAGAGGAAAAGATATGCTGATGCAAGACTGAAAATTGATGAATCAGACATTTAAAAAAAACAAGAGTAACCTCTCTGTTATGATTCTTCAATCTGAACCTCATGTGTCATATAAACTAAAGACGGACTGATTAAACGGCAGGTCATTGAATTTGTCTGATTCATAGCATTTGTTATAATTGGCATCGGCTTTGTAGCAGCTATCTGATGATACAAAGAGAGGATGGGATGCCAGTTTGGCATAGCGGTCAAATTTCACGCTCCTGTACAGTCCATCTCACAGTGAACGCTGGCTCGACTCCCAGCATCCCCTGCTTCATGATCTCCATGTTTCCGCTTTCTCTTCTCAGCTGTCTTTTCTGATTGAGCATAGAGAGTTAGTTCAGGAAGGCCGCAAGGTCAAGCTCAGCCCTCAGTCATCAGCTGATTACCTTTCACATACCTAGTTTGCAGATGTGATTGACTGGTTTGAGTAAAATCCTTGACTGGATTTGTTTAGTTTGTATAGTCGCTGAGGTTTGCACCTTTTAAATATCTGTATCAAATCAACTCAAATAACTGATATTTTATGTTTTTAGTATGTTTAAAAAATGTGTTTGTTTGGCAGAAGGGACGTGACTTTAGTCAAGATCACTTCTGCGAATGCTCCACCAGAACAACATGTCAGCACCCATCCAGGTGGTAATTTGGCTTCACATTTCACAATAAGAGGAGATTAGCGTACAGTCCATATTTACACACAGTTAGTAGTTAAAACAGACTTTTCTTACACTATTTTACAGCTAATATTTTAGTTCCTCCTGCATGTCAAATTCAGGGCTGTAAGCAACTAAACAACGAGACAAATTCAATATGAGTAAAACAGGATGAAACAATTTGGATGAAAGCTTAGCAGTACAAATACATGAGGATTTAAGTAAAGTGATTGTAAGTGTTGTTGCCCTGCAGAGCTGTCGTTTTTTTTGCTTATCTGGCTTTTCCAGAGCTTGAGTGTTTTTAATTCTTAATGAACTGTTTGTAGGGTTGTATATGTCTTGTTTTTTTCCCTTTAAAGTCTTTATTTGCTTGGCAAGGCACATTGCTCCAACATTAATGAGACATTTGACAAAACTGTAATACGCTAAAGACGGAGGAGAAACATTGGGGAATAAATCAATAAAGCAAAAACTCTCATTTAAAATAGAGTGACTTGTAAAAAACCTAAAAAATTTCAGTTTTAAGAGAAAAGGCGCTTCATAAATGGCCTCTGATTTTGCCTTTCTTGCTTTTTAATAAGAAATCATGTCAGTGATGTGCTGGACATAATACACAGAAGCCTACTTAGTGGATTCAGACGAGGTTGAATCATGTCTCTCAGCGTGAATCCCTCTCTGGAGCTGTAACAGGTTGTCCCTGTTCTCAAATCAGGCTGAAAGTTTCTTAGAGTACTGATAATTACAGGACATTTCAAGCCTGGTTTTAGGAGTCCAAACAGCCCTGCCTTCTTTCACCACCACTCTATTTACCAGGTGAGCAGACCGTGCTGCACTTTTTATGATATTCCACTTTGTTTCACCCCGTTTCCTTTTACCTTCCATGTTTTAATGATCTTTCACTCTTATTACATCCCATCACGCTGTTCCATGATGTTCCACTCTGTTTCATTGAGATTCCCTCGACGCTATTTCAACAGCTTTCTAATTAACACTGCCATAATAGCTGAGCGTGATCACAAGTGTTTCGGAGCAGGAGAAAAGAGAGCTGCCTTCAAGCTTTGAATTCACAGATATAGCAAACACTCATCTTCTGAAACAAAATACACAAAATGCAAATTAAAAGACCCTCGTCTCTAATTTAAAAAAGCTGTGATCTATTGCCTCTTATTACAACTGTGAGTAGACAGAGATCACTGATAGTGTTTTGGTATCAGCTGGAAGAAAAGCAGACTTGTGTGTTTCCTGTTCAAGTCCCTCCTTGCAAAGCTGTTATACAACCAAGCATGTCAGTCAAGCCTGCTTTACCACACAGCTCCCTCTGTGCAGCTGAACACCTGAGATGCTGACATTTCCAGCAAGTCCAGTCAGTGCCCTAGCACCAGCCGTAAGCCCAGGGCAAATTTCTGTGATCTATACATGCTATACCATACATACATGCATGCTAGATTTAATGAAATATTAAAGTAAAGCACCCCGAGGCGCACAATGGGTTTGATAAGGAATGTGATAGCAGCTTTATTTAACACCCTATAGTCACAGTTCATGAAGGTACATGAAATCACTCACACCTAAATCAGCTGATCATGTGCCTGAAGTGCGTCTACACTGTCTACTGTAACAGTTGCTTTTTGCTTTAAACTTTTTAGCCAACTTCTATTTACTGACCTGCAGATTTGGAGCCTCTATGAGGAGCTTTAAGTTAGTTATAAAACACACTAACACAAAAAGTGATGTTTCCTCATGACCTGAAAAAGCTAATAAGACCATCTGCGACCAAGACTGACAGTTCCTGTCTTGTCATTTTTATTGCCTGTATGAGATACGAGGGGGTAGGTGTCAGACGAGACCATAGGCAGCGTATTGAACAGAGGAGCCTGTCTCTCTTTTTCCCACACCTTTTTTCTTTACAGTGCACTGGCAGCAAAATAATTCACAGAAAAAAAACGGAAAAAAAATCAGTCTTCAGCTTTCTCTCAGTAAACATGATAAAAATGAAGTCAATAACCAGGAAAAACAGAGTCTGCGGGCTGTGATTGACAACCCATTTCCAAGGTGTCATGACAAACAGGATAGAGTGTGTTACAGCTGTGAGCCAGTGCTTATCCTCAAGAGTGTCTGTCCAGACAGATACTTCTCTCAAGGGTGAAGCATCGCAGGGTGACTCACACTATGATACAATAAGCGAAACCACAATATTGATAATAATAAAAAACAGTGATTCTCCAATAGCTGATACATGACAAGACAGCGATCATAATGAGGAGTTGTTAACTAGTAAGGAGACAAATGATGAGTCATATTGTAAACAAATAGGTAACAGGTAACAAGCATTGTATTTGCTAGGGATGTAAAGTCTTAGTGGACTGATCGACTTATTGGTCGATACGTGGGAGTCGACTAAAATTCTGATTGGTCAACTCATTTTTTTCTGCGTCAGTTTTCAGGTAACAGCCTGTCTCAAAACACCGCCCCTTGTTTTCACCATTTTGGATTCGCCCAACCCACTGAAGACCGACTGGAGACAGTGTTGCCAAATCTTGCAACTTTTTCTGGAGTTTAGAGACTCCAACATAAACGCAGAAATAGATGTTAGTATTCTCAACGGCTAGCAGGCGTGCATCAAAAATACAGACACAGGCACTCAGACTTTCTCCTCCTCCTCTCAGGGGTGGGGGGGATTAGTGGCAACAGCGGTTTTGAGAAATTACGCAATAGGCGATGACGTCATCCAGCGACTTTTAAAACAGCCACTAGCGACTTTGCTTACTTAGGAGTTGGCAACACTGGCTGGAGACAAGAAGATTGAGGAGCTTCCCGTTAATCAATGTCCGATGGTTTGTGGAATATAATATTTGTATTTAATCTCCTTCTTGTGCCGATATCAGTGTATTTTCACCGTCACCCCCCTCCACAGAAGGGTTTGCCGTCAGAGTCGGATCCCCCCTCTTAAAAGGTTTCAGTCGACCAAGAAATTCTTTGGTTGATTACAGCCAAACATTTAACGTCAGTTTACTTTGGTTTTAATCCATTTCAACAAGTGTGACCAGGACAAATACCTCGCTTATCAAGTAGATGACTTTTAAAGAGAGCTTGTCCCGGTTGCTCACTCTTTGATTGGGTCTTTAATGAGTTGCACCTTTTTTAATTAAAAGAAAAATGCCTTTCAAGCATTGCAACTGAGTCACAACTTTTAAGAAAGGCTACTGCAGAGTCAGCTGTACAAACACAGGTAACTTCTGTTTCTCCAACAGAGGCTCGGGTCAAAATACATCAGCCGACAGCCTGAGCTTTCCCCGCCTTCACATCAAGACATAGTTCTGTCCGATAGAAGATTCAGTGTACACATTTTAATGATAATTCAGGTAAATGTCTCTTTATGGAGCCAATAAATGTACAGGTTTGCAGAGAAGTCACGCCTGAAGAGTCGACCTCATTCTGCACATTTACTGAGAACAGTGCAAGAACAAAGACTTCTATCGTCTCTGAGAGGCAGAAGGTATCAATCCAAAGTCTTTACTTCGCTGCTTCCTCATTGGAGAAAACATGATTGAAAATAATCAAAGATGTCCAACTTTATTCAGACAGCAGAATTTCTTCATGTCTTCAGAAATAGCTCTTTGAAGTGCCTCATCATTTTCTCTCCATACGAACATGTATGACTGAGCTCTTCTTTTCTTTCTGGAAGATCTTGTGTTCATCATGTTGTTGTGTTGGGCCATAACTTTTTACTTAAAGGCTTCTCACTGACGGCACCACATCTGTGTGTCACATTTCTGTCATTTTTTTAAGATTATTTGTTTTTCTTTGATAGGAAATGTGAAAAGAGAGTGAGGGGTTGACATGAACCGAAACCTGTCTGGACTTGGACCCGGGCTTCCTCTGCGTCTGCATCTACACTGGAGGATTTCTGTCATTTCTATATGTTCTCGGCAAATGTTCTCCATCTCACACCTTTCATCTGTCAATCTCCTGCAAATAAAGTGCTAACGGGCTGTAAATTGCCTTTCAGATGTTTGATGTGTTTTTTTTGACCCCTCCATCTGCCAGTTTGTTCTGTTCGCCAGTTTCGGTATTTCTGTTCTCCTGATACATTCGGCTAAGTCTCTCTGGAGCGAGTAAACAGGTAAGTGTACAAGGTAATAGATGTGAGGTGAGGAAAACAACCTGGACTAATGTTTTCCTCCCTTAACATCCCCCACACAGACCCTTTTCCTGCAAAGAGATAAGCGGGTGTGTTTACTCTGACATGTTTGTTCATTTCTCACACACACCTTGACTTAAATGGGGTCGCGGGGGGAGGCAAAACCTTGTGCTTTCTTCTTCAATGTGTGTGTGTGTGTCTGGGATGGAGAGAGGAAGTGGGGGATTAGGGGACAAACACACTCTGTGTGGCCTCCTTACCGGCAGCGACTGTGTCCTTGACCCACTGATAGACTGAAAGTGCTACAGAGAGGAGACACAGAGGATGAAGGCAAGGTATGCCAGCGCACAGGAGGCTACTCCCACACTCGACACTGTACTGTAAGGTGTTAAATTATGAAAGCTGCTATAACCAAAGAGGTCCTGAGGTCTGCTCGAGGCCACCATGAGTAACACCAAGAACAGATTTCAAAGGTAGGATTTTTAAACGAGGGAACAATACATGAATACAGAAATAGGCAAAAATAAGATCATGTGCAGTTCACCCGTAAATCAAAGATTCTGCAAAGGTGACGAAGAAACTTTTAAAAGGAGGAAAAAAAATATTCAGCTGGGACAAACACTCTATAAAAGCCCCAATATTCAGAGCCAAGAGTCCTCAATGCAGGTTGGACAGCCAGCTTCAACCAAACATTTCCTGACTCTCTTCAGCTGTTTTGTCAAACAAAAGCCCAAGAAGCAACTTCACCAAAACAAAACACTGGAAACAAGACGGACCAATATGGAATAACCATTTGTCTGTGACGCAAAGAGGGTAAACATTCGGATTCTTCATAGAGAAACATTCAAGAACACCAGCCACAGGCCTACCACACAATGTGACACAAGAATAAAGTTATCGAACAATCCCAGAGTTGTAAGTTTCAGGAGTAAAACTCCTCAGGTAGAAGTCTGTCTTCAGCACAGAGTCGTGAAGCAGCTCGTGCCGATTCAAGCCGACAGCTTGGAGTGAGTGAACTCTTTGCCCAGGTTGCCAAATGCAATCCTGAAGGTGACAGACAGGTGCTGTTAACAGTATCCGGCTGAACAGACAGTGTTGTTTTCCACGTAGGAGAAATTCAAGTCAGTGCTAAAAAAACTCAGAGTTTCACAGAAAGTCTATTTTAGATTTAAGTGCAGTGAAGGTTAACGCTAAGACCAGCTGAAAGTCTACCTGACCTACTGACTATCCACAACCCAAGTCCTGTGAAAGATCTAATCCAAACACATTATATCCACAAAGATCTATAGAGTACTTTAAATCAACACTGCATAACTTTCTCAAGCTGCAAGGGCTCACAAAGCTCCAAAGCAAACTATTTCAACCATGTGAAAAAGTGTTTTTGTGTGCTTGTGTGTTACCTCATGGCCTTGTAGTCTTGGTTACATTTTTGTTTTGCTACTAAATCAAACTCGCGTCAATCCTAGCGCACTGTGGGGGGTTGATCTTCTCAATCACCTCTTTCCTGCATGATATTTCTCACTCTTTATTCATTCATCTGGAAAAAGACTAAGTGTTAACTTCCACTGCATCCGGAACAGCTAAGAAAAGGCCGTTCATAACTGATCGTAACCATTCAAGTTAATGTGTCAATTTCCACCAGCAGCACAGATTAACCCGTGCTGGAAAGGAAGTCGAGCACAGACACAAAATAAAACATCCGGCTTCTTTTCAAAATAAAACACTCCTTGTTTCAGGCAGATCGTATTTCACACCATGCAAACGGGCGGGGACGAACAAGTGAAAGGTTTATAAACAGCATTTCATCCTGATGAGAGGATGCTGACTTTGTAAGTCTAGAAGTAGATTTCCTCCTCTGGAAGGACACATACTACTGCTTATATGGTTAGCCTCTAAGGCAAAGACAACTTGTTATCGCGCGATTGCACGTGAATCCACAGGTTCTTGTGAGTTCTTGCGATTCCTGCTGTCCGTAATCCGCCACGAAATTCACCTCACAAACGGATCCGATAGGAACTGGCGTACGGCGAAAAACGCCGCCATTCCAGATCAGAGCCGTGAAATCCCGGGTTCCAGTGACACTAACTAATCTGTTTGCAAAAAAAAGGTCAAAAGGCTGGTGTGTTTTTTTTTTTTTTGTTTTTCTTTTAGGAGGATGGCCTGCAGAGAACGGCTCAGGCTGTCAGTTTCACATGCATGGATGGTATCAATCAGGCAGTGAAATATGTTCCTGGTTAAACATGCTTCAAACCAACATCAAACAACAGCTGCAATCAGTTATAACACATAACTTCACAATTAGTTCTGTGCTCACCAGAAATGACAACAATGCATCTCTAATAGACTGGAGAACAATGCTTCCATATTTGGTCCAAGCCAAATGTGTGTATATGTGTGTGTGACAGGTGGCTCGGACCAGGCGCACAGCAGATCACTGGCCCATCAAACGCCTGCCAGGAGAGCTTCTTAGAAAATGTGCACGCTCACATATTGAGAGCAGACATCCTGAACACACCCAGACATCTTTCTTTTGTCCTTTTACTTTTCACTCTTTCCTCCACTTCTTCCTCTCTCAAACACACTCTCCGGAGTTTCCACACCTCCTTTGCCAGTTTAACACCCTCACTCCACACAGGGACTGGTTAAATTCTTCGATTTAACAAGTTTGTTTTAAACCCTCTCTTCTTCTGTTCTGTTTCTTTTCCCCCTCTCTTCAGCCTGGCACTCTTCTTAGCATTTTTCTCTCGTCCTTGGGAATCGCACCAAACTACTTTCTCCTTTCTCTCAACTGTATTCTGCCATCTTTTTTCTTTCTTAAGTCTGGACGGAATAAAAACAGTTGTCTGGTTACATTTTAATGCTGAGTTATCTGAGAAGAGCCAAAGAATATGAAACACAGAATCAGATCCATGGCACGCTCAGTCTCCAATTTCTACATGTGCATTTTGGTTTGTCTTGATTTACTCTTTCTTCTTTTTGCTTGCCTTTTCATTTGATTTACTAATATCTAAGGTGAAAGAGAAGAGCACTGTCTGGCTAGCTACTGTCTGTGAAATACACAGATCCTGTTACTGCATCGTGAGGATGAATTATTATGCAAATACCAGCAAGTGCAAAGAAGAGCTACTTTCTCTACATAGCCTTCGATTGATACCTTTGTCACCAAGAAGAAAAATAACCGCTGCATTTCTTCTGGCCCCATGGTCGCTAGTGGTTGATTGCAAATGATATTCACCTTTTAGCTAAAACTGTCTAGCATCAGTCTGGTCCTGCTCAAGGTTTTTGCCTGTTAAAAGGAAGTTTTTTCTTGCTCATGTCAGATGAGATGGGCCAAATCCCATTTTAGGTCGGGTCTCGATAATTCATCAAACAATGAGCGCGGTCTAGACCCACTCTTTTTCTTTGGAAAGCGTCTGGGGGTGACGACTGATGTGAATTGGCGCTATATAAATAAAATTTGATTTGATTTGAAGTATCACCATTATGTGTTATTGATTCAATCAAACATCTCCAAATAGACTTCCACTTTTCTACTCAAATAACTCCTCAATTGTACAATTTTATTCTCAATCACCACCAAGACACACATTAGAGGGAGTGAAATTACCCTTTAAGATTGTGTTGTGGGAGAGAGGAGCTTTATTTAGCTCCCACATGGGATGTTGGGAGTCTTTCCTGTTGCTTCTTCTTGTGAGAGATACCAGCGTTAAAAAAAAAAGAAGAATTCTTTGACACATCCTGTTTATTTCTCAGTTTTTTAGTTTCACTAATAAGACTGTTAATCTGGTCTCTAAAAGCACATGAGGGTAGCAGGTGCTTCGCCCTGAGACAGGCCTGACGCTGCTGTGAGCTGGTGTGACCCAACCTCACTCCCCCATCAACACCCACCCTGCCATGTTTGGCTGTGGCCCTGAAGCCACAGGGCTCAGATTGGAGGTTATGTTCCCCGCCGAGCGGGCAGTCACTCCGAACATGACAAGAGACTAGTGCGGACCCTGGATCATAACAAAGTGTACCCGTGCTACAATGTTAGGCTGTGAGGAATTATAGCTTTTAGGTGGGTTAATACGGTAAAACCACCTACAATCATGATGGACATGAATCTGTGACACCGTGGAAATTTTTCTTTCTGCGATCAACAACTTCACAATACGTAACAGCACTTTCCTTGCAGTGTGGCTTTGCATTAAAGCCTGAAAACTACAATGAACTGCAGATATGTGGAAACAGGCAGAGCAGCTCTCAGGCATAAAAGCTAAATGGCCTCTTGTAGTCATTTGTACTCCTACACCAAGGCGCCAGTGGAAGCATAATGCACATCAACACGCTGGATGTGGAAAGATTAATGTCTTCTGCACGGGCTTCGTGCACATTTTTGTTCCATTAGTTACTTCAAACCATCAAAAGAAGCTTCACATGTTAGAACTCATAAATGAAGCATTCAGGTCAGCTCTGACGTTAGATTTACATGATCATGGATTTGAAACCTAAACCCTGATACAGAATGACTGCCCTAATGAATGTTACGTAAACATTAATGTTATAAAGACAAGGGAATATTTCTAGCTAACAGAAGCAAAACCAAAACACTAGAGACGTCATCACCCAGCACAAATGCCAAGGTTGTTCTCTACTTTGAGAGGAGCTCATGTGCATCGTCTCAGCTGGAGGTGTTTTTATGTTAATTTCTGCTTCCTCTAAGCAGTTTCAAACTAATTAAAACACATTTATTCAAATAAAAACGAGGAAGCAGGTTGCTGAATACAGATATTTGCTAAATCAAAAATTTCTACTAGGGTGAAAAATCTGCTTGGCCCTGTGTCAAAAGAAGCCAAAGCGTACTATTACTTGATTTCTTGGAAAGCGCTGGAAATGATTGATCCAACCCTAAAATAAAAATTCAAGCATTTAAAAGTCGTTTTCTTCTTTTCTTGAGGATAAATAGAAATAAGCTTGAGTTTCACTTTTGAAAAATCTCCAATATGGTGCCTTGTCCTGTGCATTTACAGGCAGTGAGTCCTGATTAAAAAAAAAACTCATCCTCTCTCTCTCTCTCTTAACAATCATACGTAGTGCTCACTGTGAATATTTGCTTTGGAAAATGAAGAAAAGCCTTTTTTTCAGCAGTCTGTCAATTATCTAGTCTGACACCTACACCCTCACAGCCATTAAAGACATTAAAATTACAATACAGAAACTGTCAATCACGCTGCTGATGGTCCCATTTGCTCTTGAAGGTTATAGAGGCATCACAGTTCATTCATAACCAGCTGAAACCTTCACAATAAAAGTTTAACTGCAGACGAACCACAAAAATTGTGTCTTTTTGGTTTACAGATTAAGAGTGGTGTAATAAACCAAGGTCTAGTGCCGTTCATTTGATTTACACTGTAGTTTGAGTCTAGCTTTAGTCGCCAAAAAGTCGAGACATTACATAATTATTAGTTTGTCAAAATGTTTTCTGTCTTCAAACTTATTTAATGAGTCCATCAGAAGTTGGTTTTAAGGTTGTACTAATGTTTAAATCTTAAGTGTTTTATGCTCTAAACCCTTTGACTTGTCTTATATTTGGATTCCCTACCTAAGTTGTTTCGTTCAGACTCGCCCAGAATGCACTGCTGCTGTTCTCTCCCTAATGATCTGCTAGGGTATTATAGAGGAATGAGCCTTACATCAAGTCAGATTTGCTGTTTTATGTTTACATTTATTCAATCTTCTCTATTTCGGCTAACAGACTCTTCACCCTCTCCAGCTGGGTCTACAGGGGGACCAGGTTCTTGTCCTGCCTCTCTATCATCTTCTGCATGGAATTCTTCCGGTATCTCCAGGAGGGCGTGTTTGATGTCCTCTATGGTCTCATAAATGGATGATATCTCCTCATACCACCAGATTTGATTCCTGTACAGCTGCAGATTGTATCTGATCTCCCTGTTATATTCCCTTTGAGACAGTGAGGAGATTCTCAATTCCTCCATCTTGTCCTGGATGAAGCTTTCTAGCTTGCAGTGGCACTCAGTCTCCAGGCAATGCTCTTCCCTTTTTGTGGCAGATGCAGTCGCTCCAGTCTCTGCAGTGCATTCCTCCAGCTGGACACAGTTGAGGGACTGGGCTCTCTCTGCAGCCTCCTCAGCGCCCTCTTTTTCCTCCAAGAGAGGTTCCTCCATCTTGCTGAGATCTTCAGTGTTGTATTTAGCCGCCACTATGAGATCTTGCTCAACATAAAGCTCTTGCTTCATCATCTCAAGCTCACCGCAAAGGTTTCTGATACCTGCAATAGTCTCTTTCAGTTGGACTTGGAGATCACGTTTAAGGATAGTCTTCTGCTGGAGATCTTTGCTCAGCTTCTCCTCCATGTTCTCCAGCTGTAACTCCCAGTCACCGATGTCCTCTTGTAGCTCATGTAGCCAATAGAAATCACTGGGCAGCCACACACCTGGGGTGTCTGAGAGGACTCCTTCCTTGACCTGTCCCTCCATGTAACAGCAGTCCTCTACTTCTTTGGTCTCCTGTTCGACCTCAGGTTTGTCGTTTCTTCTGACTTCTTTGTCTTCTTCTTGGTGCATCTTTAACTTTGAGACTGATCTTTGTGTCTGAACCGCTAACTGTAAATAAGGAGCTAAACCTGACCTGAGATATCTGATTCAAATCAGCACGGATTCTGCTCTGTTACCAACTGTTGCTACTGGATACCAAACATGTATTCAAATGATAACTTCAAACGGAGACTGTACACATGATGCTCTAACAGGAGAGTAAATGTGGTTATATTATTGACTGTATGAAACTGTACAAACTGTACAAACTGTGCCAGTTTAGGGTCAAGATCTTGGAGGGATCCAGTATTCAGAAAAAGACATCAGAGTATACCGTCACATATCAAAATCAGGGTTGTCATGACGCCAGAGTTTAACATTTGATACAAGTTAAATAGTCAACCTGTTTGATTCCCATAGCAGCAACAACAACAACAAAATAAAGAACTCCTGAACGTCCAAAAGAGATGTTTATTTTTGATTTCCAACCCTGCACACAGAACTGGTGCAGAGATAGTTTTAATAATTTTAATAGTAATTATAAAAGCAAAGAGATTAGAGGTGAAAACTGATCTAATTTATTACTACAGGCTTTGTTACTAATTACTTGTGATTAATAGCATACCAAAGATGTGAGATACATCCCATTACAGGTGAACCGACATTTAAATTGTTCTCCATTTTTCATCTGAACAAGTGTTAAGTCATAAAATGTTGGCAGCACCACATTTAGTGTTTATTTGAGTCAGGATATTACACCGTTGTGACACTGTGTTTGATTAAATGTTGCCTACAATATTTGCCAGAAGTTGTAAAGGAGTTTTCGACAGTGATTTGACTGATGAGAGGCATTTTGGGTGAAACTGTTTCCTGTTCATATTCCATAAAGAAGTACAATAGTGACATTTTCCCCTTTTCTTGTTTTTTTTTTTCTTACCCTGACAGAATGACAGATCCCATTGTTCTCCGTGGGTGGAATAACACTCCTGCAGTGATTTATGAAAATAAACTCCTGACACAGGGGGCGATGGATGGGTTTGTGCTGGTAACTCTATCTCCAGCATCTCAGCAGAGAGTCTGAAAGCTATCAGGCTTAGACGTGGACAGTTTTTACAGTCTGGTCGTCACCTGCTGAATTTGTTGTTGGCCTTTTTAGTTCAAAGTAAAACTCAGCACGGTTTACTCTCGTCTTCTTGT
Organism: Xyrichtys novacula; assembly: GCA_962446985.1. Lineage (NCBI taxonomy): Eukaryota > Metazoa > Chordata > Actinopteri > Labriformes > Labridae > Xyrichtys > Xyrichtys novacula. Next base: position 30,373,550 of record OY660870.1, read on the forward strand.
TTGACATTTCATTACCGAGCTGCTTGCCCCCAGAGAGCTGCCACTGTCTGGACTTTATGGAGCTGATAGATTAGGTGAGGCGCTGCTAATTTGAACCTGCACCTCTGACAGTATTCCTGATGGTCCAAAGTCAATGGCATGCTGTGTCTTGGCACCCAACCAGAGAAAGGCTAAAGCATGCAGGGCAGACAAATGAAAAAGTGATCAGTAGCTTATTGTACATCTTTTACACAAACTCAGAGTTTCAGACTTCAGCCATTTACTGTATAGATGCTGAATGTGCACCAGAGCTCTCCGACACAGCAGAGGCCTCTGGATAAGACATTTATGATATGATGTGAATTCTGATCACATTTTTTAGTGTTAAAAGATAGTTTTCCTCTCCCAGCACTTATGAAATGGGAAAAATATGAAATCATTTTTTAATATCCCTGGTACTGTTCACAGTTTTCTGTTTGATACATTTTGTAATCATATTTTGCTACCCATACTACACTTAACATACATCAATAGTAATGATCTTTATATCTGTAATATCAGCTGATTAGGTATTTTGCCTCATACTCTCATAGTCAAGATCCAGAGGACTCCTGAAGCCCTGAACCTGCACTAATCTTACACATCAACACGACAACAAAGCATCTATCACTACCGACCCTTTCTTCTATAAACCCTTATTATTGTCTTTCTGATTGTAATTTCTCTGAATGGAGATTTCTCTTCTCAGTTAACATAGGATCTGATCTAACATGGTCTGTAGTTTGCATTTAATTGGAACAGCTGTCCAACATGTGCAATTCACTGTTGTGCATTTGTCTTCTTCAAGGACTTCCTTTCAGCACCGACCCATTCAGCCATTCAATCACCGCTCTTATGGCATGTGTTGATCAGCTCCCTATGGATTGATCCAGCCTCTGTTCAGTGCATCTCTGTCAGTTATTGTGTTGCTCTCATTGGAGCAACAGCTGACAACACTGTGTGTTTGCAGCAGCATAGATCCTCACATATTTATGTCAAGATGGATGGTACACTTTTAAAAAACTGCAAGAAAAGAATTACTTGACATTGTTTAGATGGTACGATGATTTGAAAGGTTACTATAAAGGTTTGAACCGTCCTTTATTTGCTTTGGGACTGTTTATTGTGCTTGAGGTGATTGTATTGGGTTCAGAACTATGAGCTATGTTAACTCTTCAGGGATTTTTTATTGGGTTAAGGACTTTTGAAAGCTGCTCAATGGTTTCCACTGTAGGGACCAAAGTGGTAATAGTGAATAAAGTTTCAAGAACTTTATTTTATTCCCAAGGTGGAAGTACAAGAGCTTCAAATGGGACTTGCAGCAGCACACACTGCTTTTTTATGTCCTTTTAGAAATTGTAGGAACTCTGCTTTTCTCTTGTTTTCACACTGCAGAATTATTAAATATTTTTGTATAGAGGAAAATTTTTTGCACCTGCTTTAGAGCAGGTACTCACACAACGCAAGAGAGACTTTAAGTGACATTAAGTACACAGTAATTAGTGCATAAGTGAGCATTGGCAGAATAGCAAATAACAGTTGGTAAAAGCTCTTGAAATCATGGAAAATGGAGAAACTCTGACAAATGGACCAATTTTGACCCAACAAAGCAAAATACTCAAATGTTTTTTTTTCTTGTCAGCTTAAAGGGAATACTTTTAAAAAAAATCACACAATGAAGAAGTTCCATAAGAAAATAAAGAAACTTAATCAAGACAAATGAAAAAATTAAGGCCTCAACAACCAAATCAGATCTTACATGGTAAAACACGCAGCCTCAGCAGTCCGGCTTTTCTAAGTCATCATCAACGGTATCACTGAATGCCGGTCATAGCCTCTTGAGATGTTGAAGAGCTCCTGCCATGTTATCTTACTTATTTCCAGTTGTATCATGTATTCAATGTTGCTCTAGCAACTGTCAGCTGATTTAGCCTCTTTGAGGGTCATATCAGCCATCACTACCGCAGTGGGAATGCAGACCAAGCAGCAAGCTCCAGACTTGAGAAATGAAGCTCAAGAGCCTGCAGTACCCTGAGTGTCCACCGGGGGCTGGCTACTGAAGCCCCAGAAACCACAAACGCACAAAGTCAAAAAACACAATTTTTAAGAGTCTGAATTTGGGTTGTTCATCGAGTCTCAAGCATCGATGGGGATCAAGACTAACGTTCCAATTCTCCTAGTACCGTTGTAAAATTTCGATTCCAAGTTTCGATGCCAGAGTCCGCCAACCAGATGAAATAGCCGCTGAACACCAACGAGAAAGATGCGCTGAACACCACCTAAGAAGAAGCCGCCGAAGCGTATGAGACGAAACCACAGAGATAGAGAAGAGAGACAGACAGAGAGAGTACATTGCAACCCACAGCAGCAGCAGTCAAAAGTTTGGCTAACTTTAGCAGGAAGAATGAACTCTTATCTCAGTGCAACGAGGAATGGGAACTGGAATCATTCAAAATCAAACGATACCCAACCCTAGCCTGAATAGCTCAAGGCTCCTATGGTACCCACTTAAAGGGAAGGACGGTAGAGGATCTCTGGTAGGTTGGCTAACAGTTAGGATGAGTCAGCAATTTAATCAACATGGCGCCTACTGCTGATAGGCTTCACAAATAAGTGGATTCCCCGACTCTGTCTCCATTTATGATACAGTTTGTGATGAAGACACATAAAAAGTCCCCATGGTGTGTACTCCTCGGGGAACTTCTGAGTGGATGGTTCCTCCTCTAAAAGTCCTAGTCTTTAGTGCAAAAAGTTCAGGGTACCTCAGGTGGAAATACCTTCACACCGCTGAGGAAAAGAAGAGAAAATCAGGAGCACCAGGACAGAGAGTGGAGATATTTTCTAATTGAAAGTTCAAATGTCTCTTTTGAGTGAAACTATATAGATGAGGTTTAACCCAGAAGGCTTTCTGCCTCAGCACTCTACACATCCTCATTATTCCTCCTTAACCTTTTATCCAATTAGTCCACAGACAATCTTCCCTCCCTCCTTGTCTAGTCAATGCATTTCACTGCTTTTCAAGTTCATTTAAAAACCTTTTATCCAGTCACTCCAGCCCCAGTTTACCCCGAGGACATTTAGCCAATCATAACTTGCCCATCAAACATACAGAACGCAGCTCAAATAATGTCTTTAACCACTCTTAACGGAGTCTATAACTGAATCTGATTCAACACAAAGTGGCGAGCAGGTTTTTTTAAGGAGATGTCAGTCTGGTTACTTTATACATGATAGTGTACATTTGCTGAATGATCATATTTATATGTTGACACTGACAACACTGCTTATCTAATTAACCATATTTCAAATGAACTTCAACACTTCTCCTTCCTTCTCCTCTGCTTCATCACCATACTGACTCTAGGATGAGCATACAAGTGGTCGAGCCACTGCCATAAAAAGGTAAATAGTCTACATGAACTTGTTGTTTTGTTCTAACAGTAATCAGTCAAACAGCTGGATCCTAAACACCTGCTGGATAACTGTGACACAAACATGTGCACAACCTCCAGTCGACCAGTGCCACAGCAAACGGCAAAATCACAACAACGTGTGAGCACGCGGGCTTGTAAGCGACGAAGGTGATGAAGCCTGCCCACTGTCAGAAGGGGCGGATTTCATGAACATCTGCTCCTGAAGCACACGCGCACACACAGACGCACAGAAAAACACACACTGGCATCTCAGCATGTAAGGCGAGGGGAGGAAGTAGGCGGAAGGCGAACAGCTCAGGCACACGCTGTTTAGTGACATTTACATGTATTAGAGTCTACCTGAACAGATTCATACACAAATATGCAGATATACACAGTCTGCCTATGCGATGGCAGAATGAAGCATCCTGCGTCAGTGTTATGTATTTCTAAGGAACTCTGAATAATTCAAGAACGAAGAAGCTGTCCTTGGAAAAAAAAACTCCTCCTCTCGTACACACTCTAACACACAGAAACATTACACATCTATTTTTCCCACTGCACCATTTGCAAATGTGTTTTGCACAATGTGCATGGATTTCATTTGAGATCACTTTTATTCTCATTATAATCCATGTGAAGCCTGGGATGCAAAGTGAAGGCAGGGTCTAAACTTAGGCTCCACTCCCTTCAAAGCTTTATCAAGATCAGTTATTTTAATGTGACAACAGATGAATTATGTCTTAAAAAGTAGAAACAGAAGCTAATTTCTACTCTCTAATTCGATTCTTTTAAAAGGCAGGATATCAAAAAGAAAAAAGAAAAAAAAAGCATGGTTTGGATGAGGGTGCTAACCGGGGCTCTTCTTTTTGGATGAAATTTCTGAACTTCTCCATGAATTTTTAAATCCTATTAACTTTTTAAGAACTTTACTATGGATTTCTCACAGAGCTATTTTCAACCAGTATATAAATATCAATTTTTGTTTTCAGGTCGTTTGTCTATGAAAAAGTACAAGGGCTAACGTTAGGTGGATATTTAAGTTTACTCACCGTACACAGTTCAATTTCTTTACCGTTTCAAAGTTAGCAGAGGACAGAAGTAATTTATTGTTTCACTTATCTGATCCTGACTGGTTAGCGGAAGACAGGTGTTGTGCTGTAGAATGCACCCCTGCCGTAGAATGCCTCCCCTCCACTGATTAGCTTCTTAGTGGAAGAAATATGATCTCATATTTAATAAAACACGAGTATTAGATCATGAAAACGTGTCAAATGGAGCAGTAAACTTTCGTTTTGTTTGTATGTGTCTCAAAAATGCACACATAAAGGTGTACTTGGGTATATAAACTGTAGAGTAAGCTGTTAATGTAGAGAACATAATATTTTCAGGACAGTAAATATTCCGAATCAGAGGGCTATTGTTTTCGGCATATCTGAATAGCCTGAATGAAATCATTAAAGGCACACGCTTTAGATTCCGTCCAACGGTAAGAAAAACTTGGATTGTTTCGCCTTGTTGTGTACTTTCAACCGCGCTCCCGTCAGGGGTGCATTCTACGACACAACACCGGCGAAGCGCGTCAAAGACGAGCACTCGGGTATTTCTCCTCCATGAATCCTGAGGTGTTTAATCATGTTGGTCGTTCACCCTCCTTTGCATGATATAACTGTATTGCTAATGTTGCACTGAGATAAGAGTTCATTCTTCCTGCTAAAGTTAGCCAAACTTTTGACCAACGAAGAAGAAGCTGCCGAACACCAACGAGGACGGAGCGTATGAGACGAAGTCACACAGAGAGAGGAGAGAGACAGAGAGAGATTGTAACCCACAGCGGCTGCATTGCTGTGGGTTGCAATGTACTTTCTCTCTCTGTCTCTCTCCTCTCTCTGTGTGGCTTCGTCTCATACGCTCCGTCCTCATTGGTGTTAAGCGGCTTCTTCTTCGTTGATTTTCGGCGGCTATTTCTTCCGGTCGGCGGACTCTGGCATCGAAACTTGGAATCGAAATTTTAATATTTGAACGATATCGGAAGAATCGAAGTTTTTGTCCCGATTCCCATCGATTCTCGATTCTCGATTCCCAACCCTAATCAAGATCAGTTATTTTAATGTGACAACAGATGAATTATGTCTTAAAAAGTAGAAACAGAAGCTAATTTCTACTTTCTAATCAATTTTCTGGTTAATTATTTGACAAAAACACTCAACAAGCATGCAAAACCGAAAGCTGCAATCAGACTGTTGAAAATTTTGAACGAACTAGAGCCAAAGCACTAAGATCTCCTCTCAGTGACCTCCAAAGGGAAGGAAAACCAAAACTGATGAACCACCAGGTGCAGCATTAGCTGGAGTTCAAAAAGTAAAAAAAATAATTTAAGCCGTAGAAGTTAGTAAAAGTGAGGTGGCACCTGACTTGTTCCTCATCTCTGCTGGAGGACTGGATTAACAACCTTAGTCTGAACTTCAAACTGTCCTTTTGCATTTAGTGAGACTAATGGGAATTTCTGGATTGATAACTGCCAATGATCCCATACTTTTGATATTTTTTGTCTTGCACATTGTTCTAATATTTTTATCTCATTAAATAACTATGAACAGGACCTCCCAAAAATTAGGAGAAATTTTTAAATGAAACAAATTTGATTTTATTTAACGCTGTCATAGCTTAAATACAGAGATATGGTTGGCATGAAATAATATCAAAATTAATATGCAGTTAGGTCCAGCATGTTCAATATATAAATGCTTTTTCTATTTGTTGAACCATTTTTCTTGCTTCCACCTAAAATAACAGACAATAAAAGCTGCCTCATTATTGCTCATTATAGAACTCATTATAGCTTGAGTTCTACAAAACTTGATCTAATTGTATTTAATAAGCGGTTCACAAGGATTTGGAGCAGATTCAAAAGTGGACTTTTACTCAGTAAAATGCAAGTTTAGGTATTTTAGCCGAGTAAGCGATGAAGTGGATTATAAAAAATGTATTTTCCTTTGTTCTATCTCTTCTTCCTTTCCTATCCTCTAACCCAACTTTCCATCTCTCCTCCTTGTTGTTCCCATCCCCCCACCCCTCTCTCTGAGATGAGGGCTGTCAGCAGGGCCATATATCTGATACTGTGCACCATGGACTCACTCACACTTACATACACACTGCGTTACAGTGCTCACTAATGGGGCAGAGGGTATGAGGGGAATGGGAGACGGAGTCTGCCGGGCGTGGTTGGATCCATCAGACAGGTTATATAAGCCAGTGACAAGGATTTTCCTTTGGTCATACATGTATAACCTTATGATATTAAGATAGTGCTATGTCAACACCAGCTTTATGAATACGGCTGGATTCCTGTAGAGGATCAGGCAGGCTGAAATCCTCATGCACAACTGAAAGATAAGCTGAGAGTACAACTGACATCAAGTAGAGCTGGACGTGACTATTTATTTCCTACTGATTAATCTTCATAGTTTTTCAGGTTATTTGATCTCCTATAAACTTTAGAGCCCATTAGGATGTACACCACCCTTCAACAACATCTGAGAATTGATGACAACCTCCAGGACGAGTCCAGCGTAGTCCAGATTAAAAGACTTTTAACCCAAACTTCCTTTTCAACGTGCTGCATTATTTACAGACCGACATGAAGAGCAACTGTCCCCTACCCCTCTATGCAGATCTACATAACATAAACACTGTGATATCATGCTTCTTTACATCCTCTAGATTAGTGCTTTTCATCCGTTTCCAGCAGGTCTCAGTTTGTCTCAAGTTTGGTGAAACAGCAACATGATAATACAGATTTCTGAAAAGTAGAACTACATGATTTGAGAGGAGAAGGAGACAACATCAAGATTGCTTGTTTGATAAAAGTGGCAATAATATCCGGTGCAGATCAGGTAGACCTCAGACTGTGTCAGAATGGCTGTTAAGCTGTTAGCTGCTCTCAAATGAACTGATGCCCATAGGAAAAAAAAGCTTTTAATACTGTTTATTGTGTTCTGCCTGCTTTTGCTCTTCATACAAGCTTTTTTCTGGCCCAAACAGTTCCCATGCTGAATATAAAGGATGAATTAAAGTCACTAATGTGGCTGTCCTTTCATTTGAATTTAAATTCCAACTGGTCTCAAGATTTAAAAAAAAAAAAACTGTAAAAATTTAGCAGAATTAATTCAACCTCAGGGTTTCAATGCCAGACTAACAAAAGACAAAATACAGCCAAATAGCACTGGGCTACAAAACCCCATCTCTCATTATTGCTTATTTGCATTTGGGTAGTAGTGCACTGAAGCATCATGGTAGTCGTATTTGACTAAAGCTACTGCCCGAGGTAGAGGTGGGTGGCTGCATTACAGCTTAGACACAACATGACCAGAATTTAATTAATCATTTTAATGATTTGTTTAACCAACGCATTAGTCTGTGACAACTAGTATCCCCCAATGTGAATTCGAACACCCAAAGTATAATAAATACTACATTTACAAAGAGTCTTAAGAGATTTTAACTTCTTACACTACACTAGAAATGCAGACAGCATTTGTGCTGCTTTTTCAACAAAGCAGACCAGGATAGTATGTTTGAAAAGCTTTTGTATTTTTTTTTATGATATTCTCACATAAAATCAGACGACAGATCCCATCCCTGATACAAAAACTGCTGCAAATTGAGCACTTTTAACAACACAACTTCCTGAGTACTGTGATCATTTTAAAAGAAGTTCCTGGATGCACCTACACAGCATAATGCACAGGCAGAGCTACTTTCAGTTTATGGGTAAAACAAACCGCACTGTTCCTTTAAATGGGTAAATTTATGTGGCATGTTCAGCAGGGCAGGCTCCACACAGCTCTCCTCTGCTCAGGCTCAGTAAACACGCTGCACCCCATCTAACAGAGGCAGAGACATACACAGGGAGAGACAAGCCACTTCTGCTGCTTCACCTGTGACTTTTCTTCACTCTTTCCCCGCAGTTTCTCATTTCTCACACACACCACGCTGTCACACTCTATTTTCCTCTCCCTCTCTGCTCACAAACACACAAACTCCTGGCAGAGTGCAGGTTCTTATTGGCGGTGTGCCTCTTTCTATGAGTGTTTGGTGCTACAACCCTGAAGGGATACACCACCAGCTTCACCAGCACGCTCGCACACTGACTCGAGTGATGAATGACACTCAGAGGGGGAGACCGAGGAGCTCTTAAAGATATAAACAGTGAAGTCACTCTGCGGTCTTTGACAAGAAACATGCGGACAAAGTTCTGAGCAATGAACACCAAAGACAAACCAACTGATTTACTCTGTCCAAAAGGGATCACTAGTCATCTCAAGTTTACTCTGTTTAAACAGCGTTTACAGCAGGAAAAGTTAGTGTATGATTATGACGGAGGTTTAAAAAAACTACATTAATCCAATAATGGCGGTTATTTTTCTGTACTTTCAAATTCAGGCTGCGAAACTTCCCCACAGTGCTGTCTGACTGTGGCAAAAACAAACTGTGCAGATGAATGCGCTGCCCTGTGGGTGCAAAAACGTTCAGGAATGTGGCTGTTTGATGGAAAGGTGGATAAACTACATTGCAAATAACATAATCTCAAATAATCTATGAGTTTCCTGTGCCACATATGCACTAATAGGGGAGAGTGGGGTAAGATGAGCCATTCTTTTTATATTTCGGATCACTACATCAAGGCAATCATAGTTTGGTCTCTAACTAGTGTATCTGCATATATTTCAAGATGCTGTACATCCCTGCAAACCAACAGAATGAGTGTAAACATAACTGTCTTGATAATATAGCATGCCAAAAAAAAGGTGGTCTCCTATGGTCAACTTACCCCATACACAGGGTAAGTTGACCATAGGAGCGGAGTAAGTTGAGCCGCATCTCTACTACCCCCCACCCTCCACCCGAGCCCTCCCTCACCTTCTCTGTCCCTAAATAACAGTCACTTCAACACATTCATGTGTATTTCTATTGATTATATGCTATTCAACTAGTACAATAATTATTTTTATTATAAGCTTCACTGACTCCATGAATTGATGCCCATCTCCTAAATATTTGGTCAAATGATCAATTTCTTTTACCATTTCCAAGCAACAGAGGGTGGCTCAACTTACCCCACTCTCCCCTATTCCTATACTGGTTACCTCAACTTCAGTGGTAATGATGGGGGAATTGAAGTGACAGGAGTAAAGAAGTAAATCTGCGGTACCTGCTGCAAGAAAAGGTCTGACAGCTTTAACAAGGACTCATTTAGTAGCATTGAAATGTCACATCAGTGAGTGCATTGTGACATTTAGAAGAGTAATTGTTCTGATATTTGCTGATTAAGGTTTGTTTTTGTCAATTAGGTAAAACAAAAACATAATCTATAGGCAAAGGTTGACAATTTAAATCAGACTACATTTGTTGGTTAGTTGATTTTAACTGTTTAGAGTTTGTTTATTCTTTGAAAACTGCCGATATAAATAGAGAATTGGATTTTATGTGGTCTTATTATAAATATAGATGTTAATGAGGATTTTAAAGCAGCAACTATATGTACTAAAAAGCGCAAACTCAGCTCTTCAGCACCACCAACACGAAAGTACGATCACACCTGAAAAAAGTGACCGACGCTACTTTTCCCCTCCACTTTCCCCCCTCTCGACTTCTGTGTGGGCTACCTGGTTAGTGGTGTCGGGCGGCAGGTTCTTAATGAGGATTTTCCTCCTGTTGCTCAGCTCCTGCCGAGTTTTGGCCAGCCTCCTCTCGATCTCCTCCGGCTCCAGGTCCGGCAGGTCCCGGAGACTAACCCCCGAGTCGGAGGACTGCGCTCCCGACGCTGCTGCTGCTGCCGCCGCCGCCTCCTCATCCTCCGGCTGCCGGCTCTCGGGGCTGTCCATCTCCGGAGAAAGTGCGCTCTCCCCGGCAAGAGAAGAGTGAACGTTCGGCGGCTGGATGGATGGGGCTGCCGCCATCTTGGGTAGCTGAGTGATAAGTGTGAGGGAAGTGAGAGAGAGAGAAAGAGAGAGAGAGAGAGAGAGAGAGAGAGAGAGAGAGAGAGAGAGAGAGCAGGTGGGAGGTGTGTGAGCTGGAGAGCGAAAGAACAAGAAGTATAAAAACAACCAAATAAAATGCAAATACTTGCTCATTAAGTGAAGTTAAGGCAACTAATGCCACCTTAAAATATAAACATATATTTAACTTTAAATATACCTGTCTGTTTCGTGTATTTTTCGATATACTATCCCTGTGCAAGAGGCATCATCTTTTAGTCTTCCCCTCTTTAAAAATATTAAAATCCAGGTTAAATAAACAGTGTGGTTAGCGGCACAACTTGTTGAAATGTTTGCGTCTCAAATGGTCTCCAGCGCGTCAAGTTGCACCTTGGCATCATGGCGACCCCATCCGTCTGTTAAATGTACAGACGCTAAATAGTTCCGTTTAAATCAATAGTATGTGTCTGCAGATCCACAACCCTCTTTGCGCCCCTGTTGGACAGAGTAGGTCATTGCATGACAGATCTACAGCCCTCTTTTTAACAGCTGTTTCACATCAGTTTTAAAATTTAATAAACAAGTCAATAAATAAATAAGTGACCGCAGTCACACATTATTATCTAATCAAAAATAAGTCTTTGAAATTTGTGAAGAAAGTGTTCAGTTCTTGGGACTCTGCCTACTTCCTTTCAAGGATTTGAAATGTATTTAAAAAATAAATAAATAAGTGCCCATATTCACATATTTAGGTATTAATCTAGATTTTGTTAATTTTAAAATGTTTTACTTATTATCATCTTGGTTTATTCTACCAAAATATCAACTTATATTATCCCAATACCATACTGATTGGCCTCGCTTTTATACTATTCATTCCTTGGCGATGATTTTGACCCCCTGAATGCAATAGTATGTGTCTGCAGGGCTAGATGAATGTGATATTTTGTTTGTGTTTTTCTCATATATTTTCATGCGCAATCTCATGCACATTATTAGTCATCGCACTTCTGTTTCATTCACTACAATGCTAGTAGCCTACGGGTCAAATAGTATATTTCCGTCTTGCGACAAGCTAATGTTAGCATTAGCTTGAGCAAGATTCAATATGCATCTCAGACTATCATGGAAAATGAATAGGGAAAATGTCATAAACAGAGCTTGTCCCATTTACATTTATTTTAAATTCAAGAGGACCGTTTTATCAATTACTAGAAAAAATATGTGATTCATGTTTGATACTCGATCATGACATCGCTCCATTCGAGCTGATAACTTTCGAGAAAGAAGCTGCGGTAAATAAGAGGGTTGTGGATCTGTAACGGTTGTGGATCTGCTTGGCTCTCTGGCTCTGCAGACACGTAGTATTGGGTTTATATCACCGTTGAATGTTTTCATATGGTGTCTGCCCTCAAATCTCAGAGCCTGATTTGAAGTTGTATGATTTTTGTGCCACATTCTATTTAAATCCCTAGATTGGAGACAAAAACCAGGGGGAGTAAATGTATAATCAGCCACATGTTGATTCTGGCAACTACATTGTTGGTAACAGTGAACATGTAGGCTTAAATAAATACACAATGTCAAGCATTAGTACACAAAAAGAAATTTAGCTCTAGTTTTGTCCTGAAGCTCAATTAACACATCCTCTCTTTTGTTTTCAGAGACAGAAAGAGGGAGGCATTCATAGAATATCACTAAAGCAACACCGCTTTCCTGTTCCCAGTGTGTATAATGTGACCATGAATGGCTGTGTGCCTTCCCTGCTTTCCACCCAAGTCATCCAGTGAATGCCAAACTAGCAGCCAACCAACCAAGCCCGCCTGCCTGCCTGCCTGCCCACCGTGGGTGGAAAGCTGCTCCTGGCACACACAAAGGGAACAGAGCTCCCCGCCGAGTCCTCACAATGCTTATGTAGCTTCCGCAGGCTGCATGAGTCGCTGATAGACACACACACTTGTATACTCACACTCTTGAGATGCACTCACACTCCTATAGGCCCACAAACATGTCTACGAGAACACACCAACCCACTAAAGAAATATTTAGAGCGCGATTATGCCAGGGCCTTGTAAGAGGAGAGGGTAAAATGGAGCTCCATCATCCATCCTCCGTGTTCTCTCTCTCGCCATCTGTGTGAAGCATTTCTTGGCAGATCGGATTCCAGACAATCACAGTTGTCAGTGGGTGAAAATGATCCCACATTGCCAAGTGGTTTTACCAGTATAACTGAAACGCACCGACTGTATATGGACTGTTTGTGTGAATGCTTCAGTGTGGCTTACGCTCTAGTGCACCCCACAGCAAAAAGGCCAAAGAAGAACAAGTTTTATATCATTGCAAACAGATGGGATTGAGTGCAGCGGATGTATCATGTATCATTTGTTTTCTACTCAGTTAAATGTATGCTGAAAATCCACATCACACATCTTCTGGAAAATGAAGACAGTGCTCATGTACATGATTAAAACCTGCACAAAAGGCTTCAAAATGCACCCAGTCATCTGTGCCTGTTTACATGCAGGTAGTAGAGCCTTGAAGCAGAAACTACTGGTGCTGCAGCCCCGACCAGTACTTGAGTTGAGGGGGGATGAGGGGGATGGCATCCCCCCTAAAATGAAAATGGTCAAAATGATCCCCCTTCTAAAACGGCCATCCCAACTTTCCACCCCCTGAGCCATTTTTGTCAATGAAAGTGGAAATATTACAACTATTATTACAACTACATACGCGCCAAACATTTCCCTCCCCGCCAGTCACTAATCCCCCACTAAACGGCGCTACGTTTCCTTCCTCCTTCTCTGTTGGATAGGGAAACCAAGGGTGCACACTCAGAGCTCTATCAGTTAACTTAAATGTACATTCACATCGACATTCATACTTGCTGGGTGTCCATTCACGCCATCATGCCGGCTCAGGTGTCCAAATGAGGAAACAGAGTGCATGATTTCCGGGTGTAAAATAGGTGGGTATGGCAGGTCGAAGTGGTCACATGATGCAAGAAAAATGGATTCCCTTTTTGTTTACCATGAATCCCTGAAAATTAATGCGCCATTAATTTGTATTAAAAACTTATTTAAAATTGTAAAAACTTACAGAAAATGGTCAGGATAAGCAAGTTGATTTTTTTTCCTTTCCATCCAACCAAAACCTGTTTGGACACAAGTGGACTACACAACTAGGATTACAAATAAAAAGAAGCACAGAAGTCCTTAAAAAATCTCCTCTTGACAGACCACAGGTTAACTCAGTTCTCGTACATCAAGCTGCATCACAGACTCCAGATTGTACGTAATAAACACTTGGGTGCAAACAGCATTGCACATGCTACTAATCCAAGTAACGTCCTCCTGAAAATTATTAGGTGAAGGACGTTAATGACCGGCATTTATCCCACATAGAGGACCTGATGTGTGTCCAGCTGCATTCAAGTGAAACAAAGACAGTTTTTACACTTGATAAACATTGAAGAGGAGTCAGGTTTGGATGTAACTGCAGCTCAAACAATGGTCTGAGTCAGCTGACAGATTTGGGGACATGAATCATTGAGCAGCGGTTCTCTGAAAAGACAGCAAGGACTCGCCTGTCACTCTCAGGCTGATTTTGTCGACGCATGAATCACTCCACTAAGTGCTAAACAACGTTTCCATGAGAGAACAATTAATTTGTTCTCCGTGTTCCCCTGGCACAAATGCATACCAGCACACAGTCACACACAAATACACACATGCATTAACTCATGTCAGTCTTCCTGCAGACTCGCACAAACTCTCTACCTTTCAGATCCACGTTGCCTATGAGCAAGTCAACCCTCATCATAACGGGCTGTGCTTGAAAAACCAAAGAAAAAGAGGGATGTTAGTCCCTCTGCATGAGAAACACAAGAGCTTCAGCATGTTAGCCAGTGATTCACAGCCGTTTTGGAGTAGGTGGGAGTAGAGAGAGGAGAGGAAGAAAGCAGGTGGGGAGGGGAGGGTACTCACCGCTGTTTGCTGGGACTGAGAGTGTGAGGGCGTGGGTGGGCAGAGTGGCTGAGCGGGCAAAGCAGGCACCTGGGATGAGCTCGGTAGGCGTGAGGACAGTAAAGGAGGAGAGGAGAGGGATAAGAAGAGAAGGAGGGGGAGTGAGCCCTAAATGGGAAAGTGGTTCAGTACTTGTGGGATGTGATGGTAAGCGAATACACAAGTCTGTGAGTGAGATTTTCCAATTTGATAAAGGATATTTTACTTTAAAATCACGTCTGTTGTGCAGGGAAATATGTAGAAATGAAATCTTGATTCTCTACACATTTAACTTTACGATTTTTAGAAGGGCCAGATTTTTGACCTCTTACATCTAACATGTAATAGTATGAATCTAAATGAGTAAGAAATGCATCTTTTTTAAAGAGTAGAACAATTAGTTTTAATTTCTCTAAAACTGAGCTATACTCTCGATTCAACAATAACTGTATCTTGTTTGTCCTTGTCCCACTTAACACTGTAATTCACTGGATCTAACTGGTTCATCACCTGTGCTGGCCCTGACCACTATGAGGCTAGTTTGGAAAAAAAATGCTCAGAGGCTTTGGATGGGTGAGCCCTCACCCAGACCAGATCTCCCACTGAATACTGCACATCTCTTCTGTGGGCGTTATAATATCTGGCTTTTCTGCTTTGGGCCTTCCCTTTTCTTATAATGACCTCCTGTCTGATGTCATGCTGTCTCTCAAGCATTGAGTACTGTGGGTGAGCTGGGTGGGGGGCTTGAATGAGCCTTTCCAGAAGTCCTTTGAGGCTTCTCCTCAACAAAAGCTCAGGAGGGGTGTATCCAGTAGATTTCATGTTTGGCACTCTTGATGACAAATCTGAATCCTGGCAGCCACCTATCCCAATTTCTGTGATTGTCTTGGAAAAATGAAGCCATCATGGTCTTCAAAACACGATTTACTCTCTCAGTAAGAGTATTCTGTGAGTGGTAACTGGTGGTTAGTTTTTGTGTAACTCCCCATATTTTTTTACAAAGATTGGTGAGGACCTGACAAGCGAATTGAGGCCCTCAGTCAGAAACCATGTATTTTGGGACACCCCAGGGGGTGAATATTTCATCCTTGAAGACCTGGCAGACTTTGGGTGCTTTACTGTCCTTCAGTGTTAATACTTCTACCCATTTTTTGAAGTAGTCCACAATCACCAGGAGATAAGCGTGCCCCTTTTTACTCCTGGGAAATGGTCCCATGAGGTCCACTCCAATCATAAACCCTGCCTCTTCAACAACAGTTGATTGTAAGTATCCAGCAGGCTTGGTGTTCCCGGTATGAATATAATTTATGTTTTCAAAAGGCTTTTTGGTCTCCTGCAGTTTTAACCGTCTGATAACAATGTTACTTTACGCTATAGCTAACCGATAATCGTCAGGCACTAGGACCAAATGGCCACTTAACCCGAAAACTGGTTTCCCTTGGTTTGGACCGCCCACAAGGTCCTTGATTGGCTCTGCCGCAGGGCCACTTTTTGTGTGTGATTGGCTATCCCTGCTGTCAGTCATTCCATGCCCGCCGGAAAAGTGTTTTGAAAGTTGCTCTGCAAGTCAGTCCGTGAACATCGCTTTTTGCCGGTGTAATTTTACAGGAGGGCGGCAATCATTTTCCGTCCGTAATGTCACATTCATCTGAGGTTTTATTTACATCGCTGTATCGGGTTTGTACTTCCATCCACCAACTGGCAGTTGGTTCAGGGGGAGCATTCCAAGACTTACCAGTCCTTGGAGTGCTCCCTCTGAACCCAACTCTCACAGTTCCACCACTCCTCGTCAATATTAGGGACAGTTGAGAATTACCTGCAGCTTCCGAGGCGACCTGGGTTTTCCTCACTTGAGGCCCGGCTTTCCTTCCCCATTCCCCCCTGGAACTAGCCAAATTTCCCCTGCAAACATTTCTTCCTGCTCCTCCATTGTCCTCCTTCTGCCCCCATTCCCCCTCTTCACACCTCTGCTCACCTGGCTGCAGCAGGTCACCTGACCAGACTGACCACACCCCAATCACACACAACAGTATCAAGGAAAGGTGAGTTTGGGGATACCACCTTGCAAGGTTTTAACCCTGATAATCCCTGAATAAAAAAGATTTTTGCCACCCAACCTGGTTTTTGTGGCTGTGTCACAAGCGTCCATGAGGAGTTTTTTTCACATTTGTAAAATGGACTTTGATAATGAATGAAAGATTGATAATATTATTGTGTAATTTCTAATGCCTGAAACCGACAAGAGGGTGTAGTTGTCAGGCGAACATCTAAAGAAACAGCCCTGTTTCTACAATTTCCACTTAAAATATGCTGTGAATGGTTTTGTCTTACTCTGACCCAAAGATACTGGTCAAAGACATTTAGGTAGTTACTAAAGCAGACAAAATTGTTTTATTTATATGTCAGTACAGGCTCTTTCATTACTGGTTTAAAAACTCCTTTAGTAGGTTTTTGTAAATTCAAATTGCCTTTTTGAAAATATATAATATATCAAAAAAGTTTTAAAGGCCTTATTGAGGTGAGTTACTCCGGCACCAATTGAACAGGCCTGCCCTACATACTGTACTCATCAGTCTGGACTCATCAGTGCTCACAGATGCAGACCAGTGGTGTGGCTTCTTTTGTCTTCTAGCATAAAAGAGATTAAGAAACATGTGACCTACTAAATAAAGCTGACCTAAACCCACGGGTACAATGTTCACAAACACTCCCTGTCCACTCATGTCCTAATTACAGTGGTCACAAGAATCCTTTTTCACTAAAGGAGGCTTCCTGTACATGGCAAGGATATGGATCAGTGATAAGTACTTTGCAACTACTTTAACCCAAATTTGACTCAAGGTGTTTTTTATGATCTTCATCCCTCTAAAAGCCTGAATCAGATTTTTTTAGGTGTTTAATCTGTCGTGTTTTTACAATATTATGAACAAATACCAGTTTTAAGGCGATGTCCAATGTTTCTTTGTATGTTTTAGTAAAACTACGATGTGTTTCAAAACTGTTATGAATTGCTTACATGCAGGACTTAGGATGATTACACTGCTAAGATGCATTTGGGAAAATGGGACTCAGGACTGCGCAAAATCTGCTGCTAGTGCATGTCTGCTGTACCAGTTGGCAGAGCAAGGACTGACTGAAGTGACCCGGGGGTGCTTGGACACTGAGCCGAGTGCTCTAATTCACAGCGATTCTTTGGCAGGGAGAGGCGGACAGCTCGGGAGGAAGAGAGGGGAGAGGAAAAGACACAGCGATGGAGGAAAAGAGACAAAGATGGGGCCGTGCAAGGAGGTGAGAATGAATACTGACAAAGTGATCAGGTTTATGGACATGGTGACTGATAGGATGTAAGGGGAAATTCATTCTCTCCTTCAACTCTCTACAATTATAAATTACCTCCTTTTACAGCTAAAGAAGGAATTGTCCACTGTAGACCTACTGTTTAAATAGACAGAGATAGATTGCCTCCTCAAAAATCACCCATGTTCCCCTGTTTGGTTGTCTTCCACATCATATTTGGTATCTGAAAAGATTTTTACTTTTTCTTGACTCTCTACCTCTACCTCTACCTTTGTAGTCAGCCATCACCAGCTTCAAATCAACAGTATCTCATCAAGGCAAACATCCTAACCAACATGCTAGGGTCATGCTCATCATTGTTTATGTTTTCGAGTATTTCACTATGACAGGGTTTTTCAGCTCCTCAGCAGTAGGATTCAGACCTTCACATAGAGATGTATCAGTCCAAACCAACACGTAGTGGTGTCTCTCACTTAAAGGTGGAGTAGGCAGGAATCTGTTAAAGAAGCATCTTTTTTGTGGTGTATCTACAAAAAAGCTTTTAATATCAGTCAATAGTCATTAGTCATTGATGACATTAGTGTCATGATATCGCTGTCTTCTCGTATGTCTGTGTAGTCAACATTTTAACATTTTTGAGTGGTCCGCTCATTCTGACTGTAAACAAAGCCGTTCTCCACCTCCCTGACCTGATTGGTTGTGAGGCATGCTCCAATGTTCACCAGCCCAAACAAACGTAGCGCGCCACAATATCGGACAGTAGAAACCAACCATAAAGTACGGAAATTGTCTGAATCCTCCTTTGACCACGACTGCCGACACAAGCAAGAAAAAGAAGTAAATACCGCAGACTCTGGCGGAATAATGGGCGCTTAAAAAGGAGGTAGACCAGACAAGAGCTACGAAGCCGGGTCAACATTAGCATAAATGATGGGGGACGCTTTGGGATCTTCCGGACTAACTTGTCTAACGGGACCTGCTGCGTGTTGTAGCGCCACCAAACGGTTTACCACGGGTCCTGGAGTATGTCACCTACCAAAAGACCAGATACGAAAAGACTACTTTGTCCACAGGAGGCGCCAAAAATTACCCAAGCTAAAGGTTCCTCACTGGTCCAACAAGGAGAACTTCTTTAGAGTGGTTTTAAGATAGTTTAACCAAAATCAGCTGCTGCTTTGAGTAAATTTTGGCTCACATCACGGACACATATCTGTTTTTTTGGGTGTTTTGGAGTCCTCTAAACAGCTGCTTTCTGGTGCATATGTCGTCATTTCTATCATTGAGATATGTCTTTCCTGATGAGTCAAAATAAAGTCCTTTTTTTTTTAGTTTATGGTTCCCCTGGTGCAGAGATGTGATTCATTTGTGTCAGACTCAGACAAAAAAAGGAGTCTTTTTAGAAGGCGTTTTTCATTGTTTCTGAAGGTGGATACCCAAAACCTGAGAGGGAAACCCACAGCCGTCTCCTGTGATAGTATTGTGTCCCCACCATGTTGTCTCCCCATCTGTGGTTGTTTCTCAGCGTCCCCTGGCAGCAAACATTGTACGTGCAGAAAGGCCTCATGAATAACTAATACTGCTTTTCTTCCACTACCCACAAATGGCATGACCTACAGCCAACAGCTTGAAACACAATGAAAGTAACAAACTCCAATTGTCTAGCTGAGTGCTCAGTGTGTCTGGATTTATTCTCGAGCGCCGTGTTTCCCAAGCAGAGGTCAAGAGCTTATTTTAAAAGCATGTTGTAGATTTCTCACCACAAATCATGCAAAAGTATGCACATTTTGAGAAAAATCCTTTCTGTCTTCAGGGTGTTATTGGCACAACATCTAAATTCATTTTTAATAATCAAGTACACCTCTAACTGGGTGAAGTACTCTGGCATTTGTGGGCCTTGGTGTGAGAAAAATTGTCCCCCAAGCTAACTGGGTTGGCTACTATCCCATTTTGAGATTTCAGCCATGTCATTAAAACGAGGGCTTTCCAAACAAGGCCAAACAGCCTCTGAAGAGCAGCACTTTCAAGTGTAGGTGTCCTAAATGTCCCTGCCTGATCCAGAAACAATAATACAGGCCAGAGAGGCATCAGACGGTGTTACTGTACCGTCAGAGCATGTGAATACTGGGCCAGGTCAGTGACACAACACACACACACACATACAGAATCGCTGTCAGATAATGTAGCTGGTTTACAGTGTGAGGCTGTTTTTGGACGACATGTGTGACCTCCAAAAAAAAGATCTGTAGAGGTAAAAGAAAAACATGATATATGTTTTAATGACCAGAGCTGAGCTACTGATCACTGATTTTACAATGGAAAAGCATCTTTCTTTATGCTGTTGGTATACAAATGTAAAGAGCTACTTCGATATGGTTGTGCTCTAAGTTTAACAACAGCTTTATGTTTGGTAATGTATCACAGGCAGGGGTGAACTGGACGCTCAAAAGAGGGGGATTATCTTCTATGGTCGGGATGCACGGTTGTGTATAGGAAAGATTTACTCAGACCACAGGGTCTATTTTACGATTTAGGGGGTTCATCCCTGTTTCCATGCATTAACACCAGAGAATCACATTATCCACACAGACTTGTGAATTCAGATCCCAGAAAATGTTACGTATGGTTTAAGCTGGGAGGAAAAACAAACTAGTCCCCACATTGCTGCAGAGCTGCTGTGTGCCCGTCTGCACAACAAATCAAGAAAAAAAATATCTGAATATTTTCCCAAACTGAGCACAGAGTAGAGTAGATCAACGCCGTGGCTGCAAGCCATCCCATAGGAGGGTGAGCTCCTTGGCTCACGGGATCCAAAACGTAAACGTGTGCATGACTCTAGTCAGCGCCTCAGCGTTTTTAACATGTTCACCTTATTCAGACAGTGTAAGACTGTTTCAAGGGTACAACTAATTCTAGATTAAAGACAAGTGGACAACAAATCATGTTTTTTTCAGGCTGTTTTAGTCCAAGAAATGAATGAAAAAATCTGGCACTGGCTGAACTTAGTAGTTAAATCTTTCCATGACAATACAAACTTGGTAACCATGAGCAACGGCTCATGTTTGGTGTTCAAAAACAGGATTTTTCGTGTTGGTTAAAACTTGGGTCAGTAATCTTAAAGTTGCTGCAGGAGTAACATCAGTTGTAACAGTTGTAGGGCTGCTGCAAGATTTGAGAATCTGTACAAGCAGAATTTTGAAGCCAAAAAATACAGACAAAAAAAAAGTGAATTTCTGGAGAAGCTTATGCTGTTCCCTATTATACAGCCTATGGCCTTTGTACGGATTGACCTTTTCTTTGTTTGCCGGATGTGCTCGCTAACAGAAACTTTCTGAACTCACCCAGCACTTGAGCTAACTTTATTTTGTGGGTATTTTTGCACTCGTTAAATCTTTATTTCTTTAACTGTCTTTCTATGATAATGAAAAATACCAACAGGCTGGAGCTTTGGTCACTTTTTAACCAGACTCTGACTTTTTCAAACACCTCCAAAATCTCAAATGATGGATAAACACCTGTGGATCGTCCAGAGGTGACAGCGTACTCATAAAATTAAGTGCATTAGTGAATATTTACCTTAAAAATGTGTTTAAAAATAACTCAAAATCAAAACCAGGCACACAGTTTTAGTGTAAAATGGACTTTATCACATTCACATTGCAATAAATCTCAATTTGATAACTTTATATGATACATGAGGGGTGGATGTACACGTGTTCCTTCAGTACATTAATTCAGAGTGTTCTGTATACACACATATACTTGTTTAGAACAGCTGGTAAATACTGTTTAAAAGTTCTCCTGGAAAATAAGATTTCAATGTTAAAATCAGCTCGGAGAACAAAATTTGCTCCTCACTCTCACACACACGCCAACACTCACACACACACTCACATACAGAAGACACACTCACAAGACTGCATTTAACCCGAAGATTGCCCTGAAATTCTACAAGACTGCTTTTTATAAGACTGAGCTGCAAATACAGGAGGATGAATTAGCAAAAACTAGAATAGGGTTACAAACGGAAGCTTCTAGTCGACATGCATCCATGTATCTTATTCAACAATTTATTTTGTTTGTAACGGGATCATTTTCTGGTGATCTAGATAACAAAAATTAACCGTTAACCAGATCATAACAAGCTCTGTGTTTTGCAACTTCAGGGAAAAGGTTTACGATCATCTGGCATCAATTCGAGACCCTTAAACACAAGGTCATAATGTGAACACCAACACTGGGAGAAAAAGGCGTAGTGATAGCAGGACCTCATTTCAGGGCTGAATAAAAGGGTGGAGGAAATGTCCACTTAGAGCTTCCGTAGTTGGCACACTCATACAGTTATCTTGTTTTTGGGTTCAGAAATAAAACAGCACATGGTGTGTTTGTAGAGGTGTTAAACGATCACCCTCATAACTAGGCTGTTTCAACAATTTTACACCTGTTACATGTCACACAAATATAGAAATCATGATAGTAGACAAAGCAGTCTCAGGTGGCAATAGAATAACATAAATCTAGAGTCTTTTACACTGTTTGGTTGTTAATCAGTGGAAAGGTGTAGTACCGTTTTTCTCCTGCGAATCTCCGTTAGCGAAGTTTTCTTTTTTTAACATTCTGAGGACACGTGATAAAACTCTTAAAAACTAGACGTCTCTCAGCATAAAGGTGTGTATTAATTTTTCCGAGCGCTGACTCCCATCCAATATGGACCTAAAAAAATAACTCTAAAAGAACATCCAAGGCATCAAAAGTACAGTGAGACACCATGAACAGACATTTTAAAATATCAGAAATCTGAGCGTCCTTTGAGGCGTACATCATGTCTTTAAACTTAAAAAATATGGAGTGTACAGGACATGAATAGCTATCTGTGTTTTAGTATTTACACTTCATAACGAGTCTCTCAGATATTCAAAACATCCAGGAATAAAACGGATGCCAAGCCGATGTGATAGCAAAGATCAGGTCATGCGACTCATCATCAGGATTTAAAACAAAAAAAAAGTGGATTTTTCAATCTTAATAATTTCATCTATAATTTTCTAATACTATCTTGAAAAAAATACAGTTATGCATACAATGAAAGTTTTCCAGGTGGATCTTTCATTCGTTCCTCACACTCTCTCTCACATCCACATATTCATACGCACATTACAGTTCAACCGGAGGTGTGTAGAAAAGATATTTTGAGTGGTTAACCACAGAGGAGCCGACAGATGGGTGTAACCTCTGTACAACAACAACAACGACAGCAGCAGCATCTCTCCCTCTCTCGTTCACTCTTAAGGATGAGAAGGAGACTCCATTCCTCACATCGCTGGATAATCAGCTGGAGTTTTTTTCTTCTTAATAAAACCAGCACACAACCTTGACTACAGTATTAGCCTGTGTCAGCATTTTTTTCAGTTTTCTACACAACCAAAGCAGAGAAAAAAAATCCTGTTTTTTCATTCTTTCAAAGTGAATACGACTCTGATTTTTAGGTTGTGTTCTGCTTAATAAAACGCTGTTCACTGGAATAAATGCTACTCATGGTGCAAAGGGATTTCTTAGAGTATGTTTCCTGTGATTGAAAATGGAGAAAACAAAGAGAAGATCAAAAAACAAGCTGCTGCTAATGCTCTGGAGTTCCTGCGTGTGGTGAAAAGAAAATTTAAACATTTCCTGATCTTGTTGTGAAACTGATTTTCTTCAAAAAAATTTTAAGAAAGAAAACCAGTCACAGTCTTTCAGGGAAAGAAAAACAGTAAATGAGTAAATAATGAAAGGCAGTGGTTAGTTCTGAACCATTTATTCTGACTACTCTCTTGTTGTGTTAGCTGCTACAGCTGCTTGCTATCTATCCTGTAGCGCTACCTCTTTAATAAATAGTAGAAAAATAATCTTTTCCTCTTTAGAGTGTTTCTTCCTAGAATTATGTGACTTACTGGAGACCTTTTTTGTGCTTTGAAGCACACGCATACTGATGAAAGTTGCAAACTGTATTCCCAAACCACGTCATTCAAGGCCAGGAGCAACTGTAGGAGAAAAAATAACAGTGAAATGTTTAACCAAGGCGAATAAAGCTGCAAGAGAATCCTAGTCAGGTGTCTTGCTCTCCGTCTGAGATGTTTTTACAAACATATTTGTTCCCCTTCTGTTGCTGCAAGGTGGGAGACATCCAAGTGTTTATGTCAGCTTGATTATCCTCAGTGCTCCACGTGAAAATAAAGAAGTTTGTCACCACACATGGTATCCACTCGTGTCTGTTCCTTACAAATGGGCTTAATTATTGTTTCAGGTTGCTCCCAAAGGTTGCTGTGTGCTCTGACTGAGTCCAGGAAAAACACCAAAAAACCCATCTGGTTATGTTCACAGGCCTTCGTCTGGTACAAATGTGAGTCTGGTACATGCCAGAGTTTGAGCCAGTTGGAAAAAGGTTTGAGATGGAGATGTTGGCACAATGAGACCATGAGGCTAAAACCCATATCAAGCTCACTATCCATGCATGACAGAGGTCCCCAGCAGCCCTGTGTCGCTGTGGGGTTCTGAGTCCAGCTGTGGCTCTCTCTCCGTCCGTCCCAATCCGACCCCTTAATCGTCTTTTTTAAAAAAGTCTTAAGTCCAAAAGTTCATCAACACTCTGCGTCCACGCTGTGCACAGTGACCGCAGCCTGCAGGTGGTGCGTGTGTGTGTGCAGCGGGTGGTGGTGTGTATGCGTGTGTCGGTAGGGGTGAAACTTGTGGCTGAGCAGTGCTGCTGTCTGAGGAGGCGTGTCCAGGTCAAGGTCGTCGTCGTGGTTGCCGACGTCGACCCCAGCTGAGAGCGGGTCGTTGTTTCCCGGTGGATTCTCACTGTCCTCCTGTGGACTCATGGTGCTGTATCCTGAAGACAACAAAAACACAAAGATGTTGGAATGAGTGGGAATATTTCACTAAGAAAAACTTCTGGTTTGTTTCTTTGCTGATTCACTCAGACAATAGCTGATCAATAGAGGGTCATTTTAACACTTGAAAGACAATCATGCCCCAACCCCCAGTCCTTCCCCTTTTGTCGTTGTTGTCCCTTCCTGTGTGTTTGTATTTGTCTTTTTGTCTGCCCTCCCTCCCATTTTTTTAAAAAACTTTTAAAACTTTTATTATTTTAAACTCTTTTTTTTTGCTTTAGTTTACTTTATCTTTTTTTCCTCTCTATTTCCTTTATATTGTTATTTTATTTTATTAAATTTGCATTGTTTTGGGATGATTTGATTCTGTATGATCTTGGCATTGTTTTTACTTTGATATTCACAGATTTATTCATCTAATCTATTTTTTTTTAATTTTTTTTTATTTTTTTATTTTATTTATTATTATTTATTTATTTTATTTTTTTATTTTTTTTTTAAACTTATTTATTAATATTTATTTATTTAGTGTATTATTTATTTTATTTCTTTTTAATTAATTCATTTACATTTATTCATTTTGATTATTATTATTATTATTATTATTATTATATAATCTACAAATGTAGATATCAAATTGCATCTTTCTTTTTTAACCTATTGAATTCCAGTCCCATTACTCAGTCTCCAAACAGAGGATGGTCCAGACCTCTTAGTGCGATGTGGTGCCATAGAATTTAAAACATATTGATTGGCTAAATGATTTGGATTATGTGTCAGATGTAAAAGGATATCAAATCTCGATAGTTGCTGTGACTGTAAAGTATAGCTGCGGAGCAGTCAAAAGAAAAGCAAATTTGATGTAAAAGAAAGCAGTCAGCAGATGACGCCCTGAAGTCAAAGACACTGAACACAGAAACCTTCCTGTAAATACATGTTAACACACACTGTCTCTCCAAGCACAACAAGCTCTCTGATGGCACCGTGACAACTACATATCCCCGCTGGGTGTTTCTGCTCCCTGTTTTCAGCCTTCTCATTCAATTTGGACAAAAAAGATGCATCCATATTTATGACCCTTCTCCTCCTCATCTTGCACATACGTTTAGCCCGAGGACACGGGAACGTAAGCCAACATGGTGGTTAGGAGAGATTGGTAAGTGGATCAGTGGGAGGGCGGTACTGCTGCCGTTGAGAAGAAAAGGATGGCTGGGTCAGAGGGGAAGTAAATAACAGATTGAACATAAGGAGGTGAATATTTGGTATAATTTTACTGTTAAAAGATGATCTGACATCTTCATACGGGGTTGAATTTACCGCTTGGTGAGATTTGGTAACAAAACTGCAAATTTTACAAGAGCCTTGCAGATCCATGGTTTACTGGGTTTGCAGAATTTTCTCATTTGAATTAAAATCCGGCTTATTTTGACGGTGTTTCATCACCTTCAGGGCCATGAAATCCATCTGAAACACTTGGTCTCACTGAAAGAAATAAATCAAATAAAAAAGGCCCTTAGACTGACCTCACAGTGAACCCAGTTTTCTGAGGGACACCAGTATGATGCAGCGTAAAGGTAATAGACTCGACTCAGTAGTGTGAGAGTTAGGTGTGCTTGAGTGGGTGTCAACTGCAATTTCTATGTCAAATAATCTGAATGATACGTTTTTGTTTTGTGGCTTTATGTCAAATTAATTTACAAAAACGCTACTCTATTCTGCAAAACTTCAACTTCTGACATCTAAACCATCAAAAGTAAAAATATCTGAGCCCCCTAGATTACACTCAGGGCTTTTGGAGTTTTCAAGAAAACCTTTCATTTTGTGTTTGCCGCCCCAAAGCAATGAATTTCCCCCACCTGGGTATTAATAAAGGATCTCTGATTCTGAAACACATGCTCGCTAGATCCAAGCGCAGCAGGATCGAGCAAGTAGGAAAGGAAGGGGAGGATTACAGGAGAGGAAGGGATGAAGACTTCAAACAAAGTTCCAGACACGAAAAGTGCAGAATTGGAGAGTTTATCCCTCTTTCCCCAAAGCTGGAGTTTAAAGTTTAAGGCCGGTCCGCAGCTGACGACGTCTTACTGACAATTTGTAGCCGCACAAAAAGAGCGAAGAAAAAAACTCTGAAAGGTGTTTACTGTGAAGATAAATTACAACATTACTGCGGTTTGAAGACACACTCTTCAATTCATGTTACATAAATATCAACCTTTGAGATTTCTTCACACGTACAGTATTTTTTTTCTGACACTCTGAGACAAGACAAGTCTTATCCAGCTGAAGGTGGAAAGTCTGTGAAAATAAATCTGTGAAGAACTGATTGGCGTGTCTTCAACTCGATGTATGGCTGCAGTTCAAACAATGATATACACTTATTTGCCTTAAGCTAAGAGCAGGATGAGAAATGAAGCGCTTCATTCCTGTGTAATTAGACCGTGAACATCAGCAGCACACAGACTGGAAACAGTTTAGATCCAGAAGATGCAGGTAGGGGAGAGTGGGGTAAGATGAGCCATTTTTCATATTTCAGATCACTACATCAAGGCAATCCTAGTTTTGTCTCTAACTAGTGAATCTGCATATATTTCAAGATGTTGTTCATCCCTGCAAACCAACAGAATGAGTGTAAACACAACTGTCTTGATAATATAGCATGCCAAAAAAAAGTGGTCCCCCATGGTCAACTTACCCCGTGTATGGGGTCCTCTCTCACCTTCTCTCTCCCTAAATAACAGTCACTTCTCCACATTCATGTGTAATTTTATCTATTATACACTATACATATCTATACAATAATTCTTTTTATTATTATTATTGCATATACCTGCTAAAAAGCTGTTTTGTAAAAAGTCATTTTAACATGAGAATGCCTTTAAGTGATTCAGAACATTCACAGCTGTGTCTATGAAAAGAAAAGTCAAATATTTCAACAATCTGAACTGAAACTCTGATCCTCTCATGAGACTCCTTTACTTCAACTTACCCCTGAACTACTACTATGACTTTATTAGTCCTCTAAGCTAAAATGGTGGACTTTTATGCTTGGTTTTTGAGCTGATGTAGCTCATAGATGTTTTGTTTAAAACTAATTTAAAATGATCTTTTTTGGTCTGAACACAATTCTAATAAAACTTATGACAGACTAAATTCACTTTCAAGATTGAAAACATTTTGTTTTGTAAATAAATGTCTAACCCCTTCACCCACGTGCTTCTAACCTTCACAGACTCCATGAATTGATGCCCATCTCCTAAATATTTGGTCACATGATCAATTTCTTTTACCATTTCCAAGAAACAGGGGGTGTCTCAATTTACCCCACTCTCCAATACAAACTCAAAGTATTTTAACAGTTTATTCTTCTCATAAACAGCGTAAAAAATGATAAATTTGTGGTAAACATGGTTTGAAATACCGGGCATTGATTGATATCTTCCTGTTAATTGAACCAAAGCCCAGCCTGTTATGATTCTTGTTTCCCTCTGCAGATAATATGACTGTAAAGTTACAAAGTGCACTCTAAAACTGATGAAACACAGATGTATGAAGTACGTCAAGTCAAATCCTGGAAGCCAACATTAATACAGCTACTGCCGGTCAGCGGTCTGTAAGTGCGTCACTCTCCAAACAGATGTGATGCTCTGATTCTTCACTGTTTTGGAGGTAGCCTGTGTGCGTATGTGTGTGTGCGTATGTGTGTGTTTTATTACAGCCTTCAGCAGTATGACTGAGTGGATTGTGGGAGGAGGACACCTTTGACCAAGCAGAAATGAGCAGCAACTTTGAAGCATCAACTTAGCAGCGAATTTGATTTATTCCCTGACGGATTCACACCCCCTCTCTCCATTATTTCTAACTCATCTTCCTTTTCGTCCCTGTCCTCTTGCCCTTTTATTTCACTCTCGTTTCATCTCTTACATCTCTTACATCATTCTCTTTTTTTGAGTCTCTAGGTCCCTCCACTTGTCCTCCATTTTCAGTTTTATTCTTCCCCTTCCTCAGATATTTATTTTCTCTTCATTTACAGGGATTGCTCTTTAAAGTATCCCCTTTGAATCACTGTGTTAAGCTCGCTCTGTAATAACAAACCTTAAAAAGATGATGCCGGTGTCCTTTCAATACACGGTTTTAATTTTACAGCTTTATCCTCTATCTCTTCATCCTCACTGTATAAATCATGCATCTGACAAGCTCTCACTCCTGTCTTTGTTTCACTTTAGCCCACTCTCTCCTCTTCATCCCCACTCTCTCTCACTCTCTCTCTCTCTCTCTCTCTCTGTCATCATCAGTTATGCAACAAGTATTGGAGACTCTCATTGCCAGGAAGTGGAGTGTTGCCATATGTAGGTGGCAAGAGCCCGCGTGGGTGAAAACTGTCCGTCCACGATTATCGAGTGTCAGACTTACAAGTTGTACAATCAGCTACAGCGAACATGAGCAACACTCCCCGAGCTGGAGATGAGAGAAAACAAGGTTTTGAGCTGTGATATAATGAAAAGAACAAGCCAGGAGCTGAGGCACAGCCAGAGAACAGAGAGAGAGAACAGGATTTCACACTGTGTTTTTAAACCATCATAACAAAGCCGCAAATTAAAAGATTTACTCTGGAGTTACTTTTTAACACAGATTAAGTTCTGCGTTTAAGACGCAGGTTTTTAAAGTGAGTGACGTCTGTCCAGCAGCTAACAGTTGATATAAATTTTCGCTTAATGCTCTTGTGAGGACGTTGTGTTTTTTGGCGCCCCCTTTGGACAAAGCATTGCTATGTTGTCCTCCACATGCTGATGAAAATGCTAATCTTGCTCACTTCTGACAGTCATTTATATCATTTATTGTTAATATTTTAAGGGGAAATTGTAAGAATGGCCCTTCCCTAACTGCTCCACTGACACCTACCCCTTGGCACCACTTTCAGGCTTTAAAATTACGATTCAAAAGTCATTAATCATGCCTCGTTTGGACTCGTTTGCTTTCAGGTACCTTTAAAAAAAAGCATCAATTTGACTCTCAGCCCATTTCTCAGATATCAAAAAACTCCTCACAGGAGCTTTAAGCTAAGGTATGATGAATATGGAAGCCATTAGAACTGTAACTTTACATTAGTTAAGACGAGACTACGTTACAGTCATGCACTGTTAAAGCCTGCACTGTAAAAACAGCCCTGCTAGAAAGAAGCAAAATATTCTTATATTCAATCAAATAATCTTGTATCAAGCAAAAAAATCTGTCAATGGGGTAAACTTTTTTAGCTTGACAAAAATTCTCAAAATAAGAACAAATTTGTTGGCCCTGACAGACTCAAATGAAACTTAAAACCTGACAGAAAATCTTATATTAATCTAATTTTTTTCTACAGCAGATAAAGTTACTTAAAATTAGAATTTTAGTCTCTTGAATAAATGAACTTCAAGAAAATACACATTAATCTGGGATCATTAATAAGTATGACAGTAGTTCAAATAAGAGATCATTTCTTAAAACAGCACAGCAAATATAAGTAACGTTGTCTTAAATCAAGATACCAAAATATTCTCATTAAATATATATTTTTTATTCCACAAGCAAGCACGTGGAAAGCAAGGTCCTTGTATCATCTGGTCATTGTTTTATGTTGTGTGTTGTACAGACTAGTCCACTGACATCTTTACAGATAATGTATGAGGCAGCAGATTCTGTCAGGTTCAGATGACCTGTAATGGAAATCTTAATAAAAATAAAACCAACTGTTCTTGTTTCATGGCATTCTTAAATTGAGAAGTTGTACAGATGTCTTACTCTTAAAATGAGATGAATGATCTTGTTGCTCCGCTGGATTTTATTGTAAAACACGTTTCTACTCTATTTCTGATTTATTCTATCTCAAAATTAGCTGGAATAACTTATCAAGAAAAAGTTAGCCATTTTCTCTTAAAATTAGATATTTTTCTAATGCTGAACATGCTTGACAAGATTAATATTCTTTTTGTACAAAAAAAGGACTTATTTTCCTTTCTTGAAATTCCTTTTTTGCAGAGTGGCACACACATAATGACAAAGGATGGCAGATTTGACTGTTTTGTTCCTAAAGAGTGTGGTGTGCAACAATGTGGTGAACACATAAAAAAAAAAATTTCACCGGCAACCAAATTCTGTTATAATTCTGCAATTATGTCCCAATATTTTACAAAAAGTGAAAAATCTGCCATAATAGCAGCTGCTGTTTGGACTGATGAAATCATGTGTGTCACTGCTGAAGTTTAAAGTTGTAATTTGTATCGCTGTTGCATAAGAAACAAATGAAAGGCACTGAAAGCAGTCATAAAATACACAAATCAACACACTCTTCTGCAGTTTTTCTCTTTGTGATAACGCATTCATCATTGCTTCTTATCGAACAGTCTAAAGGCAGAGGCAGCAGCAGCCTGAGATTGTTTATTTCTATTTAGAAGAAGCGTTGCACGACGTGTCAAACATCCTCTCTATGTGAGTGCGCGCAAAGCCTGAAAGCCTGGGTTAATAGCAGAGGGTACCGCCTACAGATACTACCTGTATGTCTGACTTGAGTTTCAGGCTTCTTCAGGCCAGCTCGCTCAAGGACGTTTGCTGGGATGAATCATCTCTACAGTGCGCTCTAAGACAGTTCTGGGCTCTAAATTTACAGGCCTCCTGAATGGATACTGAAGTCATTACTGGTTCTTCCTCACCCTTAAATGTAATAAGAGCTTTACCAACCTGCTTCTCATCCCTCAGGCTTTCACACTGTATGTAGTTTACGTACTTAAAAATGCCAGCAGAACTTTTGTGTTGAAAAACTGACATTTAGACAGAGCAGGATGGGCCAGTTTTGTAACTGATGGATGATTCATCTTACAGGAAGCAGATTATTTTAGCCTGTTGTGTAATAAAAACATGACGTGGATGCAGATATTGGTCAGATGCGAGAATAAAATCGTGATGGTGTTTGCCTCGAAAAGGTAGAAGGTATGGATACTGCGGAACTAATACTCATCATAATAAAGACTGTTTTGAAAAATCAGGACATTGATGTGAATGAAAATCTGCGGAGTTGTCTCCAGCTTGACCGGCATGTATTATAAAACAGTCATCCAGGTTGGAAAGTTTGAACCCCGGATAAATAACGGCATGATTTCTAGTTTGCTTTGACGCACATCACCATTATGTCAGATTCAACCCACTCAGTTCCTGTTTCCTTCAGTGCTGATGTGCTGTATGACTTAAAGCAGAGCGGGGCAGGCGGCTTGTGTTGTTGATCGCCGTCACATCTTAGCTTTTCTTTCACCACCGCCCTACAGATTAACTTCATGTTTCTGGTGTATGTGTGGCGGTTGAGGGATTTCTCTTACCGTGGTCGCTCTCTGTCCCAGATCGTCCCCAGTACCTCCGCCTTCGCTCAGGAGTGTGAGTGTGCCTCTCGATCACCGCGGCGATGAATCGAGTGTTACTGACTGAAAGGACACAGAAAACACAGGTCATCCTCGAGTCCTATACTGTATCACTCCATAGCATGTGTCAAGGATAATATTGAGCATTTAAAACATGTAGGCTGTCTAATGCAACCACCCACTATGTCTTCAATAACAAATATGAAGTACTTGTGTATTAGAGGAAACCAAAATGTAAATCATTACCATGTTTTCTGGGATTGTTCTACTCAGGAAACTCTGCAAGTTTCATATTTGAAACCACAATGAAAGGTAAGACCATATAGCTCGGATGTAAACCTCAAGCGGTGGAAAATTGATGAATATTTAATGAATGTGCTGCTGGTGGCCAGTAAATAGTCTTTTACTGGGAAATGGCTTTCGCTGGAGGGACCAGCTTTGAATGCATGGATGGAAATTACTGACGACATTTACAAGATATAGAGGACCGCAGCATGTTCTGTGTAAAGTGAGGTGGAGACACTTTGAGACTCATGGCGGACATACATTTTTGATATGTAAAACAGCTGTCTATACTCACATTAGATATCCTGAGTGTTCAAAATGATGCTGTTCATCAGTGTATATACAAAAGGAATATAACAGGGGATCATCTGGGTCTAGTATTAC
Organism: Xyrichtys novacula; assembly: GCA_962446985.1. Classification (NCBI taxonomy): domain Eukaryota; kingdom Metazoa; phylum Chordata; class Actinopteri; order Labriformes; family Labridae; genus Xyrichtys; species Xyrichtys novacula. The sequence continues at coordinate 30,406,176 of OY660870.1, forward strand.
GATTTTTAAACACGTTTGTAATATCAGGGCTCGACAGTGCGACCGTTTCACTCACATTTGCGACTAAAATAGATGTGTTCGAATTGTAAATGTATTTAGGGGCATATGTGTGCATTAAAAAAATCAGCCAAGACAACAAATGTTTTTTTCATGTAAATACCACAGCAAAGTTAGTTTTAGGTAGGAGATCGGACATTCACTAAGAGGGGCTACCGGTGTCCTCTCACTCTCCATAACCAGGAATGGCAAGAGCAGCGTGGTTAAATCTACACCGCGGTGAGGTTTGTTTCTGGTTGGATATCTGACGGACATTCGCTGCGGATCTACCAGGTTCTTCTTACTCTCAATAACCGGGAATAGCAACAGCAGCACGATTAAATCTACTTGGCACCTTTGCTGTCAATGTCAGGTGTTGAATAAGGGACCATCAATAAATTACCGTTTGATGTTCTCAAAAAGGCTGTTTTCCTTCAATAGCTTCCATGTCATGTGACCAATTGACCTAAAACTGGTTTCCAATAATAGCACTTATGCCGACCAATAAGACACACATTATTTGATCAATTTTCATTGTGCCGCTAAAGTTCTTTGTGTGTTCCTTATTTTTTCAACTCAACAGGGAGCTTTAAGTAATGAATGAGTTTGCGTTATGTTTTAGACCACAGGAAAAGGAGTTGCTGCCCCAAAAGTGGCTGATAAAGGATCTAAATAAATGAAAAAAAAATACATACTTATTCCTCTGTCCTCATGGCTGTCTTCATCCCGCTCATCTCTTTCGTTGTCCAGGTTGGACATCCTCACAGACATTTCTGGAGCAGCATAAAGGTAAAGAAGGAACATGTCAGGATGCGACACATACATACTACCAAAATTATAGTTTATATTAGCTAGTTAGCTTTAAACAGAGCTGACGGTCTTTAAAGTCCATGTGGATATCTGCTGTAAAGATGGTTTTTACATACAGAATATAGAAACTTTAAAATCTTCCTCTGACCGAGCGAGTGTGTGTGTGTTTCTGGTACATAGTCACACACACACACAAAGCTAGGCATAGCCAATGTATGAGCCTATTCCTCTACCTAATGCCTTGGTCCTAACGTAGCCACACTCACCACCATCTATTCCAGGCTGTTTGCCAAACTATTAAACTTAAAGCAACTTAGACTCCAAAGTTTTAATGAGGTTGTAACTTAATGTGACAGTTTTCTCACTAGCATCGAGTAATTACACAAATCTTCTTGCAGCAGCTGCTGTTGCGGCAGCGCGATGCTAATGTCAGCTGTTTAGCTCCAGCAGCACTTACTTGTTAATCATGCTGCTTTTAAACTGTGATATTTACAGAAATGCCAGTATGCGATGGGAAAATGTGACGGTTTATTCAAGCAGCTGCTGAACCAGACTTGTTCCTGTTGTTGCTTTTTTGGTTCTAGGAACGGCAGGTCACACAAGATACAAACATCTAAACAACAAATGTGGAACAGTTTGCAGTGGGACCGGCTGATGGTACAAAAACGTCAAAATTCGTGTGAAACCGTTTGAACACTTTAGATGATATTCGTCTTACCCTGCGCAGCAAGAGGGGACATGTGCTGGTGTGAGCGCCTGTGGATCTGGTGTCTGTACGCATACACAGCCAGCACCAGCACCATGATACATCCCATAATGCCCCCAGCAACTGGACCCACAGGTGCGCTCTTGATCATGTTCAGGGAGGCCACCTCCTCATCTGTGGCGCACAGGCAGAGGAAGAAGAAGAAAAACAGTAAATTACAGTCAGGAGTTTGTCAGCAGAAAACAGCTCAGATGGTTTCAGACAGAATAACAAGCCAATAAGAAACAGATTGGGCTTAGATCCTAAATCAGTCTGTAAAACTAAAAATTGCTTTTGTTCTCCCAGCAGTGCTGAATGCCAGAGAAGAGTCATTCAACTGCAGGAAGGCAGCCAATTCTTCTTTTGCAATATTGATAAGACAAAAACAAGAATAACAGAAAAGTTCAAGTCTGTCTAATGTTGCAGTTATCCTTAACCTTTGAAAAAAACACTTCAGCGGTCCCAAAGAGCCTGAAAACAATTTGATCTTTGTGTTCCTCTGCCTTTTTCTCTGCGGCCTGACAAAGTAACAGCCTTGGCGCATTTATCAACAAAAAGTTTCATTGCTGTGGAAAGACCCAGACACTTTTTCCCTTTCACTGTGTTATTTTAGAAGAAAGAGTCCAGCGTGTCTATTTTCAGAGCTTGATAATCCGCTGCATTTCACTCACCCATGAGTCCCAGGCCGTCCGCATAAGGACTTTTGGCGCCGACAATGCCCCCGAAACACTCTTTCTGCAGAGCACAGTAAGGCTTGTCCAGATGAGTCTTGCCGTCACTGTCCACCATGCACCACTCACAGTCCAACACCCCGAAACAGTCACTGAAACAAGACACACAGTATACAAACACACAAGTTTTTTCTTCCATTTTTGATTCATATTGTTTCTTAGCAGAGCTGTCTACTTCTTCTTATAGAAATAAGGAGAAAATACTAACAACTGCTCTTTACACTTTCAGTCTTCAACCACTGGAGGGTGCTATACTCCTGTAACAATCACATCATCTCAGTTGGGTCATTCTATTGTAAATACAACCATACAAATGAGGTCGCACATGTCACTGTTCTGCAAATATATTTAACCCACAGACTCAGTTGTTTCTTTCTTATGCCTGTTATTGTGGAGTGTTCATTTTTGCACAAGAGCATACATACCTGCTGGTGTATCTCTGGCTGCAGCGAGTGTTAATACACTGAGGCAGGGTGTCGTGCAGGCTGGGATCAATCACATTCAGACTAACCGGCTCCTGGTGCACCTCACAGCTCGGGTTTCTGCACAGAACACACACAGAATTATACGACACACAAGGTTAGAGTGGAGAAAAGAAAGGTGCTGCAGGAGTCACATCAAAATAAAACCATTCAGCCTTCGAGAATCCATCCAAATCCTCGAATGAAGCGTGACGAAATCTCAAATACAGCAAATTTGACATGAAAAGAAATCAAAGCATAAGCCCCTAAAGTAATGTCCTCAGCATGTCAGTTTATGCAAAGCAGCTCTAAAAGCTCAAACATCACCGCCGCTTGACACATAAAACACAAAAACTTCTGACGGTGGAAAATGGTAATTGCATGTCTGTGGGAAACAAAGAAAGAATCGGCATTTTGAACATGGATGTGCTGTCAAAGGCTGCTGATGGCTGATGAAAGACGATGAGTCGAACAAAGACGAGGAGTCGAACAAAGAGGACGGGGAAAAGAAGAGAAGTGAGAAAACTCCTACAGAGATCTGCACAGAAGCCAAGGTGTTTGCAGAAGAAGATTCGTGTGCAGACTGAAAATTAAAATTTAGTGAGTTCGAGCATTTGCAGAGAACAATTAATAAATAATAACTACAGGCAAATGTTTAATCTGTCACTGAATTATAAGAGCAAAGTTGTGATGATGTGTAGGAGCTGTGGAGAGGAGGAAAAACAAAACACTAGATACAGAGCTGGAGGAGGTGATAACCTAAGGAGACACGCTGAGACACTTCTTTCCATGTTGTGGTGGATATTTTTCAAGAAGGAGAAAAATTCACAAAGTATTTTTAACAAAATACAAAAGATTCCCTTGTCATAGATAGATAGAGAACTTTATTAATCCCCGAGGGGAAATTCGGTTGTTGTAGTAGCCGATACAAGCAATAATTGTCATTGCGGTTTAAATACAAATACTTTATCCAGCAGGGTGACAGTATTCCCCTTCAATAAACCTGATAATCAATAAAGAATTAATGAAGAGTACTTTAATATAATCTTGGGTATGGGGCTCAGATATGGTTTGTCCGCTGACCTGTTTTCAGCATTGGTGAGGTTGCCGGTACACTCGTTGACCTCCAGGGGGCACTCACAGGGACACTCACATTCATTCTGCTCCATTCTGAAAAACAGAAGATAAAGGTGTATTCAGTGAAAAATAATATCATCACATGTAATTAAAATGATCTCAGAAGTGCTCTTTTTCTAGTGTTTTCCCCCTCAAATATGTTAAAACATTTTGATCCAGTATTATTTAAATAACTGGGTTTCTGTTTGATTCTGGTTTGTTTGAAAAGCTGCACAAGGGTCCTGCTGAGAGCTTGTTAAACCAACATGTAAAACACCAAAATGTTTCTTCAAATAATTAAAAAAAGGAGCACCATCATAAGTTTGTTCCTCCAGATGAGTATGCGAGTAAAGGTGAGATACCTGTGACAGTTGAGACAGAGTCGGTCCACAGTGCTGCAGGCGCAGAACGCCAGAGAGTCACACGTCTCATTGACAATCCCAGCGAAGGCGTTGGTGCCGGGGATCCGGGTCAGGCGATACTTGGAACAATGGCTGCCATGGACCAAGTTGGTAAGGTCCCCCTGAGAAAGAGACGCGTCATAAAAAATACACTTTTATTCTTGAGATGGAGGCATTTTAGATGACTTTAATAGACATGGATTTAGAGTAAATCTTTGTTGAATCTGGGTCTGTAAATCAAAACATTTTTTCAGTTTTATAAAATCTCAATCTATTTGTAGAGCTCATAAAACTTTGAAAATATGAGTAATTTGAAGTTTTGAGGCACACACATTTTTCATCGTTTTATCGTTTACTAAATATATTGACAGGCTAGAAAAGGTGCATCTGTGACTTTTAAGATTTATACATTATTAAATACTTGTAGACTCTGTGCTAAACTGAACAAAACCAGACTGACGTTTGAGTGGAATCACAGCATACAGGAAAAATTCATGGTTGCAATACCTTGAATCTCCACAGGGTGGCAGCATAACACTATCATATATTTTTAACTTGCCAGCAAGGCCTTGAGAAGTATTTTCATGTCTGTCTGCTACAAAGTAAAACTGTAAATCTGAGTTTCTTTGCAGTAATTCACACTCTCATGAGTCTTGGTTTATTTCTAACTCACCATTATGCTTGTGTTGAACTTGTAGAAGCGCTGCACGGTGCGGTCGCTGAAGCTGTTGCAGAGGTTTTTCTTGACAAAGTTGGGGTGATTGAGGATGTCATTTGCTACCAGCGGCTCCTGCAGTCGAGAAAACCACAACATGTGAGAAATAACGAAAATAAAAAGAGGAAGAGGACGGATCGGAGCTGAATATGGGGGACTCGAGTTGTGAATATGAGTTCCTGGTCCTTTACCTTGTGAGTGATGTGCTGTTGCTCTGCAGGAGCGTGACCTTTGGGGTCAATGAGTGTGGGGTGAGCGACCAGGTATCCTCTATCCTCCATGATGAAGCACCTACAATGTGGACACACATAAAAACACTGCGAGTTAATTCTCTAAACAGGAGCAGTGATTAAACATTGTTGTTGACCACGACTTTTCACATCCCTCTGCTATCCTCAGTGATTTTTTCTAAACTTCAACCTGCAAAGAAAAGCACCAATTTTCCCTCCACTCCTTCAGCATTCTGCCAAATACAGCTCCTCTTAGTCTCACACCCCCTTTGGGCTAATCCTGTTTTATATGGCTCCTGAGCACCAACAGAGAGAGTATGAAGGAAGCACAGAGACAGAGAAAGAAAAAAAGAAAGAAAAAAGAGAGAGAGGGAGAGATAGAGGAGGAGGGTGAAGGGGAGGGGAGGGAAAAAGAAAATAAAAAGAGAGAAAGTATGCAGAACTAAGACAGAGGCAATGTCACATCTCCAGGAGGAATGCCGTGATAATCAGCTTATCTCTTCTCCTCGCCTTTTTCTTTTTTTTTCTCTCTCGGTCTCTTTGCAAGTTTTATCCTCGCTTTGTTAAACAGAAATGGAGCCAGCCTCCAATAAAATTCAGGAAAGTTTGCAAAAGATGAAAGAAAAAGAAAGAATTTTAATGTAGATAGGAGATCAGTAGATAACAGTGAAGAAAAGCTTTGTCATACCTGATTTTGTTGCCTTTATCCTGGTTGCAGATGGGCAGCAGGTCCAGCAGGACTTTATAGAAGTAGCGCAGGGTGAAGTCTATCCCCATCACCGCGACTGCATAACCAGGAGCCATCTGTGAGCTGGTTAGAAAGAGGAGAATTAAAAGGTTTTAAAAAGGAATAAAATACTCAACTCCTCTGTTAAACCCTCAGCTTTGACTCTGTGTTTGATTGCATGCTGACAGGGAACTACAAAAGAGACTCAAAGACTGTATCATCCCATCTAAACACCTTTAAGATGGCATAAATGTTTACTCATAACAGCCAGAAAATCCCCTTACACACACAAACACACTAACTCTTCCCTGAATCAGTGTTTATACACACTTCAAACTGTGACTGTGTAAGTTAGAGTATGCTCACTGAGCCAGGCATCAACATGCTAATCCCTCTCTTATCAGACGCACAGTGTTTATGTGTGCAGAGTGCACTTGCGGAGACCAGAGTAAACAGCCTCTATTGTACTGCAGCCGGCCGTTTTGTGGTGTTGCATTTTCAGCAAACAGAGCTAGAAACATAACCACTCTGATCACAACCACAACTCAAAGAGAATGCGCCCGAGCATTGTGCCAAAAAATACTCGCTAAAGCATAGGTGCGGCGAAGGTGGTGATGTGGAAATCTGTGGCTTTGCTTGAGGGCGCTGTAAGAGAGCTGATACTGGAGGATAACAAAAGCTAAAGCGTTGAGTTAAGAGATTCTGCCAATCACAAAGCAGGCCTGTGGCAAAAAGGGTCAACAGTCTCCTTCAAATTATTTCCTGTCCTCAGAGACCGAGCACTCCGCTAAACGACTTCTGGGCGAAAAGCCGAACAGCTCACAATGAGGTCTTGGCTCAAAGCAGAAGCTAATCTTTTAAGGGGCAAGATCTAATGTTGAAAGCTGCCATGGTATTAAAATCCATATATATGTCATTTGAAGCTGCTCGAAGTTATTTTAGTCATTTAGAGTAAAGTGGGAATAAATTATGGAAACGATGACTCATCATTTCCTTTTAGAGCTGATGTGCTGACTCGGTAGCAAATGTTGCTTCTTTATGAATCAGTTAACATAAAAGACAAGTTAGCATTTATCTAGAGTCTTGTTTCAGGCCACAGAATGTGATATTTCTGTCTGTTTGCTCTGTATTTGGTCTCTAGTGACATATTTCAAACTCTACAATGCTACAAGCTAAATAACTAAGTAAAGGAACATAGCTCATTCATGATTTTAAGACAATAAGTACAAAAGTAAAACAGGCTGAAAGCACCCAAATAAGACATTTCATGACGGTTCAGGTCTGCTTCAGATCTGTGAAGTGGTCTGAGATTTACACGTTTTTCAAAATAAGTGTTTGACTTCCTGAAAGAGAGTTAGATAGTCGAGAAATGGAGAAAATTCAGACTGAGAATTAAAGGTAGTTAAACCTCTAAATAGTCACCCTATTAAAATAATGGCCCAAGTCATTTTTTGACAAAAATTAGTTTTTTTAAGTTTGACCAAAAAAATGATTTTCGCCAAAAATTGACTCAGGCCATTATTTTGAAAGGGTAACGTAATGATCCTTTCTATTATTAGCTTTGTATGTTGGTGTTTGGGTAACGAGCCACCAGAAACTAATGGTCAAACAAGATAAGCTTAAATTAAACCACGAAATGGTCCTTTTTGAACAAATAACTTAAACTTGACAAAAGAACTTTAAACTTCTTTCACTGGAAAAGACTTGACATGAAGGACTTGGATCCCCTTGATGCAGTAAAGTAGAAAAGACATAAAAACTGACCTTGAGGCGTGGATGGTGTGGCTGATTGTGACGACATAGCCAGCTCCGCCTACATCCAGGTATGGTCCGGTAAAGGTGACGAGTCCAGGGTTAGCTACAGCATGTTGGTACCTACACGACATATAACACAGGCGGGTTTTACTTCATTGAAGTGCTGAGTAATTCAAATATGGCTAATAGAGATCAGCATCTGGCTTTTTTTTCAGTATTTATAAAATTGCATCCTGACTTTTGGACAATTCATCCCTCAAATGACAATCTAACAGAATTACTCATTTCTGGGTCTGCCTTATTTGTGTCAATGCAATTCCAACTATATTTTACATTCATGGATGAAATTTTAAAGCTGCTATGAAGAGTTTCAGATTTGTGTTGACAATGGCGCCCCCTGTGGACAAAGTGATACCTCTTGTGACTAGTCCTGAACAGTACATGTGAAAATAAAATTTTCCAGACATCTGATCTGACACCTGTTTTTAAGCATAAAATTACTTCAGTTAAATTATTAGACTTGTTGCTGATGGTCTTATTTGCTCTTGGAGAACAAACAGAGGCAACAGCATCAGTTTCAGTCTGTTTCTTAAACACCTAAAAACTCCTTACAGTGTCTTTAAAAGCAACAAGTCCTTGGAGAATTTCACCAACAGCTGAATACACCCACATGAGGTCCACTACAAGATTGAATTTAATAATTATTCTTTATTTTCATTTGTTTACTTCCTCAGCCGAGCATCTTTATCATATGGCAAAGGGTGATATTGAAAAATAACACATCCTGAGAGAAACCTTAGTGAGAAAGCTGCTTTAAAACTTTAAAACTGAAAGCTTTTAAATGTGCTTAAGATTAAGGTAAAATCTCAGACCTAATATGCCTGACATTCAAACTGCCCCGACAACTCATTAAACCTCAGCAGAGACCTTCATAGAGCTCCGTACAGGCTGGTGAACATGTGCCTACAATGTGCACACACACTCATTCCCTTTAACTCCCACCCAGTCGACACTCTCTGAAAACTCCTTCCACTCCCCTTAATCACACACACACACTCACACACGTCCGCCCTCCTCTCCTCCCCCCTTCACACCCTCCAAAGTAAGCCTCACCATTGTCTGCGGGTCGGGTCGAAGGCTTTGTCCATCAGTGATCCTGGGTAAATCCGGAGCACCCCACTGGGCGTTGCTATGTAACGGCGCACAATGTAGCAGTTGAGGCTACTCATTTCCATTAGTGTCATCCACTCATCCGTGACGTGACTGGTTGCCATAACCTCGTTCCTGACAGAGGACTGCAGAGAGGGAAGGATGAAGAGAGAAGAAAGGGGATCGAGGGCAGAAAGAGGGGTGGAGTGAAATAGAAAGAAAGCAGAAAGAAAGAATTTGAGGAGAAAAGTAAGTTTTAATCTGGGGTTTGGCTGAAATGAAAGTTGGCTAAACTTTTGGCAACTCTACCCTCAAACCACTTAAACACAAAAGGACTCCAGCCAACTCAAACAAACCTAAACTAAACTGTATTGTTCGGTGTTACAGCTTTATAACATTTCCAGATCAACAATGAAAGCATCATAAAGAAAAAAAAAACATGAAAAGCAAAAAATCCAAATCAAGAATTCAATGAGACTTGAAAGGCCAGAAAAACACCCTGAAAAATCACATCTCAGCTCCATTTTCAGCACAGCTCCTACATCTGAAAGGGGTGATGAGGTCACTGGAGGGGGCCTTTAAGACTAGCCTGGGAATCAGAGCTGGGACTGCAGCTTAGAGTTCAAACTCTAACCTCCTGCCCCCCCCCTTCAGGACAGGAATGCACACAGACTGCCAGCACCACATGGAGGTTTTGTCTCCTTCTTAAAGATGCAGAACCTCCTCCATAGAAGAGCGAATCTAAGCTGTGATGACACTTCGCTCGTCATACGTTACATGTTAAATTGATATTTAATCCTGGGAACTCTTAAACTGTGAATAATCGGCTCTGTGAACTATGCCCCGTGTGTTTGCGAGGTAAACAACACCGACGCCTTCAGCCCTGTGCTGCATCCGTGTTCCCATGCCTGTGTACCTTAAGGCCTGGGTTGGCAATGAGCCTGGTGTTATCGCTCAGGTATGCAGTGTAGTGCTCCACCATGCGCTTTGTTTCTGGCTGACTGAGGTGCTCGTAGGGAGAGGAGAAACTACCAGCTGCCAACATCACTGTGGGGGACTCTGGGAAAGAGGCAGAGAGGAGAGAAAGGGACAGTCAGAGATGCTAATCAGTGTTTTCAAGCTGACCATGGGTGAAAATAAAGTCTGCTGACTCCCTGGTTGCTTGAAAGTTACCGTAAATCAGTGTGGTGTTGTGGATTTGGTGCTTTTCTTACCGACTGTGGCCAGCTGTTTGAAGTGCAGGCAGGAGCTGGGCTGACCCAGCAGGTCTAAACGGTGGTACAGCAGCTTGGAGCTGGGGGCTGTGTTCAGGTTCTTCAGCTGCTTCACTGGGATCTCAGGCTGTACGTACACGATGCACAGGATGAACGACGTGTCCTGGACCTAGAAGACAAAAGACATGAGCGTGATGTTATTGGATGTCTAAAAACAGAAGAAAAAGCTCTACACTTAAAATCTTTAACAGACGATGAGCTCATGAATAAAATGCTTGGAGTCGAGGAAATTTATTCAGTTTGTGCTAAGGCTGCACGATATTGGAAAAAAATAATATTGCGATTTTTTCAACCATGCGATATATATTGCGATATTAAAAATACAGTATTTTCACCAGATGACCTGAATAGCACTTAATGTTATGCTGCACTGCTGAAATCTTGAGGACAGTTAATCTGCTCTGATCTTACCTCTTTTTGTGAATGTTAGTAGAACGGCTTCTGTCTGTCTCAGAGATATTTTTAGCTTTTATTGTGCTGGGACGTTATTGTGGAAACAGATGAACACAGAAGACGTGTTTTGGTCGACATCATCCTTTTTTAACCGAAATAATTCCAGATAACTGACTTTCCTTTTCTTTTTGGCAACAAATCTTCATTTTCGGTGGTTTTCGCTTGTTCGTTGTTCATTTTGCGATCGTTGTTGTTGTTGTAAGCGGTGCTGTACCGAGAAACGCACGTCCTCCGAGAATTGCATGCACCTCGCAAAACGCGCACTGCTTATAGTAGAGTGGTCCACGGAAATGTACAATTTAAAACCCATACAGTTCTTATTTGTTGGGCTTAACAGTCATGAGTAAAGTTCCGAAAGTAATTCTCAGCGGACACACGTCTCCCTCCATGTGCAGAACATGTGCAGGGGTGGGTTTTCTCCTCCCTGATTTTGATTGACAGCTGGCAGGGTAGTCTGATTGGCAGCTGAGAAGTGAGTCTGATTGGCAACTGAGTTAAGGACGAAGGCGATTGGTGGATCGCTGCACAGCACACGCAGAGTCACATGGAGTGTATCTCAGTCGGTTACCCTTGAAATTAAATGAGTTCATTCACCTCCAATATCGCAGGCTCTGCGATGTGACTATCGCACACACGTACATCGCGATGATGATAGTCAAACGATATATCGTTCAGGCCTAGTTTGTGCACACTCAAACCAGAGACTGTGACATCCTCAACCATCTCCTCTTTCAACCCTCGAACACTATTGCTGGGTGATTTTCACCTGACCAAACATGTTTACCTGATTTTCATTATGTTGCGTTTGTCTGAGTATCATGGGTCCCTGTGTAGCTTCAGCATCGCCTTTGACATCTTTGAAGGTATATTTGTTTCCCTGATCCAAAACCTACTTTTTCCTACAGGCAGGTGTTCGGGTGATTTTCACCCGGCAATAGTGATAGAGGGTAAAGTAAGTTTGGGTGGATTTGATCGCTGCATGTAGGCGAATAAGGTCAGTAAGAGTGGTCCTGGAATTGACATGCTATCTTTATTTAGCGCAGTGGTTATGAATAACTAACACAAAGAAGTGATTTTCAAGGGAATTTATATGGTAATAAGAAATATTTTAGTCAGCTAGTCATTTTTACTCACTCAAAATATGTTATGCTGTTATTGTGCCAAGGACCCTGAGTCTTCACCAGGGAAGACTGACATGCCCCAGGAATAGGTGGAAAAGAAACTAATTTTACAGTTTCTATTTCTTGTTCATGAATGCCTGATTTCAGATATTTTGTTGCATTTTTATATGGTTCCCTCATGGCACTTGTTTTCCCTCCCTTTGGACATTGCACAGTTAAAATAAAAGAAAACTACTTTAATTTGTCATTTATTGTCCTATTTTGATATTGGGTATATTATTTCAGGTAAAAATCACCCTGCGATAGTGATGGTGTTACTGATTTTAGTGATAGTGTTCTAGGGTTAAGTAGGCAGTGTGCCATTTAAAACAACCTGTGTTTCGAGTGCTGCAGTCATAGTTCAGCAAAATAAATACAGCTGGATTAAAAACTGCTTACATGCAAATGTTGCTTTATGAAATAAAAGTGCCGCAGTCATCCAAATCCTGAGACTTGGAGAGTAACATTTGACTCACCTTTAAATTTAAAGACATAATCTGTCTGGACTTTGGTCATGAGCTCAAACATCAACTTAAGACACAAATACTGGACCCCCTTTATGCAATAAAAAGACAACATGGAGTTGGAAAAGCCGGGCCCCTCCTGGTCTCTCTCTCTCTCTCTTTCTGGGCTATTTTAACATTCTGGCTCTGGAGAGTTCGTTTTGAAAACAGAGCCGGCTGCCAAACTCATGGCAAAGGTGACGTGATTGAACTCTTGGTGCCTGTCAAATGTCAAAAGCCTTTTAAAAAAGCTTAAAGTGAAAAGCCTAAATTAAGTGTGATATTTCAGCTCCTGCCAAAACTCCAAATGTCAGACAGCAAAAAGCCTCAATATGGTGTGTGATGATATTGGTTCTGTTGCCATTTGTTCCTAAAATGTGACACTGTCGGGCCTGAGAGGGAAAACAGGTTCAGGGACAGACACTTTATGGGTGTGGGAGCGGTTGGTTTTTATGACACCAGGTATTAAACCACAGCTAATTCAAGGTGGTGAAAGTTTGGTAGCGACATTGAGCCTGGGGGTATAAATCTCTGTGAAACTGCTTTAAACAGTGATGCATTAATGATTAAACGCTTCAGGGAGGCGCAGAGACAGAGTATCAGTCTTTTTCCAACCTTGACAATAGCTTATCTCTGAGGCACAGATCATAATTCATCTCCCATACGGCTGTGCAAGGAAACACCCCCTCTGCCTGTCTTAGATGTGGACGTGGGCATTACCATAAAGGGAGAGACGCCATTTTTATAGTTCAATATTTTTATTTCTACCTGTTTTTATTCACATCTATTCCTTGACAACAAAATATTGATACCTGCTGCATCCTTTATTACTATTGTTGGGGAATATGGTCAGAATCTACTGACAGGAAACTGGGCTGGTGAACTTAAAGGGAGAATAACAATGGTACTGCTTTCTATTAATGCACCATTTAAAGCTTCTGTGAGGAGTTTTTTAATATCTATGAAATAGAATCAAATTCATATTGATGTCTTTTTGTGATAATAGCAAACACAACCATTAATGACATGATAGATGGTTTTCATACTGTCATAATGCCTCATAAAAGGTGTCATGGAGCAGCTGATGAAAGAGCTTAATTATTTTTTTTAAAAACATTTTTCACATAAATCTTTACACAATAAATGACACATTTGATAGTCAAAATTGTACCTTTTGTTTTTTTGGAGACACTATTTAAGCGTGTGGAGAACAAGATCAGCAAAGATTGTTTTGTCCACAGGGGGCGCCAAATTTGCCACAACAGCAAAAAAACTTCCTCATAGGAGCTTTAAAATGCATTACAGGCACAATTGTAAAGCTTTTTCAGATTTTAAATTTTGGCGTCTAGCAGTTTTTTTTGCAACTGAGGAAATTTACACTAAGCAGCCAATTCCTATAAAGAACAGATAAACCTGAAAAACCACAGACAGCATCAATACTGTGACTGATCTTGCAATATAACACTGACAGGCCTTTGTATTACAGTGCTAGAGTTTAACCTAAGCACACACAAATCCATGTGTTTACATTACTTTTGAATATAGGTGTAAAACACAAACACACAAATCCTTATTCTGTATGAACAGAGTCTCCACCAAGACTTTTAGTTTAGCCTGAGGTTAAATGTTTTCTGTCTGCTTGGTTGTTGGTTTCTGTTGTGTATCAAAAGGTCATTTTCAGTCAAAGTTTTCAGTTTTAGATCTGTCAGTTTATGTAACCCGTGAACATGTGTTTCAAGTATCGTATACACGTACCAGTTTCCAGGCGTAGCTGACATTGTACGTGTCTTTGCTGTTGTCCCGGAGTCGGTTGGTGTGCCAGGACAGAGAGGAGTTGACCGGCACAGTGATGACCTGACTGCCCAGAGGGAGACTGCACACAGACAAACACACAAAATAATGGTTTTCTACATGAAATCTCAGTGATTCTTATTACAAGGGGTCAAATTTGAAGCGAAACTCTAATCCAAAACGAGGCAAGTTAGTCTTTCTTACCCTAAGATATTCTGTCGGACAACAGGGAATCCTGGGATGTTCTCATAGTGGATGATGTCCGTGTGCAGGGGAGGCTCGGTCATCAGGTAGGGCCGAGTCAGAGAAGGATGCATCAGGGTGTAACCTGGAGGATTAAACAGCAACATCTTTAGTAAAACAAAGCCCCAAATCATAAAAAAATATGAAAAGAAATTATACATTTCAAATTCAGGAGAACAGTCTACTTATCTGTGCAGAGTTTTAAGTATTTTTGTCATTCATGCAGCTAAATACCCTCAAAAGTGAGAGATGATTTTGGTCTCTATTTCCAAGGAAAGTGCATTTAAATCAAACTGGGAATAAAAAACTGTCTTGATACACTGTGATAAACAGAGATGATTCTGCTCCATTATCTAAAATCTTCATTAAAATAGTTACACAGTTTTAAATAGCATGAAAAGCTTAGCGGCAACAAGTGTAACCAAAGAGTACAGGGCTGAAAGAAACACAGCCTTTAAATTTAAGCTGTAGTGATTTAAGAAGGCTAAAAGCTTTCAAGCACTTTTTAAAACAAGAAGTCGACAAGAGTCAAATCTACTGTGTTTATCTGAAAAAGAGGATTTGTTTGTGTCTGAAAGCAGAAGCTGTTGTTAAGCTGGATTACAAAAAGCATCTCTGTCCTCACACATTCACAAAAGTCACAACACATTTGCTTTAACACCTCCCATGCTAAAACATTTCCAGTTTTCTCATCTGTTATTTCTAATTCCAGGTCCGGGAGCCTCTCATCAGCTGCACATTTTCCTAATTATATTTACCTCGACTGTAATTGGCAGCAGACGACTTGACTGCCAGCTAATAACTTTAATGAGTCTCATTTGTCGGTGTTTACCGAGTTGCTGCACTAATAGCCACGGCGCGGTAATAAGCTGTAATTTGATGGCATATTTATTACAATAACAAACATTAAAGTGAGAGAAAAGGAGACTTGTTTTATGGCACAGTGGAGGAGCAAAAAACTAACACCTACCAGAACAAACCACATGTAATAATTAGATTTGATGTGAAAAATTAAATTCAGCGCACTTCGTGAGTGTCAATGTCGGCTAGTCTCCTCATGTTTTCTGTTTAACTCTATATTTCCTCTCCCCTCTATCTCACCCCCTCTCCCCTTCAGGCCTCCTTTCTCTTTAACAACATGTCTCATAAAGTTCCAGTTTTAGTCAATTATCTCTTCTTGTAGCTTCTTCAGGCCCCAAAGCTAAACACACATTGATCAATGGCGCTTAAAATGTGCTTTAAAGACTGCATAGTGAATCAAAATATGATCAAAATCACAATTAGGCAAAATAAAACATTCTGGTCATAGGTGCTGTACTTTCTGTTAAGATATAATGACACAGTATGAGCACTAAAATTGAGTACTTTTGAAATTAGGTTATCAAATACTGAGAACAGGTTTGCTTGGAGATCCTAAAATTTTTTAGATAACTTGGATTTTAATATTTTTGTTTGTGAAATAAAAAATTGTTTAGCTAAAATTTAATCATGGCTCAAAACACAGTCCTACGATTGGTCCAAATAGCTGCAATAAGACTTCTTGGCATCTAATCAGATAGATCCGCCCACCTCTGTTATCTGTTTAGGTTGTTTTACTTTTACGGTCTGTTCAATATGATTTGTTTTTGGCTGAGCAAATATTGTCCTCTGATAAAAGAGCGAAACACATCAGAGCAACAGCTGAGTCACATTCTCCTTCATCTGTTTTTATCTAATTGTCAAATAAGGGCCTGTGTCCACTGAAGGCACTCTTTTGCTGCTGGTGTCCACGTCCTCAATTGCACTTCTCATCAATACTAATTGTTGCTAGGTTATGAAAGTCATTGTTCAGTGACGTCTCAGCTTAGTTAAGTAAGGACTCTAAAGTCTATTTCTAAATACTCTTAATTCTTCATATTTGATTTTCTTGGTGTTGTAAAGAAACTGTCGGTGCATAAATGAAAGCTCTAGACCTGACTCTCAAAAACAGAGTGCTGAGTGTAGTAGTAGCTGATTCAACAGGGATTTTACACATTTGATGCTGAGCATGAGGAATACTGCCCACACTAAAATGTGTGCAAGTGTGCACAGGCCCTAACAATCTCAAAATAAGTAGACAAGTAATTTGATTCACTCTGTGTTAAAGGCAGATGTAAAAAACCTCCATTTTCCATTTTTATCTTTAGCCTCTCATTTCATCTTATGAACTTGGCACCTAGAGTAATCTTACCTCACTTAGCCCAATCTGGCACAGTGTAGGTAATCTGCAGCTATAGTGCTATACAGCAGAAACCCTCTTCATTACTGCTGCTGCTCTCCAGACACCACAGTGCACAACTTACCTGCTGTACAGCACCATTGATTTAGTCAAAACCCCCTCAGCTGAAGCCAAAACAAACCAGGACCGGACATGAGCGCTACCGCCCTGCAATGTGGCAACAAGCTGAGGCAGGGCTAAACAGAGGAGGCAATGCCAAAGAAATGCCACAGCTACCGAGAAGATGCCAATTAAGTCTAATAAGACATAATGCTTGTGGAGGAAGTTGAGGGAGACAAAATAAAGTGTAATTAGGCTTGTATAAGAAACAAAAACACTACAAAGTAAACCCCGCTACGATCATTTAGAGTGTTTTTGAAGGCAATGACTAATAAAGATGGATAACACAGAGTCAAGCTGTCGTACTGTTTCCCCTGATTGTTGCATGTTTTGTTTCCAGCTCTTTGTGACTGATTTGTTCTGCTGTTTGTCGAATTACTCAGTGGACCTCTTATAACTTCTCATGGAGAAACTTGATTGAGAAAACAGACTGACCACAAACCCTGCGCTGTGGCTGAGCGTCCTGCTAATTCCTCCATGGTGAACATTGGAGAGTGGAGTAAATAGGAAAGTGAGGAGCCCTCTAAAAACACTTAAATGATCATCCAGCTCTCCTGTCTCTGTGATACCGACCTTTGTTGTCAATGAGGAATGTGTATGAAGCCAAGGAGTCCTGGTAGTAGGTGACATCCTCCAAGATGTAGGCCAGGTTTACATCCACTCCAACCACGCCCAGGAGCAGGTTACCAAAATAACAGGGCCGGCTCACGGTCATAATAAACCCTTGAAGAGGAAAAACAAATATATGATTAAACCTAAGCAGCAGAAGAGGCCAGTTTGATACTCTGACCACGTCTCTTTTTTAGCTCAAGAGCTCTGATTTTCCACCAGGTTGCCAAGCATATCCCTTTAAAACAAATCCTATTTATTCTGCATTTAGGTTCTTGTTGATTAAAGGAAACATCAGGATGTATATCATGAGATACTTTGATTTTGAAGAGCTGGAAGGATGAGTTTTTACCCTGAGACAGAAACAAGATTGTTACTCCTCTATAAGTATGAACCATGTTCTTCATGTTGGCAAGTAGTTTAATAGTTAAAAAAAGGTGAAACTGTTCCTTTAATCCTTTCCTGCATTTCACTGCGGGCACTTATCCAAGGAGGGAGGAACCCAGTGTGTTTCCACCTCATTGACAGGGGACTAAACAAAGCTCTGTGGACCTCAGAGTAAATAAAGAGTCTCTGTACCGATTTTTCAAGTGAGAGGACTCTGGGTGGGACCAAACTCACCGTCTCCCATGGGGTCGGCGTAGGGCAGGCTGAAGCGAGCCAGGTCGATCATTCTGTTAGGAAGGTTAATGTAGAATCGGCCCACTGTGGTCTCCAGGTTGCTCAGCTGGTTCAGCACCATCATGCTGCCCTTCACCACAGACATCATGGAAGCACCTAATCCAGAGGAAGACGCCGCTAAGGAGCGATCTCGGTCAAACGTTCGGTCTACGCCGTATTTCGCAGAGTTCTGCTCGGCCAGATCCCTCAGAAAGGCGAGTTCCTTCAGGCCTGTTACTCCCTCTGAGAGAAGAGAGAATGAAAAGAGAGTGAATTTAGGTCAGGGAAAGAGAGCGGATGAAGTCATTTGTTTGATTTAATCAGGAAAACGCATAAAAACAAGTTTGTATTTGATCATATGACTTCAGGGTATATTAACAGGGTGGTGATAGAAATGACGGGGAAAGGTTAATTTAAAAAAGCAAAAAATCAGAGCACGATCACACAATAAACTGCTTTCAGGTGTGGGATCGCTTAAAGACTTACAAAGTAGGAGAAAAGTTAGCAAACTAAGTGTCCTCTTGTGTACAGATAGTGTACTTATATCAAGAAAATACTAAGAGCTTCTTCACAACAAAACCTGATCAATAAAACCTCAAACCTGTCTTCTCTTCCCCCTCTCGCAGTAAAAACAACCATCAGGAAGCTTCTGTTACCAAACATGGGCCAGATTCATCAGATATCTCTGACTTGTAAAATGTAATATCATGCTGTTCACGTGGTTAAACAGCAAGAGGCTCACATTTAACACGGTCATAAATCAAAGCAGACAATGTCACAAGGATCCTTCACTAATTCTGAATCAGCAGCAGAGAGAATTCATTCATTCATGCACATCTTGACTTGTGATCCTGTGTCATGATCTCTATGAGCTCTAGTCCTACAGTCCTCACGCATCTGCTGAACCCCACTGTCATCTGTGAAGATCAGAGATCACGACACGGATAAATCCCTCTTCTCCAGAAAGAAAATATGCAGCTGAGAAGTTAATGCAGAGCCCAGACTATCTTTCCATGCCTCATAAGGTCAGTTAGAGGAGGATGGATAACCATGGCTGGACCCTACAGCTGTCACCTGGAACATTTGGCACCCTGTGACGCATTGGAAAGGATAGAGCTCAAACTGTCTGCCAGTATCCAATCACTGAGTGGATTAGAGAAGGATCTCATCTAATGCCATGGCTCTGCTCTGCTGATCATCACGCTGGGCCGCTGACAGAGGGGCGTCACCGTGGGTGGCAATGTTAAACCGACAAAGAGGAAATTTTGCTGACAGCACAGGTTTCAGCTAATCTTTTGAAAATACTCCATAAAGTGGCTATAGTCTCCTTCTTGAACCCTCTTTAACCAGTGGACATTAAAGCAGAGTAAGAACTTCAGGAAGACCATCAATGACAGAGAAAAAAAGTGCAACAAGTGTTGTAAAAATAACTTCTATATCAGGTACAATATCACTTTCAATATTACTTTATATATCCGGTGCAGTAACGCTTTTCTTTTCATATATTATATGACTTTTCATAAAAAAGTTAAACTTCTATTAATTTTACTTTCATTTCATGTGCAAAAATAATGTTCATATCATGTGTAAAATTACTTTGTGTAAAGCCTTTTTAATTCACGTGCAATAGTAGTTTCTTTACTATGTGCAATATCACTTTCCCTTTCATGTGCATTATTTTTTAATATAATGTGCAACAGGATTATCATATTATATCATTATCATATTATGTGCAATAATAATTTCCATTTTATATTCAATATTATTCTTTATTCCATGTGGAGCATTGCTTTCCTTGTGCAATATCCCTTTTTTTAATATCATGTGCACTAATAATTCTGACATAATGTGCAATATTGCTTTTCAGATCATTTCTGGTGCTCTTGCACTGTAACGTTGAGGAAATTTTATGGTTGATGGTATCAACACCTGATTAATTACACATTTCATTGTACATTTCATTTTATCGACAAAATACCCAACAGTCCCTTGCTTTTAAATTCTGAGTTCAGTTCATTTGAACCATTTTATACAACAAAAAGCTTATTAACATATATTATTATTATATTAACATATAAGGAAACTCAGTCATAGCGTTAATTTGATATAATACCAGAATTTTAACAATTTTTTTAAAACATTATTTCGTACCTTTGAAAACTGTGGTGGATATTTTCTCTCATTTATGAAACAAAATATCGAAAAAAGCTCTTGAATAAATGAACTGAATGCGACAAATAGGTCAGAAACTTACAAAAATGAGTCTTGAAGAGCAATTTCAGGCTACTGTGCGCAGTTTGATAGAAAGGCGGGCATCTCATCAAGATATACACACAAATGTGCATACACACACACACACACAGACACACAGACACACACACACACACACACACACACACACACACACACATACACACACACACACACACAAAAACAAACAACTGTGCATTATACTGCCAAGGGACTGCTGATCTCCTTGAACAATCAGCACTTCACATTTGGCAGGGGATGCAGGGAATAAGACACACACACACACACACACACACACACAAACAAACACACACACACACACTCACAGTGGTCCTTTCAGCTGCGTGCACCAGCATCAGTGACAAAACAAATGTTTTTTTGGATATGCATTGCTAATAAACTCAGAGAGCGATAGATTTCTGCATCCTTTTCATCATGGAGCTCTTTAAACAGCCAAGGTCCTCTGTCAGTCACACACACACACACACACACACACACACACACACACACACACACACACACACACACACACACACACACACACACACACACACACACTCACAGTGAGCAGCACGCCCTTTGAAGTCTCACTCTCTCCTCTCTTAGATGTACCTCATTTCCATTATCAGATGCAAAAGCGATTTGTATTAATGGTGGACAAACGCATGCACAGCAGTGTCTGCATGTGTGTGTTGCAGAGGGAGGGAGGAATTAAAGGAGGCAGATGGATGGACAAGGACAATGAATGAAGAAAAGGAAGCAAACGCACCACATACACAAACACACACACAAACACAAACACACATACACACACAAAAAGCCTTTGAGGTTTCTAAACACCTTCCCAACCTCCAGTCTTCTCTTGAGAAACAGTGCGCAAATAAAAAAATCTTAAATAAAAAGCTCCAAGCACAGCCCAGGAGGAATAAGGCACTAAATTTATAAAAAAAAACAAAAAAACAATAATAATATATCGACATTTTAAGTGGTAGAGTCACTTCTGAGGAGGACTGTTAATTAACAAGGTAGCAAACAAGTCATAGACAACAGAACTTATCTTATCATCCACAGAGTCAGAGCTGTGTTCAAACTCTATTTTTACTTCTTGGTTTGTACTTGTATGCATTTCATTTCATCTTCAATGTGAAGAACATGTGGCTAATGTTGAGTGTTTCCAGTCTGTTTCAGGGTAAGCAATGATCTGCATACGTTCCCATAACAAACTCTACTTTTGGGTGCGTCACACAGGAAACAATATGGCTGCTTGAGTGGAGTGTTTTCCTGTATGTCTCTCACCCCCAAAATAGGAGCTTAAATAACATCAAGTTGAAGGAAATACTTCAGACCAAACCTGATATTTGTAAAACACCTGATAGCAGACCTTCAATGAGAATAAAAATGGACATGAAGGTGAGTTATTTCTCAGGACATGATTCACTGCATCATTCATAAGTAGGACGTACCGTTCATGAGTGCATAGGTGAGGATCATGACCGAGTTGTTGAGGTGTCTGTTCTCCTCTCTGACCACACTGAGCGTCGCTCTCTTCTCCTGCTCTGACGACTCCCGAGACGTGATACCAGACGACAGGTAGATGATCACCATGTCTGTGGCTGAAAGAACACACCAACCATCACCACATTCGTTCTGATCCATCAGAGCACACAAGTAAGGACTGATCGCACAACGATCTCCAAGAGCGGTTTCTTACTGCTGCTCTGTTTCCAGAGACTGCTGGTGTTTCGGAGCAGCTGGAAGGCCTTCTGGAAGCCCGCTGCATGCTGTGTTGCTCCATCCGAGGCCTTGATATTGGAGATGAAGGTGCTCATCTTCCTCTTGGTCTCACTGGTAGCTGGAGAGAGCAGACTTTTGTAGCACTGGTCAAGAGAGCAGGAGCGAACCGTCTCCGCCACTGACAGAATGGAAATCTGAAGAGGAAAGAAAACATGAATGAATGAACATGTTCGGTGAAATAAGCTCAGAAATTGTGCAAAGTAGATGCTTGACTGGACTTCTGAATGCAAGCCCTGAATGTTTATGCTGAGATAAGCTCCATTTCTGCTTGCTGACCTTGTCATGTTCGTCGATGGCGTTGAGGATGACCAGCGCTGAGTCCCGAGCGATCTGAAGCTGAGTGTCGGTCACAGACGCTCCATGGTCCACCATCACTACGATGTGTTTAGACTGAGGACGCACCGCGGACACATACACAGGCCTGCAGGAATTTAAACACAAACATGTATATCCAGATCAGACACTTGGCTGCGCAGTTTTATACTTTGAATCCTCAACTCAGGACGATATAAACACACTGCAACATAACTGATGCTGGTTACTAAAACAAACAGATTAACGTGCTGCAAATACAGCACATGGTTCAAATTTTGGGTTAAATATTCCCCGGAGTCAGCAACTATCGCATTCATCGGCTAAACAAACATTTTGTCTGAGTCTTTCACTCCGTCCTCATTCCTTGACTTCCTTGGCTTTTGTCGGAGTTTCCTCGAGTCATCCAGTCGGCTACGGTTTTCATCAGATATCTTTCCTGTTGAAAAATGTTATTTTTGGTAGAAGTTCAGCTCTCCCTGCATTAGCAGCTATTCATCCATGAACCATATGTGCTCAACTGCCTGTTGACTCATGGGAAAACCTGAAGCTGCAAATTGAAGAAGCTTTTTTTACTTTTCAGTTCATGTTGATGTTTTTGGACGTTTTGACACGTGATTTCAGCAACTTTTTATGCCTTATATATAGTTGTGTTTGAAGAGTTTAACTTTTTAACTGCATGAATGTCTTTCTGCTGTGTATTTAAGAATAATTTTAGATAATCTGTTGTAATAGGAAGTCTTAAATGGAGGTAGTTAGATGAATCAGTCAGCTGATTTGACTGTAGAGCGATGTGAGGAAGATAGTAAAATTGCTGCTATGCCTAAAATGCCTCGGTCACCATCATCTTTTACTAAATAATAACAGGTTTTTTTTTACTTAAAGCTCCTGTGAGAAACTTTCAGTTCATCTTGTCCTTTACGTGTTGAAGTAGTGACAAAAATCTCCCCCTGGTGACACTCAAATGTATCATTTGACCATAAAAATGAATATCTGTTGTGGAAAATGTAAAAACAAAGATGTTTTTTCAGCTGCTTGGCCGACACCTACCCCTTTGTATAACTTTCAGGCATTAAAAATTACATAAAAATTTTTGTTGCGCTTGTTTCTGATGGTCTTGTTTGCTTTTTTATATCCTAAAAAGGCAACAATATGAACTTGACTCTATTTCATTAACTCAAAAAAAAAAAAACTTCTCACAGGAGCTTTAATATCCATTTTGACATAAATATAAGTTATACTTTAAAACCTTAAGTCTTTTTCCATTTCAGAAATCAAATAAAAATGCATCTTAAGCCTTTAACTGGCTAAAATAATCATGCATATTAGATTTAAATGTACACAGAATCATGTAATTGAGTCTAACTTTGCCTTCCCACTATATTCAGCCTGTTTCTGTTTTTTGTTTGTTTGTTTTTACTTTATTTTAATAATTACAATCGGCTGGATAGGGAATCACTGAGCCATCACTATTAATTTTACACAACACTCATTCAAGTTCAGTAATTTTGTTTCTCATGTGTTACTTTTATCAAATTCTTGTCGATCAGTCATCAAATGCCCTGATATCAGCTCTTCATATCTCTCTTATTATTGGCATCAGCCCTTAAAAAACAGCCATCAGTCCACCACTGATGCTTCAGGGTGTATTTTCTAAAGCGTAGTGTGTCTATTAGTGTAAGCATGATATTACAAGCTAACTGGATATAAAAAGGTGGAAGGAGGAATGTATCAGGGGTCAGTGCCTGTTTGTGTGTGGTCTGCTGGACAGCACAGGGTGGGGAAGGGGAGTGATGTACTCACAAAGCCTCATTCACACTTGAAGCAAGCCAAGAAATGTCATTTATGTCATGGCTGTTCGCCAGCTCACTGACAAGAACAGAAAATGCTCATGAAATGATTAAAAGGAAGAGAAGAAATAAGACAAGAAAACACAAAACCGTTCCGGGAGAGCAGGAGAGAGACAAAAAGAAAGGGAGGAAAAGAAAAGAAAGAAAGAGATGTCTTTCAGGCGAGGCCACAAAAAAAACCACAACACTGGAGGTGTGAAATTCCAGCGGGCTTTAGTGGTACAGAGCCACATTCCTGCCAAGGGCATGCGTGGTCAGGGTGTGTGTGTGAGGGCGGCATGCCATCTACGTGCCCTCTGGGCCACCCCTCAGCCACTGACAAAGAGGAGGAGAGGAGGGGGGCGGGGTGTAGGAGGGTCAGAGCGGAGAAAGGTTTGACTGCAGCCGGCTTGTTCTGGAGATATTTGAGTGATATAAGAAAAGTTAAACAAAAGCAGAAGCTGGTTTGTACCTGCTGCGGTGCTCATAGCTTCCTTTGCAGTGGAACTTGTGGGCAGGGAAGACTGTGAAGATGCCCTCCTCTGAGCTGAAGTACTGCCACTTTATCCCGGGATTGGACTTCAGGTTGTCTGCCAACACTAAGGATGGGAGAGGCAGAGAGAGATATGTTTAACATGTTGAAAATGAAGGGACGGTAAAGAGGGAGGGGCGACAGAAAACAAGGTCAGAGAGCTTTAGGATAAAACAGAAGAAAGGTGATGCAAAAAGTCCAGAAAATATCCGGTGTATTTGTCAATTTAGTGATTCTCTTAGAGGACACATTTGGTCAACTTTTACTTTCATACACTTAAAGGTGGGGTAAGCAGGATCTGAGGAAGTGCCAGTTTTGGGGAGAAATCTTGAATGTAAACTCTACCCCTCCAAACCAGTTGTCCCCTCAGCTCCTCCTCTCTGCTCCAACAAGCCCCGCCCACAAACAGACGCTCCTGCTCGCTCATATTGTTCCAATAAATACTTCATATGATTAAAAATGGGGCCCAGTTGATGTGAAAGTAAAAAGCATTGGTGCTACTGTAGATGCCAACAGACTACCAGCAAACACAGTGTTTGCAGGACTTCTACAACTAGGATAAAGTGACATAGTCCAGGACCCGAGGTCAACAGTTTAGTGGCGCTACAACACTCAGCAAGTCCCGTTTGTCAAGAAACACTTAGGTTATAGATACTTGGTTTACTTTGTTAAAGCGGTTTACCTGTCCAGCAGAACAGTTACAGGGTCCGTAAGATCCCGAAGCGTCCCCCCATCATTGTTAATCCGGCTTTTAGCTCTTGTCCGGTCTACCTCCTTTCTAAGCGCCCATTATTCCACCAGAGTCTCCGGTATTTACTTTGTTTACTTCTTGCTTGTGTTGGCAGTCGTGGCTAAAGGAGGATTCAGACAATTTTCTGTACTTTCTGGTTGGTTTCTACTGTCTGATACTGTGGCACACTAACTTTGTTTGGGCTCGTGAACGACACAGAGGAGCAGCGTCTGCCTCACAACCAATCAGGTTGGGGGAGATTGGTTGTGAGGCAGCGATATCATTATATTACCAAATGTCATCAATAACTAATAGCTACTGACTGATATTAAAGCTTTTTGTATATACACCACAAAAAAAGAGGCTTCTTTAACAGACTCCTGCCTACCCCACCTTTAATTGGTCCAACAGCTCCTGCATCAATATCAGTCTCTTTAAATTGGAGGGACTACTTAACCGCTCAAACTGTACAGCACGTTTCTTTATGTGGACACCACACTTCTATCAGCGTGTCGTAACTTTGACGGCATAATAAGCCGATATAACATCCTGAAGTACAACCTCTGCAGAGACACTGAGCCTGAGTATTTGCTCAACACAAACAGACAGATGTGTTTTTTTTACTAGCTCACAGAGTCAACAGTATCCTCACAGAGATCCCATCACAAAGCCGGCAACTTCCTTTCCACTCACTGCGACACAAAACAGTCTTTCAAAAAGAGATGAGGGGGAGGAGGAGGTGGGGGCAGAGTTAAAAGGACACAAATAGAAACTTTGGGTCTTTTAAGAGGCAAAAAACAGACGCAGAAGAGGGAAGAAACAGAGCGGAAACATTAAAAAGCCTTTATAAGATTAAGATGAAACAATAAGCCCTCTGTTTATTCCAGGTTTCTCTTCAAATGTACTGATCTGATACCAACCACAGTAAAGCTAACCACTGTAACTCCTCAAGTAGTTTACAAAAATCAAGTCTAGAAAGTTTAGCTTGATTTTGGGAGTATTTACAATGTTTAACGTAGATTCATTTGGTTTCTGCAGGTCATTAACAGCTGCATGCAGTCAGCAACTTCTCTGCCATTTGGCTGGCTTCTTGTTATTCTTTGGTTGGAAGTTTCCATGGACGGGGTTAGGATTTCAAATGTCTTGTTAATCAACTTGTTGCTCATTGCCAGACATATTAGGAGTCATTCTCGTGTGTCAGCCAGGTCTAAAAAGACCCACAATAAGGTTCTTGGCCCATGATGAGTTGAATTAATCACATGCTAGGGAGAAGATCTTCCAGTGGCATTTGAGGCCAGAATCCTTTGGGTGGAACAACCTGACACTGACGAATATTCAACTAATACTTAAATAACAAAGGAATTTGATATACAAAAATATATTAAGTTCAATATCATCCACCTACAAAACAGCAAGCACCAAATTGAATGACAGTCTACATGTTTTTAAAGCTCCTGTGAGGAACTTTTGGTTGGTATCAATTTTGGCGCCCCCCTGTGGACAGAGAAGTCTCTGCTTTTTATGTCCCTCATATAGCTGGGAAGTGACTTTGACAAAAAAAAATCTAAGCCTGCAGATAACTGACCATGAAATGCATCATTTATTCTAGATATTTGATGTGTAAATTATAAAATACAGGACTGTTTTCTTCAGCTGCTTGGCCGACACCTACCCTCTCACACCGCTTTCAGGCATTAAATATGAGAATTTGAAAATGGTTAATTTTGTTGCTGGTGAGGGGGCGCGCTTGAGCATGAGTGGTGAGTAGACGTGTCTTCCGCAGCTCCCGCAGAAAATTGTTAAATTTACACATTTTGGACCTCGAAACCGATCAAACTTAGTTGGAAACACAGATTAAGTGACTTAATGGCGTCACGAGTAGAGAAATGCCTCCCAAACCGACCAAACAACAGAGTGAGAGAAACAACTCAGATTCCCCGGATGCAAATTTTTTTTTGTAGGACGTTAGGGAAGGTCCCGCCCTCCTTCCCCTCTGATTGGCTAGAAGTGCTGGGCTTCGATTAGTTATTCCGAATGGCTGTGAAATGTCATCGTCTGTCGGGTTAGGGGTTAGGAGATTCAGGAGTGCGATAATGTTCTGTTTGATGTACAGAGCCGACACCCACATTTGGCTGGATGATTACATTTTCAGCTTTTCTAGCCAATCAGGGGCGAAGGAGGCGGGACTTCCCCCTACCGTCCTACAAAAAAATATTACTCCCCGGTTAGTATTAGCAGAGAAACAGACGCAAATGCTAACAATACGACAGTGCTAGTGAATGCAGTTACTACTGTGCAAGCCTCCATCAACTCATTTCAGGGGGAGAACTGGGCGTCAATTGCCTCTCTACTTTTACTTCTACACTCCATTTGAGTGTTTATGGCCAATGGATTACTGAGGTAGAGGACAGTATGACTGAGTTCGACAGGAGACTGAGCAGCATGGAAACTTCTCAAACTTCACTTGCTAAAGAAAATGAAGCCTCGAAGGAGAAGGTAGCGCACTTGGAATTTTGTTGCTGGTGGTCTTGTTTGCTTTTGGTTGTTTTGAAAAGGCCTAAATATTAATTTCATACACATCAAAAATCTCCTCATAGGAGCTTCAACCATAGCAGATTCCTGCTCACCACAATTGCCCAGCATACATTATCCTCTCCCAGTCACTCCATCCATCTCTGAGGCTCATGTAAACAGGAAACACTCAGCTGTGTTGACAGTGAAAGAGGGGCTTGTTAAACATCTGTCAGACTCCAGTGCTCCACTCTGCCGACATTGTTTAGATCTTCTCAGAAACAGATGGACAAGCCAAGAAACAGGACTCAGACGACGCCACTTTTTTCCCACAACCTTATTTACAACTTTATTAACATCACTGAGACGAACACTTTCATATGTATTCGCGTTACCAACACTATCCCAGAAGGCTTCTTCCTGATATTTAGCACTTGCAGAACTAAATTTGGGCTGATTATCAAATGAATCAAACAGACAAGACTAATGCATGTCGTCTTAGAAGGTTTTACAAACAAATCCATGTGTGTGACACTGAAACTTTTACCGTACCATGGCCAGATGAAACAAAAACTGCAACCTGGAAGCATTCCCTAAAAACATCCACACTCTGATGACCATCATTTCTATGGCAACTCAACTCAGGCTACAATCACCTGGTTGTCTTTGACCCTAAACTCCCCAGAGACAACATTACTAACAGTATAGCTGACATGAGCCGGGTATCTAGCACCTGGATTAAGAATCTGGTACTACTAATTAAACGAGGGATATTATTCAAATTTCTTACTTTTGCAAAAATCAGGTACATCCTGCCTCAAAACAAGGTGGAGAAAACTAGTCAGTGCACTTGTTACTAATAGACTGATTTTGTGATTTGGCTTGTGCTTGAATCATCTCTCTTCAACTTCATTATGTTTTAAAGTGGTGCAACAACCTGACATGGTGCGTGCAAGTAGATGAAACTGCATTTGAAGGAAATCCGTAGAAGGAAAACAGGATGCAAGAGATGCTGGACGTGGATCAACTTTCTCCTCAACTCTCTAACTCACCATGTTTCACCTGTTTTGTTCCTCCAACCTGCTGATATCACTTTCTCTAACCCCCACATCCACAATCTCTCACCCATCTTTCTCTTCCTACAGATGGAAGATGAGAAGATGGAAAATGGAAGTATACAATACAGTCTTGATACAATTACGCCATTTCAATCAGCTCTCACCCTCCCTTCTTCCTCTTCATTCATCATTCTCTCCCTCTCAATTATCCCTCCCCCGCTCCCCCCTCCTCTCTCCCTGTAGCTGCTTGTTTAGACTGGGCTGAGACAAATGGGAGAGAATGAATACGCTGGGAACGTGGGGGTCAAGGAGGGCTGAGTGTGAGGGACGGGGAGAGGAGAGGGGAGGTGGAGGGGTAACTTGAACTCACTGTGACTGGCTTGTTAGGAAAATAAAACCCAGCCGATGGTGACGTGTTATGAATGGCAGTCATTATGAATGGTTTGTAGAAAGAGGAGACTGAGATGTGTGGAAAGAGTAAAACGGGGTTGGGGTCGGGAGGGATTTGACAGCAATGGGATGGTAGAAGGAGAACAAATGATGGTGGTTTCCTGTGAAATGGGAGGGAAGCAGGGGGCAACTGAAACATCCAGGTTAGACTGAAGGAGTAAAGGGTTCAGTATGCACCAAAAATTAGTTTATACCAAGTGTTTTACAAAAACAAAATTCTGATGCAGCCAATCGTGTTCAAGACAGAAGCCTCAGAAGATGTTTGATGATTTGACCTGAGTTTGGTTACATCGTGTGGACATCTTTGAACAGTTTTTCTAGAGTGTTTGGCATTTTTGGGATAACTGTGTCTAAAAGGAATTAGAGTAACACTATGTACAGGAAAAATGCTGCATTCCAGTTACCTCAAAAGTTAGATGTCGGAGCTGGGAATGACGATACATTCGGGTTGACGGCGTTCCAGTAAACAAGTCGGAAAACCGAGATGAACGCCTACTGTTAGCTGTTGTCAACAATTGTCAGCTGTCGTTAGCTGTTTTCAGTTGTTGTTAGCTATACCAGTTGTAAACAACGCATAAAACATTATTTTACTCTTACAAACGCCATAGCACCGAGTTCACAGTTAGACGTTGGGCAGTACAACATATAACACTTATTTAATTTCACAAAAACAAAACAGAAGTGCTAATACAAAATACATTATGAGAGCTTTCACTGTTACTCTTTACTGCTGATGCACTGCGCTGCCATCTTGGATTATGACGTTGTCGCCAAGTTGGGGTTGGTGAGGAACGTCCGACTTTCCGAGTCGGAAATCCGACTTCAGGGGGGGCATTCCAGCTTCCCAGTACAACTAAAACGCAGCATAAATACTATGTATGTAATTCCTTTGAAGGTTCATTTTTGTGACGTCCTTACAGTGAAAAGTCTTTAGAGTAAGTGGAACCAACTGGTAAGTGAGAAAAACACTGGCGTCTACCTCGAATGCCATCCCCATGTGACTCATTGTCCCAGTCTGGCTCCGCCCCTGTCCTTATGATAATGCCTGACAGGGACAAACAGGCCTCTTATGAGGTTAACAGCTAACACAAGTTTGATTCTGTTTGTGGTAATGAAACACTCTGAATCACTTTGTTGTTCGGGAGAAAGGCCCTATTCTGCAGAGAAACCTTGCATATCTAAAAACTTGCGCAATCTTACACAAAGCTTGCAGATCTTATTGAATCAGTTCAACTATTTCAACCACTAAATCATAAAACTGGTATATGCAGCCAACTCATTTAGAGACACAGGGAGGAGGCCTTCTTCAAAAGGAGGTCCATTATAAGTTATTAATGCATAAAGTTTAGCTCTGTTTTCATCCGTAGAAATAAAGAAACACACCAAGTGATGGCAGAGAAACAAAAGGGCCAGCAGGGAAGAGTTGGAAAGTTTTGAACTTCTTGGTTTTAAGTCAGTGTGATCAATTTCCTTCCTAATCAAGTACAGGCTAGCATGTGTAGAGCGGAAAGATGTGTGATTAAACTTCTGCAATCCAGAGCCCAAACAAACATATAGTGAGATCTGTGGAAACAAGCTGTCTCCTTCATACAGTCCTCAAATGAATGATAATAAAGTAACCACAGCTTGAAAACTCCAAGTTTCTAGTACGACTGATGCAATTACCATTTGAGGTAAAATTAGGGCAGAAGCAAAGAACTGACTAAGTCCTGACAATACGATAACAGACAAAAACCTCCTGAATACAATTGCAGCCAGAGTTCAAAGTCAGACAGTTTGTTTGATCTCGGGCTGTAAAAAATCATTTTTTCAATCAAAGGAAGAGAAAACTGAGGAGACTAAAAGAGAAGAGAGGAGAAGTGAGAGTGAGAGAGGCTGCGAAACCATCTCTTTGGATTTGCACAGCTAATTATTTCTATCTCAGATCAATGTCCTCTGCTTTCAGCACTTTAGAAGATAAGAGGAGCAGAAAATACCATACAACTTCTTAATTAAAACTGGTTGCCATGGCGATAGCTGTTAAATTATGCAGCATTTGGTTGGCATGCCACAGTTAAATGTGCAAAAATGAAATTGTTTAGGCTTGCGGTTGTTCATATCTTTCGAACTAGTTCAACTCATGTACCACCAAATTCTCCTTTTTCATCCAGCCTGTGTTTTGTGTGTGTTTGTGTTCGTGTATCTGACCTACCTGAGTTCAGGTCCCGTCCGGGATTGAAAGCCCGGCTGTTGACGGTGGGGGAGAGTCTGTCACAGCAGATGGTCTTGGAGACATTAGTATTGAAGTTTCCATCAAACCTAAACACACACACACACACACAAACACACAATATTTGAGTATTTTAAGAGTGTGTACGGCTCATTTGTTCATGGAGCAGATCTGGCTTTTCTCTCAACACTCAAATTTATTGCCCCACAGTTTATTTCCAATAAAATGAAACCTGCTGGGAAGCAAGTTCCTCTGACTTCATGGTAATGTCCATATTTAAATTTAAGGAGCTTTTGACTCAAAGACAAAAAAGTATATGTGAAACAATAAAGTTCAGCTAATTGGCAGAAACATCTGTTGAAACTGGTGGATTCTGCTGGATCTATTTAAGCCTAAGTATATCACTGTATCATCTGTTGCCCAGACTTCATATTGGACCACTGATGAAAAGTATTTTCCATGGAAAAGCTGCTTAAAGTTGCTATTTTTCTGACAAAGGAAATTTCCATCTCAAAGAAAACATCTGAATCTGATCGTCCCAGTTACCCCAAACACACGGCCAAGACTTAACTTTTATTCATCTGCCACGACATCCAACCACTTATCAGTCCATTTCTCAACCCATTAATCCGCCTTTGTATAGACACATCTTAAATCCATCCACCAATCAATCCATTTGACCACAAATCCATACATCATTCATGTATTCATCCATCAATACAATCAAAATCAGTGAATTTATCAATCTACAAATTCATCCATCCATGCATCCATCACTTACATTTCATCAATCCACCCTTCTTTCCATCAATTTATCCATCCATCCAACTATGTATCCATCAATCATTTATTAGTCCATTTCTTAACCCATCCATCCATCCATCCATCCATCCATCCATCCATTTCACCATAAATCCTTACATCTATCCATACAACCATTTACTTATTCATTCATCCATCAATCAATCCATCCATCTGTCCATCTACCTGTCTTTCCTTCTATCTTTTATTCAACCTTCTCAAAAAGGATCAATACAGTTCCATCTAATCTAATATCTGTTCATTTATCAGTCCACCTATCAATCCATTCATCCATACTTCCATTTGTTTTTGGTCACCCATCCAACTATATGTCCATTATTTCATCCGTCTTTTGTCTGACGGTCCATCATGCTGAGTATCCATTCTATCATCCCCCCTTTCACCCATTTATTAATCCATTAATACATCCATCTAACCATCAATCGATCCATTAATGTATCCATTCCATTCATAAATCCGTTTTGTATACCTGTCCATCCACCCATCCAATTACATATAAATCTATTTATTCAACCAGCTTATTAACTCATTCTCTATCCACCCCCATCAGTCCATTTGTCCATCCATCCTCTTGTAATATTTTACCAACTCTACCCCGTTCCCCCTCTGGATGTCTGGACTCCTCACTATTTAAAACGCTGAGCCCAGCATGAAGTCTCTTCTCTCTTTAGTCCCACTATCCAGTGATCCATTGAACTCTCACTAATGAATAAGACCCTGAAGTACTTGAACCTCCTGCCTTGAGGGAGGAATTCACTAAACCCAGTGGGAGCACTCCCCTGTCCTTCAGCAATGAGAATTAGTCTCCGATTTGTGCAGAAAATGTGAATGCACATTAAATATGATGCCAAAATCCTCTCTGGTTCTCTTCCAGCTCGTTACAATGCTAATGCTGAGTATCGTCAAGGTCAAGACTACAAATAAGGTGATTTATAAAAGATAAGGGGCATTGCCAGGAGATTTCTTTGAATGCATTTGTAGAGGAAAAAAAATACCTGGAATAAGTACACAAATTGAAAACCTTGAGATATGATGTTCGTTGAGGGTAATTTTATATTTCCCATTATTTTGGTCAAGGGTTCATATCTTTGAGTGGTAATACACATGAGATGATAAAATATGTTAAAAACTCTTTTTCCCCTTACGGTCTCTTCCTGTCTACATAATTGAATGGTGGAGTCACTGAAAACATAAGAGCACTTTTGAGGGCAAATGGATGTCCAATAATTTTAACAGACATAAAAACATACTGGATGGGCTGCCACTGAGAGGCACTTCTACTGTCCAAATGAAGGTTACTCTCATTGGGGAGCTCACAGCAGGGGCTGGAGATTTCTAAAATAATTGCTTTTTACATTACATTAACTATGATGTCAGCCTAATATGAAACGAGGCTGATCCAGGGCTGCTCTTCTCTCTTCTCACATCAAACTCTGCTATACATATTCTACCCTGTGATAGTTGTACATTTAAATTGTTGTTAAGGAGCCATATTCAATCGACATGCTTTATCTTGTATGGATATAACAGTCCATTTAACACACGCATTACACACCTGAAAATGTTGGGAGATTACACCAGTGGGCTGGATCTGAAAATGCAAATGGTCCAGCAAATCCATACCTATCTTTACTTGGCAGGAGCACATTTTTAAGTCTGCATTAAGTCCAAGTGGGTGGACATAAAAAAGTGCCAGCTGGTGCGAAAATCTGAAAAGTGTCCAGAACTTTCCCTGATTTTATGTGCCAAAAAGGTTTCAAAGAACTTGGAAAGCAAATTAATCCTAAATTAATAGGAAGTTAAGAGTTTTAAATACAGCATATTTCCCTAAGGAGCCATATTTAATTGACATGCTTTATCGTGTAAGCAGCTTGAGTAGTATGGATATAACAGTCCATTTAACACACGAATTACACACCTGAAAATATTAGGACATTGACCCAGTGGGCTGGATCTGAAATGCAAATATTCCTGCTAATCCATACCTATCTTAACCTGGCAGGAACACATTTTTAAATCTGCATTCAGTCCAAGTTGGTGTTGCGAAAGTCTGAAAATTGTCCAGAACTTTCCCTGATTTTATCTGCCAAAAAGGTTTCAAAGAACTTGGAAAGCAATTTACTCCACAATTAAAAGGAGGTTAAAAGTTTTAAATACATCTTATTTCCTATTTGTTATACGAATACCTCTTTCAAGGAGCTCTGATGTGGTACAGTTAAAGTTGGAGTATTACTAATGCAATGTTGTCCTTGAGCATACCTAAAGCCTAATGTGTTAAAGAGGTGACAAAAATATGAGACACGTGTTGCAATGAGTTCGTCTCCGACACGTGGCTTTCCTCCAAACACCTTCACACCTATTTTTCAGACAGGTGTGAAGATGTTCGGATGTTTCCTGTGATTATTCCACATGTGGTTTTTCAGTTGTACGTTTCTGTATAAAACACTAGAAGCTGCGTCGTGTTAAGATGTCTCAGACTAGACTTTATATCTCTGCAGTTAAAAGCTGACAAAAATGGCAGGTATGCAGCCTATTTCTGCACTGCACTGCACCAAGCCTGGCTACTTTGATCCTTCCATCCTGCACACCCACCCCCCTAGCCTCACTTCTGGCTCGGCAACATACAGACACACATGTGCACACGTTATCACACACACACACATGCTACACACTCTTTGGCTCCCTCTGCTTGCAGACCTGGCACCAGCCTGGTTTGATTGACAGGTGCTGTGATGTGCAGGCTGTGTTTGAACTTCACTCATTTAGAGTCCCATAAGGCCGAAGTCATTACTATTCTCCCTCAGCCCGCTCTGCATAGAAGGGGTGGGCAGAAATGTGCGCTAGATAAAAAATACATTTGCAGCCGCTTTGAATTCCACATCAGAAACACACATGAGAACGAGGGAGAGAGAGAGAGAGAGACAGAGAGAGGGATTTTGATCAGACGTCTTAATGAGGGCGAAAAAAAAGTTTTTTTTTTGCAGGAAGGCTGGACTCACTAGACACGAACAGGAACAGCCGTACAGGGTTCGGATGAGTCACAGAATATGAAAAATAACTGTATAAATCCAAACTGCTATCCATAAGAGACATACATGTTGCTTTAAATAATTCCTCCTCTGAATATGCGTATTAATAATGTATTGTAGGAATGGAGTCTGATTACCATACCACTCATAAGAGATCGTTTTCTGTGGAGTAATAAGATCCTGAAGACAATTTAAGAGATACAAAACACCAATAAAGGGTGTGTGGATGTCCTTATGATTCAGTTCGTTTGCTGTTAAAAAATGGCAGAGGTTTTTCTAAAGGGGGAATATGTATAAACACAAAATATGC
This sequence comes from Xyrichtys novacula, assembly GCA_962446985.1. Taxonomy (NCBI): domain Eukaryota; kingdom Metazoa; phylum Chordata; class Actinopteri; order Labriformes; family Labridae; genus Xyrichtys; species Xyrichtys novacula. The sequence continues at coordinate 30,441,937 of OY660870.1, forward strand.
ATTTGTTCAAAGGAACCAAAGGCAGCCATGAGAGAGAAAAACTGAATGTTTATCCAATTTTTGAAATGCGAGTTTTCAGCGAGACACTGGAGAAAATAGACTAAGCCTATAGTGCCTCAGAGCGCAGAGTGAAACAGGCAGACACCTCTAAATAAAGCAGCACCTGCCATGTTCAGCAGTTACCAACCATCCACTGTTTATAGAAACCCATTTTATTAAACTGTACCTGCACAGAGGAGGCAATCATTTCACATTCACACAACCCAGTGAGTACAATTACCTTGAAGAGGCTCGCTGTTGTGCAAGCTTAAACGTCAAGTGTAATACTCTTTCTAATACATTTACAATCCCTCGGTATAAAGCAGCGGTAGCCTACAGCAGGATACATACTAGCGCGAGAACAGAGTGGGCTTAAGGCGATCCTTATCCAAACATGATCTGATTGGGATAACATTATATAGAGAGGATGTTGGTGCTACAGATCTTTTAACGAAACAGCCTGAAGAAAAATCTCTCTGGTGTTTCTTATGTGGGTAAATGTGATTGAGCAAAATGATGGAAAATCTGAAGCTACCAGGACTGCAAAAGCTACTGAATGAAAGTAGAACAGGACAGTATCGGTGTACTACTCGTTAAATCTACATATTTGATCATATTTGAAGAGTTTGGATGGAGGCTGAAGGGAACTGGACTGTATCAAGAAGGTAAAACAGAGACGAGAAGGAGGAATAAATGAGTCAAAGGAGGGAATAGAGAGTGGAAAAGTTTAAGGGAGTCAAGGACGGATTAGTAAGGAAAAGAAAAGGGAGAAATGGACATAATTCAAGGCTGCTCCAGAGAGGCCAAACATTTACACCTGTTCAGGTCATTAAAACAAACCTCCTGCCAACTCCTCTGATATTATGCCATCTCTTTAGATAGAGGTATCATCCTCGTGCTGAATGAGCAATCACAAGATCATCCTGACCTGCAGCTTGTACTCTTAGGAGCCGCTCACTGCTGAAACCTATACTCTTGATGTGACTGTAAATCTGCTCATAGCTCAGATAGTGAGAATGCTTCTTCAGAAACAGGAGCTGTGCATTAACACTATGTGGTCTTTAATCTTTGTTTAATTATTACTGAAGCTATTTGACATTTGGAATAGCAGCGCTCAGATGAGGTTACCGCATGCTGGATGGTTATCAACAGGTCATCGGTGGAGTTTTGGATTTGTAGTCTGTTAAGCACCGAGACTCATGACAAAAATGCGGTTGGCTCGCTCCTGTGGGGGAAACAGCCAAAGCAGGGCTGCAAACTCACAAGTGAACACGTCTTAATTAAGACACCTGCATTATTTTTGTTACATTTTGACTTCAAAACTGTGTTTTTGAGCCAAAGGTGAAGCTCTTTAGATACAATATATGTTTTGGAAACACTCTAGGTTTGAGTTTGGCCAGAGAAGGCACAAATCATTTGACTTAAAATGGGTAAAGATGTGATTCAAACTCCTTATATTCACTTTGAATGAAAATCCTTCCTAAACTTGTATACTGTAGATATTTACAAGTGTGGGGATGCCAAATTCTCATTCCCGAACATGGACCATGATAAAGAAATACAGCAAAAGGAAACTTCAAGTGTATCTTTGAGCTGGTGGAGACTCAGTGATCAGGGTAGAGGCATGAATGGCATCCTGTGGGTAGTTTTAACGGGTATTCCCCCCACACAGCTGGATGATCAGCTGTTAAATCCTGAGCAAACATTGACGAACACCTTGTGCCTTCTATTTACTTTTCTCTTCTTCCATTTTGCAGATTCTTGATTTTAAATACCCCTTAAAAGACCTTCTCAGGATCCCACCAATAAGATCTTCTTGGTACAGTCCATTTCAGCTCATCTCTTGTAAAACTTCTGAGGAAATGAGGCTGTTAAGTACCATCTGGGCGGCTCCCGAGCACACTTCTCGCTTTTACAATTGCCTAGCTGTGGGACTGTTAAAAATGAGCACCTGGAGGTTTCATGTTAAAAATATAAACACACAGATACACATGCGAACACGCACCGACTCTACGAGTGACATACATTTACTATTTTTAAGGTACAGCCTGTCGCTGAGACCCAGCAGTGATTAAAGCATACCGGCAGGCGCTAAGCACTGCCCTCGGTGGCCTCCCTGAGAAATGATAGCCCACTGGCTTGATGGCTAACAGGCATGGACACCCTGTGAACCACCTGATCCCTCTCTAAACTGGCTGACCTGTCTGAGACCCCCACGAGCAGCTGATGCCTGAGACTAATGAAGGGCACTCTGAAGTGCACCAAAGGGAACAGAATCCTGTCCTGACTCCGGCGTGGATCCCCTTAAACCAGAGATACAAGGATTTTCCTGGCTATGATATTTCTGACTTTTCTTCTTATTAAATCGATAATGAATCACAACTAAGTCAGTCACCTTTACGAAAAGGCCCCCAGTGTGTCAGCAGACAACCTTATAACTAGTGCCATCTCTTCTTTGGTACTTAAAATCTTGGGGAATATAATAAATAAGCTAAAAGTTTTGGTCTAAATCAACAAAAAATTTCAAAAACCTCAGTCAGAGTTCAAAAACTACAGCTGCTTTCAGTTTTAGACATATGGTAAGACTGTAAGGAAGCCCAACCTGACCTACGTTAGATGACTCTTGCATCACTCGGCTTCCCGAAGCAGACGGCTGAGGAAATGAAAGTTAAAATATTCTACGTACTGCTCCTTAAAGTATCTCAGGACCCCGCATAAACCCAAAAAATGAAAGCCAGAGAACTCCGCGCTTTTATCCTCCCCCGAGGAAGATGCTTTGAAGTTCAAGGATCTGTCAGATTCAGCGTCAGTTTGGTATTTCCACCCTCCCTCTCCATCAGCACCACCTCCGCCCATATGACTCCCCCCTGCATCATTCCACCCTTCGTTCTCCAGACTTATATAATCCTTTTTTCTGCAAAATCTGACTCAAGCTGTCTCTGGAAGCTGCAAATCCCAGGTTTCAGACCTGGCTTTTGACAGTACATGCTGGGACATAAATACAACATGTAGGTGTGTGAACAACTGTTGAGTGTATGTCCAGCATGACATGTGCATGATCCGGCTACAGGTGGCCGGCGGCCCCAAGCTCGACCGCCCCCTTTCTGCCCGACTGAAAAAAACAAAAAACAGGTGACCTTGCAGCTTGTGATGTCTGCAGAGCGAAAACTTCAGAGAGCAATAGCTCGTAACATCGGCTGATAAAGACGAGAGAGATAGATATGGGGAGAGAGAGAGAGAGAGAGAGAGAGAGAGAGAGAGAGAGAGAGAGAGAGAGAGAGAGAGGATGAGGGGGAGAAACAGCTGCTGCTCTGTAGATTAGGTCTGAAAGCTCTCTCTCTCTCTCTCTCTCTCTCTCTCTCTCTCTCTCTCTCTCTCTCTCTCTCTCTCTCTCTCTCTCTCTCTCTCTCTCTCTCTCTCTCTCTCTCTCTCTCTCTCTCTCTCTCTCTCTCTCTCTCTCTCTCTCTCTCTCTCTCTCTCTCTCTCTCTCTCTCTGAGCAAAGCTTTGAACTCTGCTTTCGCCTGCTGGAGTCTGTGATTGGCTGAATAGTTTGTCTGCACTGAAGGTTCGGGCAATTTTAAACTCTCTCTCAGCAGAGGACCTATATCCGACATCTTCAGCCTCAGAACCAGTTTTGAAAAACTTTTCTTTCTGTAAACAAACTTTTTTGACTCACATCTTTGGCTCCAACTCTATTGATGAAAAACATGATGAAGACAATATCCTAAAGTCCAATTTTGCAAGTTGTTTTTTTAAATTGCTGACATTACGACGGAGTATTGGGGCCACACTAAGAAAAAAAATTAAGACTTCGTAATTACTTACAGGAATAAAGTCGTAGTAAAATCATTATTTTCAAGAATCATAAATAATGATTTTATTACGACTTTATTCTCATAAATAATGATCTTATAATGACTTTATTCTCGTAAATAATTATTTTATTATGACTTTTCCTCGTAAATAATGATTTTATGTATTTATTCTTGTAAATAATGATTTAATTATTTTATTATGACTTTCTTCTCATAAATAATGATTTTATTATGTATTTATTCTCGTAAGTAATGATTTTATTATGAATTTATTCTCATAAATAACGATTTTACTACATCTTTATTCTCGTACATAACGATTGACATTGAGATTAAAGTCATTAATTTAAAGAATAAAGTCTTTACCAATGAGAATGAAATCCTGATAAAATCATTACTTACGAGAATTAAGTCGTAATGAAATCTTTATGATACTTATGATAATGTGGTGCTGATGTGCCAAATGATTAGGTATCTCCTTGTCTGAGAAACCTTATTGAAGTACATTTTCACGTAATGCTCCATGGCTCTCATTTTAAACTGTCATCTCAAACAACAGGTTAGAAGATTAGGACTTTGATCTGACTTTACCCTTCTAAGTGATTGCTTTATAACGATTTTATTCTCTTGAGTAATTACTTCATTATGACTTTATTCTTGTAAATTAATGGCTTTAATCTCAGTCTTAATTTTTCTTTTCTTAATGTGGCCCTAATACTCCGTCGTATTTTTCCAATCCTATTTGTTGAATTTGATTTCTTTAACTGTAAGTGTTAACTTAATTTGTGCTTTTGTTTAAAGTCCTCAAATGCGTCTCTTTCATTTTACTGCGTTTGCTGAGTTTTAAAAAAAGGCTTCAACTTCTGCAAAACTTTCCAGCATGAAAAAGTGAAGAGCTCTGGGCTGCTTTAAAAGGCTCTGAAACAAGCGTTGAGTTTAAAAAAATGCAGCCTAATATCAGAGCTTGCCAGTTTTGCTCCCGGCTGTAAATTTTGTGATGTAATCTGACAATGATGAAAAAAAGTTTAAACAAGGGAGAGGTAGAGATTTGTGAGTGAAGCTGCAGCGTAAAGGAAATATATGGAGAGCTGAGCGCAGGTGCTAGCAGTGGGAGGCGGGTTTACAGACAGAGAATGAACCTCCTGCAGAGATTCCTGAGAGAGAAGAGAAGTTTTTTCTTGTCTTTGCACGTGTACGAATCTTCGTAAAAATTACTCACTCCATCATAGAGGCTGGTATGGAGCAGCAGTCCTGGATGGCGGTGAGCGGAGAGGTGAGGTGCGCCGTGTACGAGGCCTCCACCACTTGTTTGTTCCTGTTCACCACATCCAGGTAGCGGTTGAACTTTTCACGGATCTTCTTGGCAAGCTGCAGGGGAGGAAAACAGACACATTAATCAGGCAATCATTAGTGGTGGTTACGCCTAAGTTTACCTCCGACTACTAACGCCTAAAGAATCCAAAAGATGACAAGTATCGCTTCAAGGCTCTACGCAAGTATGCACACACGCATACACACACTGGCACGCTGAGCGCCACTTGTTTGGTATCACACCTAATAAAAGCACACTTACAAGTTGGGTTTTGTCAACTGTGGTTGCGAAGTGCACACATTAGAGCACGTGTTTGTGCGGGTAGTGTAAATCTGCTGATACAAGAATACTAGAAACACAAACCAGCTGGATTTATGAGTTTTCAGAGCTGCAGAGATGGAGGACTTGTTTGGACTGGACTGCCAAGGACATTTTTTGAAAAGGAAGTTTGTATTTTTTATGCTTTTTAACAAACATTATTACTTCTTTTATTTAGAAAGTTATTAGTTTCATTGCTATTTATCTACGATATGCGAAATGGATCACTCTGGGTGAACCCAAATACTGTTTTATCTTTTTTATTATTTTTTATTTTTATTTTTTATCTTTTAAAGTATTTTTTGGGGCGATTTTGCCTTTACAGGGTGAAATGTAGGGAGATAGAGAGAGAGGGGGGAAGATAAGCAGCACATGGTTGGGGTCGGACTTGAGCCCGCGGCCGCTGCGGGGACTGTGTTCGCTATACATGAACTGAAGATTATTGTCTCTTCACAGCTATGTGGTTGATAAGCAGCCACAGGCACAACCCATAGTTGCGTATACTCGTGCTATTCCAAATATGAATCAACAAATCTTTAAATGGTGAGGTCAATATATGTCGGCATAATCCCTGGACATCTACGTTCTAAGTTCAACAACTTTGCAAGACTTGGCCTGAACCAGATGTGTCCTGTTGGGACAGTTTTGAACCATTAGAGCTCTCTGAAGGACACACTTGTTGTTCCCAATCTTAGTTTTAAAGCATCTTCATTTCATTAACTGAAAATAATCAAATCAATGAGCAAAATCACTACCACAAGATCAAAATTTGATGATGCTCAGGAGGAAGGAATATATCCAGAAAGTTCTTCTATTATTCTATTAAATATTGTCTGCACTGTTAACACTGGGGTTGCCATTGCATCAGTGCTTCCCACAGCCATTGTGAGTTACCTTCTCAGTGCAGCTGAATACAGAAAAAGGCTTATTTCCACAGTAACTGGACCCCCTTTGTTCACTTCTCATAATTACCAGAGCCTGCAAAAGAGGCTGCGTTTCAAGCCAGGAAGAGGAAAATGCAGCACGACCCACTGACCGCTTATACACCTCATCAGCCGGCCGCTATTTCTATTAGGGTTTAACAAGAGCCTGAGGCACTGCCCACAATTACTCCTGCTCCACCACAAGAACACACACACACACACACACACACACACACACAAAAGACACTTGCATGCTCACACACACACACGGATGTCAAGTCAAACACATAAACGTGGCACTTCTAGATACACAACGCCGTCCTTGCATGGCAGTACGGCAATTAGCTAAGTGGACTTGGTATTCAAACGAGGAAAACGGGCGAGTGTTCAGCTGAGAAGTGTTTCCAAAGTAAGACTCGACTCTTGACAAAGTGACTCTGGAGAAACCAGAAACTTTGAGCCGTGCAAGTTCAAGCTTCAGTTACGGTCTGCAGCCAAAGTAAACCTGCACTCTGTGGATTAACCACACTCTCCAAAACACAGGCCTCCTCTCTCTCCACACTCCGACCCATCCGACCAGATTTTCAGGTTTGCAGCACCCAACGGAGTTTGTTCAGCCACAGAACTGGACTGAGTGGAACGGGTGCACCATGAACTCTTGTGTTGGGAGTTTTGAGGTTAGCCTTTTGTGAGACTTTAACCACAGCTGCTGGCAGTGGTGTTTACGGTAAAACCAAGATGTACTCTGGAGTAAATATAGGGATCAGCCTGAGAGGGACATCACTGAAGCTCTGCAGAGTGGGAGGTTTTTAGAGAAACCAACACAAAGCACATGATTTTCTTTTGACCAGCTGAAGTGATTTTTGTTATTGAATTAGTTCATTTTCACTGATAAAAAAATGAACATGTTGCTTTCAATTACAGTCAGAAAAGTCTGTTTCTTTCAGACACAGCTGGCTTTGTTTGCTCTGCTGACAGTGATGAGGTGATTCGCCAATATTTAATAAAGTTCAGAAATATCCTGTCATGCAAAAAATATAAATGCATCAGCTAACCAATGAAGAAATCCCCCGAAGCATGATTTCTTTTCTTCTTGTTGGTTCACATCTTAATAAAATAAACCACTAACTCTTCAACTTTTAGAGTTTATTTTTCATATTATGCTTTTTGTTTGTCTTATTTAATCTCAAATGTTAAGAAAAACCAACATAAAGATTTAAACCCAAATTCACCCCAAGTTTTTCACACAGCAGATCACAAATAACCTTGTTGCAGATGAGTTGATGCAGTAAACTAATATTGGACCGCTGAAATAATCTAAATCTATTTATTTCACTTCAATAGAGCAATTTCTGCTGACCTTTTCCTTCCTTCTCCTTAAATGTCACTCCATTAAAGCTACTTCTACCAGTGCTGAAGCTGACAGTGGTACATCTCACTCACGTGACACACCTGCAGAGGAACGATGTTCTGATAACCACAGTGTTCATGCAGTTACAGTTTGCATTTATTTTTCCGCTCTCTCTACTTACTCTGGTTAGTATGATTATTCGGTTAATAAGATCCACAGCTAATTTGTTGCATTTTCAGACCTTGTAATTTAAGACCTCTTTCAAAGAAGTTTTTCGCCCATTATGATTTCATCGGTTCTTTATTTTTAAGGAGTATTGTATTGTATCGCATCGTTTCGCATCATATCATATCGTATCGTTTCGTATCGTATTGTTTCGTTTCATATCATATCATATTGTACCATATTGTATCATTTCATATCGTATCGTATTGTATCCTATCTTGATATTTTTGGGACAACCTGAGACTTAATTGGGGTTTAGGCGATGTAACCACTCGCCACCATCTTTAGCTCTAAAAGGAATCTCGATGGTAGAGCTTTCAGTTCTCAGGCCCCTCTCCTCAGGATCATCTACCTGTCTAGGTGTGATGTGGGGGGCAAACACTCCTTCTTCCTTTAAGAGTAGGTTCAAGACTTTGTGGAAAGCTTAAAGTTAGGTATGGCACAGGCCTGGTCCAGCTTTTAATCATGCTGCTAAAGGTTTAGATCGCTAAGAGTACGGGCACATTAAGCACCTTCTTCTCCATCTTCCTTCTGTCTGTATTATTAACTTTAAATCATCATGTTCCATTAGAATCACTAATACAGTCTTTCCTGAGAGTCCCTGAGCTCCATCATGCCGTAGATCCCTCTGGATCACTGCTGCAGACCTGCCTGCTTTCCAGCTGTTTCAGCCGACCATCTTTCTCTTTCTGCATCTCCCTCTATCCCCTCTCCAAACCCAATGTAGTAGAAGCAGATGACTGTCCAACATGAGTCTGGTTCTGCTCAAGGTTTCTGCCTGTTAAAGGAAGTTAAAGAAAGTGTATTGGGATAACACTTGGTGTGAATCAGAGCTATTAAAATAAAGACTGAATGATTGATTCAAGAGCTAATAGCTAAGAAAGCTGCTACAGAGTTTTCAATTATGTGTTCTTTATCAAAACATGAACTGGTAGACTTAAGTGGGCTAAATTTCTGAACATCTTAAAGTCCTTATTTTGGTTCAGAAATCTGGACTCATTCAGAGGAAATAAACGTTAATGCAAAAGCTGGATTGTACAATCATCTTCATGTACATAATTGTAACCCAGTTCAGAGTTTTAGCAATAAGTATGCATGATAATAAATCACCTTATTTGCTGAAATATCCCACTGCTGACACCAAGCATCATATGAGTGTAAATGTTGGACTTTTCTGTCAGCGGGTGACAGAAGTTGAATAATTTAATAGAACAGAAAAACAGAAAAAAGACCAACAGTCAGAGGCGGAGAGGGACAGTCTGTGTCATTAAAGCAGAACTCTGAATAATGAGTTTTTCATCTGCTGCCCCTCTTCTTATTAAGTCTCACTTTGGCTCGTGGACACGGCTCCTCTGAGGGAACTTTAATGCCGAATGTGTCCGAGCTGTCCTCTAAATCAGTTGACATCTGCTCTGGAAGTCTGCAGCTAGGATGTATGGGGCGCTCCACGGGCGCTGGCCATGGAAATAAAACAGTTCAAACTTGTCCAATGTGGATCCAGATGAGAGGGGTTCTTGCTGCACTGGATCTGGAGCTTATTAGCATATACACTGAGTCCATATGACACCATTTCCAAAAAAAAACTCAGATTGTGGCTGAAGTTTCTGTGAGGGGAATGTTTTTGGGATTGTGTCCACCAAAAGGTTTTTACAGAATGACACAACCTTTGTCCACTTGATATGTTTACCTTATGAGAATACACTGTGTTATCTGTTGAAGGGGAAGACTGAGCTGAAATAACCAACTCTAAAGCCATAGCTGTGTCCTCTGGGTAATTACACTTAACACTGAGCAAAGCATCAACATTTATAGTCAGTAATTCGTACATCATTGAACCATTTAGCTGATCGTGCTGCACATTTAAGTGTGATGCATCTGCAAACAGTGCCAAAACAAATGGATGTTCTGATGGCTAAGTAGATTTTCTCAATAAGTGTTTACTTTAACTGAGACGAGTGCTTGGCTTAAGAGTCACTCAGGAGCTCATAATATCCCTTTAATCCCAACCAAAAAACCCACAGTCATTCATACTGATGCTCATGCTGATGTGTTGTTAATGTATTATTGATGTTACCTTATTGTGTCATGGACTGGTTGAGAGGCTACATATTGAGTCGGCTAATTTTCTCCAAAATAAGACACACAGGGCGATCGTTCCCTGTCTTTTCTTCTTGAAGTGATCCCAGACTTTAAAGATTATTTCCCTCAGACAATAGTTTGTAGGGCTGCGACGATATGCTTTTCTCCTGATTCAGTTCTTCTACAATGTTTTGGATGCTGGTTCGATTTAAATTGCAATTCTACGATATTATTGATTTTCTCAAATTTTAGTCTGCATTGTGAACACCTGTGAAACCGCTGAATGATTATGATTATCTACTGACTATTCCAGGAACCATATTTACCCCAAAATACACATCACATGTAAATCAGTTTTTAAGATTTATTCTTAAATTTGAAAAAAAAAAAAATGTTTTTTTTTAACATATAAATCTATTTAAAAATGTAAAACAAAAAATCGTTTTACTTATGTGAATCGATTTTTCTCTCACCCCTAATAGTTTGTTTCTCAGACTTTCTCAGAGAATTGCTACAGCCCTGTTTAAATTTTAATGTGATCTGCATCACCGGGTATGCAGCAGAAAAGTTGTTGGTTAACTTTTATTTGATTTGCACTGGATACAGCTTGTGCAATAAAGTTATGAAGCCCATAGCCTTGACGCAGTAAGAGTTATATGAACACCATTACAGCACAAGTTAACAAGGAAAAGGCTGTGTTTCTGTCCAGGAGAGGGAAAAAAAGCAACATTTCAGGGCCAATCTGATGTGTAGCTGGAATAAAAAGTTGCTGCCAAGCGAGATATACATGACAGTGCACTGTTTTTAACATAGAGGGACAGTACTAGTGTTCACACAGAAGCACTGGAGAAATGCAAACAAACATCAACCTGTCTGTTCGTGCTGTTTGCTGTTTACCAGTCCAATGTTTGTTGTCATGTTTCCAAGATCCTTAAAGCATGAATGTAAACACACACAGACACACGCACGCACGCACGCACGCACGCACGCACGCACGCACGCACGCACGCACGCACGCACGCACGCACGCACGCACGCACGCACACACACACACACACACAGACAAGCGCATACACACACCCTTGTATGTATAGATATCAGGCTTCGGTGTAATCATCCTGGAATCAGATTCAGAGCACAGATCTTAAATCTGCACACGTAAATGTTGACTTTTAGTCTTTAAGCCATTAAAAAATTCTTCCAATTTGAGGCGCTGTGCTGTTTGTTTCTAAAATAATACCCTCCTCTCCTTCAAGCCTCCTTCTCCAGGCTGACTGCAGCTCTGCACTCGTACTGTGAGGCGAGAGAGAGAGAGGGAGGGAGAGAGACAGACAGGCGAGAACTTCAAAGCCAATGAGACAGCAGCCGTAGAATTTTAATAAACCCTCTTTTTCCTCTGATGGTGAGTGTGTGTTTGTGTGTGCGTGTTCTTGTCTGTACCACAAAAGGCTGCAGACATCATCCATGGCACATACATGCACAAACAGGCAGTAACACACACACATACACACACACACACACTGGGGGAAGGAGATGCCTTTGTTACTCACCTGCTGCACTTCTGTCTCTCCGTTTGATGTCTTCTCGGTGTACACGAAAGAGTTGAAAATCCTCTGCAGGGACACAGAAAGAGAAGAAGACAAGACAGAAGGTGAGATCAGGAGAAGTACTGAGATCTTTTTTTCCTGCTGTTGTTTAGCAGAAGCTTTTATTTTCAGCACTCTTGGATTATATCTACAAGAAATTTAATCAGACAAAGCAGCATCCACACAACGCTGCATTAGAATCACAAAGTCACCAAGGTTTAAGGTTCTGTGTTGAACGCCATGACTGCTTTTCCTCACCCTGTAAAACCGCTCTGTGTTTGGGCGCCACTCATGCCAACAATGAAAGGCGGAGCTTCCATCGCGGCCATGTAACAAACTTTACAGCCGATACTAAAACTTAGACTCAGGTCTCTCTGCTCTGCTTATCCTTCATGATAAATGCATCTCGTACAGTGTTTCTGTCTGAAGACGCAGCTTCACAGCAGGAGGTCCCAGCATGCAGCCATGCCGTCATGAGTGTAAACATGCTATGGGCCCACTGTTCTCACACGCTGACCTTTATTTACTTGTCCGTGAACAGGTCTGTTCTTCTGTTCTAGTTCAGGGTTTTAAAAGCATATAATACAGGCATGTTAGACACAGCTCTGCACTGCGTCTAATTTTGATCAGATACACGGTGATGACGACACAGTTTACGTTGTTAAAGCGTTGTTAGAGCCCTCTGCTTCATTTCATATAAACAATCACATAACTACTGATAGACCTCGGTGAAGTCCTCATGAAACGTTTGCTCTGAGTCTAATTTTTTGCTGAATCAGCAGTATTTCACCCTCTCTTTCGTCTTCACCTGCGCCTGTCTCCTCTATGTTATGATGGAGCATCTTCGATTGTTGAGGTATGTCCAAGATACCGTCTATCATATAATAGAGAAAACACAGATTACAGGATGGCGGCGAAAGAATCAAAAGTGCTCTCTCTCAAAAGGGTTACCACAGATAGCTTGCTAGCAGTCCGCTACTTCTTCTTCGTCTGTTCTCCAGGAGACGGCATAGAATATGGACCACTACTAAGAACCAATAGTGTTAACATTCACTTATATTTAGCATGAAATTAACATTTTACATTTGCGAAAAGGTTGTTACCATTGATACAAGTATATAGGGCTGGGCGATAAACCAAAAATTTACTGATACCAAAATGTATAACCCATATCAACATATTCAATGTCAAAAATAAATAAATAAAAGTTGGGTTTGGATGTGTGTAGGTAGGCTATTGTCTCATGTCCTACGACAGAGATGTGACTCCACCCCATCCAGTCCGTAACAAAGAGGGAAAGACAGGTGAGGAGATGGAGGACGGTTTAAAAGTTGTAGCGGCTGAAGTAGACAAAGATAATGTGGGAGGGGGTGAGCAGCTTATGGAGTAGTTATCGTCCACCTATCGTTATCGAGGTGAACCGCTCAATATATCGTGATATTGATTTGAGGCCATATCGCCCAGCCCTACCAGTATATTACAGTAGCCCTCATCTAAACAGTAAAGTCCTTTCTCTGTTGGGTTCTACATGAGAGGGGGATCGTTTCACCTGTTGAAGGTTTCATAAGCTTCAATCATTAAGTGACGCTGAATTTCTGTCACGCTGCAGACTGAAACATTTTAAAAGCCTCTGATTTATAATTTGAGAGAACAAGACGCAGAGTTCTGCTTTAAGACATGGAGAAAATGAATCCTGGTGTGACCTCAGACTAACACGCTCTTTTGCACAGATGGTCCTCTGGGTCTGATCAGCAGCCGTGCATTCCTTCTCTTTCTCTTACTTCACACACTCACACGTTTTTCCAAACACAGGCAGCAGCAGCGTGTAGCAGCTACAAACAGAGTAAAGCTAATGTTTGTGTTGAGTTGGAGGCAGCAGGTAGGCAGGTGTTTCCCTGTAAGCCTCCCTACTGCTCACAAAGCCTTAAATCACCTGGTTCCACACGACCTGACACTTCCTGCAGCCTGTCTGCACCTTTTGTTAGACACATTCCAGAGGACACCAATTACCCAGAATGCACCACATCTGAGCAGACTGGAGCTGATTCTCTATTTGCCTTGAACTTTAACAGGTTTACTATGAACACAGAAAGCTGGCTTTCAGTCTCCGCTCAGGTAATTTAAGATATATTTTCAATTAAGCATTTTCAGCGTCCAAGCATGTACCACTTCAACCAGTTTAAGAGTTGCTTAAGATAGATTTGTGCTTTTTTCTGTGGCTCACATCAGAGAGTGATTTTCAGTCATTTTTACAGCAAACAGGTTCACAAAGGCTGAAATAAAAGCAGGACCGTAACCACAGACCATTGAAATGATTAATGGATTAATCCTGTGGTTTCTGAGGCATGAGAAAGTGGAAAATGTGCATCACAGTTTCATGGATTCATGAAACGCCAGCACACAGATTTGAATGTTTTTTGATGGAGGACAAAATGGTGATTTTTGAGGAGCTGAAACCAGGAAAAGTTTTGCACTTTTCCTTTAACACTAAGACAGTAACTCAATAACAGGCCAGAAAAATATGGATAACCTACAGCAATATATATGATAATATATGTTATGAATGAGGGTAACAAGAACATTTATTGGCCGATGAAGAAGTTAACAGGAGAGAAATAGCAGAACATGACACACTCATTAACCTTCCAAGATTTCAGACATTATTTCCTATTAATCTGTTTCATGATTAAGTATTTATAGTCTTTCCAGAAAGATGAGTCCAGAGAATAATAGAGCGCATACACAAACTCACTGAGATACAAAGTCAGGCTGGGACACATTCCAATAACCAGAGGCAGACACACATCACAACTCGAAACAATGTCCTCTTCTCCGCCATAATAAGGCCGTTCAGTTTCACTCTCTTGCAGACAGCAGAAAGTATCTAATTTAATTTCAGGAAACTCAATTTTGTCTAATTTGGCCAATAAAGTAAGGACAGTGTAAACATAAACACTGCTAATTGTCAATCTATCCTCAAGGGTACGGGAACACAAAGCTCTGTTTTAATCCTGATCATGTAAACAGAGTCAGCGGTCAGTTTTGTAACGACGTTCTTTCATTTTCCATGAAACTAACACAAAAGCGCAATGCAAACAGTTTTATTATGTTACTACACAGAGCTGCATATTTCACTTCTGAGTTATTCACATAAGTGTAAAACCCGGTCCAGACAGTCTCCTGATCCACACCCTTCTCAGTGGAAAACAGCGCAAGTCCAACACGTAGACTCGTCAAATAAACACAGACAAGTGCACACAAACAGTTGCCACTTCTTGGCATGAATCGTGTGCTCTCAAAACACAAACGAAGTGGGACATAAACGAGAGAGAAGAAGAAAAAAGGCGCTTCGCTTCCATGAAGACGGTGTTTGTGCAAAACGCTGGGAACAAATCCTGAGGAGAGAGAAAACTCCTGTTGTTGATTAGCTGCAGGTTAGTTGTGTTTCCCCTCAGTGCCTCCAAGTGTTTGTTGTTGGAGCTGCTTTGCGGTTTTCACAGCTATGTAGCAGCCAGGGAGGAATGCTCCGCTCTGAAACCTGAGAGGCCTGAGGCTGCCCGGGCCACCGTGGACCTGTGGCCTCCCCTGACCCGTAATCAAACAGTGAAATGTACACAGACGCATACGCAGCAGCACAGAGGTGCACAGTGACGACGGCACAGAGTCAGGCGTGGACTCACACTCCGAGAAGCACCTTGCTGAGTCGGGCGGTGTAAAACAAATAAACATGAGAGATATCAGGAGGTGGGAAAAATCAACACGCGGAAGACCCAGTGGAGATGGGAAGTCAGATCGGATTATTTTTAGAAGAAATCACAGTGTTCTGGGGAAAATGTGACTCTTGAAATGGAAATAACATCAATTTACTTAAAGGATTAAGTCTCAGAGAAACCTCATGCGTGATAGCAATTTGTTATACATGCAAATCTATATATGCTCTACTACTGGAGTGCAAAAGCTCACAGAAACAACCATATTTCACAAAATCACTATTATGTGAACACTTTGTTTCATTTAACCAGCAGTTTATTTACATCATTTCTCAGCAGGAGCATGCGCAGTGCAAACAGTCCATCCTGTTTTGATGGGTTTTTTTTTTTTGTCTTTACAGGATCTAATTTCAAAGTTCATTTGCTATCATCGTTTCGGAGAACCATAAACAAGAAGATTTAGCTGCAGCTCAGCTCGCAGCCCCTTTTCATCTACTGTGTCTGCTAAAGTACTTGCTTTAATTGTTTTGTTTGTTTTTACATTATTTAATTCCTAAGGTCATCATATTTGTGGATAACCAGACACTTTGAAGCTTGAGAGGTTGATGAATAATAAATTAATCCTAAATGAAGAACTTCAAAAAAGCTAGCTGCAGTTCAGCTTGCAGCCCCTCCTGATATATTTTGCCCTCTGAAGCTCATCAACAAGACAGATTTTCAACGTAAGACTGCTTTAATCGGTGATTTTACCTGTTTAAGTAATTGGGTTCGTTTGTTTTGTGGAAATGTTTTGATAATTTTGCTTCGAGTTACAATTAAAGCATTTAAAAATAAACCAGAAAATAATCTTCTCAAACATTTGAAGACAAAGTCACTATTTTTCTTAAGTTTGAAAACCTTATTTTAAATTACAGCTGTCTTATCACTGCGCTCTGAAAAAACATGCATTCAAACATGTCTCTATTGATCGCTGCACACCAGCCTTTGTCTCATTAGGCTTTCTAAACCCACTCACCTTGCTGTTAATCTGAGCCAAAGACACGCAATTTTTCATGAATGGCTGAATCTCAGAGGAGGGACAGAGATAAATCCCAGAATCTGTGTTGTTTCAACCCTGATGCAAATTTATCATAATGAAGCATGCTGCTTCTGTGCTGCACTGCAGTTCCTATTTTAGCGGATAATCTTGTTTAACTCTCCTCCTGCTTTATTTGGACTTAATTTAATCTGCTCCACCATGATATCACTGAGTTAAAGAGTTTATGTTCAGAAGTTATACACACGGCTAACAAGGAAGTCCTGTCAGTTTAAGGGTCAAACATCAGAACAGTTTTTAGATTGTGTTGTTCATGTTGATTACAATTTTAAACCCTAGTCTCTCCATCATTTAGTTTCTCTTTCATACCCCCTCAGGTCTTTCTGAACCTTGTTCCCCGAGCTTATTTCAATGGTCAAACCTTCATGCATACAGCATCCATTTAATTAGGCCTCCCTCTTCAGCTCCTCTGTCAGGCTCTCTTGGGGATGCCATAAAATACCCCGAGAGGCTCTTCTCCTTTAAAGGGCCTCTTTCTTTCTTTTTCCTTCTTTCCTTGTGGAAGCAGGGAATAAAATCCGAGCACGTGACTGAGGATGGAAGCCCCAAAGACTTTGGGGGTCACATCGAGGATGTTTTAAGGGGTGACACATGGAAAATATGCACAGAAATAGATTAAAAGAGAACAAAGCTGTTCAGCTACCAGGTAGCAGTATCAGTATTGGCTTTGATTCTGAAACTGGTTGTGATAGTATGCCTTTTAATGCACTGAGATCAAGACCAATTCAATGCTCTGGGCTCAGTAAATCCAGATGTATCAATCATAGACTTTATTTCTCAAAGATGACTATTGAGCAAAGTGACGAAAGGCAAAGAGGTAAAGCCGAGAGCCCTTCAGCTTACTGGAAAACAGCTGCAACGCACACACCTGTCTGTTAACTCGCCACACTCCTAACTACACAAATTTATGCACAGCAAATGAGTTACCACAAAAAAAGAAAAAAACATCACTGCTATAGCGTGTACAAAAGGAGAAATTCACCATTTAGACCAAAACTGTAATTGTATATCAAGTATAAACATGTTTTAATCTGCTGTCAAAATGGGGATTTTGATATAGGTTATATCTCTTGGAGTCGGCCCCAAGTGGACACTTGTGCAACTGCATTTCTTTTCCCATTGGCTCCTTTTTTAATGATGGAAGTTGCTGTATGGTTACAATAACAGACAATAGATTTGTGGTGCAAGTGGAGAATGTAATTCCAGTCAATACTGTGGTAAAATGTCTGCAAGCGATGATATTACACTGACATTATCTGTTCTTCTTAATCTCTCTATTAGCCAAGTGGGTAATGCATCAGCATAGTACTATGTCTGGGTATGTGAAATGACATAGTGAGGAAAAACTGTATCACATCATTCATAAAACAGAGGTGAGAGGAATACTGATCAGACTGTGAAAAGATGACAGTAAAGGTGAGAAAGGGATGACAGGAGAGAAAAAGAGAGGAAGTCAACTCCATTGCTTGGGCTGAATTGGGAAATACACCTTTTAGCATTTCAACCGTCTATAAAGTGCAGAGTTGAGCCTTGGGCCACTCAATTCTGAGTCAGACTGGGAAGAAAAATGTAGACACACAGGCTCAAGCACTTCCATTAATCCTGTCTTTAGGGCCTGGTGATCGAGAGTGCAAGGTTTATCTGTGAACACACTCAGGGGTAAAACCAGAGCGTCGATTGGACGGGGCTCGACTTGAAAATAAAGATGTGCCGATGTGGGGGACCTACTGCATCCCCAGGTCTACTGTGTATAGTGTGTCTGTACCTACGGGCTTCTGATTGCTGGAAATTTCTCCAAATGTGAACCCACACAAACACATTTCACATGCACACAATAAGCTGCAGTGTGGTTGTTGTGCAGCTTCAGAGCCTTGGAGACTGGTTTCCATACAACTGACAGATAAAAGCCTGAAGCTCATGGGAGAGCAACTGCTGCTTCCTCCGTGCTGCAGCTATACAGCTCAGCCTCCCTCCTTCCTCCAGTGCTTTATCCCCCCTTTGGCTTTTCCTCTCTCTCTCTCTCTCCCTGCCCCCCAGCCAACTCTGCGCTCATTGCACTACAAAGGGCTGGAACCGGGGATGCAGCATCAGAGCTTTGCCTCTGATGTGCATGTGTGTTGTTGTTTTTTTTTTTTTTCCTTAGACCCTGTGCCACGTCTCCATCCCCAACCCTGCTCTCCCATCTCGATTTTTTTTTTCCTGAACACAACAAAGCAGAGTCAGAAAACAGGCACCTGTGAGTGAGAGAGCGAGGGAGGGAGAGCATTGTGTCTCTGTATTATTTTTGCAATACAACAGAGGAAGTCTGAAATAATTGCACCTGCAGTCTGCATCTACATGAAACATAAAACCCAACAAAGGGAGAAAAAACATCCTTGTTTATTCTCTTCTTTCTTACAGAATAAACCTGTGAGCTACTTTTTATTGTTTCCTATCAGCTATAAGCAAGCACAACATCACCTCAGCCCAGATAACAACCAGATGAGACCTTAATGATGCACAAGTACAATTTTAAAGCATCAGCTCGGTTTAAATTCTGCTGGCTCTCGCTTTCACGTCATGATAAGCAGCTTGGATCGATGTGAAACAAAGTTTGGGAGCACCACAAGTTGCAACTCCCTCATGGACGAATGGTGGACCGCCATATCTCCAACACACCTGGCGGGATAAACTATCATGCAGCCACAGGTGGAGAGCAGGAGGGAACATGTGGGTGTGTGACACATCATTCTGGATCATAATAAAATACCCAGGTCATTACGCTTTAAAAAACATTATATAAAAGCTTGAAAAAACTGAATGAAAGTATAAAGTTTAACCCAAATTGAAGATATGAACACAAAAATGGCATGTAAAGACAAAATATGTTAATTCCATGCACAGAAAGAAAGAATCGGGGATTAATAAAGTTCTTCTTGTTTCTTATTTCTTAATTAAATGATTGGTTTGTGTCATCTGGGTTGTAGACTTGCAGGGATATTCCGGCGTAAAATTAATTTAGGGTCAAACACACCGTAACAACGAGTTAGACACCCCCTCAAGAGATGGATGTTGCCAACCGCTTACTTCTCTAGTTTTACCAACTTTAGTAACGACTGCAGGATAGCAATACACAGCGGTCTGAGGAGCCGTAAACAAACCTCAACCAAAACGCCTCTTACTTAAAGGGATATTTATACTTACAGTTAATTTAGGGTCAAACACACTGTAACACCAAGCCACACACAAACCTCAACCAAAACGCCACTCTATAGCCACAAATAATGCTCAGAACAGCACCTAACTTCATCAACAGTACATATAGGGTCTCAGCCATAGTACTAGCCACCAAACATCTTTTTAGCTTTGCCTAATTTCTTAGCAAAGAGACTAAACACAACTCACCTACTCTCTTCCAGCAGCCGCTTGTTTGTAGCGAGACCTCAGATAGTCCATTACGGACTACAGCGGGGTGACACAGCTCAAGAAAGAACATTTATGATCATTTCTTCATGGAAATGCAATCAGACCGAGAAGCTAAGGCAGAAGAACTACTGTGTTTGCAGTGTAAAATGATTAATATGGTGATTATTACTTCAAGGAAATGATAAAGTATGATCTAAATTAATTTTACTCCAGAATATCCCTTTAAAAAGACTCACTACATTTTGGCCTCCAACCTCTTTGTATTTCAGGAACCAGACACTCTTGGCCAGATATGCGTCATATTAACTCTGACACAAACACTTCTTTATCATATGCTCATTTTTCCATCTGGTTTCATGACTCCTTTTGAAACAACCATGGAAGAATGAATAACAGATGTGGATGCGTCAGATGCAATATAATAAACTGTAATATATAAACTGCTAGTCAGCAGAAAAAAGATGCAATAAATTTAGGCTTCATGTTTTTTTGTAGCTCTGTTATCAGTCATGTATCATGCAGCGGGATAGCTGATCATATTTGTTTCCTGAAAATCTCATCACGCGACTAAAATACTTTCACATTTTCTAAGTTCAAATTTGATCAATAAGTGATAATTTTTACTATTTAAAGGAAAACGGGACAAAGCAGCTAACAGAACCTAAAAGTTTTTCGGAGGACCTTGAACCTCACTTTTATTTTTACTTTTCCATGGATTTCTAAACTCTTCCAAAAGTTTTATTATTCACTTCAAACTCAGCATATCACAGTAGGGGGAAACAGATATCCTAACAGAATCTCAGCGGCCTTGAAACTAATCAAAGTTGTGACTAGCACAGTATAAATAAAAAAAAAGGAAAGGGTTTCACAGCAGAGACACGACAACGTAGATGTCTAATTCTAAAATAAGCTCACAATAATGTCCAAAGAGAAACCAAACCCTTTCTAATTAAGTGAGTTTCCATTTCAATCCTGTAGAGTAAGTTTGCTAATTAAATGAGTGGCTGTCAGTGTCTGCCAGCTGCTTGCTGCAGTATTTAGAGGGTGGCTGGAGGTCAATTTAATTTGCTCGAATCTAACTAACCGACAACCTGAGGCAATGGCTCCAAAGCCCCACCCGGCCCACACACTAACTTGGTGTTGAGTGCAGCTAAGTGCAGTCAAAGCCTTGAAACACTGTATAGTTAACGCTAATTCGCTGTGCTCCATTTTCATCTTCCCTTCATTGCTGAGTGCTTGTAGGCGTTCACTTGAGCTGAGAGAAGAAGCATTCAGGGAGGAGAAATGAGGAGATGAGCCTTTAATCTTTGAATTAAAACAGTTTTAACTAAAACCGATCAAGTATCTGTTCTGACTGAGGATGATTAGATCTATCCAAGCATTTTAACAGACACATACATTGTCACTTTAAAGAAGATCTCAAGTTTTGACAATTTCCCAATATATATAGTATATATAACTAAGTTTGCTGTTGCACAGTGATTTGGGCTGTAATCCAAGCTCCGAGGGTGTGGTGCTTGTTTCAGCCCTCTCTCCGTGTCTCGCTTTGGGACTGAAAAGTGAAAACTGGGAACCTTTTCAACATCTGACACTCACAAGACCTTGGACAAATATGTCACACATATGATGACTTTTCAAGATGGACCAACAGCGCTCTACATCTGTTGACAAAAGGTTTCCCTCCGATGGTCTTAATTCTGCTCCAAACAGTCTTCGCCTGACACAGTATTACACCTTCTTGATGCAGCAAGAGCAAATATGATTGAATTTAAAGATTTTATAACTCATTTCGAAAGTTTTCTTAAAGGAGCAGGTTTAAGACCTGACACCAGATGCGGGAATCTTAATATTTGATGTCAGTGGTGGTAATGCTACCTGGAGCTGTTTGTTCAGCTAAAAAATGCACCTTTTTAAACAAAAATTAAAAACATTTAAGGTCCTTGAATGCAACCAAACAGTCCAAAATCCGTGCATGTGCAGATTACTGTCATGTAAATCTAAGCAGTGACTAAAAGCTCCTGTGAGAAATTTTTAAAGGGTTATGAAACAGACTGAAATGAACATGAACGCATCTCTATGATGTACAAAAGCAAATGAGACTATTCAAGGACAGAGTGGCAATCTCTTTATACAATTGTATCGTCTTTGTTGTATTTCCCACGGCAAAACCGAGTGAGGGATATGTTTATTGTTAAAAGACCAACAGGCGGAGATTTTCTGACATTTAACATCACGCCCACAAGAAAAAGACTAATTAAGCAATGAAGGATTACTACTGTGTCCACAAGGGGGTGCCAAAGTCAACACAGACAAAAAGTTCCTCATAGGAGCTTTAAAATGTAATTCTCCCTACCATTATTATCATCACAAATCTCTTATTTGATGCAGCTTTAATCAAACACAAAAAAACAGACACTTATGTGTTACTTTGGGTTAAAAGATCCCGATTTTAGCCCGTTTGAGACTAATTGTAATGGGCCAAAACTTGCCGATTGTCACTGAAATTTTCAGAAATAAAATGCAGAGAAAGATCCAGTAGCCTACAGTATATCGAGTGTTCCTAATTTTGAGTTGGAAGTTAACTTAACTGTTTGAACTTTACACAAAATACCTCATTCTTTTTCAGTTGTTTTAGCAATAAAAAGGATTTGAAATGAGTTTTCTGCCTTTATTTAATTCTTGAAGAAGTGTTTGAAAGGCTAAAAAGCAGCCACTTGTTAAAAAAGTAAAGATGTAGATGTATTACTTTTTAACAACATTTTAAAACTTCATAAAAAATTTTAAAAATCAGCCGATTAATCAGTAATCAGATTTTTCCCCCCTAATAATTGGTATCGGCATCGGCCCCAAAAAATCCATATCGGTCAGGCCCTGGTTAATGTATCTTGTTTATGTTGAGGTGAGTGTGTAAAATAGCTAAACTCTGGATGCACGTTCAACCTGCTGAGGGATCATTCGTATGAGACAGCTGTCACTGTTTGTTTCCGTTTACAGAGACTCCAGACTGAACTTTATTTCACACTCGCGGACTAACACAGAGTGACACCAGACCTGGTAAACAAAGGTAAGAGTTCATGATAGCAGACTAAAGTCAGGTCATGTTAACAGCTTGACACTCCAGACCTGGGCTCAGTTTAAAAGGCTTATGTTGAAGGTGGAAATCCTTAAACTTCCCTAAAAATCAGGGTAATATTGTCTCATCTTGTTTGAACTCGACCTTGTGCATCATCTCCTGAGCTGAGTATTTCCTCAAACTCCCATAAGCTCCAGATGCTAAAGACATTATTCATTTGAAATGCGTGCAGAGATCTCTAACTGGATGCTTTTTCTGTCTGGTCCAATCCAACGTATCAGGAGGATGAAGCCTGTCAGCTAACCGGTGCTGTGGTTCTGAAATAACAACCCCCCCTTTTGTCCAAACAGCATCATGGCGTAAAGAGCGAGGGAGAGTCACAGCAACGATCAGCCTCCCAACCTCCCCCCTACACCCACCCAACAGGCTCTCAGTCTCTCGGTGTCGGGCCTGGGATGTTTGCTCTCCCTCTCCACCAGACAGGATATAATGCTTTCCACATGTGAGGGTGAAAAAAAGGAGGGAATGGAGGGCGGAGGAGAGAAGAAGGGAGCGGAGCAGGGGGGTGGGAGAGAGCGGTGGAAAAGTGGGGCAGGGTCAAATGAGAACTAGAGTAAGTGTGGTCTGTTCACTTTGCCACAGTCAAACCCAGGTTTCTCTGTTTATTTCACATTGAGAAGAAAAAGTTTAACCAAATTTTTTTAGATCATCTGCTTCCTTGTTCAGTTATTGAAAATCGAGAGGCGCTGAAGTTGAGGAAGAGCTGAAGGGAGAAATGAGCCATCATCTAACAAATGATCTATCCCTGACATCAAGAGTGTTCATATTTATCTCCATTACATGTAATTTTATTGAATTAAATAAAGATAGAAGTTTTGCCTCAGTCCATAAAGTTTTTAAAACTTTCTGAATCACAGCAATCTGCAAGTTCACAGTGCAGATCTGCAGCCATGTGGCGATAACTGAGTCAGCCAAGAGTGAAACCGAACATTTATCAACCTTACTTCTGGACATTTTAATCTTATTTTCTCAGAAACACTGAGGTTTCCTCATCACATCATCCTCACATTTAACATACACCCACTAAATCCTTCTGAATGACAATAGATGAGGATGAACCATCCCAACTTAGGAGCTGCTTCAACCTAAAAACAACCCACTGAGGCTTAAACAAGGCAGCTGCTTTCACACAGCAATGCAGTATTTTGTCTTTGATGAACACATAAATACACAAAAAAATCATATTAACATTATATTACTATAATAACGCCCAAATAAAAAAATATATTCACACAAGACGAAAAAAAAAAACGTACTTCCCTGTGTCATTGCTTTTAGTTTGAAAGGCTTCAAATCAACTTCAGGTGTAAAAATAAATAAATAAAATAAAATAAAATTCTCTGTATTTGCTTTTATTTTGGAAGGCTTTGAATCAACTTCAGATTTTAAAAAAGAAATAAAATAAAAAAAAAATAATAATAGAATAATAATGATAATAAATACCGGTATTTGCTTTTACTTTGAAAGGCTTTAAATCAGCTTCCAGTCTGCTCAGTGGGATGCAGAGGGTGCAGACCCTCTTAAAATTGAAGCCATCACTAGCCAATATAGAGTAAAATGTGACTGGATTTAGTCAATTTGCAAAAAATAAAAATAAAAAAGGTGATTTGCCAAAACGTAATATAAGCCAGCAAGATCCCTGACTCTTCACTTTCACAGCTCTGTCCCGTTTGTTGGTGTGATACGACAGTCTCGTCTTTTTTATGTTCTTTCTCATCTGTCTAGGTTTTGTTTACCCCCTGGCTTCCTAGCAACTCATTTCATTCAATCGAATATGATTGTATGTTTTTCAAAAGTCCAGTTTCAGTCAGACTAATGCAATAAACTGATTTTTGTATTCCTCAGTCATGTTAGCCTTTCTTTTTGCAAGGATGTGCCTTGCCATACATAATTTCTGCTGCATGAGACATCAGTGAGTGAAATCCAAGAAAAATTTTCAGGCGTTAACGTCCTTTACTTGTGTGGAGCTCAGATGTGACACAGACTTAAAGTAGGTTGTTAATAAGTCACTGAATACTGTAGACAGTCAAAATCAAACAGAGGAACCTTTTACTTTAAAATATCCAAAATAATGAGGCTCTGCCATGATGTAGAGCTAAATGATAACCCTGTGAAATCAGTGTTTAATACTTGATCTGAGAGTAACTCAAAGGGAATGCGCGCGCCTATGAGAGCACAAAGGGAGCAGGTTTAAGAGGCATAGGGTTTGCTTCACAGCGTTCCCCACACGAGCCCCTTTGATGTTAAAGCAGTTGAGTCATTAAAACAAGGCTGCAGGCAACAGTAACCATGCACTTCTTCACTAATTAGAAATACTAAACTTCATAAGAAACTCTGTTCTCCACGGTTGATACCTGTTTTGTCATTAAAATTGTTTGCACACTGAGAAGTCATGACCTTGGGATCTAAAGCCTGTGATATAAAAGCAACGCAACGCTAAAAAAGAAATGTCGGACTACTTTGAGACTTTGTAAATTCGAGCTTGACAACATACAGCACGCAGAGATAGTAAGGCTTTGGCAGCAGTGCATTATGGGAGTAGCATCTTGCTGCTAAAATGGAGCCAATGTGAAAACTTTCCAAAGACAGATCAAAGCTGCATACCTGAGCACCCCCATTAAGCTGATAAAATCTGGGAGTGAAAGACGACAAAAACAAAACCTCACACACGGCGGTAAAACAAGTTCAACACAGGAATGTGAGATAATGAGAAAATTCTGGTTTCTTTATGGGGGCTTTGAATGTTACTCTGTAACAAATAGGTCTAAAACCTGCGTGTGTTTTTGTTCACACGACATGACTGAAGACTGAACAGAGTGGGCAGAGCTCATTTCATTTGACAAACCCCATGTTGTGAATGCTCCTAAATTACAGAGGGGATCAGGGTGAATGAGTTCAAACTTGGCTGACTGATGTGTGCTTTATATTCATTAAACCATTACTCAAGGTAGACAGACATGTTTACTAATTAGTTCTTTAAAGCTCCTATGAGTGATTTTATGCTGGTCGTGAAAAAGACTTAAAATGTACCCTGACGCCTCTTTATAAGCTACAAAAGCAAAGAGATAACTTTTGTCGATCTAGTAATTTTTACTGTCCCAAACCCCTGCTGCGGGGTAGATATCCAAAGGGGGCGCCAAAATCCTCACAGCTGTTTTAAATATAGACTGCATGGATGCATGATTTCTACTATGAGTATGGGATGGGAGTGAAGGGTGCTTTTTAGGGACCAAAAACTGACAAAAAAATCAAAGATTTTAGAGTTAGCATCAAAAAGATGAAACCTCTGAATGTTTTGAAGCGCTAGAAACAAAACTGGCCACCTCATTCACTCTAAAGATGAAGAGAAACTCAATTTTTGTCATCTGATTGGGATAACACACACTTTCTTTGTAGCATTTGTTAAGGGAAGTTTATAAATATGAATGCATGATATTGGTTTTTTTGCAGATATGGATACTGATATAAATATTGATGCCATTGTATGCTCACCTTTTTACCTGTTACTCTCATGGTGACAGTCTATTTGTTTAAGAAACTGACACTATCAAACTATAAGATAAATGTAGGACATTCAGTAAGCTGTCATTAAAAACTACTTAATACTTCGAGAGAGATGATATGCCAAAAATATCCTAAAAATATGATCAGGTGTACTGTCTTTTAGAAGCAGGGGTTTAAGGAAGGTGACTGAAGGCAGAAAATACGCGGCACAGCGGTGGTAACTCTGCTGCAGTCTCACAAACATTTAACCCCTTGACTTGGCTTCAGCCTCAGGTAACAAAAGTTCAAAAGTCCACGTTTAAGTGGTCCGACCTGCCGAGTCTAAAACTTCACACTGACCTCTTCAAGATGTCAAAAAAGGTAAGGAAGAGTGTGAAAGAACCAAGACGGGTAAACTCTGAGCCGGGGCGAATGAGAAGAGAACACAGACATGCAGTGTAAAGAGGGCCGGTCACACAGGGCCAATAAATTTACAGCTCTGATATACACTTTCTGCCAGACGAGCGGCTCTCAGCCAAGAGAGAGGATGTTCAGATAGGGCGCCTGCACTGTCTGCACAAACCATCCTGGATTATCTTCACATTCCTGTGCGTTAGACTCATTTGTGAGGCAGTTACTAAGTTTACAAGCATCAGTTAGTCGGTACAAAAAAGCCACAATATCTAATTAGTTTAAAAAATATTGTTGCAGTAATGATAACAAGGAAAAAAAGACACCATTAAAATATGTGCCCTCAAAGTCTTTCAGAGGAGAAAGAAAGAAAAAGAAATACATAGATACGGTCAGGAATAGTTTAACTTCAGGGATATGTAAAGAAGCAGAAAAAATCACAAAATCTAAGAGACTGTGAGGAGATAAAGAAGAGAAAGGACACGGGACAGAGAGGGAAAAAATGTTCCTGGGGTGGTCCTGTTCTCAGGTTTCCGAGCCTGATGTGAGATCATGTCTGGACACTGTGATAGGGTGTCTCTATAGACGGGCACTTTGTTCTACATCGTGTACTCTTGGGGCAGTTACACGCACTGATTAATAGAGGCTTGGTTTGCTCTGCAGAGAGGCTTGAGCTGCACATGATACTGGCTTTATCTCAACCACTGAGCGGCCGGGAAGAAAGAAGTTAAATGACAGTCGACACGTATTTACTGTGTTCAACATGTTTGGGGGGAAAAAGGTGGTTTCACATGTACATCCTTTGATGAAGTACAGATAAATTTGACACAGTACAATAACAGCAGTGTACTACCCTCACATGAAATGCTGAGTACTATCTCAGAGAGTAGTAATTTAACATTTTTGACATTTTTTTTAAAAAGTAGTATGTGGTCCTCCTGAACTGTTTTGTTTTGTTTGCCTTTAATGTGATATTAAAAGACTGGAGCAATTAACTGGAAGCACTTTCTTGTATTATCAGAAGAAAGCATTATAATTATAATCACTAAGTGAACATATATTTAAATATCTGTAGGAAAATGCAATTAAGATTGAACGCTGTGACATCCCTTAAAGTATAATTTCGAGCCAGGCTATTATCAGAGGGTTTAATGTCTTAACTAAGGTGATGGGATAGCCCCCGACTTTTAGGACTATAGCTCCTATTATTACCCTTAATAGAGTGAAACTGGATCATGAGATAACATGTCCATGTCTATTGTGTCCACATCAGGACTGCCATACTGTTTATATTGATTTTCTTAAATTCACCTTCTTCCTTATAATTATACTGTTACACTGTTTATACTGTTTTGCTGTTTATACTGTTGTGATTATTTTGTAAATTGCCAGTATTTAAGGTAGTCTTTTGTTTAGCTTAGTTGTTTATTCTTATATTAATACTTTATAGTTTTATTCTTATAGTTAATTCTTATGCACCGTGGGTCTAAGAGGACTGAAATTTCATCTGTGCTTTATGTTTAACATGTATAGCATATTTTACAATAAAGCTGACTTTGACTTTGAACATTCAACACCTATGAGAGCCAGTGTGGCACCCTGTGGCAAGCAAATCATTCACTTTACACATATCCGGCGCCAATAACGCCAGGAAATCCTCCACATATTTAAAATGTAATTCTTAAAAAACCTCTTTGACACAGATCTAACGCTGACACCGTTTTGTACGGGACGGTTCGGTCAGTACGTTAACATGCACGGTCAAGTTGAGCTGTGGCTGTCGCTTGTTCAGGAGATTTAACTGGATGACTGTCCTTGCTCAAGTTTACATGAACTGGTCAAGAATTGAATTATTGACAGAAACATGTCCCTGTAGAGGGCGACAAACCCACCATAGGTCGTTATGATTGGGTCATATCCTGGTTGACCTATTACATCCCAAAACAATCAACCAATGTGTTAGCAAGTGGCTAACTGGATGTACGTTGAACGGTATATACACAGTCACTTCTACAGCTCTGCATCTTTTGCTCGAACATCGGTAGTATCGATTTTTACGTTCCGCCTTCGTGATCAATGATGAGCTCAGAAAACAGAGGGAAATGTCAGCTATTACCATCAGAAGTCAGCACAAAACCGTGTGAAATTGATAAAATATGAGTCCTCAAGAAAGAGTGCGGACAGTTTCTACTCTGCTAGCTTAAAACGTTAGCTAGCACCATCAGCTTAGCTAGTGTGGCGATGAAAAATGCTGCTCTTTAAACCATTTCCCTTTTCTAAATATTTATAGTTATTAGCTCTGAAGACAGTTTTCAGTACACTAGCAGAGGTTTATAAGTAGCCAAAGCACTTAAAAAGAAAGGTTTATGTATTAATAATGATTTTTAAAGTTACACTAATCCTAAAAGAAATGGATTCAGCCATGATAAGCTTTAACTGAGACAATTTCTTTGCCATTTAAAGTTTGATTTCTTTAAAAATTTAGCAGAGATACAAAAAAAGAGACTCATGATCAGGAAAAACGGCACATTTCATCTTGTCAAAACAACATGGCAAAAGGAATTCTCCAAATACACTTGTTACTGAAACTTATATAGCATTACAAAGTCAACTCATGCATACCATAGCATAACAAGGTGTAACATTAATCTTTATGACAAGAGATGATTAACTGGACACAAGATTTGTGTTGGCTACTCAGAGTACCGAGGGAGGCAACCTGGGAGCTGTGGTGAGGAAGGAAAACATCAGCCCGAGCTTGGCGCTATTACAGAAATACACATACAAGAGCACTTATGCCTGTTATATAGAGTCATATAAATGTACAGCAATTACACAAATGCATCAAACTGTAAATACACTGAAACAACATACCAAACTTTCCATTATAATTTCACATCCAGTCTGTCCAAACAGCGAAAGCTCTGCAACAGCACACCCATACAGAAAGTGAATTAAGGGGAGGACGGTTTATGAGTTGCGACCCTCACTTGCGGCAGGAAACCACAATGCCAAAGTACACACATAAAATACACGCACGTACACAAATCCTTCTTTAGCTCTATGTGAACTCCCAAAACACGCAGTTTGTGTAAGACAGCAACTTAGACGCCAGGAAACTTTAGAAGAGGGGAAGTAGGGTGAGCAAAACAGAAAATTAATAAAGGGAGAGAGGATGTTAAAGAAAATAGATGCAGAAATGATGCTCGGTGAATTAAATGAGGAGAAAGTAAGAAGCATTATATGTTAGGGGAAAGTAGAAAGAGGTGACGTTTAGGGTCTGGAGAGATGAAAGGCAAGCAGAGATGAAAGGCAGAGCGGAAAAAGAAAGGCAAACAGAGATAAAAATGTGCACCTGTTGGTTTTGGCTTAAGTAAGGCACAGTCAGTCAGTTTTCCCACAAAAATCACACCGAGAAACTGAAACAACACCAAACTGGATAGAAAAGTTTAAAACTCTGTGTTACTAAACCGGTGTGACTTTGGACACGTACTCTCCTGAAAATTTCTGGAAATTTTCACAAACTCTGCCTCTTAGTTGCTTGTTCATGTCAACACAGAAAGAAGTTAGGGCGGACGAATCAAGATTACAGCTGCAGTTTTTGTATTAATATTATATTTCCTAAAACAGCTGCTCTGGTCATGAAAATGATTCTGCTTCTTCCACTTCTCATGTTTTTAATCAAGACTCGTCCTGCTATATCAATGTCTTTACCCCTGCCTGCTCTGTCACAGCTTTCTTTCTTAGACGTGGTGAAATTTCCTTATAAATGACAGGACACAAGAAATAACATCTCATGTCCTCTGTTGAGATACGTAAACAAAGGTTACCACTTTCTGACACAAACTTGCTATCTACATTTATGTAAGATCTTGGCAGCTAGCAGAGAAATTTAAAAAATTGAATTGGCTAAAGACCTTAAATACACTTTCAGACAAGGAATAATCCCTGTATGTCATGTTAAGTAATAGTTACACACTTATACAACTGCAAATGTAGCAGAGTTAGAAGCTAACAAGCCAGATAAGCTTGCAGCTAATGTACTTTCTGTGCTATCATGCTAATTTAACAAGCACCCAATCAATATTTTAACTTGTTTTTATTGTTTTATATATTAAGCTTTTCTTTTAGAAGTGCTACCCTGTGTAAACCTTCATTTTGGTGAGGCTAACTCACCTACTTTAGCGCAACAGAAGGGTTACTGTTGGATTTGGTTCAGAAAGCTTCTTCACAATGTTTTTACTTTATTTCTTTGCTTGTACAGCTTCTGCAGACGATAAGAGAGGTACACAGAGGTAGAAGGACTGTTATGAATATGTAGGAACATTTAAGTGTCTGTTTAGGTTGAAGTTACTCGGTCTATAGGAAATGACATATGGTAAAATGAATCCCAGAGGATGGGTGGAGACGCGAGTGCAAACTTCTGCGAGCCACTACACTGATGAGGAAAACAAGCGCTCCTCCCCTGCTGTCCTTGAAAACAAAAAGAAAAACTTTGCTGAGGAGGGATGGCATATTCAAGGATGTGAAGCTCAGATCAAACATTTGGATTCACTAAAGCAGCACTAACTTTTAAGTTCTGGAAACAGTTTGTGCTCTTAAAACTTATAAAGCAAGAATGAACCAGATGTTTGCATGATTTAAAAAAATCAGTAATAATCATCGGTCTTCTTTCTTCTTTTAACAGCAGAATATAAAGTTCAGAGTGTTCCCTGTTGTACGGCAGAGACAAAAAAAATGAAGCAGCTTTTGGATGAAAACAATTCTTAACAACAGCCTAAATTTATGATAAATCCCAATTAATTACAGCATTTGTACTCAAATCTCAGACACTGAATCCAAATGCACCAGTCTCATCTGTGCACAAAAAGAAATATTGTTTACATTCATTAACACTCAAATGACTGGCACACACACAAACACACTCACACTGTCACTGTGTTACCCACAAAAGTGTGGAGCCGAGCTCTAAGACAGCAGGCGGCCCTTATGGGGGGTGTCGACTGAATATGCATCAGGTTTCTTCCCTATGCTGTCTAAACATCGGAAACGGCTCCTATTCACATTCATGAGTCGATCATTGCTGTGTGCAGGAGCTCAAGTGTGGGTGCTTTCAAAAGACAGACAGAGAGAGAGGGGGAGAGAGAGGGTTCCCCAAGGACATTCACAAGTTTCTGGTATGTAAATGACGAGCGGTGGAGCAGGAGAGAGAGAGAGAGAGAGAGAGCAGTGTTTCTGTTCTGAAGTGAGCAGGAGACATATGACAGCTCCTCTCCTCTACTCTGAACTTTCTGCTGAAACACCTCGACCACAACGCCTGTTTAGAGACTTCATTAAACAGCAGATAATACTCTAACGTCCACGATCCATGGTTTTAGAAATGCCGTTTTCCATATTGTGTGACAAACTTATAGCATTGCCTCGTTTTTTTGTCTTTTGTCTATGAGGTTAAAATGCATGAGCTAAACTTCATCTTTCCTAATGCATGGTCAGTCAAAAGTTTGAATGAGTAAGTTGAAATTCAGACTTTTTCGACTTCCCTGCATGTAAAAAATATACTCCAAAAATGTATTCATAGAGCTTAGACTGAGGCTCATGAATTTAGACTGGAATTTCCAGTATGTATGACAATGTATGAAACTTTTTTGTGTGAAGGGACTGGAATCTGAACTCACTCAAATGTAGATTCCCTGTCAGGCCTTGTTACTTGGTGCTGGTGAGAGCAGGAAACACAAAATTACACTGAATATAAAGAAAATTCACCTCACTCACAGGCACTGAATTTTTTCACTCTTTCCTATGTTAATATCAGAAATTTTAGAAATGTTCAATGATCAGCTACAGCAGTAAGAAAGAAAAAAGTTGTTTCAGACCATCATGTTATTGCTGATTTAAATAGAAATTAGAGTAAGGTTATAGTACTTGACGGTAAATTAAACTGAGAACTCATTTAACTTTTCTGATCTCAACACACATTTCACAAGATTTCGACTGTCCCTCGATATCAAATACGTCCTTATATCACCTGACCACTTCACACACCAAGCAAGCAAAAGAATGAGAACCAGCTCACTACAAACTGTGCACACAGAGGCACACAGAAAGCCTGTTCCCACAGAGCTCAGTATCAGTCTAAGAGCCCCTTCACACACAGAAACACTGAAGGATTAATGTTTCTGGAAGGAGGTAAGAGATCTGGCTCAGAGTCACCCTGCTGACTGGCAGTCCTGAAAAAAACAGAGCAGGTAAAAAGCTGCTGCATGCTGCACCTGAGGGATCACCTGATTTAGGAGACCTGCGTTCAAAAACTCATGCACCTGTTGTTGAAATCTATTTGTAAGTTTATCATCAGACAATTATTGACTCATTCAGTTATGTGGCTTCAGATTTTGTTCATGCAATTGTGTGAAAAACAGCAGGCCTCTGCAGAAAGATCACACTTTTAAAGCTGCAGTGTAACTAAAACCAAATTTTCAAATTAGATGTATGTGATAAGAGTAATGCAGCAAAGTTCATTATATCTGCAATTAAAGCACAGCTAAAGGGAGATTAAACAAAGGTGAGCAAAGACAGAAGATATGATGTGTGAAAATTGTAAAGCTTCAACCAAAATACGATCAAATCAAGGTTTTAATACAGCGTAACACCAGAGCAGCTTTTCACTGTCGCCACTGAGCAAGTTCAACAAATGTAGAGAAAAAGCTGAATGTGTAGATGGGTCTCGTCTACTCTTCAGCTGCCAAACAATGCCAGCAGAATCCCCAGCTGGCTGACAGCGCCAACACCGAGCTACACAGACAGAGGGACGCTGGCACGACACCAGACAGCCAAACCTGGCATTGAACGAGCCTCGAGTAGAGGAAAAAAAAAATGTCTGGGAGATAAAAGTTTGGCTGGATGGGAGTGGACTGTAAAGAAGGAAAAGAATGAGTAAACTGGGCTTCTGCAGGAGAAAATGCAAATGAATGCTTAGGAAGCAAGAAAAGACCAGTTTGCTTTACAACTGACTAAACATTAAACTCTTGAGTTAGACCACCAGTGCTGATTCCAGACTGGGTGGACAAAAATCTACAGGCACTCCTAGGTGGTAGACAGAGGGATCACTCTAATGTGGGGACACTGTGGGGAAAGTACAATTCCACAAAGACGAAACAACCTTATCTGCATTTCTACCAAAACAAACTTTTGCTTTTTGAAGTGAAATCAAACCATGTGAACAAAAAGAGAAACAAACACACATCTAACAAGAGAAAAATCATTTGGCGAGTTTCCTTCATGAGACAAAACCATGCTAAATGTTGGGCACGGAGAGCAATGTGTTTTTCTGACTCTAGGAACCACCACGAGTCATCACAGTTATCATCTTAGAAAGTACTCAGCTATCATGTCTAATCTAAAGAGCTCTCTTCTCTTCTCTGCTGGGCTGGAATTTAAAGAGCTTAAAGCTCCTGTGAGGAAAATTGTTTCGAAACTTTCGTGAAACCGACTGAAATTTATACTGATGCCTTTTCCTGACATCCACAAGATTATACGTGACAAGATTGGAAACTTGTGCATAGTTATTTTTGATTCCTGATTGTTACAAGGGGGTAGGTGTCGGCATGATTTCCACGTCTGTCAAAAGTCAGCACCTCCTCACAGGAGCTTTAATAATAGCGTCCCAAACATTCACGTTTTATCATATTGACCAAAATGTAAGACATATTCTTCTCCTCTTAATACAGCTATAAAAAGTGGGATCATCTTATGAGTAGTGTCATAATTAATTGTCAGTATTCTTTGCAAAATCTACAAATAAAGGGTTCTGCTGATGACTGGGGTCAGTTGTTTGTGACTGTTGGACCAAGAAGGATGAAAGTTAGGGGTAAACAAAGTTGCACAAAAGTAAAACCAATAACCAAGATAGACCTATGATGCCTTTTCAACAACAACAAATATCAGTTGAACCAGTCACCCTTAACCAACATACTGTATATACTGATCATATTGATCACAGTGCAATAAATGAGTAATTTATCCGTGCTATAAAGCTGGACTTCACTGTGCAATAATTGGGTTTTCCTGTATGTATATATCGGTATATATTAGTGCCTTTTACATTTCTTATCTTTGTGTTTTTAGTGGTTTTTATTTAAATACTATTGTTTTGCACCAAAGGGAGCGGCGCTCAAATTTCATGTACTGTGTACAAGGACAATAAAGGCGATTCTGATTCGGATTCCAATACAGAGGTATTAAACTACTGTCAAATAGCCAAGAAATAGGGTGTGACTGTGTGTAATGTATGAAGATGACCAGTCAAAAATGTGCGTTTGAGTTTGCTGCTGAAAATAGATCAGAGGTTCTATAAGACCCAAAGAGGGTAAACAGTCCTGTCTTGTTTTCAGGACACTGTGGTGTTTGATAATTGTTGAATTTTGGGACTAGCTACCGAGCAGACTAACCTACAGCTATATAAAAGGCTCACTGCTTTGATTGATTGTTGAGTCTCTAAGTATTTCAGTATGTGTCCTTTGGTGAGATTCCTTATATCCTTATCAGCCTGTAACACCGATGTCTGCATGGATTTACAATTACTAAATCTTGATTTGCTGAATCATTCAAGGTTGAAAAAAATCCATTAATTTTCCTGACACAAAACTGATGGCTAAACATGTCCTCATCTGTCCTGTTAGTGTATCTTTTGTGTGGTTTCAGGTGTTTTTGGAGCACCGAAGAAGCACAAAACCGTTGCCCCATTTTTCATCTCACCCTCAAAGTACCAACGCTCCTCCTCACCTTCCAATTAACAACCCGCACCGCATTTCACCCCATATTTTCCTATCTGAACGAACATAAACATCACATCTCTTTTCATCTTCAGACTAGTCTCGTCTCACAGAGACACTGAAGCAGAAAAGTCCAAAGTTCAACTCATTAGCCCAGGTCACTTCCTGACTTCACTTCAAAGGAGGCAAACCAGCAGAAGACAAAAGGCGCAGGACGGCTTCACACAGCACCACCCACAGACGCAATTACACCCAGAGATAGGAAGAGGGAGCAGAGAAGATGAGGAGATGAAGATGGGAGAGAGGATAGAAAATAGAGACACCGCAGCGAGCAGCTTGTCTGACCTTGAGGCATAAGAAACCAAAACAGACGGATGTTTTTTCTTCTGTAATGTGGGTTATAGATTTATCCGGAGACTACCTCAGCAGAAACAAAAAACGCTTTTAAAGCCAGGCTGGTGTTTCAACTACACTTCTATGCTAGTCTATGCAAACCACCATTTGCTTCATACAACTGGACCACATTTACAGGGATTTAGGTCTGACCATGAAAGTGGTCATGTACAGTGAGCAGGTTGCTGTAGCAGATGAGGTTAAGTTCCTCTGGAGCGACCCACTTCAGAAGCCTTTGAAGAACTGAATTAGACATTTCATTTCTTCTTACAATGGGCCAACTTATCTGTTACTACTCAAATGAACCTTCAACAGAATAAAGAAGGATGTTTGAAGAAGATGAGGCACAGAGCCTTAAAGTTGTCAACATTTTCATCGTTCCAAACACAACCCGTACGCCTCCTGCTAACATGTTTGTCGATTATTTTGGCAGATGACAGCAGGTAAACCAAGAGGTAGCTGAGTAGAATTAAAGGGACAGTGACTTAAATGAAGCGTCTTATCAGGGGTTTCAAAGACAACAGCCTGAATTTGTTGAGCTGTAAACCCTGTAAAGTTGCTGAGAAGCTATCAGGAGGGCAAAATCAATTAAAAGAAATAAGCATAACGGGCAAAACCCACAGGATCCAGAACGGCTCTCAAATATGCAAGCATTATAATCAATGAGTGTCATTCCACAGAATCTGTCTGGCTCCACTGCAGATCGGCTCCGGCGGACAGATCAGATACGCAAGGGAGCACGGCGCATCGATTCAGTGCAGCGGAGCACGAGCAGCAGCAGAAGTTGTATGCGGTTAAAGAGTAAAATATCTGGTTAATTTTCAAAATAAAATTAAGTTAATACATTGAACTATTCTTAGCTTGCTAATAAGAGATGCCAGGGCTGTGGGTGTTTATAAACATCACCATCAATACACCGATCGGTGGATCTCATTCTATGACTCCTGGGAAACACGCAAGAGCTTGTGAGATCTCGTCCAGTCCCATGAGAAATATGGGTAATCTCGTGAGCGCTTCTCCTCCAATGGCAGTGGCGGATAAGATCCGGTGGGCACTGTATGCTTGCGGATCTGATCCACCTGCCGGTCCAGAGCGGAGCAGAGCCATTCCGGACCCAGTGGGATTCCCGGGTAATACCTCGTCTTTAATAATTTCCTTCATTCCTCATCCTCTTTTTCTGCAGATGTCTTTGTTTTCCCACTGTAAACAAACTAACATGACAGTAAGTCAGCCAGAGTCTATCCAGTAATAACAGACTGTTGCTGTGGTGTATCGACCAATCAGAACCAGGTATTTAACACAGCAATTTATTCAACACCACCGATCCCTGCCAGAAAAGAGTACCCTGAAAGGCCAGTTCAGCGCTGAATATTTGGGTAAAGATGCCGTCTCAAACCCCTCAAACTGCCACCAAAACCGAACAGTGGTGAACAGCATCCTTAAGCGTGTGCATCCTTATCCTCAGTTATTTTAAGTTTCAAAGTTTCAGATCCTAAAAGTAAATCTCTCTCAAGTTTATCCTCACGCACTTTATGCGAATCAACTTCAAAAATTTCAAAAGACGTAAAACTTGTGACGGTCTCAAGTTTGCGCACAGAGATGAAAGCGGTTTGAATCTACTCGGGCGTCTGAGCACGTTCAACAAAAACGTCAGACTGTTTCATTTCAGTTCCTCAACAACCATCATCTCTCCCTCTTTGAAAAGTTTCTATAGCGGCTGGAAGCAGTGAGTCAGTGAAGTAAGTTAATTACGAGTTTTACCCATGAGCCTATAAACGTTCTGGAGAAAAGTAAAATGGTTGGAGGCAGAGACGTTCAAACTTTACTTTGTAGCTTATATAAGTAAAGTTTGCTACATCAAAGGCTGTAAACGCAGCTCAAACTCTTCAAACTTCCAGAGTTCAAAGCTCCCTCTGCCCTTGATTTGCTGCACCAGCCTTCATCAAAAATTAAAGAGACTCCTCAATTTAGAGGGCATGAAAAGTAAAAATAACTTAAATGAAGTCAATATCTCAGCGGGCGTTAAAGACACGAAGAATAACTGGATATTTCGAGTTGATCGTCATTTAGGCGTTGTGTCTGGATTATCAGATGATTTTGAGATATGAAGCCAAACTAATCTGATCCTCATAATCCTGTAACATGTGAATCTGAGAGGCCAAATGGGATCCTCACAGCCAGACACAATGCAAAAGGCTGCGACGATTTGTGCACGATTCAGACCAATCAGCCTTTTTTTGCCTGCATACTTTTTAACGTGTACCGTCTGCACTTATCTTTGTCCTTAGTCCAGACAGGTAGACACTAAGATCTACACCCCAAAACTACATCCATCCACAAACAAAAATCACTGCAAACTGGCATCAAAACATAGATGGAAATTTGAGACAGCTGTTGAAAAAACACTTCTCAACAACTGTGAAGTTTGGGGTAACGGCAGGTTTATGTATGCAACAAAGAGCTCTGCGAGAGAAAGAAAAGAGGCATGAAAAACAGTCTGATCTGCTTCTCCACAGTAGGAGCTCCAACTCTCTCCTCATCCAGAATGCAAAGCCTCTTCTGCAGGAGTGTGTGTGTGTGTGTGTGTGCACCAGGAAGGGGGATGGGGGTCTTCAACAGCACCCAGGCTGGGGGAGGGAACTGGTCCCTCTACTTTTCTTACTCTCCCAACTGGATATTTTAGCAGGCTGCCCCCTTTTTCCTTCACCACAAATCCCCCCGCCCTCTTCCCTTTCCCCTCTTTTCTCTCTTTCAGGGAGAGTTCATTTTAAGTCTCGGCCATTGTGGCGAGTGAAGGGACTGACTTGCTAAGGGGTGGCCCCGGGGTCCCCTGGCTCACACTACCAGGTCAGCCCTGTTGGAGCTAACTAAGTAACACTGCCACGAATGGAGGAGACAAACACAAAGACCGGATCACCAATAAAGCGTCTTTTCTCCCTCTCTCTCTCAGTGAGTGCATTTGTTATCGCTTTGGGTGTGTGTGTGTGTGTTTGTGTGTAGATGGCCGAGGCAGAGAGGGTGATAGTGAATGAGAAAAAAAGAGAGGGAGGTAAAAAAAGGAGTAATAATCATTAAGAAAAGTGGGAATAAGTGGAAGAAACAAAGCCGGTTAATTAGTTCTCCTCTTTAATAAGCAGAAATAAAGAGATAGCTACTCTCAGAAAGGCTTGAGGGGCTTGGCGGTAAACGGATGCACAGGACTCAGTTCAATAAGCAGAAAATTACTGATGAAAGGATGATGAAAGTCGTTTGATCAGCTTAAAGGAAATAAAACTGCAACTTTGACAGTAATCTTTTATAGGACTCTGTTACTTACAACCCCTATCCTAGAAGAATTTTCTGGTTTGCAACTCATTTAAATGGAATCTAGTGCAAGGACGACAAGAGCTGAAACTATAAAAAGCTGATTGTTTTACAAAAGTGCCAGCAAAACGTTTCCAAACAGCCCAGACAAGGACAAAAAATACAGAAAAGGTTAGTTTTGCTGAAAAATCACCTGGAAAACACATTTGTTACCTGATTAGACTGATTTTTAACAGATTTATGATCTGACATAGAGATCCAACACTATGTGAGAGACTGTGTGAGCAAATTGTTCCACCACAGATTTATATTCTCCAGTGAAAAAAGGCTTGATTTTATCGTCTATAGAGCATAATGTCATTAAAGATTTGGAGTATCTGAGGAAATCTCTGCAAAAAGGGACACAGCTGATACTGGATGGCTGTGATCTAAAGACTCTCACATCGCACTGCATAAAAAGCAGATATGACTGCAGTGGGAATCACTGCATGGGCTCATATCTGAAAACCACCGTCTGTGACCACATCCATGCAAAGAGTTGATGTATGGTTCAACTTCTGAAGGCTCAGATAGTAATAGAGGTGAAGTGGTCCTCCTGTGGTGGCAAATCAACATTTTACATTTGATACCTGTTTCAGTCCCACTGCAATTAGAGTAATTAAAAGCAGTAAAAAGCCACAAACAATTCTGACAGTTGTGAGTTGGTCTATAACAATTATTCCCACTGAATTATCACTTAAAATCAGGGTGTGTGTTTATCTCTA
Source organism: Xyrichtys novacula (assembly GCA_962446985.1). NCBI lineage: Eukaryota > Metazoa > Chordata > Actinopteri > Labriformes > Labridae > Xyrichtys > Xyrichtys novacula. The sequence goes on from OY660870.1 coordinate 30,482,052, forward strand.
GTATTTTCTAATTTTCTTATTTTTAACAATTTATATTTGTTTTGGGTTTTTTTTATATTTACATCTATATTAACTATTTACTGACTCAACAGTAAGCATTATAGAGGCTGTGACGGAGGGCGGAGCAGAGAGACACACAGCAGGCAGGAAGAGGTGCCACACTAAAGCAGTAAAACAAACAAACCTGGCACTTTCGTGTGTGTTTGTACAAAGATGTGGACATGTCGCTAAGTTTTTAGAGCCGAAAACAATGTCTTACATATCTTTCTCACACTGCTCTCTCTCGACCTTAACTGTAAGCCGATCAATGACTGTGGCTTTGGTGCAAGTCGATTCTTGTTGGATATGTCAATAAGGGCAATTTGCACCATGAAGTTGATAAGTATCAAACAAAAAATTTGACAACCTTACACCGCAGTGAGACAGCAGCTGCGGAAATTTCCAGTCAAGATTTTTAACGCCGGCTTTGCTTTATAGGCAAGGTCAAAATGAGACACAGGAGAGATAGAGAGCGAGAAAAGCAGATACAAAGAAGGGAAGGCTGAGGAGGCAGCAAATCACTGCAAAACCAATTTCAGTCGAGGCCAAGCACAGAAAGAGGCCTTCTTCTTCTTCAGCTGGGAGATGTGGGAGACGGATCAAAAAGCGGTCAGATAAATGATCTGGCCGCGACGGTACAGACAGATTTAAACCACAACAGCTGGTGCAGAAGGAGAAGAACATCAGTTTTGTGCTGCATCCCGACCGCAGTCCAGCAGGAGCCAAGAGACGGTGCACAGAGCTGTACTTACAGAGGGAGAGGAGAAATTAAAGGGATCTGATTGAAATGAATGGGAGTCATGCTGTCCAAAGGATCGAGAGAACTAGAGATAAAATGAATTTTCCTGCATCTCTTGCTGCTTACTTATGGCACAGAAAATATTCATGGCAAGAGTCTTCCAGCAGGGACATCACTGGTATAGTGGTATCGGTCTGTGATGGTATCCAGGCAAGTATGGGCAGTTAATGCAAGGATCGTAAATTATAATGCAACAAGCCAAGTACATAAAATCCTCTGACATCGATGTTTTATCGACTAATAATACACATCGGCTGAGACTTTGTATTAAGACTATGAACCAAAACATCTGCTAATAAGCCTCGTCTTCACTCACTCTGCAAACCTTAAGGTCTCCTATAGAAAAAACATTACACTTCGAAAATAAAGTCAAACAAAAATCAAGTCACTCAAGATAATAAAAATTAAGGTGTAACATTTGTGAGTTTGAAAATATCTGCATATGGTATATTGGCAAAATCCAATACTGTGCATCCCTACAAATAAACAACGCATACTTCACATTACTTCAAACAAACACACAAGGCTGTTCCGCCCAGATGGCTTAGGTGTTGACAGTAAAGCCATCTCACCTCTGTTACATCTGCGGTGCTCAGCTAGTGGCCATACATCTCTGTAACAATAATAGCAAGGCGCAACATTCCCTTATACGTACACAACAGATAACTAACACTGTGAATCTGTGCGATGAATGTGTGCAAGGGGAAGTGTCAGAAGCCAGATGTCTGGAAATAATCTGCAAATTTTCAAGAGTTTGTGTGTGAAAGTGGCGATGATACAGAGGCAAATTTGGAAGCAGTAAAAATTGGCGAGGCTGGATGCGAACAGAGGAGGAAATTCAAAATTGAATCTTTATCTCAAAGTAAAGCCAGACTTCAGAGCAAGCACAATAAACCATCTAATGTCCCCTAGTATGAATTCATTTCAGTTTAACAAATTGAAAATACAGCCATTTTTCTAAAAGCCAAAAAAAAGGGGGCAGTTGGTTTTATTTTGTCGTTTTCCATTTGAACAAGTCCGGGGATCAGCGTGTCTGATGTGAGCTCACTTGAGGGGTTAGAGACACTGCGGTGCAGAGCAGTTGGATACAAGGGTGTCTGAGCCTCTTGGTGTCTGGAGTGAGGCCAAAACACACAAGCAGCTTCATATTTAGTGAAAACGTGGCTCTTTGCTCTGTGTTCTCCTGCATTGTGACAGGACGATACAGGCAATAGTCGACAGGTCTGGGTTGTTTCATTGGGTTTTGGACAGGTCAGGAATTTTGCAGACTGAAACAAAGTCTCTCCAAGTCTTGAAACATTACAGATGTTGCTGTGGGACTTAACAGCTGCTGGCTGACTGTGGTGTTTTTTCCATGAAAATAGATTCAAGAAATTAATTCCAATTTTAATGTGACGACAAAACGTTCAATTCATAAGTCTATCTCGGAAATAAGGTCATGCACTGGATTCCCAACAGCTGATCATATTTTGTTCATTTTTAATTCTGCCTGGGTAAAAAAGAAAAGACGCTATAATACCAAGACACACATGCATAAACAGAAGAGGATAACTGGGAGTTATAAAGTATTCATCTATCAGCAGCAGCTTGGGACCCAGAATCCTATAACTGTGTGTGAAAGCTTAGAAGTGTGGAAGAAAAAACACTCCCTGCAATAACAGTGGGGAAAACAGCTCCAGTTAAAATGGAAAAAGAACAGAGGTGCAGATAGTTCAGCACAGCCCTGAACGGCTCATAAACCGCCAAGACACGTCACGATTTATGGCTGGCCTGTAAACGAGGAGCTGTGCCATCGCCATGCAATGCAGGGCTGACTAATGTAAAGCACCTGTTGCTAGGACGACTTGCAACTCCAACACAAGGGCTAAGGAGAGAGAGGATTAGGGGCAGAGAAACAGCAGAGCAAAGACAACTTTAAAAACCTAAAGGATATTCAACACAGTATGATGAAATGATGGTTGAAGGGGAAACTCTGTATGCCATTGTTAAAAAGGTCTAAAGAAAACAAACAGTAAAATCATTTTGAGCACTGTCACTACAAACCCACAGTTTATGTCAAGAAGGGATTTGCCTTTCACCCCAAAACTCTGATTTTCTTGCCTACACTGAGCACAAAATCGTTCAAGAATCAAGCACAAGCTGTACGCCACATTTACACATGCACTTAGCTCCGAAGAGTTTCCTGAGTTTCAAGGGTGAGCGCAAGGCTCTTATCCTTGAACAGACAACAGATCAACAGACAGATCAAGACAGGATGTTTACTCATCATACTGCAATGCTTAATACACAGAAGCGTAGAGCTGTTACTGCATAGAGCTGTAAAATGCTGGACTTCTTCCTGCCGACTCCCAGGTTCAACTTATGCAAACCACAGGGTAGAACCGGTCAGCATGTTTACATGGGGTTCAAAAATATGGATTTGTTGCATGACTGAAACTTGACCATAAATCACATGTAAACATCTGAAATCTCATTAAATCAAACTTCCTATAGTCCTGGATAACCTGTGCAATGAGGTTGAGGATCGATTTTCTCTGCAATAATTACTCCTTTCTTGGACTAACAATAGTCTTAATGTTGTGCGCATGCTTAAGAGCTTGCACACCTGGCTTTAGCGCGGGAATTAAATGATGTAAATCTGCACCTAGGAGGCCAGGTAGTGAATAAAACCTCAACAGACAATGGAAAGCTGTAAAAAGGACGAAACTGTCCAATCCTACAAACGACTGGTACGGAGCTGTAGCAGTGACAATGTTTTCATCACTCAATTCACACCCTGTTAGTCTCTTGCTAACATATTTTGTCGATTGTTTTGGTACATTAGAGGTCAACAGGGGGACGACCCAGTAGTTAAGATCTGAAAGGGGCATGTTGCCACCTACCGAAGCAGATGTGGACATGCGCTATCAATATTTTGATACTTGCCTGGTGTTTGTAAATCTGGACAAGGACAGAAGTCCAGTTCAATCACCTGATCGAGCTATAATGGTAGCTTAACTATGCATATAAACAAACTGAGTGTTTGGAAATCACCACAAGTGAATGATGCATGGATAGTGACCTTTATCATGCAACTGGATTGCAACCAGTGGGATCTTCATGCACGTAATGAAGCTGTTTCTTCCTCTTTTCTACTCATTTGCATGTATTTTCCTTTTTTGCTGATGCTGCCAATACATTGAAATATATACAGGTAGCTCAAGCAAGGACTGTGATCTTCCATCTGCCACGCAGATATGTTTTGAACATTACATGGTGATTTCTCTGCAGCTGCTTTCTACATCATGCTCTCATCCCCATCTGACACTACAATCATCACACCATGAGAAATTTGAGCAAACGAGCAAATTGGAGACAATCCAGGGACAGGCACCTTAAAACTCTCTAGAAATGTTCATACTCTCTCTAAAAAGACTGTTTAAGTCAAAGAGAGAATTAAATGAGAGTTGGTCTATTCCCACATGTAGTAAAAGTCTGTGTGAGACTCTTGGTAACCTTGACTGTTGGAGTGCTGAGCCGTGCCGCCAATGCAGTTAAAAGGCAAGAAGTCTTTGAAGCTGTACTGCGGAGAACCTTGCAGGAATTCTGATGTCCTGCTGTAGATCTCTGAACCTCCTCCTCCCTGTCTGCCTCAGTGCTTGATTTAATGTGGAGCAAGGAAAAGAGATGAAACACGGCACAAGCAGCCAAGAGACAGACAAAATGAGAGAATTGTATAAACAGCCCTAATCAAAATGTCTGGTGTACGTAGAAAAAGACTCTGCAAAGTAGGAATCTGAGCTCTGTGATAGCCTCTCAACTGGTGTTTTACTTGGAACCAAACCCAACCCTGAAAATCACAGACTCGCGCCAAAACTGGAGAGACCCCAATTTTCTTCTTTCCTGCACAAACCTGAAACTGTGATCAATATTTAATTTGAGAGCCGGGGATAGTGGACAGGCCAGCCTCAATCTTAAACCACACTTCACTGTGGATTACAGCACTTTAAAGCTAATGCAGAGAGAAGTCCTCTGTAAATAAACAGCCAATGAGGAGTAAATACAACACAATCTAGTCCTACTTAAGGAGCGAGTGAGTTCCTCCATGTTTGCATGTGATGCTCAAACCACAGCTCGAAATATGACGACAGTTGCACTAGGCTTGTCTCAATAATACAGGGAAGAATAAAGACATTACACTTTATATCTACATCCATGTCTTGGTCCAAATTGGTATTTAAAACCTCCCATGGTAAGAAGGAGAAAATCTGACATGAAATCCTCATTAGTCACAGACAACAGAGAATTCTATCTGCGTTCACAAACACTGAGAGTCCCAAGGAAGAAATCAGCATCATAAATTATTCAGGATGACATGAAAACATTTCTGAATGTGGAGGGACTGTTTAGACTTTCTGATTTGACTAAGAGAGAGGGGTCTATTAGGTAGAGCCAGGCAGCATCAAATAAATAACTATAAAAAAAACGTCAACCTAACGCAACAAAAAGTGAAGTCAAGTGGGCAGACACATCAGCGTGAAAACAAGAGGTAGGAGCAACTGGGTGAGACGATATATGTAATAGGGCTGGGACAATACGCTTTTCTCCCGATATGATTCTACTACGATCTTTTGGATGCCGATTCGATTTAAATCGCTATGCTACGATATTGTCTATTTTCTTGATTTTTAGTCTGCATTTTTAACACCAGTGAAACAGCTGAATGATTACGATTGTCTACTGACTATTCCAGGAACCATATTTCCCCCAAAAATACACACTACATGCAAGTCAGTTCTTACGATTTATTCTTAAATTTGAAAAAAAAAATCAATTTTTGAAAAAAAAAAAAAATCAGTTTAAAAGTTGTAAAACAAAAAATCGCGATATTTATGTGAAATGATTTTTCTACCACCCCGATATAAAATGATATGCAATGAAACTACACAACATGACATGAGATGAGGCTAAACCATACAATACAATACAATGCAATGATACCCAGTACATTATTAGGATTTTATAAATATTTTTCAATGTGGACGGGAAATAGGCTGACAGTCCTAACAAGCCTGATACTACCTTTATGTTTTTTCTGAGAGGTTAAAATCTATATAAGACGGACAACTGGTGAGATATCTGTGGATATTTGGTTTTAATATGTGTGAAATAATGGATTAATATATGACTTCTATACATTCATCACAATATTCATCTTGATTTCTATTTCTTTTTAATAATTCAATACGGCTGGACGGACATCCAAAATCTGACAGTTTTTACTTAGTATAGTTTTTTGTTTAGTAATATTAAGTTGTTGAAAAACATCAATGTGATACTGGCCATCGACCAGCTTGCTCCATTATCGGTCTCAGTATCGGCTGTTGAAAAGCTGTAATCAGTCAACAGCCACAGAGTCCTTGAACTGTGAGGGGTTTGAAAATACTAAATCTAACTAAACCTGGACGCTAGCTGGGGCTGTTTCCACTTCACACTTATTGCCATTATGATTCAACACTCTACTATCCGAGAGTAAACAAGCACAAACAGGATGTCATGGTGTTTAGCGGTTTATGGTTTTGACAATGGGGCTAAAGTTGTATACAAGCTAAGTGTGGTTAAACTGGCATATAACTAGGGTAATATATAACCAGAATAAGCATGCGTATCATAATCTGAATCTTCATTGGGAGTGTTTTTGTAGGATACAAATTTCTGGATAAACAGTTGGGAAATTAATCCCTGAAAGCATAATAGCACATGATTCAATAGCAGTGGGACACCGGTTCACAAAAGACTGCGGTCAGTTTGTACTTACAATTAGGAGATAAAAATCAGCTCTTCTTCACAGAGTGTAAGTGCAGCGCTTTCAGATACAGCTGAAAAACGTGGTCTGAAAACCTAAAGAGTGTGAACTGTGCACCGCCATGTCCCCTAACAATCGAGTAACTTAATGACAGATTGAACAAAGTTGACCTAGTGACTCAGAAGCACCGACAAGGGAGCCTCAAATTACACATCTGCCACAGAATGAGGGGTGGAGTGGAGAGAGGTAGAATTACGTTTTAAATGGTGGGATGTTGCTCGATAACAAAACCTTCAGATCTTGTCTGGAGCAGCACTGCTTCAACTCTGAAAATGCCTCAGGGAGATGATGAACACCAGCAGTGACTCCAGAAATCTGTACTTGCGTTAGTTAATGATATGTTTTGATAAAAACAAATTGAAGGGAAGAAATCAAAATGTGGAAAATCACTGCGTCCTTCATTTCACAGGGAAACAGGAAAAGAGCCAAAAGACGGGACTAATAATTTGAAATGCAGCTCAGCAGACACACCTGCAGACTGTGAGTCAGGCCACATCTGAGCATCAGAGCAGGTGTCCACACGCACACACACACACACACACACACACACACACACACACACACACACACACACACACACACACACGCACACACACACACACACACACACAGCATGTCCCACAGATTCCTGCAGTGGTTTTAGTGGGCAGATGTTGACTGTTTTTACTGGATACAAATCTCTTGAATTTGGTGGAAAAACCGCTCTGACTAGTCCATGAAATGCACCACTTCAGTCAAAGTAACATTAGCTTGATGCCAAGCCAGATTTTCACAGCTTGTCCCACAGTATGATCAAAACTGGTTTCCCACAGGATCGGGCGAGAACGCTCACTGAATATTTTTACGGATAAATTTCAGTCAGCTAGAGAAGGTATATGAAACCGAAATGAGGGACTGCAAATAAGGGACGAGGAGGAAGAAACTGCAAAATTATTTATCCTTTTTTATCAATGTACAAGATTTTTACCCTTAAATAAAAAGGAGGTGTAATTCCTACAACATGTCTTGACAGTGCAAAAAAAAAGAATAATGCAGAGAGGAAAAAAAGAGTTTTCAGACAGCACTAAAAATGATGAAACAAACAGGAATGGGACAGAAAGCTGCACAGGCTGGAGCTCAGGGAGGGATGAGCGGTGACAAAGGCGGATCCACAGGGATCAGAGGTAGACCTCAAAGCAGACTCCCAGAGCTGGGATGAAGGCTGCTCAGTGTGGAAGCAGAGAAGATGAAACGCCATTTGAGGGCAAGGCCCCCTGCTGCCTCGGCTCTGTGTTCAGAGCGCCTCTGCCTCTGAAGTGCAAAACACCCTGCAACACCCTGCAGCACCCAGCACACTGCACTCTGCACCTCCTGCCATTTGGTGACTCAACAAGGGTCTGAGACAGTGGACATGGCAGAGTGGTATTTTGGCTGTGTTCACGTCCAGGTTTAAAATCCATTTCAGATGCATGTGCTATTTCTCTTGATCAGAAATCTTTACCAAATCTTCCAGCTGTGTGTAATTTTCTATAGACTTAATCACTAATCAATAGAATGTCATATCTATCGTATTCGAATCAGCGTAAATTTGCTGATCAAAAGTGAGTTTACAAATGTGTTAATCTGTGCCAACCTCTATGTATCAGCTCAGACCACACTGGACTATCAGGGTTCGTTTAATGTTATGTAAAGATACACCCATTAAAATCACAGGGGATTCATTAGTCTAAGAATAATTGTTATGACTCGAACAGTGAAGAAAAAGGGACACAAAAGCATTTCGCTGTGGACAGAAAAATGTCAGGTACAGTCTCATATGAAAACAAAAATCAGAGATTTGTTAAACCAAAATTGCTCTGATGACAGCATCTAAAAAATGTTACGTACGTTAAATAAATGTATTTTTCATGTGACAATAACACCCTTAGAAACTGTCACAGACATTTCACTATTTCTCCACAGCTCACAAACCAAACAACTCTTCAGCTGCTCAATAGAAATCATTGCTTAATCATATGGTATCAATAACCAGTGCAGTTGCAGCCTTGAGCCAAAAGCTGCTGAAGGAGACGCTGTTACCACAAGAAACTCTAATTTATTGTTTCTATTTCATCAGCTTGCATTGTGTCCTAAAGCTGCTTTTGTAAATGGGCCCGTGGACTGCAGCCAATTTCGATAAAATGGATTTCTTTCTGTGATTCAAGGGTCTGTGTATGAGTTAAATTTTGGGTTTTAATTACAAAACTGATGTGTCCCCATTTTGAAAACCAGACATCACAGAGCTAAGCTGAATGAGGGTGTAGAAGGACAGCAGTCACAATAAATGCTGCCTCATGTCTGGATCTCTGGGGGTGACACTTAAGACACCTTTCCAGCAGAGACAAACACATAAGTCAAGAGTGTTAGTGCCTGACCTTTGCTCATATGCGAGTATTTAACCAGATTAGGGATAATGAAGGTGAAACACAAGCCGCCAAAACTGCAAACCCCAGTGTGTTGATGCCCCAGATAAGGACGTCCTAACTTCAAAGCGCCTGTTGTTGCGTTGCAGCCTGAGCAAAGCAACAAGAAAAGCGCATTGTCCCTCAACATTTCACTGTTATTTAAGTTCCCCTGAGGGTCTGTTCCCTTACTTTGGTGTTTAGGCCTATTTTGACATTCGCATTTGAGCCACTTGTGGTCTTTAAATCCGCTCCAAACCGTAGGCTAATGGCGCAAGGGTATCACAGAAATTTGGCACAAACTGGAACAATTTGACGCCGAGCAGCTCAACGTTTACCTGCATAGTGAAGACTCCCAGCTCCTGAGAGGACAGCTTTTTCATCTGCTCGGACAAAACTTCAGCTTCCTCCAGAATGGAAAACTCCGAGTCTGCGGTACAATATCCACAAGAAAGAGCCAAGCAGATTAGAACGAAGCCCCACGAAAAAGCCCACAAGCCCCCGTGAAACCGGAGGAGTGTAATCCGGAAAGCAGCGCGCGAATCCGGCGTCAAAAGCAGACGCTTCTCGCCTGCCCATCTCGCCATGATGGCTGTGAGTCTAGAGAGGCAGGGGGGGGAACACGAAGTCTGAACTGCTGGCGGAAAAAAATGAAGGGAAACTACTTTTACAACTTTGCAGCAGCGGCAGGAGAAGCAGCAGCAGCGTCGGGTACGTGCGCCCTTTCTCTCCGGGAAAAGTCTCCAACATTTCCTGCAGAGAAAACCATTGCAACTCCTTCAAATCCCCCGTGAGGAGAAAGTAGATCCATGCGTGGAAGGAGAGATGTTTTCTCTCTTTTAAATTGTCGCTGTTCCGTCTTCAGTCAGTCGCTCCAACTCCTAGAAGTCTGGCAAAGTGTGTGTGAGAGAGCCGGAGATTCACCACAATGGGGGTGAAAGTGGGAGGCGTGGAAACACAGAGTCCCAGCGGCGCCTGGATTCCCGGATCAATGGATCAGGGTTTTGTGAGGCATTCAGCTGCTCCTGGGAAAATGGCAACCGGTGAAACGACAAACGGGAACTTTATAAACAGGTATAAAAACAAGAAAGCTTCATTTTAAAGTCGATCTGTACATAAAATAATCACTATGTGAAGCGAGTGTCAAAAATTCAGCCCGACCATGAGGGTTTAAAATGTGCTTCAAAGTCTTTTAAAGAAATGACCCAAGTCTAGGAGAGCTAATGTAGGCTAAAATGTTGTGAGGCCCACTTCTTTCAGTCACTTTGTTTTGCTAATGTGTGAATGAACCAGTTTATCACTAAAAAAGAGACCCTTCTCTTCTTTGTAAGTTGTTAGGTAGCCTACATCTGTAGTTTTGGGACTTGCCTTGCCTATCTTTGGCTCAAATCCAGCCTTAAAAGTTAGCTAACTTGTACAGCCAGCTCATGCCACAACAACAGGCGCAAAAGATTAAAAGATTTTACAAAGAGAAGATAATAAACAGAATTTAATAGACATCAGAAGGGAAACTAAATCCAATTTATCAAGTGACCTTTGGATCCTGCCTGTTTTTGTGCATGTTACTCCCTTTCTCTCCCCATATTGGCCTTTTTTCTCAAGCGGTCCTATCCAATGAAGGTAAAAAATACCCAAAAAGTCTTTACAAGAAAAAACAAACAAAACAAGACCATTAAGATCAGAGCCGGCCCAAGGCATAAGCGAACTAAGCGACTGCTTAGGGCCCTCAAGAGCAATCATAAAATTGTTTCTTTTTAATTTTTGCTTTCTGTATGATCAAATAGATATCATTGTAAAGATAAAATAGAATAAAGTCAGTGCATTTTAGTGCTGCTGCTGATGAAGGCCTGTGATTCTTACTGCTCCGCTACTGTTATGTGCCTTCTGCTGTGCAATGTGCACTGATCATCCAAAACGCAGGTAGTTGTGGGGCAAAACGATGTCGCAAAAAAAGGATATATCCTTCATGAGCAGAGAAAAGAAAGAGAAAAAGTGGCAGTATAAAGATATGTTTGCATGTCATGGAATGTCAATCAGAGATTTGTGAAGGTGTGTGAATGACCAACAATCAATATTATTGGCAGAAATAGAGGACCCCAGAATCAAATTTTGCTTAGGGCCCCATTGAGGCTCTAATTCAGCTTGTAGTCGACTTAAAAGTAGGGATGACAGGAACCAGCATGAGTAAACCAGACTTTTTCTTGATTTTAGTAATGCAGTCAATCCTCAAGGGTACTCAAAGTGTATTCAGATACAGTGGGATGTCACATCTCAGTTGATCATTCTGTCATTCTGCAGGTAAAAACTGGTCTTAATAGTTCAGGTTAATTTAAATCAGTGCAGGATAATGTGTAGCAGCCTGCAAAGTCTGTACTCCTGCTCCTCTCCTGTAAGATTCCAGTTCTTGTTTTAGTTGTAGCTCTAATTTCTGTAAGGCTGATAGAGATCAGGAGCTTGTAGATTTGGGAAATTCACATTTTGATTCCTGACAGAAGAGAAATGATTTTTTAAAAGCTATGAGGGAAAGCTTGATTATATAAGAAACCTGCAGGCGATGCAAATAATGTGAAATTTTGAAGTGTAACAACACTCTAACCCATCCAACAGCTGGCCTCTAATGAGTGTCCTGTTTCTCTCTCTCTCTCTTTCTCTCTAGACTGAAGAGTGGATTTGATTTGCAGCTGCACAACTGGCCTCTTCTCAACCATCGAACCGCTTCTTTAAACTTTCGGGAGATTTTCTGGATAAGCAGCGCGGCGTTCAGGCAAAACAATCTCTCTTTCATGCATGGCTCACTTGATTTCCTCCTATTGCTCATGCAGAAAAATATCACATTACACTGCAACAGTTTCATTTCTCAGGTCTGCTTCTGAATTTAGATGCATAGACTTAGAATCGAAGAAGTGGAGAACCAAATTTTTGGGGTATCACTGCTAATTTGTACAAAAAAATAGATTTTTTTAATGACTCTGTTTGCCCTGTATACCGTTAACGCCAATTAAATCAGACAGGAAACGTGGTCAAATTTCACTTTGACACATTAAATGTCTTTGAAAAAATGTAAAATATAAAAAATTGTCTGTTATGTTCCACCCTAAAATGTAGTTTTAACATGAAAAAGCTTCATCACTGACTTGCAATGATCATTTCCCCTCTTTGTGATGCTGCACTTGCTGGAGATTTGACATTCAAAAATATCGCTTTGAGTTTAAGCCAGTCAGTCAAACGTGTTTAGTTATGCTCTTGATCACACCGAGGATCGAGCTGCCTGTCTGATCATTTCACACTGAAGCTAGAAAAATAGATTCAGTGCATTTTAACTGAACGCATGCCTGTCAGATAGGAAGTATTTTTGGATTGCAGTAAACACATTATTCAGAGAGAGGGAAAATAGGAAATCTAGCGTCTTCCTACGATTTCATGTCTTTCTATAGAGTTCAAAATGTCATCTCCCCAAATATTCCTAAAGGTGCAGAAAATGCAAACACCCTCAACACTAAAATTATGGTGAACTTATGAGTTATAGTTTTGTTATCTTTTCAGTCCAGTCAGCTGTTCTCATCATCCAATAAAGATCAAATTCACATCATCAAATAACAGTGTGACAGATGCAGTGGACCAACACTTTGCAGAGCAGTAATCTTCAGCAGGCAAAGAGTTCCCTGAATCCAGACTCCACCATGCTCCTGAATGGGTCGTCTGTCCATGTCTTTGGCTGCAGACGGCTTCAGGTGTTTGCATGGCTGTCAGATTCTTAAGACACTTACAAACACAAGGGTGTTTGTTGAGTGTTGAGATGGAGCGTATGCACGACATAAGTTATCAGCCTCCTGGAAAAAATGTCACTTTTTTTCCCCAGGTGTGTTTTGTTTTACCTTGAACTAGTTTTTCAACAGATACAAGCACAAGTTGTTTGGAAATCGATTTCTTTATCTAAAAGGGAACAAACAGCGACTATGTTTGGAAGGAGTTCATTTCCTGAATTAGTTGCATGTTTTCTCAGCAGAAAATGTAACAAGACGTTTTTGCAGATGACAGCAAAACGGTATAAATCTGCGTTATTAGAAGCAAACCCAAGTAACTTTAGGTACATTTAATTTCAGCGTTTTTTCAAAATGATTTGTTTGATTCCTTGACTTCTCTCTCGCTGGGACATTCAAAGTCAGGGGTCAGGTTTAGAGATGGTTGTGATGATTTGGTGTTTAGGCTGCTGGTGAACCTAATGGGAATCAAGGGAAGTGTATTGTGATCCTTGTTTCAGTGGTATTAATTCTCCTCACCTTGTCTCATTTTCCTGCGGCTAAAATTTTGACTCTGATTATTACTGATCACTCTCTCCTATTAGACTACAGCAAGCTGATGCATGTGCATTTATTATATTTTGCCAGGGGGTTGATCCTTCACTGGCTCATGGGCAATCAGCATCCAATCCAGCTGGCAGGAATCTTTACACTGTTAACACACTAATAGATTTCCTCTCATCTCACCAAACTGCCCCTGCAAATTAACACTGACCGACCCATTTACTTTGAATTCACATACCTTTATTTATATAATCTGTTTAATTCAACAGTTTGACAAATTACATCCTCCAAGAACCCAATAATGTCAAATCAAACACTCTTAGGCACAAAGTCAACACAGCCTTCACATTATAAACTTTATCACAAAAATGTAGATTTTGATTTTTTCAAACAATGTAGAGAGAGAGACGACAAAATCTGTGACAGAGTTTCAACATGGATCTGTCACTGGATTGGGTACAGCCACTAAATACTCACCAAGTTTTTACAAATATAAAAATAAGAGTTTTGTCGAGATCTTGATCGTAGTAAAGAGATTGCAATGATATTACAAAAAAGTGATGCATCATTTGACTCAGACTACAGCTCACAAAGTCTTGAGTTTCTATTATAAAACAAACTACAACTTTCCAGGGGAAACCTTTCCTATGACATTGCTGGCTTGCACCGCAGTTAAATATAGCCATATTCATGACATAACTCAGTCCTGGACTCATGCCATGAAAAGCAACCGCAGTACCAGTTGAACTCGCTCCCATTGTTTTTCAGCTCTATCTTTTGGATCATTTTCAGGCTGCAGTGCAGCCAAAGGAACGCGTCTGTCTGTAAAATCAGAAGAGAAAAAAAAAAACAACAAACCCCAACTGGCTGCATGACTGGAATTTCTCTGTGGAGAGCACACTGTGGTTTATTCACAGCAAAATATTTCATCGCACAAGAAAGCGGGCAGGGGTCTTCATTAACTGAGACAGAAGGATTTGTTCAACAGGATTACCCCATTTGCATTTTTTTAATTACAGCATTGGCCCCCACAAAGCCACCTGGTTGGGGGAGATAAAGGGGAGAAAGTGAGCCTGCTCGGTCCAGTAATCAGGATTTCTGAATATATTAAATGAGATTTGGGAAGAGATGCAGGGAGGTCCCGCTCAAGGCGAGGAAGAAAGAAATCTGGTGGTGTACATTTGGCTTCAAAAAAAGCTCTGACTGATAGATGGAAACAAGAACATCTCAGCTCAGGATGTTACTCTGGAAAACCCTGGAAGTTGAAGCTACATTTTCGAGGCCGGAATTGAAGGCATTGTTGCTTGTTGGAAGCAGACGGTTCACAACTGGATTTTCTCATGCTGTGAAATAAATCCAAAGCCATATGCAACTGACTGAGCGTGACAACTCCTCCTCACTGTTATCAGTGAGCACAGGGGTTGTTAGTGACACTTTGAGGCCTGTTAGGCTTTTACAGAAATATTCCCTGCAAAAAAAGTCTCTTACATAACAGTAGGGGGTACATTTGAGTGTGATATGACAGATAGGAAAGAACTGAGAGACACAAGCGAAACTACAGAAGATGTCTGCCTAAAAAAAACCCTTTCTCTAGTCTCTTTTCAACTGCACTGAAGCAAAGAAACAGTGAAACCAATCCCCATTTGACATGCAGGACAGACATGTCTTGTTGAAGCACATCTACGTCAGAGAACTGATACTTAAGCTATGCTTTCAACCCCTACAGATGGGGTCAACTTTAATGCATAAATTAACTAATATCAAGAAAACAAAACCCACTTATTGGTGTTAGCGAAAGTGTATACTACATAAAGAAGTTACTTTTTATCTAAATTTAAACCATATTCAAACTCTGGAGGAAAAGTTTATATTCAAACTGTAATGAGCTGATTGTAACACAGCATTTCAGTGCATCAGGCCTCCAAAAGTAGCCTGCAATAAGATCCAGTAGGGGGCACTGTCATTGTAGCCCAGCCAATCTATGCAATCTTGACCTCAGTTAACTAAAATAGTCGTATTATTTCATGAAAATGGAAGACATGGTTAAGCAAAGTTGCACTGAGCAGACAGTCAGGATACCAAAACACCCGAGACACACTGTCGGCTTTGTTAAACTCATCAGTTATGACAAAGTTGAGGATTTACCTGTTGGCTTGCTACCCACACCTTTTTTTATAACTGGTCCCTTTGTCAGCGGCTCAGATCAAGGCCATCACCAATAAGACGACCAAATTCAAACCCATCCAAACGTTTGCATGTCACGCATGACATTTCTAGTGCACAGTGAAAGTTGTATTCTGTGATTCAAACAGTTCATGGATTCAAGTTTGAAAGGTATTCAGAATAATTTCGTTTTTTCCATAAAAAGAAAAATTGCAGTGTGGCTTTACAGTCTATCTAACCTAACTCTAGACATCACTTCATATTTCTAATTATTACACACTGTACCAAGTCTGCCATTTTGCTAATGCATTGGGTCTTTATGCTAGCTTAGGTAATCATGCTGCGTTCGAGTTACCTTGGAAGTCAGATGTCCGAGCTGGGAATGACGTCAGAAAAGTCAGAAAAAAGCAAAATCGGAGGCGGAAACAAGATGGCTACATCTACGACAGGAGATGCTAAAATAACTTAAAATAAAAACAAGTGTTAAATTAACTTTCTTAGATGTAGCCATCTTGTCTCCATTTCCGATTTCGCGTTTTTCCGACTATGTAACTGATATGCTGGTAACTCGGGTGTGACATCATTCCCAGCTCAGACATCTGACTTCCGAGGTAACTCGAACGCAGCATCAGAGTAGAGTTTATCCACTTTTTCTCTCCTAGACACAAATTAGGTTTGTTGAAAATGTATCATAAATCCTTCTGAATGCGATACCATCCGCTAACCCTTGTCACTTTTGTGTCAATAGGTTTTGTCCTTTCAAACTAATCTACTAAAAAACTTGCACAGTTGTTTTAAAACACTCAAACAAACTACAAATCCTGGACGTAGATGTACTTTGGATCGATTGTTGCTTCTTGCCGTAGTTCTGTTTCTCAGACCATGGACTGCATGTGGACTTCTGATCCACACAGATGTCCTGTTTAAAACTGCAGGCAGGAAATTATTCAAAAAGCAGTCTGTCAAGGTTGAATACAGTGTTATTAATTAACACCGTATTGCAACCATGCCCGCCTTAATAACTGGTACTTTGACTGACTGAGGTCACATGAAATAAGGTTAAGTACTTAGCATGAGTGTCCTCACCGCAGCTTTCTGACATCTCCTCCTTCTGCTCCTGGGTCAGCCTCAAACCCAATAAGAGGAAATGGTTTGGTTACAGCTGCTCCTAATTCCCCTCTTTGAATCAGACATCATCCTGTTAAGGAAAATCATCCCCCCATCCTCTTTAATGTGTCTTCAAAGAAATGAAAGAAATAAGGGGTAATAGCACAACAAATCAATAGGGTAGGATCATCTATTAATAGAAATTTTGAAAAAATAAGCCACACATCCCTGGATGATGCCGTACACACAATAGTAATCAGTGTAAAAGCACCTTTGTGTAAATACCAGGGATGATACACAGAAAATGACTCTCCAAAGTAGCCCAGACTCCGCTTTTGTCTGACAGTTTTATTGAGGAGAGACCCTGATTGACTAACCTGATTTTCTCTCTTGATGACCGTGGCGCCTCAGTAGAAGCAGAAATCATTTCAGACGTAAACAACCTCCCTGCTCCCAGCTGACTCAAACTCACTGGCAGCATCAGAGCTTCAGTTTCAGAGTCTCTGGGCATCCATCCATCTGCAGACAGGAAACGCTCTGGGGACAAACCAGAGAGACCCAGTTCTCCTTAATGCATGACAGACTCCTGAGCTTCACATGGCTATGAGAGAAGGATGAAAAACTGAAAGAGATGGATCAAAAAAACAGAGAGACTCGCAGGGTTCAAGGTTACAGACAGACATGAAAACAGAACCGCTCATGATGTTTGATGACGTCAAACCTTTGCAGCATTGCAGGCTTTTATGATAGTAATCATGATAATTGCTTTTTACGTCTTTGAACAGGAGTGTAGCATTGGATACTTGGTTGTGTGCTTGGAATAAATCTTTTGGCCCCTTTACAAACAACACGTAACAGCTAAACACAAGCATCTGTAGTGGTTCTGAAAATTATATGTATTAAACTTTAAGAACCTCAAAACAAGTTAAAGCTCCAGCAAGGATAATTTGTCTAATTATGAAACAGACTGAAATCAAAGCTGATGTTTTTATGACCTAAAAAGAAGACAAACAAATCAGCAAGAAGAATGACAGATTGATTTAGGTGTCAATTTGAAGTTCTTTAGTCGCTGTGAGGGGGGAGGTGTCAGACCTATGATTGATGAGTAATTAAGACTGTATGATTTGACTATTAAAGGATAACAGTTTTTGGTCAGAGAAGATGTTGTGTTACACATATGCAGAAAAAGTTCAATATACCAAATAAAAGTCTCACTTTTACAGAGGTGCCAACATCAGCACAAACAGAAAGTTCCTCACAGGAGCTTTAAGTATTATCCAAACGCTTTCTGCATTTTAAGTCTTCTAATAAATCATCTGTGAGAGTAGATTACCACAGTTTTTTAAATATATATATTAAATATCATATTCAGGGCATGATGCAAACCATAAAGCCTCTGTAAAATTATTAACGGGTTACAAGATGGACAAAAATTGTTAGTGCTTTATTTTTTTGACCTACAAAAGAAAACAAGACCATTTACAACGTGGTTTACTATTTCCAACATCTCTATCATCATGTGTTGTTGTCAGATGTGATTCTATACAGCACAATTTAGGAGAAATACAGCCTTGTTTTTATTACATTTTAACAGTATTATTCTCATCGATTGATGCATTTTTCTATCAAAAGACAAAAAAATAAGAATTGAGAAGTGAAGAAGAAATGATAAGACAAGATCAGCTGAGAAGTCAGTGTAATGTTTGTGGCATTTAATTAAGCTGGTGCCTATAAATCCATGTCCAAGTCAACAATAACAACTTAGCAAAGCCAAACTAGGGCTCATAATTTACTTTTTTACCTGGTAGTACTCGACTTTGAACAGGATAACAAGTGAAAACAGCCAACAGTGAATGCTTTGTATCGTGGCGTTGTTAAAGTGGAGTCGATTCAAAGTCTTACTCTCTGAAAAGTGTGAGGCTTTTTTGCTGTAGGTGCATCCACAGTCACCAAATCTTGTAGTCAAGGAGCTACATTTTTCATATACAGTTTGGCGGCCTCCAAAGTGAAACATGCTTATGCAATTTTTGCGATTATTACAGACGTCAATATTTTTTTTCGAACCCGTATACTGTCAATACAAGCGTTCACATCAGCAACATTTTCCTGTCCTGCGATATTGCGGCATTTATTTTTTCGTATCACGGACAAATTTTTGTCAGATTCACCAGTATATCTAACATGGGCGACCGGCTGATTGTTTACGTGTCGGAGAACAGAGTGCTTTTTGATAAAAGACACAAATATTACAAAGATAACGACCTGAAGGACAACTTGTGGAGAGTCATAGCATCGGATTTCTAATATGACGATGGTTTGTGTTCTTTAACAGTTTGCTGAACGTCTTTGTTTTAACTTTCATCTGTGCTAAGTAACTTTAGCTTGTAAGCTAACCTGTTCAGATACAACATACCATATGTATTTTCACTGTCTCAAACTCAATCGCCTTGCTGTCACAGCACCATTAGGTCTCAGTTGTTACCTTACGTTTATGGATTATAGTTTAATGTGCTTATCTGTTACTGGCCCCGACTCAGTACATGCTATCATGACAGACAGACATCTCAACACTAGTGTCTAATCAGAACTGAAAAATAGTCAGTCTGCTGTTGTTTCAGTCGTCTCGCTTCCACCCAAGACGCGTCTTTTTGTGTAAGGACCTTAAGTCTGCACAAACCTGTACAAAAAAAAAAGGCGGGCTCAGGGATGGATGTGATTACATCTGGAATTTGGCTTCAACGGCTAGAACGTGATCGCTCGCTGTAATTACAGAGAAAGAAGCAGAAACACATCAATACAGAGAAACATGAAGAAGATACAACTGAAGCAGTCATCTCACACAGAGACACTAAAGCACAAGCTGCTAACTCTATTGGGTTTTAATTAGCCATGGCAGCGCCCATCACTTCACACACCAATTTGACGTAAAAAAAAAAAAAAGGAATTTTGGGCCCAAAATAAAAAGACGAAAAATTAATGAGAAAAGAGAAGGGGGAAAAAGTAGGAGAGTAAGTGCCACCAGTTTTTGTGAATACTTGAGCTACATATATGTGTTTCTGAGCTACAAGGGGGGTGGGATGGGGCTTCAAAGCAGGCACCATACTGTTACCATGGCAACATTAGTCTTTGAAGTTTTTTGCCCCTTTTTACAGCTGGATGTAACAGCCAGATCTGCTCTCTCTTCTCCCCCACACTCCATCTCCCTCCCTCTCTCTTTCTCTCTTTTTTTTCTCCCCCTCTCTTTTTTCTCTGTCTCTCTTTCTTTTCGCTCTTGCACTCCCTCTGCTACATCAATTTTTTTCTCTTTGAAGACTTAAGCCGATTCCAAGTCGAACCCAATGCTATTTCTGGCTCTATTCAAGACTGGGGCTGTGGCTTTGTGCATTGCTCGTGTTTGACAACTGTGTGTGTGTGTGTGAGTGTGCAGTTGTAAAAGAAATGACTCAGTGGGCTCCAATATGAAAAATATGAGTAGTAAAACCAAAAAGAGATAGGAAAATATGCGTGTGTGTGTGTTAGCAGCAAAAGACACATAAACAAACAGTGCTGGCTGGAACTGATAATGAGAAATATTGTTTGATGTGTTTGAAAAAGAGTCCATTTGTGTGTTGCATGCAAGTGCAGAAACAGACTGAGAGAAAAAAAAAGATATCAAAAGATAAGAAGAGGAAGGAGAGGAGGGAACAGAAAGAGGAGGATGGCGGGAGCAGAGGAGATGAAAGAAGCAGCAGGAGGGGGAGGAGAGGAAGGGGAGACAGACGGGAAGAGGAAGAATGGAGGAGGTGAAGAAAACCAGGGGAGCGCTGAAACATACCATGTTGTGTCATCATGTTTCCAGTTCTGTGTCTCATGCAGATAAAAATAAAATATTCATAAGGACATCGGCGTACAATCCTAGACAGTCGGCTACGGCTCGTTTTTGTATTCACAGTGACTGACTGCTAATAAATTACTGAAACTAATGAATCAGGTGATATTTAACAAATTAACTCTGCTCTTCTTGTAATGAAAGTTAAACTGGGAGGTGTTCAGAAGCAACAGATTTCCAAGTTGTTTAAACAGAAATTAAAATTCTGATTTACAGAAAACATAAAACAACAGCCAAGACTGAGCAAAACTTATGTGTTAGCAGAGCTAGCACCACCTATCTTGCACCTATCTTGCACGTACAGGTTAATGCCCACATGTCTCTAATGCTAACATTTCATCACTCAAAACACAAGCTGCTGTACTCGCTGTTGGCTGACATCTGTGCATGTGTGTGCATCAGGGTAGTACAGCAGTGTATAGTAGGAGTCATTACCAATGTGTATAATGGAGCGCCATTCACATTCCTGGTATCAGATTTCCAAAGTGAAGGTAACATTCATCCTGACATCTGTTTACAAGCACATTTCCAATAACGTCTATAGCGGTTCATTTCAGAGTATTCAGGTTAGTCTGTTCCTGCTTCGTCAAGACCTTCATTCACACCTTAATCATCAGGAAAAGGGCAAACGGTCATAAACACAAGTCTGATCTGAGCAGTGATTCTGCAGCGAGGACTTAAAAGGGACCTTGAGCTTAACGTGCATAACACGCTTTCCGCCTTTAATCCAAATCAGGACATTTCCACAAAGGCAGTTTTGTTGAGGCTGCTGTATTTCTTGGGTCACAGAATATGATGGTAGATAAAAGAAGGAGCATTTCTCAGAGCACAGCACTGCATTGATGTCTCACTGCCTGCTATGCAAAGCAGAAACTCCCTCAGACCATTTCTTCCATTAATTTGTTAAAAAGAGTGACATTCGTCGCCACAGAGTTGAACCCAAAAGCAACAATTTCTCATATTTTTCCACAAGAAACAAAACAAGGTCGTTTTTTTGTATCACAGCGTCAAGTTTTTCTCCCTTTTCATCTTTTAGGCGATTTTATCCATGGTCACAAACGCTAATTAAAACAGCCAAAGATCAGAGGAACAACTTGAGCTGCATTCACATTAAGAACAGCTTTGTCCCTTTAATGGCACCACTGCATTCCCTCACCATGACAGGATGTATTATACTGTTTCATCTCCAGCAGAGTTTGGGTTGCTCTCTATGTAATTATGTCTTTTTTTATGATATCCACATCACTGCCATCATCTGCATGATACACAGAGTCCCCCTGGGTGGTCTGTGTCACACTGGCCTTAATGATTGTACAGCACCAGCAGGTTTATGAGGCTTTTAGTGTAAAAACAAATTCACAAAAAAGAAAGTCGAAAATTGATGACTGACTGGACGGAATAACTTTGTTTGCAGATGAAATTTAGGCTCAGGTAAAAAGAAAGTTCAAACAATCGCTCAGCTATCTTACCTTATTGACACCATCAAGCCTAATGCTTTCTTAAGAAACTCAAGAACTGATAGTTTTTCATATTATGCAGCCTTGTCTACCCACATAGCTTGAACTGAAGATGATAAAATAATAGTTGACTAGGTTTTCTCTTAATGCAGAGCATGCACTAACTCATAAAAGATAAATACATATGCAGAAAATTAGCAGAAGTTGGTGAGCTACCATTGCTGTGGTGGTGTAATTTTCTACTTTTATAGTAACTTTCTATCGAACTGAATGATGTAACTGATATTTAGAGGACTTAAGTGAAGTTTCTGGTGATTTTAGCAGCCTTGACAAACTTTTGTCACAGTTGAGTCTTTGTAAGAGGGTTGAGAATATAGTTTTGTTGTTTTTTTCCCCTTTTCTTGTGACTTGTTAGCCTGTTGTTGCCAGACCCGTCCACCAGCTTATACTCATTTTCACCAGCAGATGGGTCTGGAAGTGCTTACCCCTCAGTGTCAGGTTTCTATACCGACCCAATCACAGTCTTTTATTTAAAAATCAGTTGGGTTTTATGGGATGACGACATATCGACTGATTTGATTGATTATAGGCTCTTACTTTGAATTCAAGAGGCTCTTTTATTTGGGACTGTTGCTCATTTTAAAATTTCCTTGATTTTCATGGTGTGATTTGTGATCAAGCTGTTGTTGTAACATTTGTCTATCAGGTAAAATCTAAATAATGTAAAGATAGCCTGATCCAGATCATTTACACAGTTGCTGTAATGTCCTCCATCAAACTATCTGATATCACAGCCAACAGGCAGCAGCAGCAGCAGCACACTGAGTTGCCACAGCAGTGATGCGACAATGTAAAATGATGCCGAACACAAACAGCTCGATGGATTTGTCTGTAGGCTCAGAAATTTCATGTGTGCCATTTTTTCCTCATCCTTGTGTTTAAAAGTGACCCAGACTCTTTATTGCTGGGATCTCAGGGCCTGGTCCACCTCCCCCTCCCCGCCTAAGGCGAGAAGGGGCCCCAGCATGGAGAGAGATCTCAGACCTTCACGCTGAGTGGAACCAGACTTTGGGTTTTGTTGGAAAGGAGCTGAAGTGGAGAAGGGGGAGTGAATAAAGAGTGGCAGGCCTTGCCCTTGGAGCCCCAACACTGACGCACACAGATGGAAAGCATTAGATCTCCATTCCAGCTCAAAGCTGGACAGATTATTAGACAGAGTCAGAGTGGAGTGGGATGAGGAGAGAAGGAGGAGGAGAGAGGAGGGAAGAAGTGTGGGGGAGAAACTGAGAGGAGAGGGGACCAGTGACAGGAGAATACATAATACATACACACCACCAGTTTTCATCTCTACTTGTCAGAAAGTGCAGCTTGGCCAAAGGCTCAGCTTATCAAAATATAATGCTCTGGTACCCCTGTGTTATCATTTAAGGTAAATAAGATAAGGCAGCAAACGTCATTGAAAGTAACGTAGAAGAAAAACAATAAGTGTTAGCTCAGTTTGGCAATCAAGGAGTAACGGATGTCAAACAAATACAGGTCCTTTACCTAATAAAGTAACCCCCAAACTGAACCAAACTGCTTCAGTTTCACCAATCTAACCATGGATTAATGACTTCTTATTTTTTAATGTGGATTATTCTTTAACAGAGAGCCCTGTATGTGCCAAACTGGTGCTAGAAAATCACATTATAAAGCTCAGGGGGTGTTGGATGCACAAATGCATTAATAGTGTATACATTTGATATATGTATGCAACAGCTTTACTTAAATATCAGGATTAATGTTGAGTTGATATTCATAAGATAATACATTAACATACATGGCTCCTAGAGGATGAGCTGGAATGAATTTACTGATCGTGCTTTTGGCTCCATTATGAGGTTGCCATAGATTGGTTTAAGTGGTTTTAAATTACCATGAAATTCAGAACACATCCATTTTTCCAACACTATCAGCATCATTTGTCAACCTCAACATGTCCAAACTTTGGTTTATGACAAATAACCTTCAAGACATTTCAGCTGGTTTTCAATCAAGTTCATCTTCATGTTCGGCACATCTGTTCTCATGATTGAGGAGAATCAAGGTTGTGACAAAGCCCCAAACGATAACGGTTAGTGTTGAGGAATGAAGCAGATGAGGAAGTGTGAAAAACTGCAGTTCCCGGAGTGTCCACTTGAGGCTGGCTGCAAAAACACAGCAGACCACACACACATCCATACAAAAAGTTCATCTTTACAGCAAAAATCAACATGTTAACAGCCTAGTTAAAAAAGAAGTCTAATTTTCTTGTGGACAAACACCGTACAGTGTTTATTATTTTTTTTTTTACAACTCATTAGTTTTAAAGATATTAAGGTTACTGACTGACTGTCTTGACTGAAAGGTGGTAACACTGTAGTTGTCTGTTAGGGTCCTCAGATCCTCAGCTCCATCTATTTACCTCTTATTCAGTTAATCCAAAGTCAGGTTGAGTCCAATACGGTGACCGCCAACTAAAGGTTTTAAAACACCACTTCAGATACCAATGGGTGACGTACCTGAAATTTATCAAGAACTGATTCCAAACTTGAACTTGTTAAATTTTTCCTTACGTCCTTGTTGTTGTTGTTGTTGTTGTTGTTGTTGATGTTTACAGCTATTTAGCAGACAAAGACAACATGCAAAGTCAATTACCATGATAAATCATATTTGCAAATAGCATTGTCTACATGAGTACAGAAGCATGTTGCAACCAGCGTTTTCAGCAGTTTAAGACATATTTTCTTTTTTCAGCAGTTAGTTGGCACAAAATACAATTCAAAGAAGGCACTATTTTACATTTAGAATCCAAAATGGCATTAATTAAATACTCCTAATTGTAGGAAATATATGTGTTTTCTAAAAGGAGATTGTTGTTTCTGTCACCTCCAAGTAGTGTAAGAAATCTGTGATTTCAGATTAAGGTTGACAAGGACATGCAGAGGACGTGGTTGTAAAGGGAGGATTTCCTTTGAAATTTACATCGAGCCAGTCTGAGCTGAACTGTATAATAAAATCTTCCAAACTGCAGCTACAGCATATGTGAGCACCAGGCTGAGAAAATGCAGAGGTGTTTGTTTTTCAATAATCTTGTAGAGAAATAAATGCACACATCAGTCTTTGTGTACCTGCACCATTTATAGTACCCGCTGTAGGCTATTTATGTCCTTAATCCCCGAGCTATTTATACACTACACTCAGTACATAAATACACACATTCATTTTACCTCTGAATGCACCATGTCTCAAGATATCTATCTCTTAACCCCAAACAGATGTACGCCTACACAGACTGGAGTGCAGCATTTAACGCACGCCCATTTTAATCTACACGGTCTCTTAAGTCATTTAAATCTCATTAAGCTCCATTAAATGAGGAAACTTTAGAGTTTGTGACTAAAACAAAGAACTCACTGACTCAAAAAAGATCAGTTTAGTATAATTAAACGGGAACTGATGTGGTTATTATTGTGATGCTTGAATAAACATTTTAAATAGATTGAATTATTGTTATTTAAAGTTAAGACTTGAGATTTTTCTACTTACCTCAATATGAACTGCTGTATTGCATAGTGTCTTATACTTTAACAAAAAGTCATGAACGTTACGCAGTGTTTCCTCAAGTTTTAAATGCATTTTTATTTGTGTAAGTTTGCTTCTTCTTTTTATGAATTGGTATTTTCATTTAAAAATATCAGTAAATTGGAACAATTTACAGACTTACCCAAACTCACTGATGTTCGTGGATAATCCACAAAATGCCAAATATCTACAGGTAATATTAATCCCATGCAAATAAGGCTTAAACGGCTTATGTACTTGAATAAATCTACTGCTATTTATGGAAAGCAGGCAGCTTTAATACAGCTGAGTCAAAGTCAGAAGTCCACACTCAAAGGTTAAATCCGTCTAGGTTTAAGGCACATCCAGGCACATCCTGCAGGCTCAGGAAAACCTTTGTTTCTACGTTACAGGAACTATTATTCAGAGCAAAAAGAAAGGTTAGCAGTTTAGATAAGAACCAGTGACAAGACATCCTTTTACACTGGTGGTTTTGTAGATACATAAAGCTTGATAGGTGAGCATAAAAAGGTCTTAGTTTATTTAGAAAGAACAAAACCAAAAGGAGATTGTTTCGAAATGAGAAATTTGAGCGGGATTCTATTTTACATTACGTTGAAAAAGCAAAATCAATTCCAGTTCAGAGTTGTCCATGATTGAGTTAAGCTTTGGTTCACTTGGGTAGAAAACAGTCAGCAAAAGAAGGACCGGTACATCCTTGGGTGTCACAGCTTGTTTGCTTAACCTGTTCAAAAAAAGACTCAAACAGACCAACTAAATCCCACTGTTTTTGATATTAATGCTGGAATAAGTTATCTGCTTAATAACTCTGACTTTACAACTCAGCAGAAAAAGATTTGCACCCTAACAGGCTGACCTGATCTTTGAGCTTCATCTGTGAAATCCGTCATGTGATCTCAGACATGTGAGGCATGAATAGAGACAAGGAATGTGGATCCAACTAACTCTCTATTGTTCTCTTGGCTTCTGTCTAACTTTGCTGCCATACGAGTATCTGTTTGACAAAGAGGAGGACTGTAAATGTTTAAAACAGCTGAATGCTCTGGACCTGAACAATGAGTCTCAGCTGTCAAAGACACAGTAAGCACAAGGCCCATTTCAGCACATCGGCAGATAATGTTACGAACAGGAAGTTTAGAAGTCACCATTATGTGGCCTTGTGCGATTGTTTTGATTTTTGACATGCTTGTGGCAAAGCAATGACAACTGGGTGGACTGCTTTGAAATTTGGACCGAGCTGCAGCTTCTGGTGTTGAAAAAAAAACCTCTGCAGTTCCTTGAGCGTCCACTTAAATGGATCTTCAAAAGCACCAAACTCTCTTTACACCCATATTAAAACGTCCATGTTTATAGCTGAAATGAACATGTACAGCCCACTTTGAAAATTGCTTTGGTCTCCCTTAGTAGTCGTCAGTAGACTGACAAGTATCCAAAAGTGAGACTGAGTCAGCATTTCCAATACAGTGAGCACCATTGTTGGTTTCAGAACCTTTTCTCCAGAAACAAATGGGCCATGTCAATGAGACTATGTTCATGTTTTCAGGGCTAATACTCCTGACTCATAGCCTCTTCTGTATTGTCTTCAAGTGTTACGATCAGTTAAAGATTGAGATTTTCCAGAGCAGTGGTTAATAACTAAATACATTCAGAACTGAGTAAATTCCCATCTGCCATAGTGCTTTGAATCTCCTTAAAACACAACCAACAAATGTGTCCCACTTTCCCCAGGCCATGAAGGCTGCACCAGGTCAATCCTTCTTGGCCCACCATACCTCATGCACCAAAGCAGAAACATTGAAATTCACTGTTATCTTTCAAATGTTGGTGATGATGTTCAAGACGTGCGATGCTGGCAATTCTGGCTAGTTAGTGGAGAAAACCACCTGTTGCAACATGACACCAGTGTAACGGTGGGAAAGACTGGTGAGCATGTAACCCTCCATAGACCATCCCAGTTCAGTTTGACCTGCTAGTTCTACATAGGTCACATAACTTCAGCTCCTGGACTGGAAAGCAGCTATTGAGTAACATTTACAACCTATCCAAGATGGTGGACCAATCAGAGTCCAGCACTAGGATAAAAGTGTCTTTATACCAATTGGATGAATACAGTAACAGTTCAGACGTGGAAATGAACACGCTGAGAATGGAGAAGTTTCACATGAGGAAAACAGCATTTAGGTCATCATCTCTGCCCATTCAATTTCAGTGAGTTTTCAAGAACTTTACCAGCTGTGTTTACACATCAACTCACCCCAGTTTCTTTAAGTTGTACGTAGAGGTTAGCAGGAAAAGTCTGGATAGAATCAGGATGAAATATGTGTCTAATTGCGTTCCCCAAAAAAGGAAGACAGAAAGAAGGGACAAAGAGATGAGATAAAAGAAAGACTGGGAAAGAAAAAATGGACAAAGCAGGAAGATAGGAGGAAGGAAGAACGGACAAAGACAGAAAATGTCTGGAAGACCGATGGAAAGAAGAAGAAACAAAGACAGGTGAAAGAAGAAGGAAGGGGAAAGATAGAGGGAACAAGGAAGGAAGAAAAAAAGGAAAAAGAAAGCGGTAAGATGGAAGCAGAGCCAGCCCAAGTCTCAATGGTGCCCTAAGCAAAATTAGGTTTTTGGGTCCTCTATTTCTGCCAATAATATTGATTGTTGATCATTCACACGCCTTCACAAATCTCTTTGATTAACATTCCATGACATGCAAACATACCTTTATCTTGGCGTTTTTTCTCTTCTTCCTCTTTCTTCCTCTTTCTTTTCTCTGCTCCTGAAGGATATGTCCTTTTTTTGCGACATTGTTTTGCCCCACAACTACCTGCATTTAAAATGCTCAGTGTACATTGCACAGCAAGAGGCACATAACAGTAGTGGAGCAGTAAGAATCATAGGCCTACATCAGCAGCAGCACTAAAATGTTTTTACTTTATTTTATTTTATGATAATATATATTTGATCATGTAGAAAGCATCACTCATACATGCAGTAAATAAAAAATATTTACAAATTCTTTTTTTGATTGCTCTGGGGGGCCTCCCAATTGACCGCGGGGCCCCAAGCAGGCGCTTAGTTCGCCTATGCCTTGAGCCGGCTCTGGATGGAAGAGACAAACATGGAAGAAAAGAAGATAGATGGATGATAGAAGGAAGACAGATCGAAGAAAGAATGGATGGAGTAGGAAGAAAGAGGAAACAACAAAAGAAGAAATTAAGGATAAAGCAGGAAAGTTGACATGCTCTAAATTAAGTCAACATTATTATTACAGCCTCAGCTCTAAGCCGTACAGGGACTTCGTTATTTCAGTTGATCCTTAGTTTTGCTTAAAAACAAAACAGAAGATTAGTGACCCTTGGGTAAAGAACATATCCAACGTTTAATTTGTTTCTGTGAGATAAAAAAAGAACATCGTGGCCATGATTATTTTTTATGATCTATTTTTAACACTGTTGGTTTTAAGTGGGGTTCGAAAAGTTTCTGTGGGAGAGTGACCGCCTTCCTGCGTAATCTCTGAGAGCTCTTTAAACAAAAGATATTTAAGATACCAGCAGCCTGCTTTACTCATAAATTTCAAATAAACTAACACATGCTGAGAACAAAAACACAAAATTAAGTATGTTTCCCTGAGGAGATGTATAACGATGAAGCAGAGAGATAACTTTGTAGTCCACATGACCTATCCACGTTTAGTCAGGGCCCCCCGGGGGAAATTAAACAAGGCAGTGATAGTTCACTTGACTGCTTTCAAAGGCTTCTCTTTACTTCCTCTCTCCAAGGTCATTATGTAGCAGCACGGACAGCGCAGGTCAAGCGCCTGTCAGCCCCTCAACAAAAACAGCTCATGTTCCCCAACAATCGAGGGCTTGTTGGAGGTTTCCAGCGAGGCCACAGACAGAGTGAGAGGACAGTGAAACTGAATCTTTCTGCCTGTCTTTCCTTCCCTCAACACATGTCTGTGTCCCTGCCTTCCAGTCATACCAAAGTCTGAAGTTTACACTCAAACTTGTACTCAGAAATAATAAGGAATTTATAGCTGTTTTACAAAGATCTTTACTTGTTTTTTTCATATCTGAAAAAACAAACTGAAATTCCTATGGATTAATAAATATCTCATTCATTATAAAGCCTACTGGCCTTGACCATAACTGTCTTCTTAAAAATTAAATATTGATACGGTGCTGAAGTGAGTAAAGTCTATTCTGACATTTCTTTAAATGTATGGGTGCATGTCCACTTAGAGCTACAGCCATACTGTGAAAATCAAAGTACTTTTATATCAAGTTTTCAGCACAGGTGTAAAACAGTTTTAAATTTTGATTTTTTTAGTGGTTAGTCGTCGATTCAGGATTCATTTTAAGATTTTATTGTTTGTTTTAAAATCTTTAAATGGAGAAGCACCCAAATACATTTCTGACCTCCTGCAACGCTATACTCCCACAAGGTCTCTGAGTTGGTGGTCCCTAAGACCAGACTAAGAACCAGGAGTGGCCGTGCCTTCTCTGCAGTGGTCCCCAATTTATGGAACAAGCCCCCCCACACACACACTTTATGTTAGATTATCTCCAACTTTAACGGTTTTTAAATCCCGCCTGAAAACTTATTTTTACTTCTTGGCTTTTAACCCAGCATGAGAGTTGTGTGATCTGCCTCTGTCTGTTCTTTTATTTGTTTTTTTTTTATTTGCTCTTACAGTGTTTTTATTTTATTTTACTTCTTCATTGTTTAATTTTAAAGTGTTTTATGTGGTTTTTATTGTGATTCTTTTATTCTAACGTTTCATGTTTCTGTGTGTTTTTAACTTATCTTATAAACTTAATTGTTTTTTAAAATGTGTGAACTGTATTTCTTTTCTGTACGTTTAGGCCCAACATTCATGTTCCCCCATCCATTCAGTGCACTTTACCTGTATCCCTGTATCTTCTTCACCCTTTGTTAATTTATCCTCCTTTTTTACAGCCAAATGTATACTTCTCTTCTCTTCTCTTCTTCGCCCCGTCCTTTATTTTCAAAGCCCATTACAGCCCATTACATTCTGAACTCAAGGGGCTTAACAAGGATCCTTTAGCAGAGAGCGCCCTCGGGGCTCCAGAGGGAGTGGTCGTCCTCAGTTACACCGTCTGGTCGCAGGAAGTAACCCCTCTGGCATTGAACCAAAGGGATTCGAACAGAAGGACAGGACACACCCATCCCTGGTACAATTTTTGAGTATATTGCTGAGTTTATTTTGCTTTAACTCCTCCTGTTATTCCTCCACATCAACCTCTACTACAACTTTTTTTGTACTTGCATGGGGCAAAGCAGGGACAACATTCAAACCAGAAATACTTTGGTATACAGAGGGGAGTTTTGTCATACCTTTACACACACTATAGCAGAAAGAACTGAAACATATAGATATGTAGCAACAAAGTGCATGGTATTCTGCAGATAAAGCTGTGTTGTGTTGTGTTGATAAGTCAAAGTGAAGCAGGCCTAGTGAAAAACAAACTTTCTACATGGCTAGAAATAGTACTCAGTGTCAGGGGTGAGTTTTTCTCATGAAGACAAACAACACAAAGAGTTGTAGTAAGCACAAGGGGGACACAAACCAGACTCATTTTTCCCATTTTTAGCCAAATTCTGGCTCCACAGATATCATTTCCAGCTGTTTGAAGGTCATCCCTATGTTCCTCAAAATGCTTAAGGGCTCCACCACCTGGTGAACAGCAGCTATTACACCCCAGACAGAGAAATTCTACTAAACACGCTGATATGGTGACACCTGGCGGATTCTGACTGTCATTACAGGTTAAGTTGCCTTTCTTGGTTGTTACCTTTCGTCTCTTATAATTTTTCTTATTATTGCTATTTTGTGAAGCATTTTGTGACTCTGCTCTGTGAAAGGTGCTGTATCAACTTTACTTAATTTACTTTGTGCAAGTCTTATTTTTCAACATTTTCCCCAGACTTTATGCAGAGAGGTGCGAGTGCTTGAGTCCAGTCATGCACCTTATTTTGGTTTCTCCGATGTTCTCTGATAGGTACAATTTACCTTCTATCTCTGTGATGTAGTGATCCAAATGTTAGATGTCAACCCAAAAGCAGCAGGTATTTTATCCAAGATTAGATATCTGGGGAAAACATTTATTCTTTGGCTTTCCATAAAAGTTTTAAACTGTGTCCCTGCAATGTGCAGTTTCTATACAACCGTGTAGCTTTACTTTCTGTAATTGTCACCTTCTTGCTTCTCTGTGTAGTAGCTGAGCCCAGCCTACAACTGCACTGATGGTTGTGTGACCTGCTGCCTTCAACCAGTTTGCTGCAAAGCTGTACCATCTCCCTCTGCTGGTCACTTTTTTAAAAATCGTCACCCTATTAAAATAATGGTTTGATTAATGATTTAGGCCAAAAACTCATTTTCATCAAAAAATGACTTAGGCCATTAATTTAATTGGGTGATGAAATGCATGATAAAGATGTAATAAGGGAGAGAAGCATTTACAGTTTATACTGCTAAGACTAGCCCACCTTTCTATGTAGTGTATGCCTAAAGTATATTTCTGCTTCTAAATTAAAATACTGTGATATAATACATTTTTTCAACTGCATACTGACATGTTGGTTCCTCTGGTATGGACACAGCTCACTTTTCCGATTTCAAATAGCTATATAAATTGTGCATCATATTTACAGATCATACTGATTCATACAAAAGTGTGATTCATACAGGAGTCTCTTTGCACAGACACGAGTGTCTGCTTCAGATCAACACAAGGATCTGTTCTGCTGTGGACTTTACTGACCTTTGGGATCTTCAGCAGTTTATCAGTAAGTCAAATGTGTGCTGTGGTTAACAGTAGGAGTGTAATGTCAGAGCAGAAATGGTACCAAGTTTTCTCCACTTTGTGCTACAGAGGGGTATTTGGTTTCTTTGTCAGCAAAGGTTTCTTGAGTTTCTGTGTGATTTATTGATTATAGATCATTTTGTTTGTGCTCTTTCACTCTTCAGAGATGATGAAATAGCAGGTCACCTCAGTGTGGTATCAGTTTTGTTGGCTCCTTCCTGCTTAAGTCTGCAGACTTTGAGCAATGATTTAGACTTTGAAGACACTTAAGCTTGAATAAACGTTCTGTATGTGGATTTTATACCAAAGGCACCAACTTTTTCTCTATTTTTCTGTCTTTTTAACTGCAGAATTGTTTAGGGGTCAGTATTGATCACCTTAAATGTGACTCAATGATCAGGTTAATGATAAAACAGGCCACAGATGACGCATGGAGAGAGGTATATTGATGACAAAAGGAAATAGCCTCTATGAACCAGTCAAGTATTTAAGTTATTTTATTAAATTTGAGCGGATTTAAATTTACTATAATAGATAAACATATTGTACCTTTATAGATGTTGTAAAACCGACTAAAGCCAGCTCCCTCAAAAACCTCTCAACAGAGGAACTTCAAGAAGTCCAAGGAACCAATCACATCCAGAGAGCACAACTGTGAGCCAATCAGAGCGACAGACTTTGATAGAGCTCAGCTTGAGCTGATTAGATGTTCACCTGAAGAATATCTGTTGTTTCAGCATTTTGGAGGGTGCAACAAGAGAGGGCTAAATATTTGAGAGAAAGGCTGAAAAGAAAGCAACAGAGCAGAAGAAAGACAGAAAGTTCAGCCAAAACAGGGAAAAGACAGAGAGGATTTGTAGGGGCAACAAAGAGAGGAACCAGAAGTCAGGAAGAAAGTTAGTAAGGA
The DNA here is from genome assembly GCA_962446985.1 of Xyrichtys novacula. Lineage (NCBI taxonomy): Eukaryota > Metazoa > Chordata > Actinopteri > Labriformes > Labridae > Xyrichtys > Xyrichtys novacula. Next base: position 30,515,385 of record OY660870.1, read on the forward strand.
TATTGAAGTGGAGAGGATGAAGTTCAGGGAGAGACGCGTGGCGCTGCTGTCCATCAGAGAAAACATTGAGATGGAGTTGTTCTCTTCAGAGGAGTCCTGCATGGTCATAACAACGCTGGAGAAGGAAGAAGAATGCAGCTATGACCAGGTGTGTCTCAACTTTAAAAATGAAGCATCTAAAACTTTAGTGGACCTCAAACTACAGTTTTATATTTGTGTGACTGTTAACAGTCTGGCCTTCTCAGTCAAACTCCAAGTGTCCAAAGCTCTGCTGTTAAACCCCCCTAAAAAAGACCAAAGGCTGAATATCTGTGAGAACTTCAAGTTGTGCTCAGATGTCTGTGATCTTTCAGGGATCTTTGCCTGAGGAACTGTGGTCAATCAAGAGATAAGATGCTGCTTTTTCTCTCACTGACACATTTTGAAGATCATGGGACTTTTCCACAGTGGAGGAACTAAAGCGACCTTCAAATAGTTTGTGACTAATTTATCTTGTGATTTAAGTTGATCCTGAAAGTCACATTTGCACAAAGCTAAGTGCAGTTTTATTTGCTTTTGCTTTCTCCACTACAACTACAAAATAAATAAATACCATTATGTTTGTCGTGCGGTTGAAATCTGTCTGCAACATGGCTGTTCTTTCTATATGAAAAGCTGCATTTTATTATTATTCCGTCTTTGGTGTTTGAAGTTTAAAAACCATGGCGTTAAATGCCCCGATCAGAGGATTGTTTTGCAGAAGTGTCATTTATTTCTTATCAACATTGCAGAAGATATCAGCGAGTTACTACTTCCTTGATGATCACGGATTACAGCTCACAAAGATCAAAAATCCACTATTTTAAAACACCTAAATATTATGCAAAAGTCCAGTCCTTGAAAGAGCTCTCATCAGCTAATTAACTCTGAACACCTGCAAAGGTTTACTTAGGGGAGATCACAAAGAGTGGACTGAGGCTGAAGTCAGATAACCCGGAGCCACGGCTCACAGACAGGTCCAAGAGAGTCTGGAGGAAGATCAGAGAGGCACACAGTTCAAGGTGCTTGAAGTCCAGCGTGAAGTTTCCACAGTCTGTGATGAATCCAGGGTCAACACGGTCTACCAGAAGACTTCTGAGCACTTTTATTTGCGGAGAAGCTTTACAGAGATACAGATTTCATTTTCCAGCAGTTCCTGGAGCCCTGACCAAGTACTGTCTGAGTATATAAATGAGGGTTGACATTTCTGTTATAAATCCTTTTTTTGGATTGGTGTTCTGTGATATTTTGTTGTTCTGAGATGTTTGATTTTTTTAAGTCATAATAATGATTCATATAAAAAAGTCCTGAAGTTTTACCTCTTTGAAATTACAGGAGAATTTAACTTTTTCGGGACATGCTAATTATATGAGCTGTACTTGTAAATGTTGTAATGTAGTTTTAAAAAAACAGCTCTCAAAGGTTGTCGTGCCATGTTTTACATAATTCATTCTCATGAAACTTGTGGAGTTAACTTCATACCATGGAGTGACTAATGTTCTGTCTGTTTCTTTGCCTCTTCTGTCTGATCTAGAATCAACTTTTACAATAATCATCTTTCTCTTCCCTCAATGTCCTCAGAGACACCTGGAGCATCCTCTGGTCCCTGACAGTGAGGAGGAGGAGAAAGAAGAAGAAGAAGAGGAAGAGATGTTTTTTGAGGCCCCTCTTAGGCAGCAGCATGAGGTCAAACCCCGAACAGAGCCTCGTGTTAAAGATCTGGTCAAGCACCACTCCCCACTGCCAGGGTTTATGGAGGACACAGAGATTGAAATGGAGGTAGGTGAATATGAGTGAAGTGAGTGAGTAGGTTATTGAGTGAATTTGCAGATCAAATAGCAGACTTGTGATCCCTCCTTCATGCAGGTGTTCCTGCCCCTCAGAGTGTCTGACAGGAAGTCCCCAGATGGCTCTGGCATAACCCTGGTACGTCACCTCTGCTTTAATCTTTTTGCTTCCTTCTCGGCAAAGTGACATTTAAGCAGGGCGACAAAACCACCTTATCTGGTTTGACAAAGATTGCTGTTTGCGGGTTTCCCCTACAAAGATAAGGAAGTGTGTCTGATTTTTTTCATCATCTGTTTGTTCTAGCCTGCTGAGTCGGCTATTGTGTTGTGTTTGCATAGTACTGGTAGTTTAAGATTACACCTTAAACCAATCATGTTGTCAAGGATTATCATACTGAGCATGGACACAGAAGCACAGAAACCAAGACAGCAGGTTTAACCCTGTCACCAAGCAGACCAAAACACTCGCAGAAGAATTGTCTTCCTCATTGGTTGCATCACACAAAGTTTGAAAGTTTCTCTTGTATTATTGAATCATATCATCATCGTATTTACAGCCGTTCTCTTTGTCTTTTTGTTCAGTGATAGGGACAGACATTTCTTAATGAATTTGCTGCTCAGTGTCAAGATTTACCATCTATCTCTGGATGGTTTATCACCAAATAGCTTTTCTGGTTGTAGTCAAGAGTCTAGAGCAGAAGAATAACAAGTATGAGTTCAAGTAATGTGTCCAGTTTGCCTTGTATTTTGTGTGACAATGTGTTGTGTGTTGCAGCAAACTCCAAACAAAGCCAGTCGTCTCAAGTGGAAGAGACAGACCCCACAGAGAACAGGACTGGTGGTCAAAGACGTGATCTGTCTACCCAGAGGATACTACCTGGAGCAGCTGGAAAGGTGTTTTTAAGACTTTTACAGAGACAGAAGACAAACAAGTAAAAGTCAAATACTCACTTTATTATGTTCTTATTTAAAAGTATGAATTTATCCATGACACTGTCAGTCATAACTTACCAAGTCTGTAGCATAGACTGTATTTAGAGTGGACGCCGTCTGCCTCCTCTCTGGTTGAAGCTACTCAGAGAACAGCACCCTCTGGTGACGGGCTGCAGCATAGGTCATAAATCTCGCCTCCTCCAGCAATCCCTATGGAGCTGTGGACAAACTTTAGAAATTTATTACACAGAATATAAATTTTTCTCCCCCCTGGTTGTGATGTTGACATGTAGTTACTGTAAGACTAGTTTGTGCTCAAGTCCTCTTTTTTTCTGTACAGCTCCATTTTTAAAAGTTATTAGGGGGTTCATGTTTTCTATGATTGACACTTGATACAGCCTTACGAAGATTGCGTAGCTCACCCAGGGAATACGCTATTTGAGTCGAGCGTCATCACAGCGATTCTCACGCCAAATACGCACAATGCTACTGCGCAAGTGGTGGAGTGCGTATGACGCTACTGCGCAATGTTGGTTTCAGGAAGTGGAGAAAAAAACATGGAATTACTGAGAGCTTTTCAGCTTCAAATCTGTATACTGGCGGAAGGCAGAACCAAGTTGTCCATGGTATATACAGTCTTTGGTCTGTAGTCAATAGTGAGTTTTCTTGGCATAAAGTTGACAAAAAAATGGAGACAATGACAATGTTAAGCTAAGAAACTTATTCTTTCTAGAATAAAGATGAAATAATATGAAGGCAACAACTATAAACAGTTAAACTTGTAAGTATGGAGGCCAGTGAAATGTCAGTTTCATGAATGTAAAATGCTTGTATTTAGACATTGCATCTTCCAACAACAAAACAGAGATGAAGTTCTTGTTGTTTTCTGTTTTATGCAGACCTGTTGCTCCACGAGGTAAAGATCGAGCAGCTCTGGTCGCCACAGGGATGACAGCTCGCATCACTATTGACAGCGGCTGGTCGGCCAATCAGATGGAAAGTCGGCTGGTGATGCTTTTCCAGGGACGGTTTGTTAAAGAGGAAGGACAGAAGTTCTCCTTCACATATTTACAGGTGTGTATTATCATGTCTCAAAAGACAAAAGGGAGGAAGACAGTGTTTCAATGAGAGCTTTTTTGACATGAGCACCAGCATATTTCATAAATCTATCCGTTCACACACATACATTAGTACGTTTCCTTTCACTCCTAACATTACTGGTGTTTTCATTTGTGATGGTGTGTTTTATTTCTAGTCCGTGCAGGGCTCCAAGGTGTTGTTTTTCCCAGACACTCCTGCAGAAGGCTGGACTGGAGAGCAGGTGCTCAGAACTGCTGGACACGGTGCTCTGCACATCCTCAGTCACCAGGACTGTCCTCAGGTAAACCGCTGCCGTTACAGGAGTCTTTAGCAAATAAATCTTAAAACTAAAATTTAAGAGAGAATGCATGTGGTTTTCATGTGGCATGTGGACATTTTTTTTTTGTTTTCAACATGACCCCAAATAAAACCGCATAAAATTTTCATACCAAGAAAATGTAAGATACTGTCTCTCTACAGGTTAAATCTGACAGCAGTGAGACGCCGGCTTTAAACAAGTAAGACAGTATCTCAAATACTTCAAACTGTGACAAGTGTATTGATATCACTGAATAGCTGATCTGGATTTTTATTTTATTTTCACCATTTGCAAGGAAGGATAATTTTTGTTTGGAGGAGAGAGCAGAGGATTACCTGAAGAAAGACAACCAGCTCGAAGATCTGAACCAGAATCAGCCTCATGTTTGCAGCTCCACTGTGGAGGTGAGTTTACTTACAGGAGAAACAGACAAAAGAGCGAGCACCGTAGTCTTAAAGCATGTCTCTGTGGTTCAGATCAAACCAGACCTGGAAACCATCCTCAGGCAGTTCCAGCTGGAAAATGAGAACCAAGATGTAGAAACCCACATTCAGGTGAGGAGGGGAGACCTGCTGAATAGCGCTCTGAAGGTGGTGAGGAAGCCTGCCTTCTGCTTCAGGACAACACCCATCGTCTCCTTCATTGAGGAGGAGACCGACAGTCATGGGGGACTTCTCGGGGAGTTTTTCAGGTCTTTGATGCTTGACTTCATAACATACCTGACACAAACACACGAGATCTATATTTTCAGTACCTGACAGTGAGACATGTACAGAAGTCGTTCTTTTTGATAGTATAAACCACCACATTCACACTCCAGTTCATTCGCTCATATCTCTTTTTCTTACAGATTGGTTTTGCTGGAGCTGCAGCACACTTCTGTTTTCGAGGGTTATCCTGGGCGGTTGTTCTTGACCTATGACCTCTCAGCTCTTGAAGACAGAAAATACTATGAAGCAGGAGTTCTGATTGGCTGGTCTTTGGCTCAGGGCGGGCCTGGACCTTGTTGTCTGCACCCTGCACTCTACCAGGTTGAATGAATCCTTGTCTTTGTTAAATACTTGGAAAGTTACCAACATGTCCTCAGTATGAACTCTCAGCGTGATCACATTGTTTCTTTAGAAAGACATACTGTGTAAGCAGCTGTGTTGAATTGTGTTTACACTTTTGTATTCTTAGTGTGGTTGTGCTGTTTTCTGTCTCAGATGATGTGTGGTCAGAATCCACCTCTAGAGGATTTTAACTGGAAGGAGATCATTGATGCTGAAGCACGAAACAGACTGCAGCAGGTAGCACACAATCACACTATTTGAAATAACCACGTCTATCTGTGGAAACGCAAAAAAGAGCAAAATAATGCAACTACTACACTACTATCAACAAAAATATGACCATTCTGTCTCACGTACAGCTGCAGCGTTGCACAGATGTGAAGCTCCTGTCTCCCAGTCTGTGTGAGTGGCTGTTCAACTGTGGGATCTCTGAAATCCATTCAGCCAAATCTGTTGACCTACCAGACATCTACAGCCGCATTGTGAAACATTACATTTACCACAGGTAGGAGGGGCAGACACTCACAGGACAAAAAAAGGGCAGCAATAGCTTACAAACATTACAGTCACCAAATAGTGTCTTAGAGTACATGTGTGGGAAAAAAAGCAGTAATCTTTTAATCATACCCGCTCTTCTTTAGGGTGTCCAGTATGGTCTCCCAGTTCACTGAAGGGTTAAATAGCTGTGGTGGATTATGGGACATAATTCGGTCCCACTGGGATTTGTTTGCACCTCAGATGACAAGAGTGCAGCAGCCTCTAACCCTGGAAGAGTTCAAACAGCTCATCAGCGTCTGCTACAGTCCTCCTGACAGCCCGCTGAGGGCGGCTGAGGAGGACTCTGCTGCACACTGGGACACAGCCCTGACCCTGATCAGCGGTAAGACACAAAAGATGTTTGGAGGAGACCGGAGAGGTTTAAGATAACAATAAGGGTAAAATGTGGGGGGAAAAAATGAACTAAAACTTGTCTTTCTGCGCCACCAGAGAGTAAAGCTGACTTTTCCCTTGAAGAGCTCCTCGCCTTCATCACTGGAGATGATCACCCGCTTTCTCTTGGGTTACCCAGATCAGTCTCACTGAGTTTTTGCTCCCAGGTATTTTGTTTTCATGTGCAAAATTTATTGATCCAATCAAAAATTCGAGGGATCGGATCATCTGAATCAACTGTGTATATGGGTGTAAAATCAAATAATCTGATCATGACGTGCGTATATATGCACCAATTTTGATTCAGATTAGAAGCATTTGGACATGCGCAGAGTTGTCTAATTTCGCTAAAACGACCACAGAAGAAGAGTTGTATTTCCGCCTGTGCCAACAAACCAACAAACGCAGTAGTGGCTCACTCCATCCAATTCAGGAGGCGCCCTTGTGTACTTATTTTACTGTTTTGTCAAAGATTGCGCTGTGCGTGCAGATGTGACATCATTACGCTGTATGTACGCCTTGTTATGTTATCGGAAGAGCAGGCACGGCTGCTGCTGTTGTGTTTTATGCCAGTGTCGATAATAAAGCCTCCTGTACTGGCCTTGATAAATAAGCCAAAGGCTAAAGAGTGAAGATTGAGTCAGGTAAGAGAGTTACGATCGGAATAAGTGTTTACATGGACTCGTTTCGGAATAACAATAAGCATAAACCACCCCTCTTGATCGGAATTCAATTTCTTTCCGATTGAGCCAAATGGGATCAGAATCTTCTGATCGACATGTTTACATGACACATTTTTATTCTGATTGGGCATTTACTACGAATTATTTGGGCCCATGTAAACATGGCTACTGATAAATGAATAAGTATGAGTATCCTGAGCAGCACAGTATAAATAAACAAATTTATTAGTATCCCTGCAGATTTTACCATCTTTGATACAACTATCATTTTAATCTGAAGTAATCAGAATCTTTATTTTATTATTTTGCTTCATCCTGACTTTATTCTCTAGGATGAAAACGTGTCAGGTGTGAATCTGCCCTATGCCTCCACCTGGACTCTGGAGCTCTTCCTGCCAACTGGAGTAGCTGGAGCTGCGGATATGTTGGAACTGCTGAGTCGAGCTGTACACGAGGCCCTGGGTATTTCCAGGAAAAAGGAGACAGAGAGGACAGCTACTTGGGTCTGAGGACAAGTTGATGAAGATGATATAAAACACATGAAGTTCCTATTCTGCTGGAGTGTAAAGGTATCCTCAAATACAAACATTATGACTGCCAGGGAACTACCAAACAGTGAGGGACTGCAGTTAGTGTGCTGAATTTGTCTGGACAATTAAGGCGGCCTGATGACGAAGACAATAAGAGACTAATTGATTAATAGCCATCCAGATCTGGTTTGTATCCTTTAATTACAGAGTTAAATGTCCCTGATTGTTTTATCTTGCAGAAATGGTTGCATAACCGTTAAACACTGTCCCTTCGTAGATTTAGATGCTTTGAAAATGTTTTAAAAAGTTTTCAGAATATTTTCACTTTGTGTTATTCTATGTCTTTTATTAATCGATTGATTTAAATGTTGATCTATAAATAATTCTTCTTGTTTTAAAAAATAAAACGTTGGACAAAGTTTCTTTTGAGGTTTGTATTGAACACAAAAAACAACTCAAAGAATGCAAATAAAATACATTAGGGTTTAATGAAGTGAAAGTTGACAATGGTGCATACAAAGTGACACAAAAAGCAGGACTCTTCATACATCATGTCTGTTCACAAATGTGTAATAAAAAAAAAAATTATCTTATTACAAGTAAAAAAAAAGTCCTATATTGATAATGCCTTTCTTTTCAGCCACTTATAAATAGGGCTGCTTCCTTTCTTCCTTTCTAATGACCCAGGTTAAAGCTACTGTAAGGAACTTTAGGTTTGTCTTGACACCTCTTATCCTTTGTCCCACGCATGTGAAAGATTTTAGACAAAAACTTCCTCTTGGTGTCATTTAACAATGACACTCATCATGCTTCACGAGTCTTTGCGAGATAAGATGTTTTTGTTTTTTTTCCCAGCCTGCTGTCTATCATCTGATCTGACACATACACCCTCAAGGCATTTTCAAGCATGAAAAACATCTATAGGGAAATTTTCAGTCATGCTGCTGACAGTCTTGCTTGCTTTTGAAGGTCACAAAGAGGCATCGGTATTGGGTTAAAAACTCCTCACAGTGCTTTACAACGCAAAGTTCATTATGACCTTTTTTAATTTTTGATGGCATGATTAATATTCTATTATTTTGCATTTCAGAACAGTTTTTAAGCCCATATTTAACATTTTAAGCAAATCTCACCAGTGTCTTGAGTCGGGAGTCAAATGAATGCCATGAAATTTACGCTTTTCCTTGATGACCTTGACTTTAATTGTTCGAATAAGTGCTGCCGTGCTACATTGGTGTCTCAGACCATAGTGTAGAAATAGGAGACAAGTATTTATTCTGAGAAATGAAGTGTTTGCTGTTGTTTCTTTAAGGGGAGTTCAGATGCACATCAGGAAAAAAGCATTTTATTTATCTATTAAACCTTTATTTAGCCCGACGAGTCCCATTGAGTTCAGAGATCTCTTTTTCATGGTGGACCTGGCCAAGAATGACAGCAATCACATATTGTGGACTCGAGTCTTTCCATTAGAGAATTAAAACCACCACGGGTTGCCAAAGTTTGAAGTTTAAGTTCAGTCTGTAGATTGTTCAAAATGAAAGGTGCAGAAAACCTAAAGGCTGTCTTTCCTGGTTTGGTTCTGACTTTTGGAATAAGAAATTGCACGATGTCAGATTAACAAAGGTTGCGTGTCCTGTACTTAGAGTGGGAGTGGGTAGAGTGGGACTTTGCCCAGAATGGCCTTACGAATAAAAGTGCAGGAGTCGCCTGTAGGACAGAAAGATTCAGGAAACATTCGTACCCACAGCCTTCAAGACTGATTAATTCTTCTGTAGACGACTTGAGACATGAGACTGCAGACAATTACATTTCCCTTCAGGGATCTTCTGCATAGTGTGCAGTTATTCTGGATAATCTCAATTACTTGCTGTTGTTCAGTCATCCCAGACAGCAGCTGTTAATTTCCCTGTGATGAACTGGACACAACATGCCAACCTGAGGATATCCCATTAGATCTGTGCCACAGGTCTGCAGTAATTCATATACTGAGAAACAGTGCTCTGCCAGCTTTGGTGATGGCGGTTTCCTGCCAACATCAGTCTGAACGCTGCACCTGAATGCTTGGCTCATAGTTAATAGTGATATTTGGATAGTTGACTGTTGTTGAGCTGTCTGGGTTTTTTTTAAGGGAAATTTAGAGTTCAAAAGTACAGCTGTGTCATTATTTCTCATCGAGGCAGCAACAGGTGCAGCAGCATAACTGTGTTCCAGGAAGGTACAAAAATGGAGCATGTTTGACAGAGAAGAAAATCAAGGCTATGATTTTAGACCTTAACTGCAAAGCGATCAAGACATCAACGCCGACAGCCCTCGTTATAAACCACATACCATGAGATACCAAATAGACTAAGCCCAACATACACACAATTTTAAATGTGAGCTTCAGTCGAGTGGAATAAAAAAAAACTTTAAATTAAAATCAAACAGGAAGTCTCAGACTCTTTTCACTCTGCTGAAATAGTATGTTCACTGTTTTCTAGTACAGCACCTCGAGCAGTTTTCCATTTCACATATAATCACTTCATGACTACATGAGGCAGATCTCTTTCAACAGAGTTAACATCTTGACTGTGATACCAGAAAGACAGCTGGTATGAAGAACGAATCATGGTTGCCAGTACTTAATAAAATGTTCTCCCCTTTTCTGAATGTCAAAGAGGAGGGGGGAGAAACAACTTTTGGTTCCTGTTAAACAGGCTGGCCAGTTTGGCAGCTGCTCCTCTAGTAAAAGATGTAGATTTAAAGTTATCGAAACTTCTCCGAACAAAGCTTTCACAGCTTTGTTTGTACGATCAGAATAATTTTACACTAAACTAATTCCACCTCCACTGCAAACAGAGCGAAACAACACTCTGTAATATTTACTGTGTCAACCTCTTTGACCTAAAACACATTTTCTTGCCCCTCTAAGAGAACACATGTGGTTGTAGATCACATGTCCTTTGTGTTGGCTCAGAACATGACTATTCTGTCAAACTACACCAACAACACAGTAAAAGTCCAAATGGAGCTTCTGCTGGTCACCTCAGACTTTTTTAATCCTCGTCACTTTCACACTGTGGGGTAATCCCTGCAGGAGCTTAACCCTGAAAAACTAAACAGAGGGAGAACAAATGATAATCAATAATGATGATAATTTTTGTTTGTTTTTGTCCTTTTTTTTAAGATTAAAAGCTTTTGCAGAAATTGTTCATCATGTTCTGTTTCACATACCTCTTCTATAAATCCAATGATGGTTTCATTGCTGACCCCTCCAGAAATACGAAGTTTCATTTGAAGGTGTGCCAGTGTCAGTAAGCCTTGGGAATACAAAAAAAGACAAAAATGAGTGAAGCAGTGTGGAATTTTAGTTTGCTGATGATAACATAGCTCTTAAAAATTAATACCTATGCTCTGTATTTTTATTTTTGTTAAAAGTTGTACAGAGATGTAGCCTCTATAATAATATAATAACAGATTTCAAAGAGGTCTTTTTTATTTATATTCAGATGATCTATTTTAGTTAGGTTGCTAAAAATATGATTGATGAAAAATAAAGGATTTTCTTGATGGGTTTTAACTTCTGAAGTTATAAAGCTTTTTTCTCCACTGTGACTCTTTTCTTATGCCCAGGACAATTTTGAGACAACTTTAAATAGGGTTATACTTAAGGCTGTCACTTTATTAGATCATCACCTTACAATTTTCATGGCCCTACACTTGTTGTTTTTCATCCTTTGATTTTGGTATTTCTTTTTAAGTTGCTTTATTTCTTGCATGGTTGAATTATGCTTTTATTTTGAAGGTTACATATCCTGCTAGAACATAAGTTAGGGAACTGGAAGAAAGTTGCTAAAAGGGCAGTTAGAAAGTGTAAATGTTCAGCTGATCAGTAACTTGAACAGGCATGAGCTCTAATAATGTTTTTTGATTCATGAACATTTTTCAAAAATTGTGGCTCAGAAAATGAGGTTGTGACGGTGCGCTAGCTGTTGGCGCAATACCAATGTTTTACAGTATTTAGATTTTTTTGAAAGGCAGTTGTTGTGTGTTTGGGTATCAGAAAGTATCTAGTCTGAGTTGACAGGTTGTGTTTTTTTTTTTTTTTTTAAAAACAAAGATACCTTTTGTTGTTGTCCCTCCTGTTTTTAAGGTGATCAGGGGTGTGGGATTTTTCTCTGGGGCAGATGTGTTTGGTGGAAAATTTGTTGAAGTTGGTTTGAAAGATGTGGCTGGAGCTGTAGTTGCTGTTTGAGAGGAAGTTTGTGTTGGAGCAGTAGTTGCTGTTTGAGAGGAAGTTTGTGTTGGAGCAGTAGTTGCTGTTTGAGAAGAAGTTGGTGTTGGAGCAGTAGTTGCTGTTTGAGGCGAAGTTTGTGTTGGAGCAGTAGTTGCTGTTTGAGAAGAAGTTGGTGTTGCAGCAGTAGTTGATGTTTGAGGATAAGTTGGTGTTGAAGTGGTAGTTTCTGTTTGAGGAAAAGTTGGTGTTGGAGTGGTAGTTGATGTTTGAGGAGAAGATGGTGAAGGAGCTGTAGTTTCTGTATGAGGAGAAGTTGGAGTTTGAGAACTAGTTGCTGTTTGAGGAGAAGTTTGTGTTGGAGCGGTAATTGCTGTTCGAGAAGAATTTTCTGTTGGAGCAGTAGTTGATGTTTGAGGCGAAGTTTGTGTTGGAGCATTAGTTGCTATTTGAGAAGAAGTTGATGTTGCAGCAGTAGTTGATGTTTGAGGAGAAGTTGGTGATGCAGCAGTAGTTGATGTTTGAGGATAAGTTGGTGTTGATGCATTTGTTTTTGTTTGAGCAGTTGTTATTATTGCAGGAAATGTTGATGTTGAAGCAGAAGTTGGTGTTGCACTAGAAGTTGATGTTGCAGCAGGAACTGATGTTGCACTAGAAGTTGATGTTGGAGTAGAAATTGATTTTGAAGCGGAAGTTGATGTTGGAGTGGTTGTTTTTGATGGTGCAGAAATTATTGTTCCAGCAGAAGTTGATGAAAGGGCATTTGTTTTTGTTAGTGCAGTAGTTGATGTTGCAGTAGAAGTTGATGTTGGAGCAGTTGATCTTGTTTGTGCAGCTGTTGATGTAAAAGCAGCAGTTGATGTTGCATCAGTAGGTGATGTTGTAATAGTTGATGTTGAAGCAGTAGTTGATGTTGCAGCAGTAGTCAATGTTGGAATAGTTGAAGCAGTAGTTGATGTTGCAACAAAAGTTGATTTTAGAGAAGCTGATGTTGAGGCAGATGTTGCAGCAGTAGTCGATGTTGGAATAGTTGATGTTGGAGCAGTTGTTTTTGTTGGAGCATTTGTTATTGATGCAGAAGAAGTTGATGTTGAAGCACTAGTTGATCTTGCAGCAGTAAATAATTTTGGAGAAGTTGTTTTTGTTGCCGCATTAGTTGATGTTGGATCAGTTGTTTTTGTACTAATGGAGGTTAATGATGAAGCAGAAGTTGATGTAGAAGCAGTAGTTGATGTTGCAGCAGTAAGTGCTGTTTTTTTCGTGGATGTTGAAGCAGTATTTGATATTGCAACAGAAGTTGATTTTAGAGAAGCTGATGTTGAGGCAGATGTTGATGTTACAGCAGTAGTCGATGTTGGAATAGTTGATGTTGGAGCAGTTGTTTTTGTTGGAGCATTTGTTATTGATGCAGCAGAAGTTGATGATGAAGCAGTTCTTGATTTTGGAGAATTTGATGTTGAAAGTGCAGAAGTTGATGCCAAAGAAGTAGATGTTGCAGCAAAAGTTGGTTTTGGAGAAGGTAATGTTGAAGAAGTTGATGATGTTGAAGAAGTTGATGTTTGAATAGTAGCTGATATAGGAGAAGTTGATGTTGAAGCAGTAGTTAATTTTGGAATAGTTGATGTTGGAGCAGTTCTTGATGTTGGAGAAGTTGGTTTTGTTTGTGTAGAAGTTGATGATGAAGCAGTAGTTGATATTGCAGCAGTAGCTGATGCTGGAGAAGTTATTTTTGTTCCAGCAGTAGTTGATGCTGGAGAAGTAGTTGATGTTGGAGATGTTGATGTTGAAGCAATTAATGTTCGAGAAGTTGAATTTGTTGGTGCTGAAGTTGATTTTGAAGCAGTAGTTGATGTTGCAGCAGTAGTTGATGTTGGAGATGTTGATGTTGAAGCAATTAATGTTGGAGAAGTTGAATTTGTTGGTGCTGAAGTTGATTTTGAAGCAGTAGTTGATGTTGCAGCAGTAGTTGATGCTGGAGAAGTAGTTGATGTTGGAGATGTTGATGCTGGAGCAATTAATGTTCGAGAAGTTGAATTTGTTGGTGCTGAAGTTGATTTTGAAGCAGTAGTTGATGTTGCAGCAGTAGTTGATGCTGGAGAAGTAGTTGATGTTGGAGATGTTGATGTTGAAGCAATTAATGTTGGAGAAGTTGAATTTGTTGGTGCTGAAGTTGATTTTGAAGCAGTAGTTGATGTTGCAGCAGTAGTCGATGTTGGAATAGTTGATGTTGGAGCAGTTGTTTTAGTTGGAGCATTTGTTATTGATGCAGCAGAAGTTGATGATGAAGCAGTTCTTGATTTTGGAGAATTTGATGTTGATAGTGCAGAAGTTGATGCCAAAGAAGTAGATGTTGCAGCAAAAGTTGGTTTTGGAGAAGGTAATGTTGAAGAAGTTGATGATGTTGAAGAAGTTGATGTTTGAATAGTTGATGTTGAAGCAGAAGTTGATGTTGGAATAGAAGCTGATATAGGAGAAGTTGATGTTGAAGCAGTAGTTAATGTTGGAATAGTTGATGTTGAGGCAGTTGTTGATGTTGGAGAAGTTGGTTTTGTTTGTGTAGAAGTTGATGTTGAAGCAGTAGTTGATATTGCAGCAGTAGCTGATGCTGGAGAAGTTATTTTTGTTCCAGCAAAAGTTGATTTAGGAGAAGTAGTTGATGTTGGAGATGTTGATGTTGAAGCAATTAATGTTCGAGAAGTTGATTTTGTTGGTGCTGAAGTTGATTTTGAAGCAGTAGTTGACGTTGCAGCAATAGTTGATGTTGGAGCAGTTGTTTTTGATGGAGCAGATGTTGAATTCGGAGCTTGAGTTTTAGTCAGGGCTGATGTTGCTTTTGTCGCAGTGTTGGTAGTTGGAGGTTGAGCTATCATTGTAGTTGATCCTAAAGCAGTGGTATCTGGAGAATTTTAGAAAAAAAATTTATCAACTGCATTTAATCCAAATTGTATAAGGTCTTCTCTCAAATTCACAAATTCGGAGTTAAATTATACCACCAAAATTTACATTTACTTAATTACAATCTGTTTAACTTATTTTGTGTTGAACTTTATCAAAATAGCCTGCCTTTCAATAAACTAGACTCACAGTCGTGCATATTGAAAGTTAGTAAGGTTTAGTTTTTGTAGTCCTACTCAACTTGCAGCAATTAACACCATCAAAATAATTTGACACATTAGACTCTCAAAAAAGTTGCTTCTCTACAAATAGATCAATAGTAAGCATTTAAAGGTAGCAACACAAGGACAAATCAATCTTTTTTTATATGTAGCTGTCTCGTGTTTATCTGTAATAATAGGAAATTATGGAACATAAATCATAGAAAATTAATACTATTATAAATACTTACTTTGTCCAAAGGATGGACTTAAATATCCAATCATAAACATCCAATAAAGGAGTCTTCTGTCCATGTTGATTGTGTTTCCTCTCTCCACTTTAGGCGCAGACAGGTCTGTGAGTTAGTCTGTTATTGTACCTGTACTTAACATGTGGATAACTCCTCCCTCACACTCTGAGGGAGGGCCTCATTCACACAGACTACTTTTATGTATCCTGAAAAACCAGGTAAGCCAAACCAAGTGTGTACAAAATATTGGAATTTCAAACTTAAGGATTAAACTTTTTCAACTGAAAAAAAAAAAACAAAAAAACAACTGCAGTGACAATACACTGTGAAGCATTGGCAGTCCAGAAGTGTCAATAATGAATGGTTTCTGCAATTATTAGATCACATCAAGACATGATTCATCAAGTTGTAAAGTGTGTTGTAAGTTTAAGTGATTGCTCAGCTAACATTCAAATCTACATTTAAAGTGTAACATGTTTTTAAAACTACTTGAAAAAGTTGAATGTGATCCTGCAGAGAGACATTGTGAACATATGTCCCTACGTTAATGTGGCTCTGAATTAACATTCGCTACATGTGCAATGTTGTTTTGAAGGGACTGGAAGTATTGACCCCGTGTTAAAGCTCGTATGTAGAGATTTGATATTTATGACTATATGTCATGAACTGTACTTGCAATGAACTGAAAACCTGCCAAATGCATACTAACTACACCCACCTGTCCTTTGGTAACACAACACTCCACTTAGGGTTATTTGTGCAACCTCTGTGTTTCAAATGACAAGATTCTCCAGAGTGAGCTTCACCCGCATCATTATTATGAAGTTCCCACTGTTAAAATTCTTTTGAGCTTAATCTGCCCTGCTACTGGAAATATGCGTCAAGGTTGCAGAACAGGTCTTCTCACACAGTACCATTCGTCTCCTCTCCTGAACTCAGTCCCTCTAATTATAGACTTAATACAATCCCAAGGATCTTTTCTTCAGTATTGTGTCTTGCTTTAGAGAAACCTTTATATGCAGAATTCTCAACATTACAACAAAAGCAAAGAATGAGGACAACATACAAAAAAAAACTGAAATCACCTATCATACTGGAAAGAGATCCAGTAAAGATTTCAGGCTTGTAGTCAAACTTGCAAACTCTGCAACAGGACTGCAGCTTCTGTACAAGAGTTGCAATGCGTTAACTACTAAGCTAAACCTGTGTCTCTAGCAGATTTAGTCTAACTTTAAAAAAAAAATTTGCACATAAACAAAAAGCTAAATTCAGGTTCCAGGCCTGTGTCAGTTTTTCAATAACCACAGCCTTCCTATGTGATGACAAACTCGTAAAACAGACACAGACACTGTGATTAATAGGTCCAAAATCATTTTCTATAGAAGAGTTAAAGGCGTTGTGGCATTTAACTTTCATAAAAATAATTTGACTCTTCAATTGTAACTGCTTTGAAACCAACTTTATCACTTGTTTCTAACATTATTTCTGGAGTTTGAAAAAAGGGGGCACAGATCAGGAACTCCAGATAAAAGTATCAGTGTGAGAAAAATCCAACAGTGTCAGGAATATGAATATGAATTTTAGATGCACATGGCTTCATGAGGTGGTTCTGCACAGTAAAACAGAGTCATGTTATCACTGAAGTGTCATTATGAAGAAAAGTTAATGTGTAGAAAGATAATACACTACGGGTGTACAAGTTCCTAAATAGTGAGAAGAGATCTTGTGTCGGCTTAGTCAAATATTCGACATATTTCCATTATGTATCTCAGTGATAAATGCTTTGCTGGAACTTTCTCCTTGTTTCTTAGATTTTTCCGCCCTTTAGGTTTTGTGGCTCCTGCATATTCAGGAACCGATAAAACTCGACAGAACAACTGCATGAATTTCATAAAAGCTGCAAATACACAAACAGTACAGGGCCAAAAAGAACAGATAAGCTGCAAATAAAAGTAAATTTAAGTGAGTAAACAGGCTTACTCAACGCCTGTGTGGGTGCTGAGTGGCACAGTGTTACTATCCACAAGACTGAGACAACCACACTCCAAATTTATTTTATTTCAATCTATGTTATAACCAGCCTGTTACCGATGATGACCATGTGCTTAAGTCTGCTGTGACTCTATCCCAGGGGAAAATTCATAGCAATTCTTAGTAAGAATTAGAGGAATATAAACACAAATAATAATCCCAGTAGATACAAGGCAATTAGACCAAATAGTGCATTAATTAATTTAGAAAAAAAGTGCCATATTGAAAATGATGACATTGCACGGTATTGCAGGAGGCTGAATTTAAAAAGATAAGTATATATACACAGCTAGAACTATTTAGTGTCTTGGAGTCATGTTGATGAGCACAATGGGAAACTAATTTCTCCCCCTTTTTTTTTTTTTTTTTTTTTTGCTGCACAAATATAATTTCCAGCAGTTTGAAGGTTACCCCTACATTTGACATACAGCTAAAAGGCACCACCACCTGGTAAACAGCAGTTCCTACAACCCCAGCAAAGAAATTTGATAAGACTCACAGATATGCTGACATGGTGACACCTGGTGGATTCACCCCAGTTGAATCAGATGATTAAGTTTATGCAGAAAATTTTTTTAAAAATTTCACTCAAAAAATGCAAATAGTGTTCAACCAAAGTTTTAAGAAAAAAGTTTATTGATTTAGTGATACATCAAATCTGTTCATAACAAAACTTGTCTAAAACTTCAGTGATTTTGTCACTTCGTTGTACAAAGAAAAACAAAAATACACTCTCATTCCACAATTAACAAAGTGTTCATCATAAATAAATCCTATCTTTGTAATGAACATCTGAGAAATTCGGCTATCAAACGATCATACTGAGTTACAAAGTTTCTTCCATTGTTTCACATCACAAAACAGTTTGTAAGTCTGTATCAAAAATGTGTATTTACATGTGCAGTTAAGTCAAGCTATAGTTATAGCTCAGTTAGGTTGTTTAATTTAATTAAAATTGATTTTTAACCTTGTTCCAGCTGATAATTCATTAACTGATAGAAGTATTGTCTGTCTTTACTATGATTGGTGGCAACATGCCTCTTTTCAACTTAAGGCCATTTCCCGGTTGACCTATTAAGTCTGATAGCGAAACAATCTGCAAATGCAAAACACCAAGAACCCATTAACAGCTCTGTAGATTTGAAACATTACAAAAGCTTCGTCTTTTATCCTTTCCCTTCTTTCACTGTCAAGGTTTCTACATTAGAGTCATATTCTTCAACTCCTGGGTCAAAGCCTGACGTGAACTGTGGAGCATATGCAGAACACTTGGGCCAGTTTTACACCTCTGACTGAGACATAAATGGAGCATCCTGAGCAGTGCTTTCACGCTGTAGTTTTCCATTTCAAGTAAAACTATTTCATGATTAAATAAAATAACCACTTGACTGTGAGGAGCTTATCAGAGTTGCTGATACTTTGTAAAATGTTTTCTCTTTTGCATAGAAGTTCCCTAGTTACCACGCTTGCCAGCCAGATTGCTGCTCCTACAGTGTAATATGTTACTTCAAAGTTGTGGAAACCTCTCCGAACACCTCTTTGACAAATCTGATCTCTTTGTTGTAATTTCTTAGTGCTCTCATAATAATGTGACACTAATCTCTCACATCTCCACTGCCTTAGATCAGTGAAACAGAGCACAAAGTAAAAACAGCCCACTATTTTAACTCATGGAGAGCTTTTTAGATTCAAGTTGACAAATCTTGAAAGAGGATCTTCTGTATGCCTACAGTGTCAGCCTCGTTGTTAAAAACACCTTTTCTTGCACCTCTAGGGGAACACATGTAAAGAGTGGCTGTAGATCACAGTGAAGAACAACAATTTTTATGGTGTCGGCTCAGATTGCACTCATAGAAAACATTATCTATCATTCATTCAAACAACACCAACAGCATGACAATCATTTACAATGGCAATCAGTAAAAGTCCACACGAAGCTTCTTCCCATTAACTCGGACTTTTATGATCTTCAGTGGCACATTGTCGGGTATTTGTGTCTGGAGCCATTCCTTTAAATCCTAAACAGAGAGAGAACAAACAACAATCACTTGAAATATTAGGCTTTCTTTTAATGTTGTTGTTGTTAGGTAAATAGCTTTTGCAGAAATTGTTTACCATTTTCTTCTTCACATACCTCTTTTAGAGTTTGATTGTTGATTACATCGCTGCTCTCATGGAGCCCTCCAGAAATATTACCTTTCACTTTAAGGTATGCGCGTATCAGCATGCCTTGGGGGGTAAAAAATTAATGGAAAGATCAGTGTTTTAATGATGACGACTCTTATAAAAATTATACTTACATCCAATTATTGCAGTTTCATTATTTTTGTTTAGAGACCATAGCTAGATGTTGGGTCATTCCATGAAATCAGGGCCTTTTGCGTCCCCAAGAAGATCACATTCATTAATTAAAACAATAAATTAATATGTAATTTAAAAATATGAAATTACCATGTCTCCTCTTCTTAATATAACATCCTTAATATAACATCAAATTAAAGTCAATTAAATTACATTGTATTTTAGATTGGGCCATTTTTCAACATTTCTCTTCTAAAAAATATCTGATATATGTTGAGACGTGATCGCCATGCAAAATGAGGGTATATTTGATCATCTAAATGACAAATATCTAATTGGAGAAAAAAATCCACAAAATAAAATAATCTCAATGGAAAGGGAGACTAAAGTACTGCTAATATGTGTACCATATATGGCATATTTCTAATTAGAATATTGTATTTTGTTAAGTTTATGTCGGTAAGAGGGTTGACAAGATTATGTGATATACATCACGGGGTAAATTCTAAGTTTCACTGAGAAATTTAGACATCTGTGTATTTTGTAATAATCTGTTTATTCTGTCAGTGCATAATACTTTAAACCATCAAAAATTGAGACATAGATGTTGATTTTTACTCCCCTCTACATAAAGTCCTGATTGTCTTGCCTCTCTACTTGCATTTTTAACTTCTATCATGTCACGCTGTGTCACATGGGATTAAAGCAATAGCTGTTGATATGGTTAAATTGCAATCCAAATGTTGATGGATTCAGAAATTTGTTAGCTCGAAGACATGCACATCAATTGTGTTTATCTGTCTACCTTCAGAGCAATTAGAATGTAAGTTTGAGATTCCTACTTGACAGACTTATAGCAAAATTTAAATGTAAACAGTCTTCAATGATAGGGGAGCAAGCAAAAAGAGAGGGTACATTATGATGAAATGAGTACCTTTTGTGGTTGGTGCTGTAGCTGCAGCAGGTGTTGTTTTTGTTGTTGTGGAGGCAGGTGTTGTTGTTGTTGTGGCAGGTGTTGTTGTTGTTGTGGCAGGTGTTGTTGTAGTTGTTGTGGCAGGTGTTGTTGTAGTTGTTGTTGTGGCAGGTGTTGTTGTAGTTGTTGTTGTGGCAGGTGTTGTTGTAGTTGTTGTTGTTGTGGCAGGTGTTGTTGTTGTTGTTGTGGCAGGTGTTGTTGTAGTTGTTGTGGCAGGTGTTGTAGTTGTTGTTGTTGTGGCAGGTGTTGTTGTAGTTGTTGTTGTGGCAGGTGTTGTTGTAGTTGTTGTTGTGGCAGGTGTTGTTGTAGTTGTTGTTGTGATAGGTGTTGTTGTACTTGTTGTTGTGGAGGGTGTTGTTGTTGTGGCAGGTGTTGTTGTAGTTGTTGTTGTGGCAGGTGTTGTTGTAGTTGTTGTGGCAGGTGTTGTTGTGGCAGGTGTTGTTGTAGTTGTTGTTGTTGTGGCAGGTGTTGTTGTAGTTGTTGTGGCAGGTGTTGTTGTTGTTGTGGCAGGTGTTGTTGTTGTGGCAGGTGTTGTTGTTGTTGTTGTTTGTGGCAGGTGTTGTAGTTGTTGTTGTTGTGGCAGGTGTTGTTGTACTTGTTGTTGTGGAGGGTGTTGTTGTTGTGGCAGGTGTAGTTGTAGTTGTTGTTGTTGTGGCAGGTGTTGTTGTAGTTGTTGTTGTTGTTGTGGCAGGTGTTGATGTAGTTGTTGTTGTGGCAGGTGTTGTTGTACTTGTTGTGGAGGGTGTTGTTGTTGTGGCAGGTGTTGTTGTAGTTGTTGTTGTGGCAGGTGTTGTTGTTGTTGTTGTGGCAAATGGTGTTGTTGTGGTGGCAGGTTTTGTTGTTGTTGTCTTGGCAGGTGTTGTTGTTGTGGAAGGTGTTGTTGTGGCAGGTGTTGTAGTTGTTGTTGGGGAAGGTGTTGTTGTAGTTGTTGTTGTGGCAGGTGTTGTTGTTGTTGTTGTTGTTGTGGCAGGTGTTGTAGTTGTTGTTGGGGCAGGTGTTGATGTAGTTGTTGTTGTTGTGGCAGGTGTTGTTGTAGTTGTTGTTGGGGCAGGTGTTGTTGTGGTTGTTGTGGCAGGTGTTGTTGTACTTGTTGTGGAGGGTGTTGTTGTTGTGGCAGGTGTTGTTGTTGGGGCAGGTGTTGTTGTCGTTGTTGTTGTGGCAGGTGTTGTTGTGGCAGGTGTTGTTGTTGTTGTTGTGGCAAATGGTGTTGTTGTGGTGGCAGGTTTTGTTGTTGTTGTCTTGGCAGGTGTTGTTGTTGTGGAAGGTGTTGTTGTGGCAGGTGTTGTAGTTGTTGTTGGGGAAGGTGTTGTTGTAGTTGTTGTTGTGGCAGGTGTTGTTGTAGTTGTTGTTGTTGTGGCAGGTGTTGTAGTTGTTGTTGGGGCAGGTGTTGATGTAGTTGTTGTTGTTGTGGCAGGTGTTGTTGTAGTTGTTGTTGGGGCAGGTGTTGTTGTGGTTGTTGTGGCAGGTGTTGTTGTACTTGTTGTGGAGGGTGTTGTTGTTGTGGCAGGTGTTGTTGTTGGGGCAGGTGTTGTTGTCGTTGTTGTTGTGGCAGGTGTTGTTGTGGCAGGTGTTGTAGTTGTTGTTGTGGCAGGTGTTGTTGTAGTTTTTGTTGTTGTGGCAGGTGTTGTTGTGGTTGTTGTGGCAGGTGTTGTTGTACTTGTTGTTGTGGAGGGTGTTGTAGTTGTGGCAGGTGTTGTTGTTGGGGCAGGTGTTGTTGTCGTTGTTGTTGTGGCAGGTGTTGTTGTAGTTGTTGTGGCAGGTGTTGTAGTTGTTGTTGTGGCAGGTGTTGTTGTAGTTGTTGTTGTTGTGGCAGGTGTTGTTGTGGTTGTTGTGGCAGGTGTTGTTGTACTTGTTGTAGTGGAGGGTGTTGTTGTTGTGGCCGGTGTTGTTGTTGGGGCAGGTGTTGTTGTCGTTGTTGTTGTGGCAGGTGTTGTTGTAGTTGTTGTGGCAGGTGTTGTTGTAGTTGTTCTTGTGGCAGGTGTTGTTGTAGTTGTTGTGGCAGGTGTTGTTGTACTTGTTGTAGTGGAGGGTGTTGCTGTTGTGGCAGGTGTTGTTGTAGTTGTTGTGGCAGGTGTTGAAGTTGTTGTTGTTCTTGTTGCAGGTGTTGTTGTGGCAGGTGTTGTGGCAGGTGTTGTAGTTGTTGTTGTGGCAGGTGTTGTTGTAGTTGTTGTTGTTGTGGCAGGTGTTGTTGTGGTTGTTGTGGCAGGTGTTGTTGTGGTTGTTGTGGCAGGTGTTGTTGTAGTTGTTGTGGCAGGTGTTGTTGTAGTTGTTGTTGTTGTGGCAGGTGTTGTTGTACTTGTTGCGGAGGGTGTTGTTGTTGTGGCAGGTGTTGTTGTACTTGTTGTTATGGAGGGTGTTGTTGTTGTTGTTGTGGCAGGTGTTGTTGTAGTTGTTGTGGCAGGTGTTGTAGTTGTTCCTGTTGTTCTTGTGGCAGGTGTTGTTGTACTTGTTGTTGTGGAGGGTGTTGTTGTTGTGGCAGGTGTTGTTGTAGTTGTTGTGGCAGGTGTTGTAGTTGTTGTTGTGGCAGGTGTTGTTGTAGTTGTTGTTGTGGCAGGTGTTGTTGTGGTTGTCGTGGCAGGTGTTGTTGTACTTGTTGTGGAGGGTGTTGTTGTGGCAGGTGTTGTTGTTGGGGCAGGTGTTTTTGTCGTTGTTGTTGTGGCAGGTGTTGTTGTGGCAGGTGTTGTAGTTGTTGTTGTGGCAGGTGTTGTTGTAGTTGTTGTTGTTGTGGCAGGTGTTGTTGTGGTTGTTGTGGCAGGTGTTGTTGTACTTGTTGTGGAGGGTGTTGTTGTTGGGGCAGGTGTTGTAGTTGTTGTGGCAGGTGTTGTTGTAGTTGTTGTTGTTGTTCTTGTGGCAGGTGTTGTTGTCGTTGTTGTTGTTGTTGTGGCAGGTGTTGTTGTACTTGTTGTTGTTGTGGCAGGTGTTGTTGTGGTTGTTGTGGCAGGTGTTGTTGTACTTGTTGTTGTTGTGGCAGGTGCTGTTGTGGTTGTTGTGGCAGGTGTTGTTGTACTTGTTGTTGTGGAGGAGGGTGTTGTTGTTGTGGCAGGTGTTGTTGTTGTGGCAGGTGTTGTTGTAGTTGTTGTTGTGGCAGGTGTTGTGGCAGGTGTTCTTGTACTTGTTGTTGTGGAGGGTGTTGTTGTTGTGGCAGGTGTTGTTGTAGTTGTTGTGGCAGGTGTTGTAGTTGTTGTTGTGGCAGGTGTTGTTGTAGTTGTTGTTGTTGTGGCAGGTGTTGTTGTGGTTGTTGTGGCAGGTGTTGTTGTGGTTGTTGTGGCAGGTGTTGTTGTAGTTGTTGTGGCAGGTGTTGTTGTAGTTGTTGTTGTTGTGGCAGGTGTTGTTGTAGTTGTTGTGGCAGGTGTTGTAGTTGTTCCTGTTGTTCTTGTGGCAGGTGTTGTTGTAGTTGTTGTTGTGGCAGGTTTTGTTGTACTTGTTGTTGTGGAGGGTGTTGTTGTTGTGGCAGGTGTTGTTGTAGTTGTTGTGGCAGGTGTTGTAGTTGTTGTTGTGGCAGGTGTTGTTGTAGTTGTTGTTGTTGTGGCAGGTGTTGTTGTCGTTGTTGTTGTTGTTGTGGCAGGTGTTGTTGTACTTGTTGTTGTTGTGGCAGGTGTTGTTGTGGTTGTTGTGGCAGGTGTTGTTGTACTTGTTGTTGTTGTGGCAGGTGTTGTTGTGGTTGTTGTGGCAGGTGTTGTTGTACTTGTTGTTGTGGAGGAGGGTGTTGTTGTTGTGGCAGGTGTTGTTGTTGGGGCAGGTGTTGTTGTAGTTGTTGTTGTGGCAGGTGTTGTGGCAGGTGTTCTTGTACTTGTTGTTGTGGAGGGTGTTGTTGTTGTGGCAGGTGTTGTTGTAGTTGTTGTGGCAGGTGTTGTAGTTGTTGTTGTGGCAGGTGTTGTTGTAGTTGTTGTTGTTGTGGCAGGTGTTGTTGTGGTTGTTGTGGCAGGTGTTGTTGTGGTTGTTGTGGCAGGTGTTGTTGTAGTTGTTGTGGCAGGTGTTGTTGTAGTTGTTGTTGTTGTGGCAGGTGTTGTTGTAGTTGTTGTGGAGGGTGTTGTTGTTGTGGCAGGTGTTGTTGTTGGGGCAGGTGTTGTTGTAGTTGTTGTTGTGGCAGGTTTTGTTGTACTTGTTGTTGTGGAGGGTGTTGTTGTTGTGGCAGGTGTTGTTGTAGTTGTTGTGGCAGGTGTTGTAGTTGTTGTTGTGGCAGGTGTTGTTGTAGTTGTTGTTGTTGTGGCAGGTGTTGTTGTGGTTGTCGTGGCAGGTGTTGTTGTACTTGTTGTTGTGGAGGGTGTTGTTGTGGCAGGTGTTGTTGTTGTTGTTGTTGGGGCAGGTGTTGTTGTCGTTAATATTGAGGCAGGTGTTGTTGAAGTTGTTGTTGGGTCAGGTGTTGATGTAGTTGTTGTTGTGGCAGGTGTTTTTGTTGTGGCAGTTGTTGTTGTTGAGGCAGGTGTTTTTGTTGTTGCAGTTGTTGTTGTCGTTGTTGTTGTTGTTGTGGCAGGTGTTGTTGTTGTTGGGGCAGGTCTTCTTGTGGCAGTTGTTGTTGTAGTTGTTGTGGCAGGTGTTGTAGTTGTTCCTGTTGTTCTTGTGGCAGGTGTTGTTGTAGTTGTTGTTGTGGCAGGTGTTGTTGTACTTGTTGTTGTGGAGGGTGTTGTTGTTGTGGCAGGTGTTGTTGTAGTTGTTGTGGCAGGTGTTGTAGTTGTTGTTGTGGCAGGTGTTGTTGTAGTTGTTGTTGTTGTGGCAGGTGTTGTTGTGGTTGTCGTGGCAGGTGTTGTTGTACTTGTTGTTGTGGAGGGTGTTGTTGTGGCAGGTGTTGTTGTTGGGTCAGGTGTTTTTGTCGTTGTTGTGGCAGGTGTTGTAGTTGTTGTTGTGGCAGGTGTTGTTGTAGTTGTTGTTGTGGCAGGTGTTGTTGTGGTTGTTGTGGCAGGTGTTGTTGTACTTGTTGTTGTGGAGGGTGTTGTTGTTGTGGCAGGTGTTGTTGTAGTTGTTGTGGCAGGTGTTGTTGTAGTTGTTGTTGTTGTTCTTGTGGCAGGTGTTGTTGTCGTTGTTGTTGTTGTGGCAGGTGTTGTTGTAGTTGTTGTTGTTGTGGCAGGTGTTGTTGTGGTTGTTGTGGCAGGTGTTGTTGTACTTGTTGTTGTTGTGGCAGGTGTTGTTGTGGTTGTTGTGGCAGGTGTTGTTGTACTTGTTGTTGTGGAGGGTGTTGTTGTTGTGGCAGGTGTTGTTGTTGGGGCAGGTGTTGTTGTAGTTGTTGTTGTGGCAGGTGTTGTGGCAGGTGTTCTTGTACTTGTTGTTGTGGAGGGTGTTGTTGTTGTGGCAGGTGTTGTTGTAGTTGTTGTGGCAGGTGTTGTAGTTGTTGTTGTTGTTCTTGTGGCAGGTGTTGTTGTAGTTGTTGTTTTGGCAGGTGTTGTACTTGTTGTGGAGGGTGTTGTTGTTGTGGCAGGTGTTGTTGTAGTTGTTGTGGCAGGTGTTGTAGTTGT
The DNA here is from genome assembly GCA_962446985.1 of Xyrichtys novacula. Lineage (NCBI taxonomy): Eukaryota > Metazoa > Chordata > Actinopteri > Labriformes > Labridae > Xyrichtys > Xyrichtys novacula. Next base: position 30,541,031 of record OY660870.1, read on the forward strand.
TGTTGTGGCAGGTGTTGTTGTTGTTGTTGTTGTTGTTGTGGCAGGTGTTGTTGTGGTTGTTGTGGCAGGTGTTATTGTACTTGTTGTTGTGGACGGTGTTGTTGTGGCAGGTGTTGTTGTTGGGGCAGGTGTTGTTGTCGTTGTTGTGGCAGGTGTTGTTGTGGCAGGTGTTGTAGTTGTTGTTGTGGCAGGTGTTGTTGTAGTTGTTGTTGTTGTGGCAGGTGTTGTTGTGGTTGTTGTGGCAGGTGTTGTTGTACTTGTTGTTTTGGAGGGTGTTGTTGTTGTGGCAGGTGTTGTTGTAGTTGTTGTGGCAGGAGTTGTTGTAGTTGTAGTTGTTGTTGTGGCAGGTGTTGTTGTAGTTGTTGTGGCAGGAGTTGTTGTAGTTGTAGTTGTTGTTGTGGCAGGTGTTGTTGTACTTGTTGTTGTGGAGGGTGTTGTTGTTGTGGCAGGTGTTGTTGTTGGGGCAGGTGTTGTTGTCGTTGTTGTCGTTGTTGTGGCAGTTGTTGTTGTAGTTGTGGCAGGTGTTGTAGTTGTTGTGGCAGGTGTTGTTGTAGTTGTTGTTGTTGTGGCAGGTGTTGTTGTAGTTGTTGTGGCAGGTGTTTTTGTAGTTGTTCTTGTGGCAGGTGTTGTTGTAGTTGTTGTGGCAGGTGTTGTTGTACTTGTTGTAGTGGAGGGTGTTGCTGTTGTGGCAGGTGTTGTTGTAGTTGTTGTGGCAGGTGTTGAAGTTGTTGTTGTTGTTGTTCTTGTGGCAGGTGTTGTTGTGGCAGGTGTTGTGGCAGGTGTTGTAGTTGTTGTTGTGGCAGGTGTTGTTGTAGTTGTTGTTGTTGTGGCAGGTGTTGTTGTGGTTGTTGTGGCAGGTGTTGTTGTGGTTGTTGTGGCAGGTGTTGTTGTAGTTGTTGTGGCAGGTGTTGTTGTAGTTGTTGTTGTTGTTGTGGCAGGTGTTGTTGTACTTGTTGCGGAGGGTGTTGTTGTTGTGGCAGGTGTTGTTGTACTTGTTGTTATGGAGGGTGTTGTTGTTGTTGTTGTGGCAGGTGTTGTTGTAGTTGTTGTGGCAGGTGTTGTAGTTGTTCCTGTTGTTCTTGTGGCAGGTGTTGTTGTACTTGTTGTTGTGGAGGGTGTTGTTGTTGTGGCAGGTGTTGTTGTAGTTGTTGTGGCAGGTGTTGTAGTTGTTGTTGTGGCAGGTGTTGTTGTAGTTGTTGTTGTTGTGGCAGGTGTTGTTGTGGTTGTCGTGGCAGGTGTTGTTGTACTTGTTGTGGAGGGTGTTGTTGTGGCAGGTGTTGTTGTTGGGGCAGGTGTTTTTGTCGTTGTTGTTGTGGCAGGTGTTGTTGTGGCAGGTGTTGTAGTTGTTGTTGTGGCAGGTGTTGTTGTAGTTGTTGTTGTTGTGGCAGGTGTTGTTGTTGTTGTTGTGGCAGGTGTTGTTGTACTTGTTGTGGAGGGTGTTGTTGTTGTGGCAGGTGTTGTAGTTGTTGTGGCAGGTGTTGTTGTAGTTGTTGTTGTTGTTCTTGTGGCAGGTGTTGTTGTCGTTGTTGTTGTTGTTGTGGCAGGTGTTGTTGTACTTGTTGTTGTGGCAGGTGTTGTTGTGGTTTTTGTGGCAGGTGTTGTTGTACTTGTTGTTGTTGTGGCAGGTGTTGTTGTGGTTGTTGTGGCAGGTGTTGTTGTACTTGTTGTTGTGGAGGAGGGTGTTGTTGTTGTGGCAGGTGTTGTTGTTGGGGCAGGTGTTGTTGTAGTTGTTGTTGTGGCAGGTGTTGTGGCAGGTGTTCTTGTACTTGTTGTTGTGGAGGGTGTTGTTGTTGTGGCAGGTGTTGTTGTAGTTGTTGTGGCAGGTGTTGTAGTTGTTGTTGTGGCAGGTGTTGTTGTAGTTGTTGTTGTTGTGGCAGGTGTTGTTGTGGTTGTTGTGGCAGGTGTTGTTGTGGTTGTTGTGGCAGGTGTTGTTGTAGTTGTTGTGGCAGGTGTTGTTGTAGTTGTTGTTGTTGTGGCAGGTGTTGTTGTAGTTGTTGTGGCAGGTGTTGTAGTTGTTCCTGTTGTTCTTGTGGCAGGTGTTGTTGTAGTTGTTGTTGTGGCAGGTTTTGTTGTACTTGTTGTTGTGGAGGGTGTTGTTGTTGTGGCAGGTGTTGTTGTAGTTGTTGTGGCAGGTGTTGTAGTTGTTGTTGTGGCAGGTGTTGTTGTAGTTGTTGTTGTTGTGGCAGGTGTTGTTGTGGTTGTCGTGGCAGGTGTTGTTGTACTTGTTGTTGTGGAGGGTGTTGTTGTGGCAGGTGTTGTTGTTGTTGTTGTTGGGGCAGGTGTTGTTGTCGTTAATATTGAGGCAGGTGTTGTTGAAGTTGTTGTTGGGTCAGGTGTTGATGTAGTTGTTGTTGTGGCAGGTGTTTTTGTTGTGGCAGTTGTTGTTGTTGTTGACGCAGGTGTTTTTGTTGTTGCAGTTGTTGTTGTCGTTGTTGTTGTTGTTGTGGCAGGTGTTGTTGTTGTTGGGGCAGGTCTTCTTGTGGCAGTTGTTGTTGTTGTTGGGGCAGGTCTTCTTGTGGCAGTTGTTGTTGTAGTTGTTGTGGCAGGTGTTGTAGTTGTTCCTGTTGTTCTTGTGGCAGGTGTTGTTGTAGTTGTTGTTGTGGCGGCAGGTTTTGTTGTACTTGTTGTTGTGGAGGGTGTTGTTGTTGTGGCAGGTGTTGTTGTAGTTGTTGTGGCAGGTGTTGTAGTTGTTGTTGTGGCAGGTGTTGTTGTAGTTGTTGTTGTTGTGGCAGGTGTTGTTGTGGTTGTCGTGGCAGGTGTTGTGTTACTTGTTGTTGTGGAGGGTGTTGTTGTGGCAGGTGTTGTTGTTGGGGCAGGTGTTTTTGTCGTTGTTGTTGTGGCAGGTGTTGTTGTGGCAGGTGTTGTAGTTGTTGTTGTGGCAGGTGTTGTTGTAGTTGTTGTTGTGGCAGGTGTTATTGTACTTGTTGTTGTGGACGGTGTTGTTGTGGCAGGTGTTGTTGTTGGGGCAGGTGTTGTTGTCGTTGTTGTTGTGGCAGGTGTTGTTGTGGCAGGTGTTGTAGTTGTTGTTGTGGCAGGTGTTGTTGTAGTTGTTGTTGTTGTGGCAGGTGTTGTTGTGGTTGTTGTGGCAGGTGTTGTTGTACTTGTTGTTTTGGAGGGTGTTGTTGTTGTGGCAGGTGTTGTTGTAGTTGTTGTGGCAGGAGTTGTTGTAGTTGTAGTTGTTGTTGTGGCAGGTGTTGTTGAAGTTGTTGTGGCAGGAGTTGTTGTAGTTGTAGTTGTTGTTGTGGCAGGTGTTGTTGTACTTGTTGTTGTGGAGGGTGTTGTTGTTGTGGCAGGTGTTGTTGTTGGGGCAGGTGTTGTTGTCGCTGTTGTCGTTGTTGTGGCAGTTGTTGTTGTAGTTGTGGCAGGTGTTGTAGTTGTTGTGGCAGGTGTTGTTGTAGTTGTTGTTGTTGTGGCAGGTGTTGTTGTAGTTGTTTTGGCAGGTGTTGTTGTACTTGTTGTGGAGGGTGTTGTTGTGGCAGGTGTTGTTTTTGGGGCAGGTGTTTTTGTCGTTGTTGTTGTAGTTGTTGTTGTTGTGGCAGGTGTTGTTGTGGTTGTCGTGGCAGGTGTTGTTGTACTTGTTGTGGAGGGTGTTGTTGTGGCAGGTGTTGTTGTTGGGGCAGGTGTTTTTGTCGTTGTTGTTGTGGCAGGTGTTGTTGTGGCAGGTGTTGTTGTAGTTGTTGTTGTTGTGGCAGGTGTTGTTGTGGTTGTTGTGGCAGGTGTTGTTGTACTTGTTGTGGAGGGTGTTGTTGTTGTGGCAGGTGTTGTAGTTGTTGTGGCAGGTGTTGTTGTAGTTGTTGTTGTTGTTCTTGTGGCAGGTGTTGTTGTCGTTGTTGTTGTTGTTGTGGCAGGTGTTGTTGTACTTGTTGTTGTTGTGGCAGGTGTTGTTGTGGTTGTTGTGGCAGGTGTTGTTGTACTTGTTGTTGTTGTGGCAGGTGTTGTTGTGGTTGTTGTGGCAGGTGTTGTTGTACTTGTTGTTGTGGAGGAGGGTGTTGTTGTTGTGGCAGGTGTTGTTGTTGGGGCAGGTGTTGTTGTAGTTGTTGTTGTGGCAGGTGTTGTGGCAGGTGTTCTTGTACTTGTTGTTGTGGAGGGTGTTGTTGTTGTGGCAGGTGTTGTTGTAGTTGTTGTGGCAGGTGTTGTAGTTGTTGTTGTGGCAGGTGTTGTTGTAGTTGTTGTTGTTGTGGCAGGTGTTGTTGTGGTTGTTGTGGCAGGTGTTGTTGTGGTTGTTGTGGCAGGTGTTGTTGTAGTTGTTGTGGCAGGTGTTGTTGTAGTTGTTGTTGTTGTGGCAGGTGTTGTTGTAGTTGTTGTGGCAGGTGTTGTAGTTGTTCCTGTTGTTCTTGTGGCAGGTGTTGTTGTAGTTGTTGTTGTGGCAGGTTTTGTTGTACTTGTTGTTGTGGAGGGTGTTGTTGTTGTGGCAGGTGTTGTTGTAGTTGTTGTGGCAGGTGTTGTAGTTGTTGTTGTGGCAGGTGTTGTTGTAGTTGTTGTTGTTGTGGCAGGTGTTGTTGTGGTTGTCGTGGCAGGTGTTGTTGTACTTGTTGTTGTGGAGGGTGTTGTTGTGGCAGGTGTTGTTGTTGTTGTTGTTGGGGCAGGTGTTGTTGTCGTTAATATTGAGGCAGGTGTTGTTGAAGTTGTTGTTGGGTCAGGTGTTGATGTAGTTGTTGTTGTGGCAGGTGTTTTTGTTGTGGCAGTTGTTGTTGTTGTTGAGGCAGGTGTTTTTGTTGTTGCAGTTGTTGTTGTCGTTGTTGTTGTTGTTGTGGCAGGTGTTGTTGTTGTTGGGGCAGGTCTTCTTGTGGCAGTTGTTGTTGTTGTTGTTGTGGCAGGTGTTGTAGTTGTTCCTGTTGTTCTTGTGGCAGGTGTTGTTGTAGTTGTTGTTGTGGCGGCAGGTTTTGTTGTACTTGTTGTTGTGGAGGGTGTTGTTGTTGTGGCAGGTGTTGTTGTAGTTGTTGTGGCAGGTGTTGTAGTTGTTGTTGTGGCAGGTGTTGTTGTAGTTGTTGTTGTTGTGGCAGGTGTTGTTGTGGTTGTCGTGGCAGGTGTTGTTGTACTTGTTGTTGTGGAGGGTGTTGTTGTGGCAGGTGTTGTTGTTGGGGCAGGTGTTTTTGTCGTTGTTGTTGTGGCAGGTGTTGTTGTGGCAGGTGTTGTAGTTGTTGTTGTGGCAGGTGTTGTTGTAGTTGTTGTTGTGGCAGGTGTTGTTGTGGTTGTTGTGGCAGGTGTTGTTGTACTTGTTGTTGTGGAGGGTGTTGTTGTTGTGGCAGGTGTTGTTGTAGTTGTTGTGGCAGGTGTTGTTGTAGTTGTTGTTGTTGTTCTTGTGGCAGGTGTTGTTGTTGTTGTTGTGGCAGGTGTTGTTGTAGTTGTTGTTGTTGTGGCAGGTGTTGTTGTGGTTGTTGTGGCAGGTGTTGTTGTACTTGTTGTTGTTGTGGCAGGTGTTGTTGTGGTTGTTGTGGCAGGTGTTGTTGTACTTGTTGTTGTGGAGGGTGTTGTTGTTGTGGCAGGTGTTGTTGTTGGGGCAGGTGTTGTTGTAGTTGTTGTTGTGGCAGGTGTTGTGGCAGGTGTTGTTGTACTTGTTGTTGTGGAGGGTGTTGTTGTTGTGGCAGGTGTTGTTGTAGTTGTTGTGGCAGGTGTTGTAGTTGTTGTTGTTGTTCTTGTGGCAGGTGTTGTTGTAGTTGTTGTTTTGGCAGGTGTTGTACTTGTTGTTGTGGAGGGTGTTGTTGTTGTGGCAGGTGTTGTTGTAGTTGTTGTGGCAGGTGTTGTAGTTGTTGTTGTGGCAGGTGTTGTTGTTGTTGTTGTTGTTGTGGCAGGTGTTGTTGTGGTTGTTGTGGCAGGTGTTGTTGTACTTGTTGTTGTGGACGGTGTTGTTGTGGCAGGTGTTGTTGTTGGGGCAGGTGTTGTTGTCGTTGTTGTTGTGGCAGGTGTTGTTGTGGCAGGTGTTGTAGTTGTTGTTGTGGCAGGTGTTGTTGTAGTTGTTCTTGTTGTGGCAGGTGTTGTTGTGGTTGTTGTGGCAGGTGTTGTTGTACTTGTTGTTTTGGAGGGTGTTGTTGTTGTGGCAGGTGTTGTTGTAGTTGTTGTGGCAGGAGTTGTTGTAGTTGTAGTTGTTGTTGTGGCAGGTGTTGTTGTAGTTGTTGTGGCAGGAGTTGTTGTAGTTGTAGTTGTTGTTGTGGCAGGTGTTGTTGTACTTGTTGTTGTGGAGGGTGTTGTTGTTGTGGCAGGTGTTGTTGTTGGGGCAGGTGTTGTTGTCGTTGTTGTCGTTGTTGTGGCAGTTGTTGTTGTAGTTGTGGCAGGTGTTGTAGTTGTTGTGGCAGGTGTTGTTGTAGTTGTTGTTGTTGTGGCAGGTGTTGTTGTAGTTGTTGTTGTGGCAGGTGTTGTTGTAGTTGTTGTTGTGGCAGGTGTTGTTGTAGTTGTTGTTGTGGCAGGTGTTGTTGTAGTTGTTGTTGTTGTGGCAGGTGTTGTTGTAGTTGTTGTGGCAGGTGTTGTTGTAGTTGTTGTTGTTGTTCTTGTGGCAGGTGTTGTTGTAGTTGTTGTGGCAGGTGTTGTTGTGGAGGGTGTTGTTGTTGTTGCAGGTGTTGTTGTAGTTGTTGTGGCAGGTGTTGTTGTTGTTGTTTTGGCAGGTGTTGTTGTAGTTGTTGTTGTTGTTCTTGTGGCAGGTGTTGTTGTAGTTGTTGTTGTGGCAGGTGTTGTAGTTGTTGTTGTGGCAGGTGTTGTAGTTGTTGTTGTGGCAGGTGTTGTTGTAGTTGTTGTTGTGGAGGGTGTTGTTGTGGTTGTTGTGGCAGGTGTTGTTGTACTTGTTGTTTTTGTGGCAGGTGTTGTTGTGGTTGTTGTGGTAGGTGTTGTTGTACTTGTTGTGGAGGGTGTTGTTGTTGTGGCAGGTGTTGTTGTTGGGGCAGGTGTTGTTGTCGTTGTTGTTGTGGCAGGTGTTGTGGCAGGTGTTCTTGTCCTTGTTGTTGTGGAGGGTGTTGTTGTTTTGGCAGGTGTTGTTGTAATTGTTGTGGCAGGTGTTGTAGTTGTTGTAGTTGTTGTTGTGGCAGGTGTTGTTGTACTTGTTGTTGTTGTGGCAGGTGTTGTTGTAGTTGTTGTAGCAGGTGTTGTAGTTGTAGTTGTGGCAGGTGTTGTTGTAGTTGTTGTTGTGGCAGGTGTTGTTGTGGTTGTTGTGGCAGGTGTTGTACTTTTTGTTGTGGAGGGTGTTGTTGGGGCAGGTGTTGTTGTCGTTGTTGTTGTGGCAGGTGTTGTTGTGGCAGGTGTTGTAGTTGTTGTTGTGGCAGGTGTTGTTGTAGTTGTTGTTGTTGTGGCAGGTGTTGTTGTGGTTGTTGTGGCAGGTGTTGTTGTACTTGTTGTTGTGGAGGGTGTTGTTGTTGTGGCAGGTGTTGTTGTAGTTGTTGTGGCAGGTCTTGTTGTAGTTGTTGTTGTTCTTGTGGCAGGTGTTGTTGTAGTTGTTGTTGTGGACGGTGTTGTTGTACTTGTTGTTGTGGAGGGTGTTGTTGTTGTGGCAGGTGTTGTTGTAGTTGTTGTGGCAGGTGTTGTCGTTATTGTTGTGGCAGTTGTTGTTGTAGTTGTTGTTGTGGCAGGTGTTGTTGTTGTGGTTGTTGTGGCAGGTGTTGTTGTACTTGTTGTTGTGGAGGGTGTTGTTGTTGTGGCAGGTGTTGTTGTTGGGGCAGGTGTTGTTGTCGTTGTTGTTGTGGCAGGTGTTGTTGTGGCAGGTGTTGTAGTTGTTGTTGTGGCAGGTGTTGTTGTAGTTGTTGTGGTTGTGGCAGGTGTAGTTGTTGTGGTTGTGGCAGGTGTTGTTGTAGTTGTTGTGGCAGGTGTTGTTGTGTTGTTGTAGTTGTTGTTGTTGTGGCAGGTGTTGTTGTAGTTGTTGTGGCAGGTGTTGTTGTAGTTGTTGTTGTTGTTCTTGTGGCAGGTGTTGTTGTAGTTGTTGTGGCAGGTGTTGTTGTACTTGTTGTTGTGGCAGGTGTTGTTGTAGTTGTTGTGGCAGGTGTTGTTGTAGTTGTTGTTGTGGCAGGTGTTGTAGTTGTTGTTGTTGTGGCAGGTTTTGTTGTACTTGTTGTTGTGGAGGGTTTTGTTGTGGTTGTTGTGGCAGGTGTTGTTGTACTTGTTGTTGTTGTGGCAGGTGTTGTTGTGGTTGTTGTGGTAGGTGTTGTACTTGTTATTGTGGAGGGTGTTGTTGTTGTGGCAGGTGTTGTTGTAGTTGTTGTGGCAGGTGTTGTAGTTATTGTTGTGGCAGTTGTTGTTGTAGTTGTTGTTGTGGCAGGTGTTGTTGTTGTGGTTGTTGTGGCAGGTGTTGTTGTACTTGTTGTTGTGGAGGGTGTTGTTGTTGTGGCAGGTGTTGTTGTTGGGGCAGGTGTTGTTGTCGTTGTTGTTGTGGCAGGTGTTGTTGTGGCAGGTGTTGTAGTTGTTGTTGTGGCAGGTGTTGTTGTAGTTGTTGTTGTTGTGGCAGGTGTTGTGGTTGTTGTGGCAGGTGTTGTTGTACTTGTTGTTGTGGAGGGTGTTGTTGTTGTGGCAGGTGTTGTTGTAGTTGTTGTGGCAGGTGTTGTTGTAGTTGTTGTTGTTGTTCTTGTGGCAGGTGTTGTTGTAGTTGTTGTTGTGGCAGGTGTTGTTGTACTTGTTGTTGTGGAGGGTGTTGTTGTTGTGGCAGGTGTTGTTGTAGTTGTTGTGGCAGGTGTTGTAGTTATTGTTGTGGCAGTTGTTGTTGTAGTTGTTGTTGTGGCAGGTGTTGTTGTTGTGGTTGTTGTGGCAGGTGTTGTTGTACTTGTTGTGGAGGGTGTTGTTGTTGGGGCAGGTGTTGTTGTTGTGGCAGGTGTTGTTGTGGCAGGTGTTGTAGTTGTTGTTGTGGCAGGTGTTGTTGTTGTAGTTGTTGTTGGGGAAGCTGTGGTTGTAGTTGTTGTTGGAAAAGCTGTTGTTGTAGTTGTTGTTGGGGCAGCTGTTGTTGTTGTTGTTGTTGTTGTTGTTGGGGAAGCAGTTGTTGTAGTTGTTGTTGGGGAAGCAGTTGTTGTAGTTGTTGTTGTTGTTGGGGAAGCTGTTGTTGTTGTCGTTGTTGGGGAAGCTGTTGTTGTTGTCGTTGTTGGGGCAGGTGTTGTTGTTGTCGTTGTTGGGGCAGCTGTTGTTGTTGTTGTTGTTGGGGGAGCTGTTGTAGTTGTTGTTGTTGGGGCAGCTGTTGTTGTAGTTGTTGTTGGGGCAGCAGTTGTTGTTGTTGTTGGGGAAGCTGTTGTTGTAGTTGTTGTTCGGGCAGCTGTTGTTGTTGTTGTTGTTGTTGTTGTTGGGGCAGCTGTTGTTGTTGTTGGGGCAGCTGTTGTTGTTGTTGGGGCAGCTGTTGTTGTTGTTGTTGTTGTTGGGGAAGCAGTTGTTGTAGTTGTTGTTGGGGAAGCAGTTGTTGTAGTTGTTGTTGGGGCAGCAGTTGTAGTTGTTGTTGGGGAAGCAGTTGTTGTAGTTGTTGTTGGGGAAGCAGTTGTTGTAGTTGTTGTTGGGGAAGCAGTTGTTGTCGTTGTTGTTGGGGAAGCAGTTGTTGTAGTTGTTGTTGGGGAAGCAGTTGTTGTCGTTGTGTTTGGGGAAGCAGTTGTTGTAGTTGTTGTTGGGGCAGCAGTTGTTGTAGTTGTTGTTGGGGAAGCAGTTGTTGTAGTTGTTGTTGGGGGAGCAGTTGTTGTAGTTGTTGTTGGGGAAGCTGTTGTTGTAGTTGTTGTTGGGGAAGCTGTTGTTGTTGTTGTTGTTGGGGCAGCTGTTGTTGTTGTTGTTGTTGTTGTTGTTGTTGTTGGGGAAGCAGTTGTTGTTGTTGTTGTTGGGGAAGCAGTTGTTGTAGTTGTTGTTGGGGCAGCAGTTGTTGTAGTTGTTGTTGGGGCAGCAGTTGTAGTGGTTGTTGGGGAAGCAGTTGTTGTAGTTGTTGTTGGGGGAGCAGTTGTTGTAGTTGTTGTTGGGGAAGCTGTTGTTGTAGTTGTTGTTGGGGCAGCAGTTGTTGTAGTTGTTGTTGGGGCAGCAGTTGTAGTGGTTGTTGGGGAAGCAGTTGTTGTAGTTGTTGTTGGGGGAGCAGTTGTTGTAGTTGTTGTTGGGGAAGCTGTTGTTGTAGTTGTTGTTGGGGAAGGTGTTGTTGTTGGGGCAGGTGTTGTTGTAGTTGTTGTTGGGGAAGGTGTTGTTGTTGTGGAGACAGGTGTTGTTGTTGTTGTTGGGACAGGTGGTGTAGTTGTTGGGGCAGGTGTTGTTGTTGTTGTTGGGGCAGGTGTTGTTGTAGTTGTTGTTGGGGAAGGTGTTGTTGTTGTAGTTGTTGTTGGGGTAGGCGTTGTTGTTGTTGGGCCAGGTGTTGTGTTTGTTGGGACAGGTGTTGTTGTTGTTGTTGTTGTTGGGGCAGGTGGTGTAGTTGTTGTTGGGGCAGGTGTTGTTGTTGTTCTTGGGGCAGGTGTTGTTGTTGTGGTAGGTGATCTTGTTGTTGGGGCAGGTGTTGTTGTTGTTGTTGGGGAAGGTGTTGTTGTAGTTGTTGTTGGGGAAGGTGTTGTTGTTGGGGCAGGTGTTGTTGTAGTTGTTGTTGGGGAAGGTGTTGTTGTTGTGGAGACAGGTGTTGTTGTTGGGACAGGTGTTGTTGTTGTTGTTGGGGCAGGTGTTGTTGTTGTTGGGGCAGGTGTTGTTGTTGTTGGGGCAGGTGTAGTTGTTGTTGTTGGGGCAGGTGTTGTTGTTGTTGAGGCAGGTGTTGTTGTTGTTGGGGAAGGTGTTGTAGTTGTTGGGGAAGGCGTTGTTGTTGTTGGGGCAGGTGTTGTTGTTGGGGAAGGTGTTGTAGTTGTTGTTGGGGAAGGCGTTGTTGTTGTTGGGGAAGGTGGTGTACTTGTTGCGGCAGGTGTTGTAGTTGTTGTTGGGGAAGGTGTTGTTGGGGAAGGTGTTGTTGATGTTGGGGCAGGTGTTGTTGTAGTTGTTGTTGGGGAAGGCGTTGTTGTTGTTGGGGCAGGTGTTGTTGTTGTTGGGACAGGTGTTGTTGTTGTTGTTGTTGGGGCAGGTGGTGTAGTTGTTGTTGGGGCAGGTGTTGTAGTTGTTGTTGGGGCAGGTGTTGTTGTTGTTCTTGGGGCAGGTGCTGTTGTTGTGGTAGGTGAGGTTGTTGTTCTTGGGGCAGGTGTTGTTGTAGTTGTTGTTGGGGAAGGTGTTGTTGTTGGGGCAGGTGTTGTAGTTGTTGTTGGGGAAGGTGTTGTTGTTGTGGAGACAGGTGTTGTTGTTGTTGGGACAGGTGTTGTTGTTGTTGTTGGGGCAGGTGTTGTTGTTGTTGGGGCAGGTGTTGTTGTTGTTGTTTGGGCAGGTGTTGTTGTTGTTGGGGAAGGTGCTGTAGCTGTTGTTGGGGGGGGCGTTGTTGTTGTTGGGGCAGGTGTTGTTGTTGTTGTTGTTGTTGGGGCAGGTGTTGTTGTTGTTAGGGCAGGTGTTGTTGTTCTTGTTGTTGGGGGAGGAGGTGTAGTTGTTGTTGGGGCAGGTGTTGCTATTGTTGTTGGGGCAGGTGTTGTTGTTGTTGTTGTTGTTGGGGAAGGTGTTGTTGTTGTAGTTGTTGTTGGGGCAGCAGTTGTTGTAGTTGTTGTTGGGGCAGCAGTTGTTGTAGTTGTTGTTGGGGGAGCAGTTGTTGTAGTTGTTGTTGGGGCAGCAGTTGTTGTAGTTGTTGTTGGGGCAGCAGTTGTAGTTGTTGTTGGGGCAGCAGTTGTAGTTGTTGTTGGGGAAGCAGTTGTTGTAGTTGTTGTTGGGGCAGCAGTTGTTGTAGTTGTTGTTGGGGAAGCAGTTGTTGTAGTTGTTGTTGGGGAAGCTGTTGTAGTCGTTGTTGGGGAAGCTGTTGTCGTTGTTGGGGAAGCTGTTGTCGTTGTTGGGGCAGCAGTTGTTGTAGTTGTTGGGGCAGCAGTTGTTGTAGTTGTTGTTGGGGAAGCAGTTGTTGTAGTTGTTGTTGGGGCAGCAGTTGTTGTAGTTGTTGTTGGGGCAGCAGTTGTTGTAGTTGTTGTTGGGGCAGCAGTTGTTGTAGTTGTTGTTGGGGAAGCAGTTGTTGTAGTTGTTGTTGGGGCAGCAGTTGTAGTCGTTGTTGGGGCAGCTGTTGTCGTTGTTGGGGCAGCAGTTGTTGTAGTTGTTGTTGTTGGGGAAGCAGTTGTTGTAGTTGTTGTTGTTGGGGTGGCAGTTGTTGTAGTTGTTGTTGTTGGGGCAGCTGTTGTTGTTGTCGTTGTTGGGGAAACTGTTGTTGTTGTCGTTGTTGGGGAAGCTGTTGTTGTTGTCGTTGTTGGGGAAGCTGTTGTTGTTGTCGTTGTTGGGGCAGCTATTGTAGTTGTCGTTGTTGGGGCAGCTGTTGTAGTTGTCGTTGTTGGGGCAGCTGTTGTTGTTGTTGGGGCAGCTGTTGTTGTTGTTGTTGGGGCAGCTGTTGTTGTTGTTGTTGGGGCAGCAGTTGTTGTTGTTGTTGGGGCAGCAGTTGTTGTTGTCGTTGTTGTTGTTGGGGCAGCTGTTGTAGTTGTCGTTGTTGTTGTTGGGGCAGCTGTTGTTGTAGTTGGGGAAGCTGTTGTAGTTGTCGTTGTTGGGGCAGCTGTTGTTGTTGTTGGGGAAGCTATTGTTGTAGTTGTTGTTGTTGGGGCAGCTGTTGTTGTAGTTGTTGTTGTTTTTGTGGCAGCTGTTGTTGCTAGGGCAGCTGTTGTTGCTTGTGGGGCAGCAGTACCTGTGATAATACATACATTTTGGTTTGGGTTATGTTTATCTAAGGCCCTAGTAAAACAGGTAAACTCAACATGCTCAGCATTAGAACATGCTTTTGGCAGATTTACTTTTATAATTGTGATGTTTTAATGATTCAGTTTAACAGTCACATGTATGTGTAAAGTTACTGGGGTGTCATTTTTATTGCCATACATGACTTGGAGTAAATAACATCTTTAAAACAGGTTCATCTAATCAGACCCTCTTATCATAATTGTTTTTAAAAAAAGATCAGAAGCAGGCAATGAAAAGATAGCTGCATGTTAATCACAGTCAAATCAGTTCTCTTTTCATCGTAATTGTCCCTAGCTTAACTGGTACAATAGAATATATATGAAAGTAAATTATTGATTGTTGATTCTGTCATCAATACTTACTTTGTCCAGAGGATAGATGTAAATATCCAAGCATTAACATCCAATAAAGAAGTCTTCTGTCCATGTTGATGTTACCTCCTTGTTAGTGCTCATGTAGACAGGTGCTCAGTCTGTGATTGTACCTGTTTTTATGCTCTTAACAGGTGGATAACTCCTCCCTCACACCTGTGTGTGTGAGTGAGTGTGAGTCCCTGACACAGAGGTTCATCAAATCAATGACTAAATCATTGTTGAATCACAAAAAAGGGAGTGTCAGGCATTCCGCAATAATGTTCAGTTAATAGTAATTAATCAAGTATTAATCATAAAAGTTTAAAAAAATGTTCTGTGTATATCAGAAGTAGATTGAGTGAAGTATTTGCATGTATGAATGAGCTACTTCAACCGCACTCGTGACTTTATAACATATGCTTGTAATGCTTTGACAATTTTGCATGCTGAATATAGCAACAAGTCTGTTGGCAACACAAGTGGTGAGTCCAACACTTCACTGAAGGTTTACTGTGCAACTTCAGTATTTTGTTTCATATCACTGGATTTTTCAGGGTAGAGTTGATCCACTGCGTTATCCTGAACTAACCACAATAAAAATTCACTAAATCCGCACCCTACCAGAAACCTGGATCAAGGTTGCAGAACAGGTCTACCCACACAATACTAGTCCTCTGTATGTATGCAGTCAATCCAATTATACCCCAGTTTTGATTGAACAGGTTGATGCTTTTTTTCCCTTGTGTGCCTTTCTTTAAAGAATATGGGATACAGGTGATATGGGGCGTAGAGAGTAGGGAAAGAGATGCTGTAAAAGTTTGAGGCCAGTAGTCAAACTTTCAAGCTCCTGTTAAAAAGGTGCATGCTTGATCTGCTGAGCAGAACCCTCATTAACAGAAATAAGTGGCTGAAAACAGGGTTTAGCCTGGGTGAGTACTTTAATGAAAGCATTTTAATAACCCCCGCCTTTCTACTGGTCTGTGTCACAGTGTGCATGAGAATGTGTGAACGACAGTGTGCCAAGTTCAGTGTCTGCCCTGCGTTTAACTGTGATGACAAAATGACAAACCTTTCAAACAGACGCCTACACTGACATTAAATCCAAACAATTTCTAATAGAGGAGTTAAAACAATACCCTGTGGTCTAGTTACTTGCAGAAACCTCTCCAATATCATTCTTTATTTTCTTACCTTCAACATGTTTTTTATTATATAACAGCTTTCACTGTCATGTGCCCTGTGGTTTTATTGTGTGTATGTTTTTGAATGTGCTGCACCACCAAGTGAGGGAACTAATTTAAAATCCACAATTTGCACAAGGAGAGGCCTGTTTAGCCATACTAGCTCCCTCCATGTGCTTTTTTTGCCAGTTGCCAGAGGCCAAGCTGAACTCTTCTGTTGAGATTCAGATTGATCCTCTGTCATCTGCTCATCACTGCTTCTCATCAGAGCCAGCCCAAGGCATAGGCGAACTAGGCGGCTGCTTAGGGCCCCCTGGCCACTTGATGGCCCCCAGTAATCAACAACAGGGCCGCAAAAAGTGGGTATACAGTGTATGTGGCACATAGGCACAACTCCTACAATTAACTGCCACAACGGCAGTAGCTCAGGAGGTAGAGCGGTCGTCCAATGACCGGAAGGTTGGCGGTTCGTTTCCCCCTAATCCAAGTCTGTCCGTTGTGTCCTTGGGCAAGACACTTAACCCACCTTGCTCCCAGTGTGTGTCCTCCACTGGTGTATGATTGTGAGTGTTGTGTGGTGGTGGTCGGAGAGGCCGTAGGCGCAGAATGGAAGCCACGTTTCCACCACCACCAAAGTGTGACTGTGTGGGCGAATGAATGATGTATCCAATGTAAAGCGCTTTGAGGGTCTCTGATAAAGCGCTATATGAAATCTGATGCATTATTATTATTATTATTACTAGGTCTGTCACGATAACAGATTTTTCCCCTCTAAATTATCATGGCCATAAAAGATCATGATCATGATATTATGAGGATATTTGTTGAAAACTTAAGAATAAAACAGAATCAGTCAAATGAAGGAAAGACGAAGCAAGGGTGTAGCAACATATTACTTTGTTAACTTCAATAATAATTTAATCAACTTTTATATCATCACCTATTTCTAATTCTTACTATCATTTGTCCTCAGCCCTCCAATTGAAACTACTTTAGAGAGGATAATGCCTCATTAAATCATTGTTTTTCATGCTTTTACTTTGGATTTTGTTTTCTTGCTCATAGGTTGCTTTATATTTTACAACTATACTTTTATTTTATTCTTATTTATATTTAGTCTTCTTTGTTTTATGACATGTGGCAATCAGCATGAAGGACCACTACTATTAAGTCACAGTACTGTGATGGTATTAATATGGTCATTGTCAATACTGATACATTGTGATAGCCCTTGTCTGCACTGTTAAACAGTGTTGTGTTGTCCATTAAGAATTGTTATAGCAACAAAGACTAAAGACAGCCACTTAACTGTGGTATAATGAATCTGAATGTCCGGTAGCTGGGATAGACGATCTGGTTTAGAGTACTCCAATATGTCTGTTATTCAAATACCTGATATGTTACTTTACATATTGCATGTCGCAGTATGTATTTTGACGATAGATACTTTGCTCTAAGCTTCATTTGGCTCCTTAAAGTTTTTTGCCGTGTGGCTCAGTGTTTCGGGAACTGACATAATTATAATTAAATGACAGCACACGCCTGGAGGTGTGTCTTAACCAGACTGAGCTCACCATCAATTATACCATAAAACTAATGGACAGGGCGTCACTAAAATGAGAATTAGCCTAATTAAAACCCAATTAAATGTTTCTCTGACGCAGTTTGACTGTGTTCATTTTAAGCAGATGCATAATTAGGTTCTCTTCTTACATTCTCTTCTCAGTCTTAGTTGTTTTACTCTGCAATGTTTCTGCAGACCAATTCTGAAATTTTTTTTTTAATTCAGCCAACTCTTTGTGTGCCTAAATTTTACCAGGCAGCTCTTCTCACAAATCCTTCATTTGTCAATATCAGGTATAAGTGCTGTAAACATATCACTGTTCAGATCAGCAACCTGTCTTTTAGCACCAATCATGAACTTTTGGATGAAGCTCAATTTTACATCACCTGTCATCACTCTGTATTGTTCAAACTCGGTACTTCCTCATAGAATCTGTGACCACAATATGTTTAAGTCTGTGAAACTTTGAGATGCATAGCTGTCACTCTAAAAAGCCTCTCCTTTGCATATGAAACACGTTCCCTGATTTAAAACTGTGGATCAGTTGTTTCAGCCTCTTCTGTTGGACATTGAGGTCTGAATAATAACCTGTTTTGATTCTGTTTTTTAGTGGTGAGAGAGCTAGAGAGGCAAATAACACATATCGACTGGCTGCTGTTTTTGATGGATTGTGAGCTTAAGTTTTCTCCCCCTTTTCCCCTCCACAGAGGATGGGCGGCTCCTCCTGCACCGACGCACCTGCGCCTCATTACCGGCAATCAGCGGCTGTACTTAAGCTCTGCTTGGAAGACTCTCAGTGCCAGATTATTCCCACACCTCCTGTGAAATCTCTGCCAGTTTTGAGCATCGCAATTTTGAGATTCATTCTCGTGAACCTGTGCTGCACTGTGTCTAACTTTTGTTCTCCTCCTCTCCCCTCCAGTGCCTCCACGAGCCCAAACCTCTGCCATGCTGCCTCCACTCACTCTCCAGATCTTTCACCTGCCTCCCAGGCGAAATCACTCACCCTCGTCTCTTCGGATCTCACACATCGGATGTAAGACCCCTTTCCTCTCCCTAACTGCACTTCAAAATAAATCCTTAAACACTTCCTGTTGCCTCCAATTTGCTTCTGGGTTCTGTTGAAAACACAACTTTGGGAAAACATTACAGAGGGTTGGCTAAGGGCTGATATGTGATACCACTATCCTATTATTGTTTTTTGCACTAATGAAATACAACAAGTTAATGATAAAAAGTTGTTTTTCTGAGTGTCTGAATTGTTTTGCTCTGCACTTTTATTTTGATTGAAACATACTTGTTTGGATCCTGTGTTTCCTCAATCCTAAGGCACTTTGTCACATCAAAAAAATTCCCTCCACTGGCCGTCACGATGATCCTCTGTCATACTACCAGATCGGTGACTTCATCAGGGGTAAGTTTCCCGCAGCGATCTTACATAACTTTTATTTCTGACAACTACAATCCGATGTATATGCAAAAGTCATGATTAGTGACAGGTAGTGCAGAGTAATTACAGCTGTAGGTGTGTCTGGCATGTGCTTAGCTAAATAATTATGTGTAATTGTATGTTTGTTGAGAGAGTTTGAGAAATTCTGCTCTATGGTAAACCCTGCTGAAGTCATACCCACTTCATGCTTGTTTCCCAAAAAGCTATTGAAACTCTGGCAAAACTTATTTTCATCACTGTTAAACCTTCAAAAGATTTCCTTAACGATATCTTTGTTATTCCTTATGTTAAACTTTAAAAATCGTCTCCTTAGCTGTGCTTTTGTGAAAGATATTGACCGCGACCAGGAAAAAATCACAGTCTCCCTCCACCAGGTGTCTCTTTCTTCCAACTTGGAGCACATCAAACTGGGTGTCATTCCCAGGGAAGAGCTTCCTATACACTACAGGTGAAAATGCAATTTAACAAATTATGACAATGATCTCTGGAAGACAAGATTATAAAAGTTATAAAATGTCAAATATTGTTAAAAGTTTTAGAATAAGAATAAGAAGAACTTTATCAATCCCCGAAGGGAAGTTCAATTGTCTGTTGTTTCACATATGTCTATAAAAGTTATCTATTATTTACAGAGAGTTATAAAGCCTGATGGCTGTTGGTACAAAAGATCTTCTGAATCTTTCTGTCCTGCAGTGAAGAGAGAGGAGCCGTCCACCACCATTTGCCCTTTGGTCCATCAAGGTGTTGTGAAGTGGGTGATCCATGTTCTTTAGAATAGTCTCCACCTTCCTCGGTGTAGATCTCTCCACCACATCCTCCACTGAGTCCAGTTTGAGTCGTACCACAGAGCCAGCCTTTTTCTTCACCAGTTTGTTAAGACGTCTTGCATCTTTGTGTTTGATACTTCCTCCCCAGCAGACTGCAGTGTAGAACAGAACACTTACTACCACAGACTGATAAAACATCTGCAGCATCTTACTACCTGTCTATTGATCAGAGTCTTCTCAGGCAAAAGAGGCGGCTCTGCCCCTTTCTGTAGAACTACTTGAAGAAGAAAAATCTGACTGCTCCAACTCGGCACATATGAAATATTTGCAATTTATTTGAAATTCAGATATCAAACCAGTAAATCTCTTAAATCTACCAATGTTCACTCCAAAGTTTTGTAATACTTAAGACACTCTCTGCTTTTATAGTTGTTTAGATTATTGTAATCCTCCTCCTCTATTTTTTTGATAGACAGGTAAGATTATTTCTCAACAGCACATCATTGCTGTGAATACAGCTCTACTCATAGACCTGTATCTGTAATCACTCATCCACCAAAACAAGTTTGGTAGATTTCAGGTTTGTTTGAAACAGAAAAAAGGGGAAAAGAAGAACATGCAAGAAGTGAATACTTTACAAAACAAGGTACAGGATTTGATGATGTATAAGTACTGCGTTCTAGTCTGACACTCTGACCCTTCTCTTAAGTCGTAGTGTTCGCGCCGCTGCCTACTCCAGTGAGACATATGAGTGTATACTGCAGAGTTGCCACGGTTACCACAACCCCTCTGTTGTGGATTACCTGCTTGAGAAGGTGGGGATCAGTGACGAGCATCCACCATCAATGATGAGAGGACTGCAGAGGTAAGATAGACATGTTGGCTAGCTGACTCTTCTAATGCCTTTTTTGGGGGGGTCTAGAATTTGAGAATTTTCTGTTTCACTCCAAAACTATATTACACAATTTTGTAATATTCCAGACACTCAAATTTTATAGTTATTTAGGTTATTGTTATCTGTCTCCAGTAGAAGCTGATTTTGAAGCAGTAGTTGATGTTGGAGAAGTTGGTTTTGTTGGAGCAGATGTTGAATTTGGAGCTTGAGATTTGGTCAGGGCTGCTGTTGCTGCTGTTGCAGTGTTGGCAGTTGGAGGTAGAGCCATCATTGCAGTTGGTCCTAAAGCAGTGGTTTCTGGAGAATTTTAGAAAAAAAAAATGTGATCAATTGCATTTAATCCAAATTGTATAAGGTCTTCTCTCAAATTCACAGGAGTTAAATTATACCACCCAAATGTACATTATCATATGTACATACACATACATATTATTCTTAGAAGAAAAATATTTGGAAGAGAAATGTGCAGTAATTATTTTGGCAATGTTTCCTCAATGTGTTTGTTTCTGCCAAGCTGAATTCTTCATGACTGAGTTAACATGATGGCGCAACATGGCTCAAATGAACCTTAGCCAAAAAGGGGATTCATCTAAAATGGGAAGGTAAACACAAGACAAGACAAGACATTTCCTCTGCAAGTCTGACATGGGAAACAATGTGATGTCCGTAAGTTAATGTGGCTCTGAATTAACATTCGCTACATGTGCAGTGTTGTTTTAAAGGTACTGGAAGTATTGACCCCGTGTTAAAGCTCATACGTAGAGATTTGAGATTTATGACTATGTGTCATGGACTGTACTTGCAATGAACTGAAAACTTGCCAAATGCATACTAACTACGTCCACCTGTCCTTTGGTAACACAACACTCCACTTAGGGTTTTTTGTGCAACCTCTGTGTTTCAAATGACAAGATTCTCCAGAGTGAGCTTCACCCGCATCATTATCATGAAGGTCATACTGTTAAAATTCTTTTGAGCTTAATCTGCCCCACTACAGCTAAAAGGCACCACCACCTTGTTAACAGTAGTTACTACAACTACAAAAGAAATTTGGTAAGACCCACAGATATGCTGACATGGTGACGCCTGGTGGATTCACCCAAGTTGATTCAGATGATTTACTTTATGCAGAAGTCTATGATTTACAGCGAATAATTCATTAATGAATAAAAGTATTGTCTGTCTTCATATGATAGGTGGCAACATGCCTCTTTTCACCTTAAGGCCGTTTCCCGGTTGACCTATTAAGTCTGACAACAAAACAATAAGCAAATGCAAAACACCAAGAACCCATTAACAGCTCTGTAGATTTGAAACAGTACGAAAGCTTCGTCTTTTATCCTTTCCCTTCTTTCACTGTCAAGGTTTCTACATTAGTTTCATATTCTTCAATTCCTGGGTCAAAGCCTGACATGTGAACTGCAGAGCAACCACTTGACTGTGATACCAGAATGACAGCTGGTGTGAGGAACTTATCAGAGTGTCTGAGACTTTGTAAAATGTTTTCTCTTTTGCACAGAAGTTCCCTAGTTACCAAGCTTGCCAGCCAGATTGCTGCTCCTACAGTGAAATATGTCAATTCAGAGTTGTGGAAACCTCTCCGAACACCTCTTTGACAAATCTGATCTCTTTGTTGTAATTTCTTAGTACTGTCATAATAATTTGACACTAATCTCTAACATCTCCACTGCCTTAGATCAGTGAAACAGAGCACATAGTGAAAACATCCCTATATTTTAAGTCATGGAGAGCTTTTTAGATTCAAGTCAACAAATCTTGAAAGAGGATCTTCTGTATGCCTACAGTGTCAGCCTCGTTGTTAAAAACACCTTTTCTTGCACCTCTAGGGGAACACATATAAGAGTGGCTGTAGATCACAGTGAAGAACAACAATTTTTATGGTGTCGGCTCAGATTGCACTCATAGAAAACATTATCTATCATTCATTCAAACAACACCTACAGTATGACAATCATTTACAATGGCAATCAGTAAAAGTCCACACGAAGCTTCTTCTCATTACCTCGGACTTGTATGA
This sequence comes from Xyrichtys novacula, assembly GCA_962446985.1. Taxonomy (NCBI): domain Eukaryota; kingdom Metazoa; phylum Chordata; class Actinopteri; order Labriformes; family Labridae; genus Xyrichtys; species Xyrichtys novacula. The sequence continues at coordinate 30,561,957 of OY660870.1, forward strand.
TCTTCAGTGTCACACTGTAGGGTTTTTCTTTCAGGAGCTGATTCTTTAAAACCTAAACAGAGAGAGAACAAACAACAATCACTTGAAATAATAGGCTTTCTATCATTGTTGTTGTTGTTGTTAGGTAAATAGCTTTTGCAGAAATTGTTTACCATTTTCTTCTTCACATACCTTTTCTAGAGCTTGAATGATGATTACATTGCTGCCCTCATGGAGCCCTCCAGGAATATTAGCTTTCACTTTAAGGTGTGCACGTATCAGCATGCCTTGGGAGGAAAAAAAATTAATGAAAAGATGTAGAACTTGAGTGTTTTAATGATGATATGACTCTTGTAAAGATGATACTTACATCCAATTATTGCAGTTTCATTATTTTTGTTTACAGACCATAGCTAGATGTTGGGTCATTCCATGAAATCGTGCCTTTTGCGTCCCCAAGAAGTAATAATTTATTAATTTATAATAACAATAAATTAATATGTAATTTAAAAATATAACATTACCATGTCTCCTCTCTTTAATATAACATCAAATTAAAGTAAATTAAATATCATTTTAAATAATCAAAATTACTTTTATACTGATGAGGGTGAGGTTTTTGGCCTGTCCCTCACTACTGTTGTTGTACGTAAATGTACGGTCTTATTGTTAAACAGTGTTTTTGGTAATAATATATATTAGTCATTATAAATGCTTATCAATTTATTTATTTTATTTACCCTGTTACCCTAACTAAAAAACCCTAAAAAATAATGGTACATTCCAGATTTGACATGAGGTTGCATCATCTCTGAGCCAGGATGCTAACAGCTCAGTGACAGTTAAGTTTCTCTCATCTCTGATGTGCTATTTGTGAGGTTTTTTCAAGGTTTAACCAGGGGGGACAAGCATACAATGTCAATCCTGTTACCACTTTTTAACATATAAACCTAAACAATTTCTATTTCTCAAAATATAATCAATATCTACAAGTAATTGCCTTTCAAAGTACACAGCTTGCATTTTAGCTTAAAATTGTCAACTCTGTTACTGTCAGCCCTGTTACCTTTCCACAGTAACAGGATTTGACATGTGAGAAACAGGGATGACATAGAATAGTGTTTACCCTTGTACACAGTAGCGGTTCTAGGCACGGGCGAACAGGGCAGCCGCCCGGGGCGGCATTTGTGTCATGACTCATGGGGGGCGGCACGAGCACTTCCAAAAAAATAAAATAAAAGATAATAATAATAAAGCTTAACCGCAAAGCGGTTTTGTATTAACTCTTGTTGTCAAATTGGCGCCCCCCCCCCCCCCCCGCTGCTGTAGGCGCCCCTGCTTGCTCCGAAGGTGCTGCACAGAGGCTGACAGACTGTAGGAGACGAGGCGGGGAGAGAGTCGCGGGGGGACAGCTCTGCTCTGTGTACGCATGTCAGCATATCAGCGGGAGCGGGGATACGTCATTTTGTAGTTTTTTCATGATTTCTGGAGTCGCGGTGAATGAAATCACCGTACCCGTCTGCCTTTGATAGGCGAATAAAGCGCTCGGGTTCATGCTCGGATCTTGCTACGTGCTTGATGAGCTTCATGAGTAAAGTAAACAATGACTGAGGCAGAGAGCAGCTTCAGAGGAGAAACATCCAGCAGTGTGAACAACTTCTTCATACGGAGCGCTTTGGCTCACACTATCAGCGTTTTCTGTGAGTGTTGCATGACTTTGGGTGAGAACAGGGATGAACACACTGTCAGCCACGTATTTATTTATTCATTTTATAGTGTTTAGTTCTGCTTTTGTACTGGCACTATACTGGGGCAGCTGTATACCCTTTCAACACCTTATTTTCTATATTTACATTTGTATTGAATGGACACTTTATCATGACTGCCACTTGTTTTACAGAAAGCAAATTATTTGTCATTCTCCAGTGCAGAGCCTTTACTTTTATTTATACAGCCGCTTTATTTCATTTGAGTTTGTTTGTTCAAGGTTTTCAAAATGTGATGAAGGTTCGCAAAACTAAAAGAGAGCTTTCTTGAAAGCCACATGTTTAAGGTCTCAAATACTTTTTGAATTTTGTTTCTATCTACTACAGAGGCCGAGATAGCAGCTTTTTTGTAAACCTTAACACTTCAGAAAACCTCAGGATCTGGGGGCCCTTCTGAAAATGGCCCTCAGAATTGTGTTTTTTTCTATTGAAGGATTTCTGCAACTGAGAAATATATTATTTTTGTTGTTATAATAATAATACTACATAGTAATACAAAACTATCTGTTCAAAATTCTATCTCTTTTTGTGTGTGTGTGTGTGTGTGTGTGTGTGGGGGGGGGGGGGGCACTTGGAGAGGTGCTCGCCACTGCTTGTACACTCTTTAAAGGTTAACCTTTTTAAAATAAAAACATTTTTAGGTCATCAAGTAAACATTATTGAGCTAATAAATGTTTTTTGATTGATTGATTGATTGATTGATTGATACACCAGTATCGAGAGCTAGTTACTAAGTGTTCAGTTACTTTTACTCTTGTCATCCCTGTTACCATAACGTCAATACTGTTGTTGTCATTAATTTGACAAAAATGTAAAAAATGACAACTCAAATGGGCTTTCAACGCTTTCCACCACAATTTAAATTACATTGTATTTTAGATTGGGCCATTTTTCAACATTTCTCTTCTAAAAAATATCTGATATATGTTGAGACATGTGATCGCCATGCAAAATGAGGGTATATTTGATCATCTAAATGACAAATATCTAATTGGAGAAAAAAATCCACAGAATAAAATAATCTCAATGGAAAGAGAGACTAAAGTACTGCTAATATATGTACCATATATGGCATATTTCTAATTAGAATATTGTATTTTGTTAAGTTTACAACAAAAACCTGTCGGTAACAGGGTTGACAAGATTATGTGATAAATTCTAAGTTTCACTGAGAAAGTTAGACATCTGTGTATTTTGTAATAATCTGTGTATTCTGTCAGTGCATAATACTTTAAACCAACAAAAATTGAGACATAGACGTTGATTTTTACTTCCCTCTACATAAAGTCCTGATTGTCTTGCCTCTCTACTTGCATTTTTAACTTCTATCATGTTAAGCTGTGTCACATGGGATTATAGAAATAGCTGTTGATATGGTTAAATTGCAATCCAAATGTTGATGGATTCAAAAATTTGTTAGTTCGAAGACATGCACATCAATTGTATCTGTTGAAGGTCTATAAAACTTCAACCTACCTGACTAATACAGATTTTCACAACACATTACACACTTACAAGTATATGAGACGCAAGTGAAAACTTGGATGATATTCATCCAGGAAAAAATTAAATCTACCTTCAGAGCAATTAGAATGTAAGTTTGAGATTCCTACTTGACAGACTTATAGCAAAATTTAAATGTAAACAGTCTTCAATGATAGGGAAGTAAGGAAAAAGAGAGGGTACATTATGATGAAATGAGTACCTTTTGTGGTTGGTGTTGCAGCTGTTGTTGGTGGAGTAGTGGTCATCTTTGTTGTTGTTGTTGGGGAACGAGAAGTGGTTGCTGTTGTTGGGGAGGCTGTTGTTGTTGGGGCAGGTGTCGTTGTTGTTGTTGGGGCAGCTGTTGTAGTTGTTGTTGTTGGGGTAGCTGTTGTAGTTGTTGTTGGGGCAGCTGTTGTTGTTGTTGTTGTTGTTGGGGCTGCTGTTGTAGTTGTTGGGGCAGCTGTTGTAGTTGTTGTTGGGGAAGCTGTTGTCATTGTTGGGGAAGCTGTTGTTGTTGTTGTCGTTGTTGGGGCAGCTGTTGTTATTGTCGATGTTGGGGCAGCTGTTGTTGTTGTCGTTGTTGGGGCAGCTGTTGTTGTTGTCGTTGTTGGGGAAGCTGTTGTAGTTGTCGTTGTTGGGGCAGCTGTTGTGGTTGTCGTTGTTGGGGCAGCTGTTGTTGTAGTTGTTGTTGGGGAAGCTGTTGTAGTTGTTGTTGTTAGGGCAGCTGTTGTAGTTGTTGTTGTTGTTGTTGTTGGGGAAGCAGTTGTTGTAGTTGTTGTTGGGGAAGCAGTTGTTGTAGTTGTTGTTGGGGCAGCAGTTGTTGTAGTTGTTGTTGGGGCAGCTGTTGTAGTTGTTGGGGGAGCTGTTGTAGTTGTCGTTGTTGGGGAAGCTGTTGTAGTTGTCGTTGTTGGGGCAGCTGTTGTTGTTGTTGTTGTTGTTGTTGTTGTTGGGGCAGCTGTTGTAGTTGTCGTTGTTCGGGCAGCTGTTGTAGTTGTTGGGGCAGCTGTTGTAGTTGTCGTTGTTGGGGCAGCTGTGGTTGTTGGGGAAGCTGTTGTGGTTGTCGTTTTTGGGGCAGCTGTTGTTGTTGTCGTTGTTGGGGCAGCTGTTGTAGTTGTCGTTGTTGGGGCAGCTATTGTGGTTGTCGTTGTTGGGGCAGCTGTTGTTGTCGTTGTTGGGGCAGCTGTTGTAGTTGTCGTTGTTGGGGCAGCTGTTGTGGTTGTCGTTGTTGGGGCAGCAGTTGTGGTTGTCGTTGTTGGGGCAGCTGTTATTGTAGTTGTTGTTGGGGCAGCTGTTGTTGTTGTTGTTGTTGGGGAAGCTGCTGTTGTTGTTGTTGTTAGGGCAGCTGTTGTAGTTGTTGTTGTTGGGGCAGATGTTGTTGTTGTTGTTGTTGTTGTTGGGGCAGCTGTTGTAGTTGTCGTTGTTGGGGCAGCTGTTGTTGTTGTTGTTGTTGGGAAGGCTGTTGTTGTTGGGAAGGCTGTTGTAGTTGTTGGGGCAGCTGTTGTAGTTGTCGTTGTTGGGGCAGCTGTTGTTGTTGTAGTTGTTGGGGCAGCTGTTGTAGTTGTTGGGGCAGCTGTTGTAGTTGTTGGGGCAGCTGTTGTAGTTGTTGGGGCAGCTGTTGTAGTTGTCGTTGTTGGGGCAGCTGTTGTAGTTGTCGTTGTTGGGGCAGCTGTTGTTGTTGTTGTTGTTGGGGCAGCTGTTGTTGTTGTTGTTGTTGTTGTTGGGGCAGCTGTTGTAGTTGTTGGGGCAGCTGTTGTAGTTGTCGTTGTTGGGGCAGCTGTTGTTGTTGTTGGGGAAGCTGTTGTGGTTGTCGTTGTTGGGGCAGCTGTTGTTGTTGTTGTTGTTGTTGTTGTTGTTGTTGGGGCAGCTGTTGTAGTTGTCGTTGTTCGGGCAGCTGTTGTAGTTGTTGGGGCAGCTGTTGTAGTTGTCGTTGTTGGGGCAGCTGTGGTTGTTGGGGAAGCTGTTGTGGTTGTCGTTTTTGGGGCAGCTGTTGTTGTTGTCGTTGTTGGGGCAGCTGTTGTAGTTGTAGTTGTTGGGGCAGCTGTTGTTGTTGTAGTTGTTGGGGCAGCTGTTGTAGTTGTTGGGGCAGCTGTTGTAGTTGTCGTTGTTGGGGCAGCAGTTGTGGTTGTAGTTGTTGGGGCAGCTGTTGTAGTTGTTGGGGCAGCTGTTGTAGTTGTTGGGGCAGCTGTTGTAGTTGTTGGGGCAGCTGTTGTAGTTTTCGTTGTTGGGGCAGCTGTTGTAGTTGTCGTTGTTTGGGCAGCTGTTGTAGTTGTCGTTGTTGGGGCAGCTGTTGTTGTTGTTGTTGTTGTTGTTGTTGTTGTTGTTGTTGTTGTTGTTGGGGCAGCTGCTGTTGTGGTTGTCGTTGTTGGGGCAGCTGTTGTTGTTGTCGTTGTTGGGGCAGCTGTTGTAGTTGTCGTTGTTGGGGCAGCTGTTGTAGTTGTTGTTGTTGGGGCAGCTGTTGTAGTTGTTGTTGTTGGGGCAGCTGTTGTAGTTGTCGTTGTTGGGGCAGCTGTTGTAGTTGTTGGGGCAGCTGTTGTAGTTGTCGTTGTTGGGGCAGCTGTTGTTGTTGTTGGGGAAGCTGTTGTTGTTGTCGTTGTTGGGGCAGTTGTTGTTGTTGTCGTTGTTGGGGCAGCTGTTGTTGTTGTCGTTGTTGGGGCAGCTGTTGTTGTTGTCGTTGTTGGGGCAGCTGTTGTAGTTGTCGTTGTTGGGGCAGCTGTTGTGGTTGTTGGGGCAGCTGTTGTAGTTGTCGTTGTTGGGGCAGCTGTTGTAGTTGTTGTTGTTGGGGCAGCTGTTGTTGTTGTCGTTGTTGGGGCAGCAGTTGTTGTAGTCGTTGTTGTTGGGGCAGTAGTTGTTGTAGTCGTTGTTGTTGGGGCAGCTGTTGTTGTTGTTGTTGTTGGGGCAGCTGTTGTAGTTGTCGTTGTTGGGGCAGCTGTTGAAGTTGTTGGGGAAGCTGTTGTAGTTGTTGTTGGGGCAGCTGTTGTTGTTGGGGCAGCTGTCGTCGTTGTTGGGGCAGCTGTTGTCGTTGTTGGGGCAGCTGTTGTCGTTGTTGGGGAAACTGTTGTCGTTGTTGGGGCAGCTGTTGTTGTTGTTGTTGTTGGGGAAGCTGTGGTAGTTGTTGTTGGGGCAGCTGTGGTAGTTGTTGTTGTTGGGGCAGCTGTGGTAGTTGATGTTGTTGGGGCAGCTGTTGTAGTTGTTGGGGAAGCTGTTGTTGTTGTTGGGGCAGCTGTTGTCGTTGTTGGGGCAACTGTTGTCGTTGTTGGGGCAGCTGTTGTTGTTGTTGTTGGGGCAGCTGTGGTAGTTGTTGTTGTTGGGGCAGCTGTGGTAGTTGTTGTTGTTGGGGCGGCTGTGGTAGTTGTTGTTGTTGGGCCAGCTGTTGTAGTTGTTGTTGTTGGGCCAGCTGTTGTAGTTGTTGTTTGGGCAACTGTTGTCGTTGTTGGGGAAGCTGTTGTTGTTGTTGTTGTTGTTGATGTTGGGGCAGCTGTGGTAGTTGTTGTTGTTGGGGCAGCTGTGGTAGTTGTTGTTGTTGGGGCAGCTGTGGTAGTTGTTGTTGTTGGGCCAGCTGTTGTTGTTGTTGTTGTTGTTGGGCCAGCTGTTGTTGTTGTTGGGCCAGCTGTTGTAGTTGTTGTTTGGGCAGCTGTTGTAGTTGTTGGGGCAGCTGTTGTAGTTGTTGTTAGGGCAGCTGTTGTTGTTGGGGTAGCTGTTGTAGTTGTCGTTGTTGGGGCAGCTGTTGTTGTTGTTGGTGGTGTTGGGGTGGCTGTTTTTGTTGTTGTTGTTGTTGGGGCAGCTGTTGTAGTAGTTGTTGGGGAAGCTGTTGTAGTTGTCGTTGTTGGGGCAGATGTCGTAGTTGTCGTTGTTGGGGCAGCTGTTGTTGTTGTTGTTGGGGCAGCTGTTGTTGTTGTTGTTGGGGCAGCTGTTGTAGTTGTTGTTGTTGGGACAGCTGTTGTAGTTGTTGTTGGGGCAGCTGTTGTAGTTGTTGTTGTTAGGGCAGCTGTTGTCGTTGTTGGGGAAGCTGTTGTTGTTGTTGTTGTTGTTATTGGGGCACCTGTTGTAGTTGTCGTTGTTGGGGCAGCTGTTGTGGTTGTCGTTGTTGGGGCAGCTGTTTTGGTTGTCGTTGGGGCAGCTGCCATCGTTGTTTGGGCAGCTGTTGTTGTTGGGGAAGCTGTTGTAGTTGTTGTTGTTGGGACAGCAGTTGTTGTAGTTGTTGTTGTTGGGGCAGCTGTTGTTGTTGTTGTTGGGGCAGCTGTTGTAGTTGTCGTTGTTGGGGCAGCTGTTGTAGTTGTCGTTGTTGGGGCAGATGTTGTAGTTGTCGTTGTTGGGGCAGCTGTTGTTGTTGTTGTTGGGGCAGCTGTTGTTGTCGTTGTTGGGGCAGCTGTTGTAGTTGTTGTTGTTGGGACAGCTGTTGTAGTTGTTGTTGGGGCAGCTGTTGTAGTTGTTGTTGTTAGGGCAGCTGTTGTCGTTGTTGGGGAAGCTGTTGTTGTTGTTGTTGTTGTTGTTGGGGCACCTGTTGTAGTTGTCGTTGTTGGGGCAGCTGTTGTGGTTGTCGTTGTTGGGGCAGCTGTTGTGGTTGTCGTTGGGGCAGCTGCTGTTGTTGTTTGGGCAGCTGTTGTTGTTGTTGGGGAAGCTGTTGTAGTTGTTGTTGTTGGGACAGCAGTTGTTGTAGTTGTTGTTGGGGCAGCTGTTGTTGTTGTTGTTGGGGTAGCTGTTGTAGTTGTCGTTGTTGGGGCAGCTGTTGTAGTTGTCGTTGTTGGGGCAGATGTTGTAGTTGTCGTTGTTGGGGCAGCTGTTGTTGTTGTTGTTGGGGCAGCTGTTGTTGTTGTTGTTGGGGCAGCTGTTGTAGTTGTTGTTGTTGGGACAGCTGTTGTAGTTGTTGTTGGGGCAGCTGTTGTAGTTGTTGTTGTTAGGGCAGCTGTTGTCGTTGTTGGGGAAGCTGTTGTTGTTGTTGTTGTTGTTGTTGTTGTTGGGGCACCTGTTGTAGTTGTCGTTGTTGGGGCAGCTGTTGTGGTTGTCGTTGTTGGGGCAGCTGTTGTGGTTGTCGTTGGGGCAGCTGCTGTCGTTGTTTGGGCAGCTGTTGTTGTTGGGGAAGCTGTTGTAGTTGTTGTTGTTGGGACAGCAGTTGTTGTAGTTGTTGTTGGGGCAGCTGTCGTTGTTGTTGTTGGGGCAGCTGTTGTAGTTGTCGTTGTTGGGGCAGCTGTTGTAGTTGTCGTTGTTGGGGCAGCTGTTGTAGTTGTCGTTCTTGGGGCAGCTGTTGTTGTTGTTGTTGTTGTTGTTGGGGCAGCTGTGGTAGTTGTTGTTGGGGCAGCTGTGGTAGTTGTTGTTGTTGGGGGAGCTGTTGTAGTTGTTGGGCCAGCTGTTGTAGTTGTTGTTGGGGAAGCTGTTGTCATTGTTGGGGAAGCTGTTGTTGTTGTCGTTGTTGGGGAAGCTGTTGTTATTGTCGATGTTGGGGCAGCTGTTGTTGTTGTCGTTGTTGGGGCAGCTGTTGTTGTTGTCGTTGTTGGGGAAGCTGTTGTAGTTGTCGTTGTTGGGGCAGCTGTTGTGGTTGTCGTTGTTGGGGCAGCTGTTGTTGTAGTTGTTGTTGGGGAAGCTGTTGTAGTTGTTGTTGTTAGGGCAGCTGTTGTAGTTGTTGTTGTTGTTGGGGAAGCAGTTGTTGTAGTTGTTGTTGGGGCAGCAGTTGTTGTAGTTGTTGTTGGGGCAGCAGTTGTTGTAGTTGTTGTTGGGGCAGCTGTTGTAGTTGTTGGGGGAGCTGTTGTAGTTGTCGTTGTTGGGGCAGCTGTTGTAGTTGTCGTTGTTGGGGCAGCTGTTGTTGTTGTTGTTGTTGTTGTTGTTGTTGGGGCAGCTGTTGTAGTTGTCGTTGTTCGGGCAGCTGTTGTAGTTGTTGGGGCAGCTGTTGTAGTTGTCGTTGTTGGGGCAGCTGTGGTTGTTGGGGAAGCTGTTGTGGTTGTCGTTTTTGGGGCAGCTGTTGTTGTTGTCGTTGTTGGGGCAGCTGTTGTAGTTGTCGTTGTTGGGGCAGCTATTGTGGTTGTCGTTGTTGGGGCAGCTGTTGTTGTCGTTGTTGGGGCAGCTGTTGTAGTTGTCGTTGTTGGGGCAGCTGTTGTGGTTGTCGTTGTTGGGGCAGCAGTTGTGGTTGTCGTTGTTGGGGCAGCTGTTGTTGTAGTTGTTGTTGGGGCAGCTGTTGTTGTTGTTGTTGTTGGGGAAGCTGCTGTTGTTGTTGTTGTTAGGGCAGCTGTTGTAGTTGTTGTTGTTGGGGCAGCTGTTGTTGTTGTTGTTGTTGTTGGGGCAGCTGTTGTAGTTGTCGTTGTTGGGGCAGCTGTTGTTGTTGTTGTTGTTGGGAAGGCTGTTGTTGTTGGGAAGGCTGTTGTAGTTGTTGGGGAAGTTGTTGTAGTTGTCGTTGTTGGGGCAGCTGTTGTTGTTGTAGTTGTTGGGGCAGCTGTTGTAGTTGTTGGGGCAGCTGTTGTAGTTGTTGGGGCAGCTGTTGTAGTTTTCGTTGTTGGGGCAGCTGTTGTAGTTGTCGTTGTTGGGGCAGCTGTTGTTGTTGTTGGGGCAGCTGTTGTTGTTGTTGTTGTTGTTGGGGCAGCTGTTGTAGTTGTTGGGGCAGCTGTTGTAGTTGTCGTTGTTGGGGCAGCTGTTGTTGTTGTTGGGGAAGCTGTTGTGGTTGTCGTTGTTGGGGCAGCTGTTGTTGTTGTTGTTGTTGTTGTTGTTGTTGTTGGGGCAGCTGTTGTAGTTGTCGTTGTTCGGGCAGCTGTTGTAGTTGTTGGGGCAGCTGTTGTAGTTGTCGTTGTTGGGGCAGCTGTGGTTGTTGGGGAAGCTGTTGTGGTTGTCGTTTTTGGGGCAGCTGTTGTTGTTGTCGTTGTTGGGGCAGCTGTTGTAGTTGTAGTTGTTGGGGCAGCTGTTGTTGTTGTAGTTGTTGGGGCAGCTGTTGTAGTTGTTGGGGCAGCTGTTGTAGTTGTCGTTGTTGGGGCAGCAGTTGTGGTTGTAGTTGTTGGGGCAGCTGTTGTAGTTGTTGGGGCAGCTGTTGTAGTTGTTGGGGCAGCTGTTGTAGTTGTTGGGGCAGCTGTTGTAGTTTTCGTTGTTGGGGCAGCTGTTGTAGTTGTCGTTGTTTGGGCAGCTGTTGTAGTTGTCGTTGTTGGGGCAGCTGTTGTTGTTGTTGTTGTTGTTGTTGTTGTTGTTGGGCAGCTGCTGTTGTGGTTGTCGTTGTTGGGGCAGCTGTTGTTGTTGTCGTTGTTGGGGCAGCTGTTGTAGTTGTCGTTGTTGGGGCAGCTGTTGTGGTTGTTGTTGTTGTGGCAGCTGTTGTTGTTGTCGTTGTTGGGGCAGCTGTTGTAGTTGTCGTTGTTGGGGCAGCTGTTGTAGTTGTTGGGGCAGCTGTTGTAGTTGTCGTTGTTGGGGCAGCTGTTGTTGTTGTTGGGGAAGCTGTTGTTGTTGTCGTTGTTGGGGCAGTTGTTGTTGTTGTCGTTGTTGGGGCAGCTGTTGTTGTTGTCGTTGTTGGGGCAGCTGTTGTTGTTGTCGTTGTTGGGGCAGCTGTTGTAGTTGTCGTTGTTGGGGCAGCTGTTGTGGTTGTTGGGGCAGCTGTTGTAGTTGTCGTTGTTGGGGCAGCTGTTGTAGTTGTTGTTGTTGGGGCAGCTGTTGTTGTTGTCGTTGTTGGGGCAGCAGTTGTTGTAGTCGTTGTTGTTGGGGCAGTAGTTGTTGTAGTCGTTGTTCTTGGGGCAGCTGTTGTTGTTGTTGTTGTTGGGGCAGCTGTTGTAGTTGTCGTTGTTGGGGCAGCTGTTGTAGTTGTTGGGGAAGCTGTTGTAGTTGTTGTTGGGGCAGCTGTTGTCGTTGTTGGGGCAGCTGTTGTCGTTGTTGGGGCAGCTGTTGTCGTTGTTGGGGAAACTGTTGTTGTTGTTGGGGCAGCTGTTGTTGTTGTTGTTGTTGGGGAAGCTGTGGTAGTTGTTGTTGGGGCAGCTGTGGTAGTTGTTGTTGTTGGGGCAGCTGTGGTAGTTGATGTTGTTGGGGCAGCTGTTGTAGTTGTTGGGGAAGCTGTTGTTGTTGTTGGGGCAGCTGTTGTCGTTGTTGGGGCAACTGTTGTCGTTGTTGGGGCAGCTGTTGTTGTTGTTGTTGGGGCAGCTGTGGTAGTTGTTGTTGTTGGGGCAGCTGCGGTAGTTGTTGTTGTTGGGGCGGCTGTGGTAGTTGTTGTTGTTGGGCCAGCTGTTGTAGTTGTCGTTGTTGGGCCAGCTGTTGTAGTTGTTGTTTGGGCAACTGTTGTCGTTGTTGGGGAAGCTGTTGTTGTTGTTGTTGTTGTTGATGTTGGGGCAGCTGTGGTAGTTGTTGTTGTTGGGGCAGCTGTGGTAGTTGTTGTTGTTGGGGCAGCTGTGGTAGTTGTTGTTGTTGGGCCAGCTGTTGTTGTTGTTGTTGTTGTTGGGCCAGCTGTTGTTGTTGTTGTTGTTGTTGGGCCAGCTGTTGTAGTTGTTGTTTGGGCAGCTGTTGTAGTTGTTGGGGCAGCTGTTGTAGTTGTTGTTAGGGCAGCTGTTGTTGTTGGGGCAGCTGTTGTAGTTGTCGTTGTTGGGGCAGCTGTTGTTGTTGTTGGTGGTGTTGGGGTGGCTGTTTTTGTTGTTGTTGTTGTTGGGGCAGCTGTTGTAGTAGTTGTTGGGGAAGCTGTTGTAGTTGTCGTTGTTGGGGCAGATGTTGTAGTTGTCGTTGTTGGGGCAGCTGTTGTTGTTGTTGGGGCAGCTGTTGTTGTTGTTGTTGGGGCAGCTGTTGTAGTTGTTGTTGTTGGGACAGCTGTTGTAGTTGTTGTTGGGGCAGCTGTTGTAGTTGTTGTTGTTAGGGCAGCTGTTGTCGTTGTTGGGGAAGCTGTTGTTGTTGTTGTTGTTGTTATTGGGGCACCTGTTGTAGTTGTCGTTGTTGGGGCAGCTGTTGTGGTTGTCGTTGTTGGGGCAGCTGTTTTGGTTGTCGTTGGGGCAGCTGCCATCGTTGTTTGGGCAGCTGTTGTTGTTGGGGAAGCTGTTGTAGTTGTTGTTGTTGGGACAGCAGTTGTTGTTGTTGGGGCAGCTGTTGTTGTTGTTGTTGGGGCAGCTGTTGTAGTTGTCGTTGTTGGGGCAGCTGTTGTAGTTGTCGTTGTTGGGGCAGATGTTGTAGTTGTCGTTGTTGGGGCAGCTGTTGTTGTTGTTGTTGGGGCAGCTGTTGTTGTCGTTGTTGGGGCAGCTGTTGTAGTTGTTGTTGTTGGGACAGCTGTTGTAGTTGTTGTTGGGGCAGCTGTTGTAGTTGTTGTTGTTAGGGCAGCTGTTGTCGTTGTTGGGGAAGCTGTTGTTGTTGTTGTTGTTGTTGTTGGGGCACCTGTTGTAGTTGTCGTTGTTGGGGCAGCTGTTGTGGTTGTCGTTGTTGGGGCAGCTGTTGTGGTTGTCGTTGGGGCAGCTGCTGTCGTTGTTTGGGCAGCTGTTGTTGTTGTTGGGGAAGCTGTTGTAGTTGTTGTTGTTGGGACAGCAGTTGTTGTAGTTGTTGTTGGGGCAGCTGTTGTTGTTGTTGTTGGGGCAGCTGTTGTAGTTGTCGTTGTTGGGGCAGCTGTTGTAGTTGTCGTTGTTGGGGCAGCTGTTGTAGTTGTCGTTGTTGGGGCAGCTGTTGTTGTTGTTGTTGGGGCAGCTGTTGTTGTTGTTGTTGGGGCAGCTGTTGTAGTTGTTGTTGTTGGGACAGCTGTTGTAGTTGTTGTTGGGGCAGCTGTTGTAGTTGTTGTTGTTAGGGCAGCTGTTGTCGTTGTTGGGGAAGCTGTTGTTGTTGTTGTTGTTGTTGTTGTTGTTGGGGCACCTGTTGTAGTTGTCGTTGTTGGGGCAGCTGTTGTGGTTGTCGTTGTTGGGGCAGCTGTTGTGGTTGTCGTTGGGGCAGCTGCTGTCGTTGTTTGGGCAGCTGTTGTTGTTGGGGAAGCTGTTGTAGTTGTTGTTGGGGCAGCTGTTGTAGTTGTAGTTGTTAGGGCAGCTGTTGTCGTTGTTGGGGAAGCTGTTGTTGTTGTTGTTGTTGTTGTTGGGGCACCTGTTGTAGTTGTCGTTGTTGGGGCAGCTGTTGTGGTTGTCGTTGTTGGGGCAGCTGTTGTGGTTGTCGTTGGGGCAGCTGCTGTCGTTGTTTGGGCAGCTGTTGTTGTTGTTGGGGAAGCTGTTGTAGTTGTTGTTGTTGGGACAGCAGTTGTTGTAGTTGTTGTTGTTGGGGCAGCTGTTGTAGTTGTCGTTCTTGGGGCAGCTGTTGTTGTTGTTGTTGTTGTTGTTGGGGCAGCTGTGGTAGTTGTTGTTGGGGCAGCTGTGGTAGTTGTTGTTGTTGGGGGAGCTGTTGTAGTTGTTGTTGTTGGGCCAGCTGTTGTAGTTGTTGTTGGGGCAGCTGTTGTAGTTGTTGTTGGGGCAGCTGTTGTTGTTGGGGCAGCTGTTGTAGTTGTTGTTGTTGGGGCAGCTGTTGTAGTTGTAGTTGTTAGGGCAGCTGTTGTCGTTGTTGGGGAAGCTGTTGTTGTTGTTGTTGTTGTTGTTGTTGTTGGGGCACCTGTTGTAGTTGTCGTTGTTGGGGCAGCTGTTGTGGTTGTCGTTGTTGGGGCAGCTGTTGTGGTTGTCGTTGGGGCAGCTGCTGTCGTTGTTTGGGCAGCTGTTGTTGTTGTTGGGGAAGCTGTTGTAGTTGTTGTTGTTGGGACAGCAGTTGTTGTAGTTGTTGTTGTTGGGGCAGCTGTTGTTGTTGTTGTTGTTGGGGCAGCTGTTGTAGTTGTCGTTGTTGGGGCAGCTGTTGTAGTTGTCGTTGTTGGGGCAGATGTTGTAGTTGTCGTTGTTGGGGCAGCTGTTGTTGTTGTTGTTGGGGCAGCTGTTGTAGTTGTTGTTGTTGGGACAGCTGTTGTAGTTGTTGTTGGGGCAGCTGTTGTAGTTGTTGTTGTTAGGGCAGCTGTTGTCGTTGTTGGGGAAGCTGTTGTTGTTGTTGTTGTTGTTGTTGTTGGGGCAGCTGTTGTAGTTGTCGTTGTTGGGGCAGATGTTGTAGTTGTCGTTGTTGGGGCAGCTGTTGTTGTTGTTGTTGGGGCAGCTGTTGTTGTTGTTGTTGGGGCAGCTGTTGTAGTTGTTGTTGTTGGGACAGCTGTTGTAGTTGTTGTTGGGGCAGCTGTTGTAGTTGTTGTTGTTAGGGCAGCTGTTGTCGTTGTTGGGGAAGCTGTTGTTGTTGTTGTTGTTGTTGTTGTTGTTGGGGCACCTGTTGTAGTTGTCGTTGTTGGGGCAGCTGTTGTGGTTGTCGTTGTTGGGGCAGCTGTTGTGGTTGTCGTTGGGGCAGCTGCTGTCGTTGTTTGGGCAGCTGTTGTTGTTGGGGAAGCTGTTGTAGTTGTTGTTGTTGGGACAGCAGTTGTTGTAGTTGTTGTTGTTGGGGCAGCTGTCGTTGTTGTTGTTGGGGCAGCTTTTGTAGTTGTCGTTGTTGGGGCAGCTGTTGTAGTTGTCGTTGTTGGGGCAGCTGTTGTAGTTGTCGTTCTTGGGGCAGCTGTTGTTGTTGTTGTTGTTGTTGTTGGGGCAGCTGTGGTAGTTGTTGTTGGGGCAGCTGTGGTAGTTGTTGTTGTTGGGGGAGCTGTTGTAGTTGTTGTTGTTGGGCCAGCTGTTGTAGTTGTTGTTGGGGCAGCTGTTGTAGTTGTTGTTGGGGCAGCTGTTGTTGTTGGGGCAGCTGTTGTAGTTGTTGTTGTTGGGGCAGCTGTTGTAGTTGTAGTTGTTAGGGCAGCTGTTGTCGTTGTTGGGGAAGCTGTTGTTGTTGTTGTTGTTGTTGTTGTTGTTGGGGCACCTGTTGTAGTTGTCGTTGTTGGGGCAGCTGTTGTGGTTGTCGTTGTTGGGGCAGCTGTTGTGGTTGTCGTTGGGGCAGCTGCTGTCGTTGTTTGGGCAGCTGTTGTTGTTGTTGGGGAAGCTGTTGTAGTTGTTGTTGTTGGGACAGCAGTTGTTGTAGTTGTTGTTGTTGGGGCAGCTGTTGTTGTTGTTGTTGTTGGGGCAGCTGTTGTAGTTGTCGTTGTTGGGGCAGCTGTTGTAGTTGTCGTTGTTGGGGCAGATGTTGTAGTTGTCGTTGTTGGGGCAGCTGTTGTTGTTGTTGTTGGGGCAGCTGTTGTAGTTGTTGTTGTTGGGACAGCTGTTGTAGTTGTTGTTGGGGCAGCTGTTGTAGTTGTTGTTGTTAGGGCAGCTGTTGTCGTTGTTGGGGAAGCTGTTGTTGTTGTTGTTGTTGTTGTTGTTGGGGCACCTGTTGTAGTTGTCGTTGTTGGGGCAGCTGTTGTGGTTGTCGTTGGGGCAGCTGCTGTCGTTGTTTGGGCAGCTGTTGTTGTTGTTGGGGAAGCTGTTGTAGTTGTTGTTGTTGGGACAGCAGTTGTTGTAGTTGTTGTTGTTGGGGCAGCTGTTGTTGTTGTTGTTGGGGCAGCTGTTGTAGTTGTCGTTGTTGGGGCAGCTGTTGTAGTTGTCGTTGTTGGGGCAGCTGTTGTAGTTGTCGTTGTTGGGGCAGCTGTTGTTGTTGTTGTTGTTGTTGGGGCAGCTGTGGTAGTTGTTGTTGGGGCAGCTGTGGTAGTTGTTGTTGTTGGGGGAGCTGTTGTAGTTGTTGTTGTTGGGCCAGCTGTTGTAGTTGTTGTTGGGGCAGCTGTTGTAGTTGTTGTTGGGGCAGCTGTTGTAGTTGTTGTTGGGGCAGCTGTTGTAGTTGTTGTTGTTGGGGCAGCTGTTGTAGTTGTAGTTGTTGTTGTTGGGGCAGCTGTTGTTGTTGTTGTTGTTGTTGTTGTTGGGGCAGCTGTTGTTGTTGTTGTGGCAGCTGTTGTAGTTGTCGTTGTTGGGGCAGTTGTCGTTGTTGGGGCAGCTGTTGTTGTTGGTGGGGCAGCTGTTGTTGCTTGTGAGGCAGCAGTACCTGTGATAATACATACATTTTGGTTTGGGTTATGTTTATCTAAGGTTTTTTACTGTTGATTTGTTTGTTTTTACAATTTTTAGTAGCATTTAATAATAGCAGGTAATAAGATGATGAGATTAGTGAAAATAGGATATAGGCAAGCAGTAGTTGGGGCCCCTCTGTCAAATTTCATGAGTTTTTCAGCATGTCTAGGGGGTTTTAATGTTGAAAAAAACTTTATCATAATAATAACCAGCACCTTACAGGACCAAAAGGGGCCCAAGCAGTATTGCGGTGCTGCCTTTGTAAACCACCTTCCCAGTGCACTGTTACCATTTTGCACGACTTGCCATCCCCTGTGCAATGATCTTCACAGCAGCCCTAACCTTTGTGATTGTTAGTACCTGTGACTGCCTTTGAGTGTTGTAGGTCATTTACTTTGAAAAGCTGTCAGAGTTTAAAGGACGCCATGGCCATGCCCTTTGACCAAAACAGATGTTTTTTTCCCAATTTTTCCGGTTGGGTGTGGCCTATGGGTATGGGTGAGGCTTTTTTGTTTGTCTTAAGGTCCTTCATAAGCATTCTATGTTCCACATAGTGGAGGGGCTTCATTTCAGAAATTTAGTGGGGGGTGCTCTGGAGCCTTTTTTTGTTTGATCTCTATGTTGACATTGAAGCCCTCAAGAGGGCGCCCCTCAAGATCTGTGTACAAAATTTCATGTCGCTGTGCCTACCTATAGCAATATTACAGATTGTTAATGCCAGCTAGGTGAAGTTTAGAGAAACATGGTGCTGATTTTATTGCCGCTCTGGTACCCCAGAAATTACGGGCCATTAATTGTAAAAAGCATTCCTTCTGCCACCAGGTGGCACTACAACATACGGATGTAAGTTTGGTGTCAAATTGTCTGACACTTGACTGTCATCAAATGAATAAAATCTGGTGGAGGTGGAACCAGTGCACGGGAAGTTACACAGGAAATTCCACGAGCATGAAATCTGTATTTTTTCTTCATATATATAGGGGCCCACCTGCCTGCCAAGTTTCATTACTTTTTTAGCATGTCTAGGGGATTTTAAAGTTGAAAAAACTTGAATCATGACAATAATAAGAATAATGATAAAAATAAATGATTCCTGCAATTTCAATTGGGCTCTCACCCGCTGCTCTCAGTGTTGGCTCTGGCCCTAGTAAAACAGGTAAACTCAACATGCTCAGCATTAGAACATGCTTTTGGCAGATTTACTTTTATAATTGTGATGTTTTAATGATTCAGTTTAACAGTCACATGTATGTGTAAAGTTACTGGGGTGTCATTTTTATTGCCATACATGACTTGGAGTAAATAACATCTTTAAAACAGGTTCATCTAATCAGACCCCCTAATCATAATTGTTTTTAAAAAAAGATCAGAAGCAGGCAATGAAAAGATAGCTGCATGTTAATCACAGTCAAATCAGTTCTCTTTTCATCGTAATTGTCCCCAGCTTAACTGGTACAATAGAATAGATATAAAAGTAAATTATTGATTGTTGATTCTGTCATCAATACTTACTTTGTCCAGAGGATAGATGTAAATATCCAAGCATTAACATCCAATAAAGAAGTCTTCTGTCCATGTTGATGTTACCTCCTTGTTAGTGCTCATGTAGACAGGTGCTCAGTCTATGATTGTACCTGTTTTTATGCTCTTAACAGGTGGATAACTCCTCCCTCACACCTGTGTGTGTGTGTGTGTGTGTGTGTGTGTGTGTGTGTGTGTGTGTGTGTGTGTGAGTGTGAGTCCCTGACACACAGTTTCATCAAATCAATGACTAAATCATTGTTGAATCACAAAAAAGGAGTGTCAGTTAATTGCTATAGGGGTCGGGTTACAGCAAACATAATTAATCGAGTTTTATGTTTGAATTTTCTACATTAGAAGAATCTCCTGGTTCATTTTCAGAGCTACAGCTAAGGTGTGTCATTTGTTTTTAACTCCTGCATAAAAGTTGAATATTTATTTTGTGTGTGTATCAGAAGTAGATTGAGTGAAGTAATATGTTTATTTCTTTTCTATTTGCATGTAGAGCTACTTGTATTGCAACACAGAGGGGGGAAAAACATTAGAAAGAAAAATAAGCAGGAAATTATTTGTATTCTGATGCATAAATTCAGAAATTATCTGTAAAAAATCAAATCTCTTTCATGCACCATGTTGTTCAGAGAGTACTGGGGAGAAATCAATCCTGTGTTGATGCACATATTCCAAGTTTAAACACTTGTGACTTTATAACATATGCTTGTAATGCTTTGACAATTTCGCATGCTGAATATAGCAACAAGTCTGTTGGCAACACAAGTGGTGAGTCCAACACTTCACTGAAGGTTTACTGTGCAACTTCTGTGTTTTGTTTCATATCACTGGATTTTTCAGGGTGGAGTAGATTTACTGCGTTATCCTGAACTAATGCCTATTCACTAAATCTGCATCTTACTGGAAACCTGCAACAAGGTTGGAGAACAGGTCTACCCACACATGCTTCGGCGTTGTATGGCACCCAGCCAATTCTCTCTCTTGTGAGAAACTTTTCAATCCATTTTTTCCCAGTTTTAAACAACTTTTAAGGTTGCATTCTAAGAGTTTGCTGACTTTGTCATCTATGTCTAATAATTCTTACGTATCATTTGTCCTCAGCCTACTGACTCAAACTACTTTAGAGAGGATAATGCCTCATTAAATCATTGTTTTTCATGCTCTTATTTTGGATTTTATTTTTCTTTCTCATAGGTTGCTTTATATTTTACAACTATACTTTTATTTTATTCTTATTTATTCTTTGTCTTCTTTTTGTTTTATGACGTGGCAATCAGTGTGAAGGACCACTACTATTAAGTCACAGTACTGTGATGGTATTAATATGGTCATTGTCAATACTGATACATTGTGATAGCCCTTGTCTGCACTGTTAAACAGTTTTGTGTTGTCCGTTAAGAATTGTTATAGCAACAAAGACTAAAGACAGCCACTTAACTGTAGTATAATGAATCTGAATGTCCGGGATAGACGATCTGGTTTAGAGTACTCCAATATGTCTGTTAAGTCAAATCCTGATATGTTACTTTACATATTGCATGTCGCAGTATGTATTTCGACGATAGATACTTTGCTCTAAGCTTTATTTGGCTCCTTAAAGTTTTTTGCCGTGTGGGTTTGGTGGGAGCCGTATGTGGCTCAGTGTTTCAGGAACTGACATAACTATAATTAAATGACAGCACACGCCTGGAGGTGTGTCTTGTCCAGACT
Organism: Xyrichtys novacula; assembly: GCA_962446985.1. Classification (NCBI taxonomy): domain Eukaryota; kingdom Metazoa; phylum Chordata; class Actinopteri; order Labriformes; family Labridae; genus Xyrichtys; species Xyrichtys novacula. The sequence continues at coordinate 30,581,284 of OY660870.1, forward strand.
GAGCGCACCATCAATTATACCATAAATCTAATGGACAGTGCGTCACTAAAATGAGAATTAGTTTCAGTCTTAGTTGTTTTATTCTGCAATGTTTCTGCAGAGCAATTCTAAAAAAGACACATTTTTCTTTAAATCCAGGCAGCTCTTCTCACAAATCCCTCGTGTCAATATCAGGCATAAATGCTGTAAAATATATAACTGTTCATATCAGCAACTGATTAATGCCTGTCTTACAGCACCAACCATGAACTTTTGGATGTAGCCTAATTTTCCATCAAATGTCATCACTCTGTATCGTTCAAACTTGATACTTTCTCATAGAATCCGTGACCACAATATGTTTAAGTCTGTGAAACCTTCAGATGCATAGCTGTCACTCTAAAGATATAAAACACCTTCCCTGATTTAACACTGTCGAACAGTTGTTTCAGCCTCTTCTACTGGACAATGAGGTCTGAATAGCAACCTATTAAAATACATGTTTTTAATAGTGAGAGAGCTAGAGAGGCAAATAACACATGTCGACTGGCTGCTGCTTTTGATGGATTGCGGAAATTGGCATAGCCTGTTCAAAAGTTTTATAGGGAAGCATTTTCAAGATGCAAACTTCATAAAAACAAAATAGATCTTTCAACAGAGGTTACATCTTGGCCCTGATACCTGAAGACAGACGCTCAGTATGAGGAACCTACCAAGATTTATGCTGCCAGTATCTGAGTTTTTTCCCTTTTTATGTAACCATTATCAAAGAAGAAGAGTGAGAAAAAAAACATGCCCTCAGCTGTCAGGTTACGAGGCTTGCAAGCTTGGCAGCTGCTTCTCCACTCACATAACTTTGGAGCTGTCGCCGACCTGACTAAAGAGCATACCAATAGAGCTTACTCAGGAGTTGGAAGTGTGTCGATCACAGCAAGCCGTTGACAAACAAAATACGCAAATTCACAAAACTTTCAGAAAGTATAGGACTTAAATATGTTGGAAATATGATAACTCTTGGAATCACCACTTGTAGCTTGCAGCTGTTCAATGTATATTTATTCAACTTTTATACAACAAGATTAGTCCCATTGAGATTAAAACTCTCAGACCAAGTCAAGACAGCAGCAACAACAAAAAGCTGCAGACACAAACACACAAAGAACCAGAGTATAATTTAAATCACTAAAATAAACAATAAAAAGAGAAACAACCTCAGAGTCAGCTGTGCAACCCCCATAGTCTAAAAGCAACAATTTTCTGAAGAATCTTCTTCAAACCCCTTTTTCATTTAAGATGTATAAATGTTCAATGACAACAGTTCCTTGAGTTTCAAATAATTTTGCACTAAAGTCCAAGCTGAGGGTGCAGAAAACCTTACAGTCCTTTTACCAATTTCTATACAGGGAGCATAAAATAGTAAATACTGTTTGACACAATTCTGTGTGATTAAAAACACAAAGACTGTGCAGATGCATAATTTTTGTCTCAAAATATTACTTAATGAAACACCCACAAAAATGCTTTGTCAAAATACAGACTTGAATGTTTATTTCTCCTTTATTGAAATCCTGAAGCTTAAAAATAAGATACAGGCCAAAACATTGACTTTATTTAGATTATTTAAATGTTTCCACTGAGTAGACCGCTTTGGTTTCTTGTTTTTCAGTTACAGGTAATCATATCAAAGTATTGGATTTGTTCTGAGCTTGACCCAGAAGGGGACAGTGGGGTAAGTTGAGCCAAAGGGTAAGTTGAGCCACCCCCTGTTGCTTGGAAATGGTAAAAGAAATTGATCATGTGACCAAATATTTAGGAGATGGGCATCAATTCATGGAGTCAGTGAAGGTTAGAGGCACATAGGTGACGGGGTGAGACATTTATTTCCAAAAATAAGATTTTTCACTCTTGGAAGTGAATTTAGTCTGTCATAAGTTGGATTAGAATTGTTTTCAGACCAAAAAAGATCCCCACTAGACAACTTTCTTTTTAGCATGTTATATTATCAAGACAGTTATGTTTACACTCATTCTGTTGGTTTGCAGGGATGCAAAACATGTTGAAATATATGCAGATCCACTAGTTAGAGACAAAACTATGATTGCCTTGATGTAGTGATCAGAAATATGAAAAATAGCTCATCTTACCCCACTCTCCCTAATAGACTGATTCTGAACATACTGAACATGTCTGTAGTTTAATTTGACGTTTTACGTACATGAATCTTGTTCCAGTCATGTTTCATTGGAAAAAGAAGTCCAGCCCCTCACTATGGTTCCTAGATGGAACTTGTTTCCACCGACTCTGGCAGTGTAACACATTCTGCGCATGCGCATGTCTTCATGTGTACAGGGGTGTGCGGATAAATGTTTGGTGAAGTCGTCGCTTTATTTTGTCTAAACATATTGTAGTCAGACTTGTTGCTCGTTAAGAAAAATGCAGAAATTTGCGAACTCAAAACGAGCGTATTATCGTGATTTTGTAACAACATAACAAACTGTAGATAGCCAACCTTTGTACTGTTAGCATGGCGTTAGTTTCGCTCGCTAGCTCAACGACGTAGAGGATTGTTATTTCTTTAACCGGATATCTCCTCCTGCTCCCCCGATATTCAAGGATTTAGAGGATAATGTAGGAAAATAGCTGTTTAAATGTGTTTTTTTGTGTCCTGCTTTCGGTACATTTGGCTGTTCTCTTCTGGGTCGCTCGGAGTCAGCTTTAGTTCATACTTTAATAAGCATGTGAAAGCAGTCCTGTTGAAATAAAGGGTTAAAAATGGACAAAGACTTGTTAAGACAGTGTCTTACGCATCATGGACGGTCTCTGCTGGATAAATTGAAGTGTGAACAGACAGAAAACCCAGACTTTCAAGCTGTGGTGACTGATCTGAGCAAGGCCACGCGTGAAAGGTGAGCTGATGAAACACCCCACCTCCGCCGATTTGACTTGAGTCTGGAAAACTTCACTTCTAATCTGGAGTTAGTCCATCATTTGATAATCAGACCTCCAATTAAGATTAATTTAAGAGTGATATTCTCTGGTCAGGATATTGTCACTTCTGCATGATGGTATCCATCTCCCCAGTGCGCATCCCTCGTAAACTTTATTTCACATTGGTAAACTTTAGAGCCTCTGCTTATTGTCTTTCTTGCAGTGGTGGTGAAAAGTTGGATAATCCTCTTGTGGAGCAGTTCATTGCCAGGAAGGCAGACATCCTGTTCTGTCCAGCATGGAGGACCGCAGCTGCTCAGGAGGAGAAGCACGCCGAAGAGGAAGAGGAGGAAGCTGCGGGTGTGTTTTGGTTTGACTCAGAAATTTTGAACAACTGTTAAGTTGCCTCATGCTTTCTGTGGTAATATGTTCAACTGAGTCTGAATCAAGCACATATTTGGCTCTATCTCAGTCAGTTCACAGGATATTAGCACAACACACTGTTTAAAAAGTCAGGTATTGGACATGCCCTAACAGACCAAAATACAGTCATCAATTTTTAAGAAGGGGCTAAAGACTTAACTTTTTAACCAGGCTTTTCACTGATAGCCTTGTCTTATTTCTCTTATTGTAAATGTTCATTTTAATCAAAGTTCTTAATGTTTTTTTTTATGTAATTCATTAACTTTTATGTTTGTTCATTTTATTGTATTTTCTTGTTTTAGTCCATCAGGTTTTAGTCTTTCTTTTTACTCAAAGCTCAATATTATCATGCTCTAAGTTCATAACAGTCCTGTCACATAAAAAAATAACACTTTTGTACTGAACTTGCTTTCCACATGTGCTCTCTCCCAGAGCCCTACGCCATCATGCCACCTGTGGAGTTATTCATGGAGGTGTCTTTCGAGGAGAGGAGAACCATGCTTTACAGAGACCTGGAAAGAGGGGACATTGTGGTGGGAAGGATTAACAACATCAGAGAATACGGATTCTTTCTGACACTCCTCTGCACGGCTGGAGGACTGAAGAGAGACATAGAGGATTTGGAGTTGTCGGTAGGTCAAAATTCATGCAGAGTTCAGACCATGCAGTCAAATGTACTTAAGTTATGCCATGAACCTTGTAACAGATCTAACCACTTGGTTTAACATGATGTGTGCAGAAGCATTGAGGTTGTAAGTGGGCTGTTGCACCAACTTTGTGGTTCTGCAAAGTCTGGTAAACAGTGATGTGGCACATGATGTGCTGCCAAGTCATGTTCTTGACAATAATAGTTAACCAGTATAGATTTTTCAACTAAAGATGTTCTTAATGAGAGAGAGGGTTGGCTAAGGGCTGATACGTGATACCACTATCCCATTATTGTTTTTTGCACCAATGAAATACAACAAGTTAATGATAAAAAGTTGTTGTTCTGAGTGTCTGAATTGTTTTGCTCTGCACTTTTATTTTGATTGACACATACTTGATCAGATCCTGTGTTTCCTCAATCCTAAGGCACTTTGTCACGTCAAAGAAATTCCCTCCACTGGCAATCACGATGATCCTCTGTCATACTACCAGATCGGTGACTTCATCAGGGGTAAGTTTCCCGTAGCGAGCTTACATAACTTTTATTTCTGACGACTACAATTTGATTTATATGCAAAAGTCATGATTTGTGACAGTTAGTACAAAGTAATTACAGCTGTAGGTGTGTCTGGCATGTGCCTAGCTAAATAATTATGTGTAATTGTGTGTTTGTTGAGAGAGTTTGAGGAATTCTGCTCTATGGTAAACCCTGTTGAGGTCATACCCATTTCATGCTTGTTTTCTAAAAAGTTATTGAAGCTCTATCCTTGTCATATGCTTTTTGTCATTCTGTAGCTGCGGTGAAAGATATTGACCGCTACCAGGAGAAAATCACAGTCTCCCTCCACCAGGTGTCTCTTTCTTCCAACTTGGAGCACATCAAACTGGGTGTCATTCCCAGGGAAGAGCTTCCTATACACTACAGGTGAAAATGCAATTTAACAAATTATGACAATGATCTCTGAAAGACATGATTATAAAAGTTATAAAATGTCAAATATTGTAAAAAGTTTTAGAACTACTTGAAGAAGAAAAATCTGACTGCTCCAACTCGGCACCAATGAAATATTTGCGATTTATTTGAAATTCAGATATCAAACCAGTAAATCTCTTAAATCTACCAATGTTCACTCCAAAGTTTTGTAATACTTCAGACACTCTTTACTTTTATAGTTGTTTAGATTATTGTAATCCTCCTCCTCTATTTTTTTGATAGACAGGTAAGATTATTTCTCAACAACACATCATTGCTGTGAATACAGCTCTACTCACAGACCTGTATCTGTAATCACTCATCCACCAAAACAAGTTTGGTAGATTTCAGGTTTGTTTGAAACAGAAAAAAGGGAAAAAGACAGGCAATAGTGAGAAAAAAATAACAGAGACGTTTACAAAACTAAAGAAGAACATGCATGAAGTGAACACTTTACAAAACAAGGTACAGGATTTGATGATGTATAAGTACTGAGTTCTAGTCTGACACTCTGACCCTTCTCTTAAGTCGTAGTGTTCGTGCCGCCGCTGACTCCAGTGAGACATATGAGTGTATACTGCAGAGTTGCCACGGTTACCACAACCCCTCTGTTGTGGATTACCTGCTTGAGAAGGTGGGGATCAGTGACGAGCATCCACCATCAATGATGAGAGGACTGCAGAGGTAAGATAGACATGTTGGCTAGCTGACTCTTCTAATGAGCCTGACCCTTTTTTTGGGGGGGGTCTAGAATTTGAGAATTTTCTGGAGCACCAAATTGCTCATATGGTCATATGTAACATGTGTCGAGCACAGTAGCAGCATGTACCTGTTCCATACTTTGACTTCACGATCATTCAATCTAAGACCCAAGCAGAGATTACTGGTAGAGACCTGTTTCTTTTTGCTTTTTTGTCGCTAGTTTCGATGCACAAGTCGTCCTACAATAATGACAAATGAACCGTAACCCATTTAAGAACAGGATGCCTTAATGCCGGAAGGAGACGACCGCTCTACAAGTCACTGATGTGAGTCTTTGTCTCCACAGTAAACTGTTTCAAGAGGAGGATTTTGCTTCTGTAATCAGGAAGAAGCAGTCTGCATCGTGGGCCTTGAAGTGGTAACTCTAAACCTTTAAGTCTGAGTACAGAAATTACCCAGATAGACCAGTTCCATCATAGTAATAAAGTTATAGAACAAAGTGAACAACCCAACCCAAACATCATCTCCATTTCCCTTGTCTGTCTGTGCTCTCAGTGTCCGTGCAGGTGTGGATCACTTCAAACATGGCCGCCATGTGGAAGCCATGAATGAGTACAACAAAGCCTTGGATATCGACACTAATAATGTAGAAGCTCTGGTGGCACGTGGAGCTCTGTGAGTCAATCCGGAATTTGAATAATTATAATTATTCAATAATTATTGAATAATTATAATCAAACACACATGACAATGAAACATCCGTCGAAACTTGACACCACACCTGTCTCTGTTATTGTTTTTTACAATGGGAACATATCTTTGGCCTGCTGCATGTTCTGCATAAAACCACAAATGTAAAAATTTTTTCAGCCTTTGAAGCAAAAACTGAATGATTTACCCTCAGATTGATATTCTGGAAAACCGCAGTGACACTGCTCACTTGTTCTTAAAAGCATTTACTTTTCACTTATAAGCCAGGGCTGCAGCTAACAGCTAATTTCATCACTGATACTTTTGCTTTTTTTCACGATTTATTGATACTTTGTAAACTGATAAAATATTCAGATAGAAGTTAAGATTGAAAGCATGCAGATTGCCTAGCAGGTTAGCAGGCCCCCTATGGAGGCTAAAGTCCTCATTGTGGTTTCGAGTCCCTGCACCGACCATTTGCTGCATGTCATCCCCTCTCTCCCATATTTCCTGTCGCTTCACTGTTCTATCCATTAAAGGCACAAAACACCCCTAAAAATTGAGATTGGCGGTCTAATCATCCTGGCACTTTTATTTCGAACTTGCCTTCTGTGTTTCTATAAAAGCAAAGTACAGGTGCGTGTATTATTTATCACTTATGCACTACCATAGTGTGTGCTTTTGTTGTCAGTAAATAAAATGTCAATTAATAAAATACAAATATTCCTAAATTTATAGCTGTAATACATCATTGCCAAGTATTTCAAGTCAAAACATAATGTTGTAACAACAGTGTACCAATAAGTCCTGGCTCTGTACTTTGGAGACAGACAAGAGTTTCAGAGTTTTTTTCGCAGATGTAGCTGGCGTCTCCGGTATCTGCTTCGACATGCTGTGTATTTAGGTGGGAGGGGGTGGGTGAGAGTTTGTGAAGAGATGCACGGGTGGTTTCACGAATGAGCAGTCCCCAGGAACATTTCCCCAGACAAACGTTCCTTCTCCTCGGAATAACAGCATTTCAGTCACATTATTCCGATTTACGTGATATTCCAAGTTTAACAGTAGATTCTGTTTTTGTTGGCCAATTCCGTGATTCCGTGAACGAGGAAATCATAGGGCCCTAATTATTGTCCTAATAAATTGCAATAAATAAATTTGTAAATCCCAACACTTACGGAGCTGGAGCCGGCAAATTTGATATTTTTGTTTGAATTACTCAAAAAAATTGTTTATAGTAGTCATAAATTTATTTATCTCACCATTCATCATGATTTGTCATTTTAGTTCTAATATAAATGGGAATTTCCTTAGTGTCTTTATAAAAAGAGCAGCTTTAAGCAAATAGATTAATACCTGTTAAGTTTAATAGATAATAAGAATAGATGCTCTTGAGCCAAGCAACCGCCCCAGATATCAGCAGAAAAACAAGATTTTCTTTTCATGTGTCTTTATTTCAAAGTATTTCCTTCTATGGTTGTTCACAGGTATGCAAACAAAGGCAGCATTGTGAAAGCCATCACCGACTTTGAATTGGCCCTGGAGAGCTGCCCAGATCACCGCAATGCCAAGAAATACCTCTGCCAGACACTCGTGGAGAGAGGGAAACAGTAAGAGCTGCTGCCTTTGCTTTCATAAGAAGTTTAGATGTGTGGGATCTTTAAAACACAGTCTTGTTAGAGAAGTGGTTTTGACTTAAGTATGTTGGTGGTAAAAAGTGTGAAAATCTTACCAATACTGTGTTTGTTGTGTACGTAAATACTGCATCATATCAGAACATCACAAGATTGCCTGGGCTTAAACGAAAACAGACACAAATAAGATCACATAGACTGTGTGAATATTAAACTGTTCATTTTTTTAAACTTAATTTTTGCTCTTATACTTAAAGAGAGACCCAAAAGTTGGTAAACACCAATATAGTATCATAGTAAGTAAAGATAAACTAATAGTAGATGTCGAAGAAGCAATTTTGGAGGCAGACATGTTAGTAACTAAGATTTTGAACTTTTAATTTTTGGAAAAGAGTGGAAATCTAGAAAAATATGGACTTTTTTTTTTTCTTTTTTTTTTTAAGAAAATGGCCAGACATAAAATGTCTTTCAGCACATTATTTTATTTTTTTTATAATGAATAGATTTACTATTTGTCTTATTGTGTTTGTGAAAAGTAAGATGTTATTTTCCTCTGAAAACATTTACTCACTAAGAGCCTCTGAGCTCCTCAAATGTTTTTCTTTTGTGTGCTCTGTGCAAACAGACTATTATCTTGTGTGCACAATAAGAGTATCCAATAGGGACAAGTTATAATCTTGTCAGATCAAGTTCCTGACTTGTGTACGCTTAAAAATTATCGTGTGGAAACAAGTTATTATCTGCACAAGTTGTCTGGTCGTGTGCAGGAGTCAACGTCTCTTGCTCACAAGTTAGTATGTGCAATTTTGTTATCTTGTTAAAACAAGTTTTTATCTTGTGTGAGAGAGCTTAAATCTTATGTTAACAAGATAAGTATTTCCTGCATAAAAATGATTGCACTCAAGATAAAAAAGAACCTTAAAGGAAAATAAAACAATTTTCGTGCAGAAGTTGATTATTTGTACGCACAAAATATCCTTTTTAAACCTTGTTAATTCGGCATGTTTACTGTTTTTTTCAGCTGCAGCTACACGGATATGAAAATTTTGTTTTACTGCAACTAAGATTTGGTAGAGCCTGTGTTCCCATCATAAAAAAGGAGAGTCAGAGTAAAGAGTCGGTGACCTTTTAACCCAAAGATCTTATATATGTATCTAGGCTTGAAGAACAAGAGAAACTGGTAACAGCAGAGGGACTGTACAGAAGAGCGCTGTCTCTGGATGACCTAAACCCTGAGGCGAAGGAGGCCCTTCACAAGATCACAGACACCATACAGGTGAGCTGGCCACATCACATTTCCACAGGCATGAGGAAACTTATGTAGGCCAGCATGATTTGTATTTGAGATACAACTTTTCAAAAACAGGAAGAGCAAAGACAAGACTTAAAAAAAAAAAGATCACTTACACTGCTGCTTCAGGGAGTCTCAATCCTGTTGAAACTTTAACTACAATAGATATTAGGATAGTTAGATTTTTGATCAAAGAAAACTTAGATTTGACATCTTAGTCAACTGTCTGATGATATATATAGATATATATATATTTTTATATATATATTTCATCTGTTCTAAATCAGTTTAATGAAGCTGTTCTGGTACTGTGTATCCAGGAAAAAAATAAACTTAATTATTGACTTTGCTTAGAGCCAAGGTTAAACACAAGTGGATGCTTAGTTTTAATTTTCTACTGACGCACATTAAGGTTTCGTACTGCTGTCTTAACGTCGTCTGGAATGGAGATTTACTACCAGCAGGATTTTATTTTGGGTCATCATGCCAGGGAAAACATTTACGTAAAAATGGGTTTGCGGTTTTAGTCCTCTAGTTTATCTCTTTGGCTAAGTTATGGACACATGAGTTTTTGGCCATTCTTAATTAGGAAATCATTCAGAGTGTTTTTCACTTTTACAATTTAATTAGACTTAAAGAGTTCATGAGATTTCTGCCCCCGGTTATGAAGCACTAAAACTTCTGCTGATGTTGTCTGAAACGACTGAATGTAAAAAATAAGGACAGCCAAGTCAGTTTTTTTCTGCTGGTGTAAACAATGTTGAGGCATGTCTATAATCCATCAATGTTCAGCAGATTCACCACTTAATAGATTTAATAACCAAGAGGCTTAACAGTAAAGTAGGTCCTCAAATGTTATGATAATGTGTCATATGGGCAAGTACAAGTTCAGTTTGTCTGAATGGATTTAGACCAGGTCATGCTAGTACACTCGTCCAACAAGCAAAACTGGAAACTGACCCAGTTCTTTCTCCACACCCGTCTGATGATGCCAGCTACTGTCTGCTACTTGTGTTTATGTGAGAGAGGGAGAGAGACGGAGAGAGAGAGAGGGGAGAGAGCGAGCGAGAGAGAGAGAGAGAGAGAGAGAGAGATGAAACGCTGTCCATGGTGCTGAAAGCTGCCTGTGTTGAATGCGCAGAAATCCTCTTGTTTTTTAAGTTTCTGGTGTTTTATCATTGAGTATAATGAGCGTATTTATGTAAAGATGGATGGCACATCTCCACCTCTCGATGTTAGAAAGTGAAACCAAAACACCCCCTCAAAGACATAAACAAATCAGCTTGACAAGAACTAATTGTACGGACAGAAACCGTGTTGAGGGGGAACTTGTGTTTCTTTTTTTGTGTTTAAAACCATGTAGACCAAAAAAAACAAAGTAGACTATGACCAATACTGCAGCCAGTCAGTGTACATCTTTTGGCTTCACTTTGCTGAAACTGTCATGTCATCCATCTCTTTTGTCTACCTCTTGTTCTGTTTATTGATTTGACTTTTACACTTGACGTTGTTTGTAATACTGACGAAGTGTTTTGGTGTTTGCTGTGTGTCCTTGAACCCCGGGACTCTGCCCCCTGACCATCCAACTGCCACGGCTTTTCCATCTGCCTCGTGGGGGGGACGAAAAAAAAAATCTTAACTGGACAATGACGACAACCCCTCCGCCGGACACTGTTGTGCGCCGTGTGCCCGGTCCACGTACGGTAACGTTGAAACCTTCTCTGTCTTGATGGGGATCGAACACTCTTTCATTTCTCTGCACATCTTCGCCTCTACCTCTGTCCATCCATCTGCTTCAATACTAATCACCCAATAATGGATCTCACCACTTCTTCTGTGGTAAATAAATAACTCCTAATATTTCTTTGTCATGTCATGTATCTGTCAACATCCCTCTGACTCTTCCAACCTTACACCCTCCCTCTACCTTTCCATATTTTTAATTTACAACGTGAATTGCTGGAAAAATGAATGGGGCATCTGTTGCATGTCCTGGATGCCGCGCATGTGCTTGAATATGTCGCTGTGGGCATTTGCCTTCCGTTGTCGTGTCTTGCTTTGCCTCAACGGGCGACTGTAAAGAAATCAATTCGCCTTCGAGAAGAGGCGCTCGCTAAGGAGCAGGTGAAAGCTAAAAGCGGCCAGACCAGCGCTGAGAAATTGCGTAAGATCCTAAAAGAAGAGAAGAGGTGAGTTGGCACTGATCTTGTAAGGTACGGCAGGTAATTTTTCTGCTTGGAAGAAAATTCATGAATTAAATGCGTCATCTTCTAAAACGAAAAGATTCAAACAACATCTTTTTTTTTTACAGGATGAAGAAAAAACGAAAGAGATCGGCATCGTCTTCATCCTCATCTTCCAATACGTCCAGGAATTCCTCTTCTTCTTCGTCCTCTTCCGCATCTCGCAGGAAGTCCAAAAAGAAGAAAAAGAAGCGGAGGAGGTCCGAGCGGGGGAGTAAGCGCCATCGCCGGATCTCCTCGAGAGAGAGCAGAAGGAGCGATGAGGGTAAGAACGGGAAAAACAGGAAGGGGAAAGAGGAAGAGGAGGAAGTGGAGTGGTATCCCGCTCCTCCAAACACATCCGCCACCTTCCTGAACCAAAAGGGAGGCCCGAGGTTTGGGGATGGAGAAGAGGGGGAGGAAGAGGAGAAGGATGGCGAGGATAGAAGGATCTCTCAACTGTATTCTTTGTCGGCTGCATCAGACGACGAAGAGTCTGACTCCTCACGCAGGGAGAGGAAGAGGAAGGACAGAGAGGAGAGCAAGGCAGGAAGGAAGAAAAACAGTCAGAGCAAAAGCCCAGGAAGAGAGGAGAGGAGGAGCAGGAGTAGAGAGAGGAGGGATAGTTGGAAGGAGGATAACAGGAAAGACAGGAGAGACAGCAACCCCAAGAGGAGGAGTAGCTTAGAGGGGGACAGAAACAGAAAAGTGTCCTGCTCATCGGCTGACTCCGAGTACTCGCGGAGGTCCAGCGTCAAATCAGAATTTTTAGGCAACTCCGGCTCTGCTTCAAAACACTCAGAGAGCCAGAGGAGACGGGACTCATCCAGGAGAGACTCCCTCGATGGAGGACGATATGAGAATAGAGGAAAGGAGGGAGAAGAGATAAAAAGAGAGAGAGACAGCGTTAAAGGGAAGGCAGAGGTAGAGAGCAGCAGGTCAGTGGAGAGATTTGCCGTTAATCCCGCTAAAAAGAGCAGTTTGCCGGAAGGAAATCCCAAAAAAGACCTCCCCACCAACCTCCTGGACATTTTCAATCAGATCGCACAGTTTGAGAAGGAGAAAGCAGGGAAGCCAAAATAACCACAAAGCAAAAGTTCAGCATGAGACTCTGAAAGACAAGGACACGGATCACTCACTTCATGAAATCACCGCTCGAGCAAACGCCAGATGTGTTAATTGAATGTCCTGACTCGTTGAAATTCACTTTCTATATTAGGAGAAACGTCTCTGACTTTTTACTTTCTGTGTCTGAGTCTTTGTGTTAGATTTCAGGCCTGTGATCAGCCGCAGTGTCGGCTCTTTAAAACGAATGATTTGGTAACTTTATCTTAATCCAAGAGGAGTGTTTTTTTTCCTCGCTCTCTTAAATTGGAGATAACTGAAGAATTTGTTTTACGTTATATGGAATACATGATTTATGATGATGTGTGATTTTTAGTCATCCAGAGCATCAATTTTTGGCACAATTTGACCAGATTATTACACAGTCGAGTACATATAAAGTAAAACATTTGCTTCAGGCTTTAATCACTGTTCAATATTTCTTCTTCTGTTCAGTTTAAGTCAGTTTTTATGTCTGCTAAAGAAAGTTATGCCTTATGTTTACTGCCTCGTACCATTTTGTGCATTCTCACTGTGGCTTGTTGAACCCTTCTCCCGAACAACCTGACTGTTAGGTACTGCAGTACTTGTTTGAGCTGTACAAAGATGTTCTCGTTGTTTTCCAAAATACCTCCCTGCTCTAGTCAAACAAAAACATCCGAAACAATAAAGCATTTGCCATGAAAAAAATTACCTGTCATTGTCTCGTCACTGAAATCTTTGGGATTTAAAGCCCTTGATGAGTGATGTTTAACAAGAAATATTTAGTAAGACATCTTTAGTTGTGTCGCAGCAGCAGCATCGGCTAAGATGTGAAAATTATAAGTGATTAGAGATGCTCTGACTGCGACAATCAGCTGATTCTGGTACCAGCTGTTAAAAATACTCAACACTAATGTATTGAAGCAACACCAATTGATATTTTATGGGTTGTAATTCCTTATGTTTGATTTTCAAATAAGCTATGTCCTATTTTCTATAGATCTGTTAAAATCATTCATAGAAACGTGGCTGATTTGACTAATGGGAGCAAGTTGTAGCTATTTGCCAGGAGGCTAAAAACCCTCTCTAACTCCACTTCTGCCTGTTTCTTTGTCGATTGAGAGTTCGATTGTGTCGCTAATTTGGGCTTTGAAATGTTCCTCCAGTAACCAATAGGTGGCACTGCATCTACATCCAGATTTTTGATTTTGATATCACTTGATCTGCAAATGCTAATAAAATAATTCAATTTTCGATACACAATTGGATTGTTTTAGTTGTGTACAATATACATGAGCTTTCCATGCATTTTATTATGAGTGCCATTCAAATGTCAAAACCCTGATTTCATTTTTTTAAAACAATAATTACAGAATTTGTATTCTAGACAGAGGTTTGTTTTTGACACCACAACTTAGAAAGCACAAAGAGGGAAATATCAACCTTTTTTAAACCTTCATTAATATGCTCAATACCTTTACTTACTTTAAATCTCAAAAACGAGTCTTAAAGTAAGACAGCAGTTTGTGTTTTTAAATAGAAGAGGCTGTTACGACCTGAAATACCCCCTCAACACTAACTTGTTCCCTGATTTGAAATATGTTTACTGTAAACGTTTTTCTGCTTCTGCTAAATCAACAAAACCATTACTGAATTTATCCAAAACAAGCCATAAACATAAACAATAAAGTACCGTTTAATCACATGCATAATTCAAAAGTAATGTGTGATTGGGGATCTGCATCTCGGGTCAAATGGTCATTGTCCGTGTGAAGAAATCAAAGTCTCAACAGTTGCAAAGAGCTTGCACATACAAGGACACAGTCGGTGATGATGTAAATGCAACAGTGCAGGAAACCTCCAGTCCAACTTGGTGGTGGAAATATTCCGCTGGGGGGCTGTTTCAAGTGGCTTGCACAGTGTGAGCTACACACCTGTCTGAGAAATACCTCTGCATTTGGCAGACGCGTGCTACCCCTCCTGGCTCTGTAATATGTGTGGAAGGGGATTCATTTTCCAGCAGGATATTGATCCTGAACATGCATGGAAGCTACTGTATACCAGGCCTGTTTGAAGTCCAGGGATAAGCCCCCTACAGTTACCAGTCCCAAACTTTACTGGAAATAATCAAGGAAGTCAAAAAGGGGAAATGCAGTGCAACATCACAGGGCCCTGATGGAGGATGTCATTAGAGGCGTGATTCACCTAAATGACGGTATCCTATTTCTCTTGTGGTGTTCAGCAGAGTCAGAAGTTTGTGTTTTATTTGAGCCTTTTTGGAGAAATGCAACTTTAAGCTCTGCGTTCAACAAAATGATGAAATGTTTCGTTTTCTGCTGTTTCTACACTTAGAATGTCTTTTTCCTGAATAGGAGGTGTTCTTATTAAGTCCATCAGCACTTTAGTTTGAAGCTATGCTGAACTAAGGTGGTTAGACCACTTTCATGCTCCCTTAATGATCTTTTAGTCCTCTAACTTCAACTCTTGTTCGTCCATTTGTGGTGAATTTGAACATCCAATAGCTGTCAGTATCCCCCTAAGAGATACTAGATAGATTACCTTCAAATTTCCTCCAGATGTTCATGGCTCTCAGAAGAAACAACCTGTGGATTTTGCAAATGCTCTGACCTTTTTCTTTTTTCTTGTTAAACATTTGACCTAGAATTAGAGTAACATCTACATATTGGATCTGGACAATGTCTAATGCAAATATATGGCCTTCAGACTCAGACTGGTCACTGGTTTTTGAGGGTGATTTGTGTAAACTCCCTCAGCTTTAAATACATCACCAGATCAAAGTTTTACCTGCAGAAGTTTGCACTGCTTACAGTGAACGTACAGGAAGTACTGGTAGAGAAGTTGTCAAGCCTTGTAGTGCTTTGTTTGTATTTTATATGTATCATAAATTGCGGATTTTTTGACTTAAAAGAAGAAGATGGTATTTTGTAAGTAAAGAGGTACATTTGCCCAAAACATCAGAAATTAAATCATTTTCTTTTTACTCACTTTTTCATTTGAACTAAAACATGATCCATTTTGGCTAAACCTCCAAAATAAAGTCGTCTAATTGAAGTCAAAACCAAAAATCTTTTTCAAATAAACGCACAACTGATCATGTATCACAAAGTTTGTGATTAATCATGATGGAAATTTTTGTTTAGGGAGTGACCATCATTTTTTTTTCTTAAATAGTCTTTTTATATCCAAAGGTAGCAGACATGCAGACATGACTTTTAACTACTTTTAACTTGACCACTATTTTTGGACGCTCCACAGACGTGTTCCTCTGCTGATCTGCTGTTTGGGTGTTCAGATGAAATGATAGTACAGTAAAACTAAAAAGTGACATTTTAGCTGATAGTGGAGTTTAGTTTTCTGTCAGTCAGGTTATTGTGAAAATATTCATGTGTAGACAACATTTCCCTCACGTGAAGGCATGAACACATCTGTTCAGCTCATCAGTGGGCTTAGTCAATTAAACCAAAGTAGTATTATGGCTTATTGGTGCTTTAAGCTACTTGGTGTCACAGTTTTTATTAAATAACTGGACACACATACATACACACACACACACACACACACACACACACCAGTGGATATGCAACCAGCCGTGCATCGCCCCATGCTAAAGTAGCTTACTTCAGGCTTAGCTGCCATCCTCTCCCTTTCCTCCTCCATCATTACAGACTCCATCATCAGTGATGCAGCAGAAGGCTACACATCCCAGTCTATCTTGTTAGGGCAGATTAAGCACTAATATACAGGCAGGCAAAGGGAGCCTGTACACACACACACACACACACACAGACACACACACTCCTGATCCTGTCCTTTCTGTCTCAGACGTGTGACATCTTAATCTTCATAAATACTGACTCCAGGAGACCCTGCAGTCAGAGCGCTGGGCTCACTGGATGCTCACACTGTGGGTCATCATTAGACCCACAAAGAGGCAGCAGAGGAGTTTTTGGTCCTGAGCAAGACGCATCGCTGAGCACATGGATTACTCTGCTGCTATTATGCACATTCAGAATGACTTGTGTATGCATCGCTGTCGGCTTCTCCCCTCGATTTCAATTATATTTGTCAAACACTGGAGTCAAAAATAGGATACATGTGACTCACAAAAGAAACTGAGTCAAATATGACTCCAAATACTTTGAAATACTCCTTACCTACTTTGATTTCCCACAAATTCAGTTTTTAATGTGATGTTAGGCTAAAGTTTAGTCACAGGCCTTTCCAATATTTCTGATGAAATCACCAATTTCTCCAAAAAAAAAGGTCTTTCATTTTACAGCAGGAAAGTTGTCCTTGTACAAAATGCTCTATTTGATTTTATCAAATAAGCACTTACCTACTCTAAACACAAACCAGCAAGAACATTGTAGATTCACTACACTCTCCGGTATTTTACCATTCAAAGTTATTTACTTCAAAACAAACATTTATCTCTGATTTATACTCAATTGGTTATTTACGGTCAAATACATACAACACAAGGTCTTTCTGAGGCAGTTTAAATCTGAATTAATTGCTGCCTTACCAAACTGAGGACCCAGTTTTGAGTGCTCTCATTCAAAATAAACTTGTGTCCTATTCTGGGAAAAATTGTTCCCTCTTACTCATGATAGAGCACACTTCAGTGTACTTTAAGGTGGTTAAAAGAAATATTGAATAAAACAGAGGCAGCAAACAAAATCCAAACAAAATCTGTAGTTCTGCAGTTCTGCAGTTCTCCACTGGAGGGCAGTGGTACACTGTGTCTGTGTGTAACAGCTGGGGATTCAGGGGGGAAAATGAAACTAAGTTTTCCTATATTTTCCAATATTAAGTCTTTTTTGTTCTTACTGGCAGAGATACTGGGGTCAAGTCAATGTTGGGACAGGTAAACCATTACACAAACAAATGAATAAGAAGGATTACAGAAAACAAACCACGGTGCAACTAAAAACTATAAAACAAGAAGCACCATGTTGTTGTTCTGTTTTAGTCAACTTGTGCTCTTTAATATCTGCGTTTTGGCTGCAACAAAAACTCCAAAATAAAGAGAAATATTGTAAAGAGTCTAATCATAGAATAAATAAATGAACAATCAGAGTGCTGGGATGTACAGTATAACATGGTGCGACTATAAATTTGACAGGAAAAATATAAAAATACGTATTTTAATAAAATATTCAAAAGCCTACAATAACAATATAGAAAAACTAAAATAACAGTCGAGTATTTCTGGATATTAATTGTGTATTTTGTGATGTAAAGTTAATATTGAGGGAAAAAAGACAACATTTTCCAAAGCACAAAAAAGGTTCCTCTGTTCTCCTCAAAGACAAAGAAAAAAGGCAGAAACTCGAGGTGTTAAAGAGGTTTAAACCAGAGAGTGTTGAGTATGTTAGTTTAACAACCACCTCAGAGAAAAAGGTCAAACTCATCTGCATATACAGATGTTTATGGGAACATTTTGAAAGGACATATTGTAAAGACTAAAAAAGTAAACATGGCCTATACAGCAGTGCAAAATAAACGACAACAAAATATATAAAGATATTTAACCTCCCTTAAAAGCAACTGCATGCAAACATAAACATTACATTAAAAACTTAAGGGAACAGAACAAGCAACAAAAATACAGAAGAGGCGTTCACTCAAAGAAAGGTCGTGGAAAAGGCAGGAGGCCCCCAGTTCAGAAAAACAGATCAGAGTTGAAACCTTGAGTAAGCTTAAAGGTTATTTCGACTAAACAACTATGGAGTTTGTCTTCTTTTTCATCTCTTTATTTTTACTTCTTTAATATATTGAATACTTATCAAAAATGCCAGTTTTATCACCAATAGAGGGCTAAATCCCTGAGGTTGGACGCCATTATTACTGGCAGTCATATGTGTAAAAGTCAGTATACGACCCTAAAAGCCAAAATAATTCTCTCCTGATGACAAACTATCTTGTTTTTTTAGTCTGCTGCCTTTTTTTCCCACGTTAAGTCCGAGGAGAGAGTTCTTTGTGTGTGTTTACCAGCTTATCATCTTTAGATAACACACTCAGGGACACACACATAAACACTTATTTATGTAGACCGTATTTCAAGCACAGAGACACCTCGCCACTGTCCTTTCCTGCACACCTGGAGGACTTTATTTCTCTGGGAGGTTAAGTCCCGACCCTGCATTGTTGCAATAAGCTGAGAGAAGAAAAAGAAATGAAATAAAACGGATGACATAGGGGGAGTAAAAAAGGTGTGACTGCTGGAGGGAAAAGAAGACCTTTAGTCCTTGAAGGTTTGGGTCTCTGTGCTGGTTCGGGGGGTCAGAAGAAGCAGCAGCTGTCTTGCTTGACCGACTCTGATGAAGCTGCAGATTTTCACTTTCATGAATCATCCCGCTCCTTTCTCCTCCTTTTTCCCCCTCCTCCTCTGCTCCCACCTGGACTCCTTTTCACAAAGAGAGGGGGAATCCTCCTCTTAGGCCTCTTTCTTCAGCACTGAGGCAATCAGACTGTTGAACACGCAGACGGAGATGAGACATTTTAAATTAGTGTGAGGACAGAGGGGAGAGAGAGAGAGAAAGAGGGGGAAAATGACATTTTTCATTTTCTACAATGAAAGGTACTACATTGAATTCTCCGAGCATGACAATACGGAGGAGTAAGTAATGGAATAGGAGCAGACGTGGTGTCTGTGTGTTAGTGGATAATGAGGAATTTAAAGATGTACGCTCCTCTGCTGCCATTCAATCACACTCTCTCATCCCCCGTCACTGTCACCGGCCCTCGTCTCAGCGCTGTCACAATACTGCACCCAAAACTTCTTCTTCACACCGATCTTTAAAATGATCTCTGGAGTCATCCAGGAGGGGTTTTCAGGGGATTTAAGGGAACAGCTAATCCAGATCTGACCCTCAAGAGTACTACTAGTGCTCTGTGAGACAAATCTGCTGCAGTTAAGATAAACCAGAGAATAACTCATTACAATGTTAACATTTTATTGTTTTTGATAACATCGAGGCAGAACTGTGACAGCAAGTTCTGTAAGTGTTTTACTTTTATTAAATTATTTACGGCTTCAGATGACAGATAATGTCCAAGGAATGAAAAGTTTTAATTGAAATGATGTGGGGGGGAAAAAAAGAGGCAGCTAAAGAAAAGGTTCCTGAAAAAATCTTTAAAAATGTATCTTGATTTCAAAGATCTTAAATTTTTAGAGTTAGAAATTATATAAAAAGTGCATAAATAACATAAAAAGTTCCACCTTAGTATTTTTTCAGTACTTTTAGATGTGGTTGACTGAGTAACCACAAACACATCAATACACTGCAACAATGACTAAAACATATGACCATCTGATACTTAAGTACACATCTAATTTATGCTCCATATACTCTAACATGCATGATCATACTAATTTAGATATGAACAACCCCTGCAAACAGTCCTGTCTTATTTCGTTCCCAATTTAAAACTGCATTGTTGTTTTGAATTAAACTGGACTTACATTATATGAAAGAGTTTCCACATATACCACACGACAGAGTGTAATTGAAAAATGTGTGAAAAGTCGGTGTAAGTGCTTCATAATCCAGCATATACCCGTTTCTATTAATTCTGCTCCACTGTCTGACTCTTGTGTCTTTCTATTCGCTCTGTCAGGTTTGCAGGATACTTTGCTGTATATAGTCTGTAATTACATTCGGCCTTGACTATCATTCAGTGCGCTGACATCTTCTTCAGTATTTTAAAGGAAAATATGTAGGTTTATAAATACTCTGTAAAGGACTGAAAATTCAAGAATTACAGGACAAATTACATTCAGATACTTTTGATTTCACATTTGTTAAAGTGATCACATTAGGGTTTAAAATAGATGGATTTTTATTCCAGCATGTGGCTAAAACTCCAAAACAGCAGTTAGATAATTGAGAGAGAGAGTATTTTGGGGAATGATATTTTGAGTTTCAGTTTAAATCTGAGTTTCAGGCTGTTACTGGGTCTGAATTTTAACACAGAGGAGTGGACTCCACTGCTAGACTATTCACAAAGTACACCAAAATAGTCCAGTCTAACAGCTTCAATGAATTTTTACTTTATCAGCTCTTTTGAATTTACTTTAACTCTGAAAATTTTCTACATCAAATAAAATACCCCAGCTGAAAAGTTAAGCAGCTGAAGTTCAGTTTTCCTTGTTCTGTTTGGTGCAGAGGATTTAAAACAGAGTAAGTGTCACAAACTTCTTCAGATCTGAGCTAACATGAGTGCAGAAATTCACACAGTTTATGGAAACAAGTTTTGTATCATTATTAAGTTCTCTAATTTAATCATCACAGCAGCAACTAAACAACATATAACCATTATCAAGAAACCTCAACATCACTTTCACCAATGTCATTGTCATTAACATCATCTTCAGCAACAAACGACCAAGTGCTGAGTCCTGAGATTGAGACTTGGGTTTAAGAGCTTCTCAGAAATGTAGATCAAATGTGGTTGGGCAACCTGTTCCACCTCTGGGGGACCACAGAGGAGAAGAGTCTTTCTGAAGTCTGTCACAAGGGTCTTCAGCTTCTTCTTAAAGGTAGAAAGGGACTCAATGGATTGAATGGAGATTTGGTAATTCACAGAGTGACTTTAGGGCCCTGTTGTGATGGGAGCACTATAATTGGTGTAGTGGGCAAAAAATGAGTGTAGACCTGGTTTAGGATTTTGAGGGAGACCGGAGCCATTTTTGTTGCTGTTTTGCAAGCAAGCAGTATGGTTTTGAATTTGACGCAAGACACAACTGGGAGCAGCTTTAGGGAGAAATGAACAACAGAGTGACGTGTGCTTTTGATTAGTTGAAACCAGACCTGCAGCTTATTTCACAATCATCTGCAGAGGTAGGGACATTTGCCAGTAAGGAGTTGCTGTACCAGGAGCTGTGTTTCATACTGAATCTGAGAGGGTCTTATCCTCTTTCTGTTACAGAAGGCGATCAAAACCACATGAGCTTTAAAGTCAGCTAAGTGGGCATGAATTTGTTTGATCCAGGCTGGATCTTGATCTGTGCCTGGATTGAGGGCCTGACTGGGATGTCAAAAGGCTCAGTCTTTGTCAGGTTGAACTTATGGTGGAGTTCCTTCATCCATTTGAGGTAACAGAAAGGCATAATGGGATCTGAGCTGTGTGGTTTGGTGCAGATGACAGGAAGAGCAGGGAATCATCTGGATTGCAGTGTTGAGTATTGTTTTATTTTAATTTTTTAACCTTTATTTAACCAGGTAATAAGTGAGATTATGTCCAGTCGAAGGGGGCCGAGCATTGACCCTTGAGGCACCTCTGTTGATTTAACTAAAACAAAATAAACATCTTTTTTTTTTCAATTTTCTCTCTGCTTCTGATAACCAATAAACAAATCGATCATTTGATTAAACGCGTACTTATTTGCACAAGTGCCTGTGTTCAGTCCACTGGAGTTTGCTGAACACATGTAAAATACACACTCACACCTAAATTATTCCCTCTTAAAATATATGCTGCAGACATCAAATGCTGAAGCGTGTCAACACAATAACATGTCTCCGGGCTTTTAGTACAGTCCACACACTCTGCAATAATGATTAAGCATAGTATTTGTAAACTATAGCATATCATTTAGTGACATCATCACAAAGCCGCATAGTAATTTCAACTTCAGGCTAACCTGTCAGGCACAGGAGGGCCTGTTTTTTTCACCGGACAGGAATATTCTTTACGGTTACAACCATGAACGCTGTTGTGACATAATTGCTGCCCTGAGAGTGCATTAAGAGGAGAGTGAACCCTTATTTATGAGACTCTAAACACCCCCCAGAGGCCTGTTTGCCCCCCGGTGAGGCGTCATTAGAGAGCAGGAACACAGCGGGAGGCCCCAAGACAAAATGCAAACATTATCATTTCTTGTTCGTTATTCCTCGCAGCTTAATGGCATAATGTGTCTTTCTATTTCCCCTGCTGCATTTTCCTTGAGGCGTAAATGTTGTTTGCTATGTATGCACTGTTCTGAGTGCTTTTAATACAAAATGTGCAAAGCAAAACAAGCAATTTCACAGCACTGTTGTCATGGGGTGAATCCTCTCTTCTGCCTTTCCTTGCTGCAAGGCGGTTTCTAATTCCACACAGCATCAACATGTCACTCTAAAGTGTTCGATTGGATGCATTTCTTATTTTTATGTTTTTGATATTTTAATTCTGCCGATGAGTCCTTGTTTGGATGCTTTTTCTCCCACTTCATGTAATGTTCACTATGAATATGCAGGAGTTCAGGTCAGAAAGAGAGCCCTCTGACATCCTTCATCTCTGCGTGGACAGAAAAGGATGAATGTTCTGGAGGTGTTCAAGGCCAAAGCGAGCGAGGAAAGGAATCTGTTGATTTGCTATTGGAGCAGCGGTGGCAGAGAATCTGCAGCAGCCTGTGCAAAAAAAAAAAAAAGTCTTGCTCTAACCTATTTTTCCACTCTTTCTACACCTGGCCCGTGTTCCTTCCTCTTCCTCTCTCTGCTTTCTTCTCAAAATTTGGAAATTTCTCCTCCTTTCCCGTCCACACGTGCATAAACATTCTAGTCACCACTTATGAGTGATATTTCCCAAAGCCCTCAGCATTCGATTGTTACACCCTCAGCTGCTCTCAAGATGCAGGCACACGCACATTGTACACGCAAAGGAAATTTCCCTCCAACAACAAAATTACACTTGGACACAAAGCGAGCATGCACACTCTCCAGTGTACAAGTCTACTCTGGAAAACACACACACACACAAACACACACATGTGTATACAAATAGGTGTTCTCACAAAGCTTGCAAATTCCATTACACTTCAAAACTCAACCCTAAAAAAAGGATTTGGGTTAATTTAGTAAACACAGGGTCAGAGCTGCCACAAGAGCTGCCTGAGAGGAGTCGAGGTGTGTGTGCGTGAGCTTCACTTTGCATGCGTGTGTGTTTGCATGTGCACATATATGCGTGTGTGTATGTGTGAGGAAGAAACGCTGACTGTGTGAAGCAGAGAGTCCTGGCAGCAGCAGCAGCAGCAGTCTAAAGCCAGCCTCTCTGTGCAGAGATAGCGCTTCTTTCTCATTTGCTCTGGCCCTATTTTAATAATAGCTGTGCATAAGTAATTTCTAAAAGGCCAGGCAGGCACATGGGCGTGGGTGTAGGGGGGGCTAGAGGAGGGGGGGAAATTAAACTCATTTTATCTGTGAGCAGGTGGATTCCTATTTATCATTAACATGCATAGAATTTGCACAATGTTATTTCTTGCTGCTGCTACTGATGGAACGTCATCCAAATAATGTCGGAGGAGGGTCTGCCTTCTTTTTTTCCTCTCCTGCTTATGCTGGAGTGAAATTCATAGATAAAAGTACTAGGGTTTTTTTCTCGCAATTTTCTGCAAACGGAAACTAATTCTGGGAAGCTTCTTATTACAGTGCAGGCTCATTTGGTTTGCATTAAAAGGGGGACAGGAGCGACATTAGGATTTCTGCCAGATTTCCACGAGATGCTCCAACATTTGCTCTTATATCATTAGTAACGCCCCCCCCCCTCCCTCCTCCTCCTCTACTTACAGAAGCCCCCTTTTCCTCTTTTAACTTGCATTAAACAATCTCTGCTCATTATTGGCCCAATAATAAAACTGGAATATATTTGACTTCCTGATTTAGATCCTATCAAAATATTGGAATGTAAATGTGTAATTTTGGACGCATGATATGGAGGTTAATAATTGCTGGATTATCTCTGTGTTATTTTAACATAATTCAGCAGCAGGATTATTTGTCATTTTTTAAAATTAGGATTGTGCGTTTTAATTTGTTTTGGATTGTTAATCTTTTTTATTGCAGCATGATTTGAACTGTTCCTATTTTATCCAGCTGCGGCCTCAAAAACCCTCTAAAAACTGCTGTTCGTCGAGCTTCTCCACCGTTCTTCTGTTTTATTTTTATTATATATTCATTCAGCTGCAGCCAAAGGCTGTTTCTACATCTCAATTAGCTGATGAAGGTTTTGTCCTTGAAATGTAAGCAAACAGTGAAACAGAAAATCATCACACAAAAGCCAGTTTTAATTGCTTTTCATTTTTACATTTATGATCCATATATGTGAGTAAATGTCAGTATGTGAAACTCCCATGACGGTACATGAAAAAGCAACATTATGAAATTTTGGGTCTGTGTACAAATGTGTAGGAATGGGAATATTTGGCCATATCTAACAGTCAGATTAAAACACTCCCTTGCTCACCCCTCCTGTTGAAGCGATGGTGGCCTTCAAGGATAAGTTGGGATGCCTGATAAGTTTGATTCTTCATTTGCCAAAAGTGAAATTCTTTTGTGCACAACAGCTACTCCTCTCTTCTTTTTTTGTCTTCCAACTGGTGCATTTTGGGTGGCCACTCCTGAAGGCGTTTTCTGTTGTATAATACAGTAGAAACTTGATGATACGAGGAGATGGCCTCCCATGTAGATATAAAAGCTTAATGAATGATTTTGATACTAATACAAGCAAACTTTCAAATACTTTTATTGATCTGCTGAATGCCACTTAATACTGTACACTTCATTTTGAGGGTTAATAACAATGGACATCAAAAACTCCTTAAGGTTACAGCAACATTAAAAAATCCTTTTACTAAATTCAAATCTTAAGATATTGAGGACAAGGTAAAATAACAGGAAGGTGGAGAACATAAAAATTTTGGCACTTTTGACTAAATGTGTTCATTCTTGAGCTTCATTATGACAAACAAAACTGCTGTAGCGCTAATATTTCAAACATACCATCTTGATTGCTTGTCCTGAGTATCAGTGTTTTGTTGTCAGGCTGTTTGTGTTCAAATACAAGATCTAAGTTAGCAAATATTTTTCACTGCATGCTATTTTGTCCTCTTTGGCACACTGTAGTTAAGCCGTGCAGCGTCTCCCTGTTAATCATTATGGGAGCACTTTGAGTTTGAGCCACCTCCTAGGAGCTAAGCATGCAGGTGCAGTAAACCAGACTGCATCACAAGGAAGAACAAGGACTGTGCAAATCACCACAGACCTGCAGCCTAGATATAAGGGATGATTAGAATTATCTTAAAATAACTGCACACTATGTTCACACTGATGGTGTACCGTGCATGTATTCCTGCATGTTTTGATGTGTAACAAAACTGTATGTCACATGGTTTTCATTTTGATGTTGTCCCCCATCTCTAAATCAGGATTTCACACCCCTCTAGTGTCCAGTATTTGTTAAAATAATTGATGTAAAAGCCAAGATTATAAAGTACATTTAATTAGTTTCCATATCAAGAGACTGTTAAAAATTGCTTTTCCCAGCTGATATGCAAAATTGTATGATTTAAATCTTAAAAATAGTTTAATTATTATCACATTTTGACATCCAGTGATTTTAGGAAGAATGTTCTGAACGCTTAATTTGTTTTTCCGTAAATAACTATTTTACTTGGATGTCAGAGATCAAACTTTGATACTTTCATATCCCCACTGTCACATCTGCATCCCCATCCGTGTTGTTGTCATGTAGTGGAACAACATCACTTTACAGATGGTGGGGGGGGATCACTGGAGATCCGTCTACAGGCCGGATTAGGCTCGCCGTTCTGTGCGATGAAGAGCGAGATGATGATGTGTGTCTCTGTCTCCTTTTCTCCGCTCTGACAAATAACAGCATGGCAGCTCATGGCAGCCCCTCAGCTCCTGACAGCCGTCCAAGCAGCCAAGCAGGCAGGCAGTCAGCCATTGTTTTGTAATGTGTTTCACTCTGCCAGCGCTGATCCTTGCTAAGGTACTTACCACGCCATTGTTGTCTAAGTATGCTATTTTCTGGCTGGGCACCTCCACTATAGAATAGGCTGCTTTTTCCCCCCTCTTTCTTTATTCCTCTTTTTTTATCCAAAAGAGAGGTTTGTTACAGTCACCGTCATACTAATCCTGCTGTGTGATATGTATATGTGTCAACACAGAGAAAGAGAGAGGGAGAGAGGGGAGTCTTAACCCGGCAGACAAATGGTGTGAGTGGCAGAGAGGCAGATAGACAGACAAGTCCCATTCACTCCATACTGTCCCCCGTGACACCAAATTACTGTTTATCAAAATAAGACGAGCAGTATAATAAGGATACTTTAGGAGAGTGTCGTTCTAATGCGTCTTCAGTGTGTACAAGCCTTTAACATTTCCCCAGCAGTCAGATTAACAGAGCAGGTCAGAGGAGGACTCGGCTGTGGAAGTGACTGAATGTCAATTTATTACAGTCAGAAGTGGGATCATAAAGCTGCAACATTACAACTAGTTTGTATTAAAGAAGACAAATTAACTGTTCCCTTTGTTTGACTTTAAACTCGAAATACTGGAATCATTTCTGTTTCTTGATGAAAGTTGTACGAGTGAACTGATGCCACACTCGGCGAGCTAGTTCGCCTTGCACTTAGACTAGCTTAAAACTAAATTTTTTACGTTGCAACTAGTTTTTGAGTAAAATTAGATGAAATAACAGTGCTTCGATTTGATTTTGAAATAAACGTGATAGATGAGAATATCACTGTTAGGCTGCTACAGCTACAAGCTCCCACTGAGCATTTTATGGTCTAAAAGAGGTCCAACAGGCGTCTAAATGTAGCCTGGACGACTCGTCTAAAATCAGGCCACCGCAGGTCTAAAAGAGAAAGTTTTTTAGACGTCTAATGTCAGACCAAGTTTAGACTGAGTCTAAATCTGGGCTATATCTATACTACACTGATATTGCTCAACAGCTATCATAATTATTTTGGTCAAGTACTTGGAGATTAGTTATGCAACTCTACATCTAAATTCCGTCTAAAAATATACAGAATCCAGACAGTTGAAATTAGGTCTAAAAAAAACTAGATGTCTAATAGCCGTCTGTTGCTCAGTGGGCTAGTTACAGTAACTTAGCAACATTAATGAAAACAAGGGTTGACATCTAGCCTGACTGCTTCAAAAGAAGTGAGTTATCAGTATCTCTTCAGAGAAACACCATGCTTAACTTTTCATACTTAACCCCCTTACCCTTAAAAAAACACGAGTCATCATTTCTGTGTTTTTGTTTTGAACAGATTAAGCAAAGAAAATATAACACATAAAAAGTACAGTGTGATACTTAGTGATACTGGTAAGTAGGGCTGGGCGATAAAGGCAAAATAAGGATTGCCATTTTTTTTCCTTTTTCTTCTAAAAATAAACTTTTAATGACAAAGACATGTCTCCCAGGTCCCAGGTCAATATACTCCTCTACTCAGCCCTTCCATCAGTGAAGCCACAGTGACCTCCAAGGTCAGCTCCTACAGAGTCATAACCTTATGTTTTTGAAGGAGCTAATGCCAAGTCAAACCTGATGTTACTTTAGACATCAATAAATGAACCCAGTCCTTTTGTTCACAATGATGCATAAAATATATTACCCGAAGGTAAGGAACAAGTACTGGACCTTTAATCTATAACATCAATCTTCTTCTGGACATGAAGGTTACTTCACCAAAAGATTAGGTCACCTATCGCAACCCCAACTCAATGTATGAACATTTCTACCAGCTACTAAAACTCATGTGAGGTTGTCATTAGTGAATATGTCAGGTATTTACAGCTACTCTATTTAACTGTGATCCTAAAACTAAAGAAAGCCTGGATATACTGTAATTAAAGGGCATTAAATCAAAGATGATCTCTGTTTTTGTATTTTTTCACACTTAAAAAACACCCAAAAGTAAAAATATTCAAGATTTAAAACAGCTGTTTTACATGGAAGGAAAAAAAATCTCCCCTCAGTTAAATCAGAACTCCAGATTTTCAGAGATGACTCAAAGAGCATCTTCTCAGTGTTTGACTACATCTTAACCACAGCACTTTATTTTTGTTATGTGATGCATCCTTGCACAATCTCAACTTTAATTAATCACCGCTCTGAGACCTTTTATTTTCCCATTTCTGGTTAAGTGTGCATATTTCCCTCTCCTCATTCTGCCGCTGGAACAGAAAATCTGTGGGAGCATTAATAAGCCTAATATAGAAACATATTTGAACCCTGCTCCTCCACTAAGTAGATTATAAACATTTATTATAGCATGTTATCATAATATCCTGCACAGCATATTGCAAAACTTCAGTGGGCCAGTTTTTCTCCCGGTGCAGAGGAAGATCATAGTTAATTCAGCAGCGTTATGGTAATGTAGAGGTCCCTATCGGTGCCGGCATCACACATACTAACAAGCTTAGGATAAGCCCAGCCTGGAATGGTATGAGGTTTGAATTTCTGGAACCAGCGCGCTCTCTGCAGCCAAATCTCACTTCAGCAGAAACCAGTGGGGTGATTCCTGTGCTTAAAAAATTAGTGCTAGTGCATATATATTTTTTTGCAAGGAAAGGAGGTTTGGTACCTTGCGAGGAGAAAAAAATGCACTGTATGTAAAAAAAATATTTTAAGGATGGCAAAAATCGTCTTGAGAGGGCTAATCAGCTGGCAGCTCTGAAAAGCCTGTAATGTGCATTAAGAGATTTAGACAGAGCGCAGAGGTAAAGCCGCACAACATTGTTGACTCATTTAAAGATGCCAACATCTCAACTTTGTGCACTGTTAACAAATGCACTCATGTTAAGTTGGTGTACTCTGCACTTCTCCTGTCTCTGTAAATCGCAGTGTATCTGCCATAAGCATGTTAGGCCCCAGGGCTCATCAGCACCATGTGATACCAAAGGCAAGGCTGCCTCTGTGAGACAACATGCTAAATCCTGTTTGTGAGACTCGGCTGCTCTCAGCTCTTTGACTAATCTAACCACCCTCAACCTCGCTGCGCAGGAGAGGAGCGGCTGTCAATACGAGACCAGAGGAGAGAAGGGAGGGAGAAGGGGTGAGGATGGGCCTAATGGTGCGAATGAAAGTCAGATTTTTTTCCCATCAGGTTGAGAAAACATGATAGCTTGTAAGTAAAAGTGCAAAGTTAGTTCGTGCTTGCAATGCATAAGCGTTTGATGGGCAAATGGAGCTGGAAAACATAACATGATTTTGAAAAGTTCCCGTTTTTAACAGGATGGAAACTACGAACCTCTTTTTTACATTTTTCTACTTTCATTAAGAGGTAGTTGGCTTTTTAAGAGTTATTCATCCTGGTGTGGATGGTCTCCCAACTGTTTTGCAGCCAACTGACTAAATCACAAAAGTCCTCAACACTAACAAAATCAAGGAGAAAATTTATGAGATATTAAGATGTAACTATAAGAGAGTGGCCCTGAGCTGATTGTGCAGCCTCGCAAGTATTAACAGTAGTTTCACCTACAGTAGCATAAAGACAGCGACTGCTTTCAGCTCTTTTAAATACAAGTTTCTGAATGTTACAATCAAGCTTCTCAATACATCTTTAAAAGTTACTGCACTGACACGTACAGCTGATTCAGAGTATCACATCACCCAAAAACTCATGTCCACTAAAGCCTCAATGACTGGTATCTAGTGGTAATAATTTTAGGTTGGTGCAATTCATGAAATCCCAGTGAAAAGGCAACAATTATTACATTTTAGAAGCTAAAAAAGGTAGTTAGGAAAAAGTTTCCTAATCATCAACTTTTTCCTTTAAAAGCCATGCACTTGAAGTTTGGTCCCGTTTTCAAGTTCTAGATGGCTTATGACTGTGCCTCTTTTCACATTTAGAAGACTAATTTTAGCTTTTATTATTGTGTTTGTTAAATTTTATTTTCATTTGATAAACTAAACTGAACAGATATCATCATAAAAATATAAGACTATAGTATATTGTTACTGAAACTATGATCAAAGTCAAATGATGATAATATTCCAATCATAATTTCATCCATGAGTGTAGGGTTGTAAAGTCCTACTCGATTATCACCCAATTGGTCAATACATGCTGAGTTGACCAAAATTCTGATTGGTTGACTCGATTTTTTTCCACGTCAACTTACGATGTATAGTTAATTTCATCAAGAGGAACGTACCAAGTGCTAATGGGGGTGTTTTCAGAGCACCCCTGTTTCACAGGTAACAGCCTATCTCAGAACACCCCCCTTGTTTTCATCATTTTTGATTCGCCCAACCCACTGAAGCTTGGCTGGAGACAGGTAGATTGAAGAGCATCCATGTTAATCAATGTCCGGTGGTTTGCTGAAAATTTCGTTTTACTTTGAGCATTTCAACTTTCAAATGAGCCAAGCCATGTCCTCCCCCGCATACAATCAATTAGTCAATTTTTGGTCAAGAATTTTAGGGTTCTAGTCGACCGAGAATTTCTTTGGTTGATTACAGCCCTACATGAGTGAAATTATGACGGAATATACTGTCTGACTCCCTGAGAAAACTTAAAGACTAGACTTGTAATTGCTTTGTTTAAGCTACTCATGATGGACCCAAAAATGGCAGTGCAGCTAGATTAGAGTAGATCCAGATTCATCTGCAGTCCCAAGCACCATAACCTTAATACAAAGTTGCTCTGGCACAACACCAATGTCAAATCTATTCTGCTGTACAGTACAGAAAGCATGTAAATAGTCCAATCTGACATGAAAAGAGTGAAAACATCTCATGCGGATGCCCTTGACAAATCTGCCCCATCTCCTGGCCAAAAAAAATCCAATCTCCAAGTCTACAAGAAAACAGGTCACCAGAGCATGACCAAGGACATCACATACAAATGTTTGAGAAAGCGAGGCCATGTGCTGCAAATGGATCATGACAGGATCACTAGAGTCACCCTTGGATGGACAACATCAGGCGAAAGGAACTTGGGAGGACCAAGGTTAGACCTAGATTTAGTTTACAATCCGTTTAGTGACAAAAGCTGTTTTCGTGGTCGACCCACGTACCAAAGCAATTAACAATCAAGAGGCTGACTGGTTGTATTTTGAACAATGAAAACATTAGCAACTTTACAGCTCTGTGTGTTTCTTACATACAATATGACAGCTTTGTGTTTTTTTGATGTCCCTTCTTCTTCTATTTGAGGTCTTGTTTACTGGCTGGCTTCCAAGCAACACATTTATGATATTCAACTTCCAGGTCAGAGCCTGAAGTTCAAGCTATGGAGCATGCACAGAACGCATAAACCAGTTTCAGTCTGATAGACGTGTATACATGCAAGACAAAACTGCTCCCATTATCTAGGTATGATAGTCCAACTTTGATTTTGGTCTGTTTCTTTTAGCCTAGTAAGCCGTAATGAAAATAGCACTAAAACAAGGAGATCTGTGCAACCACATATATGTGGAAATACACCGAAATCCATACAGAGGAAAAGATTTAAAAACTGAAGAGAAAATTCCTGATCAAATGGTTTGAAAGTTTGTAACCTTGTCCCACAGACACTCGGGAATCTCTGCGGCACAGAAAATTCAATCTACCTAGAAATATATGACGATAATGGTATGTGATTTATTTATATTTCTTTAGAGTCTGAAGTCCTTGCAATACATTTTATAGTGAGATCGTTTCAAGGAGAAAGAAAGTTGTTTTTGTGTTTCTTCTAACAAAATATGTTTTACGGCGGCTCATGATGAAATATTTTACTTTGTTCAAACTTAAATAAAGGGATGTCCAATTTCGCAGCAAAACAGTGACCTGACATGACCTTGTATAACAAGCAGACAAAGTAAAGTGAGAAAAACTGGAGCCACAATGAAGTTTGTATGTTTCTGTTTCATGTCTGCATCTGTCTGTCTGTCTGTCTTTGTCTGTTCATCTGTCTGTCTGTCTTTTTATTCCCTCCAAATGATAATTCAGACCATCACAGATTTGGCACTTGTAGCAGGTCTTGTGGAAAAATTAATTAATGCAAACTCCAAGTGCTATCGAAATTATACATTTGGAGCGCGCACAGACACAGATACAGAGAGAGAAAGAGATGTGAGGACGCTCTGGTCTCATTAAGAGAGCAGGCAGAGTGGAATTAGTCTGAATATAATGACAGGCCACACTATCTCATGTAAAAACAGCCCTGTTTTCCTCTCTCATTCATTGGCACTAGTAATTAGTTTTGGCCCTAAAACTGTCACCCTTTACTCTAGAAAAGGCAGATGTGATTTGAGGTGCAATTTAATCTTGCTTTAATGAAGAACTAATGGACGCATTGCAAATTACTTTTCCTCCCTCCCTCTCCTCCTCTCTTTCTCTCTCTCATTCTCAGCCCCCTGTGTGATTGAACAGGGGCTCGGGTGGAAAAAAAAAAAATCTATTTCCTGCTTTTGAAAAGATCAAGAGTATCTTTGATAATGGGCGAGAGCGTCAGCGGCAGCTTCATCGCATCGAGCCAACAAGCTCTTTTTACCCGAATCACAATTCAGTGGAGAGGAGGCCACAATTAGTGACAAAGCAGAGAGAGCGCCGCGAGGGCCCCGGACGAGCAGAAAGCCTCTGGGTGCTCCAGGCTCCTTGTTAGAAAACGGGCCCTGGAGGTGTCATGCAGGAACAATGAAGCCTGATAAATTACCCTGCTTTAAAAAAAAAAAAAAAAAAGATGTACTACTAATTTTCAATTACACCTATAATGCATTCCCGATTGGAGAGAGAAATTGGAGGAGAACAAACAGTCATCGGCTCAATACACCTCTCTGTGTTTGTCACACAAGTAGCCTGGAGTGTATTAGCAATAAATGACATGGTGTTTAATGCAGGAGCTCACAGGTGAGGTAGAAAGAGAAAGACCGGATGGAAGGGAATAATGTGTCGTCATTATATTTCAGGATAATCAGCAGGGGGGAAAAAAGAAGAAAAACTACATTCTTATCTAATTTAGCCTCATTTTAGAAAATGGTGTTGTTGTTAGGAAAAGGAACATTTGTGAAGAGAGAGGGAGGAGTGTTTGGAGCATGTGTGTGTGTCTGTGTGTGCATGTGTGTGTGTGGGCCTGTCTGCTGCTCTCTAACCACTTAAGAGACACAGTGTTTCAAACTGGCATTGCTGACGGATGATGTTGTGGAGAATATATCAAGGCCAAATAACAGTCCTTGAAACGGGTGAAAAGAGGATGTGAGAAGTGTGGAGGGTCAGACATGTGGAACATGTGTATCCGTCCTTCTGTGTGTGTGAGTGTATGTGCATGTGTGTGTGTGTTTGACTACAGCAGCAGCAAGGCAGAAAGCCTAATGGGAGTGGGCTTAACTCTTGCACACAGCCTGGCTACATATCTGATTACTGGGACCAGTAATTTTCTTGCCTTAAATAAGGCAGAAATTGGATAGGATGAATGAAATTTGGCTGTCATATTGCAGTGATGGTGCAGCAGGGAGATTATGTGTTTCACATAATCGTTCATCATTTCTCAACCAGTGTTCAGGCTTAGCATAATGGAATTGGTAAACTGGTTTAAATCAGAACGTGAGAACAGACTCTCATGCAGACTGTGAGGGTCTGTGGTAATGTCTTCAGACCGAGCAGAGTATTTTCAGCACAGAGATACACACACACATATATATACACACACACACTGCAAACACCACAGGGGCATGCTGGCTTCATGTCTGCAGCATCACAAAGTCACAATACATCAAAAGATACCTCAAAATCTTGCTTTTATGTGGAAGGGTTTACTTTTGCTCCACAATAATTCAACTCTTTGTTTTTTTTAAGCTTCCAGGACCTTATTCCACATTTGATAGCATCGTATTTTTAATGTTTGTTTAAAAGGTGTAATATGGTACATTTGAACCGTTCCCTTTAAGATGCAAATCTAGTGTTATCTGATATAATAATAAGGCTCTCTAATGTGTGTGTTTTTGTTGCATGGTAGCATACGTCATTAATCAGTTAAATGATCCGGTCCTTCTTTATTGACCTGCATGAGCTGGAGTTTAACAAACAGTAAAACTTTATATTGTTTTTAGTCATTAGTACATTTTATGACCTGCTAACCCAGGACTGTAAATCGGCTTCATAGCTGACTCTGGCTCAGCAGCTGTGTTGTGCATGGTCCACATTAAATAATGTTATAAACGTATAACTTAAAAGAAATAAACTGTAATTTTAGTGTTTTTTGTTGGCTGTGATAAAGGAGGAGGCTGTTGGGTAAAGAAAAGTCTAAATGTCATAACTGCTACATTTTATGTATGTTAATTATGTTGGAAATGGCAACATAACACTGCAGAGGATGTTATCTGATAAATGGTTAATGCACTGTGAAGCCCTTTCTGCAGTCCTCAGCCCACTCAGTGCACTTCTCATTACATGTCATGCTCACATGTTCACACCACGTCATATACTGATGGCTGCTATATAAAGCACCCATTAGTATTAATAATACCATTTACGCATTTTGGCACATGCAGCCACTAGGGGCAGTCTGAGGTTGAAGGTCTTGCCCAAGAAAACTTCAGTATGTCGACAGCAGGACCTGCATCAGACTGCCAACCACCTGATAAAAAGACAATGAGTCACAGCCGCCACTTATTTACAGCAAATTATAACTTCTTACTCCAAAAGCAATAAGAATTGTGAGGAAAAAAACAGTAACACACAAGACAAACTATTTGATGGGAGGTCACTTAACGCTGTAAATTTTGATTTAAAAGTTGTACTGTGATGTAAATTACTTGAAAGTGTTTACCATGGATAAATAAAAAAATGTATTCTTTATTTTTTAACAATAAAGTTTCATTCTGCTGAAGTCATTTTAAGGTTAAAGACTCACCTGTCTACAGCTGACTTTTATTAAATTATTAAAAACATTGATTTTAATATCATTTTAATGATACAACACCACACTGTTGATTTAACCCTGTTATTTTAGTACCCTCTTATCAAAATCTATCCTTCTGCCTTTGCTGTTTTAATTTTCCTTGATTTTAATTACCTTTAATTGTGTTATTTTGTTGACTTTTCAATATGTTTTTTGTTTTCTACTATTTTAATTTTCTCGCTGTGGAAATGCACTTATAAATAAATGTACTTTGCCTAAAGCTTAATACAGCATCACAAAGTCCGTCATTTCATTTGGTCTATTTGTTTCTTTAACCTGAGTATTAAATCTGTTCAAACTGAGATGTTAAAAGCTTTGAGTCATTTGGTGGAGGGGCTACTTTGTGGTTCCCCTTTAGAAACGGCTTCCAGGTTTCCACATTTCATTGCAAGTAACACCTTTGATTTTATGACCAACATTTATGACTGTAACCTGACCCTCCTCAATTCATTCTGAAACTTTTGATCTGATTATTCCCCCTTATCGATTGCTTGTA
This sequence comes from Xyrichtys novacula, assembly GCA_962446985.1. Lineage (NCBI taxonomy): Eukaryota > Metazoa > Chordata > Actinopteri > Labriformes > Labridae > Xyrichtys > Xyrichtys novacula. The sequence continues at coordinate 30,617,055 of OY660870.1, forward strand.
ATGATATAACCTCAGGCGCTGTTCTTCTTGATGCTGCACATGTACCCTGTTAAAGTGGGTTTACCTCTGAGTGTGTCTCCAGGTGGTGTGTCTCCCCTGCAGTCTCGTGGTGGAGCTACATCTGATGATAAATATCTGCTCAGCAGCAGTCTCAGTCCCCCAGGAGGTGAACTGTTGGCCACTAGGTGTCACAGTGGTTGTTTCCAAAAGAGGAGCCGGTATACGCTCTTAGTTTGTCTGACTGTCACCTTCAGAGTGGAGTCTGAAGTGTGTTTGTCAAAAAGCAGCTCAGTCTCAGGACTTGGAAAGTATGTCGAGCTTAAAAACCAGACAAATACTTACAATATCCTCAACTATTCATGGACTGCATTTTTGGTTCAATGGAAAGTTCAATTATGTTAGACTTTTAGTTCTTTTAGTCTTAAAATTGTGCCATTCAATGTGATATTTGGAGCATTTGGGTCCTTCAGATGGTTCCTTGTGTTTTAAAGATTTCACATTTTCCTCTCTGTGTGAAGAACCTCTCAAATTACATGAAATGATCAGGTCGATCTGGTCGGATGGAAAGTTCTTAAACTACCATTTTTCTATCAGTAATCTAGTTCAGATAACTCGTGATGATAGGAAGCACGACCGCCCACTTAAGAAAATGAAATGTGGATTGTGGGAGCAGTAAGATTAAGTGGTTCTTGTCATAATAGAGCAATAAAAATGAAAATATTGAACTTAAGAAAGATTGTTTTGCTCAGTGAATGAATAGTTTGCTGATTTATCCCTTATTTCTGATTAAAATGTGGAGATTTAGGTGGTTGTATCAGCAGGAATTTGAACTAATCTTGATAATGTGTCTGTTTCCATAACTCTAAAATGGGACTTCTACATCTTCTAAGAGAGAGGGTCCTTCTTTAATGAGCCCGCCATGTTCCTGCATGACAACCAAACATATAAGCCATAACAATTAGGTTTTATATATTCAGTGGAAGTATGTCTGAAAGGCCATTTTGATACAGATTATTCTGAAAGGGCTCTTGGGAGGGCATTTATTACATTTTGTTCACATCAGAGATCCAGATGTCACTTTTTGGGGTTTTATACCGCAGGGACATCCAGAAGGTACTTTTGCTCAGTGTGTTACTTTATAGATGTTTTTTATTTCACATATTTGCTGCATTAATGTATATGTGTGTCATTTTATGACAAAAGTGATTTAAAGCAATTGTGAGACAATTTGGATTGTGTTGATTTTGATTCTCCCTGTGAAAAAAGAGGTCCTCCCTCTTTTTTTACCTGTAAAAAGTTGTGCATTTTTTTCATTTACTTTTATCCTTATCAGTCAATGTTGATGCTTTAAAGTGTCTGTTTCATTGTCTTTGTCTGACACCTACCCCCCTTTTATAGGCCATATAAAGACATTTATAAATTGCTCTGCTTTTGACCAACTGAAATTGTTTATAGTGGCTTTAATGTTTAAACTACTTTAAATAGGCTACTATTGATTAAGTAGCAATTTATATGGGAGTGAAAATAGCCTTTAGCTGATGATTATTAAAGTAAACCATTTGAAGTGGAAGAGGTACAAAGCCGCATAAGATTCAACAACAATTAACACAAAGTGGTTTAGTGACCTGACACAATTTATACAATTAGGATCCAGTGTTGAAGCATTTAGGTAAACTTTAAAAGGTACCCACTTAAAAACCACCTAGCACCCATCCTATGTTTGAGATTGTGACCAAATCCACGTGGACCTTATCTTTTTTTTTTTCTTCTTCTGGACTGGTGTCCCAACATAAAAAAGCCACAACGGAGGTTAACAACACTGGTGCATCATCATTATTGTTCCATGGCAGCTCACTTCCATTGTGTTTTTTTTTTTTATTTGCATCCTTTTATTTTTGCAGTAGGTAACTTTTTTTTTCCATTGCCACTTTTTTTGGCATCATTAACTTCCATTGTGGCCTTTTTATCTATTTTATTTGCAGCAGGCTTTGGTTTCTTTCTTTCTTTTTTTTTTTTTTTTTTTTTTGCATCAGTAATTTCCATTGTGACTTCTTTTTTTATTGGCAGCAGTGGCGGTTCTCGGCCACCGTACTCTCCCTGCCACTTTGCTCTACTCTACAAACATTAAGAGGTAAACATGGGCTTTTTTCTCCACTGTTGGTGAACTGTATCATAAAAAGACATCTATTCAGAGAGTTAGATTTGAGGTAGTGTACTTCTTTTTTTGTGCATCACCACTTTTTTTTGCGTCATTAACTTATGTTGTGGGTCTTTTTTGTATTCTTTTTTTATTTGCAGCAGTGGCGTTCTTTCTTCTTTTTTGCTTTCTTTTCTGATTGCAGCAGTGGCGGTTCTCGGCCACCGTAGAGAGAAAACAAACTAACAAAAATAGGGTAGGCTCAGTGTTGTCTCAGGTACATACATTCTAACCCTGACAGTAAGTGATAAATGTAAACATGTGTCTGCTGCTGCCTAGTCTCCACTCACCAACCCGGGGATGCCTTTAGGAGCACCTGTCGTCCCGACATCCTTTGCGTGTCCAATATGGAGGAACTGGCGGTGGAGGTCCGTGGCTCCAACGGGGCTTATTACAAGGTAAATATCGGCTTTATAATCCACCATTTGACACAACCGCCAGTTACAGGTTGTAGCAAACAAGTTGACTCCTTTTGGATTTAGTTCACGGTTGCCTTGGCGATCCGGACCCTGTAACTGCCCGCTGTTAGCTCGTCATAGCACAGCTAGCCGAAATTAGCAGGCTGAGCTAACAGAGCTAGCGAGTGTCCTGCTGCCGTCTGTCACTTTTTATCGACGTTTATCGAGATGAAGACGGTATAAAAGTGTCAAAGGCTGTTATTCAACGTATTTTGTTGCTACTCCGTGCTAAAAGTTAGCAAACGTGCTGTATTCCTCGTTAACTGTTGACGCTCGGGTTAATGGTTGTTTGGCCTCATATTGGATGTTCAGACCTCATTAAGTCTGTGTTTTGTGTTCACTTATTGAAGGTGATTGAAACCCCTTAGATATTGATCACTCCGTATGTTAAAATACATAACTGATAGGAGGCATCGTGGCTGATTGTGACAGGGATTTTACACACACACACATTCACACACACATGTCTATTATTTGATCCTTCATCATGCCGGAGCTATTTTCTGTATGTGTTTGTGTGTGCCAGCTGTTCCTTGTCAATCCTGACCAGCTGGTATGTCAGAAGAGGGTCACTGATACCGTAGACTTAAAAAGCTATTTCTAGACCTGCTGCCTGTACAGTCCCGTCTCATTCCCTCTCACTTGTACCCTATGTTTCCTTCAATTACCTCCTTCATCTTCTTAGTTTTCCTACCCTCGCCTCTCACCCCACCTTGATTCATTAAGTGATCCTCCAGCAATGGCAAAACCTGCAGTAAACACATTACATTAACAGTGTATGTGTGTATTAAAGACGTCCCTGCTGCAAAATCATGAAAAATAATCAGTAACTAAAAGCACCACAATGAAAAATGCCCATTTTTATGATAATATGTCATCAAACAGTGTTTTATTATGGCTTTATACGCTGATCAGCCTCAACATTAAGAACACCTTGGCAATCAAATGCAAAAAAACACCTCCAAAAAGAAGAAAACTTTTGGGTTTTTTTTGTTTACATGATCCAACAAGACATAACTATCCCTAAAATTAATTGTTGAGGTTGCAATGTGTGTTGTCAACATACTCAAGTTCACTTTAGAAAAGGTGTTTCTAATATTTTGCTCCTGCGATGTTTGTTTGAAAATTGAAAAAAATATTCCAAACATTTTCATTGTAATGCAGTACACCATCAACACCATTACAACTTACGATCAGTTATCGCCTGTTTAAGATGTCAGATCTTCCTGAAAACTGAGCTGTTGTATTGAATGTTTACATGTGTTTATAATGATATGGCTAATGTGTGTTGCGCCATAGATAAACTATACCTCCACATAAAGATCCTTACACACCAGGACCGACGCAAATATCCGATGCGAAATTACGAAATATTGGGAGGAGAACTTTGACGTGCCTGACTATACACATCAAGCACAATGCGATTTTGGGACTTTCCGTGGGGGAAAAAAAAAAAACACGTCCCAGGTGGAAGCGAGAAGACTGACACAACAGCAGACTGACTGTTTTTTAGTTCTGATTAGACACTAGTGTTGAGATGTCTGTCTGTCATGATAGCATGTACTGAGTCGGGGCCAGTACCAGATAAACACATTAAACTATAATCCATAAACGTAAGATAATCAATGCCTATTGCAACTTAAACAATTGAATTAAAGAACAGTTATCATCTGTTAAGAATGTTGAATCTTCCTGAAAACTGAGCTGTTGTATTGGGTGTTTATAATGATATGGCTGGTCGATGTGTGTTGCCCCATAGATCAACTATACCTCCTCCATATTAGTCTGCCTTTGCTGCATATCATTGCTCTTCAAGACAGAACAAGCTTTCAGCTGTGATTACCGTTTTACTGTCTTTATCTTTGATGAGGAAAGGAATGTGCTTTTTAGTAAAGTGTCCTCAGTTAAAAATGGTTGCTTTTCAGGTTGGACGAAGATCAAAAGTTGTGGTTTATAAGAGGAGTCTTTTATGAAGCAGATTTTAATGAAAAGGCTCCAAGAAAAGGCAGAATTCAAGGTTTAAGACTGTGATAAAATAAGGAAGGTGCACTCAGTCAATTAATCAGTACAATTTTGTAGTGTTATCTTTGGAAGTGTAAAACATAAAAAGATTATTTTGTGTTTTCATGTACACAGTGCTTTTCCAGCTATTCCAAGATATGCATTACTGATGTAGCTTTAATAGTATGCAAAAATTTCCTAATGTCTGATGTTCCTTTATAGAGAATAAAAAGATGAGAAGGGTATGAAAATTCTTATAACTAGTGATTATCGCTGCCAGAAAGTTGTAAAGTTGGATTAAAGTGAAATGATACAGTACAGGCTCTGTGATGCAGTAAATTCTATCCCTTCCCAACCCTTGCTTCATTAGTCACTTTGCCAACTTCCCTGCTTGCCAGCTGCCCTGGTTGAGTTCTCGAGTTAGTTTGCCATGTAATTTACCGTCACTGTTATGTAATGAAACTGTCACCACACCTCCACCAAATGACAATGGCCTTTACAATACACTTTTCAAGCTACTGGATGCTTTTATCAATAAACTGTTTTATTATGTAGTGAAAAAAAGCAGTTTCAATCGCTTAAATGAACGTTATTGTGATGATGCACAGGCAGACACAGATAAAAAATATCGGTGAAATGCTTTTGACCATGTGCCCAGATTTTAAGAACTGACACCAAACTCAGCAGCACTTTCTAATTTTGTAACATTAGTCTCTACAATCTCTCCGAAGTCAGTGTAAGGTGCTTTAGCAGTGAAATACATAAACAAATAAAGCAAGATGCTACACCGCAAGTTGGCATTAATGTGCACATAACATCACAGTTTTGCCCCTAAATATCTTTCAATCAAATAAAAGGTGGAACTTTAGTTTAAAACACAAAAGTTATCTTCTCGTGAATGCTTTCTTCTCCGTAGTCTGTGTCTCCAACAGGCAGTACTGTCAGTCAGCTGTCGTGCTCTAACATGCTGCACCTGTCTGTTTGTCTGTCTGATCTGTAGGGCTTTGTCAAAGATATCCACGATGACTCTCTCACCATTGCCTTTGAGAACAAGTGAGTGTTTTCGCTCCTGTATTCCAGCTGCTTTGGTAATACATGTGAAATTTTTAAGAGGGATGTAGGAGGACTAACATGTTTTAGTGAGCTAAGTCATTCTAATCTTATTTATAGTTGGCAGCCAGAGCGCCAGGTGCCCTTTAACGATGTCAGGTTGCCGCCGCCTGCTGATGGCAAGAAGGACATCGGAGAGGGCGAGGAGGTGGAGGTGAGAACGACACACATCAAGTCCTCATATTTTTACCTGTCAAGCTGGGCCTCACTGTCTTGGTTTCAATTCTCCTGTCAGATCCTGTCTCGGGCTAATGAACAGGAGCCTTGTGGTTGGTGGCTGGCTAAAGTCCGTATGATGAAGGGAGATGTGAGTATCGCCAGCAGAAAGTTAGAGGAAGAAGTTCCACCCCGTTTTACACTATCATCTAGTAAATAATTGTTGGTTTGGTGGGGCCTGTTTGACAGACTTTGCATTATGTCTTTTCAGTTCTATGTGATCGAGTATGCAGCTTGTGACGCAACTTACAACGAGATTGTGACCTTTGAGCGTCTGCGTCCAGTCAACACCAACAAGGCCATCACCAAGAACTCCTTTCACAAGTGCACTGTCCCTGTTCCTCAGGATCTGCAAGAAGCGTACGTAGATCAGCTATAACACCAAAAGTCTGGAGTTCATATATTTGTTCTGCTTATTTCGCCTGAGTTTTTTGCTTTATGTTTGATGGAAAATTAAGTTTTTGATCATAAACTTTTCTGTTGTTGCAGATGCCAGAATGACAGTGCCCATAAGGACTTTAAGAAAGCTGTGGGAGCCTTCCGCATCTCATACTGTCCAGAGACTAGCCAACTTGTGGTTGTGGTAATTGTCCTGCTATTTCTCTGTTGGACAGCTTAATATTCATTATATCATGAACACAACCACAGGATGTTATTTTACTATGTCTTGTATATCATGTCTATAAAGTGCATGACTCAGCCATGCCTCTTTGTGTGTCATCAACAAGGTAAATGGGTCATTTTAATTCTTTTTTATTTCTTCTGTTTGTTTGTTTGTTTGTGTGCGTGTGTAGTCCATGAATGAGGCAACAGTAAAGCGCGTGTCTTTGCTGAGTGACATGCACCTGCGCAGCATCAGGACTAAGCTGCTGCTTATGTCACGCAACCATGAGGCAACAAAACACCTGGAGGTTAGTGGGTGACAACAGCACCATAGGTCAGCGTCTGTGGTGATCTAAAGTAAAGGGGAGGATATCTTCGCCTGATCACTTTAGTTTGTTTAGACAGCATCTTGGCAGTGAGGGCAGTTAGGAATTGAGGATTTGAAATCACTTTCAAATCCTTAATTACTGCAACAGTAATCCATCACAGATAAAACCTGTATTGTTCTCAAATATTAAATAGTATTTAGGCGAATTAAAACCAAAAGTCTAACTCTCTACTTACCTTAAAACAAATGAAACTTGTGTTTTTGCAGAATTCCAGGCAGCTGGTGTTGTCCTTTCAGGAGGAATTCACAGTTAGAACAGACCTGATGGGCCTTGCCATTGGCAGCCATGGAAGCAACATTCAGCAAGCACGTAAAGTCCCAGGTGTCACTGCTATCGAGCTGGAAGAGGAGACTGGCACTTTCAGGATTTATGGGGAGGTAGGGTTTTATATGGAAGAACTGCCAAAGTCAAGCATGAGAACAAGGTTTTGATAGATGTTTTCACACAGTAAGAGAAAATGAAAATATTTGAACTAAGGTGGTCATATTGGTGACTGCAGTTGGGCTGATTGTAATATGAACTCTGTGTTGTCTTTCAGTCAGCTGAGGCAGTTAAGAAGGCCAGGAACTATTTGGAGTTTCTGGAGGACTCAGTCCAGGTGCCCAGAAACCTTGTTGGTATGTAGAAACTAACTAATCATGCTGCAGCGACAGTGAACTTTGGAAAGTGTGCTCTGAAGTTGCGTGGCACTGATTCCCTAAAAAATGACATTACACAAAAATAATTTAAAGAACATTTTTGGTTTGGTTAGAAACGTTAAATCATGCTCTTGAATAAAAAAATCTTAGTGTCATGACATCAACTCTATTATTCTTCAATAATACGATTTTTTAAAAGACAAGGCAACTACAAGTGGAAATTTTGCACTCATGTCATATGTTTAAGAATCGTTCTTGTGGCACTGTATTTTGGGGTCGCCAGAAAATCCCCAAAGCCTCTATTAACTAGAATTATCACAGGGCAACTGAAAATGAAATGTATGTTGGCAATCATGAAACCGCTCCACAGACAGGTTTTTGTGAAGTAGAACAAGATGTTATTATATTAATAAAAGGAAATATGTTGAAAGGAAATGCAACTTGTCAAAATACAGAACTCCTCTTTAATCAATCACTCACACTGTGATAGAATTTAAATTTGAATTTATGAAAGGATAGCCCCTCGAGATGCAGCACCTCATTCTCAAGGGGGTCCCTAAACAAACATACATAGAACTCTAGAGGAAGAGACCTTTTAGTTTCACAAAGAACTTTTTCTTAACTCAGACTTGTGTGTTACAGTGATTTATCCCGTTTTCTCTGCTTTGTTTGTCTAGGCAAAGTGATCGGTAAGAACGGAAAGGTCATCCAGGAGATTGTGGACAAGTCTGGTGTGGTGAGAGTCAGGATAGAAGGAGACAACGACAACAAACAGCCCAGACAGGAAGTAAGCCTACTACAGTCAACTCTTGACTGCAGCTGATAAAGCTGGAGTACTGATAAGTCCATGCAGTATTCAGTTTTCTCTTTTTTTTACTTCACAGTTTGTTCTTTCCACTTTGGTGCACTAACATCCATGTTGTGTTTTTGCGATTTGTTGACAAAGGGAATGGTCCCCTTCACTTTTGTCGGTACTAAGGAGAGTATCGGCAACGTCCAGGTCTTGCTGGAGTACCACATCTCTTACCTCAATGTAAGGAGATCTACAGTATGTACACATGTGTGTCTGTCTGTGTGCATATGTGTGCCGAAATGGGATGAAGAGTTTGTTTTTGATGCACGCTTGTGTTTGATTTGCCGGTTCTTCGCGAAAGCTGCAGTTTACGGATGTCTGCTTCTTAACCCATTTTTATTGATTATTGATTTGACACTATAAAATGGCAAAATGGACATGTTACAATAACAACACTCAATGTATAAATAAAATAGCGTAGCTCTGATTTTGTGATATACTGGTTTGATAAAGGGGGATATTTGTAAAATCACAGATATAGAGTCAGATATATGGGACTTGCATACAGCACACACATTTACTATGCATTTGTAGTCAGTACATATCAGGTTTTGCAGTTGTACTTAAAGTGGATTCACCTGAAATCATTGCTGGTATTTTCATGTATGCAAAATTAATTGATGAAATCTTATCAAACTTGTTGCAGTTTGAGAAAACAAATCATCAGTTTAAGTTACCCATGTTTGAGGCTGCCAGCTCTGTCTGGTATAAATAGAAATGGATGTGTGAGAGGACCGTCCTCCACACAGGCAGAGAGGAACAGGAAGCACATGGAGCTGAGGTTGATTTTGTTTTTGTATTTTCACTCCCAGTCGTGTGTTGATAATGGCATGAAAAGTGATTAAGCTTCTGATAATGATCATAGATAATCTCTTTGCTGTTCTGCTGTGTGGAGTTCACTGTCTATGTTCTGCATGTATGCGTGCCCAGTCTGTGGTGTGTTATTTGCATGTTTGGTGCTGCCCTGGTGCTCTGTTGTGTTTGTGTGTGTGTGGTTTGTTTGTTTGTTTTGCACCATGTGTGTATGTGTAGAAGATGGAGGAGCTTCTTGCAAAGGGCCAGCAGCTAGAGGAGGAGCTGAGGAAAGGGCTGAGGCAGTTTGTGGATAATTCACAGGGATGCAGCCTAGAAAGAGTCAGACAAAGCAACACAAGGCACACTGGATGTGATGTGTGTATGATGATAATGCATGTGTACCTGATGATGGAAAAAAAGACTTTTTGGAACTCAAAATCTTGCAATATTTGATTGTTTCTTGCTTTTCTTTTGGTATAATATTCGCCATTCTTTAACTTTTGCTGTCCATTTTTTACCTTTTCTTCTCTAGGAGGTTGAGCAGCTTCGTCTGGAGAGGATGCAGATTGATGAACAGTTGCGTCAGATCACCCTGGGTCACCGACCAGCTGACAGAGAGAGAGGGGACAGAGGAGGATATAATGCAGATGGTAATGCCAATGCCTCCTCGTCCTCTTCACATGGCAGCCGCTCCTACAATGGAAGAGGGCGCGGGCGCAGAGGACACAGCTACAGCACTGGATATGGTATACATTACAAATGAGAACTCAACCTGCAAAAAGAGAAAAGAATTGACTAAAAAATGTCCATCTATGTCTCTTCATTTGCATCTGCCCTCGCATTCATGTCTAACTGTCCTCTTGTGTGTTTGTTTGGATCTTCCAGGCACCAACTCAGAGCAGTCCAACGCATCTGAAACCGACTCGGAGCGCAGGGAGGAGCTGAGTGACTGGTCCCTTGCTGGAGAGGACCAGGACAGGTGAGTTGTGATATTTATCCTGTGGATCCTTAAAATGTCTTCAATTAGATAAATAAAATCTAAGGTCTTAAAATATCCTCAGAAGTCTTACTTGAATTTCACAATTTTGGATTTCTGTGATAGTGTCTTAGCGTGCCCAAAGTTTTGCCCTGCAACCATTAACTGTAAAATAAATTGATGTAGTGTTCAAATGTGTTAATTTTTAGTACAAGTGTGAAATAGTTACAAATATCAGTCATATATTTATTCTTTCTGGGTCTGTGAAGGGCTACTCCTTTAAGACTGAGATTATGAAGTCATTAATTTTCTGGTCATCTTGCAGAGAGAGGGAGAGAGGTCCTCGGCCACAAAGAGGCAGGAGGCTCGGACCTGGCAGAGGCCGAGGAGGACCCGGACGGGGGAGAGGAGGGAGAGGGGGCTACAACAACAGCCATGGTAAAGTCGCTTCTCAGACCACAGTGAAGCAAACTCTGCATTTAATACAAAGTCAATGTACAAACTGACAAACTGAACAACTTCATTAATCAAGTATTTTCTGTGAATGTGACTTTACCTTTTAGCAGGACATCGGGAGTATGAGGATCACCACACCTATGGAGCCCAAGAGACGAACACAGAGACTGACCAGACAGCCGATACAGATGCCAGTGAGTCCAACTTGCCTGCAAACCGCCGCAGAAGATCTCGCCGACGCAGGACGGATGAGGATGCAACTTTGATGGACGGCATGAGCGAGTCAGACAACGCTTCAGTGAGCGAAAATGGAATAGGTAGGAAATTCAAAAATCCTGTCATTTAACTTTATCCTACCAAAAACTGAGCTTTAGGACACATTTTCAGGAGTGTAACAGAGCTTATGTTGTTATTTCATAAAGTGCACCAGTGCAGCACTTCCCGTTTGAGGTCCATAAGGAATCCTCAAATTTTCAGATAAGTTTTCTAGTTTTAAAGTAACTGAAACCCCAAATCCCTCTCTTTGTAATGATTGAAAACCTTAGATGACCCCGAGGCAAAACCTCAGCGTCGTAACCGTAGTCGTCGCCGCCGCATCCGCCTGCCAGAGGAAAGGCAGCCAGGTAACCATGCCGGTCAGTGCTCGTAACAGCTTGGCTGAAACGTTCCTCATCAGGCGTGGTGTTTGTTTGTGTGCCTCACTAAACCAATTAAGAAAACTGAGCTTTAAGTGTGTGGTCATTGAACAATGCTTGCCTCCAAGGCTAAATTATGATGATGACTGTCCACATAGGTTTGCCGTGTGAATGAGAGTTAGCTCCTGTTTTCTTGTTTTATTTCACAGGCTCGTTTACTAACAACAGAGATGCAGCATTTGTTGTTTTCCAGGCTGCTTCACCAACAGCAGTCTTGTTTTTATTTTTGGTGCACCACAGTGAACCTGACCCCTAACTTTTCTGTGATTGTTACGTTGGATGTCAAGCGCATAAGGCCTTCAGTTTGGCTTCATAAACAAGCTGTTGTTCCTTGTCTAAAAGTTGAAGCCTCTTTTCAGACTGCCAGACTGGATCTACTCAGTGTCTTCAGTTTTTGTAAAAAATTTCAACACTGTTGAAACTCAAACAGACTCTGTTATTTGAAGAAAACAGGCATTGTCATCATCAGCGGTTTTTCTATTCTTCTGTTGTCTGTGCAGTGACAGTGGCTGACTACATATCCAGGGCTGAATCTCAGAGCAGACAGCTCAACTCCAAGGACACCAAGAAAAACAAGGATGTGGTTAGTACTGAACTGTCTAGCGTTAACAAATTGCTGGCAGACAGCTGTTTAACTTTAAAGAGTGTGTCCGTGAAAGTTTTTAGGTTCTGTCTGCTCTGACTGTCTATGCTTGACTGTCACCTGCTCAAACTGAAGAGTGGCTGAAAAATGTGGAATGTGCAAAAAAACTGCAGTTCTACAAATGACCACTTGAGACAGCTTCCAGTGAGGGTTGAATCTCATAGACGTTCTTCTTAACTATAGAGAAGAAAATCACATTTTTAGAGGGTGGGAATCACCAGGTGACTCATGATACAACATGATATCCAATACTTGGCACAAGATAACGATAACATGATAAGACAGCGATACTGGGATAATCAAATGAAGATGAAACTCGAAGTCTGATAATAGATACAAAATGCCCCTAATGTTCATGTTTTTGGTCTTTAAATTAAACTTACAGAATTATAAATCTGTGAAACGTGTAAAGTAAAAAAAAAAAAAAAAAAGGACATTTCTGTAAAACTGTCAAAAAAACTACACACTTAAGTGCTTTCCCAGAAATATTCCCATTGAATATAAAATCGCCTGTTTCCATTTGCCTTTAAACTCTAAAACCAAAACTTGTTTTCATGCTAGCCTACATTACTGTACCTGTTTAAAAGTACAAGGTCTTTTTCAGTTAGCTTCTATACCTCTGTAGTCTTCAGTAAAACTTCTTCCATTTGTGCACCTGCATCAAGCTAGGTAGTACGTCTCAGATAAAAAAAAAACACTGGATCAGTTTATTCTTTCTCTTTTCTTTGTAGCTTTGGAAGTTAGCAGTGAATGTCTTTGCTCATTTTTTCTTCTGCTACCCAACATCCCTCTCTCTACCATATGATTGAAATCTTTGTCAGTCAAGTAACTGCCATTCATGCTCCTCCTTATGATTATCACCACCGTCTAGAGTCACAAAGTGGTAACAGGGGGCGTCAACTCAGCGGGGAAACCTATCCAGATCACTTTCTTTTTTTTTTTTCAGTTCAATGTTGACACTCAGCCCCAGCATGTCCAAAACTACAGGCCAGGACAACAATACTGAAGTTTTTACCAGCAGATAGGAAAAACGTTTTGATTTTAACAACTTGTCACTGGCTGATGACTGTACAGGACATAATACCTTTTAGTTTGTGTAGCCTGCTTTAACGCAAGTAGGGCACAAAGTGACGGGTCATTTTTAGGATGCTGGTAGCTCTCTGAAATTTCTCTGAAAACTCTCAAATTTCTAGGTGATGTTGCTTCCTTTTGGAGATGTTTTTATTCAAATATTAGACATATAGCTTGTTGTGTTGGTGGTTATCGAAGAGGTGTGACACCATGCATGCCATACCTGGTTTGATAGTGCAGTCAAAGTTCCCATTTGTTTGCAGTCATCAGTGTGTAGGAGTCAGACTTAATGCTGGTTTTCCACACAAATGTGATGATGAGGAATTTTGTCTTTTACACATCTCTTTTTTTCCAGCACTTAGTCTCAGATACAGACAAGTTAGTTCACTGCATATTACAAGCTCTCTGCTTTTGTAGTTGGAAAAATACTCAGCAACAAGTCTGCAAATGACAGTCGTCAAATACAGTCAGATTATGAGGGAAAAATGTACTTTATCAGTTACCTAATGAATCGGTCAATGATGCCACTTAATCTGTTTTGTTGATTGTTTTTTCTTGGCATTGGAATATTTAAAACCTTTGTCTTCCTCAGGGTCAGGTTGACACCATCGCTGAGAACAGCCCGCCATCTGCCCCGCCCACCACCAATGGATCCGGCAGCAACGCTGGTGTCAAAGAGGGCAGCAGTGCCACCAGAGCTACCAAGTCTCCCACTGAGAGGCCTGCCAAAGTCTCCTACGAAGGGGACTCTAACCCACAACCGGTGGTCAATGGACTCTCCTAGTTCAGCTTGAGCTGGAGACATGGTTTCAAATATTTGAAAATCTTTGGCTGCATTTAAATGAATCTCCCTGTTTCTGGGGCAGCTTCAAAAATGTAAACATCAAAATACGAAAGCACTGTTTATTTTTTTCACTTTACATTACAAATATTTGAAACCTGATCCACTGTGTAAGTTTCAGAGACCTGAACGTTAACATCCCCTTTACACACGTTCTCTTCAACAATTCATTTACTACATTTTTTTAATAATAGTTCTTCCTGTACGAGCTTGCCAAAGATAGTCAAACACACACACACTTACAGACATCTTCTTAACTGTACCTTTCAGTCCACTCTCCTTCGAGAGCTCAGGGAGAAGTTGGGCCGAATGCAGTATTTATAAAATGCAGACAGGGATTCCACTCAAACCATACTGTGGTATGAATGCAGCAACTCTTTTTTTAATCATAAAAAAAAAATAAAAATCACAGCAGGGTTTAAAAAAAGTCCGAAAGATGCTTCCTAACTGTTTTTAGGATGTTTTGTGCATCTGAAGTAGTTTGTAAATTAAATACTCTGCATGAGCAGTACCACAGTGCAGATAGGTTTGTTGGAAACCCCGAGTATGTTAAACATACATGTGATCAGCTGTTGTGCCTTGAGAGTAGATTCAACATGTCGTTGCCTGGCTCTGCACACCGTCTGAAATCGTTTCACTTCTCTCCGTGTTACCCGGTCACCCTCGCCTGCCGCCACAGTCAAACCAGGTGTCCTCCTGGTCTAAATGTACACTTGTGGCTCTGTAGGCAAACACTGACAGAGGCTGGAAGGATTTCAGAGGCATATCTTTTTAAATTCAGGTGTGTTATTTCTTAATGTTTGTGGGGGAAATGAGTCCAGTTATCCTTTATATATATAAATATATCTGTTGACAAGTTTGACATTAGCTGCTTTCTGTTTTTCAATATGCAACCACTTTGGTCATAGAAGAAAATGTCATTACAGCGTGTCTGGAAAAGAAGCAAACAAAGAAGAATTGTTTTCTTTGCACTGAAATGATTTCTGTTAAAAAGTTGATTGTAGTCGAGTCAAAAACTGGCCTGTTAACTGTTGCTGGACAGAGATGTAGCTGTCAGTGCTGGTTTCCTCGAAACATCTCATCAGGCAGTCTGATTGCTTTTTTTCCTCTTAGACACCAAATAAGAGGGAAAAAAAAGTCAAAGAGTGTTTACTTTATCTTTTAGGTTGAAACATACAACATACAAAATCTCTGTTGAAGTATTAAGAACAGGACTACCCTGGTGTTGAGATGTTTCCGGGAAACCAAGCCTAGGTGACGATGTCATTTTCATGGTTCTTCCTCAGACTGGCTGGCTGGAAACTGGTCATGACTGTTCAACTAAGGAAGAGATTTATTGGTTTATTTATTTAAAAAATGTACAGTATTTAAAAAAAAAGACAAAAACAAGAGAAGCTCTTCTTTTTCTTGACACTAAAACATGCGTAACCTTGGGTTTTCTTTCAAGACAAAATGACAATTTGGACTACTGAGAGTTGTGACATCCCAAGTGTTTTTGTTGGGTCAACTACAGTATGTTTTTTTAAGGATTGTTCTGGTTGGTTGATGTGCAATATGTTTTGTATGCAGGTAGTTCTTAAATAAACTTGATCTTCCATGTAGATCCAGAACTTTGTTGTGTCTGGCTCTCATTGAATAGTAAAACAAAGTGCTCAGATGCAAGGCAAAGATGTTTCTACCACCTTCAAGTCTCAATAACAAATCAAAGTACCTACATAGAGTTATAACCTGGTCTAGTATGATAGACAGGATATGTCTTTAGTTATGATTTAATGTTTTATTTCAAGTACCAGTAAATGTAATAGAATGTGTTTATTTTTGCAGGATCTGCAGTATCCACAAGAAAATTCTGTATTTGGGTAATCCAACTCAATCTCATTTTACTCTTTAAGCAATAATAGCATCACAGTCCAGGATTGTGAAACCTGCCCAACATCACTCTCCTTGGCACTGAAGCACTGTTGGCTCTCTTCACTTGATAAAACCAAAATACAAATATTGTAAGTGGGTAATGGAAAAACTGCCAAGTCTTAGAGTGTTTTTGTTGGGTTTGATTGTTGCTCCTGCTCTTAATAACCTCTTAAAACATTTCCCGAGGCAAAATTTTTCAACCCAACAAACTTTTAATCAAATCAAGTAGAAATCTTAAAAAATATATAAAAATTTTGAATGAAAGAGTAGAAAAAAAAACTCTACAGTAGACAGGTTTGTATTGTTAAATCTATTATTTGAATAGTAAATCTTGGTATATGTTTTATCTTACATAAGAGAAAATTCTCTCACTAACTGTACAGTGGGATTCTCATTTGAAAACGAACACGAATTCAGTCAAGAAGTTCAGTTTAAGTTTGACCTAAAATCAGCAGAAAGAAATGTGTCTCTTAATTTGGCCTGAACTGAGCAGCCTGTCAAACTGTGGCCCTCACAGTCAATCAATCAATCTATATCAGTTTGTTGTTATTTCATAAAAAAGCTCTAGACATAATTATCTTTATAGGTGCTTAATAAAAAGAGAATATCTGCATCGTGAGAAAACACAAGGCACTATTTAAAACCAGTAGAAACACTTCCTTTAACCAGGCAGAGACCTCGAGCAGATCCAGACTCATGTTAAACAGATATTTACCATGTGTTTAGCTGAGGAGGTGAAGAGAGATGCAGGGAGAGACAGCGAAAGACGACAAAGCAACAACAAAAGCAGCATCAGATAAACAGATTTAAGGCCACAACATCAATAAAGATGTTAAAAGAATCTGTGACATTTAGCATCAACAGTGACAGATGATAATCCTCGGGTCAGTTTAAATGTGACACAAACAAGAACGGCATAGTGAGAACGAGATGAGGAGAGAGCGGTTATTAGAGCAGATGATGTCAAGCAGTTTAAGAGTCACAATGACAGTTAAATGAGGAGAGACTTAACTATGAGTCAGAGGACCTCTTTAGGCAGGAATTGTTTCCAAACTAGGTGACAAGTGAACACACATGCAGGTGTCAGCCCCTGCTGGACACAATAAACTATCAAGGCCTTTGACAAAAAAAATAAAATAAAAAAGGAAAACTATCAGAAACATTGAAAAGTCTTAGTAAATTAGTCTGAGTTCTCCTGAGGTCTGAAAATCAGGACTTCTGTTATGAGTGAAACTTATCAAGTTTAGAAAATATGAGTGATTGATTTTTTTCAGTTTAGAAAACAATACACAGTGTCTTTGGTCATTAAGCCACATTGTGTTGTCTTTGCGTAATCAATAGGTTAGTAGGCTGAGAGCAGGATAATATACCGCCTGATGGAGGGCAGGAACTGGTGAAGAAAGTGTGAAGGGTGAGCTGAGGACCTGACAGGAGGTGACTGGGGTGAAGGGGAGTGCAATCTTGAACAAACACCGACTGAAAGGTGAACGAAGGAGAACAGATTTACATTTTTGGCAGCAATTAGTTAGTTTGGAGCTTGAAACAGTTAATTAGCTGATCACCAATAAGAACATAAACAGGGAGAGGGGTTTGACATGCTTGAAACTTACACTTAGACTAATGATGATAAAGCTAGGACTTATATTAATAGTTGTAACAGCTGCAGTCAGGCAGATTGACAGCAGAAGGCAAACCTACGAGACAAGAGAGCTCAAAACACCTGCTAAGATGCGTGGTTAGGTACATCTCCTGGGACCGAAAGCAAAGAGCAATACAGAAAGGTTTACCTCTCTGAGCTGCTTCACCCCTACGCTCCTGCCCGGGGCCTCAGGTCAACTGACCAGCTGCTCCTGCAGGTATCAAGGTCTAAGCGGAGGCTCAGAGGAGACAGAGCTTTTTCTGTTGCTGCTCCTACGTTGTGGAATGACTTACCTCTCCACATTAGACAAGCTCCCACACTGTCCATTTTTAAAACCCGTCTAAAAATCCTCTTTTATTCCTTGGCTTTAGACCCAGCATAAGACGACATTTGTTTTACTGCTTTTCCATTGCTTTTCATTATATTTTGAAACAACTATTTATTGTTGTTTTATGTTTTTATGTTACTATGTACAGCACTTTGTGTCAGCTTTGGTTGTATTTAAAGTGCTCTTTAAATAAAGTTGAGTTGAGAAATTCAAGAAGGGAAATAAACCTAAAGGAGAAAGGCCAGAAATAAATCATGAAGGGGCAAGACCAAAACATGTGAGTTGCCTCATCCACGACAGCTAGGGTTAACAGTTGGGTTTATTCTAACCAGTCTGACATTTAGAAGTGAATTTTGTGTAACACCTTGAACTGAATTAAGGTATGACTTCAACAAATACAGGACGGATGTACAGCAAAGATGCAATTTACCCAGATATCTTCAGAAAATACCCTTTCTAGATCATGTTCCCTGGTCTCCTTTATTTTAGAGCAGTGGCTCTCAACTGGTCTCACTCTGGGACGCACATTTTCCCATGGTCCTTAAGTTGTGACCCACTTTTATAGAATTCAAACCAAGTAAATGTATTTTTTATCAAAAAAAAACTTTATAGACTCAAATCTTTAACATAAATCAACTTGTTTTATTAAGTAAAGTGCATTTGAGAGCACATGAAGGGGACAACATGAGGACGACAACTACTGAAGTTGTGTATACAGAAAATATCAAATACGTAATAAATACCACATTAAATATTTACTTTTTTGACCAGCTATTCGTGACCCATCCAGAACGTGTCCACAATCCACTTTTGGGTTGGGACCCACCAATTGAGAACCACTGTTTTAGAGGACCATACAGAACTATCTCCTGAAGTTGTGTATCAGATTCGAGTCTCTCTCTGACTCTCTCCCAGCTCTCCTTCTCCTCCACACGCTACAGTGTCTTATATAGAGGTACCCTGACTTGGAGTGATGGCTGGTTACAGGCCTGAAGATGCTGTGCACATCTGCCGGCTGTCTGTAAGGAGCTATTTGAACCTGAACGCGCCCTGCTGAGGTCTCTTCTTCTATTGGACCGAAACACGATAGCAGCAAACACAATGGGCCAGTGAAGGGCCTAATTATTGCCCCTATCATTTGCATAATTACAATGTTTCTCTGAGGCAGGGGCAGTATAGAAATTGTAACTGTAGTGGACCTGCTGTCTCTCCTTAGTGGAAGTCATATTTGAATGGAGAGAGCCTGTTCTGCTAGCCAGGCAGCTCAGCAGCCAGGCTCAGGCGAGAGGTCCCAATCAGCCAGCCTCATAGACTGCTCTTTGAATAGGATTTAAAAAGCCAACTGTGTGGAGAAATGAGAGTTTTTGCCCCCCAAATCATATGGAATTACAGTGCGGGTTGCATATGTAGGGGGGAGCCAGTGGCAAGCACAAAAGCCCACAGGAAGCAGCTATTTCTGTGTGTTTTATTAACCCAACCAAGCAATTTAATTCTTTTGTTCGGGGGAGTTCTACTTCATTGATTAACAAAAGCGGGGATATAATTTTTTCAGCCCCTTTTGAAAAGCCTGAAATGTCAAGCCTTTTAAAGGAGATTATTCTGCCTGTGTGCGATGAATAGAGCCCAGAGTAACCTTTTGTCTACAATTAAATATTCCAGCATAAATATAAAAGAAAATCAGAGATGGGGAAAGATTGAGTCAGGAGAGATTGGAGAGGTAGATCCTCTGCCCGATAGTGGCAACAGCCTGGCTCTAATTAGATATGCCAGGCGGGCTGTGAGCAGTCACTCTCCACAGCACGCCGAGAGAGGAGGCAGCCTGAGAGAAGAGGACTGAGGGAACCTATCTGCTCATCTGTCTGTCCGGCGCCTTCCTCTGGGCATCCACAAGGTATTTCAGGAGACTTTGTTTTGTTTTGTTTTCCGCCGTTATTTGTTTTTCCTGACATCTTTGCCGCCGTGGAGGGACAGTCTGAAAGGCAATGCCTTCTGGGAACTGCATAAACAGAGAGGGCTGAATGAGAGAAAAGAAAAGTTGTGAGATTGTTTATGATTCTGAGGAGGTGATGAGGAATGACAATAAGATACTTGAGGGACAGAGAGGAGGTAGAGTGAGGTGATGAAGAGGGGTGATATTTAATAAGTTTTGACTCATGCAGGGATGGATCTGATTGGGATTTGTGAGCTACATTTAGACTTTTAAGGCGTTTTCATTGTACTGGGATGAGGATTAGATGTACAGATTTGATATAAGTGAGCTTTGCAGTGTCTTCTTTCCTCCCTACTGATAAAATCATCTGCAATAAAAGTTTTGCTCTCAGTTGATCAGAAGTTTTTGTGACTGTTGCTGAGGAGGCTGTCAGCATCTTGTTTTGTTTTGTGAAGATGCCACTCTCTCAGTTCTGCTCAATTAACAAGACTCTCTGTTATTTATTTAAATTTAAAAACAGAGAAGTAAAAGGAAATCTTAAGCCTTTAACTTTCCTTTCTGGTTCAGTTTGACCTGCTGAGCACAAGTCAGGTTCTGACGGATGATGCAGAGTCCTCTGGTCTGTGGATTTTTTCCCTGACCAATCATTTTCTGGAGTGACTTCATGAGATCGACTTCTCTGACAGGAGGCGTGGTGCTTCTTCTTGCTCTTTGACAGGAAACATTTTTGACTTTCTGACATGTTAAACAGAACTGTTTTATTCTCAAGTCGGCGCATCAATTTATTTTTATATAACCTGGAGATTTTTTTTCCTGATATTAATCTAAAGCATCAAGATTCTCCTCTATCTGGTGATATATGCCCACCTGCTACTTTCAGTCTCTTATTATTCAAACTTGAATAACAAGAGATTAAACTGTGTTCAACTACAGGTGTTAAACACTGGGTATACATTTATAAAAGAGAGTTTTATCAAGTTTTGTTTTGATTTCTGGAAAACACATTTTTAAATATAGCCAGAGAAAACATACAGAGGAGCCATACCATTTCTTATGTAATTTATTATCATTCCTTTTTCACATTTATCAGCTGTGAATAATCTGTGCAAGGCTGAATTTTTTTCTCAGGGTACTTTAAAAAGAAGAAGCTTTAAACATGGACTCAAACAGTTCAGTCAAATGTCATCATTTTCTAACAGGATTAGAGATTAAATTTGATTTGGGCGACACAGTTTTTAAAGTCTTCTTGTATGCAAGAAAGGATTGAAATTGCCTTGTTAACTCTAAGGACATGCTGTTCGGAGAAACTTGAGGGCTTTTTATTTTGTTTTCACTGAAGCCTTCAGGGATTCAAAATTTGCTTAGTCAGTGTTGGTTTAATCTGTTTTCCCCTGAATTATGTGCAAGCCACTCAGCGTAGAAAAGGTTTGATATTTGACTTTGATATCAAAGTCAAAACTTTCATTTAACTAAAAGTGTTAAACTTTTAACAAACTCAAACAAGAAGAAAGTGCTGTCACAAATAAAACAGCTGCACTTCCTCTGACTTTTATGCAAAATGCTCCCTTAACTCACAGATCTCCATGTCTACATTTGATATTCTGATCTGCATTGAGTCCACGTATTAAGATCAGCTCTTACAGAAGTAGTTCTTGTTGTAATTCTCTTAGTGATAATACAGACAATTCACAGACACATTTTTAAAGTTACTGTCTTGTGAATGCACTGTCAGCAACAACTGGTGCAACAGGCCGCAATTTCAACATGCTAACTTGCTTCATTAATAGTCAAGTGAGTAAATGTGATGATTTATGAATTATTAACAAACAGACTTGGACAAATTCTCAGTTAATTTGCAGGAGAAAACAGGAAAAAAACACGGCACAAACTGATTTTGAAAAAGGACACAATGATATGAATGTAGTTTTGCATTAGAATTACTTGTATCCTTATTTTTTTATTTCTCCATCCTTCACTTCAAAAAGTAGTGGCAGTTACCCTTCAGCTTTTGAAATAGATCTTGTCTGTTTTCACAATCAAATTGGATTTTATCTTCTGCCTTGGAACTGAATTTTTAATGCAGATATATCCGGGGCCAAACAGAAATTGACCTTCAAAGTTTTGGAGCGAAGCTTTCAAGTTGGCAGACATTTAAAGAGCGCCTGTGAACAATCATATCTGACATCTTTAACTGAACTATGAGTACATCAGAATAAGTCCTAGTCTGCATGATATCTTTTTAAAAATCTTTTATACATATAACACAGTTAGAGGGATCATAATTTGGCTGTTAATAAACTGGCTCTCCTTCAGTTTACTGTGATTGAGTTGGGTGATCAAATCTACTGGAACCACTTCACAAAGGGCACTTTTGTTCAGCGAGCTTCTGTTACACAACTAAATATTATATGAGCATTTTTTATTTTGCCATTTATGTTTACTTCTGCACAACTTCAAAAATGTGAGGCAGCCACAAAGACAGTCCATCTAAGTTGTGAAATATCTAGATACTTGCTCTATCAGTCCTTCTAGATCCTGTCTGTGCACTTAAAGGCTGATAAAAAGATTAAACTTCTACATCTCTTACCTCAGGGAGATAAGCATTGTCATTAGGAGAAACCCCCTTTTTAAAATGGGTTTTATCTGTCACTCTGCTACTGGATGCTTAGCTTAAAGAGTAAAACACGTCACAGTGAATGATGACTTTACTGAACAGAGTACTTAAAACAGTAGAAAGAGATGGTAATGTGACAACAACAGTGGTTGAAGTGCACAAGAAAACACACACATGAACACCTGCTGTAGTGGACTTAGTGAGTTTGGAAAGAATTCCCGTATTCCCCTACTAATTCCTGATAATGTAGTACAATCGCCAGTGTCAGAGACTGAAAATAAACATCAATTTTTGGGATTTATTCAGGACTTTTAGCAAAGAAATCAGCTTTAACCTACGGTAAAGAACTGTCTGTCTCCCATCTGTGTAACAGCAAAGAATGGTAACCTCCTCAGGGTTTAACAAACATAATTAACAATAACGGAGCAAAACTACCAACTAACACAAGGATCTGAGCTCTGTACACTAAGGTGACGTGGCTGTTCGGGGCGTAGATGTCTTTTTTTATTCCAAATCTTATTTCAGTTCTTCAGCAATGACAAATACATATTACTGAACATTCATTTCAGAGGAATCAAAACTTTGCAAAAGAAAGAAAACAAAAACAAAAAAACATAGTCCAGCATACAAAAATACACAAGTTAGATTATAATTAATGACATGGGGATCATACATTCAGTACAGATCATAAAGAGAACCTCAAGGCTTCAACGAAAGTCATAGTCTGAATCGCTTTCTTATTAATTAGTCCAGTTAATGTTTTAAAATATATCTTCATTTCATTTTTTAAACTGGTGGATTTTTGGTTTCTTTTTAGACTATTTACATTTATGTTTAGGAGAGAGTGGGGTAAGATGAGCCATTACTTCATATTTCAGATCACATCAAGGCAATCATAGTTTTGTCTCTAGCAAGTGTATCTGCATATTCAAGATGTTGTTCATCCCTGCAAACCAACAGAATGAGAGTAAACATAAATGTCTTGATAATGTAGCATGCTAAAAAAAAGTGGTCTCCTATGGTCAGCTTACCCCGTGTATGGGGTAAGTTGACCATAGGAGCGGGGTAGGTTGAGCCATATCCTTACTACCCCCCACTCTTCACCCCAGCCCTCCCTCACCTTCTCTCTGTCTAAATAACAGTCACTTCTTCACATTCCTGTGTATTTTTATCTCTTATACACTATTTAACTGGTCTGAACCCAATTCTAATCAAACGTATGACAGACTAAATTCACTTTCAAGAGTGGAAATTTTTTTTTTTTTTTTTTGTAAATAAATGTCTAACCCCTTCACCCATGTGTTTCTAACCTTCACAGACTCCATGAATTGATGCCCATCTCCCTGTTTCCAAGAAACAGGGGGTGGCTCAACTTACCCTTTGGCTCAACTTACCCCACTGTCCCCTATAGGACGTAGATGTCATGTTTCCTCCTTAAATGGAAAATCCAGCTCTGCAGCAGCCTACCTTTTGTCGTACGGGACCTGAAGCAGCCAATCAAGAGCATGCGATGGCACACCTGATTTATAGAAGATAGGTGACAAACACCAAGCACAACCAGGCCAGAGAAAACAGGAAATACAGTATACAACTATGGAATATTACGGCTGGAATGACGTTTCTTTTTCAACACTGATAAAGTTATGGTTTTATAGATGAAACTTAACTTGAAAACTTTGTAATATAAATTTAAACCTACTAGCCTGATATTTTTTATCCACGGTAGATGCATCAAAGATGGTTTTTCAGCACACAGAAGAAAATATAGTTACCTGACACACCTTTTCAATCGCTACCTGTAT
Source organism: Xyrichtys novacula (assembly GCA_962446985.1). Lineage (NCBI taxonomy): Eukaryota > Metazoa > Chordata > Actinopteri > Labriformes > Labridae > Xyrichtys > Xyrichtys novacula. The sequence goes on from OY660870.1 coordinate 30,641,221, forward strand.
CTCCTACATCCGGTGACTTGCGCTCATTCCGTATACAACCAAACTTACGTGAAGTTCCTTTAGTAATGAAAAGTGATTGGCTACAACTGCAAAATGATTGATTAGTTACTTACCAATCACGGCTCGGTTCATCACGGCGGGAAAATACTCGGAGAAGCTCATTGGCTCTCTGAACCAAGGTGCGCTTGCGGTAAAGATGGCGCTGCCCGGTGGTCACAGTGTGACGTTGAAGTCAGGGTACGTGTGATAAAGCGGTTGTAAAAGTAAAGAAAACAAACGCACCCTGTAAAAAGTTTGGGGAGGTTTAAAAAATAACCGTTGCCGGTTGAGTTTGGTTTGTCGCCGTTGGCCTGCCGTGGCAAGTAACTAAATTCACAACATGGATTAATTTTGGGGTTTTTAATCCTCTCTGCTTGTGGACCCTGAAGGACAAATAAAAAACAAAGTCTCGAGGAAATGAAAAGGCTGTTTTCTGACAATTTTCAGGTAAGAAGAAATCAGTAAGCACTACCTCTGCCTGAGTAAAAAGCTGGTCATCATATTATTGTGCTCATGTGAAATACTCTGTGTGTTATGACTGAGTTTAAGACATTAATGCACCTATCATAAAATATTTCCATTTCGAAAACTGCTTAAACAGTTTTAAAGTAAAAGTGAAGCTGAGTAGTTGAACTGTGAGATTAAGCTAGGTAGCTTCATCTTTGGGCAGATGCCTGTGTGGTGTGCAAGGGTAGAGAATGTACTTATGTTATTGGAATTTAAAGGCGTTTTGTGTACTTTTACTTTTCTGAGTATTTTCGCTGAAGTACTTCATGTGGCAGTGTTTCCGTTAAGTTTTTTGCGGGGGTATTTTCAATTGAGGTGCTGAACCGGGACCGTTCGGTGCACCATGACCAGTTTTTTTTAATTGTTTTGTTGGCGGCAAACAGGGTGGAAAGGAGTCAGAACCCCGGGTTGTTTAAACCCTCCTGCCCAAAACTGATAGTAGTGCTGACACATAGACTGTATATAAAATGGACGCCGTCTGCCTCCTCGCTGGGTAAAGCCACTCTGAGAACAGCACCCTCTGGTGACGGGCTGCAGTATAGGTCATAAATCCCGCCTCATCCAGCAAAGCTTATTGGGCTGTGGACAAACTTTAGAAATTAATTACACAGAATATAAGTTTTTCTCCCCCCTGCTTGCGATGTAGACATGTAGTTACTTTAAGACTGGTTTGTGCTCAAGTCCTCTTTTTCTGTACAGCTCAATTTCTATGATTGACACTTGATACAGCCTATGGGCGTACGAAGATTGCATAGCTCACCCAGGGGGGAAGCCCTGATGAACCCCATATAAATATATAAATACGAATTTATGTTAAGACCTGACATTACTGTGCTTTCTGTTAAATTAAATTGACATCTTGGGCCTCTCAAGTTGAGACACCTGACATATTAAAACCAGTGGAGTGCAATTATGCCTGTTGCTTAAACCCCACTTGGTCAATTCGAAACCCTCAAACACTATCTGTCAACCTCTGGGAGAAACCATTTGACCAACAACCAATTCCTCACCTGTATGTCATCTAAATTCTAATCTTAACCGTAAACCAAAGTGTTAATCCTGAGCTAAATCCTTTAGGAGGCGAGTAGCATTGAACATATTCTCACTTTGGTGCACTTTCTCACCTTCTTCAACTGCAACAATGCCTAAGTCCTCATAACTATGGAAACATGGAAACCACACACACAGACATACATGCACAGTAATATTACTAACACTCACACACACACACACACGCACAAATCCAATGTCACCTCTATTCCAGCGGCCTGTTTTTTCCCAGAGGGTGTTATCAGAGCGGCGGAGGGCTGATTGGAGGAGGCAGCAGTAATGACTGCAGGTCAGGAGGTCACAACCCTGTTATGATAACTAAACTGTGGGGTCAGGCGCCTAAACGGCAGAGCGCCTCGTCTGCTGATGATGCCTGATAACAGCATATGAATTGTTATTTTAACATTTCGAATCAAATTGTATCAGAAATGGAATTTGATTTTTGCTCTTTTTTTCATGCCATCTCAACTGCCATTTCCTGTCCTGTTAGTAAAGACTTTGATTTAGTTTGATAATTCTCCCCTCATTTCAATTTAAACTATTATGATCTCTGGTAAAGTTTGAGAGGTAGAAAATATGTCAAATTTAGTGAGGTTATGGTGATAATTTATGCAACTATTTTTAGCTATTATAAGTGTTTTAACTAATTATATTTGAAACCAATTTTTCACAATTTTATCTTGCATATATCCAAAAGTAATTCATGTCATTTTAATTTAATACTGATAGAAAAAAATGTGGTAGTTTTCATTGATTTTCACAACAGCTGCTTTTTATCTTTTTAAGAGTACGATGATATCCCTCAACTCAAACATTGTTTTGCTGTTAGTGTGGACTTTTTTGTGTCGAATTAAACAATGAAATCTACAAATTGTACATACGCTATAAGGAGGAATTGTGGTGTAATCAGCTTTTTTGTAAAGCCTTTGCAAAGAAGAACAAAATCATTGATATCACCAAATAAAAATTGGCTACAAACATATTGCACAACTTTGAATTTGTTGCAATAAAATATAGTTGGCGCAAAAATGCAATATTTTTTATTTTACATGGTTATGGCAACTATTGAACAGAGACCTGAGAACACTGCGTAATGCTTTGACACCATTTTAATGCAGTCAAGTGAGACTCAAGCTAACTATCTAGGATTTTGCTTTATACCATTTATTGTAATTACGACGTAGAACAAAGTTGTTGCACATTACATATTTTTTCAGAACCTGCAGGCCCACTCCTCTCTCTCTCTCTCTCTCTCTCTCTCTGTTTGTTTTGTAAGCCAGGTACCTCGATGAAATACCTGCTCATTTTTCTGTGAAAATATTTTACAGTGTTTTGTTGTTGGTGTTTTTTGTACAGCGTACCAAATCTCAGAAACAAGGCTTAAGGCTTCTTTTGAGCTAGTTTTAAAGTGATACGCGTAGTCTATAGTCATGATAATGAAGTGAGCATCACAGAGGAGTCAACAGTATTGTTTAAAAATAAATGTATAAAAATGATCTGTAAAAGCGATCAGAAAAATATAGTAGAAGTAAAATGAAGTACAGTGTAGAATTGTTGGCTCTCAGCTTTGTGTTCATTTTAATGTGTTTAGTTTGATGGCTGTTTTCTTTCAAAGAGGTGCACATTATTTTGCTTGTGTACTATCCAGTGTGACATTAAGTAGGGTTACTTTTTGAAAAATTTTAGGTAAAATACATTTGTTCTTTTAAGCATGAGCATGTTCATCTTTGTATTCAGACAGATGGACAGGTGAGCTTGGTAGACAGACACACGGAACAGGCAGACTGACATTCACAGACAGTCAGAGCACACATGTATAAATCTGGCATAATGCTGATTTTTACTTTTCCCAAAGAGGACTGCTAGCTTTGCAGAAAGGAAACAAGAATTATTCAATCAAACAGCTCTCCTTCCATATCCAGATTTGAGTCCAGCTGCATAAAGCTCGCCACATAATCCTTTTATCAAACCCTCCGATGGAATACTATTATTGGAAATGCCCAGACAGAGAAATAATATTAAGGTCATTTCTATCTCTAGTTTATTTTCTCTGTAAAAAAAAAAAATCACCTCTGCTTTCCGTTTTTATCTTGAGACAATAATTACTTCAGGTTTGCAGGACGGAGACCTGACTGCTGATTATTGCTGCTCTCTGACCACTGAGGGAATCTCTGCCCTCATCAGTAATAACTGAATCAAATTGTCCTTATTTAAAGCATCTCTGTGCTGTAGTGAGCATCTGTCAGGCCGGTTGGAGTGGAAATGTAATGTGGGTCAGCTGGTGATGATGGCTGCTTGAACTAATATCTCTAAAGTGTCAGATATGGAAGCTGAGAGAGCTGCTCTTCTGTCCTGTCAGCATTTTACAGCTTTATATCTCTGCTCTTTCGATGTCTGTGTGTGTGTGAGGGTTTAGGTGTGTGTGCAGATCAGGATTTTGTTGTATTAAAACAATATTCCTGAGTGGAAGGAAATGATTTCAAGTCCATCAGCTATTTTCGTCTGAAAGGAATTCAGGTGTGTTCTGTTTTTCTTCTGTATCTTGATGTAGTTTGAGTGCAATACATGGTTGCTTATTTGACACCTTCGAAACATAGATAAACCGAATTTAAAGTAAACCGAGAAAAAGAAAAGGGATGGATATTCCTAGATTTCCTTGTAGTTTTATCTTGGCCTTGTCTTTTGGCGGTTGATAATTTCTTTTGAGGGACTAGGTTATCATACCGTAACTATTTGTAGGGAAACATTTATTCCATTTCAAGCTCACTTGAAAAACACACAATTCTGAAATCTGATTTCACCAAATTGAATGTTACAGACACAGATGTCTCTGTGGTTCAACGGATCATAAATCTCAGCGGATCTGGAATTTAGTTTTAGATAGGATTTGATTTTCAGGTCGGCTAAAAAAAAAGCATTTAAAGTGAAACTCTTCTTCTTGTTAACTCTAATCATGCATTTTGACAAAATCACAAATGCATCTATATTAATTTTAACCATGTCACAACTTTCCATCATCCATAACATGTCATAATTTTTCTTCACTTTCTGCAACACATTGCAATTCCAGTCTGATGATAACAAGCAGTTAGATGCACCTACAATTTCCTTTAAACCAGGAAGTGCTTTCAAAAATCTGTGTACGGCATGTTGCATTTTAACAATAGTATTTGCCCCCCACCCTCCACAGGGACATCAACATTACTAAAGTAAAATAGAATAAATAGTTTGTTCTAACCTTCATTTTTTTTCTTTTTTGTTATGATTTTTTTCTTCTGATCCTGCTGCTGCAGCTGACATGTCTGACAGAAACTGTCAGTGTGTGATCAAGACTGAAGTCTTCAGAGTAGGGCTGAAAACAGTGTTAGGGAACCAAACTGTCTGGCTGAGGATACAACTCCAGACTGCAGCAGTCTTAAATATTACAAAAGTGGATCGACTGATTGTTGTCACCACCACCACCACCTAGTACCTGTATAACATAGCATTCCAACCAACTTGAGCCTGTCTAATCTATCAACCCTGTATGTCATGTTTCCATATAAAAGTCCCAACCACAAATTTTCCAAAGAGGACATAGCATTTCTGACCTTTCTTTCACAAAGAGACTAAACACAACTCACCTACTCTCCTCCAGCAGCCGCTTGTTTGTAGCGAGACCTCGGGCCAGTCCATTACAGACTTCAGCGGGGTGACGCAGCTCAAGAAAGAACATTTATGATCATTTCTTTATCATTTCCCTGAAGTAATAATCATCATATTCATTATTTTACACTGCAGACGTGGTAGTTCTTCTGCCTTAGCGTCTTGGTCTGATTGCATTTCCATGAAGTAGAATGATCATAAATGTTCTTCCTTGAGCTGGGTCACCCCACTGCAGTCAGTAACGGACTGGCCTGAGGTCTCGCTACAAACAAGCGGCTGCTGGAAGAGAGTGGGTGAGTTGTGTTTAGTCTCTTTGCTAAAGAAATTAGTCAAAGTTAAAAAGATGTTTGTTGGCTAGTGCTGTGGCTAGGACCCTATATGTACTGTTGATGAGGTTAGGTGCTGTTCTGAGCATTATTGGTGGCTATAGAGTGGCGTTTTGGTTGAGGTTTGTGAGTGGTTCCATAAACCGCTGTGTATTGCTATCATGCTGTCGTTACTAAAGTTGGTATAACTAGAGAAGCAAGCGGTCGGCAGCATTCATCTCTCGAGGGGGTGTCTTACTCGGTGTTACGGACCTGCATTTGACCCTTCTTGCAAGCTAACACTCACATTCCTGTGCTGGTCGAGTATTGTAGGCTGTAATGACTAAACTTGACATAGTCTATACAAATTTATCTCCATTTTCTAGTACCACAAAACTGGGCTGCACTCCAAGATGCCACGTGACATGTCATGTGCGCTTTGTTACATCCAGAAAGTTGAGCATTATTGCATTGGTTCTTAGCACTAAGCTGGACATGTTGGCATGCTAACACACCAAATATGATAGAGCACTGGTTGTTGTTGTTTTGGAAGTATGTAAGCAGATAATTTCAGGGACATGCTTCAGAGTAGCTGTCTTTATGGTCCTGTGTTTGAAGTCATTAGAGATAAGATAATGCAAACTTACTCCTGATGCAGTACCGGTGTAATTCTGTTCAGATCTTGTTCCTTCCCTTGGTGCTTGTTGGCGTAATCCTTGTTCAGTCCTCAGTCATGCGGCTCAGTGTAAATCAGTTTATTTTAACGTCAGAAGAAAAAGAGAAAAAGGCTTAAACATGAGTTGCGAATTGACGATTGGATTTATTTCTATAAAGGATGTCCAGTTGTTTTGACCCTGGCAATGGTTATCATTTTATTCCACTGATGGACTGACATGGCCCGGACCTGGACTCTGTGAATCCAGGAAATAAACGCCCCCCCCCTCTGTCCATTAGTCTCTGCGAGCCAGAGAGGCCATGCCAGGTCCTGGAGGATCACTCCATCCTACACTCTGCAGTGTGTGATATGATAATGGGATAACAAGTCATAGTTCACTCTTCAATGACTGCTCCTCAGCTTTAAATGTGTGTGTGTGTGTGTAAGTGAGAGCTCTGGAGCTGATTGTGTGTGGTTTTTTTTTGAGTGTGTAACTACAGGCCTATAATTATCCTCCTGAGGAAAACAAGTGCAGAGTGAGTGGTCCATTGTGGAAACAGGATTATAGCCTGTGAAAGAACAGAACGCTTCATGCTTTGTGCTGGCTAATGTTTTCAAGTTCAAGTCTGAGCGGTTTGATTTGTGCTGATGTGTGTGTGTGTGTGTGTGTGTGCCTGTGTGTGTGGATAAGAGTGTGTCTCCTTACACTAATTTTCTTTCTCTTTATTCTGCTCTATATCAAACTTTGTTGTCAAGGAATGTGGCCTTGTGTTTGGCCAGAGAAGGTAGTTATCAATATGACAACACACGGACAAAGAACTATACACACATTTACTCTTGCAATCAAGCGTCTCATTTAGTTTGTTTTGGTGAAGGTGTACAACTCAGAGGAGAAGAGAGCGAGAGAGAGAGAGAGTGAGAGTGAGGTACAAAGACAAGGCAAGAGAAAGAAAGACAGAAAAGAAAAGAGAAGGCAGGCTTTTCTTTCTCCGAGCTCCCCGTGTCAGTCGTGTAAGAAAGCCGCCAAACCAATAATTTTGTCAAGTTCTTTTTTTAGCGGAGCGGCTGAAGCGTCTTTGGATTGCCACATGTATAAAGGCAGCCCATATAAAGCCATTCACAGCACTGAATGAACACGCCATCTGTGGGGCTTTCTTATTTCCTCTTCTCTTTTCTTCCCCTCCTTTTTCAAGCCTTGTAATCAAATTTGAGCAAAATCAAATGGCGGGAGGATAGAGAGAGAGAGCAGTTGTGGGGGGTGTGGGAGGGAAGGAGGGTTCAATGAAAGTACCTTTTGTTGGTCTGAAACGAGCAAGTAATTTACAAAATGCCCTCCCTTTGTGCAGGGGGCTAAGGGAAGAAAGAAATCAGTAGCTTTTAGAAGCTAGGCCTTGCGCTGCGACGGGCAAGATAATGAAAGCCGTCTTGTGTTTGTGGGCTAGAGAGCATCTCAAAGGCAGACCGGGCCCCGGCTCAGGGTTAGCTCTGCTGCTGAAAAAAAAAAAAAAAAAAAACAACACTCTCCTCTGTGTATGTGCGTGTATGTGCGAGTGTTTGTGTGTTTGGCAAAGAGCGGCAAAACAGGACGACTGTGCCCGGCTACTCTTGGCAGAGACACTCCGAGGAACAGACAGAGTTGTCGATGCTGAGGAGAGAAGAAGGATGAAAGAATGGTGGATTCACCGGCGCTGAAGGCTGCTGATCTCCTCTTACCTGTTGTCCTCCTGCAGGTGCGTCCGGACAGCCCCTATATTCAGAGAGGCAACACCTCCAGAGGGAAGCGATGGCGGGGATGAAACATCCTGCAGGGATCATTGTGCTGATGGATTACAAGGGGCAGGAAAAGATATGAGACTGTTTTCCTCCCCCCTGCATGGCTGTCTTGGAGTGCAGCACCTGACTGCTGAGGGACACTTTACCTGCACGGATCTTCTGGATTATTACCTGAGTGACACCTGGGTACACTGCTGAAGTGGATTATAGCAGGTCAGAATTTTGGAATGATGGTACATTTCTTTTTCTTTTTTTTTTTTTGCAAATTGATCTTAGCCTTAACCTGTTGACTCAGACAAAAAAAGAAATAGAGTGTGAATAACAGGTAATTTACCTGTGATGCTGTCAAAACGAAGATCTGTCATTTGCATGAGAGCTTTAATCGAAAGTTAACTTCTATTTACTTCAGTTTAATGTAACTGAGTGGCAGTCTTTCTTGAAAATAAAATGATTATTCTTTATAACATATCATTAAGCTGCACTTAATTGTCATGTGTCCTGGGCCTACAGATTGTTTACAGTGAGGGGCTGTTACCTGAAGTACCTTCCTGCGATTCCTCCACTGGTGAGTCCTGACAGTTTAAATGACAGATATATTAGTGTGTTTTTCTCCTCTTTGCCTGTGTCACTTTCTCACTATCTCCGTTTCCATCTCAACCCTTGATGAAGTTGTTTCACATCGTCTCTCTAAAACAGACTCTACCTCACTAAAACATACTTATTACTTTTATCACGTGCCATCTCAGGTGTCTGAGTGAAATTGTCTGTTGACTTGTTTTTATCTGGATAAAATGAACAATTTCATTCTGGCCTTTTGTCATAAAGTGCCTCGTCTTTACAGGTGGGTACATTCATACGTTTGTCCTAACAATTTTCATCAAGTTTGCAACTAACTAGTATTTAAATCAGTAGGTGTGCTGCTGACTTTAAAATAAATGTATTAGTATTTGAAATGTATAAAAAGCTTTAATAACTGCTGGCTTAAATTCCCGAGAGCACAAAATGAAATCTTTGAATTGCTTTATTGGTCCATCCAGCAGTCCAAAGGCTCTTCAATTTACCAACAAATCTGACAAGAAGCACCAAGTTCTCACGTCTACAAATTTGATACCAACAAGTGTTTAACGCCAGGCTTGAAAAAAATACTTCAACATTATCAAAATGGATGAGTAATTTCTTTCTCTTGACTACGTTTTCTTTGCTAGTGTTGATAATTTGCTTGCTTTTTCATTCCACTGAGAGAGGGCCTCGACCGTGCAAGAAAATCACCAGTATTTGCTATTTATCATAAATCTAGATGTAAGTACAAATAGAGAATAACTGTTATGGGATTTCGTCTGGTGAGAGTTACACAAGTTCTGTTACAGGTACAAGGTGAAGCTACAGGATGCTGAAATATCAATATTTGACAGTTTTTGTTTAAGTATTGGCAAGTTTTCTTGTATGTCTGCTAACAAGGTGCAGTGCTGATATGACTCTTTTTTGGGGGGGGAATGTAAAATAAACAGTACTTTAATTGCATTAAAATCAATCTTGTTATAACTTTCTGTGCTGTATGCACCTAAAATGAAGACAGAATGCGACTATAGTACAGCTTTTTTTACTTGTGTAGGTTCAACAATTCACATTAAAATTAAAATGTACTTGGAGGGCATCTCAAAGTTGTCAAATGGAAACTTACAGTAATTCATAAACTGGTACTGTCAGGAGGATGGACAGACTGACAACATAATTAGACAAAACAACGCAGACGTAAAAAAACAATCAAAAAACAATTAAAACAGTGGATGAAATAAAAGCAGAATTAAAAGTAAAATATAGTTTCAATGTTTTTAAAAACTAATTTAAAAACATAGAAACAAATAACTAAAAACAAACCATAAAACACTAAAACAGGAGCGGAGTCTCATGCAGGGTTAAAAGCCAATGAATAAAAATGGGTTTTAAGACGAGTTTTAAAAATGGACACCCATCAGTTATTATATAAATACTTGAACCATCTTTGGTATATTGTATTTTGTAGGACTGTACATCTTTACAGGTCTTATGATTCAATTCAAATATGCTTATGTTGTCACTGATCAGTTTGGTTCAGTATCAAAGTGTAACATGACGTTGTAATCCACACCTATACATACACACACATGCACACGCTTTTTTGTGGTGCAGCCCACCAAGCTTCTTTCTGCTTTTTTTCCCTCACTTTGTATATTTACATACAAACACAGTAAAGTTTAAGCAACAATCAGAGCATCAGGTGTGTGACTGTCACTATGAGCAGGAGAATTAGGGGGAGCGCAAGCAAGTGGAGAGAAACTTACATGATCACTGGGAAAAAAGTGAACACCAAGTCTATCATGGGCCTTAAAATAGCTGTATCCATCCTGTAGGCCTTTGGTTTAATAGCTACTTTACAGTCCAGATTGCAGATGCGGTGATCAGTAAACACCAGCTAAATGCCAAATACAAGTAGATTTGCGATTATGAGGGTGATTTGTACCACATTATTCGTGTTATAAAAGAAAGTATACTTTTAACTGAGCTTTTACCTTTGTGTGGCTTATAGCGTCAGTCATTAGCTCCTCTGCTGTATCTGCTTTTGGGAGCTGAAGTGGCACACACAAGCAGAATGCAGTGTTTGCACGTACAAAGTCAGCAATAATCAATTAGCTGTCCTTTATCCGTCACTGCTATAATGCAGAGCCCCATGTCTGCAAAAATGGCTGATTTCAACACCCCCACTATGCCTGCAAACCTAAGAGCACCAAAAGCTGATAATGTCATCTCTAAGTAATCAATCAGTATAGTATATACATATATATCAGTATATAAGTATAATACAACTAATCCACCAATCTGTTATATAGAGTGGAAGGCTCTGTTTAGAAGACAGTGGGTAATCATAGTAACAGTGCTTTTACTTTAAGTTTTTATGTAGTAACATCAAGCACAAACTTCAACAACTTTTAAGGTATGCTGTAAGTGGTTGACCCATTTATTAAATGTCCACCATCTGGGTCCTCATCATAAATGATTGACGATATGTATCTAACTAGAATAGTCCCTCTAAAAAGTATGTCTAATGTGTCGAACTGTGCTCTTAATTCTCATCCTATGTGATCCAGTGTTGTGAATTCCTCACAAACCCTTTTAAAGTCAGTAAAGTTTCACAAATTTCTTCCCACAATGTCTGTCTTCAGGGAACAATAAACAAGCAAAACCACATTCAAACGAGCCAATTTCTCTGCTGGCATGTTGAAATGTCAGAATTTGCAGTGGAACAAATATACTAGTTAATATTCAGTTGGAACAAAATGAGAAATGAGCTATCTTGGTGTTGCCACTCGCTAACAGGCAGAGCCTCAGTCTGTCTGGAGGGTTACACTCACTTAGTCACATGACATGCATCGCTGCTTTGATTGTTAGCAGCAGACAGCTCAACCCCCTGTTCCCCAGCACAGGTGTAGGTGTGGAGAGGAGAAGATAGGGTTACACTGGCATTTCATTTTATCTTTTTTTCTAAATTTTTAATTACAGTCATATTGTGCATAAATTTAAGCCTATTGTACTCAAAATTTCACCCCAAAATTTTGCATTTACATCCAAATACTGAAAATCTTTCAAGTTTCTTCCTCAATTTAAATAATCTTTTCAAAAATAGGAAAGTAATGTGTACAAGTTTGAACTAGGTTCTCATTATGATATCACACTATTTAAATAAAAGGCCTCCCAAAACAGTGTTTTAACCTTCAAGTCTCTTATTAATCTTATCTTATTAAAAAAATACATACTTGAAAAAAGCATTAGCATTATCTACTGAGTGATATCTAACCATGTTTTTATTTTGATATGCAAGTTTTCCAACTGACAAGGATACCAGAAGTAAACCTCTGTCTCAGAATAATTGTCATAGTCAAAAATAGAGCAATAAAAGGAACAAAACAAGACAAAAATGTAGATGTGTGTGTAATCATCAGATATTCTGTCAAGGCCGGAAGTATCAAAATGAATTTTAGCTGCATCATATCATTTTTTCTGTCTGCAGTGACACGGGTTATTTGAATTTGACCATAGCAGCGTCCTCTCCTCTTTTAAATCTCGTGGATTATTAATCTTTGCCACCATAGTAGTGTGTGTTGACCCGAACAGCTCCCTAAGGACTCTATGATAACTGGTAATGGGCTGTTAAAGTAGTGAGAGGGGCCTCCACCGATCAGCACAGGATGGTCTGGTCCCACCACCAATTACAGCTCATTGAACAGGAGAGGCAGAGGGTTGATTTCATCAGTAATCTATGAGTGTGCACCTGCATGTGTGTGCGCGCATGTGTGTGTGTGAGCAAGCGTGCGTGTGCATGCATCTGTCAGTCAGGCTCCTCTTCCACCATGCTAGCTGTGCACAGGCAGTCATTAGCAGCAACAGCCCGTCATTAAGCCTGTCATTTCCTCTGTCTGCCAGCTGACCTACTGATATGGACAGCTTCTGTACTTAACCTATGAACTCTGATTTCCCCGCTCATCACACAGACAGGTTGGTGTGTGTCTGTGTGTGCGTCCGAGTGTGTGTGTGTGTGCATGTGTTTATGGATGCAGCAGGGCTTTGTTTTTAGAGATTTGTGACATTCAGAGCACAATTGGTTTATAAAAAGATCGAAGATGTACCGTGATGCACAGTGTTTGTCTGATTGTTCATGCAGACATTATTAACTGTACTCGTTCACTGCAGTCAGATGTCATGTTTGTACTAAATCTTTGAAACTGAGTCACTCCCTAATTTTAAGTATTGATATATGTACATTAAAGACATCATTGATTGTTTTTTTATTAAAGTAGCTGCTTTGCTGAGTTATTAAATGGAGTGTTTAGGCTTTCCAATGAATTTTTCATTATCGGAAAACTTGATCACAAAACCGAGCTCGAGTATGCAATGAGGCTTCCTGGATGTTTGTAATGTGTTCAATAGAAAATTTTAATTATTATGGCATTTTGGCTTTTCTTTTAGCCAGAAACAGCGGTTTAGGAGGGTGAAAATGCAAACTTTTGAAACTGGCTTTGTGTTGTGACATTTCTCCACTCGCACATGCAAATATTTATACTCTCTATGTGCAGGTGTGCTGTTGCTCTGCAGCGTTTGATGACAAAGTTATACTGTCAGGTTCTCGTCAAGCGTACTCCAGAGATTTATTAGTCATGTTTATGGATCGATGTGCATGTGGATCTTTTTCACAGCACTTTTTTTTAAGCAAAGAAAGACTTTTCTGTTTGTGAACGGGGCTTTTCCTGAGTAAAAAGGCTAAAATAAAAAAAATAAAGCTACTTGTAGAGCCTATAAATATTCAGTTGCATCAACTGAAAATATTTATGTCATGTATTTTTTATTTAGATCTTTTGTTTTTTGGTTATTCTTGTACCAAAGTGATATTTAGACCTGAGTGTCAGGCAGTTTTATGTCTTAGGTGAAGAAAACAAGCGTGTGACAGTGAAGGTAAACAATACAATCTATAAACATTTGAACCAGGAGCAATTTTTTTGTAATTTTATTTAATATTTATAGAAGTTTCTCAAGAGAGGCTGTGCTGTTTTCCTCCTCAAACAGGCGATGATACACATAGAAATAGATAGAATCACATTTGAATTGGAACAGCTGTCAGATATGAATTTTACAAGCCCAACCTGCGCCGCAATACAGGGTCAAAAACCATCAAAATGTAATTTCCCTTTGACTTGACAGGAATGTTTTTTTACTGTCATGTTCTCACAAAGGCATCCCAATTTCCTTCAAACTCCACATGCTGCACATTTACTTTGATGCTCAGTTTTGTGTCTGTTTGCCTATTCCTCTTTGAATATCCTCTGCAGAAATAATGTATGTGTAATGAGGCTTTAAACAGGTGTGTTCTGGTCCCCTTCATTTAAATATCCACTAATACCTCCTGACTTCTCCACTTCTGGGATTAACCTCACGCTACTTTGTCTTAGCTGCAGCTCACTGTGGCTCTCTGGAAGCCTCGTAGCAGCGATAGAAGCTGAAATTAGGCAGCTTTCTGCCCCAAAGCTGCTGCATTAAGACAGCCCTCACCTTGGCCTGCGGGAGCTGCGTTAGCCGTACGGCTAATCCAAAAGCTAGCAAAGTCAATCAGTCAGACCTTAAGCTAACTAAAGCTACCTCTGCTCTGCCTTGTCTTCAGGAGATAAGGTAATGAGGATACAGAGGGGGTTAAGGTGAAATTTGGTGGTGGTGTTCTGGAGTTTGAGGTGGTAACGGATGACCAGTGAATATCGGGGTAAATACAGCAGCTCTCAGGTAGAAGGATGGAATCAGAGTGGTATTGTCTTACGATGATAAGGCAATGAGAGGCTTACAGAGTTGTATCAGTGGGCGAGGTTGGAGAGTCTCACACAGTAATACCTGCTATCTAGATGTGACACCACAGCTTGGCCCCTGAGCGGGCTGGGTGGTGTTAATATTCCTCTTTTGTCTTGTCCTGATAAGCTAATGAGGGTTACAGTGAGAGGTGATGAGAGTGTTAAGAGCTGCATTAGTGGACCAAGAGGAACGAGGGACAGTGGAGCTGTTCAACAGCTTGGCAAGAAACTGTGGGAGCAATCCCAGCTCCACTCGATGGTCAGGAATCAGGTGTTTTTTTATGCTGATAAGGAAGAGAGGGCAGGGTCAAAGTTATGGGGGTACTGAAATGAAAGATTTACTTCTAGGGGATTGTCAGAGATTTTTGGCAACTGCCAAATTTTAACTTTTATCTCACTGAAATCAGCCAGGGCTCAAAAATTGTGAAGCATCTGCCTTTGTATTAATCATGAAAAAGGTTTGACTGTTGAACTAAAATGAACATGTGTCAGTCATGCCGTACAGAAAAACATACCTGTATTTGAATATAACGATACCTCATGAGACAGTTGTAAACTGGTTTGCATGATGGTACAAGTTTGGAGAAAGAAAAATACAAGTTGACTTGTATTTCCCACGCACAGACAACACCTTAAGGGCCTTTTTTTGCCTGATATTGAGGTATATTTGCTGACCATTATTAGCATCTTCTCTTTCTTTTTATCCAGGAGAGAGAAAAACTGAGAGAGGGAGAGAAAGAGATATCAAGCTCCTTAAACAACAAAAGAGCTTTTACCTTTTTGAAGGGCTGCTACATGAAACATTTATCACTGTTAATCATTTTGTCTACCTTTTCTTTTATTTACCCCTGTCACTGAACAATTCAGCCTAATTGTCCTGTTAAATTTTTTAAACTAAAAGCATACCTATCAAAACTGCACAGTAGCCATTGACATTTTAAGGAAACGTCCTATGAAAATTGATCAGTGTGTTACTTACACCTAATAAGAAATGTAAAAAAATCTCTATTTTGAATAATTGTTTTATAAGTTCTGTCTATCCTTGCAATTCCATTTACTGCTTTACGCTTACATTTTCTATTTTGTTTTCAAAATTTGTCCCATATCTTGTACTCCAAAACCTTTTGAAGCTTCTGTTAAAAAGAGTACAGACATAGCAGCTGTTATTGCTAAACTTCAGTAGCTTTAAGTGAATTTGGATGACTTTATGAAACAATCACAATCTACAACAATATGGATGCTGCATTGAAGTGAAAGTTGAATTACAGTAATTGTAATTACTTTTACACTGCAGCCAGACTCCCCTAAAAGTCATCTGTTTATATGACCTGCTAGAGGTCTCAAACATCCTTACATCATGCCTTCGTGAAGCAGACCTAAGGGTGCTGACCAAACTTTCTAAAGACAGCTCATGTTTCTATCAAGGAGTAATAAAGCAGATGGATGGAGTTGGAGGTAGTTGCTGGTATCTTATAATGTGCAAAAAGAGTTTGATTTGACATTCAAAACTTTGCATTCTTTACTGTTTTGTTTCACTTTGAGCTTATTATAATAAAAGCAATCCTATAAGCATTTATGATAAATATTAAGCAACAGTTTTGTTATACTGATAATCATCTTTTGTGTGGGGTTACACTCAAATGAGTGATGAAAAACAAAAGACACAAGCTGTTTGAGTATTTTGGTCAGGAGGGACTGCTTGTTACAAACACATGTAGTTTGTGAAACATGCTGAACTGCAGACAGACAAAAAAAAAGGTGCTAGTTGAATCTCAAAAGCAGATTTAGTTGTTACCCTGTGTCATATTGTTAACATTGTTTTGAACGAAGGTAAGGCTTGAATGTAGGTTTGTGTGAAAATTTAGTTGATACACTTTACTTTGTGATTTTAATTATGCTCTTATGGTCCTCATAACTTTTTTATTTTACTTTAGATTGTCATGTGTTAAACCAAGATAACATGTATCCTGTCCTTATCAGACTCACCTGTCTTTTTACTACACATGCTCCTGGTGTTTTCTGCTGCAAACTCAGCAAAATTTCAATCAGTGAAACCTGGTCAGTAGAAACAAAGTGTCGCATCCCTTAAAAGTTGAATTAAACACACAGAAACACAGACCTTTTTTTTTCATAGTCTCTAGTCTATCATAGTCTCTTTTTTATAGTTGCTTTAGGTTATTAAAACCTTGTTGTGGGAAAGAGTGTTGAAGCACTCGATGCTCAAAAGACAATAAGTGGTTTGTGGATTGCACATAATAGGCACACATTTATTGTGAGAGCGGTGAAGTGGAAGGAAAAGAGGGGGCAGAAAGAAATCCAAAGGTAGAATTAAAGCATGTTTATTTTTAACTCTTTATATTTACTCCACTTGTATTTTTGCGCTGTAGTTTACTTTCCAGTATAAGTCTGATGTAAAGTATATCACATTATATGGTTAATTATCCTGTTTTTGTCCTTTTCATTTTGATAAATCGAAAAGGTCTAAGGGCTTTATTGTGTATAATAGCTCTATAGAAATGAAACGTGACATTTATTTTGTAGAGCATTTACAACCTGATTTAAAAAAAGTTTAGTTAACAATGTTACATGTTGTAAAAAACAATTTTGATTCGTAAATCCTTTTAACTCAATATTCATTTGAAAGACGTGCAAAGACAACATAAACTGAAACTAAGAGAAATATTTTATGAAAAATACACACTCATTTTAGATTTTTGGAGCAAGAAAATTTTTGAAAAAATGTATGATGCTAAAAGACATGCTGAGGAAAATTTTGTAAGATAAATTTCCAATATGACTGGGTATCAGAGGGCGTTACAGAGGGGCTGAAAAATAAAGATGGGGAGAGGTTCACCTCTTTGCGAGAGACTGTGAGAAAATCAACAATAGAATAATGTTACATAGAGTAGAATTTTAAATGAATTAGGGATTTTGTCATCTACAGTACACATCATTGAAAGATTCAGAGTATCTGGAGAAATCTTTGTACAAAAGGGAATAGGCTAAAAACCAGAACCAGAGGGTCTCGATTATTGGGCCTGCAGGCGGCACAACAGTGTAAATACAGACATCCCTCTGAAGTGGAAATCTCTGCATGAGCTCGAATCACTTCCAAAAACTGTGTCTGTGAACACTGTTTAATGCTTCATTCACAAATGCAGGTTCAAACGATGCTAGGCAAAGAAGAAACCGTTCATAAACATTCTTGAGAAACACCTCTGGGTCCAAGTCTTTGAGGTGGTAGATCATAACTAAAATTACAACACAGTAGACCGGGAATCCTAAACCTGGCAAGAATGGGACCACATTTAACCTTCAAACTCCAGAAACTGATCTCATTGACTCCCAAACAGTTGAAGAGTGTTGTCGAAAAGAAGAAGTGATGCAACACAATGGTTAACCTGTCACTGTCCCAGCTTCTTGGGACGTGTTACTGGTATAGAATTTGAAACAAGCGCATAGTTTCGAATACATTTTTTAGTTTTAACATTTGTACAGGTAGTCTCTTTTTATGGTATTTTCAATCCCCATATGGTTTAAACATAGACTGTATATAGAATGAACAGTGTCTGCCTCCTCGCTGGGTGAAGCCACTCCGAGAACAGCACCCTCTGGTGACGGGCTGCGGTATAGTTCATATAGCCCACCTCCTCCAGCAATCCCTATGGAGCTGTGGACAAACTTTAGAAATTAATTACACAGGATATAAATTTTTCTCCCCCCTGCTTGCGATGTTGACATGTAGTTATTGTAAGACTGGTTTGTGCTCAAGTCCTCTTTTTTCTGTGCAGCTCCGTATTTAAAAGTTATTAGGGGGTTCATGTTTTCTATGATTAACACTTGATACAGCCTATGGGCATACAAGGATTGCGTAGCTCGACCGGGGATACGCTGTTTGAGCCAAGCGTCATCACAGCGACTCTCTGTGACTCTCCTACCGAATGTGTACAACCTTACTGCGCAATGTTGGTTTCAGGAAGTGGAGAAAAAAAGCAGAATTAACAAGAGCTTTTTGGCTTCAAATCTGTATATTGGCGGAAGGCGGAACCAAGTTGTCCAGAGTATAAACACTCTGTGGGTTTAAATGATTTGCAAAGTATCAAATTCTGTTTTAACATTTTACAAGGCGCCCTGACTGCTTTTGGAACTACGATTGTACCAATACAGTGACTAATTGAATTTCCCTTCAATGAAGTTCTTCTTTTAATTCTTCTTCTTCTTCTTCTAATTCTTCTAATTCTTCTTTGTCTAATTCTTATTCTTTCTCTACTCCTTCTACTCCTTCGTCTTCTAATTCTTCTTCTTCTTCTTCTTCTAATTCTTCTTCTTCTTCTAATTCTAATTCTTCTTCTACTTCTTCTAATTCTTCTTCTTTGTGAAAAATTCGGGCAGTTCAAAATCAAATTATGGCATCAAGAAGGGAAAAGGAGCATCAGCAACCAAAATATAAATAGAGGAAAAAAACATATGACGTACACACGGTGATCAAAGTTTGTGTGTGTGTTTGTGTGGTGCGTGTGTGTGTATGTGTGCAGCCTTTAAGATGCAGGGTGGATAGACAGCAGCAGCAGAAGTCATTATGTGTGTGTGTGTGTGTGTGTGTGTGTGTGTGTATCTATAATTAATAGTGCAGATGATGAGGCCTCATGTAATCTTCTGCAATCCATCAAACACCAAGCTGACAGTCGAACAATACACAGCCCAGGGAGGGGTGTATAGATGAACATGCACGCACATACACATGCAGTACTACACAGACACACGCACACATGCATACATAACATGATGTAAACAGAATTTATGTCAGAGAGAAATTTTGAACTTTTACATTTTCTCCCCCTAATGAAGGGTTTCTGATTTAAGTGACGGCTAAGTGTGTAACATTGTTGGTTCAACAGCTGCAAAGAGAAGTACAAAACGGACCAAAAACTGCCTCTAAAAACATACATGCACACACACACACACATGCACACGTACACACACACTCAGCAGCTAGCTTTATGCATTTCAAATTTTCAGCTCCAGTCCTTCATCTGAGTGCAATTACAGCAACGGTTTGAAAACAAATTGATGGTGCAATAAATAGGTTTTTCTTGCTTTTATACGAGAGTACATTTTTCATAATTTCTACCGAGAAATAGTTCTTGCAATGACGTGCCAGCTGTGAGTCTGAATAGACCTGTATTGATCGGAATAAGTGTGCGAGTGTACAGGTGTCTCTGTGAACCATCAGTTGTTGTTGGTGGCGGCGTGTGCAAGCCTCAAGGCCTCTCAGCTATCTCGCTTACACACACACACGCACACACTCACACACACTGGCTGGCACCCTGCTCTGCTTTTAGAGCCATTACTGTCAAACAGCTGTTAGCACGTCAAGAGAAGTGGTGTTGATGGGAGAGAGCGAAGGAGGGGGAGAGGCTGAGGGATAAATGGTCAGGGCCAATAGATAGATAGATAGATGGACGGATAATTGGGTGTAGAGGAGAGAGGGTGGGGTGTGAGGGATGAAGTGGTGTATGGATGAATAGTAGGGTGGGGGGAGGGAGAGGGAGGAGAAGGGATGGGGTGCAGGGCCCACTCTAAGTGAGGACAGATTGATGTAGGTGTCAGAGAGGACTCTAGAGAGGAACAGCCCTTTATTTGACAGTCAATTATCAGATAGACCCAGTGGCCTCGCAGTCCACGGCTGTCACCCTCATACAGTACGTAAGTGGGTCTCAAACACTGGTTCGGCACCCAGAGCTGGACGGCTGAAAGATTAATTTAGGCCTGAAAAGAAAAACGGTGGTTTTAGGTGTTGAAGGTGTGTCAGGGAGAGTTTGTCAAATTGTTCTGTATCATGTTGTTGGAGCGTCTCTGCTCTTTTTATTTCCTACTGTCAGGAGACGGTCAAGATAATAGGAAAAATGTATAAAAATGTTCCCAAATAGAGACACTGAAACACAAGTTGTTTTACAAGATCGGCTCAAATGCTAGACAGAATGAGTAGATGCGCTTTGAGAAGGTGTGAGGTCACTTAGTAGCTCTTCCCAGTAGGAGATAGAGACAAAGGTGAAGGATGGAGTATACAGCTTTGAACACAGCATACCTATTAAAACTTTTGATAAATAAAAATCATATTAAAACACAACGTACCACAAAAAGCCAAACAATAACATGATAGCACAACAGTGGTCAAGGTGAAGCCCAGTTGCACAGCGTAGACTAAAAAGTGATCACAAACATATAAGGCCTAGCTTGTGTGATAGTAATTTGAAGTAAGACTTTCACCTTAGAGCTCTAGTGAGAATCTTTGGGTTGTTTCGGTTCCCCTGTGGACAAAGCGAGACAATGCTCACTTTGCCGATCCTGTCCTAGCAGTGTAGCAGTATTTTCTGACCAAAAATCTCACTTTATTTAATTTAAATATCTAATATGGAACTTTGCCACTGAAATCAAATTAAAGAATAGTCCTTTAGAAATAATCACTCTTCTTTGTGATTGGCTCCTTTGCTTCTGTAGGTCAAATAAAGTCATCAGATGCAATCTAAATCCGTTAAACAAGCTCTTTAAAGAGCATTTAGGGAAGTTTACATGTCATCTACATGAACAGATTTATTTTGCCTGTAAACTTTAAACATCTTTAATTAAACCATTCTGTTTTGATGAGAGAGTTCATCATCTCTGTTTGAATAGTGATTTATTACAAAGCCATCGATTTGTTAAAAAGTCTTGAATTTGTCATGTTGTCATTGTTCAAAACGCATTTTCTCAGTAGCTTTGCACCTGCTTGGTGGATATCACTTTCACTTTTACTGTGTTGTTGGACCTTACACCAACACATTTTAGTTTTTATGTAGTGTCACATTTCACATGTAATATGATGACAGATCCAACATAGTTTCAGCATCAACTTAATGATTCAGTCCCAATGGAAAAAACACTTTTAATCACAGCATTAGCAGTAGGAGGCAGTATTATAAGAAAAACTTGAATTTCCCAGAAGTCAGTATTACTTAGGTACAAACTCAAAGAAGGATACTCTGTGAATAAAGCAGAAGATTTTAGACTAATATGTAAGAAAACACAAATTATTCATCAGTTCCTAAAAAATGTTATATGACCATAAAGAATGTGAGATTTTCTTCAGGAATATTTGGATCCATACTCCTGACAAATCTACACAAACACTGAAAGCAATATTTTTCCTATGTCGTCTCTCCAGAATGTTGTTGCCAGTGCAGCAGGTCCTTTTAGTGCACATGATTATTCTGTGCACTTGATGGGGATGGGAAAGTTTTGAAGCAGGCTCAGAGTGTGCAGGGCCCTTTCAGACAAGGTCAGGGGAGGTGTGTTGCTATTGGCTAGCTGCAGCGCTTCATGATGAAGCCTCATGTGTGCTATTCAGTGTTTGGCCTTGAGCTGGGATGCCACAGGCAAGTGCTATGGAAAAAAAGACAAATGTATGCTGCTGAACTGACATGAATGCTGTCGGTTAAAACTGATACATGAATAGGTAGAATACATATATATACAGGACTAGTATACAATTATATCAGATATACAGCTTGTCTTAATTTCTCCAGTTCTGTAAAACATTAAACCAAAGGAGGACTGACTGGAATTTTAGGGAAAAATGGACAACAAAAACAAGCTGAAATGTAGACAGCAAATTTACTGCTCACTTACAGGTTTGTTAAAAATTAAATGCGTAATTTAAAAAAAGGAGCCTGCAAAGAAAAGATACTCGACTTAAGAAGTGTGATCTCTTTATTTTACTCCTGAATTCTTTGAATTATAATGACACAAGAATTTTCAAGCACAGACATCAAAATTTTGACTTTTAAACGAGAATACAGCTACACAGATACATCTCTGTTTTGAGTTAGAAACTGATCTTGGTGACATTTAGAGGAGCGTTGTGTAGAAATAAAAATATTTGATGATATCTAGCAGTCAGAATCTGGATTGACATGCTCCCTTGCTCACCCCTGCTGTCCTCTTCCAGGACAAGAAGCTGCTCTGATTCATTCTGTGTTTGACCCTCAAAAAAGCATCATGTCAACAAATACCTTTAATGCAATTTGCATAGCTCACTTGCTAAATGCAACATGCATGTTATCAGTCTGTCTGCTCTTTGTTATTGTTGAAATATGATTGTGCAAGATGGTGGCTACCATAAAAAGGGACCCACTTTTTGTGGTTTTTACATTTAGGTAATGATATACTAATTTAAAACCTTTATTTAATATTCAATTTCTACTAAGTTGGACCTATTA
The DNA here is from genome assembly GCA_962446985.1 of Xyrichtys novacula. Taxonomy (NCBI): domain Eukaryota; kingdom Metazoa; phylum Chordata; class Actinopteri; order Labriformes; family Labridae; genus Xyrichtys; species Xyrichtys novacula. Next base: position 30,663,818 of record OY660870.1, read on the forward strand.
AAAGCACCCATGTTCTACTGACTGCACCTTTAATGGCCATAAGATATGGACTGTGATGCTTTTAGACTTATTCAACCATAAAGTATTCAAAGCTTACCTTCTTAGATGCTTGACACGAGGTAGAAGAGATTAAAACATTATCGTGTGTAAAACTTATTGGAGGCACCATGTATGCAGAAGAATGTTCAGTGCTGTTTGTGTTTGATTCCCACACAAAGATACTGAAGGAGATTTGACTGAAATAAACACAAGACAAATGTAACATCCCTATTAGTCTCTGTCCATGGTGCTGAAAACTAGGCAGCTACTGTAAACCCAAGACGAAAAGGACAGCAACCCATCAGTGATCAGTACATGAAGTCTGGATTTTTGTTCAACAGAACAAAATAAAACCAGTATCAGTAATTTTCTCTTCTTTTTTGACATGTTTTTAATGAGGATAGGTTGTACTAACTGGTATGCGAACTTGTCCGTAGTCGAATAATGCGCACTCTGAATGTGATGCCAAATCCTACATGTAACACTAGCATCCATATTTTTGATACAGGATTATCCAGCCAATAGGTTGATAATACAGAATTCGATTCATTTTTCCATTAGGATAGAGTGACTTTGACTCATTGAAAAGGTATTTTTGTTTGATGGATACAGAGCTGTTAGTTTAGCCTGGTATCTTTAGCCAACTCTTTCTATTGTGTCATTTTTAGTATTGGTGGGGTTTTCTTTTAATTCAGTTTGCAATTTCAACAGAAATACTCACATCAGATCAGATCGGTTGGTCATTCGTATTTTTCTATTTAGAAGCTATTTTTTTTAACTTGATTTATTGGTATGTGAGCATTTTGGAACAACTCACTGTGTCGCTGTGATTTGAAGGAATGGTGCGTTTGTTTTCTATTTTCCGTTTTCTATTTTCAGTGAATTGGATCTTTTTTTTAAAGATAGGAAAGCCCTGGAAAGTTCAGGCTTGTGGGTTCAAGGACCAAGTACCGGTTTCCACGCTGTACTTTTTGTTCACAAAACATCATCTATGTTTTGACATAGCTGTGGGAAAAAGAAACTAAACTCAACTTTATTCTGTATTTCCATCGTACAAAGAAGAGCCGCTACTCCAACAAAACAGAGTTTAGATGATCATCAGGGTGAAAACATTTATCAGCAGCTCATTTTGAGGAGGAGATCCAATCAACGCCATTTAGAAACACGACCAAATGAGATCACAAACACAAAGATGCACCGTGTTTTGTCCTCGCAGCTTTGCAGGGTTAATGTTCGTTTATGCGGAGTCAAATCAGCCGCTTCTATACATCAAACCCTTTAATGGGTCTTAATTGATCTTGGTTCATCTTCTCTTCGCTCTACCACTTTCTTGTCCTTGTGGAAAAATTGTGTTGAGCTTCATTATTAGGTTCTTGCTCTCATCTCCCACAGCCTCAGATTTTTATTTTGCGAATCAGAGCTTTGTTTGGATGTTTTAGCGTTTATTCCTCCTGTTAAATTTCCCTGGATTTATAACTTAAGACAAGATTAAAAAAGAAATAGTCCTTATGATAACCTGTAATTATTGTGTTCTTACTCTTCAACGAGAAGTGAAGCAGCGTTTCTATCTCTGCTCAAAATTTCTCTGTAATTCTTCACTCATAGTTCTGTCTCATGTCACATCAGCAGCTTCCTTTTCTCTGGTTTTGATTTTTGTGCAAGCACTTGTTTGTTATGTGCATGTATGCGCGTTGTGTGCGTGTATTAGCGGCGTGCTATCAGTGCCCCCTGCAGTAAAACCAAAGGGAATAAAGAGACGAGGGAGCGGAGGGGGGGGGAGACACAGCAGAGGAAAGATAGCAAGGACGTGTGAGAGAGAGACGGAGAACAAGAGGATCGTTTTCATTATCTCCAGCACACAGAGGAACTTAATCACACTCGTACAACAGAGAGAGAGAGGGAGAAGTCTTATAGCTAAAGACTGCAGCAGCCTGTGCGCCGAGGTGCCTGCAACGTACAAACCGTACAGCAACGCTCTGGAAATCTACACCGCTCATACACGCGCACAAAATACACACAAAGAAACACAAACCGAGGCTGCATTGAGGAATTCTTATTTCTTAGAGATGTACTGTAATTGCAGCTGAATACAAACCAGAGTAAAGCTCATGCATCTAAAAACAGACAAAAATGGCTCCAGGTAACGCGAGAAAAGAAGCTGCATCAGACTGAAGAAGGATAAGAGTTAAAGTACAAACTGAAATGAAAAGCATTTAGGTAATTATCCTTAATTTGCCTCGAATTGCAGTATCAGCTTATCTGCATTCGGCTTTGTAGTCTGCACGTAATTTTTGCTCTCGTACCATTCAACACTTGAACAGCTCAATAATATTTCTGTGAATTAATTCCTCATGTATGAGTTTAATGTAGTCCAAGGTGATGTGTGGGTGTCGTGTGTCGATGTAGATCTAAGTTTTGCTTACAGTGAAGAATGTACATTTTTGTGAAGGCTAAAAGCTGCCTCGAATATATTTTTGCTGCTGAATGACTGTGTTTAATGAGACTTAAGTTACAGTGTCTGATATTTGACAATTAAATCCATCTTATTTATATTTACAAATTTGAAGATGCATACATCCTTCAAGGAGAGATATTTCTGGCTTTTTAAGTGTGAAAATCTAGTGAGTGAGAATTTGTTTTTGTTGGTTCGTGTTCGTCTCAAAGAGAAGAAGAGTAGCTTTTGTTTTAATATCTGAAATCAGCTGACTTTGTTAGTAATTTTTACCTTTTCTTGTTCAGGAAGTAAAATCTCTTTTTACTCTTGAATTGTCATATCTCTTCATCTCTTGACTCGTTGTGGCAAAACAAAAAACCTTTTTGATTTGCTTATTTACATTGGAAAAAGAAGAATCGCACAGATTGCTTTTTCTCAACCTCGAGTCAAATGTTTGTTTTATTCTGACTAAACGCATCTGTTTGTGAAAATCTGGGAATAAGACTTAACGAGGCCGTTGTTCCTTTTTGAGTTTTCTGAAAGCGCTGCGAAGCGTCAGCTGACAGAGTGATCTGACATATATAACGGAGTCTGTGTGTCAGAGACAGATGGAGATATTTATTGCCTGTTGAGAAAGCTGACTGTCTCTGAAGAAGAACAGTGTTCTCTATCCTGTGTTTCTGGAATTTTTTTGCAGCTATAATTAGGGATAAAAATACTAAAATTGTTTAAATTCACCAGGTACAGTTTAGAGACAAGACAGCCAAAGCCTATCACATAATCATCAGACTGCTGATCTCTTTCACTCAGTGCAGTTCATTTTTTTTCTCCTATTTTTCATCATTCTGAAGGAATTTCATCACACAACATGCAGCAATTTATTCTGAAATAATTGTGCAAAAAAAAGAGAAGAATCTGTAATTTGCAATTTGCTTCAAAGTCCACAAATCTGTGTTCAATAAAATCTGCTATCAGTTAAACTACCCACTTTTTATTTGCATGCCCAAAATTCACACCCTCATATGTTCATTATTCTCTCTTCTTTTGACCAGGATTAGGATTTTGAAGCCCCTTTTTTTAGGCTGTCTGTGGTTTTTGCTTTGAAGCAGATCTCTCTTCTTCTGTCTCCGTGTCTGTTAAAGAAGCAGCTGCAGCTCCAATAGATGGCATCACAGCACTAGACTTCAGTCATCGTCCTCAGTGCTCAGCTCTGTTCTGCTCTGCCGAGCTGTACTGTGCGTTGCTTTTTCATGAGCTACACAGCCCCAGCTGTGGAGCAGACTGCGGTTATGGTACACTGAGACGTTCTCTATTTCAAGTTTAAAATCAGAAGAATTTGGTCCTAGTTTTCTAGTTTTCCTCCTTAAATGATTATGTTTCAAATTAAACTCTTTAGTTTAAATTAGTCCGATTTGAAGTTAGGAATACATCTGCGTACAGAGGAGTTGATTCTTATTTATGACAATAAATCCTGAGGCCCTGCTTTTAGAGACTGATCCAGTTAAATAGAAAAACAACTTATGGACTCATATTTGATGGTTAAATCTGCATGTGCTGGGAGGTTTCTGAAATCATATTTGTTTTCTTTTTCCCACAAAATTAAGAGAAAATGTGAACTGCACAGATCCTTTTTCAAATTTTTATTTTATTTTTTACCAATACTCGGTCTTCACGAACAAAATCAGCCGCTAAATTGAATATGACACATAAAATATGGCTCCATGTCATGTCTAATTTGCCTGCTAATTTTATTATGTAGTGGCCCATTGAAGCCAGTCAGTCCTGTAACTCAGTGTGATACCGCTGACAGTTATGACTCAGGATTATAACCTGTGTGTGTATGATGTGTGTGTGCGCGTGTGTGTGTGTACGCACGCTCATGTCACCGCACCGTGTCTCTGTAATCTGATTAATCACACTCCATTATACCTCCCTCATTTGTCCCACAATGCACAGCTTTATAGGGAATTAACACAGGTTTTTATTGGCTCGTACAATAAATCAACAGCAGCACCTCTCCTCTCACACAAAATAATATTATTTGTCCGGCGTGTGAAAGTGTTTCTGTCAGGTTGACTTGAGAGCAGCCGTCCTTAAATCTGCCGCTCTCGCTTTCAACTGAAGATATGTGTGTGTCACTTTGACTGCAATGTGTTTTTGTGTGTGTGTGCGTGAGTCCCCTGCTGGTCTGTTTCACTGCAGACACTCCAGACAGGAGAAAAAGATAGTCAGCTCGGATAATGGAGCGTTTCTCTACAGCAAATGTATGAAAAGGGGCTCCTGAAATGACAAATGATTGTGGCCTAAAAACAGGCAGACACAGAGAGAGAGAGAAAGAGAGAGAAGAAAAAAATGTATTCATTAGAAATTACATGTGGATGGAAAGGAGAGGCATGTTGGCTTTCAGTGCGGCTGGATGTCGTGATGTGAATTTGTGTTTGGTTGCATGGAGGGAATGTGAAGAGACTTACAGAAGAGAGAGGGAAAAACAAACACAGGCCAACATCTATTTGACTATTTTTCCCTCTAATGCACACTGATTTTCACTCATCTTTAAAGGCCGCCTGCTGTCTAACAGACAAGAATTCGTACTTTATTTCGGAGTGAAAAAACACCCTATTTGATATTTCTTCGATTATTTCTATTAGATCAGACCACATCTTTAAAACGATTCACAATTAAGCTCAAATTATGTGACTCTTTGAAGCATTGATTTCTTATACAGTACGTTTCACCAGATTAGTACCTTTTAAACATTAAATCTGAGCATTTGTGCAGCACTGTAATATCAAAAGAAGGTCTTTGTATTTGTCTTTTTCCTCAGATAAAGGTATCATATCAAAATGACAGCCGCTCGGTTTTAATGCCCTTTTTAATGTCATTTAAATCTCTAACTGTTGTGAGCAGACTGATAATCTTCCTCTTTGTGATCTGTGGACTAATGAGACCTCTCCTCTCTCGCCTCTTTGCGGTGAAGTCCCTGTCTTTATGTCTTAACGCTGAAAAACACAAAGACTTGGCTGCAGTGTGGTGTGGCCTCAGTGGAGATCTGTACTGACCATGGCTTCATGGGAGAAAAAAAATGGACAAAAAGGATGATAAAGAGTAAAAAAAAGATGGAGAGAAATAACAGCTGTAGCAGAACCAGTAAGAGGCTATTATTTTAGCTAATTAAAGAGATGTAGAGAGGGGAAAAAGGTTTGAGTCTAGCTGGTTGGACCTTGGCGTGCACAAGGGAAAAAAGGAAAAATGCAATCACATCTTCGCTGCACACCTCCACAGATATGTCTCTGATTAGTACAGAGAGTAAAACGTGGAATAATGTGACGCACCAGACAAGAGGAGGGAGACCTTTAGAGGAGAGTGTGGAGAAAAAGAGTCGATGCTATCCTGCTCAGCGTAAAGGTTAGGGAACGGCCTCAGCTGCTTAGCGTGAATACGGATATTAATACACGTGTAGAAGTATTTTAATTGTAGAGATAAAGAGAGACACCCATGACTATATTTTTCACTCTTTCAGTACAAAAAAAATATTAAAACTCAAACTGGTGTTGCTGCCAATTTGGGGCTGATTCGAAAAATGACAATCACAACAATACCACCTTCAAAAAATGCAGAGCGAAATCCTTGTATAGATAATGTTGGTAAGATATAAGTTATGAATGATGTAGCTGTATGATTCCATGACGTTTTAGCAGTTTAGCAAAGCACAAAAAAAGGAAATCAGTTTATTGTGATCGGTACAAAAACAGAGGAATGTTTGGACTCTCATGGATAAATAATCTGAGTGGTTTTTAACAGGCGCTTAGGTTTTTTTTAATAGGCTCAAGAACGGGATAATTTCTCTTTATTGTCAACAAGCCCAAAAGTGCTTCAAACACTTCTTAATATTACAGCACTTAAAACAAACACAGTTTTCAAAGCAGACAGTGAAGCCGCTAACAAAATGATTTAGATGGTTTAAAGCTACAGTTGACATAAACAGACTCAGCGTAATTTTCTAATGTAGTCCCTGCATATACAGATATGTTTTCAGACATGAACTGCTGTACCTCATAAGAACGTATACAATCCCCTAAAAAACAAAAACAAAGATACAGAAAATATGGAAAAGAAAACACTGAGACAAAATCAGATCCTTCAGAGAATATATACATAGTAGATTGTCTTGAAAATAGGATCTTAATGACACTTTTAAATGGATGACAAGTCCGTTCCCACTGAGCATTTTTTGGTCTAAAAGAGGTCTGATAGACGTCTAAATCTAACCTAGACGACTGGTGTAAAATCAGGCTACCACAGGTCAAAAAAATGAAAGTTTTTTAGATGTCTAAATTTAGACCAAGTCTAAATCTGGGCTGTATCTATACCACACTGTATTTTGCTCAAAGGCCATCATAACTATTTTGGTTAAGTACTTGGAGATCAGTTATGTTACTTTTTGAAATAAATAGTTATTGAATAACGGGTTAAAGTGCAACGTCTCAATTCCATCTAAAAATAAACTGAATCTAAACGGTTGAAATAAGGTCTAAAAAATATATATATCTAGTGGGTTTAATACAATTTTCATACCTGTAGGACAAAGTTTATGATATTATATAAAGGCGGCTTAGAGGTTAGTCAGCTGTTCTAGAAATATTTCTTTATAAAAATACAATAACTGTTTGAAACACTTCAATAATGAAATAAAAAAAAGTTTCATTTCTGTGATCAATAGTGTTGGTGTCAGTTATAGTGTCTAATTGGTCCCTTTTCTTAGGCTATTGTAGCCCTTCGTTTCATGTCCGTCCTTCAAAAATACACAGAACTGAAAAGATGTATACAACGTCTGTAAGCTAACGATCACTGTGTTGGCATTCATGTCACTCCTTCATCTTGTCAACTACTTTTTCCATCCTGAGGACTCCGACAGTAAGTGCTCTCCGAGTTTACATCTGTTTTAGCCTTCTGTTCTTTTCCATCTCTGCATTTCTCTCATTCTTTTCATCAGTCCAACCATCCTGAGAGGCTCGCGGTTTTTGACTCCCTCCTCTTTTCTATCTTACATTCCTGTCATTACATCCTGTGCAGACCATTACAGCTCCTGTCTGAAGGTTACCTTTTATGCTAGGATTTATTCCCACAATCATCCCATCAACTTGTTTTAACTTTGTGCATATCGGTTTTTGTTTTTACTTTGTACGTTAAAATGACATCTTTTTTGGTAACAGATTCCCAAAAATGAAGAGACAGTGATAATCCCATCTCCATGATTTTAGGACTTGTTATTCATTCTGAGTCAAGCACTGAGATTGTATTGGTCGTGTTTGTTCTTTTGGTATAAGATTCTGGCTAAACCTTCAGTTTCTATCAAAAGCTGACACATGCTCACCTGCGTGTGCGCGTTCAAGTGCTGTGTTTGGTAGCAGTTCCTGCCAGGATGCTTAAAGAGGAGCTGCAAATAGATTTTTGTAAAGGGGACCGGCCTTGGTCCCAACTCAGAGTCTTCCTCTGTGATCCAAACTTAAACAATGGGGACTGGTGACTTGACTGAGATTCAAGGTTGATTTTTTTTTTTTGAAATCTGAAGCCCATTCATAAAGGGACGAGTATGAAGCAAATAAACACTAAAATAAATGTTACCTAAGAAAATTTGCAATGCTCTTTAAGCATTCAAATCACACAAAATCAGTTGCAAACACAGTAAGATAAATAGTCTAAAAAAAGACTAACCATCATATGAAATACATGTTTAAAAATAGTCTGACTCATGAGTGTTTTTATGGGATTTGTCAGTGGTAATGAAAACACAGAGCAAACACTTCCCTCAGCCTTTAGAGAGAGTGACAGGGTTCATTGTTCAGGGTGTTGAAATGACAACAGGAGAGTCATTTTATAATGATGTTATGTCAGCGTTAGATAATTGGATTAGCCTGAGCTACATTAAGGTAAAGTGTATTAAATGATTTCTGATTTCCATCTGCTTGGTGATTTCCTCATGTAATAAAACACTGCCTCCAAGCATGCCTGTAAACACGCACACTCACTCACTTACACACACACACACACACACACACTCTTCACACACTATCACAGGCGACATGAGTGTGTGCTCTCATACACATTTAATGTATTACTCGCAGATCAAATACAGGCTTCCCACCTACTTCCCTCCCCAGAGAGACTGAGTGTGTGTGTTATTAACCCCAACACCACTGCTGCTTGTCTGCTGGCATTAACCCCATTATCCTCTCCTCCTCCTCCCCCCTCCACTCTCCTCTTCTCCTCTTGTCTTCTCTCCTCTCTCTCCTGCTGCAGCGATGAAGTTCAATGGGTGCAGTTTTCCTCTTTTCCTCTCTTATACACTCATTCTTTCCTCGTTTTCTCGCTCCCTCCATCTCTCCACAGTTGGCAGTGGCAGAGGTTAGACAAGCACACCCTGTCCCTCCCTCCTTCCCTCACGGGGTCCCAGAGGTGCTTTCTGCTTAACGAGGCTGGATATCTGTTTCCTAAAATCAATCGTCTGTCTTAAACGAACATCCCCGACCATCTGCTTCGGGGTTTACATACACACACACACGCACACACACACACACACACACAAGCACGCCCACACACTGTCTCACAGGAGCTTCAATCCCAATATTTGTTGTGTGTGATCCAGCAGACTCCTCAAGGACCCCAGAGAGCCAATGTAGGGGTCCTCCAGGGGCCCTCTCAAACTGCCTGAAGCTAGGGCCTCATACTTGGCCCTGCTCCCTCCCTCCCTCCCTCCTTTCTTTCTTCCTGTCTTTCTTCTCCCTCTTTCCCTCTGTTGCTTTTCTGTTTGATTAATCTCTAAATCTGTGTGACACATGGATGAGGCTCTGCCAGAGAACTGTGTGTGTGTGTGAAAATGTGTGATTGTGTATTTGTTAAAAAAAGAAGTGAAATGCGCAGCTAATCCCTTTAGCAAGCTGTTGCATGTGTTTGGGTGGTAACAGTGGCATGAGAAGACCTGTCGTTGAAGATCTCACATCTTTGTACGTTACTCTCGCCCGTGTTGACTGGGTGACCTCTCAGCTCTTTGATACTCCGTCTTTGAAAGTACAACTCCACGTTGTTTCATCACTGTGTAAAATCATGACAAAACAGGTAATTGTACTTAATAAAAAAATACTTTCTACAACAACATACCAATAATTAAAGTTTTACCTCTTTGAAAAAAATGTAAGTTTAGGGCCATTGTAATAGGACAATTCATCATCCTACATTGTGAACACACATGCAAATCAGCACCTACAGTATATAAACCATGAGTACAAACTTGTAATGTGTGCAGGGTCTCATTTCACAGTAAAAAACACTGAAATCTTCTATGCATTACACGCTATAGCATCAAACTTTCATTTCATCACAGATAATTTTGACTTACTTGGTCGATGTAGCTGGCAGCTAGGGCTATAAGACTTGTGTATTTTATGCATTGTTTTTAGCAATGGTGGGTGCAGAGGCTGAGAGAAAATTGTGTTTTTTTACCCATTATGTTTGATTGAATACTCTAGTAAGAACCCTTATGGTCATCTGTGACACGTGCAAAGACATTTTTAAAGAAATATTCTGGTTGTTGAATTAAAGAAACTTAAGATTAAGTCAAAATGCAGGAGTAATGTAAAATTATGAGCTTTAGTTTATCAAAACTAATCGTCAAATTCCAACATAGTCAACGAAGACCCGCCAGTTTCATCCCTAAATAGTTGGCATCGCTCTTTTAATCTGGTATCGCTTAAACCCCAGATTCCTCCCCCCTCTTCCTCCCTGTCTCTATTGTATTCCCGTATTCCCTTGTCTCCAACCCCCCCTCTTCAGTAATTACACCCAAAGTCAAAAGATGGTCCTGTCAATCAAAGACTCAACTGTCACTTTGTCTGCTTTGTCTCTCACATCTCTGTCTGTTTCTGTCTCTGCTGATTTCAGGCTGCGCTGTCACAATAGTGCAGAGCTGTTCATGCGTTCATCAATGTCTCGTGTTTGGGTTTTTCCACGTACATGCTTTTACGGGCTTGTTGGCTATTGGTCTTATTTGTTTTGTTTAATCTTTAACTGTAGATTTAAACATTTGAAACAGAAAGCCTTAACATGTGTCCACAATGGTAAAACGGACTATAGAAATAACTCGATGGATGCTTATATTGAGGCAGTGATACCATTCACAACCATACCCTCTTCTATTGTTGTTCGGCATTGCCAGATATCGATAGGTTATAAAAGGCAGGAGGAAAGCAGCTTGGTAACAACTGAAGAATAAGAGATGGCTGAAGTAAATGTAGGAACAGATTTTCAATGAAAAACTGATGTTCATCTGCTATTTGCAACTTTTTGGGCAAAGGAGAGAAGACATGTTACTTACCACTCGGGGAGGGCTGGGCGATAAACCGAAAATTTACTGATACTGAAATTTACGACAATAACCAACGCCATTTTTCCCATATCAGTATATTTGGTGTCAAAAAAATAAATAAATAAAAGTTGTTTTTGGATGTATGTAGGTAGACTATGGTCTCATGTCCCTTTAAGACGCTGTCCTATGTCAGAGACATGACTCCACCCCATCCAGTCCGTAACAAAGAGGGAAAAACAGGTTAGGAGATTGAGGACGGTTCAAAAGTTGTAGTGGCTGAAGTAGATGAAGTTAATGAGGGAGGGGGTGAGCAGCTTGTGGAGTAGTTATCGTACATTCATCATTATCGGGGTGAACTGCTCAATATATCGTGATATTGATTTGAGGCCATATCGCCCAGCCCTACACTCAGGGTATTGGTGCAAAAACAAGTTAACTGTGAAAAGACATCAAGACTGTACAGCTAGTAAGAACAATCAAACGTTTATTAATCAAAGAATTAAAAATTGACATGTAATTTTTTTGCCATAAATCCCTGGCCGGCTTTGATATCTGATTTTTGACTTAAGTTGAGACAACGTTTTCTCAAAGAACAGTCAAATGGAGGTCACAGATCATTTCAGTGAGGATGCCTTGCACAGTCCTTAAATTTACTCTTGGTGTGTAAGTTAAACAGACAAAAGACACAGTGAGGAAATGCTGTCAAAGTGGGAATCCCTGTTCAGATGTCACAGGTCAGCCTGTTTTATAGTTTCAAATTACTTTAAACTCTACCAAAGTTTAGTTCTTATGTTTGTTATCGATCATTTCCCAATATCATTGAAAAAGACCAGATATTAGAGTTTATATTAGAGTATGTAACCAGTGAGATGAATGTCTTCCTGGCTATTTCTATATATTAGGCATGAATAAACACACACTTTCACACACATGAACACACACACACATGAACACACAAACATACTTCCAGTGATTGAAGGGCTAATAGGGTTAATTGTCATGTAAAACCATCACTGCAGTCAACTTCACGGCCAGTCACTCAAAATCTTTTACACACACACACACACACACACACACACACACAGTCATATTTGCACACTCTCCCATGGGATCCCTCCTCGCCCAGATGGCTTTTTTCCCGGTGGCTGTGTGCTTCAGTGTGTGTATGTCTGTGTGAGATCCTGGCAGGCCACAAGGGGCTTCGCGGTGAACAAGGCGCATCTTCTCCGTCTAATTAATTTACTATTATATAGCACCTGTTTCAGGCTAGATAGAGCTGAGGGCACACACTCAGACACACACACACACACACACACACACACACACACACACACACAAAATGATGAAACAGAGAGGTATTAGAAGGGGAGGTAGAGGGGCGGCACAGGGATGGACAGATGAGGAGAAAATAAAAATGAAGGGAGGGAGGAAGAGGTGAAGGAAGGAAGGAAAGGAGGGTAAATGGAAAGACAAGAAGGAAGGGGGGAGGAAGCAGTGGGGGTAGGACATGAAGGAGGGGGAGGAGGGATTGAGGGAGGCAGTAATAAATGAGTTTTTGAACTGATTATATTAAGCTGATCCTTTGATCATGTTTAAGGCCTTAAAATGGAAATATGTTTTCTCTTAAGGAGGGAGAAGAAGAAGGAGGAGGAGGGGGGAGGAGGACAGCTCATTACATGTGGATACCATTGCCAGTTTACTCAGTTTTATTCCCATCTATTGAAGATTGAACTCTTCATCTTCACTACATTTAAGCTAGTTAACTTTATTGTCTTATTTTTTGTTCACTTTTCTCTTTTCTGTGGACCCACTTTGTATTTATGGTTTAAAAATGGGTATAAAACATAAATAGTAACTAACAGAGGCTACACTTAACAGCACTTTCTTCAGCAGTATTATTTGTACATCAGAAACCATTTTGCTGAAAAGTACAGTCTGGTTTAAGAAGTTGTAGTTAGTGTTGTTTGTTTTTTAAACTGTGGTTTTGCAAAGTAGTTAGCTGGACATAACCTTTGTAAAAGCTTTGCTCCATTATTATCATTACAGAGTTGACTGTTTGATTTAATATTTTCACCTGAGGAAGTCAGCATCATTATAATGAGATGATTACACGAGTTAACACAGTTTCAATATCCCCAGGCCTGAAATGCCATACATGTTGTGTCTTAGCTTTAATGCAGTCAGCCACCACTTACCAAGTCTGTCTTACTCAGGTTAATAATGACTACTGCCATAATGCTCTACTCTAAGGATGTAAACAAGCACTGCCGACACATGGCATCTGGTAGCATCCATTTTTCTCTGTTTGACAAATCCAGGGATTCTTTCATTTTTAGTACAAATAAGGTGGTGGACTCTAAAATGGTTGAAGAATAAATTGTTCAAGCAAAGTATTTGATTTGGGCTCAATAGCAAGCTAAACAAATGTAAGACAGATGCCTTCAAACTTGAAATTATCTTGAAAGAAGTTCGTAATGATGGTTTAGTGATGATGACTATGTTGGCTGGTTGGCCTGTTGCTTGGCGGCAGGCCATGTGACTGGGGCTAAAGGTTGGATACAGGGATCCTTTGAAGACCAGGCCTTCTCGATCTACTCCACTCTATGCGTTTTTTTTTTTAACAGCAAGTAAATCAGTTGCTTTAAAACATCCTAGGGTATGTTGTTGTGCTATTTAGTGCCTCTACTTACAGACCTGGACCACTTCCACTGTAATGTCTGGCTGTTACTGTGTTTCTCTATAAAATTATGCTTTTTTATTTGCATAGTTTCTAAATTCGCAGTAGTTTCCTCCCTGTGGAGATTGTTTGGGTCTCTGCTGCATGTTTGTCGGGAACTGAGTGCCTGACAAATTCTGATCATGTAAAGATGCCGGGTTTGTTGGTCGTCAGTTAATGCAGGTAAAGAATGGGGCACATTGTCAAGCAAGAGAAAATAAATGTAAAATATTGTTAACCCTGGTGCCTTACTTCTTACCAAATGCACATGATACATAATTTAAAAGTAACTTCCCATCCCAGAGCTGAAAGCACTTTAATTAATCACATTGTGAGTTCTTTCCATCTGTGGGAGCGAGTAAAAATAAAGCATCAGTGATACAAGAACAACTCGGCTCCCAGTACAGTGATATACCACCACCTCATCTCTCCCTCTGTCTCTTTCTGAGTTCATTAGTTTCCAGACCGGTGCTCCTCCTGGATTACCATAACCTGTCAGCCGTGAAACACCACAAAACAATTTTCAGCTTGTAAAAAAAAAAAAAGAGAGAGAGAGAAGAAGAAGGAGGGAGAAAAAAAAATCAGCCCACCTCGCTCTGCTGCCTCTCACAGCCACAGGGAGGAGAGAGGGCGGGGAGGTTACGCTACCTGTATGTTTTTCTAATGAACACCACACTGAACTAATAAAAACATGTCAGCCAGGGAGAGATGCTCAGTAGTAAAGGGGAGGATGAAAACACCAGCAAGTGGAATTAATGCAGAAAAATACCTGTTTCAGATGGGTGATAATTCCTTAAATATGAGCCTCATGATTTCCCTGCTGTGAGCAGCTTAGGACGAGGTTGAGTTTGAAAGTCACACACTTTTGTTTAAACACAGTTAGTTTACTTAATAGTCTACCCTTTTGTATTTGATCTGATTAAAAAGAAGCAAAAACACTTCCCCCTGTAAATTAAAAATCTGAACCAACAGAGCAGACTGTTCAGACTGCTGCTGGTGCTTTCCTGTAAATATTGACTGATTATTTTCGGTGAGTTGTCCTTTTCTGCTTTCCAGTGCTGTGTTTTTTTCCTACTGGACAAACATTGACATGACCACATACTGTGCATGCACTGAAAATTGGAAAATTGAATAAAATGAACAAGACCTCTTTAATAATTTTGTGTATTTATGTCTTTAAAATGTGCCATAGATCCTCAGGAGTTTATATGTCTGATTATCCCGTCTGATGCTCCTTTCTCAGGCTGTCAGGCTACAGGATACACGAAGGATGTCACACACTCTGTTGGTCTGTCACTGTCTGTTTTCACGGCTGCTCCGGGTCTTCAGCGGGACAGTTTAACGTCCAAACAGTCACAAAGGCCACTGACCAGCAAAACATCCATCATATAGTGGCAGGCGCCGAAAGGAAGTGTCCACAGTGAGTCGAAGCAATAAACTGCTTTTTCCCCTTTGGCTTTCACCTTCACAAAAAATAGATATAACAAGTAATAGGTTTAAAAATCAATATTTCTTCACTCTAAACAGCCTTTTTATATTCGTATCTCCTCCTAAAGCCTTTTCCAGTGACTTACTTAAAGAAAATATGTATTTAGAGAAACACATGTTACAACAAAAGCCTATAACATAAACATATTTTTCTCAATATTCTTCTAATTGGCTTTTGCGGGAGCTGCCTCTTCAGTTTTTAGATATCATATCGAATAGGTAGTATTGAGCACAACTCTACTGTTACCACCTAGCACAATTATTATATTTTATGGCGGCTATTAAACTGATTTTAGACATTTTAGCAGCAGGGTTTCCAACACAAGCGTAACAGAATGTGGTGTTCGATATACTGTATGTTTTCGCCTTTTGAAATATATGTTCCTAAGTTACTGTAAACAGCCATAAAGTGGTTGTTTTTGCTGTAATATCACTGGCTGTACACATAAGCACATTAAAGAAAACTTGGTAACATTAGGTTACTCACGCATTAAGAGTCTGCAGTTCATGTGACTTAACTACTGTAAGCTAATACTTGTGATTGATGCAAGGGCTGCCCCGATACGATATTGATATCAGATATCGGTCCGATATCGGCCAAAAAACAAATATTGGATTATGTCGGCCTGCATCTAAAATCTCCAATATCAGCACTCCAATAAAAGCAGCCCATTCCAGACTCCACTCCGGCACCTCTAGCTAGCAGCACCCTGATCCAGCATACAGAGCCCACATAATTAGAACAACAATGTGTACTAAGGTACTAATAAATTAGCAAGGAGTGGGAGTGATATTGGCTGGGTGGCAGTATTTTTCATTAAAGTCTGAAAAAGACGTTGCAGCTCAGTGCAAAACTTATCATGCACAGGTTAGAGCTAATATTGGATCAATATCCGTATCAGCCAATACGGATGGCTACAATATCGGTATTGTATCGGAAGTAAAAAAGTTGTATCGTGACACCCCTAATTGATATTGGTCTGCTGAGTGTTTGATGGACTCCTGTCTTTTAAGCAGACTCGGTACATGGACTTTAATAAGCACAGCACTACACGAAGGATTCAAAGAGTTTTATTCGTCATTCCAGTCTACAAGAGAAAAGAACGAAACTCAAACATAGGACGCAAAAAAGTAAAAACTTGAAATAAAAACTTTAAGGAATTATAATAAAGTTAACACCAATATTTACATTAAAAATATAACTGATATTTACAGCAGCCTTAACCTAAATAATAATATTTACAATGGACCTAATCTAAAACGCAGTACACACTGGGGTACAAATCAACATAGTAAGTGGAGAGCAAACAGGCTTTTGTGCAAGACAGACTACAGTAAGGTGCAATTTGACATTATTGCACATGTGGTGTCCTTCTTTCTGTATGAGAAGCTTACAGAGCAGTACCAGTGTTCAGCAGTCTCACCGCTGTTGGGAGACTGCTGAGCTCTGGAACTGCTCTGTACTCTACTATATGTCTTCGGCTTATTTGTCTAAATGTCTTTAACTCAAGTTGGCCCATGTAGACTCCACATCATCTCGGGAGCAGTGGGTTTTCACAGTACAAGAAAATAGTGAAATTGTGTTTTTTGGTCTTTAAAGCTGCAGTTCATGAATTTAGCATGAAAAAAGGAACTGTTTCATTTCAGCCCCTGCAAAAATGAGTTTGCATAGTGGTGATTAAGTTTATGAATTTATCAACAAGCACTCGTCTCTCCTTTTTGACCACTATTTGCTTAGATTTTTGTATGTGGATCACTCTCAGTGTCTTAAAAGGAGACCTTTTTTTCTCGTTTGGAAAAGTATCCAATCCTGTTTTTATAAGATACATGAACACTCATGCACAACCTCTAAGCCACAGTTTTCAAACCCAATATTTATTTTCTCACTTTCTTCCTTCTCTCATTCCCCCATCAAAGTGTGTGTGTGTGTGTGTATGTGTGTTTTTGTGTCTGTGTGTGTGCAGGTGGTTACAGTCTGAAAGCTCCCCTACTTACCTTGGTTTGAACAATAGAGAGCTGTGAATAGGAGCCGCTCACGTGATTTACTATAATGGCCTTGCAGAGCCAGACACTTTTTGTGTGTGTAAGTGTGTGCGCGTACGTCTGTGTGTGTGTATGGGTGTGTGTTTGAGACATATAGAGACAATGCATGTGCTGTTGGCTGTATAATTACAGGCGTAATCTTACTATGCAGATGGTTTCATTCACCCGAGCAGGGGGAGTGGGGGAGCGATGTAGTGACATAAAGAGTATAGGTTGCAATATATTAAGACTAATATAGGCTTACTGTGGTTTGTGCTGTTGTAATGGCACCCTGTGACACATGGCACAGACTGGGAAAGGTGAAATTACAGTGTATCATGGGCGTGTGGAAATGATGAAGAGTAATGGTCATGTAGTTCAGCAGGCACGTGTTTTACTGCAACAACAAGGTACGAGATACTTCACTCAATTTCTCATCTCTGAAAACACGATATTCTTACCAAATGAGAGCACTGTTGTACATCAGTTTTCATGCTTGTTCTTGATTGTGTAAAAGTCAATGAAAACATAAACTTGTAGTTCAAAAGGAGGAATCTGATTGTGGCTTTGCTCTTCCGCACGGCTCTATGAAAGCGATGAAGAAAGCACAGATAAGTTCACTCCATTCGAAGTATTGATTTCCTCTTTCACGGTTTTTAAAATAGCTGTTATGTGATCATGTATCAAGTGTTCCTCTCAAGAAATGTCTGGCTCCAATGTTAGCTTTCTCTTGATATGAAGAAAGAAGTCACGTAATGTCTTTTTATCATAAAATGTATGGTTGAAATGTGAAGGTGTAGGTGAAGTAAACAGCTTTGGAGTACCATTGTTCTCCTCACAAGTATCCGTTTTTTCTTAGCTCTTGTTTGGACCTCTTTACCACACTGTTGGATGTAAACTGTAAACATGGAGCATAAAGGGCCCTTCTCTAAGTTGTCTGTCCACTCAGCTTTTTCAAAGACAGCATCCTCTCTTTAAGATTGAGCTTTGAATTTGACTCTGTACGTTGGACTTAAGAGCAACACTATCATAACAAAGTGAAAGAGACGCAGAATGAAAGTTTGATTTATCATAGCCCTCTGCTTTTAGTCTTCAGTACCTCAATCATTTAGATTGATATATGAATAATTCTGTGTATAATTTTAGTTTTTAGACAAGCAAAAATTTTAAAGACTTATTTGTTGAGATCATCAAATGGTAGGTCTGGGTGATATGGCCTGAAATCAATATCCCGATGTATTTAGCAGTTCACCTCGATAACGATACATGGACGATAACTACTCCACAAGCTGCTCACCCCCTCCCACATTAACTTTGTCTACTTCATCCGCTGCTCCAGCCACTACGACTATGTCCTCCATCTCCTCACCTGTTTTTCCCTCTTTGTTAAGAACAGGATGGGGTGGAGTCACGTCTCTGACAGAGGATAGCGTCTTAAAGGGACATGAGACCATAGCCTACCTACACACATCCAAAACCAACTTTTATTTAATTTATTTTTTTGACATGAATATACCGATATGGGCAAAATGACGTTTGTTATTGTCGTAAATTTTGGTATCGGTAAATTTTTGGTTTATTACCCAGCCCTATCTAATCTCTTGTTAAAGCGTCTCACACAGGTACACAGGTGAAAATGAGTTTTTCCCTTTGTATTTTGTCACATTGCTTAAAAGTGCATGTCTGATAGGGGTGGGAGAAAAAATCAATACAGCATAGTATCGTGATATTTTGCCTCGTGACATATCGTATCGTCTCATTGACCAAGTATCGTTTTTATTTTTCAAATGAATTGTTAATATGAAGTCAAATCTATGATAATAGAAGAATAAAATCAGCTGTTTGTCCAGTGAGGTTGGCAGAGGTCACATCACCGAGCAGGAGAGAGTTAGTACAACAAATATATACACAAGGTTTGCAAGACGTGCTAAACGAAAATAAAATATTGTGTTAATAAGACAAACATAAAGGCGTTTGCTAAAGTAGCTAAACAGTTGAAAAAAATTGTATAGATCGCAATATATCGTATCCAATTATTCACTGCATATTCATTGCAATAATATCGTATCGTGGCCCTAGTATCATGATAATATTGTATCATGGGGCCACTTGTGATTCCCATCCCTAATGTCAGAGTGTGTGTTTGTGAAGCTCCAGCTGTGTTTACCCCTTCTGCTTCTGCAACCCTGTAACGACATGTGAATTCACACACGGACACACCTGTATTAGTCTGTGTAAAAGTACAGAGATGTATTAACGGTGGTTTTCATCGGAAACTTGCAGTATAGACCTCTTTACAGCTGTGACAACAACAGGAGTGTGCACATGTTGGCCTTGAAAGTATGATGAAGTACAATAGTTTGTCAAGCTACTCCAGGTGTTAACCAGCAAAAATCACTGTTGACCTCTACTATTGACTATTTGATGAGTTAACTTTTGCCAACAGTGGTGAAAGTGGTGGACTATTTGACTGACTTCTTGATACTAAAGTCAATAGTAATCTCTATCTTTGTTCAAATTAAGCTCATTTCATTCATGCTTGCTTTCAGGCTTGTGGCTACTCTAATGATTATCTGAATAAACGTGAGTTTTTCCATCACTGTACTTTGCTTTCTAATAATAGACGCTCGGATACTCTCTCGTGGGTTAAGATCAGTGTCAAGCCCACAGTGTTAGATAGCGATAAACCAAACACTCCTGACAGACTTTCTACTGTAGATCTCTGTGGCTCTCTCTCCTCGTAGCTGTATATCTCCTCCCTCTCTCGCTCATTGTTTAGAAAAGATTACAGAGGGGGGAGGATACTTTGATGGAGAGAGATGGAGGAGGAGGGAAAGCTGGAATCCTAAATCTTAGTATTTAGCAGCCAGTTAATGTACTGAGGGATAATACGACGTGTCCACAGGCAGCGTCTTTATGTCTGATGTGTTTTTACCAGCTTCTCAGCAGCTTGGCAGTGTTTACACACTCTAATAACAAGTGGCGTCTTTCAGGGACCCTTCGGTTCATTCACCATTCAACCGCCAGTCCAGCTTTAGCCTAATCCCCTCCCCCCCTTCGGTACGCCACTCCCGTACAAAAACACAAGATTTCAATTTTTTCACTGTAATTGCCTCGTTTTTAATTCCACGCACCCCATCAAGCCAAGATTGGAGCTCCAGCCAGATTTCAGGGAGGGGAGGTCATCCGGGGACTGTTGGGCAGTGAAGATTTAGGGGCGGGAGAGGCACAGATTTTGGCGGCTTGGAAGTGGAACTGGGCGAAAGGGAAGTGGTCTGAAAGTGGTCTGTGTGGCTACGATAAAAAGTAAGAAATCAGAACGTCTTAGTTTTTGAACAGTGGCGGCAGCGTTGTTGGTAATCTGCTCTGTGCTGTGAGGAAGGCCTGCTGGGCCATGGATGGGGGGATGTATGGAGGGAGAAATGGCAGAAGATGAAATAAAAATGGAGAAGTTTGTGGGCGACTTTTAATGTATACTTTCATCTTTGGTACGGGGCTGCTGTGTGGTCATTAAGCAGCTAACACACACATATTAACACGCTTTGCTACAGAGATGTTCCTCAGGAAGGGTTTGTGTTTGTGTTTTACACACTTACCAAGGTCTGATGTGTTTCCCTCTTCTTAATCTGTGAAGAGGTTCACATGGTTTAAACACTGAAGCCACCAACTGAAAAAAGCAAGGGATGTAGAACCCTGTGAAAAAATATCATATTAGAAATAAAGATGTTACCAAAGCGCAGACTCTTTAAGAAATAAGCTATGTTCAAGCACAGAGAGTAGGAAGCTGTGTGTAATACTAGTTTGCAGTGTTGCACTTTAGGATATTGTACAGAGTATTACGCAATATACTAGATATCCCATTGACACCCATCTGATAATCTGTTAGTTTATATCAGATAACTGATTATGCAAGCTCTCGATCAGTCTCTAGCTTACAGATGCTAAACAGTGGTCCTCAACATTTTCTTTGATAGGGACTGCAGATGTCTGAGGGACGAGGATATTTGCCTTTAGACTATTAAACAGTTCTACCTTTGCTTGTAAGCCAGAATTATTATAATAGACTTAAAATATTTATAAAAACAGTCTTTGTACAAGACTGTAGCCAGAGCATAAATGACAGATAGTATCTCATAGCCTGTGAAGATGTAGCAGTACTTAGAGCAAAAGAATGGAGATAAAGTAGTATTTAGAGTGTGTCCGGTTAAAATTTAATCGAACCACTAGACCAGAGAAATCAGCCAACTTGACATTGTTAACTTGCAGTGTGATCCATGATGACATTTCTGAGCTTTTCTTACCCTCAGAACAGACAAGCATGTCATGAGATGCTCAACAAATACAAAATAGTGTGTCACTGTTCACCTTCTATGTATAGAAATGTAATGTAGTGTGCGTCTTCTGTGATAACTTGTGTGACTCACCTTTGTAAGCATTTCCAGCATGTTGTGTACATCCTAACATGCAGCCATCTGCTCCTCCTGCTGTGATGATCTGATTGTGTCTCATCTGAACTGAGTCTGCCCATATTTAGCTGATGTGAACACATCTGATATGATACTGATTCACACTACGCCTCTTTATCTCTCTCTCATACACTAACAGTGCTATCATCTTCAAGTGGACAGGAAAAAGGCTTTGATTTTCTATTTAATTTGGGCTGGGATGGTTTCCAAAACTCACTTTTCTCTCTCCCTCTCCCTCTGTCTCACACACTATCTCTCCTCTTGTCTCCTCCACACCTGTTAGCGCCCCACAGATGTGCTCTCGCTGCGCCGTGCATTTGTTCGAACAACAACACCATCTCCATCATCAAACCCAGGATGAGCTAAAACAATCAGGCAGCATTTAAGCCGAGCAGGCCAGCTGTACTGCCCATTACCTCCATTCACACTCAAACACACACACACACACACAGAAAAAACACACTCTTTTGTAGCTACAGCAGCAAATGTGAATATACTGAATACAACCACAAGAGAGTGGCTATTCGTCATTCTCATTAAGGTTTGTGCTGTTCCTCATTTATCTCCCTCTGCTCATCATTAAGCCGCTTTGATCACACCTTAACGAACGATGCAGTGTCCTCAAACAAAGAGGGATATCCTGATAGTCTCAGCGTTTAGCTCTGCTCTCTTCACAGTCTCTGATTTATTGCTAATGAGGATGAAGAAAGCGTTGATTAGGTGGTACGAGGAAGAAAGCCTTACCTGTCAGACTTCATCTGTTAATTTTTTAAAGTATTTTTTTGACAATTTGTGCAGCTCCACTGTCTGATTGTAACGCAAAACTTCCCATGAAGACAGAGAAGCACTTGTGGTGTTGTTGGCTGGTGATGGGAAATATATAGTGAGAAAGAGGGTCATAAGACAATATAGATTTAAGGTAATATTCCTGCCTCTACAAATAGCTGTCTTATTAAACCATTCTTATAGAGCTGGGCGATAAACCAAAAATATACAGAAACCGAAATTTATGACATTAACCAACGTCATTTTGCCCATGTCGATAAAAAAATTAAATAATTAAAAGTTGGTTTTGGCTGTGTGTAGGTAGGCTCATGTCCCTTTGAGATGTTGTCCTATGTCAGAGACGTGACTCCACCCCATCCAGTCCGTAACAAAGAGGGAAGGACAGGTGAGGAGATGGAGGACGGTTCAAAAGTTGTAGTAGCTGGAGCGGCGACTGAAGTAGACAAAGTTAATGTGGGAGGGGGTGAGCAGCTTGTGGAGTAGTTATTGTCCATTTATGGTTATTGCGTGAACTTTTTAAGATATTGTGATATTGATTTGAGGCCATATCGCCCAGCCCTACATTCTCTCTGTACAGTTTGTCCAAACAAATAATTGAGCAAAATCCCTGAAGCCTGTCCCGTACCAGGCTGTAAAGACTTTAAATTTCACTGTATCACTGAGCATTTTAACAATAAACCTGAACATTTCTTGGCTTTTCCTGCTGGTCTTAAGTGGTCACTTCAGGAACTACTTCTCGCTTCAGCTTCATTTTCAGTCGCTGTTTTGTTGTCAACCTAAATCCTGAACAAGAGTAACACAACTTAAGGTCATTTTATATATTTTTGTTGTCAGTAAAAGGTGGATTGTTTCTACTGTACGCAATGCTAACTTTTTAACCATTCACTCATCATCCATTATCTTCACTGTTTACTTCTTCTGGGATCAAGTTGACATGAATTTTCTTTTGTTTGTTGTGCAATTGTTTTACCTCACTTGCACAGCTGTCCAGTGCACCTTTTTTGTCACTGAGCAAGAACTGAAAAAAGGAAGTCTCTTTTGATGATCAACAGTGATCCTCTGTTATAGTTTCTGTTTTGAAGGACATACAGATTCTCTGCAGTTGAAAGTAAAAGGAAATTACTGTGGAAGTTCAGATTTACTTACAAGTTTTTACAAAAAAATTGGTGATATGGCTAGAGGATCTCAGCTCATCTCTCCTGGGTGAGGTTTATATTTGGTGTTACAGACCTACAGGCTCCCACAGGCAGTGTGATTCTTTTGAAATAAGCTATTTGTGTGTTTAAAGGGGGAAAACGTGTCTGTGTTACAGTGGTGTGGAGATGTGGTCAGCGTGACACGGTGTACTTCATCAATTACCTGCGGGTCCTAACCTGTGCGACCAAGATGACCTGCAGGCCTGAGGGGTTAATAAACCTTCTCTGCTCTGTGTAATTGACAAGCAGAAACACACACATACTCTGACACACACACACACACACACACACACACACACACACACACACACACACACACACACACACACACACACACGTACACTGCCATAGAAAAAGGCAGACCGATGGTTTTCTGTCTCCAGCTCCTCCTCATTTTTTTCTCTTTTCTCTTTTTGTCCTTGGATTCCAGCATCTCTCCCTCCAGCGCAGCTCCAACCTCCCCCCCCATTTCATACCGGAGGAGGCAGAAATCTGTGCGTGTGTGTGTCTGTTGTGTATCATTCCTCATGCGAAACCTTGGCGAAACTATCAGTGTTATCTGCTAACTTTACCACCTGTGTTAAATTGAAGGCAGTGATGTGGAAGAGGCGTTTACCCTCCTTTTCTCTCTTTTCTCTCATCCTATCTCCCCTTTTCTCCCCCTACCATTCATCCTCCTCCACCCTCCTCTCTTCTCATCTTTTTGTCTATTCCCCTCAATCTTTTTACCCCACCCTTTGCCCCCTTTCTTTCACTCCCCCTTCTGTATCATCCTCCTATTAACAAAAATGTGAGCGAGCCGAGGATTTTTAGATGTGTAGAAATGAGGAGATCTTCTGCGAGACTGAGGCTTTAAAAGTTCAGCCCATGTGGGTGGTCGCCAGACACAAACAGCACCGGTTTTCTGTTGGCTAATCTTAGCTGGTTTACAAAGTTGTGAATTCAGATATCGACCAAGTTAGAGGGTAATATGTTTGAAACACTGGCCTTACAGGAAATGTGTGTAAGCAATACCCAGTGGTCTGATTCTTGATTTTCACTCCTGTGTTGGTAAAGCGTCAGTGGCCTTGGAGGAAAAGAAGCTGCTGTGATCATGGTTAATAAGATCCTCCATTTATCAAGGTATAATCTTAAAAACATCTATCAGTACAGATTATTTAGTGCACATCCACTGCCACTCTTCCCTTTCCTCTTTGTCTTCCAACCAGTGCACCTCTGGCAGCCTATATGCAGGCTGTAGTCCTTGTTGTTGTGGTCGCTGGTTGGACTCTTGGCCACGGTCACAGCAAGTCTTTCCCCACTCTCTGCAAAAGCATTTCAAAAATGTCGCTTAGAAAAATGAAGAAATGTTGTGACATTTCTAATGTAGGTTCGCAAACGTCCTCTAAAGTCTCACCTAAGCTGCACTACAACAATGTACATGAAGTCAGTAAACATGCAGATAGAATAACAGAGAATATTGGACAGTCTATGTTGTTCCCATGCAGTGAAAGTGGATCTGTAGCTGAGAGATTTGGTTTAGTGTTCTCTTTCTGTGTGTGTATCTGTGTGTGTGTTTTGTGCCTGCAGTGATAGAGCATGTACCATGACTCTATAGAAATCTATCTTCCTCACTAGATTTCACCCCTCACTTCATTTCCTTAATGAGTAAAATGGCTCCCTTCCTTTTTCTTTTGTGTGCAAACCAGAGCGGTGGAACCCAGACACTTTGGCAAGCACACAGACACGAGCATATGTTTGCATGTTGGTTCTATTTTCTGGAAGAGTAAAATATAAATGTTGGTTCCCTTCATTTTTCTTATATGAATCAATAGATTAATAGATGTGTACATGAAGAGGTGCAGTTTTTTTTTCTTCAGTGAACAAGAATATGTCCTCTTTCTTGACAAGGAGTAAAGAGGCTGTCCACTATGATATGTTGTTGTCATACAGTGTAAAATGTCCTCTCAGAACAGAGACTGTAGTTCACGAGTTTGGCCAAAACGCACATTTAAAGAAGCAGATCAGGGCTTTCTTTGGCTGGTGTAAGAGGGCAGCGTTAAAGCTTTGCTATCCATCAAATACCTTCATGTTTCCTGATTATAGTTTGCTTAAACATCTCATAGTATTGTACATTTATAAAGCCATTTAGCTAGGGCTGGGCAATATGGGAAAAAGTTTATTACAATGTATTTTTTTTTCAAATCAGACAATATATCGATAAATGTCATGATATAAAAAAAACGCTTGTCAATCTTAAATGTTCCCTGTTACTCTTAAATGAAATTTAAAGATAGCAGAAGGTTCATTTTTATTTAAGTATTTATTTTCTGTCAAAGTTGAACGTGACATTATCCAACATAAAACTGTTTCAAACAGATACACAACTCCAAATAAATTTAGAAGATAATAATAATTTGAAAACTACAATCTTAAAGTTTAGGAGGGGAAACAATAGGAACAAAATGGACATTAAATTGTCAATGTCAGATAATAAATGAAACGGGTGTCAAAATGGAGAAATGTTTACGTCCAGGGAGTTGGTAATGAACCCTCATCTGCATTTCTGCCGGGGGTAGCGCCCATTTTCATTTTTTCTCTCCGACTGTGCTGTCGGCTTCACGTGTTGCGTGCTATGGTTGCGTGTAGCTGCAGCCTGCTACTACGCAGTTGTTTGCCGCATGGCTGTAATCCAGCAGCGTGGACTCGGAGCAACTCCTCTTTTCATTGGGTATTCTTTTAGCCCGCCAAAACACGACAAAATGCCGGCTATCGAAAAGCATATTGACCATGTGTCATATCAACATCGAGGGAAATTAATTTTTGATATATATTATTATCGTTTTATCGTCCAGTTCTACATTCAGCTGAAACAATCAAGTTTTATTTGTTAGTTGCTCCCGCAGACTCTCTTCTTATGTATCTGTTGAACTCCTTTCCGAGGTTTCCTGACTGTGTTAAGAAAAAAATGGGTCTTTATTTTTATGAAATTAGATGATATTTCTTCAGTAAGCCTTTTATGACTTGTGCAGCTCCTCTTGTTTGATGTCTTATTTTCTAAATGTCTTAACTAGCTGTCTGAGTTAAAGGTGAAAAAATCAAACAGATGAGATTTGCAGTCCTATAACCAGTGAAGCAAGCTTCTTTCCAGTTTCCTTACACACCATCTCTCCAGAAACACAAGTAAACACCAGGTAGATTTCATCTCCACAACATCAGAAGGTTAGTCTTCTTGAAAGTCTTGAAACGGTGTTTGTCAGGAAGATCTTTCATTCGGTTTCCTCCCAATACAGATGCCTGCATATGTGTATGTATGTGGCGTCTATACGTAAAGTGTCTGTGGATTTTGGGTGGGTGGGGGTAGGTTGAATGTATTTTGAGTGTTTACATATAAATATATACCCTGCCACCCCACAGAGAAAGAGAGGGGCAGGGATAAGGGTGAAATCTATTGAAGTGGTTCTGTAAAATAGACTTTGTTCAGGTAGTCACTTTGTTTTCATGCTGATAATATTCATTTAGGGAGGGAGATCTTTCTTCCTTTTCTTCTCAGCTCCTCTTCCTCAACTTGCTCGGCCTGGTTTAGCTCCTGGCCGCGGGATTAGCCGCCAGAGAAAATGCAGGGTAAAATTAGCCTCCAGCTGTCCTCTCTGGCCGCGACCATTGATTTTCTGCCGCAGATGGAGAGAAAACGCCGGTGCTTAATGTTCTTAATACTGCCACAGAAAGGGATTTTTTTTTTATTGCTTTGGTTTTTGTTTAGCTTCTCCCTTTTCAGTTTATTATGACCTTGTATGGAGCCACAGCTAGGTGGTTGCTTTTAATTTGGATGAATATCAGAATGTTGGTATCAGGTGCCGTTTCCTCAGGTTAGCTTGTTCTAAAAAGTCATTTAAACCGAACTGTCATCTCTTGCTTGATCTTGTTGCAATAGCAGACATGACTTATAGGGTTTTTACTCATCATAAGAGACGTTTTAGGCATTTAGGACTCAAAGTGAAATAATCTGACCATTACAAAAAGATCTGAGGATTGAAATGATGCCTTTAAGTGGTTGCTGCTCGATTTCTTAGCTTTGTTGAATGTGGTTGCTGCTGACAAGCTTTCCCTGGCACCAACACAGTTTTTTGTGCTTCAGGGTGACTGTTTTTTAAGTGTACAATTGGATCGGTTGTGTCAAAGCTTTTGAGTGTTGCTTAGGAGCTAACAGCTGTTTCTCTGTCTGTTGTAGACACTTAAAAACTTCCACACAGCCGACACGATGAAGCTGTCGTAGGTGCACATAAGCTGTTATTGTATGTAAACAACTGATGGATCACTGTATTTCTGCAAGTATCACCTTGTATAATGGAGAGTGGCACCTAACGAGTCGATTCAATTACGATTCAGGGTGCTATGATTTGATTATCAAACAACCATTACAATTATCACGATCAAGGTATATTTGTCAGCATCTCTTAAACAAAGTAAACAAATTTACCTCCTTTTTATTAGACCAAATTATCCAACACTTCATTCACAACAAAAAATTGCTATTACAATTAGCTTGTTCAGCTTTAATCTGATCTAACATAACGTAATATAAATAACTTAACCTCAGTAATAATAGACTTCTAAACAAAGAACTCAATGAGCAGCATAGCATCCCACAACAACCAAACATTTTGCTATCCACAACCAAAAGCTAAATAAGTGGTGGATGACCAGAATGAATTAAATACTCCACATGAAACACTTCCATATGTCGGATTTCAAACCTGAAGTGTGGACCTCACGTTCAGTGACAGTAGCAAGTGAATTAGCCGCTGCTATGTTGGCTAACAGTCTGTCATGTATCCATCCCTTAAAACGTTCGGGCGGCTTTTTTGTTCCAGTCAACTTCCAGGTGCTGCGGTTGTGTTTCTGTAATGTCGCTATCATGGAAAATGATCAGTTTCTGAACATTTGTGTCTCATCATGATGCATCAAAGAATCCCTTATACCTACTGTCAGTTTTTGAGCTTTTATCTGCCCATTCTAATGTAATGGCAGTAATATTAAGCAACTCAACCAGGTGCACTTGGTAGTAAGACGCCTGACTTTTCCTAGCCCAGTTCTCATGTGTCAGAGATGTTCCACAAGCAGTACAGGTTTTTTCCTCGACAAATATTCAAAAGGACAGGATTGCCACTGGTGACTGGTGAGAAAGCATATCCTTGACTGCTCTACTCTCTGACTTTGCCCCACTGTATTAGAAATTTCTGTATGTTGTATGTCTGATAAATATCGAAGTTTGAAGTATCGAAGTTCCGAAGTTCCCCCTGATGAAATTAACCATAGACTGTAAATTGACGTGGAAAAAAATCGAGTCGACCAATCAGAATTTTAGTCCACTCAGCACGATTCCACCAGTCGACTAGGACTTTCCAGCCCTACTGCCTCCCAGCTTACCACTTGCTTACAATCCTACTATATATTTTATGTAACATTGCTTCTGTCATAACATTTCTATTCAAGTTGAAATAATTAAGTTATATATGATCTTGAAGTTCGTTCTCTTTGTGAAGACTATGGGGACATTCAAGGTCAGGGTATGAGCCTTTCCAGTAGTGAACCAATGAAGGACAGTTGATTTGCTGTAAAGTAAGCAATTATGAGTGTAACCATGGTTACACTATAGGTATGTAACTGTGTCAGAGAAGTAGAATACTGTTACGTATCTAATGTCTTTGCATTAGATAAAAGCTCACGACAAAAACTACAGATAGGGCGTATTGTCTTCTTTTAATGTCGTGACAATAAGAAACTGTCAGAATCAGAATCAGCTTTATTGACCAAGTATGTGCACACACAAGGAATTTGACTTCAACGTAATTTTTGTAACATTTTTTTTTTTTACATTTCAAGTATGTACAAGGTCGAAGTAGACATTCAACTCATACATACAAGACAGTCGTGCATTAGTACAATGATGAGGAATGTAGTGGAGTGAATTACTATGAATGTTTGCTTCATATGGATTTGTATACACGACATGAGCAAGTAAGAGCATTGTATTAGAAAGCGGTTAAATTATGTCCATTGATCAGGACACAAAAAATAAACGAATGCAATTAAGCATTTGCTGAATGGTTTATACAAATATTCAGGCTGTAAACAACCTGCGTCTGCAGATGTATTCATGCTGTCTGAAAAGATGTTTAGGACCAACATATGCCTGCTTTGAGATTGTAGACTTTTGTGTGTGAACCAATATCTCCTACTTTTAGGTGGACAAATAATTCTTTGCTCTAACTTGTGCGGTTTAATTGAAAAGTGCAACAGTCAAAGAAATTATCATGGTTTGGTGATGGCAAGTCTTTGGGATGATAAATGTGTTTCTTTATTCAAGTATTAACAAGACGAAGACCACAAAGAAAATGACTTAAAGTTGCTGATTTTTTTTATAAGTAGATTAAATTAAGTCCTCATGCAAGGACAACAAGTGTTGAAAAAGTTCTTCCATTTTTTCAAAACAAGACAAACTTCTCTCAGTCTTTAGGGACATGCACATACTGTAAGTAAAAACTTTGTCTTAGAGGTTGGAATTTTGTTCTCTTTCTCTCTCAGTCCTGTGTTTTTCCACTTTGTGTAATCCCTGCTCTTTCTCTCCCTCTCCAGCCCCCACCATTACCCACCCCTCCTCTCCCTCCAGTCGTGTCATCTTGTCTGTACCCCACCTATCTGTTCGGCTACATCTCCAAGATGCTGTAATTTCCTTGGCCTGGCTTGATGTTTATTGTGAGGCTGAAATTGAAAATGGCCTGTAATGGAGCGAGCCTCGAAGCCCCGGGACCAATTCACAATCTAAATGACTTGCTCCTTTTCAATGGCATCGACTGGAGGGCTCTTTGTGCAGCCTCGTACCTAATCAACCTCCAGTGTGACCCCCAGCTCTCGGGGGCCGCTGTCGGATTAATGATAAAATCATTGGTTCAAACAATTATTCGACCTGAAATGGCTGGCCATTTTACTCTGAAAATTAAAGAATGTGAAATTAATTTTTTTTTGCACCGTGTTGTAGCGCCGCCACTTACGGCTGAACTCTGCCCCCTAAACTCTTGATTTCATATGAAAGAGTGCTTTTACTTTATCTAGTTTCTCTCTTTTTGCTTTTTTCATATTCCCTCAGTGTGAGCGTTGTTGCAAATAGCTTCCCAGGTGTCAGAGTAGCAAGGCTTCAGCTATGTGCTTGTCTGACTGTCTGTCTGACGTTCTGTCTGCCTGTCTGTCTAACTCCTTATCTGTCTGCTAACTCAACCGTCTGCCTGTCCTTCTTTTTTTTCTCAATAAATAACCATATTTATTTACACTCTAAAACTAACGGTGAATGAATAAGAATAAAACTAAATATAGAAAATGAAATACAGGGATTTTTGTTTTTTTCAAGGACAGCCTCAGAGAGGTACCACAAACTCATTTTTAGTCTAAAATAGGACCATTTGTATGTTATGTACCTCCACCTCTGGGGGGCACTCTCTCTGGTCCTTCCTTGACTAAGTACACCTTCAGGCCCTCATAAATGCTTAAAATTAAAATAAAATGTTGTTAGGAGCCTGAAACAAGATTAGTTGCTAAGACTGACTCAGCCTTTAGATTTCTCTTTAACTTGTAGTTGTTCAGGTACTATCAGAAGCTGCCATTAAATCAACAACCTTTAATCCTTTATCAGTCTAACTAACTTGCCTTTAACCTGCTTTGATGTCCATGACAGGAAACCGATGTCTCAGTCCTGTTAAATAACAAACTTATGTTGACATTTGTAAGAACAAATAACAGAGCTGAGAGCTGCAGGTTTGTTTACGGGGTTTCTGCTGGGTCTTAAAAAGTCTTAAAATGTTGAAAATCCAATAATTTGAATTTAAGGCCTTAAAATGTCTAAAATTCTCTTAAAACCTCAAAATGTCTTAAATACACATTTGAAAGGTATTAATCAATGTATTGATCTTACTTACAATTACAATCAAAGATTGATCTGAAGTTAGTTTAAAATGTTCTGATTTCCCTTCATATCTTTTGTACTTTTTTGCCAGTATGGATGTAAAATGGATCTTCAATTGTATTCATTACGGTCTTAAAAAAATCTTTAAAAGTCTTAAAATTGATTTGTTGAAGCCTGCAGAAACTCTGTGTTTTAATACCTCAATCTCTTTGGGGTATTTTTTTTTTTTTCATGAATAGTAAACTTTTATTTTTCAGTAACCTCGTGTTCATCTTCATTGTCTCGAGAAAGAAGTCCTCCATACTCCCGCCAGTGCGAGAGACTTTCTCCTAGGCTGTAAATATTTAGGACTCCAGCAGAGGTTTCTTCATTGGAGACCAAGTCAATGTCTCCTTCTGACGAAGCAGGTCATACATGTTTGACTCCAGCATTTCAAACACGAGAAAGGTCCATTCCATGTGCTCGAACCAGGACTGAGAGAATTTCTAAGATGAAATCTCATTCTCACTGTCTTGAATCGCTCCTTCTTTTGGATTTTAACAGCCACCTTCTTTTCGGTTTGGTGGTTCAAGCACTTGGCCACTTTGCCAAAGCAGCCGTCACCTGTGAACTCTAACATGAAGTAAGCAGACGAGCTGCTGAGGAGGATGTCGCCTCTCTGAACCTCAGAGGACATTTTAACAAAATCAACTCTTCTCACTTTGTTGTTTGGGGAAGGTGGACCAGGTCTTGTCAGATTGAGCCGTTTTGTTATTGAGAGTGGCAGACATATTTTTTTAGGGATTTATGTTTGATAAGAGATTCTTCCATTGTGTGATGTTAATGTTTTTTCAATTTCCAGTTTAGCAGGACTGTTTTCTTGGCGACAGTCAGGTCTGTGAGAGGAGTGCTTAGGATGACATAAGCAGCAACCAGCCCCTCACAAGATGTCTAAAAAGGTTCATGTTTTACATGAGACATTACACTAAAATAAAGGCAACAGCAGGAGGGGAGTTCTGTCAGACATCTCACTTTATTTCTGATCACCTGCAGCTGAGCATGTATGAGACGCTGCATGGTGACAGATGCTGATGGGGGAGAGTGACCTAAGATTATCTCGATTAGTGGAAGCAAATGCCATTACTGTTGAGATGAAGATAAAGTTACTGATCAGATATCGTCTACTTGTGGAAAACAGTTTTGTGATGCTAGAAGCTCCTCTTTCGTGGGGATTGCCCACACTTTTCACCCAAGAGAGAAAAGTTACGATACCACAAATTCTATCAAGAGAAGTCTAACAGAGCCTTTAGGTGAGATAAATTTAATACAGCTTAAATTCATTTACTATGCATGTGTCTCCTTCGAGAGCTGTCCAGGGCATTTCCTGCCCTCTCTCCCAGTGCATTCTGGGGTTTGACCCTAAACGGAGTAAGCAAGCCCCATGTATGGATGGATTATAGATCGTCTGAAGAGTGCAGCTAAATACTGATGAGGCCTGCTGTGCACTCGTGTCCGTCAAACACCACTTGATTACTGGCTGTGTATTTATCATCATCATCATCGTCATCATCATTATCATCATCAGCCTGCACCCCTCTCTTAAGTCTGAGACAATGGGCTCTCTTAAAAGGCTCTTATTGAACTGGAGCTTGGTAGCGGCCCGGCCCTCGTCGTCCCTGGCAGCCTGCAGTGTGGCTTGGTAATTACCCGGGGATTGATTCCCCTAACAGAGACCATTTCTTCACCTCCTGCAGAATCACTAAGAGGCTTATAATAAGCCCTGCTCACCTCCATAGCTTCCTAGCTAATGTCTCGGCGAGCCAGAGCTTCTATTGACTTGTTGATGGAGATGCTCGAGCTGTGCTGAAGGCAGCGGAGTGATGGGAGGAGACTCTCCCTTCACTGTAGACTCCATTATCAAAAGGCAGTCAGCTCTGTTTTTATGATACCTGAGATGATACATTTATATGTGCGCCATGAAGATTTTCCTCAGAGACATCAATAGAAGGTTTTCCTAGATTTAAGACAATCCATGACCCTTGCTCTGTAGCTCAGAGATAGATTATGATGTTGGTTACTTAACGGAGACTTTGAGAAAGAAAGTAGCGAAAAAATAAACCTGTGTGCTAAAGATGTTAAAGCTAAACTCCAAAAAGTTTATATGCTGTTTCTCTTTTCTTTAGTTTTTTAAGTTTCAGGGTATCAGAAGTCAGTCAGGTGACAAGAAGGATGAAAAAACTTTGGCTCTTAGATGCTCCTTTTAAACAAAACCGCCTTTATGGCTTTGCTAATTATCATTCTGAGGACGCAGCAATTTGTTACTTCCAATCTGCCAGTCAGCAGCGGGGCATGAAGAGGGCTGAGAGCCAGAGAGAACAGAGACTTTCATTCATTCAAGGGAAGCAGGAGCCACTGACGGAGGAGTGTGTGTGTGTGTGTGTGTGTGTGTGTGTGTGTGTGTGTGTGTGTGTGTGTGTGTGTGTGTGTGCATGTGTGTGTCAACTAAAGATAAGAGTATCTTATTGTAAATCTGTATCACTCATATTAGTCATTCTTCAGTCATCAATCGTTGCATCACCTTGAGTTAAATGCTGACGCCATCATTGGCTTTTGTTGTCCAATCTATGCGTTTATATTTTAGTCTGTGAAATGGTAGAAAGTTGTGAAGAACATCCAGAAAGGTTCACAAAAGCTTTGGTTGAAGTCTTTGGATCGCCTTATTGGACACATTATTGACTATTTGTTGTTGGCAGAAACAATACGACTCATGTCTTGTCAACCTATGTATTGTTGGCTCTCAGGTAAATTAATTATGAAGACTCAAAGATGGTAAACTTGCTTTTGGTAACGCTTTCTTTTTCGGTACACTTATTACCAGGTTATTAACAGGTAATTACCTAGTAACAACATGACATTATCTGGTAATTACATGATAACTACTAAGTCAATACTGTCTCGCTACCAGGTAGGTAACCTTCCATCATCATACAAATTTGAAGCCGAATTGCTCTGGTATTTCCAGGATTTTCTCCGCTTCCTGGAACCACCACTTGTGCAGTAGCATCGTACGTATTTGGCGGGTGAGTCGCTGTGATAATGCTCGGCTCAAACAGTGTATCGCTACGCAAACTTCGCACGCCCATAGGCTGTATCAAGTGTCTATCATAGAAAATAAGAACCCCAAATAGCTTTTGAAAATGGAGATGCACAGAAAAAAGAAAAAAAGGAAAAACTAGACAGTATTGACTTAGTAGTTATCATGTAATTACCAGATAATTTCATGTTGTTACTAGGTAATTACCTGTTAGTTACCTGGTAATAAGTGTACTGTAAAAGAAACGGTTACCCTTTTTTTTTTTTCTTTTTTTTTTATTCTGAATATTTTACATAGGGATGTATGGGGATTAATTTGCTTTTGGGCATTTAGAAGTTGTCTTTATTTTTCATCTCTGAGGTCGGCAACTTTGCGAAAAGGCAGCTACTGTGTTTAATTCCTATCAGCGATGAATTGGACTTTTAAAAAAGTTAAAAAAAGACAAATTGGACTTTTATGAAAAGTCAAATTTGGGACAAAGATGTTACTGGAACTGATAAATCAGTTTTCTGTCATTTTGACTTTGAAGTAGATATGCCATCTGTTTCATTGGACTAGTGTGCGAGAGAAGAGTGAAACTAGAGCTGGGCGACACTTGTGAGGCTGAGGTGAGGTATCTTCAGCAAAATACTTGCAGCTGAGCAGCACAAACCTTGGGCTTTTCCGCTGTCATTTCAGCGTGACTGCATCAGGTGTAGCTTTCCACCATGTCTTGGGAAACTTATCCGCTAATGTTGGCTGCTCTTTGGTGGGCGGGAAGTAGCGTTTCATGGTGAGACACATCTCTTCCTCTTGGCCGGATTCCTCTGTTTGAGATGGTGAAATAAATTGGCTTTTCTGCCGCCTCAAGCTTCAAAGCCCTTGAGCAAACTTTGCAGTGGACTATGGTTTGTTCTAAGGTCGCAAATCCGGGACAAT
Organism: Xyrichtys novacula; assembly: GCA_962446985.1. Lineage (NCBI taxonomy): Eukaryota > Metazoa > Chordata > Actinopteri > Labriformes > Labridae > Xyrichtys > Xyrichtys novacula. Next base: position 30,699,257 of record OY660870.1, read on the forward strand.
TCTAAAGAACTGAGGGGGCTGTGCCTTCATCGGGTAAAAAAAAAAAACAAAACTCTTCATTAAAGCTGGCAGCCATGTTGTTGTGTTTGTGTCTCTAAAGGAAGTAAACAAAAGGAGAGAGTGAGAGCTTTGAGATCTAGAGGGGAATAGCAGAGGAAGTTAAGAGAAATCTAGATTTTCAGTCTTGAATTATCCTGAATTACAAATACTAAAAAATGATATGTGTCCAGCCCTAATTAGAACAATACAAAATTTCAGAGTGTGATAGAGGGCAAGTAAATAAGAAACATTGCTAATACATTTTTTGAAGGTTAGAGGTCATGAAGTGTGTTTTGATTGACTCAAACTCCCAAACTTCTTTAGGACTCAGTTTTGTTGTTTCGTCCTCTAATTGTTCACTTATTCTAAAGTCACTGTGGTCCATAGAGGGTCGAGCCAAACTCAGTTTTAAGTTTTTAACATCGTGCTATTCAAGGCATTTTAAAAGGCTGCACAATCACAAGAGTGGAAGGGCAGTATAAACGAAGTTCTGGTCTCAAAGATGAACAAAACATGTGCTGACCTACATTTCTTTTTATTACACTGTCAAAATCACCTGAGCTACAAATGTCCCTATAGAAAGGCTCCCAGGCATAACATTTTTATCTAGTTTTAACTCTTATTTTGCATAAAAGTCTGGCACAGCCATACAAGCCCCTCTCTTTTCAGATGAGTGTTTTCATCCCTGCATTTGCAGCTCTACCAAGGTAAACACTTTTGCTAATGTGCCCAATTTTGTGGACAGAGCCCAAACTGCTGACTGTCAGTTTGTTTGTGTGTGTGTGCTGTGATGAATATGACAGAATGCAAACACAGTCAACCAGAGAAATAAAACTTAATAACTGCAATAAAAGTGCACCGCCGGAGAGAGGAGGACCTGCATTTTCATGAGAATTCTTCAGGAAATTCTGCAAACCTTTTGTCAAAGCTTTAAGTGACAAATTTGGCAAACAGGACGTTGAATGTAATTAGTCGTTGAATTAGGACTCTCAGACGTCCTCACTTTCTGGAGCGACTGCTCCACCCCTCCCAAACCTTTCTTTTTTTTGTCGTTCTCACCCGTCCCACCTTCTCAACTGGGACAAACATTTCCCTAATGAGGGGGTCGGTTGGGAAAGCTGTGGGGAGTGAAGCGTGGATGTGACCTCTGGCATAGTTGGACACTTATTATTCATAGGACGGGGCCCTGTTTGTGAGAAGTGTGTGTGTGTGGTGATGTGTGTGTGTTTGTACTCAATAAAACTCTCAGTATGATGCTGAATTTAAAAACAGGGTTAATGTTCATAAATGTTCGGAGAGCGGTATTGATATGACGCTAATTTAAAACTCACAGTTGTGTATTTGTGTGTATTTGTAAGTGTATGTGTTGTTACTGGCAGAATCTCGGCCAGTGTGTGTGGGTGTTTGTAGGGGTCCCAAGTTTCTAAGGCAGCTCTGTCTGTCTCTCTAACTGAAGCACATTGTTCCACATCAAGGGATGGGAATGAGGCCTTTGGCAGCAGGGGGAAGTCGAACACACACACACACACACACACAAACACACACAAACATAACGCACACAGCGAAGACTCACACACATATGTAGTTCCGACCAACTCATCATGACACAACCGTGCATCTATTAATAGTCTGTGACAGTTCAGTCAGCACCATTGTCTTGCGTGAACACATTTTTCCTGACTCACACTCTCTCCCTCCTCAGTCTGGTGTTCGACTGTAAATGTGTCATGGCTCAAGAGCACTTTGGTGAATTCCTGAATTCTCTGATTACCTCCACCATTCAGCTCCACTCCAATGACTCAGATTACCCGGTCAACATGACAGTGGGGTCCAAGTGGGAGAGGAGGTTTAAGATGCGATAGTCGTTACCTTAACAACCAATCATAACTAACTTTATTTAATTACTTGATTACATTTTTTGAACCTCAGGGTTATTAATGTTGCTATTAAAGCAGATGTGAGGAGTTTCTGGCTGGTTATGATGCAGACTTGAGCTAGTACTGTTGCCTGTTTGTGGTCTACATGAAGACCGCGGCCCACCATGAAAATTGACTATTTATACATGATTATCTTTAGAGTCTGAAACTGCTGTTGGGGGTCAGTCTCATAGCTTGCTGCAGAAACATGTTGTCTTTCATTTAATATTACGATGATTCTAGATGGCTGGTACATTTGACCATCAAAATAAAGCTTGGAGTATTGGCATTTATCACAACTTAAACAGGACAAAGTTAGAAAGGAATTAGGACTTGCAGTTTGTCTACAGGGGTTTCTTGAATCAGAATGAACTGGAATTTTCTCACAGGAGCTGTAACCAGGGTTTCTACTGGGTCTTAAAAAGTCTTAAAAAGTCTTAAATTCTCTTAAAACCTCATACAACTTTTTAACTTCTCATATGATACTGATATTGTACGCTTCAGTATCATCCGATGCTGATATTGACACATATATTGGCACAAACTTGTACATGACAAGTTTTGCACTCAGCTGCAACGTCTTTTTCGGACTTTAAGGAAAAATACTGCCACATGGCCGACATCAATCCTACTCTTTGCTACTTTGTACCTTACTAAACACTGTTGTTGTGATCACGTGGGCTCTGCATGCTGGATCCGGGTGCTGTCAGCGAGAGGTGCTGGAGTGGAGTCTGGAATGGACTGCTTGTATCGGAGTGCTAATATCGGAGATTTTAGATGCAGGTCGCTATAATTCGATATTTGTTTTTTTGGGTGATATCGGACTGATGTCAATATCGTATCAGGACAGCCCTAGTCAGTACTCACAGTTTCAAGCACTGTGCTTAGTCTTTTGTTTTTCTGAAGCTAAATCACAACCTCAACAATAACCTCTTACTTCAGCAGGTGTCTTTTCTGGTATATTGTAGGTGTCTGTGATAAGGGGTGTAGTAGTTGGTGTATGTGTGGTTTGATGTGGGGAAGCCATGGGACAGTGTAGTAGTTTCAGCCTCCCACCCCATCACATGTTGGAGGACGGGTCAGCTGTGGGTGGCCTGTGTAAAGGTCAGCTGGCTTAGCAAGCAACCAGGAGGTCTGTTTGTGTGTGTGTTGGTGTGTGTGTGTGTGAGACAGAGAGAGAGAGAGAGTGTGAGATCAGACCCTTCTCTATGTGTGTACATGTGTATGTGTCAGACTTTTGGACACAGTGCTTCCTTTCTCCTCCTGGAGCTGCAGTGGCTTCTGGGTAATGGCTGACTCAACTCCCAGACACCATTGAATCTAATACACACACACACACGCACTTCACTTCCAGTAAACCTTCTCCCACAACTACCACGACCACCACCATGGCAGCAGGACATTCAGAGTAACCATGGCGATGTCTCTGTGTTTTAATGGCAGTCCTGCTGACCTGTGACATCATGAGCGGAACTGACGGTTGATTGGTGCCCTGGTAACCATGACGCATGATGAGCAGGGCAGCAGTTAACTAGTAGGGGAAGGACTGGGTCAGTAGCAGGAATTACAAAGTAAAGTCGAGGGTGGAGCGAGATAAAAAGTAGAAGCTTGTGGTGAAGGAAAAAAAGTCAGGTTCAACTCTAAGGTGTTAAAATCTTTTTTAAAAAGTCTATGTCTATGAGAAAAATAAATGTAATAATTCCCCCATCTGAGCCAGTGTCCAAAATTAATCATCATCATAAAAGGCTCAAGTAACATTTATTCACCCTCCTCCTGTGTTAGGGTCTGCACCGACCCGTCTTTGATTTTAAATGCTTAAAAGAACCACTTAAACTAGCTTTTTTGCATCAAGACTTGTTGACTTTGTCAGGAACTTCAATTTCATCAAAATAAAAATAAAAAATATAAATTGACTAAATTATGAAATGCTCTTATTAAAGTTATGGCACTTGTGGTGTTAGGGTCGCTGTTGACCCGGTTAGATCAATATCTAATAATTAGAGCAAAAACTGAAATCATAAGTGCATTTTTCCATGTTTTTTCCTGCACAAAAAAACAACATCAGGCATGTCCAGACATGTAAGATCAATTCAGTATGTCTGTGTGAGGGGTATCCTGACAAAGAAAGGCCCAGAGCCCCACTACAAAAAATAACATAAGCAATATTTTCATGGATAATGAAGCCTAACAAGGTAAACTTGAGATGAGAATCAAATTCAATGATAGAGAATTGTTTTTAGTGTAACTTCCCTCTGATTTGAGACACTGGTCAAAACCGACCCTTAACAGCAGATTGTTTTGGCAAAATTTACAAAACAACCTTTTATTTTTTTTACCTTCCTTTAAATTAGAAAAAGAAATTATTAGGTTTTTAATTGAATAATTACTTTTTTAAGTTTCAAACTCTGTACGAAGAAATTGCCAGTACTTGCAAAACCCAAGAAAAACCCTCTGTTATGTGAAAAAGGAAATTTAAATGCAGATTTTTAAAAAAAGCTGTAAATAAAAAATATCCGTATGATTGAGTGCAAACAGTAGGAGCGTTGCTTTTTCATGTAAACACAGATTTTTCCAGGAGCAAATATTTATAGCTACTTAAACACAGAGCTTTAGCGGTTTGTTATCATTACATTGACACAACTGATATAAACTGCCTTACTGGAGCTTACTCCTGCTTTAGTGGAGCGTACTCTTCTACTTTACCAGTAGGTCTTCCCACACTTACTACTATTCTTCCAGGGGTCTGCAGAACTCACATGAAGCGAGACAGTCTTTTTTTTTCTGATCAAATAATGGGCAATCCCTAGACCAAACTAAATGAACTGCTTTTAAAAAGTTGTGTCTGCAGCAGAGGCCTCAGTCAAAGCAGCTCCAAGTGGTCCCATTTTAGAGTGATGAGGCTGCGATAGAGGTGATAAAAAGGAGAGAAACGCACACTTTACATGAGGGTAAAGAGCAAAGATGAAACTTCAGTGTGGTTTCAACAGTTTGGACAGTTATTAGAGGGTCAGAGCTGTGCTTCAGTTGGGTTAACAGTTTCTCCATCTGTGATGAGATAAAATGAAACCTTTGACTTCCTGTAAGCAGGCACGGGTTACAGGGTTCAGCATTCAGGTACTTTGCAAATCTGTGGTGCTGGAAAACCTTCGAAACAGGTTTGCAGTCATAAAAAAAAGTCCTGAATGGTGAAAGACATGCAAAGTGTCCTCTTGATTGACTTTGTCTTGATATTGAAAATGATATTTTTGCTCTGTTAAGGGCATCTAGATTTGGTTTGTGGAGGTGCATGACCTGTCAAAGCAGACTCCACTAGTTTGCTGATAACTCTTCTTCTTGATGGATTTGTTATCCCAGCAACATTCTAATCCCTAGTTTTAATTCCTCTTAAAGGAATATTCCAGCGTAAAATTAATTTAGGGTCAAACACACAACATCTTTTTAACTTCTCCAGATTTCTTTAGCAAAGAGACTAAACACAACTCACCCACTCTCTTCCAGCGGTTGCTTGTCTGGGGGAGCCCGGGCAAGTCCATTGACTGCAGTGGCAGAAGAACTACCGCGTCTGCAGTGCAAAATGATATGATGATTATTACTTCAAGGAAATGATAAAGAAATGATCATAAATGTTCTTCCTTGAGCTGCGTCACCCCGCTGCAGTCGATGGACTCGCCCGGAGGTCTTCGTACAAACAAGCGGCTGCTGGAGGAGAGTAGGTGAGTTGTGTTTAGTCTCTTTGCTAAAGAAATTAGGCAAAATTAAAAAGATGTTTGGTGGCTAGCGCTGTGGCTGTGACCCTATATGTACTGTTGATGAAGTTAGGTGCTGTTCTGAGCATTATTTGTGGCTATAGAGTGGCTTTTTGGTTGATCACGTGGCTTTGTGTATTGCTATCGTGCGGTTGTTACTAAAGTTGTTATAACTAGAGAAGCGAGCTGTCGGCAACATTAATCTTTTGAGGTTGTGTCTAACGAGGTGTTACAGTGTGTTTGACCCTGAATTAATTTTACACCAGAATATCTCTTTAAATACAGCATGACTTTAATTTTGTATATTTTGCTGCTATTTAGAATAACAGGCTCATGCTTTAGGGTGTGGCTACCCTGCCGTCTTTTAAAACTTTATTGCACAGACTCACTACTTCCACATATGAACATTTGTTTACATTTAGAGCGCTCTAAGATCATAGCCCTGAATAGTTAAATCTGCATGTATGTAGACTTATGTAAAGTACACATTTTGGTGATTTAAGTATGTATCAAATTGCTCTCCTATTTGATGATGTGACTATTTGATGAACAGGCCTCAAAGTCTTACCATGAACAGCCATAAAAGCCAAATTTTGGTGGCCTCTCGCAATTTTATTGACACTATTCTATCAAAATACCTGCTGTGATTATTAACACATCTTTAGAGAGTTTGCTATTCAGTTTCTAAATACTTTATTGCGACCTCCTGTCAGTTCCAGTTCTAGCTTGTCAAAATAAGTTTGTCTGGTAAAGACCACCTCAGGAAGTCCAAAGGTTACAGAATTGGACCGACGTTTCACCGAATGGGCTTGATTTCAACAGAAAAGCTACAAAGCAGAAGCAAAGGGCTTCTTAAATATAAAAGGAAATAACCTCATTATTCAAATATCTTGTTATTCAAAATGTTTTGTTGAAATCAAGGATAGAAAAGTAGCTGGCTGTACTTGAGTGAGTAGTCAGCTGCTTGGCTGACAGCTGGTGCTTGTGGAAACCACTTAATACGGTCCCTTTCAGCACCGAAAAACAAGATGGCAATCACATGGATTATCGCCACAAGGCTTCAAAAGTAGAGTCTACCAACAAACGCATACTACAGCAATGGCTACGTCCACTTCTTACACAGTAGCCATGGTTTGGTGTTTAGATAATATAACAGCAAAATGGTAAATCGAAAACAGAACCTCTTGGAAGGAGTTTGCATAGAAAACATCCACAACACATGCTTTGATTACATCTTCTTCCAAATCAAACCTGATCAACATGCCCGAGCTCCTCTCTCCCAGTCTGTTTGTCTGTCTCTGCCTGTCTTCCTGGCCGTGTTGGTGGCGACAGGAGACAGTGGTGTGCTGGCAGGTGCATGCCACCAAATTATCATCCACACACGTACACACACATACACACACATACACAAAGCAGGCCTCTCCTGTGCTGAGAAGGCTGCCATTATCATATCAAAGCGTCTCTCACAGAGACGTGGCAGCGCTTCAATTTAAGCAATTAATGCAGAGAGAGACTCTGTCACACAGCCCAGCACCCCCCCATCCCTCACCCCTCACCCTCCAACTACACACACATGCACGCACACACGCCTTCATACACAAATTCACAGATACACATGCTGGGCTCTCTTGTGGCACTCGGAGACAAACAAAGGTGTTGGGAAGCGAGGATCCATATTCTCAAGGCCATCCTGCTGTTTTTCTCTCCTAGTCCAGCCCTAAAATGAAACAGCTCTTTTTTTCACACAGCTCCAGGATTTTCATCAAAATATCCACCTGAGACAGTTGAAACACTTTTTCTGAGGTGTGCTTAAATCCGGCGGTGCTCCCTTGCTGAAATCTTTCTCAGATATCAGTCTCTGCAGGATTTGAGCTTGCTTTTTTGGTTATTTATGTGGTTTTAATCTTTCTTTTTTAATTTTTTTAAGTATATGTCGGACTTTAAAAACATTTTATCACAAGCAGACCCAGTATGAGCAACACAGGCAAGAATTAGAATGAAGCCAAGTGAGCTATTTTCCTGCTGACTTTAACTAAATTCACAATTTATCACATACACACTAATCCATGTGGTTTTAGATGCTATGGCAATATAAAAACTGTGAACGTTTAAAAGCAACTAATTTGCTTGTTATTTAAATTCTGACTTAGCAACTCGTTTAAAGGTCAGAAAAAGAAATCAGAAATTTTCCGCAGTTCTATGACAAAGCTTAACACAAGATCCCAGAGCTCGAGGGTTAAATGCTGTCACATTGGTATGCCGAGTGTGGATAACATTAGCAGAGCTAGCACCACCAGCCTTAGGTTAACATTTACATACCTGTGCTGGTTCCATAGATACTGCCATATTCAAAGGGTATCCAACTTTCTTTGTGGACAAATTGGTGTACAGTGGCTATTGCCATCAACATGTCACTGGGCAGGGTAGCACTGGTCATTTAATTGTTCCATTCTCAAAGTCCAATATGTATGAGGAGATCAGTGTTATTTAGGTCTTTAGAAATGTAGAATCAATTGCCTAGGAGCACACAGCAAATAAGCAGTAGTTATTATTTTCAAAGAACTTTGAAACAAAACTAAAAAAACTAAAAAAAACATAGATTTTGGAGTGATTTTAATGTTGTGAATTGAATCTATAATTGTATTATTAATTAATTGTTAAAATGGAATTGTATTGTGATTTTAAGTTTTTGGACCCAAGGATGACTAGGAACCACTTTGTGGAAGCTAATGGGGTTCCAAACAAACTAATGAATAAACATAGATCCCCAGTCAAGTGGTTATATGTCAGAATAACCAGACAAAGTCTTCATAAAGTTTTAGCTTCACTGTCCAGATTAAATTTCTGCCAAACTGTATTTGCACTTCGAGGATGCCATCTGTAATCTTGTTTCCATCCAGGTACTCGGCCTGATATGTAGTATTATGACAGTAGTACTTGAGTTCCAGCTCTGGCAGATGGCTGCACTATTAGGGTGACAATATGTCTTCTTTTACCTAGACATGTCCTCTTTTTTGAGGGCTGTCCGGCCTTGTCCATCGGAGTTTATAAGATCCTTCAAATGTTCGGGGTTTTGTATAGAAGTTTTGAGTTTGTGTCACATGGACTTAATGAGTTAGAAGCATGTAAAATACACTTGGTCTAACCTGAAAAACTCAAAATTAGAACGCCCGACTCTGTGACTCTGCCCTTGTGTAGTCATGTCTTCTTTTTGGGGATTCACAATATGGTCACCCTATCCACTATGCATTAGACACAATTTGATGACCAACATTGCAGGCCTACGATCATGAAAGCTTAACCACACTCTCCCTAATCCAAAGATTACATATTGAGAGATTACTTTCTTTTTGTTTTGTAGTTTTAGCAAAGTTTGATTTGTACCCCTTTGAAGTAACTTAGATTTAGTTTATATCTTTAACAGTATGATATTTTTTAAAAAAGAAAAAAAATTGTAGCTAACTTTATTCTGTTTGAAACTGTAACAAAAATGGATCATTATTCTTTTCCATCTTTAACTACTAAATCCTGCCGTTCTGATACAGGCTACATGCAGGACTGAGGGACCCTCCACTAGCTATCGATCTAAACAGACACAGGAGGATCCTCTTCAAGCCAATCAGTCATCTTTTAAACCTGAGTATCCGCCAATCAGTAGACTCATTGTACCTTTTCCCTTCTGTTTAGGAGAAATTGGCCTCTGTCATTTAAGCTTTTCAACCAAATCTCTCCAACATTCAACCCCTTCTTCTCCGCTGCCTTTCTCTCTTGCGCTGGATTGTCGTGAAGTACTCCATCTTTATTTTTTATTTTTAGGCGAGACACTTTATTAGACACAGCTGTTCAACTAGACCCAGCAAGGCCCAGATTAGCTGCCAAAAGCTTTTCTTTCTCTCTCTCTTTTTCTCTCCGCTGGTCTCTGTGTGTGTCTCTGTCTGTCAGGTGGGATGCAGAGGGATGAATAGACAGTGATGGGGAGCAGCTCTGTGAGGCTGTGGAAAAACCTTGGCTCCTGGCCTCATGTTCTCTGCACAGCAAGTTTGACGAAGAGACATCATTTTTATCTTGTGTAGGAGATAAACTTAGTGTCTGGGCAGATCATTGCCTCTGCCATAGCATAATGAACGCACACAAGAAGTAAAACCTACAGGTATCTGCTTAAATACAAGAGAAATTAAAGACATAAGTTGCTGTCTTGAACTTAATGTTTTCTGATTGACCATTGCCAAAATTTTCAACAAAACACTTACACAATCAAACAAAAATCTGTATTTTTTCTCAAATTTTTTCACAAGAACTTTTTGTTTCTCTCAGTCTTTAGTGGCTGCCACTGCTCATTTTCACTAGTCTTTTCTTCCTATATGGGCTGGGACGATATGCTTTTCTCCCGATTCGATTCTTCTACGAGTTTTGGATGCCGATTCGATTTAAATTGCGATTCTACGATATTGTCTACTTTCTCGATTTTTAGTCTGCATTTTTAACACCAGTGGAACAGTTGAATGTAAGTGATTGTCTACTGACTATTCCAGGAACCATATTTCCCTCCAAAATACACATCACATTTAAGTCAGTTTTTAAGATTTATTCTTAAATTTGAAAACAAAAATCGATTTTTGAACAAAAAAATCTATTTACAAATTGTAAAACAAAAAAATTGCAATACTTATCAATCAATCAATTTTTTTCTCCCACCCCTACTTCCTATATTTGAAGTAAACCAAAAACATCAAATCACCCTCTGATATGAAGAATTTAAATCATAAAAATATGCATTCGTAATTAAAAAAAAATGGCCATCTGAATACCCATAGGTAAAAAGTTATTTAATAAATTATTAAATATCATACAATTCAAATCCATATCTATGTACACACCAAACTCTACACTGTTCCTTATAGAAATAGCACCAGTATTTTATATTCAGGAAATCAAAATAAAGCTCTGAAGCCTTGCATCATAGACTTCATGAAGAGGAATAAGGCAGCACAAGCTGTATTTGTTTCACCTGTGTCTTGAAATTGCTAAGTGGTAAACACTAAAGCAAATATCACAGTATATAAATAAAGCCTCTGCAATTTCCTCCAGATTTAAGTTGTGATCAATCAAAGCCCACAGAGTGAATGGAAGAATGTAAACACGGAGCGTCAGCTATTAACAGCAGTGGTTTTGTTTTCAGTCCTGTTCTATATATAAGTGGTTAGCTGTGTGTAATTAAAACACAATAGGGCCTAATAATGTACGACACAGCCAGAGTGAAAATTGTAAACTCTGTCACTCACTTGAAGGCTCAAGTATGGCTCAGTAATACACCACCATCATTATCATTACAAACACATGTAAAAGCTTATTAAGTAAACTATCTAAGGAATGAGTTAACCATCAAAGTTTGTCATTAGTAAGAAAACAAGAAATAACTTACAATTAAAAACTTAGTCGCATTTTTAGATATTCCGAAGAGCTCCATTACTCTTTAGCCAACCAATTGTTATCTTTTTTTTGTTTGTTTCATTTTAAATTGATAAATAAGTGACAAAAACACGAGGAGTTTACCAAGTCAAGGTTTTTACACACAGACAGCACCACTGAAGTACAAAGTGTACTCTTCTCATCCTGTGCTGTCTTGGGCTTTAGATGTCGATGTACACATGTGGAAGGGCGAGGAGCTCTCAGACCAGAGTCAGACATCCAAGTATGATCTCCTTTATGCTAACACTAAATGATCTTTGATGAAGTGGTCCCAGTTGAGCTGGAGTCTGGGTTTTCTACTGTTGCCAGTTTGTGTTGGGGAACCAGAGATGTTTGTTTGGATGATTGGGTGGGTGCATATTGTTTCCTCTCTTTGCTGGTTTATCCTGGTTTACACCGTTTTTAGTGATCACGTCGCCATGCCCCAAAGCAAACTTTGGTTTATCAGCTGGGTGGAACCATTATTCATGAGTTTAACATCATTCTGTATTGAAGAAGATTTAAAACTACTGGCAATGGAACACTTAACGTGTTTTTCGGGCGATAAGGCACACCGGATTATACGACGCATTGGGAATTAACATGTCTATGTTCACACATTACAGTCAGGCAGTCTTGTAGACTGCTCAGGGGTTCTGTTACAGGGCCAATCAGGTAGTGACACAGCATACCGTAATGCTCCAAATATCCATTGAGCGGAGCAGCTTCGTTGCTTACATAAGTCATACTTACACATTTTGATAGATTTTTGAGGGCATTGTGCCACATAAAAACTGTCAGTGAGCACAACAAGTAATCATACATAAGGCGTGCTGGATAATAAGGTGCACTGTCAATTTTTGAGGAAATCTATGGATTTTAAGTGCACCCTATAGTCCGGGAAATACGGTACACTTACAGCTTGTTGAGTAGCCCCCTGTTGGCCGTTAAAGAAAATGCAAAATCAAGGCGTTTCTGCTCTAAATTCACTTTTGTAATCTGAAATCAGAGGTCATATCACTTCTTTTGCACGGTTAGTGGCTGGATCTCAACCTACATAAACCTTTTTGAGATCCACAAGTAAAAACTAATGAACGTTAACTTAAGCTGAACATTAATTTGCTAAATTGTGGAGGTGTAAAATTTTAAATATAATCTTTAAATACAAGATTTAAATACAGAATTCAGTCTGTTTCTACTCTCTCAGTAGTGGCATGGAAAAAACCTTAAAAACAGTGAGCGACATCATCGCCATTTCCAAGTGGTGTAACAATGCATTTAACAGAGGTGTCTACAAGGAGGATCTGTGAGGGTGAGATATCAGTGACTGAAATTCTCTTGTTGCTTCTGATGGCTTGACCTCTGACCGTGTGTATCTCTCTGTCTTTTTATTTTTCATCTATTGTTATGTCTCACTTTATCTCAGCTTTGGCTGTCTGTCTTTCCCGTCCACCCTGTCTGTCTCTGTCTTTCTCTCTCTCCCTGCCTGTATCCCTCTCTATAAGTCGCCCTCTGGTTGCAACAGCTGCTTGATGTTTGTGACAGGCAGTGCGATAGTGCTGACAGTCTGGAGACGGTTATCAGAGAGGGCTGCCTTGAGAGGCTCCGCCCGGCTAAATTGAAAATTGCAAATGAAAATCCTGCTCAGCGCGTTTTTTTTTAAATTCATCAGCCATTATGTCCGATGACCTTTTGGGGCGTCAGGCTCGGCTGATAAAACTCCAAACGACAACACTCATCTCTGATCCAATTTTCAACACTGTCCCCTTCCTCCCTCTGCCACCTCCTCCTCCTCCTCCTCCTCACTCTCACTCACCGTTCAACCCAGCTCCAGAGAAGATGATAGGCTTTCAGGAGAGCCTCCATTGTGCTGCAGATGAAGAGGTTTTGTTTGGAGGAGATGGCCTCACTATCTTTGTGCGTGTGTGTGTGTGTGTTCGTGGAGAAGGTTGTGAGGTTTTAAGGGCATACAGTGTGGCCTGGCCTGGCCTCTTCCTGGTCTGGCTGTTGTTGTCCAATCACGGCGAGGATCAGAGGCCGGGAACGTGTGAGCATTTAGAAATACAGGAGGGGAGGAAGAGAGGTGAAGGGGTGTAATAAACACTAAGAGCAGATGTCACTCGAAATGGCTTTTCCAGGGTGGGTCAGTGTGTGCTGTCATTGACTGGCGTGTGTGTGTGTGTGTGTGTGTGTGTGTGTGTGTGTGTGTGTGTGTGTGTGTGTGTGTGTGTGTGTGTGTGTGTGTGTGTGTGAAAGCCCGTGTATCATCTCAGGAGAGGGAAAACTGAAAAGATGGAGCAGAGCTGATCCTCTCAGTCTATCAGAAGCTCTATCCGTCTGTAATTGAATTCTCTCCCGCTCCCATTGTTGTCCTCTTTGTCTCTTGGGATGGGATGGTCAGATGTTTTTTCCTCAGGTGCTGCTGTATCACAGCTTCCATGTCCTACCATACTGACACATCATAGACATTTCTTGGTGCCAATTCTTCTGACGGACTGTTTTTTTTTTCTGTTTTGTTTATCCGTGTAGGAAGTTGATGCGAAGGTCAAATAACCTGAAAAACTTTTAGGAGAGGTTTGACTTTTTTCAAGGCCATCTTTACACTGTATTTATTCCTAGAGAGATTTCCTATAGACTTGTGCCACAAAAGTTTTGCTTTACACCGACTTCTCGTAAAAGCCACTTGCTTTGAGGAAGACCAGCAGCTGTCTTGCGATCAAGGATTTTTCTATCCTGAAAAGATCAGTGCAGATCCACTACCTCAAAAACAAAGGCAAACTGATTATATAATTTTTAGTGAAGTAGTTTCGTTTCTATTGTTAGCTGACTATGCTAGATAAAGGCTGCTATCTTTCTTTTATTCTGTTAACCAATCAGAAGCTGTGCCTGCAATCAGCTGACTTAAGTAAAGGCCCACTAATCGATTTTAATAAAATCTTATAAAATACCATCTCTGTGAATCATATCTGTTCCTAGTTTATGGCCTCATAAATGTTATATGATCAAAGCGCAGGAAGTAGAGCTGGGTGATAAACAGAAAATTTACCGATACTGAAATTTATGGTAATAACCAACGTCATTTTGCCCATGTCGGTATATCCGGTGTCAAAAATAAATAAATAAAAGTTGGTTTTGGATGTGTGTAGGTAGGCTATGGTTTCATGTCCCTTTAAGACGTCCTATGCCAGAGACGTGACTCTACCCCATCCAGTCTGTAACATTAGTTCTTAAAAGTGTCAAAATAATGGCAATAAATAGGTCCAGGGGAGTCATACTATCAAAAAACTGCCCCAGCCCATTACATAGGCTAAACTTTTTTGTGGCAGGGGCGCAGTGGAGTATTTATCATCCATATATCGTTATTGAGGTGAACTGCTCAATATATTGTGATATTGATTTGAGGTCATATTGCCCATCCCCATTACAGAAGACCCCTCGTTTTCTTGCACATGCCCAGATCCCTCCTCACTGAAACCAAACTGTGAGTACGCCCTCCAACACAGACGAGATGTTTGAAAGGTCAAGTTCATGTAAATATTTTAGGGTATTTAACTACTGACATTTAGACATTGTCAGTAGTTAATAGGTGGAGGGGTTGCTGTATCTGTTTTGGATGAAGGGTAAACTTCCTTGCTCTGAAACTTGCATTAGTTGACATGCTACTGTTGACAGAAAATGATGTGATGCCATTTAAACTGTGACCAGCTTTGTTTTGAAATATTGCAGAATTTATGTAAAGCATCTGTTTGTGTGTGCAGTCGTGTCTCATCAGTAGCTGGTCTAACATTATACCAAATATGTACAGATATGTATTTGCTCTTTCAGTATTTACAAGTGTGTCCCAGCATGCGTCCACATCTGCCCGCGAGTGTGTGTTTGTGTGTGCGTGCAGCTGTCCCAGGTGTGCGTTATTAATCAGTTATCAGGGCAGTTTATTTGCTGGCTGACAAGTTGCAATTTTTCCCCTGATTCCAGGCCTCTTTGTCAGGTGGGAATTACTCTGAGAGCACATGACAAAACACTTCACCTCAGCATGGCTCCCACACTCCTCTCTCTCTCACTCTCTCTCTCTCACCGTGTTGCTGAATTCTACCATCTCTTCTTCCTCTCGTTTCTGCCTCCTCCTTCTTCACCCCAAACCCCTTTTTTAGCCTCAACTTCTTCTCTTCTGTCTCGTCCCTCAGTCCTGTTTCTTCCTCCATCTTGTCCCGTCTTTTATATTTATTTTCCCTCCCATGAACATCATCCTAAGCCCTTGGAGTAAAAAAAAAAGGCGGACTGTATAATTAATCACACAGCTTGGTCTAATTAGAGATGAATAAGCGTTGTCCCTCTTGTCACACAGTGACACACACACATACACAGCATAGACACACACACACACACACACACACACACACCTTAGCATCTTGGGCCTAATAGCAGTTGATGCTGTATTAACAGCAAATGGTGCTATCACAGCCAGAACCCCACTTGGCGAGATGTATCTGATAAATGTGACAATAATTAGTGAAGACAGATGAGAGGTAAATTACCACTGACAATGCAATGCTGTCCTCTCTGCCACTGAAGAGAGAGAGAGAGCCAGAAAAAGAGAGGGAGAGAAGAGGACATGTTAGATGAAAAAGAGAGAAAGGGATCAGACAGCGAGGGGCACAGAAAGTAGTTTGGTTTCATGGAACTTATTATTTGCATGCAAATGATGTTTTTACTGGTTCAGCCTCATGAAAACTCTGATGGAAAATTTAGTTATTACCAAATTTAAGAAGACACATAAAGAATATGTAATAAAAAAAGGTAAATGTGACATATTTATCTCGTTTATACTTTATATTAATGTTCATTATGACTCAGTGTATCGCTGTTAGGGCTGGGCGATATGGCCTCAAATCAATATCACGATATATTAAGCAGTTCATTTCGATAACGATAAATGGACGATAACTCACCCCCTCCCACATTAACTTCGTCTACTTAAGCCGCTACAACTTTTGAACCTTCCTCCATCTCCTCACCTGTCTTTCCCTCTTTGTTATGGGCCGGATGGGGTGGAGTCAGGGTTAGGGTTAGGGGTTAGTCTCTGATGTAAAGGGACATGAGACCATAGCCTACCTACACACATCCAAAACCAACTTTTATTTATTTTTTGACACTGAATTTACATATATGGGCAAAATGATGTCAGGTATTGTTGAAGATTTCAGTATCGATACATTTTCGGTTTATCGTCCAGCCCTATTTGTTGTGATAAGCAGAGGAGGGGCTGACATTGTATTGCATGCAGCTTTGTATTCTTTGTCATGCATGTCATGTTTAAGTTGTGTTGTCTGACAGAAATTGCCGTCCTGTGTTGTTTATAACTCTCTGTGAAAATGTCATTGAAGGCTGTTCCTCCTGTTTGCTCTTAGTCATCTGATTTCAGACTTGCCAGATGACAGCAGTTGCAGGCATTAAATAGCTTATTTTAAGAGAAATTTCAATGTTGTTGCTAATAGTTTCTTAAAAAAACATGAATGTTGATGACAAACCAGAGAAAAATAAACTTTAAAAAGCGTCCTTCATTAAAAACAATCTTCAAAATAGTTATGTTCATCACTGATTGCCATAGAAAGTGGTGCAAAATGCTCCAGATCACCATCTTTAAGAGAAGACAAATCAAATTGGCTAATTAATATACATATTTTTTTATTTATTACAAGGTCATGTTAAAAGAAGTTTGTGTATTTTAGCAAAGTCTTGACTGTGTTCTTTGTTTTATTATTTAGGAGGGATGTTCTGAAGTGGCCAATTACTAAATTGTGCACAATTACTACTATTGTAAAGTTAAGAAAACTCTCACAAGAGTCAAAGTTGAACATAATTTATTAAACATGACTTAACGTGGGAGGATTGTAAAAAAATATGTAAGTTGTAAGCACCGGTAATCAGTCTGTTATCAGCCCTACCTGTTCAGAAAGAGTAACATCATATTGCCTCTTAGCTGCTGAGAGAGGGAAAGACGGTTAGTGTTATAAAGCATCAGGACTAATGACTGCTCTCTGCTAAAGGAGGAAAAGAGGCAAAGATGATGAGAGACAAGAGAGGGAGTGAGGATAAGAGGTGAAGAGGGAAGAAGAGATGGTAGCCTAATTGTTTTCGTCAGAGGCAGTGGGGAGCTATCAGGGTAATAAAGTTAATTAGCAGAACAAACAAGCAGCAAGAAAGAGAGAGAGGGAGAGAGAGGGATGGATGGACAGAGAAAGAGAGAGGAACAGATGGAGGGATTTGATGATTACAAATGGAAGCAGATCTAACACAAGGAGAAAACAGTGAAATCAATTACCCTTATTTTCTCCCTCTGGTGGAGGAAAAGATGAGTGTGGGAGGGATCAACTAGATGGAACCAAAACTCCTCCTCCTCTTTTATCTGAAGCCCCCCCCCCATACTGTGTGTGTGTGATCAGTGTCCTGTGTCACACTCATTTTTCCACAAACACTCATCAGAATCCAAGTGATAAACATCCTCATAACGGTCGTTTGTGTTTTTTATCCATAGTTATACATTATTTTCTTCTTTTACATCATTTACACACCCTTGTAAACTTCAACTCAAGTTAGAATTTCCTCTTTTTAATCTACACTGAGAGTAAATTTTTGCCATTCATATACAGGGTACCCAGATTATTGAAAAAAAGCTAAAAAGACTTCACACAGGAAAAGATGAGGAGAAACAGCTGATGTTTAAAGGTTAAAAGTTTTATTATTTACAGTGTAAAGAACAACGGCGGCACTTATTTGAGTTTATTTTGTACTCAGTTATCATTTTTTGCTGCATAATTTTCAACATGTAAGTCAATGAAGGCCCTGCATGATTAAATCACATGGATTGCATTGTCACTCACCGTAGCAACCAAACAGTATCTGACAGCCCATCACGACAGCGATGTGGTGACAGGCTAGGTAATGGAACCTGTGTCTTTGACATCACATGTAGAGGAAACACTTCATTATGGAAGAGTTGTGTGTATATGTGTATGTCTGTGTGTGTCTCTGCAGTGCTAGCATGCCTCCTCCGTCATGTCTCATTTCCAAGTTGCTGTAATTCTGTAATTGTACAAGGCATGCTGAGGAAGTGTGTATCTGTGTCTGTGGATGAAGCTGTCTGTGTGTATGTTCAAGGTCTGAATCATACTTTGTATTCCCCCGCGATCATGTAGCATTAAAGTTACTATTGAACCGAGATTAACTGAAGATAAGAGAGGTGGTTACCAATCAATTTGTACATTTTTGTAGGCATGAAGCAAATTTAAAGCGAAAGTCTGTTATTTTCTGTACCAAAACATCTTGATCTATATAATTTCACATAAACAATTAGGTGTACAATATTGATATTGGATATCGGTCCGATATCAGCAAAAAAATGAATATCAGATTATATCGGCCTGCATCTAAAATCTTCAATATCAGCCTTCCAATACAAGCAGTCCATTCCAGACTCCACTACCGCACCTCTAGCTCGCAGCACCCTGATCCAGCATGCAGAGCCCACAAAATCACAACAACAGTGTGTACTAAGGTACTAACAAAGTAGCAAGGATTAGGAGTGATGTCGGCCTTGTGGCAGTATTTTTTGTTCTCAACAAAATTTTTATTAGTTTTGTACAGGTTATACAAAGGAAACACATCACAAACACCCCCTTTCCCTCAAAACCCCATCTACTGCTGGATATTCCCATTACTGTGCTTAAATAACAAATTCACTAAAACAAACAAAATAAAAATAAAAAAAACAAGCAAAACATTTTGTAGATCTTGAAATACATAAGATGTTGAGGAATAAGTTAAACGAACCACTGTACGTTCAGAGAAATACAAATGTAGACATATCGCTGAAAACTAAAAGTATTTTTTGTTTACGTCCGAAGAAGACATTGCAGCTGAGTGAAAAACCCATCATGCACAATTTTGTGTTAATTTCGTATCAATATCGGTATCAGTCAATATTGAAGGCTACAATATCGGTATCATCTCAGAAGTCAAAAAGTTGTATCTGGACACCCCTATAAACATCATTTCACTCTTCTGTAAATGATTATTGTATTCATTTCAAATACATTCAGAAATATGTCCGCCATCTGTTATCAACATGTGTTAGCTGTCTTCATCTCCATTGCCAATAATGCATCACCTTTTTGGCCGATGATTATATCTCTTGAAACGTTCATATCTGTCGATATTGAAAACACGACAAAAGATTAGACAGCAGTTTGCAGACCAGGTATGAAATTCTCTATTATCAGTGTAAAAAGCTCCTCCTGAAGCTAAAATGTCAAAGCTCTGAATCTACCATTTGATCGACAGGTGGTTCTCTGACTCCCACCGGCACATGAGGTACACAGGACTACGTCTTCACCCTCAAAATAAACTCTCATATCAGGAGCGTTTCTCTTTTGGGTAAACAGTCACAAATAAAAGGCTTCCATTTTTAGCTGGTGTGTCTGAGGTGAATGTATGGAGAGCATAGATCCTCGGTTTGGGTTTGTTTGGTTTGAGTTGCCAGGATGTCCGGTCTGGTTGTGTTTGATTCAGTTGTCAGGCTGTGCCTTTGGACTGATGTACTGTTAGAGACCATCACCTGGGACATGTGATAGCTTATCAAAGTCTGAGCAGCCCTTCTGGTGTACAACACACACACACACTCAAGCAGACGGATACACACACACACATATGTATACCTTTCACCTACCACAAGAAGAGTTTAGTGTGTTTTTGTCTGTCTGTGTGTGTGTGTGTGTGTCTGTCTGTGTCTTACTCCTGTCGCCAAGGGAACCCCTTTGGAAGGACAGTTTGACATCTCGCCTGGCATCATGGGATACGGCTGTCACCTGACGATGCTGCCACCAAGGAGATAACCTTCAGGGTGACAGCTGAGACAAAGACACACTATCACACACGCGCACACACACACACAATCACACATATCCACAAACATACACACAAGAATGTATACGCCAAACACACACTCACACGTATATAGAGCCGCATACATGCATGACTGCCCAAACACACACAGCAGACTTCACCTGCTGAGCTAAACACAGTGGGATTGATCCTAATTAGAGCTAATCAATATGTTGATTGATAGTTTCACCTCAAAGAAATCGTCGGATATCCAACAAAAGGAGGTCAGAAAATCCCCTCCTGGTTCTTTACCAAAAGGCAGGTGATCACAGGACCATGAAACAACCTCTGGGGCTCCTGTCCGTCACATGTCAGTCAATCAGCATCAGAATCCAATGATAACCTCATCGTGAAGACCTGAGAAGAAACAGCTAATTTTGTGAACACATCTCATTTTTCCTACATGGTCGGTGAAAGGAAAACAAACACGGCAGGAGTCTCTCTTCTCCTTTTTTGTTTTTATTTTTTGCAACGATTTGACCTCAACAGAGGACTGCATGTTTGACTCCTGTGCTCATCCACAGAGAACAATTTTGTCCTGGTCGTTGGATTGCAAAGACAGGAACTATGTGTGCTTGTCTTTATTTTTTTATTTTTTTGAGGGAGTCGATTTACGGTGACTTGTTTTCCTACAACTCAAAAATAGTTTTGTTACCCTGCCAAGTAGGGGTGGGGGATACGGCCTCATATCAATATCACGGTATATTGAGCAGTTCACCTCGATAACGATAAATGGACGATAACTGCGCCACAAGCTACTTCAGCTGCCGCTCCAGCTGTTACAACTTTTGAACCGTCCTCCGTCTCCTCACCTGTCTTTCCCTCTTTGTTATGGACTGGACGAGGTGGAGTCACGTCTCTGACGTAGGACAGCGTCTTAAAGGGACATGAGACCATAGCCTACCAATACACAGCCAAAACCAACTTTTATTAATTTACTTTTTTGACTCCGAATATATTGACATGGGCAAATTTACGTTGGTTATTGTTGTAAATTTCGGTATCTGTAAATTTTCTGTTTATCACCCAGCCCTACTACCAAGTAATATCACTCTTTCTGTACAGTTCATACAATATAACTCACAAGTCTTATGAGTTATATTATAAAACTGCAAAACAATAAGCTAGATGTAACTTCAGAAGTGTAACATGGATCTGTTGAGAAAGGCTGAACAGGATATGAACAAACTCTGTGGAAGTAGTTAAGCACACAATCTTTAAAAAATCTGAAATACATTTTATTAAAGATCGTAAAATTGTTCTCAAACGAGGTCCTTTTTATTTGCGGATTCATATCAATCACACTCTTTCCGCATGGATGCACAGTCACAAACATGTGCATGTGTCATCTCCCAAAACGCACATTTAAACTCGCCATCAAAGCGGTTAACAGTAAGATACCTGCCTTTCCCACTCTTAAGGGCTGCAAATGAAGCGTCTTTCATAGAGGATGTTAACCAGGTGCTAATGCCAGTAATTTATGCAGCGTTAATCCTGACAGTAAAGGTATTTAGAATTTTAAATATGTTACTTTAGCAAACACACACACACACACACACACACACACACACACACACACACACACACACACACACACACTCATACATACACTGCAAAAACACAGGCCTGAGGGCTAAGAGTCACCAGGGGGTCTGAGGAAGCCTTGTCGTCTTCCTGTGGTGCCACACTGTCATGCAGATGTAACCCAACAGTCATCTCCATTCAGCTCAGCAGCCTTTGTTTCATGCCCCCTATCACCATTTGTGTGTGTTTGCCTAAGAGCGTAATGCAGTAAGTAGGTAAGCATCCCTCCCAGCACTTCCTGTCTTAAACAGGCTCAGGCAGTGTTAGCTGGGGTTAGCTGAGGCTTTAGCACCTGCTGTCACCGCTGCAGCCCCACTCACTTGTTTAGACACAACGACTTTATCTCCCAGATGAGGATTACTGTTAGTAATATGTGCTAAGAGCATTAGCTGTGATCATGGGTGGGTAATAGATCGTTAGGAAGTTTCAGACAATTACCAGGAACTATCTCTCATTAATTAAAGCCAATTTTTGTAGAGAGAAACTTCTGTTTGTTGAAGAAAGTCAGACTCTTAGAGTATCGTGTGTGTGCGTCATGTCTGGACTTTAAAGTCCCGGTCAGGGAAGCCGCAAAGGAAAAGTGAGTTTTATCAGCTTAGCACAAATCCCGGAAACAGAAGTCATTAACAGACTCAGTGAGGAAACTGAGGGCTGTTGTTAGTCTGTCAAAAACACGGACATGTGTCACTCAAACATATGTTTTATTATTCCTCTTCTAAAAATATAACCCTTGTCTTTGCCCACAGTGATTAATGCCCTTTAAACCGTTAAAGGTATATAAGTTCATCACTGGATTAACATAGATAAAGTTAAATTTGTACTGAGCGATATTAGGATACAGATGGCATTTTGACAGAGAAGGGTCAATTTTAGAAATTACATAAAATACTCTAAAGTTTTCTAACATTTCTAACATTCTAACCTTGATTTTCTGCCTTTTCTACAGCAAACTCTGATCAAAAATTAAATTAACTTTGTTGATGCCAAAATGTAGCACAAATATGAATAAAGAATTTGATATTTTGGCAGCCAGCTGGAAATCTGCACTTCATTATTATACTGTCGGGCAACTGGCTGAAGGTTAGAAGTAAGTATGTGCTAATGTGAATACCAGGAAAGAAAAATTGACCCTTTTCTCCCATATTTTGGATTCTGATTCGAATAACACTTAATAAACCATAAACTGATGGAGCTGTTTTGCGAGAATTGAAGATCTGAAATATTGAACCTAAAAAAATAATCACAATATTCCTGTTTACAAACAAATGTGAAGTATTTGGCATGTATCCTTGTGAATTTTAACCCTGATAAAATGTTTGATTTGCAACCTTTAACAGTGCAAACAATCTGTGTGACTCTGAATCTTTGAACTTAAACATTTTACCTGCTCTCTGTTGTTTGTGCTTCATGAACTTGGAATATTAAATGCATTGCAGTTGAAATTTTTGTAAAAAAAAAAAAAAAAAAAAGCCATTTTGATTAGCGCCGGAGAGTTTTAGTTATCCAAACATAAATACTTGATTTCAAGTTTTCCCGTGGGTAACAATAAGTCAAAATATGAAACCTCGTTGGCTTTATCCAAAAGACATTTTGTTTTAAAAACACACTGACACACCACAACAAGTTTTCCTATTTCTTCAGCCAGGTTCAGAAAATAATCAGCGTTTGATAAAATACCCAACAGCGACCTTTTTTAAGGATCATGACATGACAGTTTAACAACTATTTCCCAGGGTTGGAAACGCGTCAAAGACACACATCATTGCCAGCTACTTAGTGGAACAAACTAACAATAAAACAAATATATTTTCAGTCAAGTTAAAACATAATCCTTACACCAATCTGGACATTTCCATTAAAGATGTTGTTTGATTAGGTGAAGGGGATTTCTACAGTTCTCTCTCATATCAGCTCATGTTTTTGCCACAGTGTCACAGGCAGAGAGGAGAAAATAAAGACGTTCACTCATTTCTGTAGATTGATTTGATATGGTGGGTTTGACCAGATCGTCTCTTGCATTGCTATTGTTCTTAAAACTAAGTTACTGCTGACATGTAGTTTTGACCTTTCAGAATCAAGTTTTTAGAGCAGCTTCATTTTGAAGTAAGACTTTCAGGTTATCGTTTAACTTGATGTGCATTGTTTTACTTCTGCTGTGAGAAATGTCTTAATCAAAACAACCACGAGAAAAAAAGTTTGATTAATATGGGAGTTGGCTTTAATGTTGAACAATTTACCTTGTAAATAATTCATGCTCTGGTTCAGTTTTGATTTCAGTTATTCAAAATAAGAAATCAGGATTGTTTGGTTTTGTCAATTTTAGGGTTTGGTCTTCAGAGCAAAAGGAGTAGATTTGTTTCAGTGGAGCAAAGTGTAAATTGGTGCTTTTTAAAAAGATATTAAAATAAATACTGTACTGTGGACTTAATATTGTTATATTATCTAACCATATAAAACATCACTCCATTCTTATGGCCGCAGTAACAGTAGCCATCCCGAAAAATTTGCTGACTCTCATCCTCACTCACAGACTCATTTTGTGTTTTCTTGGGAGACGGAGGACAAAAAAACCCCACTCTCTGTTGGTGTGCTTTGACAACATTTATAATACAGTAAAAGAGAGGTTTAGACTCTGAATCCTTAAATATTATATATTTTACCTTTTACCAAAGAGCCGTTGTTCGCTAAATCCAAGTACATGAAAAATTCAAGACGGACAGACCCTAATCTGTCCTGTTAGCGTTGCATGAAAGAAGTCAATAAACGACTCTAATTTTTATACATCTGTAGAATAAATAAATGTGAAATAACTTTGAATCTGACCGTGACAATATCCAGACATTTTCTGATATTTTCCTCCAAATCGAGTCGATATAAAATATTGTAAAAAAAGGCTTTTGATGTTGTGAAATGTCTGCTTGAATCATCTTATCACTCCTCTCCTGATTTGCATTCATTCTCCTCTGGTGGGAAATATTGTGATCACTGGTCTTCTGACCACTGGTGTGACAGTCACACACATTCACACACACATTCACACACAGACACACACACATACACAGAGACCCCTCAGTGGGTATCAGCAGCAGACCAGGTAATGATGGCTATTTGAGTTTGTGTGCTCCTGGTGTTCACACTGACCGGCTGCCTCACACTGAGATAGATAATCTCCTCTCCTCTCCTCGCTCCTTGTCTCCTCGTCTGGGAAAGGGAAGTGGGCAGAATACTCTCCTGTTGGGAATCAGTGGTGTGCCACTCACACTCACCCCAGGATCCTCACATGTGGATGAGCATGTACACAATCACATACACACACTCAAGCTCACAAACACATCTGCACAGAGACAGAGCGAGGATGTTGAGCAACAGAGGAGCAGAAAAGATGAAAAACATGAGTCAGAGTAAACAGAGCAACAAACAGACGATTATACACGAAGGAAAGTGAAGACACAAAGGAAAAGAGAACAAGAAGTTTAGCGCTCTCAGAGAGCCCGGCAGTAGCCAATCGTCATGTCTGTAATATTTTGTTGAAGACTCGGTTTGATCAGCTATGTTCCCTGAATGCTAACTCACAGTCGTACTACTGTTTACATTAAGACATGTTAATCTCCATGAGAAAACCTGCGTGTATTAAGGTACTGACTCAGAGAAATATTGTGCTGCAGATACAGAGGCACACAGAGAGAGGAAATGTAGGAGGGTTTCCGCGTTTCCTGCTGAACTGCGAAGTGTCTCAGTGTGTAAAAGACACAAGACTAATCACTCTCATTGTGGACTATTTCCATGGTAACTCTGTGCTGAGCAGTAATTTAGCCTCGCTAGCTAACGACACAGAGCGAGTCATTATCTTAGCGCCAGGCTAGGGCCTCCTATTTAAAGATTCACACCATGAATGAACAATTAGTGAACAGATTGGCGGCCTAAGTGGGGGAGAGATGAGAGAAGACAGAGGGAGAGAGGGGGATGAGGCTGATATGCGGTCAAACCTCTGTTTATCCATCCATCTTTCTAACCAAACATCCATCTATAAATCCATCCATCCATCCGTCTCTCTTTCCACTGATTCTGGGACTGCCTCTGTCACTCAAGAATAACCTTAATCTCAGTTTGCGTTTCCTCAGTCAGGATTTTATCCAGTAACACTATGAAGTTAAAGCAATAACCCTGTCAAAGTGCAATGACCTCATCTGATCATCTGAAGAATCACTTGTGTTGTTTGAAATGTGGCAGGATGATGTATATTGAATAGCTGGAGAAGTTTGGCTGTGGTTTGACAATTTGTCAGAGGGGCAGAAGTGCAAATCCAGTTGTGTCATTATTAGGAAAGTTTAACTCTTCTGATTAGATTAGAATTAGCTAAATGGCCCAACTGTGACAAAAATGGCCCCTATAAACACTTGAGTCATTGTAAAACTGCTGATCTGTTTGGGATTTTCTAGCAGAAGAAAGGGTCTGATTACACTGACCTGTATACACTCATCCTGTTTCTTTTCTGATGGCAGAGTTTTGGAGTGATTGTTTCTTGTCTCCTGTGACTTCAGATCATGTTAAAATACCTTGAAGTAACATGGCGACATGAAAGTGGTCGAAGAATAACATGGGGGAGTGTTTTTCTGGATTTGTTTTCTTTAAAAATCAAAACAACAACAAAAGCTACAATGTCACGTTGGTAGGGGTGTCCTGATATGACTTTTTTCACCTCCAATACGATAACAATTTTGTACCCTTCAGTATCAGCCGATACAGATATTGATCTGATATTGGCACAAACTTGTGCATGACAAGTTTTGAACTCTGCTGCAATGTCTAGTTCAACATTTTATTAACATACAAAGTAAATAACAAAGCAAATTGAATAAAATACACTTAGAAAATTATAAAAACCTTTTTAACTCAACAGTACAACGAATGTAGATAAATACTAAATCTTACGGTGAACTAGTTTACAGTCCTGAGTGTTTTTACAGGTATGCAAGACCCGAAATAAACAAATCGCTCCCTGAGGGATAATGAAGACGCCTTAAAACGTAAACATTAGATGATACAATTGATTGCTTTGGTCTGGTGGCTGCACCGCTAGTTGTGGCCAAACTGCTACTTGTGCCGTCAGCCGTGGCAGGCTGTGCAAACTCCGCTCACGTTTTCATGTTTCCTGTATATTCACTTGGGAACTACTTCTTCAAATGATTACACAGATTTGTTGTGTTGCCGGTTTTTGAGGGCACCGACCGCCGACATACCTCACACATCGGCTTAATTACTCAATGTTGTTTTGGAGATACCCGAACCACCGCCACACAACCGACATTAAATAACTTTTCTTCTCAACAATAACATCTTTGGAGGATGACTCAAAGTCATGGCTGATATCTGTTTTGCTGCTCTCAACTCTGCGTTTAGCTCCACGTTCGGTCATTCTGTTTACTTCCCCGGCAACTTATGTAAGTGAGCAGGAAAAGCTCGACTCTGATTGGCTGTTGTCACGCACATTACCGCCATGTTTGATTGAGTAAATATGCTCACAGCTGATCACCGTGATCGAACTGAAATGTATCTTGATCATTAATCGCACTCATACAGTCGCCCAGTCCTACTGCAAACTCATGTATTGATTATAAACATTGGAGGCCTCTAATTACTTAAGAAAACACTCTTCACTAACAGTATTCCCTCCATTTACAGTTCACACCCATCATTTGTCTCCCTGTCCTCCCCCCACCCATCTCCAAAAACACCACAGCAACCCCTGTCAAGGTCAGTGTCTTATTCAAACTGTGCCGAATGTGTGTGTAAGTGTGTGTGTGTGCGAGTGTGTGTAATGTCTGTCTCTCACACACTCTCTGTCAGTCCTTTTATGTGCCTCCCTCAAAAGAAGCTGTCAAGTTGTACTGTTTAAGGGCTCACAGGAGGGACAAAAAGCATACTTTGTTTTGTTTTGTTTGCCTGCCTTGGCTTTCGGCTGAATGAGCGAGTGAGTGGAGGAGAGAGAGAAGAGGAGAAGAGAGTGAGGGTGTGTGTGAGAGAGAGAGAGAGAGAGGAGTGGGGGTAACATGTAATTTACTGTTTGCCCCACTCTACTGTACGTTGCTTTAGTCATGCTAATGCAGCTCTTTGTCAGGCTGAGGAGATAGCCATCAATCAGCTGTCAATTGGTCCATTGGAAGAAGAAAAAAAAAGACAGAGAGAAAGAGAAGGCCCCTGTTCCCTCCCTCCTCGTCCTCCTCTTTTTCTCCTCTGCTACCTAGCGGGCTTGGGGGTCCAGGGAAAGCCTGGAAGCTGGATTTGGATCTGGATCTGGAGTCCAGGTGGAGGGCAGGAAAAGGAGTGTGGGGCTCTCAGAAATACTTCCAAATAAGTCCGCAAAAAATCTGTCTGTCACAAGAACATGAATGTCTTTATTTTCTTCTTGTTGTTGTTTTCCAAAGTCATCCTAAAAGAAGTATCTAATTGTGATTTGACACCTCTGGAAACCTGCCACTCACAACTGCTGTCAGCAGAGTGCCAACCCTTTATTATGCTAGCTAATGTTAACGCTAAGATAAGCTAACAGGCCCATTAGTGCCAGTTCATTTAGCTCGTTAGCTGCAGCCTCGGGGCTGATGACATTCATTACATATGATTAGTGCACAATTAACATGTCTCACTCTGGCACCGTGGCTCCCAATGTTACACGACACTTTTAATCATGTTTTATGAAATGTTTCTGCCAGCGTGACATGATTTATGAGTTTCACATGACACAGTGTTCAGAACATTAAATGGCTTTCATTATAAATCAGACTCCTGCAGACCGAGTTTAAAGCTACATTCACAGTCCTCAGCTCTGTATTTGTACTTGTGCTTGAAAATTTGGGTGTTTTTGGTGTAATTTTTGCTCATATTTGTATAGCTCATTTAGCTTTGGGGAATGCAATTCAACTTCGGCGGCGCATTCTCGTGTTTCAAGGTGAACTCCTTTAAGCTGGTTCAGTTCAGCTGTTTGACACGTCTCTGCTGCCACCGTCCTGAAGGCCTTTTTTAGATTTCAGAA
Organism: Xyrichtys novacula; assembly: GCA_962446985.1. NCBI lineage: Eukaryota > Metazoa > Chordata > Actinopteri > Labriformes > Labridae > Xyrichtys > Xyrichtys novacula. Next base: position 30,727,960 of record OY660870.1, read on the forward strand.
GCTTTTCTCTTCATAGTTTTGAATTTAAGTTTTTTGACCTGTTGAACTTATGAAACATTTTTTATTCAGGAATGTGTTTTTGGAGAATTTGACATGAACTGTTTGCAGCCAAACACAGCGGCGAAGAACGAACCAGACTAAAAGTACATCTAAAATTAGGTACTTAAAGTTGAATACTCAACACTTTACTTTGGGGAAAATCACAGACTTTTCTCATAATCCACATTCTTTCTCATCTTTAGTTAACATTTACTATTGGAGAAAAAAATCTGCCAAGGAGCTGCAGTGTGCGATGTTCAAAAACGGCATCACAATATGGAGCGTGATAAATGAAAATTAACGAGCTTAGTTAGTTTTAGCTCACAGTTTCTTTCTCAATCTGCTGTTTTTCATGTTATAAACTCTACTTGTTACTCATCCTGTCCATTTTAAATATGCACCAGTTAATCTGAAGATGGTTGATAGTCTGGTTGATGTTTTACTCAGGCCTCTGTCCAGTAAGTGAGATATAATTATGTTGAGTGAGAGAGCCTTGCTTTTTTAATAACAAATGTTAGCTATTTCAGTACGTACATACTTTGCATACATTGTTTATATCACTAGAATAGGAAGATTGGTTTATGATGATTTCGTATTAAATGCACCAAAACTCCTAACAGGGATTATTTCCTTCAAGTTGAGTATTTTCAATTGAAATATTTTGAGTGCAGTTTGTTTATAAAACTCAATATGGCTGCATGATTATGAAAGAACTAACGCTGCAATATTTTTCCTTTTTAACACTGTGGTATGGAATAACTACAGGATTTTATACCAGATAAATGTAGTGGCACTTTATGTAAAAGAACATATAACATGTTATTTGGATCTTAATGTGTATTTATCACTTTCAAATCAAATCTCTTTTCACATTGTGTCCAACTCTCTGACTCCCACATGGAGAAGTAAAGAGAGAGAGCAGGTCTCTTTAATAACTTTACAATTACACACAACTGACTTAGACAAAATAATTCCTGCGCAAAGATATGTTTCAATCTGCATCATCTGGTGATATTTACCTATAATCAATGAAAACTCACCGTCTTCATCTGCATGTGATTTTGTACAACACCCTGTATGAATGCAACAGGTAAACACAGACAGTGAACACATGTAAGCCCCTCACGTGATCCGTATGCGTGCCTTTAATGTCAGCAAACACCGGGACAAGCAGGAATAAACAGAGTCTTAAAATCTGTCTGTCTTACTTGATTGAGTGTTTGCTGGGCTAGCAGTGTGGCATCCAGGGTTACATTTTGCAGTCATATGGCACAGAGATACAGTCTCTGCATGCACAGTGGTCAGCTGTGCAGTGGTCAGGCTTTAAGGGTACATTTTTGTAGATTATAAAATGTCGTCCCAAGTTTTTATTTGAGCATCAAGATTAGACTTAAGTTCACTGTGTTCGTTGTATTTGGGTCTAAAGGCCGGCTGATGTGATACGGTTTGTTTTGCTTCAAGCACAGTCATATCTTCAAGCATTTAAAATGAGACTCTTAAGACTTTGGACATCAATTTAAGGAAGGCAGCAGGAAAAAAGTCTGAATCAATTTGGGTTGAAGATTTCAGCTTTTATGATTTAACATTTACAGCCCAACTTGAAAAACTTGGAAAGTTTTGAGTGAAGTGAAAGTGTGAATCTTGAGAGAACTTTCACATTCAAAGATCTAGAAAGACTTGTGAGTCCACCAAACACACACACACACACACACACACACACACACACACACACAAACAAAGGTACAAGCATCACTGTTCTCTTTTCCTCCCTATCACACTCACCCTATCACACTCACCCACCCACCGATCCACACAGAGACGTATAGAAAGAGAGAGAGGGGGGAAAAGAGAGGTATTGATTTTGCTGTCTCCAGGCTGCTGAGAGTGTGTGTGTGTATGTGTGTATACTTGTGTGTGAACGTGCGTGTGTATAAAAAGGGATTAAGGCCCTCGCTCAGCTGAGATACCATCAGCCATCAACCCTGCGAGTCCGCTTCGGGCTTTCCCGGCTGCCGCATTGTCTATTCTGCTCCGCTATGTGAAAAATGTTGAATATCAACAATGGCTTTCAGTGGTGTATTGTTGAGTTTTTGTATGAACTAATCTTGCCTCAGTGAAAAAGACCTAGGGCTTGGACAAAACGTCTAGAGCCACAGCATTCCTAGCTGGCTCTCCCCTTGAACACTGAGGCAGAAGGCTGGGGCTGAGGGAGGCAGAGGAGAGGGGAAGGCTGGCTGGAGGAGAGGCAGGGGTGAGGAGAGACTGAGGCCGGGGTTAGGAGCTCCAAGGCCGGGTGCTTAGAATGGGAAGTAGGGCCCTGGGAGGCTAGGGAGAATATATGCAGATGTTACAGCAGGGCGGGCATAAGAAAGGTGAGGGAAAGGGAGATGCTGGAGCTTGAGGAGGAATGCTAGGCTAACTGAGGTGGAGAGGGAAGGCCAGGTAGAAAAGATGAAGTGATAGCGAAAAAGAAATAACATTGACTTCTGTTTAGGACTCCAATAGACAAAAATATTAGAACAGGTACATGAGCAGAGAGACAGACTGTTTTAAAGCTGGAGAAGATTTGTTAAAACCTCTTAAAAGTAAACTTAGATTCAGCCAGAGACTAAGATAAAGCCTGAAAAACAGAGGAGTGTGCTCCTTTTCCCTCCATGGACATAATGCTGGTTTGGACAGCGACTGACATCCAATCAGACATCAGGACTGTGAGCCTGTCACAGTGACAACCATGACATCACTGCGAGGTAAGCCGGCTGAATGACTGACCCCATATGTGTTTGGGTTTTCGTTTTACCTGCTTCAAATCTCAGAGTCCTTCAAAATCGTCTTTGGTGAAGCAACACCAAGAGAGAGTGCAGGTGTGGGCAGAGTGTGAGGAGGAACTCTGGAGGCAGAGCAGCATTTCTGTGCAGGTTTTTGGAGGCGTTTTCATGGAGAAATGTCCAGTAGTAAATGCCAGAGGTGCATGCGCTTTGGCGAGAAGGTGTTTGTGTGTCTGTGAGTGTTCTCCTTCCTGTCCCACGATATCTGAAAGGCTTGCAGGTTTTTTTAAGAGAGAGGAGAAGAGACGGAGAAGTGATGCAGTGATAGTGATCGTCTTTCTCTGCTTGCATTTGATTTAGCTGTCACATGGCCTCTGCTCGTCTGACACATTGAAAATTAGAAGCTTTATCTGTCATGGAGATGCATGGAGAGCACAGTTAAGAGAAAGAACCACTGCCACTTGATAAGCAGAGGAACGTCTCACATGCCTTGCTTAAAGGTGCTACAATAATTCGTCAGTAATTTACACTTGCAGTGCATATGTTGAGACTAGCACTATGCGTTTTACTGCTGTGTCATGTATCCAAACTTTGTTGTGTGCACTGTGCAGTCCTCAACAGAGTTTATTCATTTTAACCAACAATAAATGCTGCAATAATTGGATCAGAGGAGAATCAAACTTGGACTTTTTCCAATAAGTCTTCAAGGAATTGATTTTTTGAGATTTCTTTCTTTCTCATCAGTGATCCAGGATGCTTTCTAGGGCTGGGCGATAAACCGATAAGATGTAGATTCACATTTTCTGCTCTGCTCCCTTCAAACACTGCTTCAAAGTCCCTGAATTTCCGTTAAAGCTCCTGTGGGGAGTTTTTCACTAGTTACAAAATGGACTGAAGTCAACGTTGACGTCTCTACCAACAAAAAGTAAATGAGACCAAATCTGACTAGTCTGATTGTTTCCACAGGGTTTCTTTGATGCCTAAAATTGCTGCCAAAAGGAAAGTGTCAGATGCCTTTTATATAAACACTGTCAGGTACAGATTCAGTGTAAATACGTAGACGATAGAGCTCGGCGATAAACCAAAAATTTACCAATACTGAAATTTACAACAATAACCGACGTCATTTTGCCCATATCCGTATATTCAGTGTCAAAAAATCAATAAATAAAAGTTGGTTTTGGACGTGTGGAGGTAGGCTATGGTCTCATGTCCTTGTAAGACGCTGTCCTACATCAGAGACATGACTCCACCCCATCCAGTCTGTAACAAAGAGGGAAAGACAGGTGAGGAGATGGAGTAGACGAGATGGAGTGAAGAGTAGACAAAGTTATTGTGGGAGGGGGTGAGCAGCTTGTGGAGTAGTTATCATCTGTTTCTCATTATCGTGGTGAACTTCTCAATATATCGTGATATTGATTTAGGCCATATCGCCCAGCCCTATTTAATATTTATGAAGTTAAGGATTAAATATACAGTATTATACTCCAGTGCTGCTGGAGCGATCGAACTTCACAGACAGATGGACAAAGTGAATGTAAATATGAACGTATGAGAACCTGAATCTGACGACAGCTGTCTCGTACAAACAATCCTTCAACATGAACGTGGCGCTAAGCGTATAACATTGAACTTTTCACAACTAGCAGTCGGGATGTCCTCACTTATAGCACATAAACAAAGTGCTCTCTGCAGAAAACTTAACTTTATCCGCTTTGAAAGTATTGGCAGTGATTTCTCTCTTACACCGGCCTGATTTTACTACAGCACTGTCGATGCAATGCTGTAATTGCAGATAAAAAGGACAAACTCGAGTGCTGTCCTCGAGTGACAGAGTTCTTCATGAAAACAGTGTCAGAATCTGAAGAGGGCCAGAAGCAGTATGGACGTTAAAGAGCTTACCTTGAAGCTTAATGTGCTGGAAGAACCCTCCATCAGTGGTCAACAACAGGCCCTCGTATTCGCATTAGTATTACCGTACTTTATTATCATCTGTATTTGGCTTATGTAGGTGAAACTTTGGTCATATATGCAACAAAAGTGGTCACAACTATAAAGCACTGCTCATATTGGGCAAACACGCATTTTTCTAATGTGTTTGCCTAATTTCCAGTAAAATATCTCATCGTACTTATTAAAAGCCAGAGTGACCTGACTAGTCAAGATGTAAGTCTTCATTTAGAATAAGTGTTAGGTCTTGTTTTAAAAAATGTAGAAGAAATGTTGAGTGCTACAATGACCGGCATTTTTACATATTTCAATCAAGCAGGTCCTTGATTCTGGCCTTACTGTAATCTGGTATCTGGTTTTGTCTAGCATGGCTTATACTGCAAAGAGGCTTTTTTGAGGATTCCTATTGCTCACTTCTTCAACTTTTATCCTCTCCTGACCTGGAGGAAACACTTTCATTTAAGATGTGTTAAAAAAAAAAAAAAGGAAGGAGAAGGTAAAACCTTGTCCTTTATATCGGTAAATACCTCTGTATTTTTTCCACAACTCCCTCAAGGTACGTTTACAAAAGGCTTTGTGCTATATCTGGATTTTTTTTATTTTACGAGAGAGAGAAACTCACCTTGTAGTGACAGTTTTGTAGTGAGGACAGCAAAAGTAGTTCCTGAAACTGTTCTCATTGGCACTACCAGGTCTATAGAGGTCACCTAGTGTGTGTGTGTGTGTGTGTTTGAGTGTGTGAGTGTGTGTGTCAGTTCGGGGTCAGTGCCACGGAAACCTGGAATTGAGAGATGGTTGGCTTAACCCTTCACCTCTAATACACACACTTTTTCCTCTCTCTCTCTCTCTCTCTCTCTCTATTTCACACACACACACACTTACACACACACGGCCATGTGCACATGAGTGTGGTCTAATCGGCGGCCCCTGGTGATTTGTCCTCTCAGCTTGAAGCCCTGTCATTCCTCCCTGCTCTCCTCACAATTACAGCCCTGAACTGAACTAGAAAATCTGCTCCAATCTAGCAATTAGTCCTGAGGCCACTGGCCGTGTGTGTGTGTGTGTGTGTGTGTGTGTGTGTGTGTGTGTGTGTGTGTGTGTGCGCTCCTCGTGCTCCAGTTCTTGTGAGGACCAAACAGGGAGAGTAGCCGGAAAGTTGCTGACAGTCAAAGAGTGATTTGGTCTGTTTGTGTTCCTGACACATCAATAATCATTATCAGAGTTTCATATTTGTACCTTCGTCTAATGACGGTAAACAAATTAGTCCACGGAGGAGATGATTGTTCACACAATGATAGTGTTTCTGAAATTATGAAGCCCTCTTTCATGCGAAGACCCTGTTTAAAGATGTTGCAGCAACTTATCGCTCTCCATCTTTGTTTGTGATTACGACAGAGCACAAATATTGGGGATGAGGTTTTTGCAATTATCTGAAACTTTAACTTTAGCTCCAATTACACCCAGTGAACAGCTCCATTTTCTATTTTGTGTGGATTCGAGTATTAGAGAAAATTGTGTTTGCCGAACTGAGAAAATCAGGCTGAGGCTGAAGAAGACTGAAACAGGTTTTGTGGCTACACCTTGTTTCTTTGTTTTGTTTTGATAATCAGTATATGTCTGTTAAGATACGTTAATTCAATTGAATTAGTGTGATTATTGTCAGGGATGACTGTTTGGGATATCATAGTTAATACAGAGTTATTAGTTTTAAGTTAGGAGATGGGACAGGGCTTTGCTGCCTTATTCGCCCTTTATGCTCTCACACTTGTGCCACTTTCTTCCATGAAAAGGTGTTGACAAAATAACTGAGGTGTTTTAGACTAGAGAGAAAATGTCCTGTATTATTATGCAGATAAAATTTTTGATGTATCAAAGCTTTTTACACAAATTTTAAGGGTTTGGAATAAAAGAGATGTACATGATTGACAGTAGGGCTGGGCGATAAACCAAAAATTTACTGATAATTTACAGAAATTTACGACAATAACCAACATAATTTTTCCCATGTCAATATATTTGGTGTCAAAAAAAATAAATAAAAGTTGGTTTTGGATGTGTGTAGGTAGGCTATGGTCTCACGTCCCTTTAAGATGTTGTCCTACTTTAGAGATGTGACTCCACCCCATCCACTCTGTAACAAAGAGGGAAAGACAGGTGAGCAGATGGACGATGGTTCAAAAGTTGTAGTGGCTGAAGTAGACGAAATTAATGTGGGAGGAGGTGAGCAGCTTGTGGAGTAGTTATCATCCATTTATCGTTATCGAGGTTCAACTGCTCAATATATTGTGATATTGATTTGAGGCCATATCGCCCAGCTGTAATTGTCAGGTATACTGATATATGAAAAACATATTGATGGAAATTGAAATAAATTATAGATGTATGGATAAATAGAAACATGGCTGGATGGCAATGAGATGTTATGGCGGGAATGTTGGATTAAACATGGATGGATTGATAGATATATTGACATATAAATGGATGAATAAGAGGGTGATAAATTCAAATATGGAGTGAAAGAGACAAATAGATGGAAAGATGGAGTTAAAGATAAATATGTATAAAAGGGCAGATACATGATGGATTAATGGATTATAGATTGCTGGTCAGATTTATGAATGATGGATAGATTTGTCAGTGATATATAAATGGATAGATTGTTAACAGAGATGGATGGATACAGAGAGAGAGACTCATGGACAAATGGATGGATAGATCAATAGATAATGAAACAGAAGAAATGATTTGTTAATACAGATCTATGAAAAGACATGAATGAATGGATGGATTGATTGATAAACAAGTTGATAGATGCATAGATTAATGGACTGATGATAGATTTACATAGAGAAATACTGTAGATGGGTTTGACTGGATAGATATATAGATGTACAGATTAAAAGGTTAATAAATGAATGGACTGATGGATAGATTTAAAGAAAACGGATGGATGGATGGATTGATAGACAAATACTGTAGATGGGTTTGACTGTATTGATAGATGGGTAGATGTCTGATAAAAAGATGGATAGGTTTATGTATAAATGGATAAAGAGATCGATTAACAAATATATTCATAGATAAAGTGACGGCAAATAGATGAAGCATTAAAAATTGAGCCTCTAACTTTTTGCATAAAAAACTGAATTTCCTTCAGAAAGCTGAAAGTAAAATGTGCTTCCTAGACTTAAAGAAAGTCTTTTTTAACGAGATACATTAGACCTTAAAAGGTGAGATGACTTTACCTTTACTAAAGTCACAGATTGATCGAAAGAGAAACTTTATAAAGTTTAATAATTTTGTAACTTTGACTTAAAACAGCTGAAAAGGTGCAGATGGGAGCTTTCATAGTTACCACTAACATCAACGCACAGCCCCCCATAAAGAACATGAGCTTCCTCCTGTTGTGACACGGAGTGATCATAAGCCTTTAAATAACGAGTAAAACACAGCCTCAGGTTTAATAGGTTTAAAGTAATCCAGAGTCCTTACAAAGTGTGCCAAATCCTAATCAAAGTGTGGGTTTGTGAAGATGAGAGGGTGGAGTGGATGAAGAGGAGCGCAGCGTGGTCAGAGGAGGGAGGAGGAGGAGGAGGAGGGGTTTTCATGGCCAGGGGGAGAGCAGGCCTGACTGGGCAGCGACAGAGACGCTTAGTGCCGCCTGGCTTCCTCCTAAAGACTCGGCCTCCTTTCCCCCCAAAGTGTCTCCTCTCTTTCCTCCGCCACCACTCTCTCCTTCACTCTCCTCTTTCCTCCTTTTGTTCCCTTCTCTCCTTCACCCTCCAGTTCCTCCCGTTCGCTCTCCTTTTCTCCCCTCCATTTCTCTCACTTCCTTAGTTTCTTTTTCCCCTCTTTCCCTCGTCTGGGCCATTACAGACACTCAGCGGCGGGCTGGGAGGAGGAGGGCGGGATGGGGAGATTGAGGGAAAGGGGGGGACAAAAGGCCCTGAAATGCAGCGGTCCAGCGAGAGTGGCTGTCTTTGAAAAGAAGCTGGACGGCGTCTTAATGTAGCGAGTGGACGGACAGATGAAGCAGACTCAGTTCTTTATCCTCGTCCTTAAGCTGATGCCTGTTTGGGCCCAAAAAAAAAAAAAAGCACATCATCTGCCTTGTGCCCCGTCCTCTCCGCCTGATGTTTTATCAAACACATTAAGATGTGCTGGAGGGATAGGTGGAGGGAGAGAGGGGAGTGTAGCTGAAGGCCAGACACTTAAGAGGCTGACGGAGAAAACTTTTGCGCTCCCTCAGACGAGGACACGTAGATGAGGTAGAAGAGTGTGTGTGTGTGTGCATTTCTTTGAAAGGTTGCATCTCTTTTATTCTATGGTAAGACATTAGTGTTTCAGCTCTGCTGCTCTGCTGTACTGGGGTCAGTGTTAAGGGAGAAAATATTGACAGTGAAGTTGGATGCGGCACATCAAGAGAGCTAAAAGTGCTGCTTACAGTTTTTTTATGAGGCTGCCTCCAAAGATGCCGCTCAGCTAATAAACCTTGCTGAAATAAAACGTGCAAAGAAGCTTGACTGTTGTTATCAAGTTTTGTTTTTTTTTTCACTTAGAGAAATAAAGCTTTTTTTTTTTTTTTAATTTGCTGGTAAGAGATCAATAAAAGCAGTAAAATAATTTTACAAATCCATGACTCTAATCTGTATGACACAAAATCAAGGACAACAACACTTTTCTTCAAAAGCCTCAATAGTAAACAGATGAGCTGAATGGATTTACTGTCCCTCTCCCATCTCTTATCAACTGTATTCTCCCTCCAATTACTGCAGTTTGTGCGTGCTGGTATTATTTCACTGAGATGGGAGGGCTCCTTAAATGATATTTTCAGCCCACGTTTATTTACTGGCATTGGCTGCCTCTTTGTTGTTGGTGGTGTAAGAGTATTATTATGGATTTGGCTCTGAAAGCTTAGCCGGTCTGCGGTTCCGATATCAGCTGGACTTTGATCAAATGCAACAAGCTCTAAATCCACTTTAATCAGCGCGGCGTTAGTTTACCGACTTCACAGAAAAACACAGCTCAGGGATGTTTCTGAGGATGGGGGGAATAGATACTGACTTATTGACACTTGCAGAAATAAACTTAAACGAAGCGACAGAAACACAAAAAGCAATTTAGGAGATGAATGCTGTTATCTGGATGTAAAGCTTTGAATTTCAGCTACATGAGAGTTTGTTGAAGCAAGTGTTGAAGCTTTGTGGATCATGACTAAACTTTTAGGAAAGTTTCTGTGAGGATTTTTGTACTTAAATTCATATTGAGGCATTTTTAAAGTATCAAAAAGCAAACCGTGCATTTCTGTATTCCATCTGTCACTGCCTGAAACTGACATAAGGAGAAAGTTTTACAAATTATATGTAAAATATTCAAAATAAATTCTTATATATTTGACCGTCAGAAGTCAGCAGGATGTTTTTTTTCTTGCATAAAGTCAGTACTCAAACATATGGACAAGATAAGCAAAGTCGTTTTTGTCCACAGGGGGCGCCAAAATTGACAAAAACAGAAAGAGCCTCATAGGAGCTTTAAAAAAATAGCTTCTCATCTGTGTCATAAACTTCTTTTTTTCTGTTAAGAAGGGCTGCAACGATTCGTCTTAATTGTCGACAAAAACCTTCCATGTTGTTTTCCAGTAGAGTGAGGCATCTTACTTTATTACAATCTCTGCCTCGAGTTACACATGCCCAATAGCGTCACTGCTGAGCGGTAGGGTATTCAAACATGACGGCGCCGGCATCCCATACAGTAGCTACTGGTACACGCTTAAAAACCTCCAAAATTATTTGGGAACATTTTAGCCTAGATAAGGCAAAAATGTCAAATTTAAGAAAGGAATTCTTAATTATCCAATTAGTCCACCAATCGTTTCAATAGTGGTGACTAGTCTACTATTAAAATAGTTGTTAGTTGCAGCCCCACTCTTAAGTTGATAACAGTTTGAGCAGTAAAGACCTGTCTGTTATTATTAGACATAGAAATACAACAAAGGTTCAACTTTGCTGCCGTCAGTCAGAAGAAACCGTTAACAGAAGTATTTAAGGAGGTGGGGGTGTTTTTGGACCTCACTGATCTCGCTTTGAAGAGGTCAAAACTGGCAGTGAATAACTTTGAAGTATCATAGTGTTTCCAGGAGAAGCTGTGTTCCTAATATCTGCCTGTCTTTTCTTTGTTAATAAATCCGGTACACTAATACCCATTATACCTTCAATAAGTAAGTGCAATAATCACTTGTTTTGTCTGTAATCGAACATACCATTTATTCCTATCCTGACAGTCTGTTGGTTTCAGAACCACACAGAAAACAGTAAAAACATTGATTCAGCTTTACATGATTAATATTGTATTAATTATCAGTAATGCATCTGCTGTCTGCTTCCTACTCTTCAAAATACCTCCATACAGCCAACACATGTCATTGTGTGCATCAACTTCTTTGACTGATGATTCTTTCAGCAGAAACTTTCATAACTACCAATACTAATAATTAACATTTTGAGTTATTATCTGCTGATACAGAGAGCATGCATACACTGTCGTGCACCCCTACAATAATGGTATTTGCATTCATTCTAATCCACATTTGTTGTATTTGTGCAGTTGTATACATGCCAAGTTCTTTGCACTCTTTTCATTAGCATGTATTGCAGGTGAATTTAGCTCTATGTACTGAACAAACAATCAGGAGTAAAGACTAACCACAGCCATATTCAAATATTATTTTAGACAGCCAATAACTGTATAACATTTTCATTTTAAGAGATCATAAAAGACCAAAATAAAAATGTAAAAGACTCGGGCTCTGTTCGGATATTTATGCTCAGAAAATACATTTCTATCAGAGCTAATGCAATAATCTGTGACTTAGTTGGAGATATTATGTGTATGACTTCAGGCATGAAGGCGCCACATTGTTCTGCCTACAGTGATGTGTTGGAGTACGAGACCTCGGTGTGTGTGCATATTAGCACAAGCTTGGTTGGACTATCAGACAAAGAGGTTAGAAGAGATGAGAGGATGGGTTTATTGCACAACAATAGCTTTATAGGGCTTAAACTGATCTGCAGCATACCTACAACAACAGCCAAACACACTCACACACACATGCAAACAGTGAACCCAATCAACCTGTGACTGTGCCAACAAGTTACCCACACACACACGGTCTGAATGGCCAAATCCGGCTAGCCCTCTCCCATATCCGGCCAAGTCCATCTACTGTAGCCACACACACACACACACACAGAAAGAGCCAAAACCTAGTGACACCCATGCACATACCCCATTTATAAACACACACATACACAAACCTAAAACGTGACCACACAGCTTAGCCCCCCAGTAAGACCCGCAGAGCCCACAGTAGCTATATTTGTGAATATGTGGATGTGTGTGCTCACCGCGGTCAGTACTGAGGCCTCTCCCTGTGATTGGGGAGCACGGATGGAGGGATGGAGAGGCAGAGAGAGAGAGAGAAAGAGGATTAGAGTGATATGGAGACAAAGAACAACAATAGTTTGTCACATTTTGTCAGAGAGGATTTTATAGAAAAGCTGATTTGGAGTCTGCCACCAACAAACAACCATCGGAAATATGGGATTTATGACTAAATCAGTTTGAGAATTTGCAGAAAGTTTAACTGAGCCTAAGTGTGTGATACTTTTGAGTGTGTGTGTGTCTATGTGTGTGTGTGTGTGTGTGTGTGTGTGTGTGTGTGCAAACTTCATCAACACCCAAGCAGAAGTAAGTAAAGTAAAACAATATGTGAGATAAGTGAGCGTGTCCTTCTTGATGAATACTCCTCTACTCCTCAAGTTTACTATAATTGTTGTTGGTCGTGGCTCCATCAGATGTTTTTTCTTTGTATAATTCACACCTCTTGCTGTGTAAACATGGCTTCCATTAGCACTTTTCTCTGCCGGTGTCAGGAGCGCACCAACATGTCAGTCTGAAGCTGCTGGAAATGACACAGCTCTGTCAAAAAAAGCTGCTAATAGAAACACACAAGCTTCACAAACAGTGACGTAAACACAATCATCTTTGACCAGGATCAGTGTTTTCTGATGATGCAGTTGAGCAGATATGCAAGACTCCATTAGTCCTGTATTCCCTATTACCAGTGTAGTCTCATTGCTGTTTTGATCATCACACATTAGGCTTAACTGCCATCATTCACTGTGTCCAATATTTAAAATATTTTATAGTGCACCTTGAGAAATCCATCAAAATAGGTTTTTGTGACATTTAAACATTCATATGACCTCTGTTGTCAAATTCCCTTAAGTTGCATTTTCCACAGTACTTCCTTTTCTATCTAGAATCTGCCTTGAAAACATCATACAAGACACAACAGTCATATTCATAAAAACAGGTGACAAGAAAAATAACTTTTAAAGACATTTTTTGAATGTTTTTATTCTCAAATCTCATTTGAGGAAGTTTTTGTTTGTGTTGATCAAGCTTTACCTCCCTTGATTTGGCTGAATTGCTTCTTTAACAGAACAAATCATCTACTAGGGCTGGGCGATATGGCTTCAAATCAATATCACGATATATTAAGCAGTTCACCTCAATAACGATAAACGAACGATAACTACTCCACAAGCTGCCTACCCCCTCCCACATTACCTTCGTCTACTTCAGCCGCCGCTCCAGCCGCTCCAACTTTTAAACCATCCTCCATCTCCTCACCTGTCTTTCTCTCTTTGTTACGGACTGGATAAGATGGAGTCACGTCTTTGATGTAGGACAGCGCCTTAAAGGGACATGAGACCATAGCCTACCTACACACATCCAAAACCAACTTTTATTTATTGATTTTTTTGACACTGAATATACCGATATTGGCAAAATGATGTCGGTTATTTTCATAAATTTCGGTATCAGTAAGTTTTTGGTTTATCGCCCAGCCCTATAATCTACATATTTACACCCAATCTCTACCTGACGGTGTTTATATAAAAGGCATCTGACACCTTCCCTTTGGCAGCAATTTTAGGCATCAATAGAAACCCTGTGGAAACAATCAGACTTGTCATATTTGGTCTCATTTACTTTTTGTTGGTGACATCAACGTTGACTTCAGTCCATTTTGTAACTAGTGAAAAACTCCTTACAGGAGCTTTAAAGCTTTAAAGGGGAGCAGAGCAGAAAGTGTACATCTTCATCTTGGATCAAAAAAACTGTGTTAAAAGGTTAACACCGATGGTACATTAAAAAATTATCATTAAGCATTCCTGAGAAAGAATCTTTATTAGTTTATGAACGCAGATGAAAATTCTTGACATATTTCATTACAGAATGACATGACCATAAAAATGTAGTCAACACAAACATATTTTCTCACATCAGCCTTGTGACTTATGTGGTTTATTCTTTAATTCTTTTTAAACATAAATTGAATGTGCGTCAACTATCAGCCTTTAAAGACGAGTCAGTCTCGATAAAATCTGCAGAGAATTATGTTAAAATTCTATTCCCGGAGAATCTCTCTCTGCCGCCTCCCCGCTGTACTTCAAATGAAACAGATAAACACCCGTTAGCTGATCAGATTACAGATTTACTCAAATGTTTTGGCGGATTTTTCCATTTTTACCTCTCTGCTTGCTAAATGAGGTGTTACTGCAGCATCAATGCCTCTGATATTTCAGCTACTTTCATCCACAGTTTTAGTGAAAATGTCGCCAAAGCAGCGGGCAGCGGGAGCTTTCAGACTCGGGCGGCGTGGGGCGAGGAAACAGCAGGATCAGTCTGAAGTGAATGAAATGATTTAATGTTTCAGAGTCGGCCTCGCCCCTGGGGAATGGAACGATATGGGCTCCTAATTGACACCAGGTCAACCGCTTCCCTCTGTCACACACAAACACACACTGCTCTCTGTTTCACACTGTCTCTCTCTCTCGCTGTCTCATACACACACACACATACACACACACATATACACATGCTTTCCAGTCTCGCCAGCAGCCAGACCAGTCCAGTGCTGGCTGGTGCCGGACAAACAAAGGCCTGTGCTGTCCGACTATAATGATGGATGACCAGCAGGCTCATATTTTATAGGGATTTCTCAGGAGTCAGAACGTTCCCAGGCTGAGATACAAGTCAGTGGTTCTCTATGGGGCTTCCCGACATCTCTCAGATGGCATGTTTAGGAAAAGTTTTAATGATTTTATTAGTCTTGAAATGGCCATTGATAGAGCAGCTGTTAATGACAGCTCAATGTGATTAGCAGAGTGGAATTTTTCATTCGCGTCAACATTAGCTGATCGACAGAAAAAAAAGGTGGTCGTTTCCGCTCCCGTTTGGGATGTGTTATTGTCGCAGTATGCAAGTGAAAGTGTGGATGGGGGTGTGGTACTTTCATTTTTTTTGTCAGTTTATCCCTGTCTTAAACTTTCTTTTGACTGTTCATGATTCCTTACATTTTGTTTTCTTAAGACAAAAGGGAAAGAGAGGTGGTGAGACATAAAGTTTTCTTTAAAATCAGCTTACTCACAAAAACCAGAGATCCAGGTCATCCATACTGATGAAGAAGTCTTTCTTTTGTGGTCGTAAAATATTCACAACAACTTCTGGAAAATAACCTAACTTTTACAACCTGATTTGGGGTTTCCAGTGTAATCTTGACATCGCTATTTCAGAAAGTGGACCCAAATGTTTAAAAACAGATAAACTACACAGTGGTATGTTAGTAAATTAAAAAACGATGAGTTGCGAATCCTAAAGTCCGAATGACTTCTGAAAATCAAGGTGACTTCAGGGATAACTCCATAAGATCACCATGGTAACTCATATTGAACACCCTAACGGCTCCAAGGAAGTTTATATTCAGGATAAGAGATCAGTTTGTGTTGTGTGATCTTATTAAGGAAGAATATTAATGGCTGAAATGTTAAGTTTAAAATACACTCACAGCACAAGAGTAAAGAGGGGTTATTGTTGTTTGATCTTTTGTTCACTTATGATGAAGTGTGATACTATTGCGAAGTCCTAACGTGCACATTTGATCTCAGTGTGTTTGTTTTTGTTATCCGACAGTTATTCCTTCACTTCTCCATGTGTCTATTAAATGATAGTTTACTCAGTGATTGTACATGATGATCTGCTGATGGTGTTTGTGATTGGTCATGTGTTACGTACACCATAAGTGTGAAGACGCTCACGGGGTGTTAGGGTTGCACATGAGAAGACGGTGTAGTCAGTTTTAGAGCATTGTGTGTATCATGGACAAGCAGAGGTGCATAAAAAAAACAAACCTGAGTGACACCCTGAATGTGAAAGCACGATTTTCCATCCCTTTAAAACAAGAGTTGGTCTGTCACCTTAAATTAGGATGCCCCCAGACCTCTGGGAGGTTCAGGGCCTCTAAAAGTAAGGTTCCCTCTCTGCAGCCTTTCCCTACGAGAGCGAACTGCAGCCTCTGGTTTTTGTCAAACATCGAATCATCATTGACAAACTTTCAGCGGGACCATTTTCTTTTGGGTGTCAAGTACTTGAACACACAAGAACCCGAGGGCTTTACCGCAGTAATAAAACCCAAACGATGAACTTGTTTCAACTTTCAGAGTTTATCCCAATGGGTCCAGCTGGCTGCCTGAAAGTAAAGGACAAAAATAAAAGTTTCAACACGATGTTACAGAAACCTTCAGGGGTCTTGTTAACTTGTGTTTAAAGAAATAGGCACGTTATGTCGGTTCATACACGTTCTTAATCAAAACAGATGTAAGCAGTGAGAATCAGAGCCAGGAGTGCAGGTGTCAGAGGCGATGCCACCAGATGATCAGCTCCCCACCATGACATTTCCAACCCTCTGATTTTTTTTTTTACTTGCAGCAGGAAAACACGTCTCGCACATGTGAGCACCACGGCGATGACATCTAATCAGATGCCAGAGGAGACGACGGTGTGAGGGTGAAGAGAAAACACACTGATTCCCCCACCGGCTGTATTGTCACTAAACGCCGCTCGTCTCTATGGACTGTAAATGATTTAATTTGAGCGCCAGATGTGGCGCTTAGATTCTCGTTGAAGGAGACAGAGGGAGGAAGAAGGAGAGAGTGAGGGACGGAGAGAGAATGAGGAAATGACAGGAAGGAGAGGAACATTTTGGCAGACCGACAGCCAACAGCAGCCCGGGCACTTGACAGAGCTCTCAAACACCGTGATTGTGTGCGTGCGTGAGTGTGTTTTGGTGTGTGTGTGTGAGCGTATGTGTTTGTGTGTTTTCTCCACTTGTGTATCATGACAGCTGAATGAAAATCAATCTGCTTCTACATCTGCCATCTTGAGTGTCGGGGAGCGCAGATGGGCCTTCCCTGTCACACTGAGCTAGCTTGGCAGCCGACCAACTCAGGTCTTTCCACTTCTTCTTTCCTCTCGTTTCCAATCCCATCCTCTTCTTCTCCTCCCTCCCTCTTCCTCCTCCTCCTCCTCTTCTTCCTCTTCGCCGGTCTCTTCTTCGCTAATCAGATGCCAGGCTCTGAAGAGGAGGTTTTTTCCTGGGTTGATGTCTCCAAGTCACTCTGACAGCAGATGTTTGGGGCCTTTTCGACGCCGCAATCTGGGCTCTAATCACCCTCATTGACGGCTCCGAGGGCCCCTGTTGCAGCGCTGAATGGCAAATTAAAGCGTTTTTAGATAACGTCGGTAATTGGCTAAATCGTTTATAAGCCCGGAGATCACACTTTTAATCTGCAGCCTAACATGACGGATCATGAAACTGAGGCAGATCCTGTTTGTGTGTGTGTGTGAGTGTGTGTGTGTGTGTGTGTGTGGGTGATTTGTGGCACGTTTCCTTGCCCCTCCAACCTCGATTTTTTGGTCCCTTTCCTGATGCGTTACAGTAAGTTTGATGCTTAATGATTTGCCCATCAGATTAACAAACGCTAATCGTTCTCGCGGCTGTAGTTTGTGTCCATGTCAGGCATCCCCTGCTATCCTCTCTCCTCGCTCTTCTTCATCTCCAGAGCCCATCTCATCTCTGGCATTAACTCCATTAGCCTGGTAATTGGCTCTTAAAGCAGCGGCCTCAGACTCCGAAGGCCACTTAATGTCCATCTCCTTCCCTCCCTTCTCCTCTCTGCTCCCCAGTCGATCATCTACCTTCCTCAGTAAATAGCATTAACTAGTCCCGCATAGAAATCTGAGGCCATATTAGTGTTATCCTCCCCTCTCAGCCTATTGCCAGGCTTATGAGTCCCGATCGTAGGAGATGATATGGCTAAGTGGATATTTTTTTTCTCACATCACTCCAAAATGGGGCTCCAAATAACCCCCCAACTGTCACAGATGAATATGTAAATTCCGCGTATGGAGATCTCCCTCCGTTTTTTAAACCGAGCCAGAGAAACTAAATCTGTATTTAAAAGATGTGGATGTGGAAATTCAGCTCATCATCACAGCCTGCCCCCCCTCACTGCCGGCCATGCTTTTCATTTCCACATAGAAGATGAAATAAAATGTGACACTATTTCTCTCTCTCTCTGCTGTGGAAATTCAGACTGTAAAATAGGCAAATAGGGAAATGGGTTTCCATTCATGATATTTCTGTGTTTTTTTTTTTTTTCTGAGTTTGAGGCTCAAAATGCCCAGTGGATCTGAAGTTTAGGACTCGTTTGTTTCATTTGGCTCAAGAGGTCAAGCTTTTTTTTAGGTTATTGTATTATTTAATTTGAGTCTACTGGAGCTATCCTGGTTAAATGGACATAAATATTTCCTAAAGATTCATTTCTAAAGTATTTCCTCACTTTTTGAAGGAAGTTCAGGAGGGAAAATAGAGTCGAAGTTTTAAAACTGACACTAAATGGAATACAGCTCCTTATACAGTCGTTCCAGGTGGACTGATGGGATAACCAAAAAGGCACAAAACTAATCATGGCAGCCTAGTATGTTACCAGTATGGTAATTGCAGTGGGACTAGTAGTACTTTATTTCAGTGTCTCAGGACCAAAAAAACCCGTTTCTATTAAAAAAAGTTATGGAGAAGATAATTAAGAGACTAAATAAATAAGAAATTTGAATCATTTATGTGTACTTTAAAGAAAATGTTTAGGCCAAAGCTTAATATTTGTTTTTTTTTAAGAGATTACAGTCTAGAAAATTTACAGCAGATGACCTATGCAGACTGAATTAGCTTTAAGTTGGTAAGAAAAAATACTTTTCTTTAACTAATGAGGTTTTAATAAAGCTGAGAGTTCACATAGTTGTAAATGTAACATCCATCCATGACTTTTGGCTCTTACTTTTTCACTCTCTGAGTTTATCATGATGCATCATTATGACTGAATAATTCCATTGTTTACTTTGTGCATTTTTTTTTGCTTTATTTAGAGGTTAGTCATTTTTCTTTATTTCTTTTTAGTGGTGGAGATAAATTACCTAAGTGTTGGGGGAGTAGTGTGCAGAATTTTGAGGGTTTTTTCAGGTCGGGTCTAGAGTTTTTAACGCACTTCTAACTCAGCAAATCCATGCTACACAAACTCAAAACTTCCATGAAAAACCCCGGACATTTAAAAGATTTTATAAACTCCCCTAGACAAGGCCAGACAGCCAGGAAAAAGAGGACTTGTCCGGGTAAAAGAGGACGTTCGGTCACCCTAACTTTTTGTGTATTGACCACTTAGATCCACCATTTACTTTTTGTCCTCACTGTTCTGCAGAGTGCTGATCTTATTTATCTCTGTTTGTTTGTACAGCACTGATGTGACCAGTAAACTTGAATAAGAGTATCACTGACTTCCCTAATGTGCCTCTGACATGAACTGTTAAAAAAAAAAACATGGACGATACAACCTCGACTAAAAGTAAAGCCCAAACTTTTTGGTGAGTGGCTCGATTGTGGGTCCTGTCAGTCCTTAAAGCCCGCCTCCTCCTTCCCTACAGATGAAACATCAACCAGAATATAAAATGTCAACATGTCATGCCTTCTGTCTGAGCCGTTCTGATCATCCTGGTCTAAATGTTCTTTTTTGTCGAACTTCAGTTTTGATTACTGACACGATGATTGATTGACAGCTCTGTGAACAGATGTGGGCGCTGCTGCAGCGTTCTTATCAGAGTATGATTTGATCACCAGTAAGTTAAATATGTGTTTTTGTCATAGGACGGGATGTCACATCACACCCACTGCTCCATCAGTGAGGCTGCGTTAGCTCTACTAGCATAACATATCACTGTTGTGTTTGGTTTCACTTTTTTACAATAGAAGAAGGTGGATGTGAGCCGTCCGTATTTACGCTCAGTCAGTGGTTATATACGAGTTCAGCCTCTTCTCTTTAGAAATATAGGCCTCGACTCGCTTTTCTCTCGGCAGCTTGTTGGTTATTGTTTAGATTCATGACTTTCCAACAGCATCAAGACGTCCGCACTGACAGGCCTGACAGCGACACAAGACTGAGAGACAAACAACCCCCGTCACTTACCTCATGTTCTGAACCGATTCTACCAGAAGAAACATTTCTCTTGTTGTTTACACTCTCTGATGATTCTCTAATCCTCGAATGTTTTTTTTTCTAAAGCCGCTCTATCTGTCGGTGTCTCATCTGAGGGATTTTCGAAACAGAGTAATTAGTTAGTGATAGAAGAGCTGTTGGTGTGAAATGATAGCTGCCGCCGCCCTCCACCCCCCAACCCATGAGAGAGACAAATCAATCAATAACCTGCTGATTTATTTCACGTCCTTATCGTCTAATTTAATTGCTGGCTTCTTTTGTATCTGTGGATTTGTGGGAGTGGAGGTGGTGGTGGTGTTGTGGGGGAGATAAATAAGAGGAGGATGGGGGGGGGGGTGTTGCAGAGTGAAAGACTGGAAGAGGTGGCAAGTTTTGTTTCTGTTCATGTTTTTTTCTTTCATGCGTGGTGGAGTACTTTTTTTTTTTTGTTAGGAGGAGGCGTTTCGGGACACAGCTCTGTTCGACAGCCGCCGCAGCGTGTTTACTGCTGCAGCACTGCCTCTGTTGGCTCTAGCAGAAGAAAACACACACACAAACACACACACACAAACACACACACACACACACACGGAGGGGAAAAAAGACAGGGGAGCAACCCTTCCACAAATTATCAGCAAGAAAAAATTTAATTAGCAATATAAATGCCAGGCGGAGGACATTATGTGCAATTGTCTTGCTATCTTTCCAGAAATTAGTCTTTTAAAATGAATTTGCTGTATTAATCATCTCCTGAAATATTTTTTGATCACTGAATTAATAGTTTTGCGTTGGGGGGCCGTGTTTTTTTTAGGTATTCATTGACATAGGTGATTGCCTCTTAATTATGACAGCGTCCTCCTCCTATCCGCGCCTATTAATTCCTGTGTTGTGGCGTCGCGGCAGCCCGCTGCCTGGCCCTGTATCTACTAATTACTTCTCTAATTGAATTTGCTCTCTGTTGCCAGGCTGTTTTTTAAGTGGCTGTTTGTTGCCGGGGCCTCATTGTGTCTTTGTGTGACAGCTAGCTGCTCGCTGACAGGAATAGGATGCACTCTCTCTCTCTCTCTCTCCTTTCTGTACGTCTCCCTCTCTCTCAGTATTCATGTCTCCTCTTCTGTATCATTACCTATACCTCCCAGACCTATGTAGTGTTTCCAGTATAAATGAAGGAGGGAAAATTAATTAATGGGAGCCGCTGAAACAATTACACGCCCCTCCCCACCCGCTGCTGCCAGCCGCCTTGCTGTCATTGGTTCAAGCCTATGTAGCATTGTTGTGACTGAGAGCCTGCCGCTCTTCAACCGTCCATTCAAGATGGCATGTCTTTGGCAGGATGATAAATAGCATACAGGCGAGTTATTTAGCTCTTTTTCCATCTAAACAAAGCTCATCAAGCCTCCGTCGGATGTCAACGTCATTTCGGCTTGACGTGAAGTTAGGCCGAGTATGTTAAACAGTTTATGTGCGATGATTTCGATCTGAGATCACAAACCAACTGTCCTTAGAGGTACAGTGTGCAGAAATTAGAATGTTTAGGAGTATCTAGCTGTCAGAAATGCTCCCTTACTCACCCCTCCACAAGTAATGGTGGCCTTTAGGGCATACCTGCACACTTTTGGGTTATAAAGTCCGGGAGATTTTTGCGGTGCGTGCCAGGCAGTTTTGGGGTTACCTTGTGGATATGAGCTGATTAGGACAGTTTTTGTAATTAGATTGCTCATCCAAATAAGTTAAAGTGAAGCGTGACACTTTTTTGTTTTGTTTTAATAACAAATGGTAATAAAAAATAATAGCTACGATATGCCTTGAACTTACTCAGTCCTTTAATATTAGTGTTAAAGTCCTCATATGCTCTCCCGTATGAGTCTCTCTAAACATCTTTGTGTGCAATACATCACTCTTTTATCTGAGGCTGCCCTGAACGCATCACTCCGAGACGGTGCAAGACTATCAATGTAAATATTATATCTCACATTTGTTTCCCTTTCATTGAAGTGTTCATTTTGCAACAAACACTATTTAAATATAGTTTACAGCTTAAACCGACCTGAATCATCCCAAATTGTCAAGTAAAAGTATCAATCCAGTGTCTGTGAGGCTCAGCAGAAACACAGGACAATCCTCAGTAGCAACTTTGGACAGATGTAGTGATCCGATTCATGAATGAACGTGAACCTTTAAACTACGGGAGATTCCAGGGAGAAATGACAATACAGGAGGTGGGCGGGAGAGAGGTCTGAAATATGGGAGAGTCCCGGGAAAAACTAGAGTGTTGGCAGGTATGCAAAAGTATGATCTCCCATCTGCCAAGTTTTCATTGTCAAAGATTCCCACCATCCCTCTCTTATTGATGAAGACTCAACATAAAGACAGGATCGAGTGTCATCTTCTAAGATCAGACCCACTTGTAATCCACCATGAGTAAAACACTTTGCATAGACATAACAGATGCAAATGCTTCCACAGGGATTCACTATGTGGTTCAATCATAGACTGTATATACTACGGACAACTTGGCTCCGCCTTCCGTCATTATACGAATTTGAAGTGGGATTGCTCTATGGTATTTATTATCTCCACTTCCTGGAACTACCACTTGCGCAGTAGTGTTGTACGCATTTGGCGGGAGAGTCGCTGTGATGACGCTCGGCTCAAACAGCATATCACCCGGGTGAGCTAAGCAGTCTTCTTACACCCATAGGTTGTATCAAGTGTCAATCATAGAAAACATGAACCCCCTAATAACTTTTATAAAATTTGTCCACAGCCCCATAAGGATTGCTGGAGGAGGCGGGATTTATGACCTATACTGCAGCCCGTCACTAGAGGGTGCTGTTCTCACGGTGGCTTCACCCAGTGAGGAGGTAGAAAGTGTCCATTCTATATACAGTCTATGGATACAGTCAATCAGTAGCGTATCATGCTCAGCTTGATTGTCAAAGCTATGCAGGACCTTTTTTTATCGATAACAGAGCTGAACCTCGCTGAACACCTTTTAGAGAGTTTGGACCATCATTTCATTGACGCTCCACTCGACTCATTGTTGGTTTTCCCTCTAATTTGTTGTCCGTCTGCAGCAGAGTATCCTGAACACTCAGATTCTAAAGCCCGTGAATTTCCATGTGCTTTTGGTGTTGTGTTGTTGCTTTTCAGCCGTGAAGTAGGAGACCGCTCCCGTTTAATCAAGAATCTGTTGATAACCTTGGTTGGCTGCGTTGGTTTTCACTGCGTATCATGTCGGAGCTCTAAAGAGTGTATGCATCTCTGGCATGAGACAGTGAAGGCTGTGTCTTTGTGCTGTCCTTGGAGGACGTCTGGTGATTTAATTACAGAGACATTCCAATCTGCCACTTCAGTCAATCAGGGATAAAAACTGTAGTGTACTGTACTCAAGATGTCGTGTCCTTCGGGTTTGTGTCTGACCAGGGAGGGATGCTCAATACTATAAGTTTCTGGGCTCTTTGTGAAGCCCAACAAGTAGAGATAGGACTGTTGAAAGACTCCCAAACAACATGTCCTCTTACCTGTAAGTCTGTGTAAGTGAAATACCAACGACTTTAATAATTGCATTTATGACCCGTACACCAGCACAAAAGGTAGCTTTTATTCTTACTTAAGTTTGGGGACCCAAACTAGTCAAGGTCCAAGTATGAGTCATTCTGGTAAACAACATTACAAACAGGATGAAAACTAAAAACCTGGCATAGACTAGTGCACTATGCTGACTTTTGTTTTACTCAAGGGTCTCAAAGTATTTGGTCTCTTCTGTGAAAGTTAGCAGAATTTGACACTTATTGCATTAGCTAGTATCACATTTTGTACACCCAACACATGTTAGTGTTATTTATGGCAGCTATTGAAGATTAAGTTTTGTCTTTAGACCAAAATGCCTAATGGCTTCTTTTTGTCACATTTAAGTTTTTACTTTTATATTTTACTTAAAAAAAAAAAAACTCAAAACATTTGAGTTTAGTTTCAGTCCATAAACAGCATTAGATTTTAGTTATTATTTTAGTCAGAGTGATTTCGTCTTTTGATCTGTTTGGTAGAATCCGGTGTTTTCTTTAAATCTTTAAAGCAACATTTAACTCTCGCTCCACTTTTGCTTGATACCTTTGTTTGATGATTTAGCCCAACTTTTTCTGAAACATGATCCAATGCTGCTGGTAGGGGTGTCCTGATATGATATTGCTATCGTATATTGGTCCGATATCAGCAAAAAATCTAATACCGGATTATATCGGCCTGCATCTGAGACCTCCGATATCAGCACTCCTTCACAAGCAGTCCATTCCAGACTCCGCACTGGCACCTCTATCTAGCAGCGCCCTGATCCAGCAAACTGAGCCCACAAAATCACTACAACAGTGTGTACTAAGGTACTAACAAAGTAGCAAAGGAGTAAGAGTGATGTCGGCCTTGTGGCAGTATTTTTTGTCTCAGTCTGAAAAAGACGTTGCAGCTGAGTGAAAAACTTGTCATGCACAATTTTGTGCCAATATGGCATTAAATATCATTCATTATCGGACAATATTGAAGGCTACAATATCTGTATTGTATTGGAAGTCAAAAAGCTGTATCGGGACACCCCTAGCTGCTGGCCTATCCCTCCTACTCGGTGGAGGAAAGTGTATTACACACAGATAACAGTGGTTGGTCTATACTCCACTATTTCTCAAGATTATGGACATTTACAGTCTTCAACTGTGTCTGTACAACGCTTTGCACTCTTAACTAAATCTTAATCCCTAATGATTTAAAGTTAATCAAATCTGTGAAACATGTAACTAAAAATACTGCCCACTATAGCTTACATTTACAGCCATAATTTGCATCAACTAAATGAACCCTAGTTGGCTTCACTTTCAGGGAGCTGGCACATCATCCACCGTTTCACTCAATGTATGATCAGGATGAGTTGTTCAGATACATGACCTGTAAGAAATGATCACTTCAGAAAAATTAAAACGACAACACTGCTGTCTTCAAGGACCTGTCCCATCCTCAACCCTGCCTCCAACCTACACCCCAACTCCCAGCATCCTCCCCTCTGTCCTCAAATCCAATATCCTCCTCTTCCTCATTCCTGTCGTCTTTGTGAAAACTTTTTCTACTCCTCTCTCTTGATATTGATCCTCTCTCTGCCTCTCCATCCATCCATTCATCTCTCCTCCTCACCTCCTCCTCTCTCCCCTTATTGATCTCCTTCTCCCTCTCCTTCTCTCTCTCTCTCTCTCTCTCTCTCTCCCCCTCTCTCTGCTATCTGACTCTGCCTTTGTCTTCTTATCGAGGTTTCAGGGTTTATTCTGGCTGCTGTTATTGACAGGCCTCTCGCTCCATGGCCAACTAATGCATCCCTAATCCCACCTTTGTTACTCAGGAATGTTCTCTCTCTCCGTCAAACACACACGCTCACTCTCACAGACACACACACGATATGCCAACACATAAGTGGGTGTAAGGTAAAAAGAGGCCACGAGGATGTTGATCCCAGCTTTCCATTTGTTGCGAAAGCCATCTATCAATCAAAAAAGGGCCTGCCTGTTGTCTGTGTGTTTTTTGTCAATCTGTGTATGTGTGTGCGTAAGTGTGTGTGTGTGTGTGTGGGTCTTGAGTGACAGGCCAAATCGCGGCTGAGGACGTTTGATAAGCTTGTATTGTCGGTCGTCGGTCTCCCCCCTCTCCTCCTCCGCCTCCCTTCACACCTCCACCTCGATAAGAAATACATTCGACTAGAGCTGATAACGGTGTCAGGAGCAGCAAAGCCCCACTCCAAAGACACACGCACACACACACACATATACACACGCCACGCCAAGGGAGAGGTGTCTTTCTTCGCACACCTTGGCTGTAAATGATACTCTCAACAAACAGCGGCGAAAAAACACCACTCAGGAAGAAAAAGATTCAGATACCAGCTCAGAGTGTGTGTGTTTGTTGGGGGAATGATGTGCGATATGGCTAAGGGTATGCTATAGGCTTATTGAATAAGGTCTTAGTGATAGCACCTGTGTGTGTGTTTGTGTGTGTGTGTTGTGAACAGCAGAGAAAGAATACAGTAATAGGCTTATAGCATCAGAGGCAGAGTGTCAGACTTAGAAAAACACACGGAGTTCAAAGACTGACTGACAGCTGTCCGTGTTTGTGTGTGTGGGTGTAGGTGTAGGTGTGTTGCATGTGATTCAGTATGTAACACACTTTCAGTTTCATATGTATTTTGTGTTTGTTTGCGCTGATGTACACCAGGTTTTTTTTAAATCAGGTCTGTGCACTTTAGTCTTCGATGCTTCAAAACATGATAGTTATGTTGACATGGAGTTAAACTAGTTTGAGCCAAATTCAAAATCACCTCTGACTAGGGCTGGGCAATATGGCCTCAAATCAATATCACAATATATTGAGTAGTAGACGATAATTACTCGACAAGCTGCTCACCCCCTCACACATTAACTTCAACTTCAGCCACCGCTCCAGCTTCTTCAACTTTTGAACCGTCCTCCATCTCCTCACCTGTCTTTCCCTCTTTGTTACACGTCTCCGATGTAGGACAGCGTCTTAAAGGGACATGAGACCGTAGCCTGCCTACACACATCCAAAACCAACTTTAATTGATTTTTTTTGACACAGAATATATTGACATGGGCAAAATGACGTTGGTTATTGTTGTAAATTTTTGGTTTATTGCCAAGCCCTACCTCTAACAATGGTGACTCTAATTTCCCTCAATTATATATTGTTCCAATTCCTGGAACCACTACTTGCGAATATATTGTATATTGTTCAGAGCAACTTTATGGATATAAATGAGAGTTACACAAAGCTACAGAGCCTCCAGAGGTACAACAGTTTAACAGGTTGAATATCAACATGGAAGGCAGGCTCTTGATAATGTTGATTGACACGTAGTCACATCAAGGCTCAAATGACTAAATATGGAATTACTCCAACAGGAAAACTAAACAGACGAATATACAAGACTCACATTGTCCAGTTTTCTGCATCCTTCTTCTTCTTCTTCTTCTTCTTGCCAAATATGTCTTTAAGGTCAGGTGTCAATCCGAGCACAACTGGGTCACAATCAGTCCACCAGCAGTACACGTACAATCAGATGGCACTGATAGAGCTGGTTTGTAGAGATACTGACATGCAGCACTGACAGTCTGTGAAATCCCTGCCTGTCCTATTAAAAGTTTTCAACCTTTTTATAAGTTTTGAGGCAGTTGTTGGGTATTTCTCCCTAAAACGAGCTCCCGTAGACATGGTACATGACTTCAACCCCCTCGATGAGCATCTCCTCTTGGCGCAGCATCTTGAGACAGATGCTTCTCATCGAAACATGCTTCAAACTTTCAATATTTCCCTGACACCTTAATGTGATAAAAGACTACATGTTATTTATCTCTGCCTGATAGAAAATCAAAGTGAAAACGGTTTTTACTATTATACACTCAGTGCTGGATTAATTATAAACATCACAATTGGGAATAACACAGTACATATTTGGCCAATGGGTTATCAGCATGATGATTAGCATATTTAATTATCTTGATACCACTTTTATCTGATAAAAACGACCAAAAAAAAGTTGTTTTCGTTGACTTCACAAACCTCCACTCTCTGACACAGCAGGTGGTAGTATTAGGGGTTACTGTGCCATCATGTAAAGAAAGAACAAGTGCAGCTACAGTGAGCTCACCTGAGTGAAGTTTGGTCATTTTCAAAGCTGATTGTGTTCAAATTAGGTCCAAACCTGAGATGTAAGATAGAGTTTTATTTTTTCTTCCATCAAACTATTCAGAGAAGTTCCCGTTTTTTTATTTCTGCTCCTCAAACTGACTCTGATACTCTCTCATGAATGTCGGCTGATTCAAAGTCTCCTTTGTTGTCAACTCAATCTCGAGCCAATCTCTTCGTATTACATTAAAGTTTGTTTAAACACAAATACAACAGTCAAGGAATTACTGATGTAAAGTTAAACGTGTTTATATCTGGTGGTCTGTCGATATCAATATGTTGGGCTTTCTCATCATGTAAAGAAAAGAAGTCGAGAGATGGAAAGAAAACATGTTTGGCAGAAATAATATTTGCTCGAGTCGTTGGTCCATTACTGTGGCGAGAGAACAGTGACCTGTGAAGAGATTTCAGGAACGAGGCCGCCGCACGCAGAAGATAAAGAAGGAGAAAAGAAAGAGAAAGCGAAAAAAAGCTAAAGAAAGAGTGAAATTACCAGAGGGCAGGAGAAAAGAGGGGTATTGTGCATGTGCATTAACAGACTGTATGATGAAGTTAGTTTTGTGTGACTGGGGGGCTAAGGAGTCAGGAGGAGAAAGGGAGGAGCGGGGGGGAAATCAATGGCAAATTACATGCGCTCGGCTGGCCCATTGTACAGTATGGCCGCTATATCCTAAAGAAGCCACTTCCAAGATGATGCAGCCAAATGGTGGATGGACTCCAAGATCATTTTTATTGATTTTGGGGGGCTGTCAATAGAGGAGTGGGGAGTCGGGAGGAGGAGGAGGAGGCAGTGTGTGTGTGTGTCGCAGGGCCAATACAATAACACCCCCCCCCCCCCTTCTCCAGACCTGGGCTTTTTGTCCCTGTCCACACATTAACAACACGCCCTGTCCCAATGCTTTTCATTTACATTAGTGCCTGGATGGGCGAGCGAAGGACACACGCACAGAGAGGGAGTAAGGTTTTCCATTAAAGAAGTGGTCCGGCAGCAGATGCCGGTATTGTTTGGGTTCGGGAGTCCAGAAATATTTGGTAGTGAGGCAGATGATGTGAAGTCATGTAGTTTTCCACATCAGAACAAGTAGGCAGCGGGGATTGGATTATGAGGATTGGATTGGATGGTCATCTGTGGCCAAGAAAGAGGGATTCTTAAACTCTCAAAGAGTGCAAAAAGAAATTCGTTAGCCATACAGTGTGTTTTTTAACACTTAGAACTCTGCTGGATCACCAGCGATCCCACGCAACACCACTAATATTGTTGACAGTTTCTTGGGAACTATACTATATATCTCTATGATATATAAAGTGTTCAAAAGCTTACTCTTTTGGCAATATATGGAGGGTTTCCAGGCATTTCTACACCTGCCACAAGGTTTAAAATCCAGCCACAAAAACAGGTGTTTGATCAAAGACGTTTAATTGTAAATCCGCAGTGAAAACATGATTATTCGTCATATTGTTGTGATAAAAAAAGATCACTATTGCTAAATGCCACTAATGTCTTCTGGGTTTGACATGGTCTCATCTTCTTCTATTGATCCTTTGACGGTAGTGTCCAATAAGTGGCAACCAAAGATCAACAAGAGACAAGAAAGTTCCCTGCTTGTCTGCAAAATGGTCCTCAATGCTTGGCAACAAGTAAAGAAGAGATCATGAGCAGTATGATGTGGTCCTTTGTCTCATCCCAGACAGGAACTTCTTCAAGGAGTGGCTTAAACAACTGTAAATAGCAAAAAACGCCTGGAAGAATTAGTGTAAATATGTAAATAGTTTCTGTTTTGTGTTTGTTCCAATCCCAATATTTCTTCTCCTGATAGCCAAGACTTGAGAGAATGATGTTCAGGTGAGAAAAGACTCGGTCACTGTAGATTAATGTGTTTTCGAGCAAAGTACTGTTGGGATCAATTTTTTGTTTTTTGGTTGACTTTTATGGTTCTGAATCTACTGTCACATTCATTTTACATAATTTTTGCACCCATAAACTGACAGCTGAGGTTGTCCTGAAAAAAAGATGTGTATATATTACAATATATGTATGTACAAAAAATAGCAAAGTATAGCTGAAAGTTCTAAGTGTTAAAGACCGTAAGTCTGTTTTTATGCTGATGATGTTGTGATAAAAGTTTTAGACTTGAGCCACATTTGAGTGAAGTATTTTTAGACAGTTACTCAAAGTTGATCCGATGTCTGGCAGAATACTGAGCCTCAGTTAATGTGTGTGTGTTGTATGATAAAGCAAAGCAGCATGTGAACTTGAGTCTGTCAGGCAGCGTGTGTGTGTGTGTGTGTGTGTGTGTGTGTGTGTGTGTGTGTGTATCACACAGCGACATGGCAGCGCTAAATGAAGCAGATGTTAACTGTAGGAGGCAAAAACATGACAGCTTGTGCCTTCTGGTCGAGGGCAAACACACACGTGTGCACGCACATGTATACATGATGGTAATCACTGGAATGCACTTGTGAAATGATCCAAGCAAACACAGCAGAGGTTCACAAGTATGAACATAATTTATAACATCCAAGCAACATAACAAACACACACGCAGTCATTTCCACGGACAGATGTTATCATCTGTTGCACAGATGCTGTGTTTCCGTAATAATTATTTGCGTCATTTGCTGAAGTTTAAACAAGACTACAGAAAAATTAAGACATTTTTTTAAACAGTAGAAAGAAACTCAGAGAGTATAGACCTCCATAAAGACCTGTAGTCAAATCTTCTGTGGGTTACCGTATTTTTTGCACTATAAGGCCCACCTAAAATCCTTTTGGCTTGTTGGAGCACTGCAGCTACTTAATCGAATGAGTTAAATAAAGTTTGACTTATCTGACTGTTTTGTTTGGCTTAATGCGCTTTATAATCCGGTGCACCTTATGTACGAAAATAGACGCAAATAGACGCGTTCATTGATGGTGCGCCTTATAATCAGGTGCGCCTTATAGTATATATAAAAATACAGTATTTCCAAAAGCAAACTAATTTCTTCAGAGCCTGGGCATTTATTTCACACTGGAGATAGATGAATCAATCAATCTGTAGGCTTATTAGTCGAGCTGATCGACGGCATTTCAAAATGATCTGCAGAGACCTTTTAAGTCTGCGGACACTGCAGGCAGCTTCGCCAGCAGACTGATATCACTTGTGTCATGTTCTGAAATCTACAGTATATAGTATATTTTATGTATGGCGGATGAATTCAGAATCCTTCTTTAACATGTTTCTGGCTAAAATTATCTTGCATGTTAGACTGTAATTCTATTCTATCAAATGTAAAAACAACATTTTTGGGATATCAGTATTATTGAATGGCAAACAGCTGATCTGGTGCAGGCTGCTGGGAAAAAAAGGTATTATTTGACAAATATTTCGCACTACTGAATTACATTTTCTCTGCCCACATGTAAAATGGAATTTGCAAATTTGCTTGTTGGCGACAAAGTCTAAGTCCTTTCTGAAACACTGGCTAAATGAAAACACAGGAAACTTATTTAAGTATCATCTATGTTGATGCAAAATTAGTCTGTGACTTTAGTGAATGACCTAGATACACTCATTATTAGAAAACACATAAACACAGTATTGTTTTTTTCTTCCATAACACTTAATATTGTTCAACAAGAACTTTTTGAGTCTGACACCTCTGACTGTGTCTGTTTGGACCGTTTTCACTTCTGTAACGACAAGCGCTTATATTTTTTTAATAGGAATAAACAGGAATTTCTTCCAAAGATAAGTTATTTTGATAAAGAGCGACTCGTCCTGTTTGTTTGTTACCTGTTATCTAACTCTTCATGCTGATTTCTTGCTGTTAAAAGCCTGAAATGGTGATTCCATACAGCAACATGAGAGCATCTTTTGCAAGGACATAACTTAATGAAAAGAATTTCATACTTCCTGCATTTGCATTCAGACTTAAGACACACACACACACAAACACACACATGGACTCAGAAACATTTATGTAAACATGTTTTATACCCTTTATGCTGATAATGTGAAGCTAATGGTATCTCTTACAAAAAGGCTCATGCTCACACGGTTCTCTTATGCAGCCGTGACATTATGGCTCCATGTGAATATTCTTATTGGGTGTTTTGAAATGTCACACTGTCTTTATCTTTCACATAAAAAGCACACACACACACACACACACGTATACACACATGTAAACATGCAGTAAGTCGAACAGCCTTGATTTATTTTCTCGTGGACCTCAGTGCGTCGCTGCGTCTTTTAAGAGCTGGTTGTGAAATTCAACAAGTGCTGTTTAAATAGGATGGAGACTAGTACGTGCGTGTGTATACGTGTGTGTGTGTGTGTGTTCAAGGTGAAGCCACAACCCGCTCTGGCCACACAGAGTCTGAGGCCTTCCTGACACACACAAACACACACACGTTATCAGTGAGGTGTGAGGTTTCTCAGCCAGAAGATAAACACTGAACATTTATGACTCCTTCGCTTTACAGCCTGTTGACTCTGTGATTCTGACTTTTTAACACTCTGGAGGCCCGTCGGAGACACTGTTAGGAGAAATACCTCTGTGTCTGTGTGTTTATGTGAGTGTGTGAGCGCATGCAGAGGAAGCAAACATGCCGACTCTATCAGTTACTTTTTATTTGCTAAAAATTTCCCAATTTGGTCTTTCAGATAACATGTTGAAATCATAATGATATCCCCAGTGTCGTCAGAGAGAGCCAGAGATCCACCATCATACAGTCCTCTGATGTAAGAACAGGATTTGCTTTTTTATGTGGTTCTTACTAGATCAAGAAAACATGAGCTTTTGACACTGTAAGTTCAATTTATAGGATCTAATCAAGGTGAATACAACCTCAGTTGAAACAAAATACAATTTTTCAAGTAATTTTTTTACTTTGAGATAAAATGTTTTCTTTTTTTTTTTTTCCTTTTTTTTCTGTTTCCAATAAGAATGTCAGAATTGGCATGCGAATATAAATATAAGTATTTATACATCTTTGCTCATTACATCTTTGCATGTTCCTGCAATAAGGATTGTATGGACAACACATTGTGAACTTAAAATAAATAAATATAAAACTTTAATTTTTCCAGTATGAAGCAACAGCAGAGGCAAAGGCATTTTGATTATCCTAACGCTGTTTTCTCAACATTAAATCTTCAGTGTTTTGGGTCTAGATGTAAAAATGACTCTCCTACAGATTCCATGTGATTACTTAAACTTACTACTTTTTAAAGCAGTAGGCGAAACAGCTTTCTTAGACACTGATGGTTGTACAATGCTCAAGCAGATTTCCTCATTCAAATGTCCTTACTTCTTATTTTTTAGTCGTGCACAACTAGAAAGGTTTACCCTCATAGATCCTTTACAATACAAGTGGAAAAGGACCCTTAGAACAAAGGGATAACCCACTTTAACCATAGAGTTAATGTATTTTGTAATGAAGAACATCTGTGATTTCCTGTCGTGGAGAGCGTAATGTCCGATTTGCAATCATGGGAACTCCTTTTCTTTGTTTACCTTGTTTAGTTAACCAGCTGCTAAATAGACGCGGAAAAGGTGGAGCAGACAGAGAGTAAATATTTACAAGTATGTAGTGAGTGGACGTTTCTCAAGGTGATGTCCTGCAGTAAATACGACGCCAAACCGTGACAGTCAACAAAAGGTCAGCGTTAGAGGCCAGCGCATGACTGAAATTCCACTTTCTACTATATTCTTTACGAAGATGCAAAATGTCGTTGAGACAGAACGCAATAATTGGATGAAATATTTAACATGTCTGTCATCATCGACCCTCAGATATTAAACTTGTCTTTGTCGCAGCTTTTTGTGTCTATACCTGAGTGCATATAGGAGTGCTTTTAAAAGCCAGGGGAATGTCCTGGTTCATTTCCAAGGCACTGCCATTCCCCCGCTGAACCGTCCAAGTCCAGCACAGAGGTCTGAACCTGCCACGATCATCCGTAGACCTGGATAAACATCAGAATCCCTTCCTCTCTTCAGTCTGTGTTAATCAGATGCCAGGCTCAGTCGCTCTGTCAGAACATACGCCAACATACTCTCAGTGTGGACCTCTGCTATCTGTGTGTGTCTCTGCCAGGCTTAAATCTTCCTGCTCCCCCTGTTGCCTCGGTGCCTCTTCACCCTGGTGACCATGGCTTATATTCTCCCCCCCCCCCATATACATACATGGCAGGAAGCTTGAACATGGACATGTTTATTTTCTGCACGGACAAACAACAATACAGCTTGTTTCCCACAGCACTGAGGACTCTGAAGGACCTTTTTAAATGTCTCTTCGTTTTAAGAAGGTTTTCCATTGAATCATTTTTAATGTTTGGTCTTAAAATAAGACGCGGTGGTCTGAGATATCTTCAAAATAATGAGATTGACAAACAGAGCTCAGCCAGTTATGTTAGTCAGTATTAGATTTTTAAAAATTCGACTTAGGTTGTTGGCCACATACAAGACAATTGAAGATCCCATTTAGTGCCCAGTTTGCTAATTCAGAGCTTGCCGTAACCGATATTTGTCTGAACAATCCTCAATAATCTGGTCCAGGTCAGACAGCCTCAGACTGAATACCTGCACCAACCAATGAGAGGAGCAGACTGGGAAGTATCATGATCCAGATGTTGCGCACTTTATGCATAACAATGGCCACCTGGAAATCATGAAGTCGTGTTATTTTAACTCTATTTTGGTCTCCACCACCAACCCCTGAGGACAATATCACGGTGATACAGGGCTTGACACAACATGGAAGCTATTGAAGAAAATGTTCAAAATTTGCTTTTAAATTTAGCCCAAACATTTTAAGAGGACAAACTGGAGAAATAAAGAGGTGTGTCTTATTGGTCAACATAAGAGTTATTATTTTATTATTATTATTTGAAATCAATTTTATGTCAATTGGTCACATGACATGGAAGCTATTGAAGGAAAACAGCTTTTTTGAGAACATCAACCGGTAATTTATTGATGGTCCCTTATTCAACACCTGATGTTAACAGCAAAGGTGCCGAGTAGATTTAACCACGCTGCTGTTGCTATTCACGGTTATGAAGAGTGAGAAGACACCGGTAGATCCACGGTAAATGTCTGTCGACCTAAAACTAATTTCACCGTGGTATTTACATGAAAAAACTGTTGTTGACTTTTTTTATGCGCAAATGTGCACAAATGCGAGTGAAATGGTCGCACTGTCGAGCCCTGTGATTAAGTGCCAAATACTACATACTCAACAACAAGGCTTAGCAAACTTGGGCAGGTAGTGCATGGATTCATACAGAGCTATTGTTGATCATAAAAAAAAAGTTGTCATATCACTCATGGCTTCATCAAAAGATCTATTGCTTTGATTTATAGTCAATATCCCAAAATGGATAATGTGTCACTGATCAGAGTTGATCTAATGTTTTTGGATCTCAAGGCTTCATTAAAAAAACTGATATGATTCACACTTTAATTCAAGAATCTGAACAAAACATTTAAAAATGTGTTGTGACTAATATTTAGGACTATGATTTTCAGTTTTGGGAGTCTTGCTTTATTTTCTAACTCTGACGCTTCTTCAGCGGAAATTTAAGGGCGACACTCGAGTTCAAGAGGTTCAGCGTGTTACTGAGAAGGATAAGAAGTTCAAAAATAAATGTCATCAGCCGGTGTCCTCACAGGCATAGTAACACAAATGTGTGTATGTGTCTGTGTGTGTATGTGCAGGCGTGTGTGAAGGTATCATCCCAGCTCGGTAGCAGCTAGCTAGCAGCTAAATGACTCTCCACACTTCATTAGCGGCGATGAGGTGAGCTGCTCATCTCCTCATTGTTAGCTAGCGCTAAGCTGCAGTAATCCCAAACAAAGGGCCGGGGCCTCGCAGCAGCCTGCGTGGATTAGAGCGCTTTCTAGAAACATCCGAGAGAGATTCATTCTCATTCAAATTGGCCTGTAAACAAAACCAGCGGTGGCCGGGAGAGAGAGATGAGAGGGGAGAGAGATGAGTGTATGATGGAGTGAGTGTGAAATGTCTTGTATGTGTACATGTGTAATGTAGCCTCAGGTTGTGGGTGTGTGTTTGTGTGTGTGTATGTGTTGATGCCTGTAAACAGCTTGACTGGATTTTAACTCTGGGTTAGAGGCTGTGAAATTAAAGACTTTGAGCCAAAGGTTTAAAAATAGATCGAGTTTGAAAATCAGCCAAGAACATGTTAGAAAATTCAAAATCGTTCGTTTGATTTTGAACGATTCTGATTCCTTGTTTCAATTCTGGTACCTAACGATTCTCTATTCCGATTCTTTTGAAAGGCAGGATATTAAAAAAGAAAGTGCATGGTTTAAATGAGGGCGCTAACCGGAGCTCTTCTTTTTGGATGAAATTTCTGAACTTCTCCATGAATTTTTAAATCATATAAACTTTTTAAGAACTTTACTATGAATTTCTCACAGGGGCTATTTTCAACCAGTATATAAATATCAATTTTTGCTGTCAGGTCGTTTGTCTATGAAAAAGTACAAAGTCTAACATTAGTTGGATATTTAAGTTGACCCACCGTACACAGTACAATTTCTTTGCTGCTTTAAAGTTAGAAGAAGAGAGAAGTAATTTATTGTTTCACTTATGTGATTCTGGCTGGTTAGCGGAAAACCGTCGAAGCGCGTCGAAGATGGGCACTCAGGTATTTCTCCTCCATGAATCCTGAGGTGTTTAATCATGTTGGTCATGCACCCTCTTTTGCATGATATAACTGTGTTGCTAATATTGCACTGAGATAAGAGTTCATTCTTCCTGCTAAAGTTAGCCAAACTTTTAACCGCAGTTAAAATGGCATCTTCCTCGTTGGTGTTCGGTATTTCTTCCTGTCGGTGGACTCCGGCATCGAAACTTGCAATCGAAATTTTAAAATTTGAACAGTTCCGGGAGAATGCTTGACTCAGTGCCCAACCCTAGTTGCCACGTGGTAGTGATGCAATTATATAGCAAATAGAGATGCACCGATCCAGTCTGATACCGATACCTTGTCTAAGTGTATCGGCAGATATCCGATACTGATCCAATACTTCAGTTGAGTGAATGAGCTGTATATCTTTCCCTGTGAGTGAAGGCACCAGGCTTGACATTAGCCTTGTTAATAAAAGGTAACAAACTAACACAGATATAAATTTACTTAATATTAATTATTAACAAATAACAAATTGCACATTAGCACACAACAAGAAGAAGTAAGACTTACATGTATTAAAAGAAAAATTAATTAAAAGACTTGATCGGAACGCTGGATCGGAATCATTCATCCAATATCCGATCCAGTTGATCTGTCAATATCGGAGCCGATATCCGATCCAAATATCGGATCAGTGCATCCCTAGAAGCAAATGATGTCTTTTTAAGTCCCACCTGTGTTTGAAAAAATAAAGTCCCTGTGTTTTAAAAGTCCAATCAAGCGTAACCTCAACAACTTTGAGAAACAAATCTCAAAGTGGGACTCTTCACCTGCTCATGTTTAGTATCATCATCTTTAAAGTCCATGTTTAATATCAGACGAGTGTGAATCTGTCCGATCATCTGGCTCTGAAACAGATACTTCAGTTTTTCATTTTTTGCTCTCTTTCTCAGAGTGCCTGATGCAGATGTTTGGAATAATTTCTGCTTCACATTCATATCAATCACTCTGACCGTGAGGGTTGTCCTCTAAGCCGCTCTGTTAATCCGACTCGGTCATTAATAACCATCAATCAACTCAGTGGGTTGGTTATTTTTAAAGTAGGCCTCCCCTCATCTGACTGATCTGATGTTTTTTGGCTTAATTCAGCTCTCTTCATCAGTCATCAATCACATGTTCTGATGCCTGATAAGTAATCAGCTGCTTTGATTGGTTTTGATCATTATTAGCTGTCAATCAAGTGGACAGAGTAAACTATCTTATATGACATCTTTTTAATATGATTTAAGGGGAATACTTGGTAAAGCTGCTGATCAGACTTCCCTGTTTTCATGCAGTGATGGTTGTAATCTGTTGGTTAATAATATATGTCAAGATAAACTCTACAAATAATCTGGCTTCATCAGCAGTAAACATCAGTCAACATTTATTCTGCGGTTGTCATGAAATAAGATTTCGCCTACATCTTTAAAATGACAGCATTAATTTATCCATCCTTCCTTATGGCGCACAGTATGACTTTTTTTTAATGTTCATTTTGAACCCAGGCTTTAGCCCTCTTTGTGTTGGGTTTAACTCGGTCTATGATTGGTTTTTAGAGTCCTTTCCTTTGGTTTTCTGATCTCTTAATGATGAGGACTCTGACAAAGGTTGGAATCGGGAAAATGTTGCAGCTAATCCTGAAGAGGGTCCTGTTCTCTCATATCTTTTTGTACTACCCAGAAACTGACTGACTAAATACATGAAGGCATGCTGACATTAGGGGTGTCCAGATACAATATTAATATTGGATATCGGTCCGATATCACCCAAAAAATTAATATCAGATTGTATCTGCCTGCATCCAAAATCTCTGATATCAGCTCTCCGATACAAGCAGTCCATTCCAGACTCCACTCCGCCACCTCTATCTAGCAGCACCCGCATCCAGCATGCACAGCCCACGCAATCACAACAGCATTGTGTGCTGAGTTACAAACAGAGTAGCAAAGGGAAGGAGTGATGTCGGCTGTCTGACAGTATTTTTCGTTCAACGTTCGTTCAACTCTGAAAAAGACATTGCAAAACTTATCATGCACAAGTTTGTGCCAATATCGGATCAATATCAGTATCGGCCAGTATTGAAGGCTACAATATCGGTATCGTATCGGAGGTATCGGGACACCCCTAGCTGACATGTTAATATTTTGTGAATATACTGTATCAACCCAGTTTAGTATCTAAGCATGCTGACATTTACTTGCATGAACTTAACAATGGGTACAGAATTAAGGTTGGTAATTATAAGATAAGGTAATTATCTTAATGACAAAATGTGAACAAACCAGTGTTTCTGACATTCAAATTTCAACACAATGCAGGATCTTTTTTTGTTTGTTTTGTTTTTTGTTACTTAAATTTTTTTATTGAGTTTTCACATGTATAAGCAAAAACAATTCAGCAAACAGGGTACAAGTAACCATAGTAACACTAACAAACTGTCTGGAGTTACGACTCTTCAGTCCACTGTTCCATTTCGCATTTGTTCAGTTGGTGTCATGTCTCATAAAAATGTTCAAATTTTCCCTTTTTTTTTTTCAAATACGTCCTCTTTGAGTCTGAACAACTGCTCCTGGTTTGGAGTGTTCACACTGAGCCAGTTTCTTGTGACTGCTTTCTTGCTTGCTTTGATTTAAACTTTCGTCAAGTACAGATCTTCTTTCATTTCAACCTTCTCAATATTCCCAAGATACATCACTGGACAAGTATTTGGGATTTCATATCCAAAAACATTTTTTACAACCACGTAAACATTTTACCAGTTAATCACCAATGCAGGATCTTAAGAAGATAGCAGGGCATCACAAAAGTTTTTCACAAATTGTCTTAAAGGAGAGATAATTGGTGGCACCAAATCTCTTTGCAGTCTATGAAACATCAGTTGAGATATTTACCATCACAGTCTGAGGACCAATTGCTTTGGCTGCAGATTTGATGTTATTTTGGGGTCAAATCTGCCTCTGTTTCTTAGTCAGACTCCACTCTTCTTCAAATCTGACCTCAGTTGATATGAGCCTTACACCCAGAATAGTGTGGCAGGGTTCAAGAGGGAACCAAAAGAAACTTCCCGTATCTGCTCTGTTCAAACTGTGTATGCAGCATTCTTTATTAATGAGATGCCAGTGAAGTTGGTTGTTCTGTAAATACGTGACAGCTGTGTGTGCATGTCTTTCTTCCTGCCTGGTTGCTGAACAAACAGCAGCGGGACTGACCGACCACCTCTCTCCTGGTGGTCAGCATTTCAGTATCTTTTAGAGCTCTAATCCTCAACTTTACTGCGTGTGACCTGCACTTTTCAGGGTCTGGCCATGTCCGTACTACAGCAGCAGACGCATTTGGAAATGCTGTTTATGTATGGAAATTTATGCCTGCACTAGCATTTTGATGTCTATTGTTGAAAAGTTGTCCAGCCACATTAAAACTTGTAAAGCATTTTAAAGTTGTGCAATACGTCACCACATAGACTCAGTCTGTTTAAAGAGAGGAGTCTGGTATAAGCGAGACGAAAAATGCAAATTTACAG
This sequence comes from Xyrichtys novacula, assembly GCA_962446985.1. Taxonomy (NCBI): domain Eukaryota; kingdom Metazoa; phylum Chordata; class Actinopteri; order Labriformes; family Labridae; genus Xyrichtys; species Xyrichtys novacula. The sequence goes on from OY660870.1 coordinate 30,768,083, forward strand.
ACCAAAGTCACAACAACAGCAAGCTTTCATGAACTTATGCTGTTACAGTACCATCTTGATCAATGTGTTGATGTGGTTTCTAAGCAAAGGTCATAATATGGAGTGATTAATATTGCTGGATGTAATGTTGCTGTTCTACTTGATTCCAATGATATAAGACATGTCATGATGGTCACGCCCACAGCTTTAAGGTTTATTGTGGCTTTGGATTACAAAAGATTGCGTCTACAAAAACAAGCTTTCTTCAGTGATTACAAGCAGCATATTATCCACTAATGAGTTGGGACACCGTAAAATGTTGTTAAAAACAAATATTGATCGTCCACAGTAGGGCTGCAACAATTAGTCGATGTTGTCGACAAAAATCGATAATGAAAAAAGGTCGACAATGAATTCCATTGTCCTGTATCATCACCAGATGTGTCTTTTCCAGTGGAGTGAGGCGTCTTACTTCATTACAAACTCTGCCTAGAGTCACACATGCGCAATAGCGCCTCCGCCGAATGTAGGGTATTCAGACATTGCAGCGCCAGCGTCCTATACTGCAGCTACAAGTATGTGCTTCAAAACCTCCAAAGTTTGCGTTGGTAATGCACTAACATTTGAGGAGAAGGCACGTAATTATCTGATTAGTCAGCTAATCGTTTCAATAGTCGGTGACTTGTTGACTATTAAAATAGTCGTTGATCGCAGCCCTAGTTCGCAGATTATTCAAGGGTTACATTTAATTGAAAATAGTCCAAAGACAACATATCAAATGATGACATTTAAAAACTGTTTAATGTAAAATGTGTGTGCATTTAAAATTTGATACCAGCAACACTTTAAAAAAAAAAAAAAAAGTTTGCACAGTGACAACAAAACTGAAAAAGTTGTGTAATGTTAAAAGATTCATTAGAGAATCCGGAGAAAGCTATAAAAGTTAAAAGGTCAAAAACTAAAACTTGATAGCAGTGGTCCTCAAGCCCTCAGGTGGAGATGTGTCACAAACAGACATGACTCTGTAGTAGAAATCACTGCATGGATCTACAATCATACCCACAAACCAGAGTGGACTGAGGCGACGGGAGAACTGTCTTAAGGTCGGATAAATCAAATTTTGACTTTTTTTTAAATCATGGGCATTGCATCCTCCCTCCCATTTTCACCTTTAATATGTGTTCTGTTTTCATTTAAATACACAGACAGACTTACAAACCTTAAAAAATCTGTATTTAGCATTTTAGACTGTGTTCCAGTGTCGCTCTGTGGCGTCAGTTTGATATCTGATAATATTTGAGTCGTATAAACTTTAAACATCCCTCAACTGAAATATATATAAAAAGAGGGAAATTTCATGTCTCAGGTCAGACGGAGACGAGCCGTGGAGATGGAAAATAAACCGAGAGCAGACTTGAACGCAGCATTGAACGTACTTGATGTGATGTTGTGAACCTGAACAGTGACCGGAGTCTCAAATAACCTTTCATTAATGTTACTATTTTGACTCAAGGGCAAGTAAAGCAGTGGTAATGGATGTGTGTGTGTCTGTCTGTGTGTGTGTGTGTGTGTGTGTGTGGGGGGGGGGGGGGGGGGGGGTAAAGTTTGTGTATGTGACATGATTGACAGTTGGTTGGCTGCATCTCCTTCAATAGAGCCCCCCTCTCTCTTTTCACTGATTATTGTGTTAGTGTGTCTGTACCGCAAACCCCCCCCCCAACCCCACCCACACACACACACACACACACTGAGACACACACACATCATTCTATACAGACACTCACATGGGAGAGGAGCCCACTGTGGATCTCCCATCAGGCCGAGCTGTGAGAAAACACACAAAACAGATGCAGCAAATGTGTCCACTCTCATGCATATGGAAACGCTGACAGGACTGTGTGTCTGTGTGTGTGTGTTTGTGCGTGTGCGTGCGTGTATATCAAAAGACAAATTCTATTTGAAATGCATTAGCATTCAGTGATGATGATGATGGTTTTTCCGCAGGTTTTCTCTCTCTCTCTTTCACTCTCTCTCTGTGTCTCTCTCTCTCTCGCCCCTGTGGATGGGTTTGTAATTAAAAGCGCTCCGGCTCTCTAATATGAGTGGTGTGTCTGTGATTCAGAATATACGGCGCGCAGATTGATCAGATAAAGAGCCAAAGTCATATTTCTTAACTGCTAAGCCTTTTCACACTCGGAGCTATGATCCCCTCTCTCTCATTTTTTCTCTCTTTTATGTGTTTGTCCTTAAATCTTCCTCTGCCGCTGAACCCTCTGCTTCTCCTCTTCCTCTCTTCCCTCTAAACCCGTCTCTCTCACTAACTTGTACTGCCTGCTCTTTGCTGTGCTGTTTCTACACCGCTGCACTGCATCTGTCAACACACCGTGTGTCTCTAAATTGTTGAGGTTAGGTGTAATTTCTCTATAAGCTCAATGATGGGCAGGCCTTGGTTATGTTGTTTGTGCGCTAGGATGTCATCCTTGTTTTCTGTAGGTGGTGCACTTTTGACTTTTTGTTCAGCCGTCAAGGCCGAAGAGGCTGAAACGGCTGAATTCTAGACATTTTGAAGGTGTCACTTAGGTTGTGTGCGAGTGGATTTAACAGGGGGGGAAATGTTACGAGACCATATGTGCTTTGCTGCAAACGGAAAATAGATTTCATGAGCTGATAAAGAAAAAAAATACTCTTTGTCTGATGAAATTATGCAGATGATTTACATATTTTTTAAAAAACAACCATATGTGATGGAAGGGTGGTGATGCAGGCAAATCTTGATGGTTTAAGCAGCGTTTATAGCAGCTTATCTGTAAATTATCTGTTTACCTGTTTTGGATTATAGTGATGTGATTTATAACAGTGCTGTCAGCTTCATACCTGGTGATAGACGTGACTCATCAGTGTGTCCTCCATGAACTCAGGGGCAACAAACATCAGAATTTGTGTTTTTTGAAAGCCATTACTGGCAAGATAACTCCTTGTATCATGAACATGTTGGGAGTGAAATTATGGGAATGAAATGATTAGAAAGTTCCTAAAGCTTGCACTGAACGCTGTAATTTTGGTTTATGAAATATCCTCCTAAAACTCTGAAGATATTTTTGATTTCCAACTACTATTTCTCAAATCGTCTCTGTTTAAATTTACTATTTATGTGATTGATTATAGACGTTTAAATGTTCTTAATGACATTGAAATTCAAGGTGACTTCTTCAGGTTAACTAAAGGTTTTAAAGTGAAAATGTTTCTTTTCCATTGATGTGCAAATCTACTTTCTGCAGTTACAATAAAGTCCCAAAATAAAGACATTGCAGACATTTTAAAGGCATTCCTGTTTGTTGGAAGTGGTGATTTTTAGCAAGAGCATGTGCAAACTGTTTTTTTACGTTCATGATTCAGGCAAAATTCAGCATTTTTAATCATCTACTGCAAATTGTTTATTTGAAAAAGCTCTTCTACAGCCATGTGACTGATAAAAAATATGAACATAGCGAAATTGTTGAGTTAGTGCGCAGCTGGATTTATACAATAATAAGAAAACTGACTTGTGACCGTGAGTCCTCTGCAGGAAATAAAAGAATTTCCAAACTGAACCTTTGAGATTCAACAATTGTTTAATGAAAATAATTCAGAATAATAATTCTTCATAAGGATTCTGCAGCCGTCCTCCTAGACTGGACCTTGAGTTTGAAATAACTTCCAGGCTGCATCTATTTTTGCTTTTCTTCTGGAATGAAGAGTCCGTCTGAACGTGTGTGTGTGTGTGTGTGTGTGTGTGTGTGTGTGTGTGTGTGTGTGTGTGTGTGTGTGTGTGTGTGTGTGTGTGTGTGTTAAAGGCCTTTACAGAGAATCATGTCAGCTGTGTGGATCAAAGAAAAAGGGATATTTCAGATCCTTCTGCAAAAAGAGCAGCATCTTGTTATTTTGTGTATGCAAAGGCCAAGTATCAGTGTTTTTCATCAGCGTCCCACGTGATGATGCAGGCCTCGATCATAATCCATGTGTGTGTGTGTGTGTGAGTGTGTGTGTGTAAGTGTTGTTACATGTGATTGAGGGAGGAAACTGATCCTGTGTGTGTTTATCTGAAGCTCTACGACCTCTTCTCGCTGAGCTGAAATAGGATTCTTTGCTCTTTTCTCCTCACCTCTCCTCTCGTCTATTATTCCCTCCTTTATCCCCTCTCCTCCTCCTCCTCCTCCTCCTCTTCCTCCTCTGCCCTCTTCTCCTCTCCTCTCCTTCCTTCAGCTCTTTCCCCCTATCTCCCCCCCTATCCAAATCCAAACTCTCACCAGCCACCCATGTGACAGACAGGGTGTCCTCACCTTGTAACGATCAGTGACATCCAATATGTTTGGCTTGGGATCATCCCCTGTGTGTGCATTGTGCTCTCTGTTAAACGCTTTATTGATTAGCCATAAGTTAATTACAAATTACATCAAGCGTGGGCACTGTGTGGAAGATGGCAACAGGATCAGGTGCTAAAACATGTCACACACACACACACCTGCATGCGTGCATCCCAACCTGAGTTCTTACACTATATTCTGCCTGATTTCCACCTATTAACATCGGCGCGTTTATGACATTTTACACTCTCTTATCTGCTGCTTTAAGGCCATGTGGCGCGTTTTCTGTCGTGAAAAGGGTAGCATTAGAAACAGGAGGGTTTCTGCAGAGACACCAAGGGTATGCAGCCTGAATACTTAATTCTATCAAGCACAACTTTGACTCACCCTATGCTAAAATTATGAGCCTGTGTGCCAAATCCAAAGCAGACCTTTGGAGGCTAATGTATTCTGGATTTAAGCTCCATTGTAAAATCCATAACACGCCTGCACCTGACCTGCTCTGCCGCAGCACCGAAAACAACCTCTCACCTCTGACTCCTGCACAAAGTTGAAAAACAATAATAATATTAATAATAAATTGATCATAAATTAATAATGATAGATTAATAATAGTTTTTGCAACCTGCAATAGCAAGCACTTTTTTTGCAGCCTGCTTCCTTTTCATGCCGTGTCAGTTTCTCTGTGACATTGCCGTGTACTTTGTGCAAAAAAAAAAAGGAAAAAAGGAGCGAAAAAAAAATCTTTATCAAATCCCCATTCTGAGGCTTTCAATAAGGCAGGCCATTACCTCACTGGCGCTTTTGTTCGGCCTATACAAGAGAGAACAAAATGGTTATTCAGGAGGACGCTTTAGATTTTTATTGTGGGCTCGCTATTCACAAAGAGCACCGTTATTGTATTAAAAAGAACCATCTGTGGCAGAAACAATGGCTTCAAATTATCTGTGAATACCCAGTGAACAAAATATAAAGCTTTTTCCTGCTCATTATGTGGGCTAAGCTAGGGGGTGGAAGATAGGAGAGGAGAGGCATAGACTTTGCTATAACTGACTTTTGTTGTTCTTGCTTGCATTCTTCTCCTTTTTAAATCGGCCCCCTTTTCACATTGTGTGTCGCCATAAACGGCTTTTCTTGTTGCAGGGCTCGCGGAAAGAAGACAGCGGAGCTCCACACAGGCAGCGGGGCTCCACGCAAGCTGCACGCCGGGCCACGGCGCACCGGCTGACGGGTTGGAAACCGCGCGGACTACCGGGGGAACTTTCTGGGGAAGGGTTGGAAAATGAAGACGGTGCCCGCCGCCGCCGGAGTTGGACGTTTCACCAAGCCGGCTTGTGGAAGCTCTATCCCCGGGCTTAGTTTGGAGCGGACTTTTCCAGGAGGAGTGAGGGGAAGCTACGGAGGAGGTTGAGCGCAAAAAATGGCATCTTGTTTAATTTGTGCCAATCAAGACGAGAGGAAGACAACTCCCCAAACTGGCAGTAAGTCTGAGTGCGGTGAAGAGGAGAAGCCCTGGGTGTGTTTGTGTGTGTGTCGGTGTGTATGTTAGTGTGTGTTGGAGTCGGTGTGTGTATGTAAAACATGCAGTGTTGTGGAATGACACCGCATGGCATCATGAGCTTCACTGGCTGCCTGAAATGTTGTTGGCCGCTCTGCTTTTCTGCTCAACATACGCGCAGATCATTACGCGCGCAGATGATCATCAAAGTGGCACTTGTTTAATATTAATTTATGATTTGATTTTACACTTTTGACACATTATTTCTTCTCCTGTATTTGATTTAAATACAGTTTGAATTACAACTTAAACAGAACTTCATCTATAATTTCACCGGCACGGATGCTCCGGTATCCGACTAATTTAGGCTTTTATTTTATAAACAGAATGTCAGATTTTTACTTGTAATCTGGTTTTATTTTATTTTATTATGTGCTGAAAGCTTTTCTTTCATTTAAAACTTTTTAACCTTTTTCATCACACACACTTTAATCTTATTTATCTTTGTTGTCCATGCGTAAAATGGATAATAAAGATTTATTGCACCGTATCTTTTAAACAAAATGCAACAATAAGAAATATATAATTGTACTGAATGATAATACAAAACCCTAACCCTAAAGTTTCCTCAAAGCATTTTAATTTCTCCTTTAATCTGAAATTACAACAACAAATTTCCACTCTGCTTTTACGCACCTGTAAGTGTTATATTGAAGTATAATCTTGGCTCGTCTCCAGCCCCTGATACGGCCCCTAGTGGCAAGAAAGACAAGTTTATTTGCATTTCTCCTGAAATCTGTCCCTTTCACTCCCACATGCGATTTCTATTTTCTCTCCACTGAACAGGATCCGTGATTTTTTGCAAATTTTGGCACAAAAACGAAACATTTAGATTGACTAAAATATGACAAAAATCGCTCAAATCAAGAGAAAAATATTACACTCAGTTTATGTCACTTTCCGTGAGTTCTTGATTTTTGTTTCTCTTCTCGATACGTATTTTTCCACCTCAGATCAGTCCCTTCTCTCTCTCTTATTTGCTGTTTCCATCCAAACCTGCATGTGTATATACAGAGGGGGGGGCTTACAAGTGGTCGGAGGGAGCCGCCCCGCGTGTTTCTCCTGGTTTTTGTCAAACAACGGCTTTAATTCAGGATGATTGTGGATGCAGGGCCATTCCCGGCTGGATGGGGCCCGCTTTCAGAGAGCTGCAGGGCCCCGCTGTTCCTTTATTATCATAAGCAGATTAGAGGTAGCGGGGAACACACTCAGATGCAGATAGCAAGCCCGAGCGGCCCATTTCAACCTTGCATTATAATGGAGCGAGCTGCATGTGTCGCCTCTCGCAGCCTATTAAGCACAAGATGAATCTTATGTAAGGTTGCCCGGGCCGGCATAATGAGAGCACGAGGGCTGCGCTCCTCCATTTATTATCAAATGACTAAAACAAAATAATAAGGCTTGATCTATTCGCTTTCAATTATGATTTAATCTGGAGACACGCATTTAAATTGAATTATTTCAGGTGTGTGTGCTCGAGCTCTCTTTAATTATCGGGGCTGATGCAGATAGGATGAGAACCTGCTGTTAGGAAGTTTCACTCCTCTGTTATTGGTGATATTTTATTTGTTAAAAATATTACCTTTTATATTTTTCGCTCCTTTTTTTGGACTGCTTTTCCTGTCAAGGGCTTTTTTTGGCCCTCTCTTGTAGTTCCCCTCATGTCCAGTAGGCGGCACTGGTGTCACGCAGCAGGACGCCATCACCCACCTCTCGATTGATGGATATTCAAGGAAACAAGCAAAAAAAAAACAAGTGACTCCCAACACTTTGAACCATCAGGAAACTTTATTTTTTATTTCAGTTTGAACTCAGAAACCTAAAGAGTGAATGATTTCACTTTTTTAAACTCCCTGATGCTGTTTTTATCTCCTTATAATCGCACTTTTCTCAGTTATAAAGTGAAGCAGGTGGATGCTGCTGCTCTCATTCACACTAATTGGCTCGTTCAGGATTATATATGAATGAGCAAACACACTTTATCTTCAGATATTCCTCACCTTTAATCCCAACAATAGTGTGGCAGTGGAAGTGGAGTGGAGTTGGGTCTTTGTCCGGACAGATGTAGCGACAACATCCCAAACAAAAAGCGCTTATTTGTGCTGAGATGAGCCCGTCTGCCTTCTGTGTGTTGGCATTCAACTTCACTAAACAAAGAAGGGGGACTTGTGTGTGAGAGGGGGGAGACATCTTGGATTACCTTTCCTCTTTTCAACGCTAAAAACCAGCCGTATCCCTCCTCCACCACCACCCCACCACCACCACCTCTGTCACACTCACACACACACAGCAGCTCTATTCAACTCTTTGAGTTAACTAACAAAGTTTATTTAAGTGTTTTTATGTTATTGAGGTGGGGTGGGGGGGTGTAAGTGGGGGGAATTAGTGACTTTTTACAGAAATGTCACGAGCCACAACTTAATGTGAGGACAATAAGAGCAAACTGAGACAATTAATGTCAACATTTGATGGATTTATTAACACCCTCCTCCCTCCAAAACATCCTCAATTTCATACATTTTAACAACAAAAGCAAGATACTTAAAAACTAATGATAGAAGAGTTATAAATTAAACGGTCAATTTGTGATTTTTTGTTCAAAACAGGACACTTTTTGGTGACGCCTGACTAAAGTTTATGTTAAAAGTTCACCCTTTAACACCTAAAAAAGCCTTTACACTCTCTCATTCCCTTTAATAACTTTATATACTCTCCATTAACTGACACTTTATCCTTACATGTGCAGAGAAATTTCCCCATACGCCCTGAAATAGTAAATATGTACTTTGTGTTGGCTCATATTTGCAGCCTGAGAGTGCTAGTGTGTGTGTGTGAGTGTGTGTGTGTGTGTGTGTGTGTGTGTGTCTCGGGGCAAAGCAGACCCCGCCCCCGTTTATGCTAATGAAGGCCTCCCATCGGCGTGTCATGGGAGCAGGCCGGCTCTGATTGGCCAGGTCGAAGCCATTTATTCGCTGACAGCCCCGTCACATGAATGGTTGTCTATTAACTTGTTCAAAAACTATCTGGAGTTGTCAAGGCTCAGGCGGACGGAGGCGAAAAAGTACAGTTTTGTTGATGCTTTTTTCCGGGGGAGAAGCGACGGGAGAAGTTTTGTGGACACAACATAGCAGGGACCTATTGGGAGACGGCTCTTTGTCACGCACACACACACACACGCTCGCGCTCTCACTCTGACACACACTCTGTGAGAGAGAGAGAGAGAGGGAGAGAGTGTGTGGAGACTTAGCTTGGGTGCTGGTTGTTTTTGTCCAGAGGAAAAAGTTGCAGAGAAAAATCGACAGGTAACTTTTTGCGCAGCAGCAGCAGCAGCAGCAGCAGCATCGCGCTCCTCCTCACTGTCCTGCCTCTCTGCGGCGCGTGGACTTGTCTCCTCGCTTTTTTTCCTCTCTTGAGCTCGGGAGCTCCCGCGAAAAACAAAAAGCTCTTCCTAATGTATAACATGATGGAGACTGAACTGAAGCCCCCAGCTCCCCAAACCAACACGGGGGGCTCGGGCAACACCAACTCGTCCGGCACCGGCGCCAACCAGAAGAACAGTCCGGAGCGGGTCAAGAGACCCATGAACGCGTTCATGGTGTGGTCCCGGGGTCAGAGGAGGAAGATGGCGCAAGAAAACCCCAAAATGCACAATTCGGAGATAAGCAAGAGGCTGGGCGCAGAGTGGAAACTTCTGTCGGAGAGCGAGAAGAGACCTTTCATCGACGAAGCCAAGAGGCTGCGGGCCCTGCACATGAAGGAGCATCCGGATTACAAATACCGGCCCCGGCGGAAAACCAAGACCCTCATGAAGAAGGACAAGTATACCTTACCCGGCGGGCTGCTGAGTCCCGGAGGTAACGGGATGGGAGGTGGGGTAGGTGTAGGGGTCGGGGCCGGGCTGGGCGGTGGAGTGAACCAGAGGATGGACAGCTACGCGGCGCACATGAACGGCTGGACCAACGGTGGGTACGGGATGATGCAGGACCAGCTGAGCTACCAGCACCCGGGTCTCAACGCGCACAACCCGGGCCAGATGCAGTCCATGCACCGCTACGACATGAGCGCCCTGCAGTACAACACCATGACCAGCTCCCAGAGCTACATGAACGGCTCACCGACCTACTCCATGTCCTACTCCCAGCAAACCACGCCGGGGATGACCGCGCTGGGCTCCATGGGGCCCTCCTCAGTGGTCAAGTCCGAGTCCAGCAGCTCCAGCCCACCCGTCGTCACCTCGTCGTCTCACCGGGCCGCCCCGGGCTGCCAAAGCGGGGATCTGAGGGACATGATCAGCATGTACCTGCCCGGGGCGGAGGTCAGTGAGCAGAGCGCCCAGACCCGGCTACATATGTCCGGGCACTACCAGAGCACCGTGCCCGGGACGACGATCAACGGCACGCTGCCCTTAACACACATGTAAGCTGACAGACAAACCGAGAGAGAGAGAGAGAGAGAGAGACAGACACACACAGAGAAAGAGAGAGAGAGAGAGAGAAAGAACTTTTATAAGAGAAACTGTGGACTATTAACGTCGGACTATTTTTGTACAGAAAAATTTCGGGGTGGGAAAAAGTTGTATAGAAGTCTCCAAGAAAAAGGACTCGACACGACTCTTTTATTCTTTGATTTTATTCTACGGAAGCTCTAGAGGAACATAGGAGATCCCCCCTCTTCAATGGTGGATGAAGTTTGGAAAAACAAGAAAGAAAGTGGGAGTCGCAATCAAATGTTTTATTATTGCAATCACCTTTTGTACAGTATTTATCAAAGAAACATTACAATCAGATGAAATTGTTTGTTAAACTGCAAGAGGTTGCATTTTTTTCTTTTCTTTTTTTTCTTCTTTTTTTTTTTATAAATATAATAAACGCCAGTTCTGCAGAAAATATTAACAAGTGAAAATGGCAGAGCTGCGTTTTTTTCACAGGGGCGATCAGTTATGCTCCTTTTATCACTGCAGACACTGGAAAGAAAAGGGACATAAAACGAAGCAGGTAATGCTGTTTATTTTTTATCATGTAAGGTTACTAAACATTTAATTTCTTATTAAGAAAAAAAAAAAGAAACGACACTTTTTCTCTCATTCTGCATAAAAATATAGGTTGTTAATTTATATCTCCGTCTCCCACTTTTCATCTGTTAGAGGTATGACGCTTGTGCTCTTTATTTTCTAATTGATTTGTACAATTTCTGTATATTTACTGTGATATTTTAAGTTTTTATTTCCAAACATTCATTCCCGTAGTTGTATTTTAAAAATTGTGGCCTGTACGCAGAAGCCAACCACTCCATGTAAATAAATACCGGAACTAATACCATCCTTATAACAGTTACAATTTCAGCTGAGTATATTATTTTTCAATATGCAGTTTGAAATGAATAAATTTTGGAAATTTGGATACTTGAAATTGTTTGGGTTTTGATTTTTATTTCTCAGGCACATGTTGAGTCAACATCAGAGATCTTGATCTGATATCGCTGATATAACCTGACAGTTTTTCCGATCATCCTAATACAAAGACTAATCGTGATCGGATGATTTTAAACTATTTAGCTTGTGCGTCGTGGCAAAGTCTCCTTAAAAAGAGGGGAAGACTTTTCGACCAAAACACCCCCAGGTAGAATCTCGTTTATCTTCTACTTTAATAGATTACTCGAACATAAAATTATCCGATATTTTATCATATTTTATCCGATATTATGTTTGAAATATGTCTGTCTGTTTTTTTTATTTTAAACATGGTCGTATTTCAGGCCTGTTTATGAATGGGAGGCATAATTAGACATATGCTCTTTATAAAGTGACATAAATCAGATTTATTCTCCTCGCTGACAGTTATTAGATCTGGAGGATTCCTCTCATTTGTTGGTTTAATTTTAATGAGTGTGACATGAGTGAGTGTGGATATTTATGAGTATTTACAACAATCTAATCTCATGAGCTGCAGGCTTTTCTTTATTCATGTTACAACAGATCCTCGTTGTTGTTTTATTTAAGGAGGTGTGTTCTCTGCTCTTATTTGTTTTCACTCTTTATATATAAAAAGAAGAAGAAAAAAAAAACCTGGAGCTGGCTTATCATCTCAAATGTTCAATTAGGTCTAAATTGAAGGTGAGCCCTCTTGAAAGGAGCCAAAGGAGCGGGACCTGTAATAGCTCCATATGGAGTGAGTGGCCATTTTAATTTAATGTTTAATCAAATGGGACCTGCTGTTTCCCGTTAACCCCGCTTCTCACGGTTCAAGCTCTCCGGTTATTTCACACCCGGATCCAAAATGTACAGGCTGCTTCTCCTGTCTCTCCACCCTTCAATAATAATAATAATAACAATAATAATAATAATCCTTATGATGAGCTGACTGTCTGCTCTGAATTTAACTAACGGTTTAAATCTGGAGGGTGTGTGTGTGGGTGTGTGGGTGTGTGAGTGAGTGAGTGTGTGTGTGTGTGTGTGTGTGTGTGTGTGTGTGTGTGTGTGTGTGTGTGTGTGTGCAGAGAGAGGTAGATTAAGGCCGTTGTGTCTTGCAGGCTGGGTCCCGGGGGATCGAAGCTCACATTAACCGGCGGATGAATATTTGAAGAGGCCCCTCGGTATTTATCCCTCCACTCTCTCTCTCTCTCTCTCTCTCTCTCTCTCTCTCTCTCTCTCTCTCTCTCTCTCTCTCTCTCTCTCTCTCTCTCTCTCGGACCTTCAAGAGGTCAAAGGATCGCCGGTTTGCCCCATTAATTATTGATCCGAGCAGCTGAATTGGTTGTAATAGCGGAGAACACCGGTGATAAACAAAGCGTTTTTTAAAGGTCGAACATGTAGACGTATTTAAGTCTCTTTTCCCGTGAACACCGGGGCCCCTGCGTTCAGGCCCGGAGGCCCCGCGGAATGATTATTTTTTTTCCCCGGCACCTTTGATGTGGTGGAAAAGCTTTTTTCTTTTTTTTTTAATGGTATTGGATGTATTTGATGATCAACTCACATTTTCTTTGGAGGGTTTATAATAAGATGTGGCTGATTTGTAACGCCTGTAAAGATTTCATGTTGACACAAGACAGGAGGTTGAATTTGAGGCCTGAGCTGGTTTAGAAATAGGAGAGTTTGAGCGTTTTTACACCGTTATCTTCATGGTTAAAGCGTCAAAAATGTAGGTTTATACTGTAAGAGCACATAGAAATCTTAAATCTGCAGCCTGTTGGGTTGTTTTCATGTTGAAATTAAAATAAAAATGTGTCTTTTTTTAGCTTCTGAGGTGGTCAAGGCCGCAAACTTTGACTCTAAAAATGCACCCCCTGAAAACTGATAATGTGCCATATGAGTAGAAAATAATATATCAGACAGTATTTAGCTTCTGTGCTCTCCAAATGTGATTTAATCTGAGAGACGCTTCTGTTCAAACATAAAATAATGGAAGGCAGGGAATGAAAGTGTTGGTGGTTATATTAAACCAAACATGACACCTTCATGTGATGGAGGGATTATTTTAGGTAAACAAAAATAAAAAAAAAATAAAAGCAAACCCCCCTCTTTATTATTCCGTTCTAGTAGATAACCAGGTGTGTTCAGGTGTGACAGCAGAAACAAGGAGGCCCAGTTAAGGTGTTCCTCTCCTTTCATCCATCTCTCCATCCATCCATCCATCCATCCATCCTCCCATCTCGCCGTCTGTTGCTCGCGTGTAGAGCCTGGCTGTCGCAGCTCGAGGATATTTGGACTGCAACAGGTGGTAAGCGCGCGCCTCTGCTTTTTTTTTCTCGAGCTTAAAAAAAAGAAAAAAAAACCACTCAGATGTTATCTATGATAACCTGGCGCGTGTGTGTGTGTGCGCGTGTGCTAAAGCCCGGCCTTTGTCACTACAGTTTAGATGGCGAGAGTCTCACACACACACACACACTGCAAGTAGGAAAAGTTATTCTGGCTCGAAATTAACTATGAACGGCAGGTATCACTGTGTAATAATGAGGTCCAATTTAAAGGGAATCGTTAATACATTAATATTATAATGTAATATTAATAATAATGATAATAAAGACGACACTGTTACTCCTGAGAGGTGTGTCGGTCCACGGCTTATTCTCGCTACATTTCTAAATCCTCTGTTTGTTGTTGAGATTATGTGATTTTTTTTCTTTTTTATAAAATTAGGTCAAATGACCCCCCTCACCCGCGCGCACAAACACACGCGCACTCTCACACTGACAAACAAAACGAGCTTAGTTAAGGCCCATAATCCCACGAGAGCCACTTTCCTTTTTCACCACGTTGAGGGGAATAATAAGGAGGAGGGGCGTGGAGGAACGTCATGCGCACATGAAGCTCCTCTGAAGCCTGATTGGTTACTCCATTTGGTGGTTATAGTCCACTTTAATGGGCTTCGTTTAGTACTTAGTCAGATTTTTCAAAGTAAAGGTACAATTTTTGATCTGATGAGTCTAAACTGTGGGGAACAAAACAGGCAACGATCTCCACCAAAACCTTAAAATTGATTATTTTGGCATAATCACGTTTTTATCATCACTCAAAGATTGATTAAAATATACTTTTTAGCTTTTTATATGAGATTTATTTGTATATACATGAGAGTAAAGATATTTTTTTACGGTTTTATTGAGTTTTAAAAAAAGTCAGAGTGGTCCAGTTGTCCCATTGATGAGTAAAAATGTAAATATGACATGAGAAATATGAGAATGAATATGAGAAATATGTCTATTTAACCCACCATATTGTATACAAAAACTCACCTGGAACTAAATACATTTAGTGTCAGTTATTTAATAAGGTTACTTGTGATCATTTTTGTATATATTTAAGAATATTTAGTTTTCCAGTACTGTATGAATTCAAGAAAATGCACAAACAGTCTCTCATACAACGAGAAAATATTCTTGCAGCGACTAGACTTTAAATTAAAACTATGGGAGCGAAGTAACTAACCAAACTTAGATGAAACAACACTAGAAAAAGCTCTGAAACAAAATGAGATTACATGGATATACAGTATTTGGTGCATTTATAAAACAAAAAGTCTATTTTTATTTTTTAGAGAAAAGTCTAATGATATAACTTTTCTTTATGAAATTTAAAAATGATAAGCGTGACTGTCAAGATTTACAAAATAAAAGTTTCATTCAATTTTAGCCGGTCACACTGTTATTTCCTCTGATCAGACAGGCAAAAGAAAATAGAAAAGCAGCTAACACTGACGTAAGCATGCATGGGCTGATCATGGGATATAATTTTTTTTCACCAATAGCCAGAAGATATAATTTATCTAAGTCTAAAGTCACGGTCATTTTAGCTCCAGACAGAAGAGGAAAAAAAATATACAACTGAAAATAACTTCAACAACTCTAAATCACTTTAGTTTTCAGGACTTGATCCCACTCAGACAGAGGATTCAACTGAGCATGTGCAGAGTCAGTACCAAAACAACTTGTAATTCCCCTCTTAATACAGGCCCTGGTCTCCCCTACACAAACATAATCTGTTCATCATTTATTGTGGTTTCCTTCTCAGTGTTAACGCCATACAGGAGATAAAAATAAAGTGCCCGTTCTTCCCATATAGGACTGAACATATATAGAATTAAAAAACTGTAACATTAGTAAAAACTAAAGTGTGTATCCACATATGTTTTTTTTTCTCCTTCTGTTCGTCTTATTCTGCAGCTCAGGAGTTTTATTTAAAGACTCTCTGCCTTCAAAACAGAGAAAGACCCTGTAAGAATGGGTGAATAGCAAAACTGTCAGAGCAAAGAGCTGTCGTGTGTTTCAGCTGCTAGTGTGTGTGTGTGTGTGTGTGTGTGTGTGTGTGTGTGTGTGTGTGTGTGTGTGTGTGTGTGTTGAGCGTAGAGGGACTGAATGGCAGCCAGTAGCCTGCTGATCTAGCGCAGGTGCAGGGAAGGGAAGCGGGCGGTCTCTCTCTCTCTCTCTCTCTCTCTCTCTCTCTCTCACTCACTCCCTCCCTCTCTTTCTCTCACTCTCTCTCTCTCTCTCATACACACACACACTCACTCCCTCTCTCTCCCTCCATTGAATAGGACCACACACTGACACAGACCAGCATGCCATCAGCCTCGCGCTGCTCTCGGCCTGCATTCTCAGGGGCTCGAGGTCTCTGCGACACCCCCCACCCCTACCACCACCAACACCACCCTCCTCACCCACCCCACCTCCACCCCCCTTGTCTTCTTCCCCTTCCTCCCTCCTTTTCCTTCCCCGCCACGTCACCGGTGGCTCGAGCTGCGTTTATCATCTCTGCTCATGGATGCTGACAGCTTTATAGTGCGGGCGCCATCAGTAAAAGAAGTCACATAATGAAAACGAGCATCACTTTAAAGAACAGTAAAGCTCGGTCTATTTTTACCCAGAACTTGACTTACGACAAAGTTGGCTACGATAAGTTTACTGTCGTGTTTTCTGTCATTTTTTCACCTGCAATGTCCACAGAGAAAGGATGTGAATCAAATTAACTTCGCCTACTGCCTCAGTGTTAAAACTGGCACCACTTTTTTATTAGGTAACACGTTCAATCTCATTATTTTCCCCCACTCTGTACTTTATCACATGTTTACTCTTTCTGATATGACTTTTACATATGCACAGTAAATTTCAATGGCCTGCTCATGAATTTTTTAGTCCTGGTGTAAAAATGTGTCTTTCTATGAGCGCACTCTTTTCACTTGAAGTTTGGTTAGTTTTTTAAAAAAGAAATGAACAACAGGAGACATTTTTTAGGGGAAAGTTACTGAGTCAAACCCTTAAAAAAAGGATAAAATAATAGGCTAATATGACGGTTTCTTTGTAGCTAATCTGTTCAACTTTCACAAAAAGTTAAACATAATTTTTCACAGTTTAAATCCCTAAAAATTGGCTATTTTCATAAAGTTACAAAAAAAACGAATTTGTATTTTCATTGCCTTTAAAAGTGAAAAAACTCAAAATCGATCTGAGATGTATCCATTGTTTAGATTAAGTTTTCATCCCCTCTCGTAACTTCTGCCTAGTTTGGGTGAGGTTGGCACATGAGCCGAGAGAAAGTGCAACAGAAGGGAGAAACAGAGAGACCGAGGGGAGAGAGGGGGGAGTTTAGGGGGAGAAGAGCCGCCAAACAACAGTATAAGGCCTGTTGCAGCCGACTGTAGCCTCCTGGGAAATCCTTCAGCACTGCAGTAAAACTGATCTGAGATCTTTTGTATGAGAGCACAGTGAACCAGATGAGCTCATTACACAAAAGCGACTTCTACTACTATCCATTTTTGCGTTTATCCACCACTCCCTAAGGCCTCTTTATTAAATTATAATACTATTACATTACTCAAAACCACAGCACTAAAATTACCGTTATTCAAACTTCTCATTCGTTCTCTATATAATATCAATCAAACCTCTTGATTTGTATCTGAAATTGTCTATTTATGCCATTAAAAATCTGCATTCCCTTCAGCTTTTGTTTTAATGTAAAGACTAATTTTCCTCACAGTCACCAAAACTGTAAAAATGCAAGTGTCAATATGCACATTGTCTTATAGCTAATTCGAGCTAATACAACCATAATGACAGTATAACGACACGCTAATTGGCCTTTTTTTCCTCTGCAACAATGCTCGCAGATCAGCATCTCTTTATTATTTAATAACGTCAAACGCTTGGCTGGCTGTACTGGCTGCTTAGCCTGCATGCTGGCTGCTGTGGGGAGGAGGAGGAGGAGAGGACAATGCAGCTCTAATTTAGGGGCTGAACACACCAGAGATCTGGACACTGAAAAGAAAACATAGAGAAGAGAGGGGTCAGGTTTTGAAGCTGGTAATGTGAACTTGTTGAGATCAACCTTCAATCAAATAAGAAGCTGAAGTGATTCCTAACATGTCGGATATTCTTACCTCTCTGGGCATTTCTTTATGTGTTTGTATGGTGGCCGAGAACCGCCACTGCTGCAAATTAAAAAAAAGAATGCAAAAAAAAGAGAAGTCACAATTAAAGTTACTGATGCAAAAAAAAAAAACGAGGCCCGCTGCAAATAAAAAAGGGAAACGGTGCAGATAAAAAAGCCACAACGGAAGTAAAGGACACAAAAAAAAAAGGTGATGCAAAAAAAAAAGGCACAACGGAAGTTAGTGATGGAAAAAAAAAAAGAAACCGAGGCCCTCTGCAAATAAAAAAAGGAAACGGTGCAGATAAAAAAGCAACAACGGAAGTTAAGGACACACAAAAAAAGTGGCGATGGCAAAAAAACAAAGTTACTTACTGCGAAAATAAAAGGATGCAAATAAAAAAAGCCAGAACGGAAGTTAAGGATGCAAAAAAAGTAGTGATGCAAAGAAAAAAAGTTACTGACTGCTTTTTTTCTGGCATCAGTAGCTTCCGTTGTCTTTTTTTTTTTTATCTGCACTGTTTCTTTTTTTATTTGCACCGGCTTCATCAGTTGTGTTTTTTTTCTTTATCCACATGTTTCTTTTTTTTTTTTTTTTTTTTCCATCAGTAGCTTCCGTTGTGTTTTTTTTTCATTCTTTCTTTCTTTTAATCTGCACTGTTAATTTTTTTATTTGCAGCGGGCTTCAGTTTCTTTCTTTCTCTTTTTTTGCATCAGTAACTTACGTTATGTTTTTTTTTTTTTTTTTTTTTGCCTTCTTTTTTTTTAATTTGCAGCAGTGGCGGTTCTCAGCCACTGTATATTTCTTTAGTATTTGCTCTACTTCCACGTCATCTTAAATCAACAAGTGTCTGTACGTTCATACGCTGGATGTGGCCGTCATGACGCAGCTACAAGTGAAAGTGGTGCACGCTCTGCTGCGCCTTTGTTGTCCGGAAATTTGGAGACTATGTTTATTGATGTCCCTCCTCGGGTTTGGGGAGGGTTTAGAGAGGGAGGGAGAAGAGGAGGAGGAGGAGAGGGCGAAGGAGGGGGCAGCCTGCACAGCAAGTGTAAGCAAAAACCTACTGAATGTAACACCTCTTTAGTTGATGTAGTTTGTCTGCAAATTGTGGATCAAAAATGTCTCATAAGAAAGCAGAAAAAGAAGCACAAACACCAAGAAAATTAATGTAAACTCGAGTTTAAACGCCTTTGCCTGAAGACTTGGAATCAGGGCGCAATCGTCCATCTGTAGCACAGAGTCTGACCCAGAAGAGAGGATAGTAGGCGGAGGAGGGTGGGATTCCTGCTGGGATGGAGACACCAAATCGTTGCTGGGTTCACACTGCAGTGACTGGGCCTTTTTTTTTCTCCTTCTGCAGATTTGGGGTCCAGGCTCTGCAGGGCTGCTGCTGTTGTGTTGGCAGTCTGGCCCATGGCTGTGATTTTCAGCACCGTCACTTGTTGAATTTTAAAACGCAGATCTCAAGTTTTCTCCTCAGAGGTGGTTTAATTTGTCCAAGTGTCAAAAAAACATTCCCAAATTCAATCAAATTCGTTTGTATTTGTACATTAGTGTGTGTATTTTTGCACACTGCTGCTGATGTGAAAACCTTAGATTTGTTTTAAAGCTCAAAGATGTTGTTGTGACTTTGTCTTGAGGCTTTCAGAGATTCTTTGATAGTGAAGGCTGTTGAGCTGATGGGACTGAATCATCATTAACAAGCCAACAGACACAGGCAGAGACCCCCCTCCCTCCATCTATCCCTCCACCATCTCTGGTCTCATTTCCCAGCATAGACACTAACCTCTTTCACTCTGTCATCAGCTCTCTCTCTCTCTCTCTCTCTCTCTCACACAACAGCACCGTCCATTGTTCTCGGCCCTCCCCTCCCTCTGCCTGGCCCCCCGACCCAACTGTTGACCAACAACTCCACTCGCACGTTGAAACAGGGGAGGGAGGGAGGGATGAAGGGGGGTTGTCCTATTTTAGAATATTACACATCCACAAAAAAATGTTTGGAGAGATGCTTCAAAACCTCTGACTGCGAGGAGACTGTGAAAATATAAAGAAACCTTTCCCTCCTTCAATATCTCTCCTCAAATTGTTTTAATTACAGAATAAATTCGTACAAATGTGGAAAAAAAAACAGACTTATTAATTCGGCTGTTTAAACAGCGTTCATCCATAGTTAAGCCGCCTGTTGCGCTTTCATCCTTTCAAAATAAAAGCCTCAGAAACAGCGTTGACCCGTGATTTATAAAAACTACGGAGTTGCACAGTTCGCGTGCCCTTTAAGCCCCCAGGGACATGCGCGAGCCTTCTGAATAGAAACTGTGGTAGTGTGTAGGTATATACGTGTGTGCACGTGACTGTGAGAGTGTATGCCTTTGCACTACATCTATCTATCTATCTATCTATCTATCTATCTATCATTTTGCATTTTATATGCAAGCTAGTTGTAAAAGTGTTTAAAGTTTAGCAAAGGAAAATGATGAAAAGTGCAGGTTTTTTTTGGTCCTATAGCAGTGTTTCTGTTTACTTTATTTTGTAAAAATACAAAACTAAAATATCCATTTTTCAATCTGGCCCCTCATGCCTTTGAAACTGGTGTAAGTGTCACATCGTCCATCTTCAGGGTATTTTCTGTAAGGTGTGTTTTTCTCTTTTTTTCATATCTGAAGAGGTAAACATGAGAATGGGGTAAAAAAACTGTATTGTAGGGGAAACTCGGTATTTAAATGTCTGAGTGAATTATTGAAAGAACTATTTGTAAGAGATGAAACATGTTGAATGCACACACTGTAGTTATCAAATGAAGATTAACCATGATGGTAGGTATGAAAAACTATTTAACTTAATCCATATAATCCACTTCGCATCTCTAGCTGTAATTGGTCCAGAAATCAGTTTTAAGTCTGTGCTTGCTGCTATGTTCGGAAGTTTGAAGTTATAAGAAAAAAAGAAAGTTAAAATTAATTCTTTTTTTCTGAGCTGTCTGCAAATATGAAAGGAAAGTAGAGCTGTAGTTGTTTTATTGTTTAACAACAGATTTTAACGAATCTTAAAGTTCCTGTTCTCTGTATGACCTACAAAAAAGTAAACAAGACCTTCTTAGAGACGTTTGATCATTTCTCTGAGGTTAGTCTTCATATCTGAAACCACTCCAACAGGGTAGCTGTCATAAGAAATGATTAACAGAGCGCTCCCAAATAGCTTTGTTTTACATTTTCCATATTGAGGACTCTTAGTGAGAGTCATTATGGACTGTTAAAAGAAACTTTGGCTTTAAAACCAAGTGGCAGCCTCTGGTCTTGAGAAATGAAGCCGATGAGGAAATGATAAAACTGCAGTTCTCAGAGTGCCTACTTGACGCACCAGAAATCACGTACACACTGAGCCACAAAAGACAACTTTTTGACAGCTTGGTTTGAAGACGACTTACAGCACTCTCTGTACAGGGAGTGAATTTTAAGGTCACTAGATTGGCGAATAAGAGACAGAGCTGACTTGGTTAAGAGATGGGCCTGCTGTAGTTATTTGTGAGGCGAATAAAGCCTCTAAGTAGGGTGATCCAAAGTTAGTAAAAGAAATGATCATGTGACACAAAACAAACATCATTCCCTTAACTGTAATAGTCTTCATTTTGGACTTGAGGTCACATTTCACACATTTAAGTCGACTAACATCCCTGTTTCTGTGTTTTCGGCCTGCTGTGAGCGCGTAAAGAAATAGCAGGGACTAATTGAGGTTGAGAACTGATAGAACTGAAGGTATCGATGTTAAAGAGCAGATAACATTTCCACTTGTCATTAGTCAACACTGTTAGTGTGTGTGTTTTGTTGTTTTACACCTACAGGACAAGCTGTTAATGGGCTGTAAGTGTCGGATTACTTTACAAAGTGCAACAGAGATACTGGAGTCCTTCAAAGGCTTTTTCAGCGACATCAACATGACAGAGCTCTCAGCTTCACACACACACACAAAAAAACAGGATTCGCATATACTGTATGGAGGCCGTCTTTCAGGCTCCGCTTGTTTGTTTGTTTATTTATTTTTTTCCACTTTTCTCTAAATGTCAAACTTACTGTTTACTTTTCATCACCTGATGATCAATTTAGACCCCTCTCTCCTCTCTCTCATGGCAAATCATGTCGGCATCACACAGATTATATTCCCGTGAGTGAAAATGTCAGATCTCTTTCACATATGAATTATTCATCCAGTCCTGCACTCAAACTAAACCAACATAAGTTTACAACATTTTGTCTAAATGGATCACTCGTTGTTCCAGCTATTTATTGTTGGAAGTACTTTGTTCTCTGCTCTAGTGTGAAAATAGAAAGAACTGAGTGTCAACTGAGGGGTTAAACATGCTGTAATGTTATCAGATGAGTATACTTTGTCCGAACCCTAACACAGATCTCATTAAGCTCCTGAGTATTTGTTCATTAACTTATTTTAATTGTTTCTTCAGTGTTTTTTTCTTGATAAATAGGAGTCGTGGTGGAACCGTGTTTTTCCAGTGTATAAAACGCTGTTTTTCGCAGCTATTTGGCTCACATCTTATCCCCCTTTCGGCTAAAGATAAAACGTGAACATCCTGCCTTCACATTTCTGCATTTGTTCAGCTCCTCTGCAAGGCCATTTTCTTTTATGAAGCGTAAAACCTGTCTCCTGGTCGATGGTGTTGTCTGTAGTGTAGATTTCGATCGATTGCATCAGTCACTATCAGGCTATTCTGGAGCTGGTGACTCTGAGGTCTCCCTCTCCCTCTCTCTCTCTCTCCCTCTCTCTCTCTCTGTCGCTCCCTCTCCCCGTCTCTCTGACAGAAGCTGTTGTTGAATGGAAGAGTGGCCTCTTTCAGTGTGGGTGTCCCCTCGGGGCCAACCGGGAGAGATAATCAGACAGGACAGTTACAGACGGACAAACAGGCAGGCAGACAGATGTAGTAAGTAGACTTGAAGTTGTTTCTCACTGACTCAGTCTGAGGCACGTCGGAAAAAGACTTTCAGATTTGTGATTTTCCACAAGTTATGAATCCATATCTGTCATAACGATGATTTCTAATGATCAAAAACGTGTTCAAGTTTTCTCATTATTCCTCCTGTAGCTTCACTAATAAAGGGTTTGAATCTCTGGAAATCAGTTTAGCACAATGAGAGAGTAAATCTGTAATCGGTAAAGATAATTGAAACACCTCACAGATTAGACTAAATTAGATTAGACTGGATTAGACCAGATAAGAGGACATTTTATTTACCAGCAGAGCATTGTACTGAAACAAGACTCACTGTTTGGAGTGACAGACATTAAGATCTCTATATACAACCTTTCTTACTGTCCTTGTTTTAACTATCTATGTAAAATCAAGTTAACTCACAATCATAATCCTCAATTCCTTCTATTTTCGATCAGTTTAAAAAGTCCAGAAACCTTTTTTTTTCTAGTTTCACCAGCAGCCAGTTTATGCACGTCAGACTCGCTGCTGGCATTGTTTGTTGTCCAGCGGCTTCCAGAGTACACCAGAAATTGCTGCTGATAGCTGACAGTCGTCCCTGACAACAAGGTAAAACCCTGCTGAGCGTTATTGCGTGATTATTTCCAAACCCTAAAACATGCAGAGTGTTTAAAAACACGATTTGAGATTTAGTCCCTGTCAAACACAGAGGCAGCTCTGAGCCGTCCATTGTATGTTTGAGTTTATTTTTCAGATTGTATCACCTGATTTTTTTCTTTTTTACATGTCCGAACTGAAGGACATCTAAAAAAGCTTCATTTTTACAAGTTCAGCATCAGACTAATATTTCCTTTTTGTTGTAGTTTTGCCTCTTCGTGTTCATATTATTGCATCATGGGAGAGAGAAAGAATAAAATGTAGAAGCTGCATGAAGTCAAACATGTTTTCCTGTACTGTCATGTAATAACTGATCACAGCAGGCTGAAATAAATCCTGAAATTAGCATCCCTGTGTAAGAAGAAGAGAATCTTGACTCAGTTTGAATCAAGGCCGTAAGAATTGAAATTAAATTAAAGGAGGTCCTCCTGTGTTAGGCACTGCACCAACCCAATTTTGATTTTAAGTAAGTTTTTTTTTTTGCATCAAGACTTTTTGACTTTGTCAGGAACCTCGATTTCAACAAAATAAAAATAAAGAATAGAAATTGACTTTATGATGAAATGCTTGTATTAAAAATTATGGCACTTGTTGTGTTAGAGTCGCTGTTGACCCGGTTAGATCAATACCTGATAATCAGAGAAAAAACTGAAATCATGAGTGCACTGTCAGGCACCACACTGACAGTCAGATCCTCTTCCAATCATGTGAGATTTAGGAAATTCTTATTTTTCCATGTTTTTACCTGCACAAAAAACAACGTGAGGTATGTCCAGACATGTGAGATCAGTTTAAGATGTCTGTGTGAGGGGTATACTGACAAAGAAAGGCCCAGAGGCCCACTACAAAAACTATTATAATCAAAATTTTCATGTATAATGAAGCCTAACAAGGTAACCTAGAGATGAGAACCACATCCGACCCTTAACATAGTGGGTGCGTAGTAAAAGCTAACACAGGAGGAAGGTTAAAATCAAAAAAGAAATCTACATCGGACCCTCAGTGTTACTGAATTTATTAAACACCATTCATTCATATTCCTCATCTGTAATCCTGCTTAGATAAGCTCTGAAAGTTTGATAGAGAGGCTGTGGAAAGATTTCTAACATCCGTTTTTTGCAAACAGACATTTATCAATGTGAGAAAAAGTGAACCTGAGCTTAACTCGAGATCGCGTGATCATAACTTCAGCCTCATTGGTGGAAGTTTCCATCACAGCATTTCTGAGTGTACACCTGTATGTGTACGTGGGTGTGTGTGTGAGGAAGGGAGGGAGAAAGAGAGAGAGAGCGAGAGAGAGACGTGGCAAATATAGGGCAGTAAGAGAGAGAGAGAGAGAGAGAAAGAGGGAGAGACAGGTCTGGCCTGGCTCGGCTCAGCCCGGCTCGGGTTGGGCAGGTCAGCTCAGCAGCATTTGATTGTAAATAAGAGAGGAGTCAGTTCACACGCCGATCGAGTGACTGCCGGGAACAAGCGAGCCATTTGAATCAGGTGACTATCTCCCTATCTGAGAGATCAGAGCCCTGTCACCCCCTTCCCTCCCTCCCTCCCACCTGCCTCCTCCCCCCTGCTCTCGTCATTGTAAGGGACACACATATACACACCCAATACACGGACACACACACATGCACACAAGAAGTGAAATGACATGTCCCTCCCTGCTGGCTATAAGGGCAGGCAGAGTGGCTGGATGAGATTTCACTGTCTCACATTAGGAGAGGTGAGGAAAGGAAAGAAGGGGAGGAAACAGGAGAGGATTCCCCTCCACCCCTCACTGTATTATATTGTAACTCTTTCAGTCATCAGCGCCGTCTGCGAGATAATAAAAAATAAAAGAAAGATTTTCTTGCAACCTTTAGTCTTAAACCACTTTAAGACATTTTAAACAGGTCTTTCACTTTTATATCTAAAGCAAAACTGTTTTTACCTTCCTTTTTTTCAAGAGCGCATAACATCAGGCATCGACTCAACTGAACTCCATTTATCCAAAACCTTAGATTTTTTCTCTTTAAACAGACAGAAAGTTGCCTCATCTCCCTCTTTCTTTATTAATCGTTCATTAAATGACTTTTAAATAGTGTTAAAAATAGCTGAAATTGCTTATCTACCCATTGAGCAATAGACGGCTATTAGACGTCTGTTTTTTTAGACCTAGTTTCAACCATCTAGATTCTGTATATTTTCAGACAGAATTTAGACGTTGCACTTTAACCCATTATTCAATAACTATTTATTTCAAAAAACAACTGTGAGTTGCATAACTGATCTCCAAGTACTTAACCAAAATAATTCTGATAGCTGTTGAACAATATACAGTTAGACCTCTGTTAGCCGGCTAGTCTAAACTTGGTCTGAATTTAGACATCTAAAAAACTTTCATTTTTAGACCTGTGGGAACCTGATTTTAGACCAGTCGACTATGCTACATTTAGACGTGTATTCGACCTCTTTTAGACCAAAAAATGCTCAGTGGGTAACTTCACAAGGAGGCGAAAACATCTTTAAATCACTTGTTTTGTCCAAATAGGAAACGTGAGACAACGTGAAACAGAAAAAATGAGTAAATCTTCACAATAAATTACAGAACAATTGGAAATGGATTTGATTCAATCGGGCTAATTGATTAAATAACTTTCTCTGGACTCTAAATTAAAGAAATTTTATTCAATATGTTCAAAAGGACCCGTTTATTTGGACTGTTACACCAGAGGAAACTGCTGTTATCCCTTCAGTGAGCCTAAATGTCCTAGATGTCACATTAAAGGTCCATGAAAAATGGATCAAATACACACAGAGGGAGACATGCGCACACACACACTCACTCACACACACCGCCTCGTTCAAACACACACATATGTTTTTTTAATGTTACATCTCGACAATGACCCCCAGGGGAGACGATGATGTGTGTCAGCTGCTGACTGTTCATATTGATTAAATGACAGCCGGGATCATTTACCGATTTACCGACTGATGGAGCTCAAATGTGCGTCGCAGCCCTGAGGGTGGGGTTTAAGGGGGGGTTATGGGATTGAAGGGGGGTGGGGGGTTTAGGCCTGTTAGCCTGGACGGCCTGCAGTTCATGTTCACAGCCAGCGATTTAAAGGGATCATCATTTATGTCCCACTGTGACCCCTCCAGAGAGATTACACTGTTCATTTTTGATCCAATAAAGTCAATACAGTTAATCTATACGCCTATACAAGACCCCAGCACGGATTATACTATTACAACAAGACAACGAGGCAGAAACTTTAAAAAATATAACAAACAAAATGATGTTACAGAATAAGTAAGTTTGGACACCAAATGCAAATATATCCTTTTCTTTTTTCCTTTGGTTTTAACAGAGCCTACCCTCTTAAATCTTTCTGCATGAACTCCATAAGATAACACGTCTTAATAATGAGAGATGGTAGCAAGTGAAAGAGTAGTATTTTTAAAACAGTAATTCTTAAAATATAATCAAATAGAAACAGCCTGAAGATGCTGAAATATGCAACAAAATGTGAGTAACAGAGAGAAATAAAACACAATGGTGCAAAAATAATGTGATTGGACTTTGGTGGAGCAAACCGAACTAGAAAATTTGCATTTCCTTGCAGAAAATGCGTGGAAATGCTGAGTGCTGAAAGCTGAAAAAGCAATGCTAAACTGCTAATAAAACATGGAGAAAGGTATAAATGTAAAAGCTGTTGAAGGGGTAAAAAAATATATATAAGTTAAATAATTGTGAAAATGGTTGGAGGATAAATAGTATGAATATGCTCCTCAAATTGAAATTTGATTCATGCTGATAGAGGCTGGAAAATGTTCTACAATTACACAAAGTTTGAATGAAGAAGTAAATTACCTTAAAAGGCAAGTAAGTGAAAAGTGGCATAAGTTTAAGTTGTAGTACTAGAAGTAGTATGATAATAGGTAGTTGTAGTAGTGATATTAGTAGTCATGTAAGCAGTAGAAGTAGTTTTAGAATTGAAGAAGTAGAAGTCAAAGCAGTAGAGCTCGTGGTAGAAGTAAGAGTAGAAGTAAAAAAATATTAAGAGAAGCAAGAGCAGTGGAGGTGGAAGTGAAGATACAAGTTAAGGTGACATAAGTAGTAATTGTAGTGGTAGAACTGGGATTTTGCTTGAAGAATTAAAACATACATAAATAATGAGAATGATTTTGAAGTGGGAAAAACTTAAAAAATTAGACGTCCTAATGTGTTTAACAGGTTTGAAGTATCCCAAAGGTTTGAATCAGTTTGAATGAGTTTGGATTTGTCTGAAGAATTTCATAATGCATGAATAATGAGAATAATTTTAAAGTGGGAAAAAGTTAAATGAATAAAAATCCTGAGTACACCCCATATTGTCCTCAATGAGCTGAATTTTTGGAGCCCTGAATGGTTTCTGTAGGTCAAAGTTTGTAGTCCTCGCTTTGTGGGTCTTTTCTCATAGACCTCACAAAGCAGCAAGTACAAGATTTTGTGTGTGTGTCTCGTTAATGACTGCATCCTAAACAGCTGTGAGATCAAAGGCATTAACTGACCTACTGTTTGACTGAGAAGCAGCTGAACTGCAGAGGATGTAAAGCCTCTGAACTTCTTCACATAGTGTGATTTCCTTAAGTCCCAGAATGAAAATAAGAACATTGTACGAATCATCCGCCCTTCATGAACACAATGATGTGTTTTTCATGTCTGTACTCCAAGAAATGTGGCCACAACAGCGAGTTAAAAAAGTCTGAGCCTGAGTGGCGATAAGGATTTTCTTGGAGAAAAATAACATTAGGGCTAATGGGAGAGATTTCCGCCTATTTGAACAGTTGGTCACCTGCTGGCCAAGGGGTAGGATTTAATGATTTGAAACCTCTTTTGTGAGAAGCAGGACACATATACCTCCATTTTGATGTATTTTTTATGTCTGTGGAGTGAGATTTGTGGGCGTGGGAGCGATATATTCGAGCGAGGTTCTGTCGATCAGAGACGAGGTCTGCACTCTAGCTGATGACATCATCACTCTAAACTCTCCAATACACACCCATTATAAAGCCTGAAAATTTGCTGAAAACCACAAGTTGCTTAAAGCTAAATTGTGGAAGAACTGTAAGAGATATCAAAAAACTGACTACAACTGTAATAGTCGACAAGTGAATGAACATTTTAAAGCAAAAATGAGGTCTCTAGGTGAAAGTATGCAGAAGTTATAAGGTTCAGAAGGTGGAAGAATAACAGGAAGAATTGGAAGATTTCCCCATTGACTTCAATGTTAAAATTTTTGCATAAAAAGTTAAAAAAATCAAAAAGTATAAAGGGTAGAAAAGTGAAAAGTAATCGCCGTCATGTCCTGAAGGAGAGGAATAGTTTAAAGTTTGAACGGTTGAAATCGCACAAAGTGGAGAAGAGTTATAAAGTGCCAAAAAATG
Source organism: Xyrichtys novacula (assembly GCA_962446985.1). Classification (NCBI taxonomy): domain Eukaryota; kingdom Metazoa; phylum Chordata; class Actinopteri; order Labriformes; family Labridae; genus Xyrichtys; species Xyrichtys novacula. The sequence continues at coordinate 30,796,832 of OY660870.1, forward strand.
GCGGAAGAAAAATAATAATAATAATAATAAAGAAACAGGAGAATAACAATAAGTGGAAATGCCTATCAGCATTTCCACTTAATTAAAAATAAATAATTGAGAAGATCCAAACAGAAATTTAGATGCTAATTCATCCACATAAAAAAGAACTGATCCACACATCTAAAGCTGTGCACCGAGTGATAAACAAACATGAGGTGAAAAGGTGAATGTGGAAAAGGATTTTCATTTTATAGTGTAAAAGATTCTCTTCATGATGATTTATATAAAGCTGGTGCAAATGTGCATTATAGGGACAAAAGTAGAAATACTGAATCTGACTGTAGACAGTGTAAAAACAGTATAAGTAGATCTGAAGACTTCCATTGCACTTACCTGTCAGCCAACCAACAGTACAGTAGTTAGACTTGGCCTACAGCAGCGCTGATAGTTGTGAGGTACTGATCCACTGCCCACACTGATTTGCAGACTGGCATTGACCCCCCTCACTGATCACTTGATGTCTTTAATTGAAAGTGTTCAATCAAATCAGATCTCCACAGGTTTTTGTCTACTTCATATACTGCTTATTTGAGTGCTATCTTCCTGGTAACATACAGTAACACAGGAGAACAGCAGTATTCATGACACAGCTTCAAAAAGTCTCATGAGCACCTCTTATAGGGTGAATTCATTAGGTTAATTATGAGTGGACGAAAGACGAGACAGAGAAGGACAGACCAGGATGTGACAGCAAAGAGGAAGCTGCTGGATAGGACACAACGGGACAGGAAAAATAGATGTTAAAGGAGAGAAAAAGGAGAAGGAATGGCACCATAAAACAAAAAACTACATCCCCAGTTTGGAATGAACAGAACAGATGAGACTTGGATGACATATGCTGCTGCTGCTGCTTCTAACAGTTTTTTTGCAGTACTGAGAGTTTTGGCTCGGATTGTGCACGCACTAAGTGTGTGTGTGTGTCTGTGAGTGTGTGTGTGTGGCCTTGGGAAAGGGCCAGGTGAGGCTGTTGAGCACAGATTAAAGCAGAGATGGATCAATCACTTCAGTCTCTGCAGGCCTGTGAGTGACAGCTCGCCTGGGGGACACAAACATGGAGAGTATTGATTTTGAGTCACCTTCCATCACATCTCTCCGAGTTTATCTTCTGAAGCCTCTCACACACACGCTGTCAAACATTTACAATTTACACACGCAGTAATGACAGACCTCTCTGTCTTTCCTCTAACTTGGTGCAGTTGTTAGAACTCTTGCTGTGTGTGAGTCTTAGAAGGAGAATCCCTCAGGACGTGTTTTCTAACGAGCCTACAGGATATTTAGCAGCATGGAGGGAGGTCTCGACAGCACTTGAAGGAAGTTATTAGCAATAAAATGTCACATACTAAGTAGTTTACAGCCTGTGAAGAAGAGCAGCCTGAAGGAGCTTTAACTCGCCAGATCAGGCAAAAGCAAGAAATTATGATGGGCTGTAAATTATCTAATAAACTTCACATCTAAGAATGAAACTGCAGAGAGCATCGAAGTCACAGGAAAACTGATCCTGCAGAGGGTTTTCTAGGGCTGGGCGATATGTCCTCAAATCAATATCACGATATATTGAGCAGTTCACCTCGATAACCATAAATGGACGATAACTACTCCACAATCTGATCACCCCCTCCCACATTAACTTCGTCAACTTCTGCAGCCGCTACAGCTTTTGAACCGTCCTCCATCTCCTAACCTGTCGTTCCTTCTTTGCTACAGACAGGATGGGGTGGAGTGACGTCTCCAACATAGGACAGCGTCTTAAAGGGACATGAGACCATAGCCTACCTACACACATCCAAAACGAACTTTTATTTATTCATTTTTTTTTGACACCGAATTTACCAATATAGGCAAAATGATGTCGGTTAGTGTCGTAAATTTCAGTGTCAATAAATTTTCGGTTTATCGCCCAGCCCTAGGTTTTTCTATTTTCTATGATTTTCTATTAGTGCAATAACCAAATGTGGTTCCATTGCAAAAAAAAACCCTAATTTTTGTCTCTGAGAAGTTTTATTTAAGTTTGGTATAGAATTGCACCGATCCAATATTTGATATCGGGTTTCCTGAAAATGGACCTGATGCATAGGGGCCGATCTGTTCACTCTAACTTTATGCTATGCGCCATGAAAGGCATCCACAAGTAAACATGCTGAGCGGACGCCCACATTGTTTTCAAAATGGAGCGAGCAAAGGGGTCTGCTAACTTGAACTTTAGCCTACAAGGTAGACGGCCACTTGCAATACGTGCGCAATAAATGTTCCGACAACAAAAGGTAATTCAGCGCGGCTTTTCTGTATCGGAACTGGATCGGTATCAGCCGTTACTAAAATGTAGATATCTGTATAGGTCTCGGTGAAAAGCGGATTAGTGCATCCCTGGTTTGGTATAGCTAAAAATATAAACATTTCGATAGCTGTTAGCCTCAGGTGTGACTGAAAAAATTAAATCAGTCAAAGCAGCAGAAACTTTTAATCTGTTGTCACTGGAGTCGGGAACGAAACACTAACAAGTTTAGGTTTTAAACTCTGTATTGACACCTAGAATCCACTCCACTCTGACAGCCCCTTAACCCTTTAACTTTTGGGAACTTTTCTGACCCTCACTAAGTTGATTACACTTAAATGCATGTTGTTGTGTAAATGTAAATTTGCCACTTTATTCTTTTGTCTTTAATAGTACAAACAACACCAGTCATGACTAGCAGTGTTTAACTCACCATGAGGTGCTGACCCACGAATGTGCTGGCTTTTTTCCCTATGCTAACCGCAGCTGTAAAATTCAGCTTTTGAAATGCTGAGCAACTCCTGTAACTCCCGGCATTATCATCCCTGAGTACTGTGCAGCTATTCTTGTCCGACTGTTGCTCCCCTCCTTCTTAACAGTGAATGCCGATGTCTTCTGACAAACAGCGTCTCTCCCTGACCTTAAATGACTTCCCTAACTTTGATAAAGAAGCTCCTACAACATTGAAGCTGAACTATGACACGTTTCCTCTTCAAGCCTTTTTCTTCTCAAGTTTATTTTTGCTTAAACTTTATTCCTAGTTTTTGTTCAGTTTTCACAGCAGTGTCACATCAAAAATAGCTTTTATTAATAGGAAGAAAATTTGCCAAGTGTTTTTCGTGTCATGTACACGGAGGTTTTTCTAAAATGCTTAATCACCAAGGTTCACAATCAATCAGTCTTTATATAGCACATTCATACAAGGAAATGTAGCACAGTAGTTTTCCATAGACAGATGATGAAAATGTCAACTCATGCAAGATTAAAACAAGTTGAAAACAGATATAAAACCACAATTATGAATATGAATTGTTACTAAAGTGCTGCATTCATACATACACTGTAAACCAAAAATCTGCTGAAAATTTAGGGATTGAGCAGCATGTGTGAACACAGATTAATACTTTCATCCTGACTTTTTCTCTCATGGGGCGCCCACACCAAGCGCAAGTAAAATCATCCACTTTTTTTAATTTGCGCAAATCTAGACGCATGAATGAATAGTATTTACTCTCTACATTCACGCGTCAATGGTCATTTTAATGGTAATCCCTGCCAAATAAACCAGCGGGATCAAGTGATAGATGAAGAGTTTTTACAATTTACCAGGTAATCCGACCTCCTCACTCAATTCCCTTCAGGCGAGCTCATTTTTATTCTGGCTTTACAGCTAGTCTAAAGGGAGGAAAATGTAGAGAAAATGGTCAAAATTGAATTTATTTAAAATAGCCAAACACGGGATCCCAGTCAGTGAATAAACAATGTTAAACTGGTTAGCTGAGTGTGGCTAACATTAGCAGAGCTAGCACCACCATCCCTGTGCTGGTTACATTGATACACCAGTTTAACCAAACACAGTCTACATACAATTTTTAATACTGATTCAACTCAACTCAACTCAACTTTATTTATAGAGTACAAACAAAGCTGACACAAAGTGCTGTACATAACAACATAAAAACATAAAACAACAATAAATAGTTGTTTAAAAATATAATAAAAAGCAATAAACAAATGCGGTCTCATGCTGGGTCAAAAGTGGGTTTTTAGACGGGTAAACATCCCCGTTTTAGTGATGACATTTCTATCATGTGACCGGTACAGTCTTTACACACCTTAAGAAGCTGCTTCACTCCTATAAATGATACTGAGTACATATATTACATATATAAATATAGTGTGTGTGCTCACATAGTTAATATAAGGACTAAAAACGGTCATTATAACATCTCCACCATCTTGGATAACAACCACCCTCCCAAGACCCTTTCGCTCATGCAGTGAGGGATGTATGAAAGTGAATGAGCAAAGATATTTTCAGGGGTCCAAATGTGACAAACTGATGAAATATTTTAACACACTAATTGACTCAAAAGCTCATATTGCTGATCAAGAAGGACCTATACCTCTGGATCTACAGCTGTTTGTTTGTATACGGGATATTCTGTTTTATTTTCATGAGCTGGATAAAGACGGAGGGAAAATAAAAAAGTAGAAAATCCCACCGAGATGCAAATAAACAAACAGCGTGAGTGTGGCCGTGGATGACGGGAGGGGAAGTGTGAATCGGGAGCAGTGTCCTAATAAGGCTAAATACCAGACTGAGAATAATCTCCCAGTAAACTGTCTACTCATGAAAAACACAGAGATGCAAAAGCAGCAACTCTCGCTTTCTGCCTGGCTGCCCTCCCTCTGCCTCCCCCCTCTCTCTCCCCCTCCCTCTCTCTTTTTACCGGTGTGTGTGTGTGTGTGTGTGTGTCCCTCTCTCTGTCCACACTGTTTCTCTGTCCCCCCTCTTCTTTCTTTACTCTCTCGCTCCTGCTCTCCTCCTCTTCCTCCTCCTCCTCCTCTTCCTCTCCTCGCTCCTCGTCTCGTCTCAGTAAGTAGGATAAGGCTTGGAGAGCTCTGTCGTCGTGGTAACTGCCAGAAGTATTCAGTTTGAAGTTTGAGGAGGTCAGTTTGCGGGTCAGAGTAACACACACGCACACACACACACATACACACACAGGACCTGAGAGAGAGGGAGTAGGGATGTTGAGGGGGACCCCCATATGGGCTGAGGCTCTTATACATGAGGGGGTGAGGAGGGGGGAGAGACAGGGGCCACTGCAGAGCCCTGCATCCAGAACAGTTGTGTTACCAGAACATTTTCAGTTTGTGGGACTGAAATGAAGCTGATTATGAGTGATATGTGACTCTGGGTTTTTCTCCGCTGTAATTGGATTTAGTGCAGTTCAGTTACCCTGATGTTCATTTCCATTTCTTAAGTTTGATGATCAGCGACTTAAATCTCACCGACTAATTCGTTATAATCTTATTCAGAGTGTCCAGTTTATCCAGAGCAGCCTTATCAGGAACACTTAGTGGTGTGTGTGAAGAATGTACTCAGAGTTTGAGTAAATTGGAGAATATTTATTTAAGTTTAAATTGTTTCTCACTTTGGTGTGTATTTAAACAAGTGGTTTGACGAGTATAAGGATATTATTTTGAGCATAACACTGTAGAAATACTGATATAAGTGCCTTCAAGTCGAACATGCAAATTTGACAAAATTAAGACAGAAGTGCTCACAAAATCTGTTATTGGTTTCTCATGAAGCTTTTCATAATAATCACATTGTATTCAGATGAATGTGACATTTTCAGGGCCGTATCTAGACTGTTCGACTGGGGTGCCCCAACCACAGCATGACTCAGTCTGGAGTCTAACGTTACCACAGATTTGAGCTTCAATATGACACCATTAGAAATCATAAAGGCATTGATACCTGTTTCAATACAAAGGCAACAATGAGTGAACGTTTGGTTTACTTTTCACTGTTAGTGATGATTAGAGACAACATGTAACATTTCTCCTGAAAATAAAACCAAACTGAAATATTTCCTTTGAATTCTCACTCATAATCCATCCATCGAGGTCAGTATGTGCTCTGTGTCGGTATTTTTTCATTGTGAAGCTCTCCATCTCTGTGACATTGTTGTCCCTCTCCTCTGTTTGCTGTCTGCAACAGTCATAAACATAATGTGAGTGTCTTTGACTAAAAACGTCAGTATTTGTCAAACAGTGAGCAGGGAGAGTCAATCTTGTATTGGCCATAAGAAATACAGGTGTGAAGACGCTCAACTTAAGAGACAAAGAAGCAGAATCCCAGCACCTTCCTGCATGTTTATGAGAAGACCTGGATGTGTCTATAAATTCTTCAGAGTAAAATCTGTAAACCTCAAAAACTAACCTCTTTTTTCTTACAACACTGTTGCGCTCTTCTTCTTCAGGTCAGTCGACCACCACTGATCGCTCACTCTCTCTCTCTCTTTCTTTCATTCACTTCTGGTTGAAAACAGAACTGTAGATATTTTACCTCACAGCCCTTTCAGCGCCCTCATCCTAATCCTGCTGTTGATCTTAAAAATAACAGATACAGTATTGTTTTAAATCCTTTGGTATTAAAAGAATAAGGAGTTATAAAAAATTTGGACAACCATATTACATTCACACAACTAAGTAGCGTGTATTTACCCTTATGTCTGCAGAAATCATATTTGCTTTTACCTGACAGTGAATAATAACACCAGTGTTCAACTCTTGTTTATAACTGAACAGAAGTTTGCAAAGACAGTCCGAAAAGTTGATTTGGACTTTAAATGTCTCTACAAAGTGCTTTAAAACAATTTATAGGCTTTTTAATAACAGTTATATGCCAAGAAACTGTGTTTTACCTGCCTCTGAAATGTAGTGCATTTCAACACATAATATATAAGTGTAAAACCTGATCCTTCGTTTTTTTTACCTCAATCAAACTTAATATTTGAAAATTTAAGCTAGAATTTAAGGGAGAATCCATATCCAGTGAGAACTGTTATCAGATAAACAAATATATGACCTAAAACACAGAAACATCAATTCTGCTCCAGATCCAAACTCTCTCCAAACTCTTCTAACTCCATCTGGATCTCAAACACTCAGAGTATTAGAGACCCCATCAAACCCACTGCACATGTTAGACTATCAGCAGAAGTCCTCCACTGCCACCACACTGCAGCTGCAGGTGCAGTCCCTCTGCTCTCAACAAAAAACTGAACTCGTGTCTGTGAAACAGCCAGAACTTTCCTCTCTGCAACAAAAGGCAGTAAAATCAGAGAGATTCCTGGCTTTTTCTGTCAGGCAGGTGATGTGGACAGGACAGGTTTGCACTTCTGAAGCACCTGACTTTCATTTTTTTTTGTGTTTATGAGTTATTCAGCATCAGGTTTATTTATTTTTTCTCAAAAACCAGCAAAAGTTTACAGACTGCAGCGTTTTAAAACTTTCTCTCTTTTCTGGACTTCCTCTCCCCCTCTCTCTCTCTCTCTCTCTCTCTCTCATCCCTTTTTCTCCTCCTCTGTCTCTCTCTGTCTCTATCCTGGGTGGTTTCTGATGTAAATGTTTTCAGTCAGTTGGCGGCTGAGTCTCAGCAGGTGGTCCTTCAAATCCACTGTAACCCCCGGCAACCCCTGTCCAGCCAATCCAAACGCTGCGCTGCCCGCCACTCCGCTTAGTTAGCCCTGACAGGACCCTCTGTGTGTGTGTGTGTGTGTGTGTGTGTGTGTGTGTATGTGGGGGAGGCGGTTGAGGAGCAGTACTCAGGACAGGGCGTGTTCTTGGAGTGGTCATTAAAAGTTTATTAAAAAGTCTTTAACCGTTGGGAAAATGGATTTAGAGTGTCAGGAAGTGTCTGTGCATATCAATGTGTTTGTGTATCTCATGTGTGTGCGTGTGTGTGTGTGTGTGTGTGTGTGTGTGTGTGTGTGTGCTTCAGCAGCTACCTCTGCACATTTCCAGCACATTTCCAGAACTTTCTGACTGCCTCACACCCTCTCGGTCACCATGTTATCTTTATCAATTATTGCTTTGTCCTGCAGCTGAATGCAATGATTTTACACTGGTGTTCGTCCTCTAGGAAGAGGCATTCTGGGAAATGTAGTAAGGCTCACCCTCAGATACTTGAAGAGAAGCAGGTGCAGCAAAAAAAGTCCATTGAAACTGTCATAACTCCTTATAATCTATCAGATGATGAGCATCATGAATACATTTCTTCAGTCTTTTTCGTACATTTTTTAATTTTCTTGTCCTTTTTTTCTAACGATTCACATAAGTATCACAATTTTTTTTGTTTTACAACTTTTAAATTGAGTTTTATTGTTCAAAAATCTTTTTTTTTTTTTTTCAAAAGTGAAGAATAATCTTAAAAACTGAGTACTTAGTCTTGTAGGCAAATATTCATCCCATTACTGAAAAGCTGTCATTCTAGAAGGTAATTAGTTAATCAGTTTGAGATTTTATTTGGACAGAGAAGTCATAATTCTCACATTTACTTTCTTTCACAACCTGTTCTGTCTTCTTGGCGTTTCTTTCTGGTCTGAGTGAGACTGTAACAATAAAAGCAAACACCTGTGAACACTTGTTTTTGTAAGCCCGTTCCTGTGTGCACCTGTCCATGTGTATCACAGGGAGAGAGAGGGAGAGGAGCCGAGAGGGAGCAGTAGATGGATGGTGTAAATGTCTGAGCTATCATCAGCTCTGATTGGCTTTGAGTGGCTCTGAGTGCCGGGTCCATCCCAGCCGCTTTTCAGGGTCCTCAGGAGCACTGGATTGTGTGTTTGTCTGTGTATGTGTTCATGTTGCTGTAGCGTTTTTTTTTCTACCTCTGTTCCTGTGTGCATCTCATAGAATTTCTGTGTGCAGATGTGTGTCCGTATGAAGAAATCTGGTCCTCGATTGGCCTTTAACACTACAAAACCAGGCCAGGGCTAAGTGGTTTTAGACTGTAATTCAACTGAGGAAGCAGGATGAAACGGTTTCCTTGAGCCACAGATGGAGACCCTGTCTCAAAGAAAAGAAACAGAGAGACCTCAGAGGTGTCTGTCCCCATATTTGGGCTTATAAACAATGATATTACAGTTTATTTTAGAACATAATTTATCAGTTCTTTAACTTATGGTGCATCTGGACACAAGCAAACAAGTCTGCTCTTTCTATGGAGAGAAAGCTGTTTAAAAGTGATAATATTTCAGTTACTTGAAGACTTTTAAAGTGGTTTATCATCCTCTGGGTTTGTTTAAATTAATATTTAAATGGAAGTCAAGCTAATAAATAACATAAAGTGTGTTATCTAACCCTCTACTCATGAATTTACCAGGTTAGGTGAACCAATTTTATCGCACGAACGTGTCTCATCATCTCAAAACCTAAATAAAAATGGCTGGATTTTTCTTTTTAATTAAGTTGTTAAGGCTTCGTTACTTTATATCTTCTAAGATGAGGATTAAATACTCATGGGTAATGAAGCATTTCACAGTTTTCCAAGAAATAACTCTAAAATCTGCATACGAGCGCACATGGATCACTTTGGAGAGCTTTTTGCCCAAGTTTGCATGACTTCTACAGCATGTTTGTGCATGTTCATGTTTCTTTATTGTTCATACTGTTAGACTTTAGTTGTAAAATACTGATCAAAATAGGAGGAACTTGTTTCTCTGGGAAATATCAAACAAGTATGCCCAATCAGCAAGTCAGCACCGGGGTAAAATGACCACTAACTTCCTCCGGGCCTGAGAGGAAGTGTCGACAATTCAAATAACCCAACTCCTCCCGCCCTCCTCTGAGCTCCATACATACCAAAGACAACACAGGAGGGAGGAGAGGACTCCTGGTAATGTTTAACCAGGCTATGTAAAGACTGAGTCGGATAGTTGAGCTTATGAGCAAATAAAGAACATATGTTTACACGGTGAACAACGCATCGGTTAGAAGACTGGCTGGTGTGGAAATTTGACAGTTCAGAGGATTCAGTGATGAACTCAAAGAGAAGCTTTGTTTAAGAGCTGATACAGGAAAAAATTCAGTATCACTAGTCAATGAACTAATCCATTACCAGGTTTTAAAATCAACCAGTTTCTTGTTCTCATAAACAGACACATGAAGAAGTTTCCCTGGAATTTGGTAACACAGTTTCTAGAGTTCGGCTCATCTGTCCTGGTCAGTAATCAGGAAGTGATATTGATGAGTGCTGTGGTGTTTCAAAAATTGAGAGCGTTGAGAGCACAGCGACTGAAAAGTGCAGACGCTGAGGATGTTTTTGCACTGAGGACACACTTAACTTCATATAGTTGACTAGAAAATAGCATGACCAGTCACTTCTTGATTACAACCAATCAAAATCAAGAAGGGGTTGGACTTAACAACAAAGGCAGAGGTCCTACAGTGAAGACTCTAACCACACTTTTATCTCTGATGTATAAATTTAGATCTGATAGAACGTTGCTATCGACTGTTCCTTCGTTTTCTTAGTCAAATGCCGTTAAATAAAAGCAAATATGGAGCATTTTAAAAACAGATTTAACAGTAACTAAAAAAGGAAGCAGACTGCAGCAGGACAACTTTTATCACCTAGCAATAGTACCTCAACACAGGCTCAGCCTTCAGGTGTTATTAAATGTTCTCTTTTTTGAGTGGACTATAGGGGGCACTGGACCCTGGCCTGTAAACAAGTCTTGGTAACAATAACAGAAGAGGGGATTATAGTGTTGAAATATCTGTCATAAAACATTTTTTCTCAGTACACCCAACATATATATGTACGTGTTCATCAAACTTTATTCACAGGTGGAATTCATATTTAATTCTATAATATGAATAATTTTTAGGTTGATGAAACCTCCTCAAGAATTAAAAAAAACGCCCTGATTTCTCAGTCAGCTGTGTGTGAGAGACTCCATATATGCTCACATGGTTATCTGCATGTGTGTCAAAAAGGGAGAGAGCTTTTTTTTTTTGCCCAAGTTGGCATTACTTCTACCGCATGTGTGTGTTTGTGTGTGTGTTGGTGTTTTGTATAGAAAGTGCTGTGTGCAGTAGAAACAGGGATTTGGTGCCATCAGCACAGTGATGTCAGCACACAGAGACAAACAAAGCCAGAATCCAAAACCCTCTCCCAACTACCCACAATCCCCCCTGGACACTCTGGGGGGCCCGGCCTGGGGGCCCACAGCCGTTACTACACACACACACACACACACACACACACAAAATGATGTTAGCTCAAACACATGCTTACAAACACGTAGAGGCAGGTGCATTTCCATTCTCAAGACTGATGAACATACATGTGAAAAAACATAGGTACTCTTAAAATAATATGGGTGGGGTAAATTCAAGCTTACTCATCATCACGTATACGCTTAAATATGTACTGCAGCACATACATACACATCCACCCAGTTGTATAACAGGGTTAGCAGACTTAAAGATTGTGTACACAGGCTGGCTATAGGGGCAGAAATCAATCTTTTCTCATGTTTGTCTTAGTTCAGATAAATCAAGGTAGTTTGGTTGTGAGTAAATGTCAAAGTCTTGAACATAAACCAATTGAAAAGAACCTTTTAGAGAAGTTAAACGAAGAATAACTGAATTAAAATTAAACTTAACTTATGGAATAAAATATACCAGGGATACTAAAGCATGTCCATTTTTATCATAATAAATGAACTGTAGAAGAAAATGTGTCAAAAGGGAAATACACATGGTGCACTTTAAAGCTCCTGTGATGAACCTCCCATTTGTGTGGCTTTTGTCCTACATGCACAGAAAAGTACCTCTTATGTGTGTCACTCATCAAGTCGAGTATTTGCCTTGGAAAATCCTGAAGAGTTGTGTTTCTGCAGCCTGCATTTGGTCACAGTCTGACACCTACCCCCCAGCAGCAGTTTGAGGCATTGAAATGAATGTGATATGAATAGCCTCTCATTATACTAATGATCTGGCTTCTCTAATGGGTCATAAATAGGCATCACTTTGACTTCAGCCTCTTTCAGGATCAGCTGAACACTCTTCACAGGAGCTTTAAAGAATGTAAACCTAACTACATTTCCCAGAATGCTTTGAAAGGCTGGAGTTTATCAGTATAAATTTGGACATTAATTCTTTTCGTTCAGTCTTGAAATACACATCCAAGTTGTCGGACGCTGTGGTGTGTCCCTGTGTATTAGTTGTGTAACAGCGGTGAGCGAGCAGTCAAATCAGAAACACACCTCTGTTTGCTTTGGCCTGGCCCTCTGCCACGGCGCACCAGCCTCAGCCGCACGCCTTGCAAATGTGGAATGGCATTACTGTTCTTGTGTTCAAGGTGGAGTTCATATGAATAAACTGTGACTCCACTCCAGATACGTGGGGTAAAAAAAGAGTACAGTGTATTTGATAGTTACGCTAATCTTAAGAGCCGAAGTTGTAGTTGTTTTAAACTGATGTAGAGCTGCTGTAAAACAACAAAAGATCTGCTGCTTCAATTTAGAAGCATTAAGGTTTCATTTGCTTTCTCTGGCAGCTCTGTAGGGCTCCATTACCGTCCTCCACGCTGCCATCAGTGAAGCTTGTGAAGCCATTGTAAACAAATCCCATAGATGTTTTACTCAAGTGATTTAGCAATCAGAGTGCTCTGCTGTATCTTCCTATTGAGCCACATAGAAATTAAACCACTAGTGGCTCATTTATGTTTCCCACATATATATAAAAGATAGTATTTGTGTATGATAAAACCATCCTTACCCACATACTCCTTCAATCATTTACACATAATTCATCCTCCGGAGGGCGCTTAAATTAACTGGTCTGCCCCATAGCTGTCATTGACCTGACCTCCAGTTCCCGTCTTGTCTCCATCTAGCTGTTGTAGTTCTCTGTCCTCGTCCTGGCTGAGGAAACAGTAAAAATGTATTGGTAGTTCATAACCAACTTGCATCATTTTCCAACCTGCCTAAATGATTTAATGCTCTACCACCCTGATGTAAACAGGCACAGATGACATCTGCAATTTTGCAGCATTTTGGTCTGCAAACGGAGATGAAGTCAGCTGTGTCTAGTTAAATCATCATATAACCTCTTGGCCACTAAACCAGCACAGGGATGTGGACTTGAACCGGCGTGAAGGACTGAAGTCAAGACCTGTGGTGGTGCTAGCTCTGCTAATGTTAGCCACATGCTAATCTTTTCCCCCCAGACTCTGTGATTTCATGTTTGGTCATGTTAAATATTTTGTCAGTTTTGACCATTTTCTGGGTGTTTTCTTATTTCTGGACTGGATAGTTGATCCCAATTAAGTTGAATTCAGTGGCTTCAGTCAGAACATACCAAAAAGTCAACTTCAAATTTGCATGAAAACGTGTAAAATGACAATGTAATCGAGCTAAAAGCTTTTAATTACATCATGTGTGCTATTTTGTTGTTTATTTAAACCTGCTGTAATTATTGATGTGCATGTACAGCTTTTATTCAACTCAAAAAATATATATTATAGGGCTGTTTAATAAAAAAAAAACAGTTAATCTCCTTTACAGTTTAAAATGAAAGACAGTTAAAGCAGACAACCAACTCCCTCATCGTGGTGATCCTTTCGCCTTTTGCCCACATTAATATGTGTGTGTTGGCGCTCTCATATTACTGTAAGAACTGTCTGTGCTCCATTTTCTTGTTGTAAAGTTGTGTCACATCACACCATGTCAGCTGGATGGAGAGAGTTTCTGAAACGACTGTAGGCCTCTCTGTCTTAATGCTTCGATCTTCTGTTCAACTGTTACACAACAATTAGCAACTGTTGCTGTTTGTCCTCGCTCTTTAAATGCCCCTCTGTCCAAAACAGTGGGAGACAGACTGAGGCTGATAGCGTATGTGTGCGTATGTGTGTCTGAGCGAGTGTGTGTTTGTTTGTGCTGCTTATTTTGGGCAGTGGAATTGGGGTAACTGGGCACACTGGACCCAAACAGGTCCTCATTGTACTGCGGGAGGAAGAGCCGGGCCGAGCTGCTCCCTATTCAGCCAAGTTTAGAGAGGGGCGGGTGGGGGTACTGTACACACACACACACACATACATTAACACACAAAAACATGTATGCATTCGGGGCAACAATAGCCTGCTTTGACCCGCTTAATGAGGGAGTTCTTCATATCCAGACGGCTGCTGGTAGATTTGTTGCAACATTAGTTTAACCAAAGCTTCAAAACAACGGCAAAGAGTCGGCTCTAACTTTCTGTGACTAAACTTTACTGCCCCTCACAAAGGGAAGAAAGTCAGTGAGTTACTAGCCTGAACTGAACCTGTTGCCTGGCAACACAACTTAGTATCAGGAAGCGGTGAGAACAGTTGTGGGTGTGCAAGGATTCATCATGAACTCTGACCCCTCAGACTCGGCAGCTTTTCTCCAAGGCCGAGTGTTTTTATACGTCTGCTCAAACATTTTATACGTCTCCTAAAAAAATTCAACGGGAGCTCTTCAAAATGCATTGAAAAGATCATTTTGTGCTTTTCTGTCAGTGATGATCGACTTAAAAACCAGGCTGTAGTTTTCATGAGTGAAAGTCCTTTCTTTTCTTGTCAGGCTGAACATGTTGCTACTCTAATTTTCTCTCAAATCTTGCAAAGAAAAACGAACAAAATGACATATTTTTCATTGAAGAATTTTCTTTGTTACAGCCTTTAACATTCTGCTGGTAAAACACAAGTGAAAAAAAAATCAATCAGTCTGTAAAAAACCTGTAAGTGATCCTTATTTTTCCACCATTTAACTGGTGTTTTTTTTTTTTATGTTTTCCAGTGACGTAACAGGATGGTGAAGACACGATCTAGAGACCAGGACAGGCATGAACCGGATGGCTCAGATGGGAACTGGTAGGTTTAGGGAGCACACCCAATTACACACACATACGCACACACACACACACACACACACACACACAGTGAGTCCCATAGAGAGACACAGCAATGCCCTGGAGGGTGCCAGTCATGCCCAGCTTCCGCTGCGCTCCAAATTGAGCGTGGCACAGAGTGTATGAAGTCAGCCGTCTGGAAGAGAGCCAAGCATTGTTCCTCCGAGCAGCTGGATGGTAATTACTAGAAAGAGAGAGAGAGAGAGAGAGAGAGAGGGAGAGAGAAAGAGGGGGGAACCCTGCAACCTCACTACTGTTGCTTCTGCTCCCCCTCCTGCCGCATGTGTCACACAGGAAACAGTTACAGGAAGAAAAAAAAAGGGATGAGAGTCCTTCAGATTTACGCACAACATTCTCCTTGCCTGTCCACACATATTAGTGGTGTTACACCCATTAATCGTCGTAAAATAGGACACTGACTTTTCTGTTTTTATAAGGAGCTGTAAACCATATCTCATTTGTATGATCTGAGACTGTTAATCACAGTGTTTGCTCGCCGAAATGTCATATGAAAGACTTTTTTTGTTTCCTGAAGCTGCTTGTGTAGATATTGTTAAACACTTATATAACACTGTGGTGTTCATGGTTACCTTATTTTTAAGTCATACCCTGATCTGTCCTGCTTTACAGATCTTAGATATTAGTAGAAACTTGGGCTATTCCGATACTGGATATAGGTCAAAATACAAATACCGGATTATATCAGCCTGCATCTAAAATCTACGATATCAGCACCCTGATACAAGCAGTCCATTCCAGACTCCACTCCAGCACCTCTATCTAGCTGCGTCCGGATCCAGCAAGCTTTGCCCACATGATCACAACAACAGTGTGTACTAAGGTGCTAACAAAGAAGCAAGGAGTACGAGTGATGTCGGCTGTGTGGCAGGATTTTTCGTTAAACTCTGAAAAAGATGTTGCAGATGAGTGCAAAACTTGTCATGCACAAGTTTGTGCCAATATCAGATCAATAGCGGTATCAGCCAATACTGAAGGCTACAATATTGGTATCTTATCGGACGTAAAAAAGTTGTATTGGGAAACCCCTAGTAGAAATTCAGTTATTGTTTATTAATTATGCATTCATTCATGTAAGTATTTCATGTTTAGTTTGGTGAAGCTCCTGGAGCCTCTTGAAGCGGCTCTTTTCACATTTTCATGTAATGATACAACCATTTTTTTTCAAACAGTATTATAAATAAATTAGACAAAACCAAAAATGTGCTAACATGAGTCAGAAGAATACAAACTAAAAAGGTTTGTGAGTGACATATTGTGTTGTATGTCCATGTAGATTCTCATTCATCCAGGTCATGGTTATCTTGAAGATCCAGTTGCCTGCTTTAAGTCTTCAAGATATTGTGTTGTAAGACACAGCAGCATAACTGAAGCAGGTCCATCAGTTCCTCTAGCTCCAGTATTTCTGATGATTTCACTCCTCACAGAGCTGAGTTGCTCCTCATCAGACTGTACAGACCATTTAAAGTGCATGTGGTTCGTCACAAGAGCAATCACACCATCAGTCTGATCACTCTTCCCTCAATTAGCACCTGCCCTCTTTGGTCACTGGATTTTGTTCAGGCCTTTTAAATCATTACATCTTTGCTTGTTGTTTGGTTGTCATGGCGATACACCCAAGTCCAATTAGATGGTGTGAACTGAGAGAAAGCCTTTTTGGATGTAAACACTGTTTAAATTTAAAGCTAAACTTCAGTTGAAAAAATGCATTTGGAAAGTGATGTTTTTATTTAACTTTTTGTGGTTTTGGAGGCGGTCGTTAGGACAAGCTTAGTGTGTGATTTCAGCAGATAAGACAATAATCAGAATCAGAATACTTCATTTATCCGGGGAGGAAATTTAGTATTTAATAAACATGATTTATTACATGTTTTTTACATGTTACATGATATTTTTCACGTTTATTATTTATCATGTTATCATGTTTATCATGTTACATGATATTTTACATGTTTATTACTCGAAACAAATCAAAGCTTAGAAGGAAGGAGAGGTGTGAAAATAAACGAACAAGAAGTCATGACTTTTAATGTCTAAGTAGCACGGGGCGGGTGTAAAATAAACATTTTAGTCCTTTACGTCAGCTGTAGAGGAGCTACAGCCTTTATTTTGGTCACCAAAAACACAGATTTAATCTAAGATGTATAAAAATTACACAATTAAACCTCTTCAAAGAGAAGAAACTATATATTGCTGATTCAAACTAGTTTTTTTCCCTCACTATTAACAACTAAAATACACGATTTACCAAACAATAGAGCATATCAAAATCAATAAGCACTGCCATCGTTGATTAATCACCTGTATCCCTATAAATACAACCATTATGCACTTCTGCATGTTTATCTATATATAAAGAGGGTGAATAACATAAAATGAGACCTATGGTGCTGTAGATGATAATAGAAGGAACAGAGAGAGAGAGAGAGAGAAGGTGGAGAGAGCTTTGAAACCAGAGGAATGTGTCAACTCGCTGTCAACTATGCACTGCTTTGTCATGAGACCGCCGAGCACTGGAAACGCGTAAAGTTGCCTTTTTCACACCTTGGTCTCCTCCCGCCCTCCTTCCTCCTCCCTCCTCTCTCTGCCACACACTCTTCACACACACACACACACACACAGACACACACACACACACACACACACAGTGGCAGCAGTAGCCAGGCCAGAGCTAGTGCAGCTGTGACCAGAACAATAGCATTCCTCTGGTTTTAAACGCCTGGCACTTAGATTCCTAACAGTCAAATTCCTGGCGGGGAGAAGCTGGGGGTTGCTATAGGATGCCGAGAGCTGTAAGACGCCTTGTAAGGAGACGTGCAGCTGTAAAGCCCTGTGTGATTTGTGCTTTTTATGAGAAGGATGGAGGGATTCATGGAGACGAGGGAGGGGGAGCTCTGTTGTTCCACCTCACGTCCTCTTTTCTTTTTTTTTTTTTCTTACATGTGACATTTTCAACACTCTAATTCTGGCAGTTTAGGTCGAGAGGCGTCCCGCTGCTTTTGTCGGGGCATCATGCGTCAAAAGAGGCACCTGTTAAGTCAACATGTGTGTCTTGTAATGCGTTTTTTCGGCACATGCGGTGCTGAAAACTACACAGATGTGTGGAAACTGACATGTTAGTTTTAAGAGTGTTAAATGAGGCGTTAACAAAGGAAACAAACAAGGAAATGTCATGTATGACAACCAGGGAGAGTCTCTCTTTCAAAATAAGAGACATTAGATCAAGCTAGATCATTTTATCTTGCAGAAAAAAAGCAGAACAACGAATGTTTGCACAAAAAAAACTCTTCTTTTGTTTTTGTTAGTGGACTGTGACATTTTTATTAAATATTTCAATCAGGATTTTTATGAGCCGTCTCTAAGAGCTTTTATCAAGAACACCCTCATTTAAAATCCCCTGAACAGTGATTTTTTTGCAGTGTTAGTAGCTGTCAAAGGCCTCGTCTCTCTGCTTTTCACATCATGTGTGCCTCCTCTGGTGGCTTCTCTCCACACAGCACCGAGCTGTCAAACTATCAGCCCATCTGAAATAACCCCAAAAATAATGATTCTCTCATTAACCACGCCTGTTTCACAATTTAAATATAAATGAATCTAATTTAGAAAACCTCGGCCCCGATGAAGGGGACTCATTTAGAGCCAATCTAAAATTAATGAGGGCATCTGGAGAGAGGGAGAGAGAGAGAGAGAGAGAGTGAGAGGAGAGGGGCCCAGCGTGGCTGAACAGATACCAGAGTTAACAAGCTACTGTACTTTAAACAGCAGAAAATCCCCATTAATTTTAAAGTTAACGCACTACTGTACTCTGCATGGCAGAGAAAGAGGCTTTAATGTAAGTTCAAACACATTACAGCGACATCCTCACTTTGACTCCTGACCTCCAGCTGTCAGACCTCCTTTATGTTGTCTTAAGCTCACATTTATCAGCTGGTCGTACAAAATTATAATTTACTGGACTTTTTTTTTTTTTTTTTTTAACACAGCTGCACACCACTGAGGAGGTTTGAGCCTGGAATATATTAGTGCTCCCAGATCTGCGTTTTGGCGCATTATAATGTTACATTAGTATTTGGCGTCTTATCACTCGATTCAGTCATTTCAGCAGAAAAATCGTCAAACTTGTTTCAGTTTAAAGACCGCTTTTTGAGGTTTTGCTGTTTTTATTTGTAATGTCTGATATTTGAAACTGGATTTCTAGGTTTTAGACTCATAAAGGAAACATTTTAAAGACCTCACTGTAATCCCTAATAAGGATTTATCATAAAATTTGGAAAAAAATTTGGACCAAAGTGTTTTCGACTTATAGAAAGCAGTTACAGATTGAGTCGTGTGGGCTAAGTATTGTTTTGGTTATTTAATGCACTGTGAAGCACTTTATAAATAAAGTTTGACTTGATTTAAACACGATTAAAGACAGTTGTCAACCTGAGCCCTATACTTGCTTTTAGTTATGCCAGGAATAAATTCAGATCACATGACATGGCAAGATGGCGGCGACCTGAGTACACGTTGAGTTTGTTGAGCAAACTTTTGCAAAAGCTGAAAGAACAACAACAAAAAACAAGCAAAAATCGTTACTTTTCTAACAAAACAAGGACAAAGGCTGCCGGCAAATATGGCTCATAGGAAAAACGCCGACGACATTGAGGAGATCAGACGATCGCTGAACCAAATGACAGGTGACTTAGCTACTGTTGTTAAGCAGCAGAAGTTGGATCTATTTTGATCCTAAATTAAATTACATGCTTCTTGTTTCCTCTGGTTGCTGCTCCTTTTCGTTCTCTTCTTGCTTTGCTTTTACTTTGGAATGCTCAGCTAGTCAAACCTACTCGTTACACATACTGAGTAACTAAACTAATTTTGGTAAAACTTAAGTAGGATAGGCATCAACAAGCTTCGAGCTTCTGCCTATTCCTTTTGATCACCAAACAGTGTTACAGAGTGTTACAGACTGCTTTTTTGTATATGTATGATTGTATTTGACACTGTGATGATGATCAAATAAACTAAACTAAACTAAACTAAACTAAACTAAACTAAAGTTTTGTTAATTTTTGGGGGTTAAAAGACAGACAGCAGTCCTCACATCTGAACATTTTAGGTCTTTTACCTTTTCTTTTGATAACCAAAAACAAACAAAAAGAAAAATTTCCCACCTTATTTGAGTTACAGTTCAACATATCATTTGCATAAGATTCAGTTTTTGTACTCTTTGAAAAGTGGATTATTTTCGTCATTGAGCAGCCTGCAGCCCATCGAGTAGCCCCAGCAGATGCCAGCCGGCTCCCACAGTGACTGTTTGGTTTTGCAGGTTTAATTCCCGATGGGTTTGGGTCCAGAGTGATTAGGCTGAGCCCTAAAGGCCAGCGGGCTTGTCAGGTGTCTCCACACATTAACGTTGTTCTGCTCACACCCTGAGCCGACAGCACAGCGAGGCAGAAGGGGGAAAGAGAAACACTGATCTGGCGTGGTGGGAGGCACACAGGGATGGAGAGAGACACTTGTATTGTTCATCTTTCATAAAAGATTTGAAAAAGTTTTCCTCAAATTCTTTTGGGAACAAGTTCACCATCTGACATCCAGGATACAGGAGGTCATCAGTGACAGGTTTGAGGTTAAATAATAACCAACAGGGTTTGTTTTCTTACATCTTTGGGAAATGAGAAACCAGCAGGGTCGATAAGTCTTCATGATATCAAACAAAATGTGCTCAAACAAATCTTAAAGTGTGTATTTAACCCATAACCGACAGATTTAGTCTGCTCGTTGGTCTTGTGTCCCTCCTGAATTCAAGTTAAACAAATAAAACTGTTTTTTCATCATCATTAAATTAGCACCATTAAATCAGAGGCTCGCCCATAAAAGTAAAAGAAAAGTTTAAAAAAAATTCTCAACATAATTTTTCAGACTTTTTTTTCATGTTTATTGTGAAAGGTTGTGAAACTGCCATTAATGCAGCTCTATCAGTTACTCGTTTTAAGTTAAAGCGTCAAAGTAAAACAAGAAAACAAAAACTTTGGATTTATATTCACAAAGAAAAGAGTGATGATTAAGAAGACAGTCTAATCCACATAACCACCCATTCACAATACATGACCCTACTTATTACCCGACTGACAACCCTTACTGTTAAATGATCTACACCTTTGAGACAGGTTGTTGCTCCTCACTCTGCTCTCACATCTTTGCCAAATAAATGTCATTATTTCCCAACTCTCAAGTTTAGACTCAGACAGAAATGAATGTTTTTGTCACAGTGTCAACAGGCAGAGGTGAAATGTGCATGAACTGGATTGATCTAATGTGACGTCTATGTCAGGTTGTTGGTGTTAGTTATTGCGTTTTGACCAATCGGGAAACAGATGTTCAACACTGGGAGTAATAAGTTATTTATTTATGCAGAAGTTTTACAGACTAATGTAAGAGACTTATTTACATGCAGGAGATACTATTTAATCCTGAAATTAAAAAAAATATATATATACATATAATCAATACAGAGCAAAAAAAAGAAAAAAGTTGTGCAAAATTAAAACTCATGTGCAGACGATCAAAAAAAGTTACAAATCTTAAATTTTTTATAACTGAGCTTAAAGTCCCCCATTCACACTTTTTCCCCTGAAAGCAAAATCAACATTGTTGTTTATATTTTAACTTTGAAATGATATTTTTAAAAGATTTTAGTGTTGTTAACAGTTTCGATTGTTGTAAAGTACTTAAGCTAAAGTGAAGAACCGGACCTGAAAGTCTGAAAGTTAAGGCGCTCGTGTGAAATTCAAACATTCAGTTCCGCTCATATGTTGAAGTTTAGATATTTACATTTGAAGGCCCCAAATTTGAGTCGTTGTTTTTCCTCTTGACTTTTAGTATCAGATCCTGTCAGTCAGTAAAATCCACACACTGATGGACGCTACCTCAACATTTTCTTTAGCCTTTAACCCTAAAACCTCCGAGTGACCACAGAGTCGACGTTTCCCTGCTGGATTCAAATAAACTTGCATTGTTTCTGTGCACAAACAACTTCCTGCATGCAGACATGCAGCTTGTTAACGGGGGCGGGCAACCCCCCCAAAAAAGACCTCTCTTCCTGCTACTGACCTCCAACCCCATCCTACCCCACCCACACCACCGCTTACACAGCATGGTGCAGCTATAGGGGGGTGGAGGGATGGCGTTAGGCTTTAATGTGTGTGTGTGTGTGTGTAGGCAGAGGTGATGGGAGGTTTTTCGACCGGGGGGGGGGACGGGACTTGTGTCCTGTTCAGAGGGAGTTGAGGAATAAAGTGGAAGGGGGAGGAGAGGGAGAGATGAGGAGACCTGCTGAGAGGGCAGCCTATATACAGTCCTCCTCCTTCCTGCTATACCTCTCCCTCCATCCCTCGCCTCTTTTCACCCTCCTCCCCCTCGGTCTCCCTCCGTTGGGGCAAAGTACATTACATGCTTGCTAATCAAACCTCCATTACAAGTTTGGAGCAAGAGAGTGGAGTCCTCTCCTCTTTCTGCCTCTTTCTGCTCACTCCTCTGTGTCTGCTTCATCTTCTCCAGCTTCACCTGAACTTTTCTGCACTTTTTGATAGTACACAACATGAGTGCGTGTCAATGCAACCATACACTGGATATCCAGAGGTACAGAACAGCACATATACAGATATCTGTATATGTGCTGTTCTGTACCTCTGGATATCCAGTGTATGGTTGAAGCACCAAACGAGGCTAAAATGGCTAAAATGTCAGCATGTTAATTTGACATCAGATCTGATCTGGAGAAACTGAGATCTGCGTGTCCTAACGTAACCTTTGAGACAGGAACTTTGACCACAAGTGAAGTGAAACTGTAGTACAGCTGAGGTACAGCCTCTGAGATTTGTCATGTTTAAGTCCCACCCATCGCCCCCGAATGAGCATTTTTATCTTATGGCCAATGGAATCATTATAAAAGCGTAACAGCTGACTGGCAGAGAAGAGAAACTGTCAAACTTATGTTTTTTCCCCCCTAAATAATCTTCATGTGGCTGAAAATATGTTTCCATCTCATTATTTGTGCTATTCTGAACAACTCATTCAGATTCTCGTACATACAGAGCGAACGGCACTGGAACAGCCTCATTATGCGCCGGGACATGAATATGGGTCAGTGAGCTGACGAACCTGATGACACCGAGCCAAGTTGTTGCACCGGAGGAGGAGGAGGAGGAGGAGAGTATGAGCAGTGTGTGATAACTCAGGTGGAGGACGAAACAAGAGAGAGATGTTCTCAGAGGGACACACTGAAACCTGAGAGAGGAGAGTGGCCAGAGAGAGAGAGAGAGAGAAAGAGAGAGAGGGAGAGAGAGGGGGACAGGGTGTGTGTCTTTGTGTGTGCGTGTGTGTGAGTTTAGATGAGCGATGAATAGACAACGCTTGTCCTCAAGTCAAAGAGCTCCAGTGGCTAAAACCCCATCGGGCACCAGTACAGACACACACACACACACACACACACACAGGGGGACAGGTGATACATCATGTATGTGAGAAGGAGGAGGGGAAGCTTGAGAGTGAGAGAGAAAAGAAAGGATGGACGGATGAGAAGGAGGTGAAGTAAAGGGGGGAGTGGTTTGATGGGGGGACTGGCTGAGTGGGGGAGCAGTAAAGAGC
The DNA here is from genome assembly GCA_962446985.1 of Xyrichtys novacula. Classification (NCBI taxonomy): domain Eukaryota; kingdom Metazoa; phylum Chordata; class Actinopteri; order Labriformes; family Labridae; genus Xyrichtys; species Xyrichtys novacula. Next base: position 30,820,251 of record OY660870.1, read on the forward strand.
GGAGGATCACAGATTATTCAGTTCAGTTTATTCATGATGAAATGATCAAACGACAGTCAGATTGTCATGTATCTCCCTGTAGGAACTCAAGCCTCATTGCTGTCGAGTACAGTGATGTTTCCTTTCCAGCTGATACAGAGTCAAGTATTTTGAGGGTTAAAGTCATGTGACTCAGCTGTATTTGACTTGAACTAATAACATGTCAGACGACACAAAAACACACCAACTTGAACATCAAAACACAAAAACATCAACAGGTTGTGACATTCAAAAACAAACCGTCAATATAAGCTCGGATAACACAATCGATCTCATGTCACAGACCCGTACAGAAACTACAATTAACCGATAAAAAATTAAGATCAAGTCAAATAAACAAAGACACAAGGACTAAACAACTCACATGAAACAATATAAGTCTCTGTCAAGTCGCAAAATCACCATCATCATATGAGTCACAACTCATCAGCTGATTCATCCTCGTAGTTTTAAAGCTTGGAGGCAGGAGTGAAAGAAGTTTAAATGACACTTTTAAATTACACTTTTTTGCCGTTTTTAAGACCTTTTTTTCTTCATGTATTTTATATCGCTTCAATAAAAATATACCCTTTAAATCAGGGGTGTCAAACTCAACCACAGTAAGGGCCATAATCTGGATTTAGGTCTAACCTGAGGGCCAAACAGGGTCAACATTTCACCAAAACTGTCAACCTCCTTTTCAAAAATATGTAACAAAAACAGCAACGATTATAAATCATTTGGAAATTCAAAAAAGATAAAAAGATAAGTTTAAAGGCAATCTGGGATATAATTTTTTTAACTCTTTTTTTATCTATTTGTTCAAAAGATCAGAGGATGATATTAACAATAGAAAAATAATGCTTTCAAAGAGCAAACACATGAGGAGAACGTTGAAATCAGGTTTAAAAGGTCAAAATATGACTTGAAATGTAAAATTGGAATCTGAAGGATAAAAATGACACAAGTTTATATACTGAGTTGATCAAAATCAAAGCATGAAATAAAAAATCCAATCATGTTTGACTTCTAATCCTGAAATGCAAAATTGAAAACATGAAATAAAACACCAAATATTTTTCGCCCACATTCTTGACTTTCTATTAAATCTTTCTTACTGTTTAATTTCCCTGATTTTTGTGGTTTATTAGGGACATTTTAAATAATAGTGCTAAAGTTTACATTATTATACTGGAGGAAATCTGCAGACTTCATACTGGTGGACCAGTAATGTATGATATGATCTTGTGGGCCAGATATAATTGTTCCACGGGCCAGATTTGGTCCCTCTGTAAAGGCAGGAGCACCTGGCTGCAGGTACACTTGAGCCTAACATGAACATGTGCACGGATGGACTGCTTCAATCTCAGCTGTTATTGGAAAATCAAACCAAGCGTGTACAAAAACTGACTGACAATATTCTTGCTCTAAATATCTGAATGGATTATAATCTTTGCTGTTTATGATATTAAACCCCGAAAGTCTGTTAACCCTAAAAATCCTTGAATACCTGTTAACAGCTGCGACTGAGGCTGTATTTATTGAAAATCGTCTCCACTGTAGCTCAAAGTCTCGCTGCGGTGAGTTGAGAAGGGGGAGGAAGCGAATGATGGACAGCTAGGAGGAGGGAAAGGGAGATGGAGGGATGGAGGGAGGTGTATAGTGCAGCAGAAACTTCCCATGCTGGCCTCCCAGTGTGGCTACGTAATGAGGGCAAGGGACACAGAGATACACACATACACACACACACACACACTTACAGACACACTCACACTGGCGGACACACACTCGGGGCTGAGCATGGCCCCACGGCTGATTAGCGGCACACAAAGGCCCCAAACAGAAGTAGCAGAGGACGCACAATGGGAGCAGGGCCTCAAGGCGTGGTTTACTTCTGCCCCGAGGGAGGGGGGCGAGAGAGGCAGAGATACAGGCAAAGAGAGAGAGAGAGAGAGAGAGGGTCCCACTGAGCTGGACAGGCAAACGAACGGGGGGATGGAAGAGGGTTCGCTGGGGTTAGAAAAGTGACAGAAGAAGAGAGTTTTGTCTTTGTCCTGATGAAGACGTGCTGAGTTTACTCTCGGTTCTGTTTGCAGCAGAGTGCAGCTTCAGGAAACTGGATGTCAGGGTCACTGCTGCTTCTTCTCTGTCCCGTTTAGAGAGTCAAACTGGAATCATTAAACTTTGTGTATATTTTAAGGACACACACAACATTTACATGATGGTCAGAAAAATATATTTATTACTGTAAATGAAACATGCCTCCTCAAATGCACATATACATGGTAGTCTAACTGCTCATAGTTGGACTAAAATATCTGGATAATGTGGTTCGGGTTTGTCTTTCTCTGTCATACAGCTCGACCGAACTGAAACTGATGTGGAGCACAAACTTGGACAAGGACAGTCGTCCAGTTAAATCGACTGATGGAGCTGTAACCGAAGCTCGACCTTACTGTGCATGTAGACACACTGATAAAAAAGATATGGTAAAGATATAGTTGGTCTTAGGATTGATGGTCTTGTTTGCTTTTTTAAGTCACAAAGAAAATCGATATTAATACGAATGTAATCTGGCTTTTAATTGTCTACTTGTGTTAGGGCTGGGCAATAAACCAAAAATTTACAGATACCGAAATTTACAGCAATAGCCAACGTCATTTTGCCCATGTCAATATATTCTGTGTTAAATAAATAAGTAAATAAAAGTTGTTTTTGGATGTGTGTAGGTAGGCTATGGTCTCATGTCCCTTTAAGATGCTGTCCTACGTCAGAGACGTGACTCCACCCCATCCAGTCTGTAACAAAGAGGGAAAGACAGGTGAGGAGATGGAGGACGGTTCAAAAGTTGTAGCGGCTGAAGTAGACGAAGTTAACAGGGTAGGGGGTGAGCAGCTTGTGGAGTAGTTATCATCCATTTATCGTTATCAAGTGAACTGCTCAATATATTGTGATATTGATTTTAGGCCATATCTCCCAGCCCTAGTTTGCGTCCATTGTTTAGAAAGTGGTGTCATTTGCTCTTACAGGTGATAGAGACACCTCACTGTGTATTTCAGCTTTTTCAATCTCTGTCAGAAACTGCTCACATAAGCTTTCAACATGGAGTAAGTTAACCTGAAGCTTATATATTTGGAGCTTCTCTAAACACAAACTTTAGTATGTCTGTAGATTTGACACGGATACTTCCAAAAGGATGCAGGAAAGCTTTTGGGAAACAACAACGTTGATCGAGATCTAAGTGTAGTCCTATTTCCATACTCACAAAACCACCAACATTGATGTTTTTCTGAATTCATTATACGTTCATTATAGTTCAGGTTTTCTTTAAAAAGAAGATACAGAGGACGCAGGAAAGAGTGCAGCCCCAAACTGGCCATGTGTCAGGTAGTAAATGTTTGAGTTATTGCTACCACAGCACATGTCGAGAGCTTTAAAATCATCCCAGCAGCTCTTGGCAGAGATTAGCATCTACATATTTCTTCAGAGAATGAATATTATATGGCAACCACTAATGAACACGGCCTTCTTTTCACAGAGGAGCGGCGCCCACTGTAATCTCCACTGTTCAATTAGCTGCACTGACCGCGACGCCACCTACACTTCATTAACACGGAGGGGAAGGTATGGAATTAACCTCCCTCCTTCTCTCCTTCCCTCTGTTTGTCTTTTTCATTCTTTTCATCCTCTCATTTCTCTTATTTCTGATGAAACATTGTCAAAATAACTGTGTCCTCATCTGTTTGGGAATTGTTTTTCCTTGTTTTACCTTTGAAACCGGAAGCTACTAGAATAATTCGGCACAACAGAGAAGAAAAAAAAGGGGAAAAGGGGGGCGGGGGACATAAATCCACAAAGACAATTTAGCTTTTCTGCCTCTTTTCCTGTTTTTCCAATTACTTAATGCTATTTAAATACACCAGAGCCCACACACACACACACACACACACACACACACACACACACACACACACACACACACACACGCACACACACGCACATGCACATGCACATGCACATTAATGGTCCTCAGCCATGGAGAGGCTCCTGAAATAAGTCACGCAGTAATTGTATTTGATAAATCATAAAGGGAGCCCATCAGAGGAAAGCTAGCTGTAATAAAATGATAAAACAGACAATTATGAAAAAATCCTCAGCCTTTAATTTCCTAAACACACTCTGGAGAGGAGGCATGTAATCCACGGTGATGCTGAACACGTCCACGTCCCTCCTCTTTGACACTTTAGGTTACACTACAGACCAGGATAAAGCAGATCATCAGCTCAGTGATGGGATTTATTTTCTTCTCTATATTTTCCAACTTTGAAAAACTCCTCTGTGGGAGTGTGAAGGAGAAGTCTGTGTCCAGGAGATCGACAGATGGACAAATGAGTGGTACACAGGAAGGAACATGATGGAAGTGTAAGTCATGAACCCTTAACCCTTCGCCACCATCTCGAACAAAACTGCTTTACTTTCAAACGTCATGATCTTCAGCTCGAGGTGTCTTCAGATTTCTCTTCTGATCACATTGCTCAGCTGTATCATGATGGATACAAGACTTAAGTGTTGGGGATCCACAAGGGACCCCCCTGCAAATCTGCCCTGTTTCTGTGAGAAGTTATGCAGAAGAACGTGTGAAACAAGGCAAGACTGCTTTCGTTCAAAATAATGATGTTTGCAAGATTTATACGGCTAATTAAGGGTGTCCTGATACCACTTTTTTTTTTTATACCTGCGATACAATACTGATATTGTAGCTTTCAATTCTGACTGATACCAATATTCAGAATCAGAATCTGAAGGGGTTTTATTGCCATTTTCGATGAACAGGATTCACAGACTAGGAATTTTTTACAGCGTGATGGTGCAACATTAAACGGAGAATAATATATAAATACTAGAATAAAAACGAGCAGGACATATAAAAGAATAAAAGTATAAAAGGCTATGTACAACTACACAATACAGAACGGCAGTGCAGTGGGAGGAGTGCAATTTATAAAGCCAAGGTACATTAAACTGAAGTGACAGAGTTATAAAGTCAAAGACATGTTCCCTGACCGGGAATCGAACCCGGGCCGCGGCGGTGAGAGCGCCGAATCCTAACCACTAGACCACCAGGGAATTGATCTGATATTGGCACAAAATTGTTGATTACAACTTTTTCACTCAGCTGCAACGTCTTTTTCAGACTTACACAAAAAATCCTGCCACAAGGCCGACATCGCTCTTACTCCTTTCTACTTTGTTAGTACCTTAGTTCAGCGGTTCTCAACTGGTCCCACTCTGGGACCCACATTTTCCCATGGTCCTTAAGTCACGACCCGCTTTTATAGAGTTCAAACCAAGCAAATCTATTTTTTATGGAAAAAAACTTTTAAAGACTCAAATCTTTAACACAAATACACCCGTTTTGTTGAGTAAAGTGCATTTCAGAGCACATGAACCGAGGATGACAACTGCTGAGGTGGCATATACAGAAAATATCAATATCAAATTCGACGAAATAAGCTATTTTTCAAAATAAAAGACATGTCAAAAAATACACGCGTATTACCATCTGTTTGCGACCCATCCAGAAGGTGTCTGCGACCCACTTTTGGGTCGGGGCCCATTAGTTGAGAACCACTGCGTTAGTACACACTGTTATTTGTTGTGATTACGTGGACTCAGCTTGCTGGATCAGGGCCGGAGCGGAGTCTGGAATGGACTGCTTGCATCAGAGTGCTGATATTGGATATATTCTCTTTTTTTTTGCTGATATTGAACCAATATCAGGAATCAATATTATATCGGGACATCCCTACAGCTAATCGTACAATCATTTAAAAACTCTGATTTCCCTCAAAGTTAAATTGTAAAACACTGAGCCTATCTTCATGATACTCTAAGAAATCTGCCGGAGCCAAACCTACCCGCGTCACATGATCACATTAGCTCCGTGAGTCACCGAGGTTTTTTTCACGCTTGTATAAAAATCACTTTCGCCTCCAACTCCTCCAGCGGAGAGACAGCCATGACGCTGGGAGATCTGCACCACAAAGAGTCACAAAGAAATCAGATCTCTTGGTTCCTGGTGTAAATGCAGCCAGACTCCATGTATCTGTGTGTGTGTGTGTGTGTGAGTCTGAGTGTGTGTGTGTGTGTGTGTGGTGCTGTGTAAAATAACATGGAAAAGGTGATTTTCCACTATAGTGGGGCTTCCACACTGCGTTCCCCTCAGGCGGCAGCAGAGACATGATTGAATTTTTTGCATGTGTGTGTGTGAGGACATTGGTTTGATTTAACTATAACATACACCCTTTTGCTGCATCTTTATGTATCAGCTGTGCTTTTTCACCATTTTCTTGTTGTGAGTTGAATTTTAAAAAGCGCCACATACCCAAGCAGCAAAAAAACACATTTTTATTTCTATAAATCTGTGTTTTTTTTAATGTGAAGAGGTTGAAAAAAAGCGCCTCTTTCACTGTTTATCCCTGAAAAGTCGATTTCCTGGAGATGTAAGCTTTTCGAATCCAGCAGTCCGAGTATTTACATCCACGCAAACCTGCGTCTGCCCTGTTCCTGTGTCTTTTCCTCAGCATCACACACTGACGCTGCCTCTCTGTCTCCCTGTAGGTGATGCTGATGGTGTAACACAGAGCCGGGATGGAGTCAAAGAAGCTGCAGAGTAAATGAGAGCTCGCTGTCAGTGGTGTGAGCCATTTCCAGGTGAAGCAAACTGAATTAAAGTGAATCGAGCTGAACGGATCTGAACTGGAATGACCTGGACTGAATTGAAATGAAAGCTCTCTGAGGTTTTTTTGGGGGGGGGAAATGTTCAAACAGAAAAAGCTCAGAATGACACAGATGGAAAGCTTCTGTCAGGTAGAGCAGTATTTTGGGGGACCTGCTGTACTTTGTGTCTATGTGAGGTGTTTATTTGTCTTTACATGATGTGTTTGATCAAAAATGAAGTCTCTGTTTGTCTTCAATTTGCTGGTCATGTAAAGAATAAATAAATCAGGTCAAAAATTAAGACTGTCACTGTTTTCTTATTTGACTTCCCGTCCTTTGACTTCTCTCTAATCCAAACATTTTCCTGGAACACAATTCAAGAATTTGTCAGTGATTTGAACCCTGAGTTTGAGCTTCTTCTCTGTGTTTCCAGCATAAAGTAGAGCTGAGTTTAACCTCTCGAGTCGTAGCCCTTTAATGCCTGACACCACAAATTATTGTCAGAAAATTAAATTTTTTTTGGAGCTGAATGTTTATTTCACTCACTACTGAAAACAAAAAAAAACTAAATGTCCTTAAAATTTAACAAATGAATTGATTGATCTTGTTTGATACATTAGATGTTTTTGGAAACTGAGAAAGTACAAAAGGACATTTTTATTATTTCTGTACAAGTATGTATCAAAGATGACACAAAAAGCATTAAAGGGTTAAAGAACTATGTAGGACATAATGCATTGTAAGAGTTTTTTCTTAAACATCTCTTAATGCTCATTAAATACTAAAGCCACCAACTCCCACTATATCAGAGGATATGCTGTATAGATAGATAGTTAGATAGATAGATATACTTTATTGATCCCAAACTGGGAAAGTCACGCTACAGCAACAAAAAAAAACAAAATAAAATTAACTATAAGAAGAAGTAAGTACAATGCAGACTAAAAATACTAAAAATAATAAGTATATACAATGAATACAGACTAAAAGTGAGATATGAAGAACATAGGCTATTGAAATGAGTAATAAATAAATTTCTCAGTTTTGGTTGAGTATGCTCAAAATTTGGCTGACTCCTGCTAACTGAAGTTAATTCATCTGTAATCTTTCAAATTTATAGCTTTTCAGATGTGTAAAGTGTCTGAAAACTTGAAAATGCTACCATTGCTTGAATTAATAGAGGTTTGCACAATATACTAATAATTTTGGGTCATGAGCAAAGGTTGGTGTGCTGTGAAAATAAGGCGAGGTAGACTAATGAAATTTGGTTCGTAATCACTTGAAATCACAATGTCTGCTCTCTCCATTTGTACGATTTGAGTAAGGGGATTGTGTCTTCGTATCCTATCACAAATCCATGTCAGGTTTTAGAAGAAAGTTACCCAGATAGATCGATATCTTCTATCAAAAATACTCATAAATTCTGGGTCTACGGGCCAAGCCATGAAGCATCACATGTGGAAAGGAAGCACATCTGGACAGTGCACCATTAAAACCACCAACATGTAGTAGACTGCTATATACTCTCTTCTCTTCTCCGTGTTCAGCCTCCTAAGAATCTACCCCACTGCCAAGAGCCCAGAAACTCAACTGGGTTTTCTGGAAAAGTTCACCATACAAACTTCCAGTTTTCCCTCAGAAATATTCTTCTGACATTAGTGATTCAGACTCAGATGCTTCGACCAGCATGTGCATGTACAAACACCTGAAGAATCAATCCTTGTTCTCAGCTCACACTCAGGTTTTACCGTCAGCTCAGATGGACCAGCACCCATCAAGAAAAAGTTGAGAAAACGTCACCGACAAAGATTTCAAATAAAAAAATTAAAAAGCATTTAACTTTATAACTTTTGCCCATTGTGCGCAGATCTTTGGAGCTGTATGGGAGGTATGCTTTAAAAAATCTGTACGGACAATTAAAGAAGCCAACAAAAATGTTGAGATCACAACTTTTGCTGCTGCCCTCAAGTGGGAGAAAAAGCTTTATCCTCTTTTCTCTCTTTTTTTTTCAGTCAGTAATGCTGTAAAGTGTTTTGAAGCTGTTTGTGTCTCTACAGGTGAATAGGAAGGATCAAACTTTAGTCATAAAAATAAAAAAAACTTTTAAAGGTTGAAGTCCAGAATCTGTCTTTGAGATGTAAACACTGTGAGTTTAAGTTTGATTTCAGAGATTCAGACTCACTGATATAAAGTAATTGTACTGACACATAAAATCTACACGCATAAGGAGGACAGTGTCTTCCAGCTATCTGCAGCTCTGAGTGTAAATGATCAAGTATCTGTGGTCATAACTCACCGCCATACTGATGAAAGCTGACACCCAGTGTGTGTGTGTGTGTGTGTGTGTGTGTGTGTGTGTGTGTGTGTGTGTGAGAGAGAGAGAGAGAGAGAGGAGTCATTTTAGATCCTTCATGTTGCTTCCCTCCTGTCTCTCCTCGTCCTTGATGCCTCGGGTGATGAAACTGACTCTGTTACATCAGACCAGCACCCCCAGCCCGCCTTTCCCCCTCCACACACACACACACACACACACACTATCTCTCTCACACACACACATATCTGTTTGCGCACACTCTAGAGCCACATTAGTGTGTTTAACCTTATTGATTAGGTCTTGACTATTGACACAAATCGGGTGATCCGTCACTGGTATCTGTGTTTGCGGAGCAGAAAGGAGCTGATGTTGATGGACGACGGATTAATCAGTAAGAGAAGTGAACTCACGAGCACATGTGGGGACAAAGGCTCTTATTTCTGAGTGGACTGAAAAAAATAGACTTTTGTTTCTTTGCATCCATAAACTTTCTGTTGTTTAACCCTGGAACACTATCACTACAATTCGTAACACGATTATTATCGCCGGGTGATTTTTACCCAGAATGATATACCCGAGAAAAAGTACTGGTCATCAAAATATATCAAAATAGGGTATTTTAAAAAAAAAATCTAAATATGTGCCCTGATACTGCAATGTGATCTTGGCAGCTTTTTTATTTCTAATGTTTTTGATTGTAGTAGCAAATGAACTTTCTTCCAGCGATTCTTGTTTTTTGTAAATGTCACAAAACCAACCCTCCTCCCTTATCCGGGCTTGGGACCGGCAAAAATGACCCAATTGGGACAATTTGGCGGAGTTACTAAGGTTTTTTTTTTTTTTTTTTTGATTTAAATCTATAAATCTGGTTGGGGAAACTGGAGCGTCCCAGAGAAAACCCAACATGAGGATGTTTGAAACTTCAGACAGGCTGGAGATCCTATCTGAGTGCAGTGGGGCGGTTAAAGGGCTGCGTGTACTTAACTTAGTATTCACGGATGCTGTCATCGTTGTTTGTTCCAAAGAACTGTCTGAAAGGTCTTCCCAGCACCTGAAAGAACCGAGCAACTCTAGATTTCGTCTGAGTTTTTTCCATTTTGGTTTTCAGACACCTGAGGACAGCATCATCAAAAGCTGTTGGGTTTGATACCGCTACCCTCAGAGTCTGTTCCACAGGACCAATCTCTTTTATGAGCTCCTTTAACACGCCCTTCAAGAATTTCTTACGGTTCTTGATGTCTTTGACTTGCAAAAAGCTGCTGTCATGCCTTGCTCTGCTATACAGACGGTCCCTGATGCTACCCAGGTCCGAGAAGGCGATGGGGACTTCATCTCTCCAGGTAGCTCGTAGTTGGAGTTCTAGGAGCAGAGAGACCAAAAGGTTTTTAACTTGTCTCTTAGCTCGTGATGGTAACACGCTCGTAAGAATCGGACGGGGTGTCTGAGATGAAGACTGCAAGCAGTCTGTATGGTTGTTCTGCAGTGCAGTTGGGGAGCAACCTATGCTGGTCGGAGCACCAACTGATGGGTCCTTCTCATACCAGAGTGCTGTCTTTTGCAGGAACTGTGTCACTGCATCCTCGGTCAACACATAGAGGAGCTCAGGAGAAGTCTCACGTAAGCTGCCATTCCTACACATCTGGGACTGAGAAATGATTGTGTCTGACAAACACTTCCTCAGTGGAGCCAGGGAGAGCTTGCAGTACTCGGTGGACATCAAGTGGGCATACATTTTGTCTGTCAGCTCCCTTGAAAACTTCTTTATCTCCAAACTGATCTGGGATTCCTGTAATGAGGACGGTGGCGCCATTTGAAACAGGTTGTCCACATCATTTTTAATGTCCTCATACTCCAGTGAAGAACTGTCCTGCTCCTTTATAATGTACGTTGTCACATCAGGATGAAAGGTTACCTTCTTTTGGGGTCTGGACTCTGGCACGACTCCTGGTAAAATATGCTCATCATCTGGTATGTCAACACTTGATGATGACATACATGAGTAGCTTGAAAGGCTAACTACATGTGTGTTGTCCTTTTTTCTGAACATATCCTTCAGGCCAATCTTCATCTTTTCGAACTGGCAAGCAAGAAAACAGTCTTCCATTCTTGATGCAAAGAACTTGTCACAAAAAGAAGGTGAACCTCGATCAAATCCCCCTGCATATCTCTCTGCATCCTCTGTAGCCTTCTCGGATTCCATATTTCTGGAAGACAAGATCTCAACATTGGATCTCCATCTGAAACACTTAGCTCTGGTCACAGTCCTCTTTAAAAACTCCATGGCATGAGTCAACATGCAGCGAAGTGATGAAATGCATGATGTGGCTCCAGGGATGTACACGGCTGGATCCTCTGGCCAACTTTCGCTGTTGGAGACCACTGATAAAACTGAGGAGACCTTTTGTTGAACTTCATTCTCAACTAAATCTGTGAGCTTTTCTGTACTCTCACATTTTTCAGCTGGAACATGAAGAGCTGCAGCAAAGCTGTCTGTAAGGGAGTCACCTAAACATGGCCTGGTCCTGAACTCCTCCAAAACTTCATTCATCTCCTCAGCAGACTCCTTTCTGCAGAAGCGCTCCATGAGCATGGGAAGTAAAATCTTCACAACGTCTGCAGAGAGAGTCTGCACGATTTCGGTGAACATGCTGGCCAGAATGTCCTCTACGCTTGCATCACACCCTCCTGCAACCACCATGCTCCATTGTGCTGGAGTTATATTTTGAAAATGTTTTTCCACAAGGGGAAGAAGGGATTCGGGTCGGATGATGACTGGTGAGTTAACCATCTTGATTTCTGTTTGTTTCTCTATGTCTGAAATCTTCTCTGCTGGTTTTCCTTAGCAGGGCTGTAGCTCTGACGGGCTCCTTTCTGCAGGTCGTAATCAGAACGATAAAGACAGAACGACTCCGGGTTAGTCTCTTAAACTTCAGAGGCCCTTTGATCTTATGACATCACTATATGACATCACTATGACATCACCAGATGACATCACTATGACATCACCAGATGACATCACTATATACAAGAATACACACACTTTTGTGTGTGTGTGTGTGTGTGTGTGTGTGTGTGTGTGTGTGTGTGTGTGTGTGTGTGTGTGTGTGTGTGTGTGTGTGTGTGTGTGTGTGTGTGTGTGTGTGTGTGTGTGTGTGTGAGACATAAATGGACACACACACACACACACACTGGAAAACCATTACAATTTGGCCAATTAGGCGATGACGTCATTTAGCGACTTTTAGGCCAGCCAATAGCCTCTTTGCTTACTGAGGAGTTAGCAACACTGTCTGCTACTGATCTCTGGTCTGCAATGGTGTGACCTTGTGACACAGCCTTTGAGATTAAAGTAGTAAATTTAGGATAATAAATTCATAAAGTAAATAAAGCCATGAAGCTGCTTTTGTAGAGGGGTCATTCCATGTCAATTCAACCAAGAATCACCACTTACGTCACAGATTTTGATGAAATTTGGTGAAGTGATTGGCCTTCAGGAGAAACTGTCAGAGCTCAAATATTTTTGTTCAAAGCCATCTAATTAGTGAGATAGGGGCTAATGAATTTTTGGCTAACTAGCATGACATGCGTTACAAAAGTTTCATATTTCTGGAGGTATGGCACCTAGAGAGCTGATTCAGGTGTCATTTTAAAGCTCTCTTCAAATTCTATCTTTTTGTTCATAACATTTTTTCCCAAATTGGACCAGAAAAAAATTATAAAAGACCAAAAACTTAAATTGGAAATAGCAAAAAGCGCGCGTCCTTTAATTTTCTTCATATTCACACTTAAGAAAGACTATCATGTCCACTAGCATCCCTGCAAGTTTCATGATGGGCATTCCATAACTTTTTGAGTAATCAGTCAAAATGCGTGGTTCGTTAGGTGGAAAATCGCCATATTTGGCACATTATACAATCCTGACCACATCTGGAGTCAGCCCCACTTGCATGCTTGTCTAAAATATTACTTTCTCATAGTGCAAAATGCTTTTTTTCAATTTTTTAATTTGTATGTTATCCCATATTTATATGAAAAATGGCTAGAATAGCTTATTTTTGCTTAGTTTTCCATCGCATTTCATTTCTATTTGCACCTATATCCAGAATATGAATGATCTTAGCTTCATGGGAGAATCATTTGGGCATACCTGCATGTCCTGGATCCTAGGGTTGACAAATAACTTCTACCTATGCACCCTGAAATTTTGTTGCGGGTTTCCCTGTGAAGTATTCCAGGCTATTTATCCTGAGCCCTTTCAACGTTTCCTTTATGTATATATTTAGGGGGGAAAATGGCTGGAACTGGTCAATTGCAGGGTTATTGGTGGATGTATCAGCGGGCCATTCAGAGAGCTTTTGTGCTTTCTGAAGAAACAATCCAACTGATAATCAACATTTGTGATCCAGAGGGAGTCAGGCTCCGAGGAGCACCATGTTTCTGACATCGGCAATCACCTACACCTGCAGAGACACCAATGCCTTATGGCATATGGATTCATACCATAAACTAAAGCCCAATGCCATTCATGGCTATTTACGGCTGCATTGACAGACATATCCTCTGCATATCCATTTCTGCTGATGTGCCAAAGGTTTAAGTATCTCCTTGTTTGTAAACCCATACTGAGGCACAGATCCTTCAAATGCTCCATGGCCCTAATTTTAACAACTCAAGGTTCCTCAAGGTGTACCTCAAGGTTCAATCTTGGGACCTATTTTATTCTCTATTTATATCAATAACTTGTGTATTAATTTGTCAAATGCCTCTTATCACTTTTATGCAGATGACACTGTCATTTATTGTTGTTTATCATCAATTAACCAGGCTTTTGAGTTTTTGCAATCTGCTTTTGATATTGTTCAGTCTCGGCTGCAGAAACACAAATTGGTCTTGAATGCAAATAAAACCAAAATCATGGTATTTTTGAGCAAGAGTGAGTTACCTGGGAACATTTCCTCTATCCTAACTTCACAGGGTGTACCCATTGAGCTTGTATCTGTGTATAAATATCTGGGTTTTCTTGTTGATTGCGAGCTTTCTTTCAAAACACATATTGCTAGTTTGGTCACTAAACTCAGACTAAAACTTGGTTTCTATTAGAGGAATAAATCCTGCTTCTCCCTCAGTGCTCGAAAATACCTGGTATCTGCTACCTTTCTTCCACTGTTTATTTGTCAACCCTAGGATCCAGGACATGCAGGTATGCCCAAATGATTCTCTAAGATCATTCATATTCTGGATATAGGTGCAAATAGAAATGAAATGCGATGGAAAACTAAGCAAAAATAAGCTATTCTAGCCATTTTTCATATAAATATGGGATAACATACAAATTAAAAAATTGAAAAAAAGCATTTTGCACTATGAGAAAGTAATATTTTAGACAAGCATGCAAGTGGGGCTGACTCCAGATGTGGTCAGGATTGTATAATGTGCCAAAAATGGCGATTTTCCACCTAACGAACCACGCATTTTGACTGATTACTCAAAAAGTTATGGAATGCCCATCATGAAACTTGCAGGGATGCTAGTGGACATGATAGTCTTTCTTAAGTGTGAATATGAAGAAAATTAAAGGACGCGCGCTTTTTGCTATTTCCAATTTAAGTTTTTGGTCTTTTATAATTTTTTTCTGGTCCAATTTGGGAAAAAATGTTATGAACAAAAAGATAGAACTTGAAGAGAGCTTTAAAATGACACCTGAATCAGCTCTCTAGGTGCCATACCTCCAGAAATATGAAACTTTTGTAACGCATGTCATGCTAGTTAGCCAAAAATTCATTAGCCCCTATCTCACTAATTAGATGGCTTTGAACAAAAATATTTGAGCTCTGACAGTTTCTCCTGAAGGCCAATCACTTCACCAAATTTCATCAAAATCTGTGACGTAAGTGGTGATTCTTGGTTGAATTGACATGGAATGACCCCTCTACAAAAGCAGCTTCATGGCTTTATTTACTTTATGAATTTATTATCCTAAATTTACTACTTTAATCTCAAAGGCTGTGTCACAAGGTCACACCATTGCAGACCAGAGATCAGTAGCAGACAGTGTTGCTAACTCCTCAGTAAGCAAAGAAGCTATTGGCTGGCCTAAAAGTCGCTAAATGACGTCATCGCCTAATTGGCCAAATTGTAATGGTTTTCCAGTGTGTGTGTGTGTGTGTGTCCATTTATGTCTCACACACACACACACACACACACACACACACACACACACACAAAAGTGTGTGTATTCTTGTATATAGTGATGTCATCTGGTGATGTCATCTGGTGATGTCATAGTGATGTCATAGTGATGTCATAAGATCAAAGGGCCTCTGAAGTTTAAGAGACTAACCCGGAGTCGTTCTGTCTTTATCGTTCTGATTACGACCTGCAGAAAGGAGCCCGTCAGAGCTACAGCCCTGCTAAGGAAAACCAGCAGAGAAGATTTCAGACATAGAGAAACAAACAGAAATCAAGATGGTTAACTCACCAGTCATCATCCGACCCGAATCCCTTCTTCCCCTTGTGGAAAAACATTTTCAAAATATAACTCCAGCACAATGGAGCATGGTGGTTGCAGGAGGGTGTGATGCAAGCGTAGAGGACATTCTGGCCAGCATGTTCACCGAAATCGTGCAGACTCTCTCTGCAGACGTTGTGAAGATTTTACTTCCCATGCTCATGGAGCGCTTCTGCAGAAAGGAGTCTGCTGAGGAGATGAATGAAGTTTTGGAGGAGTTCAGGACCAGGCCATGTTTAGGTGACTCCCTTACAGACAGCTTTGCTGCAGCTCTTCATGTTCCAGCTGAAAAATGTGAGAGTACAGAAAAGCTCACAGATTTAGTTGAGAATGAAGTTCAACAAAAGGTCTCCTCAGTTTTATCAGTGGTCTCCAACAGCGAAAGTTGGCCAGAGGATCCAGCCGTGTACATCCCTGGAGCCACATCATGCATTTCATCACTTCGCTGCATGTTGACTCATGCCATGGAGTTTTTAAAGAGGACTGTGACCAGAGCTAAGTGTTTCAGATGGAGATCCAATGTTGAGATCTTGTCTTCCAGAAATATGGAATCCGAGAAGGCTACAGAGGATGCAGAGAGATATGCAGGGGGATTTGATAGAGGTTCACCTTCTTTTTGTGACAAGTTCTTTGCATCAAGAATGGAAGACTGTTTTCTTGCTTGCCAGTTCGAAAAGATGAAGATTGGCCTGAAGGATATGTTCAGAAAAAAGGACAACACACATGTAGTTAGCCTTTCAAGCTACTCATGTATGTCATCATCAAGTGTTGACATACCAGATGATGAGCATATTTTACCAGGAGTCGTGCCAGAGTCCAGACCCCAAAAGAAGGTAACCTTTCATCCTGATGTGACAACGTACATTATAAAGGAGCAGGACAGTTCTTCACTGGAGTATGAGGACATTAAAAATGATGTGGACAACCTGTTTCAAATGGCGCCACCGTCCTCATTACAGGAATCCCAGATCAGTTTGGAGATAAAGAAGTTTTCAAGGGAGCTGACAGACAAAATGTATGCCCACTTGATGTCCACCGAGTACTGCAAGCTCTCCCTGGCTCCACTGAGGAAGTGTTTGTCAGACACAATCATTTCTCAGTCCCAGATGTGTAGGAATGGCAGCTTACGTGAGACTTCTCCTGAGCTCCTCTATGTGTTGACCGAGGATGCAGTGACACAGTTCCTGCAAAAGACAGCACTCTGGTATGAGAAGGACCCATCAGTTGGTGCTCCGACCAGCATAGGTTGCTCCCCAACTGCACTGCAGAACAACCATACAGACTGCTTGCAGTCTTCATCTCAGACACCCCGTCCGATTCTTAAGAGCGTGTTACCATCACGAGCTAAGAGACAAGTTAAAAACCTTTTGGTCTCTCTGCTCCTAGAACTCCAACTACGAGCTACCTGGAGAGATGAAGTCCCCATCACCTTCTCGGACCTGGGTAGCATCAGGGACCGTCTGTATAACAGAGCAAGGCATGACAGCAGCTTTTTGCAAGTCAAAGACATCAAGAACCGTAAGAAATTCTTGAAGGGCGTGTTAAAGGAGCTCATAAAAGAGATTGGTCCTGTGGAACAGACTCTGAGGGTAGCGGTATCAAACCCAACAGCTTTTGATGATGCTGTCCTCAGGTGTCTGAAAACCAAAATGGAAAAAACTCAGACGAAATCTAGAGTTGCTTGGTTCTTTCAGGTGCTGGGAAGACCTTTCAGACAGTTCTTTGGAACAAACAACGATGACAGCATCCGTGAATACTAAGTTAAGTACACGCAGCCCTTTAACCGCCCCACTGCACTCAGATAGGATCTCCAGCCTGTCTGAAGTTTCAAACATCCTCATGTTGGGTTTTCTCTGGGACGCTCCAGTTTCCCCAACCAGATTTATAGATTTAAATCAAAAAAAAAAAAAAAAAAACCTTAGTAACTCCGCCAAATTGTCCCAATTGGGTCATTTTTGCCGGTCCCAAGCCCGGATAAAGGAGGAGGGTTGGTTTTGTGACATTTACAAAAAACAAGAATCGCTGGAAGAAAGTTCATTTGTAGTTCTAAACATATAAGGGGAAAGGGGGGGCAGATACCAGGTATTTTCGAGCACTGAGGGAGAAGCAAGATTTATTCCTCTAATAGAAACCAAGTTTTAGTCTGAGTTTAGTGACCAAACTAGCAATATGTGTTTTGAAAGAAAGCTCGCAATCAACAAGAAAACCCAGATATTTATACACAGATACAAGCTCAATGGGTACACCCTGTGAAGTTAGGATAGAGGAAATGTTCCCAGGTAACTCACTCTTGCTCAAAAATACCATGATTTTGGTTTTATTTGCATTCAAGACCAATTTGTGTTTCTGCAGTCGAGACTGAACAATATCAAAAGCAGATTGCAAAAACTCAAAAGCCTGGTTAATTGATGATGAACAACAATAAATGACAGTGTCATCTGCATAAAAGTGATAAGAGGCATTTGACAAATTAATACACAAGTTATTGATATAAATAGAGAATAAAATAGGTCCCAAGATTGAACCTTGAGGTACACCTTGAGGAACCTTGAGTTGTTAAAATTAGGGCCATGGAGCATTTGAAGGATCTGTGCCTCAGTATGGGTTTACAAACAAGGAGATACTTAAACCTTTGGCACATCAGCAGAAATGGATATGCAGAGGATATGTCTGTCAATGCAGCCGTAAATAGCCATGAATGGCATTGGGCTTTAGTTTATGGTATGAATCCATATGCCATAAGGCATTGGTGTCTCTGCAGGTGTAGGTGATTGCCGATGTCAGAAACATGGTGCTCCTCGGAGCCTGACTCCCTCTGGATCACAAATGTTGATTATCAGTTGGATTGTTTCTTCAGAAAGCACAAAAGCTCTCTGAATGGCCCGCTGATACATCCACCGATAACCCTGCAGTTGACCAGTTCCAGCCATTTTCCCCCCTAAATATATACATAAAGGAAACGTTGAAAGGGCTCAGGATAAATAGCCTGGAATACTTCACAGGGAAACCCGCAACAAAATTTCAGGGTGCATAGGTAGAAGTTATTTGTCAACCCTAGGATCCAGGACATGCAGGTATGCCCAAATGATTCTCCCATGAAGCTAAGATCATTCATATTCTGGATATAGGTGCAAATAGAAATGAAATGCGATGGAAAACTAAGCAAAAATAAGCTATTCTAGCCATTTTTCATATAAATATGGGATAACATACAAATTAAAAAATTGAAAAAAAGCATTTTGCACTATGAGAAAGTAATATTTTAGACAAGCATGCAAGTGGGGCTGACTCCAGATGTGGTCAGGATTGTATAATGTGCCAAATATGGCGATTTTCCACCTAACGAACCACGCATTTTGACTGATTACTCAAAAAGTTATGGAATGCCCATCATGAAACTTGCAGGGATGCTAGTGGACATGATAGTCTTTAAGTGTGAATATGAAGAAAATTAAAGGACGCGCGCTTTTTGCTATTTCCAATTTAAGTTTTTGGTCTTTTATAATTTTTTTCTGGTCCAATTTGGGAAAAAATGTTATGAACAAAAAGATAGAACTTGAAGAGAGCTTTAAAATGACACCTGAATCAGCTCTCTAGGTGCCATACCTCCAGAAATATGAAACTTTTGTAACGCATGTCATGCTAGTTAGCCAAAAATTCATTAGCCCCTATCTCACTAATTAGATGGCTTTGAACAAAAATATTTGAGCTCTGACAGTTTCTCCTGAAGGCCAATCACTTCACCAAATTTCATCAAAATCTGTGACGTAAGTGGTGATTCTTGGTTGAATTGACATGGAATGACCCCTCTACAAAAGCAGCTTCATGGCTTTATTTACTTTATGAATTTATTATCCTAAATTTACTACTTTAATCTCAAAGGCTGTGTCACAAGGTCACACCATTGCAGACCAGAGATCAGTAGCAGACAGTGTTGCTAACTCCTCAGTAAGCAAAGAAGCTATTGGCTGGCCTAAAAGTCGCTAAATGACGTCATCGCCTAATTGGCCAAATTGTAATGGTTTTCCAGTGTGTGTGTGTGTGTGTGTCCATTTATGTCTCACACACACACACACACACACACACACACACACACACACACAAAAGTGTGTGTATTCTTGTATATAGTGATGTCATCTGGTGATGTCATAGTGATGTCATCTGGTGATGTCATATAGATGTCATAGTGATGTCATAAGATCAAAGGGCCTCTGAAGTTTAAGAGACTAACCCGGAGTCGTTCTGTCTTTATCGTTCTGATTACGACCTGCAGAAAGGAGCCCGTCAGAGCTACAGCCCTGCTAAGGAAAACCAGCAGAGAAGATTTCAGACATAGAGAAACAAACAGAAATCAAGATGGTTAACTCACCAGTCATCATCCGACCCGAATCCCTTCTTCCCCTTGTGGAAAAACATTTTCAAAATATAACTCCAGCACAATGGAGCATGGTGGTTGCAGGAGGGTGTGATGCAAGCGTAGAGGACATTCTGGCCAGCATGTTCACCGAAATCGTGCAGACTCTCTCTGCAGACGTTGTGAAGATTTTACTTCCCATGCTCATGGAGCGCTTCTGCAGAAAGGAGTCTGCTGAGGAGATGAATGAAGTTTTGGAGGAGTTCAGGACCAGGCCATGTTTAGGTGACTCCCTTACAGACAGCTTTGCTGCAGCTCTTCATGTTCCAGCTGAAAAATGTGAGAGTACAGAAAAGCTCACAGATTTAGTTGAGAATGAAGTTCAACAAAAGGTCTCCTCAGTTTTATCAGTGGTCTCCAACAGCGAAAGTTGGCCAGAGGATCCAGCCGTGTACATCCCTGGAGCCACATCATGCATTTCATCACTTCGCTGCATGTTGACTCATGCCATGGAGTTTTTAAAGAGGACTGTGACCAGAGCTAAGTGTTTCAGATGGAGATCCAATGTTGAGATCTTGTCTTCCAGAAATATGGAATCCGAGAAGGCTACAGAGGATGCAGAGAGATATGCAGGGGGATTTGATAGAGGTTCACCTTCTTTTTGTGACAAGTTCTTTGCATCAAGAATGGAAGACTGTTTTCTTGCTTGCCAGTTCGAAAAGATGAAGATTGGCCTGAAGGATATGTTCAGAAAAAAGGACAACACACATGTAGTTAGCCTTTCAAGCTACTCATGTATGTCATCATCAAGTGTTGACATACCAGATGATGAGCATATTTTACCAGGAGTCGTGCCAGAGTCCAGACCCCAAAAGAAGGTAACCTTTCATCCTGATGTGACAACGTACATTATAAAGGAGCAGGACAGTTCTTCACTGGAGTATGAGGACATTAAAAATGATGTGGACAACCTGTTTCAAATGGCGCCACCGTCCTCATTACAGGAATCCCAGATCAGTTTGGAGATAAAGAAGTTTTCAAGGGAGCTGACAGACAAAATGTATGCCCACTTGATGTCCACCGAGTACTGCAAGCTCTCCCTGGCTCCACTGAGGAAGTGTTTGTCAGACACAATCATTTCTCAGTCCCAGATGTGTAGGAATGGCAGCTTACGTGAGACTTCTCCTGAGCTCCTCTATGTGTTGACCGAGGATGCAGTGACACAGTTCCTGCAAAAGACAGCACTCTGGTATGAGAAGGACCCATCAGTTGGTGCTCCGACCAGCATAGGTTGCTCCCCAACTGCACTGCAGAACAACCATACAGACTGCTTGCAGTCTTCATCTCAGACACCCCGTCCGATTCTTAAGAGCGTGTTACCATCACGAGCTAAGAGACAAGTTAAAAACCTTTTGGTCTCTCTGCTCCTAGAACTCCAACTACGAGCTACCTGGAGAGATGAAGTCCCCATCGCCTTCTCGGACCTGGGTAGCATCAGGGACCGTCTGTATAACAGAGCAAGGCATGACAGCAGCTTTTTGCAAGTCAAAGACATCAAGAACCGTAAGAAATTCTTGAAGGGCGTGTTAAAGGAGCTCATAAAAGAGATTGGTCCTGTGGAACAGACTCTGAGGGTAGCGGTATCAAACCCAACAGCTTTTGATGATGCTGTCCTCAGGTGTCTGAAAACCAAAATGGAAAAAACTCAGACGAAATCTAGAGTTGCTCGGTTCTTTCAGGTGCTGGGAAGACCTTTCAGACAGTTCTTTGGAACAAACAACGATGACAGCATCCGTGAATACTAAGTTAAGTACACGCAGCCCTTTAACCGCCCCACTGCACTCAGATAGGATCTCCAGCCTGTCTGAAGTTTCAAACATCCTCATGTTGGGTTTTCTCTGGGACGCTCCAGTTTCCCCAACCAGATTTATAGATTTAAATCAAAAAAAAAAAAAAAAAACCTTAGTAACTCCGCCAAATTGTCCCAATTGGGTCATTTTTGCCGGTCCCAAGCCCGGATAAGGGAGGAGGGTTGGTTTTGTGACATTTACAAAAAACAAGAATCGCTGGAAGAAAGTTCATTTGTAGTTCTAAACATATAAGGGGAAAGGGGGGGCAGATACCAGGTATTTTCGAGCACTGAGGGAGAAGCAGGATTTATTCCTCTAATAGAAACCAAGTTTTAGTCTGAGTTTAGTGACCAAACTAGCAATATGTGTTTTGAAAGAAAGCTCGCAATCAACAAGAAAACCCAGATATTTATACACAGATACAAGCTCAATGGGTACACCCTGTGAAGTTAGGATAGAGGAAATGTTCCCAGGTAACTCACTCTTGCTCAAAAATACCATGATTTTGGTTTTATTTGCATTCAAGACCAATTTGTGTTTCTGCAGTCGAGACTGAACAATATCAAAAGCAGATTGCAAAAACTCAAAAGCCTGGTTAATTGATGATGAACAACAATAAATGACAGTGTCATCTGCATAAAAGTGATAAGAGGCATTTGACAAATTAATACACAAGTTATTGATATAAATAGAGAATAAAATAGGTCCCAAGATTGAACCTTGAGGTACACCTTGAGGAACCTTGAGTTGTTAAAATTAGGGCCATGGAGCATTTGAAGGATCTGTGCCTCAGTATGGGTTTACAAACAAGGAGATACTTAAACCTTTGGCACATCAGCAGAAATGGATATGCAGAGGATATGTCTGTCAATGCAGCCGTAAATAGCCATGAATGGCATTGGGCTTTAGTTTATGGTATGAATCCATATGCCATAAGGCATTGGTGTCTCTGCAGGTGTAGGTTATTGCCGATGTCAGAAACATGGTGCTCCTCGGAGCCTGACTCCCTCTGGATCACAAATGTTGATTATCAGTTGGATTGTTTCTTCAGAAAGCACAAAAGCTCTCTGAATGGCCCGCTGATACATCCACCGATAACCCTGCAATTGACCAGTTCCAGCCATTTTCCCCCCTAAATATATACATAAAGGAAACGTTGAAAGGGCTCAGGATAAATAGCCTGGAATACTTCACAGGGAAACCCGCAACAAAATTTCAGGGTGCATAGGTAGAAGTTATTTGTCAACCCTAGGATCCAGGACATGCAGGTATGCCCAAATGATTCTCCCATGAAGCTAAGATCATTCATATTCTGGATATAGGTGCAAATAGAAATGAAATGCGATGGAAAACTAAGCAAAAATAAGCTATTCTAGCCATTTTTCATATAAATATGGGATAACATACAAATTAAAAAATTGAAAAAAAGCATTTTGCACTATGAGAAAGTAATATTTTAGACAAGCATGCAAGTGGGGCTGACTCCAGATGTGGTCAGGATTGTATAATGTGCCAAATATGGCGATTTTCCACCTAACGAACCACGCATTTTGACTGATTACTCAAAAAGTTATGGAATGCCCATCATGAAACTTGCAGGGATGCTAGTGGACATGATAGTCTTTCTTAAGTGTGAATATGAAGAAAATTAAAGGACGCGCGCTTTTTGCTATTTCCAATTTAAGTTTTTGGTCTTTTATAATTTTTTTCTGGTCCAATTTGGGAAAAAATGTTATGAACAAAAAGATAGAACTTTGAAGAGAGCTTTAAAATGACACCTGAATCAGCTCTCTAGGTGCCATACCTCCAGAAATATGAAACTTTTGTAACGCATGTCATGCTAGTTAGCCAAAAATTCATTTGCCCCTATCTCACTAATTAGATGGCTTTGAACAAAAATATTTGAGCTCTGACAGTTTCTCCTGAAGGCCAATCACTTCACCAAATTTCATCAAAATCTGTGACGTAAGTGGTGATTCTTGGTTGAATTGACATGGAATGACCCCTCTACAAAAGCAGCTTCATGGCTTTATTTACTTTATGAATTTATTATCCTAAATTTACTACTTTAATCTCAAAGGCTGTGTCACAAGGTCACACCATTGCAGACCAGAGATCAGTAGCAGACAGTGTTGCTAACTCCTCAGTAAGCAAAGAAGCTATTGGCTGGCCTAAAAGTCGCTAAATGACGTCATCGCCTAATTGGCCAAATTGTAATGGTTTTCCAGTGTGTGTGTGTGTGTGTGTCCATTTATGTCTCTCACACACACACACACACACACACACACACAAAAGTGTGTGTATTCTTGTATATAGTGATGTCATCTGGTGATGTCATAGTGATGTCATCTGGTGATGTCATAGTGATGTCATAGTGATGTCATAAGATCAAAGGGCCTCTGAAGTTTAAGAGACTAACCCGGAGTCGTTCTGTCTTTATAGTTCTGATTACGACCTGCAGAAAGGAGCCCGTCAGAGCTACAGCCCTGCTAAGGAAAACCAGCAGAGAAGATTTCAGACATAGAGAAACAAACAGAAATCAAGATGGTTAACTCACCAGTCATCATCCGACCCGAATCCCTTCTTCCCCTTGTGGAAAAACATTTTCAAAATATAACTCCAGCACAATGGAGCATGGTGGTTGCAGGAGGGTGTGATGCAAGCGTAGAGGACATTCTGGCCAGCATGTTCACCGAAATCGTGCAGACTCTCTCTGCAGACGTTGTGAAGATTTTACTTCCCATGCTCATGGAGCGCTTCTGCAGAAAGGAGTCTGCTGAGGAGATGAATGAAGTTTTGGAGGAGTTCAGGACCAGGCCATGTTTAGGTGACTCCCTTACAGACAGCTTTGCTGCAGCTCTTCATGTTCCAGCTGAAAAATGTGAGAGTACAGAAAAGCTCACAGATTTAGTTGAGAATGAAGTTCAACAAAAGGTCTCCTCAGTTTTATCAGTGGTCTCCAACAGCGAAAGTTGGCCAGAGGATCCAGCCGTGTACATCCCTGGAGCCACATCATGCATTTCATCACTTCGCTGCATGTTGACTCATGCCATGGAGTTTTTAAAGAGGACTGTGACCAGAGCTAAGTGTTTCAGATGGAGATCCAATGTTGAGATCTTGTCTTCCAGAAATATGGAATCCGAGAAGGCTACAGAGGATGCAGAGAGATATGCAGGGGGATTTGATAGAGGTTCACCTTCTTTTTGTGACAAGTTCTTTGCATCAAGAATGGAAGACTGTTTTCTTGCTTGCCAGTTCGAAAAGATGAAGATTGGCCTGAAGGATATGTTCAGAAAAAAGGACAACACACATGTAGTTAGCCTTTCAAGCTACTCATGTATGTCATCATCAAGTGTTGACATACCAGATGATGAGCATATTTTACCAGGAGTCGTGCCAGAGTCCAGACCCCAAAAGAAGGTAACCTTTCATCCTGATGTGACAACGTACATTATAAAGGAGCAGGACAGTTCTTCACTGGAGTATGAGGACATTAAAAATGATGTGGACAACCTGTTTCAAATGGCGCCACCGTCCTCATTACAGGAATCCCAGATCAGTTTGGAGATAAAGAAGTTTTCAAGGGAGCTGACAGACAAAATGTATGCCCACTTGATGTCCACCGAGTACTGCAAGCTCTCCCTGGCTCCACTGAGGAAGTGTTTGTCAGACACAATCATTTCTCAGTCCCAGATGTGTAGGAATGGCAGCTTACGTGAGACTTCTCCTGAGCTCCTCTATGTGTTGACCGAGGATGCAGTGACACAGTTCCTGCAAAAGACAGCACTCTGGTATGAGAAGGACCCATCAGTTGGTGCTCCGACCAGCATAGGTTGCTCCCCAACTGCACTGCAGAACAACCATACAGACTGCTTGCAGTCTTCATCTCAGACACCCCGTCCGATTCTTAAGAGCGTGTTACCATCACGAGCTAAGAGACAAGTTAAAAACCTTTTGGTCTCTCTGCTCCTAGAACTCCAACTACGAGCTACCTGGAGAGATGAAGTCCCCATCGCCTTCTCGGACCTGGGTAGCATCAGGGACCGTCTGTATAACAGAGCAAGGCATGACAGCAGCTTTTTGCAAGTCAAAGACATCAAGAACCGTAAGAAATTCTTGAAGGGCGTGTTAAAGGAGCTCATAAAAGAGATTGGTCCTGTGGAACAGACTCTGAGGGTAGCGGTATCAAACCCAACAGCTTTTGATGATGCTGTCCTCAGGTGTCTGAAAACCAAAATGGAAAAAACTCAGACGAAATCTAGAGTTGCTCGGTTCTTTCAGGTGCTGGGAAGACCTTTCAGACAGTTCTTTGGAACAAACAACGATGACAGCATCCGTGAATACTAAGTTAAGTACACGCAGCCCTTTAACCGCCCCACTGCACTCAGATAGGATCTCCAGCCTGTCTGAAGTTTCAAACATCCTCATGTTGGGTTTTCTCTGGGACGCTCCAGTTTCCCCAACCAGATTTATAGATTTAAATCAAAAAAAAAAAAAAAACCTTAGTAACTCCGCCAAATTGTCCCAATTGGGTCATTTTTGCCGGTCCCAAGCCCGGATAAGGGAGGAGGGTTGGTTTTGTGACATTTACAAAAAACAAGAATCGCTGGAAGAAAGTTCATTTGTAGTTCTAAACATATAAGGGGAAAGGGGGGGCAGATACCAGGTATTTTCGAGCACTGAGGGAGAAGCAGGATTTATTCCTCTAATAGAAACCAAGTTTTAGTCTGAGTTTAGTGACCAAACTAGCAATATGTGTTTTGAAAGAAAGCTCGCAATCAACAAGAAAACCCAGATATTTATACACAGATACAAGCTCAATGGGTACACCCTGTGAAGTTAGGATAGAGGAAATGTTCCCAGGTAACTCACTCTTGCTCAAAAATACCATGATTTTGGTTTTATTTGCATTCAAGACCAATTTGTGTTTCTGCAGTCGAGACTGAACAATATCAAAAGCAGATTGCAAAAACTCAAAAGCCTGGTTAATTGATGATAAACAACAATAAATGACAGTGTCATCTGCATAAAAGTGATAAGAGGCATTTGACAAATTAATACACAAGTTATTGATATAAATAGAGAATAAAATAGGTCCCAAGATTGAACCTTGAGGTACACCTTGAGGAACCTTGAGTTGTTAAAATTAGGGCCATGGAGCATTTGAAGGAACTGTGCCTCAGTATTGGTTTACAAACAAGGAGATACTTAAACCTTTGGCACATCAGCAGAAATGGATATGCAGAGGATATGTCTGTCAATGCAGCCGTAAATAGCCATGAATGGCATTGGGCTTTAGTTTATGGTATGAATCCATATGCCATAAGGCATTGGTGTCTCTGCAGGTGTAGGTTATTGCCGATGTCAGAAACATGGTGCTCCTCGGAGCCTGACTCCCTCTGGATCACAAATGTTGATTATCAGTTGGATTGTTTCTTCAGAAAGCACAAAAGCTCTCTGAATGGCCCGCTGATACATCCACCGATAACCCTGCAGTTGACCAGTTCCAGCCATTTCCCCCCCTAAATATATACATAAAGGAAACGTTGAAAGGGCTCAGGATAAATAGCCTGGAATACTTCACAGGGAAACCCGCAACAAAATTTCAGGGTGCATAGGTAGAAGTTATTTGTCAACCCTAGGATCCAGGACATGCAGGTATGCCCAAATGATTCTCCCATGAAGCTAAGATCATTCATATTCTGGATATAGGTGCAAATAGAAATGAAATGCGATGGAAAACTAAGCAAAAATAAGCTATTCTAGCCATTTTTCATATAAATATGGGATAACATACAAATTAAAAAATTGAAAAAAAAGAATTTTGCACTATGAGAAAGTAATATTTTAGACAAGCATGCAAGTGGGGCTGACTCCAGATGTGGTCAGGATTGTATAATGTGCCAAATATGGCGATTTTCCACCTAACGAACCACGCATTTTGACTGATTACTCAAAAAGTTATGGAATGCCCATCATGAAACTTGCAGGGATGCTAGTGGACATGATAGTCTTTCTTAAGTGTGAATATGAAGAAAATTAAAGGACGCGCGCTTTTTGCTATTTCCAATTTAAGTTTTTGGTCTTTTATAATTTTTTTCTGGTCCAATTTGGGAAAAAATGTTATGAACAAAAAGATAGAACTTGAAGAGAGCTTTAAAATGACACCTGAATCAGCTCTCTAGGTGCCATACCTCCAGAAATATGAAACTTTTGTAACGCATGTCATGCTAGTTAGCCAAAAATTCATTAGCCCCTATCTCACTAATTAGATGGCTTTGAACAAAAATATTTGAGCTCTGACAGTTTCTCCTGAAGGCCAATCACTTCACCAAATTTCATCAAAATCTGTGACGTGAGTGGTGATTCTTGGTTGAATTGACATGGAATGACCCCTCTACAAAAGCAGCTTCATGGCTTTATTTACTTTATGAATTTATTATCCTAAATTTACTACTTTAATCTCAAAGGCTGTGTCACAAGGTCACACCATTGCAGACCAGAGATCAGTAGCAGACAGTGTTGCTAACTCCTCAGTAAGCAAAGAAGCTATTGGCTGGCCTAAAAGTCGCTAAATGACGTCATCGCCTAATTGGCCAAATTGTAATGGTTTTCCAGTGTGTGTGTGTGTGTGTGTGTCCATTTATGTCTCTCACACACACACACACACACACACACACACACACAAAAGTGTGTGTATTCTTGTATATAGTGATGTCATCTGGTGATGTCATAGTGATGTCATCTGGTGATGTCATAGTGATGTCATAGTGATGTCATAAGATCAAAGGGCCTCTGAAGTTTAAGAGACTAACCCGGAGTCGTTCTGTCTTTATCGTTCTGATTACGACCTGCAGAAAGGAGCCCGTCAGAGCTACAGCCCTGCTAAGGAAAACCAGCAGAGAAGATTTCAGACATAGAGAAACAAACAGAAATCAAGATGGTTAACTCACCAGTCATCATCCGACCCGAATCCCTTCTTCCCCTTGTGGAAAAACATTTTCAAAATATAACTCCAGCACAATGGAGCATGGTGGTTGCAGGAGGGTGTGATGCAAGCGTAGAGGACATTCTGGCCAGCATGTTCACCGAAATCGTGCAGACTCTCTCTGCAGACGTTGTGAAGATTTTACTTCCCATGCTCATGGAGCGCTTCTGCAGAAAGGAGTCTGCTGAGGAGATGAATGAAGTTTTGGAGGAGTTCAGGACCAGGCCATGTTTAGGTGACTCCCTTACAGACAGCTTTGCTGCAGCTCTTCATGTTCCAGCTGAAAAATGTGAGAGTACAGAAAAGCTCACAGATTTAGTTGAGAATGAAGTTCAACAAAAGGTCTCCTCAGTTTTATCAGTGGTCTCCAACAGCGAAAGTTGGCCAGAGGATCCAGCCGTGTACATCCCTGGAGCCACATCATGCATTTCATCACTTCGCTGCATGTTGACTCATGCCATGGAGTTTTTAAAGAGGACTGTGACCAGAGCTAAGTGTTTCAGATGGAGATCCAATGTTGAGATCTTGTCTTCCAGAAATATGGAATCCGAGAAGGCTACAGAGGATGCAGAGAGATATGCAGGGGGATTTGATAGAGGTTCACCTTCTTTTTGTGACAAGTTCTTTGCATCAAGAATGGAAGACTGTTTTCTTGCTTGCCAGTTCGAAAAGATGAAGATTGGCCTGAAGGATATGTTCAGAAAAAAGGACAACACACATGTAGTTAGCCTTTCAAGCTACTCATGTATGTCATCATCAAGTGTTGACATACCAGATGATGAGCATATTTTACCAGGAGTCGTGCCAGAGTCCAGACCCCAAAAGAAGGTAACCTTTCATCCTGATGTGACAACGTACATTATAAAGGAGCAGGACAGTTCTTCACTGGAGTATGAGGACATTAAAAATGATGTGGACAACCTGTTTCAAATGGCGCCACCGTCCTCATTACAGGAATCCCAGATCAGTTTGGAGATAAAGAAGTTTTCAAGGGAGCTGACAGACAAAATGTATGCCCACTTGATGTCCACCGAGTACTGCAAGCTCTCCCTGGCTCCACTGAGGAAGTGTTTGTCAGACACAATCATTTCTCAGTCCCAGATGTGTAGGAATGGCAGCTTACGTGAGACTTCTCCTGAGCTCCTCTATGTGTTGACCGAGGATGCAGTGACACAGTTCCTGCAAAAGACAGCACTCTGGTATGAGAAGGACCCATCAGTTGGTGCTCCGACCAGCATAGGTTGCTCCCCAACTGCACTGCAGAACAACCATACAGACTGCTTGCAGTCTTCATCTCAGACACCCCGTCCGATTCTTAAGAGCGTGTTACCATCACGAGCTAAGAGACAAGTTAAAAACCTTTTGGTCTCTCTGCTCCTAGAACTCCAACTACGAGCTACCTGGAGAGATGAAGTCCCCATCGCCTTCTCGGACCTGGGTAGCATCAGGGACCGTCTGTATAACAGAGCAAGGCATGACAGCAGCTTTTTGCAAGTCAAAGACATCAAGAACCGTAAGAAATTCTTGAAGGGCGTGTTAAAGGAGCTCATAAAAGAGATTGGTCCTGTGGAACAGACTCTGAGGGTAGCGGTATCAAACCCAACAGCTTTTGATGATGCTGTCCTCAGGTGTCTGAAAACCAAAATGGAAAAAACTCAGACGAAATCTAGAGTTGCTCGGTTCTTTCAGGTGCTGGGAAGACCTTTCAGACAGTTCTTTGGAACAAACAACGATGACAGCATCCGTGAATACTAAGTTAAGTACACGCAGCCCTTTAACCGCCCCACTACACTCAGATAGGATCTCCAGCCTGTCTGAAGTTTCAAACATCCTCATGTTGGGTTTTCTCTGGGACGCTCCAGTTTCCCCAACCAGATTTATAGATTTAAATCAAAAAAAAAAAAAAAAAAACCTTAGTAACTCCGCCAAATTGTCCCAATTGGGTCATTTTTGCCGGTCCCAAGCCCGGATAAAGGAGGAGGGTTGGTTTTGTGACATTTACAAAAAACAAGAATCGCTGGAAGAAAGTTCATTTGTAGTTCTAAACATATAAGGGGAAAGGGGGGGCAGATACCAGGTATTTTCGAGCACTGAGGGAGAAGCAGGATTTATTCCTCTAATAGAAACCAAGTTTTAGTCTGAGTTTAGTGACCAAACTAGCAATATGTGTTTTGAAAGAAAGCTCGCAATCAACAAGAAAACCCAGATATTTATACACAGATACAAGCTCAATGGGTACACCCTGTGAAGTTAGGATAGAGGAAATGTTCCCAGGTAACTCACTCTTGCTCAAAAATACCATGATTTTGGTTTTATTTGCATTCAAGACCAATTTGTGTTTCTGCAGTCGAGACTGAACAATAACAAAAGCAGATTGCAAAAACTCAAAAGCCTGGTTAATTGATGATGAACAACAATAAATGACAGTGTCATCTGCATAAAAGTGATAAGAGGCATTTGACAAATTAATACACAAGTTATTGATATAAAAAGAGAATAAAATAGGTCCCAAGATTGAACCTTGAGCCTCCACAACTTTTTCCCTCACCTGTCTGGTGAGTACTTTGGTCCTCATGATGCCCTTTGTTGACTAGTGTTCTCTAACAAAGCAGTGAGGCCTTCACAGAACTGTCTTATTCATGCTGATACTAAATAACACACAGGTGGACTCTATTAACTGATTAGGTGACTTCTGAAGCCAATTGATTGATATTATCAAGGGGTTTCAGAGTACAGGGGGGCTGAATACAAATGCACACCACACTTTTCAGATTTTTATTTGTTTAAACTTTTGAAAAACATGTATCATTTTGGTTCCCCTTCACTATTATGTGCTACTTTGTGTTGGTCTATGATAAAAAAATCTAAATAAAAGTTTGTGGTTGTAGAGTGACAAAATGTTCAGGGGTATGAATCCTTTTTCAAGGCACTGAAACATGTCATATAAATAACCTCCTCCTTCAACACCTAAACAATCATGAAAATGATGAATATGAAAGAACAAAATGTGCAGTCAGTACTCCACAGTGCTCCTGTTTGTCAGTTTTATCATACCTGCTGTCAGCGACAGAAACATGAGCAGTCTCTCTCTGTGATCTTCTGTATTTACTGTAACCACCACACAGGCTCACATCTGAAGTATCAGAACCAAGAAAAACAAACAGTGAAGTGTTTTATCCTGTCACTGATTCTGTCAAAATAAGTGTGTTTTACTGTGTGCGCAGCAGTGAGGGACAGAGGTGGTTCAGAGGGGTGTCACTGAGCATGTGAACACACACACACACACACACACACACACACACACACACACACACACACACACACACACACACACAAGCGGTAATTGAAAACCTAACACTTTAACATTGTGAAATGCCCCTAAGCCCACTGGAATACTCTCTTCATTTCTCCTCTCTCCTGCACACACACGCTTACACACATATGCACACATATGCACACACACACACACACACACACACACACACACACACACACACACACACACACACACACACACGAACAAGAGTGAGAGAGCAAAAGAAAAACGGTTTAACATTATTACAGTTCGACTACAAGGTCAGCAAGAAGGCATCTCCGTCCTCACCCCTCTCTCTCTCTCTCTCTCTGTCTGTCTCTCTCGCTCTTTCTTACTCCACAAATACTCCATACTGAAGCACATACCTGCTAATTATCTGCCATATTGGTTAAAAGGAAACAGGCAGAAAAAAACTACCGTTTTGGCTGTAGTGTTTTTGTGCTGGACCATTAAATAAATGTAAGTTATGTTCCTTTAATTGTTTTTGGCATGCAGCTAACTGGCTTATAGGCTTACCTCCTGAAACCTGCAGAAATAATGTCAGAGGGGGTAAGAAAAACATTTTGAGATCTGCAGATTCAGAAGTAAAGAGCATGAAAATGTCCAGATTATCTAAAGTCTTCCCTCACACGCACGCACGCACACATCAAAACCGACAAACAGACAAACACAGCTCCTCATTGGTCCATGTGAGAGTGTTTAGGTAAAGAAGCTGAATGGTTCCACATGCTCTTCCTCCTTCCTTCAATCACACAACGATGTGAACAGACAGGGAGATGCATCTTTTTACTCTCAGCTGTTCAAGGAGCATAACTTTACAAGTTTACAAACACTCGATAAAGTGCTGTAAAAAATTAACAGAAATAAAAAAAATGCTTTGTCTGAACTGTTGGTGATGATGTCTCTAAAAATGGTTGAGTTAAAAATGACTCCAAATCTCCATGTTTGCATGTATGTCTCAAATGTTCGGCCTCATTGCGACAAAATCTTTCCTGAACTTTTCCCTCAATTCCCATCAAATTTCTCTGTCTTTAATCTCCTTTTCCATCTAATCTTATCTCTCCCCATTTCTCCCCTTTTCATCATTTATTCTATTTAATTTCATCTCTTCCCATCTCCTCCGTTAACCTCGTGTCACCGCGTCTCTCTCCTCCTCATAATGGAGTGTAAAATAATGCAGTGCAGTCAAACTGTGTCGTGTCATCTCCTCTTCCCTCCTCTGCTGAATGAGCAGCAGACAGAACAGAGTTCTAATGAAGAGCAGACAGTGACTGGAGTTGATGGCAGCTATTGCCGCAAACACAAAACACAAAACAGTCTCAGTGTGAGCGACAACAGCAGACAAGAGGCCTTTCTGCTCGTCACAACAGGAAACAATCCACAGACATCTCTCTCCCTCTCTCAGCTTCTCCTACAGACTCCCCCAAGATCCAGTTTTTGGACTTTTGCATATATGTGAGCCTCATTATTCAGCTTTATTAAATAATAAATGATACATAAATCAGAAATACATTTGCACTTTATTTCTTGTTCATTGTTGTAACCTCATTGGTAGTTTTGAGGATGCAAAAGCTCAAAATGTGGCCTATTTCTACTATTTTGTTAAATGCATTTAGTTTTAGCTGAAGCTGGATGCAGAATCACTAGAAACCACATACACACTAACTCAAAAAGGTCTGATTTTAGAGCAAAAATAACCGGGGTGCAAAAAACGGTTTTGGTCTGAATAGCTCAGTGCACTCACGGCACCTTCTGCACAGGGAGTGAATTTTTGGTATATTTTTGGTTATTCTCGAGGACATTGGGGTTACAAGTCTGGCCAGTCAGTGGCCCAGATACTTGACTATCAGCCTGGCACTCTTGTAGCTGTCTGTGAGGAGTCTTAAAGCCTGCCTATGGTGGGTCAACTTAAAGATAGACCAAGTCAACATTTCCAATGTGGATTCTGCTTCAGAAACAAATGGATGACAACACCAGCGCTGCGTCCGAATTCCCCGCTCGCATACTACATACTACTGCAAGACCCAATTCGGCCCAATTCGGACACACTAGACGGGCGGTGGGGAAAGATGACCCCCGCAGGCAGAGAGTAGGTACTGCGCCCGTGCAGACAGTTTTAGACTCTGAATGGTAATTGTGTAAGTGATGGATGCTGCTGTATTATATTCCTGCACTGCTTTAGAAATTCACAAAGTAGCTTTTCCATGACTTTTAGCCTTCATTCACTCACGTGGTGATTGTTTGTTCAATGAGATCTGCCTGATTAGTGCAGCTGTGCAGTTTAATGATGGAATAAGTGAGCTTTACAACTGTCTCAACGTACAGGCGTTTACAGCAACCATCAAACTGATATTGTGCTAAAAATTATGGTAATGGTCCTTTACGCTGGAGAGAACAGAGAACAGACGAAGAAGAAGTAGCAGACTGCTAGCAAACTAGCCGAAGCAGCACTCTGAGAGACGATTAGACACTTTCAAAAGTGAAAACCAAGATTTAGTATAAATCTCCAAACACTGTTGGAGCTTGTGCCTCCTTAGGTGGTCCATGAAACACCTGAGGACCCTTTGATTGATTTTATTCATTTCTCTCACTTATATCAAGTAACTAAAACACAAGACAAAAAATTGTTATCAAAATGAGAACCATTTCATGTCGTCTCTGCAGAAGTTTTGGTCACAGGACTTTTGATAAATAAAAAAATTGTAAGGTAATTATGTTTATTATTCAAGTTTAAAAAGTAATGTGTTGCTCCACCCTTTTTAAAACTTGTCCTCAAGTTATACAAATTAAAATTCTCAGCTAAGCTTCAGAGAAAAGTTCGGGCAGACACGGTAAGCCGGTAAACCTCCACACTCTTACTTTCTGCTTCTTTAAATGCTCGCACAACTTTTGACTATGTTGACACTAAATAGCTTCAGAATCTTCAAATGAGAGCAAATCTTAATAAATCCCCTTTTCAAATGTTTTATTTTCTTAAAAAATTATCCAAACCTCCTGACATTGGTTGACATCTCTTTGGTCTAGTCTCCAGCAAAACCTCAATGAGACAGAAAGATGGAGAGAGGTACAAATAAAACGATAAATTGCAGATGGTGTAGCTCCACACTTTTATCACAGGGCAGCTCATACTGGGAGTGTGGCCAAGTGCTTGAGTGGTATTACACACACACACAAAACATATTTTCACAAATTTGTCTTGAATATGTGCCAGCAGAGTGATATTTTTTTTGTAATTTAAAAGTACATTTGTCCATTAAAAAAGCATCAGCTGAGGTGTGAAAATGCTGAATTACCTGAGAGAAGAGCTTGTATCACACTGTGCCCCATTACAGCAAGATGTGTGTGTATGTGCGTGTGTGTGTGTTATAGCCTCACGTCTCAGCAGGGGGAAATACTAAACTGCATCACTGCAAATATTTGTGTTTATTTTGTCAAAATGGATGTTTGCATGCTGCCAAAAACCTAAAACAGCATTTCATTTGGTGCTGTGTTACCTTGGCAGCAGACACCACATTAAGCACTTAGAAATGGCGGGAAAAGCATTTCACAGGGGGACGCCGTGTACCTTGGCAGCACTCAGAGCTAAGTGGAGTTGGCCCCTAACAGCATCCTCCATATCATCACCAAGGTGAGACAGTGCACATCAGGAAAAATGTGCTGGAATGGGATCATGGAGAGATGGTTTGTTTCGGGTCTAAAAGAAGGCGCTGACAGCTAAACATTATTTTATATAAACGGCTCCAATCCTCCTAATAGACAGGAAGTCCGCTATTCTGCTGGGAGACTATGTGGATCTGAAGCACACAAGAGCTAAAGTTCCTTGTCTCATTTAGTGGAAACTTTAAAGTTCATAGACAAATATGTCCAGGCTGCAGCGACAGACTTTATCCTCTTCATTAACGGCAGTGAAAACCTACTTTCTCTATCAACCCAATCAATTAATTTTTTGATCGTTTATTAGGGCCCGAGACAGATCTTAAGGGTTCTCTTGAGGGCTCCAATGTCAAAGCTGAAACTGCAGCTATAATATTTAAATCATACTATGCAGTGTTGTTTTCGTCAGGCAGGACGAAAACTTAAATGACGACGTCAGACCCCTTTTTTCCTTGACGAAAATGAGACTAAGACGAACGTCACCAAAGCTCTGTAAAGACTAAAATGTGACGAAAATTGTATTGATTTTCGTCAGACGAGAACGAGACGAGACTAAATTGTTATTAGGTGGACGAACAAAGTTTCAAAACATGCTTTTTTTTGTCCTAACAGTCACGCCCCCATCACACACGCACCAAAAGCCTCGCTCGCGCACAGCTGCGCGCACACACTCATACACATACACAGAGCGGCAGGTGGACGAGGCGCGCGCACACACACACACACACACACACACCGTGGCGGCAGGCACAGCAGCGGTGCCCGGTGGCCGAAAAAAGAGGGATGATTTTGGTCCTACTTCAGATACAGTCCAAGTGACAATAAAACACAGTGTCTTGGACGGGGACGGGGAGACAGACGACAGTTGTGGAGCCACAGCTTCCTCATGCTGCGGCTTCATACTGTCGGGAAAGAACACCACGAACCTCAAAAGGCACCTTTTTGTCGACTAAAACTAGACTAAAACCTTTTGAGTTTTCGTCGGACTAAAACTAGACGAAAACTATCAAGGATAGAAATGACTAAAATGGGACTAAAATGAGGAAGCATTTCGTCAAAATGACTAAGACTAAAACTAAATCTGAAATGCCTGCCAAAAACAACACTGATACTATGACAATTTTATCGTACTATAGTTTAATATTTCTATCATATTTAACTGATTTTTTTAACATACTATACTATGACGTTTTTGTAATACTGTAACATAATCTTTTAATCGTACTCTACAATAACATTTTTATTGAACTTTACCTGACTGGGAGTAGAACCGAGAACCTTCTTACTAAGAGGCAAACGAGCAAACCATCACACCACTGTGCTGGCCCTGTCACAGAGATCCTTTTATCATACTATTTTATGATTTTTCTTTTAGACATACTATACTACGACATTTTTATCATACTTTACTATGATATTTTTTTATCAAAATTTCTTATTATCCCTAATAATACAACATTATGGCATAATTTAACATACTATACTATGTCATTCTTTTCATACTCAATTTTTAATTTTTTTTTATCATACTATAATTTAATTTTTTCACACCAATTTTGAAATTTTTATCATATTACACTATGATTTTTTTTCATACTGAAATTTCATTCATAGAATTTATGACATTTTCATTATAGTTAACTATGCCATTTTAAAAAAAATACTTCGTCATTTTTTTTCAATTTTTATTACACTATACTATAACATTATCTTTTATATTTAAAAATTTGATCATCAATGCTATGATTTTTTTGTCATATATATTTCAAATTTTTAATCATAGAATACCATGACATTTTTGTCATCGTATACTTTGATTTTTTATAACATGCTATACAATAACATTCTTTTTATAACATTTTTATTTTATTTTTTATCACACTATACTATGACATTTTTACCATACTAAAATTTGAAATTTTAATCATGGTATATGATTTCGTTATCATCATAGTATACTATGACATTTTTTGACATGGTATAATATAACATTTTTTAACATACTTTACTTTGACATTTTTTCATACTTGAATGTAAAATGTTTTATCATACCAGATTATGACAATTTTTTCACTAACTTTGCAATGGGATTTTTTTTTATCAAACTTTTCTATGACTTTGTTTTCACACTTTATTGTTCTTTTGCCATACGGGAGCTTCTTGCTGAAAGGCAAATGTGCTAACTATTACACCACTGTTCTGGCCCTGTCACAGAGATCCTTTTATCATACTATTCTATGTTTTTTTTTTTTATTAAATTATACTATGACCTTTTTTTCCCCATTCATTATTTTTTATCATATCATACCTGAATGGGATTCAAACCCAGGACCCAGACAACAAGGCTCAGGCCCGCTGATGCCTCGTGGGGCGCTAGTTTTTTTTAAATCTTTTTTATCAGCTTTAAATTAAACATTAATTTTTAATAATATTAGATTTGTATAATTTCATTACTTTTCCAGTACTTGCCTGACTGAGGTGAGGAGCCAAGTGATGTATCAGTCACCAGTGACCTGGCTCTACCAGCCAGCTCTTCCACATGAACAATCTGCCAGTACAAATGCCAGCACTTCCATTTGGAAGCTGGATAGTAAGATGGATCACTAACAGCTTGAGCATGAGCATGCATCCTTTCAATGTGGACTCAAAGTAATTGGTAGATGTTTGTCTTTTTCAAGCTTTCACTGGACTTGGTTGTGGTTGTGGTGACCCTTTTTGTTGCAGCAGGAAGACGGGTGCGGACCATCAGACTTTCAGCCAGTTTTAAAGTCAATGTCAACATGAACTCTTGTAAAGTCTTTGGGATTTAAACGCCGTGGCCCTACTGTTCCTTCTCTTTGTCTTTTACACAAATGGCACAAAAAAGTCAGTACAGTTCCATTTTTTGATATTCATTGGATGTTGAGTGAAATAGTTTGAACTTTTCTTTATTTTCTTGGTGACTCAGAATCTGAAAATTATCATGATATTTATATACCAAGATAATCAATTGGGGGGTTTAAATGACAGAGATATTAGACCCCTGAAAGGTGTATCAACTCACAACTTAGACTCCTTTAATGTGAATCACTTAATGAGGCTCTGATCACAAGTGCCCAGCAGTAAAGTTTTAACGCTACATGTGAGCAGTCATACGCAGTGATTTCTCAACATTACTAGAGTGCATTATAATACCAGGTGCTGAGAGCCTCATAGAGCGACATTAGCAGACATATCATAGTCACCGCTCAGTCTCTTCAGCTACAGCACAGAGAGGAAACAGCAGATATCACAGTCAGTGTAGTGTCCAGGATTACCTCTCTGTTGTCTTGAAGAGAAGGTTTAATCACCCTGGACCACCTTGGGATCTCCTTTACCATTGACCACCGAGCAGCTCAGGATTGTGTGCATGTGTGTGTGCATGAATGTGTGTGTTTTGCCTGATCATTTGAAGCATGAAGAACAGAAAGAGTTTGCAGATTAAAAAGAGCTCAGGGGATTATGGTCATTTCCTGTCTATAAGCTGTAAATTAGCCCTGCAGCACCACAGGGGAAAACAGACCAGACACTCAAGTCCTGCTGAACTCAATGTACAGAAAAAAACTCATCAATAACACCAGACGTGTGAAACTTTATTAGTAACTCTGACATGGGGTTTTTAAGGCTGCATTTCTGGATGAACTCACCAGCTGTAATGTTAATCTCTTTGACAATTTTAGACAGAAATGTTTCAGAAATCAAAAAAAACGAATGAAAA
Source organism: Xyrichtys novacula (assembly GCA_962446985.1). Classification (NCBI taxonomy): domain Eukaryota; kingdom Metazoa; phylum Chordata; class Actinopteri; order Labriformes; family Labridae; genus Xyrichtys; species Xyrichtys novacula. The sequence goes on from OY660870.1 coordinate 30,859,709, forward strand.
GATTCAAGATTTCACACCAGTCTCTTAATTCATACGAGTATTTGTCACTTCTGTCCTCTGCCACTCTCACTCTCACTCTCTTTTATTCTCCATTTCTCTCATGAGCTCTTTGTTGGTTGATTAGTGGCCTTTTTGACTCGTTCTACACACAAACACACACAGTAATACACACACACACACACACACACACACACACACACACACACACACACACACACACACACACACACACACACACACACACACACAGACAGACTGGGGAGGCTATGTTGCTTGCTGGGAGTATTTTTAGAAAATCACAGAGTGGCTTCATTGTATTGAGTAGGTTTTGACAACAGTGGTGTTATTTAGTGTGTGTGTGTGTGTGTGTGTGTGTGTGTGTGTGTGTGTGTGTGTGTGTGAGAGAGAGAGAGAGAGAGAGAGAGAGAAAGGGGAGATATGATACAGTGAGCGAGTCTATCCACCAGATTAAAGTGTGTTTTTATTACTGGATATGTGTGTTGATGGTCTACATTGAGGCTCTGTATTCTTTGAACAGACTTTCTTTCTGTGGCCTGATGTGACCGTCACCACCACTCTGTAACCTCCCCACTGTACCTCAGACATCTACACACAAACACACAACCCAGTGGGACTTGAGAAAAACAACCTTCTGTACTCTGATTGGTCAAAAACCCGATACAACAAAGTCTCACTCTGAAAGTATGACCTGATCACACGTGTCAGAGCTCATCTCATTGGATGGTGGTGAGTCCGACTCTGAGTTGTTGTTTCAGTAGCTTAAACTACAAGGAGTAGTGAGAGTAGCAATGAAACTGAAAGCTGTGACACTGTCAGTCATGTTTAGATCATCGACTGTGAAGGCAGCTGAGCATGTGCAGCACTTCGGTTCAGGACTGTTACATGTATCATTGAATTGAATTGTGTCTCATCCATAGACTGTATAAAGAATGGACGCCGTCTGCCTCCTCGCTGGGTGAAGCCACATCGAGAACAGCACACTCTGGTGACGGGCTGCAGTGTAGGTCATAAATCCCACCTCTGCCAACAAATCTTACGGGGCTGTGGACAAACTTTAGAAATTTATTACTAGAATATAGATTTTTTTTCTCCCCTGGTTGCGATGTTGACATGTAGTAACTTTAAGACGTTTGTGCTCAAGTCCTCTTTTTTCTGTACAGCTCTGTTTTTAAAAGTCATTAGGGGTTCATGTTTTCTGTAATTGACACTTGATGCAGCCTATAGGCGTACGAAGATTGTGTAGCTCACTCGGGGGATATGCTATTTGAGTCGAGTGTCATCACAGCGACTCTCACCAACTCTCCCTCCGCCGAATGCGTGCAATGCTACTGCACAATGTTGGTTTCAGGAAGTGGAGAAAAAAATGCAGAATTAGAGTTTTTCGGCTTCAAATCCATATACTGGCAGAAGGCGGAACCAAGTTGTCCTTAGTATATACAGTCTATGGTCTCATCACTTTGCATCTTATTCTGCTGCATCATTTGCATTGCAGATCTAGTTGTGTCACATCATATCCCACCATAATATATCAAACATGTAGTATTGTATTGTATTGTATCCTTTCTTTAGGGGGCTGTGCCCAGCTCATAAAACTTTTGGTTTTAATTGATAAACTAGAAAAACACTCAGAGAGCGCAGACCTCTGCCAAGCATGTCCCCCCTTAAACAAGAAATGCCCTGACCAGGATTAGAACCCTCAACCTTCTGGTTGTGAGGCGACAGTGCTAACCACTACACCACTGTGCCACCCATTGGTTATCTTTCAGCATTGAAAATTCCAACGACACCCTTATTTTTGTGTGTTCTGGGTCACAGTATCCAGAATTTTGTCCGGATCGCCACCAAAATGTTATGGGATCCTCCTGGGGCTGAGACACACCTCTGGTGAAAATTTCAGGTCAATCCGTCTGTTACTTTCTCTGTAAAGTTGCTAACAGACAAACAAACCAACGCTACCGAAAACATAACCTCCTTGGCGGAGGTAATAAAAGACAGATATTTACACCCCTGTTGCACCTTGTCCATAATGTGTAGCAACCAAAGACATAATGGTGGATCGGCGTCGTTCTGCCTCTGATCTTAGTTACAGAGGTGGAATGAGGGGTAAGGAGACTGGGAGAGTGCTGTATACATGCATGTCTGACTTTGTGTGTGTGGTGATCCTGCTGTGCATTGACAAGTCACGCTTCTTGTGCGAGTGCACTGATGTAATGCAATAAGCAAAGACACACCAACATCACACCTTTTAGACTGCTGTGTGTGAGTACAAAGGCGTGATGATGGCGGGACTCCGCTGCAGAAATCGATTTCCTACATCAAAATCTGAACATTTTCACATTTTCTCACTAATTAGTACAAAATTGTTGCGAATAATTTCTCTAAAATAACATCTAACCACAACCCTGACAGTTGTCTCTGACATGCCATGCTTTGTAGTATCTTAATACTCTGCTATCAGGCCCCATGCTAAGATTTAGAGTAGGCTAACTTATTTCATGTCAGTCTGGATGAGAGCGTTTGCAACATGCTTAAAATGGAAAGTGTGAATATAAGAGCATCAAGCATGACACTTCTGCACCAACAGTGACCTCTCTGTGCCACCGATCCACACACAAACACACACATATTCACACAGATATATGTTCACACACAAGTGTTTTCAGTGTCCCTCTGTGAACTGTAGTCATCTCTCTGATCTTCTGCTGAACCTCTGAGCTGTTGGTTAAAATGACACAAAAAAAAAAATCCTGCAAATGTTCCAGCTCCAAACCCCCTGTGGAGCGGAGAACGGCAGAAAGATAGAAGAAGAAGAGAGGGAGAACGATAACAAATGACCAAATCCTGGGTTTTAAAGAGAGGGACACATCAGAGTGGAACTAAAGAGGGCGAGAGGGGGAGAAACTAACCTTTCAATGACTCCTGTGTCTGCGGGTGTGTGCTGCTGTATATGCATGCATGTGCTGTGGCTGTATTTCACACAAGAGTATTTCTGAGTGTATGATGACCGGCCTGGAGCAAAAATAAATCACAGAACTCGTAAGGAATCGAGAGAAAAACAAAAACAACACCATCACAGTCTGACATTTTGATGCCGTGATTGTTTCAGTTACGAATAACTAACTTTTGATCAAACTTATGTAAGATAGAAATCCCAATGAGGTCACTTTAACCTCTCTACAGAGTACCACTGTTCACACACACACGCACACACATGCGCACACACTCACAGAAGCATGTACAGAGCAAAGAGTCAGATATTTGAAGCAGAGCAGGCAGACACACCTGAGAACCTGCATGCTCTGTTTGAGGAGGGAGACCTGTTGTTACCTGCCTTTAGGCTGGGTTCACACACACACACACACACACACACACACACACACACACACACACACACACACACACACACGCACACACAGTATGTGGCTAAACAAACTAGCAACCCCAGGTGTGTGTGACCGTGTGTGTGATTGTGTGTGTGTGTGCATGTGTGGGCAGACGGACCCTCCATCAGCATCCTGTCACACACAAGATGTTTATCCAATTTGTCAAGATAATCTTTCCTCAAACCGGCTGCCAAGCAGGGAGCCTCAGCTCTCTGTTACTCACTCACACACCTGGGGGAAGGTTCACCGATACCCACCACTCGCCCTGAAATGGAGGCCTGCTCCTCTGTCTTGCTGGCAGGTAGACTGTGTTTGTTTCTGAGTTTGTGGTGAACCAGACCCACCTTAGGCGCCAAACCGGTGTTGGTTAACCGTTAAGAACCCAGGAAACTATTTCAAATGTGTATAAACAGTCTTTTTGTTGACCTGCTTTGTCTGCCTGTGTCGTAGCATGTCTGATTGTGCAGTTTGGAAAAAATATTTACAAAAAAACAAACAAAGTACAACCTTCATTCCAGAAAAGTTGGTGAGATTGTTTAAAAATTGAACCTTAAATTTAACAAAAAAATACCACCCAGTATATTTTTAATACTGAAAACTTTTATTACATTATTTCATTTTTCTGCATTAATGCTGCAACAAATATGCATCCCCGTATCATCATGGATGTTGGCTTTTGAACAAACTGGGTGGTCCCGTACCTCATTAGAGTGTAGGATCCTTTGTGTCCATGATTTACCAAAAGAACGTCAATTTTTTTCAGTCCTTGGGAAAGTTTTCCTCTTCACCTTGAATTGCTCTGGGCCAAGTAAAGTCTTTCTGAATGTTTCTTCGTGGTTACCTCTTTGCTTGATACAGCTTTAACATGGATTATTGATGCTGCTACAGACTGTGCTCACAGACAGAAAGTGATTTTGAGCGCATGCAGCTATTTCCACTACAGAGTCAAGTTTGTGTGAGGGGAAATGCAGCCAGAGGGTTCAAAAGTCACAGCTATCCAGTACTGCTTTTAGTCTGTTCTTTCTGTCCTGAGATTTCTCCAGATTATCTGAATCGTTGAATGATATTATGATCCGTAGAAGATGAAACCACTACATCCTTTAAAACTTTATATTGAAAACATTATCCTAAAGCTGTTAAACTATTTGTTCACACAGGCCGTTATAAAGTGAAGAAAACTGTTACTAACCTGATGCAAAGTAACCCTAATCAGTTGGGAGATCATCCTGATGTGTTTATTTTTTAATTTTACAGAACTTTATTGTCCCTTTTAAGAAACTGGTAACAAATTTAAACTGAGAATAAATTTTTCACAGACCAACAAACATTTTACAGTTTCATCTTCTGATAGGTTGGGGGTTTTTGTTTGCACTATTTTCAATTAAATATAGGCTTTAAATTATATACAAACCATCAAAATCTGTTCTTATCTATATTTTTTTACGATGTCTCAAATTTTTTTTAGAAAAAGGTTTGTTCAGAAAGACATAAATTTATAGTGTTTCTATTTTCTTCAGGTTTTTCTAACCAATGAACATGGATTGTATGAGTATTTAATTGTAATTTGATTTTGTTGAATGTTCTAACTTCTGTAAGTGAACCTTTGTTTATGTATGTTGTATGATTGTTGTATTTGTTTGTGTTATGTTTTGTGTATGGACCCCAGGAAGAATAGCCTGCCCTCGGCAAGTGCTAATGGGGATCCTTAATAAAGTAAAGTGAAGTAAAGGTTTTAGATTAACACAGACATAAAGATTTGAGATTTTAATAATGATTTTAATAAATTTTAATCATGTATTCTGTTATTGCCTTTAAATAAAATAAAAACAATAAAGTATTTTCAGTCCCAGAATAGTTCAGAGGTTAAAAACTGCCGTAAAACGACGATGGTTAAACTGTAAATGAGTTTTATAATATTTTCCTTTTTTTCTTTTAACCTCAAAGCTGGGACAGAAAACGTCATGCAGGTGGTGATTTTGTAACCAATCTGCTAACACAACCAGAAACAAAGTCTGAAATTTACCACTGGGGATTAGACCTAATGTTGTCAGTTATACCTTCATAAAAACGCCACAGTGATTTGCATAAGTAAGCAGAACGCACCCGGGCAATGCATGTATACATACACACACACAAACACACACAAACTTTTAAAAAAATGGGTACTGACACACTCACAAGCACGCTCTAACATGTGTGCTCACATGCAAATGCACACATGTGCACATGCACAAACGCATACACAAATATGCCTAAATCCTGGAGTGTAGCAGAGCTGATGATTTCCTGATGAATGGTTTCATTGGTCATGGGCTGGATTAGTGTAAAGGGATTGGAGGAGAATATTTACATGGTTTTAATGATTCCACAACTTTATATTTAGAGGTTTCGTCTTATCGGCTTCAATCATCTCCCAGCTCAGAAAACAAACCGCCAAGTCGAGCGACGGCACAATTACACGCCGATGCCACGCACACGTTGGTCTGTCGCCTCCGACACCATCTGTAGAGTTAATGTGTAACATATTAAAATGTCTCTGAGAGGGAGAGATGAAAGAGTCGGAGGAGAAAAGAAAAACACTTTTAAGTCAAGAGCCCGTCCCTCGTCAAACATTTTACCACTTATAAGTTTAGTTAGAAGGAAACGAGCAGAAGGCGCCATGTGGATATTTAAAATCCAGCTCACCCTTCACTCCGTGTTATTGCTGTGTTGGAAACATCCGGCCAACATTTAAAAATGAGGAAGATTTGCTGGTGATTGTCAAGACGCTAAACTCATAAGCATTTTAAAGTTAGATTAGTTTTTCCTGCTGTGGGACTAAAAGGTCCTCTGGTAACCAGTCCTCTCATCAGATCTAACGGGCAATTTCCACCGCATCCGGAATGGCTACGAAAAGGCCGTATCCGATGGTCATAGCTGATCGTAACCATTCAAGTTGATGTGTCAATTTCCACCGTATTCTTTCTGTTCCTTTCTGTTCAATTTTTTCCGGACGCCGGAGCATGCCCGATAAATTCAGCAGAGATTAACCCGTGCTGGAAAGGAAGTCGGGCACAGACACAAAATAAAACATCCGGCTTCGTTTCAGGCGGATTGTATTTCACACCATGCAAACGAGCAGGGATGAACAAGTGAAAGGTTTTTAGACAGCATTTCATCCCGATGACACCAACGATGAGAGGATGCTAACTTTATAAGTCTAGAAGTAGATTTCCTGCTCTGGAAGGACACAGTCTACAGATTATATGGTTATCTTATATGGCTAAGGACAACTTGTTACCATGCGATTGCATGTGAATCCAGGGGTTCTTGTGAGTTCTCGCAATTCCCGCTGTCCCGCCACAAAATTCGCCTCACAAACGGATCTGGGAGAAATTGGCGTACGAAGAAAATCAAAGCTGTTCCGGATGCGGTGGAAATCCCGGGTTAGGCTATATCATCATCAGTCTGACTTGATCTTGCCCCATTAGATGCATGAAAGCACCACATGTGTGTTTGGTAATAACATGAAATTAAATGCAGATGTATAGATTTACAAAATCTATAACAGGGAGTGGATAAAATGACAACCAGAGGATCTTTGCTGCTGCTCTCCCTGCCTTTGCTCCGCATGAAACAGAGGAGGGATGTGCTCTCCTTTCGGACGTTTGCAGAAGGGCAGGAACCCAAATTTTTTACTTCAGTGCTCTTGACTGAGCTTTTCCGTATATTTCCTCAGTTTCTGTTCTGTTTTTCTCAAAGTTGCTCAGACTTTACAGCTCTTGACAACAAACAAACACACAGCACCGCACAGGCTCATCTTATCTGGACCTCCAAGACGACTTCGATCAAAGACAAACATTTTCAAAGTTGCAGACATTTCATTAAACCTCACTAAAAGCTGGTGTTTGTCTCCCTTTACTGCCTTATGTCCCGTCTTGTCTTCTTCAACCTGAATCACTCTGCTCTGAGGGGAACACTCGCTCAAAAACAAACTCGTCACACATAACAAGCACAGTCTTATCTTTATCTGTGCTTTTCTATTTTGATGAACGCTCAGATGTTTTTTCCTGTGAGGTAAGTAGCCCACACACACAGACGCAGGCGGTGACATAGCAGAGGGAGTACCGGACAGGTTAGGCAGGTTTTTTTTTTTCCACTGCACTGGGAATAAACATGAGCTGCTTGCTTTGGAGTGACTTGCACCATCACCACCCAGTCCACGCAGAGCTGCTGGAAACCTCGACATCTCCACAAAAGCATTTCTCAATTTTGGCTAACCTTTGTGCCCCCTTATCAGCGATAGACAGTTTCTCAACAGGGTAATCTTGTTCAAAAGTGCAATAATATGAGGATTTTGCAAGAAAGGTAGTGGAAAAACGTCAGAGTTAAGAACAGTTCGTTTGGTTTTGGCTGCGTTTATACTCCGAGAGAGGAACACGCCACTCAAAGTAAGAGAAAGCATGAAGTTCAGGGACACTGCGTGAGGCTGAGTTGTGTGTTTTCCTGGGCCTGGAGGAGCTGTTTTAAGTCTTTTTCCTACGTCAGTTAATTGCAGATGTGAGTCATGGACTGATTTCCTGATGACTGCACAGAGCCAAGAAAAAGTCACCTAACCCCTCCCAAATGAAAAACAGCATCTAAGCTGTTAATAAGTTAGCTTAAAGGTGATGGCAGGTGGATTTGGTTGGAGCTGGACGCAGTCGGGCTTGCTGTTTCACCGTTTCCATCGTTTACTTTCCACATGCAAAGATGGTACTGACTTCAAATAAACTGTACGCTGGTGCTTCATGGGTGTTAGACGGGTCCTTATGTTCACTTGCATTTGATTGGCTGGCAAAACTATGACCTTTACTGGTTGTTGTTAACTTAATACCTGCCGTAACTCCAAGATGGAACCCTCATGTGTTATTGTTAGTCCTACTGAGATGACTGCCCTTCTGCTTGTAATCAACGATCTAAACGCTCCTTTAGCTGGATGCTAACACAGCTGTAGTTATCAATAACTGTTTTGCATTATTATTCAGTCATTTGGCTGTTGAGGAACACTGACACTGTTCATCTTAACTTTGTACTAGATCAAATATATCTCTACAAGTAAGTAAACTGATTATCAGATTGACAAAAGGAACTCAAATAAAGGGTTTATTTTAGCAACCGTAAAAGTTTCGGTTTTGGTTTGAGTCAATGACAACTCTATATTTTTAAGTCTAATGTAAAGTTGTAACCTCACACACCAAATGTGAGTAAAATCATTCGCGCAAATGAATTACATGTTAAGTCAATGCAAAGACGCGGTTAGACGCTCATTCTGGTGGCACGAATGACGCGAATCGGGCGAGAGCTGAAAATGTTGTCGAAAGGGTGTCAGGTGATGAATGAAAATGGACGGTTGTTCACAGGAGGACAAACTGATCGTGCCCCGAATTATATGATACCTTTTCTTTCCGGAGGTTGGATTACCTGGTAAATTTTCAATTGTAAAAAACCTTTGTCTAACAATCCCGCCGTTTGAATTGGCAGGGATTACCATTGAATTTATCGTTGATGCGCAAATGATGCGAGTAAATATGATTCATTATCATGTCTAGATTCACACGAATTAAGCGAGTACATGAGTTTACTCGCGCTTGGTTTGAGCGCCCCATAACACTGAGGTCACTCCTTTCACTCAAATTGACAGCTGTTCAGAAATTGGTACCAAGTAATCAAATTGTGTTTTTGACCACTGCTGCCACTTATTGCTTTTTTTTTTTCTTTCTTGCTGTTTTCTTATTTGCTTTTCTTTCCAGAGTATGCTTGCACTAAGTTTGTTGTTATTGTTTATTTACTTTTCTGAATGTGAAGATCTTTGTAGTTTTTTTCTTTTGCCTCTGTTTTCTTTGTGAGGGTTTTTTTTCTTCTTCTATAGCTTAAAGAAGCAAAAATGAGTGATAAGGGTAGGCAAAATAAGCCATGGGCTTCAGCCTACACCTTGGAGAAGAAGAATGTATGAGAGATAAGAGATAACAACAACAAAAAGATAAAAAAATTACAAAAATACTTTTGTGAGGGAGGGGAGGGGGAAAGAATTTATATAATATGTAATAAAGAATTTTAAAAGAAAAGAAAAAAAAATCTTAATTGTATATTTGTAAAGAACAATCAAATCTGAAATCTGAAAATCAACTCCACAATAAATTGCCATGTATAAAAAACGCATTCAGAGCGCTGCACTGACCTGTCCTGAAACAGACATGAGTTTAAATATATTATTACCTTATTAAGTGTTGTATCCCTTTTCCTAATGTGCCCTGATTAGAAAAGCTTTATATGACTTCATGTAGTTTTGACGTCACATAAAGAGGCGTTTAAGGACAGCTTGTTTAAATGAAGTCGCATCATAATTCACCATGACGGCGAAGACAACCAATCAGAAGTTCAGAATCCATCACTACAGCAGTTTCATGCTTGTAGTTTATTCAATCTAACCAATCATTCATATCTGGACTTGACCAGACAGGATGAAAAATAAAGGGTAGCTCTTTGTGTTTCTTTCTGAACACACACACACACACACACACACACACAGAGACACACACACCTGCTGTCCAGGCCCAGCGTGAGCTCCATCATCACATGTGTCTCTCTCTGCAGCTCGCAGACATGAAGTCAGCCGGCCTGTACGAGTGATGAATAGGCTGTGGACAGCTGAGAGTGCCTTCTGTCAGGGAAACAGTCTGTGCGTAGAAGGTGGAAAGTTGCCTCAGAATAGAAAGGAAAAACCCATTACAACCTTTTCAAATCAACATTCTTTGCTGGACATTTTCAAGATACAGTGGTGCATGGCTGAAACTTGCGTCAGACAGGAAGTCAGAAATTCCTGGTCGGTATTTCTGGTATTTTGACTCCATATTCAGAGCGGTGTAATGCTTCGGTGCAGGAAAAGGAAGAGTTCAGGCATAGTGGTGCAGGAAGCTGATGTCTTTGGCCTATTTCAACTGCAGTACAACAGCTGCCACCAAATCATAAAAGCAACAGTCAGTGACAAAATCAAAAGCAGAAAGTGTGAATCGCCCCCAAAGTTCAAGACCAGTGATGTGATTCCTCACAGGTCTGAAAGAAAAAGCACTTAGTTTAAGTTGATTTCTCCTCCGTTAGAATATGAAGTTTTCGGTGCTTCTTTTCCGCCTCCATCAGGATAAAATCAATGAGTTGCTCTTAGTCTTTATTAGAAATCAAACACGTGCATCAAAGTTTTTGATGGTTGACTCACTTGATGTAGATGTTTGATGATTAAGAAGTGGAAAGTCATCAGTTCCTTTAAACTCTGGGAGACAAAAAATGACGGGAACATTGGTAACATCTTCAGTCAGCTGCCAACCTCAAGACCCACTCCAACGAAAATCATGTTTTTCTTGTTGCCTACATGTTCGTATGGCCTTTTTCTGAACCTAGAAAACATATCATGAAACTAGAAAAGCACTCGGAGAGCGCAGACCTCCGCCAAGCAGCTCATGTCCCCCCTTATATTGTGATTCACACCAAAACTTTTACTGTTACGTGTCTTTTATTAACTTTTGTGTTTAAACTGGTAGGTTCACTGTTCATAATGTTCCTAAAACAACAAAGCTCATATTAGATACATAAATGCATGATTTATTATGCAATATTTGTAAGCGTACACTTCCTTGTATCTTCAATGGTTATCTTTCAGCATTGAAAATTCCAATGACACCCTTATTTTTGTGTGTTCTGGATCACAGTATCCAGAATTTTGTCTGGATCAGGATCAACCTTTGACAGCTCATAAAACTCATTGAGATCCTTTTGTGTCATTTTTTACTAAAGACTCTGGACATTTTTATAGAGTTAAATGCAAAAATTCCAAAATTTGCCCTATCTCACAATGATGAAGAATCCTTCAAAAAATTCCTGGATCCAGAAGGTGATCCGGATCACCACCAAAATGTAATGGGATCGTCCTGTGGCTGAGACACACCTCTGGTGAAAATTTCAGGTCAATCCGTCTGTAACTTTCTCCGTAAAGTTGCTAACAGACAAACAAACCAATGCTACCAAAAACATAACCTCCTTGGCGGAGGTACAAACTAAGCGCATAATTGCATTTCTGAGTATTTATGTATTCAAATCGCTGTGAATCTCTGGTGGACCCAACAACAGATTCAGACACAGTAAGATTTCCTATGTCACATATCAAAGCTCCGCCCCCTGCTCTGCAGACCAGACTCCGAGAAGTAGAGAGGACAATCGCGCACACGTGGAACAAGCGTATTCTAGATGAATGCAAGCGTATTACAATATTTGTAGGAAAGGTAATAATGATATTAACTTTCATCATGTCCCCAAAGACACTAGTGCACATGAGCTGAATAGCTTCTATGTTACCTGCTTCTTCTGCTACACCGGCAATGTTAGGGTACAAGCTAGCATAAAGAGGAGTGTGCAGAGCAGCGCTGTCTCCGCCCTGGAGCTCTGCAGAAGAAAAGCTTTTGAAACTGACACAGGTAACATGATTTCGGCTAAAAACATCATAATCACTATTTAACGACCACTGAGAACATTTTAAATAATGAAAAAATATGATCAGAGTGGGACTTAAACAAGCTTATATCTGTTTACAGCAAGAGACTTTCATACTTCTAAAAACCTGTTGAGATTCATGAACCACATTAAAGCAACTTTACTTTATCCTGCAAGATCTCTGCATCATCTTTTCATTCATGCTAATAGACATATCTCTTATATCATCTGAATGTGGTCTGTTTATGACTTTAAAGTGGTCATATTGAGTGAAAAAAGGATTTTATACGTTTGCATTAACTCAAACAACCTTGACAGAAATACAGGAAAACTCAAATAAAAACACAGTTTCTTATTTTATTGAGATGGACTGTCATAAAACGGGACTGTCTGAGTTTGTTTCCCACACACTTTCCACGCTCATTGTTCATTCGTACTAATCGAGGCTGGTCATTTATAAATTAATGAACACATACAGTACATGCATGTGTATGTGTGCTCGTGTGTGTGTGTGTGTGTGTCAGTGTGTGTGGCCATGCAGAACCTGTAAGTGTCCAGATGAGTGTAAAATGGGGCTGTTAAGTGGACTAAAAAAAGTTCTCAGTGTGCCTCACTCACTCCGGTTTTAGTTCTGTCCCAGAGAACAGCGTAATGGAGCATGACAGCTCCCTGGTTCCCTGACGACCTCTGACCCCAATCACAGTGGTGAGGGACCCTACCCTACCTAACCCTGCTCCCACAGACTCACACACACACAGACACACAGACACACACACACACACACACACACACACACACACACACACACACACACACACACACACACCTCCGCACATTGTTTCAACAGATTAGAGAAGATTGCCGGAAAACTCTGTCAGACGTGCAGCTTGTGTGCACAGCAGAAAGAGTTAGAGACGAGTGGGAAGAAAAGTTCCCACTTCCTGTGGTCTGTCTGTCTGTCTGTCTGTCTGTCTGTCCATCCATCCGTCTGTCTGTTATCTTTGTCCTCTAATTGAAAACATATTAAAATGCATCGCTGTTTTAAAGAAATAGAATAAATTACAGTGATGCGGATTCAGAGTTCAAAGGGTAATTGAGTTTTGTATTCTCTTTATTTAGCAGTATTATGCTGTTGTGGGGTTAAGTGTATATATATTCTGCGGTATAATGTCAGCAGAGCTTTATTAATGCATTGTTGCTGACTCATTTATATGAAAAGGGCTCCTAAATTTTCACTCTTTTGCTCCTTTTCTCTCTTTTGTCTCTCCTCAGCAATATCTCGACACTATCGTCTCCCTTTTTTTTTCTGCGATTGAGATGCTGGTGTTAATTTCACTACACAGTGAAATATTGTCATGTCATGGTCACAGAAATAATCATCTGAAATACTCCCAGAATGCACCATTCTTGCATCACTGATTTCTCTGTTTATATGGTTGTTGCAGCAGGTTAGTTAAGAGAGTAGAGATCAAGTTGTTTGTTAGCCCTGCTTGAGTAAAATCAACATATCATGTGGACACCTGCAAGGAGGACTGAAGGTTGGTGGTGCGAGCTCAGCAAAACCAATTTGACATAGTTTACCTGCAGACATCCAGTACGTTTACATGACACTTGAGAAAACTGAGTTATTGCCTTACTCCGATTAAGACTGGACAACTGAAGAGCATGTAAACACCTCAGTCTGACTATAATCAGAGTTTGGGAACTTCGATTGGAGTCGGCGAACTCAGATTAAGACACCCAGATAATGCGATTGGAATTCAATTTTCTCTACCAAGCAACCAGCGTAGTCGGAGTATCTTCGGACAATGCATGTGCGCGTGCACCACGCCCCCACGGCCCCGGAACAAAAACACCAGAGAAGAGGAGTAGAGTCCACCTCATCTGCAGAAAAAGTAGCGTGTACATCATCTACGACAAAAACAACGCTGTACTGATGCTCCATCTTCTCGCTCGAAAATGCCCAACGGCAGTTGTAGCTACTTCTGACGTCTGGTACGGACCTGTTGTTGTTGTTGACAGTTGTATGGGGTCAGAAATAGTGCCCCCTAGTTTTGGGGAGGACGACATGTTCACGTCAATTACTTAATTTTCTCAACTGAAGTCTGATCCGGCGAAAAAAATGAATCATGAGCTTATTCTGATTAAACTGTGCATGTAAACGCACTGATTGTGGCACAGCGAGCTATATCTGAAAAGGTACAAGTTAGATGCAGAAGTTTGAGGCAAATAGTCTGAGTGAAACAACATTAAATCAAAACTGAAACTGCAGCAGCGAAATAAGGCGATACAACTTTATTTTAACATTTTACACAAAATAAAAAATGTAACTTGTGTGCATGTGTCTGCAGACAGGGGGTCACAGGCTGTGATTTCAGCAGCACTGTAGTAACACAACTCTTTCTGTCATCATTAACATCAGTAACACACAGTTACATCTGTCTGTCCGTCTCCTGGAGTTAGTGTCAGGGACTGTCAGTGTGTGTGTGGCTGTGAGACGCTTCGAATACTTGTGACAGAATCCCAACCAAGCAGAAAAGAGGCCACCACACTCATGTGTGCACGCACGGGCACGTGTGTGTGTGTGTGTGCATGTGTGTGTGTTGGTGATGCAGATGTCCAGTGACAGCTCTCAGCTGGGGGTCATCTAGAAGCAGCTGCCTGGGGGACAGAGGGCAGCGCTCACGCTCAAGCACACGCACGTACACACACACACACACACACACGCCAATAAGTATAGATACGATGGAATAAACCTTTATTTGTCCCACGGTGGGGAAATCTGCAGTTTCTCATCATATATGATTTGACACATTTGCAGGAAATTCTCAGAGGCAGGAAACATATTTAGGCACATAAATTCAGGATCCCGAGTTTTTTTTTTTTAGGTGCAAAAACAAACTTTCAGACATTTATCGAGAATCAGTTTTCAGATTGAAATAGTGTTTGTATCCTGATTTAACAAACAAGAGTCTAATAATTCATGGACAGCACAGTAAGACCAAAGATTTTAGTTTTTGACAAAGTTCAACACCACAGAAACTTTTCCCAGTTTTTTTCTCATGGATCTACCAGTGATGCATTTTTTCCCCAGGTTTGTAGAATTAGATGATTTAATCTTCAATGATTTAAAGCAGAATAATCATTATCGCTCTTTTCATAATAAATTAATCAGTGTTTTTAGGCTATTTTTAAAGCATAACTTTGCTTACTGTAACTGACCCAAAGCTGTAGGAGGTTAAACTGCAGCAACACAACTTTGAAGAAGTTTGTGACAGAAAAGAAAAATAAGATTCAAAAGTTCAAACACGACTTCTTAAAAATGATTTCATATAGATGCTAAAACTTTATCAAAGGAGGAGGTGTTCTGGTTACAGATCTTTAATGAGGAAAATAAATAAAAATAACAATTTTAATGCCTAAGCGAGGATGATGACAGCCTTAGTTTAGCATACAACACCCATCAGACACCAATTTATAGAGACGAGACAAAGTGGGTGTGGAAATGATAAAATAAGGCAAATTATATGTGTATCATTTAGTTTATTGCGCTCGAAATTGTTCATTCGACTGAAAAACAACAGCAAAATACTCATGACACCTCTGTGAAATCCAAGGAGGAAACCTAACCATGAAAAAGTTTCCTTAAAAAAGTGAAAATAAACTTTAAGTTAAGTGTAACAGATGTGGTGGGATGTGCTCATAAAAGCTTTTTTATAGTTTAAACTCAAGCTGCTCCAAATGGTTAGATAACTGTAATAATTGCATGTAGATAACTAACCAGTGACACACTTAGGTTGTTGTATTTGTTTTAACGTGAAGAGTTATAAAACACAATATTACCAGATTACACAATATAAAAAATCATTGTCATTTGTATATTTCACCTGCCTCATCTTTGGTCCACTTATCCCTCCTGATCTCTGCCTCTCCTCTCTCCTAATCCTCCCCTCTGTGCACCTTTACCACTTCTCCTCCATCCCCTCCTCTTCTGCAGCTGCATCCCAAAGAGAGGAGGGGGAGGTGAGAGGGGGGGATGAGGTAAGTGGTAAGTGGGGAGGACGTGGTGAGAAGTGGGGAGCAGGAGGAACCACCGACCCCCACAGAGAGCACTGCTCCATTCCCACACCACAGGTGACTGCCCTCCATCCCTCCAGCCTCCCACTCCCCTCGAGTTTTCCCTCCTCCTGTCACCCCTCTCCCTCCTGTACCCCTCTCCTTAAAGGGACGGTTTAGCCAAAATAAGAGTAAGGAGCCTTTTTTAACTTTTTGAAGTGACCGATAATAAGACAATAAACATATTTAAAAGCAGATTTTCACACTCATCTAATTTTTTTTGATGACTGCAATGAAAATAGTAAAACGTTTTAAAACCCACTTAAAAAAATACTAAATATAGGCAATATTTTCTCGAAAATGTGTCTATTTGCTGTTTAAAAAGACAACAAAAATTATAAATTATAACATTAATTCAACATTAATGTGTTTGTTCAAGCATGTTTATGACAGTGTTTAGGTAAAATTGAGAAAAAAAAGTTGTAAACATGACAAAGAAACACGAAAAGCATCAAAAAGTTTCCTCTGGAAAAGCACAAAACTGTATTTGCACCCCTGAAGTCTGAATAACTTTCTTATTTGATTAAAATCTGGTAGCCACTTTTTCCACAAAATCCAAACATTTTCAGGGAATTTAAAGGAGAATAATTTAAATGAAGAAATGCAAATAATAAAAAAGTAATTTCATGTTAAGTTAACCCCCTAATTATTTCACTGTGTGATTTTCAGGATCAGGGTTGTGCCGAGTAAATAAGCGAAGAGGGGAGAACTTTTCCGGGCCACCAGACTCATTAGAGCAAATAATATCCCCCCTGCCACCGCTGCCTTTACCCCGACTTCCACCTGTTTACAGCTTAAGGTCAAAGGTCAAGGGTTAGCAGGGAACATGAGGAGTTGTGGGGACTACCGGGGGTTACAATGTGTGTGTGAGTGAGTGGGTGAGTGTGTGGGCATGAGTGTAGTTCTGAGAAGAGTTGGCGTTATGTAAGAAAAGCGTGACGCTGCTTTTGTCCCGTTCAGCACCAGATTCTGCTCCTTCAGGGAAATCCTGATTTTCTGCTGCAAAGTTGCTCAGTAGATGATAATTCACTGATTCACTCGTTATATCTTAACCCTCTGTTGCTGATTTTCGTACTGGTTTTAAACCCTCGCACAGCAGCGGAGGTGTTTCCAGGTATTGACTGTATTTGCTCAGGTTTAAGCCGGGCAGAGCTGCACTAAATCTTACCCAACATCAAGTACCAGTAAGACGGATGAAGAAGGTATAAGTTGTCCTGCCTTAACAGGTGCAACAGGAGTAACTGGAAAAAAAGGGAGGTGTCACACAAACATGGTCCTGAGTGGATCTAATCAGGGAAACTACATGAAAACACCTGTGGGGTTTTACGCTGGGTGTGACTTTAAATACCTCCTGCCTTCTTTAAACCTTAAATAAAGAATAACAAAACTGGATTAAAAAATGGATACATCTTAAATTGTTAAGAATAAGTACAACAGAGGACCCGGATGATTTGAAAACAGTCCACTTTAGGTTTGGATCCTTTAGAGGAGAAGGTCTTAAAAGGATCCAGTTAGTAAAGTCTGACCGCTGACCAGTTAAACTGAAATAAGATGAACTATTTACCTTTGTATCACTGTATTTTCCCCGCCTTTAAGTCACAACCAAATATTAATATTTAAGACTGTATTATTCAGACTCTGTTTGAATTGGCACCTAAAGGATCATGGGATAAGTTGGGCATCCTTTCAGCCTGAGAAAAGTAGGACATATCTCTCGGCTGCATTTGAAGGAGACCTCAAACTGGGACCTCGGTGACCTTATCAGCCTTTAGACTCGCCCTTTGAAAGATGTAGCTCTGACAGTGGGACGCAGTTTACGTCGTGTTGATTCAAGCTTCTTGATTGGATTCACATGTTTTTGCATACTGAAGTTAAAGTGGGAAGTTGCCTTATTAAAGCTCCATTTAGGAGTTTTTTAATGTTTGTAAAATAATCTGACATCCAACTTGATGGTATGTTATGATAAACAAACAAGACTGGCAATTTTTACATTGTAAACCGTTATATATTTTTTTTAAAATCAGAAACATATAGAGGAAAAAATAAGCAAAGACTGCTTTGGCCACAGGGGGCGCCAAAGTTGACACAAACCAAAAGTTCTTTACAGGAGCTTTAAGTTGACATTGCTGGAATAACTTTTAGCCACTTCTTTTATGATATTTATATGCATGTAAAATACTTCAATATGTAATGATTCATTGATTAGTTGTTTTTGATTAACTGTCATTATTTCCTGTCATAGAAAGCAGGTTATAGGAGGCATCGATAATACTGATGAATTGGTGTTAACACAAATTGGAGAGTTTAGGCTACCTAACTATGAGGCAGAAAATGATAAGTCAAACGAATTTAAAGACATAAATGAATTTCAGCATCTCTCAGAATAACAGGTTCACTGACTGTGTGTTTATTACAGTCCCTGTGTCTCTCCTTACAGCTCATTTTCTCTCTCTCTCTCTTATTTGGGCCAAAACATGAGCTCACCTGGCAGTGAGACATGAGGGTTCAAGTTCCACAATAGCCCTATCACACTGTGTGTGTGTGTGTGTGTGTGTGTGTGTGTGTGTGTGTGTGTGTGTGCAGGTGAGTGTGTGTGTATCATTACGCTTTATCTCTTGTTTGGGTTTCAGTAGGTTACACACGGCTGCTGAGAGGGGACTGTATGATTGCCATTCATAGTGCTACAATGAGCTCATCTGATTTCACACACATATGCACACAGGACATGCACACACACACACTCATTTCCATGCATTTGTGGGACGCAGGCAATGCATGTATAAACACTTACATGAAATCACTTACATAAACACACACACATACACATGTACAGACCACAAAGCTGCTGTAATAACACAAACAATGTGAGCTCAATCGTTCTTGTGTTGTTGTTTATGAACGAGGTTTCCATGACCTCAGATCAAGTTTAACTAACTACTGTTTTGGGAGAATGAATTTTGAATGCAGGGTCTGTTCAGGATCCCGAAATAAACGCCTTAGGGCTGAATTTCGAGTCTGAACTTTCCCTGTGAAGTTTTTATCTCCCCTTTCACTCACATTATTATCCAAAACAGTACGGCTTGTGGCTTTTTTATAACAAATATTAGTACAGTAGTCAAAATTTCGTTTGTAGACCTGAGACCAGAAGTTTAAGCGCCTCAAAGTGTCTTGAATTAAATTAATAAACATGCAAAGTATGATGTCTTTATAGATAATGCAACAAAACCATATTGTGACACTTGAAATGGACCACTGATAGAAAACCTTTACTGTAAAATCAGACGATCAGTTACATAAAAATGTCAAAACTAAACCTCAGCCAATTGATGTTGGCATAATCCCCAGATGTGTTGTCCAGGTTTCCTGAAGAGCTTGTTTAGAGAACTTGTTGTAAAAACCCATCAGGTTGAAAGATGATTCTGCTGCCAAGTTACTCTTTTAAGGACCCACCAACCTGGAAGCTCTCTTAAATTTTCCTTCCCTAGGAAGTCCATTTTAGTCTCTGAAAGTAGTTTGTACATAAAAAGTTGTAAAGAAAAGTTTAAGTGATTTTCTCTACCCCAAACTAAGGGCAATAGTACACAGTGGAAAGTGTTTATGTTTGGGGAAAACAGTCCTAAATTAGCTGTTGGTCGTTCCCAATTCACATTTCACAGATGACTCCGGTACGATCTGGATTTGCATCTTAACTCTTACCAAAACTTTGGGTCGCCCCTTCTATGAATAACCGCCACGAAGGTTTAGAGTAGCAGTTGACCAATTACAGTTTTTCAATATAGATAATGTGAGATCAGACCTGCTGATGGCTGATTTATCATGTTGATATCGCATTGTTTTAGTTGTTGTTTTCATTTGACAAAATATAACAACTGACTGAAACTAAAACAATGGAATCAAAAAGCTGAACTTCAGTGAATTCTTCAATCAAATAAACAGATGAAGTAACAAGTATCATTAAAAAGTATCGCCTCATTACTGAGAAAGAAAAAATATATAAGCAAAATATTTGGGTTGTTATATATAAAAAAGAAAGTAATTTTTATACTTTATATGTTATTATAGTTGATAAGAAAGTTGTCTTTATATTTGGAAAGATTCATGGTGATGTCAAATTTGTGAGGGCCGATACTGGTATGATGCTGATTGCAGATTAATTGGTCTATGTCTGGTTTAGAACCACAAACTATAAGTTACAATATAGAAGCAGGTAATGTATAAATTACAAAGCTGTCTAGTCTTAAGCTGTGTAAAAAGTAACACCCACAGACGCTGAACAGTGCTAAAACAAGGGTCTGTACAGACGCGGTTTTTTGATGATTGTTTTTTTTAGCTAAAAGGCATAACCATCATGCAAAGCTACTCTAGAAGTGACCCAGAATGACATGCTAAAGGGTGAAAATGAGTATAAATATGCTTGTAATAGTTTGTTTTGATTGCTGTGCTGTATTGGTAATGCGCTTGTATGTGTTCCTACAGTGATAACAGAGATCTGATATCTATTACTATCTTTACAACAAAGTCACATGACTACATCCTTTTACGCACAAAATAAGAAAAATGTCTCAGCATGATTTATTATGAATATCTGAATGAACAGTCGATCATTTCTAACTTGGCTACAGAGCTTTTAAACGTGGCTGCTAAGGGTCACAGACCACCTGTGACATTTGAGAGGAAGAGCGTTATCATGTTGTAATGGTAGACTGGATAAAAGATTGAGGAAATGTTAAAGTTTCTTAAAGAAAAATTTACTTTAGAGGGATACTACACCACATGTTAAGTTTTTTTTTTTTTTTACAATCTTCATTCGTTTATGTTTTCCATCTTCCGAGGACGGTCATGCCTGATGGCAGGCAGGTGTGTGACCTTTTCTGAATCAGATAAGACTGAGCCATCGGTGGTTGTTTTTGAAAAAGCTTCCTGGGAGTTGAGCTTCCTTTGCATGTGCTGTGGCAGTCATTTATAACTGTCATTTGACTGGTTTGACAACAGCCCATTTGTGAAAGTATAAAAACAGGTAAGGTCCACAAGAGACCGGTCTTTAAACCTTCAATATGCCTCGTTTAAGTGCAATGTTACCATGGAAACCACCATGGTACCATTATGTTTTTAGTGGCCAACTGCTTTACTTTGTGTGAACCAATACTAGCAGGTCGAACAAATCCAGAAACACATAAAGAAATAGAAACAGATGGAGGGACAGACAGGTTTGTCTCAAAACTACAGGAAGTGAGAGAAGGTCAGAGGTCGGCAGGTGCAAAAAGACAGACAGGCTGATCAGAGACGTCCAGGTGAGACGTTTCTTTGACACGATGGCTAGACTGATAGAGAAATCTGTGTAGTGAGGGGGCAGACGGATGAAAACCATACAGATAGAGGAGTGCACAGGTGTGTAGTTAGACAGGTCGGTCAGACAGACAGGTACAGAGAGAGACAGACAGGTACAGAGAGAGACAGACAGGTACAGAGAGAGACAGACAGGTCGGCCGGTCCTTCCACTCAAAACAGCTGTAATTATTGAATTAGTCTGAAAGTTCAATCTAAGGCCTCCTCACATTTCACATCGGAGCTAAGCTGCACCACAGAGCCGTAATCCTTTGCCTGGCAGCCGTGGATCAATGTGTGTGAATGTGTGTGTGTGTGTGTGAGAGAGGGAGAGAGAATATGAGATATGAGAGCGAGCTTGCATGTGTTTGTTTTTGTGTATGAGAGAGGGCGAGTGCTTGTGTGTTCGCTTTCCCCTCCCCTCCACACCCCTTCCCCTCCCGTTCCTCCCCACCCCCCTGAAACATGCACACACACACACACATCCACGCACACCTGTGTGAGTGTTTTCAGGTGTATTTGGTTTGGTTGGGAGGGAGGGAGGGAGGGAGTGGAGTTTTCTGTATTATCGCCCTGAGAAACCTCTGATCTCTAAATGCACTCGCTAAAACCCTGCTGCTTGGAGGAGGTTTTACACGGACGCAAACACACACAAACACACACACTCATGCCAACAGGTGTGTGGGACTCGGTGTGAACACTGATATTCCCTTAAAGAGTATGAAACAGCGCAGCAAGTCTGTTTGTGTATTTCTGTGCGTGTTCTTTGATGAGGTGAACTGAAAAGGTTCTTCATGTTGAAGCTGCACTGAGTCTAATCCTGCCTGCTGACAGAGCTTCATCCCCACCACTTCCTCGTGTACACACACACACACACACAAACACACACATACACACACACAGCAGCTGGCCTGGGCTTGACACAATAGCTTCAATCCTTAATTGGCAGGTAACATTTATCTGGAGTTGGAAAATTCCTGCAAAATGGACGTGTTTTGCACTTTGCAGATAAATACTGTTCTCCAGAGGAAAACTTATCCGATTGGGCTCATGTTTATAAAATGTGAGGTCTGTCAAGATCTACATAAGATGAGGTGGTAACACTTTACAATAACCATAATTCATAAACGGTAAATAAATAGTTTATTAATGTTTAGTCATCATTTAAAAACAGCATATAGACCAATTATAAATGGCAAAAAGTTTTTTTAATGTAAGTTAATAGTAATGGACTATTAATTAAAGGTTTATATAGGGTTTAAATATTGGTTGTAAAACGTAGATTAAAATGTGTGTCAGTAGCACTTTGTAAATGGTTAATAATTGTTTTTTAAACCATCTATAAACATTATTTAGATGGTTATTGTAAAGTTGGGGTTAGGTTTGTAAAATTAACAGTTTATTAATGGTCTCTATGCTTTTTATAAATGATGATTAAACACATAAATAAACTATCTGCTTACCATTTATAAATGGTCTATTTACTGTTTATAAGTTATGGTTATTGTAAAGTGTTACTGATGAGGTTTGTTAAGACTCATGTCTCTACACTGTATTATATTTTCCATGATATTTATGGCAGGCATCCAACTTCTTTTAACTTAAAATATCAAAAAAGCAGAAAAGAGAGACTTATTTTTAAAGGATATATTGTTATTGGCTGATATATTAATCTGATATCACATTTTTTATGTTTTTTGTTTTGTATTCAACAAAATATGTCAGTTTTTCATGACTAACAAATAAGAAGCTCAATTTCTAAGCTTAGGTGAACATTTTATCAAGTAAAAGTGGATGTAAAAATATCCAGCTCAGTAAAATGTGGCCATAATAGCAAATAAAAATGTGATCATAAATGGCTGTAAAATAATCATAAAAATACATGCATTTAAATAGTACCATAATTTTTTTTACATCAATTTTAATACAGAGCAGGTCAGATTTCAATACTGCAAGAAAATGAGTCATTGAATAAGTTTAACTGAGACAACAGGTACAAAAACAAACAATGCATACTTGTCTGCAACATATAAGGAAACAGGAATTTGCATACATGAAAACCAGTCTGCATGGCCCAGTGATTCAGCAATTTCCATGTCAAGTTTATAGAAAAATGTTGAGTCAGAGACAGATGACAAGATGACAAGAATGGCAAAAGCAACACTGTAGTTTTGCACAAATGAAAACACTCGCTTTGTCGTAAACAATAGTATGATAGGGCATGAAATGCATCCCCGCTGTAAATTTCTGATCATTTGTCTTAAAATGGCAGACTGCTCCTTTAAAGACTCTGCTCCTTGGTTTGAACTTTGCAGATAGACAGCAGATAACAACCCAACACAGTCTGCCTCTCTCTGCTCATTATTATATTATATCAGTGTGAGCCATCAGTGTCTGCAGTCATCTGGAAAACTCTGAAACTGTTACCTTCCTCTTCTGTCAACACCTCAGCCTCACTGTATTGTGGGCACACACACACACACACACACACACCCGCCCACATACAGACACACTCTCATAAACAGACAGAGCAGACACAGACGGAGGATACGCATGCTTGCACTCACACACAGACCTGTGCATTGGAAGAAGGGAGGACCTATCCGCCTTTACACTGTTCATGAACTTATACACACTGACACACTGATGGTGTTTCCTGAATACTGACAGCAGCCTGGATAAACAAGTGTGAAAATAAGTGATCCTCTTCCACAATTAACAAACTTAATATATATGAACTAGAGCATCCAGAAGAAGTTTGGTTGTCTTCTCGCAGGTGTGACCCCGTTCAACACTGTACTACTGTTGATTTTTATGACCTCAGATTTCTAAGGGAGATGCACCTTGGAGCATTAGCGAATTATGACTTTTAGGAAGGATTGTAAAGGTGTTAAATTTGGCACAATGCAAGATCACCGTATGTCTGTAGAAATCCCTTGAGACTCTAATTTTGTTCCTATGCCATCGAACACCAACATTTTATCACAGCCTCGTGTGTCATTCAAATAGAGGTTATCTTTAGGGTCTGCATGGCTTTCTGTTTACTCTACAGCAAAATTAGCATTTGAGGGGTGGTCTGATGGGATGTTTGGTTTAAGCATTGCAGGATTTTACCCAAGACAGTTAACCCGCGTATCTATGTTTCTCCTGAATTTAATCAAGGTAGTTTGTGTTTTGTCACCTATCAATGGGCTGTTTAGTGTAAGAAATTCTTAGTAAAAAGAAAATTAATCTCTGCGTCTGTAAGTGGCTGTACAACAAGTGGTGATATGAGAGTGTTCAACTGTCTTTCTTATTCGGAGGCTGTGTGAATGGTCCGAATGATCTCCAGTAGGGAAAGTGTGCAGTGGTTTGCCTTTAAAGCAGCTGTCTTCAGTCTCTGCACTTTTTGCATGTATATTTTTATTTAAATCTTGCGTATTAAATGAACTGCCACACTCCCCCCCGTTGGAGATGGTTCAGGTCATTGCAGCTCATCTAACCTTGTCACCCACTGCTGTATGTACCCTAACCCTAACCACAGAGAGTTGTGAATAATGCGGATTTGCCTTCAGTAACATTTTCAGGATAATTTGGTAAATTCGTCAGTTTCATGTCTCTCTCTAATTACAGGCTGGTTGCATAACCGGCCTGGTTCCTGCCTGTCAGAACTAATGGCGGGCTGGTAAAAAATTTTAGGTGTACAAATTGGACAGCAGATACTTTGGAGGTAACAGAATTGTAATAATTTTCCAAACCCTGATACCCAGAGAGGAGGGTTCATTTAAACACGGTGAGGCATGAGGGGGTCTGGGGTTTCTCACCCAGGATATTCAGAGGACGTCATGCTGAGGCAAGACCACATCTAAAAAAGATGATTATATCCTGGTGTGGATAAAAAGTTCGGATGTTTCATTTATGTTTAGAATCTATTTAACAACTTTATTTTGCAATCAACGTACGCTAAAAATTCAAAAAGTTGTTTCAGATCCAAAATCTTGACGTTTCTAAAAGTAAAAGTGTTTTAAGGAGTTTTAAGCAAGTTCTATCTCACCATTTAGTTCCATTATATGTCAAGCAGAGCAGAAACAACGCTGATAATACACAGACACTTCAGTTCAAACAGGTGAAAAGTCGGCGGGTTTGTGACAATTATTGTTTTATTTGTTGAAATAAATAAGTCATTATTGTAACTACAACTTTAATGACAATCGTGCTCTCTACTTAAACGACTCTTTTAGACTTTTTAAACCCACGTCAAACTCTAAGTCACCTCTTCTAGTTTCAATTTTCCTTCAGACTATTTTTCATGTGCAGGGAAAATTCCACACGTGTCTGTGGCCAGGTGAGGGCTTAACTGGCTCACCAGGGCACAGCAAGACATGCACACACACACACCTGAACCCTCACACACACACACATGCACACACACACACACACACCAAAGCATGCATGGAGATAGCTTGAGTGTTGACTAAGTCATTAGGAAATACTGAAGTGAGTGAGTGAATTACGAGGAACTAAAGTTTCCACTCGGGGTGGATAAACAGTGTGAGGTAAACTTAAAGGTGTACTGCTTTCACATTTAGACAAACTACATACATGTACATATACTCTGTTATAGTTATGTAAAGTATACCCTGAGAGTGACTTCTTACTTTGTCATTTAAAGTCCAATGGCGGCCTAGTCTAACAGCGTTTTTAAAAACAGTCCAATTTGACTCCAACTTATTTCAAACTTTAGCAACATCACAGAGTCCGTGGAGGTGAAAGTGTGAACCTGTTTTGCAGAGTGTAGCTAACATTAGCAGACTCAGTCTTTAGTCCTCCATGCAGGTTAATGTTCACACACCTTTACCTGAAGGATGTGTTAGAGTAAGCAAACCCAGGCTACACACAACCTGAAAATCTGAAAATATCAAACTCAACGCCATCGGTCATTTCTGCCTGTTTGTATCTGGATAGTAGAGAATTAGAGACAAGACATGAAACTTTAACACCAGTTTAACACTTTATATGAATTAAACTACAGGAATAAAAGATACATTTACCTGCAAAGAAGTCAAAAACCACAAAAAACAAAGATATATGAGTAAAATGCATTGAGAGTTGTTTGCAGAAATGTACGGTAAATTTTCTGTTGAGTTTTTTATGAGTGGCTTTTGTGTCCTGACTTCAAGGACAAACCTCTCCAGCTCCACATTTAATTACTCCAGATTTTGTTCTCTCAGCATCGTCCCACAATAAAGCCTGATTCCACAGAGGAGGTCGTGGAGGTCAGACGGATGAGACACTGAATTAACCAGAGTCAGGGTTCGACACTTAAAGGCGTTTGTCCACATTTTTCCAAAGCCAACACAAGGAAGAAAGATAAAAAAAAACTATCAACACTGCCTTATTTTGTACGGGGCCATAAAGCAAAAAGGCTTTTATATTTTCAACAAAACATTTTGGGAAGTTGAGGTTTCACTACTCTTGAAAAGAAACGCTTGTGTGGGGGTTTATTGTATTTTTGAGGATAGAGTTTCTAGACTGACTGTGTTGAAGAGGTTTAGTTTCTAAAAACGTTTAGTTTCTACAGCTGCACTCATACATGTTCGGATACAGGGTACAGATGTCTGAGGGAATTTATGAATCTCGGCATCGTCTAAAGGTCCCTACACACCAATGCAAGCTTCCACACCGACAGTGATTTTTCCGCGGGGCGAAAAGCGTCTTTTATTTTTTTGCTCTTGTGTCGAATTTTTCGGAGATTCGCAGGCGAATATCTGAACCCGCTAGACCTCTGGCCAATCAAAAGTCATGTTGTTGATGACGTCACAGACCCATGCGGCTGCAGTTCACACGACACACACCGCCAATGGCACCAAGAGCAACGATGGGAGAGCGTGTGTACCACAGAGTGGTCGCCCGGTGTGTATAAGCGAAAGCGATTTTTCGGACCGGCGGATATTTTCGCATTTTTCATCTCACTTTTTCGCTTCTCTCCGCAAATTCGCTGTTGTGTAAGGACCTTTAGAGGTCATACAAGACTGAAACCAGCTGTAACACTGACAGACAGTTTTTTAGGCTTTCGGTGTAGCCAGAGTTTAGTGCTCAGTGACCATTTATTACAGTTTGACTGAAAAGATAAGAAGCGAGAGTTCCTTCATATTTGAGGTACAGTGTAAAATAGTGGATTGTTAGCTTGTGCTGACAGACATCTGTGAAGTTTGCCTCTCCACACAGGTGCTTGGAGTAAACACTACTAAGATGACAAAAAGAGACAATAAATAGTTTCATTTGGCAACAGATTCAGCATTTGTTTGTAGATTAAAGACACAGTGTGTGGTTTTAGTGGTTTCTGGCTGAACAGACTTGGTTTACCTTCCACAGAGGCGACATGAACTTGTTCTTTTGTATTTAGTGGTTGACTAAGAGGAAATACAACAAGGAAGAAAGAAGTTTTTATGTGCAAAGATTTTTTGTATTGATGGATTTTGATGTAGAGATAAGGGGTCAGCTGTGTCCATAGGGGGGCGCCAAAATCGGCACAAACCAAACTTTCTTACAGGAGCATTAAGCACACGCTGCTGAAACAGGTTTTTTCACATATTTCATGACACATCCTTCATGTATGATGCAGTTGATGGATGAATTAAAGCAGGACGAGTTGTTCTTGCCAGCAAAGGTGCATGTACAAGAAACAAACAGCGACAAGACATTTCACTTTATTCACAGAGGTCAGCAAAACATGCACACTGGGTAAATTTAAGTTATAAAAGGTGGGGCAGGAATACTGAATTTTTTTAGACTAAAAATTCTTGTTATGTACGTTATTCGATCCCATCTGTTGTAAAAGTTTTACTATGATTTGTTCATAATTTTGAATTAAACTCTGCAGTCGTGTTTTCTTCAGTATATTTCGCTCTTTTCGTCTCTGTTCCAGCCTCTGAATGATCAGTCGCTAATGAGAACGGATGTTTTTCAAGCTGCTCTCTCCAGTCACTCTGCACTCTGTAGCTTAAGGGTCTCTCGCTGTGTATAACTTTCTTTTTTCTGTATATTACAAAGTAAAGGGCGCAGAGGTCAGAGACTGCACAACATCTTCACACAGACACACAGAAACTATTTACGGTACAGAGGGTTTCTGTAAATATCCCTTTAATCAGCTCTAATGAAAACACAAGCAGGACACAACCACAAGCTGTACCATAATAAGGCATTAAATATGGATTATGGTGAACTACCCCGAGGTTCTCTCTCTCTCTGCTCTTTAATATGAGGTTGTTCAGTCGCTGAGAGTGAGAGTTCACACACACAGCTGTAATTAGCAGCTTAGGCAGCCTGCCAGCTCTGCAGATGCACTGTAATATGTGTGTGTCTGCGTATATGTGCGCTGACAGCGATGTACACATTTCTGCTCACACAGGTGTGCGTATCGGTGCATGTGTTTGTGTGCGGTGAGTCACACAGTTGTGCGTGGGTGTGTTGTTTGTCTTATCTTGTGTGCTGATGGAGAGAGCCGAGGTGCTTGGAGACGGGCTGTGACGTGTATATGTGTGTGTGAAAGTGTGTGTATATGTGTGTGTGTGTGTGTGTGTGCGCACAGGTAGGGTGATTGCTCTCTAACACCTGGTATTAGCAGCAGTAATCCTCGCACCACATCATACTCACGCACCAGTCCCTTACAGATCACATTCAGCCTCTGCTCCGTCCTGCTTCTAAGTGTTTCACAACTTGTTCTTGGAAAGGGAATAACACACGAGTTAAATAACACAATCACCGGCAGCCATGTTGAACTCTCACTCACTCACTCATTCTAAGTAAATGTAGAGAAACACAACATAGAGTTGACTTATGGATATAACATAAATAATAGTGCGCTCATCACACCAAGGTCAAGATAAGCTAAATATGAAGAGTACATAAGCTCTCCATTGTTTGTTAGCTTTATCACCAAGTGGACTGGGAATTGTTGTAGCTCCATGTGAAGAAGAAGAAGAAGAAGAAGAAGAAGAAGAAAAAGAAAAAGAAAAAGAAAAAGAAAAAGAAAAAGAAAAAGATGTAGAAGAAGAAGAAGAAAAAGAAGATGTAGAAGAAGGAGAAGAACCTTAACTCACATTCTTATGCTGAGTTCCAGTTGTACTCGGAAGTCGGGATTTCCGAGCTCCAATCCAATCCACTTTATTCATATAGCACATTTTAAAAAACATTCAAGTTTACCAAAGTGCTGCACAGTAAAGTTAAAAGAACAAACACTGCAGAAAACATCAAGATGAAATAAATAAAGCAGGTAAAAAATTAAATAAAATCAATGAAATAAAAACACAAAAACATAAAAGAAATAAAAGTGATAAACGGACCATAAAAGACATAAAAGGACAGAGATCACACAACTCTCATGCTGAGCAAAAAGCCGAGGAATAAAAATGAGTTTGAAGACGCGATATAAAAGTAGAAAGAATGAGGGATGTTTTGATCTCGAGAGGCAATTCATTCCATAATTTAGGAGCCACAGCTGAGAAAGCTCGGTCGCCACAGGTTTTTAAACAAGTTTTTACAACCACGAGTTGGAGCTGATCAGCAGACCTCAAGGAACAATGGGGGATATAAACACTTCTAAACACTAAGCTCTGAGTCGGAAATTCATCTGGAACGCAGCCCCAAAGTCGGATTTCCAACTCAGAAAGTTGGACGATCGTGACCAACCCCCACTTTACGACAACGTCATAATCCAAGTTGGTAGCGCAGTGCATCAACAGTAAAGAGTAACAGTGAAAGCTCTCGTAATGTTTTATTTATTAGTACTTTTGTTTTGTTTTAATGAAATTAAATAAGTGGTTTATGTTGTACTGCCCAACATCTAACTGATTTCACAATTTGCAGAAAAATACTGTACCCACCTGTGTTCGCCTGTCTGCCTTTTTCAATTTCACTGTTTCCACATCTGTCAGTCTTTCATTAAGGTTCCTGTATCAGTCCGTCTTGTCCTACCATATTAGATCTGCTCCTTTAATAATGAATGTCGAGTAGGAGGTGTTTTGTAGAGCTAAAGCCCTGCAATCCTTGGTGTCAAGTTCAGAATTAGTTCCTCCTTTATTATTAACATCTTCTACAGCAACAGGTTAAAAAGAGGCACTCCGTAACAATAATTAGATACACGGATGTTTGCATCAAACAGCTGCTCCAAGATCATCTAAGTAATTATCTAGGATAGATAGATAGATAGATAGATAGATAGATAGATAGTTAGATAGATAGATAGATAGATAGATAGATAGATAGATAGATAGATAGATAGATAGATAGATAGATAGATAGATAGATAGATAGATAGATAGATAGATAGATAGATAGATAGATTACCTTGGACAAATAGACATAAAAAATACTTGAAATCCTTTGGGATTTTTGGTTAAAATTTCTCATAACTTTACCCATAATTCAAAGCAATTTTCTGGGAATCTGGGGAAAACTTTTTCAGTAATCCTTTGGGATTAATCTCAGGATTTAAGAGGAAAAAAGGAAATCCTCTTTCAGGAATTTTCTCAGACATGATCACACATTTTGGGGACTAATCCAGAAATCTTTCAAAGTTGGAAGTAGCTTGCCTGAAGAGTTATCAGGATTTTTTATCCAGTTATCCAGAAATTGTCCAGAGAATTTGTGATAAATCTATTAACTGGATATCCTCTTAGCAGACTACAGCATATAGAAGCATGCGCCTGACTACAGCAGTGATATTAGATTGGATATTGGGTGTTTTTTTTTTTTTTTAACTATAATAGATTTGGATTATGTTGTGTGGGCTCGTCAGACAGTGTTCGCTGTGCAGACAGATTTATTTAAGTTGTACAAATGTTGAGTTAAATGTCATGGTCACTGTTTTTCTACCACTGAAAGAACTCAAGGGCATTTTCTAGACACTAAAAGCTTTTCAAATATTTCAGCCAATCAGATCTCATCGTTTTACAGCACATAGTTGTGCTCTAGAGGACTGTGTTGAATTTCAGACGGATACTGGCTGCAACCTTGTGCTGAAAACGGTCTTAGTTTCATATTGCAAAACAACTCAGGTGTTACTTTTAAGGAGGTATCACTGCTATGATTCATGGGATATAGGTGTAAATATGACAAGAAGCAACCGCAGCTGAACTTTTTTACATCCCTGTTTAAATCACTGATTATTGGTAACATTTCTTTTTTCTTTTCCCTCAAAACATTTGCAAAATCAAACACTATCACGTCCAATCTAATTTCTGTGGACATGAATTATGGAGAGGGAGGAGACGGGTCATATTCAATACATTTTAAAAGATGATAATGCAGATGCAGGCTCTGAATAACAGGATAAACAAATGAAGTGGTGTTATATCTCATTTTATGCAGCCTAAACCTTCAGGCAAGGCCTACTGAGAGACACCACATATAATACCGATTTTCCAGACCTAAACACAATAAGGTTAAATACATATAAGCGAAAATAAAAAGGTTTAAAGAAGAGGATAAAAATCAGGCCTCAGATGCCCCGCTGGAGCTCTCAGCTGGCCCTGTGTTTCAAAGTGGCCATTGTGGTTCAAGTTGTTGCTGAAGAGACCGTCTGAGTGACCGTTAGACAAGACTGAGACACCAGAGACCATGAAGACTCCCTCAGGGATAAAACAGAGAGGAGAGGGAGAAAACTGCACTAATACAAGGTAATGGAGGGAGACAGAGTGGCTCAGGGAACAAAGGAGTTCGTAGCTGTCACTCGTTTCTGTTTTTTTTCCTGTAGTTCTATCCTTTCTTTTGTCTGAGGGAGAACTGTAAGAGCCAGGAGGCCCTGAGCAGCAGCTGGCAGGTAGGAAGAGAGGGAAGGGAGGGAGAGAGGGAGTGAGGGAGGGAGGGGGGGAAGGATAGATAGGTGAAGTGAGCAGACAGGGGGAGGGAACTCGCAACTTTGGCCACAAACTCTGCATGTTAACTCAGCAAAACATACAGATCAACCCAGAGGAACAAGTTAATACTAAAGATAAATATTTACTTTACAGAGATGATGTGATATTGAATTACTGCCAGAGTGTCTTTGGTGTTTGAACTGCAGGGAAATAGGGCGATCAAAGGGTGTCTGCCCTGAGGTGCTGCAAAATCTATCCCCTGTGGAGTCCAGACACTGGAGGAGGAGGAGGACGATGATGATGAAGCTAATGAAACTAAAAAATGACAATAATATGATAATATGTGGTGCCATTTGGATAGATACGACCATAAAATGTGAACAGCTGACACAGAAAATACGAATGAGTGCGCACTGAGGAGTGAAGACAACATACAGTCAATGAATCAGCAAGTCTTCCTGACTCGACTGTTGCTAAGGTTTCATTTAATTTTGTACTACGACAGAAAAAAACAGCAAAAAGGAAAAGTTTTTTGGATAGAAGTGTACGCAGGTGGAGTCGAGTAGGTCATCTCTCAGTCAAAAGGTTCTTCTGCTTTTCCAGCCTACATAAGAAAGTGTCTTTTGGCAGGATACTCAGCCCCCAGCTGGCGTAAGTGGATGTGACTGGTACTGTCAGACAGTTGGCCATTTTATACAACAGCCTCTGCTTCTTGTAAAAGTGAATATGTGTGTGAATCAGACCTGAAGCGTTGAGAATCTAAGTGGTTTGTAGACTTGAAAAGTGCAATATAAGAGACGAGCATTTATTATTTGTATGGTAAAATCATCTGCATGTTTAATATTGTGAGTTGCTGATCTAATTTTAAAGTTCCTCAAACATCTAAGTTTGAATAAAGGTGTGGTCAGCATGATGAAGAAAGTCATCAGAATAGCTTTTGTTGTTTCAAATCATTGACTAGTCTCATTAAATGACTAACAGTACATTCAGTTATTTAAGCTGTATCATGAAGAGGCTCAAATTTGTCAAATAAACACCTATCTAACCTGTGTAGTCTTTAAATTGGCAGTGATTGGTTATCATGCCTTTGTGCTTTCACTATATAGGAACGATAAACCAGTCTGTGTTAATGCATATGATTACCACAGGCACTGGACCAGTGGATCAGTACAGCAGGTGTGCATAGATGCAATTTTGGAAGAACATTTATATGCTTGGGTTATTAAAATCTGATCTATTTAAAATTAGGGAAATTTGGATGGCCTTGTATTTTGACAAGACAGAGGGTTTACGAGGGAGACAGGTGAATCCACGAGTGCAAAATGTGTCATGCTGCTCTAAATCCTCCTCCAACATTACCTGTGGTGTACCACATGGTTCAGTTTTAGGTTCTGATTTAATTCACTATTTATAAGCTGCCTCTTGGCCGAATAATTCAGCCCCACAGTCACTTTTCATCGCTATGCAAATGACACACAGATATACCTCCCTCTCAGACATGAGGACCCTAGAAGACTTGCTGCTGTCCAAAACTGTCTAAATGATGTTAGCTGATGAATGGCTCAAAACATCCTCCAACTCAATAACTCAGAACCTGAAATAATACTTTTTAACACAAAAACTTAAATCCACAGTGAGAAATCCCACATCAATATAGCAATCCAGTCATGCTTTTTCCATATCTGAACCATTGCTGAAATAAAAACAATAGACACCCGATCAGACCTTAAAAAAGTCATTCACACTCTCATTTCCTTGTCCTAAGAGAATAGCGTTCATGTCATCGTCCACTCCGATCACTTATGAGCGAAAAACACACAAAAATGATCTTAATAGAAAAAAGGAAAAAAAAAAAACAGGTTTAAGAACAGAGTAAAAACAAAGACAGAGGGAAAGAAAGAAAACGGTAAAAAAGACTTACCACACACCCACCCACCCACACACACAAACACACACACACACACACACACACAGTGGGCACGGTCGGTCTCAGTTAACCAGATAGTGAATAGGCTGCAGACAGACATGTGTGATTACAGCAGATACTGTTGCTCTGAGAGAGAGAGAGAGAAACTCAAACATCAAAACTTCTGTTCACTGCAGTCTTTGCATTCACAGTCATTATTCAAAATTAAACACTATTTCACACAAACACAAAATACAAGACAATCAGGACAAATGATGAGCTCCAGTTGTATGAAAATTTCATCTTCTATAAACCAGTAAGTTTTTAGGTAATACTGCAGCTCTCAGTCGTGATTTCACTATGAAGTGACACAGTTGATGGTATTATAGGGGAGCAGTGGGGCTCGTTTCAGTCAAACACTCTGTATGTGTAAAAGAAAAACATACCCAGACTTATACAGATACTTTTATTCTTTTTTTTTATTTTGGATGCCGGAAAGTTTTTTTTTTTATTTCAAATCAGATTTTTCTTTTTTTTCCTGAGCTGAAACCTTGGCATGGAGGTCTGGTTCATTTCTTTTTCAGCTTAAATTAAATGTCCTCGAACAAAAAAAAAGAAAAAAGAAAAACAGACTTTAACCAGACTGATGAGGACGATCAGTGTCAAGGTCTGCTGCTGCTGGGGAAATCATTTGAGTTTGTATAAACTACCTCTGCACGTTTTCATTTCAACAAATTGAACAAAAGCAACTCTGGATGCAGGCACATGCATACGGACTCACACACACATGTAAACACACACACACACGAACACACACACACTCAAATATACAGCCTCCAGACTACTCCTTCTGTTGGGACACAGATTTAGTGTAGAAACAACAGATGTTACGGTAGCTTTGACTCCTCCATTGAAGGGATATTTATTCACCACACACAGCCTTAATGACACAGAGTTGGAGAGTGTATGACACACACACACACACACACACACACACACACACACACACACACACACACACACACAGATATTTTATTAAACTGTTAAACTAAAGTGGAAAATAAACATGTACAGTATAAAGAAAAACACCACACACTCACGTTTGCAGACACTTGTAAACAAACATGTTGCTCAGCACTACATCTCCAAACAGGTAAACTATAAACTAATGTCTCATGCATACAGCTGATCGTGTGTGTGTATGTGTCCGTGCATGTGTGTGTGTGTGTGTTTGTGTGTAAAGCTGCCAGTGCCAGTAGTCCATTCACTTACACCAGGCAGCCCAAAACACTCAATCACCCGTTTATCTCAGCTTGTCTTCCCGCAGACACACAAACACACATGCATACACACACACACACAAGCACCTCGACCAGGCAGATGGTTGTGCCACCCCTGCCAAAACAGCATGGCAACACACAAACACACACACACACACACACACACACACACACACACACGAAGGGGAGGGTACCGTCTGTTTCAGCTGCCTCTCCTTGTCACAGAGAGGTTGGCATCAGCCGTGCCCGCTATCAATCCATCATACTCACTCTCTCTCTCTCTCTCTCTCTCTCTCTCTGTCAGGACCCCCTTTTGTGCCCACCTGTTACAGTCATATAAGAGTGAATATGTGGATATAACATCAAGCAAAGGCTTAAAAGGCTTTAAAGGGAAGCCAGCGGGTTAATAATTATTATGCAAACACCTTCAAAGCTATTCTATCGACACAGTCCATCTTAATAAAGTTAATAAGGGACAAAAACGTAACAGTTAAAACACCATAATGTGGTAGTAATGGGTTTAAAACTTCAAACCGAGCCAACACAGCAACATCTGGTGACTTTAAAGTCTTATGTCAGTCTTCATAATGGCTGTCTGACTGCAGCACTGCTGTGCCTGGTTGAATACTGTAAGTGTTGGTCATATTCATAAGAAATAAAAGTCTGAGAGGCCTTCATATTGTGAAATTAAAGTATGTGCATATTTTTGTCCTGATGTGCTGCATTTGAGCGACATGTTACATTTAAATAACTTTGCGCTGTCACAAAGATCTCTTATTTGGTACTTTTTGCAAATATATAATTGAGTCTCTTTGGTGTAGTTGTTTGAGAACTTTTTGGGGATTAAAACTTTTAGTGTCATGATTCGTTGTTACTGTTAAATACTAACAGGCCTAGTTATTAAATCAGCTCATTACTTTGAAAATTGAATAATAATGTACTTTGAACGAGGAGAGGTCTTCATTGGAATGTAGTTATGGTTCTTAGTCAGCTCTAGAAGCTCTAGGAGTAAAGCAGACTTAAACTTTGTTCTCAGTAAACATCAGAGGTTGTGGTTTTTCTTCTTCTGTGCTTTGATTTTATAAATCCTTTAACTCGGCAATCCAACGAATCTCCAGAATTGCCTTTTTTCACCTGCACAATAAAACAAAAATCCGATCTTGTCCCAGAACCACGCAGAAAAACTGGTCCATGCTTATGTCCCCTCTGGGTTGGGTGACTGTAATTCCCTTTGATCAGGCTGCCGTAACAAGCCTTTAGAGACTGTACAGCTGGGCCAAAATGGTGACCAGAACTGGGAGAGTAGAACACATCTACCCTGTGTTAGCTTCTCTACACTAGCCTACCATTAAATTTAAAAGAGATTTTAAAATCAAGAGAATTTAGACTTGTTCTCCATCATGTCACAGGTTTCTCTGGATCACTGCTGCAGACATTTTGCCCTGGACCTTCCTGCTTCCCAGCTGCTTCAACTACCTGCATCAGTCTCACCTCTGTCCATCTCTCTCTTTCTGGATCTCTTTCTATCCCCTCTCCAAACCCAATGCAGCCGCAGCAGATGACTGTTTTACATGAGTCTGGTCCTGCTCAAGGTTTCTGCCTGTTAAAGGGAGTTTTTCCTCTCCACTGTAACTTTCTAATGCTGCAAAGTGTAAGTGGAAGATGGGGTAGGAGTGGGTCTGATCTTACAAGATGGGGCTCAATTTCATCCCAGTATGGTCTTTTTTTTTGTCAAGTGTCTTGGGACACCATTTCTTGTGAAATGGCACTTTATAAATAAAGATTGATTGATTGATTGATTCCAGTTCAAACCTTCAAAATCTCCAACCAGTCGTTTTTTTGATAAAAACCATAGTCACAAAAACGTTTGTGCAGGAGATGCCGATTGGCTCAAAATACATAATCAAAGACTAAAACTCTGACAAACCCGGGTTTAGTTTTTATCAGGGTGATGGGACAGGACTGACATTCAAAATCTGTGTTATTTTCCACTATCTTATCTGTTTTGAATACAGTACAGTCCTTTATAACAGGCTCAGAGGTGCAGGGTCAATTTGGTCACTTACAGTATTTGCACCATTGGGTTAAAAACACCAGGTAACGTGGGTTCCTGTTTTTGTGCCATAGACGGGTTTCTTGTGTACAAACAATACTAGATGCGCGCACAACCAGGGGGCAATAGCCTGCTTCAGAGTAAACTGATATCAATGAAGATGCCAATGAATGAAAAATCACTTTGTCTTTCATTGCATCAAAATCAGATAAACACTTGCTGAAATGTCCATGAATTTCACTCACTTTACCAGGTTGTGATGTTGTTTCATTTGTTTCTAATATCAGGAGCAGGGTCGTAATGTTTGCCGATTGTTTGTTTTGCCGATTCGTTTACAGCACAACAGCTCCTTGTCATTTTCTTTCTCCGTTGACTCCGCTTCTAAACACATAAGAAATGTCCTGCTCTCTGCCCTCTAGCTGCGCACGCATGACGCAGCACGGAAACCCATCTATTGGCTTTAATAGCCCAGAGACCTGAATTGAATGTCCGTCCACAAAAGCACAGTTAATGCTCAGTTTGGGACGCCTCTGTCATCACTGCACTTTTATTTTAAGTCCAAGAAAATCGAGTTATATATGCAGAAATTATCACATTACTGGCCAAAAGAAGAGTTTTTAGCTTCCTGACTTGGTGTAAAGAACATTCCTCTACACGATCACTTTAATCTGTGAGTGTCGCTCTCTCCTTATCTTAATAGATCATCAGGGGCAGCACAGCAGCTTTGCATTGTGCGAAGAGTCTGGTCAAAATTATTTAACTAAGGTAAGAATTCGAGATATTACATGAATGAAATGTTGCTTTCCAGATAAGTGCTTTCCAGGTACTTGATAAAACCTTGATACCACTTTCTAAACGGCCAATTGAAATAGTTGAAAAAGAGAAAAGTCTTTCAGCTGCAAGTAATGACTCAAATGTCACGACCTGTTATTCTGCAGAACTAAAGGAAAATGTTTGGAGTTGAAAACTGATCGGCATTTTCTCCCAAAGACTCACGCTAGACAAAAGCTGAGATGGTGACCAATTTTAGCGATGAAAGTGGTTGTAAAACAGCTGCAGATTTCAGAGGCCTCCATCTCTCTAACATGCTGGACCGGGAGGATGAGAGAGGAGGTACGGGACATAAAGCAGGCAGGATGGATGGTTTGAGGCCTCCTGCAGCTGTCGCACAACTTTACCCTCAGGCTACACACACATTAGCACACGCACGGGGCAACTGGACGTTACAACTAAGACATAAATCACCCTTTAACAAAGAGAGTGACAACCAATCTTAACGGACGCCACAGATCACAGTGTGAGTGAATGGCAGCGTGCTACCGAGCATCTGTGTGTGCTTCAATATGCATGCACGTGTGTGTGTGTGTGTGTGTGTGTGTGTGTGTGTGTGTGTGTGTGTGTGTGTGTGTGTGTGTGTGTGTGTGTACTGTAACAGTTTGAGTGTGTTTAATTTATGTAGGAGTATCACCCGGGAATATAAAGATGACTTCCCGAAGTAAAACTCTTGCTTATTTATATCTTTCATGCACACACACACACACACACGCACACAGAAAGTCAAGCTTATCCCCGTTGGCACCTTACAAATCAACACATCCTCACAGATTACCACACACACCTTAATCTCCCCTTTAATTCCTCAATGTCTCAGGCAAAGGTACAAGCCAGCAGAACCCAGATTAGATTCAGGCTGCACTCAACTCGACAACTTTGAGGAGCTAAAAAATACCAACATGCAGCAAAAAATCATCTAAACCAAAGTCCTGAGTCAAGCATTTGCATCCGGTTTTTGAGTAAATCCAACGTGATTACACAGTGTCAGGATGTAATGTGATATTTTCTGCATGCAATGAAAAATACAAGACTGTGGATATAGACCGCCGGTTGTTGAATTTAACTGAAAATGTTCACTTCTGCAAGTCTGCTGTTATTAACATTATATGAGGTCAGTTCAAGTGAAAAATATAATT
The DNA here is from genome assembly GCA_962446985.1 of Xyrichtys novacula. NCBI lineage: Eukaryota > Metazoa > Chordata > Actinopteri > Labriformes > Labridae > Xyrichtys > Xyrichtys novacula. Next base: position 30,899,103 of record OY660870.1, read on the forward strand.
TCAAGAAAGCTGCTAAAGGCATTAAGTATGTGTATATGTTGGCGAGTGATTGCTCTATAGGTCAATAAATGATCAAAAACTGATGTGATAAAAAGAGGCAGCCCAACAAAATGTCAGTTAGGAAGCTGCGTAGTGAACAAAACTTTCCAATCACACAAGTGACAGTATCCCCATCATTTCTTGTACATCGTGTTAACACATTTGGTCGATTGTTTTGATACGTAATAGGTAAACAAGAAGACAATATAACATTAATAAGCTGAAATGAGGCATGTCGCCACCGATCTTAGCAGAGGCGGACGCGCTTCTGTCCATACTTTTTTTATTTTTTTGCCCAGTGCATGTAAACTGGGACAAGGACGGTATTCCAGGGAAATCACCTGATTGAAAAATGATCGTAGCTTGACTTAACAGTAGGGTCCGACCAATATATCAGCGAGCTGATTAAATCGGCCAATTTTAGCTTGTTTGAGAGTAATTGGTAATCGGCCAAAACTTGACGATTGTTGCCGATATTTTCAGAAATAAAATGCGGAGAAGATTTGGTTTCACTTCGAAAATGTTCCACTTTAAATATGCTAAACAAGTGTTTAGTTTTCTTTTTATCAAATGGTATCTAAATAAAACCCAAACAGTTGACACAGACCCCATACAAGTGCAAGAGTGAATTTGGAATCCAGACATCTTGTTACAGTCTGGCGTCTTTGTTAGTCTAGTGTTTGAAAAAGCATGTAAAGGTTTATTAAAAATGTTGAATCTAAGCATAATCATTTAGAGATTTTTGCATTTATATGTGTGTGTGTGAGAGAGAGAGAGAGAGAGAGAGAGAGAGAGAGTCAGGACAGCTATGTATAAGCCAGTCAACAAAGGGGTCTGGTGCTGCTGGTGTGGTCTCCTCTCCATCTATCTCAGGTAGAGTACGTTTCTGTTAATGCCCTCTAAGATCTCTGTGGCGCTATCCCAGAAACCCCCTCTGTCTCCCACAATCCTCTTTGCTCCGTGGGTCTCTAAGCACCTTGGCGTAGGGAAGGTGGTTTGCTGCAGATTGTCTTAATCTCTCCTTTTTCTTCAGAAAAGGGCTAAGCCAACCCAAATGTCACTCTCCATATCGCTTGGAAAACCAATTGGCTGCAAGGGTAGTATACAACTAAATAGTAGTAGTGGTATAAAAAAAGGTTTGATTGATTTAACAGAACAGGCTAAGTAGATATTGCATTAGGGTTAGGGTTAGGGTTTTTGGGTTAGGGTTAAAATCACTGTCCAGGACCTTTTTAGGAGCATGTTTAAGACCATTTGGAGTGAATTGGTACAAAAAAATTAGGAAGAATGTCAAAAATGTTTGAGAGTGAAGGGTTTAGTTGGGGTAACATTGGGGTATTGGGGTTAGGGGTTAGTGTTAGGGTTATGGTGTCACGGTTAGAGTTATGGGGTTATGGGGTTAGGGTTGAAATCACTGTCCAGGACCTTTTAAGGAGCATGTTTCAGACCATTTAGAGTCAATTGCTACAAACAAAAAAAAATGTCAAAAAAAAAATTCTGTTGGGGTTAAGGTTGTGGTATTGGGGTTAGGGTCAGAGTTTCGGGGTTAGTGTTAGGGGGTAAGGATTAAAATCACTGTCAAGGACCTTTTTAGGAGCACGTTTCAGATCATTTGGAGTCAATTGGTACAAAAAAAATTAGGAAAAATGTCCATTTTTAAGTGTAAGGGTTACGTTGGAGTAACATTGGAGTATTGGGGTTAGGGTTAAAATCGCGGTTAGGGTTAGGGGGTTAAGATTAAAATCACTGTCAAGGAACAAAAAAAAAAATTAGGAAAAATTTTAAGTGTAAGGGTTACGTTGGGGTAACATTGGAGTATTGGGGTTAGGGTTAAAATCACTGTCCAGGAGCTCTTTAGTAGCATGTTTCAGACTATTTGTAATGAATTAGTACAGAAAAAAATAATAAAAATTTCAAATATTTTTTCTTAATGTAAGTTATAAACTCGAAAGTTTCATGGTGATATCTGTCAGTTGAAAATTGAGTATAGAAACATATACTCTCCCCTTCTCTGGCCTTCACATCAGCTCACCTCAACCTCAGTCTCTGAACGAGCTTCCTTTTTCCTCATCGAACTCTACCACAATTCTCCGGTAAAGAAAAATCAGCAGCAATACCGTTTATTGAGTCAGAAAAATCAGTGCCGTTGATAAACTAAAAGTTAGTTGTTTCTCATTTGTGAAAAAAGTAATCACGCGTTAAAGCTGCGACTTCGCTGAAGATAAACTCCTGTGGTTTAGAAAAGGTTGTTCCAAGGTTGCACAGCTGATGAAAAACGAACATAATAAACTCTAAAAAACAACAACAAACTAATATACGTCTTCTCTTGGACCAGTAAATCCTGCGCCAGTGTTTTTGTCTCCTGTGTTTTGGGTTTTTTGGGATGTTTTTAGCACAGCAGCTATTAGCCTTCATGTTAATCCCCTCAGAGAATAAACTCATTAGAACATTAATCACTGGATTCTAATTACCTCTCTCTCTCCCTCTCTCTCTCTTTCCGTCTCTTCTCCCTGTGTCTCTCTTATTCAGGTACTTAGACAGACCACACAGCAGCGAATTCATGGGGGAAAAGCGACAGTAAAACAAACTCCAAACTCAGATGACCCGGCGGCTACAGTGTGTACAGCCTGTATTTAGCGCTGTCAGACAAGTATTTTTTTTTACAGATGTACAAACTGCTCGTACAGGGACAAGAGCGCATACAGGCTACTTTATATTAAAGCTGCATGAGGAAAATTTCAGGATATTTAATCCCTGATATTTTCTGGAGCTTGTCTTCTCCTCACATTACCTGTACTCTGTATGTTTGAGTTACTCGAGTTACTCCATTTGATTTAGTTCGGGAGGGTGTCTGGTTGGAGCATAAAGAAGAAGGTGTCTTACATAACTGTGACAGTTTAAAGGTTGGTATCTCTGCAACACACATCTGGCAATACAAATAAAATCGTACAAACATGATACAGACCAGTGAGGCAAATAACTAAGGGTAGTCAGGAGAGAGCCTGCGCTCTACATGAACAATGCCATCACTCAGTGTTCCTGCTGCATTCAACAAGAACTCCACACATAGGAGAAAAACCTCTTAAGATGGATGGTAGCAACTTGTACCACCAAGAACAACATGTCTGTGGCCCTATCTGCACTGTCTCGAGGTCTTATTTACTAAGAAAACTGTGTTTTTCAAGTGCAAAACCATCCACTAACTGTCTTGTGGAAAGCGAAGGCCAGTTGTTTATTTTATTCTCTAGATTATTCCCACATGAGTCGTGGTGCAGTGCCAACTTCAGCACAGAGGGCTCAACATACCGTACAGGGACAAGCTGAACAATGAAGAAAGAGAGCGTTACTCAAGCAAAATTGAGGACATTGCTGGACTCGACTGATATGAACACACTGTATGGTCAGAAGATGATTTTGAGATGCTACCACCACTTAACCGAGGACGTTTGATGCAGTACCTCCGAAGGAATAAGCTGTTATACATTTAATTCCTTCCATAATGAAAAGTCTCTCTTGGCCCACGTTTTTCTCACATCTGGGTGGGTACAAAAACTGCAGATGCACAGTGTCAACAACAAAACCATCGCTCACACCACTGAACAAATTATGTACTGAGGTATTGCATCAAATGCACTCAGTTAAATGGTGGTAGCATCTCTAAATCATCTTCTGACCATACGGTGTGTTCATATGGGTCGAGTCCAGCAATGTCTGCAATTTTGCTAAAGTAACACTCTCTTTCTTCATTGTTCAGCTTGTCCCTGTATGGCATGTTGAGTCCAAGTTTTTTCGCTCTCCATTCCGTTCTCCATTACTGTGTAATCAGCTAATAAGTAGTTGGTTTTTAAAACCTAACGTCATCCTAATTTCATTCATTCCAATGCGCTTAGTATTGTTTTGTCTGTCAAAATGGCCCCCTGTGCTGACGTCAGCGCTGCTACATTTTATTTCCAGTGTGAAGTCTGTGTAAACTCTCCTGATCTGTGCAGTTTGCATCTCCACACTCTGTTGCACAGAGCTTCGCTGTGCACTTTCATCCTGACAGAGCGATCCACATACATTATGTGATGAGGTGGATAGAGATGCTAATATACATCCGTTTTTTCTGCAACAGAGCTAAGCTTTCTGAAATGCAACCCACATTAGTGTAACAGGTTTCAGATCCCCAGTTTTTTTTATTTTGAATGCTGTTTTGACTTTCTGTAATTTCATCACTGAAAGCTCTGCAGGTATTTTTAATACAGCTGCTAGAGGTCATAGACTTGTATGCTTTTGATGTCTCCATGTGACCTACCAAAGCTAAACAAAGCAACCAAAGCAGGTTGGTATTTTATAACTAAAACAGGATCAGCTTCTAAATGTTTCTGCTTGTTTGTGGAAAATGTTTGGTTAATGTTGAAATTCACACGTATCATCATGCAGGTTAAAATTTGTGGAAAGAATAACAACTTTTTGAAAATCTTACAGCATCACTTTAATTTCAGTATCTTTTTTTCTATATGGCAAACATGCTTGAAGTGATGATACCAGATCTAAACTTTCCTAACAAAGTCAAATTAAAAAATATCTCCCTACCTGAAAAAGACGGTGTGCTCAATAGGAGGAGATTATAGAACAACATCTCTTGAAATCTCAATTTGTAGCTACATTTAAAAAGGCATTTATTACACAAAATATTGATTGTATGACTGTCATCTTGTCTCAGATTTCTCCACAGATTGACTCTAGAGGTTGGTTTACTACTAAATAAATGACATTTCCAGAGCCCGTTTTCTCTGTTTGACATCTGTCACACTCAGATTTTATTAGTATGAGCTGACAGTGTGAGGCTGCTTCTGCTAAACAGACAAAAGAGCACCACCTGCTGAAACTCCCGCAGTCACATTTCAAGAATTACTCATCCCCACCGTCTTGGAATAAGGAATTCAGACACATCAAAACATCTTTAACTTTGACGTTTGTTTGAAATTGCCTTTTGTGGTCTAATGTGTGTGTTTGTGTGTGTGTATGTGTGTGTGTGTGTGTCAGCTGGGAGGACACTTCCTGCTAACAGGCTGGAGCAGGCTCAGGGAGGAGGGTGGATGGCAGTGAGCCGTGGAGGTGCAGCTCCCTCACAGTCACACGGGACCACACAACAAGACAACAAACTCTCTCTCTCCTCTCTCTCTCTCTCCTTTGTTTCTCTCTGTCTCTCGACCTTTTCCTCTCAGCTGCTCAAAGTGGAAACAAACTTTAAAGCAGCGTTAGGGTTTTCATATTCTGAGTGCACTGCAGCTAATGGCACTTGATACCCGAAGCATTTACTCGGCTTAACCGTCTAACAGCGTCACTTAAAGTGTGTGCATGTGTGTATACATGTGTGTGTTCTGGGTGGGACTGTTTAGCTGTCACCTACACAGAACTCATGATGCAGGGTCTTAGTGCTAGCTTCTCATGGCTGAGTGCACAAGACACTCACTCACCCACACACACACACACACACACACTCATGCAGCTACACACAGGGCCTTGCAGCGTTGACAGGTGGAGGTAAACGGAGCAGAACTCTGCTAATCCACCGCTGCCTGGGAGAGAAGGAGCAAGAGGTGAAGTAAGAACAGAGCGATGTGAGGTGAAGTGATGTTTTTATAAACACATATATCACTGAATGACTTGAAGAATTTCTATGTAGATGTCTTCAAGGAGCAGTTTAGACAGATTGTGATCTAACAGAAGTATTGGCAGGACAATGACGTCGCTGTATCTAGTCTATAGTCGCACCAAAGCTATAATTTATCTCCCCATTTGCAAATATAAGCCGTGCACTAATGTCAGAATACTTCTATGTTGTGTTGCATCAACTGAATGCTGGTACGCTCGTGTACGTAGCTCCAGAAGCAGAGAAAAGTTATATTTTGACCAGGCGGAGAAGTCACTTGTAGGACAAACGGGTTGTTTTTCCTGTTCAAATGTGGAAGAAATCATCAGCAGTGTGGGAGTATTAGACTACCTCTGAGAAAGATCAGAGACCTGCAGCTTGAAAGAAATGTTTCAGTGACATTTCAAGAAAAGGGACGACAAGCAACAGTAAAGCAGGGTCCATGCTATAAGGTAATAGTGTTGATTTTTGGGCCTGATCCCCTTTCTGACAAAATTATAGTTTGATAGTTCTCAAGATTGTCTTGTGGTATGAGGTGTGTTAAGTGTTATTGTTTTCATCGCTCTGATATGCGTAGAAGATGATCAGATTCACTCCAAATCGAAATCGTAAATTAATAAATATTTGGGGGGAACCCGGGATTTACTGAACAGGCCCTTTGTCCGTTGTTATGTGGGAGGAAAGAAAAGCCAATCAGGAGGCAAGTGCAACAAACAACAGCAGCCATGGCAATGTTGGGAAACATGAAGAATAAACTTTGATGGATGTTGGAAATGCTAAAAATATAACTACTAGTAAAACAAACCAACACTGAAATGACAAGAGGAGGCGCTGAAAAAGAAACAGCAACAGATGTACCAAGAAGCTAAGCGACAAGTACCGGTTAGACCCCACAGTCTGCCTTGTTTGGCTACTTTAAAGTCACATTTACAGGTGAGAGATCTGACGAGAGTTTTTGAGGGTTAGTTAAAGTTAGGGTTGTTCATAAAAGACATACATTCCAGCACACCTCACATTATAGGAATAAAACTGTTGTCATTCGTCGTCAAAGTCATTCAGATTTCAAAAGAATGTTTTTGTGTTGAATCAGACTTTAGATAAATCAAATCTCACAACTGAAAACACAGACAACAAGAGTGACAGAAAAGTAATGCAAGAAACATTAGTGTCAGATTAGGCTGTCAGTTAAACGGTTATTTGAAACAGTCATATTACTGATGGTAGAGTCAGACCCTGATCTTCACGATCAACGCGCCTCTGATTTAACTTTTCCTCAAACTGTGTAAACACCAGTTCAGGTTTTAGTATTAAACTTACCATAAGGCAGTGAGGGTTGGTCATGCCCTCTGTCTTTGTGATTTGAGAATAGATAATTTAAGGGGTGAAAAATCACTGAGTTAAGGCGTCCTGCAAAAAATCCTGGTACATCATGCACCTGGAAGAAAACAAAAGTGTTTCTAAAATTTAGATTTAGAGCTCCAGCGAGGCGGCCAGTCAAAAGAAACTTCATGAGACAGTCGCCAAAATGAAGCGTTTCAGACGGAGGCTGAAATATTGATTTTTTTTATACACCACTTAGAGAAATTTGAGGCTTTTTTAAAATCTAAAAATCATGTAAATCTATTAGAGAGGTTTTAGAAAGAAAATACAGAGTCTGAACTAAATGCATAATACCCCTTCTTTGAGCAAAGATGGTTACAGTAGAAGCTGAAGGATATAAAAGTTTCTTGCTTCTTGATTGTAACCTTACTCTTCTTAAATACAGCCTAACATAGTGATGTGCAAATGAGCAGGAAACAACACTGATAATATAAAAGTTCACAAAAAACAGTTACTTGAATTTGGATACTCGTTAGCATACAGAATAAATAGGTTGACAGATTACTCAAATGTGACTGTAGATGTATCTTTTTAAACTCTCCATAAAATGGAGTTCAATCTATAAAAGGTTTTAAAGGTTAAACACAGTGCAGGATGTAGAAAAACACATAAATCAGAGTCTTAGAGAGCAGAACACACCCACTGAAACTCACACACGCACGCACGCACGCACACGCACGCACGCACGCACGCACGCACGCACGCACGCACACACACACACACACACACACACACACACACACACACACACAGCTGGAAGGGCAGTCAGGGCAGATGTTATCATGCCAGTCTTGCGTTGTTTCTTCAGGTGCTTAACAGCAAGTTAGACCATGCAGCCTGCCCTCCCTGTCTACCCCTGAACACACACACACACACACACACACACACACGCACACGCACACGCACACGCACACGCACACGCACACACACACGCACACACACACACACTTTTTCTCTCTGTCTTTGATGTTTGTACATTTAGCGTCAGTATCTCGGGGGCGCCTGATGAATAGAGTTCTTCCACCTTTCCTCCTCCATCTTTGCTCCTTCTTTTCTCCGTTTTTTCTCTTTATATTTTCATGTTTTTTTTCATCCTCCTGTGTTCATCCTCTCCTCGCACCCCTTCACCCCCTCCTCTTTCTTTCTTCTTCTCTTCAATCATACCCCCCTCTTCCACCCCCACCTCTCCTCTCGTTGTTTTAAGTGAGTGTCATCAAGCTCACAGATGTTTAGCACCATATTACCACCAAACCTTGTTCCTTGCGTGTTTTTTCTCTTTCCCTCTCTCTCTCTGTCTCTCTCTTCACACACACTCACACACAAACACAGACACGTACAGAAAAAGATAGGGCTGCTTGGAGTAATCATGTCATGTAAATTACCCAGAATACCAAGAGGCCTCTTCACCTGCAATCAGCCCGACGGTGCTTCAGTCCAACCTGCTCTCAACGAGAAACTTCTCCTGCAGAACGGAGGAGGGGGCCTGTTTTCTGCACACGGAGGACTGTAGGTATATACAAGACATGTTACTTATCTATAGACCTGCTCTGTGTGCATGTTCTTGCTGAGTCTATAGATACTTCAGCATTAAAAGGGTGCAGTTTCATATCAAAATACTCTTCTTGTCCCAGGATAAAGCTTTACATTTGAACGACACTAAATAATAACTCTGTTTTTTTGGTTCTACAGCGTGCATCTTACTTTTGAAGGTTTAGATCTTGAACTCTGGAAACAGTATGTAAGTTGTTATGCAGGAGAGGAGTCTTCTAAATCACAGGTGTCTAAAGAAAAAGATAACGCTCGGGCGACATAAGTTGTTGTGTTTGTGCCGAGTTTTTGTGGACTCGCACTTAGGTTTAATGTTTTTTCAGTCGTACATAAAGACTTTCAAAACACTCGGATGAAGCACAGTAAGCATCAAGTAAAATTACTTATGTTGAGTTCGTCTCAAAAATAGGAGAATTATACTCGTGATTTCCTGTTGTTGGAGGTTTTATTCCACCTTTTGGGGGTAAAACACAAACATTTGCATATTTTACATTTTCATGAAAGCTCTCTCTCTCACTTCTTTCATCGTGATTCTGTTTTCTTACATTAGCTCACAGCTTATAACTTCTACCATTTATTAACACACAGCTGATGTTAAGGTGTCTCTGTACGTGTTGAGAGGAGAGTAAATTAAACTGGATCATGTACTGTCTCTTGTATAATGTCCAAAAAGACATAAATACTTATTTTACAAACTTTTTTTCAACCTTCAAAGTAATTTCATTGAAAAGAAAATGTTAATCAAACAGATTTTAAATGTTTGCAAATCATTTGAACTTTATATTTGATTGAAAATAGAACAAAAAGACAACAAATTAAAGCTCCTGTGTGGATGTACTGGTCAAAAATTAATTTTGATGATTTTTTTAAATGATATTTAGGGGGAATGTTTTCATTCGAAATTCAACATTTTTGGGATTAAAAAATCGAAATAATGCCAATAAAGTCTAAATTTCGAGATTAAAAATTGAAATTTCGAGATTAAAGTTGAAATATTTAAGATTATGAAATGTCATGAAAAATGTGGAAAATTCGAGATTAAATAAATTAAAATTTTGAGATTAAAGTCGACATGAATAAACTCGAAATTTCCACTTATTTACATTTCAACTTTGCTCCGGAAATTTCAACTTTAATCTTGAAATGTCTCCTGTAATTATTTTTGTCTCTTCCTGTGGCCCTAATCCTCTTTCGTACAGCTAAGCATGCGAAGAAGCAGAACTGTTTTTACAATGAATGATACATTTGACTGTCAAAAGTCAGCAGGATGAGATTTTTTTGACACTAATAAACTTCTTTAAGCTTGTCGATGGGAAGATAAGTGATCCCTGTTTTATCCACAGGGGGCTGCTTTGAACTACAGAGCTGTGCTGTTGTAGTGCTGCAGTACAAAGTGCAGTTTGGCATCTTTTTGTTGTATCATGCAAAGTCCTGCGCCATATAAATGCAATATTCTGTTTTAAATGTTGGACTGTGAGACTCCTCGATGTCTGGCTGACTCTGGCTTGCTCCTCTTTACTATGATTATCTATGCCTCATACACTTTTTAACCCAATTTGTACATGATCTCACCTTGTTTATCAGTGTGTCTTTTTTAAGCTATAGACTTTATGCTTCAACTCAACATGACCTCCTCAATAAGATCAGCTTATCACTGCTCGTATTCAAAGGTTTAAAGGTAATTAGTAACTTCCTGCCACTTTATCATGTCTTACACTTTGATGTAAACAATCGTCCTGCAGAGAAGGTGTCATTTCTCAAACAGGGTTATCTCTGAATTTGGAGGGAAACTCACTACTGCCCGTGTCTCAGGCTGCTGCCAAATCCAGTCAGGCTTACTGTACTTTACCTGCCACTGGTCATAATGCTACTGCAGCTTAATATGTCACAGGCTGGGCGAGGCATAAATAAGGATTAGCTGTTTGTCATATGTGGTATATAGAATAGCTGCAGCATGTCTCAGTTGAATATGAAATGCAATTCAGCTTTTTACGTCAGCTGGAACCTGGATTAGTTTTTAGAAACATCTTCAAAGTTACATTTCACTGTGTTATGAGTGTTTCTGCTCAGGAAAGGGGGGCAAATAACCATATGACAGTTTTCTGTCACATCCCTTATGAATGTTGGAACATATTTGTCTCAGGGTGAACATGGTGGTCAGTTGTATCTAATATGTCATCCTCTTATTTCACTTTATTTATTTCTCCAATTTAATGTGTTTAATCACACGATCACGCCATGTTTATTTTTATTTCGACAAATTCTCGACTGCGTTTACAACTTCAGCTACTGTCTCCACACACCAAGGGCGAGTAAAATCATTCGCGCGAATGAATTACATGTTAAGTCAATGCAAAGACGCAATTAGACGCTCGTACTGGTGACGCAAATGACGTGAATTGGGCGGTGACTGCAAATGTCTCAGCTTGAGCGGATATTCGCGTCACGATAACTAATCAGCACCAAGGTTGACGTATGAAAACAGACGGTGGTTCACTGGTATCTAAAATGGAGGACAAACTGATCGTGTGGGTGTGTGGGTGCCTCGTATTAAATGATACCTTTTCTTTCAATTACCGAAACCAGAATAAAAAGGTGCTCGCCTGGAGGTGAGTGAGAAAGGAGGTCGGATTACCTGATAAATGGTCTAAAAAAAAACGTTTGTCTATGACTTGATCTTGCCGGTTAAATTGGCAGGGATTACCATTGAAATTACCGTTGACGCGCAAATGAAGCAAGAAAATACTATTAATTCACGCGTCTAGATTCGCACTAATTAAGCGAGTAGATGATTTTACTCGTGTTTGGCGTGATGCAGTCTGTGTTGCCAGAACCCTTCGATAATCCTAATCGAACGCCCGAACCCCCTCCACTGGATCCTTTTGATGCGAAGAGACATTCACTCTTCTCTGAGCTTCCACCGATAATCCAGACTCCTGATCCCGTCTCTGAATCTGAGGCCAGCCACCCCTCAGAAGAAACTCATCAGAGACACTTCTATCCACGATTTTATCCTGGCTGTCACTACCCAAAGTTCACGACCGTGGGTGAGGGTTGAGACGTCGATAGGTTGTTCAATCAAAACCTCTGGCCTCTGATTCAGCTCCCTCTTCAGTCTGGTGCAACCGCCTCTCAATGTCAGGGTTCGACAGTGGCGGGAATCGGCACGGTCAGGTCAAAACCCTTGACTGTCTGCCGCCTTGGTTTCCGACCTTTCAGGTGTCTCTGTAGGTGGTAGGTGCACCAACTTTTTAAAATGAGCTTCTTTAAAACCCGTCTTCCTCAAAATAACTTGCTCCTGGTCGACGGCGCACATCAGAGTTCACCTGAGTTGAACTCCACATGACGGGACTCACATGGATTTAGCTCAGCCTGACCAGCAGATCGAACTATTCGCCATTTTAAATGTTGCGTGATCAGCGCATCACTTTTTAATTGTGTGTGTGTGTTTGTTCCAATGTCACATACATCCTGATCCATGAGTCATGTCAACCGGTGCGTGTCTCATGACCTGCAACATCCAGCAGCTGTGTGTCTTTCATAAACCCACACACATACACACACTTTTTCTTAAAAATCAGACTCAGTCACCTGGGTGGGCCTGTCTGTCTGGCAGCAGTGTGAGGATTAGACCAGAGATTAGACTGACAAAACACACACACAGGAGGAAGTCAGGGCTGCGTGTGTGTGTGTGTGTGAAAGAGAGAGAGAGATTGGGGACTTGGGTGTATGCACTTACATATGTGTGCAAATCTCGTGTGTGAACGCCGCTTAGCCTCAGAGGAATCTCCCAGACAAGTCGCCCTCTTCCTCTCTTCTAAATCATCCAAGCATTCAAGTCAAATCTGTTATTAATCCTTTCAGTTAACAGTGCATACCATTCAAATCTGGCTTTAAAACTTTATGCTAACTGTGCATTCCATTCAAGTCGACTCATCCGAAATGATATTACTCTGAACCCAGACAGGAAGCGATAATTGTTTTCAGTACGTTCAGACTTACCTGTTACTTTCCCCTGCCCTCAGACTAATTTTAGACTTTAATCCAGGTTCAAAACGCCCAATCCTGACCCACCCAGACGCTGACAGTTCCCCTCGGGTTCAACAGTGGCATCAAAATAAGATGTGGCTTCCGCAAAGTTGTTAAACCACTCCAGGTTATTGCTTTCTGAGGCAAAACAGGAAGCTGAATTTGGCATCAGACACGGCTTCTGTTCCCGAGTTGTTGACAGGTGCGGAGCTGAACAGACAGTTTGTTCTTATTGCCGAGGAAGGAGATGCATTAATGAGATAATGTCGGAAGTCATTACTTGATTTGTCGGAATGATGGATGAAGATCTGGAGGGCAAAAAGTCAGCGTGAGAATTTTCTCACCGAATTTGTCACCCGTCAGGTTTGTGGCTTGAATGAGAGTGGCTTAAAAACAAACAAATAGTGACCCTCCAAGAATGCTGTAAACAAAAGCCAACATGTCTGTCATTGAAGCCGCAGACCTGCACTGCGAGTTCATTGAGAAAACAAAAAACCCGGAGTAAGATTGAGTAACACTATCACGATAAAACAGAGACACTGAATATGACAGTGAAACATTAATCATGTCATATAAACGACCCAGCATACCAAGATGTCTGCTCACCTACAATCGCCCCGACAGTGCCGTAGTTCACCTTCTTTAGAGTACAAACTTGTCCTGAAGGTGGTATTCTGAGTGAAGAAAAGAAAAACATGTCCATTACTGGTTCTCAATCAAAAGTATGTTTACATTATAAAAAGTTAGTGCAAGATAAAGTAAGGACAAATCTTTATTATGTCAGAGTTTTGGTACATGTGTCGTCAAATAACACATTTTATCACTCGCTGTATCAGCCGGGAAATACGTCCAAAAAGGCAGTTTTTTTTAGCCTTCTGTCAATCATGTGGTCTGCAACCTTAACCTCAAACTATTTTTAAGCTTTAAAAAATAACAATGAAGTGATCAAACTGGTTGCTGGAGGTTTTGTTTGCTTTTACAATCATAAATGGACACCACTATCAGTTTCAGTCAGTCTGAACTGTTAAAGATTGTGGTGTGCCACAGGGTTCAATTTGAGGCCCCATGTCTTTTACAGAATAAATCAATAAAATAACATTTCACATTAAATATGTTCATATGTATATATATATTAACTACACAGAGATGATGTGAAAATTTGATGTTGACATTTTTATGTACACAGGGCGAAGAAAAGCCTGTTCTTACATTTCTGATATTTATATATTGTCCAGAAAACAAACAAAACTGGGATATCAGTGTGCATAAATTTGTCTCACAGACAAATGTTTTACTAACTCGCAACTCTTTCCATTAAAAGAAAAGAAAAATGGCTCCTGATTCATTAGTTAAATACATTACACAGCAGAGTGTTGCACCAGTTCCTCCTTGTAGCGGTCAACAGACATTATAAAAGACAAAAATGTTGAGTTGGAGACGTGAAGCATAGTTGACTTTTTGTGCATATCCGATACAAATTCACACTCTGAAATATGTACTGGTGAAAACCAATGAATCAATCCTGCACTCAAGCTTTCACAAAACCACAAATCAGCTCAACAGGTAGAGAACAAAAGTCTTTTAGTTGTTATTTTATGGTTAAAGTTTAGTATTACACAGACGCAGTAAATGATTACATTACATTGTTGTTATGTCTTTTGTGCTTCGATCTTCATGTTTAGGGTTTGGATATCCTGGGACCTAGACTATATAAAATCCATCACAGCCAGGTGGATCAAGGATGACCTGAGTATCTCTCAGGTGACTAATAAACACACCTGAAGTGACTAACAGGTAGATACATCAGGTCAAGGGTCAGGCCAGAGTCAACAGTTGAGATGGATGTCAGTTTAAAGCCTCGTCTGTCACTGGACTCTGTCAACACACTGCAGTGGACCAGGCTCATACCAGAGAGTCTGCTCTGTAAGTGTGTGTGTGTGTGTGTGTGTGTGTGTGTGTGTGTGTGTGTGTGTGTGTGTGTGTGTGACCAGGACATGGTGACAGGGGCTTTGGGAGGGTCCTGTCACATTTACCTCGGACATTAAGTTGAGATGTAGAGGTGGGTAAACACATTCCAGACCTTTTTTATGTTCTCTATATACCAGTGTGTGTTTGTGTGTCTCTGTGTGTGTGTGTGTGTGTGTGTGTGTGTGTGTGTGTGTGTGTGTATGTATGTACTCACTTCACTATTTCAAATTTGAAAGATTTCTTTGACATCCTCTCCACAAGAAAATGTGATTTTCTTCTCTCAATTAAACCTTCAGTTACTATTATATCATACCTTTAAAAAAATGTGGCTTTTAAGATTTTTTATTTATTAGAAACTATTGACAGCATGTTCCCCAACGTACTTGAGCAACCCACTGTGCTATATAACTGACTTATTATTACCTGGTCCTTAATCTTTATACAACTTGATAGATTCCTCCAACGAAATGAGAGAATCTATTTAAATATATCTATTTTATATTCCACACAGCGTACTGTTAATGGTCATCAACTGTTTAAATTTATTTTATGTGAAACTACAATTTGTTTTGAACATTTTAGCCGAACTTTTAAAATTGTAAAAGAAGATTTGCAGCATTTAAGACTTGATTTTTCTTCCCCAAAATGTAAAAACAAACAATGTCATTAATTAAAATAAAATATGTCTCAGGAAAAGGCTTTGTTGAAGCTCGGACACATGAAGATCTGAACTCGTATCCCTCAATCCTGACTGTAAACCATTAAAACAGGGTCTCATCTGTAGATCTGACCCTGGGGGCTCAAAACGAAGAGTCCGACCAGGTAACTGCTTCAGATACAAAAACAGTTTTTGTTTCCTGATTTTTATTCTGACAAAAAAGAATCAAATAAAGAAATCCAGTCCGATCACACCAGCTTTAAAAGATGCGTCACAGATTTAACCTGTGCATCTTGACTGGCAGCCGTGCACACATGTACTCAACATGCACTCCAACATCCATGCATACGTGTGCTCGTGCCTGTGTTTGCGTGTGGGCCCATCCTTTTTCAAGCCCTTTGTGAGCATGTATTGTCTGGGCCAGTGATAGAAGTGGTTTTGGGGAGGGGCGGAAGTTTTCTGGAAGGTATTTGTCCAGAGTGAGGGCGTCTCTGCCCTGAGACTAAACAGGAGGGAGCACAGGTACGCAGAGAGAGGGGGAGAGAGAGAGAGAGAGAGAGGGAGAGAGAGATAGGAGGGGGTTAGTCGAGCTCCGGGTTAACCAGACACAAACTGGACTGACAGGGCTCAGCCCAGACGGAGGAAACAAAACACCCTGAACATTACATCATACCTTGTTTATCAGCCTGTGTGCAACTTTATGAAAGAATACTTCTATACCTTCACTGGAATTCTTTCATGTACACGTTTTTGTGTTTTAATCAGCTTTAAAAAACCTCGTCCTCATTTTACAGGCAGGTTTTTATTTCTAAGTGGATCACAGATTAAGCTTTTAAAGTAGCCGTTGCTCTTCACAGCTGAAGTTAAAGCCCGGGAACAATACATAAAAAGTTCAAAACTGTTTGATTCATCTTTCCGCTGCAGGGCAAAAGAGGTCGAGGAGCATTCTTCCTTTCATTTCTGCTTTGTTAAACTTGTCTACACCCCCTTTTACCCGCTAAAATCCATTATTTAATAACAGGTGCATTTGTCGGGAATGCTACTTGAAGTTTTGTCAAGAAGAGGAGGGCCTTGGCTTCCTTGACATTTTTCAGAGATAACTTTTCTGCATTGTCTCTCAAGCGTCTGGTCTCTCATCATGTATTTCTTAGTCGGAATGAGAAAAATTCCATCTCTGACACTTTTTAAATGGAGTAGTTATGTTTTTTTTTTTTTTTTACTTATAAGAAATAAAAAATTTCCTCTTTAAACCACAAGTTTGAAATCCTCTCCTTTCCCGTCTTCTCTCCTGGGGTGGTCTGAGCTGATCTCTTAACTCTGACATACCAGTCAAAACACCCCGGTGTGTGTGCGTGTGTGTGTGTGAGTGTGTGTGTTTGGTACATGTGTAGAAGTGAGGGTATGATTCAGAACTCATAACAGTTAAACAAGGTTTTAACATACCACTATTTAGGGTTTCAGCCAGCATTAAGAGAGGGGAGGGTGTTATGGGTACAGAGGCACCTTTGTGGGAAAAAAAAGGGATATCTACATTTCTATTTTAGTCCAGGAATTAAACTCTCGATCTGAAGTGAAAAAATGTAAACATAATTAGAGCTCACAGCACACTTTGAAGCTTTAATCTTTACATTACACAGCAGTGAGATACTTACAGTGTCTCTAAAGCACATATATGTACGTATGTGTGTGTGCAGTGATGGAGGGATGATGCTGGAAAAATGTCCTTATCATTTATTTTCAGTTTTTTATGTTGTCACTTTATCTCAGTGTGAAGGAAAGAAAAACAGTGTTAAAATGAGACTTCAGTTGTTACAGCACAAGAAAAAAAGTCATGATTTAACAGGAATTAAGTTTTCAGAGAAAAGAAGTTTTAAATTAAGATTGAAGAAGTGGATTCACAAGAAAAGATGTAATTTAGGAGTAAAGGCTGATAGATTGATAGCAAAAATGTCAAATATATGTAAATAAGTTAAGTTGTAATCCTGCAGGAGTCAAAGTGTAAATGAATAGGAAGCTCTTTTATTATCATAAATTTACGACTTTCCTTTCGAATTCTCAGTTTCTCTTTTTTCTTCTGTCATGTGGCCAAAATACTCTGTTTGACTCATGCAAAGAAACTGATGCAGTCGTTCACATGTGGTTCAACAAACTGATGTATGCCATAGAACCCTGACTTAAAAAAAGGATGTTTTTGTACAAATTCAATCATAGAGCAACAGAAAAAAAAGATGTTGCGCCACTTTCGCCTTTAGATTCATTATTTGACAGAAACATTATGGTTTTGGCGAAATTTCATGTTTTCTTACTTTTAAAATGTTGTTTGTTCTTCTTTAATATTCTGTAATGATGACCAAAAACATTTATTATTTCATTCAGAGATAATGTCAAATTAACGTAGGTCTGAATTGGCTTGGGCTTTTTTAACTCTGAAAAGTCATTTTCCAACAAATCCTAAATCCTAAACCTGAATCGTTGAACTTTAAGGGCCTATCTCCATTCTCACAGTTTATTTTCTCCTTAAAACCAATGTGGTTTCATGTCTTCAGCACTCAGCGCCTCTTACCCCCATGAATGAATCCGCAGGTTCTTGTGAGTTCTCGCGATTCCTGCTGGCCGTAATTTACCACGAAATTCGCCTCACAAACGGATTCTGTAGGAATTGGCGTACGGTAAAAATCACCACCATTCTGGATGCGGTGGAAATCCCGAGTTACATTTAGTTGCTGCACTTAAAACACTGAAAAAATAGCTCAACTTTGAGGACACTGCCTTGTTCGTAAATGTCACTTCTCTTAGAGGTTTAGAGCTGCTGTTAGCGCTACATCATGATTCCTCTCAACTGTTTTTACATTTATTTTCAAAATTCATTCAATGACAGGAAGTAAGAAGGATGCAGGACATTTTCAAACAGACCTTAATGTCACCAATAAGGCAAGTAGAAGCACAGCAGGACAACTTTGGATTGAGGTTGTAGGCACTGACAGAAAAAATGAAGGTGTCAGTGGAGACAGGCCCTTAGAGCTCTCGTAACATCACTCGTATATTTATATGTTACATAAGAGACTTTCTTTAAGTTAAATATGCCGCAAAGGTGATTGATGAAGTCAGTAAATGTTGACTTTGCTCATATTGCATTTACTTTTTTTTGATAAAGCTGAATATACATGCACACTCTACATACATGTTTACCTATACTTATAAAGGGAATATTCACTTTTGTACGCTACAGCAGACATGTCATAAATCAGCAAATTGATCACTTTTGTTCAAATCTTTATTTATATTTCACATGCTGGTGACAATCTGCTTGATTTAAACGTAACACGGCATCACAGAGAGAAGCATTTGTTTTTTGAAAGGATTTCATGAACCCTAGGGCCACGAAACCTCCTCAGCACCTTGATGACTGTGCAAACTAAACTCTCAATTCAAGTGGAAAAAAGTACTTCAAAGGGAACTATTATAGCAGCAATATGTATAATAGGAAATGGGATTTGAGGTTTTAATCTCTGCTTTGGCTCCCATCCAGCACACCTGGCTGGGCTCAAACAAACACACAAACAGGATCCTCAAAGACTTACAGATACAAATTGGCAACAGAGATCACCAAACAGTTGTGCAAAGCTGGGCTCAGTCACTTCCTTTAGATACAACCTCTCTGTGGTTACGGCTTTCTCTGTGTCCTCAAAGGAAGAAAGAGAAGGGAGGATCGCAGGCGGCACGAAGACATAAAGAAAGAGGGAGTCGAGGGAGGAACTGGAAGATCTGAATGAAGACAAAGGAATCCTGAAAATGAAAGACAAAAACAGTGAGAGTGTGAGAGAGTCCAGAGATGGAGAGGAAGAGAAAAAAGAGAAAGACGAGGGAGAGGAAGGACGACTCTCTCTGCCTGATGTTGACACGGCGTCAGCCGCGGCTATCAGGGTTAGAAAAACACATCAGAGATTTGTTTGCTCTGGGAGAGTAAACTAGCTGGAGCAACGCCCTAAGCTCGCATCGCTTTCTCACACACACACACACACGAATACACACACCGAGAAAAACAAAGTGCACAGGGCAGGTTGGCTCT
Organism: Xyrichtys novacula; assembly: GCA_962446985.1. Lineage (NCBI taxonomy): Eukaryota > Metazoa > Chordata > Actinopteri > Labriformes > Labridae > Xyrichtys > Xyrichtys novacula. The sequence goes on from OY660870.1 coordinate 30,918,432, forward strand.
TGCAGCGGGGAAACAGTTTGCAGAGCAGACAGAGAGAGAGAGAGAGAGAGAGAGAGAGAGGCATTAAGAGGTTGATTGAAGGTGCGGCTGACATCCACTCACCTGGTCAGGTACTGAGGAGGGGGGCAGAGCCAAACAGTTTTTGAAATACTTCATCTAATTAACTCAAAGTGTGTGTGTTTTTTGTTTTAAAATAAATGGAGTCCAGCAGGTGTTTTTCTCTGCAGTTCTGTGCTACAAAATCATACAATCCAAGCAAAGTCCCCACGGACTCCAGAATATTCTGATACGTCAAGGATGAAGTAACAGGTAAAGGTGTACGTCCTTGAAATTACTTCATTTTAATGAGCAGGTATATAAAAGGAAACAAATACTTGCAGAAAAAGTGTCTTTAGTCGCAGCCAAGACAGAACAACAACCAAATAAAGACAGAAATACCAGAATGAGTTCCTAAAATGGTCCAAATACCTTCAAAGTGAAGTTTGACCTCCAACAGACAGCTACTGAAAATCTAAAACTTATACTCATGCCAAAAAAAGTTTCAATTTAGTTGAATGTTAAGTGTGACATTTTATTCATATAGTAATTGCACTTTTAGTTGGAAAGCACCTTCATTGCAGGTACGCTACAATGAAGACCGTACGCCTTTTACAGTCAGAAACTAGAGCAATGCATCAGCCAGAGTCAAACAGAAAAAGCATAAGGACAGCAGACATGACATTACTGATGACTACTGTACAGCTGAGAACTCGTCATTCGTCAAGATGGTGTTAATATGACGCTGAAACCGCTGTGGTCGGTGTCATTAAAGATCGTAAAGCAGCAGGACGGCATATTCACTTTGAACACCTGATTTTCCATCACTCATCACTGACAGATCAATCAGTTCATCGAGGTGCAGTACTGTCATAATAAAACAGGTGCCACTTACAAACATTTAAAAACAATATCAGGAGGTAAACACCGCCATCCTCACCAAACACTTCACAATAACGATAACTCCAAACAAGATTTACTGAGGAAGTACAATAAGCACTTGGTTGTATTAATATCTGTGTAAAAACGGAAACAGTAATAGAATTTAATTGTTTGAACCTACAGGGGTCAGAGGTTAATGCTGAAAACACTTTCCAGTGTTTTTTCCGCTTGCAGAAGCTGATGGGAAACTAATGCTTTTAAGAAGCTGACAGTGAGTCCTGTTTCTCTCCTGTAATTAGATTAGCTACATATACAGCACATATGTCTGAGTTTGAGTGGCTTACAGACATCCTCTAACCCCCTAATGAGCTTTAGTCCTGTCATTAATACTGTTGGAAACACTGTGAGCTGTTTGTCTCTCTGTATATGTGTGTGTGTCAGTGATTGAGTGCAGTACGCGCCCGTCTGCCTGTGTCAGCCCGAGACCATAAACACTAAACCCTCATTAAAATACTTTTAATCCTTTCCTATGACATGCAACCTGCTTTCAAACACGCACACACACACACATAAAAACCTGTGCCTCTTATTAAGGAGGTGATTTGTGGTTAAAGTGAGTCTGTCATCAGTCGTTAATGCTGCCCAGTTTAACACTCATTTAAACCACACCCGCACTTACATGTCATGACTTTATGTGCGACAACTGCTGCTGTAACGCAGCGTCACCACAGACGCAGCCATAGATACTACTGGTTAGAGAGATACCAAAGCAGAGGAGGAGGAGGAGGAGGAGGGGACAGTCAGAATACGTCCAAACTTTATCTTTGACATCAACAGATATTTAACAGCGTCACGGCACAGTGAAGTTAATTCATCAGTGTCCTCTAACACTGTGCAGCATCGCTGAGTTTGAAAACAGAGTGCTGTGAGGCAAACACACTTATGTGCATATATATCAGAGGTCAACTCATATCACAGAGAGGAGGAGATCGCTGGCTGACGAGAGCACGCTGTTGTGATGTTGTTAAAATCAGTGCAGACTGATAATGATATATGCCTTTTCACCGCAGCTCCTTCAGCGACAGGCTTCTTCAACCACGGTGTGTGACAGAGAGATACTTTAAGTCAGACTGTTGAACCAGACCTGCTCCCAGTAGTTCAGGTTTTTAGCACAACTATAGGCAATAACTGAATGCTACCTCAATGTGTAATAATAACAGGCATGATATTTATTACGATTGCAAATACCTACATTTTTCTCAGGTATTAAAACTCAAATAATGTGCAACAACATACGCGACTCTTTTTTGTTCACTGCGTAGAACCGTTTTAGTTTTGTTGCTGTTTCTTATATTTTTTCTCTCTTTTGTATGTAACATTTTTATACACAACCCGAACCCTAAGACACTGCAGCAACGCTGAGTCAAATTCATAAATTACGTGCTAATGTATTTCCTGCTGTAAAGACAAAAATCAAAGTGCTCTGTGACCTCCTCTCAATCTTCTTCTCTGCTGTTGCCATGATCCACCACAGGCGCCTCTGATCTTCATATTCTTTTGTTGTCATTTTTATTTATAAAGTGTTCTGCTTTGACTATCTATGGAGGAATATGGCCGTGTAAAGGGTGGGATATGAGGCTGAACCATGTATGCATTCTCCCAGCTAGAGCATGATTTATAAAAAAAATGTGTGAAATTGTGCTTGATTTTATAAATCTGAATTACTTTTTGTGTATACACACTTTTAGTATGTACCGTTTTATAAATGAGACCCCAGGACACTGAGCCACTTGGTTACCAGCTGATCATTCAAAACAGGTTTTTGACTTCAGAGGCGAAACACTAACCTGTGTCCTGCCCTTTTGCCTCCCTCTGAGAGATGGTCTGACACTGAACTAATGTTTTCAATATTTATAACACATCTGTAAATTTTAAGAGATACAAACGTGGCTTCAACCATCGAATCCCCTCTACTCCTTTTACCTGGTCCCCAAAATGTGTCAATACTGTAATTTGCAGCATCAATCAAAAGTGGGAGTATTATCAAATAAATGATATCAATTGTGATTTTCTCCTAAAAGTCGTCCTTTTCAAATTTTCAGCCGTCCACACAAGAGGGTTTGTGTTTTTGTAAGAGAAGTTACAGGGGATTTTACAAATGAAGAACTAAAAGTCAAACATATTCATACTTTGATATTTGAGAACATGGTCGCCGCTTGTCCGAGTTATTATTTTAGAGAATCTTTGGTGTTTTAATTTCTTTCTATCTGATACATTTCAGGGAGGAAATGACTCAAAGGACTCCCATCTCTCTGTAAAAAGTCCAAACATTTCATTTCTGCAAAGAGATAGAGCATGGGGCGTGAAAAAAAAGCGAGTTAGGAAGGGGGTAAAACAGCAAAACAGGTAAAAAAAAAGAGAGAGAGAAAAACAAGGAGGAGTATGGCAGCCTGAAAAAGAAAAAGGAATCAGGCTGACCCTCCTCCATCACCAGCCCCCTGTCTCTCATAATTGCAGCATCTCCAAAACAACCAAAACAAACCAAATCGGGCCTAATGTATTTCTCTGTCACAAACTGCCTGGCGGGAGCCAAATAGCAGCTCCCAGGGAGAAATGTCTTTTTGAAAACACCACTGGTAAATATGCCTCTCTGCATGGCAGATAGCCGTCTCTGCACCTCCCCCTCTCTCATCACTTCTCTCATTTGTTCTCTTTCACTTTCCATCTGTTTATTTTCAAGGTAAAGAGAGACGGCACTCTGTGAATGTCAAAATATGCTTCTCACACTGTCACACATTCTTCCTCAGTTTTTCCATCTTCTTTCTTTTTTTCTCAATGTATAACAAAACTGTACTCTTTAGTCTTCAGTCTTACATGTAATAAATATGTTGTATTAAAGTAAGAAAATAGTCCTGATGTAATTCTGCATTTAGATATATTCTCGTAACAAAATCTGCTGGGAGGTTTGAGTGTTCAGAAAGGTTTTAGTGGTACGTTGTTGTGCCAGTTTCAAAAATGTCCTGTTCTTCACGGTGAACAGAGGTTGTATTTTTGCCTTTATCAAAGCCTGCAGACCCAAACCGCTGATTAGAGCTGCATGAAAATGTGTAATGAAACAAAGTGACATGCTGACGCTGAAGAAAAGCACTAAAAATTGACTGAAGAGAGCACACACACTTATGATGTTTACATGTAAAGTCAAGCCACGGTTAAAGCTCGATAAGGAAACCTGAACTGGACTTCTGTCCTTGTTACAATCAGTTTGGCAAAACGCATTAGCAAGAGGTTACCAGGATGTCACTTTCACAGTTCTGTGCCATTTGTTACTCAAGTTTAATCTTTTTTTATGTCTTTTATTCTTCTGTCAAAGTTTCGTTTACTACCGGGCTCCCTAACAACGCAAACCTGCTACTCAACCAACGACTGAGTAGGGCGAGGCGATAAAACGAAAATTCACCAAACAGAAATTTACAACAATAACCCATGTCATTTTGCCCATGTCAATATATTCGGTGTCAAATAAATAAATAAATAAAATTTGGTTTTGGATGTGTGTAGGTAGGCTATGATTTCATGTTCCGGTCCGTAACAAAGAGGGAAAGACAGGTGAGGAGATGGAGGACAGTTGAAAAGTTGTTGCAGCTGGAGTGGCGCTGAAGTAGACGAAGTTAATGTGGGAGGGGGTGAACAGCTTGTGGAATAGTTATCGTCCATTTATCGTCATCAAGGTCAACTACTTAATATATTGTGATATTGATTTGAGGCTATATCACCCAGCCCTAGCTGAAAACATGGGGCGTGTGCAGAAAGCTTGGGCCAGTTTTAGTTCGACTGAGCCGCATACTGTACATGCTGGAGAAAATCGATCTCCAAAATTGTTAGTCTGAATATGAGAAGTTCAATTTCAAAGTGATTTCACACACGTAAACATGCATTTTAAAGGCCAGTTTCAGTCTTACTCGGACAATAGGTTGTTTTTTTAAGTGCTCCCATGTCTTTCTTTGGCCAGTTTCTTTACAATAACTACAATCCCCTCACTGCAGAGCTAGACGTGATGGCCTCAAATCAATATCACGATATATTGAGCAGTTCACCTCGGTAACGATAAATGGACGATATCTACTCCACAAGCTGCTCTTCCTCTCCCACATTAACTTCGTCTACTTCAGCTGCTACAACTTTTGAACCGTCCTCCATCTCCTCACCTGTCTTTCCCTCTTTGTTACGGGCTGGATGGGGTGGAGTCACGTCTCTGATGTAGGACAGCATCTTAAAGGGACATGAGACCATAGCCTACCTACACACATCCAAAACCAACTTTTATTGATTTATTTTTTTGACACGGAGTATATCGACATGGGCAAAATGATGTCAGTTATTGTTGTAAATTTCGGTATCAGTACATTTTCGGTTTATCGCCCAGCCCTACCTCAGTGTGATGCAAATATTATGACAAGTACTTCACACAACTCCACTTAAGAAAAAGACGAACTTTCTTTTACGTAAAGGGATCAAATGAGTTAGATTAACCCTGGGACTTTTACACAAACAGTCATTAAAAAAAACACAGTAATGAAGTTTCATTTGATTTAAATGATTTAAAGTCTGTTGACAAATTCAAGAAACATTATTATACTTCTATTTAAGTTCCAAGTCCCCGAACATACCTACATGTTCAAGGCTTCATTTTGCAAAGAGACAGCAGATATATTTTTGTTTGATGTTTTGGCAAAGCCATAAAAATCATGTAGAGTTGAATTTGAATATTTCACCCATTAAAGAAAACGATATAACCTTGACAGCGAGCTGAGTGAGAGCTGAATGAGAAGACAACTACTTAGGGGGAAAGAGAAAAAGTGTTCAAGGATTAAAGAAAAGTAACACTGAACTGATGCCAACTCTGCTCTCTCTCTCTCTCTCTCTCTCTCCCCCTCTCTCTCTCTCTCTCTTTCTCTCTCTCTCCCTCTCTCTCTCTCTGGAAGGCAGCCAGATGGTTATGGTCAATAAAGAGTGCTACAGGAGTACGGGGACATCGGAGTGTGTGAATGTGTGTGTGAGAAAGCACAAGTTCATGTGTGTCCATTTCAAAGGCTCTTCTCAAACAGACCTCTCCTTTAATTCTGCCACCCAGCAGGACACACACACACACACACACACACACACACACACACACACACACACACACACACACACACACACACACACACACACACACACACACTCTCTCTCTCCCTCTCTCTCTCTCACACACACACACACTCACACAAACATCCCTCTCTCTGCTACGAGGGGCTAATAGGGTGAAGTGAGTGTGTCTCCGTCTGAACAGTGGGTTCTCTTCAGGGCGGGAGCTCGGGGGTCCTCACACTGACATGTTGGGATTTAGCCTTTAATCAGCGACATCAGTGTGATTCATAATCTGGGTCAGGACCCTGATTTGGGTCACAAGTAGATTAAATGTGGTCCCAGAATTCTTCAGGAAACACAAACAGCTTCAGCTGCTGTGGAAAGTGGGCCCAACTCTCTTGAACATCAGAAAGGATAAATGTTGTTCATCTTAAAGTTTCTACAGATACATAAATATTACTTGGACTGATGTAACTGTTGATCAATCTAATTATCATTATCTCTGCTTTTGCTTGGCATCAGCGACACTAAGGGTCTTTGGCTCTAATGGGGACAGATTTGTGATAGCATGTTGCCTTTGACAGATTCAGTGTCGACTCTGCAGTGAAAGGTTGTTTCTGGTGAGGGGACAGTTCACACTTTATCATCACAGTCTACTTTTTTGCACAACAGATACAAAGTTAAGTGCAAGTCTAAAAAGTGTCTTTAGTCGATGAATCTCTGCATCCCTGTGCTCCTATCTGACCCTTATCCCCTATTTTCTAACACTGTACAGACTTGTAAGATCGTTTTTATTTGGTGTTGCTCTCTGTGATAACAGTGAAGTGTCCCTCAAGTGTCAGATAATGTGGTATGAGTCATGATTTTAGGTGCTTATATAAATTGAGCAAAGAGAGCTGGAATACAGAGAGAACAGAAAATAGTGCTTGAAACTTACTGTAAAATTCACCACTTTCAAAAGTTTCTAAATCCTCGATAATCCAGCCTCAAACCTGCACTCATGTCCGACTTTATGTAGATTTAGCACTTCTAGAAAATGTTGAATTTCGTCTCGTTAACTTTTTCAATTTCCATTTCAAACTTACTGTTTCAATCTTTACTTTCTACGGAGCCTGGGAGGTAACATGAACTTTGTTTTTTGATTCGCACGTGCGATTTAGTATCTCAATTTGTGCATTTTATTTGTATCTTGAGCGTGCATTTATGCAAATATTTTTCATTTGTGAGAGAAGAAGGACAGTATCATGGACAGAGATTTCTTTCATTTAGGTATGACTTACATTGAGTTACTTTATAGCTTAGCCACATTTGGGATTATTTTGAGTAGAACACACCTCATCAGGATCCTTAAAGCACAGCGACTTTGCCATCGGCGATATTCGGACTTGCAGGAAGTCCATCCATCCATTTTCTACCGCTTATTCCCGTTATTTGTATCCCAGCATATCCGGGCGAAGGCAGGGGACAAGTCGCCAGTTCATCGCAGGGCTGACATATAAAGACGAAAAACTATCCACGCTCACATTCACACCTACGGGCAATTTGAAAGTGGCCAATTAACCTAACCCCACTAACCCCACGCAGACACAGGGAGAACATGCAAACTCCACACAGAAACACCCTGACCCGGATTCAAACCCAGGACCTTCTTGCTTTGAGGCGACAGAGCTAACCACTACACCACTATGCCGCCCTACTTGCAGGAAGTGATTTTGTTTATTAACAAACAGTTAAATCCCACCTGTGATATATTAACACGCACGCGCAAGATACAAATGAAACGCATTAAAAACAAAAGAAAGTTAGTGTCACCTTCTGGGCGCCGTAACTTTCACTCTTCTTCTAGGGAAGAGTGTCACAAGTGAACATCTGCTGTACACACTTTTATGTGCACTATATCTGTCCCTATCAAGTTCACTCTAAATAAATGAAATGAAAGATCCTGGCAGCTGCTGAGAAGTCTCAGAAAGTCCCGATAGGTCATGGGGTTAAATTAAGAAAAGGAGAAACTGTATATCAGAGCACCCTGGCCTTCTTATAGCATTGTTTATAACACCTCACAAGAAAACAAAGCATCTGTTTATCTCACACCTTTGATAAAAACAAACTGTTGAAAGATCTGGATTTTCCTGGTGAATGTCGAGTCAGCTAAATTTTGCATTTTAAAGGGTCAGAAATTAATAATATGATGATCACATGCATGACTTCACTTGGCAGGTCGCAACATCGCGGCTCGTGTGGAAACAATCTGCTTTTTAGTGATGTGACCTTTCAGATCCCGGGGTCACCTGACAAACTTTACCCATAATCCCTCAGTCAAAGGCCAACCAGGAAGGTGAAGTCAACGTTCCTGTTCAACACAAAAGACTTTGCTGACTTCCTCTGTTTACTCCCTCCCTCCCCTCATGCAAACACACACACACACACACACACACACACACACACACACACACACACACACACACACACACACACACACACATAAAGGCCATGTAGACACAGACAAACACACACACACACAGAGCAGCTGTTTAAACTCTCTCTCCTCTGAGGACGCACGATGCTGAAAGGCGATCTCACTGCAAACATGGAAACAAGTAAACAAATCAGAAAAAATATACAGCAGGTAAACAGCTGGAGGTTTGGCAGCAGATATGTGATACTGAATTTTAACAACAGGTTTCTGCCCACTTTTCTTTTACTTTCAAAACTAAAGATGAAGGAGAATATTCAGAGGAGGTTCTCCGCCCAAAATCAAAATATATTTCACACTGCAGTTTTAACCTGTCTCATTTATGATAGGGTGACCATACGTCCTCTTTTACCCAGACATGTCCCCTTTGGAGGGGGCTGTCCAGCCTGTCCGGCCTCGTCTGGGGGAGTTTATAAAATCCTTCGAATGTCCGGGGTTTTGTATGAAAGTATTGAACTTGTGTCACGTGGACTTACTGAGTTAGAAGCGTGTAAAAAACACTTAACCCGACCTAAAAAACTCTCAAAATTTACTACGTGCAACTCCCTGACTCCGCCAGCCACAGTCTGCTTTTCTCAGTCACTATAAACTCAATCAAGTCATAATTTTACGCACACTTTCAAACTGGTAGACCTGCTGTAACTGAGATGCACAGTTACATCAAACTTAGCAGGAAAAGAGTCGCCATTCACTTTCATTTTTAACTCTGATGTAATTATTATTTATCTCTCAAAATTTTCTGTATTTTAAATTGTGTTTTTATCATTATTTTTTTTTCTGTGTAAGGCGTCTTTGAGTACCTGTAAAAGCGCATTATAAATAAAATGTATTATTATTATTATTATTATTTTATTTATTAATTTTTATTATTATTATTATTATAAGGAGGGGGCGGGGTTTTTGGTTAACGAAGGAAGCTCTGCTCTGACGTGTCTCAAGTATCAGATCAGAACAAGGTACAGACCAGGGTTCAATCCATGTTGTTGTCAGGTAGAAGTTACGACAGTTAATCTTTGGCGTCTTTGTGTAAGACCAGAAGGAAAAAATGTGAGTTTATGCTGGTGCTGACAAAAATGAAGATTCAACATCATGGCTGGAAAGTATCGAAAACCACAAGTACCGCTGCTGCATTCAGGAAGTTTCCTCTTATCTTTTCACATCAGTATTTACTACATGTTGATGTTTTCGCACAGGCGTGTGTGTGTGAGTGTGTGAGTGTGAGTGTGCGAGTGCGCGCTCTATCTGCCTGGTTTTATCTTTCCGCCCCTCCTCCCCCCTCTCTCAGGATTAAACATGTTTATCAATTATCACTCCATCTTGCCTCTAGCTCTCAGCACGCCACACAGCTAATTGAATCATTAAACAATCGCTTCTCCTCAGGGAGTGTGTGTGTATGTGACCGTGTGTGTGTGTGTGTGTGTGTGTGTGTGTGTGTGTGTGTGTGTGTGTGTGGAGTGTGAAGGGGGGGGCAAAGGGAGGGGGGGGTTGTTTGCAAACATGATGATGCCCTCGGGTGCCTGCAATGCACTTGTCAGATATGTTTATTAATTTATGGTGCCCAGGCTCACTCACAGATGGGTCCTGGCAGTAGCTGGTAGCACCATGTGTTCGTCACGGCTGGGGGCCTCTCCTGTGATCACACTGGCAACAGGTCTACGCTCACTGTGTGTGCAAACAGATGCTGATAGACACCAAATCTGAATCTACAGGACATGAAGAAGTACAAAAAAATTGGGATTTCAGGTCATTTCAAAAGATTTTACACGAACTGTCTGACTGGTTCCTTCTAATATCAGCAATTTTTACATTTTAAATCCAGCAAATTTCAAGCTGTGGACCTGGAGCTCATCTGAGTTTCCCGGCTCCTTCTTTCTCAAACTAAAGATTACTTTATTGTGACTGACTGATGAGGTAGATCTCTTTAAGTTCTGGTTATTCAATGCATCCAATATATTAAAAGACAACTTAAACGTCCTGTGAGGAACTTTTCACTAGATTTGAAAGAATCTCTCATTTCTGCTGATGTCTCCCTGTCACCTGCAACAGTGAATAAGTCCATCTGTGTGAAGATAAGCTATTTCTAAATAGTGAAAACAGGAGCCAGTGGTTGGGTCAGGACCACGAACAAAACGACACTCAGACCAGAGACGACATGCGCCTTTTCCTCTTTATTTTGCACTGAAAACACGCGTATTACTGCTACTACACAAACAGTGACAATGTCCTGCAGCAGGAGACTCCTGCAGACACCGTGTCATGCAAGAGCTGCAGCCACAGAGCGAGAAGCTCCTCCACATCAGAGACAGACATGCACAGCAGCTTTGTGTCAGGAACTTCAATAGTCCTGCTGCTCCATGTCTGGTGTGTTCACACCAAACGCAAGTAAAATCATCTACTCGCTAAATTCGTGCAAATCTAGACTTGTGAATGGATAGTATTTACTCGCTAATTTCATCATAATCGCAAATTCAACCGGTGGGATCAAGTGATAGTCAAAGGATTTTTACAATTTACCAGGTAATCCGACCTCCTCACTCACTCACCTCCAGGTGAGCTCTTTTTTATTCCGGTTTCAGTAATTGGAAGAAAAGGTACCATATAATTCAGGGCACCCAAACACCGACACGATAAGTTTGTCCTCCATTTTAGATACCAGTGCATATCCAGTGCGAATATCCGCTCAATTTGAGACATTTTCAGCTGCTGCCCAATTTGCATCATTCGCGCCGCCAGAGTAGTAGGAGCGTCTAATCGCGTCTTTGCATTGACTTAACATGTAATTCAATAGCGCGAATGATTTTAATCACGCTTGGTGTGTGGAGACAGTCCCATTTTAAATACATTTACAAAGTAAATTGCCTCAAACCGCTCACCAAAAAAGTTAGTTTCTGGAGCCTTGATGTGTGAGCCAGATAAGTATCTTTTCAACCATATGCGCTAAAACACTACCGCTTTTGTCCATAGTGGCCGCCAAAATCAACAGAAAATGAAAACTACGTCCAGCTGCTTTAACTTCCTGGAAACACACTATCAGAAGTTTGGCCCAAAATGAAGCGTTAAATACTGGTTTGTGTATAAAATCAAAATTCTTTTTGCATATTAAAAAACTGTAGGAGGTGACACAGAATCTGCACTGAGGAGATAATATTTCTAAACCTATTTCTTAAGTAGTTGGACCTTCACTCTCTTACTTTGCACAATAACCTGCCACATGAATCAAGATGCAGATTTTAACCCACTAAGCAATCCATCCCAGTAACTGCTATCATTGATTACAGCTGATCTATCAAATGGACCAGTATTACCTTTATCCGAGGTAAAGTAAGGACCCATTATATGATTGCTGTCATCACTGATTGTGAACATCTCAACCCATCATTACCCACAATCTACATCAACTCTCCACCAACCACACAATCAGACCTGCTCGCCGCCTCTCCTGCCGCTGTTTCACGCTCCTTATCCTTTTACTTTGTTACTCATAAAGACTTAAAGACCAGGTCCTTTTCTGGATAGAAGGACCATTTGAAACCATCAGCTCACAAATTAGTCCGCTGAAATAACCACCCTTACAAATCTTATGCATTCCCACCTTATTTTGGGCACCTGTTTTTTTCTTATTTCTGTTAAGTTGCCAACTTCTGTGCATGCTCGAGGTAATGGTGGTGCAGATATGAGTAAGGCAGGTGGATTGAGTAGTAACTGTATTTATTCAGGTAAGGAAAAGAGTAGTTTAGGTGTTTAACGGCTTCAATATATGAAACAGATTTTAAGATCTTGAGGCAAGAAGAAGTCCTTCTCACTTTGTCTGGTCTTTTTTCTTTTGTTTTGGTATTTTTTGTCAACTTGTACAAAGAGTTGTCTTTAGTTAACCTTCAGAGATAGAAAAAAACCTTTCAGATCTGTGTTGGACGGTTAACAGAGGAGACAGGAAACAGGGAGACCAGGGAGTGATGTGAGAAAGGAGCTAGAGGCTGGAAGCACACATAGGCCAGCCGCTCAAGACATAACCCTCATATATGATGGGAGTAGGGCTGGGCAGTAAACCGAAAATTTACTGACACCAAAATTTATAACAATAACCAACAACATTTTGCCCATGTCAATATATTTGGTGTCAAAAAAATGAATAAATAAAAGTTGTTCTTGGATGTGTGTAGGTAGGCTATGGTCTCATGTCCCTTTACGATGCTGTCCTATGTCAGAGATGTGACTCCACCCCATCCAGAGGGAATGACGGAAAGGCAGGTGAGGAGACGGAGGACGGTTCAAAAGTTGTAGCGGCTGAAGTAGACGAAGTTAATGTGGGAGGAAGTGAGCAGCTTGTAGAGTAGTTATCGCCCATTTATTGTTATCGAGGTGAACTGCTCAATATATAGTAATATTGATTTGAGGCCATATCGCCCAGCCCTAGATGGGAGCTTCACATACTTACACACTCAGACATGTACATATACACAACACTGACTATATTCTGTATTTATTCTGCCTCTATCAGAAGTGGAACAACTCCACCCCACCATGACACCTCTTCACTTTACACGGGTGTAAACATCCTGCCTTGTGATGGCACTCTGTGTCAGGTGATCTACCCTCTGACGGCATCCCATATTTTAGAAAGACAGAACAAATTCTATATTATTTTTCAATCCTAATTTTTTCTTGTCATGAAAATATATAAATAATAAAGCTCATAAAGATTTTAAATGGATGCAAAGATTGGGCTTTCACTTTAGGATCATTTCCTTTTTTATTCTTTGGCTTTTTACACTCCTTGGGAGTATATTAGACCAAAGCTAGATGTTTGAACTGCAGCGGAAAACAGAAAAATATATAAGATAAATACTGGGCTTAACCTTATATAGATATCTTATTCGATGAGCATATATACAACGTGAGCGTGAGAGAGAAATCCTGAAGGCAGCGCTATAAAAACAGAGTGACATGAAAATTATGGGGCAACAGAAGGAGAGAAAAAAAGAGCAGGACTCCCCCCAACCCCATCTTCAGACTGATTCGTCACCGCGACAACCATCACCCCACCTTATTCTGGGATGTCCTGTAGTTATGTTCTTCAATTATGTCTCCCTCTTTAATGTCGCTGCTGCACATCCATATTTAGTCAACTGCTGCAATTTTAGCTGCCGCGTTGAAATGCAACCGTCTCACCCTGGAATCAAAGGACAGATAGAGCTTCCTCAGGCACACGGGGGTTAGAGAGAGAGAGACAGAGAGAGAGAGAGAGAGAGAGAGAGAGAGAGATTTACATTTATTTCTATATTCTTTCAGGCTACATCTGCAATTCGTGCCACAACAGGGAGATTTTCAGCACGCCAAGCAACTTTCAAGGAAAATGTGAGGTATAACAATTTAGCCAATGAACAAGAGATTCATTTTTTCCAGAAAATACGTATATTATTAAAAATAAACCCAGGGATACAACAGGAGGATGAAATCTGCTGCAACAATTATGTGTACAGTGTAAAAGGAAGGTGAGAAAGCGAAGCTGTGTTCTTCGCTCTCTTATCGGAGATCTTTTGTTCAAAGCTTTCTAGTAAAGTCGGCTTAGACAGGACAATATACAGTTTGTGTACACTCACAGACACAAACGGAAGGAAATTTAAGGCCTTGAGTGTTAAGAGACTGAGTAGATATAGATGGGGCCACCGTGTTTTATCATAAGGACTGATCCTGATACTGTTTAACTGGAACAAAAACCTAAAAAATACCCTCAGAGGGTGATGTCTTTATATGAGGAGAGTGATTCGGCATGAAACAGGGTAACTTATAATGACTGGAGGGTAGATAAGAAGAATAACATTAATCCAGAATAGCTGCACTAAGTCCATTCGACAGCAATGATTGTTGGTACAAAAAATAAAGAAAGCAATCTTTAGGGCAGGAAATAAAATAAATATCAAAGCATCAAAACAATAAAAGTGGTCTCGCCCTGGGTCATGTACTTTTGTATTTATTGGTGACTGTAAAATTTTAGGTGTTGGATAATTGCTCTGGCACAGATTTAACAAGCACTGCTAATAATGACAGAGTCTACATCCACAGATGTGCAGGATGAGAAACCTCAGATACAGATAATTGGAAACTACAAGTTTACCTACAAGTGTTTTTTTTTTCTTTGAAGAAATATCATTCTTGTACTTTAACCCTCAGGGGCTCTTACGACATTTTTGTCCATTTTTGGCAACTTTTTACCTTTAATTTGTTGATTATTTTGGCTGGGTTAATGCAAATGGGATGATTTTTTTCAGGGTTATTTTTTTCTTTCCAAATGTTAAAACCTGACCACCCATTTTTATATCAGGTCAATATTCACTGTATGACAAAAGCACTATACATTTAAAATGTCCATCTCCTAAAAGTACTACAAAAATATTACATATTATTATTTTTTACCACTTTTTTGTCTTAAATCTTTTAATCAACTTCATTCCTGATCATATCTATCAAATAATTATTCATTTTCAGAATTTTAACCCTTTAAATGCCAGTTTGACTATATGATGTCGCTTTTATTTTCAATGGAAAAAAATGAATTTGTAGTTATTTTCCACATATTAGATGCTGGGCAGGAATTCTTTGTTTTTTCTATCAAGGTCTTTGATGTGCCAATAATTAACAACAACATTAATTTTGATGCATTATTATGTTTGATGTGACGTCTGATTTCTAACGTCTCTTAGTTTAATTGTTTAAGAGAAATGGGACAATACATTAAACATAATAATGCATCATAATTAACGTTGTTGTTAATTATTGGCATACCATAGGAAATTCCTGCCCAGCATCTAATATATGGGAAAAAAAACTCAAAATTTCTTTTTTCCCATTAAAAATAACAGTGACATTATATAGTCAAACTGGCATTTAAAGGATTGAAATTCTGAAAATGATTTATTATTATATAGATATGATCAGGAATGAAGTTGATTAAAAGATTTATGCAAAAAAAAGTGGGAAAAAATATTAACGCATGATAATTGTATAGCACTTTTAGGAGATGGACATTTTTGTCTATCTAAGGACCTAAGTGTGACTTTTTTTCCAAGGACCCCAGAGGGTTAACCAACATTAACATTAACAATAGGCTTAAACAATGATGATGCAGGCACCTCTTTACTTTCTCTGTAACAGTCAGATAGTCAGACACGATCACCCAGACAGGAATCTCCCTCATGAGGAGGTGGCTATCAGCCAAGAGAGGAGTGAAGAACATTGTAGCACGCAGACGATAGTTGCAACAGGTGTGGCGGGATGACCTTTTTATAACACACTCGCACATTAAGATTAACTGAATGAGGGAGATAAAAGGGGGAATGTACACACAGCGCAGGCAGAGAGCCAGACAATCAATCTGTCTTATCTTGTGAACATGAACTTGTCTGCTCGGTGTTGCCAACATTTTGATTTACAGTTTGACAGGTTGTGAACACAGATGTTTGCCTGAGGTTAATCGAATCATTGTGTAAGAGAAAGCACATCGCTTTGATTTTCCTTCAATAACTACAACACATAAACTGTGGTGATCCCTGATACTTTATTTCAACACCTTTGGGTGGCCAAAATAAGGTAGGTAAAGTACTGAGTGAAAAGCTAGACTACTGCTGAACTCCAGAGGACAGAAAGGGACTTTTCCTCCCTCCGCTTGTTTTAGGACGTTAAAATCCAAAAATCAGTTTTCTAACTTGTGGTCTTTTTTCAGCTTTCCAACAGCTTCAGGTACTAAATCACCTCCTGGAGTGTGTTAGAGCTGGCTCAGGTGATGAACCTTTCCTTTTTAGCCTGCAGACACACATATGTCTTTGTAACTGTAGATGTAAATGCAAGCAGTAAATCTTATCCGGATTTTATCTTAAAGTAAATCAATGGTTGTGTGTAGACTTGGCTAAAATGCACATATATAAATCTAACTGTGGTTGTAGAGGCTGTAGGTACTATGAGACATTTGTAAAACATCACCCAGGCTGAGGTTATCCCATGAACATTAAATTACCTTTTTTCTGGAGATTCACCCAAACCAATGTCAGGGTGATAATCAAAAACAACATGACTTCTTTTCACTCACTAAATCAATCACATGCAACTAAAAGGTTTGGGTTAAGGTCAAGGCAGTTAAAGGGATATTCCGGCGTAAAATTAAGTTAGGGTCAAACACACCGTAACACCGAGTTACACACCCCCTTCAGAGATGAATGTTGCTGACCGCTTGCTCCTCTAGTTATACCAACTTTAGTAACAACCGCCCAACAGCAATACACAGCGGTGTATGTCTGGATGCACAAACCTGAACCAAAACGCCACTCTATAGCCACAAATAATGCTCAGAACAGCACCTAACTTCATCAACAGTACATATAAGGTCCCAGCCATAGTACTAGTTATCAAACATCTTTTTATCTTTGCCTGATTTCTTTAGCAAAGAGACTAAACACAACTCACCTACTCTCTTCCAGCAGCCACTTGTTTGTGAGGAAGCCCTGACAGATCATTTCCATGAAGTAATAATCATCATAATAATCATTTTGCACTGCAGACACATTAGTTCTTCTGCCTTAGTGTTTCAGTCTGATTACATTTCCATGAAGCTATAATCATAAATGTTCTTCCTTGAGCTGCGAAACTCCACTGCACTTGATGATCAACTTGTCAAGGCCCCCCCCCCACACACACACAAACAAGCGGCTGCTGGAGGAGAGTGGGTGAGATGTATTTAGTCTCTTTAATCCTTTCTAACTCAAAGAAGAAATGATGATCAAATTACATTTTATTTCTTCCTCCTTTTGTATTTAAGAATAAGGGTGTTGTAGAGCTCGCTAGAAAGAAATTGAATAAGAGGTCTCTATACTGAACTGATACTGTGACATTGGTGTTAGGTCTTCAAACATCCATATTATTTTTTTATTTCTTCAGTTATTTTTGTTGTCTGTGTTGCTTTTGCATTAATTTTTCAAATAGATTTCAGATAAACAATAATTTACTCCAACTGGGGTAAAATCCTAAAAAACACTTTGTACCTACCGGTGGATCTAGTTAACAAAAAGCCGCCAAAATTTCTGTATCAGTATGAAAGTTATAACAAATGTCAGACAGCTGGATGCAAAGTGCGGCTAATCAAATTCCTTTTTTCACACACCTGCTGCATTGTTGCTGCTCCCGCGGGGCAGATAGTTGGGGGGCAGGGCTGAAAACTGATAATATTACCTCTCTGGATCTGTCTGTCTTTGGCTGAAAATCTCCTGCCTGCCATCATGGCAGGAAGCCAGTCTGATCTATTGTAATAGCTCTTTGAAAAAACGGCTACTGAGCAGACTTGCTGCCAATAAAAACCATATAACCCAACATAAACCAGAGGTACAAGGTACTTATTAAAACCCTTCTCCCCATGAATCTGTGAAAACTTTGATATCAGATCAAAGTGACGTGATTAACTTGATCCACAGTGATTACCTCAACTATCAATCAGATATCTTTTTAATGGTTTTAACACATTGCTGGCCTGAAATCAAAAGGTTGTTTTGTAATAAAGGGACAAGATGCTCTGAGGTGAAAACATACAGAGGAAACTGATTTATTGGTTTACAGATGCGTTGGAAAAAGGGAAAAAAAAAAACAGCAAACCTGTTTGTTCCCTTTTCTTTCTGCAGCACCTGGGTCTCAAATGTCAAACCAGTTTCATCCGGAGCTGCAGAGAGGGCAAACAAACTGTGTAGGTGAGTGTGTGTTTATGTGTTTGAAAGATAGAAACAATTAGATTTATAGAGGTAAAGAAAGGTGTTTGATCTAAAATCTTTGTCCAGTCTCTGTTCAACACTAACTGTCTGACTCCTGGACCGATGAAGTTTGCTCTTGGGTCACTTTAAGCCTTGTATTAAGAACAGTACAACAAAAGGAGCTCAAACTTTCTTGCTCTGTTGAGTACTTTTTAATGAATCACCAACAAACTACAACAACAACAACATCCACATTCAAACTCATATAAAAGGCGTTAAAAAAGCTCTTGTCCCTGAGTTTATCCAAAGAGATAAAACTTTAGTCATTTTAGTCATTTTATCAGAACAGGATCAAACATTGTGATATCTCATTGGGGTCTATGCACACTAACAGAGTTTGTGTTAGGGCTGGGCAATATGGCCTCAAATCAATATCACGATATATTGAGCAGTTCACCTCGATAACCATAAATGGACGATAACTACTCCACAAGCTGCTCACCCCCTCCCACATTAACTTTGTTTAATTCGTCGCTACAACTTTTGAACCGTCCTCCATCTCCTCACCTGTCTTTCCCTCTTTGTTATGGACTGGATGGGGTGGAGTCCCGTCTCCGATGTAAGACAGCGTCTTAAAGGGACATGAGACCATAGTCTACCTACACACATCCAAAACCAACTTTTATTTTATTTATTTTTTTGACACTGAATATATTGACATGGGCAAAATGACGTCGGTTATTGTCATAAATTTCTGTATTGGTAAATTTTTGGTTTATCGCCCAGCCCTAGCTTGTGTCCATCATCCTGAATAATTGTGATAGTTTCTGAGCTTTTCAATATCAACACTCTGATTCTGATTCATCAAAACCAAGAACGGGCATCAACTTTGTCAACAACAACAACAGCCGAGGTCCATACAGAGGAGAAACTAACCTCACTACTACTTCCTGTTTCTCTCAAACACACAGAGAGATCTGATTTGTTAGTCGGTGGTGTTTTGCACAGGTTGGAGGTTGAGTATGCCGGTCAAGTTTTCATTGTGATTTACTCCAAAAACAAGTGAGCCAACCCCAAATTCGCTCCGTAAAACAGACTTCTAGTGTTTGACTATCTCTGTCTGGCTTGGGTTACAGCTGTTCATTCATGGTGAGCTGAGAAGTATCTCGCTCCACATCTATTGCAGTCGCTATCAAGACTACTTTGTGAGAAAAGCAAACAGCTTACACTCAAAACACACCAACAGCCTCCAGCAGAGGCTCTGTCTATACTAATGGTATCTGGACATGTCAAAGTGCAGGTGGTTTAGTTAGCCTCTAGTAAAATACAGCGATGAGAGTTTTAATAGAGATGTATTGCATGAGCGTATAAACATATACACACACACACACACACACACACACACACACACACACAAACACACACACACACACACATACTCAGGCAGGTGGTGAGTATTGCCCAAGAGGGAGTGTTTGAGTCCATGAGTGACAGGCCGTTAGTAATCAGGGTTTGGTCGAGCGCCTTGTTGACTGACGTCAAAGTGAAGGAACGCACCTTGGACTAAATATAACCCACACCTGCGCACGTACAAACACACACACACACGTATGAATGAGTACACATGGAATATACCTACGTACGAGCGCAGAGAAGACAGAAAAAATCCACACACACTTTTATCCCCATAACTTGCATGCTTAAGTCAACACTTTGCAAACATGACCTTTGACCTTGAGCAAATGCCATACCTGCCCTACTTAGACACACAGAGCAGCACATGGCGGAGGAAGGAAACGTTCTGTGACACGAACTTAAAACCAGAAACTCTCACGTACAGTTAGAAGATCAAACTTTATTATCAGAATATTTACACCCTGAAGGTCACACTCCAACATCAGTTTAGCTCGGTGTCGCTCAGTGTGTCACAAGTTAAGGGCCAACTATTCAGACGTAAATACCGTCTACGAGGTTACTGCAAACCCCTCTATTGTGAAATGAAATTAAATCAATGTACAGCGGCTCTAACAGAAACTCAAGCACATGGAGAGGCTGTGTGAGTCTTGATCTCACGACACTGTTTAATCATATTCAATTACACTTGTCATCGACCTTTGAGTATTTGAAATTAAACACAGATTGAAGGCCTCAAACACTGTGACTGGACGCTTTCACTTTTTTTTTAATCCATTAACTCATGAATAGAAGCAACTGTTGCTTTTGTGAAGAAGGAAGACTGAGGGCTGAAGCAGAAAGGTGATCTGGTTTTGAAAAGAAGCTAACAAGACAATACATAAGGTACAGTATAAAAAAAGGTCAGGGTCCACTCTTATTCTAATGTTTTCATTAACCCTGAAATACTTTAGACTGAACCTCGTAAGAATTTAAATCAAAATGACTTCACTTTTTTATAGAAATGCGCAAATGAGTTTAAATATCATAGTTTGTCAGATTGAAAATAGAAGAAGTCTGGATTGTTTCAGACTTTAAAAAATGATGGACAACACGACAGCTCCCCAAGAGTGATGCCAATGCTTTTTGAGTTTCTCTCACTGACACTTTTCTGAGAAGTTATTTGATGCTAGGGCTGGGGGATATAGGGAAAAGTTTATCACGAGGCACTGCTTCAGAGCTCTCGGCTTCACCTGTTAAAGTGCTATGGTTGCATGTAGCTGCAGCCGCTACTACGCAGTTGTTTGCTGCTTGGTTCTAATTCAGGACATGATTGGTTCAGCGTGACCCAGAGCAGCATGGCAGAATGACGACTACTGAAAGAACAATGACCATGTTTTATATCGATATTGAGGGAAATAATTTTCCTTATATATTGTTATCGTTTTATCGCCCAGCCCTATTTGATGCAATAGAAAAAATGTTAGCTGTGTTCCCCTCGCAAGTTAGTTCAGGCAGTTACATCGATATGCATCGTCCTCACAATCACATGACAAACACATTACCAGTTTGGAGCTCCATCTAAGCTTTTCAGTCTCTGCCTCCTTCCGTACCATGCTTAAGTGCTGCACTTGTATTTTTTAGTCCCACCATCACCCCAGCATCCAACTGCATCCAACATCATCACCCCTGATACTAAAAAGTGAAATTAAGACTGCAAGGGGGGAGCCCAGATGCCAAACAATGCTCTGCTGCTGCTGTAAATGGTTTATGAGTGGTCTTGCTGGAGTGCAAATTTCTGTGTGCAGTTTATTAGCTGAGCAAAGTAGGAAACGGCAAGATCACTGAGTGGAAATGGAACAAACTCAAGAGCCACTGGACTTTGTCTACCTGTCTACCTTGACCACTTGTCTTTGTCGGGTTGTCACTATGCACAGTGAGGAACTGTTAGAGAGAAAATACCTCTGCAACCTGAGTGAAAAAGCCCACTGAGCTCTTTCAAAGCTGACTACAATGCTCATTATTCAAACTGCTTAGTCTTCATGTCAAGTACAACAAAACATCAAATGTATGTTGCTGTTTTTAGACTCGTGATTTTATGGAAATGTTTAATTTTTCACTCAACGGAAAGCAGCAAAAGCTCAAACCAAGTTGTTTTTATGTTCTTGATTTGAAGAATCAAGGTCAGATAAAGGAAAAGTCCACAGCCAGTCCAGTTTGGAGTAAGACTAGGGTGACCATATTCTGAATCCCCTAAAAGAGGACATGACTATGAGGGGGGCGGAGTCACAGAGTCGCACGTAGTTAATTTTGAGAGTTTTTCGGGTCAGATCGAGTGTTTTTTACACGCTTCTAACTCAGTAAGTCCACGCAACACAAACTCACAAAACCCCGGACATTTGAAGGATTTTATAAACTCACCCAGGACAAAGCCGGACAGCATCCAAATAAGAGGACATGTCCGGGTAAAGGAGGACTTACAGTCACCCTAAGTAATGAGAACTAAACCAGGACTCAGGCGATGTTTAATCTGCTTGGACTGGACTCTAGATTCTGCTCAGGTGACTCAGACTTGACTCTGAACCCTTGAGACTCGAGGCTCGACTCAGACTCATGTTTAGTGACTTGAGGTCAACTCTTGTAAAAAGTTATCGCCAATCATCAAAACAAACACCAAAAAAAGTCCATGTAACAACTGAATCGTAAAAAATTACGAAAACTGCTCCTGTTAGATGAAACATTCATTGAAAATAAAAGAGAAGAAACAGGAAAATAAGCACATCTCCACTCTCTCGATCCATTTAATTTAATATCTTGGCCTGACGGTATTGATAAAAACTTGTCTTTCGTGTTAGCTGTTGACGTTAGCATGATGAACAAGATACAAACACAATGAAAACAGAGCGACAGCTGAAACGCCGTGACTGAAAGGTGTAGCTGCGACAAAGAAGTCCACACGCACAAATGTTTGCTGCCAGATAGCAGGAAAATAAATGACTTAAGATGATAATGAATATGAAGCGGAGATAGTTTATTTGTTTAAACACACACGCACACACTTGCAGACACACTATCTCTCTCATACAGACTCAAACACAGGAGCGACACACACTTGATGAGAATAAAACTGAGATAAATGCATACTCACTACACTCAATTAATAGAATTGCTTGAAATCCGTCACGCAATTACCAAACGCTAAATCGCTGCCCTTTAAAGATACGGTAATGGTGACTACTAGCTTTTCTAAAAACAGATAGCAGCGTTGTCTTGATAGATGCTGGGGAACAATACCAAAATCATTTCCCTTAATTATCTCCTCTGGAACTAATGTTGCAGATATGTGTGTGAATTAATTATTGGAGCTCGATATAGGAGAGAGAGTGGAAGAGAGAGAGAGAGAGAGCAGCATTATCCATCAGGATCTTTTTTTCCCCCACTCGGCTTTCATTAAGGCGAAGGCAACTGTCAGTCACTCCACGAGACAAAACCCTGATTTCCAGAAATCAAATTAGTGCTGAAAACAGAAAGAGAGGAGGGACAGAGGAATCAACAAAAGACAGCAGAGACCTTATTGTGAGCGCTGATGAGAGACACGCTGCAGCAGAGACTCGTTCTTTCTCCCATTTAAAGCGTTCAGTCTTCTTTTCTCTTCATATAGAGGCTCCGCTGTAGGCAGCTCTGTCACTGGGGTCAGTTTTCTTTCAGGTTAGCAGCTCGGTATTATGAACACGACCTTGTTACTCTCCTATCACTAACTCACGTGTGTCTATTATTAAACACAAATTAAGGTTTTCTGCCTTATTTCAGTCTAAGCAGCTCACTTTTTCCATCCTCATAAAACCACAGAGCAGAGAAGAGCCCATTTAGGCTGTTTAGCATTTAGCAGCAACAGGACAGGAATGAAAAAACTGATTAAAAAATCTATTACAGACTTTCCTCTTCGAAAAAGTCCTTCGAATTTGATGTTAAATCTTAGCTTAAGCCTCTCGATAAACATTAAAGTTGGCAAAAGTCGGAGATTATTCTTTCTCAGAGCCGAGTTAAGGGTGTCCTGTGTCAAGGTCCGACTAAACCATTTTTATTTTGCCCGTCATGACAGTGACCGTGTCAGATTCAGTGATTATAAAACCATGTATTTATGCCAAGACTCGACAGGACAGAATACTCAAAGATAACTGAAAAATCACAATGATTGGGAAAGAGGCTGGGCTGAACAACACATGGAAATGCTAGCAGCAGGTACTCACCAGGTTGCTGCTGTTTCTTGCCGATTATTTCTCTCTGTCGTGGTAGTTTCTCGACAACAGATCATGAAGGCTGGGATGTTGTTGCCAGATCTCAACAAACTTTCCCTCATTCTTGAAACACCAACTCCATCAATCCTCTGCTTTATTTTTTGTTTACTGTCATGACTGTATGTAGGTGCAGTACCCTGTGCTCTCATTGGTCAACGTCACCGACATGGGGAATACATCAGAGGTGGTAAAAAGAAAATTGAACAAACTGGAGTTGCTGTCTGAATGCCATGAGGAGTTGCAGATATGACCGTTGATGCCATCACACAAATAATGATCATTTGGAAGACGACAGGATTTTTCTAGTTAATATGTAAATGATAGGAAGATCTGTCTTGTGACCCTGGAAAGTCTTATGATTGTTGACTGTTTGAGGTATTGTAATGTTTTTCCACGGCTGCAGACTTATTTTGTTTAAATCCACAATGGTATCGATGAAAATGTCTTTGCATTGCATGCTCTCTCTACAGTCACTCTTCATGGGCAGCTTTCATGAGCCCCCTGTCTCTTTGCTAAATGTCATTAGAGGTGGATTTCAGGTACTAAGCACCGAGGTCTTCCACTATCTCCCAGAAACCCCTTTCGCCTCTTCAGCCCTTGTCATTTTTTTGGATTCGGGGCTTTCATAAATTAGGCCAGGATTTCCCACATGATGAGCCAAGTGAAGGCCAGCGCTATCTCAGATTTTAAGTACAGAAAGAACCAGCCAGGTATTCCCAACCTGGAGTCGGTCAATCTCGGTTAAACCTGGAATATCTGTAAGAGCTGCTGCTTTACATGAGTCTACACGGGGTAAGGGATTTGAAGACATCCTCTGCTGCCCATTTTACCTCCTTCAATCTCTGGATTTGGACTTATTCTCCTTCTCCATATGACTTCACTCCCATCAGGGAGACAGTTAAAACTCATATGGTGTGTTACTGCTTTGTTTTTAACTAGAAATTATTAGATAAAAAAATAAATATGCAGATCAAATATAACTTTGATTTATTTGAACAAGAAACACCTACTGTTTTTACATCATCTTTTCAAACTCTAAAGAGATAGTCATCTGAATACCTAAGACCTCAAGAACCATAACCATGTTTACAGATGAATTATGGATATAACAAAACTGAAGATGAAAACTGTTTAAACTCCCCTTTTTTGGTTGAGTTTATGCTCATTTCTGATCGTTTATTTGCTTATTAGTAGCTCACTTCATGTTAAGTTATGTTGCGTAAAATCCAAAATCTCTCTGCTGTGCACTCAGCTACATGTTTTTTATTCTCCGTTTAGAAAAAGGACATTTTCCAATGTTAATGATATGGAGTCTCATCCATGAAATATTTCTAAATTACGTGAAGTTTTCCTCATAAACATCACTAAAACAACACTGGATTCATGAACGCAACTACACAATCATTGATTACCCGTAAATTTCATTCTGCTCACAGTTTACACACAAATTCGTTCAGCTCATTTTTCATGAATGAGACTCTCTGTTTTCAGGCCCTGCCTCTCAAAGTTTCTGGAACTTTTGAAAGTACTAACCCCTGAGCAGGAACTCTTTAAGGGACAGACTGTTTACAATGGAGTCAGATCTAGAGCCTGGTTCCTGCTGTCGAAACACAGAGTTCCTCTAAAGATACTTAGTTCCTGCTGTTGAAGAGCACTGAGTTATCTACATATGGCTTATTATATATCAAAATCAATATCCTAATTCTGATTTGTCATATTGTAGCAAAATTTTAAAGCAGTAGTCTGATATTTCTGGACAGCAGACCTCAGCTGTGAAGAACAGACTAGTAAATCTGAGAGGTGAGTTTTGCGTCACATTAATAAAGGAGGTAAAATGTATGAAAATAGACAAAAAAGCAGAAATGAAAAAGTAGGAGAGGAACAAGATATATAATCTCTACAGTAGGGCTGGGCGATAAACCAAAAATGTACAGATACTGAAATTTATGACAATAACCAACATCATTTTGCCAATGTCAATATATTCTGTGTCAAAAAAATGAATAAATAAAAGTTGGTTCTGAATGTGTGTAGGTAGGCTATGGTCTCATGTCCCTTTAGGACGCTGTCCTATGTCGGAGACAATGTGGGAGGGCGTGAGCAGCTTGTGGAGTAGTTATCGTCCATTTATCATTATCCAGGTGAACTGCTTAATATATCATGATATTGATTTGAGGCCATATTACCTAGCCCTACTGCATGTAAAAGCAAAGGACGCTGAAGACATTGGTGACAGCTGCTGCTAAGATTCAGACTTGGTGAAAATCACAGAAACTTTTTGGCTGTAAATTGTAAACATGCACACCACATTGCTATATCCCAGCCCTAAAAAGAGAGGAGAATAGAAAACTGTCGTGTTCAAGAATTGAGGAATAGAGAGGAAAATGGCAGCGATGATAAAACAAACTAAATCAGGAGCAGTCCTGTTCACCTTGTGTGTGTGTTCAGATAACTGTGAGTAATAACAGCTAAATAAGCCGCTTTGAAGTAGGTTACAGAGTGAACTGTTACTATGGACATGGCATTTACATTCAATAAGCAGTATAACGTAGCATAAACAGGCAGATATAGCAGCACAGAGTCCCAACAGGCATAGTCTCACCTCCAACAGATAATTACACCACCCATCAAAACATCTGTCACTGCAGCTGTAAGGTAAACAGGGCAGTCCACGAGTACTTTCCACTTAATGACCACAGAGCTGTGATAAGTCCTCACATCTCAAACACCCTGCTTAAACACACGTATTCATCGCTTTGTCATCCATCACACTGTCCTGTCAGAGTTCAAACCCCCGTCAGCCGGTCAGATGATAAAGCTTGACTTTACAGGGTGGACCACTCTTTACTCAGTCGGTTTCAGAGCGACCATGATCTCTCTGATCTTGTTATCAACATCTCAAAGACTGAATCTATGCCGTCACACATAGAGAGATCGATATTTCCAATCAGGAGAGCATTAATGACCCAGACGGACAATAATGGCATCTCTTTTTATATTTGTTTTCCTGTTTTGAAGGTTTTCTAGGCCTGCATGCTAAAACACCATGAGTCACATATCTATAAACATATAGATTCGCTTTTGTTGGATCACAAAGCTGCTTCTCTGTGCAGGTAGACAGCAGGATTAAACAGAGAAGAGAGGCAGAGAAATTGGGCAGAAAATGAGATAATGACGGTTATAGTGAAAAAAAACAGTGTGTGGTTGAAGAGGTGCAGCGTTAAATGGAGACACGGACGCGTATTTCCATATGAACACAGGTGAGACACACATATGCGAGATTTACAGTATATGCAAACTCTCGCCGACACACACCCTCTATGTACACACACCACCTTTCGCACACACACCATCTCCCACTTACCCTCTCACTCGCTCCACCTTGCAAACACACGCATGCACACATCCTCCTCCCTCGACACACACCTTCCATCCCCACCCCTTCATTAATACTTTCCTCTCTAAAGCGAAGGAGAAAGCCCTCCAATTATAAGCGACTGCTCAGCAGACGGGCTCAGCGCTGCATTTATTAGGAGCTCATTTGGCTAAGCGGGGCTAAACACAGTGCACCGTGGAGACGCGGAGGCTGAGGAGGAGGAGGAGGTGGAGGAGGGAGGGAGGGCACAAGAGGAAGAGGAAGATGCACCCTCTCTCTCTATGTCTCTGTGTGACATTAAAGGGAACATCCCTGTATATTCTGTCTTAATCCAAACTGATTTGAGATGGCATAGGGGAGCGTTTGAGAAGCAGAGCTGGATTATTTGTTTATGGGTGGGGGGGCTGGAACGCCTCAGCTCCCCCAGATTTACCATCTTATAGCGTCTCTCGGCTCTTAATCGCCTCTCTTTCCCCAAACACAACCCATTTACAGTTCAAAGCAGCAGAGCCTATATCTATCGCTGGCTATATTACGATTAGTATTAATATCATCACCATATTCAAGGCTGAGAAGTCTCCGAGGGGGGGATGAGGGAAGGGGGGGATCACAATAATACTGTTGCTGCCCAAATATGGCGGTTCAGTCGGTGAAAGCATGACCTTAGTGAGGAGATGTTTCTCGCTTTAATCAGAGCTGCAGCTTCGCCTGGTTCAGAGGGTTAGAGGTGTTACTCAGCACTTTTACAGTTGTTTTCTTTCTTCCCCCACTATGTTGGAAATACAGCAAAGTCCATTTCCTCTACCTTTTCTATTTTACAATCGTAAAACCTTGAAGGAATAAAGTACGGAGGATCGTTCTGATAGCAGGTAACCTTGGCAGCAGAATTACGAACTTTTACTGGAGTTTACTCTTTTTGTGGCACAATAATTACAGTCCACAGATATAACAAGAGATCACACAGGAACACAGAACATTCTCATTAAAATAATAAACCAAAAACACGTCTTTGTGGCTGCTCCTTGATAATAAACCCTTACTGTATCCACTTTTTATGTAAGGCTGTATTAGCAAAGTTTTATCTATCACTTAGTCTGACGGTGATTTCACAGAGTAAGAATCAGTCGCTCATTCTTGTTAGTATGTCTCCCTTTAGAGACATGAGTCTTCATGTCCATCTGCTCCAACCTCAGCTAAAAACTCTTTATAGAAGCTCTAAAGCTCACAAGATCCAAATCTGCAGAGGCTCACCGGTCTGATGTAACTGAACCAAACTTTCTCCCTCTGATCCGGCTAATGTCAAATTTTCTAAAAAATGTCTGATGACAACACAATAACTGTAAAACCTTTCCTAAATTACATGTTAAAACTCTTTTGAAGGACTTTTTATGTACCTTGTGGACTTATGCTGCATTCCAGTTGTACTCACAAGTCACGATTTCCGAGCTCCGAGTCAGAAATTCATCTGGAACGCCCCCCAGAAATCGGATTTCCAACTCGGAAAGTCAGACCTCATATTCCAAGATGGTAGCGCAGTGCATCAACAGTAAAGAGTAACAGTGAAAGCTCTGGTAATGTTTTATTTATTAGCACTTCTGTTCTGTTTTTGTTAAATTAATAATTGGTATATGTGTTACTGCCCAACGTCTAACTGTGAACACGGTGCTATGGTGTTTGTAAAAGTAAAATACTGTGTTATGCGATGTTTACAACTGGTATAGCTAACAACCGCTAACAACAGCTGACAACGGCTAACGACAACTGACAATAGTAAACAACAACTAACAACAGTAACAGTAGGCGTTCATTTTGGTTTTCAGACTTGTTTACTGGAACGCCACTAACTCGGGTGTAACATCATTCCTAGCTCTGACATCCAATTTCCGAGGTAACTGGAACGCACCATTACAATCACTCTTATTTAAATTAAGGTAATCTTGACCATTACCGGTTTACCATCTATGAATCACAAGCTGTTACTGACCTGCTGTCTCTAAGGTCAAAAAAATAAGTTCAACTACATCCCGCTGTTGCTAGTTTGAGTTCCTGGGCTGAAGTTTA
Organism: Xyrichtys novacula; assembly: GCA_962446985.1. Classification (NCBI taxonomy): domain Eukaryota; kingdom Metazoa; phylum Chordata; class Actinopteri; order Labriformes; family Labridae; genus Xyrichtys; species Xyrichtys novacula. The sequence goes on from OY660870.1 coordinate 30,947,805, forward strand.
GCTGTTATCACATGATACCAACAATATTAACTTCCTCTATGACATCTGTGATGATACCTGAAGCATAAAACAATCAACAATCAGTTATTGATAAATGTAAGAATTTTGAGACGAACACAAAGACCTACATTTCACAGCTACATTTAATAGTCTTTAAGGACTTTGTAGTCCATGTTTTCTCATGTATCTCCCATTTAAACATGACTTGCAGGATAATATGAAAAAATAAGACATTTGTGAAAAAATAAAAAGATAAAAGTTACAACAGAAGCAGAAAAAAAGCAAGTAAACAGAGTAGAGAAGACACACAGAGGCAGAAATTGAAAGGTGAGGGAATGAACACACAGATTTGTGAGTGTAAGGTTTCAGAGAGACGGATAGAGCTGGAGGGGGAAGATAGAATAAGCAGAGGATAATAATTGCCCTCCCTCTGAGGCACTCTGGTTTTAAAAGTGTGTTTTTACGTGCCTGCATCGTCGCGAAGGCGCAGCGGGCGTCCCTGGCGTGGTGCCAAACTCCATCTCTCCTCACCAGGCCCAATAACCACCCAGTTATCTGCACCTGCTCCAATTATTATCCTATTAGCAACAAATACTGCACAATTACAGCTAGAAACCCTCACACCCAGGCCGCTGCAGGCTGTAAAAACCCGGAGAGAGAAATTAGCGGGGAGTAGAAACAGCAGCGATCAGACGGCAATTAATCAGCAGAGACACATCTCTCAATGTGGAGAGCACAGAGTCCAACACCTCCAGCTCTAATGGAGAGGGCTGATGAATGGGGGGGTAAGGTGGGAGGATACTGACGGAGCACTGAGGCAAAGAGCTCCAGGTTTTATTGCTGGTTTCCGTTGCACAGGTGGAATAAATTTCCCATCTCCACGGTCATTCAGAGTCTTTTAAACTATTATATAACATCCTGGACATGTAGAAACATGTGAAACATTGTGGAAAGTTTGAGTACACAATAAATGAAAAATATCTATGAATTCATCCATATCATCTCTTAGATAATGCAGTGAATGAGTCTAGTTGAAAAAGAGAGCCAAAACAGGACTGAGAACAGAGCATGGAGCGAAAAAAGCAGGCGTTGGTACCAGTGTGTTCGGGCTGCCAGATTGGCCTGTTGATGACATCACGCTCTATGATTGGCTGGAAGTTGGTTTGGATGACGTAGAAGAAGCGGTTTTCGACGGATTAGGTTTCATGGGATTGCAGTAAATTTTACAAAACAATTTTTGACTTTAATCTCTTCAAGTAATTTATTTTTTCTTGTTAACTCGCAACTCTTCTGACTTAATCCACTCAAAAATATAACTTCATTTCCGCATCCTTTTGTATCTGTATTTTGGATCCATGTGTTATGTTGTTTTTTTTCTGGGACCACCACTTGCACAGTAGCGTTGTACGCATTTGGCGGGAGAGTTACCGAGATGACACACTGCTCAGACGGTGTATCACCCAGGTAAGCATAGGCTGTATCAAGTGTCAATCACAGAAAACATGAACCTCCGAATACCTTTTAAAAATGGAGCTGTACAGAAAAAAAGAGGACTTGAGCACAAACCAGTCTTACAGTAACTACATGTCAACATCACAAGCAGGGAAGAGAAAAAATTATATTCTTTGAAATTAATTTCTAAAGTTTGTCCACAGCTCCATGGGGATTGCTGGAGAAGGCGGATTTATGACCTATACTGCAGCCTGTCACCAGAGGGTGCTGTTCTCAGGGTGGCTTCACCCAGCGAGGAGGCAGATGGCGTCCAGTCTATATACAATCTATAGTATACACAGTATATAAAGTTATTGACATCGGGGCAATTATTATTGTGTATTAATTCGTATTTTTTCTTTGTCTCAATCTTTCCTCATCCATAATGTGGTCGTAATCCTCCATCATATCATCCTAGCTATAGTTTCCCTCATCATTTTAGTGTTTGAAGTTATCTGTATGACTAACTAACCCACCTCTTGTCTTGAGAGAAAAGGGATCACTTGGCTTTGCAACTATTCTCAGGATCGGAACGAGAGGTCACGCCACCAATCAGCCAAATTTTTTGGTCAATTTTTCTGGTATAGGAACAAAGTCAGCTGTAAACACCACATGTGTCTAATCCAATCCTTAAGAGAAGCAAATATTAAATATCCTGCAGATAGGACGACATTAGCATTCATTCGAGGTAACGTTTCACTGCAGAGTCTTTCCATCATGGCAGACAAAGATTACAGGAACAAGGTTGGAATAAACACTTCACCTGACAACAACATCGTAGCTGTCGCTGCCTGCTGATAGGCTGAAGATGTCTGGCTGATACAAAAGCAAAAAGCTTGGGTAAAAAAAAAAAATGCTGCCAGCACGCCAAAATATACCTGCCAGACACACACACACACACACAAACACACACATTCACCAAACACACTCCTACACATCCAAATGAAACCAACTTGTATTCATATTCAAATGAAAATTCTTATCTCTCAAATTGTGGCTCTTCCCTTCACTTGCTTTTAATGCTTGTCGCAGAGATTGAAAAGTAGGTGAGCAGAGAGAGGAAGAGGGAGAGACAGAGAGAAATGGGGGGAAAAAAGAGAAAGAGAGAGAGAGAGAGAGAGAGATGCTGGGAGGAGAATTCAGGTGAGTCCAAGTCGTCATCACACCCTCTCCCCCGCAATTTATCATCTGAAAATTTGACAAACAGACAGACGGACTGACCGACAGACAAATTTCTTTTGGGAACCCGTTAGCCACGCCCATGACGGCTGTCAAAACAGCAGTTAGGAGGGGAGAGAGGGATGCAGCGGCAGAAAAGGAGAGAGAGAGAGCAAGATAAAGAGAACATTGAGAGTTGGAGTGAGAGAGAGAGAGAGAGAGAGAGAGAGAGAGGGGGGCGAAGATGTGTGTGTCTATCTTTTCCTGTCTTTAATGAAACAGTTGTGTGCTTTCGGGAGACAGTTAAAGCTGACAGAAGCACTCAAGATCTGGCCTAGAGGTCTCTCACACACACACACACACACACACACACACACACACACACACACACACACACACACACACAGAAATCATTTTTGGGGAATGTCATGCAGCAAACATGTAATGTGTCCTTTGGTCTTTGAGGCACACTGGCTTCTTTGACATCTCCCTCTTCGTGTGTGTGTGTGTGTGTGTGTGTGTGTGTGTGTGTGTGTGTGTTTGTGCAGCCTCAGGCAACACCAGCCGGCTGCTCTCCAGACTAATTCACACGAGGCGAAGGTCAACCAGAATTCCTCCAAGGTCCCTCAGTGTCTGTCTGTTCTTCAGTCCTCGTCCTTGTGCGCCTAAATTGCTCTTTCTGCTCGTCTTCTGTTCTGTCTTAATTTTCTGATTTAGTATGTGGAGAAATATTAGAATAAAAAAAACAAAGACAGATTTATTCTCAGAGTGCGTAAAGTTCACCAACAAGCAGAGTCACGCTTCTTCAAACTGGAATTAAACACAGAATCTCTCAAAGTGAGTTTAGAGTAAACAACCAGGGCAAATCTGAAAAAGTCTTCAGTTAACGGGACGTTAAGTCTGAGTTTCCCTCTCATCATGTGCTGCTTTTCTCTCCCTTCTCTGTGCCTTCTGCTGAGGTTCCTCTTCTTATTTTTTTTCATCAGCTGCTGCCTGCCTGTCTGATCAGATGATACGAAGCATGCCGGATCATCCCAATAACACTTCAAGACCCACTCTGATGAAAATCTGTTTTTCCTGTTGTCTACATGTTTATATACTTTTCTTCTGGAGCTAGAAAACACCTCATGTAAAAAATAAGTGGAAAATTGCATTTCTGAGTATTTCTGCATTCAAATGGCTGTGAATCTCTGGCAGACCCAAACGGCAGGTTCAGACACAGTAAGATTCCTACGTAGCAAATTATGATATTGGCTTTTATCATGTCCTTTAAGACATTAGTGTCCGAGAGCTGAATAGATCCCATGTTACCCACTACTTCTACTACACCGGCAATGTGACTGGCAATTTCCACCGCCTATGGAATGGCTACGAAAAGGCCATATCTGCCGATCGTAGCTGATCGTAACCATTCAAGTTAATGTGTCAATATCCACCGGCTTCTTTCCGTACCGCTGCGGATTGCAAGAATTCTATTTTTTCTGGATGCAGCAGCATGGCGGATAAATTCAGCAGAGATTAGCCTGTGCTGGAAAGGAAGTCGGGCACAGACACAAAATAAAACATCCGGCTTCTTTTCAAAATAAAACACTCCATGTTTCAGACGGATCGTATTTCACACCATCCAAACAGGCGGGGATGAACAAGTGAAAGGTTTATAGACAGCATTTCATCCCGATGACACCATGGATGAGCGGATGCTGATTTTATAAGTCTAGAAATAGATTTCCTCCTCTGAAAGGACACAATCTATTGCTTATAGGGTTAGCCTATGTGGCTTAAGACAACTTGTTATCACCCGATTGCATCCGTGGGTTCTTGTTAGTTCTCGTGATTCCTGCTGTCAGTAGTCCGCCACGAAATTCTTTCACAAACGGATCTGGTAGGAATTGGCAGAAGGTGAAAATTGCAGCCGTTCCAGAACGGAGCTGTTTCCGGATGCGGTGGAAATCCCAGGTTAGGCTGCAAGCTAACGCAAAGAGAAGTGTGCAGAGCAGCGCTGTCTCTGCCCACGACTTGCAGGCGAAATGCTATTGAGCTACAGAAGCTCTGCAGAAGAAAAATCCTTGAAAATGACACAGGTAACATGATTTTGGCTGAAAGCTTAATAATCTCAGTTTAAAGACCACTGAGAACACTTTAAGTAGTAAAAAAAAATAGACGGAGTGGGACTTTAAGAGAAACGGAGCCCCTATTATCTTACTGGTTGACATTTTTGGATAAGTTACTCAGGCTCTAACTTCTTACCCATCCTGCTCTTTCGGTTTCTTTTTTCCACAAAGACACAAACTTTGCACCATCTCTCACTAACTAGTTATATAATTTAAATCTGAGTCTTGAAATGCCCCCTACAGTCCAGTCTCTCACACATTTAATCCACTTTTGTACCAGTACAAAGTTTATTTAAGGAAATACTGAATGAAGGATACAGCTGATGATATTTCGTTTATCATCTTTTTTCATTCTGCTTTAGTTCACTCCAATGTCTTGCTGAAAAAAGTACACTCGATCAAATTAATGCACTAAAGTCAAAAGGTAGAGTGTACAAAGTTCACATGTGCTTACTAAGTTTTGAGACTTCATATCGATAATCCATAATTGATCTTTAACTTCATTTTAAAGTACCTGTTTTTCCAGATACAAGTTGTGTTTAAGACTTTCTCCACAATTAAAAGGAATTTCTATATGTTTGTTGAAAACTTTGTCCGTGTCAAGATTGAGTTTGCATTCAGAAAATCCTGACGCCTTTAACTGCTCATGACCCCGGGATGGATGCCGCAGAAAATCGGTGTCATACGCGTGGGGGAAGAACCATCCTCGATCCAGGTTATTTCATTTCAATCAAAAAACTGTTTCCTCCAACAATCCCCAAATGTACCCGACTGTAAGAAAAACAAACTCTGACATCCGCCCCAATCAATCCGAACCAGTCGTGAAAGGATATGAAAAATTCTCCTGGAGGCGTAATCAATCAATGTGTTTTAAGAAGTTTCTCTGAATGAGCAAATCAAACATGACCCCAATCACATCAGTGCAGCCGCGCAGTAGTCACGGACCTGAAGGACGCTTGAAGAGTCTCGAATAAAAATACAGAAAAGGAAAACGATCAAAATACAAGCGAACTTCTCACATCAAATTCTTACCTGACTTTCAGAGTGAAATGAGTAAATCAATCTTCAAAAAAGGCCTTCAGGAGTGTTCAAGTCTTGGTCGAGGTCGCCGGCTGTAAAGATTTATCGATCCACTCAGAGATGGGAACAAGACATTAATAACTTACTGTTAAACAGAAAACCTGCGACAGTCTCTGACCCACGCTGAGGGAACTGACTTCGGACCACAGACTCACAACCTGAGGGTCTTTATCTCATTTTCCTGCTTTTTACACATCATACAATCCTCACTCTCTCACCTGCATCGACAAATACAGACCTAAGTTCCCTCTGAATACACGAAAAGGAATATTTTTAGCTGTCGAAAGTCAGTTTCTACAAAAACGGCAGATCCACAATCTGTGTTTGAATGTTTGAAGACGAGGAGCAAAGATGAACCAAACAGAAACACTTTTTTCAATCAGCGTTTGTCTTCGTACTGGTGCTGGTTTTTCCGCTTCTTTCCCTCCGGCTCCTCTTGATCCTCCTCTTTCCTAACCTACGCCATCACTTTCCAGTCGCCTAACTAGACAAACACATCAAATGAAGCCGATTAGTTGTTTCAGATGCAAATTCTGAAATTAGAATTAAATAAACGTCTCCCTTTTATCCAACGTTTCTGCCTTTATAAGTGACTCATTCACACACAATAGAGGAAATGTCGTATTTTATTGAGACACAATGGCACTTTGGCAGCTTTTGTCCCCTTCCAGCTCCCCACCCCATTTTCTTCTTGAAAAAAATCAAGTACATCCCAAAATTTTCAAGAACTCTTATTATTACTAATCTTCATGCAGAGGCGAACCCCGTCCATGTGCATCATGGGAAATGAGGGCGGTGTCACGAGGAGCACTGCTGTCGGGTTCTCTCTGAGTGAGTGGATAAGTGCTACATGTCAGCGTCATGTTTGAAGACGCGCTGCATGATATCTTTGTCATCGGGGCCGACAGAAATCACGGTTGGAGACGAGCGGCGCGCCCGCTTGTCACAACAAACCCCTGCAAGAGGGGCGCGCGGCGCGATGGAAAGCTGTAATTTAGAATCAAATGAATTATCTATGACTTCAGTAAGTTTGTCAGAGAGACGAAGACTTGACGGCTCACGACAGAAAATGTTAATGTTGTGCAGTAAATTACTACAGCTCCAAAAATTATTTCAGCTGTTGAGGAAATGTAACAAGATGGAAGGAAGCGCCTAATTGAATTTGTAAAGTACATGGGGAGATAATAAGCTGGGGAGCAGATGATGTGTTAGCTGTGGCATTTATGGAAATGACAATGCAGAAAAGTACACAAAGACCCTGTCAGATCCAGAGGAGTTAGTATCACAGAGGAATGTGCAGCACAATCAATCTCACCAGAACAAACTCCACAGACCGAGCCACGACCATGAGCAGGAGACGGAAGGAGACACGTCCAAGACCACAAGGAGAAACCAACGCCAACTTTTGACAACACCTGGGTCCCTAATGCTTCAATTTTAAACTTCCTTAACAGTATTTGATAAGCAGATCCTTAAATCCAATGCCAAGTATATTGATCATAAAAAATGATAAACGTCCTTTGGTCAAAATTAATAAGAGGATGAGCAGTAATTGTTGAAGAACTGGAGAAAAACATTTTATATAAATATGAAGTCCTATTTTAGTCTAAAAGAATCGATAACCGTTTTTTTCTTAGAACCGGTTCCCAATGATTGTTTGTCTGCCTCATTAACGATTCTGCTCATCGGTTCCTCTTTCGTCTCAAAGCGTGATGACGTGGTACGTGAAAAATGTGTTTTGGTTCAGAACTTTCCAGCATGGCGTTGAGGCAAAATCACTCCAGAGTTCGGCTGTATTTCATGCGAAAAGATGATACCGCGGCTACCTGCAACACTTGCAAAGCTGTAATGTCGTTGAAGGGGGTAAATCCTTCCAATATGTGGAAACATTTGTCCATCCAGCATGCAATTAATTTGCGGAAGTAAAACGTGTTTGAAACGCTACTTAGCGAAGGCGAGACTGGCACAGGCAAAAGCAGGAGCAGAGCTAACGTCTTGGCGTTAACTGCTTTAAATTCTGAAAGTAACATTTAACTCCTCCAGGACCAGTCTGTCGTGTAGATGTTAGCGCCATTTTAACCCCCTTCCACTATATAAATACTCTCCATCTCCTTAACCTCCTAAGCCCCGAACTCTTGCAAGGCATGCATTTTTATTTTCTCTTTGATATTTAGGCTAATTGGGACCTGATGAGTGTAAAAACAAAGAATGATCTTTTTACATGATGTAGTTTCTGAGAAAAATGATGTCCATATATGAGGACATTCGTTTTAAATTTTGAGAGAAGGCCCTTGTAGACCAAAATTTAACATTGTGGTCTTGACAACCAAAAATGTGATGTCCACACATGTGGACGCCAGGTCTTAGGAGGTTAAATTACATTTAGATGACAATGAGTTCAATGAGAATCGATAAGGAATCGTTTTGATCAGCAGTATCGATAATGGAATCCAAATGGCTGAATTCTTAACAACTCCCCCCCCTGTCAGGGTCTGAGTAAGCCGACAGTTCAGCCACATCTGTTTGGTACTTTTTAAACACAAAATGTTTGGAGAACATTTCAACCGTCTCTGTTTTCTTCTAACAATCATGTTTTTTCACTCAAATATTAACAATAAACTGTTGTGATGGAGTCTAAAAACACCAAAAGAGATCTTTGGATGGTCAAGGACAGACTTCGTTGAGGTTATAGATACAAAAGCAATACAATCATGATGACATGGGTATTTGATTCCATTTCTGAGTTTATCCCTTTTTCTATTTACCTGGTAACAAAAACCTGTAAGAAGAAAACTACAGGCTTCATACTGAAGAGGAACTATTGTCTAATCCTCTGTTTGGATCATTCCTCTAACTTTTAAACAGTCTTAATCGTGTTTTTGACAGTTTTCTAACTTTTTACACAGATGCAGTTCATCCTTTCTGCTGTGTCCTCTCACTGAGAAGTCATCATTGATTGTCAGCCAAAGAGAAACTGAAAGAGAGGAGGTGAAAGAGTTCGGCGTTTATCATTTCCTAGTGAGTTGACACAAAGGACACGGCTCTGGTTTTGTGTTTCTTTCTTCCACTTTCACTTTGAGTCTTTATCAGCATCAAATTAATTACACTGGACAAGCCGGGAAGAAATCTTCATTATGTACAATTGAGAAGTGATTTCAGCAAACAATAAATGGATTTCAATGATTCATTTTTGGTCCATTTAGCTACTTTCAGTTTCAGGTTGGTAACATGCTGTAAAGTGCAAAACAGGATATCTTAGTCACAAAGATGCTGACAAATTTGTGAAGGTAAATCAGAAGAGTGACGGTTTCATTGTCATTTTAATCGACATTTGTTGGTTTCCATCTTCTGTTTCTAACTTTTTGCTTGTATAAACACAATTAACTCCAGCCGACATCAAGAAAACTTAATGTAAATGTCTGTTCTCTCAACAAGACGACCTCCTGAATATGATTATTGAAAAGGATCAATGATAAGATTGGATCTGATTTCTTTCAGTTACCTGGTTGAGTTCCCTCATTTCTGTTCAAGGTCAGTTAGGGTTTAGTAGACATATAACAGCATCATTGGTGGTCTTGTCATGCCGGCCTTGGGGTCTAAGACTTTGACCTTGTAATTGCAACTTCCTGTCTTTAATTCCAGCAGGAGTTTCTTCTGTCAGTTCTCTAAATGAGCCAAAAGTTTCATCTCCAAAAGCTTTTTGGTGAAATATCGCCCTATAAAAAGGCTGAAAATCAACCCTTCTACACCAATATTTCACGGTTTACCAAACACTCTCTCACTGGTCTTTGATTTAATATAAAAGTGTGTTTTTATGTTTGCTTAAACTTTGTTGGAGCCGTTTCTAAGTCTGCTCAGTGATGATTTTGTTTGTCACGGTCATGACTTTTCTAATTCTAAGCAATCTCTAAACCATTTAGCGATCACCATCTATCATCACATGATGACAGCATTTTCCTCTACCAACCTGCCAGCATGTGTGAAAACAACCAAAATAGATTCTTATTACTTATTGCTCCTTTAATGATCAATAAAATTCTATCTAATCTAATCTAATCTAATCTAATCTTATGGAGCTGTGGTCAGCCCAATTGCTTCTGATGTGATCCCAGTGGAGGAAAAATATAAAAGCTGATTGGCTTTCTGTTTTTCAGAGGAATTATAGGAAAAATTAATGTATACATTTTCATGAGAGGAAGCAAAGCATAGGTGAAACATGGGTCACAAAAGAACTCAATGAAGTTACGAGGAACTCATCTGACTGATGGACAAGGTCAAATGTTGTTGGGCAGGTATTTGTGTCTCAGGCGTCTCTATAATAACAGCATTTACAAATTGGCAGTGAGAGTTAGCTTCAAGTGTTGACTAATTTCAATGAAACTTAGTTTAAGAATTTTGCATGGGTCAATGAAGACCCCCATTAAATTTAGAGCATCTCTACCCAATTCGTGACCACACACTTTGAAGATGAACCAAATTTAGTCTTTAAGGTATGAACACAACTTTACGGGTTTCTAAAAGATAATTAAAGCTACTATAAGGAGTTTTTTTATGGTTATGAAATAGCCTGAAATTTAAATTGATGCTTTTTTGTGATGTTAATAAGCAAACAAAACCATAAGGGGCAAGATTGGCAATTTTTATAATGACATTAATAATGCCTGAAATCGGTGTGAGGGTGTAGGTACAGAAAAAGCTCAGTATTCACAATGGTCACATGGAACACAATAAATGTTACTTTTGACAGTCAAAAGTCAATTGGACGAGGTTTTTTGTCAAAAGACATAACTGACACATAAGAAGAAAAGATATGCAAAGACTGCTTTGGCCACAGAGTCACAGAAAGTCGCTTACACAAGCTTTAAAAACCTGAAACAAGGCGCATAAGTTTGTTTTCGTCAATCTTAAAGGCAAGTAGGTAGCTGCTTTTATATGCCTGCTGTTTCTTACTCACATCTCTCCTTTGTCGTCTGTTGTGCATCTATTAGAGATTCAAGAATACTTTGCAAATTTTTATATCTCTGAACAAACTCCAACAATAGAAGTATTGCATACAATGTTATGCTGTGTTTCTCTTCATACTGAATATTGATGAAATAAAATATTCAGACAAGCTCACACATGAACTCCGCATTCAGACCAAAGTTTTTCTGGAATAAAGACCCCCTGCTACCCCCTTTAAAAGACATCTCAGGTGGAAAATAGAATAAAATACTCGCTCAAAAACTTTTTACCAGTTCAGGCAGAAACTCAAGCTTGAGTGAAGATTGTCTGCGAGAGAGACGGAGATGAAGAGGATTGGATGGAGAGATGAAGAGAGGGAAACAGAGATAGAAGGACAAAGAGAGAGAAAGAACGAGAAGGGGAGCAGGAGAGATTTGAAGGAGGTTTTAATTGTTTTCCCATGATGCTTTGAGCAGGGGGGCTCAAAGCGTCGGAGCAGAAAGCTGTTCGAGGGCCTATCGTCCTGGCAACCAAGCCTGACCCTTCAGCACACACACAAGAAAACACACAAACACACACACTCTGTGGGTCAATTTAAGTCTGACATCAGCAGGGAGGAATGCATGGGTGGGGGGGGATCAGGAGGTGATTTTTTTAGAGGGAGGGGTTGATGATGATGAGGATGAGATGATGGGGAAAAGTTTTAGGGATTAAAAAACACAAATCAGGGGAGAGATCGGCACATGATTGTTCTTCATATCAAGAAAAACAGATAATGTTCAAACTTGTTATATTATCTTTGTGAAGTTTTGTAGTTACCCCTCATCAAACACCATCTCTGAGTTTTCAAACTCTAAGTTGTTGGAATCAGCAGCAGCGGTGGGAAGTGAATTAAACTGTCATTTTGTCATCTGAGATCCAGTCAGTGGGAAGATGATGACTAATCCCGTTGAATATATGTCAGATTGACAGAGGTAGGACGCCGTTTTTGAACAATTCAACTTAAATCTCAGAGAAGTGATGACAAAACAAAGATACCAACTTACTTTCTGACTGCTAATAACTGTTATTAGAGGCACTAGAGTGGTAATTTGCTATGTTTCTCATTATTGGGAAAATTAGTATTATCACTGCGGCGTGTTATTCTGAGCCAAAACTAAAAATATAACAGTCATTGTAGTTTAACAGCAAACTCGCATCTAATGTCACAAAAACTCTCAAGAGTCTGCTACACATGAGTGTTTGCTCCTTTCTGCTATAACAATGATAAATTCAAGTATATGAGAAACTGTGCGGACTGAAAGACTGAAGAACAAAATGACAAAAACGTGAAGAAAGAATTTTAGTTTGACTAGATATTTAGCCAAATGATGAATACTGGCCCATGCTGATTACTGGTCTAATCTCAGAGTAAAATCATTCGCACAAATGAATCACATGTTAAGTCAATGCAAAGACGGGATCAGACACTTCTACTACTCTGGTGGTGCGAATGACGCGAATTGGGCGTGATTGAATTGAAGTTGAATGTCTCAATTTGAGCGGATATTCCCCTCGCGATAACTAATCAGCATGAAGGTTGCCGGGTGACGCATGAAAATGGACGGTTGTATATAAGGCGGAGGACAAACTGATCGTGTCGGCGTGTGGGTGCCCTGAATTATATGATACCTTTTCTCTCAATTACCACAACCGGAATAAAAAGGAGCCTGGAGGTGAGTGAGTGAGTGAGTGAGGAGGTCAGATTACCTAGTAAATTGTAAAAAACCTTTGTCTATTACTTGATCACGCTGGTTAAATTGGCTGGGATTACCGTTGAAATTACCGTTGACACGTGAATGAAGCGAGTAAAAACTATTCATTCACGCGCCTAGATTTGCGCGAATTAAGCGAGTAGATGAGTTTACTCGCACTTAGTGTGAGCGCCCCATTAATCTGAGGAGTATGATACCGTCCCGAGAGACGAGGATAACCAGAAGACCTATAAGACTAACCTCATGGGAATAATTCTTTATCTGCATAGACTCCACTTCCATTTTTGTAGTCCACTTTAAAACAATTTTACACTACATGTCCCAGTCACCCTTACACACATATTTACACACTGACGACAGAGTACTAACTGATCCCATTCACACACTGCAGGCCATGAGCTATCCAACACCCACTCATGATGTGGATTTATGGAGTCATTTTGACTGAAACTGGACTTTTAAAGTCAAACTTCCTGTGGATGCACGAACATACCCAGATGATGTTGTTGGGGATCGTTATTCTCTTCCAGATACACACCTTCATTGGTCTGAAACTAGTGTGTTCTGTTCAAACAACAGGCTTTGACCCAGAAGTTAGAGAGTAAAAATTAATTGTCTGTAAATGCATAAAGTAACAAAAAAAACTCAATAGAAGAAGAAAGGACATAAAAAAACAAAGCGGTCTCATCTGTACGAAAAGTAAAAAGCTGTGTAGTTGTCAGTGCTGTCATTGTTCGATGTAAAATGCGTTAGCCTCATGCAAACCTGTTTGTCGATTGTTTTGATACCTGACAGTGATCACCTTGTATTCGGCCGAATGGTAGCGAGCTAAAAAAGGACATACTTTTGTCAACAAACTGGGACAAGAACAGTTGCCCAGTTAAACCGCCTACTGGAGCTTGACCCTAGTTCAACTCAAAACGTACAGAGTGTCTTAAAAGGACACCCCAGCAGCTGAACTACAGAAACTGGGGATTGAAAATCTTTCATTTCAATTGAGAGATGACTCACTCTACTACTAAACTCTATAAAATAAATTTCAACATAATTTTAAGAAGATATTTTAAGAGAGACCTTCAGAGTTGCACTTTTAAGACCTTTTCTAAAAGTGTTCATCGGATGAGGGAGTGAAATGATCATGTGTTGAGGAGACAAAGAAGAAAAACAAACCATCACATAGTTTGTCCACCCGTCTCTTCTCCTTGATGTCAGGCAGTTAAAGCACTGGACTCTTTCTCTTCCTGTGAGAAGAGAAACTTGTGTTTGTGGGGATGAAGGGATGAAGGGATGGAGGGATGGAGGAAGGAGAGGAGGGAGAGTTCTTGGCTTCTTTGTTTCCAGGCCTTGATGTGTGACCAGCAGCCTCTCCTTCCCTCCTCCTTCCCTCCCTCCATCTTCCTAACGACATACGGCCCAGCTCCTCTCTCCTTTTTTTTTTCTCCCTCACTTCTTTCACTTCCCTTCTTTCCATCTCTCCTTCTTCTTCTCTCACTCCTCTCCTCCCTCTCTTCTTCTTCCTCTTCACCTCCTCCACCTCTCCTCTTCTTTGCCCACCCATACTGTCTCCACAGGGAGCTGCTTCACACTGAGAGTGAATCAAAAGGCAAAGGAGAGAAATATCCTTTCAACATGCATGCGTGCGCACACACACACACACACACACACACACACACACACACACACACACACACACACACACACACACACGCCAGAGGACTGTGTGGGAATGAACCAAGGGGCCTCGCTCAAATCCCTGTCTCTAGGCAACCAGCAAGGATATGCTGGGGGAACAGCATTAAAGTTGGAGAAAAACTTAAAAACACACACAGCAAACACACACACACACACACATACACAGAAGGATACACACACACACACATTCAGACTTACTCTCGCTTTCTGTTTACAAAATCAGTCAGAAATATTGAGCAATAGCAAAGCGGTAAAAGGTGAGAGATGCCTTTAGTTCTTGAGTGTGTGAGGAAACAACTGTGTGTCTGTGTGTGTGTGTGTGTGTGTGTGTGTGTGTGTGTGTGTGTGTGTGTGTGTGTGTGTGTGTGGTGAAATGATTAAGAGTCACACCAAGAGCTGACCTTCAGAGTTTGACTCAAAATCAACAGTGATGCAGAGGTGAGCGAGAGCGCAAGAATGTGTGTGTGTTGGAGGAGTTGTGTGAGTGTGCGGCACTAAAATCAAACTGAGAAACTGTCACATGTGCTTATTTTGCATGTGTGTGCGTGTGCATTTGTGTTTATGTGAGTGTGTGTGTGCGCACGTGTTTGTGCGAGCGTGTGCATGCGTGCACAAATGTGTTATGTGGTGTGTGTGTGTGTCTGCCACCTCTGCAGCTGGCCCTCCATCAGCAGATTAATAAGCTTTGTTGCCACGCCGACCGGAACCTAGTGACAACCATCCAGGCCCGAGGCATCATGGGTAACGGACTGACTGGCCGCAAGCTGGCCCTGTTTTTACAGCTCTGTTTTGTCCCACACCGCGCTCCTGTGTGTCTGTGTGTGTGTGATGGTTAATTGCTCCTCTCTTGCCACCCTTCTCAATGACATCACTGCGGTCACAGATGTTTTTTTCCCACTTCTAGGACCCCTGGACACACACACACACACACACACACACACACACACACACACACACACACACACACACACACACACACACACACACACACACACACACACACACACACAAAAGCTTAGGAAACACTTCCAAGCTTTTGACTCACTCTGCCTCTTTCTCTCTTTCTTCCTTCCTCCTTTAAGTCCTCCCATCGACTCCTTTCTTCTTGCCGCCTGCGCCCCAATATTATTGAACCCACTAACAAAGAATAACTCATTTTACGGTTGTTAAATCACAGTTTGAGTGTTGGTGTACAGACGATGCAGTGGCCTCATTATATAATAGGTTATAGTAATGAAATTTAATGACAGAATACACTCAGTTTAAGTCAAATTACTTCATCTGTTTATCCAAACATGCAGCCAAGGAACAGAAAAAGATGCAACATGTCAGCTAGGATAAGTTTTTTCACTATGCTCGTAACTTTTTCCACAACTTCGAGGGGGGCCCAGGTCTTCGATCACCACATTTCAAAACCAGCTACCTGTTGATGCTGCAAAGCTGTACATGCACTCAGTGATATTTCACCGTGTACTGAATCACAAGCTGGGAAAACAACTTTCAATCTCTTAAAATCACTGAAGAAAAAATACAATTCAGAGGCACTATGGTTGATTCAAACATGATGTGATGTACTGTGAAGTTGCTTGACACTACCATGAAGGAACATGCACAAACTCTTTTGCATGCACTATGTGTCCTCTTTGACGTTTGTTGTATTTCATGTTGCTGTTGCAAGAGGAATAGAGGAGTAAAGAAAGAAGGTATAACTCCCTATAACTCCATTTGTTGGTGCTTGTTTGGTGTATAAACTGATCTGCTTTCATAATATCATGATTTTAGTTTTTTTATATTTCAATTTTGTCCTGATTTTGTTGCTTATATTGTTGTACATTGACTACAGATGTAAAGTAGCTCATTGCTCACTCTGGTCCAGCTAAATTTCTGCACACTCTCTCTGTCAGGAATAAACAAAATTAAACACATTAAATTAAGTTCTAAAGTTTAGACACTCAAAAAAGACAAATCTTTTGCTAAAACCTGTCAAAAATAAATCAGAAAAGGCCTTCGACTATGTGCTCCCTCTCTCTTAATCTTCAGAAAACCTGCTGCCAAACATTTCCCATAATTCCTCTCAATGGCGTCTTTCATTGTGGTTACTTGCCTCCAGAATTCTCCATTTCTTTTTAACTCCACATTTCCTGTTTTTGATGCAGACGAGCCTAAAAAACACTTCAAGATAATACGATTTTCCTAAGACTTTCACAGGCCGTGTTTGCTCTGACCTAACTAATTAATATATGAAATGAGTGCCGTGAACTTTCATTTTGCTATAAGTTTGCATGTTAAGATATTTTATGAAACTTCAGGTCTCCGATCACAGAAAGATCTTGGATGTGACTTCTTACGCCCACACAAAGAGTCTTATTATATATGTTCCCTTCTTATTCGTCTTTATTGGGGAACACAAAGTCAGACTCTGACTTCAGCTCCTACTTGAACTCACTTCTCTTCTTGTCTCCTGTCCTTGTCCTTTCTTCTACCTCTTTAATAAGCTGCTCCTTATTTCAAACTTTCTCTGCAACTTCTTTAGATTTTTTAAAACTTTTTCAGTTAATCATTTTAGTCCAACAGGAAAAAAAAAAAAAAGTCCTGTCAGATGTTGTCAGGACTCTGTGGCTCTGACCTTTGACCTCCTGTGCAGTTGGTTGTAGTGTTAGTGGCTCTATTGTGCTGTTTCACCTATTGTTAGTCATCAGTGCTGCTGCTGCTGCAGTTCTGTCTGAATGAGCTGCCGGGCCAGGGTTAGGTGAAAGTCAAAAAGTGACAAGGACCTGCAGGTCAAGTCCAAGTCAAGATGAGGAGAGACTGAATCTCATTTCTGACTAATATTTTCCAGTCAATGCATGACTAAATTCGAACAAAGAAGTATTGTTTTCAAAGATTCGCTTACAAAATTCTCAGACTGAACTCGTTTTTTCACCCCAAGTGTGGCGGGAGACATTTTTAGAGCGACTGGAGACCTGAGAGCTGGCATGGAGATGGACAAAGAAGAAAACTGTCCCGTCAGTAAAGCGGAAAGACAAAAGAAAGTTTTTCTCCTCTAATCAAATCAGAGTTTTTTACAACTTAAACTCTTCTTTTTCTTTCACTTTTCTACATTTGTATCACTATTCCACAATTTTCTTTCCTCCACACTACTTCCCTGTGTTTTTTTCCTGTCACACTTTCTGTCTTTGTCACAAACTCTCACTCCACTCTCTCCATAGGTGCGTCTATCTCGCTGCAGTGTGGGGCCATGCAGTTGCAGTGCCCCCTGGTGTCAGAATCCTGTATCATCAGACCTTAAACGGTGCCAGTCTTAGTCATAGTAATTGTTCCCTAATGATTTTTATAATGTCTTCTTTCACTAAGGTAAGACGTAGTTTATAGACTCACCAGTCCCAGTGTAAATACCTGATCCTGTGGGTACAGGATTTCACAAAAACCAGGATCTGAGGTTCAGGGTTGATGGGAACATTCTGGTTTTGTTTGTAGTTTTCTGTTAAAACTGTCTAAAAATGATGAGACCTAAAATAAAAGTCAAGCTATAAGGCAGCAGAGTGTCTTTTTAACACCGCACCGGGGACTAGTTTTGGGCCAACAGTTGGGGAAACATGACAGAAAATACGACCATGGGAGAATAAATTGCAAAAAAAGGAAGGAAATATAAATGAAAAAGTAGCATGAGGCCATGCAAGCCTTCTGACTCAAGCAATAGAGACAAATTTTATGCTGAGATCATGAAAACCATATTTGAAGATGACTCCAAACCACTTTCATCTCTGCTCTTGCTTGTGAAACCACATTAAACTAACTGCACCAACACAAAATACCAACTTCTGTCTCGTCACGAGGAGCACTTCTGTCAGATCATTTCTCTCACTTTTAATTTCTGATGCCTCTGCGAGCGGCTCTGAAGTTAAATCAGGCTCTCCTCGGGCGTAATGGAGACACGTGAAACCACTTGCAGAGCGCTTTTTGGCTCAGGTGTGATTTCCACAAACAGGGGAGATGATTGACGTTGGCTGCCAGACAGGGGAACATTTCTCCGTCAGCACATTTGTATTATGATAGTAAGAGAGGACTAAATAGAGTAAAATAGAGTCGAACAGGATAGGAAAAAAAGACATCAGAGGAGGAAGAGAAAGGATTAGAATCAAAGTAAAAGTTGAAAATCACTTGACTTTTGGTCCGTGTTAAATTATCCATGACTGAACGGTGCAGACTGTGGGCCTCAGTGAAAGCTACTTTGTCTGACTGAGCTCTGTCCGTCTTAATGAAGCTAAAAGAGTCTTAAACAGCTTAACACAGTCTTCAGGTTTCTACCTGTGTAAGGCAATACAGTGAGTGTAATGATGCACAGAGCCACGCTGTGCATGTGTCTGTGTGTCTGTGTGTCTGTGTGAGTGGATGCACGAGACAGAGAAACTATACTGTACCCTCTGCAAGTGTGTGTGTGTGTTTAGGAGAGCGGAGACAGTGCAGGTGAAAGCAGAGACGACATCAGAGTCTGAATTAAAGGATAATTACAACTAAACAACAGGAGACTGTTCCCATGAAGAGTCTAGGAGGGATTATCACTGCTTATTGCTCCTTTACATTGTAGAGCTTTCGTGTCAGCGTGCGTGTGTGTGCGTGTGTGTGTTCAGTCCTCTTTACAACAAAACATAGAAAGAGTTGAGCTGAGTTCTTTCAATATGAATCCCTCGCTCAATCAATATTAAACAACAATGTGACAGAGATCAGCAGCTTTAGTCTACATCAACACTGCCGTGCCCTGCAGGAAAATTCAGACACTGAAACATCCAACATAATGAAAAATGAAAAACATCAGAGTCTGAAACTTGACTTCAGAGATCTGGGTTTGCGTTGTCGCTTAAGGTCAAATCGAATTCTAAGAGCAACATCTATCTAACCTGTGCCAAGTGGTGTCGTTCCCTAAATGCAGTGATAGTGTAGTTAGAGTAGATCTTGTACTTCCTTTTCAAAAAAATCCAATAGTGTTAAAAAAAATCCAAAAAGGAAAAACTGTAATTGTAGGTACAACAATTTTATAGTTTCAAACGTCTAATCAGAGAACATAATAAAAAGCATGACATGTCAGCTCCCAGAAAGTGTAGCCAAAGGAGTTAGAGCTCCCCCTGTTGACTGGCTGCAGTATAGGTCACAAATTTTACAACCTCCATGGAAACAGATGGGACATGGGTTAAACTTTTAAATCAAAATACGAAATAAATTTTCCTCAAACATGGTTTCTTTCATGACTAAGTGACTCGTTTTATGAGTTAAACTTCATCTAGGGTTTCTTGTGCGTTTTGGTTTGTGGCAGGGGTAAGAAGTCAGGGAGAGGATGTCTACTAAAGAGGCTGTGGTTCTAATTGTGGGCATCTTCCAAGGGGTTTGGATTGGCTTGGTAGGTACAGTACAGATTGAGAGGGTAAATCCTGATCTTTGAGTACTGCACCCTCTCGACCTTTGCAGTTCACACAGTACGCATGTCTGACGGCCTCAGGGTGGCTTGATTTTTGGCAGGAATGTTAATAGGTTGCGATTTTGTTCTTAAATCAAGCATTTTGCAAACTTTTCATGAAAATAATTTAAAGTTGTCATTAATCGTGTTGGCTGCACGCTAACTATGTTAATAACTAAGTAACTGTAGGTCCTGTTGTAGGTGCCAGTGATAGTAGTTCAGGTTTGTACCCCAGCAGACGAGTACAGAAAAAGTCGGGGTCGGTAGTTTGGGTACCTTTTCCTAACTTTTGGCAATGAAAACACAAATAACTGCATTCATTCCACTTGTTGGAAACGCTCTATGAATTTTCTCAGAGCAAAGTGTCTTTGCTAGTTAAAGAATTTTAACTTCACTTTCTTTAGTCGGGCAAAAGTGGGGATGTTTTGTCCATCAATTGGAAACAGTTAACAACTCCCCAAGAGCACCAAAATGAAATACTTAAAAATCTAGTTCCTGTGCACTTGAACAGAAGAATGAGGATGTTTGAATGAGGAGATCACGGTCACTATGATCTCTAAAATAACTTTTGGTTACCGCACAAGAATTCATATGAAAAATATTAACCAATTTAAAAAAAAAAGGGCTGGATAGGACCAGATGACAAAGTGACGAGACCCTTAAAAGGTGACATGGCCTCTCCTGAGTAAACACTTTTCTGGCAATTATTTGTATCCCTATTCTTGTGGATGTGATCCCTCCAAAATCACATGACAGAACTGCATTAGTTTAACATTTCTGTACATTATATCCATCCACAATCACTCACGATCCGGAGTTCTGCAGAGAAAACTGAAGAGCGTTCACGTATTACATCCCGATGTTAACGGTTGAGTCTGGACATGTGACATTAACCTTCTGGGTTAATGTTTTCTTCCAAAGCTTTTCAGTATTTTATTTTTGTCTTTTTCATGCTTCAATTTAAAGGATAGGACATTTATATGTTCTGAATTTTCTAACAACAATAAAATGAATTTTATAACCTGTCCTTTACAGTGTTGTACTTGTAGAAGCACTGATGGATGCCTCACTATCTCGAGTGGTTGATGGAGATATTGTATAACTGTACGGCTGATCTAGTTTTGAAATGCACATAATTGCGAGTTTCAAAGCAACCAACTTCATTTAGAGGAGGGAAGTGCAGCAAATTGGTTCCCCAAAGTTACCTGTCTCCCCTGTGTATTCATTTCTCAATTTTGAATCAAGATTAAAAAACACTTTTTGGATTAGTTTTTAGAGGAAATGATGTATTTTTCTCACAGTTCACGGTCAGATCCCACTCAAAAATCCAACAACACTTTTCAAATCAAAACATGGGAAGATTTGATTTAAAAAGCTTATTTCTTATATCATTTCTCAAGGCCAGGAAAAAAGGGACTTGGAAAATACTACGCCGACACGTTTTTTCATCTTTTAAGGTTTTACCGTCAGAATAATGAAACTCGATGCAGATGTGTGGAATGATTGAATACATAAAAACAGTCACTTGCTTCTTTTCTCTATCAGTTGATGTGGCTGGATCTTCTCTGGGTTTTTTCTTCTTATGATATACTCGGCTTCAATTTTAAGTTGAAGAACCTTCAAATGGATCATTGAGATCTTAAAAAGTCTATGAGTCTCTCCTCTGAGTCACAGCCCCGTGGCTGAGCCCTCCCTGTGAGACAAAGCCAGAGTCCCAGCAGAAAATTAGCGCATTTAGCTGTCATCGCTTAGCTCGCTTTACAATCCAACCAGCATTCACACAGAGTGCCCTGGCCTCTTTTCTCTCCTTCCATCCATCCATCCATCCACCCCTCCACCTCCAGCCCCCAGCCCTCGCTTGCTTGCTTTCTTTCTTTCTTTGAGCAGGAAAGGTGATCCTCTGTATAGCTCAGAGATCAAGACGGGAAGGTGTAAACTGCAGATAAATGTGATCAAGTGTCTCCGCTATCACAAGCCCTCACATCGGAGTGGCTGGCTGGCTGGCTGGGTTTACCTCCTCCCTCCCCGTCCACCCCCTGCCTCTACACCAACACGGATTAGCTGCCCCCTCTTTGTGCCTCTCAGACAGGTGGAGGAGATGAGGAGATGTTGGGTTGTTCTGGATCTGCGGACCTTTCAGACCTGCTCTCACTGGTAAAATGACACTGAGCTTCAATCATTAACCTCAAACAGATCCGTCGGACTCAAAGGTCACTTCATGGCCACAGAAAAAAAACCCAATGAGATGAATATTAACGGTTAACTTCATATTCAAAAGATAACTACTTTAAAATAACAAAATGAGGCGGTCTGTTCATAACTCTGACGGTATGTGTGACACAGTCAACTGTGCTGTTAGTCCCATATAGGCTCTCTGTGTTAAACACAGTGCTGTGTATGGTGAGCAGGTTGTTTTGGCAGTTCAGAACCACATTAGGGTGAGCAGGATCTCCAGATAAAAGGATAAAGGTCTGGAGGGGCTCCTTCACTCGAAGAACCGGCTCACTATACAGTATCCGGTCTATAACATGTCATCTAATCTCACATGTGAAAAAAAGGCAATTTTAGATGATCCTTGTTGTGTTTGTTGGGCTGATGTCATGCCCGATCTTCAGTTCTTCTGACATCGTTCATTTTTGTTTCTGAGGGTTTTCTCGGACCTCAGGAGCTAATCATTTACAGCTGTTTAGCTTCTTTGTACCTCCATTGCACTCAAAATTTTTCTCGGACAGCTCTGTGAAGACCTCTCTTTTTCATTTCGGTGTTCACAATTTTTCTGAACACAAGTAAGCTCTTGTGTTGGCACCACGTATCATCAGGCAGGTTCTCTATTTCTGCCATCCACCAATAATGGGGCGCTCTCACCAAGCGCAAGTAAAATCATCTACTCGCTTAATTTGCGTGTCAACGGTAATTTCAGCGGTAATCCCTGCCAATTCAACTGAAGGGATCACGCTAAAGTCAAAGGTTTTTTACATTTTACCAGGTAACCCAACCTCCTCACTCACTTGCCTTCAAGTGAGCTCCTTTTTATTCCAGTTTCGGCACAATCAACCAACACAATCAGTTTGTCATCTGTTTTAGATACGTCATCTGGCAATCCCTGTGCTGATTGGTTATCATGACGCGACTATCTGCTCAAGTCGAGACATTTTCAGCTCCCACCCAATTTGCGTCATCTGCGTCACCAGAGTAGTTTGAGCGCCTAATCGCATCTTTGCATTGACTTTACATGTAATTCATTCGCGCGAATGATTTTATTCGCACGTGGTAAGTGGAGACAGTAAGGTTTATGCTTCACGTTTATTATTGTTGCCATGGTTACATCTGTTGTGCTTCCTCCTTCAGTCAGCTTGCCTCCCAATTTGCTTCTGTTTCGTCTGTTACAATAGACAGAGTTCATGTGGGTCATCCTCAGGGATCTCCCACACATAAGGATT
Organism: Xyrichtys novacula; assembly: GCA_962446985.1. Classification (NCBI taxonomy): domain Eukaryota; kingdom Metazoa; phylum Chordata; class Actinopteri; order Labriformes; family Labridae; genus Xyrichtys; species Xyrichtys novacula. The sequence goes on from OY660870.1 coordinate 30,970,927, forward strand.
TTTGATCGTAGATATTAAGTGTATCTGGGATTTCTAAGTCAGGGCGGCTCTGATCATCGTCTGCAAAGAGCAGAGGGAAGAAAAATCATTTTTAACACACCTCACACCACAGGATAATCTGGAGAGATAATCTTTAGAATCATCCAATAATTGAGCCTTTGCTGACTTTTGTCAAAAACGGGGCCTAAAGTCGACACAATTATCTTGTAGTGTGTGTCCTGCCTCACAGTGAAGTGTAAAGATAAATTGGCAGAGTAAGAGGACAATACAAGACAGTTTAAAGTGAAAATTAAGCTCAGAAAATCCTGGGAATCAGATCACGTTGACACCATTTAACTTCACTTTCTGACTCTTCATTCAGAGTCAGCTGTGTCACGGTGAGGGGGAAACTGACACAAAACTCCCTTCATCAGTAAAAGTGCTAAAATCCTCCAACTAAGACATTTACATGCAGTTCAGTTGAACCTAATCTGCAGGAAGGAAGCCTTCCAAACAAGACTGTAAGATCTCAGCGTCATATAAAACTGATCTCTTCTTTGTGAGGAAAACATCACTGACTAAAAACAGACAGTTTGAATGATAATAGGTGCTAATTACAGGTATGTAGACACGGTGAAAAGTGCAGTAAAGTCACCGCTAAACGCTTCATACTGAGTGCTGATGAAGATAATTAGTGAAGATTGAGAGAGAAAGCACTGAGGGTTTGTGTTTTTTTGTCTAAACTAATAACCCTGACAGCAGCAGATCCAGTTCTGCTAAAAACGGTGTGCCGTCTCTTCTGCTTCCATTTCAGCCGAGAGCTTCAAGTGGGAAAAGGAAGTGGTACTACTCTCCTTACTCACTTGTTGGGGTGTGCATCATGTGACTACTATCAGTGAGTAAATCATTCAACATTGTGCTCTGAGTTTATAAAGATGCCAATTAAAAATGCTTATTTCCAAACCAAACATTTGTTAAAATATGACTTCTTTGAGGCCTCAGCACCTGCGCCTCACCATGCACCTGTCCGAACACTGCAGGGACTTGAAAGTTCACATTCATTTGATGTTACTCACAAGAAATAAACAGACATGTAAACGTTACTTTTAAGTTGATATGGGCGACACAGGTGATGTATTTCAGGTGCTGCTGTGTATCCTCGAGAAAGACTATGATATGGAGAAGATAGAAAGCGTAAATAGTCTCAACAGGTCACAGTACACCAGGGCTGCAACGATCAGTCAACGTCGACAAAAATCGATAAAGAAAAAAGTCAACAATGAATTCCACTGTCGACTCTTGTCGCCAGACGTGTTTTTTCCAGTGGACTGCATCCACTGCATCTTACTTCATTACGATCTCTGCCTAGAGTCACACATGCGCAATAACGTCTCTGCCAAGCGACAGAGCATTCAAACACGGCGGCGCAGCGTCCCATACAGCAGCTGCGAGTATGCGCTTAAAAACCTGCAAAGTCTGTGAGCGCTTTAGCCTGGATAAGGGGAAAAGAAAAAAAAACAACTTGCAAGGTTTACATAGCAGACCTTGCGTATCATGGCAGCACGCCGGTGATGCACGAACGTTTGAGGAGAAGGCACGTAATTATCGGATTAGTCGACTAACCGTTTCAATAGTCGGTGACTCGTCGAATATTACAATGGTCATCAGTTGCAGCCCTAATTTCAAGATTTTTCTTGTAAACTTACGATAAAACAACACCATCGGTAACATTGACCAAAAGCAGGTTAGAGGTGAAGACACGTGTTTCTACTCCAAAAACTTAACTTAAGAACATAATTAACTTTCCATTCCATTTCTTATGAAGTCCAAATTTCTGATTTATCAACATCACCAGCTGTGTGACTGAAGCTTCTCTAGAACAGACACTGACTCATCAAACCATTGTCATGTTTTTATTTTGACAATTTCCTGCCTTGCTCTTGCTCTTTAATTTTGCTTTCATTTTGAAGTATAAGCTATTTCTGTTTGATTCAAGTTACAAAACAGATCAAACTACAAACGGAAAAGGGACCAAAAAGTAAAAATGTTCAACTGATTAGTTTTTGAAGCTCCTAATCGTCTCTCAGAGGGCGGCTACAGCTAGCTAGCTATCAGCTGCTACACCTTCGTTTCACCTCTTTTGTGATTTCTAAGCACAACAATAAACTCTGGGTACTACTGAGAGCTCATTTTCTATGACAAAGCATTCGGGCCACATCAAGAAAAGAATTACGAGAATAAAGTCATAGTAAAATAATTTCTTACAAGAATAAAGTCATAATAAAATCATTACTTACGACAATAAAGTCGTGGCTAATAGCTATTCTAACCTGTTGTTAGTTGTTTAAATGAGCGCTGTGGAGCATTTAGATGAATTGAACTTCAGTAGCTAAGTTTCACAAACAAGAAGATAGTAAATCCTTTGGTGTTTCAGCATCACACTGTCATGAGTATCAGGATATATGCGAGAAATGCATCTTTTCCACAGAAGGAACCAGGTGGACTTGTAGGGAATCGCTGTTTCAATGTCAGCAGCCAATGTCTGCACCCTTATATACACTTAAATACAAATTACATGAATGACATTTTCTAAGCGCGAAAGACGGTCCAAGAAAAGGTAAAGCAACTGAACAGACTTCATGCAACAAGTCGATGGCTCCGGTTTTGTTTTTGCTGCTTGTGTCTTCTTCTGCGGTGAAAATTGTGACAAGGTAAGTGGCGACTTTAGCCGAATTAAACGCCAACAGGGTAAAGTACCATATGGAGTCTGTTTTACACCAATTTACCTCTTTGAGAAGTATGACCATATGTCTGAGTATAAACTGCTCTATTGACACCTCTTTTCTTCCACTCTCCATTTTTTCTCCATCTCCCTCTCACTCCCCTCCTCAACAGTTCACGTGTCTGATAAACCATTTGTCCCTCCAAGGACGTTTTTCCCATCCGAGCGCCCATCCAGTGAAATTACACACTCAACACATAATGGAATCTGTTCCTATCGTCTCAGCACAGAGAGACCCAGAACCCACATCTGCTCCCGAATACCCCAGACAATAAACAATTCGCTCCTCATGTTCAAATCTCATTTTTCGGACAAAGTCTCAACAATAAAAAGAAAGAAATTAAGGGGCCGCCTTAGCTGTCCCAGAGACGTGGGGAAAAGTTTTTCTCAGAGTTTTTTCGCGGCGAGCAGATTCCTCTGAGCTAGCCATTATCTCAGGGAGGAAGTTAATTAAAGTGGCCCAGTCTGAATCAATGGGGGAATTTGCCGCCGCGCGACGGACAGACCGACAGACTGACGGGAAGAGCGGAGTGACGGCCATGACACCACTTCAGAAGAGAAGATTAGCCTGGAGACAAAACTCTGAGCTCTGATCAGCCCTACAGTGCGCCTCTCCTCCTGGATTACTCCTCTACCGCCCCTCCCTCTCCTCCTTTCTTTCTCTATCTTTCCCTTTCTATCCATCCATCCGCGCCTCCCCCATCCTCCATCCTCCCAAAAGAACTTGAGGAGGCTTGTCTTCAAAGCTCGTCCCCTCCTTCCATCCCTGTAATTCCTCACATCATTACCAACTTTCCAAAACTTAATTTTAGCAATTACACATGCAATTAATTAATAAATGTGCTGTCATTACAGCCCCTTGTGTGATCTGAGCCCCATGAATGGGAGGTTGGAATAAAGTGGTCAAATGAACTGGGAGGGCTTCAGAGAGAAACAGAGGGAGGGAGGGAGAGGGGGAAGAGAGGGAATGAGATTGTTATTAAGGGATTGCAGAGTTAATCGGTTGAGGGGCTGCTGCTCTATCAGAGGCAGAAGTCTGCAGGGAGAGCCAATGAGAGACAGACTGAGAAAGAGATAGGGGACAGACAGAGAGCGAGACAACAAAATGAACAGAAGTGGAGACAGAAGAAAGACAGGATGGTGAGGACAGAAATAGACCGGGGGGAAGAGAAAACAAAGGAACAACAGAGGAAGGAGAGATAGAAACAAAAGACAATAAGGCGAAAGGAAAGAGAAAGGGGGCAAGAGCTCTACAGAGCGCGCTCAGTTCAGTCAGACGGATTGTTAATGAGATCAGTGAGTTCTCAGGTCACTACAGCAGCATGGGGAAAGGCTAAAGACACACACACGCAAACACACACAAACACACACACTCACACTCAGTGTCTGCTGAAATAAAAACCATTATCTTGAAAGAGTACTTACTGAGTTCAAACACAAAAAAGATGAAAAATAAAGAAGATTAAAGCTTATAATTGATGCAACACTCCACTAAAGTGCACCTTCAGAGCAACATTTGCTTTTTTTTTCGTAAAGACTTGGAGAGGAGGAGGAGAGGGACAAAAAGTCATCAAATTTTCTGCTCAAATATGACAAATAACTGCAAATTTCTCTTCTGTGTTCACGAGCCGTTTCTTTGTTGCTGTCATATCTGATCCAAATGTTCTGTGAGGACACACAGGCAGAGAAACAGCGAGCTGACTCATTCCTCACTACAGCAGTGTGTTGACGGGAATCACACCTGATATGAGGAACAGTGTTGAGTTACAGGTGAGCGCGTCTGTCTGCGCGTGTGTGTGTGTGTTTGTTTTAGTCGGTATCAAATGTTCAACGTAGGAACAAAGTCTATTAGCCAATATTCCTGCTTCATCAAGCTTCACAGAGCAGAGGCACTGATGGGCAATCACATCACATGACTGACTGGTGGAAACCTCTGCCCTTTAAAGGTAAGATATCCAATATGCCACCAGGAGTTTTCCATGATGTGAGTATGAATTCATTTGTCACAGAAAGTAAAAAGCTCAAACTTTCTAATGCTAGATCTACGGAAGAGGATGAGGGCCACAAGAAGAGAAAAAAAATAATAACAGGAGGGAGATTTTTTTCATTTCCAATTTGAGATTAAATTCGAAATTTAAAAAAGTCGAAATGAAAAAAATCAAAATTTCAAATTTAAAGTCCTCCAAGTTTGTCTGTTTTTTTCTTCTGTAGAGTCGTCATCTTCAGCAAAAGTATTTTCAGAGTCTGAATACTTTAGACCACACTGTGTCTGTGAGCTAAAAGAGCAAAGATTTCCTCGCTTCTAAATCCAATTCTTACGACGAAGTATTAGGGGGCCACATTAAGAACAAAAAACATTTAAGACTTCATAATTACTTATGACAATAAAGTCGTAATTAAATCATTATTTACGAGAATAAAGTCGTAATGAAATCGTTATTTTGTTATAACTTTATTCTCGTAAGTATTTACAAAGTCTTAAATATTTTTCTTCTTAATGAGGCCCTAATACTCTGTCGTAAAGTACAGCTTTATAAAACGCTCTACAGAGGACATGTTGATGAGTGACGAGCAACAATGCTATTGATTAATTATCATTAATCTCAACATTACGACTTTAGTAATGAAATTTTGTCAGTATTTGCGTCAACTTCAATCTCGTAATTTTGGCTTTAATCTCGAAATTTCGATTTAATTCACAAAATTTCAACTTCATTCACGTTGACTTTAATCTCGAAATTTTGACATTATTCATGACAATTCAACATTTTTACAATTTCAAAATTTCAACATATTCAGGACATTTCGACTTTATTGACATAATTTTGATTTTTAATCTCGAAATATCCCCTTTGACATAATTTCAATTTTTTAATCTCTTCGACTTCGACTTCAACCCGAAATTTTGACCTTAATCTTCATCCTTTAATTGTTTTCTTTATATAGTTAAGCTGTAGACTCAGAGAACCCTCAATGGTTTGACTCCAAATACTTAAAATCCAAGAATAACAACAAAGTCAAGAAGGAGAGAGAGACGACAGGGTTGGTGCCGTTTAAGGTAATCATTATCAAAAAACTACTTGGTCTGATGCTGATGTTAGGTAGTAAACTACTGTACTGAACCAAAAAAAGTTTTTTTACTCAAACATATCTAAAAGAAAAAGTGTTATCATCCTGTATTTAGGGTTAGTAATTATAAGTCTATATTCTGTGCAGCAGACAGGACCACTCATCAGTACAGAGTGTACTCCTTGTGACTGAGGCCAGCTGTGACTCACCACGACGATATCAGGGGAGTGAAAAAGCTGAAGAGACGATGTGAAAAAGTCGCTCTAGATTGGTGCGAGTAAACCGATAATGGAGGTGGAGTTATGATAACTTTTTTAAGACAACTCTCATTAGTGCGTGCAGTAGAGACATTAAATTACAGTCAGAAGCCTGGAAAAATTATGTCACAGGGTTTAAATGTCTGAAGATGACTAGGCTGAGAAGAAGGGAATCAGGCACTGACTCATGCAGGAGTAACAAGAAGGTTGTCTATAAGGGTTTGAGAGAAAGATTTATGTCCACGACGCTAAATCAAAAATCCTTAAACGTTGTAAACTTGTGGAAAGAGGCAACTGCTAACAATAGACATTAAATTTGAGATTCAATTTTCTCCTTTAAAAAGAAAAGTCTTAGTCTTCAAAATGTCTTTTTCTCAGAGTTGGACTTGAAAGGGAACTGAGGAAACGTCTAAAAACCTTCCTATTTTGTGGCCAATACAGTGTACAAAAAGGTCAAATCTAACCTCTAAAAAACACTGTTGGAAGAGAGTGTGTATGTTTGAGATTGTAACCTTATATTTACATAATTCAGGATCCTAAAACTCCCGGTACAAACAGTGTTAGCAAACAAAAGACAGAAGTTTAGCACCTAGTGTCCGGAGGGTTATTGAGACCTCTCAGGACAAAGAGGAAAGAGAAAAACAAGATTATGAACAGAAGGGAAACTAAACGAGTCCGTGCGTCTCCTCTCAGCTTCTCTAATCTGCTCTGAGTGCAGGCTGCTCGGTCGGGATGAATTAAAGATGAGGGTTAAAACAACACAGCTTCCTGGGTTAAGAGGAGAGGCGACGAGGAGAGTTCAATCTCGTGTGTGAGGTTGTTTTTTTCTGGAGACTCTTGGATTTGTTCAAGTTTTTGTGAAGAAAAATCATCATGAGTTAAATTTTTGACTGTCATAAATCCACTGTCAGTCCATCAGAGTATTTAAGCGATTATTTTATTTCATTTAACTTACTGTATCGTACTGTACAATGTGTCGTTAGTCTGTGTTTACCTCTGGAGAGGCTGACAGTATGTATGGGTATGGTCTGCACTCAGCCGAATCCATCCCAACACGCCCGCCTGTCAAAACAACAACTTTGGCTCTTTTTTAAAGAGAAAAAAGGGTAATTCTGTGAATTAAAATGCTTAAATGACAGTCAATCAGGCTTGTAATTCCGCCTGGTATAATTAGAGGCTGGGAAAACTAATTACAGCGGAGAAACCTAACTCTCCTCTCGCTCCTGCTCCTCTCGCTACTACAGCAACCCTCATCACCAAGATCAGGTGACAGCTATCAAACTCGTTAGGCCGCCACGCACTGCCACACACACACACACACACACACACACGACCAACAAACACACACACATAGGTGCACTGTGTGGTTGAGCGAGCAGCTAGGCCAAAAAGAGATGGAGATGAGGAGGAGGAGGAAGATGAAGGGATAAAAAATAGCAGCAGGTAATCAAGAAAGAGTGGCGACAACAACAGGTTGTGTTCTTAATCAGCAGCACAGAGAGAGACAGAGAGGGAGAGATGTACAGGGAGGAGGTAAAACAAGAGGAAGAGAGCAGAAAATGAATGATAAAGAGAGATGCAGGGCATATAGGCTGAAATATAAACTACTTAGCATTAGGTAGCTCTCAGCTTGATTACTGCAAGAAACGCTGTTTGCAGTAAAAGAAAAAAAAATGTGTTTGATTATGCCCAGCAGCACCTGCGTACAGTTATACCCATCTGAATGATACAGTCTGCTGATAATTACTTATGGCTGTAATTAACTGCTTAGACTGCACAAGATCTTCATTTTACCACCAAACAGGGGAAGTATTGAGTTTGCTGTAGTCTGGGCAGTGCAACCAAAGCCCTGACCAAAGTACAGAAAGATCATCGATCAATCCAACTCTCCATAGTATCACCTTTGTTTTTCGGAGTTACTGGAGGCTGAAGCAAAAATAAAGTTCATGCATGACATAAAAAGTAACACTGGGTAAATTTGAGACAAACTGATTGTGAAACAACCTCCCCAGACAAGATTGATTTACAAAAACTCATTTTGGACATTAAATCTCAGTTTTACAGATACACTAACAAGAAGTTTATTTCAAAAACCCACTGAATCAAAGTGTGTTTTTAAAAAACTTTATAAAAAAATGTGTTTTAATTGTCTTGAATTACAGAGTGTTGCATTTTAAATAAATCTTTAAATAAATCTCACATTGAATTGAAGCACTTATTTTATTTTTGTATTCAGTCAATACAGTAAAAAGTATATTAAAGCTCCAGTGAGGAGTTTTTTGACATTGATCACCTAAAATGAAATTCATATTGATGCTTTTTTTCCCAAACAAGACCATCAGCAACATGAGTGATGATTTTAATATTGTCATTTAAATGCCTGAAAACAATGTGAAGGGGCAGGTGTTAGCCCAACTTCAGGAAAAAAAAAGCCCTGTGTTCATGATTTCCTCATAAAATTTTCACCATAAATGATAAATTTGGCATCAAAAGTCAGCAGACTGAGATTCTTTTCTTTGTCAGAACATACTGAGTGTATAGGTGACAGGATAGGAAAGTCTGCTTTGTCCACAGGGGGCGCCAACATAAAGTTCCTGACAGGATCTTTAACCTGTAGTTTATCAATTATTATGTTGTTTTGAGTTTAAAACAATCAAATGTAACCTCTGTGATAATAACAATGAATATAATGTATAATAGAATATATAGATAATATATTTGTAAATAACTGAGGTTATCTTGCTATTAAGATTGCTGTCCTGTGTTGTCCATAGAATTGGTGTTTACTACATTTCCCAGGATGCTGTTGTGCCTGCAGGCTCACAGCTGCAGTAAACTGATCTCTGCTGCTGCTGGCAGGTCAGTTATCGGAGGTCTGTCACGTTAAACGCTCTGTAACATTTAGCCCTTTTTTTACTTCCCGGCCATGACACAGTAATGACCAGGTATCACCGAGGAGACAAACTCATTACTACAGTACAAATTGCACCAAAGCAGGTTTCTGAACTACCGGTCAGAACAAGAAGTTGTTCCTTGGCTTTCACTTCTGTACTTTGCGTAAAGGTACATTCAAACTTACAGAGGAACAGTTCTCCACGTCTTATTCTTAAGCGATAAATCCTAACTAATTAAAGATATGTTCATTCAAATTTAAGTTTAAACTAGTGGAGAAAAACAAGCAAAGTAGTCGCCATAATTAGAGCAAAGTTTCTCTCTCAGTTCAGTCTTTATACTTGTTAACCCTCCATGTGTCGTTGGTGAGAAAACCAGCTAAATGTCACTGCACATACCCTCCAAACCAGGTTGTGAAGGTGGGTGGGGGACCTGTTTCCAAGGCGACCTGGGTCTCATTTTTCGCCAGCGGCCCATTCCCAACCTGTTACCAAATGAGCCGGAGCAGCAGCATCCAAGCTTCAAAGAGCAGCAGCCTCAGAGCCGCCACGGGGGCCGCTAATGTCAGGAAACCCAATACTGCTGCCGAGAGCCCGAAGATTTCAGCTAAAGCTTGAGATAGAGGGACAGACAACTTGTTTAGTGCTTTAAAAGATAAACTTTTGGCAACTTCCAACAGTTTTTCTAATTCTACATCACTGGTTTTCCCTCGTCAACTTCAACTTCGACTGATGGAGGCACGTCTAATTCAAATTTTACTTTCTGGGACTTCTCAAAAGTTCGCGTAAAATTCACTTGATAGTTGCACGGAAACATTCAGTAACAAGTCTCCCCCTCACTCCCTCTTCATCTACCTGCATTTCTTGCTGTTTTTCCCCCCTCTCTCTCATTTTACTTCATGCCTGGAGGTCGCACAGCTTCAAAGTTTATTTCCCTCCGTGTTAACTCGTGGATGAATCCTTGAAATGGAGAGAGGATAGAAGGAGAAGAGAAGAGAAGAGAAGGGGAACAGAAGAGAAGAGAGGAGATGTTGAAGGAAAAAGTGTACACATATATACTATAGGTAAAGTACACAGAAAGTTTAATTCTGGGAGTTTCTTGTAGTTTTTCAATCATGACTCAGCTTTTTTTCGTGCTTTTACTGCTGGGAAATTGTTTCAAAAGAAGAGTTTGTGTCCATAAGTGAGACACAGACACAGTTTTTCCAAATTACAGCATTAGCTCCTCTGAATATGAATGCATATCTGGATGACACGTTTGCAAAAGTAGATGACTAACTATTCCCTCTATAACACAAGTCCAAACCTCAAAATACTCCAAAATGCGTGATTGTAAAATCTCTCGAGGATTTGTTTCCTGCCCTAAATGGAGTAAAAATTCGCTCTGACACAGTTAGTTTCAAATGTTTGAAGTCATTTCAACATTACACCTGCACTCTGTGGTTTATTTTATGAGCATAACACTTACAATACTTTCAATCTGTTCTCATCTGTGTGCAGCTGGATGACAAAGTGTGTTGAGGGTAGCCTCAAACTATCTGCCGGCATAATTGTATGTAATTGACGACATGTAGCAGGATGTCTATTCGTGTACTTTGGTGTTAAAGTTTTTCTTCCAGAGAACATCGTATTCTTGTTGGTTCTTTTGATCGTCTGCAGAACAATGTGCCTGTGTATATCATCTTACTATGATAAAAGCACCTGGATCTGACTGAATGAGCCTTGCTATTCTGTGTGTAAACCTGATTACATAAAAACAAGTAACAAATTAAAGGAGAACCGAAATAAATATGAGCCAACAGAAGCAGGAGCCTGTGGGGATTAAGAAACAGAGACAATTCTCAAATGCTAAAAAACCGCATTACCACAAGTGGCCAATTGAGGCTGGTCTACAAGTGAGCTATAATATTCGGCTTACTGCCAAACTTAGGGTGACCATATTCTGAATCCCCAAAAACAGGACATGTCTACACAGGGGCGGAGTCACGGAGTTGCACATAGTAAACTTTGAGAGTTTTTCAGGTCGGGTCAAGTGTTTTTACACGCTTTTAACTCAGTAAGTCCACGCGACACAAACTCAAAAATTCCATACGAAACCCCCGACATTTAAAGATTTTAGCAACTCTCCCGGACAAGGCCTGACAGGCTGGACAGCCCCCCAAAACAGAGGACATGTTTGGGTTAAAGAGGATGTATGGTCACCCTAGCCAACATGTCTTTCTTGCTGCAAAATTGCAAAACTCCAAAAAAGAAAAAAAAAAAGTGTGTGGCTTATTTATTTTTTCATAAACACTTAATTAAAAAAAAATTCTACTTCTCTGCACATGTTCAGATCAATCAAAGTTTCAGTCAAGACTCTGCCATAGCTTACCCACGTAATGGTAAATTATGGCATAAAAAGCTTTATAGAAAATCATGATGGTTAAGTCGCTATAATAAGTTTCTATAAATAATGCTAGATAGCTCAAGAAACTATTTACTTTGGTGTTTTGCAAGTTCAAGAAAGTATTGATTACGGTAGTTAACCAATTTAAGTGGACAGTTCTTGTCCCAGTTTACATGCACTGAACAAAAATCTAATTATTGACAGACGCACGTCTGCTTTTGATACAGTAGGTGTCGATACGCCCTCTTTCAACTCATTACTTTCATTATCAGCCGGCAAAACAAATTAGCGAGAGGCTAACAAGATGACTGTATTCCCTCTTTGGAGTATGTTGACATAAATATGACACGGTATATTGATTTATTGCCAAAGCGTCACTAGAAAACATCACAGTCTTTTTGATAACATTATTGGCTCACATTCAGAAAAGGGTGAGGTTTTTACTACCACTGCTGTTCCAGAGAAGTCTTCATTAAGCTTGACTTTCCATAGAACCGCTTTTGTGTGTGTGAGGGTGTGTGTGTGTGTGTGTGTTTTTCACTAAAACAACAGGTGGTAAATAGAAGAGTCTCCTGTTCCACTCTCTCCCCTCCTCACCGCCCTGTTTCACATCTGATTTGGGGTGTTTGTTCCGAGTCTAGATGGATTCAGGTTTGATCAAGTTTAGTTGGGTTGTAAAATTACATTCCCCACCTCCCGCAGGAAAATGACACACTTCCAGCCTCTATTCATTTCCTCTTGTCCCTGTGGACGTCTTCTTTTTCTCTCAGCCTGGCCTGGATGCGTCTGTTAACCTGCTCCCCACGTATCTACCTCTCTGTCTGTCCATCTATCTATCTGTCTGTCCATCCAGGCCTGTGTTCTCTCACCAGGGTTTGATTTCAGGCTGAATTGACGCCCTGTAAGACGAGTCGAAGCCGGTGGCTCCACGCAGGCTCCAGGGAGGGGAGAGGGGGAGCGTGGCCAAGTTTCAGCCCAGGGAGGGTGCAGCGTTGTGGGGTTAGGAGTGGCCCGAGGGCCTCCCAGGCACGACGGAGGGATGGATGGGTGGATCCACTGACTGATGATTGTGTTTCCCCTGAGGCAGAGAGACATAGATCACAGCAGGTACAGCGACTGACTGAGAGAGATCTCTGCGTGGAGTTAACTATTTCATGCTTTACACGCTTTCACTTTGACAGACTTCCCAACCTACCAGAACAAAAGCCTTTTTTACTTCTTTTTTAACCAGACTGTCTGAGGCAGACCAGTCAAACAGTCTGGCCCACTTTTATCAGCATTTATAGAAAACTGTGGTAAACTGTTAAGTTAACAAACTTTGTAGTGCGCTTGTTTGATTGAACAGAGTCTTTAATTTAAAACCATAACTAACCTGCAGGAGAGGGAAGCAACAAACTGATCATGTGTGATGGATCTGTCCGTGTCTTACAACTATCAACTGAACTCATACGTATACTGTAGGTGGTAACAACAGATGGAAATAGAAAGAGCATCACGTCTGCATGGAAACTGCACATTGCTGACCTCAATGGAAGTCATTACACAGGGACAACAGACTGCATCTTACACATAGGTTCAACTTCTTTGATACAGTGGTCTTTGCCAATTACTTTTTAATAAAATTCAGTATGAACATCTGAGTCATTTCTGAGTGTTTTCATTTTTAGAATATTTTGAGGGATTTCAGTGAATTTCAGTGAAGGTAGATATAGATAGAGCAGGAAACTAGGATGTAAGTGTAAGGAATAACACTAATTATAGAGCCTCTGCATACAGGGTGCACAGTATGACTTTCTGGTTCAGGGTAAACACACCGTAAAACCAAGTTAGTCACCCCCTCAAAAGATGAATGTTGCCGACCTCTTGCTTCTCTAGTTTTACCAACTTTAGCAACAACCGCACGATAGCAATACACAGCAGTCTGAAGAGCCATAAACAAACCTCAACCAAAACGCCACTCTATAGCCACAAATAATGCTCAGAACAGCACCTAACTTCATCAACAGTACATATAGGGTCCCAGCCACAGCACTAGCCACCAAACATCTTTTTAGCTTTGCCTAATTCCTTTGGCAAAGAGACTAAACACAACTTACCTACTCTCTTCCAGCAGCCGCTTGTTTGTAGCGAGACCTCAGGCCAGTTCAATACAGACTACAGCGGGGTGACGCAGCTCAAGGAAGAACACTTATCATTTCTTTATCATTTCCTTTAAGTAATAATCATCATATTAATCATTTTGCGCTGCAGACGCGGTAGTTCTTCTGCCTCAGCGTCTCGGTCTGATTGCATTTCCATGAAGAAAGGATCATAAATGTTCTTCCTTGAGCTGCTGTTAGGTGAAGTTCTGAGCATTATTTGTGGCTATAGAGTGGTGTTTTGGTTGAGGTTTGTTTACGGCTCCTCAGACTGCTGTGTATCGCTATCCTGCGGTCGTTACTAAAGTTGGTAGAACTTGAGAAGCAAACGGTTGACAACATTCATCTCTCGACAGGGGTGTCTAACTTGGTTCTGCGGTAAATTTTACGCCGGAATATCCCTTTAAAAGAGGGAGAATATTAGTTTCATTTCATTCTGTTACTTGAGTTTTGAAGGAATAGTTTAAAACCTCCTGTCACAGAATTGACTGACTGAGAGCCAGACTTTACTGTCCTTCATTAAGAGCCAACAGGTGTAATCAATCAGACTGTAAGATCTAGTCGAAGTTTCATCCAGAGGAGTTAAATTCATTGACGAGATGTCCAACAAGCACAAACGGGTGTAGTATTGAGGTATCTACATACATTTCTGCTCATGTCTTTGTACTTGAAACCATGTATTTAATGTGCTAGCTCCCTCTCAGGTCCCTATAGGATGAAACTGCTATGGATTCCTGGGATCAATTAGCCTTGGCATGTATTTTAATCCGTGCTATAAATCATAACAGCCACCAAAGCTCCAGCAGGATTAACACAATTACAACTAACTATTATTACAGGACACTGCTACCACTTATCCTCCCTCTCTTCCTCTCTGCCTGTCTGACAGTCTTATAACATAAGTGGCACTAACATAGCACACAAGCCTTTTAGACACCAAATATAGATCCAGTTTCTGCTTAAGGAATGATAGTCTCATTAAAACCAGCGGTGGGAAGTGCGTTTTGGTCTAATCCCGCTTGTCAAATTGACATCAAAGAATTGGCACAAAGAGAGCGAGGGGAAGAACAGCAGAGAGGGGCTGAACTGCTTCCTGAAATTGACAGATCGTATGACGCAGAGGAAGAGCAATAAATCTGAAGGATAGTCGATGACTTCCTGTGTGTTTAGACGCTGTTGGCACACGGTTGATGTGGTTACGTTTCCCTGCTACTGCACTTCCAAAAGATCTCACATAAATCAAACGCGCTGTTTAGCGTTGTCACAGTCTGGCTTGGATGCTGTTTGAGGTTTCTGCAGCTGGCTCTGTTTGTTTGCCTGTTGTTGCTATCACAACTGATTAACAGAGAAACTTGTTTGGTGTCTTTTAAAGTAAAAATATGATGTGTGTTGTTACAGGAAGGAGCTACTTCATCACACACCTTTTGTTAGTGGCAGCAAACCGTATCCATACTGAAGTTTCTCTATACGAGTAATCAATACTTGAGCATTATCACCCTCAAAGATTGATCATAGACAGTAATTAACATTTAAGGGTGGTTTGTGAATGTAAAGGATAAAGAATTATGACAATATATAGAAATGTGAAAGCTTTTATCAAGTTCTTCTGAGGGGGCAAACCCAATTTATACTCATTCCTCTGACCCGGAGTGACAGTCACACTTTTGTCACACAGGGAACAGCATTATGAGCCTAAGGCTTCAGTGTGTGTGTGTGTGTGTGTGTGTAGGCAGAGGAAGGGGGGAGGGGTTCACCTCACCTTTGAAGCAGTTTCAGGTGTCTGTGTGCCAAGCAGGTAGGTGAGGCCCTCAGCCTTTAGCCCAGGTACCCTCGAAATGAGTGTGTGTGTTGTGTGTGTGTGTGTGTGTGTGTGTGTGTGTGTGTGTGTGTGTGTGTACTAGTAAGTCTCTAGAGAGGTCTCTGGTGGTCTCAGGCCTCTGTCTGGTAGATGAAGGATGGTCTGCTGCTCTGTTTGTTATTCTTGCTCTGTTGCATCTTTTTTTCTTTTTTTTTCTTTCCATGATTTCACTACGGTGGCCAAGAACCACCACTGCTGCAAATAAAAAAGAATGCAAAAAAAAAAAAGTAAGAACGGAAGTTATCGATGAAAAAAAACAAAAAAATGAAGCCAGCTGCAAATAAAAGACAACAGTGCAGATTTTAAAAAAGCCACAACGGAAGTTGACGAAGCAAAAAAAAGAGGTGACGCAAAAAAAAAGTTACTTACTGTGAAAATAAAAAGGATGCAAAAAAAAAAAAAAGCCACAACTGAAGTGAGCTGCTGGGGACCAGTAATGATGACTCACTGGTGTTTTACGATCCAAGCACAGAAGATGGCGGCGAGAAGACGAGCAAAGAAGTTAGTGGAAAGGTTATTGTTTAATTTTGCTTCGTAAACTTTTCAATGTGTCATTTGGTTCGACCATGAAGCACCTGAGTCGATATGAAGTTGAACTGAAGGATGCCGGTGTAGTGTTAGCTTCAGTTCCGTTGTGGCCTTTTTTTATTTGCATCCTTTTATTTTCGCAGTAACTTTTTTTTTTCCATTATCACTTTTTTTTTGTGTCATTAACTTCCGTTGTGCCTTTCTTTTTTTTTTTATCTGCATCGTTTCTTTTTTTTATTTGCAGCAGGCTTCGGTTACTTTTTTTTTGTATCAGTAACTTTCGTTGAGACTCCTTTTCTTGCACTCTTTTTTATTTGCAGCAGTGGCGTTTCTTGGCCACCTTGGCCTCTCTCCTCTTCTGTTATCCCTCTTTTTTCTCAGTCTCTCTCTACAGTTTTCTCCTCTCTTTATTTTTATATCTTTACTGTTTGTGATGCAAATGCCTGGAGTGAAGGCATAGCTGTTAAAAATGCAGGTTTAGGGGCGCGCAGATGGCCGAGCTGGTAAGCATGCCCCATGTATGTGGGGACCACGATCCCAGTAGCGGGCACAGCTTCGAGTCTGGCCCCGACCATGTGGTGCATGTCCTCCCTCTCTATCTCCCCATATTTCCACACTGTCCAATCCATAAAGGCAAAAATCGCCAAAAAAAAAGAAATAAAGATGCAGGTTTAGCAAAAACAAATGATCATTTCTATTGTGTTGGTCTTGAACCACAGCTTATTGTGTTCTTCCACTTACATTACGTACATTTTTAAATATAATATAAAAAAAAACTTTTCTCTCATGTATGACTCTTTAAGAGTATCTTGACTTCTGCTCATCTCTGTAACAGAGTACAACATGACAACACGACATATCATGAAGCAGCGGCTGAAAGAAAACCCCTCTCCGCCTGAAACCCTCCATGTCGGCTTTTCCATTTCTTATTCAGTTGCCCACCATGACGCCCTTCTGATTTCAGGTCAGAAGACTCTGTTCCCTCTCTCTCTTTCTGGGTCATTCTTGTTTTGTCAGATCTTTTTGGCATCACTGGATTAGTTTCCAACCTGCTCGTGTATTTCTTCAGGTGTAATGTCAAAGTAAGACAACATGATCTGTCCGTCCGTTAATATGGACACTGGTTGGACATGATGAAACACACTAAAGAGGGCAGGAAGAAAAAGAGTCTGGTCTATTTTTCAGGAGGTCATGAAGCGTCCCTGATCTGTGTGTAATCCTGTTTATAACGTGTGGTCTAACTCTGCCTGTTTGAGATCATCCCTCACAGAAATTTTCCCCTGGTCAGATTCTTAACGTGAAAATTCACACTGACGTGCCTCTTTTTGAAAGCAGGTGTCTTGAACGCACGCATGTTCAGAGCAGATGGCTGTGTAACACATGATCAGAGTGATAATATTACAGACAGTTATGTTGACTAACGATGGGATACCTGCATGTCCTGATGACAGCTCAGACCGTTACAGCTGAATTATGCATGAAGGGAGTTTTTCTGGTGCTTGTTTGACAACTGTCGCCTCTTACAGCTGCCTGTCAGTCTGTCTCTGAGCAGCATACAGCTGGAGAGCAACAATCACACATGAAAACAACACTTTAAAGGACAGAGTGTACCAGTTTTATGAAAATAATGTTGATTTAAACCACAAAAAACCACTTTATATCACTTCTGAGGTGCTTTGAGTCTTCTCCTTTCTGGATTGTGTCTTGTCGTTTACAGTCTCTTACAGTTATTTAAAATAATCAATGATTTTTTTTAAGTAAATAAAACTGAGAAGAAAACCCTGAAATTGTTTTTCGCCTTCAGCTTTGTCATGAGGGGAAAATGAGACAGGTAATTGCTTGTCCACACCCACTCACACATAAACACACACAGGGGCAGAAACCCTGAGGCACGTCTGGCTGCAGACCATATAGGATTGAGGGTGAGGAGGGCTTTCATTACTGCACCATATGGAGAATGATGGTCAGAGTCAGAATTAGGCATATCTTATTATCATAACCTCATTAAGCACTTGACTTTTTTTTCAGAGATTAAGAACAAAACTTTATTATTTTACAACCTGAGACCCGTTTTTGATCCCTGAGGAACACCATTTTTTATCAGTTGGAGACTTTGTACAATTTGGGTTGTAGAAGAATTTCAAATTCATGGATCATCATGAGTAACTTAAAACTGCCTCTAATTTCAATTTCCAATTTTTTTAATTAAATAATCAATCAAAAGCATTAATTTGTCGGCTATGTTTGCACAGTGGGGGTTAAATTATGTGTACTTGATCATCACCGGTTTTATTGTGGTTTTCGTTTGCAAAATGTGATGACTAGACTTTGATGTAAAAAATGAACACCCTTAAATTCAGAGCTCAAGAACACAGTATCAAAGGTAAAACTCTCAACTGGGAGGAATGAATAAGACCAGTTTCTTACACTGGGCCTCTTACTGCTGGAAACATGGTGTAAAGTTAGAGACAGCCATTCCTCTGAAGAGATTTAAAGTTGCTGCCATGCAGGATTATGAGCTGGTTTTGTACCCCACCTCAGACTAGCTCCACTCTAGTCTATTGGGACAGCCACATCAAATAATTAATTACAGTTTACGTTAAATCCACTTTCATGTTCGATGCAAAGACCAGGTTGTACTGTTTCTGACCCAGTTGAGGGACACACTCCAGCTGCTATCACAGTATCATCCACTACAAGCTCTCCCCTCCTCTCTCCCGCTTCTCGGTAAGGAGATGACAACCAAGAGTGCGTGTCTTAGTAATTCAGGGTCTCCTCCCTCCTCCTCTTCTATGTCATGTTCATGTGTAATAAACCGCCTTCATCTCACTCCTGTCTCTCTGTCAGTGTGTTTGTTGCCGTGAATGGGATTTAGTGTCACACACAGAGAGCTGAGGCTTCTTAAAGCGTGTTCTCACACACCCCTGTCCCTCCCTAACCACGCTACATGTGTGTGTTTGTGAGTGTGTGTCAGGTAGGTTAATGCAGCCCTGTCATCAAAAGCCTTATCACTGTTGGACAGGATTCAGCGCTCCACCTCAGTGTCAACTAAACACACAAGCGTGTGCGCACGCACTTGAAACACCATGACTTATTTCTTGGCACCTCATTAACGTTTCCCCGAAGGTTAGAGTCCTGACAAACACCAACAAAACTTTATTTGGTTACTTGTCAGACATGTCCGTGTGAGTCTGTAAGCAGCGGGAAAACGAATGCCCAAAATATTTCTGGAAGCATGACTGACTTGTGATCCCTCCAACTTTAAAAGAAGGGCCGACTTTCATCACAGCAGTTTAGGATGTTGTGATGTCTCTCTAAAGCAGAGTTATGTTAAATAGTTGATGCAGGATAAGAACATTAAGTAAATAAGTCAACTCTGACTTTTGGTTTACCGATCTGCCTCCTGAAGGAAAGTTTGCTGGAACAGACCATCGCCTACGCCGACTCGTTTCATCAGAAGTATAACATTTATATACAGCGTCTTAATGATAGCAGTTTCCAATTTCCTGCTTTATCTACTTTCTTATCCTTGAAAATAAATGTACGAAAAAGCCCAAAAATAACAAAAAGACAGAAACCAACCAACCAATCACACCACTATAGTGCTCGACCAATCAGGGTTTTTTTCTGCATTTTATACAATCAAACGATAGAATGACAATAAAAGCCATTATTCCACGCATAATACAAGCGACTCGATTGTCTTTGGCGATCTTATCCAGAAACATGTTTCCGACAGATTCTGAATTAACAGAGTGAAAGAGAAACACATGAAATATTTATACCAGAGGCATTTGAAACTCTGTTACTGTATACATCATAACAGCATACAAATCACTTGTCAGTAGCTGTTAGATTTGATCTACTGTCATTTACAGAGATGTGGACATTGCTGGTCAGCAGCTTCACTGACGAGGCTGCCTGCAGTGTCTGCAGACATAAGTCCTCGTTAGCCCGGATATCGACCGATCAATTCCAAATGACATCATTGTGCCCGACCAATCAATTAATCTATCTTCAGCACAAAAGTTTCAGGAAATACTGACCTCTCTGGTTTATTTGTCTTGCACATGTTCCAAGACGATGAGCTACTGTCTGTTTACGTCTGCTCAGTGCTGTTAGGTATGACTGTATGTTAACAAGGAACCTTGTTGTTAAACATTTAACCACAAAATGTTAAATAGTTTTTAACTGAATACTTAATCCACAGCTTGAAGAAAGCTGTTTACAGTTGGTAGCATATTATTACCATCTATTGGCCTTGCATGCTTGTTAGATTAGATTACATTAGATTAGATTTTCCTTTATTCATCCCTCAATGGGGAAATTAAGTTGTTAACAGCAGCAGTACACACAACATACACATTCATACTAGGTACAAAAAACAAGTAAGATAAAGAACTACGGAAAAAAAAAGAAAGAAAAAGCAGTGGGCACTTTAACTGTTTCTTTAACTATTTCTATCGTCATTTAGACAGATACGAAACATTGTTTGACATGAACATTTTAGACATTTTGTTTAGGCTCCTCTGGACCCTCTCTTATTCTGTCATTGATTTCAAGCACATTGGGGTCCAGTTTTTATGTTGTGCTGAGTTCAGTTTGTGTAATATCTTTAAATCACATTATTTTTTCATTTTTAAACACAAATCTAAATGTTTTTTATGTTTCAGACCTCTTTCTTACCTTTCCTGACCTCCACCTTTTTTAATCTGTGGACTGAAAGCTGAACCACGAGGGTTATTGTAGCTACTTATTTGACGAACATAAAGCACTATCTGTTTTACCCCGAGCCTACAGGGTGCCCACTTAACAATATCAAAGCTTAATGATAATATTAATGTGTAGCAGGACGAGTCAAGCAGAACAATTAGAGTCACGCAGCCTGATCGTGTTTGGCAGCTTATCACAGCACTGCTACATTCAAAGACAATTGGTATTATCTGTAAAACAACTTATTACACACACTATCAACCTAAAGAGGAGAAGAGACGCGCACAAACACTTTTACACACACAGAGTCCAACGACGCACACACACGGGTTTATCAGCGAGGTCAAACCTATTATTAATCCCAGGGGTCTGAGTATTAAACTCTTCCTCCTGACGGACAAAAGCTCCACCTGAAGAGAATAACAATCACACAACTGCTGAAGAGGAAGCCTGATAGCTTCTTAAAAAGAGAGAAAACCACATGAAAAAGATAAATAAGCTGCGGTTTTCTCCTCCTCCGCCGCCGCCTCCTCCTTCTTCCTGCCTCCTCCCACGCAGCGCGTACACACCCTGAGGCTCCTGAGTAAAGCCTCAGTATCAGGTGAAGCCTGATTCGCAGTTAGCACCAGTCCTATTGTCAAAGGCCTTTTATGTGTCATATTAGTTACAGAGAGACAAAAGCAGGACTGCACCAGCACAGAAACCAGGTACGAGAGAGAGAGAGAGAGAGAGAGAGAGAAGGAGGGAAAGAGGGAGAAAGCGGAAGCAGTCATGTTAATATCAAGTTGTTGTTTCTCCGAGGTCAGTGGGACAGAAAGCCCAGGGGCACAAGGACAAAACACAACGCCCAGAGGGAAGTTCTTATAACGGCTACAGCAATGATTCAATCTGAAATACACACAAACAAAAGAGAAACATCTGATTTAAATTAAACAAACAGTCCTAATTCACTCCTGGACATTCTTACTTTCATCCATAGAAGCTGCTAAGAACAACAACAACACAACACAACAACAACACAACAGCCAGGTTAACATGATACAAACAAGAGGAGTCGTGATCTGATGGAGCCAAACACAACCACACAAATTTACTCGACTAACGACTAACCCTATTTGTTTATTTTTTTTGTCTCTTGAAGAACTTTTTGGATCAGATTTAGACCCTATTTTACTCTAAACAGAGAATCACCGGTTAGCTCAATGACAGCAACATTCTAGCATGGCAACAGTGGAGGAGGCTTCTGAAATCCTGGGTTGTGGAGTGGCATGGCAAGACGTAAGGAGACAGTAACTAAAAACGAGCGAACCAGGCTGAAATGAAGGTAACAAAGACACCAACCAGGGATAATAACTTTCTGGGATTGTAAATTTTGTACAAGAAGGACAATATAAAGCCTAAACGTGAGATTACAGGGTTCCTACGCAAGTATGGAAAATGAAAAATAAAGTATGGAAAAATATCTATGTTTGCAGACTATTACCACAATTCTAAGATACTGTTTTCTACAATAGAAAAGTAGGTATTTCAAAAAAATAATTCTACCAAGTAGGGTATGGAAAAGTATGGAAATTCCTTGAAATGAACCTTGAGAATAATACCGCTCTTAAAAGAGTGCTGAATCAAACTGGCATATTGAGAAACGTTTTTTAGCTAACAAGCCATGTTTATTATCTCACTGGAAGCGCGGTTTTATGTTTCTTCACACCGCTTATGTTTGATGTTGTTTTTATAACTTTATTTTTGGGTTGCTTCATCTAAACCCAAACCAAAACCAAGACTTTCAATTTGCAGATCTTGACATAAACGCTACACAGGGGGACTGTTCCATCACGCAGAGACCTCAGTTTGGAGGTACAAGGAGGGAAAGTCTTGCGTTTTTTTCAATGGAGGACCAGAGAAGAGAGGAGGTATCCTCCACCCAACCCCAGGAGAATGAAAAAGAATAAAGCTGACCACTAGAAGGACACAGGGAAAAACAATAAAAGATCACTTTTTCTGGAAGCTCATGAGTCCTGCCAGGAAAATCAAAAGAAAGATCTTAGAGCTTTGTAATATCAGCGATCGTCTCATCTTATTCCTGTCCCACTTTAGGACCCTGTGGGATGGGATTAAATCCCAGGACAAAGTGAGACTGGACAGTGCTCTATGTGTTCTCAATTTTAATCTGGTTTAGAGTCACATTACCCAGATTTGCTTGGACCTGATTCAACATTTTGGTGTTGAAGTTTGGTGATGTGAAACATTTAGTTATAGAGAGAATAAGACTCCAGACAATAAGTATGTCAAATCGAAATGCTCACGAATGACAAGGAAGAAAACCCTCTGTCATTTTTAATTAAGCTGCAGGGACAGGCAGAGAGGAGCCTTGACAGACACTACTTTCTCCCTCCCACACACACACACACACACACACACACACACATACAAGGACAGATTCGACAGCTCTCACAGGTGACCTTGGGCCTCCTACAATTCCAAGATGCAGATCCTCCATCCTCCAGGGCTGCTTCAGTGCGCCTCAAGGTGACAATGTACATTCAGTGCCATGCAGCTACTTAGAAAAACACCTGGGATAGGAGACCTTCATCGTCTGGAATGTTTTTGCCAATGCGGAGGTCTTGGTAGTCAATTAAGTCAAGTGTTGTGCCTTACATGCAGAAGAGAAATGATAATAACTGTCTCTTACACATAAACTTGTGGATAAACCAGTTCTCAACACCAAACTGTCCACAGATGGATGTCAAGCCGGCAGACGACACAGTGCACATCTGCTCCTCTGGCCAGTCAATTTTATGAGATTGTAATATTGTGATGCAGGACAGGGTCAATGGTTGGTGCTGTTGCATCGCACAGGAAGGTTTTCAATGTAACCTTCTACCCTGATGCTCTAAGTATGCAGTTTGCATCTTGTCCAAGTGCGGATGTTTTCTGTCAGTTTAGAATCGAGCTGTTTGTGTGATTTGTAAACTCCTTCTCTCACATAAAAGAAGCACATTGTAACTTTAACTCTGGTTCCTAAATGAAAGTTTGGGGCACCAGTTTGGCCTCCTAGTTGAATCAGGGAACTCCATGTGACGTCTGTTGGCAGCCTTGTTTGAGTCCAACCCATGGTCCTCTCTCTTTCTCTCACCCCATATTTCTACTCTCTGTCCATTGTCCTGTCCTCTCAACACAGCATGAAAGCTCAACCACTTCTAGTCCCTCCAATTTAAAGATAATGACCCTGTCAGGATTTTGTGGGGTTTTAAGACTATGTTTACATATGCCCGGCTATTTTCATAAACGGACATTTCACCCTCTCCGTTCCGACACCACTACATTTTCAGAAAAGGTTTCATTTATACTAACTTGTGTGTATATGCCGTCAAGAGTGTGCCAAACCTGTAGGTGGCAGTGTAGCAAGAAGCCCATGTTAGCCAATCAGAATCCAGCATAGCAGTAACAACCATAGACATTATACACGTAGACGCCTCATTACGTGCTGGAGTGTAATCCACCGTCACCGCCATATTGGATGGGTCTCCCCACACTGGGGTCAATGGAGAACGAGTAACTATGCCCATTTTTTTTTGCACTCCATGGAGGCAGTATTGAAACTAGATCACATAGGATGACATTTCACACATAAGATTGAAAAATAATTTGGTTTATTTTTAATGTGCGACATTGTCCTGTATTATAGCTACATCCTTGCCATTATAACAAACCAAACAGTGAGAAAATCGGGCAGAGATTTGGAGAGTTATGATTAATATGGTTGGGCATTCCTACCTACCTTAATGCACTGGAGGCGCATGGGGTACCCATCCAAGATGGCGGCCGCGCTGATACGTGAGCACCAGTAGGCAGCGTTAGGCTTTGAGGCGTCTACATGTATTATGTCTATGGTAACAACAACGTCATTTCCTTCTTTTGGAAAAGATGCAAATGCAAATATATATAAACGGATTGCACCAGCATATGAGCATTACCTCCGCTTTTCTCTGTTTACATGCAAACAGAGTTTTCCAGAGTTTTAAAAAAGCATCGTTTTTAGGGATGAATTCTCCAATTGCATCTGAACAAAGGGTGCACCGTGCAAACAATGGTTAATGTCTCTGTTTTTAAAAATAACCGGGTACGTATAAACGGGGCCTTAATCTTATGATTATCTGTAGCATTCAGTATTTATCCAAGGCATGAACAGAGAGGTATAATTTTAAGTTTATTATTGTCAAGGTTTTTTTTTATGTATTATTTTATTTATTTGGCTTCCAAATGGCAAAAAACAGCATCCAATTTCCTGATTGACAGTGTAAAAGTGTATAAAACAGATTAAAAAAAAACCTTAAATATTCAGGGACAAGTTTCTGGTATATTGAATATTGTTGTGAAGTTCTTATTAAAAAGTGCTTAAAAAGTTTGTTTCTACACTTTCATGACAAAAAGTCTGAATTTGTAAACAGCAAATGTTTTTTTTTGACACTGAGACTTTAATTTTTGATAAGAATGATAATAACACATTCGTCACTCCCGTTTGATGCTGTCCTGCTTCCTCCCTCCCGTGGTGCTCTCTAGTTTCATAGCAGGGTCAGGGTGGCATGAGAATGACCTGGCAGGTAGGGTCAGAGGTCACACAGGTCAGGTCTAGGCTCAGGTACAGAGGTTCTTGTTACACATAAGGAGACAGGAGAGAGGTCTTGTCACTCACTGTCAGCAGATCACAGCACTGAACCATAACCTTCACCTGTCTGACTAATCTCTCAGCACCGCAGCCTGCACCTCTGAGGACCTGAGAAACCTGGATATGGATTGAGATTAGGTTACAGATGTTAGGATCAGGACAGAGACTTTGGATTGAATCAAAATTTAACCAAATTATGTTTTTTGTTTGTTTGCTAATGTTTGAATACTCCCCTAACTTGACTGAACTTATCTATGCTCTCTCTCCAACACTCCTTTCCCTTTTTAATGTAGGCTGAAAAAGTTTTAGAAGTGCCAAAATTAGTGATAGTTCAGTATTATTTCATTTTATTTAAGGGAAGTACCTGCATTGGGGAAATTAGGCTACTGTGCTAATAAAGGCATATTACACTGACACATACTGCTAAAACATTGATGATGAGTGTTCCTGATTGAATAAACTCAATAAAAATGTTAAAATACCAATAATAAATGACTTTTATGTTTGAGATTGTTTCTTATTTTACAGCAGAGACATTTAATTTCTGCCTGTCTATTGATTGGTTCATTTCATTTACTTATAACAGCACTTATCTTTTCACAAATGTTTTGTTGGGCTGTGTGCGCATCAAAGATTGTTTCTCAGTGAGTTTGTGATTGTAAAGTAGCTAAAGAGGCTTTTGAAACCGTCATCTTTTCCAAGACATAATCCTATTTTTATCCATAAAAAACTTTTTTTTTCCATTTGAAATGCAGCTCAATAAATGGTTGTTTGTATATTTTTACAATTAAATGTGTGCTTCTTCAAAAATAGTAGGAAGATCTAAAAGTCAATGGAGTACCATCACTGTCAAAAGTCTGCATGCTTAACTTTGACACTTTTTATCCGTGTTTGAAAACTTTGTGCATAAATAAAAGCTTTGTATTTCAAAAAATTATTTTCTATATGAGTCATAAGTGTTTTTATGCAAGTATGAATCTAAAAGCTACGGCTTCAAGCAGTCACTAATATGAATCTGATTTCTATGCATACGAACTCCAGTCCTTGGGTACAAGCAAAAGGCATTAAAAAACGGCATGTGCATCATTACCAGGTGATATGATATCAGGATAATACTGAAATGTCGATAAAATTCCACGTTATTGAGTTTACCTGCGATGCCGAGAGGGAGCGAGCAGCAGCAGCAGCATCCCCCGTTGTCAGCCATCATCAGGGATGTGCGACTGGCCGAATCTGGGCCCGATTAAGTCTCTCTACAACCTGCTTGTGACTCCAGTGACAATTTTAACGCTTTTCGCCTCATACTCAAAGACTCCAGTATTGAGCTGCATTGTATTCCATGTCTCTTGTTGGGTTTGTGCAAATAGGGTCCTGCTTTTTCATGATATCCAAAATCTAACGAAACAATCAGAAACAAAACTGACTACAATTATTTTTACAGCCTGAACCTGCTTTCATAATTTCCACATGAAATACTCCCAAGTCTGACAGTCCTTTCTTCAGCATTAAGGGGACTAAATGAGCAGAGACTGTTTTGTCCACAGGGGGCGCCAAAATTAACTCAAATTTACAGTAAAGAGGCGATTCACATGGATCATGAATACTCTTGAATGGATGGGGGTTATCAGCTCCAAAAAAATTGGAAAAATTTTATAATATGTAGAGCCTAAGATGTGAAATATTAATATCTGTGCACAAACTGGTGACTTTTGAGCATTGAATTTGAACTGATAATGCAGGTGTACTTAAATCCAGCACTGTGTCACATTTTATATCTATAATATACAATTATCTTCTATGTAATCAAGGCTTAAGGCCGGTCCCCTCTTAGTCTCATTCTCTGTCTCCCTCTAGTGCTAACTGGTCCTCGGCTGCTGGAAACCTTTAAACTTTCTCACACTAGATTAAAAAAAAATCAAATCTCTTCTCTTGATAATCCTAATATTTACATCTTCCATCCTGTCGACACTTGAGGAAATTTAACAAATGCTATGCCAAAAAAAAATCACATTGCGAGGAGAATAAGGCAGCCACACAGTCACTGTGCTCAGTCAACAGATGAGCCCAAAGGTGGTCTCTGTGTTTCTTTAGAACAAAGAGTGGATGTCTGTAAAATGAAATTATCGCTGAGACCTGGCACAGTCAGACAAATTAATTAAGTAAGAAGAGAAAAAAAGCGTCTCTTGAATGCGTCTCTGAAAATGAAGACAGTTTTTAAGCTTTAACCTGAAGTAAAGGTCACACTCTAAACCCCTCCTCTTTCCTTTTAATTTCCTGTTAGAGCCTCTTTTTACCTTCATATGTTAAAAAATTTTCTTGCCTTATTGTTCCAAGTGGCACATGACATTGAACTGTTTTTCAACAAAAACTTTGCAATCTCTGCAGACCGTCTTACAGAGATTGATGAACACGCAACAGTTTTCTGCATTGGAAAAGTTTCACCTGTTAGTTTAGTAAAACGAGCGGGTCGTTCCAACCTGTCAAAGTGTTTAACCTGAGAACCGCAAACACACACTTGAACACACACACAAACACAAACACAAACACAGATTCACCCAGCTTTGGGATCCGACAGCTTAGCATGAAAGCAAAGGTGAAACTGGATCTGTAAATTGCAGAGCAGGGAAAAGGGAAGAGAGAGAGAGAGAGGGGGGTGAGTGGGATAGACACAGAGCTGTTATCAGAGCAGGGGTGAGTGTAACTACATCCCCCTGCTAAAGTTTCCTGATCTGGTCACCTGACTGCAACCACGAGCTGCTATTGGCTGATCAGCTCCTGCAGCCAGGTAATGATG
This sequence comes from Xyrichtys novacula, assembly GCA_962446985.1. NCBI lineage: Eukaryota > Metazoa > Chordata > Actinopteri > Labriformes > Labridae > Xyrichtys > Xyrichtys novacula. The sequence continues at coordinate 30,998,988 of OY660870.1, forward strand.
TAAGGTGAGTGTGTGGGAACGGGAAAGGGTGATAAACGCGTGTGTGTGTGTGTGTGTGTGTGTGTGTGTGTGTGTGTGTGTGTGTGTGTGTGGGAACAGGGTTGGTTGATAACAGCTTTTCCCACTGCTGCCATCTGACCCTCTCACCTGTCTACCTAACACTGGTTATCACCAAATCCTACACAGCAGGAGGTCTTTCAGTGTGAAGGTGTGTGTGTCTGTCCACAAATGTGTGTGTGTGTATGTGTGTGTGTGTGCCTAGTTAACTTGCCTGTGTGTATTTGTTTATTGAAACTTCTGAGTGTTTTTAAGCGAAGAAAGTTTAGGACTGAGAGGAATTTAAGAAAAGACATGAACTGAATTGAACTGCAGACTTTGGAAACTACTGTGTTCAATCACTAGTTTGTTCATGATGCCCTTAAGATTATTATCATTTTTATTTTTTGAACATGCAAGACAGCGATATTGATATCATTTTTCTACTTCTTCCTAAGCCACAAAAAATCCTTATCTAACAAACGAGGGCTAAATCAATAATGTTTGATACATCACTCTCTTTAAAAATCACTCTCAACTATGCAGGTTCTTGTTTTTCACATTCCTGCTTCCATTTAAGAACACTTTTGTTTCTGCCCCACCTCCCCTCACTAACACACTCAGAGTATTGCAGGATGAAGATGACACAAACAGACAGGCATCTTTCTCGTGATTATAATGGTTAAAAAACGCATCAAGAAACAGTAAAAGCTAGTTGCAACTTTTTGTGACTTGTTGTAATATCTTTGCTGTTAGTGTGTCTGAACTGATCATATTAAGTCTGAACCACACAGGGTTGTCCAGCTGGTGTTGCTAGCTCTACTAATGGTAGCTGCAGTCTGTAATGGGCTTGACAGTCAGAATTTCAATTTTGGTTTAGTCAGCCAGAAAATTTGTCAGTTATATGTCAGTCAAATTTGTCCCTAGTTAATACTTATATTTTATAAAGATTCCCATTTTTTTGCCAGCTCGCCAAATTCTTTTTTACAGCATTTATGAATATTTTGGAACAACATGATGATACAGTTATTGTCTGGATTGTATTGAAATCGATTTAGCTCAATGATAAAACGTTGCTGCAAGGATTTAAGATTTATCCGCAAGGACATTTTTTACTGACGTAACGAAAAAATGAAATCCCGGAAAGTTCCCTCCATGATTACGCTTCCACCTCGCCACCCCGAAACCCACACATACACACGGACACCAACAATTCTTTCCTTCCCCCACCATCAGCACGGTCCAACTCAGTTCCCATCCTAGTTGCCCAAATCCTTAATTGATCTTGGCCTTTGGTTGTGTGTGTGTGTGTGTGTGTGTGTGTGTGTTTGTGTGTGTGTGCATATGAGTGTGTGTTTCTCTTCAGAAGGAGAATGAGACAAGGGGTGAGGGAGTGACAGTTAGTGAGGAAAAATTTTCTGGGAACCGGGAGCCCCGGGAACACCCCCCTCTTGGCCCCTCGTGCTGGAAGAAGCTGGCTGGTTCTCAGACACCTGGTCATTACCATTGCTAATTAGGTACCATTAATCAGGTCTGTACCAGCGAGTGAGTGTGTGTGTATGTGTGTGTGCATGTGCATGCAAGTGTGTTCTTATGCATGCGGGAATGGGTGAGAATTTAGAAAAAAAAAGAGAAAAAAGAGACTGTTGTGATGACCCAAAGTGAGCTCTTTAACAATGACAGTTTTTGGCAATTTTCCTCACAAAGAAACTACCACTTTCTCTCGACAGCCCAACAGAGTTTATTCTCCGTCTTTAAAATGCCTACGGGCTCCTGTAAACCACAAAATACCTCAAAAATTTTTAAAAAAACTGAGGCGTCTTCCACCAGAAGTGTTTAAGGCGGATGTTTTGAGTCTAATACTTTATAGGTTGGTAATTCTTGTTTCTGATTGGCTCATGGGTTGCCATTATTTCTCAATACAGAGCAAATGTCTGTTTATATGGATTAGAAAAGTTTTTCAGCACTGGAGAGTACATTTTTTTACAGTCCAGAATTTTTGAGAGGTAGTTTCATGCTGCTCTATACTTCATACACACATAAATACAACAGCCCTAGTTTTTGTTGTTTTCTATTGTGTGCTTTACAAAATACCTTAAGACTATCATTGCATAACTTTTTGGCAGCTACTCATCAGTTTTTTTGCCAGATTTTTCCAGTGAGAAATCTAAAACCCATTTCCTTTTGAAAAGTAAGTATCAATTAAGCATCAGTGTTGTCCTACATTATTAGTCAGATGACCATAACTGAGGCCTAGAGAGCGCATTTGACTGCGGCACAGGCTTGTTAATGGTCAGTTTATTTAGATTGAGACACATTTACATCATCTAGGGCTGGGCGATAAACCGAAAATTTACAATAATAACCGACGTCATTTTGCCCATGTCAATATATTCAGTCACAAAAAATAAATTAAAGTTGGTTTTGGATGTGTGTAGGTAGGCTATGGTCTCATGTCCCTTTAAGACGCTGTCCTATGTCGGAGACGTGACTCCACCTCATCCAGTCCGTAACAAAGAGGGAAAGACAGGTGAGAAGATGGAGGACAGTTCAAAAGTTGGAGCAGCTGAAGTAGACGAAGTTAATGTGGGAGGGAATGAGCAGCTTGTGGAGTAGTTATTGCCCATTTATGGTTATCGAGGTGAACTGCTCAATATATCGTGATATTGATTTGAGGCCATATCGCCCCGCCCTAACATCACCTGACATCCACATCAAAAATAGAAACATGAAGAGGAGCCAAGTTTAAGCAACAGTATTTCAATCAGTTCAAACACTGTTACTGTCAAGTCTAGACACTGAAAACTGACAGCTACCAAAGACCACGTGTTAACCATAATAGTAGAATAAACATGTCTGAAAGGTGGAAACAGCCACATTATTATTTAGCTACCATTAGCCACTTATTGTATGTGGTGGTATCAATAAGTTAGTGCTCGATGAAGTGCAGGAGAAATCAACACTTGTTTTCATGACAGTTGTTTCTGATGACTGAGCCACCAGCTGGTCGGAGGGGTCGGAGAGGTTACACTGCTTGTTTGCACAGAGGTTTTTTTCTCATGGGAGACGGTAAAGCACACAGTAGCTGTTAGTCTATGTGTACGAGTGTGTGTGTGTGATGATAATGAGCGAGATGCTTCACTGAGCTGTGTCATCCAAGGGTACTAAGCAGGGGGATGGTTTAAAATCAGCACACACACACACACCTCCCGCTGAAGCCACAAATTCCTCAGCAGAAACAGCCCGCCCTTCACCCAGCTCGCTTCGCCGTAAACAATAAAAAAATGAAAACAACAAAAGATTACCATGTCCTGAATCATCTGAATGGGATTAATTTACCAGAAAAATAATGAAATGTTTATGGCTGCATATCTACCACACTGCAGTACAGTTCCATGACATAGAAAGAACCTGTCAGGGATCGTATATGAGCAGGCTTTGTGCTTCTTATGGGGTGTGTTCACTATCTAACATCTTCAGAATATAACCAGCACCTGTAGGTCAGAACAATTCAACTCCTACAAGTTTTTGATCGGCAACAGCTGACGAGTACCATCAGCGTAAACACCACCCTCATCTTCATTATCCACTCCAGTGCACTGACATAACACAGTTCTAACAGGGGGTGTCGGGGTTTTAGAAAAAACATACACAGATATAGTTTCATGTGACTCCTTGAAAAACCAGCAATCTGAAGACAAAACAAACACATGCAGAGAAAAAAAAAACTACCATAAATAAGAAAAACTCATGGCTTTCAACATGGAGTTCTGTCTATCCATTAAAAAAACACATTTACTACACACATAAAACAACAGGCCCGCTGTTCTTGTTTGGCATCTCGCAGCTATTAATACAAAGTTTGCTCTGTAGTGCAGAGCTACTAGACTGGAACCCCACCATCGCCGCCTTTAGCACAGCAGCAACACACATGTAGACAAATCCACACAAAACAACACACAGGGTTTGACAGCCCTAGTTAAGCACAGGAAATTCCTGATGGGTGTAAACAGTTGTTTATTACACAGGCAGACACACACACACACACACACACAAGGACACATTCAACGGCTCAAACAAGCATTTGCTCAGCATGTGTCCAGTCCACTCAAGTAAACAATACTTATGAGAAAACACATATATGTACTCTATAAAAGATGCTTCACAGACAGCTGCTGCACCCGTGTGAGTGTGATTGTGTGTGGTTGTGTAAGTGGAGGAAGAGGGGGGTGTCACCTTGTTAACAGCTTCAGTTATTACTTCACACCTTGGCTTTATGGAGTCATATAAGTCTCCACATCAACGCACACAGACAGGTCTGTGGATCTGTGCGTGTGGCAGGTTGTAAAGGGGAGATGTCGGTGCATTTCTCAACTATGTCACCAAATTCATATTTTACACAATTATACGGAAGCATATTGCATTCAACCAAAAAAAAAAAAGGTTTTGGATAAATTTTTTTCTTTCCTGTTTTCGGGATTTTTTTTGTTTGTTTGTTCGTTTCCAGACCAGGTTTTTCCTGTTTTTCAGATGAATCTTCTTTTTCTGTTATTCTGAATTTTTTTTTCTGTTTTTGGAACTGATTTTTTTTTCAGACTATTTTTTCTGTTTTTGGCCTAATTTTTTTCTGTTTTTGGAACTTTTTTCTGTATTTTCGGACTATTTTTTTCTGCTTTCGGACTAATTTTTTTTCTGTTTTTGGACTAATTTTTTTGTCTGTTTTTTGGACTCATTTTTTCTGTTTTTTGGAACTTTTTTTCTGATTTTTGGACTATTTTTTTATGTGTTTGGACCAATTTTTTCTGTTCTTTGGACTAATTTTTTTCTTTTTTTTTTGTACCTTTTTCCGTTTTTGGACAATTTTGTTTCTGTTATATGGACTTTTTTCTGTTTTTTGGATTATTTTTTTCTGTTTTTGGACTATTTTTTTCTTTTCTCTAAGATTATGATCACTAAAAAAACAAAAAACTCACAAAAGCTCTATTCGATGGAAGCAAACATGGCCCACTTGTTTAGTTTAATCCAGTTTTATTTTGTTTTGGGTTAGAGATACTGTGAGATTCTCCTTTCTTAAAGTCATATGGATGGTATGGTCTTTAGTTTGTCGACTTTGCACAGGCAGCTTCGAAATTATCTAGGAGCTGGAGAACCTGCCAATTAGGAGGGGGAGGTTAATGTTTTATGCAAATAGAAGATTCTCACAGGATTTTTGTTGAGTCTGAAAAAAAATTGTCAGAAAAACAGAGGGAAAAAATTTGTCAGAAAAGCAGAAAACAAAATAGAGCTTTCTTTCTTTTTTAAAGTGAATGCAATACGTTTCTGTATAATTACACAAAATTAGGCACAATTTAGAAAACACGGATGAAACAAGAAATCAAAGAGTCTTCAGGGAAACCATGTCGAATTGGATTCGCTGAGTGTGGCTTAATTTAGCAGAGCTAGCACCGCCAATTTTTGGACTTTTTTGCAGATTTATGTCTGCATACCTGTGCTTCACAAGGTTAACCAGACACAGCTTTTTCCCATTTTCCAGGTTAAAACACTGCCAAACCACTCCTTGTTCTGACCAGCTCAGCCTCAGATTCATAGCGCCTTATGCTTACAGAGGGCCGAGTTGGCATGAAAGAGGCTCCAGTCTCCTTTTTACCACTACGTATAGCATCAAAATGCTTGTCAATATGTTTTTATGTCTAAATTTAACTTAAGTACGTTTCAGTATAGTGAAAAGAAAGAAATAATGGATCAGTTATCATGTCCCCTAAGATGACCCATCCGTCCATCCTGTTGACCACGCAGAGAATTAGGACAGACTTGAAGGGAATAGGTGTAGTACAGAGTTGTTATTGTGCAGAACAACAGAGAGAGGAATAGATCAGAGCCACACAAAGACCCAAAACAAGACCCAAACCACCTCAGACAAAAGACTACATTTCCATCAGGGAATGAGACAGAGGGTTATTCATCTGTCCTCGATTGTTAATAGTATATTTCAATAGGAACCCTTTCGACTGGCAATATTCATTATGACTAACAGTGTTTGAATGAACTGGATGTATTAGACACTCTGGATGAGGGCACAGAAAGGCCAGGTGGAGCTCACAGAACGTGTAGCCCATTAAGTCATTTATGTGAAACTGTAACCCAGTTAGCGATTCATCTGTTGGTGACAAGAAGAAAGCTTATTCATTTTATTCATTCAGAGGTCAGTCAGTTCATTTGGGAGAGAAAGAGAAATAACAGGTTATGAAATCTGCATATTCTTTTATTCTATTATTTTTTTCCATTTTGCTTCTGTGAGGTGAAATTAGTAACAGAAAACCGGACCGGATGAAATCTACGTTACTTTGAGCACTAAAATAAAACTCAAAATTAGTGACATCTTTCTGGTGTAAAAGCTATATTTTTCATCATCTTCAACTTAGTTCATTATCAAATCTCATGTATATTTTTTCCACTTTAAAACAGAAAAAAAAAATCCCTTAAAAGGTTTCAAAGTGTATGTCTCTACTCCTCCTGACTGCCTGTAGCTCCGCGTTTGAACCGTCTTTCAGCAGATAAAACTCGTTCACCAGATCCAAGGCACGCGGGAGCCAGATTACCCAATGCTCCACACCACATTAGTCCCATATTACATTAAAATCACAGCACTTTGGGTCTCATTTCAAAACATACCCAGAAATTAAAGCATTAATTACTGTAATGATGGTAATCTCGGGGAATGTGACACCACGTTAGAGCATGACAGATTTAGAGTATTTCTGAACGGGGCTAATTTAAAAAATGGTTTAATTCTTGCAGGGGTTTGAAGCTCGACTAGGAACCCTGGGGGATTGTTTGACACGCTGCCTTGTTGACTTAATGACAACTGATAACTTCTCTCAACTTGTTTCCACTTCATTTTCCAGGACAGCCAGGTTGTTTCAGACAAAACAGTTTATTTTTCAACAGTGATTTAAATGTACTGACAATATTTTTGTGAGTACACCCACTGAAGAGTAAGCGTTTTCAAATAGCGTGGAGCAAGTGGTGGATTGGGCCAAAGATGTGGAGGAAATCACTTTCTTGGAGATGAAAATTTAAGCTCTTATATATCGTAGACTGCATAAAACACACAGCTGGTTGTAATCTCTGTCAGTGTGCAAAGCTAATAATTAACAGTAACACTTAAATTACTTGTAGTAATGTGGGAAAAAACAGTTTTCTTCAGAAGAAGTTCAACTCTACCATATTTCTCCACAAAAGCAGAATTTTCAGGAGTAAAGAGTGTGAGGAGCTGTCTGATTTAGGTTTTTATGCTTTTCATTAAACAGGGTGACTACAGGTATGAAGAAATTATATTTAAGACTTATTTAAGACCAAAGACCAAAAGTGAAAATAGATTCTTTTACAATTAAAAACATTGATGTCAGTTCAACATGTACAATAAGTAAAAATGAAAAAAAAAAAAAAGAGTTGTTTAAGAACATTATTCAAATGTGTTTTTTAATGAAAGAGCATTTCTCATTTTTGATTATGCAGATAACTCACCTTCTGACGTAACACTTCACAATAACCATCATTTATAAACGGTAAATAGATAGTTTATTAATGTAAGTTAAGTTATTTTACCATTAACAAGCAATGGAATTATGATTACTAATTTTCATTAATTATTAATGGACTATTTATTAAAAGGTTTATACAGGGTTTAAATATTGGTTATAAAACATTGAGATTAAAATGTGTCAGTAGCACTTTGTAAATGGTATTTGTTTTTTAAACCATCTGTAAACATTACTTAGATGGTTATTGTAAAGTTAGGGATAGGTTTTTTAAATTGTAAAATTTACATTTAACAATGGTCTGTATGCTATTTATAAATGATGAATAAACATTAATAAACTATCCACTTTCCATTTATAAATTGTCTTTTCACCATTTATAAGTAATGGTTATTGTAAAGCTACCATATAATGATGATGGGACAAGAATAGCGTTTGTTCTGTGCTTACCAGAAATTCTGATGGTGAAGTGACTACAGCACATCTAAGACCTATCTGCTCTGAATTTAAGACAGTTTAATACTTTTTAAGGCCTTTTATCGGTAAAAATGTATTTAAGACTTTTTAGGGACCCGCACTGACCCTGTTAAAGCTTCATTGACATTGTTTCTGGTTTCGTGTTGATTCTGGCGCCCCCTGTGGACTAAAATGTTACCTCTCTCTCTTGTCCTATCGTGTCCTTTATATGTGTAAGATGTGATTTCTAATAAAAAATCAATCTCCTTCTGTTGTCATTTAACAGTCAAAGGCATTTCTCACTGTGAATCTCTGCTGTGGAAAATGGAAACAAAGGGTTGTTTGGCCGCATGCTGTTACTCACACCGGCTGGTACAGACCCCATGGCGGCAGTGAGAGACATTAAAAAATAACTTTATTAACATAACAATCTTGCTGCTGATGGTCTTGTTTGCTTTGCAGGTCACTGAGGAGCATCAATATTGATTTCATTACCAGCTAAAGAGTCCTCACAAGAGTTTTCAATGAGTAAACAATAAAAGAAGCATCAACCATCAGTTACATCAACTAATTTGCAATGAAAAATATAAATTCGCATTTACATCCTTTTTTTTCTTTTACACTGATCATTGATTGTCATCATTTTCAAAGATCAACCACAGGAAACCCCCTAAAAGTTGTCCATTGGTCTTTTGGGCGACATCAAATTAGGAACCTTCAGATCCCGTAAGGTGACATGAACTATGTTTTTTAATTTGCATGTGCAGCTTAGTACCTCGCACTTGCATTTTATTATCTCCCAAGTGCAACTTATTATCTCAAACATGCGATTTAATATCTCGAATGTGAGTTTTATATGCATCTTGTGCTTGCGTTTTATTCGTATCATTTATGTAAATAATCCACTGCACACCTCATTTGTGAAAGAGGAAGGACAGTGTCATGGACAGAGAGCATATTATCAACATTTTATTTCAGTTAGGTATGACTCACTAAGAGATACTTTATAGCTTAGCCACATTTGATATTGTTTTGAGTAGGAGACACCTCATCAGAATCCTTGACGCACAGCGACTTTGCCGTCTGCAATATTCAGACTAAGGAAGTGATTTTGTTTATTAACGAACAGTTAAATCGCACCTGCAATATAATAAAACGCACATGTGAGATCCTGAATCACATGTCAGATATACTCAAATGTTTGTGCAAATTAAAAAAAAAAAAAGTTAAGGAACCATAATTGCATAACGTCCAATAATAACAGCCGTTTAATGAACTCCTTGACATCACCTCATATCATCACCTTTAGGGTTAACTCTGTTCCCCTTTTTTTCATTTATAGATTTTGGCTAAAGGTTCTTCATGAGGGTGACTCATGACACATGAGGCAGATGAGAAATACAGTCCAGCCTCTAAATCAACCAAATATGTATTGTGTTGGACTCAGAGGTGGATGGAAATCAGTGCTGGGGCTGCTGCCTGCATCATAGCTGATCCAGTGATGGTCAGGAAAAGCCCCAGAGGCTGTAAACTGACTTGACTTGGCCTGAACCCCGTGAGCTTGAAGGCCACATCAGCGAGAGCCAGGGATCACACATGTTGGTTAAAAGGATTACTTGGAAGAGGTTCTTCATTTCATTCAGGCCATGTGAACAGTAACAGACTGTAAAGCAGCAGAGTCAAGTCTTGGCTCACGTGTGTGTGTGTGTGTGTGTGTGTGTGTGTGTGTGTGTGTGTGTGTGTGTGTGTGTGTGTGTGTGTGTAATTCAGAACCAGAAGTAGCACCAATTCGCTAAGTAGTCCAGTTGAAGTGACAGAATGACTAAATGGTCCAAAACGGACAAACAAAGATCCATATGCCCATACTGTGCACATGCCAGCTCTGTCTCGCTCTCTCACAGCAGGCCAAGTCAAATCTTGTTGCTAGGTTTTACATGCTGGCATCACTCCAAGCCACTCATGCATTGGAGTGGACTGTTGGACTCGCTAGTACACACACACACACATACACACACACATCATATTTATCATGCAAAGCGAAGTGAAAGCTCCCATTGATAGCAGAGGCAGAGCGAGGAGAGAGTAAGACAGGCAAAGAGAGACGAGAGAAAGACAGGCCGAGTACGAGGAAGACCTTTCCTAACAACCATCATCTTTAATCACCACCTCTAATTTTCCTCCTGTTAGCTGTCACAGGGCCCAGATCCAGCTCCCAGAACATGTCATTCACTTTTTTAGAAGTGAAATAAACTTTAGAGGATGTGAACCACTTAAAGGACTGATAGGAAAACAGTACTGCAGAGGAAATGGTTTATGAAAGTATGTGAGAGTGTACCATAATCCTCTGTAGGAAAACATGAGTTCAGTTTTGAATATGAATATGGTCTGTCTGGACATGGTGCAAAAACAAATGAACTCTCTAAAGGCAGAACAAAGCAGTGAAAAAATTCATGCTTGGATCAGAGCCGCCCAAAATTTGCTGAATTACATCTGCAGAAAACTGTAGCCTAGCTTGCTCCGGTATCTCCAGCAGTTTCATATTAGAGAGGCAAAACTGACCTGCATCCACTGAGGTTCGTACACTCATTTGTGAATAATGGTATTTGAAGTATTCCCTAAGTGCTTGACTTTCACTTCGCAATAGGGCTGGGTAATATGGCCTCAAATTAATATCACGATATATTGAGCAGTTCACCTCGATAACGATAAACGGACGATAACTACTCCACAAGCTGCTCACCCCCTCCCACATTAACTTTGTCTACTCCAGCCACCGCTCCAGCCACTACAACTTTTGAATCGTCCTCCATCTCCTCACCTGTTTTTCCCTCTTTCTTACGGACTGGATGGGGGTGGAGTCACATCTCCGTCATAGGACAGCGTCTTAAAGGGGCATGAGACCATAGCCTACCTACACATGGGCAAAATGACGTTGGTTATTGTTGTAAATTTTCGGTATGGGTAAATTTTTGGTTTATTGCCCAGCCCTACTTCGCACATGTTGATTAGGACTATGTCATGTCAAGCTCCTTTGTACATTTCTTGTCGCTCCATAGACCTACACCAACCAGAGTCAGAATCCTGTTATGTGCACACATACTGGTCAATATAAGCCGATCTTGATTCTGCTTTGAAACACTACTCTGCAGTTGAAATGTTTGCAATATCAACTTTTTTGGTGATTGGACGGTGTTCAGTGCAGTTCAGTGACCAAAATCAATCATTGAAGGGATTATGTACTTTTTGAGATGACTGAACAAGTCTGTTTTATATCAAACGGAGTAAACATTGGTTAACTGCTTTAATGCAAAATATAGATATGTATATCTATAGCCACAGCACAGAACAAGATGCATTTTTACCAACTGTATTTTACTTGCACTTCTATATTTCTAACTGACTGCAGCAGGTAAGTGAACCAGGTCTGCAACACTGTCAAAGGGCTTTTTCTGATCCCTCTTATTACATTTAATATGAGTGACACTGAGAGTGGAAATATGAAGTAGCAAGAACAAATACAAGGTTTTTGGTTCTTGCTGTAACTGCAGCTCTTAAGTTTCCATGGCATTTCCACAAAAATCTCAGTTATGGAATCTGACCCTGATATTTTGACTTTTGGTGAGCCGTAGAGAAAAGATGCAGTCATACCCCCGCTTGACAAATGCAGGATTAGCTACTAAAAATTGTTTTTACATCACAGTTTGAAGCCTTAACCTGTCATCTTAAGAGGAAAAAATACAGTTGGGTGCTACCTTTTTCTTTTTCTATTGTTGCGCTGTCAATGTCCACTATATAACAGCACATGTTGGACATATGAGAGCCGCAGTCAGTGATCCATCTGGAGAAATTATTTTATCTGTTGTCTGCAAGTTTATAATAGTAAACTAAAACGAAACTAAAAATTCAAACTTAAATCTAAAATACATTGCAGTTAACTCAAACTAATAAAAACTAGAAAATAAAACCAAAACGATAAGTAAACTAAAAATGTGTCTCGTGTTCACATAACTAACTGAAACTTACTGAAATTACAGACAAAATGTCCTTCGTTATTGTTTTTGACAATATTTATCAGCCTTTAGGATTTAAATTAATCCGACACATTTTCCCAACCAATTTTACGACAGTTTTCGGCAGTTGTCAGCGCCGTACGGCACCATCATAGCGACGTACTGGGACTTCCTTGTTTACTGCGCTGTGCTGCGACGGAGCTTGTGTTGTTGGAAAAACTTGGAAGAAATGCCTAAAGTTGGGAGGAGGTGGCAGTGTTCCGCCTCCCGCCTGTATGTTTATATTTTTTATATTAAGTTTATATCATTTTCTCGTGTTTAAGGCAGCAGCCAACAGTACAGTATCAGCATTGACTGAGCAGTGAGCACTATGTTGGACTTGAAAATAAACAGTATTACAAAATACTTACTCTGGGACATTTTGAATCCTGCACCTGACAAAAACGGTATGAAAAAACTAAAACTAAACTAAAACTAAGCCTTGTTGCAAAAATCAAAATTAAATAAAAACTAGAATGCCCACTCTAACTATAATGGAAAAACAATGTCAAAACTAACTAAAACTAAACTATAATGACAAACCCAAAATTATTATAACCTTGGTTGTCTGTCCATCGTCTAATTTAGATCACCTTAAAAAAAGTATGATTTGTGTATCATCTAAACTCTTGGTCAAGCGAAAAGTCACACACAAACACACCTGGATGAGATCTGATGGGAGACGGAGTGTGAAAGTACAGCCTGAACATTCATCAACATGTCTACATCCGGACAATGAGCGGCCTTTAACCAGCTCCTGCTCTCTTTGTCTCTATAGTAAACCTCAGTGTGTACAAGCGGTTTGAAGTCACAATAGATGAAACGAAAAAAAAAGCAGCAAACATCTTTTAAGCATTTCGAGCAAATATTTGCTGAAATTTTTTAAAACGCGAAGCGTGAAGGTCCCCCAGATTCAGGTGCTCTGCTTTGCTTAATGTGTGTGTTTAATGTGTGTTTGCATTTGTGTGTTTTCCTTCAGGTTGGGATTACTGTCATTACAATTAGTCAGCAGCTGCTTCAGACGCACGGCAGGTAAACATGGAAGCAGTATATGCTGTGCGTTTGTCAGGACAATGTAAAGAGAGCAGCTACACACAGGAGCACAGTAACGGATAGCAGACTGAGGAGTTATGTCATCACAAATACACACTTAGTCACACTCGCACAACTTAGCAAATTATAAAGTTATCTCAATAGTCTGTTTCTTATAGTTCAAGTAAAATGCTCTGGTAAAATTCACGTCCTACCTCATAAATTCTCTTAATCTAAACTATTCAAAGTTGAGTTATTCAACTTTAAGTGTATAAAATCTCTTCCACACCTTTACATGATAAATTATAGGATCACTTATACATCTTACATGAAGCCTGTTCAGCAGGTAATTCTTAAGCAGCTGCAAAGTGCTCATTGGTGAGGATGCATCGCCATCTAGTGGTTAAAAGGAAAACTATCTCGATTGTCAAAATTAGTCTGCCTTCTTTGCATGAGTGGATTTGAGGGATTGAGGCAAAAAAAAAAGATTTTATAATTAGAATATTTTACTTGTCTTATATTTTAATCCCTTAATGCATTCAGTCAAATAATGCTTGTTATAATGTAACCCAGCACTGCACATTATCAAAGTGTCATTTTTTTCTCACTTACCTCACACATATATGAGCCCTGTGTTAGTCCGACTTTCCTGTTGTGTCTGTATTCTACTAGAAAACCTTAAACCAAGTAGCAGAAAAAAGAGAAAACTCACTTTTCTCATGTGTGAAGATGTAATCCTTCAATCATCGTTATCTAATATTCTCTCAATAGGATCATTTCAAAATGCTTCAACTTAATATAGTATTAACAAAATAAAGTCAGACGTCTGAAGCAGACCACACACCCACATCCATATGCACGTGTGTATACACAGACAGTTTTCAAAAGCCCCTGTCCTCCCTCACTCCCTGTCTTTGTCTTTGATAGTGGTCAAAGTTTGGCAGCAGGCCGCCTCTTCAGAAGAAAAGTTATGTGGGTAGAGTGAGGGACAGGGAGGAAGAGAGGGAAAGAGGGAGAAGCAGGTAAGGCAAATGTTTGGTCTGTGCCTGATAGAGGCCTCAGATAAACATGCTGGTCCGCCTGCCTCCAAACTCACACCTGACTCCGTATGTAGCAGCAGTGGAAACCAGCAGATTTAATTTCTCCTTTTACCTCCATTTAATGATCTGCTGCACCAGCTTTACTTGAGCTCACTGCTACGTTTGTATTCAAAGTCCTTTCTTATTCTGAGCGACTTTGACCAGTGAAAGAGAAAATCATACATAAGAGCGTGCGGATCACTTTGGTCTTACTCTGGTGGCATCAATAGCTGACTTTAAAATCACTCCCACACAGCTGTTAACACAGTTACAGTGTATTCTGTCTACAGTTTTTGTCATGATGTTTAGATTATTAACTCCTGTTACTCTTTTACTTCACACTGTAAACAAGTTTAACCGTGTTTAAAAGCTTATTTAAGATTCTCCAGATGTTAGGGCTTCCAACAAAACAAGGCAGAAATGTCCTTCTTTACCGTCTTTGTTCTTATCGCCCCACCTTGTCCCAACTCTATCCCTGCCTCCCTCCTTCTTCATCTCTTCCTTCTTCCATTTTTATACTTTCTTTCTTCTTTTTCCCCCCCATTCTTAATTCCTTGTCTTTCTTCCTTCTTTATATTTCTTTATTGCTTATTTCTTCAATCTTTATTCCTTCTACCCTTCTTGTGTCCAGTTTTTGTCCTTCTTATCAATTATGTCTTCCTTCTTTTCCCTTCTATCCCCCTCTTTCTTCCTTTTTTCCTTCTTTCTTTCTTCTCTCTCTCCTCATTCTTTTCCCTTCCATTCTATTGCTTTTCCCTACTTTCTTCTCTTTCTTCCTTCTTTATACCCTCTTTCTCCTTTATTTCCCCCTTCTCTAGACCCTCTTTCTTTCTTTTCACCTTCTGTCTTCTCTCTTTCATCCGTCTTTTCCCCTTCTTTCTTCCATATTTCTCCCTTATTTTGCCTTTACTTATTCGTTCTTTATTCACCCTTTCTTCTCTCTTTCATCCTTCTTTTTCCCTACCTTCTTCTTTTTTCTCACTTTCTTCCCTCTTTTTCATTTCTTTTTTCCCTCGTTCTCCCTTCATTTCTCTTGTCTTCCCACTTTCTTCCCTTTTTCTCCCTTACTTTGCCTTTACTTCTTAATTTTTTACTCACTCTTTCTTCTCTTGCTCACTTCAGTTTCTGTGTGCAGTAAAAACTGTTACACAGGGTTATGGGGAATCGTCTCTTCTTCCTGATTATTGATTCTGCTCTGATTTTAAAATCCCAAATGTCTAGTGTAAATAGCTTAAGAGGATCAGAAATGAAGAAAAAAAATCCCCTTTATTCAAGCTTCCTGCTGGATTTGACCTTAAAGTGTCTTTATGGTCAGATTACATCCTGGTGTGATAATCTGTCCAGACATCACAGTGAAGCAGATCTGACCCCACACCTGGCTGTGAGTCGGACTTCCTGAGTCATACTTGCTTAAAAAAGGTTATCAGTGTCCCTTTAAGGATTATTACGAGTTCCTGTGCTGCAGACTTCTGGGTTTCAGCTGTGAGGTGGTGTTTGTGTTATTTTCTTTACCATTATCTGTCACTTATGTAAACTGCTTTTATGATATGTTTCTCATACACATGCATTCCCATCCTACATATACACGGCTACACGCTTACACTGATATTCTCCCATTCTGTGCATGCTCACACACATACACATACACACACACGCACACACACACACACACACACAGAGCAGCAGTAGCAAAAGTAGTATCAGACCTTACTTCAGTCGTCACAGATAAGAGAAGTTGTGAAACCAACTGTGCAAATCTTTCCACTTCAGCTCAAACTCAGTCTCATATCAAAGCTGTGGAGCGATAACGGCTCCCTCTCTCCCACACACACTTTGAGATAGACTCTAAAACTCTGTTGGTGGTCTGTCTCCCCCTCTTGTCTGCCTCTCTCCCTTAGATTAGCTTACTGACTGACTGGTATGTGTGTCTCAATCGCCAGACGCTGTAGTCAGACTTTAACTGGAGAAATCAGATTTTTCATGTTCTGTCAACAGTGACCACCAGCGGTATTTTCAGGTCGACATTGCTCACAAAAATCACTTCAGATGAAAAACTGCACACCACAATTAAGCAGTTTTTTAAAGGTTGAAAGAGCTTCAGTGTCTTTTTGAAATCCATAAATTATTAAACTGATGGCTGATAAAAGTGCACAACTTTAGTATCTCAAAAAAGCTGCAAAAACAGCAGCATGTTAAATATTTCAGAGTACAGCTTCACTGCAACTGCAACCTGTATGTTGTTTTTCCAAACTAGTACTGTAGGTCTGTATTTAAAGACCCACTACGATGAAAATCATATTTTTCTTGTCGTCTACATGTTCATATGGCATTTTTCTGATGCTACAGGACATATCATGAGAAATCTAAATGCAAAATTGCATTTCTGAGTATTTCTTCATTCAAATCGCTGTAAATCTCTGGCAGACCCAAACGGCAGGTTAAGAAACAGTGAGATTTCTTACATCACAAATCCAAGCTCCGCCCCCGGAGCCCCACTATGCAGACCAGACTGTGCATATAGAGGAGAAATAGAGAGGATGATCGCGAAACAAGCGGATTGTAATGCGCGTAAAAAAAGCTAATTATGATATTAGCTTTCATCATGTTCCCAAAGACATTTGTGTCTCAGAGCTGAATAGCTCCTATGTTACCTGTCACTTCTACTACACCGGCAATGTTAGGCTGCAAGCTAACATAGAGACGAGTGTGCAGAGCAGCGCTGTCTCTGTCCAAGACTCAGAGGCGAATTGCTAATGAGCTACAGGAGCTCTGCAGAAGAAAAGCACTTGAAAATGACACAGGTAACGCGATTTTTGGTAAAAACTACTTAATCACCATTTAAAGACACTTTAAGTAGTAAAAAATAATGATAGGAGTGGGATTTTAAGTATATCGAGTTATTTTCATGCAGTAAATTGGCTATTTTTACCCTGCAGCATGTAATTCTGCGCTAGAGAACAGTGTACTATCAAAGACCAGCATTCAAGCGGAGATCACAATCACCGCCTCTGATGATAAAATTTCTACTTCTGCACAAACAGGATGTTTAATCTACTTCTCCTTTTTGATGCACAGCAAAGGTGGAGTTCATGTGTGTATGTGTGTGTGTTTGTGTGTGAGGCTGCAGGTGTGCCCCATGTGTGTATATGTGTGAGACATTCTCCCTTGGTGCTGGAGCAGAACAAACATGGATTAGAGCCACACCATCATGCAGGTACCAACAACTCCCTGTCCATCTACGCACACACACACACACAGACTCATACACACTCGCTCCTGTACTCAAACAGCCAGCTGCTGCGGCTTACATGATGTCAGGGCCATTAAAGTCATGTAGCTGGAGAGGGCAGAGAGGCAGATGAAAGGCCTGTCATTTAAACAGAGCCAACTATTAGGAGGCTTAGAGACGCTGATGGATGGACAGGTTCGCTGCCTCAGGCATGGAGGCTGCAAAGGCCTGTAAGGTAGAGAGGGTGTTAAATAAATAATGTGATGATGAGTCACTAATACTGGAGCATGAATCTTACACTGTACAGTCAGAAATAAGATTTGTTTATTGTTTTAGAGGCAAGGACAGAAAATGTTCGAGGTCTTGCTCAACAGGTACAATATATCACTCTGATGTTGGCTAAGTCTTTTACACACACACACACACACACACACACACACACACACACACACACACACACACACACACACACACACACACACACACACTGAATCTGCTCAGTCCTTGTCAAGTTCAACCAAAGGTTTTCCTGATAACATTATCACATATGTACATTTTTACATGCACACCTGTGACCTGACTGGCCTGCTGCATCACACATAGGTTTTGCACTAAAGTGACTTTTGTAGCACAGACCCCGCATCAAAAAAACTACTGTATTTCTGCAAAAAGAAGAGGAGTCCTCTCTCTGTATGGGCTTGGTTTGAATCTGTCATCGATCCCTTTCTACAACGCCAAAATAAATCTGATTCACTCTCAATTGTCCGTGCGCTCAGTTCCTCCAGATTTATTAAACTCACTCCTTTTCAGTATGAACCAAATACACTCTCATGCCTCCAACCAGCACGGACTGTAGCACCAAAGCTTCTTACTGGTTTTGAACACCGATATCACATCTCCCTAAATCTACCATATGATTTATTTCATATGGCATATATATTTTCATCCTTAAGTCTTCAGGTGTGGCTCTTTGGTTGCTCCAAAGTCATGGAGACTGTGCCTTTTCAGTCAGGGTCCTTCAACTTTGAAACAATCTGAGGAGATGAGGATCCTAAAATTTATGAACCTCTTATAAAGAACTTCTTAAAAGTCATTTTACAATCGATCAAATCAATCAAAGTTTATCTATATAGCGCCAAATCATAACAGTTGTTTTTCCAAGACGCTTTCCAAAAAAAGAGCAAGTTTAGACCACGCTTGTTGTTTGATGAATTACCAAGACCGTTAAGATGGTTCAAATTTGACCCATCTCATCTAACATGAGTGACAAACTTCCTTTTAATAGGCAGAAACCTTGAGCAGGACCAGACTCATGTTAGACAACCACCTCACCGCTGCTGAGTTGGGGAGAAATACAGAGAGATAAGGAGGGTGAGGGAGAGAGAAGTAGGAGAGAGGGCAGGGGGAGAGAAAGAGAACAAGAGAGTAGGAAGGAGAAAGAGAATGAGCAAGAGAGAGGGAGAAAGAGAGAAAAGAGAACAAGGGTGAGAGAGAGAGAGATGGAGAGGTGACAGCAGCAACATCAAAACAACAACAACAACAGCTCGTAAAGAGTTGTGGTTGCAGAGCAAGTAATGATGAAACAATAAGAATTCAGTTCACAGGATAAGGATATAAGTAGTTATGGACTATGTTAAATAGATTAAACATGGTCTATAATTTGGTAAATTTGTAAATTTTTACCAACTTAACTATCATCGTTTTATTGCTATCGTCTCTCTACTTCTTTCTAACCATATCCTTTTTCCTTCTAATATGTTTAACATCATTAAATTGCTTTTTAGGTTTTTCGTTTTCTTTGCTTTAATCATAGTTTGTGTCTTAGTGTTTGTTTTTCTCTCTTTCTTTATAAGCGCTAAATTAGTTTCAAAGGTCAAATCAGTTCAACCCTGATAGATACAGCACTGTGCTGCAACTTCCATGTGATATTTCATCTCTAATGTAATATCCTAAGACAGCTTATGATTGTCATGATTAACACTCAGCTACTGTCTTCTTTTGTGAGCTTTAAGGGTATTTTGTAAATCAAATCATTTGTAATTGACACAAGTCAAGCTTGTAAATGCAGAGCTCTTGTTTTTAAATGAATACTTGTCATTGTCTGCCTTAGTGGCTATTCTGAACGTCTGCTAAGTAAAACAAATAAGGGCTAAGCTGCCAAAACACACCACTGCCAGTGAGCATGTCGAAACTCATAAAGACGCCGAAGTCCAAAGCAGCTGCCGTTCAGTCAGACACGAGCTGGAGAGCCAAGAGAAGGACGGAGACGGAGACAGAGGATAGGGGCCCGGAAGGACCAAGGTCGGCAGGGGCCACCGTTGCCATGGAAACATCAAACACACACACTCACATGCATTCACACAAGCAGACGCATGTTGGGAACTAACGGGTTACCAAGGTAACCTCATGCAAAACACATACACCTCATCAAGACGGGAATGAATGCGTTGTCAGACGGGGGGTTCGTATCTAGCACAAACTGAGTCACTCATCGAACTGTTTGTATGCTCTGCTCGTAATTCCTTTTTCAAACAGTGTAATCAAATGGGAAATGAAGACCTTGGCTTTCCTGGTACTCAACAAAAAAAGAGAGAGGATCAGTTTAGAGAACGAACACCAGAGGGCAGAAAAGAGTCACTATCTTTTTACATCATATAAAAATGACAGGACATGAAGAGTTTAACAGCTGAGGATGAGTATCACCAAACAGATAAATAACCCTTATGCAATTTATCTCTTTCTTGTAAGTATTTTAGATTCACAAAACTGTGAATTACAGCTCTACTATTAAAAAAGGTATCCTCAGTTCTCAATCAAATAGCTGTGTCAGAATTACAGATGGACGCAAGTTACTTTTTGCAATTTCAAGTCAAGTCTCAAATCTCTTGTTACAAATCCACAGTCCTCAAAAGCAACAGCAAGTCCCGGTCATTCCTTCAGTCAATGAGAGTTAAATCTCAGTCATGTCTCAAGTCTTTTAGGGTCTAGAGTGGGTCAGGTCTTTTTGGGAGATTTATTAAATAGCAGCAAAATAATCAAAGTCATACAATTATCAGCCGATCTGTTTACATTATCCTACGCTGTATATTAATTAAGGGTGTGAAGATACACCTAATACTGGGTTTTACAAGAACAAGATGGGATGATGTTTAAACACAGCTCTTACTGCCTCAGGAGAGCCACAAACATCATTAAGGACTCATCCCACCAGGGCCACCCACTGTTTGAGTCACTGCCGTCAGGTAGACGGTACAGGGCCATCAAAGCCCTGTTACCGTCAAAAAGACTGCAAAACAGCTTTTTCCCCAAACACTGTCTGTTCCATCAACGCCTCCATGAAAGCCAGATGATGTGTTGCCTATGTATTTATGGGTGTAGTTTTACATTTTTTACTAGTTTTAACTCTGCACTGGTTTTACTGTTTTACTGTCTAATGTTTTATTGTCTCTTTTTTTAATGCACTGACTGTAAAGGCACTTTTTTAAATTTCATTTTGCTTGTCACAATGACAATAACATTCTATCTATCTATCTATCTATCTATCTATCTATCTAAGAGGTATATGGACAATAAAAGTTTGCATGAACTAAGTGTGAGTTTCTGACTTCTACATGGACCTGTGTTCAACCTACAGATAGACTCCTCTCCATGTGCAAATTGAAAAACAAAACCAAGATAAATAACAAAGTTTAAGCAGCATGGGTCAGAAATCAAAAGATTGTTTGCACCTCCCAAACCTCTACCCAAAGTCAAGCCCTTAAAGGGTGAGTTCAAGCCAAATCCCAGGTTTCAAACTGAACTTTCCATCTCCAGTCAGATTCAACAGCAACAGGAGCTCATCATCAGTAAACAGAATTAACACATTCATACATTTATAAACTGAGAACTCAACAAAACCAATTATATCAGCTAGAGCAAAACAAACATGGCACTATCAGAGTGCTTTCACCTCAAATCAGGGATAAAGTAACTCATAGACTTGACTGACCAATAACTACCTGAGTGTTAATGAGGCTAAAGTTACCCTGAGGCCACAACATGAGAAAGAAGTGAAGCTCACGGTTTACTTACAGTTTTAATGCAGCTCTTCAGTCAGTCCTCTGCTTCATTTTCCTCTGGATTCTCCATCAAAGGTAACACGGTCTCTCCTAAAAGACTATAACTCTGAATGTTTATTAGAGACTCCATTAGCGACTTTCATCGTTTTAAGCTAGGAATCGCGTGCACTTCGTAAAGGCGCAAACCTGCCGCTTCCGGTGTTCCTTTTCCGGTGCGGGTTAGCGTTAATATTGCGGCCACCGATTTAATTTGTCATATCCAAGACAAAATTGAAACATGATGCCCACTTATATTTGTAACTAAGATTTTAAAAAGCGTAATTGTTGTCGGATGATAGCTATCAAGTTCCGCACTGTAACGCCAATCGTGCCTAACTAGAAGGCTAGAAGTACGGAGGCCGAGAACCGCCACTGCTGCAAATAAAAAAAGAGTTAAAGTCACAAAGGAAGTTACTTGTGCAAAAAAAAGAAATGGTGCAGATTTTTTTAAAGCTCCAACGGCAGTTAACAACACAACAACAAAAAAGTGTCCATGCAAAAAGAAAAGAAAAAAAAAGCCACAACGGAAGTGAGCTGCAGGGGACCAATAATGCACTGGGGTTTCACAGTCTTGGCACAGAAGACGATGTTGAGAAGACGAGCAAAGAAGTAGGTGGAAAGGTTATTGTTTAATTTCGCTTTGTGTGCTTTTCAATGTGGTTAGGCCATGTTGCTCCTGAGTCGATATGAAGTTGAACTGGAGGACGCCAGTGTAGTGTTAGCTTCTGTTCAGGGGAAAAAAACAAACATCCTCTTCACAAACTTTGGCATGTGACTCAACGGGAAACCTTTAACCCTGTGACAGATACAGAGCAGTTTGGGCCTGTCTCTGTGGGCGGCTGAACTGAAGCATCTTCTATGTGGTGAATAAAATCTGGAGTTTGTCATCTGAGGCATGGGAATATCTTACAGTTCAACATAATAATAATAATAATAATAATAATAATAATAACTTTAATTGTATAGCACATTTAAAAACAGAAGTTTAGAAAGTGCTTTGACATAAACGGATTTGAAGTCCATTTTCAAGTCATTAGGAACCCAGACAATACAAGAACCATGCAACATAAAATGAGACCATGAGGACCAAAATAAAAACATAAAATAGTTAAGAAAAAAAAATGTAATTAAAAGGGGTGTCGAAAGCAGAAACAGGATAGTAAATATAAAAGGCAATATCAGCAATGATAATAAAATAATAAGAGGTAATACTGATAATAATAATAGTAATGATAAAATAAAGCAACAGAAATGAGCGAGAGATAAAACAATAAAAGAGTATAAGTATAACAAAAGCTAAAAAGACAGGAAAGTCAAAATAAGATAAAGTAAAAGAGATAAGAGATAAAAGATTAAAAAAAGGCATCTGTAAAATAAAATGTAATGTAAGAAATGTGTTAACTATTCACCATTCTCAAGCAGATAAACCTTAACTCAAACCAAGTCTGATGAATTTGGACAAACAAAAAAACAATGCACAACATTTAACTTCTAATTTTCTTTTTCCAAGTGAAAGGAAGAATCCTAACACTATATATTTTATTATATACAAAGACACATGTCAATATAAGTGACACACACACACACACACACACACACACACACACACACACACACAGATTTAGTCATCCGTGACCAGCTCCAGTGAAGTGGATGAAGAGCTGCCTTCCTCCTCTCTTACTGGGTCACAGACTAAGGAGGTCAGAGTGTTAGGTGAAGAATTACTAGCTGCTTAGGAAACCCAATACCATCCACCTGGCCACACACACACACACACACACACACACATACACACACACACACACACACACACACACACACATAGAAATTCAACCGGCCAAACTTGAAGAGCTGCAGTGAGTCATCCAGTCGTGACCCGCTGCCTTCGGGTAGCTTGGCCCGCACACATACACAAGGACACACAAATATATGCACATTAGTACTTGTGTCTTTATAGTATTTGCAAGTACAATCCTGTGCTCCTTTGGTGTGTTATTTAATAAAGATTGCCACACTGCCATTTCCTTGCAGATGAAATACCCCACTTTGTCCAACAGAGGGAGACACACGCCACTTGTAAAATCTTCTGCACACAGTTCTTCCTCTCCTAAATGATCAGAAAATAGAAAAATGCAGCAACGCCAAGCATTAATGTTTTCCTTTTATTTATCATTTTCCTTTACAAAGTACATCAATCATCGTGCAACAAAATCGCAATAATGTATGCCTTACATCCTGATTTGAAAGCACCGTCGCAGTTATTTATTTATTTTCTGTTCACTTGGTATTGATTCAGCCATCGCAATCCAGTTTGAGAGCCAATCCATTTATGTTTTATTCCCTTAAGAGCCTGGGTGGCCCACTCTGCCGGGCAGCTTGGAGTCTCAATCCTCACAGAGAGAATGATATTCATGCTAATGCAATGAGACAGGCACTAATATGCACACTTGCAAAGTGGTAGCTGAAGCTGGAGCGAGCAACCTTACATAGAAATGAGGGTTCCAGGCAGACAGGGAGAAGTTGCCTTAAGCCTATTAGTACTATTAGAGATAGTCTGTGGTAATGATTGAAAGCCACTTAGTGCTGGTGTATTTACCAAGGGGATCAGCCACAGCATGGTTAAACAGCCCTTATGGATTACTTCAGTCCAATACTGAGATGCAGGAACCGAACAGGACAGAAAGAGGAGACGGGTGTGCCAAGAAGGAATACTCACTCATTCACTAAATAAACCCATAAAAACTATTGGATTTTATGATATGAAGTCTAATATTGAATTGTTGAAATAAAAGAAATGCCAGCAATAACTCAAGATTACATCTGAGGATAGTAATTCCCTCTCTTTGTACATCTGTAGAAGGTTGTTGACCCAGATGTAATATGTGATCAATAATAGAAGGCTGTGTTCATGTTGGGATGCTCAAGGATGTGGAGATTTAGCTGTAGTCAGAAGGTCTGGAGATGCACAAAAAGGTAAATTTTTCAAAAATTAAACATTAAATACACTATTGTGCAGTACAACCACATGATAAAATCCTCAGTATAATAATATTATAATTTATATATAAATAAATAAATGATTTGTTGGTTTCACGTTTCCAAGAAACGCATTTCTGGTAGGTTCAATTAACAAGAACTCTTTTAAAATCATCATACTGACGAACTACAATGGGAGGTAACTTCACAGACTTGTTAACAATAACAGTAATAATAATACATTTTATTTATAAGCGCCTTTCTAGACACTCAAGGACACTTTACAGAGTAAAAGCAGCAACATGAGACAACAGGATAAGAGCAATAGAGAAAAGAAAATAGAAAATATTTACATATGTATAAATAAAATAAACTAGTCTGAACAGGTGGTTAATGTACAAACCTCAACTCTAATGGAGTTGTGATGTTGTGTAAAATGTGGATAAAACAGAATACAATGACTTACAAACCTTCTCCATCTATATTCAGTTGAATACACTACAAAGACGAGATATTCAATGCTCAAACTGATCAACTTTATTGGAATTGGGGTTGGTACAGGGGCTGTAACTCAATAAACATATGTGAAATGTCATTTTCTAATATTTCTAACTCAACCTTAGCCTGTACTTTAACTTTATCACATTAACAATGCATTTACAATTTATTAAATGTATGTGTTGTTTTAATACCAAAAGTAGTCCCATGATATATTCTTGATATTTGGTGGTTTTACCCTTAAAATATACTGTGAAATGACTTGAAGTTATAGCAGTAAACAGCAGAAATGTGTTGCTTATACTTTAAATTTAAATTCTCCTTTCTTTCTGTATGTTTAATGGAAATGTCTAATGTCTAAATGTCTAAAAGCCTCACATGTAGGGTGTCAACTCTTATCTGTGTTGTAAGGCAATAAATCTCAACCTGTTAGTCTACAGCGTCCAATATGTCAGACACTTGTGAGATAGCAGTATAACCAGAGATTAATTCAATGGAGATCTTGGCAGGCAGCCAAGCATTGTCCAGTGTCTTACCGTCCATTTCCATGACAGACGTCAAGGGCACTGTCGCTCACTGACCAGCGGTTTCCTGTCTGAGGCTACACAGGTGTGAGGCATGAAGCATACAGCTTTGATATGATAAAATAAGCGTTATGGAGCTCAGAGTAAAGTGATTCAGTTATTTAATTTGTGCTACATGTCTTGAGGATACAAAGTTAATCTTAAAAGCTCTATATAATTGGACAGCACAATATCTGAAAGAGGTTTTGATGCACTTTTACCTCGATACAATATTTCACTCTCAGACTGCAGGTACAAACAATTCAGGCCCTTCTCTAAATAGTTGTTCTCCACCCTCTACCTACATTATCGTTGAAAAATTAGTCTTACTTTTGTCTCCCTCGCCCTCTGCTTCTCCATCCCTATCCCTTTTGTCTCCATGTTTGACCCAGTTGGTTGTGGCAGATGGCTTTTCACCAAAGAGTCTCTTTCTGCCTGTCAAAGGAAAGCTTTTGACACTGGCTTATTGGTGGATTAAGTTGAGTCTTTGCCAGTAATTTTAGGAGTATAGCATACTCTTGCTTTGTATGTGAAGCGTCATGAGAATTTTTATGTTGGGGTACTTAAATTTAAACTGATCAATTTCAAAAACTTATACTGAAAGAGAGATTACATCTGAATAACGGGGACTATTTTCTCCGTCCTGGAAAAATTTTGAAATACAAGGTTTTAATCTTAGAGCCACAGATACTCCTGCCTGCCATCCTCTCACGTGCGACTGTATCCAGTCCAGCCGTGGGGTGAGATTTCCCAGATGTTGCTGCTGCTGTCCCGTTATGTAAGTGGGGTATAACTGAGAGATTACCCTTGCAGTCACATGGGCAGAACCGCTGGGCTAAGGGCTCACACACAAACACACAGATAGCGGATTACCCAAAGGATTTGCAGAGTAAAGCTGTCTTTTTAAGATGAGCTTGTGACATTTCTGCTTTGGCTGGTCACACTGAGAAAAAAATACAAAAAAAAAATAAAAAAGCACGTGGCGCTTTTTATTGTATGGGATTGATGAGTGGGATCCAAGTCCGAGAGGTTGCAAACACTGAAGCACAGTCAGTGTTTTACCCTGAACCCTAAGGAAGTTAAAAATATATATTTTTTTATTTTAATTTTTTTGCACAGTTTAAAAAAAGTATACAAAGAAACAAAAATAATAAATTATAAGTAATGCAGGGAGAGGCAGAAAACCCGAAAGGCTTATATGAAGCCTCCATCTAAATCAGTGGTGTCAAACTCAACCACAGTAAGGGCCATAATCTGGATTTAGGTCTGACCTGAGGGCCAAACAGGGTCAACATTTCACCGAAACTGTCAACCTCCTTTTCAAAAAATATGCAAAACAGAAAACAGCAATGATTATAAATCATTTGGAAATTCAAAAAAGATAAGTTTAAAGGCAATCTGAGATAGAAAAGTTTATTTTATTTTTATTTTTTATTCTATTTTTATTTATTGGTTCAAAAGATCAGAGCATGATTTTAAAAAAAGAAAAATAATGCTTTTAAAGAGCAAATACATGAGGAGAACGTTGAAATCAGGTTTAAAAGGTCAAAATATGACTTAAAATGTAAAACTGGAATCTAAAGTATAAAAATCAGACAAGTCTAAATACTGAGTTGAATAAAATCAAAGCATGAACTAAAAAATCCAATCATGTTTGACTTGTAATCTTGAAATGCAAAATTGAAAACATGAAATAAAACACCAAATATTTTTCCCGCACATTCTTGACTATTTATCAAATCTTCCTTACTTAATTTCCCAGATTTTTGTGGCTTATTAAGGACATTTTAAATAATGGCGCTAAAGTTTACATTCTTATACTGGAGGAAATCTGCAGACTTCACACTGGTGGGTCAATAATAATACAAGTATGATATGATCTTGTGGGCCAGGTATAATTGTTCCAGGGGCCAGATTTGGCCTTGAGTTTGACACCTGTGACCTAAAGTAACACTAAACAATTGAAAAATTTACTCAACATACAGTGTGTACATATCAGAAAAGTTATGAGAAACAAGTAACTGAAAAAGTACAACTACAAAAAGAGAAAAAGAAAATACTCAAGTATATGTAGGGCTATATATATATATATATATATATACACTGTATTTTTTTAGTTGCTCTGCCACTTTAAGGAGCAATGCAAAAACATGCAAATAGATTTGTATGTTTCATTTATTTCAAGAGAGAGGCAGAGGAAAGCCACTTCACTGCTGGGCAGCTGCAGCTGTTCTGCTCCACAAATAGCTGCTGGAACACATTGATCACACAGGATCATTATCATTTGCTGCTTCCATCAATGGAAAAGGGGACATCACTTCAATGTCTTCATTTATATACAGGATCAATCTTAGAAAAGCACATCGTACAGCTAAGCTTTCAAAGATACTTGAATTTTCAAAGGTTTGAGCATTTGTCATTTTGTCCATGTGACGTCATTTATTGTTTATATACCATATCGACTGACTGGGATGTGCTGCAGTAAAGTCTCAGAGGAGGGGATAGATTCATGGCAGGGTGGGAGAATGACCTCACTTTATGTGAGATGCCTCACAAGAGACACTCTGGAACAACAAATGGACTGGAAAGCATCAGTTGGAGATTAAGGAGAACGGGATGAAAGGGCCAAGTGTAATTTCATTTCCAGGACTACACGGATGCACTCCTGGTTTTGCATTCTGAACAGAAGCCAAGAAAACGAGGGGGCTTAAATAACTGAGGGATGAAGAGTGTGTATGTGTATGTGGAAAAGGGAGAGTATATCAGCCCATGTGTGGTAAGGAGTTGCCTGAGAAGATGAGAAACAAAGTCCCTCCGGCTTAAGATGTCTAAAACAACTCTTGTAGTAAGCAAATCCAGCTGAAGTCTCCACCCTGTTGGCAAAGAGTATACACCAGTTTAAAAAGTGCCAAGTAGGCAATCCAGATATGACTCAGAGCTCTGCATTATCACTATTTAGTGTGGACTGCAACAGCACAGGATACTGTAACTTCACATCTTCTGTGAGAACAACAGGAGTATTTGGTAAAGGGCCTGTCAGGTCAGAATGAGTATTCTGATTCTGATTATTTTGATTTTGCTTGTTGTAGCTTTGTCATGAGAATAATGACATTACCAGAAAACATTCATAGTGACCCTATTTATTCTACTCAAATATCCCTGTGAGACATTGCAGTTTGCAAAACAAAAAACTCCTTAGTAAAATGGGAATTTAGGAATTATTCCTTTAATCATAAGAGGGCTATGCACCAATCTGATACTCCAGCGTTGTTATTTATTGTACTTAGGCTATGAAATAGACACCAACTAAGTATTTTTTGAACTATTAAATATTTTTCTGGTGTTGTGTTCACTATATTGGAATCCGAGTTTACTTGACGCCTATCTCTATAACGCATTATAAATATTTGTATAATGTGTTATAATCATGTTATAGCACTGTATAACTATAGTTATAAACACTCATAAATGATCATAATACTTTATAGCAACAATTATAACACATTATAAAGCATTTAAACATGGGTATTATAATGTGTTATAATTGTTAACAACAATGCCCACATGGATAATGCATTATACATGTATTTATGATGTGCTATAATCAGCTTATAAACATGTAATTAACATTATAAATGTCTTTATAACAATACGTAAAACACATTTTAATACCTGACTTCCTAAGTCATGATAAAATGCTTTATAATGTGTTGTGATTATAGCTATAAAGCATTATGATCATTTATGAGTGTTTATAACTATAGATATACAGTGCTATAACGTGATTATAACACATTATACATATATTTATAATGTGTTATAGAGATAGGCGTCAAGTAAAGTGTTACTGTTGGATTTGCTCTTATGTTGATTTTTCAGACCTGAGCTGTTTCTCTGTTCATATATAACAGGTAATGTTTACGTCTCACTTTTCAACAGTTAAATTAAGTCCCACTCAATGGATCCTTTTCTTAAAAATGTATTTATTTCGTAAATAGAGCCGCATCTTCATAAACATCAGCTATAAGACAGATTTACAGACTGAGGGGAAGGACAGACGGACGGACAGACAACAGATATCAGTGAACAGAAGAGTGATGATGGCGGGCTGTTAATCGTCGGTGCAGCGAGGTTTACTGAGGACAGGAGAGGATAAAAGTGATTCCAGCACACACCGTTCAGCGCTGACTGATCTGCAGCCTGGTCTCTCACAGGCTGATGCTGAGTCACAGGACAATCTGCTGCAGAAAACTGATCAGTGACATTTCATTTACATTCCTCTTTTCAGATGATCTGATCCAGGGAGAACTTAATTTGATTCACGTCTGTAAAGCTCTGGCTGGGATTTCAGAGAGCTCAGCAGCTCTGACGTCAGCGGTTTGACCCTCACACACTCAGGTGAGACTTGACTTCTTCTATTAAAACCATGGACTGATTTATTCATTGGTTAATGATCGCCAGTATCTCCAGCAGCAGTATGTGGATTGAAACCACGCAGAATTGAACAGCTCTTTTGTCTTTCATGAATTATCTAACTTAAATTAAACCGTGCCTCTGACGGATGACTCCACCGTGTTCTGTATCAAATATGAAATAATAATCTTTTGAATTATGTGGCTGAGTAATCTCCTGCTTCCAGAAATACCCCGGAGGAGGCCTCATTTCCAAACCGCTCTGCTCTCCTGTGATGAAGCTCCCATGACGTCAGCGCTGTGAGACTCTGGAAAATCAGGTCTTTGTTGTAACTTCTGTCACATTAGTGCATCTCTTTTCAGCGCTAACAGCATTAGGATGTCAGTGAGGCCCAACTTTGACCCTGATTACATTTAATATGTCAAATAAATAGAGTCATCTGTACCTGGAGACACAGTCTGAGAGAAAACACAGATATATCTCAACCACATTTTCATGCTGTTTTCAATTCGAACACGTGAATATGGAGGCCCAAAATAATGATTGTTTAGTTTCATTATTCCAGCCTGTTGTTGTTTGTTGTCTCCTTAATTAGCTAAAGTCCAGTTTTTTCCCCGTATGTAATAATTTTTATGTCAAATTCCATTCACTGAATTTTGAGCTCACGGGGAGTCCGTAGCCGAGCACAAGGGGGCATCAGAGCGACTCGAACACTGCAGGTGTTTTCTGCACAGCTCACTTTTTTTTTTTGTTTGTTTGCCTCGAGGCCAGGGAGGACTAGACTTCTCCCCTCCTGCCATCTGCTCGGCTGTCATTCAATCGCTCCGCAGGGTCAGAGCTCTGAATCCTGAAAGTCCTGATCCACACTTGAAGGAATTTTACCTCAAGAGAGGAAGAACGACAAACTTGGGGTCAAAATAGAACAATTTCTTCTAAATGGCTCTGGTGAGTTGCAAAATTTAGAGCCGAGTGGTGTGTTAGACTTCTAACTTGAAGTTTTAACCAAAACCGGTTTTATTGACATCTGCTACTTGAAATATCTATTTTCAGCTCTCAAGAAAGTTTAACTCTGTTTGAGTTTTTCTGTGATCTAGAGGCTTTTTTCAAAGTGGTGTTTAACCCTTTAATGCCTTTTGAATGATATTTAATGCATACTTTTTTGATACTTCTATCAAATCAATATGATCAACTCAAGTCTAGAGGTGACAGGGCCTTTTCAGCGGTTGCCCCTCGACTGTGGAACAGTTTACCTGGCCATATTAGAGCCTTTACTTCCCTATTTACTTCCTTTATTTATCCGATGTACAGCACTTTGTTTGACTGCTGTCTTTTAAAGGTGCTTCATAAATAAACATTGACTTGACTTGACTAACAAATAACAAAAAAAAAAAAACACCTGAATAAAGTCTGATAAATGATAAAAATATCCTATCGTGGTTCATCAGTTTCCTAAAACATCTAATGTATCAAATTAGATCAATATTTATATTTGTTCAATTTTAAGGACATTTAGATTTTTTTGGTTTTCAGTACCAATAAACATTTCAGCTCCAAAAAAAAACTTAAATTTTCAGTCCATAATTTGTGGTTTCAGGCATTAAAGGGCTAAATGAGTCCACATCGAGGTTCAAGACTCTTACAGCCTCTGCAGGATCCAGTGTTTTTCTTTACCAGGATCTTTTTTTAAAGGGACACTCTTGGATTTGGTGTTTCATAGA
Source organism: Xyrichtys novacula (assembly GCA_962446985.1). Classification (NCBI taxonomy): domain Eukaryota; kingdom Metazoa; phylum Chordata; class Actinopteri; order Labriformes; family Labridae; genus Xyrichtys; species Xyrichtys novacula. Next base: position 31,030,675 of record OY660870.1, read on the forward strand.
AAAAAAAAAAAAACAGCAGTCCGAATAAAAGCATCACAGGCAAACGTTAAGTTTTACATGTAAGTGAAGCTTAAAAACTCTGGATCCTGCAGCTCCCATAATGCATCTTAAAAGGCAGGCTATTATGAAGATTGATTCCTCGGCTCACTTCAGAGTCATCGAGACAATTACACAGCTGTTTTTACAGGCCGAGAAGAGTTTTCCATTAAGCCTGAGCAGATATTTACTTTTTGAAATTGATGACAGTAAGAGTATATTCGTCTCCTTCTAGCTATCGCAGGTGTATACAGCTTGGATTTAATAGTCCCAACTACTTTAAATAAAGAAGAAATAACAGTATAAAAGGGTTTTTGGATGGAGTGGTGTAACTGGAAGCATCTTTTCAATGTTCTGTAATAAAATATAGCTCAGGTGTTGAGCTATCAGTTCCCAGATGAGACCAAAACCAGCATGGATGGAGTTTGAACCTTCAGATGACATGCTGTCTAAAATCAAGACAAAAGAAAACCAACAGTTGCTGCATTCAGGTCATGTACAGTCGACAAATACAGATTGATATGTAACAAATATTCAACACAAACAGAAAAAAAACTTACAGCAATAATAAATAGACACTTTCATCGTCCTCTGTGTGAACAGACAGAATGTAACAGGCCTCTAACAATGTACCGTCAGGAAGATTTACAGAGAATTCGATGAGCAGAGAGACAAAAACATGTTCGACTCTGATTTTGGACAGAAACATCCTCTGACTGTGGAAGTCTCACTGTTGTGAGGCTGTAGATGTCAAGTCTAAAACGGTTGTCTACAAAAGGTTCCTACATTACACTCTGGTTTGTCTTCAGCAAAACCTCAGAAATCGACTGAACTGGTTCAGGTTCTGCTCATTTGACCATCTTTCCTCGGACTGAGAATTTAAGAGTAACAAACCCGAGCCGTTGGGTGATGCTGTTACTATGACAGCCTGACAGATCAAGGATTTCTTAGGCGGATATGGATTTTTGTTGACATATATATCATAAATATTCCACTACGGCAGCCAATATAATCAATGTTTGAGCTGGAGCACATTAAATGACTTTTTTAAAATATTTCTCAGCTTATATTTAAATCAGTCCTGCTGGCTGTGAAGCTCTGCTCGAGTTTCAACTTCCCTAAATCTCTCCATAGTTGTTGTTTTTTTTTTATCATATTGCTCAGTGATACATTTTTCATAACCAGCTCAAATCGGGGAAACAAACGCCAGGAGCATTTCAGTCAATGAAGAAATACAGGAGTCAGAATCTGACGTTGATAGAGGTTTTGAGTTGATGTCTTCTTCCTTGTATTTGATTCATTGTCACCGGTGTGTCTCGCAGCCTCAGTCTGCAACATTTAGGTTGTATGTAACTCTAAATCTCCTAAAACCTAACACACAAAACCTCACGGCTTGTATCTGCTGGACATTTAATCTACAAATGCTTCAAGTGTCTGGCTGCAAGCACATCTACACAGCTTTATAAGGGTTTGTTGGGTCATTTAGTCGAGATTTGGGCCCTAAAAGGATTGAATAGAGGTGCTTCAATTGTACCAGTCCCATCAATCCAAGTACACAAGTGATTCTTTTGACCTCAAGAGACTAAAACAAAGCATCGTAACCGTGTATCCTTCAACCAGCATGGCTGACGTACAAAAACACCAATATTTAGACGCACACACACATAAACACACTTCTTCAACACACAGAGGGCAAAAACAGAAACAGTGAAAAAATGATGAATGATTTCAATGGTGAGAGACGAACAATGAGACAACATGAAGAAGTGATTTTGATATGTGACTTGTGCAAATGTTCTGCTCTTCGTTTCCTCTCTGCTGAAGCTGCAACATATTTATCCGCTTTAGCTAACCCTCTAAAGATAGAGACATTCTGCTGTCTGGGTCGACGCGCTTCAGCCGGGGTTTGGAAAAGCATCTCGCCATTAGAGCCACTTTTCATGGAACCATTATGTGATCTGTTACTCAGGGAATATTTTTAGGAAACTGAGCGAAGCACTTTTCTTTTTTTTTTTCCAATTCAGATGTACTGATGTGAGGACATTTGATCCTTTCACCTTCAAATATTCCCAGAGCGACAAAGTCTTTAATGCAGAGATGCCTTTGCAAACCGGGCTGAAACAGAAAAAGGCATTCAAGGGAACAAGTTTCCAAACATTAAGTAACAAACAGGCTCAACAGCTTCTAATCTGCAGTACCTTCGATAATCTACCTGTAATATAACCTCTGAAAAATGTATGGCTTTTCAAACAGACCCGTCCGGCCTCCTTCAGACTGAGACACCGAGGGGGGAGAGGGGCCTGAAAGCAGCACGGACAAAAAACAAGCATCTCCTCCACAAAATAAGCTTCTGTACAATCAGGCACAAAAATAAACGCATCTTTGTCTTTTATATTCCAGTCTGAATCCTTTGGTCTTTGGTTCCACCGTTGAGGTGGATTTCCTTGCACAGTTTTGAGGAGGTTCTGTAGCTCTAGACGTTTACAGAACCAGCATGGTTCCTAAAGCTACAGGACTTTTCCCTTTCCATCAGAGAGAGGAATGAAGGTCCTCTGTGGCTGAGAGAGTTCATGGAAGTAACATCATGTTTGCTTCAGCTGTAAGCCAACACATGGAGACTTAGAATAATCTTTATTTTGAGGGTTTGTCTTGGTGCTACATGTGCATTACTGACAGCCAGGTCCAAACCGGGTCGGTCAGCTTACAATACCCGGGATGCTTTAAGGAGGACTGTTGCGTGACATGGTCTAATATCTGCAGCTGTCTAGAATCTCCGTCCTGTTTCAGAAACTCTCTGACAGGATCATTTTAATGTCAGTTGCAAGAAACAAAAAGGTTGCAACTGCACCAAAAAAGAAAAATAAATATCTGGTTGAGGTTCCATGTAACTGTTAGAAGACATTTGTTCTAGAAATCTAAGATAGAGCTGAATATGAATATGATCTTCTCACAGACGGCTGCAGACGCCCTGAGAGCAGCAGGAAGAAGATAGTTGTTGACTACTTCATCTTCAGATGTCAGCCTCTGGCTGTATTGACTTATTCCATGCTTCATCTATTATTTCCTTCCACTTGCAGCTTCGGTCCTCCTCATCTTTTTGTATTATGAGTTGATTGATCGCAGCTTGTTGCAACCAGCCAGGTCCTTTGGTTTACAGACTCCGACAGCTCCCATCCCATCTGTGCTGCATCGACAAACTGAAGTAGGTGCATAAAATGGTGCCGGGGGTGTGGTGGTGTGATTATGACTCATAACAGAGCGGTAGCTGTCCCTCACTGTGTGTTTGAGACCCCCCCGGGGAGTCAGCAGTGGGTGGCCTCGATGGGCGACAGGGTCAGGATGCTGCGATCGTTGGAGTAGAAGTTCTCCGTGTCGCTCCAAGACCTGAAAACAGGCAGCAGTGACTGAGGGTTAGAGGACTGGCTGGGTGTGTGTGTGTGTTTGTCTGTGTGTGTGTGTGTGTGTGTGTGTGTGTGTGTGTGTGTGTGTGTGTGTGTGTGTGGTTGAAGGGAGGGGTGATGGGCTTGGCTTTCACCAGCTCACAGACAGTTGTCCAATCATTTGTGTCGGTACTAGAGAGATGGACCGCTATCAGGTTTTTTTTTCAGTGGCTGTTGTTGATGCCTGATAGAAAACACACGTGTGGGTTTGTTGTGGTTGTTGACATACATCAATTTACTGATATCAGATAAGAGGTGGTGTATGTATGGATGTATGATTGCATTAAATCATGGACATAATCTATGATAAACAAAGTTAGTTTAGCCAACTGCATGTTTTACGTGGATGAAATAGAAAATAAAATAATTGGGTTATGTCTTTAATTTTACACCTAAACTTGTGTTTATGTCAATTCAAGCATTATTTAACTACAGTGTCCTATACTAGGAAAGCCAAATGGCCAATCAAGGTAAACACATTCAAAGTTAACCTGCTCATTTACCATCTGAGGCTGTCTGCAGCGTCTGCAGACATTATGATTATTATTGGCCTCATGACCGCCGGCATTAACCAACGTGATTATTCTAAAATGCCGTTAATCATCCTGAATAATCGGTCTCTCTCTCTCTCTAGTAGGGACACATCCAGGCTGGGAAAAGCACAAAGAGGTGAGGGATGGAGGAGTGAAGAGTTAGTGATGAGTAAGATGGTGTTAGAAACAACAACAACAGAGTTTCTCCTCATTATTGAATATTTTTGGAAACAAGCTTCAAGTTCATTTAGTTAAAACATAAATCTTTGCAAGAAAAAGTCAAGAAAATGGAAAAATGATTTCTTAAATATTTTCTACATTTACAAACGATAACTAAACATTATTTTGTTGTTAATCTGGATGAAAAATCTAGTGCAACTTCTTCATATTACCAGGTATTTATATATATATATGAATGTTTTAACTTTAAACTGAACTATATTACAAAGTTGACAGTCGGCGTGTAGGTCTCTGGTCATGGGATCAATCTTGTCTCCCTGCAGCATTCAGAGCATGTGATCACCCATCACCAGACAAAACCCAGAGGTAAGAAACAAGTTGAGTAAAAGAACTTTTTCAGGAGCATTTAAGTCCATCCATGTTTATAAAGGCAGACAGTGTGTCGACTGGAGATTGTCCTTAACTGGCCTTTATATCATGTCAGTACATCTTGAATAAAAATACTCATCAAAACTCAAAGACTTGAAGTCATACTGATAGCCTGATTTGTATGAAAACCAGTTTAGAAAAGAATATAAGTATAAGTTTTAATCCAAGAGTATCGACTTTAATCTCTTATATATCTAATTAGACTAAAAAAGGCAGCAGTCTGTGGTCAATTTAGATCCATGTGCAGCTGAAGGATTTACCACAGATGAGCCTGTTTCTGGTCTGCTCATTAGTCTTTACTGTAGTTTTCGATCTCACTCTTTAAAGTGAAGTCAAAGGTTGTTCACTTCACCGCAAAAGCTGCTCCCTCCGTGTTGAGTTAAACCTGTTCTGTTCTGTTTTTTGGATCTGTCTGTGGTCTGTTGATGGAGAAAGAAAGAGGTGAGAATGGAGAATAAAACATAAACATTGTAAAGAGAAATGAATCATGAAAACAAGCGTCAACAACATTCTTGCCTCATATACTCATTCTCAAGATACCCAGGACTGTTTTCTTCTTTCAATATCTTTTACTAAAAAAATAGACAAAATCTCTCCCTCAGATCTAAATATCCTGTAAACACACAACAACAGAGTTTAAAATCTACATATTCTTATTTAGTAACGCGGCCGTGGCACAACTCCTCTCTGTTTTTAGCTTAGCAAGCTGGTTCTCCTTTGGAAACAACGACCAACTTCGGTGCGGTCTCATCCGTCCATAAACAGCTCAAACATTTTCAAACTAAAGGCCAGTGATTCAAAGGGACAAGAACATCAAACAACATGGACGCGTCATGAAAGTGACAGCCTGCTACAAGGTCACAACAAACTACCCACTGCGACCGCCATGCTGACTCACGTCAAAGCAGAACCGGAGTCAATGATCTGCCATCGTGCCTCAAAGCACCAGCAGGGAGGAGCAGAGACTCCAACACAGCCTCCGTTCCAGCTGCTGCTCCTGATCCTCACATGACTGCATGACTAAATCCAGGAAAATGGGAGTGTGTGTGTGTGTGTGTGTGTGCAACAAGAGAAGACTGTAAATCTGAAGAGGAGACCTGTAATCCCTGCATCTGTTTATCCACATCCTCTCATATTTCTCCATCTGTGAATCATCCTCATGACCTTAAGATGAAGACAACCGTTTTGAGACCTGTGAAAGAGGTAATGAGGGGCCACCTGGGGAGCTGATATCTGCTGCTGAATACTAAAATGGTAGTTGGACGAGAGGCACTCTCTAAGCCGTCTATCAGGGCAACATCTCAGTGCTAAAAGTATCTTTGCGTCCCCGGGTTAGGACCGGACAAAGAGAACATGAGCACCTGAACTGTTTTGGGATGAGCCGGTGGGAACACGAACCCAAGAAGAGAACAGATCGGGCAGATTTCTGACAAGACGAAGCTCACGGGAAGAGGAGGTGGGGGGGACGTCCACAGCACATGAATAATTAATCCAGAAGGTCGAGCAACATTATGCAGATTTCAGACACAGAAGGACAAAGACACAGACAGGACAGAAAAAGAGAGGAGCGTGTGTGAAGGGGGGCACGGATACATACAGGTTTACATCGTATACAAAGTACCAAAGGCAACAGCAGCCCCCATGCAACAAGACAAAGTCTGGGCATTCTTGGTTTTTCAGCCGGCGGTGCAGAAGACAGGTGGAGTCTAACAGGTTAACTCCACCCATCTTTGCACACCAGGTGAACAAACAAGCACACCCCTAAAGTTGGCCTCTTCACAGAAGCGCGTATAAGGCTTCAGGATCCAGTAGAAAAAGACTCATAGATACATATGAAATAAAACTCTCTGAGACTGCATCTCCCAGCAGCCTCTCTGGTTTTTAGGACGTGGTCATCTTTGTTGTAAAAGAGGAGAGGGAGCGAGGGAATATCAGGCCAAAGCTTTGTCTCCATCTTTGGGTTATTTTCTCAAAGTACGCGTACGAGGAGATGAACAGACGTTTCATCTTTTCATCGATTTTCCTGTAAATGTTTCTTCAAAGTTGAAGTATGTGGATGTTATACTCATGCCAGGTTCAGACGGGTTACTAAAAATACTTCCACGGTATACAGTTTGTTGATATATTCGCATAAAGTGATGCATCCAATCACTACAGGGTGCAATATTCAAGACTCTCGGATAATACCTCTGTAAACTCGACCAAACCTGCTCCCTTTTACCTCCTTTTTCCGGGGTTTGACGGCCACGCATGGACCGTCTCAAAGCCCCTTCAAGGCTGCAGTGACAAGGTTGAAGCAACCAACAAGACTCCCAATATATAAGAGATAAATAATTAATTTTCATATATGTTGGTAAATATGTTTCTTATATATGTCCCGTCCATTAAATATGCATGTTATATAGGACTGGGAGGATATAACCCCTATGGCAGTATAGTAGCATTAAGGCCAAATGTGGGCTGGGCCTCACTCATCCATCCTCCGTGGGTTTCTGATTTGATTTCATTAAACGCTGAAGAGAAATCGAGGGGAACGGTCAAACTAGGTGTATAAGCAGGGAGGTGGACAAACTCTTCGAATTCAAGCCCAGGTTTTCTCTCGATTGTGTTCTTTTTGTATCTACAGTGTAAAACACGGCGTTTATTGTTTATGTTTATCCGTCTGGGAGTACAAATTGGCTGCTGTTTTCGCTCAGCTGGAGGAATCCAATCGGCTGCTTCGTGCCAAGGTCAGAAAACAAATCAATCATTCCTGCAGGAAGAAATTCATCTAAAGTGAATCATGCATTTCGAGGTAATTTGACGATGAAGCAAGAGAAAGGGCTTCCTTTTCTTCCAGCACAATGATCAATTGAAACAGATTGTTTTACAGTGCACATCCCGACCACCGCAGCAGCAGCAGCAGCGTTTGGATTGTTAAAAAGTTCGAAATGATTCGATGAAGCCAGAAGTTTTAATTTGCTGCACATGGACCTGGCACAGAATTAAAAATGCAAGAGCCACAGTAACAACTTACTGTCTCTGCTGCTGTGAGACTGTGAATAACACTGTTTGGCTGTATCCATGACTGACCACAGAGAGTCTGCAGGTTTGTGTCCAGAGGGACTAAAGAGAGGGACGGACCGGTGCGTCTCTAACACGCACACAGTCATGGACAAGCAAACATGTATTCCCACGCCATCTGATTTCTGTGCGAGGTCCCCAGCAAGGGACTAAAACAAGACGAACAAGAATGCTACATCTTCATTACTGATGTAATCAATACTGGGAGTCCCTCGTTGTTTTGGGGAGTATTGATTGCTCAGCAGAAAGGGCCGATAGGTCAATTAATCAATGACCCCCTCTGAGTCGCTGGGATTCAGGTAAAAAGACACAAAAACACTGAATCTGCAGATCAGGCAGTCCAGCAAACTGACCTCAGCGTACTCTTCTTTCCAGCTGCACTAGGCAAAAAAACAAATATGAAAGAAAGTGATCCTTACTTTATCTTTCTTTCTCACAAAGTGGTGTTGCAGCTGAGTCAAGGAATCAAGATTTGTAACTTTACCCCCCCTCCTGTCAAATCAGGATACTAAAATGCAAGAAAGTGCAACTCGAAGCTAAACCATCTCATAAGAAGCACTTTGATTTGATGACTGGAAGGTGTGTTTCTATCAGCGTAACGATCATCAGGCTGAATCTGAAGTGGAGAAGCCCTCTGATGAGAAAAGAGGACCTACTAAAAACAGTACGGAAGTCTCTCAGAAGGTTGAATTAAATGACATACAGACATCTGTTAAAGTGCATTACAGATCGGATCAATCAGGCTAACTCCCTTTTTGACCTCGACCTTTTGTTTTAAAGGAAAAGAAAAGGTCAGGACAGACAGAGCAGACAGAAGAGATTACAGCATTCATGGTTAGGAGGACACAGACACATGAGCAAACAGACAAACCTGCCCGTATGTAGAGGCGACACAGACAACACAGGTTACATACTGTATTCATGAGACCTGTTTAAGGGGCTTCAAGGAAACCAAAACCTCCCTGTCTAGGCTCCCAAACACCATCATGAGCATGCTCTGTGGAAACTTTGGCCTCTCCATGATTTAGGTGCTGAAACGTACTGTTATATTTCTGGCAGTACATCTCTGTGAGTATGAGCTCTCACACACATCTCTGTCAGATACACTGACAACATTTATAAAAGTGCAGTCCGTGAGGTCACACATCTTCAGGGTCTACCTCCTCGTTTGTTACTCTCACCGCACCCTAACACCAGTCTCCTTCACCGTCTGAAACCCTGCTTCCCAACAAACCGCATGCTCAACCACGGGGTCAGAACAAGAAAGACTTACAGTAGAGTCGAAGCCACATTAAGGGCTATGGCAGTCAGGACTGCAGCCCAAATTTTTGAAACCATGAGGTGTTGAGCGCTCATCAGGATTCATTATCATTGTTTCCTGCTGTCGGCGTCCTCCCCACCTGTTGCTGCGGCTGGATGCGGTGCAATGGTTGGCGCCGGCCTGGCACTGCCCGGTCATTTGCTCCATGAAGCGGGCCAGGCGGGAACAGCCGCTCTGCCCATGTTGGTAGCAGCACAGGGACTCCACACAGCTGAGGGCCTGCGCCTGGGGGGCTGATAGAGACTGGAGGAGGAGGGGGGAGACGGAAGAAGAGAGCGAGTTTAAGAGACAGGAGGAGGAAGGAGTGAGGAAGACGTAAGAGAGGGGAGAAAACAATTAACAACAACACCATTTAGGAACACCGTTACATTCAGATTAGGTGACAATGGCGGGATGATATACTGCATGCTGTCTCAGGAACAATGATGAACAGGGAAAACATCCAAAACATGCAACACAGGGGCCTGAAATGGAACGGATAAACATTAATGAAACCTATAAATAAAGGAAAAATAAAGCGATAAAAAAATAAAAAAATAAATGTTATTTAAAGTGTCTGTGAGGCAGATTAAGTCTGTCCTTGGCCTTATTAGAAATTCACATCAGAATGAAAAGCTGAACAAATAATCTGATCAGTGAAAAGCTTTATTCTAGACTTTTGCGTTTGACACACGCTCTAAAATCCCCCAGAGCTATCACATGAACGTACACGACAAAAAAAAAAAAAACAGCTAATCTATCCCCCAGAAACCTCCTTCTGTATAAACCTGCGAAAATCTGCAGGAAATGTCAGGAAAACTCTCAGGGGCTGAATAACAAGTCTGACTTCAGACTTTTAAACGAGACAGTGATGCATACTGTAGGTAGTGAAAGCTGAATGGAGCTGCTGCCTAGAAACCTGCAGGATCAGGTTGCTCTGTTAAACTGAGTCAGCACCCGAGAGGGAGAGAGAGAGAGAGACAGAGAGAGAAGGAGAGACATTGAGGAGTAGAGAGGAAACAGAGTGTAAGTTACACTCATGTAGTATGTGCTCTAAATTGCCCTCCTCTATGACCTCAAAGATCTTTATTAGTATGAGTTAAACTGTGATAAACTTTTGCATTACTTTTATTTAGTATCTCTTTCAAAATTTTTCGGTCTCTTTTCCTAAACGCTCATATTTTGTGACTCTATTCTGGCACACGGCCCACAACTATCCTTCTTTGTAGCTGAAAATGTGAGGCACTTATTCCTCTGTGATTTGGACTCTGATGCAGTCACTGTAAGATTTCTCTGCAGCAGAAACTGGAGATACAGCTGGCAGGAAACCAGACTTCTGCTTCTTGGCCGGCAACAGCAAAACACCGACGGGACGGACTGACTGTGATTTATTCTGGCAGTGTCAGGTGTCTCTGGATAATTAATGCGCGGCTTTCCTTTTCTCTATCGGAGCATATTGCGTTTATTCATACTTGAAACAAAGTCTGGTCTTCTCGCAGACTTCACTTTCATGCTGAGGTTGTTAAACATGGTCCTAGTCGACTGGTCGATATGTGCTGAGTCGACCAAAATTCTGATTGGCGACTCGATTTTTTTCAGCGTCATCGAATCGCTCAATACAGTCTGTAGATAATTTTATCAGGAGGAACATACCAAATGCTAATGGAGCGTTTTTAGAGCACCCCCGTCTCAGAACACCCCCCTTGTTTTCACCATTTTGGATTCGCCCAACCCTCCTGAGACCGGCTGGAGACAGGAAGATTGAAGAGCGTCCACATGAATCAATGTCCGATGGTTTGTTGAATATTTATTTTTATTTTAAGCGTTTCAACTTGCCTTTTGTGTTTGATTGCCTCCTTGTGCTAATATCGGTATATTTTCAGCCAGCCAAACCGCATAGTCGATTTTTGGTTGAAAATTTCGTGGTTTTAGTCGACCAAGAATGTCTTTGGTTGACAGCCCCAGACAAAACACCGACGGGACGGACTGACTGTGATTTATTCTGGCAGTGTCAGGTGTCACTGGATAATTGATGCGCGGCTTTCCTTTTCTCTATCGGAGCATATTGCATTTATTCATGCTTGAAACAAAGTCTGGTCTTCTCACAGACTCCACTTTAATGCTGCTTACAAAGCTGAGGTTGTTAGACATGGTGACTCTAATATGCACAGGACAAAGGTAGAGCTTCAAAGTCCTAGTTGACCGGTCGATTTATTGGTCGATATGTGCTGAGTCGACCAAAATTCTGATTGGTCGATTCAATTTAGAGTCTATGGTTAATGTCATCAGGAGGAACATACAAAATTCTAATGGGGGTGTTTTCAGAGCACCCTCGTTTCACAGGTAACGGCCTGTCTCAGAACACCCCCCTTGTTTTCACAATTTTGGATTCGCCCAACCCGCCGTAGACCGGCTGGGGACAGGAAGATTGAAGAGCGTTCACGTTAATCAACGGTAGGCGAACTTTATTTTGTAGGATGGTAGGGGAAGGTCCCGCCCTCTTTGCCTCTGATTGGCTAGAAGTGCTGGGCTCCGATTGGTTATTCCTTATGGTTGTGAAACGTCATCGTCTGTTGGGTTAAGGTTGGGGTAAGGAGATTCAGAGGTGCGTAAATGTCCAGTTTTTATAGCCAATCAGAGGTGAAGGAGGCGGGACTTTCTTCTACCATTCTACAAAAAAAATATTTCCATATATATTCTTATAATATTTTTACCACGCCGAGCTGCATACTTGATTTTTGGTTGAAAATTTTGGGGTTTTAGTCGACCAAGAATGTCTTTGGTTGATTACAGCCCCAGACAAAACAGAGACAGCAGACAAGCCTCAGCTGTACCTGTGGATGGTAAACCCATGAGTGTTTCTGTTCTTGGTGTGTCTATGTTGGTTTGGCTGACTGATATTGCCTGAGTATGAGTTAGTAAAAACATTCATCTGCCACCACAGGGCTTAAAAATCTTAGGAGTCTTGAGAAATTGCAGTTAGTGACGGTCATTGTTGCAATAAAACTTGTTCTCCTGCGCTGTTTATGGAAAAGATAAACAGGAGAGATGAAGTGACTGAACGGCCCTGAGGAATGTTTGTTGCGAGTAATTCTTTCGCTCGGGAGGGAGGCAGCAGAAATATGATGCCAAGAGCAAGACCACGCCAGACTCTATGATTTATAGTTCTCTTGTAAACCGAGGTTTTCCAGGAAAACCACGTCTCAATCGTGGGTTTTGTAGTAAATTGGCCGAGGCCTTGTTGACAGCTATAGGGGTGGCATCATCCCCTTCCTGATTTATCATATTAGCCGTAAAGTTCAGCTGGAGTTCACGCTCACTGTCCTTTTAGTACAACATTATGTTGTGCTACACAACTGTGACAGCAGAGAACAGTTGACTATATATTGTTTGGTGACTGTAAGCATAAACAAATGTAATGTAATCTGGGGTTTATAGCATAATCTCTCAGACAGCAGAGTCGGTACAAAAAGAACAAAAACAGCAAAATCCTTTAATCAAAGACCAGAAGAGAAATAAACTTCAAAACTAGATTTTGAATCCTTTGTGGAACTTAAAGTATTCAATACTCACATGCAGATTATAGTATAACTTCTAGGTTTCAATGTGGAGCACTATGACAATGAAGGTGGGATCAGATGGTTGAACAACAATTGAATGAGGTCAACATGCCAGCAGCAGTCTCTCTCTAAACTCTGAACCCAGATCTGCTCTAAAATCCAGACCGAGATGGGGACAATCATGCTCATGGAGGAAGGGAGGGCTGAGGTGATCAGATAGGGGTGGATGGAAGTAACACTGACATACAGGGATAGTACTTTCACATATGGATTTGAGGGACAGTGCAGGAGCAGCTGTGACATACAGTCATGGGTGACAGACTGAAGGTGCAGGTAGCCTGAACCAAATATAGGGACATATGTGGTTTGCTGCAGCTGTCAGGGGGTGCACAGGGTTGGTTGGTCCTTTAAGGGAAGTCGTAATGCTGGGGCTGTGACAGTACAAGGGAGGGGGGGGGGGACAATGGGAGTGAAGTATGGTACTACCTAGGGGAGCAGGGGTCTGGGCCGGGGGCAGCAGGGGGAGGATAAGCAGCTAGCAGGTGCCAATTGTCCTCCCCTGGGCTCCGCTGGACTTTAACAGGGTCATATTCTGGGCCGACTGAACCCTCACCCTCTTCCATCTGAAGGACACAAGATGCTTACAGTGAGCCCGGCTGGCTGGTGGAACAACAGCTCATCAGTCAGTCAGCCGTGTAGACTGTCAGCAGGTCAGACACCGATACAGCAACATAGCAAGAAAAGCCCGTTTGGCAAGGAGCTGAGCACGCTGGAAAAATATCCACTGTGGTTCTTTATATGGACTCCAAATAACACTTTAATTTAAGGTAATATAAAGAGGAAATCTATTATTTCAAATGCAATTTTCTTTTCCCTCTTAGTGTTTGAAATATGTTCAACAAACGAAGACAAACAATATAAGTTCTGAGAAAAAGAAGTTGTAATGCAAAGAGTCCAAATCTGTGGCCTGTTTTAATTTTCTACTTCACACCATCGTTTCATTTTTACCTGAAAAATATCTAAATTCATGTGATCATGTGAAGCTTTGTTTGGGTCTGCTCCAACGAAACAAACATGTTTTCATCTGACTGTTAAAGATGACTTACAGGACGGGGCTAAATGAAGAGTGCAGCCCGGCAAAGGTTGTTATGTCTTGTTATTCTTCATTTATAATCGTGAGGGGCAAATCTAATATAGTGACGGCCTTAGTTCAGAATAATTTATAATTTGGGAAATATATAGTCCCACAAGACTAGACTTCTGGTCTGTGCTCTGAGTGTTTTGTAAAATAAATGGACTCAAAACAAAGACAAAAGGACTGCTACACAGTGGATACGTTTTTCAGCACCGCCTTTTTACCTCCCAGCACATTAACTAGTCAGTTAGTAAGCAGTCAGTCGGTCAGAGAGTCAGTCAGGCTCCACTGTAAGGAAGGGGAGTTAATTGAACTTCTGACCCTCACTTTACAGTGTGCACTTAACTCGCACATACATTTTGCAGGGACCGCGTAAAAGCCGGTCCCTGCTTTAAAGCCCTTCAAAAGTGACCATGAAAACAATCTTTCATGTTGCAATAAAAAAATGAAAGCACATTTCTTTTGGTCTACAAAGCAAATAAGACGAGCTGCTTCATGCTTTTCTTTAAAAGAAGACGCCAAAGTGCAGCCGAGGTTGTACTCCCCTGCGACAGATCTAAGCCTCGTTTTAATTGGGACTGGGAGATAATCATAAATCACCGCCTGAGAAGACAGCCTTTGGTTGATCCGTGCTGATGATGAGGTCACCGGAGGAGGGCTTTAATTTCTCACAAAAGCAGTCACAATTCAACACATTGATGAGCAGGACAGTCTAAGCCTTGAAATGATGTTAAACTGAGTAACACATGAGCAGAAAGAAGGCTGCAGGCCCAAGAAAGACATCTCGAGGGAAACTGATCCTTCAAATGCAGATAAGAGCAAATCTGTAATCATCCAAACCAATTAACCTGCTGGTGAATCTATCAGAGCTTCAGAGTAAGACAACAACAGAAAACCCAGGAGAGTCCTGTGGATTCTGTTTTGATTACCTCCTTCTAATCTAATTAGGAAAAAAAAGACTGAATGACACTGGGACTCTTTCAAAAAACTGTTTTATACAGCACATTAGCATGAACACATGCTGCTTTGGAGTCCGGTAAAGAGCATCTTGTGCGGCTCTACCATTTCAAACACAATTTGCTCAAACTGGAGAAAACAGGAGCTGCTTTGCATAATGTGCTTTTTGTCCTCCCTTCAGTCTGCACTTTGTTTCTGCTCATTGATTTAGCCGGATGGGACCTGCGTTGCCAACATTGTTAGTCACTTGGAACATAAACTCAGTTGCCAGCATTTCGGATCCACATTGTCAAAACTACGGCAATTAACCCTACCTTTATGAAGGTCGCTCGGTTTAGATTCTCAAAAACTAAGAAACATCTCTAATACACAATAGTTAAGAGGCAGATGACTGCAGACTTACTGTCACCTCTCTGAAGGTTAACTTCATCGCTGTAGGGCTGATTTCAAAAACGCGTGTTTTAAACATTTTTATAAACTGGCAACTAAGTTCATTTTAACAACTTCAAAACAAACTTATTTTTTTGATACTGAGCAGAATTATCCACGACGGCAGAACAATCAGAGATGGCATGCCATTAAGCGGTGCAGATTAGGTAATGCATGCAATGCAATGTCAAAAAATCTGTGCATTTCAATTCCAAGTCATATTTTTACGATGGAGTATTAGGGCCACATTAAGAAAAAAAAATTTGGACTTTGAGATTGAAGTCGTTACCTCACAAGAATAAATTTGTAATAAAATCATTGCTTAAGTAAATAAAGTTGTAATTAAATCATTACTTACGAGAATAAAGTTTTAATAAAGTAATCACTTAAAAGAATAAAGTCTTAGTAAAGTAATCACTTACAGGGTTAAGTCAGAATAAATTCCTTATAAGGTGAAAGGTGTTAAGGTGAAAGTTTTTGAAATGAGAGCCACGGAGAAAATGTACTTCAGTATAGGTTTCTCAAACAAGAAGATACATCTTTTGGCACATCAGCACCACAGTATCATAATGACTTTATTATGACTTCCTTCTCATAAGTACTAACTTCATTACGACTTTGTTCTCGTAAGTAATGATTTTATTCTTGACTTTAAACTCGAAGTCTTAATTTTTTCTACTTAATGTGGCCCTCATACTCCGACGAATATTTTAGACTAGATAGAATCAAGAGAAATAACCATTGTGACAAGTTTAAGAAAGGTTTTGGCAGTCTAGAAATGTTAAAAACTCCTTTTCTCATTTTTTGGTCTTCAGGCTTTCACACATTTCTTTAACACTGAAGTCATTATCATACTAATTTCTGATCTATCTTCTGTGATTCTGATCCGTCTACTAACACGCTGCACAACTGAACCACTAAAAAGTACAGATTGAAGTGAGTAAGTCTTTCACAAGGCTGCAAATTTTATACCTAAAACATATATATATATAAAGCATTCTCCACATTGTTTCCCTCACATTCTCCTTCCAGGCTGTTTACAGTATCATCTGCTATGATTGCACATGATCGTCAAGTCATCAGTCAAAAACAAGACTGCTGTCTGTCATGCTTTAACAGGAAAGCATCATGCTGCTGCACCAGACAGCCCAGACCGGTCCAAGAGTCTGTCATGCAGCTATGGAGAGGTGTCAGTCTTGTTCTTTAGGTCTCAAACCATGCAGGCGGACTCTCTTGGGGGTGAGGTAATGCGTCAAGTGGTGAATCCACTCAGAGGGGGGGGGTCTGGTAGGGTTTATGTTGAGAGGACGGATCATGCTGGAGATAAAAAGCTGTGGTTTGATGGGCTGCATCATGTGACTCCAAGTCAACTTAGCATGAGTGTGGCATGCCGGACTGCGGTCGTATGACAAAACCACAAGCTGAGGTCAGGCAGCGGGTCTGACTGGTGCTCTGATTGTGTACTGATGCAGATGCAGGATGTCACAGTCAGAAGGAATGACCTCTGGGACACTGATTAAGGTCGTGGTGTCGATTGCTTTCATACTATAATAAGTACTGAGGGCAGAGCATAAACTCGGTTTGATGAAGATCCCACCTGATCTAACATTCATCCATTCATTCATGTTTGTTCATGCAGCGATGAGACTAATGACAACACCACACGGGACAGGGAGGAGGTGTGGAGGTCTAAGAATAACACAATAACACAATATGGCAGTCTCTCACATGCAGTGTCTGAAATGCTTGATGTCACATTCGTTTGCATTGTCTGGAAATGATGTTGAATCCCCTTTTGATCCCAATCGAGGAGAATGCTGATTGGTTTGTTCAGGGCATGCAGACAAAAAAGAAACTATTCCCACATTAACGACACACCGGTGTACTGCTAGTGTCAGACACAGGCTTAAATAGGACTTAATGAAGTCCAGGTATGAAGAGACTGTATATGGTTTTGGATCGGAGTGCTGGTTTCATGAAGCAACAGTTCTACTTTTTGGAGCTTATATGGTGTAAATATCAGTTTGAATCTGTCTGCATCAATAACTTTAAGACCTTATAAAATAAGGCAGCAGATCTGATAAAGTAAAGTCTTACTGCAGCATTAACTCATTCAGTGCCATTTATTTTCTGTCAGAGGGCGCTCCCTCCCAATATGTGACTAAGTTTGAGGTCGTTTTGAACGCAGAAAAGCCGACAAATGCGTCATAACCATGTTACAATAACAAAAAACAAGTACTCGCTAGTCAAAAGTGTGTGATCAAGTTTGCCAATTAGTCTGGTTGTGGAGTATTTTCGCTCTATGAGGAGAGAAGGAAAATGCCGAAGTCATTAGCCAAGAGCTAATGGTCTCAGTGCATCGGCTCCTGTAGGCGCAGTGCTACCATCTCTGGATCCAGTAGAGATCCCGGTACCAGACCTTCACATCGTCAGCTGACAAACAAATAAACAATTTCCTGTTGTGCCAGTGCCGGTACTGGTGTACTGGCATCAGTCCTGGCGAGGAGGACGCGAGCATTCCGTGTGGTTTACGTCGTGGCGTAAGGTCAAAGTAACCCATCACAATCGGATCTTGAGAGTGATGAGGAGTGGTGTCCGAGGAGGGGGGACCTTGATGCCACCGGTAAAGTAGGTGGAAGTAAAATGAAAAAGACAATCAGAGTTCTGCCTGAAAGTCTGTCCATCGTAAAAATGTGTTTTCCCCAGTTTTCTTTTTCCAGATTGGCAAAGATGATTATGACCACGCTGCATTGAGCAGACAATAACTAAACACAGGATTGGGTTAGTCACTAACTTAATCTTCTGGTGAAGGAAGAGAATCACCCCTTTCTTTTGAGATATTGCACTAAATTCTAATCCAAGCACAAGATATTCTGTGGGTCCTGAAAGATTCGGAAATTTCTATTGTGGTCAACGGTGGCACTGGGCAATAACTGCATAAATGAACCTGGCACTGAATGAGTTAATATTCTTGTATTCATAGTGTGAAGACATCATGCATGAGAGCATATTGTAAAAAATAGGACTTTGACTAACCTTATAGAATCACTGAGTTTATTAACTCTGACACAATAATGCTGTTTAATAGACCTACTTACAAACATTGCTTATGGTGTTGATAAAGGTGAGAAATCAAAAAGACAAGAGAGCCTGCCACTGTGACACCCTTTAAAAGTGTTAAAATACGTGAAATACATCTTTTTGAGCAAAAGGAAGTGAAAATAAATTTGGATGAAGTATTATCACTGAAGAGGAACATAAAAATCTTGGATGATAGTTTGTAAAATCTAAAGATGCAGCCCCATAAACTCCTTATGCAGAGATATTGCTTTTGAAGCAGCACTCCTGGGATCCTTATTTTATCTTAATCTATTTGATGATTTTTGTATTTTTAACTCAAGGCTGAATCAGCCTCATCTCCACTACCTAATTTTGCCCAGCTGGCTCTTGGCTCTGGACAGAGGCTGCAGAGCGATGAAGTCATCACCTATCGCCACGCGGTTGGAATACATCTACGCCGAGAGGACAAAAGGAAGAGAGGAGGAAGAGCACATACAGACACACAGAGAGGTTAGAGGTCAAGCACACTGAACTCACTTTCAAAGTCTCGCTTGGACACGCAAAGACAAACAGGACAAAGGTTACAGCAGAAACAACACACCAGAGCAAGTTACACTCCACAGGATTGTTATTTTTTTCCCGGGAGACGAGAGGAGAGTTTTGAAAGGAGGAAATCAGAAACAGTCTCAAGCTTAACAAATCAATACGGTAACAGTGGTGGTCTGCTGAGAGGTGACCATGCACACTGTGTTTTTGTGTATGTGTGCGCTGGATCGAAAGGAAGTCAAGCAGTGTGTGTAATCAAACACCATGCAGTTCCTGTAAAGAGGTGGGTAACTCATGACCACAGAGAGAATAATGAACTATTTCAACAATGTGACCACCGAGAACATTTCCCCCCTCTGTCTAGAGTTACAGCGACTTTTCCTTTATTTTCCTCCCTTCAGGCTCCAGTCATATAACAGGAAATATAACTTCTATTTTTGTGACTCAGGTAGGAATAAGTGATAAATCTGTACACCTTACGCCAGACAGTCCAACGACTGGAACGTGTTCAGCCTCTCCGGTGACATTTAATCACTTTTAATGAGTTTTACTTTTTGAGCCTGAGCCGGCAGGTATAAATACGTGAATCACCAAACATCTTTGGCAAATGACAAAGTTCATTCAAAATCAAGATGAACCAAATTACCTGACCTGATTCTGTTATCATAATTATTTTCTACATCTTTGCATTTGACCAATCATAGACATAGGGCTGGGCGATACGGGAAAAAGTTTATCACGATATCTTTTTTTTATATCAGTCAACATCGATATAAAAAATGAAATTTAACAGTGTGTATTGGTAGCATGTCTTTTGCAATACAATAAGCTGCTGCATCTGTGAGATCTTTGCTATTTAGTACTAATTCAGCACATGATTGGTTCCGACGCGAAGCAGACCCGGAGCAACTCCCCTTTTCATTGGCTTTTCGTTTAGTCTACCAAAACATGACAGAATGCCTGTTAGAAAGCCAATGTTTTAAAGGTGTTTTCAAGTAAATACTGTTCAGGTATATTGGGTTGTACGGTGAGTTTTCACTTGTCCTATGTTCGTGAACTAACCATAGGCGTTCCGACCTGTGTGCACACCACAAAACTGAATATCTGTATCTGCGTCTTTTAACGGGGACATACATCATATACCTTGCTGCTCTAAACCCAGCTAAATCATGGAGAACGCACTTGTCTCCATGTTTTATATTGATATCGAGGGAAATTCATTTTCGTTATATATCATTATTGTTTTATCGCCCAGCATTACTCAGACATATTATCAGTTTTGGTCAATTTGCTACAAAAACCTGAAATAAAGTAAGTTGCAGCCTGTAGTAGATATAATTTCCCATGTGCTAGATCATCAAACTTAGGTACAACGAAGCACAAAGAGAATTAAAAAACATCTGTAATTCTCTGAGCGATTACAGCAGGGTGGACATGTAGAGTTGTGTTTCACTAAAAAAGCTACTTAAACATTCATTAAGAACTTCCTTGTCCAAGAGAGGTTACACAGCACCTTGGAGTCAGGCCAGCAGTTAAAGTGTTGGAAACAAACAGATAAATGCTGAATGAGCCGTTTTAAATCCCATCCCATTTGAAAAAGAAAACCTGTACCTCCACTTTGTCCCAGAGAAACGTGAAATCCCCTTAAAAAGGATCGGCTGGACTTCGTTTCCAACACTCAAAGACCGTAAAAGTCTTCTCTGATCATTGTTTTGTACTTTCTGCCCTTCCTGCTCATGTTACCTGACTCTTCTGTGTGCTGGTGGGCTGCAGATGTCGGTAGAAGACCTTCTTCACCACATCAGGGAAGAGACACGTTATGACGATGATGATGATGGCGAACCAGGCCGATCCGCTGGACAGCAGCTGTACGAACACAAAGTACATGTCCTGGGTGTGGAGGAACGGCCTAGAGGGAGAAGAAGAGATGAAATGGTCACAAACAAAATCCAATAACCAATATCAATATCACACCATGTAATGTGGTCCAATTTTAAAAGGATGGCTCCAATCTGAGAGAGAGATTTCCCCCTTTATTTTAGATTTAATATGTTGGCGTAAAGCAGTGCACATTAATCAATATGTCAGCAATATGCGTCACTGCTAATACGCCAGAATAAGCACAACTGCCAAATGTATTTTGTAGTCCAGAGCCGGGGTTCTTACAACAACATGAAAATAATTTAAGATTATGAGATACCCCAAAGGACAGTCCACAAAACAAACACAACTTTTACATCACAGGTGGACTCAAGAAGGTAAGCAAAATTTATCTGATAAATTCAGAGTGATGCAGGATACAGGATTAGGACTCCGTAATCAGACATTAATTGCAGTATTAGAGAGAAGCACAGTTTGACTTTATAACCAGCATTTCCTCACTGCTGCAATTGAATAGAAGTTTGTAGAACAGTGTAAACTGAGAGGCTGACTGCATGCCTGTTTACATAGTTTGTATTTTTTTAAGTCAGGCAATAACAAAGCAAACACATAGGTCTGCTTAAAGACCCACTCCTATGAAAATCATGTTTTTCTATTTGTCTACATGTTCATATGGCATTTTTCTAATGCTACAGGACATATCATGAGAAAACTAAATGTAAAATTGCTTTTCTGAGTATTTCTTCATTCAAATCCATATGATTCTCTGGCAGACCCAAACGGCAGGTTCAGGAACCGTGAGATTTCATATGTAACCACTCCAAGCTCCGCCCCCGGAGCCCTGCTATGCAGGCCAGGCTCGGAGAAAGCGAGCGGACACTCGGGGAACAAGCCTCTGTGTTAGCGGTTTGCAATACATAAGAAAGCTAATCATGATATTCGACTGTAGTATCTGAGAGCTGAATAGCTCCGATGTTACCTGCCACTTCTACTACTCTGGTAATGTTGGGCTACAACCTAACGTGAAAAGAAGTGTGCAGAGTAGCGCTGTCTCCACCCACGACTCAAAGGCGAATTGCTAATGATCTACTGGAGCTCTGCAAAAGAAAAGCCCTTCAAATGACACAGGTAGCATGATTTTTGGTAAAAACTTTATAATCACAATTCAAAGACCACCGAGAACACTTTAGGTAACAAAAAAAAAAAAAAAATGGTTTGGAATTGGACTTTAAGAGGTTTCCATAATCTTAAATCCAGCTGAAAACCACATTCAACCAAACTCAAGTTGCCAACAAAGACTTAAGATTTCAAGTGCAACTGTTTCTGACTAAATCGCCCACTTTCATCCAGACCTGGTGCATATCACACTTTTTTTCTCTCTCTGCAAACCTGTTTCATGATTGCCCAGCATTTATATCCTGCACAGAGTGGGTTATTCCAGAGGTATTATGCTGGGCCTACACTAAGCTACAGCTGAGCCCAGAGACACAGCACCATAGAGAGAAGCTTTTTCTCTGACTGTGTGGTGTTAAAAAGAAAAAAAACATAGTCCTTCTAAGAATCACATCTTACCAAATAATGCCTCCATAAAAGAGGGAGAAGATGAAGTAGAAGGCGATCGATCCCCAGGTCACAAAATGGTTCATCCACGTCCAGAAATGAGTCTCTAAAGCAAGCTGTCGCACACACACACACACACACACACACGCACAGACACACACATATCAGGGAAATAGAAAAGTAGGTGTAAAACACAGATGGGGACAGGTAGAGCATCAATAAACCACACCAATCTGTCTCTAGGCTATAAAAACAACCTTGACCCCGACCTGTGACAAATCTAATGTTAATAACAGCCAATGACATCATCCCGATATTTCAAAACATGCCGTATTTCATATTTTGGCTGTGGGGCTAAGCATGCTGCACAGTTAAACACCCATGAGTAATGACTGTGTGGAGATGTTGGCTAAAACCTGTGAAAACTGAATCGTTGTCGATTGTGGTGAGAGTTTAAAGAAGGTGTAATTTACCTTTAATGTGACGGTGATGACCATGACTGTGAAGACCAGCGTTCCAAATGTCCAGTTTCCAAACATCTAAAAAAAAAACGTCATTTTACTGTTAACAGAAACGTTAACTCCTCGACATACTGACATTATCAACTGTAAATATATGACACATTAATGTTGAATGACTGGTATGTTTACGTTCAGCTACCTTGAGCTATTTTTCTCTGGTTGTCAACTCTCTGAATGCTAAAAACATCCTTATTCTCTCTTCTTTGATTCAGCTCTACAAGATTAATGTGAGGGCACAAATCATATTAAAATAAATCTCAAGTCCCTGACATTTTTTACATTAAAATGATTAACAGATCACTCAAATAACAGTCGTAGTTTGTTTTTTTAAGGGGTTGTCTTGAAAGGATTCGATGACATTACGCACTCCTCTGTACGACAGCTGAAAGTCTAGACAGGTCAGACGAGGTGAGCTCTGTTTCAGCTTTTCAACGGAGAGAAAACTTCTAAAAGCCGGCGACCTCGGTTAACAACCTGTGTGGTGTTACGATCCCTGTAATGAGACCTTGCCCTCCAACTGTGTGACTACCGTCGACAGCTCTCACATTGCACTGGGAATCACTCTACTTATGGGTCGGGAGCTGTAGGAGGCATTGTTTTGCTGCCAGCCAATTCAAGACCCTGCTGGAGTCCAAACACTGGAAACGGTGAGCAGACTATGATAAATCCAGAGGGACATGTCAGGGTCACAGTTCTACTCTACTTATATATCAACTGATGGCATGCAAGTTTCTACAAAACCCCCTTTGTACACACTTTGGTTTTCCTGTGTTGCAAAATAATCAATTACCTTAAACAAACTACATCCAACTTAACCTTTCACCTTTTTAACTTAGCCTTACAGTGTTTCAGATAAATCACGGTCCTTTCTTTTACTCTAACTATTAAATATATATATTCATAGACATCTGAATCTTTTATGAACTCAGTGCACGCTGAAGGACTGTAGAGTGAATGCTCTCTGCATCTATCACGTAAAACCACACAGCATTTTATCAACATAGTAGGGCTGGGCGATAAACCGAAAATTTACAGATACCGAAATTTACGTCAATAACCGACATCATTTTGTCCATGTCAATATATTGGGTGTCAAAAAAATAAATGAATAAAAGTCGGTTTTGGATGTGTGTAGGTAGGCTATGGTCTCATGTCCCTTTAAGAAGCTGTCCTACGTCGGAGACGTCACTCCACCCCATCCAGTCCATAACAAAGAAGGAAAGACAGGTGAGGAGATGGAGGACGGTTCAAAAGTTGTAGCAGCTGAAGTAGACAAAGTTAATGATGGAGGGGGTGAGCAGGAGTAGTTATCGTCCATTTATCATTATCAAGGTGAACTACTCAATATATCATGATACTGAATTAAGGACATATCGCCCAGCCCTACAATATAGTGTCTTTAAGTACCCCAAAAAAATGATCTGAATACAAAGTCTGTGTTTATCATACTCATAAAGATACACATTTGAGGCTTGTGCGCTTCATGTTTAAAGTGAAGAGAAACTCAGTGTGGGTTTGTTTGTTTAGTACATCAAAAGCGTTAAATGCATTTCAATGTTTGATGTGAAAGAGAGTGTTACTAAAAGTATGAGTGCACAATTAATTTGGAGAATCTAAAACTGATTACAAATTACAAGAACCATCAGAGTTAATGGGTTGTTGCATATTTTATAACTGCTTGCTTTGATTTTTCAAGAGGGAAACAGAGTTGTTTTATATTTCCACAAAGCGCAGGATTGTTTGTTCATGCCAACCACATGTAAATGCCCCTCTGAGCACAGGTATAAATGTTTTTTTTTTTACATTATTTGCAGGACAAAATAAGTTAAATCATCCTGACAGACCTCCCATTAACCCCCCAAGGAGACATGCATTCGACTGTGGAGCAGACTCTTACCAGCTGCCTGTTAGCTCGCAAGATCTGAAGACATGCACAGCGTGAAGGCAGAGGAGGAAAACAGTAATCAACAAAAGATAGAAGAAAAAGTCAAGCGAAAGGGCGCAATAAGAGCGAGTGCTTTCTGAAATATCAAACTTCAAAACAGAGAGAAAGATGGCAGAGATATGCAGCAAGAAGAAAAGAGAAGAAAAGTGATTTGGTGAAGAACAACAGACACAAGAAATCATAAAAATTGAGTTGTTTTTACACAAGTGATATACATGCTGGCTCTAGGATAGAGAAAAACAGACTGAATCAAAGGCTGTTAGACAAAAATACTAGATGGAAAGAGATAAAAACAGCAAGATTAGTTGAAAGAGTGAGTGAAGAAAGACCAGCAGGCAACTGGCACAATCAGTACTAAATTCTAATAATAATAGTCACACAAACTCACAAACAGACAATGCTGTTTTCTTGCCTTTCTTCCAACCCCTGCTGTTTCTTAAAATCATTTAAAATCCTCTCAGCATGTTCATTTTTCTGTAGAACTGAGTGAAGATACCAAAACAAATACTGTTCTCAAACAACCAGAGACACACCTGTCCGTTGCCCATGAGCGAGGTGTCCTCTCCCATCAGTATGTACGACCCGAAGAAGAAGACGAAGGCGTGACAGAAGCCGAGCAGAGTCCAGTACAGGAACGTTCGGAAAGAGAGCAGCGAGTTCTTGCTGATGTCCCTGTGGAGTACGAATGTTTCAGAGTTTGTTAGAGGACGTACTGTATCAAAGCATGCTTTGGTTTACTCTAATGAATAAATTAATAGTTGACAGAGTGATTTAGAAAAAAGTTTCAACAGTTTTTTAATTCGAGTTTGAGATTAACATTCAACTGTTTCATAAAGTTCCTCAAAAGTACAGTTACTTCTTCTATATTTATAGCAGACATACAAATTCATTCAAAACATGAACATACAGGCTTCAAATTAAAAGTTTATAACCCTTACTGTGTCGTATCCCCTTACGGATGATATGAAAACTCACCTGTACAGACCAGGTTTACTCTGCAGGACGTGTGGATGGACCAGCTGTTCAAACAAACTGTACACGAGGATGGGCAGCGAGGTGAAGCAGATGTTGTACAGCGTTAGATAAACACTGTCATATAGAGTCTGGGGACGGACAGAGACGGCATTTTACTCAACACCGACCTATTAACTGGTTTTGATTTGACAAACCTGTATGACCTCGGTTACACAGAGAAACTGAGTCAGAGTCAAATATAAAAAGGAAAACCTAAAATTATATTAGACATGAAATTTCTTTAAAAATATGAAATATAAAGTTAGGCAATTTTACAGAAAGTCAGAGTTCATCTTTCTTGAGCCTCAAATAAAAAGTTAAAATATTATTTATAATTAAGAAAGGTGTTTTATTAAGCAAAAGAGAGAGCGTGCAACATTAAGACCACAAACAAATCTTACGGCGACATATGAGAGAGTGAAGAGATGGAGATAGACTTACTTGTTGTGAAAACAAACAGAAGAACTGGTATAAAAACTGGGGCGTGATAAAACACACATTCTAGAAAAGACAGAGTGAATGAGAGAAACATTAAAAACATTGCAGTGAAGAGGTCTGAGCTGGAGAACAGCTCCTGTAAAATCCAGTTTTGTGTGACCTGAACAGCATGTTGTAATGGATTCACCAGTTTCTACTAAGGAACTAAATGGCAAATAATGTTACTCTTCACCTATTTGGTGATTTTTACAAGATATAAACTGTGGCTTATCATCCTTTATTTAAATTAAATTGAACATTTAAGGGTAGATATCCACTAAAATTTGAAAAACATGATATCATGAACAATATTTGGTGAATTTATCAAAATCCTGAAAACAACCAACATGTAAATCCATAAGTGAGTAAACTTTTGCTATGTGTGCAACAAGAAAACCAACCTCTGAATATTTGATATCATATTGAATCAAAAGTTCGGTCTCACCTTGTAGAAAAAGTACTGTACAAGTGTAGCTATTCGAATGTAGTAGAAGTGACCGTGGACCAGCAGTAGTTTAGCCAGGAACTTAAACCTGGCGATTGCATAGTCACTGTTTCTCACGGCCTGACGACCCTCCTTTCCCATGATACCTGGAGGCACACGTGCACTCATAAATATATTTACATAGCAATACAGTGAATGTCAGATAACAGAATCGATAACAGGGTAACACTTTACTTGACACCTATCTCTACAACGCACTATAAATATATTTATAATGTGTTATAATCACGTTATAGCGCTGTATTAATTAATCAGTGTTTATAATGACAGTTATAAAAGTTTATAAGCAAATTATAACACATCGGGACTGTAAACTAATTCACTAATTCACTGTATTATTTAGTATTTTTTACATTTGTTGTATTGTTGAGTTAAAATATTTTTATATTTTTCAAAGTTTTGCTTTGTTATTTACTTTGTATGTTGATAAAATGTTGAACTAATCTCTAGTTTCTTTACTTTTTAGTACAGATACTTTAAATCTGTCAGTTTAAAAACAAATCATGATAATAATCGAAATCGGACAATATGACAAAATATAATGTGATCATTTTTTTGTCATATCGCCCAGGCCTAGAGAGGCGTCAAATAAAGTGTTACTAATCACAGCTCTGATAACTGTGTTTTGAGCGAGAGGTACGTACCTATGCCTACGTGAGCTTCTTGTATCATACTGACATCATTGGCTCCATCCCCGATAGCTAAGGTGATGGGTTTCTCTGGAGAAGTTTTTAAAAGTCGAACCACCTGAAGAGAACAAAGTCACATTGACACCCCGAGTGAGAGGCGTGTATTCAGTCACTGTGTGAGTAAATACTTGTGTGTGTTGAAGAGGACTGATACCTTAGCTTTCTGCAGTGGAGCCATGCGGCAGCACAGCACAGCTGAGCAGTTTTTACACACTTCCATAAAGAGCTTCTCGTGTTCCCTCAACGCTAAGGACAGGCTCGCACCGTCCACCACTAACCCGTGTTGAATGACGTGATCTTCCTTTATCCTGGAGAACAATGAGAAGAGAGAGAGGAGGTCAGAAAGAGCTTAAGAGGGGAGAGGTAGGACAGGAAGAAAATTCAACCACTCAAATAGACTTAATCTGATTGGGAGGAACACATAATAACAAGTAAATGTCCAGAAAGTTTAATCCTTTTGCAAATAAAAACAAGAAACCAATCTGTGGAGTTCTAATAAAGGCAAACTCCCAGTTTAATTGGTAAGAAAAGCAAATGGTATAAGGATAAAAAGTTTAAAGACACAACTAAAGACACTGTTTAGAAGCTGTAGTAAAAAGTTACCATCACACACTCACCTCCTGGCTAGTCTGCGGAGCTGCTCGGCACACTCGTTATCCGAGCGTTGTTGCAGGAGCTCCAGGATGTTCATGGTTCTGTGGAAGTGGCCGCACGACAGGCTGACGCTAACTGCAGTCTCGTGTTTGTCCCCTGTCAGCACCCATACTTTGATCCCTGCCAGCCGCAGAGCTTCAATAGTCTCCTGGACCTTGTCTTGGAGTCTGACAGACACAGGGGAGAAAGACAATGCAGACCATGTTATTGGACTGCTTGTGATGTAGAAAGAAAAGGCTGAGTGCTTTGTTTTTCTTTGTATCATCACTTTGCAGGTCGGACTAACAAAGAGGAAAACTGTGTTGAGAGCTGACATTTCCTCAATAGTTCAAACCTTTTTAGTAATTACTTAATTTTTATCGTATACAAGCAATGAAAAACTGCTTCAAAGCAGACAGAACAAAATAAATCTCATACTCTTTACAAGAAACCCATTAAAGTAAGTGTCTATTTCTGCCCTTATGTTACCCATATCTAACGAGAGAAGAAAGGTGACTCTGAAATCCAGCTGCACAGATTTCCTTTCGCAGTATTTATCCTATTTATGACCGTACTCAATAAAACAAAAGAGGCTAATAGAGACGATGAATTTGATCTAATATAACCATGGCTATCAGTGCTACATTATTCCTATTAGACTGAAAAAGGATGAATTTGAGCCTAGTCTCCCATAATAAAGGAAGTCCTTTGATTGTGACCATGTGCGCCTGAGGAGAAATTCATTCCAGTTACAGAGACAGAGCAGCGGAGAGAAAAGACAGAGAGCTGCAGAGAGATAAACAGACAGAGTGAGTGAAGTGAGAGGCTTATGTGAGGAGCAGATGGTGAGCGAATGCAAACACATATCAGCATTAATTTCCAGAGAGGCTCAGCGAGATGATGTCCTCCTCTTTCTGCTGACTAACACTGTAGCTGCTTCTCCTGCCCACGGTTTTATTGTTTCTGAAAATGTGAAGCCAATACTTTAATAACACACTGCTTTAATCTTTGACTGCAACATATTTACTTTTAGTTTTGTTATTTATCTTTTATGTCTGCGAGAGCTGCTCCCAATGTCTCGATGTCGTATACAGCCGAGCTACCTTTGGTTCTGTGAAAACACATCCAGGCACAGCCGCTCTTTAGACTTAATGCTAAAGTTAGTTTACAAAAAGGCTCAGAATGAGAAAGCTAGCATGCCGGCGTCCAGTAGCTTTGCTTCCTACTCAGGGCTTAACACTAACTTTTTTCACAAGAAGAACATGTGCTCTAAGTTGAAAAAGTAAGGAGCACACAAAGAACTTAAGTCTGTTGTCTTATTGTCCAACTTTAGTACTATTATTTGAAATCAGTTTTAGGTCAATTGGTCACATGACATGGAAGCTGTTGAAGAAAATTTTCAAAATTTGCCTTTAAATTTAACACAAAATGTTTTGAGGACAAACTAGGGAAATAAAGAGGTGTGTCTTATCGTCCGACCTTAGTACTACTATTTGAAATCAATTTAGGTCAATTGGTCACGTGATATGGAGGTTATTGAAGGAAAACAGCCTTTTTTGAGAACATCAACTGGTAATTTATTGATAGTCCCTTATTCAACAACCAAACGTTGACAGCGAGGATGCAGAGTAGATTTAACCGCACTGTTGCTATTACCGGTTATGGAGAGTGAGAAGACACCGGGAGATCCTTGCTGAATATCCGTCGCATATCCAACCTGAAACTAACTTCACTGCGGTATTTACATGAAAAAACCATAGACTGTGTATACTATATATACATTATAAAGTCTATGGAAAAACATTATCGCCTCTGCTGATTTTTTTTTTATGCGCACATGTGCCCCTAAATACATTTTACAATTCACACACATCTATTTTTAGGTGCAAATGCAAGTGAAACAGTCGCACTGTCGAGCCCTGCTACTCTACTTTAGCTTCCTAGCGTGCTCACGTTTGCTTCCCAGAACTTTCTGTGATCTTTGGTGTTAATTTGAAAGTTAACAAATCATCAAAGTCAAGGGGCAATCTTGTAGAACCGTACAAATTGACTAACCGGCCTGTAATTGCTGAGATAATTCAGTGTGGACTAAAGTGAAGGGCTCATTAACAGCCAGGTCAACATCACCATCCATCCATACGGAAATGTTGCGGCCCGGCTAAATGAGCACACAAAGAAGGAAAAACCTATATCTAAGAAAACATAAAGATTGTTGTGAAAGCTAACCATGCAGAAAAGAACATGTGTTTTATCCACACAGCACCTACTGTGTATGTTATTTACTGACTGCCTGAGGCAAACATGATGAAAACATGAGCTACATAACTTTGAATCAAACCGTATAGTGAGTCTCATTGTTATAAAGCAATAGTTTTCCAATGATGGCCAATGGAAGTGGCTTCGAGTGAATACAACACTATATATCTTTATTTTAAATGTACTTTTCTGATTTACCTCTTTCATTGTACACCGAAATCTGCATCAGGGTTCTTTGTTCCATTACCTACTGAAGTGTAACGCTTTACTACATGCTTTCCTTCTGGTATGAAACACTTAAAAACCACTGAAATATGTATAAGAGAATGAGAGATGTTTTTTTTTAGGAGGAAAACACAAATAAATTCCAATTTATTCATCAGTCTCCGTACTTGTCCTCCACCCCTGTTGCTCCCAGCAGATGCAGGTCTCTCTCGATGTAGCTGAAGGCCTCCTGCAGTCTTTCCTCCCTCTGCTGCAGCGCAGTGCGGGCAGCGTTCAGACGCCTGTCCACATCGATGTACTCCTCCGGTCTGAAGTGCCGGCATGCTACCACCAAGGTCCGCAAACCTTTCTGCAGTGGGAGGAAGAGGGTCGGAAATTAGAAAGAGAAATGAGTCAGAACATACGATCCCATAAGTAAAGTTAGGAAGATTAAACAAATGTAAGTTTTAATTAAGTGCAGTTTTACATCATTAATAAAGTGTGTGTGTCTGTGTGTGTGTAAGGGAGGTTTTAACATGAAGAAGTGGAGATAAGAAAAGAAGGAAAGGAAATGGGTAGCAATGCAGGCAGAGAGAAAAAAGAACATAAAAACAAATTATCAAAGCTCAGCTTTAAATCACGGAACCAGCCTGAGGGGTAGACGACCACAAATCAACCCAGTCCAGAGCACAGAGGCCTGGGTACTGACGTCTGATGACACGATGTGGGGACTGGGTATGTGTTTGTTACAGTGTGTGTGTGTGTGTGGCTGTTGAAGTGAAGAATTTATAGTCTAATGGGAACAGAGAACGAAAGAGCCAAAAGTAATCACCACAACACTGGAAACTGCCAGGCGCACAGAGACACGCAACTGTAAATAATACCGAACGAGAGGCATTTCAGAGCCCAGTGTTTTGAAGTTTCACACAGAGAGAATTTGAAGCAAAGGGAACGTTTATGTGATGGTACACTAAATGTTTATGATACGTCTCATGGAGATATTACGGCTTATTACTTTGTATCATGCACACTTCAAAGTACTTACCAAGGCAAATTCATCAACGTGTAGTCTTGTCTTTTCTATCTCACCACTGGTGGTGAAAGGCAAGATGGCTGATTCTGCACCCTTGGTGAATAGTACTTGCCCCCCTGAAAAGTCAAAAGCCCAAGAGTAAGAACAGACAAAAGTTTAATCAGTAAGAAAATGATCAGAGAAATGTCTTTCATGTTCATCTTTAAACTGAGAGTGTGAAAAACTGGCTGTTAAATACAATCAAAAAATACAAGGGGTGTCCCGATACGATACTGATATCGGAAATCGGTCTGATATCAGCAAAAAATGAATATCGAAATATATCGGCCTGCATCTAACATCTCTGATATCAGCACTCCGATACGAGCAGTCCATTCCAGGCTCCGCTCCGGCACCTCTATCTAGCAGCACCCTGATCCAGCAAGCTGAGCCCACGTAATCACAACAACAGTGTGTATTGAAGGCTACAATATCGGTATCATATCGGAAGTCAAAAAGATTTATAGGGACACCCCTAAAAAAATACTAAAAACATCTCTTGGGTTACCTGAGGGGGTTTGCAGTATGACGCTCATCCTCCTGCGGTTAGCGTCAAACTCTAATACATGGAGAAGTTTATATCTAAGACAGAACAACAAAGACAAACACTTGTGTTACAACTTCACAGAGGACAGACATGTCAGATTTTTCTCACAGGTAGCTTATGCAACCATATTCGCCTGCAGTCTAGATGACATGATTTTATGACATGGGTGACATTTCGGAGATACGTGTGGGCGAGAGGCAAAGACGTACTTCTCTGACTTTCCAAATGTTTTTATCTCCATGGTTTCTCCATTGCTGCAAGTGAAGGCCACTCCAATCCTGAGGAAAAAGAGGCAGCAGTAAGAGCTAAGAATCTTTCAAGGATGCATATTTTGACCTTTAAAATACAGTCTGGAGCATGGAAGATTCAGAGTAAACAGACCTTTAAAGACAAAAAAAAAAAGGACCCAATTAATGTCCTATCTTAAGGTACTAAGTCTCTGAAGCATGGACTGTGGGCTTTTTCTCGCAGATCTGTAATTTTGGTTCATCTACAAGAAGGAGGACAAAGTGTAAAAAGGCTGAGGTAAAAGGGCTGGGCTCTGACACTGTGTGGATTAATTAACATGCCCTCTGAGAGTCACACACTCCTGGCCTCATGGATGTGAAGCATCTTTGAAAATCCGCAGTGAAGCCTGACGACAACCCCGCAAAAAAATGTGAAATTACTTCTTCCAGAAGTCTGAATAGTAAGGGCACTACAAGGTTCTGAAGGATCTATTCTCGGCTCATCAACATCTCTCTTTGCATTGCCTCATTTATTTCCCTTGCACATCTCCTCACACCTGTGCACTTGGCACCAAAATACCTCACAGGTAGGCTGAGTGAATCTGAAGGTCAGGAGTTGGAGCCCAGTTTGCAGAAGAATATAGAGCCCTGGTTCACTTGTATATAAATCTTCCTCAGCCTAATGAAGGGGAAGTGCCCACAGTTAATGGCTCATGGTTACGCTGTAGGGAAAAATGGGACTTTGATCGGAAAAGCAGGTGACAGAATAAAAAAAAAGGGGTGACAGAAGAAGGTGATAAGTGACTCAACACCAAGTGAGTGCATCCATCCAACCTAACTCATCTTTTCTTGGCCTGCTAGAATACACATATTCTAATTACACATATTCATAAATAGGGCTGGGATGATATGTTTTTCTCTCGATTCGATTCTTCTCAGATTTTTTGTATGCCTATTTGATTTAAATTGAAATTTTTCGATATTGTTGATTTTCTCGATTTTTAGTCTGCATTTTTAACACCAGTGAAACAGTTGGATGATTATGATTGTCGTTACTATTCCAGTAACCATATTAGCCCAAAAATACACATCACATGTAACTCCGTTTTTAAGATTTATCTTAAATTTGGAAAAAAAAACAATTTTGAACATAATAATTGATTTAAAAATTGTAAAACAAGAAATCGCGATACTTATAAAAATTGATTTTTTCTCTTTTTCTCCTATTCATAAAGTACTTTTCAATCAGTGTTTTGTTTTATTTAACATTTATTTAATCCTCAGCAACACCAGACACCCTTTGCATGGGACTCTGTCCACTCAGAGGAGCAACAGATCAGAGCGTCTCCTCTCCTCACGGTGCAGGACGGAGCGCTTTAGGAGATCATTCATTCCCACTGTTATTCGTTTTTATAATGAACATTGTTGACTAAATGTGTTGGGGTTTTAGTCGTGGGCTCTTCGACTGTTTTTATAAATATTTATTGTCTTTCTTCATCTGAATTTCTCCGTTGTGGGGATTAATAAAGTGTCTGTCTGTCTGTCTGATATATGTCTGTCTTCTTGATCATGTATAGATCCATGCTGTTCCTCAGCCTTTGAAATGTGAATAAATTCAAGCATCAAGATCTTTTGTGTATTATGATCACTGGTGTCAGATTTCATTAAAAAATACAATTGTCTTAAAAATGACAGGCTCTGTTTGTGGTTATATTACGGTGTTGGTGTTCAGTATCCGTTGAGGTACATCTTTTTTGGTGCTCGACCATCAGCTAAGTGATACATACACGAGCGTTTACTGAGGTCATGATTCCAACTGTGTTTCCCTTCAGTTTAAATCAACAGAGATACACTGTTGGAGGCTCAACAGAGCATGGCGGCTCTGGGTCAGCCCCTCACTGCTCGACATAATTTAATTTGATGGTGTGAAAACTACACTGGCCAGGATTGCTGGCTTCACGCATCGTGAATCTTGAAAGTTTTGTAAAACACCACGGTCGCACAATTTTGATGGGTACGAAACAACTCCACCCCTCACTGGTCGAGTTATAATAGTTGTCTTGTAAGGAGTTTCCAAACTTCTTCAGATTCCCTTTGTCAACCTTTTAAGTCGAAAGCAGGTCAGTTTTTATTAATGTGCTTTCCTCTTTCAGAGCCTTTTCCACACAGTGTCACTAAAGGGCTTTCTACCATTCCCCTGACATTAAATTGTTGCCTGGGCTGTATTTCTGTGACAAAAAAATGAACGAGTGAGTAAGAAAAGTGTCACTTTCTCTTTGGCCGGCAGTCTAACCCGCATAAGCTTTCAATCTCCAACAACCACTGACATTGTGAGAA
Source organism: Xyrichtys novacula (assembly GCA_962446985.1). NCBI lineage: Eukaryota > Metazoa > Chordata > Actinopteri > Labriformes > Labridae > Xyrichtys > Xyrichtys novacula. The sequence continues at coordinate 31,065,211 of OY660870.1, forward strand.
CAGAGGGCAAAGCAAAAAGAATCACACTAAGTTCACAGCAAGGATTTGTTTCATCAAACAAAATGGGTTTAGTCGTCAAACTAAAACTTTCCACTGAATCTTACAGCCGTCTTCAGCTGCTCTGGCAATCACACATACGTAACATCTACCATTATATTTTTATTTCTTGCATCATTTTGGGGCCCACACATTGGCAGCGAAATGACAACTGTAATTCACACAAGTTTTATGCAACCGCGAGCTCTACTGAAAGTACTGTGCAAGACCGCAATACACCTGAGAGCAGGGATGTTATTCCTGTAACACTTCTCTTCTTTCTAACACCTCATTGTGTCATCATCAACACCCACTGACTGTATTTACGGCTAATATTCAGATAGGAAGAAATTCATTTGTTCAAGGCACAGGTATGTGGCTGATCCTGCCTCAAGTCAAAGTAATAACAGTGACTCTGTCTGCTGAAGAGAGAGGCAAATGCAATCTAATTATCAAATGTGTCTGCATATATAGTGGTGTGAGTTCGCTGACAGAGCAGAGCTGAATATAACACTCCAGGACCCTTCACCTTAGGAAGGGTGAGCAAGTAAGTTTTCAACAAGTAATAACGTGAAACTCTTTCCAGATGTAGACAAAAGTCGCTTAAAGTATTCTTGGTGTAACTTTACCTCTTTGTTGCCTCGACTAAAGCTTTCTCATCCGGAGAAGAGGCGTAGTACTCCATGTGGGTGGAAGAAAAACCGTTTACTTGGGAGAACGGGTCTCCTCCCCCAACCAGACAGTCCGGCTGGTCGTAGCTGATCTGAACCGTGTGGCACAATGACACCGCTTTCAGAAACAACAATTCCTCGCCCATCTGGATGGAGAGACCGCAAGGAAGGGCAAGAAGAGGAGAGACACTGATTATTACACTTGCACTGTATAAATAATATGCATTTAATTCTCAGCTTTGGCCTTTAGACAGTTTCTTTGTTGCATGAATGTATTAATCCAATTATCTAATGTTAATTACAAAGATGACCTGAGGCCAGAGCTGTCTCTCACACATGAGGTTAATTTGCTCTGATGTTCTGGTTGCTAGTTTTATGGCTGCGATGAAACAACTGCATCAGTACAGTACGTGTCTGTTAAAGAGTTACCAGCTGAGGCGTTGAACCGTCTGGTGAATCGTCAGTCATTCCTTCTGGTACCAGTTTGCCGTTGACTTCCCTGTACTTGGTTCCGTTTATTGAACACTCGCGGAACTGCATCTCGTTCTCTGTGAGCGTACCTGTTTTATCCGTAAACACATATTCCACCTGCAAAAACAGAAACACGCAGAGTTTAAGCTTCGCTTTATCCCACTAGAATAACATTTATATGACAACCATGTGCTGTAATCATCATAAAAACAGAGAAAAGAAGTCTGTTTGAATTAACTCACATTTTACAGCACATATCATCTCTGACTTTCCCTTTGACTTACAGAAACATTGTTTTGTACTTAATATTACACAAAGATGTGTTTGCTTTTATTGTATGTGTGCTATTTTAACCCTCTGTTACATGTAGTTCGACTGCACTCATGCACCGTACCTGTCCCAGCTCCTCATTGAGGTCAGAGGTGTTGACTTGAGCTTTCTGGTCACTCTCCTCGTGGTAGAGGTCCAAATCCCAGCCAATGAAAAAGGAGCCCAGGAACTTCTGCATCTCCACAGTAACGTAGAGCGAGATGGGGATGATGAAGTTATATAGGACCAGGAATGCCAGGAAGTCTGAGATGAACTTCAGGATCTACGGAGGGAAAAAATATTAATTTTATTAAACTAAGACAGAAGAGGAGGAAGAGGAGGAGGGTTTAAATATTAACCTCACACAAGGGTGGATTATTTTAGGTGTTATTGTGGCAAAACAGAGAGATGAAGAGGGAAAGAATGACAATAAAGCTAACAAAACAACCCAGCAGGGGACTAATGGGTGCCTAAAATGGGAAAAATAATAACGTTGAAATAAAAGCTTTACAAAAATGCAAATTAAAAACATTGTCACGTATTTAATTCAACTGAACAAATTATAAAATAAAGTCGATGATTTCTGAAAATTTTCTTTAAGGCCTGCACAAGATCCTTCCGCTCTGTTTGAGGATTTCATCACTCTCCATTTTGCACTCAAACTGGAAGCAATTAACTCTAAGAAAATGAAAGAAAATATTAGGATTGCAAAAATAGAACATCTACGCCTCACAGAGAGTGATGGTACTTCAAAACTGATCCTCCTAAATCAAAGCAGACAGGGCAATTCATTCCCATTAAGGATTTAATTACTGTATGTGACAGGAAAGGAGAGTGAGGAGGACCCTAGACTGAAAGACTAGTATCAAGAGGTGTACAAAAAAAAGCTGTTTACATCAGGAGTGGAATTAAGCTCTGAATAACTATCTAAACAAACAAGGAGGAAATAAATACACTATTAAATTCAGCTGGTTTCTGATGTGTGAGCAGGCAGAAAAAAACAGCAAATATTTCTGCACTTTGTAGTTGGAAACGCTGTTTGAAGTTGGCGTCTGAACTAAGGATGTCAGGGTTTCTACTGTAACGCTGCCTGCAGCTTTCTGGATCACCTCTGATACTAAATACATAAACAAAGTCATTAATTTGATGCTGCTGTTCTTCTCTCAGTCTCCAGGGAGAAGGGAAGTGAGTGTAAAACTCTGCCTCCTCCCCAGCAGGGCTTTTCTCTGACGGATTAGTGTTGGCAGGTAGGCTGATAGGCTGGCAGACTGGCCTTTCCTCTCTAATGCCTTATCACAAAATCTAGAGACACTTAAACCACCCTACCTTCACCCTCCCTAGGACCCTGAGTGTGTGTGAGTGAGTGTGCGGATTCTTGTTTATAACTTCACAAACTCACTCTAATAATTTCTATCTGCAGTGGTGGGAAAATGTCAATTATTATTTACAAGGAGATGAAAGTGGAGACAGAGCAGGTCGAGCACGGATAAAAAGAGACAGACAGAAGTGGAATGTCGACTTCTATCTCACCTAATCTCATCTCTGGGGCTCATATCTCTCACTTAGACAAACAAATCAATGAAAAGACATTCTTTCGATGCTTTATGTATGTGAGGCTGACTAACCGGACTGCTGTTTCGTTCCTGTTCAGTCTTCTGATTGTAGAAAGGTTCGTCCCATTTCTCTTCAGCCTGCCAGGCGTACTTCAGGATGGTGCTGAGGACGGCCTCGGACAGTAAGATGCCCAGATAAATGATCAGGAAGGTGTTCATGGACCTAGAAGAGTGGAATGTTGTGACGCTGAGCATAGTCATAGACTTCAATATTTGGTTTACTCTGGATTAACACGCTTACTTCTCTACTGCGGAGCGTTTCTGGGACTTGCACTTGTAGTTTAGGGCCATTTTAGACTCCATCCCCGTGTAAACCGCCACACCTAAAGCAGCAGCAAGTATAACAGCAGGCATGTCAGAAATCAGATGAACTTGTGTCTGAATTCATGACAGTAAAAAAAAAAAAAAGAGCACAATTATGAAGTTTGTTTATGGTAGATCATTGGCTCTGGTCCAGCTGCACACACAGACATAACAGTGAAACATCTGGACTTGGCCCTGTAAAGATTCAGCCTACAGAAACAGTTTGGAGTTTACATAATCAGATCTCTGGCCTGGTAATGAGCAGTCCATGCTCTCCGTAATTGTCATCTGACTTTGGCTTATTAGTGTCACAGCTGCTCCGTGACTGTGTTTCCTCTCTCTCTCAACCTTTATAAAAGCTTTTCTTCAGCAGCTATATTTTGTCCCGTGGCTAAATCCATCTTCAGACTTGACAGGAAGACATCGTTTACCCTCACGGCAGCTTCCTCGCTGTTTTAAGAACTTCTCTCTCCGAACTATGAGTGTATTGACTCACCAAAAATCTCTTTGGTATTTTTCAACCTGGCTCCTCGCAGCAGCAGATTCTCGGGACCCAGAGGTCTGACAAGAGAGCAAACAGAGGCATCATGAATTCAAAGGAAGCTGAATGTGGCTTTACTGCATGAGACACAGTGGGACTGAAACATCATATTCATTTAGCTGCTGGATTTTTCTCCTGCTTTGTAACCTTGACGATGCTTTAAAAACGAGACACCTAGAGATGCTTCCTTTTTAATTCCTGCAGGCATAACCTAGATACCAACCCTCAACTCAAGTGCTTATTGATTGGTGAGGTCTATTCAGCATTTTGTCTGAAACATATCTTTGTTGTCCAATAAAAAACACGTGTCTCCAAAATGTGTTTTTTTTTAGGAACATTAAAAAACAACTTTATTCATAAACTACCTAACAGAATAAACCCCAAACACTGTATTAGGGCACAATTAGGACCCAAAATCAAAATTTATATTTACAGTCATCAGTGACCTGTTAAATATTTTCAACAGACATACATGCTTTGCGTTGTGAGTGATAGTGGACATAAGTGTTTTTTTCTATGATGCACTCCAATGACGTTCGGTTATTTTCTAACTTTGAGTATCCTGTTTATGTCCCACTACGTTGATAAACGATTGACTATTTAATTATTGATAGCAGCTATCCTACATTTCCACCTAGCACATTGGTTGTCAGCCTTTTTGAGTCTTGACTCCCGATTGAACATTTACTAGTGTCCGCGACCGAGTGTAGGAGAGAAAACAGCTGCAGCTTCGCCTCTGGGGATGAAGTTCAGGTAAGCAACACTGTCATGGTTAGAACCAAGTTTTAGGTCGGCTTTAGTCGATGTGAGGACATTAGTGTAGCGTTACCCTGGACTGTAACGAGTCTGTCACAGTGTAAAGTCTGTTTGCTGACATGACAATGCAGGGCCAGGGCGGGAGATACGTGCTTTGTTGACACTTCCAACACCCAATGGAGATTCGTGTTTAACAGATGATGTTATAAAATGTCTTTCCACCGGTCATTTGGATACCAAAAGCTACAGGTTGTTAGGGAAGACTATGGACCATACATGTATTAAAAAAAAGTGGAGATACATATTTTTCATCGGACAGTATACTCATTAGTTTAATAATTAGTCATAAGAGCGGGATAAAACTGATCTTACCTGACGATCTCCTCTCCATGTTGAGTCACTGTGATTCGACCAACGAACCTGGAAAACACCAAGGGCATTTTAGCTGAGTGGTATAGTAGAGACGACACATTTGTTTACATGCAAACAGGAAACGAGGCTAAAAGTCTGAGAAAGGAAACATCAGTAATCTGGTCAATGTAGAAAAAGTGAATAAAAATACTCTTCATCCAGGGATATATTTTTATTTTCATAGATTAATGACCATTTATCTTATATCTGTAAGACAGTTTTTCTCAGCTGAGAAAATGTGACTGAGTTATGACAAAAAAGTCAAGCAAATGAAACTATTTGAGTGTAAACAATCAAATTCCTGAAGGAGAATTTTTTCACCATATCTTGTCTTAACTATGGGAGTTATGTTACAGGTTAATAAAAACAATGAAGGAATCAGATTACAGCAGAGAGCTAAAAACAGCTCGGTTGGTTAAGAGAATTTCAACTCGGCGAGTGTCAAGAGAAAGAGAGAGTTGAAGAGACGGGGGAGGGGAAGGGAGAAAACTGCCACCGAAACAAACTGCCTGATCTAAAAATACTCTGATCGATTCTGAAGTCGCCAGCTGTGACAGACAAGAGGGAGAGGGGTTGTTGAAGAGGTGACGAAGCCATCTCACCCCATCATCCATTTAATAGCACATATCTGGCCGGGTATTTTGACCATGGATTTATCACAATGCTTTTTAAAGTGGGGGAAAAAACAACCTCTTCCGTCTACTTCTAGCAGCGCTGTTTTTGAATTCACCTCACATATTGTAGGTTTCTCATCTTGGGTATCAAGTATTGTTAACTTTTCTTAACGTGAGTTTGGTGCTCGAACCTTGTGACTACAAACCAAACAAGGGGGGAGATTACCTGTACAGGTCAGCTTCAGGTTGTTGACACTCCACCACCGCCTGCAGAGCCTCCAGCTGGGACACTGACTGACACACTGATGTCTCTGCCACAGAGTAGTGAGTCTACAAACACAAACACACACAACACAAAAATATCTATGATGAAAGTGAAGCATTTTACACGCTGGACACTTGGATACAGTTTCAAATGTGAGGGAGAGATCTCGTATAAAAGACAGCGCAAACTCCTGAACCAACAGACACACAATAAAAGCTTTCTATTTTTAAAACAACTGGTTTGGTCAGTCGCTACTGCTCTGCTGGGGGGAGGGGGGTACTTTTGCCTTAACATTGTAGGATGGATTTAATCTGTTCATCTTTAAAAAAGGTAAATGTTTAATGAAGAGCAAGTGCTTCCCAGTCGCTAATACCATTTTTTTCCTCTGTGACACAACTCATGGCACACTTCATATGTAAATACGCTGTCTTAGCCGCTAAAGGCAAAGACTGACCTTAAATAACAAACTCTACAGACATATGTGTCCGCTGGACAATCTTGAAAAAGTGGTGCTTGAAATAATATTAAACTAAGATGCAAAAATATCAAAGTTCCCATCCATCAATGACTCGTACATCACAGACTCATTTGCAGATCCAGGCAGAGGAAGAGAGTGTGTTGAATCCATGATTAGGGACTAACGAACAGGCTTTCAGAAAACGTTCATACCTAAACCAAGAATTGTGTTTCAGCTGGAGTTTGTTGAAATTGGCTGTTTGGAAGAGATGTCCACAGCTGTAGCAGTTCAAAGCCAAACTTTTGCTGCAGCACTTTAAGCCAGTTTCTCACCAAAAGGGGGCTGAGCTGACAGGCTACTGTGCCTAACACACTTAATAATGACAAATACCTCACACAGCCAGGCTTAAAAAACGGAAGAATTTCAACCACTACCTCTTTTCTGTGTATTGATACAGTTGTGTAAACTATTTACTTAGGTTTTATTCACTCATATTTTCTAAATATCAATATTTAAGGCTTGTAAAATAAGGCAGCTCTGACACTAAAAATGATGATATATCAGTGCTGATGGTCTTTTGGTACAAAAGAGGATTAGGGCCACAAAAAGAGAAAAAAATAAGTGCAGGTGGGAGATTTCTTTCATTTCCATTTCGAGATTAAAGTCAAAATTTATAAAAGTCTGAATGAAATGCTGTATGGCTTAAGTTTGTCGTAGCCAACCATGTGCCAGAGCGCATTGGGTCCTCGGCTTCGGAAATGCCTGGGTCTCAGATGCGGGTCTCGTCTGTGATTCATGCCTTTATGATCTATCAACTTGACCAGTTGTCTTACTGTATCTTGCGATACAACATAGCCTCTTCATAGGCTATGAAGCCTCATGGCCTTTTCAGAGTCCAAATACTTACTGTGTTTGTGTGCTAAAGTGAAGAGCAACAATGCTGTTGATTTAATACCATTAATCTCATTATTACGACTTTATTCACGAAATTTCGTCTTTATTTGCGTTGACTTGAATCTCGTAATTTCGACTTAATTCACAAAATTTTGTCTTTATTCATGTTGACTTTGATCTCAAAATTTCGACTTTAATCTCCTTCCTGTGATTATTTTTTTCTCTTCATGTGGTCCTAATCCTCTTTTGTACATTTTCTTTAATAACTTACATAACGTCATCAGTATTAATTTTAGTCTGTTTTACCGCAGCATTTAAGACTACAATATATTTATTTGTCATGAGTGTGTCCTTACTTTGTTTGAACAGTGCACACTCATGGTCCACACATGTCATTTTTCAGCAACATGATTCACATTCTGTCATTGCTGCACACCATTTGTAAACAAGTTTACAGTAACTGGAAGCAAGGGAATAAAGGGCAGTACAGAAGCTAGTAAAGGGGAATTTATTCAAGTAAATGCATCCGACACGGCTGTCAAGCCTCAGGGACCAACGATGTGTTTGATAATGAACACTGAATGCAAACTTCTTGACGACATGTTCAAGTTTGTAGATGTAAATTTTGTTTGTTCACACCAAACATGGCACTTTTAAGATGGAGCCATTGGTTTGCACAAATTGGGGATAAGTAGCTGTCCTGTTTACTCAATTACACGCTTGTTTGAGCTGTTACTGGTCGACAGTACACCACACAGACTCACAACTCCACACATTCACACACACACACTGACCTTAAGGTTGGTTTCTCCATCAAGGCTGGCTGTAGTGATGTGACAGGTGCCTTCTGCACGATCAGACGACAGCAGCACCAGGTCAGCGGGGAACGTCTCATCTTTAGCCACACGAACAATGTCCCCAACCTGGACACACACGTGCACACGCAGAGGTTTAAACACTGTCTCTGTTTTATCCCAGCAATCTATCACTGAGGTATTTCTGAAGAGGATGTTTTCATCAACTTTAAACCAATGTTGTTCATTTTCATTTTTATTTATTTATGGCTATTAATGAGGTTTGAACAAGATTTGTCTGGCCTGATAATTACAAAAGAAATATGTTTATCTCTTATGTTGGTGTTGGATGAGGTGTAGATACAAAGATCGCATCATGATTACCTGTAAACTCTTAAAAACGTTTAAAAGTAAGAAAAGAGAAGCCTAAAACTGTTGGTGTATTTAAACACACTGACTTTATAGTAGGCTTAAAAAGAAACATATCATTTAGGTTGTGTTGCACTGACTCCAGACAAACTAGTGACACAGTGTCTGACCTCAGAGGATATGTACTGTATGCGCTACAAAACTCTGCGTAACAGGAATATCCAGGCCTCCAAGACACCTCAGTGGAGACAGGAAATGCAAGATAGAGAGAGATTTACTCCTAGCAACTACCGGCTGAAAATATGCAAATAACTTCACATTAATCCACATTACACATCTGTGACAACCAGGAAAAAGACAGCCAGTAAAGACAAACAACTCCAACTGATAATACAGGAATAAAACAAGCTCTGTGTTTGTGGAGACTTGTGTTACAAATGCATCATTCACGGAGCATTCCTGTCCAATCTGTGTTGAAAACCAATGCCCCAGTTTCCCTCAATACTGACACACAGAGCAGCTCTCTTTTTACCCACAAACACCACCTTATATTGTCTGTCTGTGCAGCGCTGCTCGACAGAAAAGCCACAAGCACCAGGAATTTGGCATCCACGCTAAAGTTAGCTATGGCTGCTGGCTCTGAGGTGTGAAGGGCTTTTTTTAGGTTTTTTAAACTTCATACATGTGGATGTTCCTACAGGCAGAAGCAGTTTTTTTGAAGAATACAACACTTGGAGTTTAGTGGTTTTTGCCATATTATTACCCTGATGTTCTTGGATCTTGTTTGGACCAGACTTCCACTGCGAACCACAAACACTGGAGCTCCGTTCACCTCGTTGTCTGCCTTGTGTCTCAGCCAATCTTCGTAGCCCTTTAAAGGAATTAATTCAGCAGCAGATTATATACAGCGATGGACAGCTGCTAGATTCACAGTGGGATAAGCTGTATTGATCAGCAGGGCAGGATTAGTTATCGATCAATGTAATATCTCATATCTATTCCACACACACTTCTGTTATGTTCCTGTTAGGATCATTACTGGTTAGAGAAAGGAGTCCTCTGAATCAAAAACAGCTACAGACAGCTTCATGTATTGTGATTGATTCAGTTAAAATCATATCATGGGTTGGATATCACAAGTTTCTGTCTACATTTAAACAAGGTTTAATGATACTGCATCAGTTCTCCATTTTTAGTTCCTCAGCCCAATAAAGAGGAAGCCATTGTGCGTTTGTGTTCTCACCTGTTTTATGGCAGTTACCGTGATCACAAAGAAGAGAGGCAGACCGCTGGTGACAGGGGAAGTCGGGGTGTCTATCATTAACTGGAGAGACAAATACACAGGGGCAAGGTTGAAAAAATGAACTCAGGTTGTGTTTAAAAAAAAAAAAAAAAGAAGCAAGAGAGGCTGAGCGAGTCTGGGTGTGTCTTATTAGAGAGAAAGAAAAACGCAGAGAAGAAGTGACTGATGCATCAAACAGGAAACCGTCACTTCAGGACTGTGCACACATACATTCATTTATGTGGTAACACAGGGTTAGTGACAAGTTTTAAAAGCAACATGTACAGTTATGTTGGAGAAGATCAAAATCAGTGAAATACAACATTTAGTAAAAGTTTTGAGCATGTTTGACTTTGAACTCGTATCAAAAACTAAAACTAAACTCTTTCCACGAAACACTTTTTAAAAAAATCTACACTTAAACTTCTTCATAACCTCGGATCATTCACTCATCGTTGTCTTTTGCAGCTTTTTTGCAGTAAGTAGATCGGAGAGTCAGAAAAAGAGCAGCGAGAGATAAGCATTCAAAAAAGAGGCGTTGTGGTATTCAGCATGTGGTTATTTAGCCGCTTTGACACCAGGACGCCCTAGAAAAAAAAACACACCACATACAAGTTTGTGACATTTAAGGGAAGCACAGCACACAGAAGTGCAACTGCGTACCTTCCTAAATTTCTCTCATACTTCCTTGATTACATTTTAACTTGTCATTGACTGTTACTCCACAGGTGTCAGAAGTTTTGTCATGCTCTTTATCTCGTGTATCTAGTTTCTGTCCCTATCATGTGCATACTCTGTTTGTTCCGGTTATTTTCACTGCATCACCGAGTGCATTTGTTATTGCTCTTTCTGTTAAAAGCAGTGCTTTTATTTATTGCCCGGAAACTGCAGATTGCAGCATGTTTTCAGAGCTGTTTTTCAATACACGGTCCCCTACAAATCAAGCAGAAATACAAATTTATATTGTGCTGTGAGGAGTGTTGACTCATTTTTTTAAAAACTGCACCTGCTTCTTTGTGGTTGACTTTCAACAGACATGATGATATACAGGAAATTAACTTTTTCACACAGGCTCTGGGGTCTATTTAAGAATCAAAAGTTGTGGTGCATCTCTTGGAAAGACAAAACATTAAACCTCCCTCTCAGCAAATTAGAAAATGCATCTGAGGACTGAGCAAGCGATGGTCAGAGGAGACTTGGCCTTGTGGCTTAGGGCTGTCAGAATTTCAAAAAGTCAAGTGTGAACGTGCAATTCGTTCCAATTAAATTCATGCCACCCATATAGTGTTACGCTGGTAGTCAGAGCTAATCAGCCATAAGAGGCCACTGTCAGGCTCTCCGCTTCTCCAATAAAAGACAGGGAGTCAGGCAGAGCTCTGACAGTCACTTTTAGCACATTTATAGCTCTTTTGGGAGAGTCGCTGTGAAGGTACCAGCGCTGCAGCTGAGAAAGCTGAGCCGCATTTAGAGACTCTCCAGTGAGTGTTTCTATAGGGGAGTGTCAGTACATTTCTGGATGGCTCTCTATAGTGGTCACTGACACCCTTAGTCAGCCCTAACCCTCTTGTAAAAGCCTAAATGTGGCACAGTTATCAACAGGCCGTTGTGTTGTGTTTACTGTCACTGCGAAATAATAAGTATTGTCCAGGTTAGTACAGCTTTATTCAATTTGAGCAATGTAAAAAACACTGTTATTGTAAATGGGTGCACAGATCTTTGAGAGCAACACAACAGCTACATTTTTATTCTTTCTGAGACATTGTTTACACTCTAGGTTACACTCAAGGTATCGTCTCATGCCATCTAAAAATGGTTAAATTGGCCATCCAAGAAAATGTCATGTTCACAATGTCAAGCTCAGGAGAGGTCTTCCTCTCAGTGATTTGAGACTAAGCTTACTTCAGCAGCACTGACAAGATGAGTGGGTGAAAATAAAGCCTTTTTACACCGAGTCAAGTCGATTGCTCTGGCTTCACTACACAGACCCAAATAAATCAGGATAAGACTGAAAATCTGAAAGCAAAATCCGTCTTCAGCGCCGGTTGACTGATGCACAATGACGGCCTTACACCTAAGGCTGGCTGTTACGACGCACATATTATTTACCGCGTGGGTGTAATGTTTTAATGCACAGGCAGACCTGTCCCTCTCTCTGAGAGTCGATGACTCACTCATGGCAAACACACATGCATTTGTTTTGAGGGCAGGAGAACTGAGGTCACACTGAACTTGTCACCAGCAGACTAGAGAAAACATGGACCGAAAAAGAAAGAGCTGTGTGTCTGCATCCGTGTGTGTGTGTGTGTTTACCTGTACGAGGAAGATGATGAGGAAATAGAAGTTGGCTATTCTTCTGAACTGCTCGAACAGATTTTTGGGGACGAAATTCCAAATTGTGTACTGAAAGAGAAGAAAAACAACAAAACATGAACGCACAATAAAAACTGGAGAAAGGACTCTGCTGGTTTCAGTGAATCATATCAAAATATTTAATGAAAGTGAATTCAAACCCAATAAAACCATGTAAGTATAAAGGGCGGGTAAAAACAGGCTAATAAAAGCTGCAGCAGACGAAAATCTTTTCTCTTTGTTTCCTCAGTTTACTAACAGTCGTGTTTTGATGGAGCTACACAAACCTGCTTAAAAGATAATCTTAACTTTACCTGAACTGTTGCTGTCTCCTACAAAGCCTGTCCTAAAATCAATTTAATTCTAACCCACCGAGTGACTTAAGCTTTGTCAATCATGTAATCACTGGCCAATCAATGGCAGACCTTAGTCTTGTGTCAGAAAGCAGCCTTTGAGGATTATTGTCCTTTAGAATGAATAAATGGAAATGTTAAGTTTTATGAATAAATAAAACTCTTTTTGTTTGCATAAAACAAATACACTCACCGGCCACTTTATTAGGTACACCTGTCCAACTGCTCGTTAACACTTAATTTCTAATCAGCCAATCACATGGCGGCAACTTAGTGCATTTAGGCATGTAGACATGGTCAAGACAATCTCCTGCAGTTCAAACCGAGCATCAGTATGGGGAAGAAAGGTGATTTGAGTGACTTTGAACGTGGCATGGTTGTTGGTGCCAGAAGGGCTGGTCTGAGTATTTCAGAAACTGCTGATCTACTGGGATTTTCACGCACAACCATCTCTAGGGTTTACAGAGAATGGTCCGAAAAAGAAAAAATATCCAGTGAGCGGCAGTTCTGTGGGCGGAAATGCCTTGTTGATGCCAGAGATCAGAGGAGAATGGCCAGACTGGTTCGAGCTGATAGAAAGGCAACAGTGACTCAAATAACCACCCGTTACAACCAAGGTAGGCAGAAGAGCATCTCTGAACGCACAGTACGTCGAACTTTGAGGCAGATGGGCTACAGCAGCAGAAGACCACGCCGGGTGCCACTCCTTTCAGCTAAGAACAGGAAACTGAGGCTACAATTTGCACAAGCTCATCGAAATTGGACAATAGAAGATTGGAAAAACGTTGCCTGGTCTGATGAGTCTCGATTTCTGCTGCGACATTCGGATGGTAGGGTCAGAATTTGGCGTCAACAACATGAAAGCATGGATCCATCCTGCCTTGTATCAACGGTTCAGGCTGGTGGTGGTGGTGTCATGGTGTGGGGAATATTTTCTTGGCACTCTTTGGGCCCCTTGGTACCAATTGAGCATCGTTGCAACGCCACAGCCTACCTGAGTATTGTTGCTGACCATGTCCATCCCTTTATGACCACAATGTACCGAACTTCTGATGGCTACTTTCAGCAGGATAATGCGCCATGTCATAAAGCTGGAATCATCTCAGACTGGTTTCTTGAACATGACAATGAGTTCACTGTACTCAAATGGCCTCCACAGTCACCAGATCTCAATCCAATAGAGCATCTTTGGGATGTGGTGGAACGGGAGATTCGCATCATGGATGTGCAGCCGACAAATCTGCGGCAACTGTGTGATGCCATCATGTCAATATGGACCAAGCTCTCTGAGGAATGCTTCCAGCACCTTGTTGAATCTATGCCACGAAGAATTGAGGCAGTTCTGAAGGCAAAAGGGGGTCCAACCCGTTACTAGCATGGTGTACCTAATAAAGTGGCCGGTGAGTGTATATGACCAAGACATCAACAGCCATAGAATTAATTAAAAGGTATATTGTTGGATAATTGCATGGTAACTTATGAGCAATACCAAGAACATCATGTAAAGAGATACCGCACTTTTGTGTCCCAGTTATCTTTCTATCTATTTTAACAACTTTAACGAGCGTATTCCTGTTTTATACAGACAATGCTCACCCCAAAAACTGGATCCAGAAGGTTAGCACACTCTCAATGAAGCTGTCGTTAAATAACTTTAACATGGTGCCCAAAATTAAAATAACAAAGCTTCGATACAATACGGTACATACGTATCACAATACCTGTGTCACGATTCGATACGATATGATATGATACGATACAATACAATACAGTTGTATATTTGCAAGGAACTCGTGATACAAGACATATCACAACAAAGTAATAATATATTGTGCTATTTGACATTGTTAATCAGTCAAAAACACAAGGTGCTATAAATGTGGATACTGATCCAAGGACAAACTGAGTCAAAACTTTGTTTCAAACAACAAATACCATTTTATTTGACTGCAGAAGTGCAACTTATGCCGATTTGAAAAAATCGATACTTGGCAAATGTGACGATACGATATATCACCAGACAAAATATCGCAATACTATGCTGCATCGGTTTTTTCTCCCACCCCTAGTAGAAATGCTGTCAAGATGTCAATCTGTGCCCAGATACTTATACATCTAATAGCTATGCCATTGCTTATTGATCAGTTTTCTATGCATGTTTAAAATCAATGAGTTGCGTTGTAGAAGCGGTTTATCTCAGCTCTCACAGAACAGTGCCACATCATCTACAAATGTAATCACTGAGCAGTTAACCTGGTGGCTAACACAGTCATTAGTACACAGTGTAAACAACAACAGTGAGGGAAGGCAAACTGGAGACACCCCAGAGTGGGTGCTGATAACTCCTGACAGCAATCCATGGGTGTTAACAAACTGTTGTCTCTCAGTGAGGAAGTTGTAAATCCCTCCCATGAGGACGTGATTAACTCCCATACTGCCCAGCTTCACCACTCAATCTAGCTAATGACTGACTAATCTTCATCAAGACTGAAGTTGTTGTCTGAGATGATCGTACCGCAGCTCATCATGAAATTTTTACTGCTGGTCAAGCTTGTGCCAGAGATCAGATTTTCTTTCAGATGACACTTTCCCCTCTGCCGTGGTTGCCATCACGGCTCAGACTTGTGCTCAATGTCAAGTTGCATGTCAAGTGCCTCTGCTGGAGTGTTTTGTGCTTCTGGGCAAAGTCCCAACATGCTCTTTTTTTAAATTCACGACACTTGAGATTATAGAATTGACTGCAGCTCCTTATATCTCGCTAACAAGGACAAAACATATTTATCAAACACAGCAAAATAAGAAGCTGAATTAATCAGAGAATCATGAAAGATTCCAGCTCTGGCTTAAATTCTACTTCATACCTTCGAGGAGATGATTCTGTTGTCAGCGAAGCGTTGTGGTATGTAGTGGCCATGCTCGGGGAAACGATTTGCTACATAAACCGTCCTGGTGTCGCTCTGATGAGGGGGGTCGAAGCCCTGGGGAGAGGAAACACAAATGAGAGAGGGATTGAGGTTGGAGGCACAATTAAAACACGTGTTAACAGAAAACAACAAATAATTAACACGACAACTCTCTCAGCATCACATCTGAATAAAGTTTATTTCATTTATTTCAAAGCAATGACGCTCTGGGAGGTCCCTGCACTTCAGTGTGGAGTATTTATAGATGCTGATTTTTGCTAAAACATTACAAACGTGAATTAATTCATAATTAATGGTGTGAACTAGCACTGATCAGAATGCAGTCAAGTCTTACACCTAATAATCCCATTTATATTATTGCCGTCAATGAGAAGCATGACAAACCATGGAAAGTCTCTGCCTCACCTAAATCCACCTGAGTTAACATTATGTGCGTCTAGCAGGGTTTTAGTTCCCACATAGTTCAGAGTGTACATCCCTTCTCTGTTTGTTAAGTGCAACTAAAGTTAGGTCGAGGTCGAGGCTACGGTTACAAACAGGAAAGTAAACACTTAAAAGTGTTACATTATTGAAGTACAAACATGGGCACAGTGTAAATATTTAAAAGATCAGAAACAAACACATCTGCAAAAGAGGATGTTTGACAGGCTGGGGAGACACATTTAAATATATATATATATTATTTAGTATATGAAAAATTCTGCCAATATTGATGTGTACAGCCGATAAGGTGACGAATTCTGCTCAGCAAAGACAGTTTATGCACGCTAACAAGACACTCAACTTTCAGCTGTATGGAAGTATTTCAAAGTGTTGCAAAAGACAAAAATGACTATTTGCATTACTTTTAAACGTAGGTGATGAAAGGAGGAAAACAAAAAGTTCTCTACCAGTATCAATTTCGCTGTGCATCTCAAGAACGATCACTGTGAAGCATTACAAATTTCTTAAAAGTAAGAATGAAAGGGTGCTGGTGCCAGAAAAAAAAACCTGTTGGCAGCATTTTGTTAAGTTAACTGACAAAACTCAGTGTGCAGTTTGGCAGAGACACCACAACAAAGTTAAAGGGTCAAAAACACCGTAACATCGAGTTAGACACCCCAACGAGGGATGAATGTTGCCGACCGCTTGCAACATTCACCGCACAATAGCAATATACAGCAGTCCCAGGAGCCACACACTCAACCAAAAAGCCACTCTGCAGCCACAAATAATGCTCAAAACAGCATCTAACTTCATCAACAGTACATATAGGGTCCCAACCACAACACTAGCCACCAAACATCTTTTTAGCTTTGTCTGATTTCTTTAGCAAAAAGACTAAACCCAACTCACTGTCTCTCTCCCAGCAGCCGCTTGTTTGTACGGAGACCTCAGGCGAGTCCATTACAACAGCAGAGTTTCGCAGCTCAAGGAAGAACATTTATGATCATTACTTTATCATTTCCTTGAAGTAATAATCATTATATTAATAATTTGCACTGCAGACGTGGTAGTTTTTTCTGCCTTAGCGTCTCGGTCTGATTGAAATTCCATTAAGTAGTCATCATAAATGTTCTTCCTTGAGCTGCGAAACTCTGCTGCAGTAATGGACTCGCCTGACATCTCCATACAAACAAGCGGTCGGCAACACTCATCTCTCGACAGGGTGTCTTACTCGGTGTTACGGTGTGTTTGACCCTAACTTAATTTTACAGCGGAATATCCCTTTAAGTGGCTTCACAAAAAAATCATGTAACTGCTTTTAATAACTTTTGGGGTGATGGAGGACGCAGACTTCCAGAGGTAGTGCTGCACTTGAAAAGGGATCTGGATCAGTATCTGCCATGAAGACAGAAGAAAACAGAAGTTCTAGCTTAAACAAAAAACTGCCTGATTTATGTAGAGCCAGAATTATAAACGTCTACACTTTAAAAATCTACAATATTACTTGCTGGCTTTGACAAGTCTCCTATTACTTAGAGAAATAAAGTTTAATTCAGGTGAATAAAGCATTTGAATTGTGGTTATTAAGGTGTAAGATGGCACAAAAATGTCTGAAAAGTTCATGCAAACAAACTTAATTATCTTTCTAACTCAAAAGAAAAACAGGTTTTGTTTCATCAGTGTTATCAAAGACATATCTGAAAGTCCTGTAAGCAAATATTTGTGAATCGAAGGCACTGGATCACAAAAGGAAAGTTATCGATACCATCTGTAAATGTCTTTTTTTCTTTTCATCTTGAACCAAAAATGAAGCCAAGCAAATTTCCTGCAGCTATTTCACAAAAGACTGCATCATCATATCTCATAACCTCCCGCTTTATCCCCAACATAATCGTCTTTCAATGTCCTGTGTGTCACACCCTGCAAAACTGCAACACTGAGAAGGCAAAAGCTAGCGCACACAGTCGCTTGCAAATGTTGCATGACGTCAGTCCCACACACACACCCATACACACACAGAAGAATGCATCCGGGCCACGTCACTTGCTCACACACACACACACACACACACACACACACACACACACACACACATTCACCTCTGTTCAGGGACACATGTAAACTATTACCGCCTTTCTGTTTCGCTCTCTAAAGCTCTGCACCCAGCTCTCGCTCCTTGTCCTTGCTGCTGCTGTCTTCCTGTTATCTAGAGTTAAGCGCCACATATTACAGCGAGGTTTAAGACATCTGCACCTCTGTTACGCAACTGCATTTTCTTTGAGCTAACATCACTCAGACATTGATGCTTCTTCACAGGAGTGGATTTGCATTTCTCCCTGTAGTCAAAGTTAAAAAGCCTTGTTGTCTTGACTGGTATTGTACCTACGCTCAATTTACTAAACCAACAGGAGAATTCAATTTTCTACATTCACTTTGCTTGAACAGGGCCCGGACTCTGTCATCACCAAACACTGATCCACTCTAAGGACCCTCAAGGTTTTCTATTTTCCCTGATCGCTTCTTGTTCACTTTCCTAAAAGCTTTCAAATACAGCACCAAATGAAATTTCTTAACCCTCATCTTTCAACAACAAGCTCTAAAAGGGTTTTTCCATCAGCCCGGGTCAGCCTAATTTAGCCTTGACGTGCAAAGCCAAGACGTGATGACATGTGTTTCCAATACAATCTAACAGCAGGGGACACTCAAAGGCACTCACTAAATCTCTCCTTTGGTGTCCAGTCTCCTTTTGCTGTTTGAACATTCACCTAATGGTCTACTTCTGCTGTTTACTGATTGCCTCCAGCAATGATGGATCTGTGTAAAGCTGCTGGTATTAACCCGAGCTTTCCTTCGTTTGCTGCTGAAACTTGAAGACCCTCTCTGATGAAAATCATGTTTTTCTTGTTGTCTACATGTTCATATGGCATTTTTCTGAAACTAGAGGACACATCATGAGAAAAATAAGAGTGAAATTGCATTTCTTAGGATTTCTGCATTCAAATCACTATGAATTTTTGGCAGACCCAAACGGCAGTATGAGATAGAGAGACATTTCCTACGTAACCAATCCAAGCTCCACCTCTGGAGCCTCGCTATGCAGGCCAGGCTCTGAGAAAAAGAGAGGACGATCGCGGAAAAAGCGTGTGCGTTAGCGGTTTGAAATGCTTGTAAGAAAGCTAATTATGATATTAGTTTCATCATGTCCCTAAAGACATTAGTGCCCGGGAGCAGAATAGCTCCTATGTTACCTGCCACTTCTACCACGCCCGCAATGTTAGGCTGCAAGCTAGCGTGAAGAGGAGTGTGCAGAGCAGCGCTGTCTCCGCCCATGACTCAGAGGCAAATTTCTAATGAACTACTGGAGCTCTGCAGAAGAAAAGCACTTGAAAATGACACAGGTAACATAATCATAATCACAATTTAAAGACCACTGAGAACACTTTTAAGTAGTAAAAAAAAAACAATCGGAGTGGGACTTTAAAAAAGGTAAGAACCTACTGAATGATAACTTCCAGACATGATAAAAAAATCAATTTTTTGTTACGGCTTTAAGACCTTTTTTCAGCCTGCTTAAACCGGCTCTAATAAACCTAATGCAAGCATATATAATCTATGCAATATTGTCTGGAGATTGGTTAGGAAGGTATACTACAAATAAGAGGGACCACTGATGAATAATTTGGAGTTGAACCTCTTTCATAGTCTGGATTAAACCCGGGGGTTTAGTTTTTCTTGTTCTATTTGTCTTTTTAAAAACATGCTGCCTTTATTGGCTGCAATGCAACTCAGCTGCCTTGTTCAGTCAGGTCTGTAATTTTGGTAGCATGGCCTCAAGTGAAGGAGGCAGCAGGCTACACTCCAAAATTAGTTACACTTCAACCTTTGTCTTCAGACGCAGCAACACTGACCCTGGTCACAAATGACATGACCTGAGGAGGGGAAGTGTTAACTCTCTTTTTTGTTTTATCTTATTAAGAATTTCCACTCACAAGCACAGAGGCTTAGTGAGAGTTAGCCACATTAACCACACCAGACTGATAAGTGTACGACCTCCTCAGAAGTGGGAAACGGTCTCACCTCACTATGGAAACCTGATAAAAGGGAAATGAATCAGCATTGAGGCTGAAAACGAAGGATCCTGTGTAAAAACTGCTCACAATATCCTGCACTAGTATACTGGGGACTATGTAAATGCAATGAATTCTTCTTAAATAGACTGAGTCACAAGGATAAACATGCAAAACTAACATTTAGATCATCATCAAACTTTCTTGTGATTGGTTTTGGAAGAAAATGCTCATAAATCATGAAACTTTTTAGTATGTTTTTAATCTAGGACACCAAACCTTCCAGTTGCGTACAGTACACTTACACCTCTACAATTCCCTCTGCAACTAGTTTTAGTGGATTAGGATTAGTGTTGGGCAGTACAACAGTATATAACGTGTGAGGGTATAAAAGTGTCTACTGGTAGAAATTTTGCTATACCCTTTATACCAGAGAGAATGGGCAGATGTCTGCTGCATCTCTCTGAGTCAATGTGTAGTTGTCTACGCTCGCTCACTGGAAAACCGGAGCGCATTCGTTTGGGTGCGTTTCTGTATATTCACCAGCATGTTGTGCGGAGTTCGCCTGCTCTGTTTGATAGGTCAGGTTTGGGTGCACTCCCTATAATCACCAGAATGTCCAGCAGACTGCTTGGCATAATTTTAACAGAGAAGAAACAGCTCAACTGGTGATGGTCATGGGGAACACGGAGATAAGTGGCAGTACCGAGCAAATGGAGGCAGCCCAACCCACCCAACACGAGGAGGAGGAGGAACTCGTTACGAAGAGGGGCGCAAGTCGCAGATTCTTCGGATTTAGGAAATCCGACAATGATCAAAAAAAAAAAATGTAAAGAGTGTCATGTGGCTGTTGTTGCTGGAGGTGGAAACACCTGCAACCTCTTCCACCACCTAAAGATGAAACACGACAAGCTCTATTATGAGAGCCAAAAGACGTGTGGCACACCCGCTGCACCAAAAACTAAAGTTGCAGCAGCTCCTCTCACACGAAAGAGCTTGGCCGAGTCTTTTGCCAAAGGTACATCATACGATAAAAAAAAAAAATCACCGGACTGGTCTGGCATTTTTGTTGCATTTGTATACGAATCTGAATAAAAATAAAAGGAAAATGAACAAATGTGACAGTATTGTTATTTTTAAGCCACTAATTGAATTTACATGGGGAAAAAATATACCATGATATGAAATTACTCATGAGATATAAGACTTTGTTCATACCGCCCAACACTAATTTGGATCAGACAGAGACATATAAAAAGATATGAAGTCATACTAAGTTTCAACCCTTTTGGAAACAGCTACTGCACAAACTGTCCAGGGAGAGTTTAATAAGCCAGAAATTCACACAGTTGACAAGGAACTTGTTGAGTCATTGGCACTGACCAAGGAGCTAATGCATCCTTAAAAGGGATCACAGTAATGTTGAGAAAAGGGGCATAAAGGATCTTACTCAGCGCACCTTTTAATGATGATCAATGTGGAAAACATGGTGAATGAACATTTGTCTTAGCTGTTCTCCACCCAGTTTGACAAAGAGTCCAAAGAGATGAAGAAACTGTAGCTTCACCCCACACCATCAGTTATGTTGCTTAATCATTAATGTCTTTGCACACAGTAGCTTAAGTTATCTTAACTGCAGGTTGAGTACATACAAAACTGCCAGGGTTTACTGTAACAAGGATGAAGCCTTGTGACATTTAAGGATTCAGATTACTCAATGTTTCTGAGAGCACTGCAATGCAGCTTTAGGTTGTCAATGCTCGAGTCTAAGAAAATGTTTCAGTTCTACTTGACATTTTTCTGTTTTATCTTTATGAATAAGTGAGGAAACTTGCAATAAAACATGAACAGATTATTGCAAAATTTAAAAACTTGTGAAACAAAGCGAATGTTATTTTTTTTTATGCATAGAAATGTTCCTTCTGTTAAACCTGCTACTTAAAATCCTCTGATCTACTATCCTTCAAACATTTAGTCTCACTTAATTCATGGGCAAGCATGCCAAGGAAATGACTTTATCTGGTAACTAAAGCAAGTGATACGGTGAGATCTAGTGCACTGCTACACAAGGGCAAACAGAGGAAGCATTTGTCAGTGCCAGTGCTGTGGCAGTGTTCCTCATGAGCAAAAACGTGGATGAAGGAGGAGAGTAGCTGGCAGAGGCAGACGTCACATCAGCGTGGCGCTACCTGTTGCTCGACGCCACTTTATTTGTTCCCCATACACGGAGCCAGAGCTTTGTCCAAACACGATCGCCAAACAATTGCAGTCTAATTGCGTGTTTTTTGAAGTGCATAAAAGGGAAAGTAAACATCCTGCATCATCTTCATACACACATATCTGACCATCCAGGAACAATACCAATGCCTCTTAAACCTCCCATTACACACTCTCTGTATGTGCGGGTACAGCTCAAAATTAGTTCTTTATCTTTATTTTTAGTAATTTAAATTAAAAAAAGGAGAAGTTTGATATTTTGACATTCAGGCCCTTTTTTGAGTTGTAAAGATTTTGGCTTGCTGTTCATGAAATTCAGAAATCAAAAATCTTAATTAGAATATTTCCTGAGGTCAATGTAAAGTCGGTTATTTAAAGGATTTGTCGTCTGCGGTGTATCAGATTAACCCCGAATTTCCAACCCATCCAAAACAGCTCCGATCAAGAACGGCAGCGACTTTTGCCGACAATTCCTACCGAATCTGTTTGTGAGGCAAATTTCGTGGTGGATTACGGACAGCGAATCGCGAGAACCCACAAGAACCCACGGATTCATATGCAATCACGCAATAACGAGTTGTCTCTATAGCCATATAAGGATATAAGCAGTAGATTGTGTCCTTCCAGAGGACGAAATCTACTTCTAGACTTCTAGAATCAGCATCTCCTCATCCATGGTGTCTATACAATATATTGCGATCTATACAATTTTTCAACTGTTTCAGTTGATTTTTTTAGCTAACCTCACTGGACAAACAGTTGATTTTATTTTTCTATTATCATAGATTTGACTTTATATTAACAATTAATTTGAAAATAAAAATTGATATTAGGTAAGTGAGATGATACGATATATCACCAGACAAAATATCGCGATACTATGCCGTAACGATTTTTTCTCACACCCCTAATGTGTAGATTTGGAAGTTTTTACGGAGAGTAGAAATCAGACTAACACTGTACCTAATAAAAAAATTGGGACATTTTAAAGGTCTTTAGTAAACCAGTAAGATGAAGTCCTTCTCAGTCTGTTTTAATTCACCCATTAAAAGGAACACTGATCCCAAAAAAAAAAAAAAAAAAATCAATCTAGTATTAAATCAATATCAGAGCTCTCAAAAACTTTAGAGCAGGTATACGATGAATATAACACAAAAATACTGACAAGTCATGATTCAATGAGGCTTTGTTGTACCACAGTGTAGCTAATATCAGACTCTTTCTGCCCACCGACTCTCATGCTCCCATCTATTTTTAGGCCAACAGGTAATTACTCCCCCCATAAAGCCTACAAGTCCCACAGTGCCTTGGGGGAATCATTGCCCTAAACAGTGTCTGGAGGGGGACAGACTAATACAGCACAACCACAGCAACACAGTGAGTTGTATTATAGACTAAGAGGCATTTAATCAAACGGGATAAGCTAATCAGAGATTGTGAGAGGGTGTCACGTATGAAGTAAAAGACTAAGAGAGAGAGAGAGAGAGAGAGAGATGGTGAGAGCAGTGGACTGTAGTCATGTGCTGTAGGTGCTGCTTTTGATGATATTACTGATGAC
Source organism: Xyrichtys novacula (assembly GCA_962446985.1). Taxonomy (NCBI): domain Eukaryota; kingdom Metazoa; phylum Chordata; class Actinopteri; order Labriformes; family Labridae; genus Xyrichtys; species Xyrichtys novacula. The sequence goes on from OY660870.1 coordinate 31,088,891, forward strand.
AACGCCAATACTAACGTAGCTGCAGGCATGCCAAGCAGATATCTGACAACATGTGGCATGAAATAAGTCGCCTGAAGTAGAGCTAAACATTACAAGGAACTCTCACAAAGGGTGGAATAGACCACCTATTATAAGTATCAGACATTTTTATTGAATGTGTTGAGTTGTCACAACAATGTGGAAGATGAATACAGATAATGACTATAAAATACTGAATGGACTGAGATTAGTACATGTAATGAAAGATAAGAAAATGTATGCAGACATCTATTTTGATTTCCCTGTTCTTTCATTTTCTCAGGTGTAGTTTTACTGAATTTCACTGTTTTATCACAAAAATTTAGGTCATTCAAAAAGAGTTTGAAATAGCCTTTATCTAAAGATTTTTTTTTCTTTTGTTCAAAAAAGTTGCTAACTATTCAGTTGTAAGCAATGACTTGACTAAAATCTCTTCTCTTTGAGCATTGAAGCAATATTCATAATTTTGCATCAGCTGAATAAAGCAGTGCTGCAGCAAAGCTTTGTATTTGCAAAGTATGCCTTTGGGAAATCAAAGTGAAAAAAATAAGAGCTGTAATACTCTTTGATATCATACATATTTTAGGACAAAATCTGAATTTGGTCTTTCCTCATACTAAAATAGCAGCTGTTAAGCCTTTACGTCACACATGTCAGATGTTCTGTACATCTAGGTTGACATAAACACTATGAGGGCTCAGGGCGATGACCTGGTGCTGCACTGGAAGTAGCAAATCAATATCAAAACTAGATGTGCTTTGCAAAAAGTACGCATTAATATTTAAACCCAGAAATTTGTAATTCCCCGTGGGAAATATTCAAAGAACAAGATGTTTAAGAGTTTGCCGGGTTGCTCCTGCTGTTTGTACTTTGATTACCGTTGGCTTTTCATGATGTAACTGCAGCATAACTTACATGATGTCAGCACTGCTGATGGAGGAAGCCTGACATTAAAGCTTCTCTGACTCTAAGTGAGGCCTTTCTCACCTCTTCTTCCTCCTCCTTTTTTTTAATAAGTGCACCAGTGTCACATGAAAGAAACAGATAAGCGCTCGGTACGAGAATAAACATAACTGTATTGCCCTCCAGCTGATAACAGGGTCAGACAAATGCCTACCCACGAACTTTTTCATTAAGCCATGTTGCACTAAGATGCATTTTAATTACACTTTTAATTAAGAAGACAGGTCAATTATATGGTATGGGTCAAATAGGCTGGGCTATCTCAAATTGGGCAAAGCAGGGCCACCACTTTTTACTCTCTTAAGGCTTAACCTTTATAAGCTGAAAGAATATTTTTTCATCCAGAATAACTTTCAGCTGATCGAGTTATTTTAAGGAGGACTCAACATGGGAACTGAGCAACGCCTGTACTCCTCTCAGGCGATGGTGACATCAACAGAAGACAGAGGAAAACTATGACTAATGTACGGCGTGCACTCCTCCATTCATTCACATGGGCGTGTCCACCTCACATGCTTACACACCTCCTCTACTATCACACAACTCAACAATTTCTACACCAACCAGCCATAACACTTCAAAAAACTTGAGGAATCTAAAGCAACCCGTTACACAAGCTCTACCCTAAAATTCTACATTACGGAGGTTTCATGTGTTCAGTTGTTATTGGCATTGGTGAGAACTGTTCTTTAAATTAATTCCCTGCATATTTGTCTATGAAGTCGGCTAAGCATAATAACTAGCTTTTACTGTAACACATTCCAGTAGTAAGCTCCCACCACCCACTATGTCTTCACTTATGAATAAAGTACAAAAATGAACTATCTGGTCACATCAACAACTCAGAAATAATACCAAATCTGTGGGGGTTTTTTAATATCAGAAAGAATTATCCGAAGACTCATAGACAGGTGGAAAAAAGGCTAAAAATCTCAATTATGCAGGCTCTAGACCCAATGACTGTCATTTACCGGTCTTGCTACTTTCATGCCTTCGCCAAATAACACATCAACATACAGCCATGTTTGTAGGCAAACAGCAGGTGATTACAGCAAATAAAGGTTGCTCCTCGTGAATATTTAGTTACTCAAATTACTTTTTAAGCTGTTGTCCAGCTAACTCACATTAAAGCTTCTGTGGTAATTATTTTTAAATAGAGTAAATACATATTGATGTCTTTTTATGATATACAAAAAAAATAAGACCATCAGTGACAAGAAAAAAAACTTTTTTGAGATTGAAACTACTGTAAGGGAGTTGTTGTCAGTGGAGCAGCTGAGGATACACCCCTGTCTTCACGATTTTCACAATAAATATTCCCCTACAAATTACACATTGCAGGGCTCGACAGTGCGACTATTTCACTCGCATTTGCGGCTAAAATTAGATGTGTGCGAATTGTAAAACGTTTTTAGGGGCACATGTATGCATAAAAAAAAAAACAATCATCCGAGGCGACAGATGTTTTTTCATGTAATTACCGCAGTGAAGTTAGTTTTAGGTTGGATAATCGACGGACATTCACTGCGGATCTACTGGTGTCTTTTCACTCTCCACGAGCAGCACAGTTAAATCTACTCGGCATCCTCACTGTTAACGTCTAGGGTTGAATAAGGGACCATCAACCAGTTGATGTTCTCAAAAAAGGCTGTTTTCCTTCAGTAGCTCCCATGTCATGTGACCAAAAGACCGACAATTGATTCCAAATGATAAAACTTAAGTCCACCAATAAGACAAAAATTATTCGATCAGTTTTTATTGTGCACCTAAAGTTCTTTGCGTGCTCCTTACTTTTTCAACTTAGTACCACATGTGCTCCTTCTAAAAAAAGTTAGTATCAAGCCCTGTATTGAAGTATCAGGAGTAAAAAAAATACGAGTTTTAAGAGAAGGCACTTTTACTACTATTACTAGAACTTATGGTACAAGATAAGCAAAGACTGCTTTGTCCACATGGGGCGCCAAAGTTGACAACAAGCTCCAAGTTGCCAACAGGAGCTTTAATGGTTAACTTTTAATTCAAGTTTTACAATGGTACAGGAGGGAGCCGTGGTTAAATTGCTAGCAAACTTCTAAACAATTCAAAAGAACAGCTAAAACTCGATTTATTGTCAACAACTCTTCGATTCACGCTGCCTTTTTGTCGGTAAATTACAGGAAGCTAGCTGGTAAGGTAGCTAACGCAACCTCTACCTGGCTGTCATTAGAGCAATTCGGACAATGTTTTGTACACAACAGCAACAGCTAATTTCCAGGGTTAGCTTGCTTAATAAAGTTCATACATCTTCCCGGGGACAAAACCTTGTACTTAGTGACTCCTATGTTGAGTTAAAGAGGAAACAGCGTTGTAAGAAAGGTATGAGAGCAGTCTTTACCAGCTGTTGTCGTATCCACCGGAGCATCCTTGCAAAATACAGTCGAAGTAGCCAGCTCGGTCGCTAGCCCAGCGCTAGCAACTAGCTACTCCAACAAAACCGTCCTGAACCATAAATATCTCCCCCCAAAGGTACTTCTTTTCAGTCGCATTACGCGTCACTTTCATGGCGTGTAATGTGCGAAAGAAACACATCCAGTATTTTCCATTCCGCGGTAATGTCAAACAAATAATCCCCCGGTAAAAGTGACAGACGGCTGGCCACGGAGTCCCAGTGAGCTACGCTACATCTCTGCTCTGCCACGACCAGTTTCCACTGCCAGCAAACAGAACACAGCTCTATGAGGCTCTACGGTGAGGCTGTGTGAGGCTCTGTGCAGACACCGGCTGCTCTCTGACGGCTTCCCTACGCCCCCTGCCTGTCTGCCTGCTGCCACGCATAACAAACAAGTGTGCTAAGGTGAAGAAAGCTGGATCTGGATGAATGAATGAATAAATGTTTTGTTCACTTGCTTTGCCAATATAAATGCCTGTGTTCCATCCCAATGAAGCCCTGTGTATTTATATTTCTGATCAGTATTTAGATATCTGTATTGTGCACATAAGTAATTATCTTATGCACACATGGTAACTTGTTCCTGGATGACAGGTTCATATGGAAGTAAATCTGTGCCATCCGATTTTAAATTTGAATTTCTAAAGCTGATTTCTTTTTTTCTTTTTTGCATCAAAATCAGACTTTGAATTTCAAAACCATCAAATTTCAAGCACACATTTTTATTTCTGACACAAACTTTTGTCACAATGATGAAATAAATTCACTGTGGAAAAAAAGGTCTCTCAAAAATATTTGTTTAGTAAAAATTTGACTTTAAAAACTGTAAAATAATAATAATAATAATAATAATAATAATAAACATAAAATAAAATTCTGTGTCAAAAAATTCAGCTGACCAGCCCTGTTTTTTAATTTTTAATATTCATAATAAATGAGTGACACACTAGTAGGATGATACCCCCCCTCCAAAGGTCACTAGAGGACCTTCTCCACAGACTTGCAATTCCTCACAGGAGCTTTAATATATTTGTAAATGAACGCATTTAAAGCTCCTGTGAGGAACTTTCTGTCTGTGTTGATTTTGGCGCCCCCTGTGTACAAAGTGGTTACCCTTTTATTGTTGCTGATTTTTGTCTGATATTAACTGACACATGTTAACTCCTCCTGTTGTCTTTCTACTGTGAAATTTATCACTCCCTGTGTTTATTCGCTGTGGAAAAGGTCACAAAGGCTGTTTCTTCAGTGTATTTTCCCCCCTTACAGCAGTTTCAGGCACTAACAATTACAATAAAGAAACTGTCAGGTTTGTTTTTAAACTGTTCATTTCAGTCTGTTATATAACTAATCAAAAACTCCACAGGAGCTTCAACTGTTTACTCAGCACGTCTCATAAATATTTCCTGTAATGAATGACCACAGGGGGCAGCAAAGCAATCTATTTAGCTTTTCAAAACAGGCAGAGAGGCAAATCTGAAGCTTTATCACCAAAAAGTTTTTACTTCTCCCAGGTTAAAAGGGAACTTTTTGTTTGGGGAAATGCTCATATATCCAACTATCCAAGCTCAGAAACAATTTTAAGGAAAATCAATCAGGTAAAACATGAGGCTGTGCATACTTTTAAAACAGTTTATTACAGTTTCAGACCAGTCTAATTTAAATTTCTTACAAAAAAGAGAAAAATCATCCGTAACACATCTACAAAATGAACACAGGTTTGATCAGTTTTAGTCTACAAGGCCTCAGAACACACGGTTAGTAGGAAAAGTCTGAACAGGCAGACTGAGATCACTTGCACTCTTGTCGGATTTTCCACTGATGTTTGATCTTTTGAGTCTGATCTAGTCTTATAAACTGGGAATCATTTCATAAATCTGGAGTGTTAGTTTGCCTCTGTTTCAGTGCAACGTTATAATTCATAATATATCCTCAGCAGCACACTTCTGCTTTTTTTAAATAAGGCAAATCTCTCTGCGGGTGTAATTTGAAGAGTTTGGAGTCCGTTTGAAGGACAGATGGATCTGAATAAACCCCAAAACTAAATTAAAGAATAATCCAAGAAGAAATTTAAATATACAACCACCATCTTTTCTATTCAAATCACCATCCAGTGACAGAAATGTAGCTTTAAACTGGATCTTTTAAGAGAAAAGTGTTTTTCTTTAAGCTCAGAGAAAATGTATTTTAAATACTGACAGGTCCTATGATATTTACAAGTGCTAGAGCAGACAGTGATGTACTAAATCATGTAAGAGACTGACAGGAAATGCATTAATGCCGCAATTTATGCTACATAATTATCACTGGACAGTAAAAGTGAAGTTTCCCCCTTCAGTCATCAGTAACTGTGATATTTATTGTACTTCCACTGCCCCCTGACACATTATTCAGTTTTTTTTTACTTCTCGTAAACACACCACATATTTATTATTACTTTAGCCTCAGATGTGCTTATTCTTTTTTTAACTTTGTGGCTTTATGATGATAAAGAAGGACGTAGTGTGTTCACAGAGGATGCTCAGCTGTCACCCTTATCAGACAAAGACAGACACCACCAGCAGAAACCAACATAGAAAAGGGAAAGGCTTGAAAAAGGAAATATAAATCTGAAAACCCTAATACTTCCAGAGTCCTCGCTGATATTTGCAAAGATAGAAACTAACTAAAGAAAAGCAGAAAGTTTGACAATCAACAGAAAGGCAGTAATTTGATGAAAAGGCAACAGTACGTCTCTGCCTCTGAGACTTCACATTGCTGACAAACCCGGTGAAGCTTCAGGTCATTAGACCTGTGTCTGACCTTTCTAAATGCATCACAGGTCCCAGGGTGAAAGTGTCTGTGAAGCCAGACTGACCCGGACCAGCCTCCAGACTGATGTGTTTTAGGTCCAGACTCGGCGGATTTAGAAACACCAGCTGAGTGCTGGACACCAGCTTCTATTTTTGCTCTATGTCACAGATGTCAGGTACCAGTTGCAGTTTTCTCCTAGTGTTATATGTGTGTGTTTATTTGTGTGTCTGTTTACTGGCTGCCCCCCTCCCCCTCCGACTCCTCCGCCTCCTCTTCCAGCTCAACCAGAGCAGCGTGGCGGTTGGCCTGGGAGCCCTCGCTGAAGAAAACCTTCTTGATCACGCCGGATTTGGGCGCCCGGATCGTGTGCTGAGGAGACAGAGTGAAAGTTGGCTTTATTCTTCTGAGGGTAGCTTAGTTTGATGTATGTGTGTGACTGAGTATTTTACCTCCATCTTCATGGCGATCATGACCATCAGCGGGTCTCCTACCTCCACTTTATCTCCAGCTTTTACCAACACCTGAAGACAAACAGAGATCAGTTATTCAAATTCATTCAGCAAATAATCTTAAAATCAAAATTCAGACTCTCAATTTAATGCAATAATCCACATAAGTTCACTTTGCTGTAATTATTCATACACATATTTCATTTTGCTCATCTTTAATAGTAGCTCTGCTTCTAATTGTGCTTCAGCCTGGATACTGGTTTTCATGCAGTGTCATATCTGAGACATCAAACCTCAAGTCTCAGTCAAGTCCCAAGTGTCTGAGTCACTAAAGAAGAATCAGAGTCAAGTACGGATGGAGTCCCAGCCACATGAGTCAACTCTGTGGGCTGTTAAACAAAGCAGGACAAGTATGCAGACGTGTGCATATGCAAGTCCTGGAGTCCTGAGCTGGAGAATTTCACCATTGTTTACAGGAGAATGTGCCAAAAATCAAACATTATGGTAGATTTCATAGATGCAAAGGTGCAAAAATGAACTACTCGAAGACAGAATCAAGCTGGTAACCTCTCACGGGATTTTGTTGTAGTTGCAGCATCAACCACTCCTGGCTGGCTCGCCACTTTTATGGTAGATTTCATAGATGCAAAGGTGCAAAAAGTAACTACTCAAAAACAGAATCAAGCTGGCAGCCTCTCGCAGGATTTTATTGTAGTTGCAGCATCAACCACAGCATGACAATCAGACGGACCCACAGCCAAACAATCCCAAACAATCTATACAGTCCAATAACGTCAGTAGTTGTTCTTATCTTCCCGTAACTGGTCTTCACATTTGTGTCTGATCTCCAACAATGTGACTTTTTCTGTAAACTTGTTTTGCTCAATGGCCGGTTTTGCCGAATTTTGCCATGTGTGACAAGTTCAGGTCGACATGACCTCTCTGGCGGTGGCCTGCATCCTGGTTTTCAACAAGTTCTCTCAAGTCTATTGTCTATGTTTTGCCCCTACAACATGAAAGCTTCTGTGAGGAGTTTTGTGATGCGACTGACCGAAAAACTAAAGCAAGAAAGACCGTCACCGGCAATTTTTATGTTGTAATTTTTAATAAAACTGGCATGAGGGGTTGGGGGGTTTGTGGAAAACACTTTCAACTTTCCCGCAAAGTTCGACTAAATATGAAGATGGAGAAACAAAGTGTTGGAATTAATGCAGAATAAAGACTGGAAGTACATGTAAGCAGGTAACTTTGCTTTCCCTTAAACTCAAATAAACTTTATAAAACATTTTTAGAAGTTAAATAACTGAGACGCTGTTTTTATGCCAGCTAACAGTTTGTCACATTCAGACTGAGACATCTGCTGGAAGACTATGTTAAGCTGCGCCGAGTGCCTGCAGGCTGTCGCTGCATATTTCATACAAACAAACCAAAATGATGTCAGTGGATTCCCCAGATTTTATAACTTTGATTGATGTAAATCACCGATGATTAAAGCCGACAGTGCTTTTACAGTGTGCTCTCAGGGGTCCTACTAAAGATGACTATTTACTGGAGGATACAAAAAACCCAATATTTTCTTCTTATTGCATATCATCCATTATTTTCATATATATTAAGACAGCTTGTATTACATGCTCAGTATCACTCTGTCTGGCACTTTTTTACAGTGTTTTTCTTTCAAGGTCATCTGCAACAAAGAGTTTAACCTTATTTTACAGCCAATTAAAGTCCAATTACCATCACAACTGAACCCACCTTCTCAATAGTTCCAGTCATGGGGGCCACAGCTCCCCCCTGAGCCCCAGAGCCGCTCACACCAGCCAGATATTTGGGCACAGGAACAGACACTTCAGAGCTTCCCTCCTGCAAAAAGATACAAGCATGTCAGAAAGTGAAGCCACAGTTAACTGGCAGCCGAGGTAAGAGGATCTGAACAGGGTTTAATTTCCCGTGATGTCAGAGACGGAGAGCGTTTGTCCCCGACCACCAGTCTGAGAGACACAAAAGACGGGAATCGAGGATGGTCTCTGCGGTGTTTGGGGAGCTGGAGTTCTCGTTATTATATTGACTGAAAACAGAACAGACTAACTATTAGACAAAATACTGATCTCAGATTTCTGAGGCCCTCTCAGACAGAGTTAAAAAAAGATATCTGAGAGTTTGATGGAGTCATAAAACAAAGGAGGTAATAAAACAGAAACGCTCATTTTAAAAACTGATGCCAGAAATACGCTTTAAACCAGAACATTTGGGGACCCAAGAGACCAGTTTCTGGAGTTTTCAAAATGACTTATCGTCCCATTTTTGCCTTAAAAAGGATTTCAGCTGCTCAACAGTTTTGGGCCTTGGAGTCTTGGACGTGATTTTGATCCCATGCAGAGATTTCAACTACAGAGTCATGTTTGTTTTGCCACAGTGCAAGATGAAGGTCATAGCCGCCACATTACTGGTTGGTTTTTCTTGAAATCTCCAAAATCTTGGAAGCTTCTTGGATAAACGGCGAAACGTCTTCTCAGCTCTACACAGTCCAGTTGCCGGATTTTGGAGATTTCAAGAAAAACCATGACCTGGATGAATGAGAATCTACGTGGACAGCACAGGTTGGTGTTTTCTCGTCCCTGTCCCAACGGTTTTGAAACTTGTCACTGGGATCAGATTCAAAATGAGCATTCATGTTTCACCAAACGATAATATATTTCAGTTTCAGCTTTTCTTATGTCACGTTTTTATTTTGTGTCCAAAGTTATGTGTTTTTGTTGACTCATTTTGAAACATGACCGTACTGCTCGCTTTCCAGTCATTTCAAATAAACATATACCTGTGAAAGCAAGATAACAGACAGAGACTCCAGCATCACACGGATGGAGTATTGATCTCTTAATAATGATTATAAAAGGATAGATGTTGCTTAAGGAATAAATTACAAAATAAATGTCATAAGTGATGGTGGGAACAAACCGTGGAGAAGAGATGTACTGTGTTGTCCAGGATCACCAGTTTGGGGCGAGACTTCACACCGTTGACTGAGCAGTGCAGAAATGATGCTCCTCCTTCCACCTCCACCTCACCGGTCACATGATACGCCTCCTCGCCAATCTGTGAGGTTAACACATTTATACTGAAGGTGAAAGAGAAGGTCTACTCCTACTTTCTCCTCTTATTTGAAGCTTGTTCTGAGTTTAATTTGCTTTATAATATTGATAATAATAACTTTATTTATGCTGCACTTTTAAAGCAAGCTACTCATTACATACAATAAAAGGTCTCCATCGTGCTCACCTGCATCGAGTAGCTTCCATCTTGGTTGTAAACGATGACCACATCCACCTCTAAAGACACAAAACCAACAGGAGAGGTTTGAAACATTCAAAAGAGGAGGAAAGACGCCGAGAAGCAGAGAAACAGAGAAATAACGAGATAAAGTTGTTTGGTTATAAGATCCTCATGTCAGCGCTGACACAGCTGCAGTCAGTGGACTTCTTTTTGGCCTTCAGCTGACTCTTTATAAATAATAGACACACTGAATAATTTATAAGAGTTCATCAAAAAACTGTCACAGAGCAGCGGAGCTCTAAACTTCTTCAGAGTCATCATTAGAGCTGGATCCACTGTTCGGACGTCAACCTACTGGAGTCATCCTGTGATCATTAGGACATTTTCCTGCTGTTTTAACATATTTTAAAGCCTCTCTTAACTTTCTCATTATTCACAGTCACAGAAGCGGTGATTGTAAAGTTTTATTCAGAAAAACATCTTTGGCTTAGACAGTTTTTTTACTGTGAAAGGACCATAATCCTGCAGCTCACCCTTCATCACTAACAACATATTACAAACTCCTCCTTTTGTAAGAATCATTCAGCAATAATCCTGAACTCGTCTGATTTTCAGAAGTTTTGTCATTACTGAATGTAAGTTTAAATGCATCCTCTTTACTGTTTCTCTTATCTCTTTTAAAAGTTTTGATTTTTCATTCTCACTTAAGCTCTCCAGGGACTGATGCTGCCACAGCATCTGCTATAAATACACTTTCACCGGATGGCTGTGTTTAGTCTGTCTATGTGTATTGTATCTGTCCCTGTCAAATTAACTGTAAATAAATAAATAAGTGGAAAAGTAAGATGTGTTTTTGATGATCCTGTTTGAAGATAAGTGATAAACACAGAGACCAGAATAATCTGTTTATGTATGTCTGCATTTCCATTTTGCTGCTACGCCCTCGACACAGTTATCTAAAGTCTCTAGTAGAGGGCTCACATTTTAAGTCTATAGTGTATTTAGTAGATCAAATTCAAGTTTTAACCTCTTCAAACTTCTGACAGATCTGATCCTGTTAATCAAAAATGTGGTTCTGATTTTTCCTCCCTCCTTTAACTAAAATCCTAACCTCTCTCTCACAGTAGGGGGCAGTAAAGACTCTTGTTGTACTTACTTTTGTCTCCCACCTGCAGTGTCATGTTTCTGTGAAACTGGATGTTGCTTCTCCAGCCGCTGCTGGAGCCAAACGGGGAGAAGGGGTCTGAAACATAAAAATACATAAAAATTAATCATGTTTTGTAAATTTCTGCCTCCAGGTGTGAATAACTGTTTCAATAAAAGACTTCAATAAGCGAAAACAAATTCAAAATAAAAGTTTCTTTCTGTTGTGTTTCATAATGTTCTGACAGAGCTTACAGGCATGCATGACAGTCTGAACATGAAAGACAATTCTCTCAGTTTCTGCGCCATAATTATCAAAAAAGATGTAAAATAGAAAAAAAGATGAAATCAGGAATAAAACAAAAATCAGTCCTGCACAGAGCTGTGGTTGGCTTTGCCAGCGTATTTGATTTAAGATCAAACTTTTATTCCAACAGCGTTTTCGAGGCTTGTTTGGTTAAATGTAAAATGTTTGCATGTTTGTATAAGTATAGACTGTATGTGTTTATGTTATCTGTAGGCAGACAGTAATTCAAGAACAAACATGAATTTTGAGGACGTGATAATGATTGTAATTTTTGAATAATGTCTGTTTTGTTTTCAATTCATTGATGGGAGCTCATTTTTCTTTCTGTTTCAGCTCTGTTTGTGATGATGTTATCATGTAAGCGTGTATAAAAGAATAACCCATGCTGATGCTTCCCTTCACCTGAGGATGTCTGTGTGAACTCCTGTGTGTGTTTCCTCTCCTGCAGCACCAGGCCCAGGGCCGCCTGGCAGATCGTACTTCCAGAGGGGGCTGTCGGAGTGGGGAAGAGGTCGGCGTAGTGCTGAGGGATGAAGCTGGTCGTCACGTTCCCAGCTTCAAACTCTGGGTGACCCGACAGGCTCAGCAAGAAGTCGATATTCGTGTTCAGTCCCACGATCTGAGGAGAGAAAGGAGGTTTTCTGTTAGATTATTTAAATCTTATATCACATGTTGCATGGTGTGGTACTTTCCAGTAGTGTGTCTTACATTGTACTGCCGTAAGCAATACCGCAGCTTTTTTAAGGCAGCAGATCGGTCTTCTCCCCACACCACCAGCTTGGCGATCATTGGGTCATAATGTGCCGACACCTCATCACCTAAAAAACACACAACAAAAACATACAGAATAGAAACCACGCATACTGTTTTCTTTTTGCATTATGAAATTTTTAATTCTCCTCAAACTTTTCCTTCAATATTGAAAACAGACTGAGGCTGTTAGGTGCAGTTTTTACAGACAGACGGGTCAATTCTGTACAAAACGTCCTGTTCAGAATTTCAAATATCTTTCCTTTTACAATCACACATCCAGACTCTCAGATCTCCTACCCTCTCTGACTCCTGTTTCTATGCGTGTGTTTTGGTCAGCTGAAGGGGTGGAGAGATGCAGCAGAGGCCCCGCCCCCGGCAAGAAGTCGTTGTTTGGGTCCTCGGCGTAGATTCGAGCTTCGAAAGAGTGACCTCTTAGTATGATGTCATCCTGAAGGAGAGGCAGGCGCTCCCCTGCTGCCACCTGGAGGAGATGAACACAAACATCAGCCCTACTGAAAGTTGAAACTTTTTGATGACTAAATGTAATTTTCTGAATCAGCTCCTCACCCTGAGCTGCCACTCCACCAGGTCGGTTCCTGTGATCATCTCAGAGACAGGATGTTCCACCTGCAGTCGAGTGTTCATCTCCATGAAGTAAAAGTTGTGCTGGGCGTCCATTATGAACTCAACCGTACCTGCACAGGAAGACAAACAGTCAGAAATCATAAGCTCTGAGTTTTCTGGGTCTGAGGTGGAGTGAGAGTTTATTTGGATGTCTCACCTGCTCCCACATAGTTAACAGCTTTTGCCGCTTTGACTGCTGCTTCTCCAAGTTTCCTCCGAACCTCTGCACTAATACCAGGCTGAAAGAAACATGAAAACACTTTTAACGCTCCACATAAAAAAGCCAAGTCCTATGGTGTATAGATACACATTCCTAAACTTTAATGTCTGAACTTTGGGAAAATGTATTGATATAAGCCCCAAAATGAATATGAATATGAATATATCCCTCTGCTGTTACAACTGCACCGACAGTTTAATCTGTTAAGAAATAACCTTCAAGATATAGGGTCATGTTTTCTTTGCACACAGTTTTTTTAGCACATTCAGTCATGTTTTCACCTCACATGAACTGGCCTTTCTGCTAGTTGAGCACATGGATGTCTTCTCTATCTTTAGCTCACAGAACAGTGAGTCTCAAATTACACTTTAGAATTCTTGGACATTTGATCTCAGTGCATCGTCCAAAAAATTAAATTTAAAAGGAAATTTTCACAATATTTCAGCTTTAAACTTCTTAGGAGACCCTAAATGTCCCATGAGCTTATACTTTTCCTTTTGGAAATTATTCCTCCATGCAAACAATAAAACTTTTACATATAAATGTTTCCAGAGAAATGGTTTAACAAATCCTGAAGTTTAATCAGAAGTTAGGGCAGCAGCTGGATGCGTAATATATAGATTTATCCATGTAAGAGAAAATGATCTAAAGAACTAAATTCAAAGAAAAGTCCAGTTAGTCTTTTATACAATAACAAATCAGTGTAACTGTCATAACTCACCCCTGGAGCTTCCTCTATGATCTTCTGATGTCTTCTTTGAACGCTGCAGTCTCTCTCAAACAGATACACAGCGTTACCGTGCATGTCCCCAAACACCTGAACCTCCACGTGTCTACAGAACAACAAAAAGAGGGAAGAAAAAGTACAAATTCATGTTGTAGATAGACGTGCTGGGTGCTGGGGCTTGTGAATTCGCTGACAAAATAATTTTACCTGGGGTCCTCGACGAACTTCTCCACCAGCATGACATCATCATTAAAGGATTTTCTTGCTTCTCTTCTCGCTGACTCCAACTGCTCCAAGAAGTCTGAGTCTGACCGTGCAATACGCATCCCCTACACACGCATAAACACAGGAGCACATGCACACAAAACGTTGGTCCATGATTCTTTTTGTAGCTTTATAAGAGTTATTTTGTTTTTTCTACCTCCTCTCACCTTCCCTCCTCCTCCGCGCACAGCTTTAATCATCACTGGGTATCCTATTTGTGCAGCCTCTGCCTGCAGCCTCTCGTTTGACTGGTCCTCTCCATGGTAACCGCCAATGATTGGCACCCCAGCAGCTGACATGATGTGTTTGGATGTGCTAAAAAAGGAGACGAAGAAATTAAAATGTCATGCTGTCAACAATACCTCCACAAACACTTAAAATTAGTCTGTATTTAGGAGGAAATGCTGATGTGTAGTTTTAGTTTGAATATGCGTGTTACCTTTTGATGCCCATGTCTCGGATGGCTGAGGAAGGAGGTCCAATAAAGATGATGCCTGCCTGTTTACATGCCTCTGCAAACTCTGTGTTTTCTGACAGAAAGCCGTAGCCAGGGTGGACCGCCTGCACACATACACAAGTAGAGCTTTTCTTAATGATCACATTACAAATCTCCAAGTCTTCAGCTGATTCAAAGCTTAGCAAAAGTGTTAACAAGAAGAGGACAACTCACATGTGATCCAGACTTTTTAGCCACTTCCAAAACTTTCTCCATCGAGAGGTAACTCTGTTGGGAGGGAGGAGGGCCGATGTGGAATGCTTCATCCGCCTAAAAAACCACAAGGCAAAAAAAGAAAACATCACTTTAGCAGCGCCATGTCATTAACTTTAATCAACACGGAGCTATTTAGGATCTCACCATGGCCACATGCATTGAGTCTCTGTCTGCATCGCTGTACACGGCCACAGAGCGGACGCCCATCTTCTTGGCCGTGCGCATCACCCGACATGCGATCTCTCCACGGTTGGCAATCAACACCTTCTCTATTCTCCCCACACCTTGACAAGACAGAAACACACTTATCACCAAAATGATCATTAAAGAACTTCCTTATATCTAGAAATAAACTGTTGTCACTCTTCAACATTTACAAACAGGTTTTTTTCCACATGGTGTTCAGAAAAAGAGAAAGCCTGTTGTCCATCATTAGGGGTTGACTGATTTTAGCCTTTCAGGGTAGATACTGATTAGGGCTGGGCGATAAAACGATAACAAAATATATCGAAAATTAACTTCCCTCAATATCAATATAAAACATGGTCAATATCCTTTTCGTATTCTGTGTTCTTCCATGTTTTGGTAGACTATACAATTAGCCAATGAAAAGGGGAGTTGCTCTGGGTCTGCTTCGCGTTGAACCAATCATGTGCTGAATTACAACCAAGTAGCAAACAACCGTGTAGTAGCGGGCTGCAGCTACACGCAACCATAGCACTTTAACATGTGAAGATGACGGCACTGTCAGCAGATGATGACATCATTAACAACTCTAGCACGAAAACGTCGGCGGTGTGGAGATATTTTGGTTTTTTTTAGGTCGGACATGGAGCAGAGTAATGTGCACTGCAAATTATGTCAAGTACATATTCTCGCAAAGTCTGGGAATACCTAAAATCTTTTTCACCACCTGAAGCAGTTCCACGCGGCAGAGCACGTGCAATGCAAAAGGTTACAAAAACATCACAGATGCAGTACTTACTGTATTGCAAAAAACATGCAACCAATAAACACTGTTAAATTCCATTTTTTAATATATAGACTGATGTAAAAAAAAAACATTGTGATAAACTTTTTACCATATCGCCCAGCCCTAATACTGATTACTATTATTTATGGTCCATGAGACTGAAAATTTATACTTTCAATTGATATATTTATAGAAATGCTTTCCACTGAAATGTAGAAGTTGACCCTGACATTATAAAAACTGGGTCACTTCTTTATTTCTGAAGAGAGATCAATATGTACAACGTCAGTTTTGGTGATAGGAAAACCATAACCACTATTAGTAATCTTAACTCACCTCCTGAAACCAGCCTCACTCCTCTTTTGGTCCATGTCAGTTTTCTGAGGGGAGGACAGAGACAAACCTCTTAGTCTGACAATACAGAGGTGAAATACTGTAAAGGTGTGAAATCCCAAAACCAGACTGCTGTCTCAGAAATGAAGCCTGAGGAGAGTCAGTGTTTTTCCATCAACATTAGCCACGTTAGCTCGGTTTGCTACCTTTATTTAACCTTGCTCAGATCTAATCCAAGCCTTTAGCTCACAACATGGAGGAAAATCTCCCGATAAAAGGGAAAAACAATGTATTTGTCTATAGTGGTTAGAAACATCAGCTGGTTATTTACAAAGTGACATGTTACAATGACAGATAACAACATTTCACTGTCAGATAGCAACCAGCTGACGTCCAGATGAAGCTAACATTAACCGTGTTTGGTGATATCACGTGGTTGACGTATTTCTAGATGAGGTTAAAGTAGCCGTGTGCTGCTGGGATGTACTCACTGTGTGAATATCCTCAGACCCTGCAGAGTTGGAAAACTCAGGATAACTGCAGCCATGGCTTCAAGCTGCCAGACAGCTAACAGCCTGACTAGCTATGGAGGAAAAGGCGAAGTGGTTAATTACTAAAAACGCCCATAAAGGATTTAAATTTGTTCTTAAGAGCAAAAACACATCAAGAGCAAGATATTTATCTCTGTACGACACTTAAAGTTGTAAACTTACAAGGAAAGCACATAAACACCCTTGTAATTTTGGGTGTCGTTGGTTTTGATCTCTCCGAGGACCCGTAGATCTGACAGCCAATGAGAAAGAAGGATATGTAGGCGGAGAGGAAGATGCAGTTATCAAGAATCACCAACAAATGGCGACATTTTACCGTAAATAATCCGGTTATATTTACAGTTTTTCTCAGTCGCTTTGGTGAAAATTAAAGTTCTCACAACTATTAGTTCAATCCCCACAACACTGACTCATACACATCATGTACACATCATGGTAGCAGTTTCTCATTCCTCTGAACAGAATTGGACATGTATCAGTTACTTTCATACAATTCTCTGCTGTTTTATAACATTACCATTTGCTTCTGTCATGTCAGTCAGAATGAACTATACGTATGAATGCTGAATAGTCATTCCCTCTAAAACTAATAATCCTCATTTCATTGCTTGACTCATTACATACAAAATTTTTGAACTAGTTCTCAAAATCTGTCAAGACAATTTAATAAATTTCTTAATCATTTCTTCCTGAAAATGTCTCCTAAATTGAACAATTGCTCTCAGGTGAACCTCAGCTTTCACTCATGAGGAGGTGTGTAAAGCATTAGTTGTAACCAGTGACAAGCCACTCAGAGCTGAATCCCAAAAGCAGGACATATTGTGTACTATTTCCACAATTCTGCAACACAAAAATGGAAGGTTATCGTCGTGAAGGAGGGGTGAGAATGCAGGGATGAAGGGGAAGGGGACAAAACAGGGGCAAGATCAAGATCTGACTTTTTTGCATTGGAAAACAGAGAGAGTGAACTATCAAAATGAAAACATGATGTCAGGACTAAATATTTTGATGACACAGATGCTTTCATTGACATGAATACTTGCTTTTGAGGAATCAACTATTCACTTTGAGGAAGTGACGCATTTTTGCAGGTTATCAACTAGGTTTTGCAGTTTGTACTAATTGTTCTGAGAAATGCACCAACTGTTGTACAAATTTTCAATAATGATGTGAGAAATGCAACAAAGGGACTGAGAAAAACTGTAAAAAGAAAAAAAAACAATAATTGAGACAATTTCTTTTATTTAATAAAAAAAGAAACATTAATCGCAAAGCAGAAACCTCACAGACATCAACTTCAACACTTCAGCTTGAAATGTCTACAGCGCAAATATATTTTAAACCACTATTTTGAACAAACGCATCCCAATGCTCTGAAAAAAACCTTCAATTACCAAAACTGATTGATAAGGCAGTAACTAATTTACAAAAAGAAAAAACTTGAATATAATTTATTGAATAAATTCATTCTTCAGTCTCACGACTTTCTAATGTCACGACTTTCACCATAAATAATCAAGTAACAGTCTGGTTCAGTTATTTACATAACAATTAAGAGCTCTGTGGGTAATTTTAAGCACATTTCCCTTTCATTAAACAATTGTTTAAAATGCAAAATATCAGATTATTACAAACAAACAAAAACCAACAACAAAAAACCCCCAGATAAAACAGTTATCTGGGAAACTACAAAAAAGTGAAACACAACACACGCAGACACACAGTTACCAATAAAACCAAAAAAGAGTGGAAGATACACAATAAGAATAAAAGTTAAAAAAAAAAAAAAAAAGAAATAGTATTTAAAACAACAACATCGTTTGCATTTATAATTAGCACCTTTAGACCTTTTTTATTTTTGAGTCCCAGATGCAAAATGTCACATTCAAGTCGAGTTGAGAAGTTTTGACAAAGCTTTAACAACAAATAAAAATAATAATTAAAAAAAAGCAAAATCCTTCAAGCTGGATTGTTTTTCTATCAAGTTTCTCAGGAGCTCAGAGACGGTCATAACCTTCTGTCCGACGGTCTCTGATGACCAGAAAGGTTATCACACCTATCAGAAGAATACACACCACCACAGCTCCAATGATGATGGGTACGACTCGCTTATAAAAGTCGGCCCAACACTCCACACCTGAAAGTGAAGAAAAGAGGGGAATAAAAAACAGGAAACACATAGATGTAAAATAAAAGCAGTGATTTTACAGATGTCTGTGTCATGCCAGTTATAGTTGATATTAAGATTTAATGCCTACATTTGTTGCTGTTTATGTAACAGCAGTATTGTTATCAGTCTGTTTTACCCCAAATCAATTCACATTAACTCTGCACAGTGGTGCTATTTACCCTGCAGCACAGTTTGACGTATGTCTAAGCTCTTGCACTTGTTTCATGAATTGGATGGTCTTTTTGACTCATTTGCTGGCACAAAACCGAACAATCTTTCTGTGAATCAAACCCTGAGATTTATCACTTTTCATTGACATTTACGTAGAAGCAACACAGAGTTAAGGTACAGCTTTAAATTGTTTTAGGTAGATTTAGAAATGCGTTTTTAAAGCATCAAAGACTCCTGGAAAACAAAACATTTTTAATACAGAAAACACTTCCTGAAAGTGGATGTATTTATTTTTCATAAGGTTGCACTTCATTTTCACAACACAGTCTGAGTAATAATAATACCCTAGTTTTACCCAGTAAACTTGGACGGACTTATCTGACCTGTGCAAGCATTGACCAACATTCACCTTCAGTGTGTAAGAGTTTCAGCAGCTATAATATTATGATTATTGTTCCAAGTTCTGAGAAACACGCTGTATTTTTTTCATCTTCAGATACAAACTATCAGTTCATTCACCTTTTCCAAACTCTCCTTTGGGAAGACCAAAAGCCTGCAGCTGCAGAGGAACCAGCTTCACCTTCAGCTCTGAGGACATCTTCAGCACGTTCTCAGACTTACACATGTAGCTCCGTCCTGTAGCCGTACAGAACAGCTTGTCATCGGCCACTAGGCCCACATAACTCTTATCTGAGGGGGGAAGAGAGGAAAGAGAAACAGGCAAAGGTTTGTTATTAGTGTTTGTGTGTTTTTTAACAGATGTATGTGTTGTGTCTCTCTGCGGTCTTACTGGCACAATTGGGGCAGACCGGAAGAGGAGTCACGTGAGCCGTCAGCTCCTTGACCCAGAAGGTATTCTTTCCCTGAAGAGGAAAACAGGATGAAAAAGGCTGATGTTGATTTTTTAAAGCTCTAGTTTTTACACACACGTCTTCAAAGTAAAAAAATCCATTCAGGACTCGCTGTCTTTAATCTGGATCCATAATTCGAAATGATGGATCATCTAAAATCATTCATGCCTTCTTTTAACACGTTCCTACAAACCTCTGTTTCCTCTGTTTTCATGCTTTTCTGAACATTTCTCAAACACCAAACTCAACATTTGCACCATTCTCGCTGTTCTCCTAATGCAAATCCAAACCTTTTCTTTTGTTCCAGCTATTTTTTCAACCTGCACTTCAACCTGCCAGTTTAATCTGGGAATTAGCTGAGACGCTCATATTTTGAAACACTCTACCTTGGCCCACTTGTGTCTGTAGCTACCATATTTTCCTGTTTACCTGCCCTTGAATTTAAAGTAGGTGACAAAAACAGAGGGTAGTTTAAGCTGAAAAGAGAAATTTTAAGTATTAGTTCATTCACACCACAAGAACATGTTTCACACCGTCACCACTATGTATAAAATTATCAAAAGTAAAGGTGCTCGAAGGAGATCCAAGAGGAACACCCACAAATCCCAATATTTGGCAAAAATTACTTAGAATTTCTCATTCTGCAGATAAAAAATTCTACAAAAAAAAAAACATTTTAGCTAATGCCTTTTGAAAGTTTCAAGTTATGCCTTAAATAATAATAAAAATACATATCAGCACTGTGGAGAAAGGCCTATTTTACCAAATGTTATGGAAATGCAGGAAATTACAAATACTCTGGAAGTGAATTACATGAACTTCAGCCACAATAATTCAAGAGAACATCCCTTTGGACCCCAGGTTATGTATTCTGGATGGTGCAAATAATAAAAAATGACCAAGTATCAACAAAAAGATTGAGTTTGATGAGTGCAAAAAGAGTTTTTACCACAAAACTCAAGATCACGAATGAGAAAACTTGGTCGAAAACTTTTGAAACATCACTCAGTCCTACTAGCTTTCCTTGCCAATATGAAGAAATGTTTTAACTCTTTATTATTATACATGACAATGTGCATGTATGAGCAGATATTTGTCAGTATAGAAGCCTATTTGCCTAATCATTTGCTCATAACAAACATACTATGAATTTCATATATTTATTTTGTAATATTTTTTAATATTTCTTTTGTAATATTTACAACCAACAATCGTCTTCTTGTCTCCGTACCTGACCCAACATTATGTTACTCTAAATGAACAAAAAACCTTCACCGAGCATGACACCAATTAAAAAAAAGCAGGATTGATGAATATTTAACCTGTAAACGTTGTTAATCAGAACCAGAAATACTTTAAGCTGTTTAGTCTAATTTGTGTTTACTGTGGTCTGTTGTTTGTTCTTTTATTTGCACTTTTTATGCTGCTATCTTGGCAGGGCTCTCCTGCGGATTTTCTTTTTTTACCATAAAGGATTACTTATCTCACATTCTGGCCTTCAAAAATAAAACTAAAGCTGTCAGAGTAGCAACCTCAATCTGCACAAGTAGGAGAAATAACAAGCTGCATAAAAAAGGACACACTCAGGTTAAGTTCAAAAATCCATGCCTACAATACTTGAGAACATTCAGACTCCTCCAACACCAAGCGATAGCAGGTTTTGTTCGTTTTTAATGAATGTTTTGTTTGTACCTTGCAAAATTTGAACAGTAGACTGGCACTGTCGTCCGGGAGCGTGAGGCAGAGAGCAGCAGAGTAATCACCACAGTAACCGGTGACCTTGACTCTGGTCGGGTCCAAACTCAAGTACCAGGTCTACAGAAAGCATAAAACAAGAGAAACACATTTGATTCTTCTGTTCTTTTTTTGTACCCACAGCTGACTGTATCTTCACTCTTATATTTTATGGAGGTAAGTGAGACTAAGCACATGTTAAAAATAGCAGACAAAGTACAAAAACATTTTTACAGTTTGACAGTTAAACCAACTAATAACACTTCACAAACAAATGCTGACATACACACACACTTTCAACAAAATGTGCTAAAAGACTCAACAATATAAAACACACACACACGCACACACACTCATAGAGTGCTGACTCAGTCTCAGCCTCTAACCTTCTTTTCAGTGATTATGAACTCCACGCCCATCTTGGCTCTGATGCACGGTATCCCAGCACGGTCCCTCAGTGTGTAGGTCGCTGTGCACAAAAATACGCAGAAATATATACAATTACACAAAAGCAGACACGTCAGAAAAACTAAGCACACTGTAAGTTTAACATTTCACTCAATGACATAACATTACCAGTTGTTTGTGTTTGTTTAAAGTGGACACACATGAAGTTATTTAAAGTTAAGAGAAGGAGTACACAATGATTATTAAGTTCCTGCACACAACAAGTTCAACTTTTAATTTTACAGGTAAACTGCAAGTTAATCCCAGTAAAGTCAACATTATGATTACTGTTAACTGTGGTATGGTCATGACTGAAAACTTGGACTATATGCAAGTAAAATCTTAGAAAAGCCAGATATGTCTGATACTGGTGTGCAAGTGGATGTTAAATATGTAAAACTGTAAAAAATGCATGAGTCGTTGCGGAGAAATTCATGGTTCTTAGTATTTTTTTTTACATTTATAAGATAGACTATAATTCATATTGATGCATTTTCATGCTATCCAAAAGAAAACAAGACTGTCAGGGACAAAACTGATGATCTGTATACAACGTTTTATTCAACGCCTGAAACTCGTGCAGGGGGGTAGGTGTAATCCAAGCAGCCCTGATCACAACTTCTACATCAAACAGTCACAATAAATGAAGCATTTGACTGTCAAAGGTCAGCAGGATGAGATTATTATGTTAAAAGAAATGACTGAAGCATTTAGACACTAATGCTTTATCCACAGGGGGCGCCAAAAGTGACACTGAATGTAAAATTCCTCATTGGACCTTTAAGTTATTAAGTGTTACAACCCTGCATACAACTACAGACTTGCAAGCCAAAGATAACATAATTTTGCATGTTATCACTTCATGTTACTGCAATACAGCCTCATTTGCCCTCTTTGGATCTCAGTCTGGTGGTTTTGATCATGTTTTAAGGTTTTTCTGGTGTTTTGTCAGTGTAAGTTTGTACCTATTGGAGGTATGGACTCAGAGGGCTGAAGGACCGGATGGTAGATGTAAGCCTCAATAGGCAGCACAGAGCTGGAGATCTGCTGGATGGAGCTGCTGTTCTCCTGAACAACTGGTGGAGAAAATACGTGTCAACAGATGATGAAACATTTCCTCAGGCAGTATTTTATCGGGTTTGGCGTTCTTGTATAATAGCAGGATAGATTTGGAGGGAGAACTTATGCATCAAACACACACATTAAAACTTGGTTCAAGGGGGCTGAGACACCACCAGCACAGCTGGGCAAAGTTTTCTGATCCAGTGTTGGTGATATTTTTACATAATTGTTGAGTAACTATATCAAACAGTCCTTCTCTGGGTTTTTGAATCCACATTGTGGGTGAGTAACATCAGACTTGCCTACAGACTGAGGAGATGAGACAGGAGTTTGGTTTTCTCAGTACTCCAGCAGTTCAAACCCAGAGCAGGATAAAAAGGGTCTGTAGAGTGGGTATTAGACTTAAAGTAAAGGGTAATTTCACTCAAATGGGCCCTAATCAAGGAACGGTCTGTCTACTTGCCTGAATGAGGCATCAAACTGGACATATGTACTCGCCTTGGCCTTGACACGTCACTTCTCATGAACTCTTGAGACTCTTTTTACAATAAATGGGCAACAGAAACTTCTGGTTTCATGTTTTGTTGTACAAAAATGATCTTTCCTGTATTTTATAGGTGTGTACCTATTGGAGGCATGGCCTCAGATGGCAGGAGAGTCACAGCCTCGGTGGGCTGCACAGAGCTGCTGTTGATGGGCTCCACAGAGCTGTTGATGGTAGGCTCCACAGAGCTGTTGATGGTAGGCCCCACAGAGCTGTTGATGGTCAGCTCCACAGAGCTGTTGATGGTCGGCTGGATGGAGGTGCTGTAATTAAGGTGGACACCTGGAAGAAAGAAACAAGACAATTGTGATAAATTAGACAGCTGTGAGTGCGAAAAAATACTTGACGGTTTTTTACTGAGAGAAGGTTGATTTTTGTTCACGGTGGATTTAGAGGGAAAGCTGCAGACCTGTATATACTGTACAATACGATACAACATGACAATACGACAAGACACAACATGATATGACACGATATGATGCAGTACAGTTAGATACAATATAATGAGATGACGGACACGATAAGGTCAGCAGCTACAGTGTTGTCTGAATATTCAGTGTTGGTGTAAAGTTGATTCTCACATGGGTCTGTCCTATATTCTCACAAAGGTAGCATTTCTGATCTGATTGATCCTGGGGAATCAATCCAGGAAAGTGTGGATTTGCATTTTTTTGTGCAAATCTGTATTTTTGGCATGTAATACTGCTATTATTTCCCAACTATTAGAGTGTGCTCTGCACTGTACTGCACATGCAGCTTGGTAATCAGCTGATACTGCATGCCAGGAGAAAGAGCTTTAGGAAAAGAGAGTGCATGCAAAATTTAAGATGATGAAGCATCAGCTTTTGCTTTTTATTTTCACTCAGTGTTGCAAGTCCTTTTCACCGTAAATAGTCAAATGACGTGCTGAAATTGAGGCCATGCACTGTAGAGCCTCGCTTTGTAATGCCGTCAAAATGTCTTAACATATTCCTGGAATAATAAATGTTGCAATGAGTAAAGCCAATGGAAAAATAACAATCAGCACTTATTGCTCTAAACTTTCTCTACTTTGCAAACAAAACAACTTCAACAATGTTATAAAACATGTTTAAAACAATGGCCAAAATCTGAAAATGAATTTGCAGGTGAAATACTACATGATCAAAAGTTTGTTCTCAGCAGTGGCTTGACTGTTTTTCAGCTAAAACAAAACCACAACCACAGCCTGAGTGTGATGTAGGGGTTACAGTCACCAAGATAGAGAAAAAAAAACACTTAAATGATCATGTATGTGTGGGAAAGGACACTAGAAGAGCACTCACGGCCGACAAGTACAAGGACAAAAACACTCTTGAAAAGGAGGACATGTCAGCAGCATGAAAACCAACATTTCAATTCACTAAAAAGTCTAATCCAGGGTTCAGAGTGCACTTTCTGAGGGTGAAATAAGATTTAATTATGATCTCACTCACCTGGTATGACAGCAGCCAAGAAGAAAAGAAACCATCCACCTGTTTGAGTCCTCAGCACCATAGTTAGTCAAATAAATAACAAAGTAGAGCAGAATAAAGCTACAGCACCAGGGGGGATTAGCGCAGGTCGAGAGCTGCAGCTGTGGTTGGGTTTGTAAATGTGAAACTGTCGAACACCCCGAAGACCCTGCAGAGGAAGTGAAGTGCTGCAGTAGGCGGGACGTCTGAACTAACACCTCTGATGGGAAGTTTTTTGTCAGTTAAACTGACAAAAGACTATTTTGCAAGTTTCCCATCAGTACAACCCATCTACCATAAACCAATTATAGCCCCAGAGATGTACAGAGCCCAGGTGATAAGATTATCACTCTGGGTACTGTATTACAAATGATTTTGTTTTCACATGGAAAGGCAAGGGTGAAGTTAAAGTGAACAGATGGCACCAGAAAATCATGTCACTGACCTGCTGATTCAGTCATCATATAATAAAAATATATCATGCACATCTATTTTGCACATAATTTGTGATTCTGTGATGTTAATACAATATTACATGATTGTATTAAAAACTCTCATTTGCTGATACGGACCTACAAATCCAAACTAAAGTACAAAGTAAAGGTTATTTTCCTGCATCATGTCAGATCATCAGTTTGGAGGTTAAATACAGTTGAAACCAGAAGTTTACATACAGTATATAAAAAAGCACCTAACTGTTTTTTTCCTCACTGTCCAACATTAAATCAGATTAAACTTTCCCTGATTTTGGTCAATTAGGATTATCAAAATTATTTTTATATGCTAAATGCCAAAATAATGAGAGAGAGAATTTTTTAACATTTTTTAATTATTTTCTTGAGAGTCAAAAGTTTACATACATTTTATTAGTATTTGGTAGCTGCCTTTAAATTGTGTGACTTGGGTTTTGGATATGCTTCCACAAGCTTCTCACATTAGTTTTCAGGAATTTTGGCCCATTTCCCCTGACAGAACTGGTGTTAACTGAGCAATGTTTGTAGGCCACCTTGCTTGCACATGACTTTTCAGTTCTGCCCTTAAATTTTCAATAGGATTGAGATCAGGGCTTTGTGATGGCCACTCCAAAACATTGACCAGTTAGGATCACTATCCATTTGGAAAACCCATTTGCGCCCAATTTGGAGTCATGGCTTCTTCCTGGAAGAGCGGCCTTTCAGCCCATGTCGGTACTTGTTTCACTGTTGATAGTGACACACTCTCATCAGCTTCAGCCAGCATCTTCACAAGGTCTTTTGCTGTTGTTCTTGGGTTGATATTCACATTTCAGACCAAAGCACGTTCATCTCTAGGACACAGAACCCGTCTCCTCTCTGAGCGGTATGATGTCTGGACATTCCCATGGTGTTTATACTTGTGTACAATTGTTTGAACGGATCAAAGTGGCACCTTCAGGCATCTGGAAATTGCACCCGAGGATGAACCAGACTTGTGTAGGTCTTCAATTCTTTTCCTGATCTCTTACCTGATTTCTTTTGATTTTTACCATGATGTTACACAAAGGAGCAGTGTGTTTCAGGTGTGCACTAAAATACATCCACAGGTGTGTCTCTACTTAACTCAAATGTTGTCAAGAAACCTATCAGAGGCTTCCAAGGACTTGATATCATCATCTGGACTTTCCCAAATTGTTTAAAGCCATAGCCATCTTAGTGTATGTAATTTTTTGACTCTCAAGAAAATAATAAAAAAAAATGTCTAAAAAATTCTCTCTCTCATTATTTTGGCATTTAGCAAATAAAAATAATTTTGATAATCCTAATTGACCAAAATCAGGAATTTTTTAATCTGAATTAATGTTAGACAGTGAGAGAGAAAAAAAAGGTTATGTGCCTTTTTATATAGTGTATGTAAACTTCTGGTTTCAACTATATGTCAATGGTATTTCACAGTATGACCTCAAGAGGGCAGCCTTGTGCTCGAATAAATCCACTCTCATCTGTATTGACAGTATGACTCACATAAAGTCAAGGGTTCACAAAAACCACGTCGGGGTTATTATAAAGCAAATGATTGAAGCAAAGTGAAAATGAACTAATTAACAAAAAGGAAATATGTAAGATTTTGGCATGTTCATCTGTGTTGACCTTGTTGTCATGGTGGATTCTGTAATCACGTAAACACAATGTCAGCGTGAAACATTTAAGGTTTAACATCTGAACAGATTTTACCTCAGTTTTCAGAGCAGCAGTGAAGAAATCAGAGTGACGGGCTAAAGGTCGACAGGGACAAAGTACCTGTTAAAACACACACTGAGCATGCACACAAAACACCAAAAGGAACTTTTAAATATCTACAATTTGGATATTTTTGTGCCACCATGTAATCAGTGCTAACCAGCTCAAATAAATGTGATTCAACTTGTAGGTATGTGTGCGAGTGTAGGAGTGTTTGTTCTTTACATCCATTGTTAGAGGCATTTGGTTCATCTCCTCACATGCTCTCCTCTCTCTGATACTGACTGCTGTATTGACCCGACAAGTAGGAGGGCAAACAGAAGAGCAAACATTTACTCCCCTTTCACCGACTGAGCTTTCTGAGCATTAATGTGTGTGTGTGTCATCATCTTTCTCAGGAATCAAGCCCCAAAGTTTTAGGAGAACTTTGCTCAGGTGACCATCACTGTGTGGAGAGGAGTGCAGTTTTCCTCTTCGAGCGGAGCAGGACTGACAGCAGGGCTCTCTATCTGGAGGTGGTGTAAGTAAAACATCGCAAGGATTTTGATTTTGGACTTGAAAATGATGAAAAACTGAGGTGATATTTTACAATTTCTTATCTTGTAGCAGAGTTAAGCCGAGCATTGATCTGATTAGATGATGAGGAGCGGATTGGGTCTGTGTGCGCTGGGCCTGCTGTGCCTCCACAGTGCTGTGTTTGGGCAGGTAAGGAGCGAAGTCTCACATATTCTCCTCGCTGGTTTTCTGATCCGGGTAAACAAAACAGATAAAATAACAAACCTTCTTCAGCAATATTTTCTCAATTTATCAAAAATTACATACACTCATAAACTCTTGCAGATTATTTTATTCTTAGTATATCACAACAGTAAAATAACTTACATTAACATGTACTGTCTTGGCCTGCAGAAAAATCAGTGCATCTTAATTTGTATTATCGTAATGGATGAAGATTAGTTAAAGTAAAGTTTTTGTGGCTCTCAGGTAAAAGTAGCTGAGTAAAAAGGTGAATATTTTCCACTGAGATCTAGTTTGAGAAAGCATAAAGTTTCTCATACTTACTTTTACAGACAGTTTAAATTTTTCTCTATCTCTCCAGACTGAGTGAGTGGACCTGTGACGCTTTACATCACAGGTTGGCAGACTTCGGGATTACATAATTAGAAAAACTTTGTGATTAAAATACCCAGAAAACCTCTTACTTATAGGATTATTCTAATCATTTAACAGGATAATGTAATATATCCTGACTAATGCATTAACGTGGTTCAGCTGCTCTGTTGTATATAGGGGATTAAAACGTAAGCAGAGCATGAAAACTCAAGGATATACATTATCTTCTAATTCAACAAGTTTTAGCTTCGACAGTTAAACATTCATGATTTTCATCTGAAATCTGCTTTGGAAGATTTTTAAGGAGAAAAGTGAGAATAAAAGTATACCAGATTAACTGTAACTTCAACCACTCCCTGTTATATGTCGTACATTCAATAAACCAATAAGTGCGTCTTCATTTATATGGTGCTGATACAGTTTACTAGAGAGCAGTTTGGCAATTGCTGCTGTATCGTGATAATACGATACAGCAGTAGTAAAATCAACATGATAATACTGTAAAATAAAATTGTTAAACTAAACTTTTGTGAACATTTTATTGAATAATAGTGTTATCAGTCTTGCAAGGTTCAATGTTGATATGATGCCGATTAGGTCAAAAAGCGAATAAGCACCAGATTCAATCAGTCATCCTATCTCTGGTCCAGACTCTACTCTTTCATGTTTTTTTGCTAAGACCTAATATCAAGACTCATTCTTATCTTAATCCACCTTAAGGAGAGCTCTTTGCACCAGCTCTACAAACTCTCTCTGAATGAGTAAAAACTTGCAGGAGCCGTGTTTCATCTTTACCACTCACCACTGAGTTGCAGGGGGCTGGAGCTAAGCTTAGCTGTCATTGGACGAGGGCAGGGTAGGCCTACACCTCGGACAGGTCGCCAATCCGTCACAGAGCTAACAATTGGAGACAAACAACCATTCACTCACGCACTCACACCTACGGACAAGTTAGAGTCCTCAGTTAACCTGACAGGCGTGTGATACAACCGTGGGAGGAAGCCAAAGAGAGCCTACGCATAGATGACAGGAA
The DNA here is from genome assembly GCA_962446985.1 of Xyrichtys novacula. Classification (NCBI taxonomy): domain Eukaryota; kingdom Metazoa; phylum Chordata; class Actinopteri; order Labriformes; family Labridae; genus Xyrichtys; species Xyrichtys novacula. The sequence goes on from OY660870.1 coordinate 31,118,211, forward strand.
AGGAGCAAACTCCACCAGAAAGGTTCCTGCCAGGCTGGGGATCCGAACAAGGAACCTTCTCACTGCAGGAAACAGTGCCAACCGCAGTCCACCACTGAACCCTTAGGATTATTGTCCCATCTTAGAAATACTTTGAGAGTTATCGAACTGACAAAAGCTGACTACCACGAGGAGTCAGACTTCATAATATAATCGATGATCTTGTCTTCTTTATGATACCACTCTTTCAGGATGCAGTGGAGTCCCTGAATGGTGTCCTGATCTTTTGTGATGACCCGTCCGTGGAGAGGGCCGTCCACAGTGCTGTGCACAAGTTCAATGAGCGGCTGAGCTCCGGACATCTTCTGGCTCTCTATCAGATGCTTTCAGCCAGCAAGGTACAATGATTGAAGAAGAGTAGCAGTAAATACCTTTAAAAGATCTTCAAGTGAAAGAAGATGCAGCCAAATCCTATTTTCTCCTATACATATACCATATATTTCCACATAAAACAAAGTATGGTGCTAAAGTGAAGAGTTGGTTTGTGCCTGTTCTATAATTAGTCCATTAAACTAACTAAATAAACATTTCAGAGCTCAGACAGAGAGCTGGGAGGTGAGAGCGGAGAAGGAAGTGAACCTGTGGGATGGTTACTAAGAAATTCCTGGTAAACATGATTAGATACTTTGACCTCTGGTGCACACATTGATTGAGTGTTTGTGTATTTTATGTGTATTTCCTCAGTCAGAGACGGGCTCAGACTCGGTGTACTCGCTGGAATTCACCACCAGGAGGAGTGACTGTCTCGCTGGAAGCAACAAACCCTGGACGGACTGCGACTACCTGCCTTATGGACAAGAGGTCATTATGATAATGACCTGATAATGATATGATAATTTTAATAACAGTCCTCCACTCATCTGTGGAGACAAAAAACTCTCATGTCAAGTATCCAAATAGTGGAAGAGCTTTCTTGAAATTGTTAGGAATCAGGTTGTCTGACAGTTTCTCCGTTTTTGTCCCTCCAGAAACCGTTTGCATGCAACGCCACCGTCCACATGACAGAGACGGACGCAGACACCACACAGGTGGATTGCCAGTTGGGTGAGTGAATGATTGAGCAAAATTAGATTTTAAAACATCCTTTACTGAAGATAATATTTGGAATTACAGGCAAAATTGCGTGATTGCATCTTTACAGAGAATGGTTAGGATGGTTAGTAAGAGCTTAAATATCAACTTTTGTTTTCACAGAGGGTAAAATGAGGCTCTGCTCTCAAACTGCAGCAGTGACTATCTGAAGTGACTCCTGGTTGCATGGCAACTGTTGCCATAACAAACAGACATATAATCCTCCATAAACCCCAACATTAGGACTTTAAACAGAAGATCTTTAAAATCATATCAGTGAGATACAGCTGCAGTTTTATTGCTGCCATAACTACATTAGAGTAATCTTGTCATGTGACTCTTTTACATCAAAGCTACAAACAACCCTATTTTTAAAAGAATTGTGATCTATGCATACTCTCGTTTATTTCATTATTTTCCCACGCAGTTGCCACAGAGACAATAAAACACTAAAGGGGTTGTATAACTTATATAAACTGGAGAAAAAGTCTCTCAACTAATCAGGTTATTTTTTTAAAAAGGTCAGTGAAATGAATGGGCACAAAAAAAAAATAGCACTCCAGAGAGGTCAAGTCTCTTCACCACTCTGTGAGAGAGAGTGGGTGAGGAAGTAGTTTAGCACTTTCAGGATAATGATCCTCAGCATAAATTATCAAGAATTTAAAGATAGCACTTACTGAAGTAGATGAAACTGTCAAAAAAATGAGAAAATCTGGGGAAATCTCTGTTAAAGTGAAGAAAGGCTGATAACAGATACAGGATGGATGTAATCTTTAGGCCCTCAGGTGGCACTGAATTAATCACTGCATGGGTTTACAACCAAAAGTCAGCAGCCATGTTTACATGGGCACAAATAATCGGAATAAATGCCCGATCGGAATAAAAATGCGTCATGTAAATATGTCGATCGGAAGATTCTGATCCAATTCGGGTTCAGAAATTGTATTCCGATCGAGAGGAGCGGTTTATCCCGATCGTTACTCCGAAACGCATCCATGTCAACACTTATTCTGAACATGACTCTCTTACCTGACTCGATTTTTTCTCTTTAGCTTTTGGTTTATTCAATGAGGCCAGTACACGAAGTTTCAATATGAACACTCTGGCATAAAACACAACCGCCGGAGCCGTGTCTGCTCTTCCGGTAACATAACAAGGCATACATACAACGTAATGATGTCACATCTGCACGCACAGTGCAACCTCTGACAGAACAGTAAAATAAGTGAGCAAGGGCGCCATCTAGTGACAACATTTAGGATGAAGTGAGCAACTTCCATGTTTGTTGGTTTGTTGGCAGCACAGGCGTCAATACAACTCTTTTGCTGCGGTTGTTTTGGCGAAATTAGACAACTCTGCGCATGTCCAAATGCTTATAATCTGAATAAAACTTGGTTCATGTCATGATCGGATTATTTGATTTTGCATTCATATAAACAGTGGATTCAGATTATCCGATCCCTCAAATGTTTCATCGGATGAAGAAATTCGGCCCATGTAAACGTGGCCTGTGAACACAGTTTGTTCCTGCATCCACAGGTGTAGGATAAAACTGCACATTTCTACACACACATAAACATGCTAGGGTTACATTTTGCAAAGGACTACAGCAGCATGGATCTATAGGAGATGAGTCCATGTGTTAAACTGGTCAAGATGCAGCATTGAGGAACATTTGTTGCACCATTGAGGAACATTTGTTGCACCATGACACATAAGGACTCTAAACTGTTGAGAAGCTAAATAATCAGACAAAAACAGGACAACCATTCACCGCTGTTACTCTAAAATTTGGTCTCTTAGGTTTTTAAATGTTTACATAGTGTTGTTGAAAAGGAGCGCTGATGCAACTCAATGGCAAACAAAGCCTCTGTCCCAACTGTTTCTGGCACCAAATTTTAAGACAATCAAATTTAATATGTAGCATTTGCACAAATTTTCAATTAAATGTGGGAGTAAAATGATTAACAGACCATCAGATTCTGTTTTTTTTCCATCATTCAACACAGCTTCCCCATTCTTATGAAACTAGGGTTGTTAAACAAAGGATACAAAAGCCAGAACAGATTAGGCTTTTGTTGTTTTCTGCGGTGTGAGATAATCTCAGAGAGATTTTGTATGATGATTACAATTAAAAAAAAAAGGCAAAGCAATGTCATTGGAGACATTAACAGCTGAAGCGATGGCTCATTAATACTCATTACGTCTCTTGTCATGTGATACAGCCAGCCGGGAAATTTTGGAGTCTAATTCAATGAGAGAAAATTTAACTGAATAATTTCCACAGTTAGTTTGTTTCTGGAACTTCCAGGAAACATAAAAACATAAAAGAACAGAAATGGCGAGCTCTTTTTTGTACATGAGAAAACTCTGGCCACACTGTTGATTTGAGTCCAACATGACTCAGAGGAGAGCATATTTCTCATTAAGAAAACAATGAGTCATTGAGGAGAATGTACACTGGTGGGCGTAGGGGACGCAGAGGGGGGCTGATTTTGTAACATATCAACACTATCTGCAGACAGAGAGAGCACAATATTAACTTATCGAGCCATAAAAGGCAGCGACAGTCTAGACTTTAATCTGTTTGCAGAAGCAGCTCACTGTCTGCCTACAGTTAAAAATACCTGGTTTTAACCGTTAGACTCCCAAAAAGGTGAAGCTCTGATCAGAACACTACCAACAACCAAGATTTATCACCCATAAATCCAACAGTAAAGACAATACAGACCAGTGCGTTGAAGTCTGTTTGTTAAGATGATGTATTATTAATTTAGATTTATAAGTAAATGCTGACAGAGCTTGAGTTTATTTTAATTATGTATTTTTTTACACTCAAAGAAGCATGGAGTAGTTGTAAATTAAAGGCACTGTGTGGAGATTTCATGCTGTGTGTACTCAGGTGACCCCTCTGGACTAGACTCAGTTCCCATCAGCACCAGTAAAGATACGGCTTTTATAAAAGTGTGCATAAGCAGTGGGAACAATAGGACTGCTACCTTTCTTTGATCGAGTCGCCTTTTCGCCATCTTGTAACCATCCCTTTCCCCTTCAGATAACTTCATCATGCCAGAGAGAGCTTCCTGTTTGGGCTGCCCCGTGGACATCGATGAGAACTCTGAGGACCTTAAAGGTCCTCTTTCAGCCTCCATCACCAAGTACAACTCTATCTCCAACTCCACTCACCTGTTCTCCCTGCACACCGTCGGTCACGCCACCAGACAGGTAGAGGAAGTGTCACACGGCGAGAGGAAAGGTGGTATAAATGTTAGGTGGCGTCTTTTCTCTCATGCTTTCTGTTTGTATTGGTACAGGTGGTCGCAGGTTTCAGGTTCAAGCTCAGTTTTGATATGAAGAAGACAGTGTGCGCTAAGGCTGAACACAGTGACCTCAGTGAACTGTGTGCCCATGATGACAACAACCTGGTAAATACTGAAACACATGTTGCTCCTACCATAGCATGCACTCTCTCCCTGGCTGGTTTCCCATCATATCTGTGTGTGTGTGTGTGTGTGTGTGTGTGTGTGTGTGTGTGTGTGTGTGTGTGTGTGTGTGTGTGTGTGTGTGTGTGTGTGTGTGTGTGTGTGTGTGTGTGCAGGAGTTTGCTAACTGTAACTCCACAGTGGACGTCGCACCATGGAGACTCGAGCCCCCAACAGCCCACATAGAGTGTGAAGGAGGACCAATGCCTCCCTCGGTGAGTCCCACTTTTTACTCATTTGTTAGCTTAAGTTACATTTAACTCTCACTTGTGCTTTTGGGGTTAATTGTCAAAGAAAACAGAGATAACAATCACACTTTACTGACACTGCAGCTTTAAGAACAGACGACAGACAGTGCTTGAAACCAACATCCAACATTTGGAAGCATTTCCAAACTTCTTCTTAAATTCATCAAGATAAAATAGCCCAGCTCTCTGTTGGGGTTAAACTTGTTTGCTCCTGTTTTCTAAAAGTTGTAAAATTTGTCATCACCAGATCACCAGGGTGTCTGTTTAGCTCAGTTGGTAGCGCAGCACCTCATATCGACACTCTTTGTAACAATGGTCATGGGAGCGATTCCCTGTTCTGTCGTGATTTGCCGCTCACCTCATCTCTCTCCCCCGTCACCAACTTTGACACTGTCTTGATAGGGGCTCTTGGTTTAGTATTTTGGTGTGGCCAATCAGATTTCAAGGGGGGGCACTGTCCGGGTCTACCTCGAGACACCAACACCTTACAACCCTGACACACTTCCATTAACAGAATGAAGCTAAATGTGACAGCGAGCACTTTGTATCTTATAGATTTAGGATTGGCCTAGAGCCATGAAGTAATTCATGATCTAAACATCCAACATGAGGCAAACAAGATGTTTTTGTGGACATCTGGAATCTCCTATTTCAGACCATTGATGTCTTAATTAAAGCTCCTATGAGGAACTTTTGTTTATCGTCGATTTAGGCGCCCCCTATGGACAAATAAGTCTTTTCCTTAATGGTTGGGTAGCTGTTTTTGATGAAATATCTCATCCTGCTGACTTATAACAGCCAAATGTATCATATTTACTGTGGAAATGTCAAAAACGGGGCTGTTTCCTCTGCTGCCTGACTGACACCTAGCCTCCTCGCACTGATTTTAGGTATATCTAGACTTTACCTGATGACTTTGCTGGATCAGCTGTTTAGCTAACATCACCCTAACTTGCCTCTCATATGCATCCTTCTGCAGAGCATGAATCATTTTTCTTAATTAAGCACATAAATCTAAGTTGAATATCTTTTTCAGATAGGGTTTGTTTATTTTGGATGTTTTTGACAGTTTTAGAAATATGCAGTTTAAACGCTATTCGTGAACATCTCATTTGATTGCCTGAAGAACATGTTCTGATGCTTTATCATTGGAGCTCCTGAAAGGTATTTCCTATAACCGTTTTGTATTCCTTTCTCCAGGTGTTGAGGCGTCGTCCTCCCGGCTGGTCTCCGCTCAGACATCTTGAATACCCAGGATCTACGACTCAGCCTCCAGTAGTTTCAACCCCGCCGGCCCCATCTAAGGCTGCGAACGCCAAAGAAGAATCTTCCGAGGAGGACACCAAAGCCATTAAACCATCTGCCTCCGCTGATGCTGTCAACAACAACCCCTTCCACTGCCCGTCCAAACCCTGGAAACAGTTTAACCCCATCTATCCTGCCGGTCCTATGAAGGATGCCACAGAGGCCACACCTGTGGAAGGGGGCTTTAAAGACACAGACCTGCTTGCATAGAGTTTTCCTCAAAGAAATCACATCAATATTCAGATTGATCACAATCACTATACCCTTTTTTTATTTTGTAGACTATGTATACCACCAAACTAGGTTGACAAACACATTTAGGGCCTCTGAAAGCACTGGAAACAGACTGAAGTGATGAAAGAGCCTTCACTGTTACTATATCCAGTTTCTTTGAATGATTCAGAGTAACGAGCAGTTAGCTACCCACACTGTTGGTTATCAGAGATGTGACAAATGCAGACGAGTACATCGAAAATCTGCCATACTCATCAGGAGGAATGTTCAAGAAAACAAAAATAAAACCTTGTTCTGTTTCTTTGTTTTTTTCTCCTTGAATCAAAAACTTTCATAAAAATATTCAGCTTTGTTCGACATTAAGGGCGCATAAAAACAGACACCATCTCAGTCGTATTGAGAGTTGTTGGCATCAGTTAGTTTGGTTAGTCTAGATACCAGCAAAGAGGTGGAGTTGAGTAAGTGGTCTTAACACTGTTAAGAGTCCACTGAGTGCTGAAAGAGGAGCTTCCAAGTATTAATCAATGTTTTCATTAATAGTCATACAGTCATATTTATGTAAATAAACATCTACTTAACCTTCAAAAGCTGTCTTTACGCTGTAGTTAGTAGTGAACTCCCCATAATAGAGCTATAAGCTCATAATAAATATGAACTTATTTTTATTCCACCCTTATAAAGACTTTTAAATGTTAATTAAAACCCAGTTGATGTCCATGACAGGTACCTAAACTGACGAGACTCTATAAATGTCTTATAGGCAAAAAAAAAAAAAATTGCAACAATATTGCTTTAATAAACTTATACTTATAAATATTTATAAGCACCTTATAAATGGCTTATTAACTATTTATCAATGCTTATTACCAGGACCTAAAAATAATGTATTACTTATATTTTAATACGGACCCTAGTGGATTTGTGAGACAGCCCCTAGTGGACACTTGAGGAACTGCAGTTACTCATTTATCAACAGCAGAGGTTGCCGCATGCAGACACCACATAGTTTTATAATTCTTTGACATTTCTGGTAATTGAGAAATTTAGTTTGGTTGCACATGTTGATCCAAATATTCTACCATACAAGATTTCTCAGCATCTGTATTGTTAAATTGCTGGGGTGGAGTAAAAGAGCAAACACAGCACGGTGAATGTTTAACAAATTTATTTGTACATCTTCACAGAACACTCAGATGACCAGTCAGTCAGTCTGTCAGTCAGTCAGGGTACAGACCTTTAATCTGTGACCAGGAAACCAAAATAAAACACAGTATACATTAATAAATAAAATTAAAAAATGCAGGTTATTGTGTAAAACTGTTCCTACAGGGAGCGAACTTAAGGCATTAATTTATATAAACATCTGTATGGCTGCTTAGCAGACTAAAGAGTGAAAAACAAAACATGTAGGAAGAGGACGAATTTTCATCTTCACCCAGTCTCATGCAGGTAGGCTGTGGAAAACATTACATTGGCCCGTTGTACATTCATTCATAGTATAGGTTAAGGTTCTGACTGCATGGTATGTTATGGAAATATATTAGTGACACACAGAGCACTGCATACAGAAGAGAGCATTGAACTACGCACTATTAGTCAGTATTTCTCTTAAAATACAAGATTTCTGGGACATCTCAGGGGCTCCAAAAAGATCACAAATGATCAATAAAGAAAATACTTCGTCATGTTTTCCTCTTTGGTGTGACAGATCTTTTTTCTGCACACAGAGGAGTTTAAAACCTTCAACATTAAAGCCCAGTCTAAGGCTTTTAAAAACACATTTTTTGTTTAATAAAAGAAAAAAAGGATAGTCTGAAATTGTGTTTTTTCTCTCTCGATATTTTGTTTTCTGCAAAACCGCAGTAAACTTTACAAAATATCAGGTCATTCGTTCAGCAGGAGGACGCAATGATGTGAACACCTGTCCATAAAGTAAACGGGCAGGAGCAAAAACAAAGTATATCGGGATGAAGACAGACATGGTAAGCTTTCTTTTAACTGGATTTACTGCACAAAAAGAGGGACATCCCATTAAACTTGAAACAAAATCAGCATTTCTTTGCACACAATCATATAAAAAAAAAACTCTAATGGACTTTCCCTTCTACTCAGTGCAACAGGAGACGCTTTGATCATTCGTCATTGTGTTTACATCAGCCTCCTGCAGATTGTTGATCCTTAAAGTCAGGCTAACTAGCTAACTTAGCCTTGTATTTTCTCATTGTTGTGATTTCATACAGTTAGGATTGGTGCCTTCACGCAAGGGAGGAAATAACTAGTGCAACAAATTTTGCGGACATCTTGCACCAACGCGGTTTCAAGGTAAGGGAGTAAGAGATCTTTGAAGCAAACTGAGAGGACGTAAAGCTCAGCCCACAGTGCATCATCTGACAGCTCAGCAGATTTGTTCTCTGCACCCAAACTGGAAACAGTCAGAAGAGATCTCCTCCTGCTCTTCTAACTCTGTCTTTGCTGCTGCTCTCTCTGCCTTGGTTTTTACATATGCACTTCTAAGGAGGTAAACTGGGCTCTCCCAGTCTGAGACTTCACCATGACATGGACACACGTATAAATTATTGCATGCAAATAAATATCTATAAGTGTTCCTGATTGGACCATTTCCCCGCTTAAAGGGATATTCCGGCATAAAAATAAGTTAAGGTCAAACACACCCTAACACCGAGTTAGACACCCCGTTGAGAGATGAATGTTGCTGACCGCTTGCTTCTCTCGTTATACCAACTTTAGGCACAAACGCAGGATAGCAATACACAGCGGTCTGAGGAGCCAAGCGCTCAACCAAAACGCCACTCTAGAGCCACAAATAATGCTCAGAACAGCACCTAACTTCATCAACAGGACATATAGGGTCCCAACCACAGCACTAGCCACCAAACATCTTTTAGTTTTGCCTGATTTCTTTAGCAAAGAGACTAAACACAACTCACCTACTCTCTTCCAGCAGCCACTTGTTTGTAGCGAGACCTCAGACTTGTCCATCACCGACTGCAGTGGAGTTTCACAGCCCAAGGAAGAACATTTATGATCATTACTTTTTCATTTCCTTGAAGTAATAATCACCATATTAACCATTTTGCACTTCAGACGCAGTAGTTCGTCTGCCTTAGCGTCTTGGTTTGATTTCATTCACATTAAGCAATGATCATAAATGTTCTTCCTTGAGCTGCGAAACTCCACTGCAGTCGGTGATGGAGTCTGAGGTCTTGCTACAAACAAGCGGCTGCTGGAAGAGAGTGGGTGAGTTGTGTTTAGTCTCTTTGCTAAAGAAATTAGGCAAAGCTAAAAAGATGTTTGGTGGCTAGTACTATGGCTGTGACCCTATATGTACTGTTGATGAAGTTAGGTGCTGTTCTGAGCATTATTTGTGGCTATAGAGTGGCGTTTCAGTTGAGCGAGTGGCTCCTGAGACCGCTGTGTATTGCTATAGTGCGGTCGTTACTAAAGTTGGTATAACTAGAGAAGCAAGCGGTCGACAATATTCACCTCTCGACGGGGTGTCTAACTCGGTGTTACCGTGTGTTTGACCCTAACTTAATTTTACGCTGGTATATCTCTTTAATCTTTCCAATCTGAGCTCAAGAATCCTTCATTGATGCAGTTAGCAGTTGTATCTTCATGTTGAAATGCTGGACTCAAATACTTCAACTTTAGGTTGTATTGTATACAATACAATACACACAATCACAAACAGCACTAAATCAATACCCGCAACCCCCCCTTTACACTTTTAGACCACCAAAATACAGCTGTGGTTCTGATTCCCGATACTTCAAGTAAAACATTTACAACTTATGTATGAAAAAAGTTTCATTACAAATGTTGCAAAAAAACAAAAACAAAAAGGCATATAAAACATTTAGGGACACCGCCACTTCAGCAGCTCAGTGTCATCACACACAGACACATGAACGTGTACACAAACATACAGTGTGTTCATTGGGGCCTGCCAATGAAGCTCTGCAACCTGTACAGTAAATGCATATAAGCAAACACACACAAACACACAATCAGTTTGGAGGATAAATGTAAATGGAACCAACACTACAGGTTTGTCGCACATGAAGCAGATTGTAGAAAAAGAGGATTGACGGTAGCTGTACATACACGCCGCTTCAAAATGTACATCAGACGTTCTGCTAATGCAGCTGGAGGAACATGCACGCTAGGCTAGCTTTCTTCTTACGGAGTCCTCTTGGACAAAAAGGCATTGAGAACTTGAAACTTTGAAGCGCATACTTTTTCTTTTTAAAAGTCTGACACTGATTACTGCGGGATGTGACTCCAGCATTCACTTTCACAGGCCTCAGTGGCGCCCGATTTGGCACATTGAGAAAAAGTTAACAGGAGCCGACAGTTTAATTCATGGCACTGCATCTGACTTTTAGAGAGGAAAACATGTAACTATCGAAAAACACAGAAAATGAGTGCACAATTTAGCAGTGAAATACATTCTCGCCATTAATGCTCCGATCATTGGACATCCAACACCGTATCAGAACAGAACCCAGCTTTGGCTTTTCAATACAATCAACGACCAAACGGGCAAAGTGCTGACTTTTTTTTTTTTTGCACATGCAGATTGAGTTCCAAACTGCAGGGAAATTACTGAAACTATTATTTAGTGCACATCCAAATGTCTTCCTCGGTACATTGGAGAGGGCGTCGGGGGCTTGTGGGGCTGCTCTGAGGCACCTTTTCCTACACAAAGTTACATTCTATCCTCAGTCAAACACAGCTTACAAGAGTTTCCTAATCTAACAGACAACTGTGATGTTTCCTATAGGGCTGGGCGATACGACCTCAAATCAATATCATAACATATTGAGCAGTTCACCTCGATAATGATAAATAGACGATAACTACTCCACAAGCTGCTCAGCCCCTCCCACATTAACTTCGTCTACTTCAGCCGCTACAACTTTTGAACCGTCCTCCATCTCCTCACCTGTCTTCCCCCTCTTTGGACTGAATGGGGTGAAGTCATGTCTCTGATGTAGGACAGCATCTTAAAGGGACATTAGACCATAGCCGACCTACTCACATCCAAAACCAACTTTAATTTATTTTTTGTGACTGAATAAAATTACGTCAGTTATTGTCATAAATTTCGGTATCTGTAAATTTTCGGTTTATCGCCCAGCCCTAGTTTACTACCATTCAAAGTTCTTGGTAAAACTTTCTGACAGCTATAGTTTGACTTAGAGACAAAGCAAAACTAAAAAGCAACTTGAAGTAAATCTACATTAAAATCTCACTCTCTATTTCTGTCCATTAAACACTTTACACACATTAATCCAGGGGAATATAAATGGTTCATTAACTCACCCGCCCGCCCATACTACACTTGGCTGCCTGCTTGTGGCTCAAAGTAGCGGGTTATTCTTACATACCCGGGATGCAATGTTCCCCAACACTGTTAGAGACTGCTAAAACTTACTAGCACGGTTCAGATGTGGAAGAACAAAAGGACACAGATGTTAAAAAGCGGATAAAATGCACTGAATTCATGTCTCTTTTTTGCTGAAATTTTGACCATAACTTCAGGGTTCATAACGTCAGTGTAAACCCTTCTCTATGGTCTCTGTAATGTCTTGTTGTAAGACAAAATCAAGCTGGAAAACAGAGCCTACTGCTGATCTGTGGGAGGAGTAGCAAGTGATGAGGTCTACTTCCATTTAAAGGTAATTCTCAGTCATCTGACCAAACAAAGGTAGTGACTTGTTGTTTTTTTTTTAGAATTCTTACAATCAATCTCTCAATTTCAGTCCAGCAAAGATGCTCTGCTTAATCCACTTAAGATGCACTGACTGTCATTTCACATATTCCCACTTCAGGTGTTGGAATAAGCTACATGTACTGTCATGTTCCTGTCGAGGAAACTGCAATATTAAAAAAACATGGCTTTAAAAGGACCTGGCAGCAGGAAGTATGGCTCAAATGCTGCCAGGGTCATGAGCTCAGAGATAAAACAACCTAAAAAATGTATAATTAACACGAGTTAAAAAGCACTTTTTTCTAGGAGTCACATTAAAGGCGCTAAAATGAGGGACATGATTATCAATCTTACAGAGTTGTAAACAGAAATAAAACTGTGGGTCTACTCATAGCGGTGTGGGGCATAGCGGTGTGCATTGTTGTAGATGTTGTGCTGTGACGCCAAGGCATTTTATCAACAGGAAGACGTGACATTCCCCCGGGTCTCTGCTCACAGTCAAAACAGACAGCCAGAGGCTTAAAATAGGTCCCATCATTCAGAACACTTCAGATTGGCACTTTCACTTTTTTCTTGTTCTGCTTCCCCCAAACGAGTATGTTTCTGAATTCCAAGTAGGACTGGAAAATAGTCCCAAACAAAACAATTGGTCTTCTCTGGATAAAATCAGATGAGATTTTTTGACTCTAAAGACGTGTCGAGCGAAAAATAAAGGCATCGGCAGATTTTCAAAATAAGGTGAAGCTGTTGCACTCATGGCCCGAAGACAGTGGAAGGAAGCAAATATGTAAACCCGAACACAAAAGACGAATACATATATATTTACAGCACGAGATTGTGTTTCTGGAGAGTTAATTCTTGCTTGAGTAGAAACTGAAAGAAACTAGATACATAAATAAATTTAAAAAGTCATAATAAATCTGTAAATTATTCTTGTGTATCTAAGTGCTGTTTGTTTTTTTTTTCATATTGATAGAGAGGCATCATCACCCTGAAAACGTAAGCTGCACCACCAACATCTGTTCCCAAGTGGTGGAGTGCTTTTTCCTTGAGGCTGTTGGAGAGTTTGGGGCTGTGCAAAACAACCCCGAGACTTTTCCTCTTGAATTTTCCTCACGAGGATGGGGAGAGCTTCACCATAAACATGGTGGAAGACTGTGCAGAGGGGGGTCAACATCGTTGTTCTCATACTCCAGTGGTCCTGCACTCTATAAAGAAGAGTAACTCCTTTTTTTTTTTTCATGTAAGATAACTCAGACAGTTCCTTGTGCCTTCTGTCTTCTTAGCTGACGGGAAATCGAAATAAGTTTTCCAGCACTTCCGTCCTTGGGGTGGAGCCACAGTGCAGCACTGATACAGCAGAAGAGCAGCAGGATGAACACGCGTTGTGGCTACATTTTCAGATTGGCAGAAAAAAACATCTTCGTGCTGTTTTTGTCGGAATGATCCACAAGAGCAGCGGGGTTATGAGTGAACTTTTCAACCCAGTTTGTTTTTCCTTGGGGGGGAAGAGGAAGCATAGACGCGAAGGGTGCGAGCATCGGACGGGTAGGGCACAAATTCATGAGGACGGTACGGTATGTCAGAGCATCTTCCGGATCAGACAGATAACAGAAACCTCGTTCGGATTAACAAAAGTGGTGCTGGTATATTAAAATAAAAAAGCTGCAAACTCTCAGAACCGCAGACAGCAGTAATGGAAAAGTGAAATTCCTTAAAGGACAAGTGCTGCTGCATGGTGTGAGACGAACAGCTGTTTGACAGAATCCTCCACGGCGGGACTGGTGGGTTTCAGTGTGTGTGCAGAAGATCAGTTTAGTGCATGCTGTCTTATTGTGTGAAATATCCAGTCCATCTTAGTGGTCCATCCTCCATGGTGAGCATCATTCATCTGTTTCATAAAGTAGTCCAATGCCTCCTATACGGACAGCAGACGCGATAAAGAAAGGAGATACGTTATCAGACAATGCTGCGGAGTCTTTTGAAAGCACAAAGTATGAGACGCTATCTCAAGACCCCAGAATAGAATCAGAACAAAGAGGATATGAGCAAAGGGAAGACTTTATTACCTGTTCGCTTTTCTCCAGAGCCAGAGTCTTTCTGATGTAGGCGATGTCGTCAAACGACTGCAGCTCAGGCATGCCGGAGCCCAGCATCATGGAGAACAGGTTGATGAAGAGGTTAGCATGCTGACGGATGGCCAGGTACGCTTTATAACACATCTCCTGGAACCTGGAGTGAGATGGAAAAGGGAATGTGAGAGGGAAAATTAGACGGATTTATGTTCTATTTATTTTCTATTTTTGTAAATATAATGTCAATATGTTGGAGAGACTGACTGTTAATTGAGTAGCGGAGAAGTGGTGGGTTTAAATAAGCATCATGCTTCATCCTACTCCTTTTCAGACATGTTGGGTTCGCATTATTATTAGTATTTTTATTTATTTTTTTGCTTTGATTATTTTTATTGTTGTTTGGAATATTCTTAATGGTTTTGTTTGTTTGTTTTCAGTTCATGTCCTTTTGTTGCACGCACATGTTCGAAAAAATATATAAAATAAAAATAAAAATATACAAAATAAAAATAAAAGAAATAAAATAAGGATAAAAACAAGAGAAGAAGAAAGTTTAAACAAACTAACTGCTTTTTCATACAAGCTACGAGTAAATTCATGACTTAAAAGTCGACAATTTGTTTTAATCATAGACTGTCTACAAAAATGGACATCATAAAGCACGACGAAGCTCAGGCCGGTTGGTGCCCCGCGGGGCGCTAGTTTTAGTTGAAGTCAAATTGGTGTTCAGGTTTGCAGAAAAGGGTCTGACGTCAGCTTCACAGCTCCATTAGCCCGGTCACTTCAGTGCATGCCTTGGCTGCACAAGTGCAATATGCCTGAGGAAGTGTTTTGGCTTCATATTACACAACAGGCAGAAATGGAGCCGGAGTGTCCTCTCTCTTTACAGTCAGTGATTTTAATAAAAAAATAGGAAGAAGAAAAAAGGTACTGGCATGACTATCGTAAAACTGCAGATGCCTGTAGAAAATTTGGTGAAACATGCCACAGAAGATCTTCCCACACAGGAAAGAAGATTTATTCTTTCTTTTTTAAAATTTTCTTCTCTTTCTGTGTTTTGTGTTTCTTTCACTCTCCTCTCTCTCTCTCTGTCTCTCTCTGTCTCTCTCCACAATAAGGCAGTGATGCAAAATGGTCTCAGAGTTCTCAGGCTGCTTAGCATGGTTGGGTAAGTTGGGCAAGTTGAGTGTAAACTTGCCCAACAGAGAGAAGTGAGTCGAGAAAAACCCACTGTAATGTGAGCTGTAACTGCATGTACCCAGACTTATTTTCCATTTTAATGCATCGCCAAAGTCAAATCATATTTGGCCTCTTGGACTGACTATGGAAGTAAATGTTTTAAACTATTCAAAGAAACCGACCCTTTAAAACCTTTTTTGGCAGTATTTGTTGGTCCCAGATAAAAGAAAAAAACTACAGAAAGTATGATGAGAAAAGAGCAGATGTTGCAGTACCTTTCAAATTCTTTGGTCTTTGCACACTCTTGAGATCCCTTGCTGATGACGATGAGGAAGTCTTGTGTCAGTACAAAGGGCACTCGCTCCCTCTTGTATCCAAACTTCTTTTTCTTATGATCCAGGAAATGGCCAAAGTCTATATGAAACAACTGGAAGAGAGCAGGGAGTCAAAGTTCAGTCACTCTCACAGACCTACTCCCTCTAAAGACAACATATATATTGTACACCGACAAGCAAAGGCGAGATCATGTGAGTTACCTGTCCATCATCTTTCACCATGATGTTGCTGTTGTGTCTGTCTCCAATCCCAAGGATAAATGTAGCTACACAGTAGCCAGCGCAGGACCTTGTGAACAGATCTACAGCCAGGTCGTACCTGTCCAAACACACATTCGATGAGACAACATATATTGTCTCATATATATATATATAGAGATCTAAAGGGAAATTCCAGCGTAAAAATCATTTAGGGTCAAACACACTGTAACACCGAGTTAGACACCCCGTCGAGAGATGAATGTTGCTGACTGCTTGCTTCTCTAGTGATACCAACTTTAGTAACGACCGCGGGATAGCAATACACACAACACACAACCAAACCTCAACCAAAAAGTCACTCTATAGCCACAAATAATGCTCAGAACAGCACCTATAACTGGTCCCAGCCATAGTACTAGTCATCAAAAATCTTTTTAGTTTTGCCTGATTTCTTTGGCAAAGAGACTAAACACAACTCACCTACTCTCGTCCAGCAGCCACTTGCTTGTAGCGAGACATCGGACTAGTCCATCAACAACTGCAGTGGAGTTTCGCAGCCCAAGGAAGAACATTTATGATCATTTCTTTATCATTTCCTAAAAGTAATAATCACCATAATTATCATTTTGCACTGCAGACGCGGTAGTTCTTCTGCCTTAGAGTCTTGGTCTGATTGCATTTCCAAGAAGAAATTATCATAAATGTTCTTCCTTGGGCTGCGAAACTCCACTGCAGTTGGTGATGGACAAGTCTGAGGTCTCGCTACAAACAAGTGGCTGCTGGAAGAGAGTAGGTGAGTTGTGTTTGGTCTCTTTGTTAAAGAAATTAGGCAAAGCTAAAAAGATCTTTGGTGGCTAGTACTGTGGCTAGGACCCTATATGTACTGTTGAAGAAGTTAGGTGCTGTTCTGAGCATTATTTGTGGCTATAGAGTGGCGTGTTGGTTGAGCACGTGGCTCCTGAGACCGCTGTGTATTGCTATCATGCAGTTGTTACCAAAGTTGGTATAACTAGAGAAGCAAACGGTCGGCAACACTCATCTCTCAAGGAGGCGTCTAACTCGGTGTTACCGTGTGTTTGACCCTTAATTAATTTTACGCCGGAATATCCCTTTAAAAATGAAACAAAAGGAGGCAGAAGTAAACTGGTTATTCCTCTTCAATAAAACCACATTTTAGTGACGTGGTATTTCCTTTGAGGTCCAGTTCACTCTGCATCCATACAGACTGTTCATAGCTGTGTAATGATGCAAAGATGCACTAAAAATGAGCACTCACATCTCGCCCTTGTTTTTATCCTTTAGCCACTGATGCAGCGTGTTTGAGTTGAACTGCAGAGCTCCTTTCAAGCCTCCTTTACACTGAATCTGCATGATCGTGTGGGAGCTGCGCACCACCTCAATAAGGCCCACACAGTCCCCTAATGATAGACAGCCGTAGGGGAGCATCCTGAGGACACACAAAACAGACACTCTTAAGCCGCTGTGCACTGAGGTAGAGAGTATTAGAGGATGAATAAACTGAAGCGAGTGATACAGCAGAGAGAAAATAAAAACAGATGTGATAAAAGGAGAAAGAGCGCTACCGCAGATCCAGTCCCTGATTCTGCCAGATATTTTCCATGATTTTGATAATCTGCAATGTTAGCATATCCTGCCGCAAGTCTGCAACAGAAACACACACACAATAGAGACACTTAAAGTTATTAATACTGACAGATTATAGGCACACAGTTCAGAGAAACGTATTTACAGGATCAGACAGAAATGAAGTACAAGGTTTAACACGCCATGCAAGTTCATGAGTGTTACCATCTCCATTTTTGAAGATAATCTCGTTGTTCTGAAAGAGCAGCTCAGACATGATGTCAGGATTCTCCCAGTTCAGCCACAGTGGCCTCTTTGCTGACGACATGATCCTGCATTCATCTAACCTGCGCACGGAGAAATCAGGACAATCAGTCACTCGCACAAAACCACTGCACAGATCCACTAATACACATGCCACTTATCAACAACTACTTCCAACCTCAGGTTTCCCAGTTGATGCGCAGGGTTGAGTGGCGAGGTGAAGTTCTGCAAGGCATCCATGTAGTCCGGTCTCTTCATCTGGTCCACAAGAAACCGCATCTGGACCTCCACAAGACACAAAAGCACTTTTCACATTAATGTGCGTGAATGCAACCACATGCACAAACATCCTTCAAGGAAAAGCTGCTTTGTGTGCTGTTCTGGCCGTGACGATAAATTATGAATTTGACAAAGCGGCCATCAGTCAACTGAAAACTGATGCAATAGTGACGTTTTTATGCTTAAGTGATCGTGTTTCATGAATATGTGTCATGCGGAAAAAGCCACCAACCCACTTGGTGTTTCAAAGCAGAGGGGTAGCATTTCCCTTTATGACAAACTGATGGTCTGCTGTTACCTAATTATTCTACGCTCTCTACAAAGCCTGCAAAAACAAAAACTTTACCAGAAAGGTTTTGTTAAATTACTTAAAAGGGTTCCTACAAAGTTGGGGTTTCCATACTTCTCCATACCCCACTTTTGAAAATTATTTTTAGAAAAAAACACTTTGCTATCTTAGAAAAACTGTATTTTTTTACCCTTGATAACAGTCTGGAGACCTACGTATTTGTCCATACTTTTTTTTTCATTTCAAACTTTTGAAGACCTGGAAATTAATCCAATCACTTCCATACTTTCCATACTTGCGTGAGAATCCTGTTAAAAGTAAATCTCTTACGTCTTCTTGAGACAGGACAACAAAACAAAAATAAACTCCACTCTTGTTCCTCTTGTTCCTCACAGCTCATGCAACAAATGCGGAGTGCGGTGGAGTAAAATTAAACCAGCTGTTTTCTGAGAAGCAACATCATGTTTTTTTTCCTCACCTAAGAGATGTTCATCTGTTTAAATCTAAAGTTCTTCGCAGACGCTACTTTAACCATAAATTGTGTTAAACTTATAAAAGAACAGACAACTTCTTTACGCATGAGAGAATATATTTTAACTGTTTATCCGTCCTGCATATCTTATGCTGTGTTATTGTTGTTTATTGTACTTTCATCTGAGCAAACACTACAAGTGGCAGCAAAGCATGAGGCAATAAGTGAGGCTCAGGTGCATCTCAGCAAATCAAATTCCAAACAGTTTTAAAGGCAAGAGGAATAACTGAGGACATAGTGCAGGTGATTCTGTCTCTGTGTGTGAGTGTGAGTGCTGCTGCCCTCCTTACCTTCTGCGTCTCATCCTTCTTTTCCTGTTTCAGGATGTCGGTGAGGTTAATGAGTTTCTCCATGGCCTCTACCTGCCTGCTCAGGTGTTTGAGGTACATGCCGCAGGCCCTGCAGTAAGCTTCTAACAGCAGCCCGAACCTCTGGCTCACAGTTTTATTGTGCATTTCTGACCTGAGAGG
This sequence comes from Xyrichtys novacula, assembly GCA_962446985.1. Taxonomy (NCBI): domain Eukaryota; kingdom Metazoa; phylum Chordata; class Actinopteri; order Labriformes; family Labridae; genus Xyrichtys; species Xyrichtys novacula. Next base: position 31,137,532 of record OY660870.1, read on the forward strand.
AAGACAAGGAGGGGGAGGCAGAGAGTGAGAAGCGTGGAGACAGGGTGGGCTTTTGGCCTTTTAGATGGAGGAAGAGAAAGGAAGGCATGTCTGAAATCTGGAGGGTGACTCACTTGAGATGCCAGAAGAAGAAATGGCCTATCCTTTGATTGGTCAGGGCTTTTTTGAGGAGAAAACGGGCCAAGGGATTGTCAAGATACTGCTCATATTTTAATACCTAGCATAGAAAGAAAGAAAGAAAGAAAGAAAGAGAGGGGAAGAAAGCACAAATGGAAAAGGATCAGATAACTCGTTTCAGACTCTATGAAGCCTTGACCAAGCTTTGAACAAAGCTTTTGGCATCAGAGATCAGAAATCTTTCAGCACAAATGAACAGTCCAAATAAAAGCTGCTTTCTGACAGTTATGAGACTATCTGACTGTCTGTCAAGGATTAGAGAAAGCTACTATGAAGAGAGCACGGGTCTGGGTTTGTCTTAGTCTCTCAATATGCTCCTTTTTTCTCAGTCCTTTATTCCAGCCAACAACCCAAGTTTTCCATTAGTCCTACCTGCACAAGCTGGATGAGGTACTGGGACAGTTTGTCATCAGTCAAGTATTTTTCCAGACAGCGGACGGCAAAGTGCCTGACCATGGGGTCTGGATAGTTACAGTCCAGCAGCTCCATGGCCTGCTCAGGACGGATAGACGGCCATTCCTTTAACAGGCAGTACATCTGGAGGCACACAGAGCCAAAAAAAAAATAAACCAGAATTCTTCATACACTTATTTGTACATTTATTACATAAATACAAATTTAGTACAAGTGTGCGGTCCTGTTGCAAGAGATGCAGTAGTGTCCTCTGCAAGCCAAAGCAAAGTACCAGACTTAATGGGAAGTGCATTTTTAATTCAAACTTGTATTTCCATCTTTCAAAAGGTTCAAGTTAAACGACTTTTCTAAACCACTGAGAGAAGTAGAAGTAGAAGATGTTTTCTTTTACCTACAGGTGCTCTCGTTCAGGAGACTCAAGGTCAGGTGAGTTTTATGAGACAGTCATTATTAACAACAGCATGGCAGGTATATTTACCTGTGCTACTTCATCCCTGGAGTTCCATTTCACAGCAAGAAGGATCTTGGGAAGAATCTCAGGGATATTCATGCAGTAGTGCCTGTGACGAAAAAAAGAAGGGTGAGAAAAAATACAGTGTGTCCCAGACTATACGGTGCTCAGCATAAGTACACCCCTTCAGAGTTGTCAGAAAACCTTTAGCTTCCTTTCAAAATCAACATTTTCTATGTCAGACTATACAACAAAACACCCCCCCCCCCCCAAATGTAGGCCATTGATTGCAAACAAGATTTTTTAAGTTGCATCTAAAAAAGTATTTTTTCAATTTAAAATCAGGATGCAAAAATGTACACTCCAATAAAAGTCCTGGGAGCTAAACTAAATTTTAGTTACCATATCACCCTTATTTTCATCCTATGGTAAATAAAATGTTAAACTCAGCTTTGTCAAAACTTTGGAAATTGTACTTTTGCTCAGCTAGATATTGAGTAATACATTACTTTTAATGGGTGGTATTCTGACTTATGTACATATTTAGCATGTGGCATCAATATATATATATGTTGACGATATTTGCAGTGTTTTAACTCTTCTTGTCTGTTGACTGATCAGCCACCATCATTGTATAATACTGTTTCTGTTACCTGTGTCTCCAGAGGAAGTCTTTCTCCTGCTCAGTGATTTCTGAAAGAGGGTCCCTGTTACTCAGCTGTCTGAGCTGCTCAGTGTCGCTCTCTGTCAGGGCGTGATCTCTGGCAACTCGGTTGCTCTGAAACACATCAGGCAGAAAAAAAAATCTTATCACTTCATAACAAAACATGTCATAACTAACATGCCGGCTGTCTGGTTACTGCAAAACTCCACATTTTGCGCGGCAATAAAACAAAGCAAAACATGGAGTCAGAGCGACGGTCCCGCCTGGAGCCTTAACAGTTGTAATCCATTAAGACCCATTACTGTTAGAGAAGTTTTCTGACACAAATCAAGTTACAGATAAAGCATTACTCAACAGACCACATTAACCTCATAAATAAATCAACACGTTATGGTCAAGCTCTCCGGCTTAACTCAGACTGAAACCACATGCCACATTTGAGCCATATGTAAATCATTGATGTTAGTCCTGCAACAAACAGAAACTTCGCTCTAGTTTTATCATCTCGTAACACAAATTTCAGCCGTCATGTTTCATAAAGGGTTAGGCAACAGTTCCAAATGAGCACAAAGGGTACACTGGAAATTGACTTTGACTCTATTCTGTCTGTTCTTACTCTCTATTTTCTTTCATGTTATTCTGTCTGATAACTAAGAAGAAAATAACTGACACCAACTTAAAGGTCCTTACAGAGACTAAAAAGATATCAACCATGAGCTGTAAACAGTCTGGCACCCCTGTGGACAGAGCAGTTTGTCCCTATCCTGTCCTCTGCACACTCAGGTAGTGTCTTCTGGAAAAAATACAAAATTTTATCCTGCTGAATTTTCACGATCAACCATTTATCATGAATATTTTATGCGAAAACTATAAAAACAAGGTTATTTCTCCAGCTGCTCCACTGACACCTACCCACTCTCAGCGGCTCCAGGCATTAAAAATTACAGTAAAAAACTGGTGATGGTGTCATTTGTTTTACTGTGTCATAAAAAGGCATCAATATGAATTTCAGTCGATTACATTAAAGCCCAAAGACTCCCCATAAGAGCATTTAGAGTACACATAAAAATTACAAATTCATCATCAAGCTGCAGATAAAAACAAAAATACAGTCAGACAAAAATCAATAAAAAATCAAAGTTAATGATCGAGGATAAACTCTCAGAGAAGCTGTGTGTGTATTTCATATGAGATAGAGATGTTGCTGAAGGAACACAATGCAATATGCTGCTTATGTGTATTTGTGCTCTTAACTAGGGCCCGACCGATGCATCGGCGAGCTGATTAAATCGGCCAGTTTTAGCCAGTTTGAGACTAATTGGTAATCAGCCAAAACTCGCAGATTTTCGCCGATATTTTCAGAGATAAAATGCGGAGAATAAGATTCGGTTTCACTTTGAAAATGTTCCGCCATTTGAAAAGTCCCCCCGACTTATCCTGTAGATGGCGCAGCGACCTCATGACAATCTTCATCCACTAACTACCTCACAGCGCAGCAGAGTGACGGATCAGAAGCAGCTCAGGGACGCACGGAGGAGAGTGGTCCGCCCCAACGGTGAATAAACCAGTTTGTGAAATTCACAATAAGTCAACAAGTTTCAGTTCAACCCACTTCACGATGTTCCCCGCTGTGCTGGTCTCGGTCACGCCGAGTTAACGGTGAAGCACTATGTAATATGCAAGCTAAAGTTAGAGTTAGCCATCAGCTATTAGCCTTGCGACACTGTTAGCCGTGCCAGTAACGGTAGAATAAACATCAGTACACATGACGTGATCGAGCTACTTCTCTTACTGAGGCAGCTGCATGTCTCCAGATGAGACCGGACCGGAAATGAGTAACGTGGGTTAAGACGCAGAGGCACCGATCGGCGAGGGTGGGGTGGGGTGGGGTAGTTGAAAACGCTTTTCTGGTCCGAGTTTGATCAGTCGGTCTTTCTGTCGGCGTGGAGCCTACAGTATATCTACAGTATATATACATTTTTTATAACTTAATCAAAAATTTTAAAAAATCGGCCGATTTATCGGTAATCCGTGACACTGCAAATATATTGATGACTTTTGATAAGTATGGCTCTGCACATTATCCATACTTCACTTCTGTAATGTTTCCAGCAGACACTGAAACTGGGACAGAGCAGGAGCACAGCTGGACAGTAATGCAGCCAGATGCTGTGCGCATCCGTTTATAGCTCAGGCTCTTACAACCATTACAGTAAATGCTAATCATAGATTTGTGAGTCTCTTTTCTGGGAAAGCAAAGAGCATTAAATATTCTTTTAATTGCCTGATTATCTTCCTAGAAATAAAAATGTGTTTGAATTCCGTTTTCAGCCTCAGATGAAATAAGGTCATCCAGTCTGATGGCCACGTCTGAGTCTAATGATATGTTTGATAAATTCTCATCACACCATGTATTTGGTTTGGCACTTGTCACATTTGACACACACATCATGAATAACCCAAAGTGTCGTCTCACACCGCTCACATCCTCTCACATCAGAAGCCGCGATGGCGATGTCGTGCCAAACATCGCCAAGAAATCTGATAAGGCAGCATCATCAACACCATCATAAATAACTGAACACAACAGGGCACAGTGGCATTCCTGAGTCACATGAAGAGTCGGGGGTCATCTCGGTTTACAGAGGACACTGCGAGTCGCGAACAAACTTTTACAGACTTTTGTTTGGCTGAAAATTTACAACCTTCATCAAGCACCTCACTCACTCCTCTCGCACTTTCTAATAAAAGATCCCAGTGATCTATAATTAGACATGGTGTTTTACACATCAAACATAGTGTATCTGCTTCCATTAATTACACTCTACTATCAGCACTCATTTAGCAGATGGTGTCGTTAAATGTGGAGCCTTAAACAAGGACATAACACCCTTCATCAGGGTCTCATAAGTCCATGTCAAATTATCACACGCAACATCAGGGTCTGATAAAATTCATACAAATTCATCAGCACCTTACCTCAACTTGGTAAAAAAAAACTGTCTGAGCAATATTTATCTATGAAAACATACTTTAAACACCATAAATAGTCAAACTTATTCGCTGTATTTGTGCAGCACATTAGTTAAACTCATATGCTTTTTAAAATTCAGGTATTTGAAGTCAATTTGTTTTTGTTTTAATTTGGTGGTCTTTGAGGACTCAGTTTACGTGCCACATGCATTAAAGTTTCAAACATAAAAGAATCACTACAGTCTCTACAATGCAGTCTACTTGTGTTTACTATTAAAGGTAGATGCAGCCAGGGAGTAATCAGGGTTCATAGGATGGCTTATGAATAAACTCCTTCTCTGATATAAGAATCAAGAATCAACACAACCTCTACCTTCAAATATCACAATCTAATCAAAGCATCGCTAACTTTGAGTGAACAAAATTCAAGGAGATTCCCATGAGACCTTCTTGACAGATATACAGACATAACACAAAAACTCATGGAACTGATTTAACCAACTTGTATGAGACCAGTAGGCCGGTAATTACCTGTCCAGAGAGGTTGTAGTTGAACCCCAGTTCTCTTGAGATGGTCCAGTTTGCATGATCCTCCACTGCATTCATATCTGGGTATTTGACTGGACTGCTAAAGTGGTCAAACTCCAGCTCCAGACATGGGGTTTCCTGTATGTGACAGGTATGTTTGGTTTAGCTAACAGTATTTAACCTGCTACAGAGCTGAGCAAACACAGAAAAATTACATGTCTGAATACCTTATTGGGGTTGGATCCAGTGACTCCTATGGGATTAAGGAGGTCCTCAAGACCATGAGGGACAGGCCAGAGGTTCAGAGCCATCTTGTTGGCCACCAGAGTGTGAGTGTAGTCAAACAAGTTAATGTTACCCCAAGCTAGGGGGCAGTGTTCCTGAGAGAAAGAGAAGAGAAAGAGAGATGTCAGACGGCCCAAAATTGGAACAAACACAGATAGAGAATAAAATCATGAGGTTTTTTAAGCAAACAGTTCAGAGACTTGTGATATACGATTGTGCAGCCTTCTTGAAGCTGTGGGGGTCGTGCGTTAGCTTCACTTTGTTGCCATCTCTTTCAGTTGATATGTTATGTATTACGAGGCCCATGTGCAATTTGTTAGTAATATACATTACATATGAATCCTGAGAGTGATTTGTGTGTGGTACCATCTTACACAGTTTCAATTACTGCAGCGGAAACTCAGTGTCTGCTGACTGAGACAGGTTATCTCAACATTGTTTAGATTTCACATATTGGCCGATGGATACAACAGCATGGTAACAGTTTACACGGAGAAATAGAGAAAAACATGACCTTCCACCATCCAGCAATAGATGATGTTTGATGAGGTTTATCACATGGAGATGAACAACAAAATGCAACCAACAAGTCACTTAGAAGAGGGGCAAAAATACTGACATTAATCATATTATTGATCCTCTTCTGTAGGATATCATATCCTCTGTGCAGTCTATACCTAGTGTCGTCTCAAACAGGGAACTGCAGGGATTAGTTCTTTGTGGTTGTTATTTGTAAGCAAGTCTCTGGGTAAATGGGTTGTTTTTTTGCAAATGCATGCATCCTTCTGCGTGTTATCATGTATCGCATCATATCGCATCATAAGAGAAATAAACTTCATCTGGCTGCCTGAAGATTTAAAAACAATTCTTTTGATTTTCTGAAGTGAGCTTACATCTGAGATGATGTTTGTGTGATTTAATAGCTCATTACTCTTTTTTATTTCTTTAAAAGCCTTTTATAAAGATTCAGGAATACACCTAAAACAGTCATGAGAAGACGCCCAAAATCATTCAGTGTTGGCAAGTCAGATTTTGTCTGTCTGAATGCTGATGTATGATGTATTATCAGCCACCTAATTGGTGCAAAAGGGAATGTCAAGTCACTCTACCTTATAATTCTGTACAATCATTCCCTAAACAGCAGCACTTCTTCGACAGCATACATGTTAACCTACACAAAGGCTAAGGGAATGTTTAAGATAACATCTCAATGCTAGAGTAAGTCTTTACTACGGGCTAACAATGGGACTGGGGTGACGAAGGGCAAACACAGCGAGGCGGACAGAGTTACATGCAGACAGCTAGTCAAAATGCACCTATTTATAGTAAGTGCTGGAACAAAAGGCTGCTGTTGAGAAGTGTTTATCTTTAATTCAGGCGAGGCATGAAAGAACATCCGCTAACCTGACCTCGCCTAGCATGGCGCGTAATGGGACAAGGCTCATCCCCCAAGGTGTCTGTTACAATATCCATGTGTGGCACTCAGTGATACTCTCCACACTATCGCTGTCTTCCATCTTTTCAACCGCAGAGAGAGATGGAAGAAAAATCAATGAGTGTGGGTGTTTGTCAAGTGTTTGATTGAGTGTATAGCAAGAGCTCTAAACATGGAGATAAATGTCCACGCTGTTATAAACTTCATTCAAACCGAGTGCATAAAATAACTACATGTCACGCTCCATAAAAGAATAACTGATTTAAATATAAAGTACAATATTAGAATATACTAAGTTTCATATTTACTTGGAACTTCCCTTTACAGCCCTAGTTTGAATCTTGAATTATATGAGAACGTTTTTTTCTGCAGACAGAGTCATGAGTTCAAATAGTAAAACTTTAGAGGGAAGAACTCGATGTGGCTTTCCACAAGCATATAGTCGTATATCCTCACATGAATGGAAAAGTCCCTTTGGCTGATACGGTTTCTGTTGATGTTGTCTGCCACCACGCCGTCAATGACTGATTAGTAATTAAACGGAACCAAAGACGATACCGCGGCTCCCATTCAGCGACGACACTTAAACCCAGACTGATTCAAAGAGGAGGGTCAGTTCACACACAGCAGGCACCCATACTATGGACAGTGAGGTCCCTGTGGGATGGGTTAGCATGTCGGTGTTAAAAGATCTGGACACCTGCTCTTTGCTATCTTTAGTCTGAGACAACTGTGGCTTTTTAAAATAGCAAATACTAACAATGGTGTTCGTATGATTTTATGCTATGATGTACGGGGATTTGCTTGAGTTGGACACTGTTCAGTTGTTTGACTTATTCAGAACCTGCATTCACTGCTCTACTTTTCTTCCTGTTCAAAAAAAAAATGAAAGTGGTTCCTTTCAAATGGCCTAGTAAAACACTTCCTGTTATGCAAGCGGAGTTCATGTTATTTGTTAAAGCTGCAGTGCAGAGTCATTTCCTTCCCTGCTTTATATCCTACCTCCTTGGCTCCCTTCCTGCCCTTGACAGAGCAGATGGAGAGGCAGAGTCTGGCGGCGCGGGGTATATCTGGGATGTACATATCGTAGGTGAGCCACTCATTCCACCTGTGAAGGATAAAGACATACAGATTGTCATCGGTTCGAAAGGGACAAACAAGAAGAACCAAATTTAGGCAAACAGGACGAGTGGTAGAAATCCTAAAAGGGAGATGTGCCACTTTGAGCTCTGATGTACAGTATATCTTAAGTGCTTAAAAAGGCACAAAACTAAAGGTCAGATATCTTATACTGCTGAAAAACAGGGATGAAATGTCAACCTATTTAACATTTTTGCCCTCACACATACAGAACAGTATTGACAGCATTCCTCGAACCTCTCCAGGGACATAAGAGAAGACCAAGTTTGGATAAGCAGTAACATAATACAGCAGTTTAGTGTCACGGTACAATCCCTGACTCTCACTGTTTCAGCCCTTTGTAGCTCACACACTACCTAATTTGATAAGAGCCCGCACTGACGGGCTTTTGTAGCGGTTAAAAGGTGTGGGGATCGTTACCTGGGGTTAGAGCAGGGTACTCTCTGCGTGTTCACATTGTCACACATCTGCTCACCTCCGTGGTAAATGCCTGTTCTCACATAGATCTATAAAAGAGACACAACGAGGGCAAATACATAAACCATATCATGTCATATATCTTCACTGTAAGGTTATAAACAATGGTATGTAGGTCAGGTTATCATAGAAGTATACAATTAATAGCATGTAACAGCTGTCATGTTAAATGCCCTTTACACTTCAGAGGCATGCAGTCGAGCACTTTTGCAGAGACAGGTTACATCTACACTAATGATTCATGACAGCAAGCCAGGATGAGCTAACTCAACTCTCTGTTTACATGAGACCTGGGTACTGACTGTGTGTTTTCATAGGGAGTAAGAGAGTTGGAGAATGGAGCAACTTCAGAGAAAATAGTCTGCTGATAGTGCTTGAAAATATGACTTTTTTGTCAGTTCTTGATTTCAAACATTAAATTAAAATAAATTTGATCGATTAGCTCAGACACAGGTGTGTTTGCGTACACTTCTCTAAACCCTTTGTGTGCCCCTACCTTGTCTATGTCCCGTATATTCACGTTGACGTAAGTGGCGCACAGGATTCGTATTCGCAGAGTCCCGTTGATGGTCCACAGTGACTTGGCAGCTGCCTCTCCGTTCATGTAGGATGTTGCTGTGGAGATGCGTCGAGAGTATGACGGCATGACAAAGTTGTCTGTAGGCAACTGGGTGTACAGGCTGTCCTTGGCCATTAGCATCAGGTTAGGCATCCTGGTCAGCATGATGCAACTACGGATATACTAGAAGGTAAGAGACGGAGAGAAGAATAACCCAGGAGGACGATGAGAACCAAAGTACAGAGCTGCTTGAGTTACACCATGCATAACTGTGATTACTGATGCCATTTGGTCATTTTCCAGCTACTGCAGGAGCAAACAGGGACAGTTCATATCTCTTTCCTTAACCTGGCGCCAGATTGTTCCTGACTCTCACTGCGGGCACATATTCTTCTACACCTTGTTTTGACCCATTGCAGATTGGTTCAAATGAATAACGAATCTGAAATTCATCCAGCTTAGGCTGTATCCTGGTGCTGACTTGAGTAAAAAACACATGCGTCATCTCAGAGCCTGATCCATTCTTATCAGCTTTGGAACATATGAGTAGTAATCCCAAAATGCTTGATAGACTAGTGCTGTTGTCTTGTTTTGTTCAAGAGATTCTGAGCAGAGAAAACGGTGCTAAATATTTCTTCCCTTTGGACCAATTTGTAAAAAAAACATTTTCCTCATTCTAAATGACAGCAAATCAAACCAAAAACAGTCACTAACTAGAATAGGGCTGGGCGATATGGTCTCAAATCAATATCATGATATATTGAGCAGTTCACCTCGACAACGATTAAATAGACAATAACTACTCAACAAGCTGCTCATCCCCTCCCTCATTAACTTCGTCTACTTCAGCCTCTACAACTTTTGAACCGTCCTCCATCTCCTCACCTGTCTTTCCCTCTTAGTTACAGACTAGATGGGGTGAAATGACGTCTCCAACATAGGACAATGTCTTAAAGGGACATGTGACCATAGCCTACCTACACACATCCAAAACCAACTTTCATTTATTTGTTTTTTCGACACCAAATATATTGATATGGGCAAAATGACGTCAGTTATTGACGTGAATTTCGGTATCTGTAAATTTTCAGTTTATCGCCCAGCCCTAGAATAGCATACAGATCAACAGCAGGTGTGAGGTGTACGTTTATCATGTCCTTTCTTGTTCCATTCGGAAATTGAGAACAGTTATGAAGCCAGATACTTTTTAATACAGTTCTAACTTAACAGCAAGGCTCTCACAAGGTGGAATCTCCTACCTTATATTGGCTGATGGGGTACTTTTCCAGCAGGTACTCATCACAGCCACAAACTTTGAGGATGTATTTACCCTGATATTCCTGCACGCACATCTTGAGCTGCTCTGGGGACAGCAGCATGCTGCGTGTCTTCTTACGAATCGCCTCTGCAATCACCTTTAAGTTGAGATACATGCACAGCAGCCTACATCAGACATGCTTTCATCCCCTCATATTGAATTTCAAAACAAAAGTGACTCATGATTCATACTGTGTATTAAGTTTTCCCTACCTGTTCAGGCACACAGTCATGGTTGATCTTCAGTGTATATTTCTGTTTGTCATTGTTTGGAGAAACAATCACCCAGATCACAACAATAATCTGACCTTCATAAGGAGAGAGAAACACAGATTGTGATGGAGGCTGAGAAAGAAAAAGTCAATAAATCAAATTTTACTAAAGCAGCAGCCGAAAAAAACAACCCCCTCCTTCATTCATACCAAGGTTTGACTGCATTTATTCAGCACTGTCCTCTTTTCAAAGCATTGTTTCAACACAATAGCATCACGCTAATAGCAGCACAATCAATTCATTGACAGCCGCGCTCATTACTGTAGCTCTCATCTATTGTGCAGCCTGGATGGCAGCGATTAAATATTGATGGGAGGCTAAAATGTTTACCTCTGGCTCCCTGTTTTCCTCCAGCTGTCTCTTAGCGCTCTCTTTGTCTTTATTATTATTTTAAAAGACATACCTTTTACTTTACTCGGGCAGCTATTTTGCTCTTTTCTCGTCTTTTATTCATGACGCACTAAAAGGAAACAGACTGAAGAGGCTGCATACCTTTGTCCAGTTTGCTATAGATGTGTTTGGGAAGTTCCTGTGTGGATTCTACGTTGGGTGGGTAAACATACAGGGCTCTACTGTGGGGCCCGCTGGCATCCCTCAGCTCCACAGAGTCTTTGCAAACATTCAGGATGTTTCGCCTGAAGTCCTGAACCTCAGGATCCTTTACGAGATCAAACTCGCACACTGGCATACCAATGGCAAAACCTACCAGAACATAAAGCAGAGTCAGGCACACAATTAAAGCTGTACTGGTGTGTTGAGGTCTCTCCTTATGGTTTGTAGTTTCTAAAACAATAATCTGAACACTGAAACAGCCCGGAACACAATATCTTTTCATCACACGCAACCATGAGGTTCAGAGATATCCACAAATCCACTGTCTCTCCATATCCCAACAGATATTAAATACTGCCCTTGAGAGCTTGAGACATTGATCAGTAATTTGCCAACCTTAAAAATTAAATTGATATTCGGCTGATAAATGCAGGATCCTTTAACAATAGCTAAGACAAAAAATGACAACGCTGAGAGAAGAGAGGAACCTCTCACCGATCTCTCTGTTAAGGATCTTTTCCTCTCTGTTGCCAACTGGTTCAATAACCTTGAGGAAGGGCTGGAAAAGTCGGAGGTCGCACAGCCTCCGGGTCTCATCATAGAACTCCTCCCGCTCTGCTTCCTGTGGAAAGGGAAAAGAAGCACAGAGGTTGTGTGCAGTATAGTTCATTTTTTCTAAAATCCAAAAGGTATATCTCCAAGTCTTCCCTTCAGGCAGAGAAACAATGTCTCGGAAAAGCGTGGCGTAATTTCAAATACAGGATATAGGAGACAACCTAAGCTGAGCTGTGTTCAGTTTTATAAAGGGACGAGTGAGATGTGAGCTCTCCATTCACAATAAAGTGCAAGCACAGCCTCCCACACGTTCTCGCTGAGAAGAAACCTTCTGGCCATATTTTAGCAGCAGTATCTGATGAGTAAAGAGCTGTTCGCTTTTTTTTATCACAACCTATGGTTTAAAATCTGCTCTCCTTTATAAATAGCTGTCTGGTTCTACCAGAGCTTTAATAAATGGATTTCCATTTTGTTAACTCATTTAGACGGACACCTCGAGCTGCCGGATATTAAAGCTGAGATTGAAAGTTCATACCTGTGTAACACTGACAAAGATGTAGGAAGTCTCCTCCTGTAGGAGGTGATGGAGAGGATATTTTCTGGCCTCTTTAAAAAGCTCATGTTTGATGGTGATGAGCGTGGCCTCGCGGAGACACTCCAGGGTCAGAATCATCCCATTGGGCAGCAGGCAGTCCACCAGGATCCTGAAGACACAATGGGCATCATTATTCACTGACTGCTCAAAAACTAAGATAAAACGCACGTTACATAGTGGATAACGCAATGATTGAATAACTATCTCATACATCTAAGCATTACAATTTTCAGGTTTGCAATTATGATGAAGTTCATGCGTACACAATGTTAAATAAAGAATCTCCTGGATCATACCTGGGGGGCATCAAGTGGATGCCCCATAGCTCTCCTGAGGACGGCCTGGGAGGCATCTTCCTCTCTGTCTCCCAGCTCAGTCACACAGTTAAGCTGCAGAGCCAGACCTGAAAGATAACAACGCCTTTTTAAACGGAGGTCTAATCCTCGAGTGTAAAAGAACCAGCCAAAAATACACTCAAACTGCAGCTACAGCGGTGGTGCTAGTATGAGAAGAACTACTGATCTGCTGTTTTGATGCTTCTGCTCTGCTGTTTGTCTAATATCTCACTCAGTGGCAGGCTTGACGAGCTGACTGGGATTGTTCGAAGGTGCGTGTACTACACTTTCAAGGTGACCTAATGGGCGCACATGGAGTGCAGTGCTGCCAACTGAGCAACTGTCTGTGGGCCTTGTGACTTTATTAAAGAGGTACAACATGGCTAAACCGGTTCCTTTTTTGTAAACTATAATGTTGCTTTTACTGACACTTCCTATCAAAACTCATAAAAATCTGCATTTCATAAATTGACTTTAGTGCAGCATCTTTTTTATGCAGCTGTCCTTTTTCACAATCATCTCTGGTAACGCTCAGAGCTTGAGGGGGAAATACAAAAATAATGTGACTTTTGTTTTGTCAACTTCTCTCTTCATCTGGTCAACTTCATTTGAAAAATGCGATTCAACATGACTTACTTTTGGTTTGAGAGTCTGCAGAACAGCTCAGTGAACTTGCAGCTCTGCTTCCCCGCTGTAGCCGAGGCTCAGCTGTGCTCACTGAGTTTAAGAGAACAAGCATGCTCAGTCATCCAAACAGCAGCGAGACTAAAACAAGTACTGGACTGGCTGCTGAGCACCGATGACATGTGTAAAACTGGCACAGCAGATCTTACCAACAGGCTGCACTCACAGTCCGGATGCTGTTTAGTCTCTCGTACGGATTTAAAGCATCATTTAATTTGAAAATATCATTATAGACCCAAATTAAGGGCTCAATATAACAAAAGTAAATCTGCATAATGACTTGAATCAGCTAAAGTTCACTTGTATCTCAGAGAAGCAGTTTTACAAGCTTGTGTACTTTCACACTGAACATTGAGCTGCAGACGGACACAAGATAAGACCCCACTGGTCTTAACAAACACATACACCTTTGCATACCCTGCATATAATGAGTATTGTATCCAACAACCTCATGCAAAGATTCGTCGGTTCAGTCAGAGTGCCTCTTCATATCAGCGTCTCATGTCTGTGACACAGGGATGTTGTTTTTACAGCATTGGTAAGGCTTGTTCACACACTCTTGGGGAATTTACCTAACAAATGCTGACCGCAAAGTGACTGACCTCCTTAGACCTCAACGAGTCATTTAAAAAATGAAAATATATGCTAGACAGCTGACTAATTTTGGGGAAATTCAGCCTGAGTAACACGCAACAGGATGATGATATCAGATCTACCAAAAGACCTTAATCACAAGCCTGCCCTTCCAGTCACAGCTGTGCATAAAGAGCCACCGACACAGTCTCTTCATAGGACCAAATATTAATACTGGAATTATTTCAGCTTGTACTAGATATTCAGCACATCCATAACAGACTACACTGTTCATCTTTTTTACACCAAAGCCAGTTATTGCTTCATTTTATCTGCTTGATGAACAGTGAAGAAGCCCGGAACAATAACAGACCTCTGAACTGCCAAAACTATTTATTTCAGCAATTCAATCAGAGTTTGAGAGAAGCTAAATGGCAATTCAATCCAGCTGCTCAGTGCAAAAGTCCCTTTGAGAGGGAATTAGTTGGGTGTCTTTGTTTTCTGGATATCATATCTGTACATAAAAGCAGAAGGATGTTTGCAAGTCACAGTATTCTGATAGAGTGGCTTTTACCAGAAGCACCTAAACTCAGGACACAGGAGTCCAAAAATGTCAACAACACAGCATCAAAGTTTGTTTGTGGAGGGTGACCTCTGTCATGGTGGGAGAGAGAGTAAAAATAAACCCTGCCTCTTATCATTCCCACTCAGTCTTGCTGCATTCATATCATAACATCCTGAGCAACTGTTGGGCATTGATACAAAAGTCCTCAGAGCTTCAACAATATTAACAACTCGATTACTAGTCAACTATTTCAACATGAAATAATGTTTCATGTTTTCTCTTTTACCTCTATCTAATTTCGACTTACTGTCTTTTTAGCCTTTGTTTTACTTACAATCTTATCTTATTTAACCTTTTGGGCCTTTTATTGATTTTATTCTTTTTTCCTGCTCATTTTTATTATTACATCTTATCATTACTATTACCATAATTATTTTTTGTTATGATTTTATTATCATTATTTCCTGCTTCCTACCCACCCTTTTTTTATCTCATTTCTTTTTCTCACCTATTTTATGTCTTTATTTTGGTCCCCATGGTCTTATTTTATGTTGTAGCCTTTAATTCAGAGGCCTTGTTTTTAACTGAGTTTTTGTTTTTTATTTATCTTAATGATCTTAAAAGCAGACTGAAAACATACCTTTTTAGTCTTGCTTTTAATTAAAATTTTTATCATTCACTTTAAGTGTTTTGGTATTTTTCTCTTTGTAGTTTTAATGACAGGATTGTCTTTTATTGAGCTGTTTTGGTGCTCTTATTTTAGTATCTTTTACTGTTGTTTTTATTTCATTTTATTGTATGTTACTTTGTTTTTAGATTTTAACCTAAACCTCCAGTGTTTCCTTATCTTGAGTTTTAAAATGGGGTTTCCTCAGTGCGCACATTCCTGTTTCCACAAAATCACGCCCTTTTTAAGTTTATGCATTTTAATACTGTTTCTGTTGCATTTAGATCATGGGGTGGGCATGAGGGCTTGGGTTAGGGTAGATTTGGGTATTCTTTGTTTCTTTCTTTCTTTTTTCTCCCTTTTTCTGTGTAAAGCACTTTGTGCTACATGGTTGTGTATGAAAAGTGCCATATAAATTAAGACTGATTGATTGATTGATTTGGTTTTATTTCCATGTGCTGATGTTTTGTGCTTTACGACTGTTTGTCAAAGCACTTTGTAAACTTCTGTTTTTAAAAGTGCTATAAAAATAAAGTTATTATTATTGTTGTTATTATAAACTGTAGAGGAAATAAGTCAGATCTCCAGCAGTTTCTAGTGGAAAATTTGCTATTCTAAATTCTCTAATAATTTTATTCTGCTGTCTGGTTAAAAATAGGTTAAAGAACTCAGCGGAGTTTATATGTCGAGCCACTCTTTTATCATCACCCACAAATCCAAAAACAGAGAAGATGCCTGACATGTAATGAAGCACGCTCAACAATCAGACATGGTTGTTGATCATGTGGGGGAAGATAAACACGTCTGTGGGAAGAGACAGAATTTTTTGAAGCATTAGAAAAAGCTCCTATCTTTTTTGATTAGATGTTTATGGGTTTCTTTATCCGCCTGAGATTGGAATGAAACAACATGTGTTTTAAAACACTAGGCAGAATTTTTCTCCCTTGCATACATCTACAATTGATAAATATGTTTATAAATCAAACAAATGTTAATTTACCATGAAAATAATCGAAGTTGACCATGCACATGTGTTTTGGTCTTGCCCTGTAGTGCAACCCTTCTGGAAGGAAGCGACAGAACTGATTTCGAAGGTGATGGGTTTTACCGTCAGTGGTACATTTGAATCCTTATATCTTGGTCAACTCCCGGACGGACTCTCTCAGGATGATTATTATCTATTCAAGGTCTTACTTGTGGCAATTAAAAAAGCTATTACCAGGAACTGGCTTCAGGAAAAGTCTCCTACTATGGATCTATTGGTTAGTATTGTGAATCATTTACATCTCCTGGAACAGATGACCTTCTTCCTTAGACTTCAGAAGGAATTAGGAGAAAGGAGATGGGAGAAATGGGTGAGCTATCTACATGGTGTCTCGGACCTCATATGAAAACTGTGAGAAAGGAAAAAAGAAAAAAAGATGACTTCTTGTACTTGACAATATTCTGTAGATAGGATGGGGCTGCGCAGTGTGTATATTGACTTGCCTTTTGATACTTGGGCCGATGCACAGCATCGCTGCTCAAGCATAGGTCTGACTTTAATGCAGTGTTAGTAACTCAAAACATTGTAACACCATTATAGAAGGGGGAGGAAGAACAATAAATACGAAGCATGTATGTATGTATGTATACATATATTAATAATAATGAAGAGACGGGTCTTGCTGCGACTGTACAGCCCCAGCATATATAGGTATTTAATGTATATTTACCCGCTATGCCTGTGATATACACCCCATGACCTCTTTATTGTTTGTTTAGTCTTTTTTGTTTGTTTGTATTTCCATCTACTTTCCTATTCACACCTTTGTTGTTAAAAGAAATTCTGAGAAATAAAGAGTTTAAAAAAATAAAAAAAATAAAAAAGAAAATAATCGAAGTTATAACACTAAAATGTTTTCTTTTGCATAAATCTTTGAAGGATTGTGTCCAATGATCAATTTTAAAATGATGATATAATGGTGTAGTGGTTAGCACTGTCGCCTCACAGCAAGAAGGTCCTGGGTTCAAATCTGACTCAGGGCATTTCTGTGTGGAGTTTGCATGTTCTCCCTGTGTCTGCGTGGGTTTACTCCGGTTTCCTCCCACATCCCAAAAACATGCCTAAGTGGGGTTAGGTTAATTGGCCACTTTCAAATTGCCCATAGGTGTGAATGTGAGCGTGGATGGTTGTTCGTCTCGATATATCAGCCCTGCGATGAACTGGCGACTTGTCCAGGGTGTCCCCTGCCTTCGCGCGAAGATGCTGGGATAGGCCCCAGCCCCCCTGCGACCCCGGGAACGGGAATAAGCGGTAGAAAATGGATGGATATAAGCTTGACGAAGTACAGCACTCTTTCAGACTTCCCATTATTAATTTTCCTAAAACTGTGCTCATTAAATCCCATTCATTTGCTCTGTGGCCGCGTTATGTAAGTAAAAAAATGTTTACCATCTGTAGTCGAGGTTTAAGTCGTTAAATTCACTGTCAGACTTTAAGGAGACAGAATACCAGGAAACTGCAGGATCCTCGGGGACTTCAGTGACACAACTATTTTTGACTGACTGCAGAGGTCCAACACTCACACAGACAGGAACAACACAGTCAGTGACTCAACTGTGGACTGTGACACAGAGATGGGAAAGAATGTGTTTGTGTGAGTTCTTTGAAAATTTCAACATAATGCTTTAGTGAAACCTTTAACCTCCACACAAACAATTCCCTGAAAAGGCAATCAGAGTGGGAGACACAAAGAGCTGTTAATATTACTGTATCATACGGTTTACACTGACTTCTTATAAATACTCTGGTTGACTTTACTGATAAGATATTCTGAGTAGAAGATGCTCAGACAATACAGGCATGTATCATCTTGGTATTTCCTCCCTAGACCTTGTCTGAAAACTGAAGAGAGACAATAACTGACTGCTCAATCACTTAACATCACTACAGATATATCTTTATGAACAGAGGGAGAGAGTCTTGAGGCATAAGAGGTAAAATATCAATGTTTACAGCCAAAAGGGGGTGGACACTTACTCCCAGAAAAGAGGAGGTGGACAAATCTGCTGTTCAATTCACCCCTTAGAGCGCTTAAAAGAAGAGGATCTCATTTTAGCACCTAATGCAGGCAAATGAGAGCAGACAGCACCAGGCATATGCAAATAACACAAAGATGATATACTATGTTAAAAAAGCACAGCTGCAGCTTTCATGTGAAGAAAATATATCTGCTAATAAAAACAAATCCAAAAACACTCCTGTGAAGAGTTTTTTCACATCTACGAAACAGACTAGAATTCATATTGAAGCCTTTTAATGATATTTCAAGGGGTAGGTGTCAGCAAAAGTAACATTTTCCATTTGAAATATTTAGAGTAAATGATATATTTGACTGTCAAAAATGAAAAGTTCCTCCCAAGAGCTTTACGGCTAATATCACTGCTCTAACATTAGGGTATAAGTAGGTCATGCATGACAACACTTAAATCTGAGTTCCTTTTTTTCAATCGTTTTAATTTTGCTCATGTGGAAATTACTTTAAAGATCACAATGAGATGTAAATAAGAGATTGAAATACTTCTGGAAATCTTCAGAACTCAGTGTGTGAGACCAAAACCTTCATTCTGAGACATCTGAGAGCTTGCACTACTCTTTTACCATGTAGTAGTCTGAAGACTGAGCAACTATAAGACCTCAGACCTCCTATCCTGATTTTTACTTTTTACTTGAGATAACTGAAAGCAAACCGTGTGTATTTTTCCCAAATGAGAAAGTGAAAAAAATATACAAGATATCCTTCTATTCGTGTCAATCACTCATTTTTGTTCAGGACACAATCTCCAATCTGTTTTACTCTTTTGTCCATGTGCCTGAATAGCATCATTGGTTCCTTTACACAAACTGCACCTAAATGATGTGAAAACAGACAGACTTAGGTGAAGTATCCAGGAAAAGACTGAATGAGTGGTTGGATAAAACTTCGACATGGAATAAAAGAGAGAAAAAGGAAAGGGAAAGCCCCGTCTGAAACTCTTGGATCTATCTTCATCTAACTTCAAACTTTCCACCCGCTAAAAGCTGCGACTGTGACAAAAATGCATGAAATTGAGCAAACATCATTTACAAAGAATGGTGGCATTAAATATGGACAAAAACTAGCTTAAACTCAAAACCCCTGAGTTAGAACAAACCAGCTATTGAGCTGTTCTGAGATCTGTGACCCTGATCAGGATGCAGCTAAGCACTTTAGGACAAAAGAGGAAGCTTCCTCACAACACAGGATGTGGGGAGTGGGGAAAGATTGGCCTAGAGACACGAGCTTGCTTTGAATACTGAAACACAACAGTGGAAGGTTGGCAAGTTCACACATAAGCTCAGTCTCTGCAGTACATAACACGCTGTTGTTAGCAGAAGGTCTGGCCAGTTGCACCACATTACACAACAAAGTGGTTTCGAGAGATCACTTGTGAAACGCGGTTGATTTACAGCATCATTTCTCCACTTGTTTAGCTTTTTAATTATTTTTTCAGCTCAAAAAAAAATCTAACATTGAATATTATGGATGCACCCACTCAAAGAATCTGGGCCAACATTGATTTCTGTATTTAAAACTACAGTTTAGCCGACAGCAGATTCGGATACCTAGCCCATTGTTGCTTTTTTGCTGTTGTCAACTGAGCCAAGAACCCAAATTACCCTTCAAATTATAAATATATTCATGCAGTGGTTCCCAAAGTGAGGGCTGTGAGACATATTACGTATGTAATATGTACCATATGGACCAACAGCCATCAGACTTTATAACTCTTGTGTAAACAGAAGATAACTATTAGAGATATATTATGTGAGACAACAGACAATTGAAGTTCCCTTCGGTGATGAATAAAGTTCTTCTTCTTCTTCTTCTTCTTCTTCTTAGTATATTAAGGGGCAGGAGATGCTTTCCAAAATAAGAGCTACATTTCTCAATTATCTAAAGTCATGTATTTCTTCCATTGTTGTAAATATATATAAACAAATAAAGAAATCTGTCATGCATTTTCTTCCTTATTTCATGACCGCACAACCCCTGGGGTAATACAGACAGAATAACAGCAACAGTTTAAAAGGTCAATTCTTAGCAGTACAGGAAATACAGCAACATGTGCACATAGCTTAACTTTTGCATACCTGCTAAATAAAGTAAGCTTTAATGACCCAGAATGACACGCACAGATGTTCAACAACACACCTGTGAATCTGCTTATCAAAAACTGTATATATCCAGAGATAACTGCTTTTTCTAACTCCAGTCTTTTCTGAATTACTGTAGGATAATGTATGGTCCTCGGCTGTTTTTCTTACTGGTGCTGCTCAATTGTCTATTTTTGGAATGGCTTTTCGTGTTTACATGCAGCTGTGAGCAAAGTGGGATTCTTAAGGTCACCAGTTTCCAGAAACAATACTTTTGGGGGAAAAGTGGGGGGAAAAAAGGGGCTAAATATGGGCTAAAACATACGGCTTACCTCATTGAACTTTATGAATACCACAGCAATCCGATACAAAAGCTCTGACACAAACTCTGTCAAGAGGCTTCTTTGTTTTTAGTTTTTGTTGTCGTGATCAGACAGGTGATTACTGCATTTTATAGACAATAATTAAGATTTATCGGTTGGTGGTTGTGCACACTTAAAGGTGGGGTAGGCAGGATCTGAGGAAGTGCCAGTTTTTGGGAGAAATCTTGAGTGTAAACTCTACCCCTCCCAGCCAGTTTTCCCCTCAGCTCCTCCTCTCCTCTCCCTCTCCAGCAAGCCCCGCCCACAAAAAGACGCTCCTTCTCACTTTGTAATCGTTTCAATTAAATTCAGATATAATGCAGATAAATACTTCAGATAATTACAAATGGAGCCCAGTCAACGTGAAAGTAAAAAGCATTGGTGCTACTGTAGATGCCAACAGACTACCAGCAAACACAATGTTTGCAGGACTTCTACAACTAGGATAAAGTGACATAGTCCAGGACCCGAGGTCAACAGTTTACAGGTTACAGGGTCCGTAAGATCCCAAAGCATCCCCCATCATTGTTGACCTGGCTTCTTAGCTCTTGTCCGGTCTACCTCCGTTTTAATCGCCCGTTACACCACCAGAGTCTCCGGTATTTACTTCGTTTTCTTGCTTGTGTCGGCAGTCGTGGCCAAAGGAGGATTCAGACAATTTTCTGTACTTTCTGGTTGGTTTCTACTGTCCGATATTGTAGCACGCTAACTTTGTTTAGGCTCCTGAACGACACGAAGTAGCATCTGCCTCACAACCAATCAGGATGAGGGAGGCGGGAAATGTCTTTGTTTACAGTCAGATATGTTGACTAGACAGACATAACAAAACACAGTAATATTGTGATATTCCCAAATGTCATCAATGACTAACAGCTATTGACTGATATTAAAAGCTCTTTTGTATATACACCACAAAAAAAGATGCTTCTCTAACAGATTCCTGCCTACCCCACCTTTAAATGAGAAGAAGTATAATGCGCCACCAATATACACAATTACTTTAACAAATAAACACCAACTGTGTGACCATGTCAAAAAATGAAAATGTAGAGGTTTGGTAAATGCTAAATTAATGGTATTTTGTATTGGCTTGCCCAGGTGTTCCTAATGTTATGGCTACACATGTATATCATATAGCACAGCTGATCAGCTCCTGCAACCAACTTATGATGTGCCAATTTGAGATGTACTGTATGCCAACAGGGATACAACATGTCTGTGTAGATTACATCTCTACTGGACATAATAAACTATGTATTGAAAACAGATGGCGAGAGGAATTTTTGAAGCATACCCAAGAGAGAAGCCCTCCTATTTGGATGATGGGACAGTTCCGCCCTTCATGTTTCAATCCATCTTCATGCTGTCACACACAGAGAAGGATATTAGAAGACAATCTATATATGCATTTATATATATGACAGGTTACTACACTGGCTAGCTGCAGGTTAGCTAACAGGGTGTTTGGGAATGACAGCTACACCATACTATGACTCCTCAGAGGATAAATGAGTAATCTATACAGTTATGTGAAAACACTCTTCTCGAAAAAGCTCAATTTCCTCCTAATATCATCCAATTTGAGAAATGAATAACGGTAGCTGTATATGTCTTGTTCACAAGCTAGCAGCTAACGGTGAGCCCTTGTTGGTGAATACATATTACAACCTAAAAAGCAGGTAGTTTTCCTATTAAAAGGATTAAAATATGAGTATTTTCACGTCCTAGCTTACCCTTTCTAGTGGGCGTCAACGCAGCCGAGTGTATGAGGATGCTGGGTCTGGAGGCTCTCCCCCGGCTAATGCCAGTCAGTTAGCCGTCCAGCCGCTCCGGATCCCAGCGGCCGGCGGTTGGTGAGTCCCGGCTCCGGGCGAACAGGCTGTGATGAGCCGGGGCTAACCGTGGCAGGAGTCCTTACTCCGCGTCGTCATTAGATCCTCTTGAAGCGATAGGCTCGTTAAGAAAATAGTATTATTTTTTTTCTTTAGAAATAAGTCCTAACTGAAGTGTTAACCCTGAGGATGTTGTTGTGGGCAGCAGCTGTGGGCTCTCGGGTAAAGCTGGTCGACTGGACATGAAGTGTTGCTGCAGCACTGCAGCCACGCTGTCTGTCTGAGGCCCTCCCTTCCTACACACTCACACAGACACACTCCAACACACACACACTCCAACACAAAGAGTGAAACTGTGTGTGATTCATCAGTGTGACAAATTTGTGGTCTACGTGATGTCTCGGTCATGCTCCAACACAGGAAACCATATTAAAACGTTTATATAGCAGCACACAGTATCACCACAGTACGTAATACAATAAAACTAGCTTTATAATGTAAATGTTAGTGGGCGTGGCACCTAGTTACTCCTACCAGGGGCGTACCTATATCTTTTAAAGTCTGATGGCCCAACTGGGGGGACTTTTTAATGCATTCTTTTAAGTGTAACTCTTAAGGTTGAGAAGGTGTGTTAATGAAAGAAGTGATGTTCAAATGGTAAAGCTGTTGTAAGGCATATTGTCTTTTATCTGAAAAAGTTAAAAGTACATTATTTCTTTGCACTGAAATCCCATATAGAAAAACAAGTCCACAAAGTTAATGATCTAGCTTTACACCTGCCATAGCTCCTTGTGGTCCTCTACATCAGTGGTTCTCAACTGATGGGTCCTGACCCAAAAGTGGGCCGCGGACACATTCTGAATGGGTCACGAACAGCTGGTCAAAAAAGTATTTAATGTGATATTTATTAGATATTTGATATTTTCGGTATATGCAACTACAGTAGTTGTCATCCCCATGTTGTCCCCTTCATGTGTTCTGAAATGCACTCTACTCAATAAAACAAGTGGATTTATGTTAAAGATTAAAGTCTATAATTTTTAATTTTTTTTACAAGAAATAAATTCGCTTGTTTTGAATTCTATAAAAGTGGGTTGCGACTTAAGGACCATGGGAAAATGTGGGTCCCAGAGTGAGACCACTGCTCTATATGGCTATGTTGTATAAGCTGCTTTCACTAGCACTAACCAGCTTCACTCAGTAACTCCAGATCCTGTCAGTAACATAAAATCACATGAAACACGATTCTTTTGGCGCCGTTGTTTCTGAAAATTTCATCTGGCGTATCACAATGTGTAAGCCTGAAGCTTTCAAATGAAAAAGCTTTTTGAAAGCTCCTCTGACATTTCTGAAAATGTGATCAGACATGTGACAACTCATGATCTCCTGGCCTTTAGAAAAATCTGCTGTAAGATACGGTGAATAGGGGTGTTTATGTGGTATCTTCCTGAGAACATGTTGACACTGGCCCATTTAGAGACACCACAAGCAGGGGTGAGACATATGAGAAAACACACACACCCATGTGTATGTCATATATTTACCATCTCTGTTTCTCAACACCAGTAAAACAGAAACTAACACAACAAAGTGGCAATGTATTCATTTCTTCCACAGCTAATTTGTTCAAGACTCACAAGGAGCTCGTCTAAAATCTTAAATAAATAAAAGCAAACTTCTGTACACAGTATTACTGCCAAAAAAAAATTACATTAATTTTTGCAATAAGCCAATGCATTTTTCTTCTGCCTTTTCTCCTCTTCCCATCATGAGGTTGGGAAATATACACGTGAACGTATTTTCAGATACCAGTTAGTGAAATCCAGTCTCGAATATCCCACTACAATATACCTAAACACAGTTTTATGGGGAAGTATGATGTCCCCACTTCACATTATATATATATGACCTCCATGTTGGTCTAAGATGGCCACATAAAGGCTTAAATGCCAAGAGGGTCCTCTTTAAAATGACACCAAACAGTCTATTGTAAAACTTTGAGAAATGTCCCTGTCATGAATCTGAAACAGATATACACCAGTGTAAAAAAATTGAATCTACAGACATGTATCTTTTCAAAAATTATGTTGAACCTTTGCCACCCTGAGGTGTACCAAATAACTGTTGGGCCCATGGACTAATATATGTCTTTAGGTCTTGGAAAACGTGCTACATCGTAACAAAGTGAAAACCAGCCAGTTACTCAAAACACTTGTCTTGTTCTGACAAAGCAAAGCTGAACATGCTTTAGATTTGGGGTGGCCCATCAGTTTTCAGTGGGGGTGAATGCCACCCTTGGTCGCCCCTGTGGACACACCCCTGGCTTATGCAAAGTGGTCAGTCATAAATGATCTGTGTTAAAGGAAATTTGCCGTTTAGAGAAAATGATGTTGAACTTATGGATAAAAGAAATAATAAGAAACTCCAAGAAATTAAAAATGAATTAAATTAACTGGTGTTAAATTGTACATAGCTATGTGTACAGAGAGTACGCAAAAGGTCAGAATAATGAACTTAATAATCTTAAATCATTACTATTATTTACTTATTGTTGCTGTTAATGTCTATTTCTCTCTGTTTATGCTTCTTTATGCTCTATGATGTAAAATCTAATACAAAGTGGCTGCCTGTGTACATTAGATTATATGAACATGCTGAATGTAACCTAGTTATAGGTATGCCCAATTGATATAGTGAGCAGGAGGTGTGATAAAATATGTATTAGTGCTGTATGAAAACATAGCATACACACATATTAAAATGATGTTGAATTAATATGTAATGGCCTACACATATACATACATTAAAATATAATAAATTCCAATATATAATTGATACAAAAAGCCCTCTTGGGCTGCTTGCACTGCCATAAACACAACTCTTGAACTCTGATATCAGCTTTCTCTTGCTTCTTTGCTGTACTAAATGACTGTATTTCCTTCTTTTTTTGCCCTCATGTTATAATCATTTTTATAAACACGCCTACTGGCTGTTTACCCAGCAGATTTGTCACTCATAAATAGCCTTCTCGGGTGATCAGAGTGTACCACAGAGGTGAAACATATTTTTACAATGTGTCATGATTGCCACCCATGCAAATCAGTAGCGGTGGCATCGGAAATGGACTGTACCAAGAAGAGGGGGGCGCCAGAGGACACCCAGCAGGGCTTCCGTCTGTAAAATTGAAGCATCACAGGCGAGAAAGTCTTAATCGATGTAAAATTGGAATGCAAATCACAAGATAAGATGAACTACTCAGGATAAGAGTTTATTCCTGCGCTTTGGTCCTCTCTGGGTTTCTCCTACCTCTGGAGATCCCCCCTCCGGTGAACGCCGCGGTGTCTGAGCGTGTGGTAAGGTCTGTCATCCTGCCTGGATCGCCCGGTTTTTTGGAGAGCAGAAGTTGGCAAAGGGATGTCAGTGCGATGATGGCGCTGCAGCTAAAGACCGGGGATGCAGCGTACTACCAGAGTGCAGAATACTGCAGAAACTACACTTCACCGCCTGTCAGCTACGGGAACAGCAGCCATTATCTCACCCGATTGCCAGGTAAGGAGAGGCTCATGCCATTCACAATCTCCCCTTTGACTCCCAGCTGTGTGATGATGCGCTTTTGTGCAGGGGTTTGTGTTGAAAAACGATCACCTAGAGAGATTTTCAGATGTCACAGAGGAAGGCTGATGTGAAACCTGGTTGCCCTGGTGCTGCTGTCATGATAATGTCACGTTAATGGGGTGCATCAGCCCTCTTTCTCTTCAGCTCAAAGATGCTGCGATGCAAAATCCAAAAGATGTCAAGCTACTCTAACTGTCCCTGTAGAGTGGATGAGTTTTGCATCTCGATCTGATGTGAGAATTCAACCTAAAACAGCCTCAATCATACGCTCCCCTCAATGCAGTCTGTTGTCAAGTGAAGAAATGCTGCTCCTTTCACTTCGTAGCCTTTTGCACTGCTTGCTCTGCACAGCTGATGGTGGCATGTGGCAATTTCACACTGAGGGTTTCTTCGTTGCACCTGCACAGTCCCTGCCAAAAAGAGAGAAAACAGGCTTTCCCTGCTGGTAACAGGGACTTGAGGCTATAGAGAGGGATCATGTTGCTACAAAGATGATCTAGATTTATGGCATGGGGCTGATCTGTCCACCTGGTTACAGACCCTTCATCAAAATGTCATCTTAAATCAGCCCCTCTGTCAGGATGAAATTGCACATGCTGCATTCTTGCCATATTGATTGTTTTAGTGATCAAGAGATAGACGAAATGCAAACCAACATGTATGATTTATTTGCATTTTGTTTGATTTTTACAACTTTTGATCATTTTGTCTCGAAAGGAAAATGGATCCAACTCTCTGTCAGTCATTCAGAACTTTTGTTTTTGCATGTACGAGATAATAGATAGATAGATAGATAGATAGATAGAGAACTTTATTAATCCCCGAGGGGAAATTCGGTTGTTGTAGTAGCCGATACAAGCAATACAGAGAAATACAAAAAATAGATAAAATATACAAGACTATACAAGGAAGACTATACAAGTACATAAGAAGTACAGGAAGACACTGGTCTATCTGGTCTTGGCTGCTTTCAGCTTTCGTCCAGTGCCCAGTGAAGCAGATGGAATAAGTGCAGGAGGCATGTGCTCCTCATTGCTCCATAATTGATGTGATACAGCACAGTATGGCAAGAAAAACTCAAGAGAAAATGAACACTTGGCCTATTTAGAGATTCTCTGTGGAGGCCAGGAGATGATCAGGCTTCAGGACAGGAGTTTGTGTGCATGTGTGTGTGTGTGGTTTGTTACTAAACCAGAAAAGCCAAAAAATCCAGAGTGAAGCCCCCCCCAAAAAACTGATGGCGATCTCTCCAGAAACATGTTCAAGTGTTACTGTGCTGTCAGTTTACTCATCACTTGCCGCCTCGTGCTTTGAGCAACGTTACATAAGCCGGGTTTTGACTCGCAAAGATGATTTTGTCCCCAAAGCTCGGATACAAAAAGTTTTTTTGACTTTGCAGCAAGGTCTACTTTCTGAGTATGTCCTGCATCTTCGTACGCTGACATCTATTGGCCTGGAAACAGGTCTCTGAGGAGGGAGAAAACTGACCTTGTTGGTTTTTGTGGTTCACACAGAAATTTGGAAAGACCTCATAAAAAACAGACGTTGACTTTGCTGCACCTGTCCTTTGTCAGAGGAAGACAGAAAAATCTGCCTTATTTTTCTGTATATGTAACAGCTGTGCTGTTTGATCTGGTCTGACGTCTCTGCAAGCTGGACCTGTTTTGTGTCTTAATAGAAGGAGATATAAATAGATGCTTTCATCTACCGCAGTGTGGATTTGTAACAGTTTGTGATCTGCACAGTCAGAGCTAAAATTAAGAGTTTTAAGACGGATTCTGAGTCTTGACAGCGCAAGGGCACAATTTCGCCCTTGTACTGTCCCTGAGGCTTGAGAACTATCTCGACAATTATGAGATGTTGCTGCAATGATTCCTCTCCTTGAGGGAAATAATTTTGATTTAAATAGGTATCAAAAGAACAGCCATTTATATTTATCAAAAAAAAAAATCAGTAAATTTTTATAACCCATACCTTTGCCTTTCAAGGGATATTAGAGTATTTATCAGGATTTGTTGACTTTGCTCTCTTCGTATGTGAGCATAGACTGTATATACTGTGGACAACTTGGTTCCGCCTCCCGCCTGTATACGGATTTGAAGCCAAAAAGCTCTTGACATTTCCAGGATTTTTCTTCATTTCCTGAAACCAGCATTGCGCAGTAGCGTTGTGCGCATTCGGCGGCAGAGTAGCTGTGATGACGCTCGGCTCAAACAGTGTATCCCCCGGGTGAGCTATGCAATCCCTGAATGACCATAGGCTGTATCAGGTGTCAATCATAGAAAACATGAACCCCCTAATAACTTTTAAAAACTGAGCTTTACAGAAAAAAGAGGACTTGAGCACAAACCAGTCTTACTGTAACTACATGTCAACATCACAAGCAGGGGGGAGAAAAATTTATGTTCTGTGTAATAAATTTCTAAAGTTTGTCCACAGCCCCATAAGCTTTGTGGCGGAGGCGGGATTTACGACCTATATTGCAGCCCGTCACCAGAGGGTGCTGTTCTCGAAGTGGCTTCAGCCAGCAAGGAGGCAGACGGCGTCCATTCTATATACAGTCTATGTATGTGATAGACATTATACAGTATATGGTCTACGTTAACGTAAAAAAATTAAGTCTGCATCAGACAATAGTGCAACGGTTAGGAGTGCAAAGAGTGTTAAAAGAAACATAATGCAAAGTGCATGGGTGTATAGAGTTATAGAAAAATATAAAATTAAGAAAAAATGGTCTCATCTTAGCACACTTCATAATCTGAATATACTGCAGTTGTACGAGTCTTTGTAGCAAACCCACAAAATATGTACAATTATATCTCATTAACCAAACAGTCAATGCTTTCTCACTCTGAATGATATCATATTAACTGCTGGAGAGAGGCCTGGGTATAATGGCCGTGTTTTTACCTTGTTTTTGTTCAGCCAGATGAAGCTCAATCTCACTATTAAACACTCCCAGACTAATTGGTCCCGACTGAGTGGTGTGAAAACATGCTTTTAAATATTTTATGTATTTATGACATGGCGCATTTCATATTATGCATATTATTTCGTATGTAATGGCACATGAAGTATTTTTCCATATCTTGTTGGTCTGTTATGCACATTAAAAAAACACCCTTAACTGCATTTATCTGGTGTAGGATATAAAATCACTAAGATAACAGATATTGCAATAATTGTTTTACCCAACATCATGTAGTCCTAATCTGAGGGGAAAAACACAATTAAAAGCAGAAACTAAATGCAGTAATAGCCTTTGATACCTTTATCTATAGAGTCATTATTAAATCTTTAGCTGTAGATTCCTGTTTTCAAGAGTAGGGGTGATTTAGTAAAGCGAATTTTTTAGTGAACCCAAGGCGCCGCTTACAGAGAAAATGAAGCTAAATCACGGTTAACTTGATTACTGTCACTCCAACAAAAACATCACATTACTGGTGTGTGTATTATAGATCCTCACTGGCCACCTGTACTGGTCGTAGAAATCTGATAGCAGCAATAAATCACAGAGCAATGTCATTTTAAATGAGGCAGTATCACCAAGGACAGAAAAAAATTACAGTGTGTGGAGGAGGGTTGTTACGATACCAGAGTTTTAGACTTTCAGACGACACTATTAAAACTCAGACAATGTCTACTCCTTACCTTACCCGTGTGTGTCAGAACCACAGTGATAATAATGAAACTCCTGGGCAGCCATAACCTGGTTTCTTTTTCTCTGTTTTTATCACCACACATTGAACAGTGCTGCTTTAGAAAAAGACACTTAAAAGAGACTAACATATGACAAGCTGATTAATGTCTTTTTTCTGTTTTACCGCTTTGTTTTCATTAGCACTGCATACTCACTTTGCTTTATCTTTAGGTGACTCAACCACCTCTCCTCTCTCTCTGCCACTCACAGCAGCTATGGCTTGATAATATGACAGTAGATGTACCTTTTTCATGGGCTTTGTTTACTTTTAGTATCTGATGTAAAGATAACGCAAACTTCATTGTTACACCATGCAGCATAATAAAAAGTACTAGAGTTTGACAGTGGCGTACCAGGCTGACTTGACTTTCTAAGTAATAGTAGTAATTGCACATGTGCCGCAAAAGTGCTTTTTTTTGTATGATGTCTCTGCAATCAGCTTAGCTGTTTGAGTTGCTGAAATAGTGAGGTGCAGGCTGTCTCAATCAGGGCTGAAGGGTTCTCCTGAGGCTGCTGCTGATGAGATTGATTACGTGCAGAATGAGGAAGTGGATTGGAAGATGTCGCACTGCTTTGAGTTAAGTGAAAAACATGAATATTAGTAACACAATCTTCTTAAACTGCATCAACTCAAATGCCTTTTGGACATTCCCGTATCCTTTTATTAACATTATGAACTAATTTCTCAGCAATTTGTGTGTTTATGTTTGCAAATGAAAACCAGGTGTTTCCTGTTTTGTCCACCATATTTTTGAAGTGTAAGATGACATGTAAGTTGGTCAAAATTGATCCAAAATTACTCTTACGGGGTTGTCCAAACAAATCAGAACTCCACATGGACATGAATCTATACCTTTAACTTCAGTTGTTTATTCGTGATCTTGGTTCAACATTAAATGATCATGACCTGTATCCCCAGAGCCGTTGTCTCTCTCTTGAGAGAGAGCGACGAAACTAAGTTTAGATCTTAAGGCGGCAGCTGGAACTTACTCATTATATTTGGAAACAGAGGTAAATAAAATGTATTAATGCATGTCCCTTCAGGGCTTGTGCAGTTTTCAATATTATCCCACTTCCTATGAGGTTCATTGCATATAAATTACTGCTGCTGCTGCTGCTGCTCCCTGCGGATGCCGGAAAAATCTCATTTTTAGAGGGAGCTTCCAAAAACAGCCGATCACAGTATGATAAAACGGCATTAATAGAAATGATCTTTGCCAATGAGCTGTGAAACTGAGAGTCGTTTATATGTTTTGCTCCATAAAGGGACTCTATTAATGTATTCTTGTTAACATCCTCATGCTTGTAGAGTCATCTTTCAGTATAAGATAGTAAGGTCAGTAAGTCATCCAGCATACCTTTCTGCTGAGGTCAGCCAGGCCAGGTGACGGAGAGGCAGCTAGACGGACTGAACAGACAGACTGACAGAAAGCAGCAGTCGGAAACACAAACACCCCAGGGTGTTATTTTGGGGCCATGAATCACTCCCATTGGGTGTCCAATTGGATTCCAGATAAAAGCTTCCAGCGCAGTGAGTTTTGACACAGCTGTTGGCCTTTTACTGACCTGTCAATGTATGGAGTTACACACACACACACACAAACACAAATATAATGGCTCATTAGAGTGTTACAAACCAACACACACACACAAATCAGCACAGTGACATACCTAACATCATGCTATTTATTTCTGGTTCTTACACAAACACGCGCCTATTCAAGCAGTCACACTTCAGGCCGAGTAATCAGGGACGCTTGAGGATTTTATTGTCACTGTCTGTGTGACTGAGTGTGTGTGTGTTTGGGTGTGTGCGTACATGCATGTGTATGTAATGTCCCGTATGCATGGCTGCAGGCGCTGCGGGCTCAGCTTAATCTTCCTGATGCCCACTGGAGTGTAAATCTCCTC
Organism: Xyrichtys novacula; assembly: GCA_962446985.1. Taxonomy (NCBI): domain Eukaryota; kingdom Metazoa; phylum Chordata; class Actinopteri; order Labriformes; family Labridae; genus Xyrichtys; species Xyrichtys novacula. Next base: position 31,169,329 of record OY660870.1, read on the forward strand.
TGTCCAAGAATGTGTCCCCATTCGAACATTTCTTTACATCTCTCCAGCCCGAGGGCTTCAGGATATAATCTTAGTGCTACTGTACATTAGGCATTGGATTCTCACCAGATTCCTTTTCATTGTCCGTATGATGATCTGCCAGTACACCATGTGCACTTAAGCCTGCAGTATCTGAAGCATCTTCAGAAGTCTATAACTCAAAGCAGATCATGCATTTATTTTGAAAGGTTGTTTTAGAGACAAGCAATGTGGGTCTAGCTTCTGGTGCCATTTATAGCATTGTGTGTCAAAGTGTTTTTATTTCCTAAATCCTTTGCTTTGAGACGCATTTGACAGAATCAGATCAAATCATACAGCATTACAAAAGTGTCCACCTAAACAGATTTGGTTTGAATGCACTGTCTTTAGATCACTGCTCCTATAAATCCATGCAATGTTGATTAAAGTTAGCACATATCATAAAACAGCGTTGACAATGGTGAAAATGTATGTGTGGAAAGACAGGATGCAACGATAAGACATTTGAAGGATTGAGTTTTACAGATATTGTAATGCATGCGCTTGATTTTCAATATACCAAGTCAACTATCCTGTTTTTGTACCAGATAGGATGAGCTTTGCAGGGTCGAATTCATGTGGGAGAAGTGTTGATGTCTAGTTTTCAATCCTCTTCTTTAACAACTAATCTAATCTTGCAATCGGCTGAAGAAACTCCTGTCCATACTAGCTCTTGATTTGTTTGAAATCCAGTGAAAATGCTTTATTTATCACACTGTGTTATTGGTTTAACTGCAATAATTAAAGCTCCTATGAGGAGTTTTTTGATGTTTATAAAACAGCCAGAAATTCATTCTGAAGCCTTTTATATGCCAACCAAAACAAGCAAAAAAACACCAGTAATAAGATTTACTATTTTCATACTATAAATCTTAACATCTGGAAACTGGTGTGAGGGGGTCAGTGTCGACTGAGCAGCTGAAGAAACAGACTTGTTTATTATAATTTCCACGTACCGTATTTTCGCACTATAAGGCGCACCTGATTATAAGGCGCACCATCAATGAACGCGTCTATTCGCGTCTATTTTCAAGCCAAACAAAACAGTCAGATAAGCTCAACTTTATTTAACTCATTCAATAACTCTGTGAGGCTACGGTAGCTGCAGTGCTCCAACAAGCCAAAAGGATTTTAAGTGCGCCTTATAGTGCGAAAAATACAGTATTCAACTCAACTCAACTTTGTTTGTAAAGCACTTTAAAACAACCATATCTGAACAAAGTGCTGTACATAAATAGACAAAACAATGCAAACATAAAAAACAATCAAAAAACAATTAAAACAATGGATAAAATAAAAGCAGATATTAAAAAGTAAAATGATACATTTAACTGTAAAAAGTAAGAATGATGATTTTTTTTTTGTCAGGAGAAACTACTTAAGCATGCCGAGGAGAAAATCAGCAAAGACTGCTTTGTCCACAGGGGGCGCCAAGATTAACACAAACTAGTGTCCCACAAACAAGTCCCTCACAGGAGCTTTAAATCTTGTGGAAGAGTGTTTTAAGAGTACAAGTTGTAGATTTTTTAATGGTTTAAACCAGATATTTTAACCTACAATGCTAGACTTTATTCTGCTTTTCTGCTGTGTTTTACTTTCACACTTGATTGTTACTGACACGCTTATATCTGATCTCCCGTTTATGTTTCTTTAGGTTACTTTTAACTAATGTAATGTCACTCAGTTACTGTGTGTAGTTTTTACTTGATGGTGTAGTGCTGGGTGGTGATCCCTCAGATGGTAAACCAAGTTTGATGTGTTTGACCTTTTAGCGACAACTTTTTTTGCAGCAGGTTTTACAGATGGGTGGTCTGTCGCCTTCAATAACTCCTTGTTCATTCCTGGTGTACTCACATGCTCTCTCAGTGGATGAAAAACATTCCTGCTCAGTCTCTGTGGTGCCTCAGATGAGCTAATGTTGCATCGCCTCCACATCTCATGACGAACACAGCAGCACACTGAGTTGGTGCATCACAGGTATCACTGAGCTTTTGTTCCTTTAAGGTTGCACAAGACAGAAACACTTGGAGTAGATGAGCTTTTAGATTAATAAGATTGTAAAGAAGCATGATATTTCAAAGCGTGGTTGACAGTGAAACCAGCTGATCACTGCATCTCTAATTTAAAGCTGTAGATCAGGAGCCAAAGACTCTTTAAGGTTGTGCCAAAACTCACTACAATTCTTACAGTCATTAAGACATTTGAACCTGCTGCTGATGACAAAGGGGAAAAAATCCAGGAGATCATCAGAAAATAAATTCATATACATTGTCTTTGAAATTTGCTGATGTGTTCAAACTCTGTAGCTATCCAATAATTGGAGTATTGTGCTGATAGGTAAAAACTTTGCTTGCTGGAGGTGACAGATGAAAAGGGAGCAGATCAATACAGTTATTAGAAGTTATCCTCTGCAGACTGTAAATAACTGAAAATTGTTATGCTTTTCCTTGGTAATCTTTGAGATTTTGAAATACGCATGGCTTGGTTAAAAGTGTCTTTTTTAAATTTGATTTTATACTATCTTATATAACCTGAATTTAGCCTGGTTAGTGCCATTGAGATGAGAGGGTTTTTTTCCAATGGCGACCTGGCCAAGTGTGGCAGCTGCACAAAGTTTAAACATCAAAACACACGATGAAAAAATAAGGCAACTGAAGCAGACTGCCAACGACAAACTGCACATGTGCAACAAAGGTTGTGAACTGCATACTTTTAGATTAAAAGGAAGGAAATGTTATCTGGATTTTTTCCCAGACTGGCTTTATAGAAGAAGATACACCTACTTCTGAGCTCACACACCATCAGATAGACTTTGGAATATCGAGTAGCCTGCAGTAGTGAATAAGAAACCCACAGTTCTTAATAAATCTCAGTGTACTATGATACACACTGTGCAGGCTGTTAAGACTTTGAGCAGAGGCATTCATGAGCTGACACAAGGCCTGACATCAAGCTAAATCTGTCACTGGCCTTTCAAGATCACTGGCTTCACTATTGTAACCGCTGGCTCGAGGACATAGCTTTTGATATGGAAAATCACAGTCAAGAGTTCACTTTCAACATGAAGAAAACCATTAGATGTAATGCAAAAGCAGTCTACTTTATTTTGTAAACTCTGTTATGTAGTCTTTCCACCATGTCCTCCTCAGTCCGTTGGTGGTTCTGCATCTTTTAGATACCTTGGCTGTGAACCCACCTATCATCTTGCTCATCATGGTCAGCAGCTTTATGTAACGGTTGATAGCCTGTTAGCCCTGCGTTGGGATTATGCTAACATAGTAATCATACATAACATTCATTTTGCGGCAGATCAGTTATAGCACACTGCAGGCTGAGTTATCACATCTCTCGATTTATGTAGCTACAAATAAGAAGAGTGGAGCGTGTAAATCCTACAACACCATACTGAACTTACACCTGCTTTGAGGGGCAGATTTAGTTAAAGATGACATTAAATCCCTGCCAACTAAAAGGTGGAGTAGGCAGGATCTGAGGAAGTGCCAGTTTTTGGGAGAAATCTTGAATGTAAACTCTACCCCTCCCAACCAGTTTTGCCCTCAGCTCCTCCTCTCCCCTCCCTCTCTGCTCCAGAAAGCCCCGCCCACAAACAGACGCTCCTGCTTGCTCGTATCGTTCCAATTAAATTCAGATATAATGGAGATAAATACTTCAGATAATTACAAATGGGGCCCAGTCAACGTGAAAGTAAAAAGCATTGGTGCTACCGTAGATGTCAACAGACTACCAGCAAACACAATGTTTGTAGGACTTCTACAACTAGGATAAAGTGACATAGTCCAGGACCCGAGGTAAACGGTTTAGCGGCGCTACAACACGTAGCAGGTCCCGTTTGACAAGAACACTTCTGTTACAGACACTTACCTTACTTTGTTAAAGCGGTTGACCTGTCCAGCAGAAAGGTTACAGGGTTCGTAAGATCCCGAAGCGTCCCCCTTCGTTTTTGCTTCACTTATGTTGACCCGACTTTTTAGCTCTTGTCCGGTTTACCTCCTTTTTAAGCGCCCGTTATTCCACCAGAGTCTCCGGTATTTACTTGGTTTTCTTGCTTGTGTTGGCAGTCATGGCCAAAGGAGGATTCAGACAATTTTCTGTACTTTCTGGTTGGTTTCTACTGTTCAATATTGTAGCACGCTAACTTTGTTTGGGCTCGTGAACATTATCGGAGGACATGGAGCATGCGTCACAACACGAAGGAGCTGCATCTACCTCACAACCAATCAGGTTGGGGGAGCCAGAGAATGGATTTGAGAATGGCCGCCCAAAAAATTTAAAATGTTGACTATACAGACATAAGGGAACACAGCAATATCATTATATTACCAAATGTCATCAATAACTAATAGCTATTGACCGATATTAAAAGCTTTTTTGTAAATACACCACAAAAAAAGATGCTTCTTTAACGGATTCCTGCCTACCCCACCTTTAAGTGGTCTTTCCAGTGTGGCTTGAACTTTCTCCCTCCTTCTACTCTGCTACTCCCTGTCACTCCATTTCTCTCGTGTTTCTGGTGATTTTCTTTTTTTAGGCTGTTTTGACTTTTGCTCTGCCAGTGGTTTTTAAAAACACACTATCCTGAGAGAGAAAAACCCACGCTCAAGTCGGTGTCTGAGTGCACACCTCCAGCGTGGTGAGAGGGCTCGAGGGAGTGACAGCAGAGAAGCTGTCGGCGGCTGGGCTTCTCATCTCTGACACACGCGCAGGCGCTTATGAAACGTCGATGCTGGAGCAGTTTTTAAGAAAATGACAAAAATTCACTGACTCAACCCTTGTAGCTACCAGAAGAAAATGATTTGAAACTATCTGACTGGATTTCTTATGATTCAAACTGGCAGGAGAGAGCCAGTTAAAGGGGCAGTCAGCTGTCCCAGAGTCTGTCAATCACGTGTCATCCTATCCTAAATGACAGCAAATCACATCTAAAACATCAACTGGCTATTGTCTATCATAAATGCTGTTATTAAATAGATGATAATATACGTTTTATATTGCCTCTGACCTTTTTATCAGGCATAACCCAGTGTATTACTTTTTTCATCAAAAGTCCATCTAAAGCATGTTGCTAGCAAAGAAAACCACCTTTTAGATGTTATTGTACGTTGAATAATGGATTCCTACATGAATTTCTCCCTTTGTATTTGAATGTTAAAGATATTTGCCTCATATTTTTGTCTTTTTGAACTCTTTCAGACAGCTGGACAGAAATCTAAGAGTCCCCTGTGGCAGCATTTTACTGAGCCAAATACTGCCTCCATGGTTCTGCTTCCCCTTAGTCAAATAAGATATTCATTTTAGTACTAAAACTTCCCCCTTTTTGCTTGTCATGTTGAATTATTTTTATTGTCAAGTGGAGGAAAAACAGTAACAGGAAGATTTTAGCTTTACATATCGTCCATCTCTCACAGTATCTGTAAATATTCAGTATTGGCCACTGAAAAAGCGATATCTGTCTACTCCAGTCTTTGACGAACATGTTTACTAGAAAATGCTGTTTTCACTGCTTTTGAAGGTGTGAAGAACATGAGCTTATTTTATTCTGCATTTTAAATAGGTTCCAGATGACAGATCTGAATCAAATGCACACTGAAGGTTTGAAAAGGCTTGAGCAGGCGTAGGTTCACATTGGTCGTTGCAAATTTCCCCACCGTGGGACGAATAAAGGTTTACAGTCTTTTCTTTGGAGTAAGGTCTGCTATCGAGAGGTAGCAGATCGCTTTGATGTTTTAATACTGTTGTGTGACGACCAATCAGAATCAAGTATCTTAACACAACTGTGCAATAAACACAGTTTGTTTTATCTGATGTCCACAGGCCCAGAGACCATGCTGAAGCCTCCTCTGAGTCTCTTCAGTCACCCCCAGCAGCCTTTTCATCACTTGGACTCTCTACACCAGCTGGGACCTCCACCAATGGCACCAGTGCAACCTCTTGGCCCACCCCCTATGGCCCCTGCTCAGGCAATGGGACCCCCAACTATGGTTCCCACACAGACTTTATGTCCCCCTCCCATAACTGCTGCTCCTTGCACACTAAGGCCTCCTCACATCACCCCTCCACATAGCTTAGGCCCCCCTCCGATGGCCCCGACTCCACCACTTGGGCCTCCACCAATGGCGCACACATTGTTGCCCCCACCTGTAGATCATTCCCAAGCAATAGTGCCTCGAACCATGGACCTTACACAACAGCTGGGGCCTCCTCCTTTAAATCCTCAACAGGCCTTAGTGCCCCCACCTGTAGTGGCTCCTGGAGCGGGACGATTCCCCCTCCCTCCCAGCCCCTTGTCCTCCCCTCCTGTTCCAGGCCCTGATACTTCACAGCTACCCCCAAGACCCCCTGGACCAGCACCCATTCCAAACCCGATGTCCTGTGTCATACCTGGTGGTCCTCTTCTGGATCAGGCCAGCGAGCAGCCCCAGGATGAGGGTTCTCCACTGGGTGTGGAGGAGCAGGAGGACTCATTGGGACTGGGGGAACTGTGTAAACCACTGTACTGTAAACTCTGCAACGTTACGCTCAACTCAGCCCAGCAGGCACAGGCTCATTACCAGGTCAGCGGAAGTTCACATTTAAGTGTGTACAAAACATGTTTAATGTTTCACTAAATACTTACAACAACCTCCATTTCTTTATCTTTGTGTCTAGGGGAAGAATCACAGTAAAAAGCTGAGAAATTTCTACGCCGGCAGTCAACAGCCTCCAGCTATCAGGATCCCAGATGCACTCGAGGGAGCCGGCCAGACAGCGCTCAGCTCAGGATCCAACGACAATGACGCAGGCAGACAGGTCAGGACCAAACCTGGAAATTCAGCACCCACCTACCTAAATGTTACAGTTTGTAGTTGAGTAGGTGGATGTGCTGCTGTCTTTGCAAGGGAGCCAACGTGCAGATAGAGGTAATTTTCTTTAGAGGAGGTGGCAGAGAAATGCAGAGCCTGGATAGACAAACAGTGGAAGCGTTTAAAATTTCACTGGATATACCTGTTCTCTCTAACATGATTTCATTTAACTACCATGAGCTTAAAGTAACAGTGTTATTTTTGTCTTTGTATTATCAATCAGTCTTTATTTATATAGCACTTTTCATACACAACCATGTCACACAAAGTGTTTTACACAGAAAAAGGGATAAAAGAAACAACTACTAGAAAAGCACTCGGAGAGCGCAGACCTCCTCCAAGCAGCTCTTGTCTCCCCTTATATTGTGATTCACACCAGAACTTTTGCTGTTGCGTGTCTTTAATTAATGTTTATTTGTGTTTAAACTGGTATGTTCACTGTTCATAAAACAAGAAATGCCCTGACCCGGATTGGAACCCAGGACCTTCTGGTTGTGAGGCGACAGTGCTAACCACTACACCACTGTGCTGCCTATCTACACCACTCTGCCGCCCATTCGTTATCTTTCAGCATTGAAAATTCCAACGACACTCTTATTTTTGTGTGTTCTGGATCACAGTATCCAGAATTTTGTCCGGATCACCACCAAAATTTAATGGGATCCTCCTGGGGCTGAGACGCACCTCTGGTGAAAATTTCAGGTCAATCCGTCTGTAACTTTGTCCGTAAAATTGCTAACAGACAAACCAACAAACAAACAAACCAGCGCTACCAAAAACATAACCTCCTTGGCGGAGGTAATTATCCAAATCTACCCCAACCCAACCCCTCATTCCCACCCCATAATCTAAACACAACAGGAACAGTATTAAAATGCATAAACTTAAAAAGAGCTTAATTTCATGGAAACAGGAATGTGCGCACTGAGGAAACGCCATTTTAAAACTTAAGATAAGGAAACACTGGAGGTTTAGGTTAAAATCTAAAGACAAAGTAACATAGAATAAAATTTAAGAAATAATAAAATGAAATAAAAACAACAGTAAAAGATACTAAAATAAGAGCACCAAAATAGCTCAATAAAAGACGATCCTGTCATTGAAACTAGACAGAGATAGATGCTAAAACACTTAAACAAGCAAGACTAAAAAGGTATGTCTTGAGTTTGGTTTTAAGGTCTTTAAGATTAGGTGCAGGTGCATTATTAAGCACTAAATTGCACAAAATATTGCACAAGTCCAAACGGGTGGTGTCTGCACGGTCCATAAAAAAATCCCAGTCTGCCTCACAGACATTGAAGAAGTAATAAAGAACAATTTAGGGATACTCAGGTGCAATACATTGTGATTCTCTTCTCCCTCCAAGCAGCTGGTCGGGGACAAAGCATAACTCTGCTCCAAAACTGCAGTTACACCGAGAACAGGCTGCTATGAAGTATTACACACCGTTAGAGTCCCAAAATGCAAACAAAGCAGGAGTACAAGGGCGTTTAATTTACTGAGACGCAGCAATATGAGAAGAGGAGCATTTCACACAACTGCTGTGCAAACAGCTGGACATAACACACACACACACACACACACACACAGAAGATGACAAGAAGTTGTTACCTGATTTGAATGAAATGATTCACCTGTTTTGTTAAGTGTGAAAAATAACTCTGTCTTTGCTGAATAAGGCTTTTGTTGGATAATGACAGCAGGGTGCTGTAATTGAGATGCAGAGAGATGTATTGGGATTCATTGGGCCTTCACGTGCACAGTCAGAACCACGAGGAGTAGAGAAGTCAGAGAAATATCAGTTTTTATATCTTTTGTTTATCAATCCTAGAACCGAACCAAACTGGACCATGTTGCAGGAGACCGAAACAGTCCAAAGAGTTCAACATTATCTTAATATTCTGCAGAAACTCAGAAATTCAATTCTACAGTTTTTGAAGCTGTTTGCTTAAGTGTGATTTATATGATCATGTAGCTTATACACACCATCCTTTAACAGCCAATTACATTTTTTAGGTTACTTTTGGACTCTAATGCCTTTATACATGGACTGTGCAATTTAACCACTGAGTTTAAGCATCAGGTTTGATGGTTTAAACCTTTAAACATCAGGTTTAAACCTGATGCCAGCATCAGGTTTAAGGTTTAATCTTGTCGTTGCAGCCCTGTGCTTTTGTCATTTTTGTTCACCTTAAAAATATACTAAATTTACATTCAAATGAATAATACATGTGTCGAAAAGATTTGTGTTTTGTTGTATTTCTGTTTTCATTTTCCAGTCACTGTTTACTCCAGAGCTCCTCTCAGCACAAACACTGCGTCTCTTTGTCCTGTGTCCTCAGGCACTCTACAAGGGAGCAACCCGGGTCATCCTCGCCACAGAGAATGACTATTGTAAGCTGTGTGACGCCTCCTTCAGTTCACCAGCAGTTGCTCAGGCCCACTATCAGGGCAAGAACCACGCCAAGAAACTGAGACTCGCCGAGGCCCAACAGAACGCCAGTAACATGTAGGTTTAGGTCCAGAAGACGTGTATGAAGTAAATTTGGGTTTAGCATCAGCTTTGAGGAATCTAAAAATGATAAAAAGAGGCCCAGAAAAATACAAGCATTTGAATACCTGAATGATCCAATACTGTACTTCTCTTCGGTCTTTAACTACCAAGGATTTTTGTGGAAACTTATACTTCTGAATAAAAAGTAAAAGTTTAAGCAGCTAAAGTTAAGTTAATCTGGATTTAACGATGTTTTTAATCTGTTTAGGGAAGGAAACAACGAGGCAGCCCCAAGAAGAAGCAGGAAAGATGGCAGTGAATACAGACTGGTGAAAAACCGCCGCAGCCCACAGATATCTGCTACCATGCCAGGTAAGTACATCAGTGCTGCTAAAACTTTGATCTGCTGAAAATACAAATAGGGGACAGTGTAATTTTAAAGGGCCAGTACAACAAAGAAACCATGTAGTTGCTACATTTGTGTACTTTTAAAATGACCAACCTCGTTTCAGCTAAGCTCACAAGAGATTACGTCCATTAGAGGTTGTCATTACGTTCTGATCAGAAATAGGAGAGGAATGAATTTCTCCATTAGTAGGGATGTTCCAATCCGATATTGAAATTAGGAAGGAGTAGGAGTGATGTCGGCTGTGTGGCAGTATTTTTATGTTTAAGTCTGAAAAGATGTTGCAGCTGAGTGCAAAACTTGTTAGGCAAAGGTTTGTGCCAATATCAGATCAGTATCAGTATCGGCCAATACTGCAGGCTACAATATTGGTATCGTATCAGAAGTAAAAAAGTTGTATCGGGACACCCTTCAGTGTTCAGTCATTCACGAACGATTTGTTTAAAAGAACCAAATCTTTTAAGTGAACGTTCTGAACCGAACTGAGAAACAGCATTGCTAGCGAACAAGGGACCGCATGCACCGACGCGAACGAATCACGCATTGAACTACACTCTCTGGAATCATTTTTGTCAGTCAAAACTACCTTTTTTTATCCAATGCTAAATCGCCACCACAACAACTTGCATACAATAGGACACAGCATGTAACAAGTAGAGCATTAAACCCACAGCATCCCATCACTGCAGCGGTTTGCGAGGGAACGGTGCATTTTCAGTTTGAATAGCATACCATTGGAAAGTACACTTACAACATCATGACTTATAAACAAGTTCGTTTTTACAAACCTGTTTGTCAAAGCAACACAGCCAAACACTCTCGTCTCCCGGTCCCAGAAACTGAATCCTGAACCGTTCAGCTGTGTATCAGTTCAGGAGGTCGGAGTCGCAGGCTTCTCCCACCAAGCGCTACATGATTCGGTGATTTGGTGAACGAATCTTTTGAACGAATCTTTTTAGTGAACTGATTCTAGTGATTCAGTACATCTAAAAGAACTGCCATGTCCATCACTAACACCCCTATCCATTAGGGTCCCTTTTACAGCACATGGACTGGTGTTAGATTTGTTGCCCTCTTCTTTTGTTCGGTTGCCATAGTGATTGACCACACACACAGCTATATGAGCATCTAAGTACTTACACAACCTCAGTTTGTCTTTCCTTCCTCATGACCACTACTTTGAACTGTAACAGTCCTGAGTGTAAATGTCAGGCTTTTCCACCTTTGGCAGTTCTGTCAACTCAACCATCCACTGAGCCCACGAGTCAGCCAGTCTAGTCCATCAGTGTGAACTCCCGTGGGTAACACTCTCAGTCCCAGACAGAAGGTGGTGTCACATATGCACAGAGTCTGCTCTTGATGCAGGCTAACCCCGCTTTAAATGTCTGAAAGGATTATTTCAAAACTTTACACTCTTGACTGACACTTCGAGGGTCTGCAGTCTTTGCATAACCTGCACAACCCAACACTCAAACACCCCATGACTAAGACAAGACTATCACACAAGTTATGAATGAATGAATTGAGCGCTTTACCAGAAGCTGCATGTTTTGTTGGAGGTTTGGATTTGTTTGCTGTAGAAAAACTAAGAAAGCATTATGTTAACAGTGTTTTCTTTTCTTAAAGATGTTTTAATTACACGATGGAGCGTAAAGTAATCAACCTCCTCCTGTTCGGGTGGACACAAAAGCTGCTGCGTCACTGTTCAGCAGACACAGTTAGCAGATTACAATGTTTGCTGAAGCCTCCACCACCATGGTTTCTGTCTGCTTGTGTGAGCGTCTGCTTTTACCCTAATGTGTGTGTGTGAGAGAGAGAGAGAGAGAGAGAGAGAGAGAAACAGATACAGAGCAGGAGCAGGTAACGTCAGACCTTCTGCTGACGTCAAGCCATGATCTCTTTCCCTGTTTTTCCACAGACTAAAGCAGTGGCACCTTGGCTCAAGATTGGGTCGTGCAAATCATCAAGTAGAGCAAATTCACTTTCTCCCCTCTTCTGTCTTTGTCACACACACACACTCTCTCTCTCTCTCTCTCTCTCTATCTCTCTCTCTTGCTCTCTCTTTCACACACATTTTTTTTGCTGATTTAATCATTTTTTTCTTGACGGACAAACCCAAAAATAGCCGCTCTCTCTTCTGCTGTATCCTTCTCGCTGTCTTTTTATCTCTCACCCTATCTCTGTCTCGTTTTTCTGCCTTAACACACACACACACACACACACACACACACACACACACACACACACACACACAGCTCTTTCCACTGATCAACCAGATGACTGTATTCCATGCTTGTGTATCTATATCACAAACAGAGGAGCAGTTTTTGTGTGATGTCTTTAGACTTGGTTTTGGGAATGACGAGGACTTGTGTGAAAAATCTTATGTGTTCTCAGACATTCAGTGTTGATTGTAATTAAGGTGGAAATAAGCAGTTGACTGAGTATGTTGACGTGTCTTTGAGGTTCCATGTGCTAACCTCAGCGTCTTAGTGCTCACGAAAGAGGATGTAAACAGGCTGTTCATTTGAATATTGTGGTATGTTGTGCATTATTAGCCAACAGAAACCACAGTTTAGTCACTTTAGTTGTTCGCACCAATGGAGGCACTAGAGGATCAGTGAACACGATTGTGGGGAACAAAAATGTCAGGACCAAATGTCATATATAGAGATACTTCAGCCCTGTGTAAATATCAGACAAACCAACAGACCTACAAACGGCTGTATGCTAGCTGTAGTGTCAGTCTGTTAGCTTGAGTGTAAACATTTGGCTAATTTGCAAATTTTCGCTTTTCCTCAAACAACTTCTGAGCTCACAATCTGTAACATGATAGCAAGATTTTGGATACTGAAGCCTCCTAGTTTCTGCAGAGGTCTTCAGGGACCTTGAGCACTGTCTTCTGTATCGTGTACCGCTACATAATATAATGTTAGTTTTCAGCCACTTTCTTGCAGATGCTGATAGAGTCTTGTAAGTGAGTGGATTTGAACAATAGCTGTTGTCTGATCAGATTTCTCTTTAAATTAGCTCTTTACTGTGGCCTATGTTGTAGTGTTGAATAGATAAGAGTTGTCAGAACTACTATATGGATAATAACATAGAAATTCGCACTTTGGCAGTATAACATCTGAGTTTGACTTCAGAGGTAAATGGTAGCTATGTGGTCTGTGTAAATAAAAGATTAGTGTTTGTTTTCGTATTTTCAGCTCAAAACAGCATATGTAATAGAGATGGAAACAAAATAATTAATCAACTTTTCGCTTTCGGGTAATTGATGCATTGTGCAACGTGGACCAAAAACTCCAGGCCAGAGCGGTAGAGAAAGGCTAACCTGCTGTCATGGAGATGGACACATCCTACGTATTATTCAAAGCCGCCAGGAGGGTCACGCTGAAGCAACATAAGATTTTGGCGCTCGAATCGCTCTGTCGCATCTTTCGCCATGGTAACTGTCGCTGAGGATCATGCATGTATGCTCAAAACAGGCGCACTCAAAATCAATAATTGTAAATAAGTTTTATTATTTCGCTTTCGTTTCCTTCTCTATTATATATTCTGATTTGAGCTGAAAATACGAAAACAAACACTTATCTTTTATTTTTTGGTTACACAGAAAAACAATAAACAAAATATTGACTTGTTTTTTTTTTTTTCGTTTTTTTTCGTTTACTAGATTGAATGGAATAATTGTATGGATAGATAATACATGGACCCTATGTGAATATGGGTAAGGGTCATCAAACCATATCTAATGGGCAACATATTGGGGTCGAGGATGAGGAAAAGACTCAAATTACAATTTTTTCTCAGTTTGAAAAAAAAAAGGTCAAAGTGACGAGAATGAAGTCCAATTATCAAGAATGAAGCAGGAAATCCATATATGTTTAAATCATATATGTTTAATTTCAAACTTCAAAGAAACAAATCTCATTCTCTCGTTATCGTATATCAGCGCATGATACATCGGTAACAAGCATGTGTCTTCATCTCCGAGCTAACTTCAGAGAACTCATTAGAAGTGTGTGTTCAGTCATTAAAGAAATGTTCAATTTCAGCCATCTCGCTCTCTCGCTCTCTTCAGTCACATGGATATCAGAAAAAACACAAATGAAAATATTTTTAGTCTCTGATCTTTTTATAGCAGTGATGAATCTGTGCTACAGTAAGAATACAGTTTGCAAAAGTGTGTCACCACAATTAAGCAAGCGTCGACTTCTTTCTCAAAATTGAATTTCAAGCTCTGTTTCTTGTATAATATTTATCAGAAGTGTGTCCTATATTGAAGCGACATTCCAACTGTCATGGTAGATATATGTAGTATGAATAAGGTCTTCAATGTGCAGCTGTAATTAACTATCTTTCTCTGCTGTCTCCGTCTCTCCCCTCTTTTTCCCCTCAGGGCCGTATTACAACCCCAGACCCAGGCAGCGCATCCCGAGGGATCTGGCCATGTGCGTCACTCCCAGCGGACAGTTCTACTGCTCCATGTGCAACTGCGGAGCCGAGCAAGAGACGGACTTCAGGCAGCACTTGGAGAGCAAGCAGCACAAAGCAAAAGTGTCCGAGCTGAGATACCGTCACGAGATGGAGAACCTCGGCTACAGCTAAGAGACGCAAGAGGAGAGAGGTGGGGAAGGAAAATACAGAGATTGAACAGCAGAAATAAGACCAAAGTGCAGTGAAGGGAAGACGGTGTCTTTTATGAAGGGCGTATTTAGTGATGGATTAGCCCTAATGGCCTCAAGACATTATTGCAATTCATTTGATAAATGAATCAAATACTTAAATCCTCATATTTGACATAATGATCCTCAGTATGAAGCTATAATTGGATTTGCTCAGTTGATTTGATAGGGCATTACTTTGTTAAACCAGTCCAAGTATTGAACCACACTGCAACATTTCTGCACTCGAGAGGAGTGTGCACTTTGGATATTTTCGTCTTTTGCTCTGAATCAGTTCACATTTAACCCTCTATCTCTTCCTGATCAACTTCCCTCCGATGCGCTGAGTGGGTGGCACGCTGACTCAGGATCCAGGTCAATGCAAATGAATTGCAAGTAAATCTTGAGGTTGTTCGGGCCAAAGGAGGGGGACTACTGGTGCACAGCGAAACAGGAGAGAAGGTGCAGAAATACTCGGAAAAAGGAGGTCAGGTAAAGGGTTTGGGCATTTAGAGAAAAAGCAGTCCATGGAAAACAAACAAAGACAGACTTCATAGATAGAAGTAAAAGGCTCGCAGAGGCAAACACTCGAGGTGAGAGCAGGTCTCATACTGTATGTGGGAAAACAATCATTTTTGAGGTTTGAAGTTGTTTCTTTACTTTGTGTGAAAATGATCACTGCAGGTACTTTTTAAGAGCCCTACATCTGGGACTTTTGGTCTGAGTTGTGACCACAGAGCCACAGAGGGCACAAAAGAGCAAAATTGAATATGTTTATAGCCTCATAGAGGTCATAAAATACAAAGCACTGTTAGTTAGTATCAAAACAAAGCACAACAAACATCATCCAGTAGAAACAGTGTTACATGGATCTGTACGCCAAACTCTAAGTGATCCTTTGTCATGTATCAGGCTGAAACCTTCACCCCTGCTAGCCTTGTTTGTGCCTTTAGTGAAAATTAGGCTAAAGAGTTAGCTTTGGCTAGCCATTTTGAATCATAGTGAAAACCAATCGTCAGTATTGATTGGTGTCTTTCTATACTGTGTCATCCTTCTTTTATCAAACCCACATAAATAAATAATGTGTAAATATAACTTACAGTTCTATTGTAGATGTAGATTTGCTATAATAGACATGAACACTTCTTTAGTTAATATTAGCCGAGCTTATATTGTAAATATTTATGATCTATTTAATAATTATCAGGAATCTTGTACAAAGTGTGCACTGACTGAATGTCTACCTATAAGCACTGTATGTGTGTGTGTGTTTGGACTGTACTCTAAGCCCTTCATACTTCATTCTAGCTGACCTTTTAGTTGATTGTGAAGTAACTTTGGTAACATTCATGTGTAGTTAAAAGCTGCTTTCCTCATCATTATTTTAAAGCTGAGATTTCCTAAGCTGAAGTTTAGTCACGATGGAACAACTCAAATGGTACTGAGAGGTAGAAACACACAAACACCTTTTGGACTCTTCAGGGTGCCAAAAAGCAGCCGAAAGCAGTTACATCCAGACTAGTAATTAGCTTGCAAATTGCAAATGAACGTGTGCTGAGCTCCTGGATGTTTTTTGGTTGTAAGACATACCATTAAATTCTCCCAATCAGTGTTGATGCCCGGAGGGGACATAACCAGGTTTTACTGCAGTGAGAAACAGCTGCAGAGGAGTGTGAAAGATTTTGTCTGGATTTTCAGGCAGATTTCTCTTGTTTGTTTGTTTGTTTTTCTCCTTGTGCGCTCATGGTCCTGATTTTTTTATTTTTTTATTTTTTTATCGTTGAACCCGCTGTGGAAAAACTGGTTATATAACTGGAATCAGAGGTGATTTTCTGTTTCTGTTCACTTGTCTGTGTGAACTAATTAGTTGCACTGAGGTGATCACAATGCAGTGTATGCAGTCATAACTTGACTACCTAAAAGTGTGCGCTGTGCCTTCATCGTGGCTGTGGTCTAAAATGTTTTTAGGAGACGTAACAGAGTAGAAAAGACAAAATTAGTGAGGCAAAAAAAATAAATAAATCATGTATTTAAAAAGTGATTTAACCCTTTAATGCCTGACACCACAGATTATGGCCAGAAAATTCAAATTTTTTTGGAGCTGAAATGTTTATTTCACTTACGACTGAAAACCCCCAAAAATAAAAATGTCCTTAAAATTTAACAAATATATTCATTTGAATGAATGAATGACCACACCCTCTCTATGACTTACGCCGCTGGGAGGAGCTGAGCTAGGGAGAGGGGATACTTACGCCGGGCTGCACCGCTCACCAAAATACCAAAATGTGCTTGGGCACACCTTGTTGGCACGGCGGACCTGACTTATGCCGCGCTTATACTATGCCGCCAGCGGGGAACGAAAATAGAGCCCATAATAGCTTAAACTGAAAAATTGAATTCAATCCAATTTCATTGTAACCTTTGATAATTTTAGATTTTAAAGTCTTCCTGAAAACTAACACAGAATTACACATCTTTATTTCATCGTTTCACCCAAACTGACACACATCTGATTAGTCCTGACTTTGTAAGTTTCAAACATTAGCAGCCGCCTTAAGTTATAAATCCCCTGCCTTAGCTTAAACAACAGGAATTGTCTTATTTACCACTTGAAACATAATTTCTAATGTTTTTAAATATACAATGTCCAGAAATTTTATTGTTTGTGATTTTATAAAAAGCTGATTTGTAGAATCACGGTATCCAACTTCATTTATTATCCCAATAGATCTTTTCTGCTGTTTAATTATTGGATCCAAATTCGTTTTATATGCATTTCCCCTAATTTCAGCACAGTGTGTCATATAAGGCATCACAAGTGAAAAGTACAGCAAATGAAGGCAGTTCTTATTCAGTAAATCTCTTGTTTGATAAAGAATAGAAACAGACTTGGATAATTTCTGTTTTAGTTTCATATACTCTTTCAATTTCAACATTGTTCAAATTCAGTTTTACCTCAGTGTTAGTCCTTTTACCACCAAACAACATAAATTTACTTTTACTTTCATTTAACAACAGCTTATTTAATGCAAACCATTTGTCTTGTGTGATACAGTAGATGTTTTTGGAAACTTATAAACTAGAAGAGGACATTTTTATAATTTATCGGACTGTATTCATGTTTTTTTATTATTTTGTAATTTGTTAATCGTATTGATTTGATACAAGTATATAAACGTATGTATCAAATATGATACACAAGGCATTAAAGGGTTAAAAGTTATTTGCAAGTCATCTGCAGTGAAGCAGATTTTCCTTTTAACGTCCAGAATTCAAAACATTCACCGAAAAGTAAAAAAAAAAAAAAAGGAAAATCTGAGGCTTTAAAGTGGGGGAAACACTCACAACATTTCACTTTATCTTCTATTTTTCCCACTGCATGCACACTCACTCTCTCTCACACACACGCAGTCAAAGGCCTTATCAGCCCCCTTAATTAGATGTGTTACAAAGTGTAATGAAGCAGCACTCTGGCTGTCTCTCTGGTGTGTTTAGTCGTCTCTGGAGACAGGCAGCTGTTCACATCTTAGATTTTTGTCTCTGGAGCATGAACACACACCTGATCACGCTCATGGGGGCACTCGGAAGAAAACACTGTGAGGACGAAATGCTTTGGCGTTTGGGGGAATTAAAACATGTAACTGGATTGACGGCCAGGAAAAGGAGCAAACAGAGCGTAGAAAATAGAAAAATAGGTTGTTTTTTTAGCCCCGCTGCGCTGTATGTTTTTAATCAAACAAGAACAAAGGAGAGGTGTTGAAAGCAGAGCTGGATCCGAAGCTGTGGGTGAGACACAACCAGTCGAGGAATTCTTAACATGAGACACATTTTCAGTCTGTTAATAGCACTCCTCCCTCCTCCTTCCTCCTCCTCCTCCTCCTCCTCCAAGAAATAACATGCTTTGTATTACTTGAAAGCATGGAAGGCACAACCTTTTATTATGTTGACAGGCTCCTGAATTCAAAATGAGGGTTGCACCTCAGTGCAGAACACCTTCAATGAATGCATGAAATCTTAAGATGGAGGAAAACACATTATTTCAAGACGCCTAATTTAGCTAATAACAAGCTTTGCCGCCAGGACCTTCTAGATAACCTTGTTGTTCCTCTTAATTACTGAATCTCAAACTCTGGGTTGATGAATCTCTTAGGATGTGGCAATATCTACTAGATTTAGTCTTAATATGGACAACCAAAGATGTATTTTTCATCCTTAGATTGATTCCTTTTACGATACAAGTGAGAAATCAGAACCCCCGTGACCCCTGAGCCCCCACAGGTCCCAGGTCCACCTCATTATGTTTCATTATTCTACTTTAATAGGTCGAATATTTGCTTGGGAGCTAAAGTTAATCAAATGAGGCAAGTTTTGCATTATTTATGAAGCTCGCTGTCTTGTTTGATAAAGGAACCTTCTGTCAAAAGTTTAAGGACCTTCATAAGTTTCTACAAGTTGCAAATGACTGCAGAAAAAGTTTCCTGTTATATAACATTTACAGGAGGATTTTTTTGTCTGCCTGTTTTTCTTCCACTCCAGCAGATCGGTCGTTAGTTTCTGCTGCAATTTGATAGACAACAGGACACATACCAAAATTCCTGTATTTAGTTTCTGCCCCGTGGCATTTAAAACGGCTTCATTTAGTCATGAACCTTGGGAACTGTTGATGCCAGACTTGAAAGTGGCAGGTATGTGAGAGCAAACACCAACAAAAAGAAACACAGAAAGAGCAAAATAATCTTTCAAATCCCACAAAGTGTTAGTTTATCTCCTTTTTTGTTTTTGCTCCATTGACGAGAATAGTCAAACCAGTGAGCTCTAATTTTAAAAAAATTATAAAGTCTGAAAAATTACACAACAAGCCACCATTTGTATTTCAGGGGCTTAAACACACCACTGTCTATTGCTGTTGTTGTGGGCTATATTGGTGCAAAAATACACCGATCTGCATCTTAGGATCTGTTTCAAGCAGTGAAGTGCAAACTAAATCTAGAAAACACTGTGTTCATTAAAAGCATTTACATACAGCCATATCTGCTGAGAGGTCGCGTATTTTGGGAACCTTCACTTTTATTTTCTTCTTGTTCATTTAAATTGGTTGAACTGAACTGAGGAGACTGTTTAGCTAGTGTAGGGTCTGGTATATGTTGATATAGTCCGAATATTTGAGGTACTGTTTGTGTTTGTTTTTATCAAGCTGATTTTAGAGGCTATAATGGTTTTCAAATAGTATAAGTATTACTCTGAACCACTAATTCTGTTATATCCAGTGGATTCTCTCTTATTAACTAAGCTATTATCTCAATGCTGATGTGTTTCAGCACCAAAACTTACACTAACACTTCAGTTCCTCTTTGTAAATACTGGAGAAGTGTTATATATTGCACTGTATAAATTCTATCTGATTTATTTTGTGCATGACTAAAGTCATACTTTAAAAACAAAACTGTTGAGACATTTCTATGATAGAGAGACAAAAGGGATGCTGTTTTATATGAGTGATTGTTTGGGAATGTTTTTATGCTGTGCAGAATCTATAAAAGGGCATTGGATAGCATTTGTGTTTTTTGCACTGAATATAAAGAAACCACTCGTCGTGTTTGTAAAAGGGAATTATGCTCATGAGATGTTTAAGCGAAACCTTTGTCATTTTTTGCCTCTGAATTATTTTTATCCTGATGTTTACAGAAGTGAGAAGTTGAAGCTTTTATGGATATGTATAATAATCTTAATTATGTGTTTGTATCTCTGTGTATCACTGTTGGACTGATCAGACCAGGGTAGATGGGCGACACTGTGAGGTTTGCCAGGAAATTCACAAATCTAACACTAACCAGATTTAAACATCATAGGGATTGCTGGAGGAGGCGGGGTTTATGACCTATACTGCAGCCCATCACCAGAGGGTGCTGTTCTCGCAGTGGCTTCACCCAGCGTGGAAGCAAATAGCGTCCATTCTGTATACAGTCTATGGTTGTTGCTCAAAGAAAAAAGCGACCACCCCTTCATTCAAAGCATGCACACGCAGAAGGAACATCTTGTAAAGTGTTAATTGGACTGAAAAGGGTGCGGTTTAAGACAGTAAGTGACCATGCAGCAGAGGGGAAGCGAGGGAGTCTTGGCAAAGTTGTAATTAACTGTCCATACTTCACCAACTAACAGATGGAACTATAAAAGCTACACATTTGTAGAGAAACCGGACATTGCTGAACACGATGGAAATCTTCAAACAGGAACAGATTCAAACAAGACTGTATAGATGAAATTTTAATATCTGATATCAACAGAAAGGCTTTCACATTTAATTTGGTGACTAGATAAAGTTAAATTCTGATTGTATTTTGTCTTAATAACTCCTATAAAATAAATGTAGAGTGGAATAGGAATGATTGGTAACAGTGTTCAGCAGTCGTCTGGGGCCAAAAGAGGACATTTAAAGAGTACTGGGTTGCAATAAAACTCCAACAAGTCAGATAGGAGCAGCTTTTCTTGCCACCGTGGTTAAAGTGTCCACTTTGATTATACTTAGCCTTACATTAACGCCCATGTACCCTGGTCTACAAACTTAGTCATTCTTGTACACTGACAGAAATCAGGACCCTTCACCTCCATCCACTGTAAGGAGCCACAAACCTCCCCCCTGCAGGACAATACATACTCCTGTACTCTGTGAAAACCTCAGCACACTCTCAGTGCCTCTGAACAATGTTGCCAATATACCGTTACTGACTGACGGACCGACTGACTGACTGAATGGGTGCCTGGATGACTGATGTACTGGTTTCTGCGGCTGTGTGTGTGTGTGTGTATGTTTTCTGACAGATGAATAAACATGAAGATAATATTAAAAATCCAAGCTGATGATCATTTCAGTGAATGTGCGTCTCATTTGTTCTCTTCCAAGACTCAGCTCGTGCTGCTCCAGGGGAAATAAGCGTTCTGTTAGCTGACGCTGTTATTGGCTCACTGGGAGAAGACGCCCTACATAGCCTAGTTTCCTCTGCACTGATAGCCAGGAATTACTCATTATTCTTCAAACTGCTTCTGCCAAGAAAACTGTTCTCATGCCCTTGGTAGTTTGTTTGTTTGCCTGTCAGCAGGATATCTCATGATGCTCATGAACAGATTGCCGAAAATGTGTTCCTCTGTCCTCAGGTTTCTGTTAGTTTTTGAGAGGATCCATCACTTGGATTTTTGCCACTGGGTGACTCATTTTGGTTTGCAACTAAGAAATCAGACCTTGAATTGGGCCAGTAGTTGCACACATAGAGTACTGGGATATAGTGGCACAGTTTTGATGACCGCATGTAGGTGCTGTTAGTCGTAGTTATCGTGAGTGCCGGGTAAATTAGTCCCTAGGCTCTTCTCCTCAGACCAGAGAGGCGTAAATGTGCAGCTGCTGCAAGAGGTACAAATTGCTTCGTCCCCTATCAAGTGTTCACAAAGGGTGTTTTATCACATTTTAATTGTTATATGTGCACATCAATTACTTTTAATACTTCATATTACATGGGACTTCTTGCACCTTGGCAATTAATAATTCCACTGCGCCATTTTATGTCCTCAAAATGCTGCAGGAAGAATGCTGTCGGCTTTCAGAATGAGATCTGTTCATGCAGAGGTTTTTTTTTTTATATACTCTGTGTTGAGCTGGTGCAGAATGAGCTCTTATTAGTGCATTAAGATCAAAACCTTTATAGTATACAGGGCAGAGTGTCCTCCTTCTGTCAAATATCAATCCTAACCCCTTTGATAAGTCGATATGAAAAACAGATACACCACCCGAAGATTTTATCCATCTTTGACTTTAGTTTTTTAGTTGAGAAAATACAAAAATATGATAAAAGACATAATAAAACAAGTATTTGACCATATGGATGGCTAAATGTAAACCATGCAGTTGCCCAACCATACTTTTTATGAAGTATGTCGAATTAGTGCATCATTTTGGCCTTTGAATTATCTTGATGGATGGATTATAAGACTTTTAATTTCTGCACAGTGTGTACAAACAAAGAAATACACTAGACTAGGATGTTAATACGTTCAATTTTACAGCAAAATGGGGTATTTCAGCATTAAACCAAATGAGGGTTTCCATTTCAAGTGGAAATGGATGTTTTTTTTATACCTCTGCAATTGAAAGTACAACTAGTTTTTTACAATCAAGATGTTTGCTTTATCTACAATGACACAAAGGTAATGCAATATCTTTTCACACCTTTTAAAACATGTTGTATGAAATCTAGAAGCTTTTTGACATTTTAATTTTGAGAATTTAACACTTAACTAGATTCAGGATAACACTGACTTCCTAAATCATAGTTTAACCAATCCCTCTGAAAAGTTTTGAAATTTGACTAGTTTTTTTTTTTCATCCCAATGACCAACCAGATTTCAATATTTGATCCTATCTGAGAACTCTGAGTCTAGTATTTTATGATTTTATATTTAAAAGCTGTCAGGGTTAGAGTTAGGCAGAGAGTTGGGATGGTAAGGTCTTTGGTATGCACTGTGTAAACAAGGATCCTCCCAAGTTTGAGAGTCCAGAGAGCACGCCCCCAGATTTCAGCACCATGGACAGAGACAGCAAACAAACTGAAAGTGAAGTAAGGCTCCATGTCATGTCATACTTCTTTATCCCAGCTGTTTTAGGTTTTAGAGTAAGGGGTTTTAATACTGGAGGGATTGTTAGCTGTCAAATAAATGGGCTTTGAGTCCATTAGGAAATTTTTCAAGCAACTGAAGATTTCATTTCAATAAAGGACAGCCTGAACATTAGCTTTGCACCAGTAACTCTCTATAGGTTCATTTATGAGCAACTCATCTCTCATTTTTACACAATTTACTGTCATTTTTTACAGTTATTCCTAAAATAATAATTATAACCACATTAAACAAAGACCATATAAAAACATTATTACTACATGTTCCACATCTTCTCTTTTCATCATTCACAAAAGCTGTTAGTGGCCTCTGTGCTTTTGATAACTGCGACAAAGCAAACCCTTTTTTAACCTACAGTGCTTTGCTCAAACTATACTAGCTTTTTTAGACTGTGGGTCAATAAGACAAACACCTATTTAGACGGCCATGAGAACGAGATGACCCTAATGTGGAAACTGGATTTCTTCCTAGAAGAGATACACCTACACAGCAAAGCACACACACTCACACACAACGGCCACAGTATGTTTTGGCTCACCACTAAAGACAGCTGCAGATTTCCGATCATGTCCGAGCCTGGGGACTTGAAACAGTGGTCTTTGTTCTGCTGCTTGGCCAGAACAAGAGAGGAAGGGAGGGAAGCTTTTACAAAAAAAAAAAAAACAGGAAGTAAATCAGAGGGTAGATGCATTCTCAACAATGACTACCTGCAGGGTGCCCTTTGAACGACACCAGAACATGTAAACAGTGGACTGCACGCTTCAGCAGAATATGGGCTGAATGTGCACTTATGATCATCAAATTTCAGGAGCTGAAGCCCTAGAGCAACTTTCTTTATTAGTTATTTCACGACAATGGGAAAAATCAGAGGTTTATTTGTCCCCTGTGGACAAAGAAACACCTCTTGTTTCTTTGCTGATCTTCTATGTACATTATCTTGAGTAAAAAGTGTTTGCTGACAGGAAAATCTTATCCTGTCGTCTTTTAAATGTGAAATACATAATTTACTGTGAATATTTACTGTGGATAAAATAAAATGTCAATCATCTGGTCTGACATTGAACCCCTCCCAGGAGTTAAAGGCATTAAAAATACACTAAAGCAGCTGTCAGTTTTGTTAAAGGTGCATTAATTCAGCCATCACTGTCAATATTGCGGCCAGTCTGATTTATTACCTGTCAAAAACCTCACAAGTGCTGAGTAAGAACAATCAAACCCACAAAGCCACTTTGCTGACCGTACCACATAGCATATTATTTTCATGTACTGTATATATAAATCCTTATCACTAATTTTTTACCCATAGCATTGTGTAGATCCAGAAATCAAAGTCCTGCGCAGCTAAAAATCCTCGAAAACAAGTAATTAAAAAGACAAAATCTTTCAAAACCACACTTAAAATGTAAACAGAGACTTCCTATGGGCTCCAGCTGTAACAAAAAATATTCATTTGATCAGAGAGAGGTCAAGCCTGTATTAAGTTGTAGCTTTATTTTTGAGCAGTAACAGCAGTAATACAGAAAACTAGGTAGAGGGCATAGGGGATGATTTACTGCGTAAAGCCTGAGGGTTGAACTGCCCTTTTTTCAAAACTTATTCATCTAATATTGAACTTAATCACTGGATTGTTTGATTATTTAACTGTTCATGATAAATATGTTCAATTTAAAGTCTTTTCATAATAACGTTATGATGACATCTCTGGTTAAATTACAGAGGAGTATGAGTGGAACTCTTGTTATCAAGTGCCCCCTGCTGGTCACACATCATTATGGCATGTGGTGTAACTCACTGTCAACTTTCGTATTTTTGGTACACATTAGGACAAAGATATTTACTTCCATAAGGTGATAAGGGTTTTGTGTTTTTAAATGACATTATATCTCTGAGTCTGCAGTCTGTTTGAAGTGTAAAGTCACACATTTGGAAAAAACACAGCATTAAAGTGCAAATTTTGTAGATAATAGAAAACAGCACACTGGGACTATAATGAGTTCATACAGTTAGAAGTTGTTTGTTAGTAAATGAACATGAAATAAATCATTGACTTTATATACCTTTTTTGTGTTATGTGAGGCTGTTGCAACAAATATATAAATACTTAACGCGTGGTTTAAGCCTAAAATATACTGAAAATAATAGTCCGTTTGTTTGGTACTGTTAGTGGGTAGAAGGCGAAGGAAGAGAAGAAAAGATTTTGGTACAAATGCATAGTCTTTGATTTAAAAATGAAAGAAGCACACTGAGCAGACTTTTTTAAAATATCTTTCTCAACTTGTTTCCAGAGATGCAAACAAACAAGTAAAACACCAACTTCATTGGTGCATAATTTGATCATTTTACTGTAAATGACACAGATGTTTGATTTCCTTAATGAACCAAAATCAGCTCGACTGTAAAAGGTCCAAAATATTAGTTTTCAATTACTATTAGTTTTTCAAAAATCCCTCTGAGGTCTGACAATAAAAGCTACCCCTTAAGCAAAATAATTCATATTGAGAGTGTTATGATATTTAACCACATCAGTTTTCAGAACGAGCAGCATCACAAATTGTCAGTTTTGACGGCATATCAAAGAAAAACACATTTAAAAATAGAATAATAGTGATATTTTTGTGTAAGCAACTTAATTTGTGACTGATAGAAGTATACCACAGGGACTAGACTGGGTTTATGCAGCCAGGACTGTCATCGTAGTGTGAACCATCCCATGGCACTGCAGTGAGGCAGGCCCAGCAGAAGCGCTGGTTACACCGACCACATACCATCATGTTACATCCACCGTTCTTCTACAATTAAAAACACAACAACATATGTTAGCAAAACCAGCTGTCTTATACAGTCAGATTTTTGTATTTGAATGAAGATCATAGAGGATATAAATACCTCTATGTTGCAGAAACAGTGAGGACACTTCTTGCTGTTACCGACAATCCACTTTTTACTCAGCCTGTCCAGGAGAGGAAGCTGCAGCCTCTTGCGACCGTATATGCTCTCCAAGAGCCTCTTCCTCTCCTTACTACCCTTGGAATAGTCTTCCCACAGAGCTTCCCTCCCCTCTGAGATATGTCCACACACAGACACAAATATGCACACAAAGATCACTAGTTTAGATACACATTTCCATATAGAAAAACTGAGCAAACAACCCAGTGGCAGTGTAACTCTATAATTAAAGGTGGATGAAAGGTCGTTTTAGATGGGGTCTTTTCTACAGTGGTACCAAGCTATCTATAATCTTTTCAGGTTACCTTTGACCTCTGTTACATACACAAAATTATACCCCATCAATGCAAACATGTGAGTCTCATATGCATGCATTAGTTTGTGTTGTCTTTTACCTGATGACTGTGGCAGTGCTTTGAAAGGGTCCTTTGAGTCTTTTGTGTCCTCCTCCTCCTCCTCCCATTTCTTCTCATCCTGACAGTCGTCTGTTCCATGGTAGGTTTTGTTGCAGGCCACACAGAAGGCAAAGTCACACACAGAGCACATCGCCGCCCTGCTGGACTTCTCCATAATGCAAGCGGCAGCGCAGGTAAGTCGAGGACAGTACACCACATCTACGAGGAGAAAAGAGTTTAGGTTTGTTTTCAAAAAGATGATTTTTTTTTCTCTTTGTTTTGCCTTTGTAGGTTATTTTACAGCTGTTAAGCAAATTCTTAAAGGTGATATTTCTTATTTAAAGTCATTTGATATGTGCTTGAGTTTATTTAAATATGAAGGAAACAAACCAGCCATGCGATCAAGAGTCATCTGAAGCAGGAGACGATCATAGCGGCTGAACAGTTCCTCCCCGACCAAACTCTGTACCTTCAAAGATATGAAAATAACAAAAGAAATAAGATAGTATACTCTCAATGAAATTCAATAGATTCAAGAGGTAACCTGAGCAACAGCTGTAGGTGTGTTTTGTGAAGATGTAACTACACAAAACTAACTATTAACTTAGGAATTCAAATGTTGTAATACATCAAACAATGAGTTAGGTCTGGACCTGTTTTTTGGAGGGCGTCTTGATGTAACAATTGTTGTGATTTGGCGATTTATAAATAAAAATTGATTGATTGAAATTTGTAAAGTTACAAGAACGAAAAAAGTTTAAAATTGCATTAAAAATACATACACTCGTACCAATTTAGAGTTCATGCTTTAACTAAAATTCATTTTAATTCATGGTAAAATCTGTCTCGTATTCCTTCTGAGTGTTTTAAAGAGAGGACAGACAGAAACCTCATGACTGTACCTGTGCAGGTGTAGGGGTTGCAGGGCAGCCTCCATCAGGACATCTGACGCCCCGGATGTTCCCCTCTGTTATCTGGAGCTTAAAGAACTCACCCAGACAACCCCTGCAGAAGATGTGGCCACACTCAAACAGCTGCACACAGTCAGAACCAAGCCAACCCACGAAACACACCCCACAGTCAAACACAGTGGTGGAAAACTCTTTCTGTTTCTGGGATGCATTGTAGATTAAGATCTGGGACAGGAGGACCTGTGACGGAGTTAAGGAGGGACCAGAGGGCGTTTGGTTGTCTTTATGTGTGAACTCTTTAGAGTGGACCAGCACAGAAGCAGGTCCACTTGGATCCAGTGGGTGTGGTGAGTTAGAGGAGGGTAGCAATGAGGCTGAAGAGTCACCTCCATTTACAGTGTCCTCGTGGTCATCCTCTGAGACAGCCTTTAATCCTGAGGTTTCTAGCCTCTGGTCTTCAGATCCCCCCTCATCAGACTCTGAGTTAGGACCACTCTGAGTAGCTGAGCTGTAGTGAGATACTGGACTATTTCGGCCCAGCTCCTTAGCCTCCTGAGGATCTACACTGCTCACTTTTGATGGTTGAGGATCCTGGTCACTGGCAAGATCTCCAGTCTGATGCTTTTCTCCAGGGGACAGTACAGAGAGGTTGGACACCTCATCTGATGGGAGCTCTAGTAGAGAACTGATGTCCAGAAACCCAAGGTTATCCTCTTTGAGGAACTGGATCCAGGTGAAGAGCACCACAGCGCCCCCAGTGGCCTGATAGAGATCATTGAGCTGAGCAGTCAGTGTAGAGAGCTGTGGAAAGAGAGTAGAGATGGACTGATGTAACCTTTCATCTACACTATGACACCTTCACACACCCTGTAGTAAATGTGACAGATAGTGTTTGGATTGACCCACTTTACCTCCACTGATTACCTGAGTGTGTGTCAGCCAGCTGCAGGTGAGAGTGAAGGAGGGAGGGGAGGAGGAAGGGTAGTTCTCAGGGAGTTCAAAGGTCAGATGTAGAGGAGGGAGGTGAGATATCTCATACTGCCTCTGAGATTCACCTGAGCAAATAATAAAAACAGTAATAACAATGATTAATAAATGCTTAATCCTGGCCCAGGCATTACTCTGAGCATGGGCTCTGGAGGCAGCAGTCGAAGAAAGTCGATCCAGACATCTTTTACCCAGTAATCCAGCTGTCAAAAAAATCAGGGTTGATGGTGGATTTTATTTCTATGGACAGATATTTTGTTCTGCTGACAGATCACACGGCGGAAAACCAACTGTGTTACCCATTTCATTGTTGCTAAAGCACAAAGATAATTATCATATTATATTATATTATCCCTTGGATTGAGATGCCCATGTCGCTCGGCCATCATACTGAAATAGCAACAGCGTCACCAGTGCTGCTTCGCCACATACTGACGTCATTTATTTTCAAAAAAAAAAGGGGAAAAAGTGTCTTTTTCACATGTGCTTCCTCACCCAGAGTATTTTACTAAATATGCACGAGGCCCCCTGTCACAGGGTTCTCAATCGAAGAATTAAAATATAGTGGAAAAACACAGGTGTAGTAGAGAAATACGGTGACGGTTATTTTTATTTTCAGCCGGCCTTCCAAGGTGCCGTGCAAAAATATTTACTAAAGCATAAAAAAAATTATCAAATATTACTTAAAAATGTACAAGGCAAAAAAATATATATATCCACTATATCTCAAGATTCTTACTTAAAATAAATAAATACATTTAAAAAAAACCACAGCAGCACTACAAAAGTTAGTTTGGCAGAACCTTCCATGTAACAAACTCCAGACTCAGAGAAAGGCACAGGCAGCCATCTTTTAAACCCCTCCTAGCCCCTCCCAGTGGGCGTTATTAATTAGATAAGTTTGGAAAAAACTCATTTATTCAAATTAAAACCATTTTTTACACTTTTAACCTTCAGAACTTTTTCTGAAAGTTTTTACCATTTTAACCAAGTTTTTACACAAGTCAATGAAACATATTTTTGAGGGATTTGTGGCAAACAACAGGGGAATTAATTTTTCTTTCATCATGTAACCACTTTAACCCGCCATACCATCTATTTTACACCCGGAAACCACGAGCTCTGTTTCCTCATTTGGACACCTGAGCCAGCATGATGTGAATGGACGCTCAGCAAGTAAGTGGAGGGATAAATGTCTGTGTGAATGTATGTTTAAGTTAACTGATAGAGCTCCAAGTGTGCACCCTTGGTAACCCAATCCAACAGAGAAGGGAGAAGGAAAAGTAGCGCTGTTTGGTGGGTAAGTAGCGACGCTGGTTTGGGAGGGAAATGTTAGTCGTGTATGTCGGTATGTGTGTCTCCATGCTCTGCCCGCAGTCAGTGAGGACGCCGCACCGTCACACCCGCTTGGCGTTAAAATGGTGGCAATATTTCCCATGTTAAAATCCGAGTAATATTTCCGCATAAAAATGGCTGGAAAAAATGGGATGGAAAGCTGTGATGACTGTTGTAGAAGGGGGATGATTTTTACCATTTTCACTTCTGGGGGCTATCCCCCCCAACTCGAGCACTGCTTTTACCCGAGCTACATTTTTCAGCCCCCTCTTAGAAAGGATATTTAATCCCTCCAGTGCGCTCTGGGTCAGCCTTGGGGTCTCCTTCCGGATGGGAATTCTTTGTAGGACTTTTAATGTGAAATTTTGACTTTTTATGTGAAATTTCTCAAATATGATACATTAAAAATTAATAATTCCATGTGTGTAAGTAGTCAGAGATGTCTTCTACTCATGTACATTAAGCATTGCCAGAAATTAAGGAGCAATTTGCTTATACAGTGAAACCAAATTGAGATATGTTACCATTTCAAAGTACAAATGTAGGACTTTTAATGTGAAATTTCTCTAAAATGAAACAGTAAAAATGAATAATTGTCTGTGAGAGTAGTCAGAGATGTCTTCTCCTCATGTACATCAAACATTGCCAGAAACTATGAAGCGATTTGCTTTTACAGTATCAGAAAAATGAGAAATGTAACTATTTCAAAGTACAAATGTAGGACCTTGAATGTGAAATTTCTCTAAAACAATACTGTAAAAATGAATGATTCTCAGTGTGTAAGTAGTCAGAGATGTCTCCTACTCAAGTACATCAAGCATTGTCAAAAATTATGAAGCAATTTGCTTTTATAGTATCACAAAAGTAAGAAATATAACCATTTCAAAGTGACATTTCTCTAAAATGATAAAGTAAAATGAATAAGTCCTAGTCTGACAGTAGTCAGAGATGTCCTATACTCATGTGCATTAAGCGTTGCCGGAAATTAACGGTCAAACACGTGTATTGTCAAACATTTAGATATCCGAAATTCTTCATTCACTGTTTTTAGAATCTTATTTTGAAAACCGGAAGTCGCATTGGTACCTGCTCGCTCGTTCGGGGTCGCACGCAAAGGATAGAATACGCGGGTACCCTAATTTTAGTGTCCGCTGGTTTGACCACAGTTCATTAATACAAATGTCATACAGCTACCAAAGAACCTGAAGAGTCTGCTGATTATTAACAGTTGTATCAGAATTAAGTTGACACAAGGCAGGTCAACCTGTGCCGTCGGTAACACTGAACCCTCCTGTTCGTGTCTTTCTTTTTTGCATTTTTTGTAATATTTATTTTTTCTATTTACCTTCTTTAAGAAGCACTGTAAAGTCCGCAGGCAGCTCGACACACACTCGTATTTCTCCGGCAAACTTCGACTCATCCCGGACGAACTCTTCCGAATCAAAAATACTCTGGAGAGCCAACAGTTCGTCTTCCTGCTCCTCTCTGTCCGCATTCATTCCTCGAGTCCCTGCTGTAAATCTCTTCAGCTCCTTGTGATTTTAAGACTGTCACTCTACTTTGTAGCAGAAATTATGCGGAATGAATTGTTTAAATCCAGCTGTGCGATTTCGTGGATACTTCCGTAACTGTCTCAGCTGAGAGTCTGATTTCGTGCCTGCTCCCGGTCTGCCCGTCCCACTGTTGACTCATCTGTTTATGATGCAAAACTCAGGACTCCGCGGCAACCCCAACCTACAGTGTTTATGATTCAGGCAAGGTAAATATGAGGCATTCAGGGTCGTCATGTAAAACACAGATTTTTTTGATTGTCTTTTAATTGAGCATCAACAATATTGTACATAGATAAACATACAGAAGGATCACAATGGTCATGTTTATATTATATAATAGCCCCCTTTCCTACAAACATGTTGGGACACCAGTCTAGGGAAAAAAAGGTTAATTGAATGGAATTGTAAACATATTTGAGCACATTCATGAGTTCGCGAACACTGAAGCTGTGCGCAAAACAGGACAATAAGGTTCACATGGGTTTGATCACAATCACAAACAGGATGGGTGCTAAGGGGTATTAAGTGGGTACAGTTTTAAGTTTACTTAAATGCTTCAACTCTGAATCCCAGACAGAAAAGAATTTGTCTCTAGACCCCAAAACAGTTTTTTTTAAACTATGGAGTAAGTGGCTGCAGTCAGAGTTGTCTAAACTCATTGTAAACGTACTTAAGTGTCTAATTCATACTTTCTGCTGTGCTTCAATGTTATGTTCACAGAGAGATAATTTAAAGATATTTGTTTGTAAATAAACATTAAATAAACCATTGACTTTAGACTTTTTTTTTTTTGTTTTAAGGGAGTGATAGACAACACCTGTTGCAACAACTTTCTTATCACTAACACGCATTATTCAGCCTTTCAGTCCATACATTTCAGCCTCTCACACCTCAACAGTTTTAACAATGCATCATAACTTGATGTCAATCAAATTGTAGGCTGCAGGGAATTTTTCCTCTTTCGAAAAGTGTTTATTAAGTTTGTCCTTAGGGTGGAGCTGCAAGTTGCCTAAGGCTTAAAGTTTTAAAAAATTCTGGGTACAACTTTTTTATGCCAGATGCTGAGAAAATGTAACATAATTCTAACATTTGTATAAACTCAGAAAAACTTGAACTAACTCCATGACCACTCAGGCAGCTCCCATTTTCAACACTTTATAGATATATTATATAGAAAAACTACCTTATTGTGGACACTTATTGTGTTAGATCAGTTATGTATTAGAAGAACTTAGATGCAAACCTTCTTCTCCATGTTAAGCCTGTCAGTACAACCCTGTGATCCACCTTTACTGTCCGTGGTATTACACATGGTCCCGCTCACTATTATAGACCATTAGAAGGAATGGTTAACAAACTTTGTACGGACAGTTAACTCACAAAACCACTCTGGTGATAGTACCCCATGAATTGTTTTGAACATACACATCACTGTATTTTCATAAATCATTTTAAAAGAGCTTTATTGGTGAAGATATCCACACGATAGACTTTTTCAAAAGCATGTTTTTAAATACACCTGCATTACAAAAAGTTTGAAACCAGACTCCTCCTGCTGTTATCACTTCGTCATTCAGTTGATCAACAAAGAGGTTAGTAAGACATTTTTTATTTCTGTTTTGTCAAGTTTGTGTTCAATGTTGAATATATGTTGATCAAATATTGTTAAAAACTCAGTACTAAAATGCTTTGTTTGCAGATCATAAGCAAAATAAATTATATTTAGAGCGTTACAACATTTACCTACATCAGTTCTCAGAACCAACTGTGTCACAAATTGTCAGTTTTGACAGCATATCAAAGAAAAACACATTTAAAATAGAATAATAGTGCAAATTTTGTGTAAGCAACTTAATTTGTGGCTGATGGAAGTATACCACAGGGATTAAAGTGATAACAAGCAGTCGGGACTTTGACTGTAGTGTGAACCTGAACGACCCCATGGCACTGCAGAGAGGCAAGCCCAGCAGAAGTACTGGTGACACTGAGCGCACGTCATCATGTTACATCCACCATGCTTCTATAATAAAAAACAAAAACATACGTTAGCAAAACCAGCCATCTGAAACAGTCAGCTCTTTTTTCAATAAAGATTATAGAGAATATGAATACCTCAATTTTGCAGAAACAGTGGGGACAGTTTTTGCTGTTGACGACAATCCACTGTTCACTGAGACCCTCCTGGACAGTGAATTGCACCCTACTGCGACCGTATCTGCTCTCCAGGAGCTTCTTCCTCTCCTTACTACCTTTGGAATAATCTGCCCACAGAGCTTTTAACCCCTCTGAAGCATGTCCACACACAAGCACACACATATGCACACAAAGATCACTAGTTTAGATACACATTTCCATATAGAAAAACTGAGCGAACAACCCAGTGGCAGTGTAGGTCTATTATCAAAGGTGGATGAAAGGTCGTTTTAGATGGGGTCTTTTCTACAGCGGTACCAAGCTATCTATAATCTTTTTATGTTACTTTTGACCACTGTGACTTATAGTGATAGACCAGCATGCAGTAAAATCAAAGATTCTTGTCAAGTTTCTTATACCTATTGTTCGTGGCAATGCAGTGTTCTGTGAATGTTCTGATTCCTCATCCTTCCTCTTCTCGTTTTGACACTTGTCTGTTCCATGGTAGGTTTTTTTGCAGGCCACGCAGAAGGCAAAGTCGCACACAGAGCACATCGCTGCCCTGCTGGACTTCTCCATAATACAAGCAGCAGCGCAGGTACGTCGAGGACAGTACACCACATCTACAAGGAGAAAAGAGTTTAGGTTTGTTTTCAAGAAGATGATGGTTTGATCCTGTTTGGTATGTTAAATATTCTTAAATTCATTGAAATAATTAAAAGAGAACTAAACATTTAATGCGCTCATCACTACCAGTTTGAAAAAGTCTATTCAATAACTACCTACAAAAACTGTTTTGAATCTTAGATAAAGTCAATTTGATACATGCTCAGTTTTACGTAAATATGAAGGAAACAAACCAGCCATGCGATCAAGAGTCATCTGAAGCAGGAGGCGATCATAGCGGCTGAACAGTTCCTCACCAACCAAACTCTGCACCTTCAAAGATACGAGAATAAAAAACATTTTTAGAGACTTGCCATCAAGGGGTTAAACTTGGCAGTAAATATGAGAGTTATTAGTTACAACATTATTACTGCAGACATATGCTTCTTACAAATATATTAATATTTACACACAGCTCATGACTGTACCTGTGCAGGTGTAGGGGTTGCAGTGCAGTCTCCATCAGGACATCTGACGCCCCGGATGTTCCCCTCTGTTATCTGGAGCTTAAAAAACCCACCCAGACAACCCCTGCAGAAGATGTGGCCACACTCAAACAGCTGCACACAGTCAGAACCAAGCCAACCCACGAAACACACCCCACAGTCAAACACAGTGGTGGAAAACTCTTTCTGTTTCTGGGCTGCATTGTAGATTAAGATCTGGGACAGGAGGGCCTGTGACGGAGTTAAGGAGGGACCAGAGGGTTTTTGGTTGTCTTTATGTGTGGACTCTTTAGAGTGGACCAGCACAGAAGCAGGTCCACATGGATCCTGTGGTTGTGGTGAGTTAGAGGAGGGTAGCAATGAGGCTGAAGAGTCACCTCCATTTACAGTGTCCTCATGGTCGTCCTCTGAGACAGCCTTTAATCCTGAGGTTTCTAGCCTCTGGTCTTCAGATCCCTCTTCATCAGACTCTGAGTTAGGACCACTCTGAGTAGCTGAGCTGTAGTGAGATACTGGACTATTTCGGCCTAGCTCCTCAGCTTCCTGAGGATCTTCACTGCTCACTTTTGATGGTTGAGGATCCTGGTCACTGGCAAAATCCCCAGTCTGATGCTTTTCTCCTGAGGACAGCTGTGAGAGGTTGGACACCTCATCTGATGGGAGCTCCAGTAGAGAACTGATGTCCAGAAACCCGAGGGCATCCTCTTTGAGAAACTGGATCCAGGTGAAGAGCACCACAGCGCCCCCAGTGGCCTGATAGAGATCATTGAGCTGAGTAGTCAGTGCAGAGAGCTGTGGAAAGAGAGTAGAGATGGACTGATGTAACCTTTCATCTACACTATGACACCTTCACACACCCTGTAGTAAATGTGACAGATAGTGTTTTGATTGACCCACTTTACCTCCACTGATTACCTGAGTGTGTGTCAGCCAGCTGCAGGTGAGAGTGAAGGAGGGAGGGGAGGAGGAAGGGTAGTCCTCAGGGAGTTCAAAGGTCAGATGTAGAGGAGGGAGGTAAGAGATCTTATACTGCCTCTGAGATTCACCTGAGCAAAAAAACAAACAGAATTTACAAGAAAAAAATCCCAGTTTTTACACCCTAACCTGGATTTTATACCAGATTTAACACTTTGTTATAAATCTTATATGGAGATTTATGGAGAGATTTCACATGATGATCTGTCAATAACTTTAGCTTTAAAGTCTTCCTCATGAGGCTGTAATCCCGAGGTAACAAAATAAAGTCAGAGTGACGGAAACATGCCAAAACATGTCCACTTTTGGGGTCCGTGTAATTATAATACAGTAAAACTTTTTACTTTTCGTGTTTTAAGTACTCCTCTGTCTGTGTAAATTATTGTTTTACCTTCTTTAAGAAGCACTGTAAAGTCCGCAGGCAGCTCGACACACACTCGTATTTCTCCGGCAAACTTCGACTCATCCCGGACGAACTCTTCCGCATCAAAAATACTCTGGAGAGCCAACAGTTCGTCTTCCTGCTCCTCTCTGTCCGCATTCATTCCTGTAAACCACTTCAGCTCCTGTTACTGTCAAGATAGTCAGTCTTCTTTTTAGACAAAATAATATACTGAATAAGTTTTTTTAATCCTGTTCTTCAGTCTGTCAATATTTCCTTAACTACCAGCTGAGTGTGACTGCGTCCCTGCTCTCGGTCTGCCCGTCCCTCTGTTGACTCATCTGTTTATGATGTAAAAACTAAGGAGTCAGGGGTAACCCCAGCCTACAGGTGGAGTCTTCCCCCACTAGGGGGCGCTGTAATCCAACGGTTGCTCTCTTAAACTTCACCAGTTCGCACAGCATCAATCCACAAATACTTTTCCAGGTTTTCCCTCTATATTTTAATATTACAGCCTAACTCCTACAAGAGTCCGAGCGTTTACCGTAGTTATTTTAATATGTGCGCATTTTAAAATAAAGGAAGAGCTGAATTAACGACAAAAAAACGAGGAGTGCTCAGTCGACACCAGTTTTATCCTATGCAGCAAATTTGCAACTCGTTGTGATCGTATAGTGGTTATTACTCTGCGTTGTGGCCGCAGCAACCCCGGTTCGAATCCGGGTCATGGCAGTGTTTTGGGATTGTGATGACTGATAATGATAATAACTTTATTTTTAAAGCACTTTTAATAAAAAACAAGAGCTCAGTTAAAAACAAGTCCTCCGAATTGAAGGCCAATTTCATTCGTCATAAGAAACCCAGACAATACAAAAACCCTACAACAGAAAATGGGACCACGAGGACCAAAATAAAAACATAAAATAGGTAAGAAGAAGAAATGTAAATA
Source organism: Xyrichtys novacula (assembly GCA_962446985.1). NCBI lineage: Eukaryota > Metazoa > Chordata > Actinopteri > Labriformes > Labridae > Xyrichtys > Xyrichtys novacula. The sequence goes on from OY660870.1 coordinate 31,206,158, forward strand.
AAAGGGGGATAGAAAGCAAGAAACTTTAACCCATTTTTCGATAATTATTTATTTCAAACAAACAACTGTGAGTTGCATAACTGATCTCCAAGTACTTAACCAAAATATTCATCCATTGAGCAAAATACAGTGTAGAAAAGATAAAGCCCAGATTTAGATTTGGTCTAAAATTAGTCTAAATTTAGATATCTAAGAAATTTTCATTTTTAGACCTGTGGTGGCCTGATTTTAGACCAGTCGTCTAGGCTACATTTAGACGTTTATTAGACCTTTTTTTGACCAAAAAATGCTCAGTGGGAAAGGTCCACTGGAGTTGTGCTCCTCTCAATCCATCTCCATTTGTTAGCAGACTCTTCTTCCTCTTCTTCTTCTACTACTTCTTTTTCTTCTTCTTAAAAAATAAATCACAGCTCCTGCCCTCTCAGCTTCACTGCTGTGTGTTTGGCTCTGACTGAGTCAAGAGGCCCAGAACAGAGGAGCAGGGCTGCTGTGATTTGTGGTGACACTTTCATTGGCCTGTTGGGGTCGAATTGAACAATGTGCCTGTAGACTGTGAGAGAATGTGAAACAGTTCAGGCGAAGAACGAGCCTCGCAGGACCTCAGTCTCCAGGGAGAGTCGGCTGAATACAAATTCATGTACTCATTTTAAAAAGGAGTCCTCTGGCTGCCGAGCAATAAAGTGAAATATGTTTACAGTTGCACAATACAGGCCAGAAGTAGTCCAAGTTTATAGAGTTAGAGTGATACACTAACACTGGCTTTGTTCTCTAAATTGAATTGATAAATTACATCTAAACTACATCTCTTGTCAGCATGACAATCAAAGTTTTTCTGTGTCATTAATATTGATATCTAATTGTTGTGTACTGTGCAAATATTTCAACAACTTTAACCTGATGTTTTCCACTTCAAATCAAACACATGCTGAATTTAATTTTAGTTATCGTACATCCAATTATCTAGATTATGTGAGCCAGCCAGAGAATCAAAAATGACATAGGAAAGCCTCTTCTTAAAAACATAAGGCATCAGTTCAATCAATATAATCAGTGTCAGTAAAAGAAAACAATATTTTTGCATAATGCATCAATGTAAATATGCAGTAATTAGCACAATAGCTGAATTTCATCCATAGTAACCAAATGCAAAAATAAAAGACAGTCCATATTACTTTTAATTTCCATCTACAGTAAAAATAAAATTCATATTAACAAATTTAGAGTGGGGAACCGCAGTGATCTGCACTTCATGGTAGAACCACATGGTGTCATCAGGAGCTTTGTTTTTACTCCATCACTGCTCCTTATTAAACACTCATGCGTTTTAAATTCAACCTGCAGAAAATAACAGTACGATAAAAAAGGGACAGCCTTCAAATTATTCAAGGTGTTTAAAATAGTTGTTGAATGCTCCATGTTGACTTACTGATGAACAGGATTTTCTTTGTGTCATCTCAGCAGTCTGTCCCCTCCAGGTACCTTTAGGTTGAGAAAACTGGGTGTCAAATCTGAGCAGTCATAGATGATATGGAGGTATTTTTGCAGAGTCACAAGTCAAACAGGATGGAAAATTCTGTTTTTCTCATTGTATTGAATGTTAACAGGCTATTTTCTTATCTGAAAGTTTACACTCTTGGCCCTTACAACTACTGTCCAACAACAGTGGAACATCTACCCGATATCGCAGTCTTTTTAATCAATGTCCTGAACACGGTTAATTTTCTGCATCATCCAATCACCACTCTGCCCCCTGAGGGTCTTGTGTGTAACAGATAATGGGTTTTGTTGTCTTTGTCATTCTATCAGAGGCAGATTATTTATATCTTTGTTAATCTACCCCCGAGTGTGAGTGGATATTTATCTGCTCCTCTTGTGTTGCATGTTGTAGCGCACAGCCTCAGGCACAATCACAGATGTATAGTTGTCATCGTTTGTCCCACCTTGTCTCCTCTGAAACTCTCTGAGGAGAAGCAGATCGAGTCCTCTTGTTGTGTGCCCCACATTCTTGTAAAAATCGCCATTATTAATTCAGTTTGAGAGGCCCTCAAGATGTGTGAGGCTCTGTGTGCTCGTGCATTGATGTGTGCAGACAATTTACGCTTGCTTGTAGCTCGAGTGGGATGCCAGAGAGATGTCTCCAAGCTTCAGGGCTCCTGCTGACACACTGACCTCACACTTAATGGAGTCAGCACCCAAAGAAAAAGCAAGTATGTACGGATTATTCCACTCAAGAGAGTAAAAATGAAAGGTTCAATTTTTAGAGGTGAAAGTGTCGACAGAAGAAAAGATGAGTTTTTAGATGGCCTGATAAGCATGAGAAAGTCAATTCATGAATTTGGAGCATTCTCCTTGAAAATCCACAAAGTTTCAAAAATGCACTGTGCATTTTTAAAGGCGCACATTATTGCAGTGTGATTTTACAGCTGTGGCGATGAGAGAAACTGATGCTTGTCAATGAGGACTACAGGCGAGCCATTTTTGACTCTTCTACTACAGAGCCATGCTGTTGCATTACAAGCAGAATGTGGTTTGGCATTGTCTTGCTGGAATATACATGGTCTTCCCCGAGAAGGGAATGGGTATATGCTGCTCTAAAACCTGTAAATGGCGTCTTCTCAGATGTGCAAGATATCCATGCTGTCTTTGTCGTCGTTTTCTTCCACTTCATCCGGGTCCGGGTCACGGGGGCAACAGCTTCAGGAGGGAAGCCCAGATGGCCCTCATCCCAGCCACTTCCACCAGCTCCTCCAGGGGGTTTCCCAGGCGCTCCCAGGCTAGGCGAGAGATATAATCCCTCCACCTGGTCCTGGGCCGGCCACGAGGTCTCCTCCCGGTGGGACATGTCTGGAACACCTCTAACAGGAGGCGTCCAGAAGGCATCCTAACCAGATGCCCGAGCCACCTCAGCCGACTCCTCTCGACGTGGAGGAGCAGCGGTTCTACTCTGAGCGTCTCCCGAGTGTTCGAGCTCCTTACCCTATCTCTAAGGCTGAGCCCGGCCACCCTGCGAAGGAAACCCATTTAGGCCGCTTGTATCCACGATCTTGTTCTTTAAGACATCACCCTAAGTTCATGGCCACAGGGTAGGATCAGCACGTAGAACGGCCGCTAAATCGAGAGTCTAGCCTTGGTTCAAGTCTTTCCTTACCACGACTGATCGGTTAAGCGTCCGCATCACTGCTGACGTCGCTCCAATCCGCCTGTCGATCTCCTGCTCCATCCTACCCTCACTCATGAACAAAATCCTGAGATACTTGAACTCCTCCACTTGAGGCAGGACCTCCCCTCCGACCTGGAGTAGGCATTCAACCTTTTTCTGACTGAGGACCGTGGCCTCGTACTTGGAGGTGCGGATTCGCATCCCAGCCGTTTCACACTCGGCCGCTAACTGCCCCAGCAAGAGCTGAAGGTCACTGCTCGATGAAGCTCAAAGAACCACATCATCTGCAAAAAGCAACGATGCAATCCTCTGCCTGCCGAATTTGACACTCTCCAACCCCCGGCTGCGACTAGAAATTTTGTCCATAAAGGTTATGAACAGAACCGGTGACAAAAGGGCAGCCCTGTCGGAGTCCAACTCTCACTGTAAATGAGTCCGACTTACAGCCGGCTACACGGACCAAGCTCCTTTGGTAAAGGGATTGGACGACCCTTAATAAGGAACCATCCACCCCGTACTCCCGGAGCACCCCCCACAGGATTCCCCTAGGGACATGGTCGTAGGCCTTCTCCAAGTCCACAAAACACATCTGGACTGGTTGGGCAAACTCCCATCTCCCCTCAAGAACCTGAGCAAGGGTGAAGATATCCATGCTTTGGGTTCTAAAACATCTGGGTGCTCCTACTGACAAAAAAGTGCTACAGCATGTTACATTTGTACATCTGTGTTGGTCTGTCTGCACACTGTCTACCTACTTGGTTGGAAGGTGGATTTCAACAGGGTGGTGTTGAAACAATCGCAGTTGCACTTATACTGTAGTTAAAAGCAACATGTGGCCACTTCTCTTTTCTTCTTAGTCCCTCATGTTACCAAAATTATTACAAGCAACGTCAGCCAACTGTAATAGTTTGCCAACTTCCTTCCTCACCCCTGGACTTGTCATCCCCAAGCAGATGAAAATCAGCTCTACATAAAACAAAAGTTGATCACTTTGGGTTTGAATGAAGCTCCAGCAAAGTTTTTTAACAGCAGTGCAACACACCCTTGTTTTAGTGTATCTGGTGTCTTCGTTCTCCCTCTAGTTCATTTGTGTCATTGCCCAGTCAGTGCCTAGTTTTTGAAGCATGAAGCTGAACACCATGAGACAGTCGAACAGCTTCAATCGAGGGAGTCCCAAGCATATGCAGACATTGAAGCCCACAGTAAGGTCTCACTATTGCCTCATTTGCCTCATTTAATGGGCCAACACCTCCACCACCACTTGGGACATACTTTACAGCTAAGGACATACACTCTTCTATCTCTCTGACTCCATGTAGAGTTCAATAACTCGATCATCTCTTTCAATTAAAACTTCTCTTCAACTCACTAACTTGTCTCTCCCAAATTAAACCACCATTGAAATCATTCAAGGTGATACAAAAACTCACCAACACTGCAAAAAACAAAAAATCCCAATCTTAGCAAGTACTTTTGCTTTTCTTTTTTAGGCAAAGCATGTCTTAATAGACTTAACTTAGACCACATGCACCTGTCAAATCCAGAAATTTATCTTATTTTAAGACTTTACATGCTAAGAAAAACTGAATGGTTTGCATTACGATGTTAGTCAGTCGAGTGAAAAAGTGTACTTTTCAGGTGTCAAGTGTTTCTGAAATAAGCAGATGTCTTATTTCAGAAAACTTACAACAGCAATTAAACAAACAAAACACAGCAGTACAAAGTTTCTTAGTTTTTTTTTTTTTAATTAACCCATTTCAAGCAATTTAGGTCTCATTTTTGGAGTGTATTGTCTTCTAAAAAGATATATATTTTTAACTTATTTGTGGAAATAAGACAAAAACTTGCCAAGATGAGAGAATTCGCAGTCCAAATTCACTGCTAATCGTCTTGTGTGGAAGAAACTAGTTTAAACACCATGCTGTCACTCCAAATGAGCCTTTACAAGACAAGCACATGAGCTGTACATCAATTATTTGTAATATTAATGAGATAAAAGCTGACAGAGCATGTGCTATGAGCTACTACCGACCTACTGTATGTTTTAATTATATGTTTTATGTACAAATGTTGAATTGATACCAAATGAAGCATTCCAAGCCCGCGGTTCCAAATTTGAGGATCTGATGCACTCTTTCCAATTATGTGTTTACAGGGATTATACTTCTTCACATGGATTACACTCCTTGTAAACCCCAGTATTACACTCCTGGAAAAGAGAGAAGTCTGTAAACCTTCACTTTAAACAACAGCCAGCTGTTTGTTTCCAGCCTCACAGGACTGAGGACTCTATCCCAGCGTGCATCGGTCAGTACAAGCTCCACACAGCTCACCTCAAACAGATCCACCTAACCATGACCTCACCTCAGGGCAAACACGCAACATCCTGCTCATCTAACTCATGTAATACCCAGTGTCTTATGTAGGATTAGTGGTATTGTGTAAAATATGACGCCTCAGTCCAAAGTGTAAAAGCTTTGTGGTGCAGCTCTCCACAGGAAAAAGGTCAAAGTAACGCTAACCTCTTCTGCACGCGGCTCCAAAAACCATACACGCTGCTTTTGAGCTTTTAAGCGGAACCACGCCATTAATGTGCACTGATCTCCAAAACCCACTTCCTGTGGGGAGCATATGCTGTAAAAGCCAAAGCTCTAATCAACAGATCAACATGTATTTGAAGACCTGGCAGGGATTAGGTTGCTTTCTATCCTTTTCTTAAAGAGACTTAAGAGCACATGGGGGTCCCTCAGAGGGTTTTTATTCCTCGTGTGGAGACAGCAGCTGTTCTTAGCCTACGTCTCAACATTTCAGACCTGGTCGTGACCTTGGGGACTATTAAAGGAGAAGTGTTACTCAGGAGTTTTTATCCTCTAAAAAGCTGTATTTAAAGAAAAAGAAGGCAATAATATGAATGCTCTGTGGACCTCAATGTCAACATATGCTTGAGGCTTAGTCATTCAAAGCTGGGAGACTTCTGGTGCTCTGTTTAAAGATGAGTCACCTACGCACATTTAAGAAATCAACACAGAGGCCTAATGAGGGAATCTTAGTCATGAAGTCTATTTTAATCTGGAAACAGTGAACAAACACTCATTTAAGCAGAATTTTCATCTATTTGTGCTCCACTTCACTTAAATTATCTACCCATTAGAAGCAAATCACAACAGAAGTTAAAACATTACACTCGACATGTAGAGCAGGTCTACGCTCTACTCTATCATTTTTAAAGAAACCCATCGATAAGGGACAACAGTGCGTGGAAAATCTACCTTTGAACAGAATCAGAGCCATTAGAAATAACCACCTGTTAAACATGGGACCAATACTCCGGGGGAAGAGACAACATTACTGTAATGTGTACAGAGAGTGTTTTATAAGATACAAATGCAATGTTCTCAATAAGTCTTATTGAAGAACAACCAGATGGCATTTTATACACGGGAAGGGCATCCAGAAGGCACCTTGTTTACATTTTATACTCTTAAAAAGCACACGCTACGGCATTTTTGGGGCCTCTTTGTAATGTTTTCTCTTCTGCACTTTTTTGGTTCAGGCATGTTGCATTTATCAACCAAACATGAGGGCACATGGGGTGACATCCCAACACTGGACAGGGGTCTGACAGCTGATGGCTCTGCCTCCCATGCCTCTTTTGGAAAACACAAAAACACAAAACTAGATGACTGTGAGGTGGACCAAGGTAAGCCTGGGCCAACTTCAACTAAAAGCTAGAGCAAAAGAGGACACTGTAAGTCTCTTGGGGACAGAAGAAGGGATCGGCCACTAAGACCCAAACTGAGTAGTTCCAAAGGAGACAGCTCTGACAAGTTAAAGGCTCCACCTCCCACACTGCTTTTGGAGACGCTTTCTGCATCAGTCTTCTACCCATTACCTTTAACACATACAGAATTTTCTAGACATTTCCATCTTTGCATATCTTGCATGTCCAATTTAACAAATTAAAAGGGACACCAAAGTTGAATCAAGTCTGAATAAAATAGTGAGGGAACTGTGACTGCAGAGAAGAGGTGTCTGGCGAATGCACTGTCTGTGATATTTGGGTCGCGTTTAGGAATGACTGTGACACTACCAACAAAGCTGAATAAACATCAGAGCAGATTTGGGACTAAAAGGATTCTGTCATCTTGTTATTTGTACATCAGGACAAAATAATGTTTATTATTTTGAACATGTGGGTTTGATTGTTATTTGAAGTCAAAATTACTTTGTTTAAAAGCCTCCCAAATATGAAAGTGTGCAAAAAGCTGTGTGCTGAACAAATTGTCTTTCAGAGGGCAACTTTTTACTTTTAGACAGTGAGCGTATAAAGGGACCTACACTTTTTGAAAGTTCATTAAATCAAACTGCTTTTGCCTGTTTTTATAATCCAAGTATCTACTCATACGTCAGGAAAGAGTATTAGCTCCCCTGCCGCCTCTGAGAGTCAATAATCAAGGGAACAAATGTTACGTGACAGAAATTTGGTAGCCAGATGCCAGTTTTTAACCCACAACACCTTCAATAAATTATATGCTAAATCATCCAGCTGCAGTCAAAACCCTGAGGACACTATTAGCAGCACGCTTTATGTATTTCCAAAGAGGATGTGAGAGTGTGAATTACTGCTGCCCCACTTCCCCTCCCCTCATCCCCGCCTTGCCTCGCCTGGGACAACCTTCAGGGAAGTGCTGCATCTTTTCTCCCAGGATGACACAGATGGTCTGTGCATTATACAACATGAAAAAACTGCATTAAACATGAACTCATACTGTGCTGTGTCCACTGACCACTTCTCGCTGAGGTTTACTGGAAATACTTTCTTTTTGATGCGTGAACAGAGGGTGTGGAGGATATTTTTCAAAGTATCAAGAAAACCTGTGTACCATCATAGTACAAGATTCAAAATGGCAATATTAGTATAAAGTTTTCTTAAGAGTAATACAAGGCCCATGCAGTGATTCCCACTACAGAGTTATGTCTGTTTCAGTGCAATGACATATGGGGGCAAAAATCATGGCTATCCATCATTAGTTTTCATCCTTGTCTGTCCAGTACAGAAATTTCTCCAGATTCCTTGAATTTTTCATATATCGATTACCCCAAATTTTACAATATTGTCTTAATAAAAACAACTTCTTTCCAACGATTTCCCTAAAATAAGACTCAAGAAAGAATAAAGATTTTCTTTGTGAATTTGGATCAGCTGAAGAGGAAGAGATTATCCAATTTACATGCATTTTTCATGGTCCAACACTGCAAAAAAGGAATGTCAAGAAAAGAAAGCAGCCTTGTATTAAGGAAATAAGTCTTATTTTTTGTATAGAATAATAAAAGAATATTGATCTTGTCACGCATGTTTGGGATAAGAACAATTGTCTAATTTTAAGAGAAAATGGCTAACTTTTTCTTGATAAGATATTCCAGCTAATTTTGAGATAGAATGAACCAGAAATAGAGTAGAAACATGTTATACAATAAAATCCAGCGGAGCAACAGGATCATTTGTCTCATTTTAAGAGTAAGTCTTATGTACAACTTCTCACTTTAAGAATGCCATGAAACAAGAACAGTTTTGATTTTTTTATGAAGGTTTCCATTGCAGGTCATCTGAACCTGACAGAATCTGCTGACTCAGACATTATCTGACATATAAAGATGTCAGTAAACTAGTCTGTACAGCAGACAACATAATACAATGACCAGATGAAAACTGCAAAACAACAAAGAACAACAAAGAACATGCTTGCTTGTGGAATGAAAAATATATATATAATGAGAATGTTTTGGTATCTTGATTTAAGACAACATCACTTATATTTGCTATGCTGTTTTAAGAAATTGTGTCTTATGTGAACTACTGTCATGCTCATTAATAATCCCAGATTAAGGTGTATTTTTTTATGTCAAATTTTAAGTTTCGTTTGAGTCTGTCAGGGCCAAGAAATTTGTTTTTATTTTGAGAATTCTTGTCAAGCAAAAAAAAAGCTTACCCCACTAGCAGATTTTTTTTGCTTGATACAAGATTATTTGATTGTATATAAGAATATTTTGCTTCTTTCTAGTAGGGCTGTTTTGCAGTGAAGGTCCTAGCACAAATGGCCACTAGTTGGTAGCCTTTCCCTTTTTATTTCATGCAGAGTGGCAACTACACTTCTGTCTCATCTGTGAAGGCTGCTTCCTTTTTCTATTTTTTATTAAAAGAGATTGAATCTGAGTTTAATTTGAAGATGTAGATTACCATCTGTCACTCATTTGTTTCCCCTTTATTAAAAAAGGATGTTTTGTGCACTTGCAGACAAGTAATTTCTCTTCCCAGTGTCTGAAAAGTATCATACAAAGTTGTCTGAATTGTTCTAGGATGCTAACTGCAATAGTCCACATTTCAATCACAGTTTAGTGAAGGCAATTACCACTTGAAATTAGCACATATTGTATTTAAACTATGTTAAACTGCAGTATCTGTGTGTCAAACAAAATGTGTTCCTATTGTTGTAATAACAAAGTCAATGTTTACAGACAAGAGTATACAGGTTGCACCACACCTTAGTTTGCAAGTGTCACACTAAGGTTATTCCCATGTAGTGTTGTGTTGTTCGCGAACGATTCGTTTAAAAGAACCGAATCTTTTAAATGAACACACTGAACCGAATCACTTCCTCGAGTGATTTATTTGTTTCCCACTTCAGTTGAGCTTAAGTGAGAAACAGCATTGCCAGTTGAGCAGCTGGTGAAAAAGGGATCGAATGCACTGACACCTGAATCATTTGGTGAACGAATCATGCATTGAACTACGCTCTGGAATCATGTTTGTCAGACAAAACTACTTTTTTTTGTACTGCTAAATTGCCACCACAACAACTTGCATACAATAGGACACAGCATATAACAAGTAGTGCATTTAACCCGCAACACCCTACCATTGCAGGGGTTTGCAATGGAACCGTGCATGTTCAGTTTGAATTCTTCTAACGGTTCAGTGAACAAATCACTTACTGAGCCCAATTTACCGAGCCAGACCTGATAAATAGCATACCATAGGACAGTACACTTAAAATATCATGACTTATAAACAAGTTCATTTTTACAAACTATGATTTGGTGATTTGGTGAACGAATCTTTTGAACGAATCTTTTTAGTGAACTGATTCTAGTGATTCAGTACATCTAAAAGAACTGCCGTGCCCATCACTACTCTCATGAGTGTATGTGTTGTGTGTTTTTACTGTGAGTGTGTGTGGGGGGGTTGTAGGAAGAAACAGAGGGGGCAGGTACCAGACTTGCGGCCCCTCCTCCAGAGAGCCACGGTGCGCCAGTGTTCCAATGGAAACAGGTGGGATCCCCAGTCTCCTCCAATCACACCCTCCCTCCGCTGCAGGGGGAGACTCCGGGGCAGGAGGCAGGACCAGACCGACCAACTTCCACACCCACTACAGGAAAAGTCGGGAAAACACATCTGTCGGCGCGCACGTTGCAGTTTCTTGTATCCTGTGAGTATTTTTGAAACTGAGACGGTGAATATCAGGAGGGCGGTAATTCACCTGAGCACACACGGAGTACTTGCCGCCACTTGGCCGCTGTTGAGGGCGGTATAGCCGGGTTGCAATGCTGGGACGGCTCGCTGCGATGGAGTGCACGCATTAACCGGATTTGGAATAGCTTTTTTCACCCCCTGGATTATTACTCTCTTTTAAACTGACCTGGTTATTTTTTCCTTTGTAATTTCTCGGTTTTCCTGGTAGTGTGGAGTAAGAGGAAATACTTTGAAAATGCCTGCAAAAACCAAGTATAACCTCGTAGATGATGGGCATGATTTGAGGATCCCGTTGCACAACGAGGAAGCGTTCCAGCATGGGATCAACTTCGAGGCAAAGGTAACCCACAGGCAACTCTGAAATGTAGTTAGCTAGTTGTTAACGACTTTTAAGAATGTAAGGTATGTTTACGAGTGATATCTCCTGTGAAAAACTTCGCCCACTGATTCACACCGCGCTGCTCCACGAAGGTTTTACATTAACACCGGTGAAGTTAACTGGCGGAACGTTCATTAGGGCAACTTTTTGGGACCGAGGTTCTGTTGAGCGCTAGTTTATTATTTGCTAAAATGGCTAACTAAGCCACTCAATTCAATGAAAATGAATGAAATTTCTAATTATTTTTTTTTTGTACGTGTCACATTTTATCCCCCCCCTCCCTGACAACAGTACATCGGCAGCCTGGACGTTACACGACCCAGCAGCCGAGTGGAGATAGTGGCTGCAATGCGAAGAATACGGGTGAGTGTACTCCCTCGACCAAACTCCATTTAAAATCTTGCAATTTTTCCTCAATCTCGCTAATTGGTTGATGAGCACGGAATGTGGATTATAATTTGAGGTATTTCATTTTCATGCAAGTGTCGCTGCTTTATTCGGCGTATGTTTTATTCACTTTTGATAGGAAAGTATCAACTTTTTGAAGTGGTCTGCTGAGAGACAACTATGATTGAAAGCTATGGGAACTGAGTGGTGTTTAGTGAAACTTTTCTCAAGTTCTTGTGGTTTGGATTGTATTTGATGCTGAATGAGAGGAACATTATAATTGCAAAGGTTAATTCTTACTTTGGGAAAAAAAACTTAGTAGCTTCTTCTTGATTTTGAAAAATCATTAAATCAATGACTTTTAAGTGCAGTTCTGTTAGATTTCTTGTCACTTCTTTAACTAAAGGCACAGAGAATGGCTTGGCAAATCATCAAATTGAGGCATAGATTATGTGAAACAGATGATATTACACAGAAGCTGTTATAATTCAGACACAGTGATTTGTCAATGCCATGCAGAGAACCACTTTATACTTAAATGTGCAGACTGTCACAGCCTTAAAATGTGTCTGGGGCTTCTCTTGTCTGGCTGGAGGTTTCAGTCTCCAATGTGCTCCATCACTGTTTTGAAGTTTCCTTTGAAGCAGTGCACTGAAGTGTGATCCCCTCCCTCCCTCTTTCTCCCTCCCTCTCTCTCCCTCCTTCTTTCCGCTGAGTAAAACTTAGATTTACAGCTTTTTCAGCTCCAGAAAGTCGACTTAATCTTCATCAGCGTGTCTGCCAGTTTGGCAGTAGTTGGCTTAACAACCTAATACAGGTTGTGCTGGTGAAATAAAGGTATTCGGGGATTGTAGTGATGAAGTGGTGTAAGTCTGGATTTATGGCCAATTCCTTCACAGCCACACACGTTTGTTTTTACTTTGAAAGCCACGGGATATGAGAGCAACTTCTTTTTTTTGGCATTTCAAAAAACTGACAGTCTTCAACTCAACTGAAGTTCAGTATGTTCCAGATTGTAACGGCATGTTGCTATGTGATGGTCTCATCCCGGCAAGGCACCCACCCACTCTCACACACATGTGCACACACACACACACACGGTGTTGAGTGTAAGGTGCAAAATGTTCTTCGTGCTCTTTTGAAAGAAGTGACCCACTCCTATAAAGTGGACCTCCCAGTGTGCTGCCATGGCAGCTGTTGTTGTTGGCAGGAAAACAGACTTTGGGTTGGCTCCTTGCAGTGTGAAAATGGTTTGACACTGGTTTAACAACACAATGGAGGGAAACCGCAGGTATCCCACATGGAAGGGAGGCCACACTGGAAAGCATGAGAGTGCTGAAACACGGCTCTGAAGACAGTTGTTTTACTTGGGAGGCGAGTCCTCCAGAGCAACCTGACCTGAATGTTGATGTTTTAAAACTAGAGAAAACAGATGTTTAATTCGGTCTGCTATTGTATGGTTTGTGTTGGACCTAGCTTTCTTTGATTCCACTATTTATTTGGTTTTCGTTGGGTAAGAATAGAAAGCAAACAACAGTGAACACAAAAAACATAAAAATAATAAAAAGGAGAATAAAATAAACCTCAAAATATCAAGGTTCTCTAGCTCAGTGTGCAAAATATGAACCCTAATGTGTCTTGTTTGCAGCTGGATGTTTGTGGGGTTTCTTGGTGAAGCCGAAGACAATTTCATAATGTTTTGTCCCCGTTGTAACAGATAAAGGTTATTCTGACTCTGTGATAAATGTATTTGAGATGAAGCACGCAAACACAACCTTGGGTGGTGACACTTTGTTCAAAGGCTCTAAAATCTCTCTGTGCTTATAACTACTAAACTGTCATTGTGATGACAGCAGTTTACGAAATGTCCCTTTCACTGTTAATGTTAGATATCATGTCTTTACTATTGTCCCACTATTTACTATTGCTCAACTTAGTCCAGTATAGGATTATATTACAGCTGAGTTCAGGCTTCTGTGAGGAACTCTGATTTTTGTCAGCTTTTGCACCTCCTGTGGACAAAGCATTCTGTGCTTATCTTGTCCTCTGCATAAAAAATCTGTCACTTATTGAGAATGTTTCATGTAGACAGAGAAAAAACAGGGCTGTTTCTTCGGCTGCTTGGCTGACACCTACCCCCCCTTACACCAGTATCAGGCATAAAAAATTACAGTATGAAAATCATCAATCATGTTTTTTTTTTTGCCTTCGGATACCATAAACAGACTAAATCATAAATTTCAGTCTATTTCAGTTAGGTTAAAAACTCCTCACAGGAGCTTTAAGTCTCCTTTGTTTGGCACCAGTGTTATTAGGGATAATTTATCAGTCTTGTCTGAGCTGCTCTCCTCTTGTGGCCAAACACTTTTAAGATCGTGTGAGACATCTCTCTGTCCTGGCTCAAATTTAAAGAAAAAGGCTCATAATTTTTTACACAATCAGATATGAAATCGTCCCAAAAATGGCAGCTTTGCTACAGCGTCAAACTTTATTTTTGAAAAGTGCTTTGGAGGGAAAGTTCAGATTTGGATTTTTAATTCCATGGAAATATGACTGTTTTTAGTTCCTTACAGCATCTTTACCTTGGAAGTATACTGCTTAGTATATCAGACTTTAATGTATTTTGGATCAGAGTGTGCACAGTGAACGCAATTCTTTTTATCTTTTAAGGAGTGCTTTTGTAGGGAGGGTTCAGGCTGGGTATTTTATTTCCATGGAAATATGACTGTGTTTAGACTCTTAAAGCATCTGTACCTTGGGGCTATACTACGTTGTGCACAATATATTACACTTTTATGTATTCTGGGACAGGCACAGTAAACATACTGCAAAAGAGTGCCAGGAATCCAGAATTAAGAGGAGGGTTTTATGTACACATGCCATGCTTTAGGAGAGAAAGGATGACTTTTTAATGAAGAAGAACAGTGTTTCTGCTGTTTGGAGTTATTTGGACGAAGAGGAGAAGTTTCCAAAGCGCAGTGTACAGATGTCCATAGCAGCAGACCAATAGAAGTATGAGGATAATTGCTCATTTGGAACCTTTAATGTCTCATATTTATCTTATAACATATCGTTAAACTGAATAATAGCGACTTATTCAGCAGGCTCAGAAAGTGCTGTGAGAGTGTCTGTAGACAAAACATGGTGAAGGGTACGGATCAGAGGCTGTGCCCTGTCAAGTAAGCAGAAATATACATGAAAACAAAGACACTGTTGATTTGTCGACACACAGGGAAACATGACAGCTTTCCCCCCCGCTTTGTTTCTCCGCTCAGTCACTTTAAAAGAAGTCAACCCTGGCACTGCTCGAGGCTTCACCACAAACGCTCTTCGCTCACCGCTTTACAGAGTTTTTCAGGGACACTGAAGCAAAGATGGACTCCTCTACTTTCTTTCTTTTGGTGCTTTCGAGGAACTTTTGACTTCTTGTGTGTTTGAGTGAGTTTTTTTTGTAAAGTGATGCTCCCCACAGCGCCTGCCCTCTCTAAGATTTCTATCAGCGCCACACTTTCTGCACAATCAGTCAGAGCTATGCAGGTTGCCGGGCAACCCAGTTGATGTATGGTGTCATTGTTCACTGTGTGCATGTGCATGAGTCACCTGTGAGCCGGTAGCTGATAACAAAGTAATGACACGGCAAAGCAGGAAGTGGATGACTACAGTGGAGCGATACGTGCAGAGCTGCAGTTGTTTATGGTTTGCTGTCACATGCACACACACACTCTCTCTCACACACACACACACGCAGCTTTTGCAGTGACTGTTTTTCATTAATGATTAATCACTCTTTCAACAAACAAATGGCAAAAAAAAGTTTATCACAGATGGAAAAAAACATTTTAATCTTCACTCTGCCAGGAGGAAATGTTCCTCTCTTCAGCTGTTGCTCTCAAGAAAGTTAATGAAGAAGTACAAGTTTCTGTTTTTGGTTGACACTGGAGTGAAGCTTTGTAAATTCTGATCCATATTTATGAACTTAGTTGATGATTATTTAATGACTCAGATAATCATAAATGTCAGAGCACAGTGAAAATGTAGCTTGTTTTTTTTTCACAGCTATTCCTGCTTCGATATTGATTTTTAAGATGAATTCACAGTTCTTGCTTTTTTAACAAGGGTATTTTTTTTTCATTTGACATTTATTGGATCATGAAAGTTAAAATTGCATGCAACAGAAACCTGAGGGAGAATATTTTTGGGCATATTTTACCAGATAAGAGAGGCAGGAAATTTGGAGGAGAGTTAAGAATGGCTTTCTGCAAATGTTCGAAGTTGGAGTCAAACTCATGGCCACTGTGGCAAAGTATATTAGGATTAGGCCTGCACGATATATCGTTTGACTATCGTCATCGCGATGTACGTGTGTGCGATAGTCACATCGCAGAGCCTGCGATATTGAAGGTGAATGAACTCATTTAATTTCAAGGGTAACCGACTGAGATACACTCCATGTGACTCTGCATGTGCTGTGCAGCGATCCACCAATCACCTTCGTCCATAACTCAGTTGCCAATCAGACTCACTTCTCAGTTGCCAATCAGACTACCCTGCCAGCTGTCAATCAAAATCAGGGAGGAGGAAACCCACCCCTGCACATGTTCTGCACATGGAGGGAGACGTGTGTCCGCTGAGAATTACTTTCGGAACTTTACTCATGAGTCATGACTATTAAGCCCAACAAATAAGAACTGTATGGGTTTTAAATTGTACATTTCCGTGGACCACTCTACTATAAGCAGTGCGCGTTTTGCGAGGTGCATGCAATTCTCGGAGGACATGCGTTTCTCGGCACAACGCCGCTAACAACAACAACAACGATCGCAAAATGAGCAACGAACAAGCGAAAACCACCGAAAATGAAGATTTGTTGCCAAAAAGAAATGGAAAGTCAGTTATCTGGAATTATTTCGGTTTAAAGAAGGATGATGTCGACCAAAACACGTCTTCTGTGTTCATCTGTCGCCACAATAACGTCCCAGCACAATAAAAGCTAAAACTATCTCTGAGACAGACAGAAGCCGTTCTACTAACATTCACAAAAAGAGGTAAGATCAGAGCAGATTAACTGTCCTCAAGACTTCAGCAGTGCAGCATAACATTAAGTGCTATTCAGGTCATCTGGTGAAAATTCCTGTATTTTTAATATCGCAATATATATCGCAGGGTTAAAAAAATCGCAATGTTAGTTTTTTCCAATATCGTGCAGCCTTAATTAGGATGGTATAATTACAGTCTATCAATCACTGCTTTACAATTATCATTAAAGGAACTTCTACATTGTGTCAAATTTGATGCCCTGTGTTGACAAAGCAGTCACTGCTTATCCTGTCACCTTGATGTCTGAATAACAAAATCTCATCTTGCTCACTTTTGACAGACATTTGCATCATTCACTGTTAATGTGTGATGTTGGAAATGTAAAAAATTAAGGTTGTTTTTTAAAAATCACAAAAGGAAAACTGTCTGTCTTGTCTCTGATGGTCTTGTTTGCTTTTGTATATCATAATGAGACAGTATGAATTTCAGTCTGTTTCATAAATGTCAAAAAACTCCTCACAGGAGCTTCAATGTGCATGTGTTATTTATAATTGAACAACTGCTTTCTGTATTGGCCCTGAAAAAAAACAAAACAAAACGATATCAGGGAACTTTGCACTAATATAATGTCCTGCGGTTACCATGTATCACCTTTATTTGGATGTTTAGTGCTGGGTGGAGATCCTGCAGATGTTACATCAAATTTCTAGAGTATTCAGGTTTTTTTGGCTTTTATTGGATGGGATAAGAAAATGGATTGGGTAGGAATTAGGAAATGTGGACAGGGAGCAGGGAGTGACCTGCAGGAGATAGCTGTAGGTCAGGTCGTCTACGTATATGGAGCATGCTTAGAGCTGTTGGCCAGTGGTGGCCTAGCTGTATCTCCTTATTTTTGCAGCATCTCTTGAGCAACTCTTTGGTCGTTCTTGGTGAAATACTCTCACATTTCTGTGTTTGTTTGTTTCTTTGGTGGAGACAACACTTTTCTCCCTCCCTCTTGTAGTTAAACTAATGTAGCGTAGCCTATACATCATGTACATCATGCACCGCAGTTGTCTCTTTGTTTTCGTTCTACGCAGGTTGTCTGTTTTTCTCGGAGTATTTAACCCAGCAGGCTAATAAGCAGCTAAATAATTGAACCCCACAGACACAGTGTGTGTTGAATCAGGTCATTTTTTCTCTCTTCCTCATTCTTGAGCTGAACATGCTGTGTAATGTAGGGGTCCTTTTAATTTACATGTATTATAATTATTATCATCTGGCCTCAGGCTGTCTGCAGCTTATCTATTTAAAAGGAGAGGAGACCTTTGGAGTGAATTAAAGGGATTAATTTCTCATTAATCTGCCTGTGCTGGGTTAACTGACCGTAGGAAGATTGAGACGCAGCATGGGATGAGAAGATTAGACATGTCTGAGGAGATGTCTGGGGGGACTGAGAGGGTGCAGCGGAGGTGCTGGCCGGTGGGAGGTGAGGGGCGAGAATTGTTTTGTCCATCCTTCAGGCTGTTGGACGAATTCTGTGAATCAGAGTCTTTATGTGTTAGGTTTCTTCTAAAACACAAATGATGTAGGAAGAGGTCCATTAACCTGGACTTAGTGAACACTTTCATGTCTCGTTTCTGTTTAATATTAAATCTGAATTGCTGATATAGATAATTAGCATTTTTATGACGCATGTTTTTATGCATAACACTTGGTTTAGCTTCAGGGTTTAGCTTGTGGGCTTTTGTGGACACTATTCTCATGCAGCTAAGGCCTTTTTCTCACATTTGCTTTAACCTTGAAGGTACTCGGACATTACCTGAGAGTGTGTGAGATAGTGTCAGTTGCACTAAACGTTAAGCAGACTAAAGCGTTACAGCTCCTCAGATTAGTCGGTGCGGTGTTCACTGGGGCGAATGTTTAAACGGAGCCAATTAATTGCCCAGAGCGTTAACATTTAATGAGTTGGATAGATGGTATTAAAAACCTTCCAAGGAGTGCGCTCACTTTGTCTTCTTCCTGCTTGCCTTGTTTGGTGCTTTAACCAGCTGAAGCTCAATGTTCGAGTCTCTCCGTTGGAAGGTCAGCACTTTGATTCACGGCTCCTGCTGTGTGAATATGTGTGAGTGTGGTTGGTGCTAATCAGCAGTTTGGGGCTTTATAAGGTTACCAGTTTTCCTGATTACCTGTTCTTGCATTTCAATCAGGGACAGTGCTAGTTCAGGTAGGACATGAGGACCCTAACGCCTGCCCATATCAGCTATATCATCCATTTATCCTACACACCCTACATCCCTTTGGCAAATGTCAAATCAGGCACTGCCAACTCTTTCTGTTCCCTTTATAAATTGCTCTGCAACCTGACCCCCCATCCACCTCTTTTGTTTTGCACTTTGCTGTTGCTCTCCCTGCTCTCCCACATATGCACACCTTATGATTGGGATACGCATGTGGAAAGGCAGGGAGTTCATAAACTGTGCAAACTGTTTTCTTTATTTCCCAATGTTAGCCTCTGGTACCATTGTTTTCTACAGTGTGGATGTGAGGTCTGCTACTTCCTGTTGAGGAAACACTCCTATGAGTGGGCAGAAACCAAGGGGCAGCTTCTTTTGTTTGTCAGTGCAAACTTCAAACAATCGCAGCTCCTCAAACGTCTATTTGAGGCTGGTTGGTAAAGCAAAGGAAAGCCCCTCATTTTCAAATCAGGGTTCAACATGTTCATAGCCAGGTACAAAAACAGTTTGGGTCTCCACTTTATTGATGAAATCTGTATCTGCACAAGCTGATTGGTGATGTTGATTCTGGGAGTTACACATACGTCATGTCGGTCAAGTTTCTCTTTTATTTTTCTGTATTCATGTTGGTTAGGTTTCCTTTATTTCTGCACATTCCTGTTTTATTTTGTAGATCACTAGCCCTTGTTTCTGTCCTCTGAATTTCTTCCTGTCTGGTCTGTCCTGTCCCCATCTTGTCACACCTGCCTCCTGATTGTGTCTCCCCACCTGTTTCCCATCACCCTCGTTACCTCTTGTATTTTACCTCGTGTGTCTCACAGTCTCGTCACCAGTTCGTTGCACTTTTCAACTACGTTTACACGTTACGGGCTATTTTCATAAACAGACATTTCACCCTCCGTTTTAAAAAGAAAACTGCGTGCACACCACTACGCTTTCAGAAAAGATTTCATTTACATTAACCCATGTGTATATGCCGTCAATAGCATGCCAAACCTGTAGGTGGCAGTGTAGCGAGAAGCTCAAGCCCATGTTAGCCAATCAGAATACCACAGCAACAACAATGTCACTTCTTTCTTTCCGGTGCACAATCTGCCGTCGGTTACCCAAATCTCAGTTTTTCTCTGTTTACATCCAAACGTGCAAACAGAGTTTTCCAAAATCTCCACTTGGCCAGAGTTTTTAAAAAGCATCGTTCCCAGGGGCGAATTCTCCGTTTGTGTCTAGAATTCGGATGCAAATGATGGTTAATGTCTCGTCGCCAGGTTGTTGCACTTGTTGTCTCGTTCCAGCATTTATTCATAGTTATTGCCAAGCCGTGTATGAGCTTTGCCTGCCTTTTCAGATCTTGCCTTTTCCCTCACGTTTTTGATACCTCTGCCTGACCTGACTGCCGACTGGTGTACCTACCGTCGCCTGAGCCTCATTAAGCTCTGTCTGTTTGACTAACTGAATTGGTGTCGTGCCATCATGTCCACCAGTCTGTGCTCTGGTTCATGACAACATGCTTATAGAGGGATGGCTGATTTTATTGATATCTGGGAACTTTGAGACGAGGTATCAACCTCCCCCTTTTTGTCAGTTTCTTGTTAGCAGGAGTCGGATTCATGCTCAACACGAAAACCCACAACCTCTGTTGTTGCATCAGATCGAAGACTTGGGTTGTCTCAGCTATTGGCTCAATGATCTCCTTTTAATTAGTGGCAGATGGGGGTAATGTGCCTCAGTTTGATTGACGCTAACAAGATTCAGAGGCTCAACCTCTGTCCAATTAATCCACCCACATTTTTCCCTTCGCAGAGATGTCTCCTGTAAAGAACGAAAGAAAGACCTCCACTTTCTTTTATCTCTGGCTGCTGTTCAATGTTCGGTCCTTTTATACTTCATGATGAATGCTTTTTACCTGCACATTTTTGCGCTCTGGGCTTTTTTATTATTCTCCACCACAGTGAGGCCATTAGTCAGAGCTCCGGTTGATTGGGTTTTTGTTTGAAATAATGAATGAGGATTGTTTGTAGGTTGATCCCATTGACAAAAATAAATTAAATGCAAACATTTAAAACTCATTTCCTCCTCTGAAAAAGGGGCTTTGTTTAATTTAAACGACACAAATCTGTGTTTGAAGATCCAGCAAAATGTATCCACAGCCACTATTTATGAGGCCAAAAACGAAAATGGGAACCCAGCCAGCCCCAGTTTATTAACAGCTTAGCAAACTTGGCTGCCATTCTTTGTACATGCCTGTTTTTGCTCCTTGCTCACCGGAGCGACGTTCGGCTCTCTGTGTTCAGCACATCAGAGGAACAGATGAGGCTCAATCTCTCTCTGAGGAGCAACACTGTCATGTCGTGTCAGGTCAGAGGGAAACACACTCATGTGGCTCTCAGGCTGTCTGCACCTGTCATCTGCCTCTCATTCACACATACACAAACACACTCACCATCCAGGTTTATCTAATCGATTTTTATAACCTGGAGAACGAGGAGAGGAATCTAAAGAAACTGTAACAGTTCCACTTTTGGTATAGTTTTTTTGTTGCCTACTGTAGGACCCTGTAATTTCCCCTCTCAGTGGCTGCTACTTTGACTGAAGGTGCCCTTTACTTAGACATACAGAAGCTTTTCATCCCCTGGATTGCGTCCTTTTAGAGCCAGCAGTGGCTCTTTGTACCCAAAGCTGCTCTGAACAAGTAAACCACATTTCACTTTTGCACAGAGACTGGTAACCCCAGAAAGTATGTTTTTCTTACTTCATGAAAGGTTTCTTTTCTTTCTTCTTCTTTAAAAATTATTTTTTTTATTTATTTACCTTTTTTAAAAACAGGTTGAGAGTTTTGGAAGTGTGAAGGTCACTGCTCTAGTTTTTGACTGATTGAAGATGGTGTTAACTCAGGACATCCATAAAAGAAGCTAAGCCGTGGTATTTTATACTACTTTCCTTGATGCTGCCTCAGCCTCGCTTTTTTATGCTGTATCTGGCTGTACTGATGTCTGCTACGATCTGCATCTAGAGGGGTCTTTGCTGCTACTCTCCCTGCCTTGCCTTCAATGTGTGAAAGGAAGGGGAGTTGTTTTCTCCCTGCCTCAGGCTCAGCTTTCCACATACACACATGGAAGGGCGTCAAGCTCTCGATTAGAGACTTCATTAGAAAAGGATTCATGAGTGTTTTGAAGTTTTTATGATTTTTCAGGAAGGTTTTTAAGAAAGCTCAGCCCACATACATATAGGGTTGTTGCCACAGCACTCGCCACCAAACAGACTGAGGTCTCGCTACAAACAAGCAGATGCTGGAAGAGAGTAGGTGAGTTGTGTTTAGTCTCTTTGCTAAAGAAATCAGGCAAAGTTAAAAAGATGTTTGGTGGCTAGTACTATGGCTGGGACCCTATATGTCCTGTTGATGAAGTTAGGTGCTGTTCTGAGCATTATTTATGGCTATAGAGTGGTGTTTTGGTTGAGGTTTGTTTATGGCTCCTGAGATCGCTGTGTATTGTTATCCTGCAGTCATTACTGAAGTTTAACTAGAGAAGCAAGCGGTCTGCAACATTCATCTCTCGAGGGGGTGTCTAACTTGGTGTTACGGTGTGTTTGACCCTAAATTAATTTTACGCCAGAATATCCCTTTAGATCAGTCTTAACCACTTGTTGCAGCGCCCTCCACACATCTCTTTGCAACCTGCTCCACTTCAGCTCCTCCTGGATTTTACTAAAACCTGCTCTACTTTGTACCCTGGAGGTCTTTGCTGCTGCTCTACCCGTCTTGGCTTTTCATGTATGAAAAGAAGGGTAGGATGCATCACCTTTAACAACATGTCGAGTTTTGGCTTGTGCTCTGTGTGGACATTGACAGACACTGTAAGAAAGAAGCTGTTGCTAAAGGAAAAAGTGGAGTAGAGGTCACTTCGGCAGATGTAAAACACATTTTTTCCACTTGTGCATGATTTCATTAAAATTTTTGGGATGAAGTACAGAACGAAACAGTTTTTCTCCTGAATGAGTTTTTCCTTTCATCATCAGGTGTGATCAATTCACTGTCCTCCCCTCTAACTCGTGACTCAGTCTTTCTGCCGTATTCAGATATTTTACCCTGAGAAATTGAAAATAGGAAGGACAGCCTTTCAGTGAACCTCATGGAAGAAATGAAACCACATTTTTCAAATATGGATTGTATCCAGAGGCCTGATTAAAATCAGCACCTTCCAGGTCCGCCAAATAAAGTGGAAATGTGAATAAAACCATTTTGATGCATGAATTCAGAAAAGAAGAGGAGGGTTTGTCTTGAGGGGGTACGCTCTCTGAATTTCTGTCTGCAGAATATTTTATGTTTATCCGTCCCTTTGCTGTTTACAAATACAGAACAGATTCTGGCAAAGTTTTTCCAATGAATGAATATCTTTATAAAACATTTCAAAGCATCCCTCACTTTTCTCTAAGCCTGTTCCCCCCCCTGCCTTGAGACAATATTCAGTCTTTTTATTTCTCACTGAAGACCACAGTTGAAAGTAAAACAGTGAGCTAATACTGACCCTAGACTGTAAACTGGACTGGATTGGCGGATCAATTGAGCGTGATGACTATTTGAGTAGATAATTTTAATGTGTTTTTTTTTAGCACTTGCTCAAGCTAAGTTTATCTCTGCAGTTCACACTTTCCCTATGTTGTTTTACTGGAAGTGTAGGAGGCCGGCTGTAAATCCTGCATGAGCTGAGTGTGTTTAAGAAGTGGCTAATGCTTAACTAACTTTACTGTTCAGCAGATAGTAAATAAGCTGCTGAGTTGCTGTCTTCTACAGAGTCTGTGTCACATTTTCAAACCCTGAAAATGATCTCTTTGAATCTGCTCCCTGCTGTCTTCAGCGTTCACGGTTTACTTAAAAATGTCAAGAAACTCGGCTGCTTACAGTAAAGTTATTGATTTAATGAGAAACTGCTGGAGGCAACCCTGCTCACCGGTGAAAGTGAGAAGAAGCTGTGGCATTAATGAAGTACATTTTATACACTTAAGCAAAATCAAATGTCAGACAGAGAAAAATAGATCTCCTCCATATTTATTTTTATTTAGTTAAGTTTAGATGAAAGTGGAAGAAAGTAAATGACCAACGGGAATACCTCACTGATTGGGGTCAAACAGCAAAGTCAGATTTAGTAAAGTGAAAGTAGAAAAGAAAGGTTTCTCGGTATGATATAACTAAACAATAAAATGTGATATTCTACAATACAACAGAACACTATACAATACTACACAAAATGATACAATACAATATGATACAATTTGATACCCACAACAGGATATAATATGATATGTTACAATATGACACAATGTAATACATTACAGTGTTATACTATTAGATATGATATATTGGTTACAATTAGTTACAATACGATACAATAAAATCTGATAAAATACAATATGGTGGTATGAGACCAGGTACAGTACAATACAATACGACACTATACATTATGATATTATACAATATGATACATGATACGATACTATTTGATATGATACAACACGATATTGTATGATACGATACAATGATATATGACACGATATTATACGATACAATGTTATACGATGTGATATACAATATGATATGATATGATACAGTTGGGATATGATGCTATTGGATACGATACATTATGGTATGGTACAGTACAATGATATAGCATGATACCAAAAGACATGATAAAATAGGAAATGACACAATGCAAATAGATATTAAAAATAATGACTATAAAAAAACATACTATATCTTATTGTACTGTACTTTACCACTGTAGACCATGTGATACCTAGCCATCTGAATTGATCTAGCAGGATATGATATAGTATGATACAGCTTGATACAGTAAGACAAGATACAATGCAGTATGATATTTCAAAATGAGATATAATATGATCTGATCCGATACAATGTTGTATTTCACAATATTAAATGATGCTGTACAGTATTGTACAATCTAATGTGGTTTACTGACTCTTGGGAATTAGCGTCTTAATAACAAACTTTAAATTCTGAGAAATGCTATCTAAAAGGTCTAGTATGAAATATTTCTATGCTAATTACAGTATGAATGTTGCAGAGATATTTCACTCTGGGATAGCATTCGGATTAAGCATGATAAATCAGACTTCCTTGCCTCTGGCCACTTATGCATGGGTCTTCAGGGCAATCCTCGGGTCTGCTCACATTAAATTGCTAATAAATATTCATCCTGCTGTAATGTAGGTCTTGGGGTCTGCCTTTAAGTTAGCATTGTACTGTACATCATCGGGGTGTAGAGTGTGTCCTCCGTGCTTTGTTATTCTTATAGTTATAAAGTCAGAATACCAGGTTGTTTTATCAGTTTTTAAGATTTTTGGTAAACTCTGTCTACATTACTCACATGATAAAAGATATAAAACATAAACACACCTCCTGCTTGTGTTTCCCAGTTAACCCTCACACTGATAATCGAGCATTACTCCATTTTCTCCCAAAGGGCCTCCTCTGCCTCTCCTCTCTACACCTTGCCCTCTCTTTCTCCTCCCTCTAATCCCACCTTTGCCTTCCTTTTCATCACCTCGTTATTTCATCCTCCCCTGTCGAGCTGCCGACAATGACCACCCCCGTCCCATCCCTTCCTGCGCTGTCCTTTTCCACTGAACATTCTGTTAAAGCCCTCACATTGTCCTGCCCTTCATCACAGCCCGAGCGAGCACATCAGCTGATTCACGGTTTCTTTTCCCAGAAACAGGAGGGCACGTTGTCAGCTCCCGCTGTAACTAATGGAGACACAGACGTAATGTGATCCCTCCCTTCTCATAATTAATGTCCGCCTTGGCATTGAAAAATATGTGATTCATCCTGCAGAATTTTTATGAACATTTTAATATTGAGAACATTAAATCACACAGAGATAAATATCTGAGGATCATCTCTCGGTGAGCGACTGTGCTGCTTTTGACAGAAAATCACTGACAAAATTGAAACAGGAGGGAGACAGTTTTCTTTTTACGCTCCTGCATTTTAACCTCTTGAGATGAACTCATAAACTTTAAAGACAGTTAACCTTTTACAGCAGTGTCTTTGTTAAGATATACTCGTTATATCCTGCTGGTTTGTCTTGGGGATAACTCCTGATTCGGTGAGTGAGTACGATGAAGATGTGCTCCACACCCTCCTTAGCCACCATGCTGGCGGTGACAGAGCAGGCAAACAGCCTCAAACTGAGTCGTCAGCACTATTAACCACACTCCCATTACATCTCTACTCCCTCTGATCCATCTTTTCTCTTGTATTTTCTTCAACGCTCTGCCAGGGCCGCTGTTCACAACCTGCTGCTTCGCTCGCTCATCCTCCTCTCCCTGACAAGATAATGTAGGAGCGAGTGCATGCCGCAGGGTTCCCCCGCAGTGTTTCATTTAAACTCTTTTCCCCCCTCCAACAACTCAAACTGCCTCACGGCCCAGCTGACTCTCCACCCTCACTTTGGTAAATGTCAGTAATATATTGCAGAAAGACTCTGGGTTGTGCCCTGAGCCAGGCCGCTTATCCCAGTCCTCCGATCGTCTGCAGCAGCATCAGTGTGAGATGGTTTGTGTGTGTGAGTCTGTCTGGCACTCAGGCTCCCCTGAGGTGTCGCCGCTGAGGTGTGAGGATGTTTGGTGTCACCCTAAAACTCCACTATCACCTGCTCCCTTTGTTTTCCTGTCCGTCATTACACCCTGTGTGTGTGTGTCCCCGTGTTGGCGAGGTGTCCTCTAACCTGTTTACAGAATTAAAAGCTGCTGTCTGTCTTTTTCTTTTTTTTTTCTTGAACATTTCTCTCCCACACGTAAACCGACAGAAAACAAGCACTCAGGCAGGGATTTCTCTGAGGGTTTGGCGCCTCTGGCAACTCCACTACAGGATTACAAACCGCTCACTGACAGACCACACACACACATGATTGACACCCAGCTTCTCAGCTTTAGTGCGATCAGACTCTCTGAGGCCTGCCTCTTCCTGCAGGGCTGCAGTTAAGAGAGGAGTTCATTAATATTTAATTTGACAGTTATTTTTAGGATCTAAAGATTTATCTTGAAGTCTGGAAAACAGAATATGAAGCCCAAAAAAGACGGTCTTCACATCTTCAATTAGTTTCTTACAGCAGCTTTGCACAAGTATCCAGCTTTTCCCTCGTTATTATCCGGCTATAATTATCAACTTAAACTGGTTTCATAATGCAGGATCCAATAGTCGTCAATATAGAGCTCAAATATTCCAAGATAATTTCGATTCCTTGTTAATGTGACGGCATTTTCACTTTTCAAGGGTTTCCATTGTTTTCTTTCTGTTTGTTTGACTTAGTTTAATCCACAGGGATGTGGAGACTCTCAGCTCCCAAACAGAGCTCTGCAGGTTTTTGTTAGGCAGCTGTCATGGTGGTAACTGCACTGGTAGGGCTGGGTGATATGGCCTCAAATCAATATCACGATATATTGAGCAGTTCACCTCGATAACGATAAATGGACGATAACTACTCCACAAGCTGCTCACTCCCTCCCACATCAACTTCGTCTACTTCAGCCTCCATCTCCTCACCTGTCTCATGTCCTTTTAGAGGGACATGAGACCATAGCCTACCTACACACATCCAAAACCAACTTATATTTATTTATTTTTTTGACACCAAATATATTGATATGGGCAAAATGAATGTTGGTCATTGTCGTAAATTTCAGTATTGGTAAATTTTCGGTTTATCGCCCAGCCCTATGCACCTGTATGCTTAGTTGGTAGCTATAACTGGAAGTAACTGATAAATACATTTTGACTCCTCAGCTGAGCCATCGAGGAGTTTTTGAAGAAAAAAGTGCAGCCAGCTGCTGTTAGGTTTGCATAACTATCCAACATATGCTCTTAAACACTTTTAAAAACTTAAATCTTAAAAATTGTATTCATCAAAAGTACAAACTATCGATGTAACAGGTGACCGCAGTAATGTCTAATTTGACTAAATCCAAACAATGAAATCCTGTTTATTACTTGTTGTATGTTGAAGTCAGAATTCAATCCGTCCTTTCCTAGTCAGCGAGCCTCATATTAAGCATACTGAAACACTTCGGTTTGTTATGTGACAAATTCACTTGAGTTTCTGCTCATGTACTCGAACCAGGATTCCGGGTGTGAGAGTCAGAACTCAAAGGAGGCTGACAGCCTGAGTGAGGTCCTGTATCGTCTTCACTGCACTTATAAGTGGACTATTTATGACCACCCTCAGGAACAGGTAAAGACACCCAGAGGTAAAGGAGCCAAGTCTTTCTGTTCAAAGTGTCTTATCCAAACTTTAGACTGACTATTTCTTTACCTCTCTCCTTTTCCTTCTGCCTCATTATTTCTTTTCATCCCCTCTCCCTCCTTGATTGTTTTCTCCCTTTTACCGCAAACCCTCCCTTCCTCCCTCCTCCTGTCGTTCCTCTTTCTCCCTCATTCTTATCTCCCTGAGTTCCCCTTCCCCCCCGTCACTCCTCCCCTTTGTATTCTTCTGCCTCCTTGTTCCCGTCCCTCTCCTCTTCATTGCCCTTCACTTCATCCTCCCTCCACCCCACCTCCTTATCTTCATCTCGCCCGGTCTCTGTCTCCTCATTATGCACTTCTCCGCCTCCTCCTCTCCCTCCCCCCCTCGGCGTGGTTTCGATCATTGTAGGAGAGCGGGCCTTCCCTGCACAGCGCCTGCATACTTAGCATGGTTTTCATAGCTGTGCTCTCTCACTGACGGTCACTCCTCCTCTGACTAAGAATGCGCTCATTAGTTTGCTTATTGACTTTTCAAAATAATGGCAAAGTCAGGATAGCAAGCTAAACAAGACAAGATAAGACACGTTGTTGTTTCTTCATTATGTTAGGAGATCGAGATTACTCTGTCGCTGAAAGAAAGTCTCCAGATACTGTTTGGAAACTTGTGAAATCAGGTCTTTATGGTGTCTGATATCATTAAAACATAGAAAAACTGGAAAAAATCAAGTTAGTTGAATTTATAAGACGTTTCTTTGAAAGTGTTGGACATCGAAGGCTGATAATTTACTTTCGATTCTGTTTAAGATAGCTAGAGAAAAGTTCGAGACCTTAAAGTGACCTTAAAACTTCTGGATTTCGTGAAGCTGAATCGAAACACTCATGTTTGGACTGATGAATGTTTGCCTCATTATCACTCCGATTTTCTGAATCTGAAGCTCCTAAAAAGCAGATGAAAGCGGACGTCTCCATGAAAAAGCTTCAGGGGAAAAAAAAACAAAACACGTTATATTCAAATAAATATTGGACTTGTATGGACTTAATCACACTCTCTGCACTTGTTTGCTTTTGTTTGTTTTGGGTTGTGCTGCTTGATGAGTCATTTCATGGTCAGGCTCTGCTGTCTTAAGAAGTGCTCCCCAGCTAGTTTTTTGCAGATAATTAGAGAAGTTTTGATTCAGAGAGAAGTGTTTTAAGTTCTGAGAGCCCTGCAGTAGAAAAGACGCACCAGTGCCTGCACTGATGATTCCTATAGGATGAGATTTCTTCGAGTATTTCCAAGTTTCTTACATTTCTTTAGTATTTTGGCAAACCTGGGATTAGGAATGGGCATGATTAATCTATGATCGATTAATTGATCGTTAAGAATTACGTCAATCACGCAACATTTCGATCGATCTAATGTAATTTAAAAAAAGGGCTGACTACATAGCGTGGAAGGGTTTAGACATTTTACAAGGGGAGTGATTCAGCATCAGTGGGCTTCCTTAGAAGTCAAAAATAAACCCATAAAGGATGCAAGACTAAATGAGATGTAGGTCCAATTCGAGTGGCAAAATGATAAAGTTTGCTGCAAGTACAACATGACAACGACCCCGACTGAGGTTAATGAATCCTCCGAGCTCTCTCATTCTCAGCCAAAGCTCCTTGCAAGCAAGGAGGATCTATAGGGTGACCAGACATCCCCGATTTCAGGGGACAGTCCCCGTTTTGGATGACCTGTCCTCAGCTAAAGTTATCTCTGGAAATGTCCCTGATTTAAGCGTTGCATGAATGAGAAAAAAATTACAGTTGTTATGGTAGATGGGCAGGTAGGAAGTGCGAGTGAGCATGTCGCGTGAAGTCCTGAACAACAGTTTCGTTTAAATCAGGGGTGGGCAATCGTGCCATGGAGAGCCGAGAGGCTGCAGGTTTTCTTTCCAACCCAAAACTCCACCAGGTGATTTCACTGATTAGTCCCTGCTCTCTGCTTGGAGGTAATCAGTGAAATCACCTGGTGGAGTTTTGGGTTGGAAAGAAAACCTGCAGCCTCTCGGCTCTCCATGGCACATGATTGCCCACCCCTGGTTTAATCAATGATTGATTGTTAATTTATATAACTAATCGATCCAGAGACTTTCTCAAAATGCCCATTCCTTCTTGGGACCCACTTGATGCTCGTTAATATCAATATCTGACCCCGGCCTCGTGTCACCTGTTTCAGGCCGTTTTACACCACAGATAATGTAGTGTAAGGATGTTATCAGTGGATGTACAGCTTGTCGACGTTGGAATTGTTATCTTCCTTCTCTATTATGATCATATATATATAATCAATTCCATGTCAGTGTGGTCACAGTAGGTCCTTTTTCATACGTCGTTAAGTCCCCTTAATCTGTGTCGAGGCCTTCCTGCCGCTTTGTCACGTGAATGTCTAACAATCATACTAAAGCACGGTTCACAGCGTGCAGTTTCTCTAGATTCATACCTCTGTATACCCTCACAGATATGAAAGCCCACTCTCTAACACACACACACACACCACTGAGTGATGATAATATTATGCAGTCTTACGGCTCTCGGGCTGACCTTGGAGCTGCCCTCATCTATCAGCTGCGGGCCTCTCCGTTATCTCAATACTCCAACCATCCTTCCTCCTATCTCCTGTGTGCGGCTGCGTCTCAATCCCGCACTGAGTCCTCCTGTCCTTATCTCCTCCTCTCTGCAGTATGCTAATGCAGCCGGCAGCCACCCCCCTAACACCTCTTCTATAACCTTGGTTTGGTATTTCCTCACTCCCACTCCTTCCTCAGTTAAATCTCAATGATCCGGCTGACCTCTCGCCTCCTTTTGCATTTCCACAAGCCAAATTTAAGCCTGCCAAAAAACGTATTCCCACTTCCATTAATCCTTTTAAAAGGTTACAGGCGTTTTTGAGCCAGGCTGCTCCTTAGCAAGGGAAATTTAGGACATAACAGTGTCCAACTCTTTCGATTTTTTAACCTTTTCCTGCTGAAATCAACCTGAACTGGAGGATTTAGCCAAGGCCCCTCTTTCTTTGGAGTTGGCCAAGTTCGTTTAGGACAAAAACAACAAACACAAGTGATATTTAACGTGATGCATCTTTTTTCTGCTTTATTTGAGTGTCTCCTCCTGACTGTTGAGGTTTCCTCTTGCTGTAACCGCCGTAGTTCAGGCTGTCACATCTTTCATGCACAAAAAATTGGACAGACCGAGGAGAGCATCCAAGCTCATCCGCTGGCATCGCCTAAAACGATTCCCTCGCCTTTTAGATCGGCTCAGATGAAAGAGAGTCGAGGAAATGGGATGATAGGGAGGTTACAGAGATTGTTAGCTCTCCAGAGAATGTGTGTGTGTGTGTGTCCTGTGTGTGTGTGTGGGGGGGGGCTGTGAGGATAAAATGATGTTGCCCTCCAATATGGTTTTAATGAAACCCTTTCCCCTCCGCAGACACTTTCATTAGAGCTGCAGGCTGCTGCTGTCAGCTCTGCTTCAGCCACAGCCGCCGTGTGGATAAACTCCTCCGCGGAAACCCCTGAACCCACAAACCCATCATTATTTCTTTCTCTCTTTTGTCTCTCTTGTTTTATACTCTCACTCTCTAACTCTATTGCATGTTTCTATCTTCCTCTGATTTTCTCTCCTCTTTGCCACACTCTCCTTCTTTCAGTGCTCTTATATTTCTGCCTGTTTAGACATAATTGGTCACGCAGTCAATTAGAAATAAACAAAAAGTACTTATATCATTAAACACATCAAGCTGATTATATGGTTTATAAATCAGTGCGAAACATCTCATTTTAAACAAGTTGTTAAAAGTCAAAGTTATAATAAGATGTTATCTGAGAGGGAACCAGCAATGATGAACAATAGAGGTTTTAGAGCAGGATTTGCCGCCATAGTGGCGATGTCTTTCTCAGGGAGGACCTTGCATATTGCAGCAAATCAAGGCCAAACCACTTTTTGCACAACAGCAGCAGCGTGGCTACACAGTGGTGGGAAGGAGCCTCCCTGCCGTCCTGACCTAACACCCTTTGGATACATTTGACACATCATGGACAAAAAGGAGACCACAAACTCTTTCGGCAAGAATGGGACAAAGGTCCACTTTCAAAACTCCAAAAACTGGTCTTCTTAGTCCACAAATAAACACAGGGTCATTGTAAAAGAAGAGGTGATGAAACAGAGTGGTGAACATGCTCCTGTCCAAACGTTTTTGAAACATGTTTCTGCATCAAAGTCAAAATAAACGTGTTATTCTTCATATATCAATATTTTTTTCCAGTTTTAGCGTTTAAACAGTTGAATGTTGAGTTTAGAGTAGTTTCAAACCATCAAAATTCGACTATATCCACATTTACAATAGCGCTGTTCCGATATGATATTGATATTGGTCCAATATCAGCGAAAACACAAATATCAGAATACATCGGCCTGCAATTAAAACCTTCGATATCAACACTCTGATACAAGCAGTCCATTCCAGACTCCACTCCGCCACCTCTAGTTAACAGCGCCCGGATCCAGCATACAGAGCCCACGTGATCACAACAGGAGTGTGTACTAAGGTACGAACAAAGTAGCGAGGAGTAGGAGTGATGTCGGCTGTGTAGCAGTTTTTTTTGTCAAAGTCCGAAAAAGACTGCCAGCTGAGTGCAAAACTTGTCAAGCACAAGTTTGTGCCAATATCAGTTCAATATTGGTATTGACCGATACTGAAAGCTACAATATCGGTATCGTATCGGAAGTGGAAAAGTTGTATCAGGACACCCTTAATTTACACGTGTTGTCTTAACTTTTGTTGAATTGGGGTTGTATTTATTGGTCACTGTGTTGCCATCAGCGGCTAAATAACTCAGTGATATTCAAGTCTTGTAGAAAGCACTAGAGTTTGAGGGCTATGCATTATCAACAGGGTCTGATTAAAGGATATTAAACACAGTGTCCTCATTTTAATGATGGACAGCCTCCTTTTTATGTCTACTTTTTAAAAAAAAACATCCCACCCTCTTATCTCGGTTACGCTGTGGCGTCGCCGTCTGCTCTGGTTGTGATTTCTCTCGCCGCTGCAGTCAGTTTCTTGTCTCAGGGGGCAGAGACAGCGTCGAAGATGATGTATATCCTCCTGATTGTTTAAGTCACAGCTCAGGGGAGAGCATGTTGCCTAATTGATTCTAGTTTAGCGTGGTGGGGGGGAAGAGGCACAGAGGCCATCCATCACTGTCATCAACGCTTCTCCAGCTCGACTCTGGAGGTACAAAAAGATTAAATACAGGTACAGGATCAAAAGTCAGGGGTGAAAAACTGACCCCGGGTCTCTTCTCTTAACTGTCTCTTTTTTTATACTCAGCTTGTCTTAGTTTATACACTCTCCTCTCTCTATTATTCAAGCCCTGCAGAAGTCCCTAGAGGTTTAAAAAAGGGGGTTTGGCTGGAATTACTTGTTATGTGTCCCCATGGCTTTTTGTTGCTTCCAATATATCTACATAATGATGCAGTAAATTTGAGCTGTTAAGGTCAGACGCTGTTGTAAGCTCAGTTTAAGGCAGTTAAATTGATTTATCCCTGCAGCTATCGAGCTTTAGCTGATCAAGCTAGCCTCTAAATATGGGACACAGCGAGAAGGTTTAAGATAACTGTCTTTTGGCGGCAGATTTGGTCCTAAATTTCACTGTAACGAACATTAAATCATCTAAAACTTGCTGACATCCCAACTGTTGGTCTAGAAACTGCACCGCGTCTGGACAGTTCTGTGGTGGATCCATGCTAGCCAGCCTGCGGTAGAGTTTTTGCACACACTAGAGTTTTGCAGACTCACCAGAGGCAACTTAAGCTTCCTCCGCTCACCCCTATCCTGCAAACCATCTTCCTGTTTTTTTTCCAGAGTTAAAGAGATGAGTTTCTTCTTATTCTCACTTTCTCTCAACCATCAGCAAACTTTCTGTCCATTCAGCCAAGTTTCTCTTTCCTTTTACCCCAAATTTTGACTCTAGTTTTCCGGTAATTGCGCAAAGATTAGCATTTTTAAGCATTTTCTTTTTCTGCTGGTTCACCAGATTTCTTGGAGAGCAGCTTAAAAGAATAGCTGGACCTCATGAAATTTGAAGTTTGCTTGCTGAGCAGCAGAAGAGACATCTTTTTGTGCTGCATTAGATGTGTATTTCTCGACCCTTAATAGACCATCTACTTAAGTGAACAGTAAAGTGAAAGTCCAAAGTGTGGCTACAAGATACAGAAGCTGAAGATGGGAATGAAGACAAATGCAAAATAGTTTTTTTCTAAGCCCACCAGGATAGTGCATCAATTCAAGCTTTAGTACCTGCAGGATTTTTGACTTTCTGCAGTTAGATACAACTCCATCAGCTCCAGCTCCTGCAGCTGCTGCGGGGCCGTCATCCTCCTCTCTACCCAAAGCTGTGAAGAGGACTTAAGAGCAAAAGGTGAAAAGAGAATCAGGTTAAAGTAAATAGTACTTAATCTTGATGTGTGCGGAGATCTGTCTAAAGAAGACAATAATAGACCAGACTGGATAGAGGTATTGATAAGGACCTACCTTAAACCTGACAAGGTATGAGTCTAGGGCTGGGCGATATGTCCTCAAATCAATATCATGATATATTGAGCAGTTCACCTTGATAATGATAAATGGATGATAACTACTCCACAAGCTGCTCACCCCCTCCCACATTAACTTTGTTTACTTCAGCCGCCACTCCTGCTGCTACAACTTTTGAACTGTCCTCCATCTCCTCACCTGTCTTTCCCTCTTTGTTACAGACTGGATGGGGTGGAGTCACGTCTCTGAGACATGAGACCATAGCCTACCTACACATATCCGAAACCATCTTTTATTCTTTTATTTTTTTAACGCCGAATATATTGACATGGGCAAAATGACGTTGGTTATTGTTGTAAATTTCGTTTTCTGTAAATTTTTGGTTTATCGCCTAGCCCTATATGAGGCTTTTTACTTGTGCTGAGGACTGTAGGCTGGCAATTCTGTAGTTGCAAAAACTGAGCATAGAGTTAGTTCAGGCAGGCCGAGAAGTGGAACTGATCATAGGGCCATTCAACTGTAGCTGAAAGCCGATTACCTGTGCTGTTTGAATCATCACTGAAACCTGCTTTATTCTCTACCTTGGAGGGTCTTTGCTGCTGCTCTGCCTGCCTTAGCTTTTCATGTCTGCACATGAAGCAGAGCAGAGGGGAGGTGTGTAGTCCAGCTATGCACCTGGAAGGGTTGGGAGCTCTCAGAACAGAGCCAAACAGACAAATCTTTTGGCATGGTAAATAATGACTGAATTTGATTTGACAGTTATGCTTGTCCTTAAAATTCAGAAAAAATTAGCATCCTTATTGTTGACTAGGATGCTGCTTATCAATTTAACAGAAGTTTGCTTCATTAGAGGTGTTGTCTTTAATTATAATTATGGGAATACATCAGTCACTTGAAATGAAAAGACATGGAAATGTCACATTTAACCTTTCTTTCTTTCTTTCTTTCTTTCTTTCTTTCTTTTTTTTAAACTAGATATTGAAAAGAGTAAGCAATGATCCAGAGAAAATCGAGGTTAAAAACAAACGTTTAGTGTCTGACCTTTGTTTAAGTTAGGATTACATTATCCTTTCATTATTTAGAGTAATGGAGGTGATAACTGTACTTTGGGTTGAATACCGTTTAATGTAAATGGGTCAATTCGGCACTTCCAGAGAACTTTAGTCTGTCAAATTCTTCAAACTGATGGAGTAGACGGCTGGCTGCCAGTGTTTTTTTTTAATCACATATTAATGCACAAATTGGCCGGCAAAGCTCTGTTTTTTTTAACTCAATGAAGTGATGCTTCTGTGTGATCATAAAATGGTTATTGCCCGTGGAGTGAATGCACAGATGGTGGCACAGCTTTCAGTGCAATAATCAAATTGAAACCCCCAGAAATAAAACTTTGTTATTTGAAAGGCATTGACCTCTTAAGCAGGAGATCCATAAAACAATAAAATCTGGTTCTTACTGCTTCTATTAAACCGGGTCTGTGAGTCATAATTCAGGGTTAAGTCGACTCTTGTTCATTGACAGCAGGTGATTCTCTCAGTTTCTCGTCCTTTCTGCTCACCTACATGTCCACCTAACTTTGTGAGTTTTTCTGCTGCATTGCTGAAAATTCCCTGCAGCCATTCTCACAGAGGGTTCAGGAGGTCGGAATTATTTCCTGTTAACAAGCTCCAGTCTGGGGTTGAGTGGATGTTTACATGAGTCATCCAGATCAACATGAACAGAACTCTGTCTGCACCCAGAATTTCTGCAGCAGAATCTGAGACATCCAATCTACAAAGTCCTGGATATTCTCTCCTTATCTGGGACTCTGTTTTTTTTTGATTGCCCGCCTGGAAAGGTAAGCAATCATCCAGCTGGGATAAAAATAAACAAACATAATGTGGACAGGAAATTGCATCTTTAGAGGGTAGACTTTTCATTTTTTTATAAGAAAGGCTCTGAGTTCTTGTGTTTTTGGGGTCTAAATGACGAGTTAGTACGAGAAGTTGTGGCTTTGCACCACAGTGGGGAAAAAGGCAGTGTTGGCAGTAATGTAATCCTTTAGGGTAAACGTGCTGGATCGAATTAAGACCGCTAAAGTGTTTGTTTTACTTGCAGTTTATTCTTCTACTTATAAGAGACTAGTAATTTAGCAGAAAGCCAGACTATCAACCGCTAAGTATTAAGGTGGTTTGAAGCAGCTCAGATCAATGTGAGAGAAACTTCGGGAGCACCAGAAAGTTGATGCTTGGATATGTGTAACTTCAACATGTTGTGCAACAGTGGTACAAACCACCAGACAGAGAGGAGAGCAGAGAGAGGAGTGGGAGGAGGCAGGTGTGTGTATTTGTATGTGTGTGAAAAGGTGAGGGACAGAATCAGTATGACGAGAGAGAGAGGGGCTGTGGTGATCAGGAGGGTGCATGAGTGCTGACAAGTTGTCGACTACCATATTAAAAACAGGGTTCCTACACAAGTATGGAGAAGCATGGAAATAAATTTGATCAATTTTCAGGTCTTAAAAAGTACGGAAAATGAAAAAAAAAATGTATTTCTCGTGACTATTCTATATCTGAAAAAAGTTTTCTAAAATAGAAAAGTAGGTATTTCCAAAAACAATTCTAAAATGTAGGGTATAGAAAAGTATGGAAATTGCAGCTGTGTAGGAACCCTGTAAAAAGTGATATTTAACCATAAATGCGAAATGTAAGCCGCTGTCTTTAACACTTAAAAAGACAGTGGCTTTATTAGATTTGCAGCCTGTGATAAAACTAAAGCAGTAGTAGAGCTTAAGTCTTACACTTTTAGTTATATAACATTTAAAAATATTTAAAGAGATTTTAAGTGGCATAAATGAATGTGATACAGATGTAAAACAATAGATAGTGGTTTTAAATAGTGGTTGTATCAATCTTGTCAGTTTCAGTTGTGATCATGATTTTTTGCCATTATCATGTCTTTTGAACTTTTTTGCCAGTATGGATGTAAAATGGATCTTAAATTGTACTTATTATGGTCTGAAAAAAGTCTTAAATTTGACTTGTTGAAACCCGCAGAAACCCTGATAAATATCGCAGTGCTGTAAAGCAAGAATTTACGACTCCAAACGTGAAGATTGCACTTTGATCACGTGACTTGCGAGCAGCAGCAGAGAAGTCAGCTAAAATACAAAGCTGTATCTTTGCACGTCATACTTAAACCTGTAGAACGATGGTCTCGATGTAAACTGGTACTGCAGGAACTCTGGTGTGAAACAAGAGTAGGACCTCAACTGTGTCAAGAGTTTTTTTGTCTGTATCAGGAATGACCAAACTTACATTCAAGTTACCTGAAGATAAGCAACTCCAACTTTGAAGAGGCTAAAATTCACATATGTTTTGATAGAGTCTGGTGGCATCTAAGAGCAGTAGAGTGGCTGTGTCCGGAGAGAGAAAAGACATATCTTTTTCTGTTATTTTATCCCCACGAAGGGTTCAATCATGACAGCGTGCGTAAAACACAATCCATCAGGGGGGAAACGAGCAGTTTACAGCTTTTCTCAATCTCTAGACACATTTCTTAGGAACTCTGTCAGTCGTGAACACAGAAGCTGGTTTTTAAACTCCATTCAGAAACCCCCTCGAGCGTTATTCAGAAATCAAACAGATGCATCAAATATTTTTATCTGTGCCGAAAATCAAACACTGTTTTCACATCATACACACAGCAGTCGGAGTGAAAACACCACTGAGCAGGTATTACACTGTAAAATAAAATAAGGTCATCTTAGAGAGAGTAATATCAAATTTAAGTTCAATCAATGATATAAAATGCAGTGATGAACAAACCTTTGCCCATCTGAATGTGCATAAATGAGGACCACTGCACACCTGGAATTTTTACATCTGCCAGCTGCATCAGTCAGTAGGAGCACATTAAAAACTCTGTGCACCTTTAAATAAGTGAGATGCCACAGTATGAAAACATGTTGATAAGGCTCAAAATTCTACTTTTCCTTTTATAAATAGCTTTGTTTTAGAGAGACCTGAAATACAGGTTTAGATGAGGAAGTATGAACGCAGAACCACGTGTTACCTGTTCGGTTAAAAACGTTTCAGAAGTTTTGAACATGAATCGAACAATTTGGCTCCTCTCTCATCCCCCGGCTTTTTGGAAAGACAAACTCCATCTGAGTGGGAATAGTTTTCTGGCTCTGCTGTGACTCTCGCAGCTCACACTTGTCACACAAATTGCCCTTGCATTGCAGTATGATGAAATTTCATCAGGTTTTTCTCACCCCTCTCCCCCTCCCCACGTTCTGTCGCTGAATCACAGAAACTCGGCTTCAGACCCGGACTGCACTCGGTTAACCTCAGAGAAAGTTTCCAAAATCTGACTCTAATGACTGGAGCTCGGCTGTGGGTTTTGCTTCATCAGAAACCAGCAGCTGTGTTGATGTGGCAGCATCAGAGGCATCCCACACGAAGAACACACACATGATCAATCATTTAACAGATGTACGGCGGCCATGTTTATGTGTCTGATCTGCTTTTTCTGATCAAGGCTGCCCGTCTAAGCGGTGTGGGTTTGCTGCTGGTGTGAGATAGAGATAGAGTCGGGTGGAGGACAGATCACAGATACATGCAAAGAGAGAGAGAGAGTGATTAAGAAATTTAATGTCAACTGGAGAACGATTTCTCTTGGGATTCAAAATCATATGCTGAAGCCTCAATACATGTTTTGAAAAATACTTCAAAAACAGAGTGGAGTGAATGCTAAATGTTTACTTTTTCACTCTATGATTTGGGTGTGAACTGATTTGTCCTTGTGGGATAAATAGAGTCGTATAAATCTGCTCGCTGTACCATCATTATTCAGGGGTAACTTCTCGATCAGTCAGAGTTATCTTCGACTTGGATTTTATTTGCTCTCTGCTTTCAGTGGACATCATTTACCACAGGTCACGGGGTCCTCCCACCATTTGAATTTCATTTTTTAAAATTTAGTTTTCTTCAAGATTTGAGTTCCTCCAAACCCCAGTGCTGGTGACCTTGACCTTCCGCAAGCTGCCTTGGCTGTTAAATATGTAAAGGCTCCTAAGAGACTAGGGAGCACTGAGCAAACTTGCCAGCAGCAGCTATGGTGGTTATCACGTTACGCGAATTTCCGATTTGATACAAGTAAAAATCAAATCAAATATTTATACCTGCCTGGATACCACAGCAACAAAAAAAGGTAACTTCTGGGTACCAAACTCAGGACCGACCCAGATGTTTGTGTGGAAGGTCTTCAAAAACACGCCAGCTGTGATGCACTTAAAGAAACGTCTCATTTTCAAACTTTATTGCGTTGTTAACTTCTCAGGCACCGCCTCTCCACTCTCATCCATTAAACACCTGCTGCTCTCCCTCTCAGCTGGCAGCAGCTTCAGGCTGAAAATATGACTGCAGGTCGATTTTTCACATGGAGATGATTGCGAATACCTGTCCACTGTCAGCGGTAGTGAAGACATGGTTATCACTAAAATGGGTGACCATATGTCCTCTTTTACCCGGACATGTCCTCTTTTTTGGAGGCTGTCTGGCTTTGTCCGGGGAAGTTTATAAATCTTTTAAATGTCCTGGGTTTTGTAAGGAAGTTTCGAATTTGTGTCCCGTGAATTTACAGAGCTAGAAGCGCGTAAAAGACACTCAATCCGACCCGGAAAACTCTCAAATTGACTTTGTGCGACTCTGTGACTCCGCCCCCATGAAGGCAGGAATTTTGAGCTCTCTGCCTGTTCAGATTGCCTGTTTGGTCTCTCACTTTCTCTTTGCTCTTGTTAAAAAAAATCAATCAAGTCTCCAGGGGGCTCCCCCTATAGGCCTGGGGGGTTTTCTTGTGAATGTGTGGAAGCTATTTTTGGTTTAATGATTTACTCGGTTTCTGTGTTTTTGGCTTTTCAATAGATCTGCAGATAAATCAATCAATGTGTTCTGCTTTACTGCATGTTTGCACCGTTTGCTGGACGTTTGATTGTTTATTTTTTAAACCGGCGTTGTTTCTGGAGGTGCAGCTTGTTTTAAATAATGAAAACCTTTTGGGAGGTTGCAGCCTGTCTACAAAATAAATTGAGACTGCCTGTAAAGAAGTGAAAAAGGCCAATACATTATGTTGTGGTGAAACCTAATCCCTTTTATCCCAGATATTTGCTTGTAGCTTTAGTTATACAGACTGTATGGGGGGTACTTTAATCAGTCTCAGGGGGTAATATTTTACAAACACTTTGGTGAAGCTGCCACCGTTAAATTAGTGGTTGCACAAGGCAGCTCCCAGAGGAACACCGGCTGCATGCTTTATAAACAGAGCAGGTCTCAGGTGTGCATGTATTTTTAAATATTGAAATTTGTTGCACAGTATCTGTAAATATAAAAAAAAGCTGCAATTATTTTGCGACCCGCTGTAAAAATCAAGGCCGCCATCTCAGCCTTTTGGCTCATTCTTGAAGCCTAAAAACAGCCTCCGAGCCCAGAACTGTGCCGCAGGGGGCTAACAAAGCGTCCCCGTACTCTAACATGTTCTTGTAGATCGGCGTTTCCTCGTCAAACCCTCGTGCTGAGCAGAATTAAACAAGCTGTGTTCTATTTGGCAAACACTAAGGTGTCATGTTTTCCTGTGACACGTCCCATATTAACAGACGGCGGAGACAAAACGTGCTGGAGACAAACCGGAAAAACAACACGTCAGAGAATTACCATAAATCAACAGGGATCAATCGAGCTGTTTAAGCAGCGTGAATAAAACAAGGCGCTAAAAGGAGAAGTGGCACGGGACGCAGGACAGAAACAAACATATAAGGGCGCACTGTATACATAACAGAGTGATGTGTGTGTGTGTGTGTGTAGCCTGTTTGTGTTGAGGGGGTTTGTTGTGGATACAGACATGCAGGTAGTGACGAAGATGTGTGTAATGTAAACATTTCCACTTGCCCTCTTTTCTCTGTTGAATCGTGGGATTGATTTAATGTGTCTGCCAAGTGTGATGTTGTGTATCTGAGTGTGTGTGTTTGTGTGTGTGTGTGTGTGTAGTGGAAGTCCATGTTGGTTTCAGGAAGGAGGTTTTGTGGAGGGGAAATGGGAGAACAATACCTCTGACCTCAGTGCAGCCTGGTGTGGTCAGTGGAGCCCTGAGCTTCATGAATACACTGTAAAAAATCACACACTCAGTAGGACAGGATCTCGTGTTTTCAAGCTATTAAACATTAAATTTTACTAGCCCAGTCAGTCGCTATAAATGCTTCAATATCCCTCTCACTCACAGCGTTACAAAACTCAATGATAGATAGATTAATGACTCACATCCCAAAGCACAAACTTTTTTCGTTTGTTTTCTGAATAATTGAGTGAATTCTGTATTTGAGATTAGGGCTGGGCGATATGGCCATAAATCAATATCACGATATATTGAGCAGTTCACCTCAATAACTACTCCACAAGCTGCTGACCCCCTCCCACATTAAATTCATCTACTTCAGCCGCTACAACTTTTGAACCATCCTCCATCTCCTCACCTGTCTTTCCCTCTTTGTTATGGACTGGATGGGGTGAAGTCACGTCTCTGACGTAGGACAGCATCTTAAAGGGACATGAGACCATAGCCTACCTACACACATCCAAAACCAACTTTTAATTTTTTGACACTGACTATATTGACATGGGCAAAATGACGTTGGTTATTGTTGTAAATTTTGGTATCGGTAAATTTTCAGTTTATCGCCCAGCCCTATTTGAGATGGATGTATTATGTGCAGTTCACACCTGTGGTATAACCTGTTAGTATGCATGTCCAAATGAGAATCATTGTGCTGTGGAAACACAAAGTTTGACCAAACTTTGCTAAACTCTGCTGAGCCAAATTACTGCTCAGTGGAAGTGTTGGATATCCTTGTCTGTAAACTCATGCTCAGGTTTGGGAGGAATCAAACCCTGAATGACTGATCCTCTGATTCATGATCCATCTGTTACTGCTGGCCTTTTGTCGTAAAATCCTCCGTGTGTTTATGTAAGACAACTACATTTGGGAACATGCAATTATTCACTGCAGCAGATGTGATAAAAATCTCATTGTGCTTTTTTCGCTGAGCCACAGCTGTACTGGACCGAGAGTCTGGAAGCTATTTAGCAGGATTAGACTCATCATTTTTTGCAGAGATGTAGACCCACCTGTTCTAATTTGAGACAGGAACTCGAGCAGTGATGGACCTTGAAGGAAGAAAGAGAGGAAGTGGAGGAGGAAGTGGAAGAAGCCCTCCAAGACCAAACAAAGATTAGATGCTGACTTACAGTGGTGGCCAAAATTATTAGAACACTTGGCATATTTAAGAATTTTCAGTTGTTTTTGTTGAGTTGGCCATTAAAATACCCATAAAACAAATTAAATATCTACAAAGTCATCATTTTGCTCTATAAACCCTAGAATAGAGCCATCATAAGGAGATTTAGGTCATTTTCCATACAAAAAACAAGCAAGGCCTGTCAGTGTCACACAATCATGTTCCTTCACAGAAGCAGCCAAATTACTTGTGTAATCCTTCTCAGGTGTGATCGTGGTTAAATTGATGGTGATGCAAGTCTTAGGACACAGCTGTGTGATTCTTTTGAACGTACAAGGCCTATCCTGCTCATTAAGTGATTGGTAACATGAGGGTTTTGTCACTGAGGCCACACCACCAATTGGTATAAATTCAAAGCCTCTAGAAGTAGTCTTGAAGCTCATGTTGCTCTTTGAACATGGCTAAGGTGAAGAAGGAATTAACGAGTGAGCAGCGGGTTCGAATAAAGGCCCTTTTTGATGCTGGCTGGAGTTACCGCCGCATAGCCAAGGACTTGAGATGCAGTCCAAGCACTGTAAAGTACACTTTAGACCGCCATGATGCCACCAATTCACACCAGAACCGAAAGGGGAGAGGTAGAAAAAAGAAACTTTCTGACAGACAAGTGAAGCATCTCAAAATTCTCAGTCTTAAGGACCGAAGAAAGACCTCACGAGAACTGCGTGACGAGATCAACACCACAATGACTAATGGTGCAACAGTGTCTTCAAG
Organism: Xyrichtys novacula; assembly: GCA_962446985.1. Lineage (NCBI taxonomy): Eukaryota > Metazoa > Chordata > Actinopteri > Labriformes > Labridae > Xyrichtys > Xyrichtys novacula. The sequence continues at coordinate 31,249,717 of OY660870.1, forward strand.
AACTGTGCGTCGGAAACTGGGAGAAGAAGGACTTGTTGGCAGAATAGCAGCAAAGAAACCATTACTGAGAGAGAAAAATAGAGTGAAACGCCTGAAATTCGCTAAAGAACACAAGAAATGGACAAAGGGAGATTGGTATAAAGTGTTGTGGACTGATGAGTCCAAATTTGAACAGTTTGGCAACAAGCGAAGAGTGTATGTTCGACGGAGGGAGGGGGAGAGATATAAAAATGAGTGTCTCTTGCCAACAGTTAAACACGGAGGGGGTAGTATTATGGTGTGGGGTGCCATTGCAGCCTCAGGAACAGGTGACTTAGTGAAAATTGATGGCATCATGGATAAGAAAGTATACCACAACATTCTGGTGAGGCACGGAGTACCATCTGGGAGTCGTCTTATTGGGCCTGGATTTATTTTCCAAGAGGACAACGACCCTAAACATTCTTCTAAGTATTGCCGGAACTACCTGCGACAGAAGGAATCTGCTGGAACATTGAAAATGATGGACTGGCCCCCTCAAAGTCCGGACCTCAACCCCATTGAGCAAATTTGGGGCGAGTTGGAAAATAAACTGGACAGATCTATTGTACATTCAAAGGAAAGCCTTTGGCTTGAGTTGCAGAAGGCATGGGATAATATTAGTGTTCAAGTTCTCAAGAAATATATTGACACTATGCCAGAGAGATGTGCTGCTGTAATTGCTGCAAAAGGTGGACATACCAAATATTAAAGTTAAAAGTGGATAAAAACAGTAGGACTCACTTAATCTGATATTTGTTGTGCTCAGAGCAACCATCTGCATGCATCATGAACATTTTGAAAGGAAATCATGTTTTGGAGGCAAAAAAAAGTTCAATGTTTTCATTTCTGTCAGGTGTTCTAATAATTTTGGCCACCACTGTAGATAGGACGGTAAATCACTGTAAACACTCTCTGAACACACAAGTTACATCAGTTTTTTAAAATAAGTTAAAATACACTTTATTGTTTCTTCAGACTTGCCTAAAATCCTCTTAAACATTTCTGTAAGTTCCCTCGGTGCAGAGCGGTCCTCCTCGCTCTGATCAGCTGGAATCCTGTTAGTAGCTGCGGTCTGATCCTCTGTCCTCCGTGGAGCTGCTGTAATTCGCCATCTCACCAGAAACTCAGGATAATTAGTTCCAATGAGGGATTACTTTCCGGCCACTGCACACTTTACAACGGCCGGACAAAGTGGCTGCCCTGTGTGACCTTAGATGCCACAGATCTGTGAGTGAACTTTTAACTGAGCTGGACGGCTGCTTGTTTGGCACTGGTGACCAGTGCGTGAATTAAACGACAATAGGATCTATAAAGTAATTTGAGTGTTCGGGACTCGACTCACTTCTTTCACTTTCCTCACAGAGTCAGACTCGAATCGATCCAGCTTTGCTTTCTCAATCAGCACCGTCTTTTGGAGTGCTGAACAATTAGCGGCGTCTAATTGATCTTGTAGATAAAGTAACCTGATGTGAGGACTCCCACTGACAGGGGAAACCAAGTGTTTAATGTTAAACTAACTACTAACTTGCTTATTTTATTGGTGAAACGTCCCTCTCGATGTGGAGTACCGACTCTGTTTGTTTGTTTGCTTGTTTGCTTGTGGACCTGCAGCGCTGGGAGATGTGGAAAGTGCAGAGTTACTGATATCTCAGCATTGCTCAGCGGATTTTAATCCTGTTGTGTGAAAACCGTCAGTCTGATTCTGCTCGGATACACTAACACACAATTCCAACACGGAAATGAACAGATAATGAGATACTGCCCACAAATAGAAAGCACTGCAGGCTTTATTGACAGATTTACTGCGTTTTGCATAAAGATAAGTAATGACAAAAAAATTACTCAATATGCAGAGTAAGGGGAATGACGGCTAATGGTTCTGTTTAGTGCTGACAGGACTTTTTCTCAGGTGCCGTATTAACAACATCAGCATAAAGTATGTGGCATGAAAAATGGACTTATTGGACCTTTCCCATGAGATCTTTAGCTTTTTCAAACAGATTATTTGATATTGGGAACTATTGATTACTCTGACATAAAATAAACCAGATTAAAAGATCAGGACTGTGAGGCTCAGCATAAATATTAGAATAATGTCTCTGAGAATTTTCATCTTGGATGTAAACACATGGGCACTTTAGTCTGGTTTGTGTTATTCTTCATACTTTTGCTGGTTTCTTGTAAAGTCACTGATTTCCTCCAATAATGTAAAGATGTTAAAATAAATGACACTCATTCTATAAGTCAAAATCTTCAGCTGCTCAGAAAGTGCCTGTCTTTAGCTATATTTCCTAGGGAGTGCCTTCATGCTATTACACTCTACTACCTGTATGTAAATAAGCACAGATGGTAGAACTGGAGATAGGGCTGGGCGATAAAATGTTAACGAGATATATTGAAAATCAATTTCCCTCAATATCAACATAAAACATAGTCAGTATGCTTTTCAACAGTCGGCATTTTGCCATGTTTTGGTAGACTATATGAATAGCCAATGAAAAGGGAAGTTGCTCCTGGTCTGGTTCGCGCTGAACCAATCATGTGCTGAATTAGAACCAAGTAGCAAACAACTGTGTAGTAGCAGGCTGCAGCTACACGCAACCATAGCACTTTAACACGTGAAGCCGACAGCACTGTCCGTGAGAAAAAAAGAAAATGAGTGCTACCCCCGGCAGAAATGCAGATGAATGCTCAACAGATGACGACATCGTTGACAACACTGGCACGAAAACGTCGGTGGTGTGGAGGTATTTTGTTTTTTTGAGGCAGAGTAAGCAGAGTAATGTGCACTGGAAAATATGTTGAGTACATGTTCTCGCAAAGTCGGGATACCTCCAATCTTTTTTACCACCTGAAGCAGTGCCACCCGGTGCAAAAGGTGGCCTGCGTAGCCGAAACAGCCAACCACTCAGTCCACTTTCTCTTGAGCAACACCCCATGACAAATCGTCAAATAGACACAAAGACCTCACAGCTTATTGTATTGCAAAAGACATGCTATCAATAAGCACTGTCAAATTTCATTTTTTATATCCTGATATCAATATCGACTGATATGAAAAAAATATATTGTGGTAAACTTTTTCCCATATCGCCCAGCTCTAGCTGGAGGATTCATTGAATTTTTTCATGGCTCCCCATGATCATAAAATATGATAATTGATGCTAAACAGACAAAGATTTCGAGTGTTTAACTAACTGTGATTAAAATTAAATGTCCTTATCTCTGCACATCATAGTGTCATTAATACCACTCTTTACAACCTTTACAAATTCCACTCATGACATTTCACAGCCCTGTCCAACAAAGGGCGCTGAATTGATATTCAAAACGTCTCTAATGTTTAAGAGCTCTCAAACTTCCTTCAGAGGATCAAAGCATGTGTTGTGTTTGATGAGAGAGCTTAAGAAATGTCAAAGTCTAGACTCCAAATGATCGCGCCAGATGAGGGGAGGGCTGTGTTTGAATAATAGGAAATCAAAAGCTTTCTCACTCTCGGTTTTTGAAGTCATATCAGTCCAATTTATTAGCTTGACTCGCACCACGCCGTCACTGTTAATTCAGCTGCAGTGTTTTCATTAAGAGCTCCCCGTGGTTGTACAGTTTTGAAGTTTGATAGCACATCCCAGAGCTTAACATTGTAACCTGTGACGGAAATATTCATAAGCCTCTCTATCGGTGAGCTTTGAAGTGTGCCGGCACCTGTGGCACAATTTCCAGTGAAAGAAAGAGACCGCTGTTTAAAACATGCTGCATATCCTATTCCTGTTTGGAGCCCAACAATGGCATTGATATTCCCCAAATCCTCTCAAAAACACCGGGCAGGGCGGGCTTATAGCCCTCGCAGCTGGCTCTGTGCTCTCAAGGGACAAATTAAATTTTGGTTGCAAGTGCTGTGAACGTTGAAGCTGAACCAGGAAGAGAAATTTGGAGGGTTCTCATATCTAAAATTAACAAAAGACATCAAATAGAGCTTTGGATTCACATCGAGCACAAGATATCCAGAGTCTTTGGCTGCAGGAGCAACAAACAGCAGGCTCGCTCGACAGTGATCTTTGGATTAGCATGCTCCTCCACAGATACAGACTCTGTGATTGCAGCTTGTTTTGTGTGAAACATCATTGTACCTTTGATATTCTTCTTTGGCAGACACTCGATGTCCCAAAAGGCTATGAGCTGAGCTGCTGTGACCAACCATGATTTTGTGCTTAACTAGCTTTTAATATTAGGACTCATAACAGGTCTGCAAAAGGCTCCTACTACCCTAAATATCAGACCTTTTAATCAATCAGGATATAAATCAGTGTCTGGAGGCTGTGAGCTGAGCTGCCACAAACTGTTTTAATCAGGCTGAGTCCATCATCAAGTTAAAGGGATATTCTGGCGTAAAATTAGTTTAGGGTCAAACACACCGCAACACAGAGCAAGACACGAGAGATGAATATTGCTGACTGCTTGCTTCTCTAGTTATACCAACTTTAGTAACGACCACACATTAGCAATACACTGCGGTCTGAGGAGCCATAAATAAACCTCAACCAAAACGCAGCTCAAGGAAGAACATTTATGATTATTTCTTCATGGAAATGCAATCAGACTGAGATGCTAAGGCAGAAGAACTACCGCGTCTGCAGTACAAAATGATTAATATGGTGATTGTTGCTTCAAGGAAGTGATAAAGTAATGATCATAAATGTTCTTCCTTGAGCTGTGTCACCCCGCTGCAGTCTCTAATGGACTGGTTAGAGATCTCGTTACAAACAAGCAGCTGCTGGAAGAGAGTAGGTGAGTTGTCTTTAGTCTCTTTGCTAAAGAAATTAGGCAAAGCTAAAAAGATGTTTGGTGTCTAGTACTATGGCTGGGACCCTATATGTACTGTTGATGAAGTTAGGTGCTGTTCTGAGCATTATTTGTGGCTATAGAGTGGCTTTTTGTTTGAGGTTTGTGAATGGCTCCTTGGTTTAACTAGAGAAGCAAGCGGTCGGCAACATTCATCTCTCGAAGGATAAATGTGGAAAAACAAAACAAAACACATGACCATGAATTTTTTGTGAAAAATTAAAGCTCCTGTTAAGAGATTTCATCAAGAAACTGTAAAAACAGGTCTTTTCCAGCTGTGCCTTCAAACAGGGACTTGAAATTGCAATGTACAAACTTTAAGTTTTGTCTCTGATGGTCTTGTTTGCTTATGGATGTCATGAAAATGCAGGAGCTTTGACCAAGCAGCTTGACCGAAAGTGCATTTTCTCCCAAAGTTTTCCATAAATACAACAATGATATCATAATGATATTTGACCATGGCAAATGTAAAGTAAGGAATCTGATGCCATGACAGCCTTAAACCAGGTTAGTACTCTAAATACACAGTTTTAGGAAGAGCATATTGGCTGATGTGGGAGGTTTGTGAGGCCCTTGAATGGTGAAAAAGGAAAGGACTGGTTTCAGTTTCATCTTTTAAACCAAGTCAAGTAAAAATCTGAAGATGAGTGTGTTTGTTCGACTCCACATGGGCTTGATTTTTGTGTAGTCAGCCCTGTCTTATCCACTTGTACATCCTCTCATGTTAGTTTGGTCTGCAGCGTAATCCCCCGCCTACTAAACAGGAAAGAGGGTCTTAGTGATTGTCTGGACACAGTAGTCAGACACAGACACACCCTCCAGAACACTGAGGCAGTTTTTAGTTCGATGCAAACATCTTGCAGTGGGGGTTTTATCATTTTGCTCATGCACGGTTGGCTAATGCATCTCTATCAGAGGTGAATTATGGTATTAAGTGATGTATAATGACATAGGAGGACCGTGCTCGTGGTAAAGACCTTCATGCCATACCTCTTCTTCCTGCTGTGCTGTTGCACATTGATCCTGCTAATATGAGGAGGATGGGATTTGGTTCACCGGCTTCCACTCCACCAGCTGATGACGAATTGCCGGACGCAGTGAGGCATGATAGCATGATTTATTCAGCTGGGCTCACCTGCATCCTCGTTTTCATTAACGACAACCAGATACTGAACATTTTAATTGGGATCAACCACGGTTTTCGGTGAGGGTCACTCGGTGCAGCTGGTCAAATGTCAGCCAGTTAAGTCTTTTGTCATCTGTGTTTATTTGCGCCCCAGATTTCCCGTGCTGTGCTTTGCTGATTTCGCAACATGGAATAAATAAATCAAGAATTTCATCACACAGAGTTGCTGTGGAATGATTGATGGCGCTCGGTGCGATACAAGAGGCGGGAGCGGCACAATCAGAGCTGCAGGTTCAAGGTGTTCACTGCATCAGTTATGAGGTGGGATTTAATGGGATATTGACTTCGACATAGGTCAGCTATCAGATATATATGTGCTTTTACTTTTATACCTGCACAAATTTGAGTGAGGGATACACAAGCTGTTATAATTCACTGATTAAACTCAGACTTTAGACGAAAGAGAAAAACATAATGATGCGTGAATTACAGCCATGAGCTAGTTTGGAGCTCTAATCAGAGAAAGAAGCAGGCTGGGGTTCGAGGCTCTGAACTGTGACTGTGAGCGGGTCGGCATGAGGGAGAGGCAGTAGCAGAAGGCTGCAGAGAGACTAATAAAGTCCACTTGGCAGGTTTTCAGGGGCAATTGATGGTCAAACAGTGGAGGAATTTGTACAAGGGTTCAAATTCTGTTAAAAACAAAACCTCAACCTTCAAAGAAAAATGCCAAAATGTCACTAAAAACAACCTATATAGAAGAAATAGAAGCCAAATGATGTTTTTTTTAATGATTATTATTAAAGGGTTATTCAGAAATGTTATTAACTAAAGATGGATGCTTAAGGGTACGACGAGGATACCTTGAAACAGGCTGAAAACATTACAACTGAGGGTAGGGCTTGGCGATAAACCGAAAATTTAACGATAACGAAATTTAGGACAATAACCAACCTCATTTTGCCCATGTCAATATATGCGGTGTAAAGAAAAGAAATAGATAAAGTTGTTTCTTGATGTGTGTAGGTAGGCTATGGTCTCATGTCCCTTTAAGACACTGTCCTACGTCAGAGACGTGACTCCACCCCATCCAGTCTGTAACAAAGAGGGAAAGACAGGTGAGGAGATGGAGGACGGTTCAGAAGTTGTAGCAGCTGGAGCGGCGGCTGAAGTAGACGAAGTTTATGTGGGAGGGGGTGAGCAGTCAATTTATCATTGTCGAGGTGAACTGCTCAATATATTGTGATATTGATTTGAGGACATATCGCCCAGCCCTATTGAAACAGATCATTGAGGACTCCCTGAAACAGATGCTCGAGTAGATCGTGAAACAGATGCTTGCTTCATACAGATGCTTAATAGTCTCAAACGGAAACCTCAAAGATCTCAAACGGCACCAGGAAACAGGTGCATAAATGTCACCTTGTCAGAGAGTTGTAGATCAACGCTACTCTGTTAGTGTGAATAAATGCCAACAGGAGGTTGAGCGTTTGAACGCAGTGATTTGCAGGTTTTTCATGTAGGACATCATAACTTGATCTTTGCTGTGAAAATCCTGCTGCACTCAGAATCTCAATGAAGTTTTAAATAAACTGTTATTTACATTGTGATATAAATAATCAGAGCAGAAAATCTCTTGTGTTGCAGCTCTCTGTGTTGTGTAATTACAGCTTTTGTTGAGTGCTGCTGTAAATAACATTGCTGTTAATGCTGCTGTTGTTGTCTGCCTAAATGGCGCTAATGTTCCTGCCCGGTGTCACACAGATTTGAAGGACCCTGTTATTTAGCTTCTTGCTGAATAGATCGCTAATTTTCTCATTTGACATGTGACGCACACGCTCAGAGGATTGGACATTGATGTGATTATTTCCATAGTATGAAATAGATTACCATAATTGCAGAATAAATATGAATTTGAATCATGTTTGTGTTGATGCATGATGATATTTTTTTTACATGGCTTTAAATTTATGCATGAAGCCTTAACAGTTTGATTTACATGCAGGAACGGTTTCTGTGTTCTCATGATTAGGGTCCTCAGAAGGATCAAAATAATTACAACCCTGTTTAATGACTGGGTTATGAAGGGAAAACCAGCACAGGCGGACTGAGGGCAGGAATCCAAAGAACACAGGGATAATTGCAGCTCTGGATGCTCCTGTTCTGTCAGAGGGCTTACAAATGAGCAGCTCTGATTCTCCCTCCAGTTTGATTTGGATCATAAACAGGTGAGTCATCCTCACCTCAAAACATCAAAACCTCTTCCAAGTATCATTTTCTTTTTTTGTTTCCCGTAAACTCGGCTGCGTCAGATGCTCTCTGAAACCTGGCACCGCTTTCAAATCTTTGCAGTTTACTCCATGTCAAAGTGACATTTTTATAAGTCAGTCTTCCAGGAGAAATAACAACCATATTCAGCCATCATTTCCCAGAGAATGAAATTGAATTCAAACTAATAATAAACTGTATCATTAACTGGATTAAATATGCAACGAGTATAGCTGCTAGGAAGACATTCAGCTGAAGAAGCAGGGAGCTAGTGCCAATAATTTCAAGCAACAGCCCAGATCGATTTTAGGAAAGTTCCCTAAAAGTGGATGCCTGAAATCATCATTTGGCACAACCTCTGAGACATTTCTGCCACTTTGATTTCTTAGTCCCATCACTGAAGATAGATACGGCATCGCAGGAAGTGAACCTGCCTTAAGATGTGTCTGAATGTCCAACCCGTATTTGTCATTGAAAAGAGAAATGAATCATTTACAGAGATCTTCTTTTCTCTGACACAAACAGCCTGTTTATTCAAACAGGTAAAAAAAAAAAAAAAACAGCTAACAAAAAAGTGTTTTTTTTTTTTAAATACTGGCATCTGTTCAAAGCTATAGAGCTCGTTTCAGTGGCTGCTGCCAACTTAAGATAACAAGCCGGCTAAATTTCTTCAGTGACACAGCTGAAAACTGTGGTGGTGTGATTGTGAAATGCTGCGGGAGTCGACTGATCGTGTTTTAATCTCTCCACAGCTGGCTGGTGTTCTTTCAGTAAAACAGGACTGTGTTGTTGTAGCATTTTGGATCTGAATTGAGACGCTTATAGAAAGTTATAGCTTTATATAAACTATAATCTGTGTAAAACGTGGGTGTAGTCTCCCGGACATCACCCCTTTGATTCTGAAAGGCGTTTAGAAGCCAAAACTCAAATCACTGTTGATCAAACTTGAAACAAAAAGGTGGAGCTGAAGTCTTACCCCCAATTTCCACCATATCTGAAATGACTCCGCTGCTGAAAGGGGGCGATTTTCGCTGTCTGCTAATTGCTACCGGATGCGTTTATGAGGCGGATCTCGTGGTGGATTTCGGATAGCGGGAATTGCGAAAACTCACAAGAACCTGTGGATTCACATGCAATCGCACAATAATGAATTGTCTCTATAAAGACAGCCACATAACCATATAAGCAGTATCTAGAATTGTCCCTGTGAAATACAATCCGCCTGAAACACATAGTGTTTTATTTTGAAAAGAAGCCAGATGTTTTATTTTGTTTCTGTGCCATATGTACTTTCCAGCACGGGCCAATCTCTGCTGAATTTGTGCAGCATGCTGTGGTGTCAGGAAAAAAATAGAAACTCAGCGTTTGGTTTTGAACCCCGCTAAACAGCAGCGGGACGAAAAGAAGTCGGTGGAATTTGGAAACGCTCAGCGCTGCAGCTTTTTCGCTGCCAGATGTGGTAGAAACAGGGAGTTAAGCCTCCTGGTAGAGAGCTACAACATGGACATGCCCCTAATTATGCCAATGTTTGTGTCACTCTCAGCTTTTGTATCTTTTAAAACAGATTATTGGAAAAATCTCTCCAAAATTAAGACCCCAGCAATTTTTACCAGGCTGGAACGGCCCTGACTTCTGCCACTAAAAATATGTGTTTTAATACGTCTGTAAATGGAGCTTCTTTGGCTTTTGGAGCAAACCTCTAGTGGTCGCTGGAGGAACTGCAGTTTTTTTAAAGATAAATTTTGTGCATAATATTTCCTTTATTAGATAGAATAGCTGAGGAGAGACAGAAAATGTTGGGAGTTGTGATAGTGAGGAAAGACTCACAGCAAAGAGTCCGAGTCAGTATTTGAACCAGCAAATGCTGCAACCAGGACTTTAGTCTGTCCAAAACCAAAGAGTTACACAAAAATGGTTGTTAATGGGGCTCACAGGACTTTTGGAGCCAGCTTCTTTGGTCTCATGAAGAAATACAGTTTTTAGTACTTTGGCATTGGCTGAACAAGAAAGTGATGACTGTCTGTTTCTTTGTCTACTCATGAAACAAAATATGTCATTTTAGGCACACAGCAGAATAACCAGATTCAACTTTGCAGTATTTGCTCTGTGTGCAGCAGCCAAACTCATGTTAGACACTGACAGCTTGAAGAAGCTTCTCAAACAATGTCACCATGACTGTAAGCTCTGAAGGCCTTTTCTCTGATTTGAAACCATATGAGTCATGTCACTGTCAGGTTTTTACATGTGCACAAAGAGTGGCAAATTTCTTATCATGTCTTCGTCATTATTCAGTTTTTTTGTTCCTGATGTCTTCTCATGCCTGATGGAGCCTATCTTCATTCCTGCTTCATGTCATCTCAACATGAGACTAAATGAAATCCAATCGGAGAAATGAAACTTAAGTGTCCCTCCCGGGTTGTCTGGTTCCCCGGGCGAGTGTCATGCAGCGCTGATGGACTGTGGGATGGTAGCAGCCTCTGGTACACTTGTACACTCTATTAGGATAGATCTGTCTGGCCTGCTGTGTTCTGATGACAAAGACACAGGCGGCTTGTCTAAGCCTTCAGGCCGGGAGTGGAACATCTACCCCTGGATGGATGCCTTTTCTGTCTGGAGATGGATTGGAAATGCCAAGTCTGTTAAGAGGCTTGTGAGTGCTTTGTAAGATATAATAATTACTGGGCTGTTGTGTGGCTCCACCTCACTTCAGTCTAACACCAAACCCCAATCACACTTCGGAAAACAACCTTAGACCCCCTATTTTCTCTCCATTCTCTCAGTTAATTCAGGATGGCCAGGCATCCCAATTACACAATAAAACCCAGGGTTTGTGCACATGGACATATATTTAGTTAAACAATGTTAACTCTTGGTACATTTTGTCCGTTCCTTGACACGAACATTGCCACTGCAAACTTTTGAAAAAAAATCTACTCAGGGCCATATTTTAGTGCTGCCTGAAGGACACAGAATTAAGGATTTACCCTTTTTCGGAGAAGGGCAGGGAGAGTCTATTCAATCAGGTTTAATTTAGTTATTTGTCCGAGTATTTTACATTCCAAGTTTTGCAAAAATGTCTTAATTCAGAGTTAGTGAAAGCACAAAGACAGGACCACTTCTGTCAAGGTGAATCAGTCATTTGCATTCAATAAGTCACACTTGGCAGTTTGGCTCTGCTCTGAGAGCTCCTTACCTTTCTGCCTGCTCATGTGGAGCGCCAAAGTCTGATGTAGGGAGAGCACACCTGCCCTCTACTAGAGATGCACCGATCCATTTTTTCCAATCCAATCTGATACCTGAGCTGAATATCAGCCGATATCTGATACCGATCCAATACTACTGTTGAATGAATGAACTGTATATCTTGCCCTGTGAGGGAAGGCATCAGGCTTGACATTAAATGAACACAGATATAAATTTACTCAATATTATTTATTAACAAATAACCAATTGCACATCAGCACGCAGCAAAAAGAAGTCAGACTTCCATGTATTAAAAGGAAAGAAAAAAACACTAGATCGGATTACTGGATTGGCGTTATTCATCAGGTATCTGATCCAGTTAATTTGTCTATATATCGGAGGCGATATCCGATCCAAATTTCGAAATGGTGCATCCCTACCCTCTGCTTCATGTGCATTCATAAATTGCCAAGGTGGGGAGAGCAGCAGCAAAGACCCCAGAAGTATAGAAAGTTATTGGGCTGTCAGCCGATACAGACAGCTGATGTTTTGTGGACTGACCTTGAGTCAGTTGCCATGGTTACACAAATATAGCCAAGAATGAATCTGAATCAGGAATGATTGGCATACAAATTGCACTGCCATCTAGTGTTCACATGGGGTATTGCAGCACAAAGTGGCAAAGTGGTCATAATAGTGTCGTCCTCTGCATTTCGACTGTCAACAGAGAATATGTTGCATCACATCAGCATTGTTTACATGCTGTTCTCCAACCAGATTGACTTTAATTCATGAAAAAGAAAATTTATCCAGTCTTCTGTTTCCAGAAGCGACATTTAGCATTATCTCTCCCTGCTAGATTTATGATATTTAACTGAAGTGCCAGTTCAGGCTTACTAACTGAAAAGTCTCCTCACCTTTACTCCCTTAATTCTCTTTCAGCATCAGTTTCACCCTCTCTCCAAATCTCTCCTCCCCTGCCATTATTATGAAAGTCAAGCTATTCACCTATGCTCTAGAGACGGCAGTAATGAGAATTTCTCTCAGTCTCTCGCACGTCATTTACACCCTGTATCCTCCTCCTCTCCTGAATACTGATACATCCCCTCATCATGATAATTACAGCTGATATCACACGGATGCAGAGAGAACTAAGAGGTTATTTATTTATTTATTTTCACTCTGAATCAGTTTGTCTCCCGTGTTTAGCATGGCGTGTGTGATAGAGTGAAGACGTGGATGTGTTTGCACTGCTAATTTTGTTAGGATAAAATATTAACTGCACCCATAGGCTCAGGGCAACTGTAGAGGGAAAATGAAAGTGAGCAGAGACGCTTATAATCAGAGGCCTGATGGTTGTAAAAGAGGACTGATACTGAAAGGTTCCTGGTTCAGGTCCCTCTGAGACTGAAATCCCCAGATATCTTGGAAAATAAACCCTCATCCTCCTCTCCCAAATGGCCACCAGCAGAAGGCTGTGATTATATGAGCAGCTCTCAGGTTTAGTCTGGATGTTTTTAACAGACTGTGTAAAAAGGGAAAAAAGACCGTCCAAGCTTACAAGCCAGTACTGAGTAATAACCGAAAAATCTCTTTCTGTTTGGAGTGAATTTTGTTTGAAAAGCTTTTATGCAGCCTGGAAGAAAAACAAACTTTCTGCCCGAGCGTGTGTGCAGCTGTGCACATTACATACTGTAGAGTCGATGTAGTGTTGGTATTGACCTGTTTATGGGCAAACAGCCAGCCTAGTATACAAGGAAAACAGCCCATGTGTTTGTGTTTTCATCTTTCCTCAGCGCTGCTTTCTCTGCATCATTATTTCATTCATGGAGAGTTTTATAACTACAGATGGAGTATAAATCAATAATGTGTGATGTTGAACTCATACTGGTCCCTGATTGGCCAGAACTGGAATACCATAAAAGCTAATAGGCAGCTGGTACTCCTATCAGTATTCAAACATCGTTCACTCTTGCACAAGCCATCGAGAAAATTAGGTTTAGCTGCTCATAATGACGGATTTGAAATAGGGCGTGACATTTTGGTTCATTGTGGTTCTGTTCACATTCTGTGGACAGATTAATATGAGTCCCTCAATTATGGCTTCCATTTAGCTAAGTTATTGAAAATATAACTCCCCTAAATTTATTTTCTGCAGCTCCACGGCTCATGCACCCTTGATTTGGTGTGAAAGTGTCTTCGAACTGAATGCACAGAGAATTCTGGATGTGATGCATTTGCATACAAAATAAATGGGAAGAAGCAATTAAACGCAAAGTCACCCAGAGCAGAGTGAGGTGGAGACAAATATGAGTGTCTGATCTTTAGCAGAGTTATGGGGATCCCAGAGGGAAGAGAGGTGGAGACAGAAAGTTAGAGAAAGGACTCTGACATGAGCTCAGGGTGAAGCTCCAGCTTACTCCCACATAGACAAAACTTCTGCAGCAAGTTCACTTATAGCTGATATACTTAACAGTTAAGTTATGGTCTGTTTGCAGCAACATTTGTGATATGATTTTAAAATTAAATCGACTTATTTCAGAACAGGATTGCTATAAAACTGGAAAAAAACATCTCATGTTTTGTTGTTGTCACTGCAGCTCTATCTTTGTAATTTCTCTATTATTGGCTTGAAAATTTTGGATTTAAACCTGATCACTGATCATATATGGCACAATTTAGTGCAATACTTTAGAAGTAGTGTAACTTAGGGCTGGGTGATAAACCGAAAATTTACCGATATCGAAATTTAGGACAATAACCAACGTCATTTTGCCAATATGGGTATATTTGGTGTCAAATTGATAAATAGACAATTAAAAGATGGTTTTGGATGTGTGTAGGTAGGCTATGGTCTTATGTCCCTTTACATCAGAGACGTGACTCCATCCCATCCAGCCTGTAACAAAGAGGGAAAGACAGGTGAGGAGATGGAGGACGGTTCAAAAGTTGTTGCGGCTGAAGTAGACAAAGTTTATATGGGAGGGGGTGAGCAGCTTGTGGAGTAGTTATCGTCCATTTATCGTTATCGAGGGGAACCACTCAATATATTGTGATATTGATTTGAGGCCATATCGCCCAGCCCTAGTGTAACTGTATTTTTAGCTTTGGTCTGACCTGATAGATGACCCTGTCTTTATACCGTAGAGAAATTACAGCTTCGACACTTGATTGAAATCCACTTAGTCTCTTATTAACAGTCATTTACGTCCACAGAGTCCCTCTCCATCACACCTCTTATAGAGCTCATTTGATCTGGACTATACTTTGAATGGTTTGCTAATGACAGAGTTGTCCACAGCTAATGAAATTCCCTCCTTCTGTCTCACTGCCAAAAATTCCAGTAGGCTTCACGACATCCATCAGGTCGAGCTTCATCAGAGCAGTCAAATCAGTAATAATTTGCTCTTCATTACGGGACGGCGAAGTGCCCCTCACAGGTTGGAGTAATAACTGAGTGCATGTATCACTCTGGCTGCAGAAACTGAGGGCTGATTTGACGTGGAAGCACCTCTGGGATTTTAGGGAGGCACTCTGCATACCATAGGTAGTTAATGATCAAGACGTTCTGCGGTGGACTAATGGGAAAAGAGAGGTGAGTTTGCAGGGTTTTCCTCATGGGTGTTAATTAGAGGTCAGGTTGTTTGAAACTTTTTCTCACAGATACTTAAAATGTGAAGGGCGGCGTTCATACACGAGGGACAAAGGAGTGGAAACTTCCAGAGAGACGGTATGGGAAAGGGGCTGTAATGTGGAGTCAATGAGATAAAAAGTTGAAGAAAAGGAGAAAGAAAAGGACAGAAAGGAGGAAACTAGAGATGTTCTTAGCTTCGTTGGAAGAGCAGGTTTGACTCACATATAATCACTGCAACCGGACTGAAACTAGTCTAGAGTACCTGTGCAACCCTCTCACACTCTCTTCCTACAAGAGTCCACCTTCAATGCTGTCAGATGCTTAAAAGTCCATCTCAGTCTGTCAGTGGCAAAAACAATAACTTTAAGCTAGGGGTATCCCGATACGATATTAATTTCTAATATCGGTCCGATATCATCAAAAATTTGAGTATCAGATTATGTCGGCCTGCATCTAAAATCACCGATATCAGCACTCCGATATAAGCAGTCCATTCCAGACTCAGCTCCAGCACCTCTATCTAGCAGCACTTGGATCCAGCATGTAGAGCCCATGTGATCACAACAACAGTGTGTACTAACAAAGTACTGAAGAGTAAAGTGATGTCGGCCCTGTGGCAATATTTTTCATTCTAGTCCAAAAAAGATGTTGCAGCTGAGTGCGAAACTTGTCATGCACAAGTTTGTGCTAATATCCTACCAATATCTGTATCGTATCGGAGGTAAAAAAAAAAAAGTTGTATCGGGACACCCCTACTTTAAGCAGATGCACTTGCCATTTACCCGACTGATTCCTACTTTGCATCCTGTTCTTCCTAAGCTAACCGTAGGCCTCTTGAGGGGATGCTAAACCACAAACGTTACACATCTTGATAGTTTATATTGCCATTATACCTCATTTGTGTAATTTTGATGAGCCGCAGGAAGTCTTTAGTTTCTTTCAAAATAAAAGCATGCTTTATCAAAGAAAAGAAATAAAGCAACATGGGCTTGAGCAAGTGAAAAAAGCAAAATAAAAGCATCATAAAGAGACATTTTTTAGCTTAAACCTAATTGGATTACCTACATCAACTTGACTGCATTGATAAACATAGTATGAAGATAATAGGTGCAGAACTGCTGAAGAAGAATTTGCTTCGGTAAAGATGAACAACAATTTGCTCTCCTAAAAGACAAAGCAGCATCAAGTTTTCCTGGTCTGCAGTCTTTTGAATATTTTTTAGCTTTTTCTCCTATTCTGCTGTTTTTGTCGTGTTAGCACCTCTTTATATTTCCAACTTTGTTTCTTTTTATCTCTTTGTCGTGAATTAGGTTTTATTTTTGCCAAACACAAAGTTTCAGGCGCTGAAACACTTTTCATTTTCCTGGTCTGATACCTGCAGAAACTGTCGCAGGAGCAGCACAGACAGTCATGTGTGCTGCTGCTGCTGCTGCTGCTGCTGCTTCTGCTGCTGCTTTCCAGAGTTTCTTTTCAATACCACTCAGTAACACCTGCTGGGTGTTGGGTGACCTCATACCGGCAGTAGCACGCAGATACATGCCAAGAGAGAAGGCTGAGGACCAAAAACAGGAGAAAACGAGGTGGAAAAGTAGAAAGTCCTTTCTTTCAGATATCATCTTTGCAGAGTTATTCACGTTTTTTCAGATTATTGTTAAAATTGAACAGATTCGTCCTTGTTTCCTGTTCTGACAGGGATGAAATGATGCTAAAATTGTCACTAAGGTAAACAGACATACATAGTTGCTGGTAGCAGTGCTTTGGGGTTTACTCTATTACACAGGCTTTGGTGTACAGTGTGTAGGATCAGTTTTAATGTGTGCTGCTGTATATAGACCAGCATGCCAAGCATTTCCGCATGTAATCCAAGTCATCTACGAGGCATCACGCGTGATAAACTGCCGGTCCCGAGGAGACATCTGAGGAGACTGGTGGTCTGAATTGTTTCCTTGCTGCAATTAGTGTACATATATTCAGTAATATCCCCGAGGAGATGTTCCTGCAGCGTTCTTAAGCTCCTTTTTTTTATCCTTTGCAAAGGCAATATCACACATAATGAGAGGATCTGATTGAAGGAAGGATACATGGAAAATACATGCACTGAGGGCCATTTCTCCAATTTAAGCTCAGTTTTTTTTGTACGTTGTTCCCTGCAAGCTCAAGTGTTTCCCTCGACTCTGGCTGCCAGGTACAGCTCCCCGGGAGACGGTGATGCATGGAGCTGGAAGTGAAGAAGGGAAACTTCTGGAGGTCATCCAGGGCAAACACACACTCCCAGAGGCAGGCAGGCGCTCACACCTACAGGAAAGATAAGAAAAGTGTGTCTGTCATGCTGGTAGTCAGGAGGAGAGAGGGGAAAACTCTCGGGAGCGAACACGCACACGCAGAGACATAAACACGCGTTTTTGCTTTTACTGCGACAATATTCCTGTTCGCTTTTTTCAATTACCCGGCCTCGCATCTGCTGATCATTTTTCAGTCAAGCGTAAAACGCAGCCACCCTGTCTCAGCCCTGCATCAACACGATTCTTCATATTATGCAAATCAGACCGGGATCAAGAAAAGGAATGAGACAGGCCCTTCAATCTACACACTTACAGCAGCGACGGTAATGATTATGAGGGCGATGGCAGCAAAAGTCCAGCGTGTTGGCGAGTGTTACCATAGTAACGAGTCCCTGAAGGGTAACAGCTGGAGGTGTAGGAGGAGAGGAGAGGTAAGGAGAAGTGCAGGTACACCCGCTCAGAAAAGAGTTAAAAGTTCAAAGGAAATAGATTCAGTAACGTCCTTTATGCACAGAACTGCTGCTGTGTGTAAATACACATAATCCTGCAAAGCTCGTCTTTGCTTAGAGAAGTTGTTTTTCCAAAGCTTTAGTTTAATTACACCTATATTATTTAAATGTGTTTTAAGAAGGACAAGAGCAAAGACGTCCCTCTGTGCAAGAACATCCCTTCTTTTCAATTAGATGATAGAAAACTGTGAGAAAGACGTTTGTTTTAATAGAGCTGGAGAATGAACCTGTTTGCACTTTAAAGTATCCTACAAAGCATATACTTGAGCATGTATTTGTGCATAACTGCCTGATGATTTGGTGCCATTCTTGGTTTTTCTATAAATGTCACACAGTCAGCTCACTGTGAAACTATTTCTGGAAATATGTAAATGTAAAAATGTGTGGTTGTCTCACACTGTTTGAGTCGTTTACAACAGACATCCAAAGCTCAGTAGTAATGTGCTCACTCGGGCTGCAATCAACCAAATAGATTCGACTAAAACTGACTAAAACCCTGAAATTTTTGACCAGAAACAATTAATCGGGGAAGGCAATTAAACACGACGAAATTTGCAAACCACTGGACGCTGATTAATGTGGACGCTTTTCAATCTTGTTCTGAGACAGGCTGCTACCTGTGAAATGGGGGTGCTCTAAAAACACCCCCATTAGCACTTGGTAGATTCCTCCTGATGACATTAACCATAGACTGTAAATTGACGCGGAAAATATTGAGCTGACCAGCTGAGGTGACTACTCACACTTTATATTCCATTTGATTATTCATGCTGTGATTTAGATCTGAGCTTTGATTTGTAATTAAGTTTTCTTTGAAAGCTCTGTCAGATAAAGAGGAAAATAAAGATATTTGCTACTCCTCTGCCTGCCTCGGCTTTTTACCATATGCTCGGGTAATGTAGGAGATGTGCGCCCTCTCTCTCAGGCTTTGCCAAGTACACACCTGATGACATGTGAGTACGGCTGAACGAGAAACCGTAAATTTACAGATACCAAATTCACAAAAATAACTGTCATTTTGCCCATTTGCTACTCAAATGGGCAAAATGACATTATACTAAGTATACTTGGTGTCAAAAAAACAAACAAATAAAAGTTGTTTTTGGATGTGTGTAGGTAGGCTATGGTTTCATGTCCCTTTAAGACGCTGTCCTACGTCAGAGCGGCGGCTGAAGTAGATGAAGTTAATGTGGGAGGGGGTGAGCAGCTTGTGGAGTAGTTATCGTCCATTTATCATTATCGAGGGGAATTGCTCAATATATTGTGATATTAATTTGAGGCCATATCACCCAGCCCTACATGTGAGTAATAACTTTCTTGGGTTGCAGTTATCAACCTCTGACGCATCAACAAAAACTGAAATTCTTTGGTCCTCTTGCTGTTCGTTACTTAAGACACAAGAACAAAACTGAAGTAAAAAGAAAAACATCAGCTTTCAAATGAAGTTATTGAAGGTTTACAGCTATAAATATCTTAAGATCATCATTACATCACCTAAGACGTTCATTAAGTAGAAAAACTGCTGCATACCTGTTCTGAACATGTCGTGTTGGTTCTGTTCAGTCCGCTGAGAAAATGAGTCACATCCTGAGACCAGGACTCATTAAGTCGTATTAGCAGTCCTGTCATGTGCTTGACCCTACAGAGGTTCGGCCCCTGCCCCTGTTAGAGCCCGATGCATGACGTTTGAACAGCTCTGCTTCAGATAATGAGTGTTTAGTCTGCAGTGATTACCATTATGTTCATAATTATGAGTCTGTCTGTGTCGGGGGTTTATCAATCAGTATCCCCTTTGATAAATTTAGTGTTTTAAACCACATGAAGACAGAATGTGGTTTCACACTTCTTCTCTCTGTAGCATTACGCTCTTCTGTCAAAGTTTAAAGAGTAAAGCCTTTACATTTTCACCTCTTAACCTCTTGCATTGCTGATAGTGGAAATACAGAAAGTGGCTCTGTTAGTCTGGCAGCATTAGTGAATTTATCATTGGATATAAAAGTATTCACTAAAGGATGATCACACTGAGTCCACATTCTTTTGACACTTGCTTTATTTCTAACTTGTGCTCATCTTTCGTCAAAGTTTTTAAGCAGTTCAGCTTTAAAGTATCGGTGTCTTTAGCGTAGCTTACTCCACACTCTGATTAACCAAAAGTGATGCTGGGGGGGTGAAAAAAAAGTAAGCGTGGAGTGCAGCTCTGAAGCCAAAGCTTGTGTAGCTGCAGGCGGAGCATCGGCCCGTGAGCTCGGCAAAGAGAGAAATCCAGCAAATGCTGTCAGCTTTTATACCGTTATTTCCGGGAGAAGCTGAGACTTTGAAAGGCACTCCAATTACAGTAACCTCGCCTCACGAAGCAAAGCCTGTATCAGTGCGAACAGCCTGCCAGCTCGCCCTGTTTTATCCTCCGTATGAGTTCAAATGAGCTGTCTGAGGACGGTTTCACCTGCGTGAGAGCATGCATGAATGAAAGAGTGTGTGTAGAGGGTAAGAAAGAGGCCTGGGCTCGCTGTTGTGGAGTGTCAGAGTGTTCGCTGATAGAAAGAGTGTGGGGGTGTATGTATGAAATCTATCCTCGGATCCACATGCAGAAAAGCAGGAATGAAGGGAAGGATGGGGGCGGCTCTGTATGGAGGAGGGTAAAAACAATGAAATAACTTTTTTCAGGATGAAAAATTCACAACTTTGAGTCCTTCTGACTGTTTGTTGAGGAGATCTGTTTGGACTCTGCTCTAGAAACAGTCCACAAGTGCCAAACTGTTCAGAGACAATGAGGTGTTTTCCACTACAGAGTCATGCCTGTTTTTGCGCTGCTTCCTGAGGGCGTGAAGATCACTGGCCCCCAGAACCTGTTGCATATTAGTTCAACCTGTAAAAATATACAGTTTAAAGGTGGGGTAGGCAGGATCTGAGGAAGCGCCAGCTTTTTGGGAGAAATCTTGACTGTAAACTCTACCCCTCCCAACCAGTTTTCCCCTCAGCTCCTCCTCTCCCCTCCCTTTCTGCTCCAGCAAGCCCCGCCCACAAACAGACGCTCCAGCAGAAAGGTTACAGGGTCTGTAAGATCCCGAAGCCTCCCCCATCGTTTATGCTTGACGTTGACCCGGCTTTTTAGCTCTTGTCTGGTCTACCTCCGTTTTAAGCGCCTGTTATTCCACCAGAGTGTCCCATATTTACTTTGTTTTCTTGCTTGTGTTGGCAGTCGTGGCCAAAGGAGGATTTGGACAATTTTCCGTTCTTTTTGGTTGGTTTCTACTGTCCGATATTGTAGCACGCTAACTTTGTTTTAGATCGTGCACATTATTCAAGGATGTGGAGCGTGCGTCACAACGTGAGGGAGCAGTGTCTGCCTCACAACCAATCAGGTCAGGGAGGTGGAGAACGGCTTTGTTTACAGTCAGAATGAGCGGGACACTCAAAAATGTTAAAATGTTGACACAGACATAAGAGAACACAGCGATATCGTGATATTCCTAAA
Organism: Xyrichtys novacula; assembly: GCA_962446985.1. NCBI lineage: Eukaryota > Metazoa > Chordata > Actinopteri > Labriformes > Labridae > Xyrichtys > Xyrichtys novacula. The sequence continues at coordinate 31,271,051 of OY660870.1, forward strand.
TGTCATCAATAACTAATAGCTATTGATTGATATTAAAAGCTTTTTTGTATATACACCACAAAAAAGATGCTTCTTTAATGGATTCCTGCCTACCCCACCTTTAACGAAGAAACTTTCCTTGCTGTGAAAAAATCCTGTCACCCTGCTCAAACAGATAACGTTCACATCCTTTAGGTCTGGTGAGGGAAAGTCTGCAGGATGGACAGATTTGTCTGTTTGTGGTCAAATGTAAATGCATTTAGATGATATCAGGAAATTTCCATGAGTGCAGTTCATGTGTGAAAGTGGTTTATGGTATTGAAAAGACTGTCACTAAATATTGACATAACTGAACAAGCAGCTGCTGCTACATCTCTGAGCCATGTGTTGGTGTGTTAAGCCAGCTGGGCAGCGCTCAGACTTCCTTGCTGGCAGGGATCTCTCGCTGCTCTTAGCCAAAGGGCTGGGATTTTCAACTTCTTCCAACTTACCCCCCTGAAGTTGAAATAAATATCCGGAGGGAAACAAGCTGCCACTCAGCCTCTGCCTCATGTTTCCTCTGCTGTTTTTTTTTTTTCCTGCAGACTGCAGAGCTCGCATGAGTCCAGGTGGACCTCCATCACAGCCTCTGGTTCTGGTGTTGTAAGGCTGTGTCAGGGTTTAAAAATGCTCAGCGGGAGTGGAAGTGCCATTTATTCTTTGTCCCTCACCTGGGCGGTAAAGGTTTGACCTGCAGACTTGCATCCATAAGCCACCTGCTCCTCCTAATATCCAGTCCTGACAGGAACATGATCTTTCTAACATCCCCTGAACAGAGAGAATTCATTTGACTCCATGTGATGAAACGTGAGACAAGAAGAGATGTCTTAAACTTTGAAACCCTGTTGAGAAAAAAACACTGAAAAATAGATAATTTCACTCTCTGTGGAGCGGTTGAATAATAATGTAGCAGCACTAAAGGAATTTTTAATTAGCTCAAGGCTGCTTTGACACTATTCTCTTCGTCTCAGCCTTTTTTCCCCATCAGGAGAAACTTTGACAGGGATATTTATGATGCCCTTTGCTAATGGAAACGTCCCTGTGAATGTTTGATGTGAGTTAAATGATCACGTCTGAAGAAAATAACAATAGGTTGAAAAAAGAGAGAATGAATTTCATCAGAATAAGCCTCCAGATTGAGGATGTTTCTTTTTTTGTTTAACAACGAGCTGAAGAATATCGCTCTGTTCATGCCCGGGTTACCTTTCTTTTTCGATTATTTCATATTTGAAACATGGATGTAAGACTGACGGCTGGTTTCTCTCTGTTAGCCTGTGTGTAGTCTCCATGATAATCCTGCTTGAGTCTCCGTCCACAGCAGGCTCAGATTGATTTTCTCTTTGTGGACCGTCCACTGCAGTTATGAGGGTCCTCAATGACTGACAGGTATAATCCCTGTGCACTGTGGGATGCAGAATTTGCTGACGTAGCTTTGCTCCAGGCAGCATGGGTAAAAGAGAAGCCACTACACCAACACACAAAGCTTTTGTCTTATATTGAAAGTTCAGAAGTTCCCATCATGTGTCGAAGTGATTTGATCATATTTCACTGTTGCTCTTAAATGCATCCAGGATGACACACCAGACCATCAAGAACCAACAAATCGTTCGTTCATCACAACTTTACATAATGTTGATGCAATTTTTCGCTCCAGTTATTCAGAATAAAATTTGCATCTCTTTCGGTTCCTGTATGGGACGCCCTGAATCAATAGAAAATCATGTTCTGACCAGCCCAAGGTTAAGAAGATGCACAAAAACACAATTTATGAAAGACAGCCTCACACTGGATCTCTCCGCAGGTCAATGATTAGGGCTGGGCGATATGGCCTCAAATTAATATCACATAAGCAGTTCACCTTGATAACAATAAATGGATGATGACTACTCCATAAGCTGCTCAGCCCCTCCCACATTAACTTCTTCCACTTCAGCCACCACTCCAACCGCTCCAACTTTTGAACCGTCCTCCATCTCCTCTCTTGTCTTTCCCTCTTTGTTATGGACTGGATGGGGTGGAGCCACGTCTCTGATGTAGGACAGTGTCTTAAAGGGACATGAAACCATAGTCTACCTACACACATCCAAAACCAACTTTTATTTATTTATTTTTTTGACACCGAATAAACTGACATGGGCAAAATAACATTAGTTATTGTCGTAAATTTCAGTATCTGTAAATTTTCGGTTTATCGCCCAGCCCTATTACTGTCAGCTTAGTTCAACCTGAACAGAGCAAGCACCAACATGTGGACACTCTAAACAGATTTAATATATACTCTTTGGTTTCATTGCTGCTCTCAGTCTGATTGTTGACTCTGCATCGTCAGGATTCCTCTCTGCTGTCCCGGCATCATCGCGCTCCCAAACCGCTTCAGGAATCTCACCGCCGAGTTTGGATTCATACTCAGTCTTGTGTGAAACAGCTTCCCTCACACTCCTTGCCTCTTTTTCCAGCAGTCTTGTTATTCTCTTTGGACAAATATTTCCTCCCCGCCTCTGAATCCATCTGAATTCTCCAGCAGGTGCTGTTGGGGAAATCCAATTTTGGCTCCCAACCTGCGGAACAAAGAGGGGCGTTTGCATGGAGCGAGGGGAAACGGAGGAGATGAGACCGAGAATTTCCCTGATTGCTTTAGTGATCGGCTTATTGAATAGATTCTGTTGTCGAATACAAATGAAGAGAACTGAAGAGGGAAATTGGATGCATAAACCAACGAAATGTAAAAAAAGGACAAAATAATTAAACGGTATAGAGCTGAGGCTGGAATTATGTGCTCGATTTGAACATGAGTTAAAAGGTTGGTGGCATTTCTAATGACCTTTTTAGAGCTTTCTAGTACGGTGAAAGCAGATTGAAATATTCATGGAAATAAATTATAGCATGTTAGGTCAGGGTTGAAGTATTTTAAAAGGTGAGTTACTGGCTGAACGTTAAAGGGGTTGTTCCAGGTGCACAGCATAAGAAAAGGATGGTGAATTTTAAGCAGCTGAAGCATTTAAACCTGGCAGAAATAATCACAGACCAATCTGAAATAAAACACTTCCTCATCTCAAAAATACTGCTGCGTTTTAACCCTGGGAATATGCGTTTGCCATTCGTTTGACCTCGATATGAATGTGTTTGCATTCATTTCTCAGGCCGAACATTCGCACTTAAGCTGCTTTCCTCAGCTGCGTTTTCACACAGGCCTTCGGAAAAAGCTCTTCACCGACTACGTTTAATTTGTTCAGATTGAATAAACTCCATCTGATGTACTCAACCTGGCATCTTGTACAGCTCTGTGTCTGACAGAGGACGTTTTGTGTTCACAGTTTGAAGGAAGAACAGGGTGTGCTGTAAACAGGCTGCAGAGGGAAAGAGAAACACTGACCTACTAGTGAGAAGAGAAGTGCAAAAAGAGTTGTCACAGGAAACACCGAAGATAGAGGCGCCACGCTGCCAAGAGAGGAACATGCTGTGAACTAAAACAGTCGCCCTTTTCCTTAAGTTTGGAAGATTTCCAGCCACTTCACTGAGATGTTTTTCAGCCTAACTGTAAAGACCTTCCAGTCTCTCTTTAGTTGCATTAACAGATTTATACACAGACTCTGATTTTGACACCTTCTTAGGGCAGATGCAAACAGTAAATTGAATGCATTTTAAAATTTACTCTTACAGGGAGCAGAAGAGAAAGTTACTTCAGCTAATATTGCATCTCATAAAACATGTCATTAAATTTTAGGAAGCATATATAAACAATGACGGTGATCGTTGATGCTGAAAATACAGGCTCCATCTAAAGACAATGCTACGTGGTTGTAATTGAAATACAGTATTTCAGTAAAATCGTAAAAGCAGACAGAGCTGGAGGATCAGGTGTGTGTTTTTAAAGCAGAGGGACAGAGTGAGCATGGAGAACAAGCCTGTAGCAGTAATGTGTTTTAACCATAGACTGTATATACTACGGATAACTTGGCCCCGCCTTCCGTCATTATACGAATTTGAAGCCAAATTGCTCCCGATATTTCAGGGATTTTCTCCACTTCCTGGAACCACCACTGGTGCAGTAGCATTGTACACATTCAGCGGGAGAGTCACTTCGACTCTATGTAAACTTTGTACGCCCATAGGCTGTATCAAGTGTCAGTCATAGAAAACACGAACCCCCTAATAACTTTTAAAAACGGAGCTTCACAGAAAAAAGAGGACTTGAGCACAAACCAGTCCTACAGTAACTACATGTCAACATCATAAGCAGGGGGGGAGAACAATTTATATTCTGTGTAATAAATTTCTAAAGTTTGTCCACAGCTCCATAGGGATTGCTGGAGGAAGCGAGATTTATGACCTATACTGAAGCCCGTCACCAGAGGGTGCTGTTCTTGCGGTGGCTTCACCCAGCAAGGAGGCGGATAGTGTCCTTATACAGTCTATGGTTTTAACCAACATACATGAGTGTTAATGAGATTAAAATTGCCTGGCCCAACAGTAAGCTATAGCGCTACATAGTTGTTCTGGAAAATGAGTTATTACCACCTGGAAATATGGTTGATAAAAGAGTAAGACAGCGACCTAAAAGGCGCTGAAATTTTTAGGTGAAGGGAGCTGCAGAGTCAGGCCTTGTCTTTGCAGATGACCCCTTTAACCTAGCACATCCACGCAGCATTAAAAAACATCAGGCCATGCAGCTTTAATCCTTGACAAATACCTTTAAGAACTTCAAGTTAATTTTCTAATCTTAAATAGCTCTGTGCCAAAGTGCCAGAAACTGTGTCCAGCTTGTAAAATGCGCTGATTTACTCCATTTGCAGTCTTTTATTTTAACGTTGTGAGTTAATTTTCTTCCATTAAAGTCTGCTTATGAGACTGAGGACTTGAAAGGCTCTGAGAAATCCTGCAACAGATGAATCAAGTGGAAATAATGGTCACCTTTACTCCTAATTTGAATTCTGTTTGTTGTTTCATTTGATAAAGTGAAAGCTCTGAATTAACTCTCCTCTCCTCTCCTTTCTTCTCCCTGCTGGGACAGCAGCGGTACTGCTGATAAGGTTGTCGAACATGCAGCCTCTGGCCACAGCTCACACAGCTCCTGTAATCACACAGGTCCTTCTCACTGCGCTGCGAGGATGAAGGCAAATAAAGGCTGCCGAGGCTTCTTATTACAGCAATACCAGGAGATAAGATAGCAAAGCAGAACAGAGGAACTCTCTTACTTCTCTTCCAGTGAATGTTATATCAGCGGCAGAGCAGAGAAGAGCAGAGGAGGAATACTTGATATGTGCGTCTGTGTGTTTGCTGCGTGTTTCGTGTGAGAGTTCCCCCTCTGGCTCTCTGGTGGTTCCTCCTTCCTCCCTTGTCAGGTTGTTTCAGGCTTTGTTTGGCTTTCAGTGGAATAATCTCAAAGGAAATGGACCAACTGCTGGGAAAAGTGTATCCTGGAGCACCGTCCCTCTCTCCAGTGTGTGCCTGTTTTTGCTCCGAGCAATGGCATTTGTCTATGAAAATCTTATTTGAAATGAATGTCTGAAGCTCGACTGATATCAGCTGGCCGATATTATCAGGCTGATTTGTACAACATCCATGTTAACTTATGTTTCTTCTGATGAATACATATGCAGTATATTACTGTTGATTGCATAGTTTACACCAAAAGCTGCAATAACATTCAGAACAGTTTATTTTATTTTGTTTGGTAAATCAATAATTTCCTTAACTTTTCACGTCATGAAGACAGAGGCCTTTTATTCTCTTTTTTATTCTAAATATTGAGCACTCTAATGCTTGTTTTCCATCCATTTCACCTAGGGCAGGGCGATATGGCCTCAAATCAATATCACGATTTATTGAGCAGTTCATCTTGAAAACGATAAATGGGCAATAACTACTCCACAAGCTGCTCACCCCCTCCCACATTAACTTCGTCTACTTCAGCCACTACAACTTTTGAACCGTCCTCCATCTCCTCACCTGTCTTTCCCTCTTTGTTATGGACTGGATGGGGTGGAGTCACGTCTCTGACGTAGGACAGCATCTTAAAGGGACATGAGACCAAAGCCTACCTACACACATCCAAAACCAACTTTTATTTATTTATTTTTGACACCAAATAAACCGATATGAGTAAAATGACGTTGGTTATTGTTGTACATTTCGGTATCTGTAATTTTTCGGTTTATCGCCCAGCCCTATTTTCACCCCTGCTGATTGGGTATCAGGTTGTGGAGACAGTAGTGCAAACAGTCTAGGCAGACATCCATGTCCTCAGCAACGTTTTCCAGCTACTCTCTCGAACTCTCAAGATGTCCTCAGGATAAACAGAATAGAAAACCCCTCAAGCTTGCCCTGGGTCGACTCAGAGATCTCCCAAATGATCCGTTTTAGTTGCACTAATGCAATAAATTTGTTTAACAACATGTATATGTGATCAATTCAAAGCGAGCAGTGTTAATTGTGCCACTTGTTTGCAACAAGCTGGTGGCAGAAAACACTGTTCTTGCTTCCACAATCTCAGTCCTTCAGCCCCTCACAGAGGAGGGTTATAGCATAGACTGATATCAAAAGCTGTTTTCAACACCATAACCCAGTACAGTGCCTGCATTACTGCTGACACAGCAGCAACCCACCCACTGTCACTCTCACTATCCATTTACCCCGACTTGTGAACAAGACCCTGAGATACTTGAACCCTATCAGTATGGGCTAAGACCCCACTCCTCTAAAACACTTAGAGGGAGAAACCTGCAGTTTTCCAGCAGAGAGCCCTAACCTCCGCTTCACAAACCAGCACCATTATCAGTATCAGATTTGGTATTAAGTATCGTATTATTGAGCTTGTATTACAACAATTCTATTCTGCCTGGACTGCTTCAGTGTGTGTGCATTTCCATCTGTATTCCTGTGTGTCTCTGCTCTAATGTCCATGCCTGCAAGCATCCATGATTGTGTTTCTTGTGTACCCATGTCTCTTTTACTGCTGGGGTGTGTGTCTCTCTGATAAGAGAGCCTGTGGCACTCCAAGACAATAAAAAGACCATTTCCTTGAATCAGCAGGGAGCAGGAATGCCGTGGTCATCAGTTTGATGCCGACATTACAGTACGCCTTTAACAGGAGCTTTTATAGACTGAGGAGAAGGCTGACCTCTATGACCGTTTTTGCGAGCTGTGGATGATGGGAAAGAAAGGAAAAGATGGTGTGCAAGGAGAGATTATAAGGAGATTACAAAAAGTCTGACAAGGGAGATGTGTTCATGCTTTGGTCTCTAATGCTGGACTTAATACCAGTTTGTGAAGGCTCTTATCCAAAGAGCAGTACATTAGCCTGATTGAATAACATATCCAGTAAAAACAGCCCCAGTGGGACTGGAGCTCTAAAAGCCCCGATGCCTTGTGTTAGACCCAGTACACCACAAAGCTGTGTAGACAGACCGTGACATAACATGGAGCGTCAGATTATCAAATTCACGAAATCCGAGTCCTGTGATACATTAACAGGAAGTGTCAAATACAGACAACCCTGATGGGCAATAATGAGCTGCTGTTCTTTGCCTTCATATGAAACTGTTTTACCTTAGACTCATTTTTTATCAATAAACATAGATTAGCTACCATCGGCTAGGGCTGAGCGATATGGCCTCAAATCAATGTCACGCTGTATTGAGCAATTCACCTCGATAATGATAAATAGACAATAACTACTCCACAAGCTGCTCACCCCCTCCTACATTAACTTCATCTACTTCAGCCGCCACTCCGGCCACTACACGAATATACGAATATATTCATATGGGCATAATGACGTTGGTTATTGTCGGAAATTTCGGTATCTGTTAATTTTCTGTTTATCGCCCAGCCCTATACCATTCTTACTGTTTCTTATTCGGTGTGGATTAATGCATGCACTGTTTAAAAGCCACTTTCATCTGAATCAGGGCTGTTGCACCAAGCGATATTAAAGTGATGTTAAAAATACCTTGTAACTCGTTGGTTCACATTAGGGGGAGCTGTGGCTCTATTTGCTTGTTGCTTCTCATTATAAAACAGAAGGAAAACGAAAAAGAAGCAGCAGTGATTTTGTTAACCACTTACCTAGCTAGCTAGCTGTAGTGTCCCTTTTAAAGATATTGGAGTTTTGTATGGAAGTTTCGAGTTTGTGTCGCTTGGGCTTGCTGAGTTAGAAGCGCGTAAAAGACACTCGATCCAACCCCAAAAAACTCTCAAAATTAACTACGCGCTACTCCATGACTCTGCCTCCGCAAAGTCGTGTCTTCTTTTTTGGGATTCAGTATACGGTTGCTCTACCCCGGATAATTTCTGTCCTGGATAATCATGAGGGGAGGACATATTTTGACAGTCTTCTTCTGAATCAGTCAGTTTGGGGTTGTGATGGGTTAATTAAGTTCCCTTCCTTTTAAGGGACCAGGTGGGGTCGGCTCTTTTGTCTTTATCTGACAGGGCAGCTTAAGGGGGGACAGTAAACGTGGAAGGATGAATCATGCTAGGAATGAAAGTGATTGCAGCCTCTGAATATTATTATTTTTTTACTGTGTCTTTGCCACAAAGCTTTAATACCTCAAACCCATCAAAACCAAACTGTGACCCTTTTCTCTGCATGAACAAGCAGTTACAAGGACAAGCTGTCTGCCATAGGGCGCTTGTTTTGGAAATACTCCTTTGGGTCTCATTAGCGAACAGAATCCAACAGCTCGTGTGGACCTCAGGGTTTAGGGACTTCTCTGGCCCTGTTTAAACTAAAAAGAAAAAAAACATGTTGTTATTCTGTACAAATACTTGGAGAGGTTTGATTTTTGCACAAAATAACATGAATTAGTTATAGATAGCAATGAGCTGAACGCTGGAATAACTCCCTCTGAAAAGGGGTGTGATGACAAGAAGGCACCGGCTAAACTCGCAGCTTGAGCGAATCAGCAGGTAGGAATGTGTGAAAATCGCCAAATCTAGAAGTGCACATGCACTCTGCTGCTGGAGGCTGTAAACACAGCTCACCTGCAAATATTGAGGCAGGAGATAAAACTGATTTTATTTTTAAAGCAAATACACCATCCACCTTCAGCTCAGTATTTTTAGAAGGTTCATTAGGATTCAGGCTGCAGCTCCGCACAATAAAGAAAAGGTGTCCCTCTGCCTGGAGGGGTTTTATCTTCTACTGTGATTAGAAAGTTGTGTGTTGAAGTCTCCTTTCAGGTGTGAAAGCTTTATTTACTTCAGACCAGGGGGGCTTTTACAGCGTCTAATCTTCTCATTAAGCTGCTGTGAATCAGCCTCAGGGTTCTCTTCAGACCACACATGCTGGCAGGTTCCTCTTTTTGTAATCCCGTAATAATACCTCCTCTTGAACTACTTGATATTTCCTCTGTACTTTTGCGTTTTCTCTGCAAAAGCGGAAGCGAACTCGTCCTCAAAAGCAAAGGCTACTGCTAATCCACTGCTAATTGGCCTTGTTGAAGAGCTTACCATTTCTAATTGTATTATAGATAACTTATGACACATTTTATTTGATCCACTTTGAGACATCATTTAATGTGAAGGCTGTTAAAGACACCCTTTAAAGTTCCCTTTTCAACCGATATCACACCCTGAGGTGTAATTGACGTGTACAAATAGGGAGTTCGCCTTTAGCTGCTGTCAGAAACATTGTGGGCGACTTCATTAAAGTGCCAATTAAAGCTGTGAGAGCTGATAATCCCTCACTGTTTGTCTTCTGAAGGGCTTTATCATGACAGCCAGTAGCTGCTCGGCCCACGCTCTAATTTAATTCCAGCCAAGATCCTCGCGTCAGCAGCAGAGGTTCTTCCTGTAATTGGTTGTCGGGTGATGTTGCTTTTTTTTTTCCACCTCCTGTTTGTGAATCTGTGTCTTTACATGAGCGCTACATGCCGAGGTGAACAAATTAGAGCTGCAGAGCGGTCTTTGGAGATGTCCACAGAGTTCTTTGTGTTTGCTCTGGTCGTTGTTCTTTGTGCCGAGCAGATTTGAAAACAGTCGATTTATGCTTCTTTCGGGTCTTTTCTGTTGTTTCCATTCCAGTGTGATGTGCAGAGCTCATGGAGGAATGTTTGCAGCAGGCCTGACAGCAGTCTTCACAAATGACTTTCTGAACCAACATTCCTGAACTTGTTTTCATGGAAACTGTTCTCAACAGAGAAAGTCCGGTATTGGAATTTTGAATATTAACTGGATAGTGGAAAACAAATCAAACAGTAAGGAAACTTGTTTCAGTACCAGGGCTGAAAAAACTCCTGGAAATGGATATTGAGCTCCTCAAACATAGACCAGTATTTGACACACACAGAAATAGTGTATATACAAAATAAATATCTCCTTTATTTACCATGTATGAATAGGAAGCGTTGTGTAGTGGTGTGTGTATTAGCGGAACCTAGCTCCTCCATTTGCCCTCCTAATGTGGTCATTTGTAACCTCAGTCATGGCGCTCAGTGTGACGCTCGCTGTCAACAGAGTCGGTATGGTAACTGAAAAGTGGGTCCAGATGAGAACAGAAATGTTCAAAATAAAACTAAATATTCAGCAAACCACCAGACATTGATTAACGCAGACGCGCTTCAATCTTCCTGTCTCCAGCCGGTCTCCAGTGGGTTGGGCGAATCCAAAATGGTGAAAACAAGGGAGGTGTTCTGAGACAGGCTGTTACCTGTGAAACACCCCCATTAGCACTTGGTATGTTCCTCCAGATGAAATTAACCATAGACTGTAAATTGATGCAGAAAAAAATTCAAGTCGACCAATCAGAATTTTGGTTAACTCAGCACGTATTGACCAATAAGTGAACCAGTTGACTAGGACTTTACAACCCTACATACAAAACAGGGATGTGATGCATCAAGCGTAGCAAAAAGTGCAGATGGCTAAAGATGAACAATATTAACGGCATCATATCAGGAAACAGAAGATAGTGACCAAAAAAATCACTTACCTAAAATATTGGTGTATTGGCAAATCCAATACTGTAGATTCCCCTACTAACGACAATCAATATACAGTAAATTTCCAATAGCACATGTACAAATAGAAGCCCTTTAGTATCCGTGTTGATATAACCAGAATCAAAGTCTGTTGTGTGTATGCTATCTTTAAACAAAGGAGCTTAAAGTAATTTAATGAGGGGCTGATCGGCCCAGTGGTCTAAGCTAGGACCTCATGCACTGTGACTACAGATCTTGCTGGTTTGGCTCCCATCCACAACCCTCCCTTTGCTGCGACTCTTCCTTTTTTCACTCTGCTGCATTTCCTTTCTGTCTCTTCAGCTGATAACTGATAAAGACAAAAAAAGCCCTAAAAATAAAGGTTAATTTAATGATTGCTTTTGACAATCTGCAGTCTTTCTTGTGATAAGGGTTAGCCACGACTGAAGGTCATTTCTCATGTGGTTTTTCTTGGCTGTTTGAAAATAAGGTCCACAAATGACCTTCAGCTTTGAGTTGTAGTTTTTTTCAACATTCGTTTCAGAAAAAGGGGTCACTACAAAACCAACAGAGTTATTAGGATAAAAAAGGGGAACCTTCACCTTTATTTTTAGCAGCTGTACAAACCATTGTGATGCCACAGGTGGAGAAAGAAAAGAGTGGTGCAGGAGGAGCAGGTGTGTGTTAGTGAAGCAGAGGGATAGAGTGAGCATGAGGAGAGAAAGGCTGATAATACACAAAAACAAACCAATGATGGCTTCGAAGTGGGTGATATTGGTTTATACTCTTGTAGATTATGAGTTCAAAAAATAGGTTTGTTCAAGTATTAAAGGATGTTTTACCGTTAGCTAATGCTAACAAAGATGTTGCCCAGTGCATTTTAAACCAAGACTAGGACACTTGTCCAGTTAAATCCCCTTATCAAGATGTAACCATCGCTCGACTTCACTGTACATGTAAACATACTGAGTGATGGATGTTAGAGGAGCCACAGCTGCGGTTCAGACCTGCTCCTACAGAGATACCATCACACTTTTTTAAGGTAGTGCGAACACTGACAGCAGGAAACTTCCAGATAAGTAAAGGAAAAATAGCAATGATCTCTAAAAATGGGGGTACCACTCCTTTTACCATCTCATATTTCTCTCTGCCTACACCCAAAGTATTGATAGCATGGCGCTGCAGTGAGCTTTTGAGATCAAATCTTTCAGGAAAAAAACACATTTAGAAATCCGTCTCCTTCCGTCTGCCTGTGCTGTTTTCATCTCCCCTGCTCTTTCTCTTCCATTTATTCAGATCACGCTGTCCTTCAGAGTTGTAGAAATAAACGGACCAAATGCCGGGATAAAAGGTTTTTATTAGCTGCATTGTAAAGGAATCAAAGCTTGTTGCCATAGTGGAGGATAAATACAATCTCATTGTCTTTGGAGAGGAGACATTAAAGCTTCTACAGTCCGTCAGAGTCATTTGTTATGTGCCACTGAGGAATTTGGAGTATGACTGACTGGCAGCCTTTGACATGCTAATAAGCGTGTCTCTCACCGGGCCAGATGTTTATCAAAGAGGTATCTCTCCATAGGAAAAGCCGGTTTGGATAAAGAGACAGTTTAAATCACTGCTTTTGGACATAATTGCAACTTTTTTTATACACATTGGGCTAAATGATTACTGGGAGTGCAAGCCGCTGTCACTCACTCCAGCGTTCATTCTCTGATTCATGTTATTAGAGCGCATTATAAACAGCTCACTGATCTTTATAGGTTAGTTTTGGCTTTTGAAGCTGAAGTGTATGAAGTGAAAGCATCTCTCTGAACTTTCTAGAGTTTGTTGTTGGAGTTTGGTGCCATCAAACCGGCTTTGTAGTCATTATAAACAGTCGCAGTCAGAGCTTGTTTTCGTGGGAGTGGTCCATCTGGAAAGTACAAGGAGATGTAGAAACAGAGTCGATTTCCATTCTGACATATGGATAGAAATAGCAAAGACAATGAAAGAGTCTTTCTTCTGTGTGTCTAGATATGGTGCTGTTTGTGAGTTTAACAAGACCAGGGAGTGAAGAAGAGTTTCTCTAACCTACTTTCTGGCCCTTGAGGCTTTTCATCCTGCCGTGCTGACTCAACAGGTCAGGATGATGTTGATATGGGCTCCCAAGAACCACCTCATCCCACTCTCTGTTTCCATCAACAGTCTACTTCTGTATTCTTGCAGGAATTTTGACATCGCAGCAAACTTTTACTGGCTTATTGCGTTTCAGGACACCAGATATGAGAACAGTTTCCCATCTCCGATATTTAATTTAAGTAATGGCTCCAACATAATGTGTTTAAACGGGGTCAGAAAATCTATTTCCTGCAGACATCCCTTGACTCTGGTTTTTAAGTTGCGTGGAAACTGTGACCAACTTCTGTAGGTTTCTTCTTTAGATTAAAGATTAGAGAAAAAACTGTTTTTGCTTTGCATCACTTAAAGCTCCCGTGGGTGTTTTTTTTGGAACTTTATAAAACAGACTGAAACTCATATTGACGCTTTTATAGGACGTCTAAAAGCAAGCAAGACCATCAGGGACAAGACTGACTGTTTTGTTGTTGTCACTTTTAAGGCCTGAAACTGAAAAGTCTTGTTTTGACATTTTCCCAATGAATGATACAGTCAAGTGCCAAAAATCAGCAGGATGAGACTTTTTATCAGATTAAACCACTTAAACATAGATGGGACTGCTTTGTGGATGGGGGCACCAAAATTGACTCAACTCAAAAGTTTCTCACAGTAGCTTTAAATCAGTTTTCTGAAATATTAGTGCTGATTTAAATTTACGTTTCTTACTTGTATTTGCGTTGCTCGCCATATGGCTGCGTGGGGGATCTTGAAAATGTCTAGAAAGTTTCAGAAGTGTGTCAATGAAAGAGGCTCAGGTCTGTGATTTTAAGTGCCGGAGTTCCCTATCCCTCCTTTAACATCAAACATAACGTCACATTGGTCACAAATACTTTCAGTTCTGCTTCTTATTACCTTGTCTTCTCATGCATGGGTCATAAACTCCAGTCTGATTGCAAGGAGCATATAACTCAAAGATATACAGTTCTATTTCAGACTTTGTGGCAGTCAATTTTACAAGGTTATCTCTTGAACAGGGTCATTCAAAGATGCAGTGTCATAGAGCAAATTAGTCATGTCACTCTCTTTGTGGGATTTATCAGGGCTTGGAGTTTGACAGGGCTTTGAATAGTAACTAAAGGGGTCAATTGATGGGGGCCAAGTGGCTGAGAATACGGATGGGCTATAGTTCTGTTAATAATTTTCTGTAAATGTGATAAAGACCCCCTCATAAAGAGAAGCACCATAAAAATATCGTGTCATTTGGACATTTTCAGTGGTTCTACATTCACTGGACATGTTCATCTCCAAATCAAATCAATTCCAGCTGAAAGGAAGCTGTAATCTTTATAACCAATGAGGGCCATCAGCCGCTCCAGCTTTTATACAGCAGGGCCCTGGAAATGAGACGAGCTCAAAGTGATTTGTCGATACACCAACTGGCTCCAAATTGAGTTTGTCTCTTGTATCCTGTTGGGGAAGAGAGGGATTTCTCCACTGACACGGTTCAATAGGAGCAAAGAAAAGCCTGCGTAACTCATCTCCTCCTTCCTCCTGCTTTTAGGACTGTGGGTGGAGGAGAATCTGATCAGGAAAGAAGGTTAAAGCTGATGAAAAAGACTGATGGAAGGCCCAAAAATAACCTTAAATAACCTTCTAGTGGCTAAATCTAATCTGTACCTTTTGGCTGTAAATCCATCATCATATCATAGATTTGTCTGCGAGATGTCAGCTTTCATGAAACAAGTAGTATATCGACCGAGTGCAGGGCACTCTACCTATTGTTACAAATCTAAAAGGGAGACTGGCTGAAAGGATTTCTGATAAAAGAATCTCATATATCATTTTACACTTCAGAGAATAAGTCATAAGAGTATCGATCAGGCTGATGGGAGTCACTTCCGCTCTTTTGCCAAAAGTAGAGATACTGTCTCGATCCCATTCTTTGAGATACTTCCTGTGCCTGCTGCCCACCCTGACCCTATGGGTGAGATAGCGCTGTCTTCAGATGTAGCAGTGGGGTCTTTTATTCCAGGTGTGCTAGGATAGAGAGCATAGGTTCTGGAGGTATTGTAGAGTAATTTTTTAATGTTATAATGAAATACCATGTCTCCTCTTGTAACAAGCTGTGCGCTTGCTATTCTAAATTTATGCTATGAGCTAAAGCCCGGGGGTCACCACCAAGCGTGCAGGGGACATCCCGACTAGGACACGATTTACTGCTAATATGGTTATATGGCTGTCTTTATAGAGACATGTTGTTATCGCGTGATTGCACTTGAATCCGCGGGTTCTTTTAAATTCTTGCGATTCCTGCTGTCTGTAATCCGCCACGAAATTCGCCTCACAAATGGATCCGGTAGGGATTGGTGGACAGCGAATATCGCTGCCGGTTTGGGGGGAAGTGTTGCTTTTCTCTCCCTCAGTGGAGGCGAAGGCTTTGTAAAGATTTACGACTGGCAGCTCTCCATCCCTCTGAGCATTGACAGTCTGAGAGGCTTTCTATACAAAACTGAAATTTTAAGATTTCAGTTTACAGTGCAACACTACAAAGATGGAAAAGTTTCGTATCACACTTGAGCAAATTCATCAATTCGATGAGCGAAGAGGGGCTACCTGCTGCCACAGCAACCCCCTCAGGGATAGGTTGAAGAGAGTGAATAGACAGATGAGTGAATGATTATTGCAGATAATGTAAGAAGGATCTGTCGTAGCTTTTGCAAAAGATTAAATCTACTCAACAGATGGTGAGAGAGAAAGGCATCTGTGAGGTAGTAAACTTGAATTCTCAGCACTGAGATGTGTCAACGTGTCAGAGGAGAACGTCTTTAACTATTCATCAAGGCTGTGACAGTCGATGAAGAAATAGATTTCCCACGATTCTTTTCTCTCACAACACAAAACTGTGCCAACACTCTTGGAAAGTCTTGTTTATAAAGCCTGGAGACTAAACTTCCTTTCAGAAGTTGGATTTTCCTCACTGGAGACAGTCCAGATTTGGAAGTGTCTTCTTTAATGGATGCGGTCTCAAACGAGGCAGCTCATGTATAAGTGATGCATGTGGGATTAAACCAGATTCTTTACTTGGCTGAGAGAAAAGAGAAACTGTTTGTTAGGAGGACGGGTGGCATTTATTGTTCTCTAAATGTCCAATGAATTTAAGGAAACCAGTATTTACACAGAATATATCGCCTAACAACTTCCTGCATGAAAATACCTCTGCCAAGTTCTGAACTGACAGAACTTTCTTACCTTAACTTGGGACTGCATCCTGAGATACCCTTTAGATCTGGCAGCCCAGTCCCTACAAGGAAGTCTTTGTGTCTGGCCAGATGCACACCTTCCTTAAGCTGCTCATTATATCTCAGCTTCAACTTAAACATTTTACACTCGGATTTAGTCGTCATGGTTTCATGTACAGAAACAAGAAGAGGACATAGCGAGATCAGAAAATGGTGATGAGAGAAGCGAAAACATTGCACTGCCCACTAGAGTGCAGATGAAGTACTGCAGCCAATCCAACCTTGGAGTTTGTAGCGCTCATGACGATGGCAGCCACTTTGATGCAGAAGAGATGGTCACAAGAGTCAGAAACATCTGTTGGTCCAACAACTGGTTCAGTTTTCAGATCAAACTGGGAAATCTCACTCTTCTTATCTCTGTAACCTCCGTTTTTTTCCAAGCTGGTTTTGAACCTTCACATACTTCTGGTCTGGTTTTTTAGCCTTAGAGTGGTAAGGACCTCTCTTGATCTTGTATTGACTCATGTTGCTGGGTGGTTAACCAGCCAATGCTAGTTGATGCTGTGGAGACTGTTCGGTTTAATAACCAGTGCGACCAGTACACATGACGTTTGTTTATCTATGCAGTGAAGAACAGAGACTGTGATATGATAATGTAAGAACAGTCCTGCAACAGAGTGGGCTTTGACCTGATCCTCAATACTGCAAAATCAATGCAATCTTAAAGGGAAAATTCAACATTTTTTGTTCTTATATATGTATTTGAACAAAGAGAAAGAGCCACGGGTGTTAAAGCATCCTTATTTAGGAATCAAAGATTCAGTTTATGCTTTAAAACAACATGTAGAGAAGTTTTATGGACTCAAAAAAGGACTATTTTTCTTCAGGAGCTTCTACCTACACTTTTTCTGCCAGTGTACATCTACTTTACACTGGCATCTACTGTATCACAGCCTTGAGCATAATATTTTGCCTTTTAATGCCTCCTTTTATGCTGGCTCATTCTTCAAAGATAATGTTTTCACATTAGTGTAATAAGAATCTGAAGTGTTTTCCCCTGAGAAGTTTCATAATAACTTTTTTATTAGCCGCTTGATGTACAGTCCAATTTATGCTCCTGTGAATGGTTTTCTTTGTGAAACAACATACATTAACAGCATTTTTTCAACTCTGTCTCAGGGCCATCACTGCATCGCTGTGACTGATGGAACCTGATGGACCCTGTAGTGTCTTTTGTACAAATGGTTTTGGAAAATGAAATGCCTTTTCATAAAATGTATTGCTTGAGATTGAATCAGCGACTGGTCCGTGGAGGAAAGGGTAGGGTTGGGGGGGGCAGCGAGTGAAGTGGAAAGAAAAAGGAAAAAAAAAGGGAAAACAATTATAAAAGCAGAGAGAGTGACACACAAGGGGGTAGATAGTCTCTCAATGTGGCTGAGGGAAAAGGCAGAGACAAATGACGGCAGGGAAATGGACATTTATGTATCCAGCAGAATGACAAGTGCTTCAAAGAAAAACAGAAAATATGGAGGAAAAAAAAAGATTTAAGGGGGTTGATGTATAGCGGGGAGAAAATGATGAAAGAAGTGACATACAGCGTAAGAAGCTGAGGAACATAGAGCCTCTGTGGGGTTGAGTTGGGATCTGTGGTTTAATCAGAAAATACAGCTGAAGCTCTTCACAGATGAGTGGAAACACAAAGCTGACTGCTGCTGCTCTGGTGTTGTAGTAGAAACAGCCTCTAATCCCTCTCAGCTGTTTTCAACCCAGATGTTTCAAAAGCTCCGGTGAGGAACTCTCAGTTTGGCGCCACCTGTGGACAAAACAGGACCCCTAATCTGTGGTTGAGTTTGTCGTGTACAGCTTTCACTCTATGTGAATCTCAGATTGTGGTAGTTTTGTGTGTTAAAATTACAACAGGGAGATTATAAATCTTGATGCTGAGATGCAGCAGTTTTAAGGTTAAAACATACAGGATCCTCATTGGGTGTGTGATGTCAGCGTTGCGTATCATGCAGCAAATAGTTTGCCATTCTAATCAATGAAGTATTGCAGGACACGTATTATCTCCATATCAGAGGTGTATCGAGCACGGCTCTGCCAAAGATATGTGAAGAGTCTATTTTTGCTGCTCTCTGCTTCTGATGTGCGTCAATCTACACAGGGAAGATCGTTCTAGATAGGAGGTCAAACACGATAAACATGCATGTCATCCGGTATTTTGACATAAAACACCATACGTGGACTCCCAACCATGTATCACTTTGTGTAGATGAGAAATACTTTCTGGTTATGGATTTATCAGTAACACAGAACAATCCGATGGTCAATCCCTGATCCATGTGGACCCCAACAGGACTTTTAACTGCTAACTCTGTCTGAAGGTAAGAGCACAGCATAAAGGAACATAGTTTACTTTATTAAACACGAATAAACCTGCAAAAAACGAAACTTTAAAATCACATTGTTTTTTCACATAGAGTAGAGGCTCAACCCGGGAATCCCACTGGATCCGGAACAGCTCCACTCTGCCCTGGATTTGCTGGTGGATCAAATACACGAGCATACAGAGCTCACCAGATCCAATCCGCCTCCGCAATCGGAGGAGAAGCACCTGCAAGATTACCGATATTTCTTGTGAGATTGGACGAGATCTCGCTTGTTTCCCCGTGAGACATTGAATGAGATCCACTGATCGGTGTGTATAAACGGCAGTGTATTTAAAGACCCACATCCCACAACCCTGGCCTCTCCTATTATCAAGTTAAGGAAAGTTCAAAGTATTGACTTTCTTTTATTTTGACAATTAACCAGATAGCAGAAAATAGACCACAGAAAAGCAAAACAGCTGTTGTGAGCATGTTGTTTCCTCTATACTAAGCCCAGCTGACCAGGGCTGCACTACGCTGCTGCTACGCTCCAAATACGCACCCTGTATGTGATACCCAATCCTGCTCTACGGAGCAAATACGGAACACGCTCAATACTGATCCTGGATGATTTCGGCTTTAGTTTTATGGTGTTTAAAACCAGCTGAGACCTCCTAACAGGAGCTTCAGGTAGAACTGTGCAAGCTCAGCTCAATCTAAAGTTTAAAAGTTTTCTCTTTGTTTCTGTTTCGTTTTAAGGATGGATTCAAAACGGGTAAAAGTTTGGTAAAGAACTATTTCAGGAGTTACCATCCAGCCTCTCAAGAGGACCACTAACATAAATCCCTCAGTATCACTATAATCCGGATGAGATATGCCATATATTAGCGATGGATCATTAGCTCAGAGAGAGAGAGAGATCCTCTTACTGATGGGATTCTGGTGCTGTAAAATGACACAACTGCCATTTTGAAAACGAGCCACCTTAAAGTAAATGTTCTACGGGCTGTTTGACTGATTGAGCGTGAAATTTGAATTGTGAAGAGGGGAAAAAATCACATATTTAAGTCTTGGCAGTGACTTCAAGTGTTCTGTGAAGGTTACAACCACATGCATTTCAGTTCATCAAGCAGCTAATGACAACACGGCCGTCTGCACGTCAAGAGACCTTGACTTTGAGTCTGTGTAATTATGAGTTTAATGATCTGAGCTGTTAATTGAACTTTATTCTGACTATATCATCCTCTCATCTTCCACTTTTTCTTCCTCTCTCCTTTTCCTCTCATGTAGTTACATATATATTTGTCTCTGAGTACACATGTTTGTGACAGATCCCTGCTCACGACTGGTCAGGGAGAAAACTCACAGCTGGAAAAGCGCTGGTTTGGAACATATTGTGCATGTTTGCAGGACTGTAAACCCAGACAGCAGGAGCTGTGTTTGCTGAAAATAGGATGTGAACAAAAGTTGGACAACAACATCACATTATCAGCCCAGACAGACCTTTGACAAAGAACGGATAAAGAGCTCGTCTGACATTAGAGCAAACAGTTTTAATGTCAGCAAACACACAGGGTGCTGCCTCGCTGAGATCATTGAGCGCTCGTGTTGACCTCAGTGGTGTATTCCGTCAGTGTCGGCATGTTTATTTGCATCTTTTTCCCTCCCTGCGCTCGCTCAGCCTGTGGTCATTGACAGAAATGAAACTCAGGCTTTTATTTTTCTCTCCTGACTCGCGGCTGATATTCCAGTAAGAGAGAAAATAGCACTGCTGGCTCAGGACGCCATTGTGTCTGTGTTTTGGCGTCTTTGTTGCCAAAATGATGGATTATACTGGAAACAGGAGGAGAGGACCTTTAGGAAATAATGACCCGTTTATCTAGGAATAGTGGCTGCAAATGTTTGACTGACTTTTTGCATGATGGATGAGCCTATTCTTGGACTTCAACTCGTTTAATTTTGGCTTTGTTTACATGTTGCTCTCAAATCCTGTCACTGCGTGGCACACTGAAGTGGTCTGTCCTCCAACCTGCTGCACACGATCATATCCCATTTACTGAGATCCAAAAACAGGATTTGACTCATGATCACATAGGAGCAGATTTACCTTTGACATCTTTCCATGTTTGTAACTCTTTGCAGACTCCAGGGAGGTGCTGGTCTAAGAGATTATGTATAGTGAATGGGTGGTTATCCAAACTGGAACCCTGACAGTAGGAGTGTTCCAACAAGGATACCACAGGATTCGATTTGATAATGGGACCTTCGATTCTTCAATTATAATGATTGTTGATTCGATTATTGGTGCCATGATTCTTCGATTATTGACATTTTTAATGCTTTTTTCCAAACAAGATTGATTTTGTCTTCATCTGCTGCTACTTTTGATTATAAATAGCCTATCAATTAACTCAGTTCTTCTAAAACTACACTCAAAATGTAAATAAGGTTTTTTGAACATTTGACTTGTATTTTTCAAAGACACAACACATTTTATTTCATGACTATATGACTGTTATGTAAACATTTGCACTTTGACCTATTTAACCTAAACTAGGAAGTTTGGAGACAGTCTCCAGGATGGTTTTCTGTGTGGCGGGCGCGACCAGAGGAGCCTTCTCACTCTGAGGGCGTTGAGGGCGTTTTTTACAGTTTTTACAGTTGTTTATGCCACTCCTTGAAGCTGTTCCTGTCTGGAATAGGACAGAGGGCCACATCATACTGCTCATAATCTCTTCTTTGCTTGTTTCCAAGCATTGAGGACCATTTTGCAGACAAGCAGGGAACTTTCTCATCTCTTCTTGATCTTTGGTTGCCTCTTATTGGACACTACTGTCAGGGGAACAATAGAAGAAGAATATGAGACCATGTAATTGGTCGATAGTTTGACAGAAAAAGATGTCATCAAAACAGCTTGTCAAACCTGGAAGACATTAGTGGTATTTAGGGATAGTGATCTTTTTTAATCACAACAATATGATAAATAATCATGTTTTCACTGCGGATTTACCATCAAATGTCTTTGATAAAACACCTGTTTTTTGTGGCTGGATTTGAAACCTTGTTGAAGGTGTAGAAATGCCTGGAAACCCTCCAAAGATCGCCAAAAGGATAAACTTTTGAACACTTTTTATCCCATAGAGATACACGGTACAGTTCCCGAGAAACTGTAAACAATATTAATGGTGTCACGTCGGATCACCAGTGATCCAGCAGAGTTCTAAGTGTTAAGCATCGACATTAATTAATCGATGCTGAATCCCTGGTGAATTGTATCCACCTCTACCTGACAGGGTGACCAGGACTCATATCTAGGGAATCCTTCTGGTTTTGTCCTTAGCTGATTCCTGTGCTCATGAAATCCTCCTCTACACCTCTGCTGTGCTGTGAAGGTGAAGCGTTCATGATGAAAGTCAGTCCAAACACGCTGACAGAGTTGTTGTCGAATGAGAGCCTTTGCCTGAAAAAGCCTGGAGTGCAACTGTTCCTGTGCTTTGAGGGTTTAATTACATGCACTCACACTCCTATATTATACAGATGGATGCAGTAGTGACATGATAAATCACATCACCGCTGTGTCTTGCAATAGAAACTGAAGGCACTGTGGAGCGTGCGAGGAGTGTGGTGGACTCAATAATAGGCTGCATCAGACAGGAATAGACAGGCTTATTAGAGTTAAGTGCCTTCTGTCATATTATGCTGCATACACTTAGCCCGTCAAGCACCGCGTGAAATTTGTTAAATTGCCGCTGTAATCATCTCCGAGGAGGTCAATCACCTAATCCGTCAGGCTCACCAACGCTCAGATCCTGCATGTGCAGCACTGTCAACACTACAGCTGACATTACAACACAGCCTATAAAAGCGCTCGTAAAACTCTGACACGGAAACGTTTCTGCACCTTAAGGACGAGATTGACGGGCTTCAGCCCTCTCTTTATGATTTATGTGACGCTGAACTCAAGAGGTGAAGTGTGTGATAAGTGTGTTCAGTCTCTGGTTCAGGTTCAGTAGGTCAAGGATCGAGGTATGGCAATACCGTGTTTATTTTTAAACACTGTGTCTGTCTTAAAGCACAGAATTTAATGTTTCTTCCTCGTAGAATGAGTTACAACATGTGCTGTATAATATATTTTTATCATCGAGTTGCAAGTTGTATTTGTTTTCCCTCCAGGGCTTCTTACATAACGCTTTGGATTTTGTGGCTCTTAATTTCTCCCTCTTTCTTTGCCTTATGTAAATATATTCAGTGTGAGGTGTTTCAGAGTTGCTTCCTGTTTTAGGGCTGTCATGTTTGATCTGAAATTCAATTATTCACTTAATCTTTGGGTGGAAAACATTTACATTGCAACTGTGATGGGCTGTCAAAAATCCAAAATATTAAAAATCTTGTTTAATTTAATTTGGGGGATGAGGTTATCTGAAATAGCGCGCAGGTTGCACTGTTGTCGTTACCCGACCATTGCATAGCACTCTTGGCCTCAAACAGCCTTTGCTCTGGAAGGGAAGCAGAACTGCTGCAGGACATCTTTCATACCAATGCAATAGTATGCCCTGGGTAAAAACACTGTGGAAGCACTTCTTTCATGGCCAAACAGATTTTTATGTTAATTAAGTGGTTCAATGTGTCCTAACAGACCAAAATTCAGCTATTTCCCAACATGACAAGGTTTGTATGTATAAGACAGTCCATAACCTTCTAATATATACTGCACTTTGTTTTGGGAGTAATTTAAAATCTCTCCTTTTTGTCTTATCATGAAGTAATTCATAATCCTGCTCAGGAGCTTCAATCCTGTATGTTGATTTGACTCTCTCGTCAGGTTTTGTTTAAAACCCAGAACTCATCACTGAAGTAGGCGACATCTTTGAGGTCTGGATTCAGGCTGGTGTTTCATTAAAGCTGAAAAGCAAATGAATCACATTTAAAGAGGTTTTCTATAAAAAAAGGCTCATAACCTTCATCGTCTACACGCGCTCGTGTTAAATGCTGGTACTTTCATTCTGTAGAGTCTGTACCTCGGAGTTTGTGAAGGGCTTTCTCAAAAGAGATTTGGACCATCGCAGAGAAGGAAGAGTAATGAAAGCAGGACAAAAAATTATACAGAATAGTTTCCTGACATTCATTTTGAATAAATGTACATTTATATTCATTTTCAATACTCCAGTCCACTGACCTGAAGAGAACAATTAGTCCCGCTCCTAAAGCTACAAGTGTAATCACTGTAAATCCTGCTGTATGGGTCTTTTCTGTCCGCCTGCCTCTATTGTCACGGTCTCGTCCTTGTTGAATATTTAAAAACACAAATATGTGCTTTTACTGAGTGTTGAGGCAAAAGAAAGGTATCATGAAGGTGTATTATGAAGGTGTTATACTAAGCTTTTAATTTACCGCTCACTGTCGAGTATATCCACTACTAATTAGCTTCAGGGAGAGCAGTTTGTTGGTGCTCAGAAAGGAAACTACTAAACCTTTTGAAAATGAAAAGTTTAATCTAGTTTCTTCTCCAGAGTAGAGTCGTGAAGCAGCTCATGCCAGTGAAGTGGAGTTGGTGGAACCTTTTCCCAAACACGACACTGACAGAGACAGAAATTAATGTCTCACAGGTGCTGTTATACAGTTTCAAGTTGAGGAGATGTTGCCATTTTCTGCAGGGAAGAAACCAATGTTCAAGTCAGTGAAGAAACCAATGTTCAAGTCAGTGAAGAAACCAATGTTCAAGTCAGTGCTTCAAGAATTCGACAAGGACTGTGAGTTTCACAGAAAACCCATTTTAAAATTGATCGAAATTAAAACCTGTTGTTAAAGTCTGCTGTCCTGCCACTGCATGATCTAAGTCTGGTAAATGGATTAACCCAATCACATTCTGTATCTATCTATGATCTTGCTCAAGTTGTCTGTGATCCATCTTACTATTGTAACAAACAGGGTTTGGATCCTCGCTACTACTTCGGTTGACAACTTTAGACACATGTGACCAGTTTTAATCCACATCATTTGGCTTGGCAAGAACTGACTGTTTTGTCTCTCAGATGATACTAAGCTTGTTTTAGAGCAGAAACCTTCATGACTAATTAGTCCGACACAGAAATTTATGACAATAACCTACGTCATTTTGCCCATGTCAATATATTCGGTATCAAAAAATTAATAAATAAAAGTTGCTTTTGGATGTGTGTATGTAGGGTATGGTCTCATGTCCTTTTAAGACACTGTCCTACGTCAGAGACATGACTCCACCCCCATTCAGTCAGTAACAAAGTGGGAAAGACAGGTGAGGAGATGGAGGACGGTTCAAAAGTTATAGCGGCTGAAGTAGAGTTAATGTGGGAGGGGGTGAGCAGCTTGTGGAGTAGTTATTGCTCATTTATCTTTATCGCGGTGAACTGCTCAATATATCATGGTATTGCTTTGAGGCCATATCGCCCAGCCCTATATCAAGTGACATGAAATTTATGACATTGAAAAAACTAAAACAGAAGTTTTATACTGGTTTAGTCCCACATATTGTACCTCAGAGGTGCCCTAATACTTAAAAAATAAAGTATCTAAGATGAGTCGCTGTAAATTATTTTTTTTCTAGGTGTAGACAAATTTAGTTGATTGATTATTTGGCGTTCAGTCCCGGCACTTTGATGGCTAAAGGTGCTAAGAAATAAGGAAGTCTGGCCCCTTCAGCAGGACTCTTGGCAAACCTCAGACTTCTCCGTCCATCAGTCAAACAACAAACACACCATCAGTCTGGTCTGTTGTGTTACAGTCAGCACAGTTTGTTACCGAGGCTCGAGCAGCTCATCTGGATTTATTGAAGCTCCTGGACCTGATTCTTTACAGAGTGATGCTGACGAGGTCCTGAGTTCTGCATTTTATCATTTTCTATTTTACAGCGTCCATTCACACACATCCATACAGGCACACTCGCCGCATCAACTCACACATTTCAGATGAACCAGTTTTTATGTGACTCTGCTGCCTGATGTGACTCACAGCCACAGCAAACAACTACTAAAGATGCTGAATGCTGAAAAGGTGAATAAATATAGATGTTTAATTTACTCAGAGACAGACACAAAGACCTTCTCTCTATTTATCTGAAGTTGTGTTGCACAAAACTCTGAAAACTCCACAGTGTTTTCAGGGTGGGCTGCATATATGAGGATGAAATTTTCACTTCGATTTCCCCGTCTGTATCCTGCTGGCTCTCTAGTAAAATGTCAGCATGAGTGCAGGGTGAGCCAATGTGAGAGGGAGCAGGGCATATTGGGGAAAATCATACACAACTCTCAGGGGTGATGACCAAATCGTGCTACAGGTGCCAACGACAGGCAGCACCATGAATAAATGCATCTGAGGTTGAGTAAAGAGAGTCAGATTTTAAACGGGAACAGTGAAGATGTCTGCGAATGGTGTTGTAGCTTCATCTGCTGCTGCATGACATTGGCTTTTGATGTCATGTCTTGCTTTCTGAGACTCATTCCCCCACACCAACCATCCACCTTGTCTGACAGAGAAACGTCAAACTGTGAGGGATGTTTGAACAAACATCTCTGGAAAATTTTGAGGGTAGAGCTTCTGGAAGTTTCCGGAAAATCTCAGGGGTCCATGTAAGAAACAGTCAAACCATGTTCCAGGTTGAAAACGTACAATGTGATCAGTATAGGGCTGGGCAATAAACCGAAAATTTACAGATACCTACATTTATGACAATAACCGGTCATTTTTTCCATATCAGCATATTAGGTGTCAAAAAAATAGATAAATAAAAGCTGGTTTTGGATGTGTGAAGTTAACGAAGTAACAAAGTTAATGTGGGAGGGGGTGAGCAAATTGTGGAGTAGTTCTCATCATTTATCGTTATCGAGGTGAACTGCTCAATATATCGTGATATTGATTTGAGGCCATATCGCCCAGCCCTAGCTCAGCATATGCAGTTTTTGTGCAGATGTGTAGCTTTTCTAGGGGCATCGGTTTCCACCATCCTGCTAGATGTCAATATGTAGGAAAATCCAGCTTATGATAGTGTTGATGGCTGTTGGGTCAATTTTGGCGCCCCCTGTGGACAAAGTAATCTTTGCTAACTCTTGACAGTCAAATCTTTCATTTATTGTAAATATTTTAGGTGGAAAATATTAATAGGGATGTTTTTTTTAGGTGTTCAGCTGGCATTTGCGCCACTTTAAAATCATCAGTCTTATTACTGATGCTCATGTTTGCTTTAGGATATCATGAAAAAGCATCAAAATTAATTTTAATCTGTCAAAAAACTCCTCACTGGAGCTTTAAGCTGCACATCCCTGCATGTCTTTGCAGGGAGTTAACAGCAGGGCAATTTTAGATAACACAGTTCACAAAGGGATAACAATAACAATATTCATACAGGGCTTTATTTTCATAATGTTCCCACTTCTGTTTTCTGTACCATAATAATTAAGTTCAAATCGATCCTTGTATTCTCAATGCAGTTGGTTTAAAAGCCCTAAAAGAATAAATGCTCCCTGAACAAATCAGACAGAATAGAAAGGCTATAATTGACTGAAACTCTTCTGCAGAGGGGAAGTTCACGTCTGTTATAAACAGATCCTCAGAGAAACTGCGATTGAAGTGTCTCTCTATGCTATGAAAAGACAGGGATGACTGTGTGTTGTCTCAACTTGTATACTTGTTAGAAGTTACTTCAATTAGAGCGACACTGCGCTGAGCAGATAGCCATCTTCAAGGTGCTGATCAAACACCAGCCAGAGATACAGCGGACTTTGTTAAAAAGGGAAAAGGTTTCCTTGAGGTAGAATAATAAAGGAAATATGCAGCACTTCTGAGATTTACCTGCTAGTGTTTCTGTCAACCTGTTTGAGAGAAAAACTTTAACCTTAAATCTTAATTCAATACAACTACTGTAAGAATGGAAAAAAAACGTGTTTCTAATTTCTTAAGCTTTTACAAAGATAAGAGGATTGTCTTTTAAAAAGGGAAATCCAGCTGAAATCTGAGTCAATATGAATTAAATCCACTGTGGCATTAAAACCTGCAGGGAGGAGGTGACAGACAACCACAAAAGCGAGTATCGATGGATCGATTGACACAAAGTGCCAGCAAGCATTCAGGCAAACATGGCGCATAAAGTTCAAAAACAGAATCCATACTCAGATTTGATTTGGAGGTGATTGGATGCGAACACGGCGACCTGTCAGACATTTTCTTTATCGGCTCGGTGACACTGCAGATTTTGTTTTACCACCAGTGCTGCCAGGAACGTCACGTTTGGCAGCTCACACTGATGCTGCGAGTCTCTTTCTGACAAAATAAAGAGGTTCATTACACAGAAAACAAGAGGTGGCATCAGTCAACTCAATATTGCTGTTTTTGTGAGTGTGTGTTTGTGAAGTAATTCAACCCGTCAGCTTGTTTGGACACAGTTGCGTGTCACTGCTGTTGCTTTTTGCCTGTACTGACAGAGCAAATTTCCTACAGGCATCAATGTCCAAGGCCAGAATTTAATTTCAGCAAAGTGGACGAAAAAAACGTCTCGTAGTGGAAGACTTTATGACTTAAGCTCATAACAGAGCTGCTTTTCTGCATAAAAAGTCTTGGCTCTGGAGCAGCATTTATGGACATCCTCTTCACGGTATTGTTACAAACAGCAAACCCCATGGATGAGCCAAAAGAAACGAGAAACAGGAGAATTAGACAACACCTGGAGCTAGAGCAACAGCTGCTTTGATAGGACTCCATCATATCTCACCTTTTCCACATATGACCAACTTGCAGAGGATTGTGGGAGAGAAGTGCCTGCATGAGTGTTTGCACATGAATATAAAAAGGATTCCTATGACAACAATGTTTACACACACGCTTCATATTTGACATGCAAACAGTGTGGTGTCAGACTGTATTGACTGTGTCCTCCTGCAGCAGAGTGCACAGCTCCATTAGAGGCTGCAGAGATGATGGCATCTGTCTCAGTCTGATCTGTGCTGAGTGAACGGATTGTGACAGCAATATGTCAGCAGAGCCTGGTGTCATTCTCATGAACATTAGAGTCCTTTCGCTATTTTTAAGATTCTTTGCTGGCGTTCTGTTTTTTTAATGCTTCTGTGCAAGGCAAGTTTATCTCTAGACTAGAGACAAGGCAATTCAAAGTGACTATAAAGCATCGAGACAGAGAGCCAGCAAGTGTTAAAATACAAACAGCCCGACCAGAAAGCTGAACTACACACTGACAGGTTGAAAATAGGAATGTAAAGTTTATTTAGTCTGCAGCTTTTAGAAAAAGTCGCTGTAAACAGGTGAGAGTTTCAGCAGACCTGTCATTTTCAGGGAGTTTTACTCATCTCTGTGTCATAACTGTCTATGTAGTGTGTAGTTATGGTGATCTACTTTTATCTTTTTGATTTGTGCCAGTGAAAGTATATAGATGTGAAACAGAAGAGGCCCCAGGATAGAGCCTTGGGGAACTCCATACGCTATTTTTGTCTGCTTAGATGTACAGTTTACACAGATAAATCAGAAATCCAACTATTACTGAGCAGCCCTGGATTTTTGTATGCTATAGGTTCGAGTGATTTTTAAATTGGTACAAACAATAAGGTGGACATGAATGTGTATGCTTGGGTTCTTTGGTTGGCAGCTGCAAAATGTGGCTGCTTCAAAATCTTCGATGGCAAATCCTCCGATCGGTTATGACACATTTTACCGCGTTTTAAGAGCGATGTTATACATACCTAATAATCCTAAACCTGTGATGCAACTATTTCAGATGAAAAAACATGACATGAAAATTTCTCTGTTTTCTCATACCATATTCTCCTCTTTGTTTTCTCTCTGCAGTATGAGTTCAAAGTCAAAAACATCAAGAAGAAAAAAGTCAACATCGTGGTTTCTGTGGACGGCGTCAAAGTCAACTTGAGGAAAAAGAAGAAAGTGAGTGACCTTTTTATTCAGATTTGATATTTTTGAATAGAGAATTAAGGAATCTTCTCTGTGGGTGCAGGTAATGAGTCTGGTTAGAGTCATTTCAAATGAAATGGGTCATTTTTTTGTCCTATGGCCAAAGGACAAGCATTTGTAATAGAAAATACAGGACACAATTTTACTAGCTAGGCTTAGCTTTGCTCTCTGTTTCACAGTGTGGTAAAGTTTCACAACAGTCTGACTTTGCCTGGTCAGAAAAGATTCTTGGACAAACAAAGTTGGCTGTTTTAGGTCCCAAACTGGGAGATTTTGGAGGGGTAAACTTTCTTTACTTCGGTAGTGGCAGTGTTGAGGAGCAGGTAAACCTCTTACAATTATTAATTATTTTCTGTCCTGTAAAACTGTCGCACTTTAAAGTCCTGAAAACATTGTTCATGTGAGTTTGTGTTGAAATTACGAATTTTGGACTACTAGTCAGAAAAGTCAACAATTATGGAAATCGTTAAATCAGCAGATCCGTCAGAGAGCTTGTCAGTTTGCACAAATGTATTCTGCCTTTTCTACAACGGATAAAACTATGTCCTCTGTAAAAAAAGAAAAAAAGGGGAAAATGAGCGTCACAAATGTGAAACATTAATTTTGGACCCTACGAAAAAACGTGTCTGGCTCCTGAGATATCTGAGAAACAAACTGGACTAATCCTAACAGCAAAACGATTATTTACTGTAGTGAGAGAATTTTGGCCCCTAAACATTTTCACTTTTCAAAGCATTTGATTTGAGATGTTTGGTACTAAAACATTCACTTGTCACTTTCATAAACTGTGTAAAAGTGGACGTCATGACAGCTTTCCCAAATTGAGGCCAAAACATTCAGAGCTCCCCCTACTGACTGGCTGCAGTAAAGGTCACAGAGCCCAGCTTCTTGAAATTCATCAACTAACTTTTTCTCAAACATTTTCCTGTCAGTATGCATCGTCTTTTCATGTTAATTAATTTTGACTTCACTTTTCAGTATTAGGGGGAGGTGGAGGGATGTCATTCATCATTAAACACAGTCAGTGGTCACTTTTAAGTCCCAGAATTCATTTCCTGTACTCTCTCTGTCTGTGGGAGAAATCCAGAGATCGATCAGAAGCTTAATTAGATATTTGACAGAGGTGGGAATGGAGACATTACTGCAGCGGACAGAGGTGGACAGAGGGCCTGAGAGGAATCAAAAGAGTGGGAGAGGATGTCGAAGTTAACAGGGGTGGATGTTAATGAGAACAGAGATGGGATAAAAAAGGGAGGGGGAAGTCAGACAAGGAGAAAAGCTGAAGAAAGTCGAAGTGAGAGCAGACAGGAGACAAGTGCGTCTGTGTTCCAGGTGTGGTGAGGCTGACAGCTGTAATCCACAGAGACAGACCGGAGTCGACTTCACTCCCTGAGAAATCACAGAGACGCTGACAGGCGGAAAAGCAGTGAATGGAAACAAAAAGAAACTCACTTTGTGGTGCCATCCACTCTCCTCAGCAGTGTTCAGGTTTCAGTCTTTACTCTTAAATCCAGGCCGGAAAACCTCCACTGATTCCTCTCCAGGCTGCTCAGCTGGACGGAGCTCTCCAAAGCCTGCTAAATATTTAATGTCAAAGTCCTGTCAGGTATTGAGGATTGAAACTGGTTCTTTCCTGAACTCCTAGTGAAATAAATCAAAACTCAAAGACGCTCAGTATCTCATTGACTGTTGACAAGCCATGCCTGTAAAAAGATGTTCTGGTCTCCTGGCACAGTAACGATTGAATCGACTCTTAATGACTTGTTGATCGTTCGTAATGATTTTGGGCTTGACAAGCAGACACATTAGTCTTAAACGCTGTTCACAGCTGCTCCTCGTGAGCGGCAGAATATGAAATTAACAGAGTTTAAATGATGAAACCCTGTTTTAATTACGCATCTATTTTCTCTGAGATGTTTCCTGTTTATATTTTGTAGCTGACATGTTAACGAGCGTTTATTCATCTGTACTTATGGGTTTTGGGGATTTTAATATTAATAATTGGCTTCAGACGTAGACATATTTGTACAAATCTATCATATAAAGCTGCTCATTGAGCTAAATGTCCAGACTAGAACAGATTTTAATTGAATTGGGCGTTTTAATTTGTATCTTAAAGAGTTCATGAATAATACTTTTCAAATCTTTGTTTAACTAAACTGACAAACTGCTGATGAGTGATTATTGGATAAAACTTATTTACATTAAAATCAAACTGTTGAATTCTCGTGTTCTCGGTGTTTCTGTTACATGTTTGTTACACAAGGAGCTGACTGACCTTGGCGTGCTCTTACAGGCAGATGTACATTATAGATTCCCATTAGTGTCTCACTAAATGAAGGCTTAAGTGACATCTCTAAATGCTCCTCTGGGGAAAGGCTTATACATTACACTTATATAAACACAATATACTGCTTGTAGTGTTTTTGTGTCTCTGTGTGCTCGGCCATATTGTCTAGAGACATCACCATGGAGGCACACACTGATAAAACACAGGATATATTTTGCATGTTTGCAATTCTATCAATTTATTTTTAAGTACCGTAAGTACGGTGTATTGTATGCTCTCAAGTACAAAAGCTTGTTGTACCAGTTGTGTGTGAGTCGCATCTTACATTAGGGTGCATGGTCTGAGTGGCTCAGCACAGGGACGTATATTTGTTCAGATTATTATAGGGCTGAACGATTTTGGAAAATAATCTAATTGTGATTTTTTCTCTCAATATTGCGATTTAATATGCAATTATTTTTCAAGGTCCTCTAATGTATTTTTCAACAAACAATAAAATAATCGGTGTACACACACACACACACACACACACACACACACACAGGCTCTCTCTGCTCACACACTATGGCACACACACATGCATGCGCCCTTATATACGTCATGTTACTAATCTACGTACCGATGGCGAGATGTGATCGCTGCCCAAAACACTGGAGCCTGGACTTTTCATTCAGCTGTGCTGCCATCGCCGTATTGGATGCGTTTCCCATCATTATGCAGACGTGGTGTTTTAGCCACTCAGCTATCGTACATGGCTTTGTTGTGTTTTTTTAAGTGTTGATAAAAGTTCGTAGCGTTACCTCCTGATTTAGCAACAGTAGCACAACAGGTTCTGCAAACGTTGTGCAGCAGCGTCTATTTTAGCCAAAATAAATCCAAACAACTCCTGTGCTGCTCCTCATTGTTACTAAACTTTCCACAGTGTCAACTTCTGTAGCAGAATTAGGCCGTAGTGCAAAAGAGTGCAGTGTTGACTTCTCTTTCTACCTGCTCTGCTTCGCACCGCTTGCAAGTCACATGACCAGAACACGTAACCAGTCAAGATTGCAGCCTTTGCGGTTAGAAAATCTTGTTTTATCTTATCGTTATGTGATCGCAAATGCAATTAATTGTTCAGCCCTAGCTTTAAATATTCCCTCTTTCTATTGACTATTCTGTTTATTTGGACATTAATTTAACAATGATTATCAACATAATTTACTTTCATTCTAGTTTTCTTTAATCTCATTACTTTCCTGTTACTTTTACTTTTAACTGTCATTCAGATTAAAATGCCTTTCTGTGAACCATGTGTTGATTGACACGGATGCCAGTTTCTCCATCTCCTCAACCGATACTCTGAAATACTTTCATGATCGTCAGGAGCCATATTCGTAACTGAAACTGACATTCGATTTATTACCCGGCCCTAACCTTCCCCGCTCTACGTGTTTGGTTTATTTATTAGATACAAATCAGATCTTTTCTGTTTGGATCCCTTAAATATCAAATCTCATTCATCTCAAAGATAATTAAACTTTCTAAACTAGGCTGGCTGTTTCATTTCCAAAGCTGTGAAACCTTTAATTTTCCAGTCTGCGAACAAAGAGAGAGATAAGATCTGATGGGGGTGATCTGAATAAGCGTCCTCTCTGTTTTGTGGGCTGACAGGGTAAATATTAAAGCCATCATGGACGGCTCAATCTGGAGTTAATTGGCCGGCTGGAATGAAAGGCTGGTCGATAAGTGTGTTTTCGCCTCCACCTTCTCTCTTGTCTCATTGGGCTCCCGGGTGGAAAGCTGAAATGTCAAGTGTGACGGTCAGTGATCTATTTACATCTCTGAGTGCATTGGTGGCGATGAAGGAGTGGAGATTGCGCTGATTGAATGATTGAGTCGACGAAGCTCAACGGACAGACAAATCAATAGGAATCATTTCTGTGGGCGCACGTGTTGACATTTTGTGACATTAAACTCTGAGATGGATTTAATCAAGCACACAGACAGACAGGCAAAAAGAAAAAAAATCATACTACGTCTCTCAAAGATGGAGATCTTATCATATAAACTGATGAAGTTCACTCTTAACAACTCTAAAAGGCTCATTTACTTTCTTCTTTTTTTAGTTTTTGGGGTTGAAATGTTATTGTCAAACTTACTCCCCCTGCTGCTCGCTGTAGAAGGCAGACATTTGCATAATCCCGTTGAAAATAATCAAAATTTAATCAGCTAGGACCTCACTTTGAAAGTAGGAGGGCGAGATTTCTGCCCATCGCAACATCGAGTAGTTATGTCACGCTCAAAAGTTCAAAAAGTTGCAGAAATGGACAGAAGGTGCCAAATCAGACGAAACTGGTGATGAAAAGGACACGAAGACACGGCCGAGCAGCAAGTGAAGAAAAAAAATACTGCTTTCGACCACGATGGCTTACCCAGTGCCCGTGGTTGTGGTATGAAGGGAAGGCTGTGTTGTGTGTTAAATGTTGACTGTGTGGCTCATCTATTGTAGGCAGCTCTTAACTTGTAAAATTATTACTCTTACAAACACCAAAGCACCGTATTCACAGTTAGACGTTGGGCAGTACAACATATACCTAAGGTGACCATATTCTGACTTCCCAAAAAGAGGACACGACTATGTGGGGGCAGAGTCACAGAGTAGCACAAAGTTCATTTTGAGAGTTTTTTTTGTCAGATCGAGTGTCTTTTATGCACTTCTAACTCAGTAAGTCCAAGTGACACAAAATTGAAACTCTCTTACAAAACTGTGGGCAGTTTAAACCTCCCAAAAAGAGGACATGTCCGGGTAAAAGAGGACGTATGGTCACCCTAATATACCACTTATTTAATTTCACCAAAACAAAACAAAAATGCTAATAAGTAATACATTACGAGAGCTTTTACTGTTACTCTTTACTGTTGATGCACTGCCATCTTAGATTATGATGTTGTCGTCAAGTCAGGGTTGGTGAGGATCGTCCGACTTTAAGAGTCAGAAATCCGACTTCAGGGGGGCGTTCCAGATGGATTTCTGACTAGGAGCTCGAAAATCCCGACTTTAGAGTACAACTGGAAAGCAGCATAACTGCCTGTTTCTGCATGTGCAACAGTAACATAATTTTGACAAACTACCTGAAATGCGTCGCCAGAGACGTTTCAGGGAATTTCAGCCATCCAGCGCTGCAGATGGGTTAACTGCGCTAAAATGTTTAATCAGATTAATCACGTTGACGGATTAATCTGGGTTGACGTGTTAATGTTGACAACCCTAGTTAAGATGTTTTCCCTCCAGTCTTCAGTTTCATTACTGTGCTGTTAAAACTTTTGTTTCTGTTTATTTCCACAGAAGAAGGAGTGGACGTGGGATGAGAGTAAAATGATGGTGATGCAGGATCCTATTTACAGGTAAGCTGCTGAAAATGTTTATTTTGCACTGAATATTTCATTTCTCGACTCGGACTTGAAGGGCTAATCTATTTGGTTATTAAATCGTACTGAAACGGCTCCTTGCACCACTCATGCCTCATTGGGTCTTTTCCAAACAAATTTTTAATCCTAACCTGATTAAATAAACAGTGGCGGCTCAGGAAATGAGAATCTTTTGTCTCTGTCACTGCAGGCTTTGATAACTCAGAGAAAAAGGATATTGTTGCTCATTTGATGATAAGTTTTACCGACTGCACAACACAGCAGCCGGAAGAATTCAGAAAATTAAAAGAGTTAATAGGAAGTGTTGGTGCATAAACAGGCTTTATGAGGGAGTAAAGGACCAATGATAACATGAAATATGAAAATGGAAAAGGAAAGAAGGAAATGGGTTTGTGAACACGCCTGAATGAATCTTTTTAATATTGTGTTTTGAGGAAATGCTTTTGGAAACGTGAATAAAAACCTTTTTGGAAAAAGAGTCTAATTATGCATCTCTAAGAGGAGTTTAGCCTTTTTAAAGCATATCCCAAAATGGAAATCTGGCATAAGAATTCCCTCTATTAAGACTAAACTTTTGATTTGTTACTTTCCCCTAACAGTGCTTAAAAGTAAGCAGAAAATATCATGATTTAGCATCTGCCCCCCCCTGCAAGCTTCATGATCTATTTACAGCCAAGACTCAGTCAGCCCACTGTGTCTGTTTATGAGCCGATGCTGTTTTTTTCTATAATAGAGGCCTGATTTTCCTCTGCTATAACACAGCTCTATCAGAATCACATTGTGAGATATTTTACACACATCTTTGAAAAACTGCCTGACTGCTTTTATATCTGCAGCTCGGATTGATGCACCTCATTTACTCCAAATGGCTTCGATCACAGCGCTGTGACACAGCCCTTTATTTTCCTCTGCGGCTCTGGAGGTGGTTTGGTTCGGGCTGGGTTTGTGGATCTCTGGCTGCAACATGAGGTGTTTGTGTTGAGCTGGCAGATTCATCACCACATCATCGGCTGGCAGCTGGCTGTTCAGTGTGAGGTCAGGGTCTGGTGTATCTCTATATTTCTCCTTTTATAAGGAGGCGCCAAGGCTTTCTGTGCTGCTTGTCCATTTTTGAGAGGGATGATTTATTTATAGTTGCTTAAAACCTGCCTGAGGGTATAGGTGTCAGCCAAGCAGCTGGAGAAACAGCTCTGTTTTACATTTTTCACATCAGTATTAGGCGATCAATTTGAACGCCCTTTTACTCCAACACAGGTGATTGGATAAAAAAGAGATTTTTTTTCAAAGATTTTCATTTTATGCGTTTTTGGGCAGAGCAAAGCCAGCATCGCTCCAGGGCTAGGCTTAAATAAGCATACTGCTTCTGCCTGTGCTGCTTCTATAACAACTCAGTATACAACTGTTGTTTAAGTGTCTGTGCTGTGAAACATTTTACTGTATGGTGATTCAATAAAGAATATCATTTTCATCATCATCAGCTCTATACTACATCCAGAATCCTTAATTTTTCAAACATTTTTTTCCAAATTTTACTTTCAAGAAGGTACATTTTCCGGATATTTTTGACCCCAAGCCTAATGTATACTTCAGCAGTGAAAACTAGGGATGTCCTGATCTGATATTGATATCGGATATCGGTCTGATATCAGCAAAAAGATGAATATCAGATTGTATCGGCCTGCATCTAAAATGTACAATATCAGCACTCCGATACAAGCAGTCCATTCCAGACTCCACTCCAGCGCCCGGATCTACCATGCAGAGCTCACATAATCACAACAACAGTGTGTACTAAGGTACTAACAAAGTAGTTAGGAGTAGGAGTGATGTTGGCTGTTTTGCAGTATTTTTTGTCCGAAAAAGATGTTGCAGCTGAGTGAAAAACTTTTGTGTTTGTGCCAAAATCAGATCAGTATCAGCCAATCGTAAAGGCTACAATATCAGTATTGTATCGGAAGAAACTAAACTTGTTTTGGGACACCCCGAGGTGATACTGCAGTGGGTTTGTAAAGCCCTGTACCGGTGCAGAAGTCTACTCATGCACCCTGACAGGCACCTCTTTAGAAATGTAAATATGAGTCAAAACAGAGCAGACCACAAGCCCTGAGATTTCTCTGCTGCACGGTGTTGTATTCCCTGTATTTGCACAATATGGGAGCACTGTGCATTAGCTCTGCTTCACATCTCCTCGGACGTCTCTTCTCTTTTCTTTTTTTTCCAACTAACACCGTATGATTGACTGTTGCTAAACATTTACTTGCTCCAACTCCATCAGACAAACATAGGTCAAAGTGAGTGAGGTTTTTTTATTTATTGAATATCTCCCTAAGGAGTTTGTTTTTGTTTAGATTGAGCTCTACCTCCAGACTAAAAAAGTCATTTCTGTTTATTTCTGTTGCATTTCGAAGTTATTCAGACTTTTGTAAATAATACTTAGACCTCTCTGTGTTTTGCAGAGACTACCCTCCTCTTTGAAAACAGCACTTTTGAAAAAGTTCCCTCACTCTGCGGACAGACTGCTTGTTATGCTGCATAGTCAGTAATGTTCAAACAGCTTTGAGAGGGATAAATGAATATTCCCTCTCCTTCTGTTATATTGGAAGTGTGTTTAACGCTCGGAAAGCAAATAACCTGGACGCATAAAAACAAAACTGCATGACTGCTGTGTTTGTAATTTAAGGGAAATGACCCTCTCTGAGAAGAGTTGCTCCTTAAGCGAAACTCTCTTTTCCATTTTCTTTGAGTTTTTTCTGCTTTAGGGAAGCGAACAAACCGTCCTAACTGAGTGGACAGTCCATTAGCTCTGAGCGCTGAGGGATAGGAAGCTGCTGAGACAGAGATTGTTCAAGACTGAATGAGGTCGTGAGAAACTTTATGGAGGCTCACGTGTGTGTGTGTGTGTGTGTTTGCTGTATGTTTGTATAATCAGCATGGCATTAGTGCGGTGAGATATCAAAGTGAGAATGTGTGTGTACACTCCATATCAGAGCCTGTCTTCTGTATCACATAATCAGGGTGTATCCAGGACGTGCAAACATCAGATTGACTCTAATTGGTAGGGTGTGAGCTTCTGACCGCAGGCTTTTGAAGTGAGAATAAGAGGCAGAGCCAAACACTTCGAACACAAACCTTTAACTTGGAGACAGTGAGGGTGGGCTGCTTCTCACCCAGGATTTCCAATGCATCTGGAACGACTCTTATATTCGCCGTCCGCCAATTCCTCCCGGATCAGTTTGTGAGGCGAATTTCATGGCGGATTACAGACAGCAGGAATCACGAGAACTCACAAGAACCCGCGGATTCACGTACAATTGCGTGATAACAAGTTGTCTTTAGCCACATAGGCTAACCATATAAGCAGTAGATTCTGTCCTTCCAGAGGAGGAAATCTACTTTTAGACGTATAAAATCATCCATTGCGATGAAATGCTGTCTATAAACCTTTCACTTGTTCGTCCCCACCCGTTAGCATGTTGTGAAATATGATCCGCCTGAAACACAGAGTGTTTTATCTTGAAAAGAAGCTGGATGTTTTATTTTGTGTCTGTGCCTGACCTCCTTTCCAGCACGGGTTAATCTGTGCTGAATTTATCCGGCATCCTCCGGCGTCCGGAGAAAATAGAACTCTTGCGATCAGATGCGGAGTCTGGCGATCCACAGCAGAACAGAAAGAAGCCGGTGGAAATTGACACATTGACTTGAATTGTTACAATCAGCTACGATTGGCGGATACAGCCTTTTTCGTAGCCTTTTCGGATGCGGTGGAAATTGCCCGTAAGATGATGCCTAGAGATGTATGAAAGTGCTCACAAATATGAATTCCAAGTTGTGGTCTGCATCTTTGCTCTAACTTTGTTTGTAATGTCCCTGGGCGTATAATTCACTTCTTTTTGACAGGAAAGCTGCACACTCAGGTTGGTCTTACATGTTGGTTTATTGTATGCAAAGTTGCATTCTTGCTCCTTTTGTCATCTGCAGCAATGATTACCATCTGCTGCCTCCAGCCATCTGTTCATTATGAGACTAAGTGAGTTATGAAACTTCAGGGAGGGAGGTACAGTTCAGTGAGGGATCTACCAAAGGCTGCTTTATGTGTATGCACAAACAAACCATGGGGACCCTGTGATTTACTGTACCTGTGACTGGAAGTGAACCATGTTAGCGCCAGTTTATGTCTACTTTAGTTTCAAAAAGAGGATTCTTCAGAATAAAACTGCTCATGAGGATTGATCAGGGTCTACTGTGAAGATACTTACCACTCTGGACATTGCTTTGAGCTGTTTTGCATCTACAAGGTCTTCCCTCTGGGCGCAGCTGCTCCAGCTCTGACTGACTGGGTGGGTGGTAGAGGCAATTAGGGTTTGGACTGTGTGTTTGTTTCTAAATTAGATGACAGTCTGTGTTGTTGTTTTTTTTGCAGTGTACATTGCAGTGTGTGTATATGTGTGTGTGTGTATTAGGGTGTATGTTGGTGCTTGATCCGTGGGATTCAGAGACTCCGCCGATTGAGTTAGTCGGCTTTTTTTGCCCCGAGGCTGCAGCTCTCAGGCAGGTGGGGTGTAATACACAAACAAACAAACAAACACACACAAAAAGAAAAAAAAACACACAGACACACACTGCCTGTTTTTGGAGTTCTCATCTCTGTCTGAAAACTTCCAACTTTCAATTAGTCTCCTGCTGCTGTTGTGATAAATATGACTGGTGTTAACAGTAATTTACGGTATTAAACTCTTCTTCTTAGGCGCTCAGAGTTCAACTGTGTTACAACTTTTTTCCTCCATTTTCTTCACCCTAACCCTCCCCCAGGTCTGATTTTACTAAATTCACCCAGTTCACACGAGCTTGGTTTTACCTAAATACTGATAATCTGTAGGGATTAGGAAGTAAATCTGTTTTAAATCCTGTGAGAAAACCTGTGGCTATGAAACTATCCATCCATCCATCCATCCATCCATCCATCCATTTATCAGCAATCCATCTATCCATTTCCATCAATTCATCCATTTATTGGCCATCCATCCATCCTTTCATCAGTGGTCCATCCATTCAACCATCTGTCCATCCATCCATCCATTTATCAGCAATCCATCTATTTATTTATTGGTAATCCATCCAACCATTCATCAGCAATCCATCTATCCATTCATTCATTCATCCATCCATCTTTCCATTTATCAGCAACTCATCTATTCATTCATCCATCCATTTATCGGCAATGCTTCCATTTATTTATCAGCAATCCATTTATCTATTTATCAGCAATCTATTAATCTATCCATAATACATTTTTCCTTGTATTTTACTACCTTCGGAATTTGTAGTCAAGGGTTTTTACAGCCTCTAAAACAAGCTGGATGTAATGAAAAACCAAACTACTGTAGATTCCACCCACAGACCAGGTGTGGAAGCGTGATAAGATGGGAGACAAACCTTGAAGCATGAGGTTTGGAACATTCTGTATTCCTCAGGAGTTCAGGTAGGATCAAGTGCTGACAGTACGGGTACATTAAGGCAGAATTTCCTGGAAAAAAACCCAAGGTGCATCTCGCTGCTTTTTTGTATAGAATATGAAAAGAGTGCAGCGCT
This sequence comes from Xyrichtys novacula, assembly GCA_962446985.1. Taxonomy (NCBI): domain Eukaryota; kingdom Metazoa; phylum Chordata; class Actinopteri; order Labriformes; family Labridae; genus Xyrichtys; species Xyrichtys novacula. The sequence goes on from OY660870.1 coordinate 31,311,924, forward strand.
TTTAATTGTTGCCTGGCAACGATTAAATATTGGAGACTTAAAAATTAATATCTCTGACTTTTGAATGCTGAGGGGAAAAGCCAAGGGTTGGTTTAATACAACCTTTTCATTACTTTTAAACTTTTCATGACATAAAATTATTGACATTTTTTTTTGGTAAATTCTAAGAAGTTTTATTTTTCATAAACTTTGAGGAGGCTGTATGCTGTAGAGTGTGATGCTGCAGCTGTAGAATAGATGGATGTTGAGCTGTACCTCAGTCTTTTTAATTTGAAATGTCAGCAGGTTTGAGTAAAGCAGACTTTGCTCCAGACCAAACACTAACATCACAGATTTACAAACCACCAGAGGTCTCAATGTGATACTAATCTGATGGGATTAGAGTTTTAGTATTTTTTTTTTTTTTATGGGTATGTTATGGACAACTGTAGCTGACTTTGTGGGGTCTTGGGCTTGGGAACTATATGGCTGCAGGTTCAAGCTCCTGCATTGACCAAAGTATGTAGTTTCAAGGTGCCCTTGGGCAAGGCACCTTTACCTAGATACGTATCTATGAGTGCATGTCTAATCTAATCTCTGTGGTTTCTGTGTGAAAGAGAATGAACACTAAAATTTCCCCTGAGGGTTCAACAAAGTATGTTTTCGTCTCCAGGGACTTCAACATTATTAAAAATAGAGTAAAATATTTGGTAGATAAAGGTTTTTCTGGAGACAAGGTTGTTTGGGTTTATTCTGCTGCTGCCTGAAACACTCAGTCCAACTTGCTTTGTTCCCTTGACAATACAACAAACTCCTGTTTGGCAAGGACTTTGGTTCTCCTGAAAATGTTGTTATTCCTCTGAAGGACATTGTAATTGGATGGCATTGTGTCACAGTTAATTGAACATGTTCCCCATTTAGAAGAACAGCACAATGGCCATGGAGGTCAAGACGCAAGTTATTTTGGAAACACAACAACACTTCAGGTTAAGGGAAGGTGAGGACATGGTTTATTATTTGTAATTAGTCTGAATTAAATACCACTGTTAGAGTATCCCCCTATTAGATCAGGCTACAGATTCAGGACTGCATTTTTAGAAAAGTCTGGGCAGTATCCCATCACAACTTCTACTTTAGTTCTAAGGATATATAAGTTTTAAGGTTTAATACACACAAAAATAAAGTTTCTTTCTACGAAAGTATTGCCCACAAAACAAATATTTGATTAAGGCTCCTGTGAGTGACTTTCTTTTCGTGTTTCTTTGCAGATTTTGTCCAATACTTGTGTAAAGAGCATTTTTACCAAAAAAATCTCATTTAGTTTTTCTTTCAACAACCATTTATATTACTCTTTGAGAGTCATTGCTGTGTAAAATGAAAGAAAAAAAGCAGTTTCTGTAATCAGTCTCTTGGTCTGACACCGACCCGCCCCAGCAGCAGTTTCAGACATGATAAATAACTAAACAAAAACATTCAATCCCTGTGCTGATGATGAGGTTTGTTTTTGTAGCTTCTAAAGAGGCATTAATACAAAATTGAGTTTTTTTATAGGCCCTTAGTCTCCTCATAGGAGCTTTAAAATGAGAGATGAGAATTATGAGATGTGTGTTGGAGTAATCCTAGGATTGGGATCAGGTCTAAGGTCCAAAACGTAGGCCACATTATATAATGTGTCACTTGAAATAGGGAAACACTAGTTAACTCAATAATGACTTTGAGTGGCAACAGTGTAGGAGGCTTATAGAGAATTTGCCAATCAAAAGTAAGTGGGTTTGTAAGGGTTGGAAGGTAGAGGCCTTAAAGAGACAGTACTGTAAGTGATGGATTTGAGGTTGAAGCTTAAACAGGAGTTTCAAAGGCCGAGTTTTTGAGCTGTTTGTCGTGTAACGCTATAACAGAGATATCAGATAGACAATATAAAGCTTTAAGATAAGCAATAGCTCCTCTTACAGGTTGATGTTGCTCAAATTCAAATTCATCCTCCCAAATACTACTTAGAATTCAATTAGACGTTGGAAGGATATCTTTTACCTGAATGTTTCATGGCAAGAACTCTTTTTTTGAAGTGTACTTGTCTGAGATACTACTTTTCATTCATGTGCTCTTGAGTTTTCAGAGCTTATTCAATCCAATCTTTTAAACCAGATTTTGTTTTGGCAAGTACAAATAGTTTAAAAAAACTAATGAAATCCACTCCAAAATAACCAACAACATTCACATCAAAAACATTTAGAGTGTTCCCACAAAAAGTTCCCAAGTTTTAATGGTGTACTTTCTTCTACCTGGTTGTCTGCACATTGGGCTGTTTAACACAATTAGCATAGTTAGCACATTAATACATTACTGTAACTGGGGTCATAGAGGTTGTCTATTCAGCTCTCCCGTAATGTCAGAGATGTTTGTGAGGCTGGGGCCTTAAATTGTGTTTTTGCACCTTACAGCACCTATCCGGTTGTTCCAAAGTTGATCCCCCATTTGTAACGGTCGTCTGGTTCACAGACAGCTTACATCTTAGTAATGAGGCGATTCGCACCATTGATACTTCAGCAAAGTTGTTTTAGAAGTAAAGTTTGATTCTTCGTCTTACCTGACTGCATGAATCACTCACTTTGCAGTATTCATTATGTTCAATGAGAGATGAATAACTGGCTGTGCAGACGTAACTTGAACATTCATTTCATATATCTGAGTACCTGATGACTCATGACCAGGCTGCGTCTCTGCAGATGTATAGATACAATAAGAAGAAACAGATGGTGTGTGCAGCCAAGGAGTCAAAAAAGACATCTTCTCTGGTTTATAACTGAATCTCATCTCTTCTTTTTTTGAAATCGCTGCAGTACAAACTGTCTCTGAAGCAAATTTACTCCTTAATTGAGATCTCAGCTCGCTCTAATGGAGAAAAAAAAAAACACACAAAGAGAAAAGTGCATCGTAGTGAGCTCTATCGTTTTGGGCGCGATGCCAGTCAGAGCGAGTCGGGTCTTAACTCATTTCAGAAAAATAATTTTCCAGGACGTTTTCAATGACACTGAAGGTAATAAGCTTCTTTTGTAGTGGTCTCTTTGACTAAGAGCAGGAGTTTAGCACACACTCCCTTTGATTGTCCTTCAGACACATGCATCTCATCTCTGTTAGCTCTCAGTTGTGAGTTCAGGTCTGATTCTTTTATTCTAGCTTTCTTTCCCTCTTTCTCTGTCTTTTTTTAAGGGAACTGCATTATTTTTTTCAGAAAAAGTTGTTCGAAGAAGTCAAACCACAATAGATGCTCAGAAACAAGCATTGAACTTCATTTTGTTTTGAGGTTTAAATGTTAAGCCAAGAAAAGTTTGAATAAATTATATCATTCAAGAGCTTTTTACAGTTTTAGCACAGACCTGTTGACTTCAGTTTGCCTCAGACTCTTTTGTATTTGACGCTCAAACAAATCATGTTTCTACTTCCAGGTTTCACGTGGCTGCAAATAACCTCATTTACATTCAAACAAAGCTCAATCAACGTGGCTTTCTAAGAACAGCAGGGAGTTTCAGTGAAAATTACAGAGCGCTGAGGTGGAAACATGCACAAGTGTTGCACACTTCTTCTTTACATGTTACTATAATGGCACTCCTTCACAGAGCAGACAATGAACCATCATTATAATTAAAGTACTCGACTCAGACTGCATTCAGCAAACAATAGCGAGACTCATCAGTACAAAAACAGACCTTCACAGTCATAAGCAGCTCTTTTTATCTACGAGTGTTTGTTACCTTTGAGAGAAGCGGAACTGAAGTTCGCAGCGTGACTTCATGAACCTCCACAGATCTCTTCATCGGTTGCATCTTTGGATTTCTTCTCAAAAATGATCTGATGAGAGATAACATGCTGATTCTGCTAGAATAGTCCTGAGTATAAAAATCTTTGGTTCACTTCAAAAGGGATGGATTGAACCACTTTAACCCAAGGTTGAGCAAATTCACTGGAGTTCAGTTTGCTGCAATGGAGTCCACTTCAGATTTCAATGGGCTGTTTGGCTGTGTCCACAATAACATGTGATGAGCTTCAGGTAACCATGCTGGAGTGGAATTTTACAGAACAGACAACTTTTACCCAGACTTGGATTCTGCTGTGATACGAATCGAACTTAGCTCCACCAGAAATGGGCAAATTCTATATCAATGTGTCCAGTTCGATTGGATAACTTGCAAGTCTGAGTTGTTAATATGAATATTGTCATATTGTTCAAACAAAAGATTATGTTAAGGTTTGTTCGATTTATTTTCAAGTCAGACAAATTATCAGAAAATTGTAGATGATGTCCCCAAAAAGTGTATTTTTGCATATCTAGGAAATCTGTCAGCCAGTCGGATAGTCAGTATTACAGGGAAGGGGTCTGATCCTGGCTCTGATGTAGACTAGTTGACTTCATTTTTGTTGTTAAAATAAAAAGTCATGTAACCCCTATGTGCTGGGTTTTTCACCTGCTAAAATAATTTCTAGGGGTTGCCAAATGTGGCTAATATAGCAGAGCATCACCAGCCTTAAATCCTGCTTGCAGGTTCATTTCTGTGCTGGCTGTGGGTTGTTCCAATCGAGTTGCCCAACTTCATTACAGTTCTCTAAACTGAAATACTACCAAACTATGCTGCACTTTAAGAGGCCATCTGTTCTCTGTGCTTGTTTACATACGGGTAGTAGAGTGTAGGGCTGGGTGAAAGAAAAGAAAATTTACCAATACTGAAATTTACATCATTTTGCCGATATTGGTATATTTGTTGTAAATAAATAAATAAATAAATAAATAAAAGTTGGTTTTGGATGTGTGTAGGTAGGCTATGGTCTCATGTCCCTTTAAGACGCTGTCCTACATTGGAGACATGACTCCACCCCATCAGACAGGTGAGGAGATGGAGGACGGTTTAAAAGTTGTAGCGGCTGGAGTGGCAGCTGAAGTGGACGAAGTTAATGTGGGACAGGTCGAGCAGCTTGTGGAGAAGTTATTGTTTTCATTTATTGTTATCAAGTGGAACTGCTCAATATATCGTGATATTGACTTGAGGCCATATCGCCCAGCTCTACTCCTAGTAGAGCGTTTTACCATTATGGCAGTATTTAGTAAATGGAGCTACAGCCCTGCCTAGTTGTGAGTAACTGTGCTACATCTTTGACACATTATATGACTGTCTTCTCCCTCTTATTCCGTGACATTTTGAAGGCTGATAGTTGCAGCGGTATTGCAGAAATAGAAGTATTCAGGTGGACTGAGGACACCTACGTCATGTACAGCCTCAGCAGGCACGGAGCGGCCTTCTCTGACAGCAGTTTGACATTGTTCAAAGCTGATGGCATTGACACTGTTTTTACAGCTACAGTTCAGCTCGTGACTGAAAGAGAGGTTGAAAGTTGTCAAGTGTCCTCTTGTTTGCTCCTCTGTGTCCATGAGGAGAGTATTTCAGGGTAGGGCATCAATCTTTTAAGTGTGGGACTAAATTCATTTGAGTGTTAAGTCAGCATGTGTGTTTTTGAGGGAATCTTTGTGAGTTTTATCATCTTTGTTGTATCATCAGAAACAGAGTCTTGGACCCTCTGAGTAAAGGTACTTTGATTTTTTTTACATCTACATCAGATTTACAGCTACAAAATTGAATGATGATACTGGAATACCCCCAAAAGTGTCCTCAGCGATGCCAGCCAGTAAATGTGATTACTGCCGTGCCACCCCTGCCAAAGCTGATATAGCACATAAGGTGGTGGACAGCCTTGGTGACAGAAAGCCAGCAGCTCCAGCTCCAGCTCCAGGAAGAAAGCAGCTGAAGATGAAAAGGAACGAACAGACTAGATGCAAAGCGCTCAGCTAAATCCTCCCTAATGATTTTGACACACAGTGTCCGGCTGCAGTCCGGTGTCTTTGATTCACATTTTGCACCCTGCTTTTGAAAAATCTAGAGGTGAAAGTGTTATACTCGGGTTTATGGAGCTAATTCAGTCAAAGGTATCACCGCAAGGTTACATTCAAACTATGTTCTCTCACATGGGGATTTCCTTTGGCGAAGAGAAGCCTTTTAATATCCACTTCAATGATGTGAGGCTAACACATATGGTAGATCTCCCTACTCATCTTAATCTCTCCTGTCCCCTGGAACCACAGAGTACACTGTATGGGGTCACTTTTCAAAGGAAATTCACATTCATGGTATGCATGAGAGATAGAAACTGAGAGCAGCCTTTGCATTTTGATGACGAATTAACTCAAAAGAATCCAAGGACAGAGTATAGATATCACAAGAATGACCCCACAGTTTATTATGAAGTCCCCCGCAGAGCTGCTGTGCGACATGAATCCTTTTAAGACCGAGACTGAGTCATATGTTAATGAAATCAGTCAAAGCCGCCAGAGAATACACTGTCTGATACCAGCAGGAGGTCAGGAGACTGCTGCTTTCACCTGCTTTGTCTGTGTAAGAGGCTGATTTAACACCTGCTCCAGGCTAGGGCTGGATAAACTGAAAATTTACCGATACCATAATTTACGACAATAACCAACGTCATTTTGCCCATGTCAGTATATTCATTGTTAAATAAATAAATATATAAAAGTTGGTTTTGGATGTGTCTAGGTAGGCTATGGTCTCACGTCCCTTTAAGATGCTGTCCTATGTCGGAGACATGACTCCACCCCATCCAGTCCGTACCAAAGAGGGGAAAGACAGGTGAGGAGATGGAGGACGGTTCAAAAGTTGTAGCAGCTGAAGTAGACAGAGTTAATGTGGGAGGGGGTGAGCAGCTTTTGGAGTAGTTATCAACCATTTATCATTATCTAGGTGAACTGCTTAATATATCGTGATATTGATTTGAGGCAATATCACTCAGCCCTTCTCCAAGTAGAGTCAGGAGTTTGGTTTTTGAGTTAGAGGCTAATTTTACACCTGCTCCAGGCTAGGGCTGGGCGATAAACCGAAAATCTACCAGTACCATAATTTACAACAATAACCGACGTAATTTTGCCCATGTCAATGTATGCGTTGTAAAAAAAAAAAAATATCAATCAAAGTTGGTTTTGGATGTGTGTAGGTAGGCTATGGTCTTATGTCCCTATAAGACGCTGTCCTACGTCAAAGCGGCGGCTGAAGCAGACAAAGTTAATGTGGGAGGGGGTGAGCAATTTGTGGAGTACTTATCATCCTGTAATCGTTATCGCGATGAACTGCTCAATATATCGTGACATTGATTTGAGGCCATATCGTCCAGCCCTACTCCAGGTAGAGTCAGGGGTTTGGTTTGTTGAGGCACAGAGTATTGATGATGTCGACTCATACAGGTGAGCACTTTTTAGAAATGAGTCGAAAATGAGAGCAGAACACTATGAAGATTAGTGCAAGTGATTGAACGAGTGATCTGAGGCTTTAAGGTCAAAGGGTCTGGGTGTCATTTCACACTGAAAGGCCACATAAGAAGTTATTGACCCCACCATCTTGGTACAAAGTCAAACAGAAACTTCAAGATGTCTTCAAGATCTGTAAGACTGCTCTCAGCGATGACAGCAGCTGATCGATGGGACCCTTACCTGTTCTCTGTTTTATTTTTGCCCTCCATCTCCTCTGCTCCTCCTGTGGGGAAACTTTAGGACTGTAATATCTGAAAACCGTGCTCAAGGCTCAGATGAGCGGGAGCAGCAAAGACATCTCCAACCAAACGAAATCTTCCAGAATTTTCTCAGCTCAGAGATGATCACGCAAACAGCCGGGCAGAATCCATCTTTCTGACAGAATCATTTCCAAAGCCCAAAGCCCCGACTGGGCTCCTGGATGCACTTCTGAGCTGAACCCTCCTGAGACCCAGTGTGTGTGGGTGTGTGTGTGTGTAAAGGGTTTGGAGAATATTGGATAGAGTATGAGTCATTCATTTCAGTATGTGAACCGTTGGTATGTGGCAAAACAAGTCTTCAGCTTTCTCTCAGTTCGGCTGCAGAATATGAGTTTTCTTCTCTAGTTTAGTCATACGGCGCTCACGCTGCGGACAGCTCATTATTGGACAAGTTTAAATCGTAGATATAATATCTCTGCAGCAGATTGAATGAATGATTGAAGAGGATATTGTGTTTCTAAATCTATGAGGTTTATCTTTCACTGCCCTTAATATCTCACCAATCTCAGTTTTTCTCCCATGAGGTCTCGCCGCTGATTTTATCCTTTCATTTCTTTAACTTTTGCACAAACCCCCTAGATGCCAACATTCTCATTTTAATTTCACTACTAAATTAAAGTTTGTCAGTCTTAATATGACAGAAAGTTGACACAGAGACAGTTGGAGGTATTCAGTCATACTTAAGGCCTCATCACACATTCAACCATCTTTGCAAGCCCATGACTCCCACTTTAGATAACATATTGATGATTTTAAGTTTTTAAAAATGCAGAACCAGGTCTTTAACTGACTGGGATCCTGATATATGGATCTTTCTTTGTGCATCACCTTTAGTCCTCTCTCATTTTTTGACTCTGTAAAACTGAAGTACTTCCACATGTTGGATTCAAAAGCCTCTAGAAGAGCATCCAGAATTTCTAAATCCTGTTTCTGCAAACCCCTGACTAATGCTGTTTTCGCTGTAGCTGTATCTGAGGCAGAACCAGAGTGGAAAGAATGATGGACACACATGGACCAGTGGTCTCTGTTGTTCCCGCTGACCTCTGCTCTGATCCACAGCGGAAACTGGGCAACACTTGAAGCCTCAATGAGCGATGGTCTCCGAACATCACAGATCCGTGACACTTTTGGACTCAGAGATTTAGAGTTTCATCCCATTTGAAACCTGGATTTCATCTGTTTACCATCTATAATCTGGATTTCCAAAAACCAGTGGCAGACCCTGATTATCTGCTGAGAATGATAAACAGGAAAATTGAGTCTCTTCCCACCCTGCGCTCAGAAAAACCCTGTGGTATCTCTGCATTATTACAGAGCTGAGCAGTATCCAAACACTGAGGAAAACAACATGAGCCAGATTGAATCATTGACAGTCTCAACTCATAACAGAGTTGCCCACAGCTTGGCCAGCATCCCTCTCTTCTCCTCTCTGTGTTATTTATAAAGAGGAAGTGAAAAAAAATGAAGCAGCTGACAAATAAGACATCTGTAGAGCAGCAGGTAAAGTGATCGTGTATGATTCTTCAATCCTTCCTTTGACTGACATTTTAATTTTCTTCTGAGAAATGTTGACTTGGTCTATTTTAATAATGTTTCTGTTCACATAAAACAGGTATTACTTACATCTTTTCTGCTTTCCTATTACAACAGTGAGGGTCTTTTTCTTCTCAATCTAATCTTCCTCCTCAATTTCAGAGTTTGTAGCAGACATTTTCTTCATCCAGACTTAAACAGGTTTATGTTCTCGGAGTTTCCTCGGTTTATTCTTCGGTTTTCTTTTCTCAGACAGCTGCTTCTGTCTTTCTAATTTGTTTTCGAGTTCCTACATGCTGTCTTAAATGTTGTTTCCTTCTCAACATGTGGTTTGTCTGCTTTTGCTGTATTTGTCTTTCTGAGCCTCCAGATGGCTCAAAGTTTTCAAACTTTTAAAAGGAGATATTAGAGGTGCCTCACATTCTGTCTTTTGGCCTGTAGATATAATACGTGACGATCCTGATGGATGGCTTTGGTTTCAGCTTGAGACTCACCTGTACTCTGACCCTATCCATGGCTAAGTCATGTAGGCTTTGACCCATTTGGTTCTTGTCTTGAGTGAGTCATCTATGGCTATCGACAACCTGAAAAAGTAGCACAATGTCATCTAGTTTTGGTTAAACATTTTGTGCTACAATGTTCACCCCAGTGGTTCTAACCTCCTGTGTCATCTGCATGCAACAATCTTAATCCTCAGTCTGGTTCACAGCCAGAGCCAGTGGAGTTTGGCGGATTAACCTCCAACATGATTGGCTCACCAAACCCAACCAAGTGTAAATTCTGCCCAAATCTGACCAAACATTTGAGTTTGTTGTCAATGGAAAGTACAGGAGAAACCAAAGAGTGGATCTTACTGAATAGGGATGGAACACAATACAAAGTACAGTATAATGTCATGGTCCAGTGTGACGCACAAGACTTACAGTGTTGTTATTTAGTTGGACTTTTATTTGGAGTTCCAGATGAAAGATAATTGTTTGATAAATACTCGTCTGTAGGTATTGACATTACAGTGAAGAAGATTGTAGCCTTCTACATAATCAATCACAATCATGTTTACAGTGGTGCATTACAGTGTTGTCTATTCTTAAATGTGACTCTTTTGCAGTTTGTCTATAGTTGCATTGATTTAATTTACAAGCATAAATCATGTCCATTGTTTCAGAATAAAAGACAATAAAACTTAATAACAAAACCAGGAACTAATAAGAACCTATCATGTAGCCTATTATATCACACTATCGTACTGTATCACTTTATCAAATTGTATCATATCTTATTACAGTGTATCTTACTGTATGGTATTGTATCATATCATATTGTGTCATACATTATCATAAGATTTGATGTCATATCATATATCATTGTAGTGTCTCTTAATATATGATATAGCATCATTGTTTTGTCTCATATCGTATCTTACTGTATTGTTTCATATAACACTACATTATTATCATACATTATTACATATTATTGTATCATATCATATTCTATTGAACTGTATTGTCAGTGTAGTGTCATAACATATAGTATGTCTCATATTGTATCATAGTGTGTCGTACTGTACCATATCTTACCGTATCATATCGTATCGTATCGTATTGTATTGTATCGTATCATTTCCTGAGTCAGCTGGCGATCCCCATCCATGCAGTTGAAACATCAATATTTAAACACCAGGAAATGACAACTTGTTGGACTTTGTCAAGATAACACTGGAAAAAAATTGTGTCCAACTTTAAATTAGATACTATCTGAGCAGTTGTTTGATGGATGATGGTAGCTGAGCATACTTTTTTGTTTCTCTCACTCAATCTCAAGCTCATACGAGCAGAATTTAGCTAATGAAATGATAATTGACACCTCTATAACCCACATATGCAAATGAGACCATCAGTTTAAAAATGCACTTACTTTTTATGCGTAATTCTTTGATGACAGACACGGCTGCCAGGGGGAAAGGTGTTTGACAACAGGATTAACTGAATGCAGCCAAAACAGCCTTCTTTATAATGCACAGAGACAGGAAAAACCACAGTGAGTGACACAGTTTGAGTGTTCAAATGAAGAGGGATGACATTTGAAGTGACAAAGTTTATCTATAGAGTGTGCTGGATTAAATGAGTTTTAAACGTGTCCTTCTGAATCCTCCGCCCACCAGCCTGGTTGCCTTTTTTGCCATCCCTGAAACTGAACCCGTACCTTCATATAAGCTGTTTGAGCACAAAAGTGGCAGCAGAACGGCCGCACATTAGTTCAACAGGCCTGTAATTGTGTCTAAAATGACCTTTAACTGTTAACTGTGGCTGTGCAGGCGAGAGGCAACAGCCCTAACAGGAGGAAATGACCGTACAGCTGGTTCACTTATTGGATTTACTGTCCTCTCTGTCCAAAACAAAACAACAATATCTGGACAGGTTTTACAAGCCCTTTCATCACCGCTCTTATAAAACAGTAATAGGGGATTTTAATTAGACCTGCTCTTTATTATGCATGTTTTATAGCTATTCATTCAAGGAAGCGTATATTTGACTCTCTCAGTATGCTGATCATCTCAAGGACTCAGAAGTAACTGTACAGTGTTTTTACCGTTGCATACACTTAAAGAGATTGGATTTGCTGAGAACTTTAAGAGCATCTGTTTTATTTATTCCTCCACCGTGGTCTAACCTTACACTGCTGCAGCTGTAGACCTCATCTTCTCTTCTTGTCGTCCTCCTCTCCTCCCACTCATTGTGTTGTACAGCCTTCGGGCATCGTGTCTGGGTTTGTTTGTTTGTTTGTGTGCATCTATTACAGTGTGTTCAGGTACTCGACCTTGCTTTAGACGCATCTCCAGGGTACAGCGTGGTGTCCTGGGTAGATCACGTTAAAAAACAGGCACACGCTTACAAAAAACTCATGAGGAAAGAACAAGAAGAGATTTTTGTTAAAAGTGAGCTCAGATGTGTTTAATTTATCCCTGGCCTGTCTGCTTTCCTTTCTTCCCAATTTTTACTGAAATCCCCTGAATTTTAAAAAGAAGTGGGTCAGTTTAAGTTTTTATATCCCCAGGCTCAAGATGAGCTGCTGCATTGCTTACTGCATGATTCATTTGCTCTTTATTATCGATTTCTTCGTCCAGTTTTGCCTTTCCAAACTATACCTGAGAGGACTTTTATACACAATGCTGTACACATTCACTTACGTGTATAAGGTCTGCAATGACTAGTCGAGTAATCGATGAAGAGCTTAGAAGAAACTTTTCTCATAAATGCCGTTCTCACTCTCATCTGGTCCTGCAAAGTTCACTCGCTACTCAATCAAATCTGTCAGCGTGTTTCCTATCAGTGCAGAGAGCACAATAATGCATGTACGGCTAATGAACAGAGGAAAGAGCAATCTAGTTAGCAGAAAGAGACACAGACATTCCCTGTGTAATGGAGAAAAAGCCGTTGAAGGAGGACTTGATAATACCACTCATCAGAAAAAGAGAGAAGGAGTGCTTTTGTCGAGGAGTCGTCCTGAAGTGCGTGGAGGAGTGTTTGGGCTGCAGTCTCATTAGTTTGGTAGTGAGGTGTGGTGAAGGAGGGAGGATAGAATCACAGAGCTGATGAGAGAAAAAAATCACTGTGTGCAGCAGTTTGAGCTCTGAACACATAATGGTGTGGAAACAGTCAGAACTGCTGTTTATCAAGAGTTAATCTCACTCATCCAAGACTAACTCCAACTCACTGGGATTTACTAAAGTCAGGACAGATGTCTTACGTATACCTATTGTTCAGATATTTCAGAAAAATGAAAACAATAACAGAAGTTTGGGCTGTCAGCTGTATGGTACCAAAGAGGGTTTCCATTTTGAGATTAAAGTCGAAATTTCAAGATTAAAGTCAAAATCCAAAGAGGTTGAAATTTCAACTTTATGAACGGGTTTCTGTGCAACGTCATCGCAGGTATGCGTGCGCAGCCTTGGGGCAGAAAGCGGGACATTTCTTATTTGTTTACTAGCGTTGTCAACGGAGAAAGAAAACGACAAGGAGCTGTTGTTCTGTAAACTGCATGAATTGCCAAAACAAACAATTGGCAAACATTACGACCCTGCTCCTGATGTTAGAAACATCTAAAACAACATCACAACCTGGTATATCGAGTGAAATTCATGGATATCTCAGCAAGTGTTTTTTGATTTTGATGCAATGAAAGACTAAACGATTTTCAGTGAAATGACATTTTATTGCGATTGTTTCAGGGAGAGCTTGCTAACAGTACGGCATCTTCAGTTCACTCCGAAGCAGGTGTTTGCCCCCTGGTTGCACGCGCACCTAGTATTGTTTGTACACAAGAAACCTGTCTATTCATGTCAACTTTAATCTCGAAATTTCGATTTTAATCTCAAAATTTTGACATTATTCACAACATTTCAGCATTTTGTAATCTCCAGACATCAACTTTAACCTTGACATTTCAATTTTTAGCTCAAAATTTCAATTTTATTGACAAAATATCGATTTTTTCATCTCGAAATTCAACTTTAATCTCAAGATTTCGACTTTACTCTCCTTCCTGTATTTTTTTTTTCCTTCATGTTACCCTAATCCTCTTTCACAGTCATGGTCAGAATACGTTTTTTAATACATAGGATTACAAAGATGTGCAAGTTTTTGCTGATCAAAACAGATCCTAGCCCCCAATAAAGTGGAAGGACGCGATCTCACATCCGACCTCTTACAGCTCAGACTATTTTTTAAGACCACCATACACTAAAAGACCAAGGCAGCCACTCCTGCAGAAGTCTTGTGTTTGTTTTTCTCTGGACTTTGTTCGATGCTCTGCAACAGTAAAGTTGCTTGAGAGGTCATTTATTGTGAGGCCATCATGAAAAAAAACGTCTCTTTTTGAACCCTTTCAGCACAAGCGTCAGCCAACTTAATCTCTCCCCATCTCTGCCTCCAAATTATCTGTTCTTGAACTCCTCTCGCCTTTCCTTTTTCACTTTCATCCTTGGCAGTTTAAAAGATGTTTTACCAAAAAGATTCGTCTCTCCCTCTTATCTGTCTCCTCTTTCTTTAGTGCCTCTGGGGACTCAGAAAAGAGACAAAGCCAGCGTGCTGCTTTCTACACCATTGTGTTAATAAAAGTGCCACCATCTTTCCCGCTTGATGTTTTTTTGAATAGAAGTCATTTTTGTAACAATGGAGGAGGTCTCTGCAGGGACCATGTGGGGTAAAAATGCGTAAAACCGAAAAACTAAAACAAGTATTGAGCGAGAAACTGAACAGATAAAGGAGGAGCTGAACAAGCAAGCTGCGAGTCGACACTCCCATAAGATGAATGTTTAATTTCACAGCTGGATGTTGAACAAGATGTAACCGTTGTAAATCATACACAAGCTCAGATTTCATGTGAGGCTGAACATCGCTGCACAGTTTGCAAAGAGTTTTAAAGTTAACTTTGAAACAGTCTGGAGAGTTAGTGTGTGGACCTTTCATTTCACATATTAGTTTTATCCTTATTTTATGAGCTGCCGTCTTGAGCAATATTCAGAATACATTGATAAAAGTAGAGCAGGGTCACTATCAGTGGATTGATGTTAAAGGGATATTCCGGCGTAAATTTAAGTTATGGTCAAACACACTGTAACACCGAGTTAGACACCCCCTCGAGAGATGAACGTTGCCAATTGCTTGCTCCTCTCGTTATACCAACTTTAGTAACAACTGCACAATAGCAATACACAGCGGTCTACGCCTCCACGTGCAAACCTCAACCAAAACACCACTCTATAGCTACAAATAATGCTCAGAACAGCACCTAACTTCATCAGCAGTACACATAGGGTCCCAGCCATAGTACTAACCATCAAAAATCTCTTTAGCTTTGTCGAATTTCTTTAGCAAAGCGACTTAACACAACTCACCCCCTCTCCTCCAATAGCCGCTTGTTTGTGAAGGGAGCCCTGACGAGTCGATCACCGAGTGCAGCGGAGTTTCGCAGCTCAAGGAAGAACATTTATGATTATTACTTCATGGAAATGCAATCAGACCGAGACGCTATGCAGTAAAAAATGATTATAATGATGATTACTACTTCATGGAAATGATCCGCTGCACTCGGTAGCTCTAAAGTTCTATTCTATTCTTCTCATTGTTTAAGTGTGTTTGACCATAACCTCAATTTATGGCAGAATATCCCTTTAACCAGATTGGTATGAGCCATGATAAATGTTGATGATTTTGAAGTTGTTACTTACGTAGCCATTTCCCAACTTAATTGCAACTTTAACACGAAAACAATCAACGTCCAGCTGATCTTAAATAGACATAGAGGTGCAGTGGAGACCATAGCCTAACCTAGCATACAGCCACAATGCACCCATCTGTCAGTCAGATCAACCAATCATGGCTATTAATCCATAACCTTTAGCCTCTATCACTGTATGGATTTTATAGATTAAGACACAGGGATTAGAAACTGAAATACATATATATATATATATATATATATATATTTGTGAGTATGTTTGATTTTCCTAAAAGTGGGACTTAAATGAGGTTTCCTTTGTTTTCAGACTTTGCCCCGAGTGCACTCTTGAGGAACTGCAGTTTCTTCTTAATTGGTTTCATTTTTTAGCCCTGGGGGTCTCCACTTGGCCAAGACCATCAACCGTTTCAAACATGGATGTAGTCTCAGTCAGAGTTAGGAGCCCACAACCAGCTCCAGATGAGAACTGGTTCCAGCTTGTTTGAGCCAGTAACATCATTTGCCTTCATAGTTCTTAGTTTTGTTATTGATGCCCTCCACGTAGTTCCTCGTGCTTTGCAGAACAATGAAGAGGCAGTCAGCGTGAAGGGCAACAAAAGAGTCGAGGAAGTGATCACAGCGTACAAACGACAGAAGCGGTCCAAACTTCTCTCTTATATGATACAGGACTGGATTAACTAGATCATCTCTCTTAAAAACAGTCTGGATGTCATGTTAGGTAGAGGCTGCTATCATATTTTTGTATAACATCTGCAAAAACTAATGTATCAAAGAAGAAGTAAGTCACATGACTTATTATATATACAAAGGTGTGTGTGAACTAGCTGAGCCTCTCACCTTGAAATAATGGTGATTCATTGTTTGATTTAATACCAAAGACATACATGTGCAGTGGAAGTTAATGAACTCAACAGCAGTTAGTATCATCGATAAAATCACCAGGAGCACCTGTAATTAGTTTTTATATAAAGTTAATTGCCTCAGGGGAGTTTTTTATCTGCATAAAAGGATCTCATGATAGGGAACCTAAGAGATAAGGACATACGGTGGCAGATATATAAACGTTCACTAGGACACCCAAAAATGAACCTCAGAGTTTCAAACTGAATCTGGGTCAGCAGCATTTCCTGAGTCCTTCATTTTAGAGGCTTCCATAACTCTGAGGAGTGTGGACCCCAGGCGTTGAAGTAAGAAAGTTAGGTGTCCTTAACAAGAATAATTTCTCAGTGAGAAATAGTCAAAGTCCAAACGCTGCTGGGAATATGCAAAAATTTTCAAGCATACCATCTTGTTTGCAACATATTGCCAAAAACAAAATCCTTTCCTGGGGGTCCGAACCCCTCAGGCAGAAAAACCAAAACACCACCTCCATATTTTACCCATCTTGATTTGTTTGGAGGTGAGCGTTGGGGTGAAAGTGAGGGTTTTATTCAGAGTGTCTCAGCTGGGTTCACTTTATTAAAGGCCATGAGATATTGATTTAGTGACCTTATTCCTCATAAAAGGCTGCTGAATATTTCCATGCACAAACTGGGGTGCAAACCTTTAGAGTAAATAATGCATCAAAGAATAGAAAGGAGACAGGGCTGCTTACTCTCACCTTGACTTTAACAAGTGCGCCGGAAAATGGCCTGTCTGCCTGATGATAAAGTCTGCTGTGTTTGTTACTTTTGGGAGTTGCAAATGGAGAGTGTGCTCTAAAATCAGGGCTCCTCTTTGTGCGGGGCACTCCGGGGTCACGCAGACACAACAACTTTTTACTGATAAGACCCTCTACCTTCATTTATAGTCACTCCTGATCAACATAAAGCCTGATCCATATCCAGTAGAATTAAGGCCGGTTTATCTCAGCACTGCCAAGCCCTGTTTGTTTCAGAAACAGTGAGTTGTTAAGAGGTTCTCAGAGAAACCTGCCTCTTTATAATGTTTGCAAGAAAAACACGAGGGCTGGTTGCTTTAAAGCCGAACGGTGGATCTGTTTTAGCGTGACAGTGTGAAAAGGCTTTGTATAACCTCCTTAAACCTCTCTGCTTTTAATTGATATCCCGCAGTAAGCCCACGCCGTAGTCATCCAAAGCAGTTTTAAGTCAAGAGTCTCAGAAAGAAGCAAATTAAGATGTTTTCCAGCCGAACTGTGAAAAGTGAAAAAACCTTCGAGTTTGACTACCAATCGCACATTTCCAGCGAAAGAACTGCTCAGTTTTTGCAGCCAAAGTGTGAAACACAGAATTTAAAAGGCAGAGACAGAGTTGAGAGGTTTTTACTTAGAAATAAAAAATAAGATTGCAAAGTTTTGTGTAGCTCATTGTAAAGATGATTACACATTTGAGTTAAAGGTCACATGTTTCCAAAGGTCAAGTGTTCATGCTTGCACAGCTTTCTCAGTATTTGTTTTGTGTATTTGAACACACTTCGATCTTTGTGAATAAGACTGGATGGTAGAGAAGAAAGTTAGCCACCAGGATGAGATGACCTTATTATCTATTGTACTCCACCTCTAGATTACCTTTACAGACTATAAAACATGGACAAGGTGTCAGTGATATTAACCCCAATGGTGTCCAAACAGTGAAGGTTGCCATCGTGGAAATCCCCCCAGTTTTGCAAGTATATGCTTAATTCTGGGGCTGTAAATTCTTGGTCAACTAAAACCCTGAAATTTTCGACCAAAAACCGACTAATCGGTGGGGGGGATGGGGGGATGGGGTGGGGTGAAAATATACTGATATCAGCACAAGAAAGCAATTAAATACAAATATTATATTCAGCAAACCACTGGACGTTGATTAACATGGACTCCCCTCCTGTCTCCAGCTGGTCTCCAGTGGGTTGGGCGAGTCCAAAATGGTGAAATTAAGGGGGGTGTTCTGAGACAGGCTGTTACCTGTGAAATGGGGGTGCTCTGAAAACACCCCCACTAGCACTTGGTACGTTCCTCCTGTTGAAACTAACCATAGCCTGTAAATTGACATGGAAAAAAATGGAGTCAACCAATCAGAATTTTGGTCGACTCAGCACGTGTCGACCAATAAGTCGACCAGTCGACTAGGACTTCACAACCCTACTTAATTCTTCTTCTTTATATCTCAAAAACCAATGAAATATAAAAGAATTCAACCCTTTTAAAGATATAGCTGTTTATCCAAAGACCTTTACTTGAGCCAGGCTGTTTTAAGGACGTCACCAGTTGGTTTCATGCAGTGGTCACCATATTGGAAACACTGATTGGACTTTCCATCAGCCTAGCCATAGGTAGTTGTGTGTGGCCTCTAGTGGACACTGGAGAAACTACTGTTTTAAGCACCATCTCATTGTCTTCATTTTGCAATAAGTGAGGCTGCTGCTTGGTTCTTTCTCTTCCTTCCAACATCTGCAGCATCTGCGTCCATTTTAACGTTGGATGAATAACTATGGTAGTGATGGGAGTGTTTAACACCTGCTGCAGTCCTGGCCGTGTGGATGTACTCTGCCAGGCATCTTGCCAGAGTACTGGTGTTAAATGTTTGAAGAGACAGCCTTTGTGCCCTTCCTATATTTTGTGTCATAGAAAAAGTTATGATGCCCAGCTGTGAGGGTAGAGCTTTGGCATTTTTTTAGGATACAAAACCGCTGATTTTGCATCTGTTTCCTGCAGGATGTGAACAGCTGCAGTTGTCTTTGTTTTGCTATATTTCTCTATACTCTGAAGTGTGACACTTTTCAAGCAAATGACTATTTCTCCCTTATCCAGATCAAGAAAAGAAAAGAGGGAAAAGGGCCTCTGTGTGGTTTTTCATTGACTTGAACTGCTGCCACACCAGCTATCTTGATGTTAGGCAGCATCCTCTGGAGGACTAGATAATACATCAACATGATGCATCTCTGTCTTAATTCGTTAGGGGAGTAATTTAGAAACTATATATAATAGTAATAGATACTTGGTTCTCTTTTTGTCATTTGATTATACGAGACAGAGTTGAAGTTGTTCGGAGTACTTTATTGTGCAGACAGAGGCAAATACTGAAAAAAACTTTAACATATAGTATCAGTCACCACTGTTCCCTCAACAAAACATACCCTCTATTGTTTCTGTGCTTAACAGCATAAACAGAAATCTGACACAAAGCATTTGCGCTGCCACTTTTCAATGACGGTCCATGTGAGGAGAGGGGAAAAAAACAGCAAAAAAGCTGAGATGACTCCTGGAGAAATGAGGGCACCACACGCTGATACGGCTGAAGGAGGCTGAGGTGAAACACAGTTCACAGAGGTGCATAATGGAACAGGAGCTATTTTCAAACTCAGCACATCACACTTTGTCGGGCTGCTTATTTGACAGTTTTGTGTTTTTAGGAAAGATTGCCCATGTGATGTCAGATCTCCCTGCTCAAGTCAAAAACTGTATTTTAAACATTTTCCAGCCTGAAGGGACCAGATCAGAGCCAGAACAAAGAATAGTTCAACTCATTGTGTCCTTATTGTGATGGTGATTGAGTATCACGCAAGTTCATATTGATCACTTCACACTACTTTCTGTATCATGTATCATAAACTTCATCATCGGCCATTTTTACAGACTTCCAGTTTTTCATTTTATTATGACAGAGATTACGATTAACTGTCAGCATCCACACTCTCTGCTGCTCAGAGCTGCACTCCATGAGCTCTAATCCTGACAGCCCTAAATTCTATCCATGATGGAGCAGAAAAGTCTTAAACATTTTATTGTGGATATGACAGATTTGACATATTTCACAGTTTTAACCAACTGACTTCCTATAGCGGGGCAACAAAGAGAAACTTCTTTTGAGAATAGATGAATAAATGAATAAATAATCATTAAAAATAATCCATTGTGCCATCCCTTACAATGAAAAACATAATTCTCAACTCAAAGTGACTTTGATATAATGGCTTAATTCAAAGGTCTGGTATTGGCAGTAAAAGTAAGTAGAGGATTTGGCTTATATTTAAGGATTTATGGTATACAGTTTCTACATAATCTGAACACAGTACATCCTGTGATGTCCGTTCACTTGCTGTCTCGCTGGCAGTGATTGTTTTATTTCGTTATCTTTCAGGAGCCAAAAAAGAAAAAAAAAACCTCACAAACCCCGAATAATAATATGTTTTGAAAATTCATCTTTTCTGTGGAAGAGTGGCTTTTGATGGACTGTGCAATTACCTCGCTCAATTTTGTCTTAATTGAAGAGCAGAAACTTCCCGACCTTCGTGTCCTCTCATTCTAACACCAATTAGCCTAATGGATACTGAATACTGTAATTACCGCTCAAAAAGCTCTGCCTTTCAAAGGCTGTAACTTCCAGCTGATTGACACTCAGCCTGTCAATTAAAACCTAGCCATTCTTAAATAAAAAAATGGCTGTAATTATCTCTATAAGGGTTGAGCACGTCATAAATATAATTGAAGCATGTAGTTCCAGCTTTTCCTCCAGCGTATACTGTTTGGTTGAACTAGAGAGCCATAATTGAGTCTTTGACCCAATAAAAGCTCAAACACCGGTGACCGTGGTTTAACTGCTCCTGTAGCATGCTGGGTTTATTGTTGTCATCCTAATGACTCACTTCAGTGTACAATAAAGCAGAAACAGGCTGAGATTTGTGCGTTACATGACCCATACCTACTGTAGCTCTTTGTAAGGTTAATAATCTTTTGAAAATAATGGAACAAAAGGTATTTATCAGTATAGAGTAAACAATCAGAGGCACACAGTCACAGTCCACTCCGACAGTCGGTATGTTTACATGACACTTGAGAAAACAGAATTATTGCCTTACTCTGATTAAGACCGGACAACTGAAGTGCATGTAAACACCTTAGTCCGACTGTAATCAGAGTTTGAGAAGTCCGATTGGAGTCAGAGAACTCTGATTAAGACACCCAGATAATGGCACTGGAATTCGCTTTTCTCTACCATGTAGCCAGTGCAGTTGGAATATAATTGGACAATGCATGTGTGCCACGCCCCCTAACCCTGAATAGAAAACACCAGAGAAGCGTTCACCTCATCTACAGAAAAAGTAGTGTGTACATCACGTATGACAAAAACAACGCTGTATGATGCTCCATCTTCTTTCTTGAAAATGCCCAACAGCAGTTGTAGCCACTTCTGACGTCTGGCACAGACCTGCTGTTGTTGACAGTTGTATGGGGTCAAACAACCCATTTCACTCCCTAGTTTTGGGGAGGAGGACAAGTTCATGTCAATAATTTAATTTTCTCAGCTGCATGTATACACGGACGAGGAGAGAAGTAAAAAAAACTGAAGTATGAGCTTAGTCCGATCAAGCTGTGCATGTACACAAACTGAATTTGCTCCTTTATGATCATCGACAAGTGAAGGGATTAACATTTTCCATTTCTCGATACGATGGCGCCTGATAGTGGATGGGATGTTTTCGGCAGCGAGCTCTAAGTTTCAATGTTGGAGACAAAGAATGATGTCAACAATGACCAAATACTGATGGCTAGACATCTGAATCAGAGCGTCCCCTAAACTGTAGTTGTTGTGGTGAAGGTGAGTCGAAGAAAGAAAACCACTGAACTGGTGATCGGGTCATCGATGGGAAGGCTGGAAGGAGCTCAAACTGCTGCAGAATGTCATGCCTGTTCTGGCAGTCAGCTTTCAGATCACACAGTATATTGTAGTGTTAACGTTTGCTTATTTTGTAACACAATAGCAAAAATTCAGCTTTCAAAAAACATGGTCAACCCAGTATATTGCAACAGCCCAAACACAGATTCCTGGATCAACTCAAAATCACAGCTATTTACTCTTTGCTCCTCTATTTTTCTGGCTTTTCTTTCCAATAAAGACAAACATCACAATTTTAATTGAAAACTAAATTCATTAACCAAGCAGTGCTCTGGCAATTTTGCAATAAATTCCTCTAATTTTGATCTTGAATAGTTATAAAATAAATAAAGTCTGTCTTTGTCGAGTGATATTGAGTAAAGACAAAATCAAGACCTTGAAAAAAAAGCACTCAGTCTGGTCTTGTAACCAAAATCAATCCACAGAAATGCAACAATACCTCCAGCCAACAGGATATTTTTATGGATCCAGGGAGCTAATTTTCCAGGATGACACAGTGCATGAGCTGCATTTTAGTTTCGTGTTACTCAAGTCTAAACTCGGGCTGTTAAAGATTTCCAATATCCGTGTGCATATTGCTGGGATATCACGTAAAAGTAGACGTATCTAATTCTCATTCCTGACCCTGATATCCCTTTCCTAAAACTGGCACACACACACATTTGCAGCCTGATCTGGCACAGGTTGGTCATCGCATCGATTACCTGTGAGTGTGTGTGGAACTTGTCGATAGTGTGTGCGTGTGCCGTGTCGCCTTTTAGCCTTTGATTTATAACAGCTGTTTTATTTTTTTTTACCACTGCCAGTAATTTATTAGAGAGAAAATGACCGAGTCCTTCTAAAGCGAGCCCACTTCATTACTCAAACATTGCATCACAGCGCCCATCACAGCATGATATACTCCGCCTGTTAACAAGACGGCTTATTAACAAGGTCAGCAGAGAGAGTGTGTAGCCGCAGAAGGTCGTTAATGCAGTCACAGCCCAGTTTTTTAAAAGTTAATGGATGTGTTTATGTTTATTTGCCTCTATTTAGAAGCTGACGGTATATCTGGAGATGTCAGGCTGTTGTAGACGCGGCAGGTTGAATGTAAAGGATCGGGAGTGTTTCTGCAAAACTCTAAGAGCAGAGCTGAACTCAATCTCACCAGAAGAGTCATGACTCACCTGCTCTGCTCCGCTCTCCCGCTCTCATGTATTTAGCCCTTTATTCATGCTCTATCTCACCGGTTTCTCTCTCCTTCTTTCCATTTAGCCGTTTAATCCTAACCCCTCTCAAACTCTCACTTTCTATCTCTTTCTTTTTTTTACCACAGCCTCACACACACACACTCCCTTCGCTTTAAATCACAGTGTTTCACTCTTTTATTCACTGCTATATGCGCTGAACTTTGTTGATGTTTTTCCAACTAAAAACTAAGAGGTATGAACTAAGGAAAAGTTGATTTTTTTTAGCTACTTTGAAAGCCAAAATAATTTAGTTAATCGACCGTAAACATTGCTGCAGATGCCAACAAAACGAGGGGCAGTTTTTAATTATAAATTATCTTTAATAAATAACCACTCTAAATAAAAACAAAATAAAACTGTGACGTAAAAGAGCCAAGAGTGTATAGATTATTTTTGTCTGTTATGGTGTGATAATAAAGAGCTTTATGAGTCTCATTAAGGGAATTTGTTTTAAGAGACTGAATTAATAGAGCTCAATTATGAATAATGGACTAAAATAAAGACTTAATTAAAACTAATGGGTAGACTGAGAAATGAAGGCGTTTCACTTGATTCACAGAATTTGGTTGGACTGGAAAGATTGTTGGACTGCACTGACACCCTCACCTTATTACATATACATACTGACACCCATTGTCTTTGCAGCCCTCAACATACTTTAATATCTCTTTGTGAATGATTTACTTCTTTAAGACAAACACATTTCATTAGATTTCCAGTGTAAAATATCTTCTGTGTGTAAAATATGTGTTGTTTTCTCACTAGATACTTTTAACTGTGCTTGAAGGTCTAATGAGTTTTACTATTTGTTGTCATTATGGTATCATTTGTGTTTATGTATACCCACTAATCTAATCTTACCACTATATCCTAGGCTTTATCATAATAACAACACTTTCCACCGCCTCTTTCTAAATTGTGACTGCATCTTCTGATTTTTGTGGCTTTATGATAGTTGAATTTAAACCCTGAGGGGCATTTCTCACATGATTGTGTTGCTTTAGCAGCTGCTACACCTGCACTAATAAGACAAAAAAGGAAGCTTGTAATCCTCCCAAGAAGCAGAAAAGGGTGATATGCTCCCCTAACTATGCTGCCAAGTTAATAGCATCCAGGCTCCCAGGTGCTATTTGCACAGATTTAAATGAGGTAATATGCATACGTTTAATCCAAAATGGTCCATTTCAATGCAAATCAGCCTCAATGCAAAAAAAGTCCAATTAACACAAGCGCTTAAGCGAGATGCTGTTAAAGTCAAAGTTATTAGTTCCTTCAGAGAGTTGGTGGGTAACTTAAGAGCATTCATAAGAAGTTTCATGCCAAGGCTTTCCATTTATTATTTCACCAGGAAATGCAGTCGACATATAATTCAAAAGTAATTCACTCTGAGATGCAAAACATAATCACCTTGTTAGCGTTTGACATCATGTGTGATGTTTTTGTGAATCTAACCTTGAAATAGAAGGATAACTTGTTGCATAAAATGCACAGCTCATTATAACTTTTGATTCTCAGAAGTGCTGAAATCACCCATCAAGAGAGTCCAAGTTTAAATGAAACTGTGGACTGAAACATTAACCCTTTCTTTCTCATTGAGACTTTGCTGCACTTTAACTAAGTGTCAAACTCTCAATGCCTCTATATGTTTGAAATGGGACCCCTTCAGTATTATGTGGGTGAATGATTTTTTGTGGTATTATGGAACCACAAGCATAATGTGAGAACTACCTAAAAGGCTATCAGTTTAATCAAGAAACAAAACAAGTCTGTCAGAACAGAGTAATTTCAACATACAGTGATTTACAGGAGGGTGTTCCACAAGGTTCCATTCTTGGTCCTCTTTGATTTCCCTTTCATTTAATACCCAAAGGGACTCTTTTTTGATTCAAGATGCTGATGATACAATTATTTTTCTTTCAGGTTAAGATGAACTCAAGCAGTGTTTTTAATGGGATGGAAATCTGATTCAGATGCAATAAAATATCTTATCAAAATTGCCACATGATCTCTAAGCCTAAAAAAGAACTCTCATGGATCACGCCCAGCTTAATTTCCTTGCAACATACTTAAACCTGTCTTCTATGTAAAGTTCTTAGATGAAATCATCAGTGATGGTCTCAGCTGAAAGAGGCACATATACATCACCAATAAAGCTGCCAAAAATACTGGTATATAACGACAAGTTTGACATCTTATGAAGAAAAAAACCTAATAGATCTGTGTGACTGTGTTGGAATTTAAATTGAATTTGGATTAAACTAAGATCATGTTAAAAGTGAGCTCTTTCTACAAGATTCTCAGGGTTTCTTTTGTCCCAGCTGTGCACCTGTATGTGTTTTGATTTCTTTCCTCCGCACAAATAAATTGATAAATTGATAAAACTCTCCCTCAGCGGTGCACACACAGCACTGTTCTGTTTTGCTGCTCTGACATTTACTATGACTCTGTTTGGCCTCTGTTATGACCTCTGATGCCAGCTCTGCATACTTTCAACAATCCACATAATCAGAGCTGAAGTAACTTGAACTTTCTGCCACAAACTTTGATTTGAATTGTGATTGAAAATGTTATTTTCACTGTTACAGAACGTTTGGGTTTAGTCAGTGTCAGAGGGTAGAAAAATGCCTTTCGCTCATATGAAAATGTGGATTTTTGGGACTTTGAGTGAGAAAAATAGCCCTCTTCAAACACAAGAGAAGTTTCCCTCCGGCAGTAGTTGTAGTCTGATTTATTTGGCTCCAAACTGTCTCTGACAGATTCAATGTCGAGTCCCTTTCTCTCGTTCTCAGGTCTGATCTATCTGACGCATCTTCACCTGAATGTTTGGCAGCTGTTTCTGTTAGAGACGTTGATAGAGATGTATCTGAGCTGTCATCTCTGCACTGCTCGGGGATTTGTCAGCTAAAGCTCACTTTTACTCGCTCTTGGCTGAGCTTCACTAGTCTGGCAGCAGAAAATGTTTCCTTTTTATCATTGCTCGCAGTTTTTGGATAAGTTTCAGTCCCCCGAAGGCAACATTTGTAGAACAGAAGACCTTTTCCCTCTGCTTTACATGTGGGAACATGGATTTTTATCACAGTGACTAGGGGTTTGGAGGTTGAGGGGAGGAAAGGGGAGGGGAAGAGTTATCAAGGGAAGACATTTAAAAGGTTTTAGCAGAGTGCAGCCGGATGGGAGTGGTCAGTTTTCTTGCAGTAGATGACCCAGCTTGATAATAGAGCCCTCCAAGGCATGAGTGTTTGTTGGCATGGACACAGACAAAAATAATCTGAGACCATCAAAGAGTCTTTGTTGATGGCTTTTCCTAGATTCTTCCTGAATCTATTTTCCTTAGGGTTCAGGAATTGTTTTAGCTGCACTGGGTAGTTATTTAGGGACTATTATGGCTGGTGAAATTGATTGTATGAGCTGTAAATAAGAAACTCATAAAATATAAGTATCCCTAAAACAACTCCATTTCCAAGTTGGTTACTGTTAAGGCGAACCTGGAATGCTAGTTTCTCGTATGCTGGGTACCAGGGTGGTGGATTCTGGAACAACAGGTTTCAGAGTGCTGGGTTCTGGAATGTTGAGCCCTAGAATGTCAGGTTCCTGAATGTTAGGTTTTTGAATGTTGGGTTCTCCAGAACTGGGGTCTACGATTTTGGGTTCTAGAATGTCGGGTTGTGGAATGTTGGGTTGTGGAATTCTGCAATGGCAGGTTCTAGAAATCTGGGTTCTTGAACGCTGGGTTCTACAATACAGAGTTATTGAATGTTAGGTTTTAGAATGTTGAGTTCTCCAAAGCTGGGATCTACAATTTTGGGTTCTAGAATGTCGGGTTGTGGAATCTTGGGTTCTGTAATGCTTGTCTCTAGAATTCTGGGTTTTGGAATGCTGAGTTCTGCAATGGCAGGTTCTAGAAATCTGGGTTCTTGAACGCTGGGTTCTACAATACAGAGTTATTGAATGTTAGGTCCTTAAATGCTGGGATTGACAGCACTGGTTTTAGATTGCTGGGCTTTAGATGTACTCATTCGTAACATGATAGGGTATAAAAAGGATTTTGCAGAGAGGCATTCAGAGAAAGGTCAACCGCTCTGTGAAATGCTACATTAGCAATTGCTCAGCAGTGTATGAACAATGTACATCAATGTTAAACTGTGAAGAATTCTTAGATTTAATCATCTGCAGTACATTTTATCATTAAAAGATTTTGAGAATATGGAAATTGTGTCCAAGAGGAACAAGGCCAAGAACCAACTCAAGGTTGCCATGATCTGAAGACTCTCAGGCAGCACTATATTTAAAACAGACATGACTCTGTGGTGAAAACCAATGCAGGGAGTCAAAATTACATCCAGAAACTATTATCTGTGAACACATCTTGTCACTGCAGGCTAAAACTGCACCTTGATGAGAGGAAATGATTTAATTTATTGTTATCTGCATACAGTTAAAAAGCCAGCCTCTGCGATGGTAGGGGGGTACATAAGTGCCCAAAGCATGGCTAGTTTACACATCTGGGAGGGCACCATTAATGTTAAACATAACATACAGGTTGAATGCCGCCATTGGCTGATAAAAGAAGAGGGGAAAAAAAACACTATGGTTATCATGCCTGTGTCCCAGCTGTTTTAAAACCTTTAACTTGCCGAAGTGAGCTTAAATTTTTCTTCAAACTATATTTATGTTTTTAATTTCAGTATTTTGTATGTTTTTGCTGCACTATTTTTAATTAATTTGGGGTTAAAAGAATTTAAATCAAAACCATCAAAAACTGTTTTCATCAACATTTTTCATACCATCCCAAACTTTTTGATTTGGGGTTGCTGATTAATTTCTGCAAAACTCTCAAATGAGGGTTATTTTGTGAAACAGATAGCTGGCAGTTGGACATGCAGTGAATGATTTATGGGGATGTCATTAGGATTAAAAGGACCCTTTGCTAATGCATTGCGGAGAAATTTAATATCACTCACATCTTGGCCATGAAACCTGATGAAATCCATTTCCAAAAAGTTGATGTCTTGGATGTTCGATTTTTGCAGCGACTCTGATCAGAAGTCAGGCTGAAACTCTCCCGGCTCACTTTGTGGGAGATTGTATGAGTCACTGCGGATAGCTGTGTCTGGAATTTTGACAGGCTGCTAACAGAGGTTGACAAAGATGCAATCCAAACCATCAGACCTCAGCATGCCTTACTCCCAATGAAAAGGCCAAAATGAAATCCACAGAAATGTCACTTGGTGTAGAGATGAGTCTGCTTTCCACACATCACACCCTGTCTTACACTGTCAAACGCATACATAAACACCAACTGAGCATGCACAGAAACACATTTTGACTGACTTTGACAAAGTCCTGTATAAATAAGTTTCACTTTAGTATATATCTAGTATATATCTATATCTATGTAAAGTGTAGAGCAACAGCAGGGGATAGAAAACGACATGTTGTTGCCACATTTATAGATCCAGTCATTTTTTTACACAGTCTATCATCACACTCTTAATCTGCAGAGATAAAAATACTGTGGTATAAGCTAGAGGTGGGAGAATAAAACAATTCATACAAGTATCGCAATTTATTTATTTTTTTATTTTTTTAATCAACTTCAAAAATCCTTTTTTTTTTTTTCAAATGTTGTAAAAAATCTTAAAGGCTGACTTACATGTGATGTGTATTTTTTGGGGAAATATTGTTCCTGGAATAGTCAGTTGACAATCATAATCATTCAACTGTTTCACTGGTGTTAAAAATGCAGACTTTAAAACGAGAAAATGGGCAATATCGTAGAATCGCAATTTAAATCAAATTGGCATCCAAAAATTCATAGAGGAATCGAAACCGGAGAAAAGCATATCGTCCCAGCCCTAGTATAAGAGCCTGTGGTGTCCCACAAGGCTCAGTACTGGGACCCACGTTATTCCTTATTGATTTGAACAATATTTGTAGTGTCCAATCAGTTGGCCTTTGTTACACTTGCAGATGATGCTTATTTTTTATAGCTTTGTGGAAAACATGAAAGAGTTATTGAAAACAGATGAAACAGAGCTGATTCAATCAAAAACATGGTTTGGTATAAATAAGTTATTGCAAATGAGGATAAAACAAAGTTAATAGTTATCAGTGGTTGTCTATCCCACTAGGATTAATCACATCTAGTGTAAGTGGACTCTGGTAAGAACGAGGCATGTAAGGGAGTCATGCACTCCTTCAGCTTCAAAATGCACCAAATGTTATCAATCAGAAGTCATCATGTTTAGGAGGCTGCTTTGGCATCTTTTGAAGACAAAAGTTTCTCCTCCCTCGCTTGATATGATTGTTTAAGTTTTTATGATGATCTGTCAGACGATGAAACAACAAAAACCTCCGGTGGTGGATTCTGACAAAGGGTTTGTTAGTTTCTCCTGCAGGTATTCAGCTATTCAAATGCCTTGGCACTCTTACGTCTTGTCAGATTGGTTTGATGAAAAAGTGATCCCCACTCTAGGTAAAATATTTAAGGAAGTTCTACTTTTCTGCGCACAAAAGCTTTCCTGTCTCATTAATGCTTCTGTCTCTATCTGAACTCGACAGTTTGGAGCTTCTCGGTTTTCATCTTTGTGACTTTCTCTCATCTGCTGTGGTTTATCCCTGCAGCACTTTTCTTTTGTCA
The DNA here is from genome assembly GCA_962446985.1 of Xyrichtys novacula. NCBI lineage: Eukaryota > Metazoa > Chordata > Actinopteri > Labriformes > Labridae > Xyrichtys > Xyrichtys novacula. The sequence continues at coordinate 31,341,767 of OY660870.1, forward strand.
TCATAAATTAGATCTATAAAATGTTCTCCCTCCTGCAGGTTATTGCATACTTTCTTTTTTAGCTTTCACTTTCGCTCCATAACTTATTTCTTCCTATTTCCCGCTCTGCAGGACACTGTATATCTGCACTGTCGGGTGCTCACATTCCAGGAGAGAACTCCATTATTGTGTCAAACTTGCACAGTTTCCTTTTTCAGACAGGATATTTTTTATTTGTGGCAACATTATATCCCCTGTGTCCTCCCAACATCTGAATTTGTCACTGCTGTTACTTAAAGACTGTTGTTTTTTTTTCCACTGGGTCTCCAATGCACGTCACTGAACTCTAAGATCCAAAGTTTCATAGAAGAAGAGAAATAAATCTACGGGGGCGTCTGTGCCTCCCAGTTAATTTTATTCAAATCATTAAATCACTTTCTTTCACAGTTTTTAGCGTCAGAGCTCAAATTTTGGTCCCTCGCCTTTGGATTAAAACAGGCTTAAAATAGCGCTTATTTTCGTCACATTGAAACCCCAGAGAAACAGGCCCAGTGCCTGTTTCGCGTCTTAAGATACATTTAGAAACGCCGCCAGGCTCTGATCCTGTTTGCATCATATTCAGATTGTTTTCTGACCTATTTAATTCTGTCTTTTAGGATATTCTACGTGTCTCATGACTCCCAGGATCTGAAGATATTCAGCTACATTGCCAGGGACGGACAGAGTAATGTCTTTCGCTGCAACGTCTTCAAGTCCAAGAAGAAGGTAAGAACTGTTGTAAAGTCTTACCTTTGGAGCAGTGAAGGTTAATTAAAGAAGGGAATGAGGATGAAGAAAAAATATGCTTTTCCCACCTCAGGCTTTGTTATTCCATTTACATACATAAAAAGATGCAGGGACAAGAGTAAACAACTCCATTGGTCTTTGTTTCTCAAAATCAGAGAACGGTGAAGGAATTGTTGTGTTAGTCGCCCTTGAATTGACGGACAGATATTGAGGTGTTTTCTTGCCTGGTTTGACCCTTCCATACCCTCACCTAGACCTCCAGAGAGACGCTCAGCCGATACCAGACTCTCCTCTGCCCCCTTTTGTTACTGCCCAAACTCACCTTGTTCCATCCTTCCTCCGGGCATGGTTGGATCTGCTCATTACTGCTGTCAAACTGTCAAACTGGCTCTCTTGGTTCCTGGCTTGGTCGTGTACCAGGCTTTAAAACTCTCTCCCCTGCAGTCTCAAGCTTTTCTGCTAGATTTGAAAATTCACAGCCTGCTGGTTTTCTTTGTTTTCAGTGCAGCCAGTGAGTGAGTCGTCAAGCAAACGGCAACAAGTAAACCACCCGTTTATTAGAAAACCCTGTTAGCCAAGGAAATTTCTCTTTTTCTCGGTTTGAGTTCCATCTTTTGGATAAACTTTAAGAGACGTACAAATGAGCGTGTTTTGTAAACCTGATAGGCTCGAAGCAGCTTGAACCAGTGAAGGGAAAAACAGAGTTCAAAAGTTCAGGACGTGTGACCAAAAGACCCTCTTGACTTGATATTACAATTTTGATTTTTAAGGAATTTGTCATGTTTCTTGTCAGACTTTGTCTCTTGATTATGATGGGATGCGAAAAGGAGCGGCTAAGTGTTTCATTTCCAATGTTTTCACAGTCTGTTAGCTGTGTATTGTTTGAAGCATTTCCGCCTCCCTTCTTGAATCACATCGCTGTCTGAGTCACATCCTGACAACCACCAATAAAGAGACGCACAGCTTTCTGGCAGCAGTAAATCCTGACGGCACTATAGGCCTGTCATTGTCGGGGCTGGAGGAACAAGCTTGGGACCCGCGTTGGCAGGAGGATGTGTCGGGGAGGAAGAGTCAAAACAGAGTCCAGCAGTGTGACACAGTTTAAAAATGTGCTCCCAGTTTTCCACTTTAGCTGCCAGCTGATGGTGAAGTCCAGAGGTTATCCGAGCGAGGCGCACACTGCCTCATTATCTCCTACAGACAGGCCGACACTGACACATGAACACACACACACACACAAACACACACACTATTCTGAAGAGAGTGCATACCAAAATTCTCTGGGGCAACGGTGTCCCTGAGGCCACTGAGCTGGAAACTTCTGTGTGTGTGTTTGTGTGTGTTTGCAGATGTAGTGTTTATCACAGCAGAGCGGTAATGAAGAGTCTGTGGAAAAAAAGTCCTTTTCAATGGAGGAAGTCATGAAGTTTTTACAGTCACAGCTCATTGAAGACTGTCAGGATGATATTTCTGGATATTTCCTGGTTTGTCATGGATGCTGTAACTGTGGTTTATAATGACAGACAGGCAGACGAGGTAAAAAGTCTCAACTCTAGTTTATAACTGTAATGATTGCATTTTTTTTCTTTTTTTTTTGTCAGAAAAACTGAGTAGAATGCACTATTTATACACAGCAGGATAACTTCATAATCCTAGATAATACAATGACCTCTGCAGTCATGAATTAAATAGTGACTGAACAAGCAGCCAAACCTCAGTATCATCTCCTGCTGCTGTAACACCCCCAGTGATTCTCACACATAGATGATAACTAAAAAGGCTGCTCACGCATAACCACCGACAATTTCTAGCCATTTTTATCCAGATGAAACTGCGATTTGTGATCAATAAATGAACGATCACAACTTGCTCTTTACCCCTGCGTATGCAGAGAATAGAAAATAGTACCAAACAATCAAAAAGTGAGTTGTGTTATTTGTTGTCTTGCCGATGAGTTTTTCCCAAAAATAAGACACAGAGAGCCATGAAGAAGTGGGCACTGCTACATAAGGAGAGCTGCAGGTATCAGGGACAGATTCAGGATGTAGTTAAAGGTGCCCCAGCCCCAGGGTTCCCCCCTTGTGATTCGATTGAACACCTAAAATTCTATACTATGACTCATGCCAAATTCTGATACAACCCCACTTTAAAAACAAACCTATCCGTCTCACATGAACCACAACCAGTGTGACACTGACAGGATTATCTGCACTGCAGGGTGTTTTCCTCATGGCTAAAGCAATAACTATAGGGTTTATCACTGCAATAACTTTACTTTTAATAAAACAAAAGAAGCAGGAAAAACACGACATTTTCCTCTGAACATTTCCAGGAAGTTTCATGAGTGTTCCCCAGGCCAAGAGAAAGAGGAAAAGAAGAGATATCAGGAGTATATTTATATAAGAGAGCTCGACAGAAAGACATTAAATATTCAAAAAAACAAGAAGAGAATAAACTCTCCCGTCTCAATGAGCATAAACACATCAAACATGCTGTAAAGGTGTCACCCAAAGCAGTGTACGGTTTTCTGTGAGTGTGCTTTGACGTGAGCAAGGTTGTGAGAGTAAGATTAAATAGAGGATTAAGTCGACTTTATTTCCCTCCTAACTACCGGCAGTGGCCCGGCTTTAAATCATACTGGCATAAAAAGCCTTAAGTGGCCTATCAGTTCTATCATAGAGACAGGCTGTGTGTTTCTCTCCCTCGCTCTCTTTCCTCATTCGGGCTCAGGCTCGCTCGCCCTCCACCCTTCCCTCCCTGATCGACAGTTTAAAGGCAGCTAATGAATGACCTGGTCTCTATTATGTAGAGTTGAAGTGAGAGTGATGGAGGAGAAACGAGGGAGAGAGTTGATCTGAATACTGAATGCTGCTTTTGCTGAGAGGTCACTGTATCTGTATGATTGTGTTTTATTCTGGTGTTTTGTCTGATTGGAAAAGGTAGCTTTTTATAGGAAATAATAGTCTTTAAAGAGAAGTGTCTCAGCCTTGGCTTTAAATCAGCCGTGTGTTTTTTAAGGGTTATGTGAAAAAACATCCTTTAAAAAAACCCACACATTTAATGATGTTTTTCTGCACACTGGGCTATTATAAATAATCACCTTTATCTTCTGAGCGCTACCGTTTTTGCGTGTAATTACCAAAGCCTATCTAAAAGCTTAAATTAACTCGTGATTGAACTATAGGATGCAATCAAAAAATACAATATTGCTGCACGGTTGTGTATTGGATCATAATTGCGTTCACTGTAATCAAGTGTTTTCTGTCTGGTTTGAGGAGCCAGTCTGGGTGAAGGGTCAAGACTGAGTCTGGACCGTACATCCTCACCTTTAGTTGGCCCAGTAAGAGACAAAAAAGGTGGAGCTGAGGTGGGTCTTTTGCTTTTTTTCTTGCCACTCAGTCAAGTCAGACCCTAATTAAGAGAAAATGCTGTCTTCAAAAATAGTGAGTTGTAAAGAAATTCACGCCTCAATTATGTGCAGAGAGAAATTAGCTGTCAAAACCAAAATCACTGACTTTGACAGGCTGTAAGCATGTTTATTTTTGCTTTTCTTTTGTTGCTCTTGTGATTGCCAGAGCTCCATGTGGGTCTTTTGCAACCAGCCTTGAATGGACACTCAAGAAACTCCACTTTTTAGTGCTTCTGCATCAGCTTCATTTTCAAAGCCAGGGGTTGTCACTTGAGCTGATAGAGCCCACTTGAAATTGACTCCCTCAAGGTACATTGTGTAGAAATGGGAATGTGAAGGTTATCCAGTGGTCAGGCTGTGGATTTAAGCTTGTTTGTCTTCACTTCATGATTCCCCCTTTGAGTTGGTCATTATTAATGACATTTGCCGTGTCATTAATAACCTTCCCCGGTGTGAGGCGAGAACATATTGATGGAAAAAGACAGAGGTGATGATGTTAGTTGATGTTTTAACTGTGTGATCAGAGCAGTGTGATGATACTCAGAGTGATCGCAGTCAGTCGCACAGCAGTTCTCCCTCAGGGTTGGTGCAGTGAGTAACCATAGTAACGTGATGACTCTGTCATTAAGCTTTTGTACTGGTTCCCTAATAACCAAAAATTATGATCCCATTATATCTAAAAATACGTACACTTGTACACTGTATTACCATGTGTGATTGTTGCATTCTGGGTGGCATGTTAACATAGTTTGCTGCTCTAACAGCAAACTAAGGTAGTTCCACTGGTGTCATGCAAAACTTTATATAAACGTGGACAGAAACACAAGTTATAGGTGTATTTATTGCTGCGTTCCAGTTACCTCGGATGTCGGAGCTAGGAATGACATTACACCCGAGTTGATAGCGTTCCAGTTAACAAGTTGGAAAATCAAGATGGACGCCCACTGTTAGCCGTTGTTAGCTGTTGTTTACAATTGTCAGCTGTCGTTAGCTTTTGGGATTAAAGCCCAAATTTTCAGATTACAAAATGCCAAAACATCGTGAATAATGTCGAAATGTCAAGATTAAAGATTGAAAGATAAACATGAAATGAAAATTTTCAGATTTAGGTCGAAATTTCAAGATTAAAGTCGACATGAATAAAGTGGAAATTTTGACTTTTTTAAATTTCAACTTTAATCCCGAAATCGAAATTTAAGAAATCTCCCTCCTGTAAATATTTTTTTCTCTTCTTGTGGCCCTAATCCTCTTTCGACTGAGACTGTAAAACCTCCACAGTTTTGTGTTGCTAAAACAGTCCATTCAAAGCTGACTAGGAGCACAAATAGACACTCCAAGGACAGCGTGGCACTGCCCACTGGTTAGATTTGTTTTTTGAAGTTGACCCTGAGGGAATATTTCTGAGCTTCCTTTTTGCACATCCACTGAGTCATACCTTCTGTTTGTGCTCAGTGTTTTTTTTTCTGGGTACGATCATCTCCATCCGTCTTAGTGATAAATTTGCAGTATGTACTATTACCTCTCCATCTTCTGTGCATGCCATTACATCTTCTGACCAAACAGCATCCCATACCTTTACCAATGAGGCGGAAAGACATCAAGAAGCCGAGCGTAAAGGGAGGTACAGGAACACCATAAAGATGATGGATATAACCTGGTTACAGTCTTTTAAACCTGATAATGGGCAGCAGCACAACAAAGCACATGACTACTGCTGAATACAAACCATTCACTTAACAGCTGGGCTTTCTATTTTACTGTTTTTATAATAGCACTAGTAGGCCCTGCAATTATTTTTTTGTAGTTCACAGAGGTACTTTACACCCACCAAATTAAAACCATAAAATCGTCAAATGATGGACCTCAGTTGGTTGAAAAAAAGGTTTTGGCCGGTGTTTTCACACGTTTTTTTTTCTCCTGTTTTGAAGGATAAAGACTCATCTGTTGTCCACAGCTGGTTGATGAGACGGAGAGAGGGTTGTGGTGATTGTGTCAAGTGTTAATTGAGTTCCCACTCTCCAACCATATGCTGTCTATCTGTGTGGGCTAATGGCTGCCACTTGTCCAGCCTTCAACACAAAGAGCAAGATGAATTTTCCTCCCCTGAGGATGATCGAAAATCCCAATAATAATGAAATACATAATGGATGACTCTTAGAGAAATCTCTTTCTGCCCATAGGTTATCACATCGGAGCATACGGTGTGAATCACTGCATTGACAAAGCCAGTGTCCTGCACCCAGGCTGACTGTAGTCGTGTAATCTTTATTAGGATGAGTGTGGCGGGTTTATTCTCCATTATGGGCGGTGTTTAAGTACAGCTGGCCTGAACAAAGCTCCTGAATTTAACTCAGAATCAATGCTTTCATCTTTGACTTTGAGGAGTCCTAATACAAAATGAGATATGGTTATTCCCAGCCATATCATTGATAAGGATTCACATCATTCTTGACACTGCTTGGTTAAGATAATTGGATTGAACAGCCTCTCAGCTCCTATTATTGAATATCCATACCTCAGTGAAATCATCCTTCTGTCTAAAGCGTTTTGTCTTTGACTCTTTCTTTCCCTCTGGAGGTCCCCCAGAACTTAGTCAGCAGGAAAGACTGTCATGAACAAAATTAGAAGTAACAATGAAATGTCTGGGAGCTACTGAGGCATCCACATTTTCTATAGATCAGTCCGACAAACAAGTACCTTAATATTGTGGAAATCTTCTTTACATGTAGATCACCACAGATTCGTTGTGAGAGTACATCTCCATCTGTTTCGGACATCAAAGAAAAGCAAGACCAAAGGCTGTCAGGACTTGAATGGCTGGCAATTTTCTGGACTTCATTTTTTAAAGAGAAAAAGGTTGAGGGAGGGTCAGGCTGATTTAAGGTTTTTCCAGGACACAGCTTTATGAATTGTGGACTTATTCAGTCTCCAAACGGGAACACAACTTAACCTGCTGTCTGCTTAGTCATCTGTGAAGCTACACCTGAACCCTGTCTGTGGAAACGATGGACGGTAAACACAAAGATCTTCTTTGTCTGCTTTCAGAGTGCACAGTAGAGCTGGAACCAGGTCAACACAGGGCTTTTAGACCCATTATATACATTCATATACATGGGAAGTTTATTCTTTTTATTCAAGAACTTATTTAATTTTAGGGAAATCAAACTAATTTTCATAGATTTTTTAATTCTCCCTCAAATTTCTACCTTTGTGCTTCAGTACTCTTTTTTTGCAATACTATGGTGACCATATTCTGACGTCTGAAGTCGCTGAGTCGCACTAACCTAATTTTGAGTTTTTTGGGTCGGATCGAGTGTCTTTTACGCCCTTCTAACTCAGTAAATCCACGTGACACAAACTTGAAACTTCCATATTAAACCGCAGACATTTGAAGGATTCTATAAACTTCCCCAGACAAAGCCGGACAAACCCTGACAGCCCCCCAAGAAGAGGAAATGTCCAGGTAAAAGAGGACGTATCGTCACCATAAATACTACCATATGTGAATTTGAGTCCTCTCCAGATTCATACTCTTAATTATTTGAATAAAAAGTCACAGGAGAATCAAGTAAGAGGGTCACATGATTCACTCAATCTGTGACATCACAAATTGGTATATCTTCTTTAAAGAGCTTGATTGGCATTTCAAATGTCCTCCTCTGATTTTTTGTAGTCATACTTAAGGTCCAAAACCTTTTTAAAAAGAGAAATATGACTTTGTAGCATGACAGCAGGGGAGGAGGCTTCTTGAGTGTCGGGAACTCCTGATAGAGACAGTTCAAACTGATACATCTACGAAAGTATGTCCACTTATGCAACAGAGGATAGTGACATGCGCTTTTTTAGCTCCATGCAACTGGGTCACCTGGACACAAACCAAAACAATCGACAAACACCCCAGTGAGACACTGTCAGGTTGAATGTCAAACTATGAAAACACCACCAACTTTACACCTCTTTACCTTTCATATACAGGCACTACAGTGTCATGTTTTTGACCTCTTTCTCTTCTAGTGTTGATGTTTTACTTACTACACAGTTTCCTAAAAATGTGTTTATGTGCCAAAGCTTAATGTTCAAATCTTAAAAATGTATCTTAAAAGTCCAGTTTCAGTTAGACTAATGTGATAAACTACAAACTTTTAAATGTAAGCTTCCTGAGTTGATGAAATGCAGTGTTTTAGGCAGAGGCTGCAATGATAGCTTATAAAGACACCAGCTGGATATGAGTGAAGAATCTCACAGCTGTAAATCATGTACGAAGCAAACAGAAAGACAGCATAAAGCCTCAAAATGAGCTTAATAACCCCTCTTTGAACTTTTTATAAATGTAGTCCATAAAACAAGCGATCGATGCATGCCCTTCCCTCCTTCCTAAACACAGTTTATGGTCTGTAACAATGTCTGATACCTCGCTCCAGCGTGGTGCTGCAGTGTGTGTGAAAAATGTGTGGCTGAATGATGTATCCTTGTTTTACATACAGCCTGGAAATCGAGCTAATGGTCCAGAAGAGCCAGTGAGCCATCATGACTTCATTTCTCTGCACTCCACCGACTGCATACTCTCACATTCAATCAGGCTCGCTGTCACACACAAACCTGTTCATTGATTGGTACTTATTCAGGTCTTGATAATGTTCGTCTGTGGCGCTCCCACACACTCCCCGGCGTAATCCCTTCATGCTGTTTCGCTCATTTCCTTCATGCAATCAAACGGATTGATGAACATCAGGTTTGGCTGCTCCCTCATCATTAAAGCAGTATGAAGATAATCACAGGAAGTCCAAATCTATGCTGAGTGTGAACGCCGCGTATATCATTGTTTACCCTGCCTCTTCCTTGATTGCATCATATTCCCTCTTGCCCCTTATCTTCGCTTGTGCCAAGACTGCCAATTGAACGGCCAAAGCACTGCTGAGCCTCTGAGGGTAATCTTGGATAAATAATGCACTGTGCTTTTGATGAGGCTGTATCGTAAGGCCTCTAAGAGAGAGTACCATACTGCACGGATCCAGCTCAGTGGCAGCTTGATGTATAGAGAGGAACGATAGAAAGACACAGATACAGAGAGGGTACATTCATTCGGTTGAATTGACAGAAGGAAGAGTGATGGAGGTAAGAGATAGGGACAGAGAATGAGAGTTAGACAGGGATGGTGACAAATGTGCGGCATAACAGCCATGTCCTGTCTTTACAGCGGGGTACATACGAGACTTTCCTCTGAGTGACAAATCTCCTCACTGCTTTGACAGCTGCCTAAATAGAGATCAATTGAAGAACTGGCTGTGGCTTAAAAATGTCTACATACAGGACAATCGCCAACTCCGAGAACTGAGCTGGATGAACAAGATTAGTGTGCTGAAGGGGGACTGTCCGTCCAGCAAAGGTATAAATAACACCGAAGGCTCTGACAAAGCCCATTTGTAGGGGATAAACAAAAAAATGGATGCCAGTAAGGCTTAAAGGAAACATCCAAACAGGATCCAACCACAAAGAGGTTTTGTCGAGCCCCTCAGCTTTTTCAAGATACCATTAAGTGTCTTTGTGACGCACTACAGGCGATCTCAAAAATTCAATTGGAAAACCATAAGGAACAAGACCAGATACCTACGAAGGAGGATTAGGGCCACAAGAAGAGAACAAAAATAATTACAGGAGGGAGATTTTTTTAATTTCCATGTTGACATTTAAGTCCAAATTTATGAAGGTATGAAGGCGGCAACCTCCTCCAAGGTTGTCAGGTTTTTTCTTCTGTAGAGTCGTAATCTTTGGCGCAGTCTTTTCAGAGTCCGAATATTTCTGACCACACTGTGTTTGTGTTTGTGCTAAAAGAGTGAGGATTTCCATTTTACTAAATCCAATTCTAAAGTACAGCTTCACAAACTGTCCAACAGAGGACATGTCGAGTGACGAGCGACAGTGCTGTCGATTCATTATCATCAATCTCAACATTACAACTTTATTCGTGAAATTTGTCTTTATTTGCACCAACTTTAATCTCGTAATTTCGATTTTATTCACAAAATTTTGACTTTATTCTTGTTGACTTTAATCTCGAAATTTTGACATTACTCATGACATTTCGACATTTTGTAATCTTGAAATTTCGACTTTAATCTCCTTCCTGTAATTAATTTTTTTCTCTCCATGTGCCCCTTATCCTCTTTTGTAGATACCGGATATATCTCAGGTAAAATTTCAGGTTGATTTGACCCAGGTGACTGAGGTTTGAATCGACCATAACCAATTTAGCCACCAGTCACTTAGTTTGAAGTGTGTCTGAAAGTTTTCTTAATCCAGTTCAAACAGGCAAAAACTGAAACCCTAATTATTGGTCAAAGAAATCAGAGAGAAAAACTTTGTATGAGTCCGTCAATCTCAGCAGGTCTCATCACGAGTCACGTTTGATTTCCATGGAGTCTGATTAAGTTTTGTCGTCCCATAAGCAGAGCAGCTCTGCGTGATTTAAAGACCACCGCTAGGTTCAAGCTTTTCTGTCTCCCTTGGAAACAGTTTGTGCACGCTTTCATTACAAATAGGCTTAAATTATTCAATACATTGTTCTCCATTCTGCCAAAAAAAGTCTATAAAACAGTTACAGCTTTAAAATGCTGCTGGCAGAGTTTGACTGGAACACAAAAATACTGAGCTCACATCCAAGTCCCTGTGCTGGTTTCAGGGTATTTTTAGGATACATTTAATAGGCTTTCAAAATTATATATATTTCCTCACTCTGACCTTTGGTTTTAAAGCTGGTGAGTTGGAAAGGCTCATCCCTGACATCTGCGGTTCACTCGAATCAATAGATTTGCAGCTGCCTGGAGTTGTTTCAGGACATCTGATCTTAACCTGCCTGTAAAAGCTAACAGCTCAGCCAGTTACCTCCTATACATCCAATCAGTAAATGTCAAAATTGGAGATCAATATAAACTGCTGTAGCCTGCCTGTACTTCCTCCCCAGTTCCTCCTTTTGGCATTTATCTGATTTAAAAACAGATGTCTCTATTCTTAACTCTGCTGGTCTTTGCTGCTGCTCTTCCTGCCTTGACTTGTCTCATATGCACGTGAATCTAAGGTAGGGTGACCATCTTCTAAATCCCTAAAAAGAGGACACGCCTACATGGGGGCGGAGTCACGCATAGTTAATTTTGAGAGTTTTTTGGTTGGATCAGGTGTTTTTTACACGCTTCTATCTCAGTAAGTCCACGTGACACAAACTTGAAACTTCCATACTAAACCGCGGACATTTGAAGGATTTTATAAACTTCCCCAGACAAAGCCGGACAAGCCCTGACAGCCCCCCAAAAAGAGGACATGTCCAGTTAAAAATGGACATATGGTCACCCTAATCTAAGGGGTCTCAGAACAGAGCCGTGCTGCCAAATATAACCTGCTGAATGTCAGTTAATAAACTCTTTGATGAAAGTGGTCCTAACTGAGATAGTTTTGGTTCTGTGCTCCATGGCAGATCATAGACTGTATATACTATCGACAACCTGGTTCCGCCTTCTGTCGTTATACAGATTTGAGCCGAATTGCTCTCGGTATTTCTTGAATTTTCTCCACTTTCTGGAACCACCACTTGCGCAGTAGCGTTGTACGCATTCGGTGGGAGAGTCGCCGAGAGCTGCTGTGATGACGCTCGGCTCAAAAAGCGTATCCGCCCATAGGCTGTATCAAGTGCCAATCATAGAAAACATGAACCCCCTAATAACTTTTAAAAATGGAGCTGCACAGATAAAAGAGGATTTGAGCACAAACCACTTTTTCACTAACTATATGTCAAAATTACAACCAGGGGGGAGGAAATTTTATAGTCTGTGTACAACTCTGTCCACAACTCCATAGGGATTGCTGGAGAAGGTGGGATTTATGACCTATACTGCAGCCCGTCACCAGAGGGTGCTGTTCTTTTCATGGCTTCACCCAGTGAGGAGGCAGACGGCGTCCGTTCTGTATACAGTCTTTGTGGCAGATGTGCCAAAAGAGTTTAAAAGAAATCCAACCATTCCCGGTTTTGTCAGGTCAAACTGAGGTAACTGAATGTGAACGCCATCCTCAGTAAAGCCAGTGCAGAATGTGGGTTGTTTGCTTTGCAGATACACCGACAGCTCTTGGATGGCCATTTTATACCATTTTTGTTAAGAGCTTGATTTATGTCAGTGTAACAGTTTCTCAACGATAGAAATGAAGCTTTTTAAATGGTACTTGGCAGGATGAAGAATTGCCACAGGACTCTAGCTGAGGTTTCAGAAAGGCTTTTGTCTTATCTCACAAACGATGTACAGGGAGTCAGTTTCTAAGAGAAAACATTTTAACTGGGGGGAAATGGGAAAAGCCAAAAACAGTTGGAGAACAAAAAAACAGCTGGAAATTGTTTGAAAGTGACAACCCCAGGTTAAACTCTGAAAATCTGGCAACAGAGCAGCGAAAACAGGAGCAGATAAACCAGATAGATAGTGAGTAAAAGCATGGGAGTCAGAAAGTGAAAAAGACTAAATATGTTTCCTTTCAAAATAAAAAACTGAAGTTGATGAATGTTGGGAGTATTTGGACGTTTTTTAAAGCTAAATCTGATTAAAGAGTTATGGTTTGGTGAATAAAATGGACCATCACCCACATTTTCAAATACTTCACAATAAAGAGCAAACAAAAGAATTCAATATTGATCAGTAGATTATTAATCCATCATCCATTTAAATTCTCAGTCTCAACATAAGATCCTACAGTATTATTTTACCTCCCTCTGTGAGTTTTCTACAGTTTTCCCACCCAAATGAGTTAAAATTTTACTGAATTCATGAAGTTTATTTAGTGGGGATAATGCATATAACAAAGTACAACTTCCTTCTGTAACAAATAAGAATATCGTCACCGTCTTAAAATAATGCCTTAAGTCACTTTTTGACAAAATTTCCTTTTTTTCCTCCCAAGTCAGTCCTTCATGATGCTGCCCATCTCTGATAGAATCGCCTAAATCCTCATTTGAACAGATCATGTAATACTGTCCTTGCAGTATAATTGCCCATTATAAAGTGAGAGTTAGGCCATTTTCTGAGAGTATTCAGAAAAATTTCTGAAAAACTTGATCATTGACTCAGGCCATTGTTTTAAGAGGGTGACGATATGATACTGATGTTTTGCATACAGAAAATAAAGCGTTGGCTTGTTCCCAAATCCTGTTGCTAGTTTAGCTTTAAGTTAATATAAAAAGATACAGAGGTAACATACAATAACAGCTGTTTTTATACAATTTATAAAACAGTTGTTTTATAAATGAGATATGTTTTCCATTCTGCACGCTCTGCTTCTCCCCGTGGCTACAAGTGGCAGCAATATTGTTAGATTGATAGCTAAATCAAAAGCTTTGCCCTCCAGTTCACCAATATAAATCTGTTATTATTTCAGTAATAGATAGTGTCATGGTGTGTCTTGAATCTAGATAGTATGGCACTGTTATTGACACGGATCAACAGGTGTAATTTTAAAGGTCCAAACTGAAGAGTCTGGTAGAAATTCAGGAGCCAAAGGGGGAGAAAGAAAGACACAGACTGTGATATTGTGTTTTCTAATCAGTGTACGAGTCAGGGGACCTTCAGCCTTTGGTGGGTTCACTGTGTGCAATAACAGCAGCATCTGCTCTCAGAGCTTGTATTTCTGCCTCTGGAAACGTCTTCAAAGGAAAGCGTGAGTTTGCTGTCAGTCTGAGGACCAGGGCTGGCTGAAACAAAATGAATAGAAGATGCACAAAGAGGGAGGAGGAGGAGGAGGTGGAGGGGATGTGGTGATTGATTGAAGATGAGGAAGATAGAGAAGAAGAAACAACACAGCTTGAAAACACAACGACAGGTCTGAGGAAGAAGAGAGTGAAGAGGAGAGGAGAGTGAAGGAAAGAAGGGTCACCATGAAACCGAAATACCTGCATCCCTGATATCCGTCTCTTCTCATCCTCTACAACACAAGATGTGCAAATTTAGGTGAAGCCAAATCTTAAAGCTCAGGAAAGTCTTCACAGTATTTTTCATGTATTTTTGATGTTGACTCAGAGTCTGATTTCTTGTCTTAATGCATCTTTAAACCTGTTTGACGCTCCAAGGCAATTTTCCCTTCAAGTGACAATCATCATCTTATCTCTGCCCTGACGTTGGAGCGTCCTGTCACATCTGCCTCCGATTATAAACACTTAAACTCAGAAAACTGAGACAGAAACAAAGTTCAGATGGAGGTTGTGGTTTCTTATCTGCATGAACTGAACTGTCTCCACTTTATGTCAGAGTTTCATATTTGAGCAAGTTGAAAAGAAACATAAAGCTGATCCTCTGTGTCTATTTGCTATCATTTCCAATCAGACAGAGTTGTGGATGATGGGACATTGGAGTGAATCCAGGACAACAGGAGAAGAGACACTGTTGTAGCACTTTTTATTGCATTGATTTTATTAACAATCGTTAAATTAAAACAGAAAATATCAGCTCAGATAATCAGCCAGGGCTGATAATTAGTCTAAAACACTCTGCAGTGATTTGTTTCATACTGCTTTATGTGCTGACAAGAAGAAAACTGTTAGCAACACTGTAAGTCTTCACAGGTGTAATCTCTGTCACTGGAGGATATCGTTCCTAAATTGATATCCCATCATGGATTATCATTTAGTGCATTTTCATGACTCTCCTCCACAGTGTCTGTATTTATTACTAGCTCATACTCTGTGTGGAATAACGCAGAAAGAAAAGACAATTTATTTTATTTTTACACGATTTCAGTGAATTTAGATCTCATATAGAACTCCATGAAAAGTTTGACCACTTTTGGGTAGAGGGCACAAGTTTTGTGACTTTTAGAAAAGGTCACCAAACAAAACAATGTGAAGGCCAAAAAAATCTGCCGAGTCATTTTTGTTTGCAGTCTTGCTTTTATTTAGTTGTGAAGCAAGGTCTTTGTTCAGAAACATTTGTTTACCTATCCTTGGCTTCTACAGAAATACAGATTCAGAAAAAAAACAACTTAGAATTAAAAAGTTTGTGGTAAAACTTTCACAAAGTTAAGTTATTAATTTGTCAAAATTGGCTTTTTAGTTAGATTTTTAAATTTCATGTCCCACATAATTCCTCTTCCGACAGTCATGTATAATTGTAAGAGCAGTATTTGAAAGTAAAGACATGTTTTTTATGTGTTATTTAAACACAATAATGAAAACGTGACTATAAAGTATATCGTATGAATGACATAAAAACAAAATGTCCTAAAATATTATAAAATATATTTAAAGAAACACCAAATGAGAAACTTAGAGCTTAAACAGATACCTGATATAGAAGTTCTTTACATTACATCCTTTTATTTATTTATTTACTGGGCTAATTTTGAGATAATATATGAGATTTGATGTATTTAAGTTGTTCCTGGTCCTTCCTTTTAAGTCCCACTTTAAATGTCTGCTGAACAAACCTCACAGGCTGAATGTCACCAGCCGTTCTTGCAAACTGTATGATTTTCTTAACTGTTTATTAAGACGTATCAGTTTGTCCTGCTACTTCTGCTGCCCAATAACAAATTGAGTGCACAAAGGTCTAGTAGCTTTCCAGTTTTACGTCAGTGTGATGGAGTCAAAGATTAGATGCTACAGGGTTCAGATAAACATCAGTTACTAGGCACTGACATTCGTTACTTGACAGTATTTTCAGATACCAGTGTTCAACCAATACGTATCATGAAGGAAATGGTCCTTTAGAGTCATGTCAATGGTGTTACTGTTTTTAATATTGAAATTAAATTCACATTGATGACTTTCGTATGTCTTTCCTGAAGCTCTATCTGCTGCATGTTTGGGATTCCATGTAAGCATATGAAAGGGCAGGGAGCTCCAAGAAAAGAGTTGCATCACCAAATTTAAGTGCTGCATGCAAGTCATTAATTTTTTTGACGAAAGCGGTCCTGACTCTTGAAAATGTCAGTGGTGTCACCTTCCCTTTGTGAAACAGCAGAGACAGTCAGTAACACCAGTGACCCCGAGGTATGGATAGCCTTTATTCAAAGCTGTTTA
The DNA here is from genome assembly GCA_962446985.1 of Xyrichtys novacula. Lineage (NCBI taxonomy): Eukaryota > Metazoa > Chordata > Actinopteri > Labriformes > Labridae > Xyrichtys > Xyrichtys novacula. The sequence continues at coordinate 31,357,984 of OY660870.1, forward strand.
TCGCATTTTTTCACTGAAGTAGTGCAGCATTTCTTCGACTTTTAACCTTTTCTGAGGCTTTTCTGAGTGTCTAACTGAAATGCATGCATTGCCACAGAGTTAGTCATACGCTTTTCTGAATATGGAATTAAAAAAGAGGTTTTAGTTGCTTTATTTTTGTATGGTTTCAATGTATTTGGACGACATACAGTTAGACATTCAAGTTAGACATTCAAGTTAGAACACCTTTGGATTGAGGGCACAAGCTCTGTGACTTTTAGCAAAGGTCACTAAACACAACCATGTGGAGGATATAAATCTGCTGAGTCATCCTTGTTTAGCTGTTGCTTTAATAGTGTTTGGGTCAGAAGCGATGAGGCACATTTTTCACATGTGGACATAAACTGCTCTTTTTGCAGATAGTAGCTGTTGCTGGCTTGTCACCATGAAACATCAGCTCAGAAAGAAGCTGAAACAGCATAATATAAGGGAAAAAGATGAAATGATAATAGATGATGTTGTGAAAAAGGCTGCAGCCCGATCTCACCACTGAACAGAAATTGGGCAGAAGTCTGGGCTCCTAAGTCTTCCAAGTCTGGGAACTGAGTTTTGGGTGTCGACAAAATCAGTTATGTTCTCAGCAAAGATAAAACGCCAAGATGTTCCCGATTCTCCATCGGGTATTAATCCTGCAGACACATAATGGTCTGATACAGATCTGGATTAAACACTTTCATGCTTCAGATTGGTCCAGAGCTGCTGCCCATGACTAGAAAAGATTTTGTCCTTCAGCAGAGTCTTGATTCTGCTCAGTCTTTTAGTCCACGCTGCGTCTGTTCTGCTCAGTCAGCTGAGGATGAGAGCTGTTCAGCACCAAGCTTCAGTGCTTTAAAATGAAATCTTTTCTGCACCTCTCCACTGTGACGAGCCAGACAAGAGCTGGCTGATAGCAGACAGAAGTTGCTTTCACTTGAGCGGTCTTTTTCCGAGCAGGGCGGAAAGAGGAGAGGAGATAACTGACACATGCAGCTCTGCACCTGAGGACAAAAGGGGAAAAATCCAGTCAGAAATAAAAAATTACATTGTGATGTTTCACTGGGCTGGGAAAATAAACACAGACAGCCACCTCCACTTGTGCCCGAGTGACACCAATGGTCCATGTGCCACTGAATTAGTGTCTGTGAACAATGTGGATAATTTTCTGCTTATGGTGAGCGTTTGATACAAAATAGACATGTTACCGGGAGAAATCTGCACCAGACTGCACGTGTCACTCCTGCAGAAAGTTTTGGTGCATGTGAGTTGATTTAATGCTTTCTGGTTTATTCGGTGTACCTAGAAAAAAATACGAGGTTGCAAAACAAAAGAAAAAAACTTAAGCAACTTCCAAAGTATCATGGTCAAGGAGACTCCAAGGAAGAATGTTCTGGATGAAATGACTGAGCTTAAAGGTCCAGTAAGTGATATTTTAGGCTGGTTATAACATGTCTTAGTTGTTTGTTAAGCAAAGTTTGAATTCATTCGCAAAAAAAGAGATCATAAATTTGGCCTCAGTGAAAGCTATGCAGCCTCTCAGTTTGTCACCTCATTATTTATGCGCTGATATAAGTGGGCGGGGTTTACCTGATAATGAGGCACTGCTCTGATTGGCTGCCTGGAAATTATATTTGAGAGGTTGCAGAGCAGTGTGAACCAGATCGAACCAGAGACTCAAACTTTGTCATGTGGTTTTTAACTTATTAATATTTTTTTGGAAAAAATAGAACTCTGGCGATCAGCTTCGGAGTCCGCTGAACCAAAGCGAAACAGAAAGAAGCCGTTGGAAATTGACACATTAACTTCGATGGAAACGATCAGCTGTGATCGGTGCATACAGCCTTTCCGTAGCCATTCTGGATGCAGGGGAAATTGGGGGTTAACTGTCTCCAAACTCTGAGTGCAATGGTCAAATCAGTGCAATGGTACATCAAAACTTTGTTGCATGCGTGCAAAAGTTCACAAGACACCCAGAACATTTCATGATACTGATACTGAGGGCTGCAGCTTAAGTGTAATGTCTAAAACATGTCGTTAAGTGTCACTTAAAAACATAAAAATAAAAGTCTTAATTTGGGTATTGGTGCAGTGTTTTGTCTATTCAAATGCAGCTGTCTTGATTTTAGTTCGATTCTGTGTTTAACTTCATGTTTTTCTAGTATTAAACTTTGACAACAACCTGTCATTAGCAGACTTGTTTGATTTGATTTTTGATCGTGCGTAACATCATAAGGTCTCTATCGCTAAAGCAGTCCAAGGTAAAGTGGTTGTCACAAACAAACACATGAGCATAGACTTAAGCTGGTTCATTATTGTGAAAATAAAAAGAAATCACTGTTTTCTTTGGTCCCCGTTGCTGGGAAAGAATACAGACTTTAGAGTTGGTTTTTGTATCCAACAGAAAAGCAGCTGGCACGTCTGGCTCTGGCTGTAACCTTTCACATCTCGACTCAGCAACACTGAAGCGAAACTGCAGCGTGGGAAGAGGTGGAAGGCTGGAGGTGTGGAGGTGGATCTGCATGTCTGTCTGTTGATATCACTCCTGTTGTCACATCATAATGGGAGAAAATTCAAGTCTTATCTGTTTTCTAAGACGGTGGGCTGCAGAAACAATGCACAGGCTTTTTCCAGTCCACATTTACAGGGCTAATGGAGTGGAGGGTGACTATATTATATAGTATGTATGAAGGAAGAAAGATATTAGTTTTTCATCATATGAGACCTTTAAGTCTGAGTCTCAGGCCTCCAGTGTTTTCAAATCAAAGTGCAAAGAAAAAACGTGGTTCAATTTGTGTTCTGAGATACATAACTGCCTTCGTCTCTTTGTGTCTCTCTTTCTCCACCTCCGCAGAGTCAGGCCATGCGGATTGTTCGGACTGTCGGCCAGGCGTTCGAGGTTTGTCATAAACTGAGTCTGCAGCACACACAGCAGAACGCAGATGGACAGGAGGACAGCCACAGTGAGAAGAACGGCAACGACTCCACTGTAAACGGTACAAAAACACTCAAACACAAGGAACAACCTGTACCTGCTGAACAGTATTGTTCCTGTTATAACAGGCAGGCATTGTGTGTGAATCTAAAGCACGACAGTCCTTCTCAGAAGGAGCTGAAAACCCTCATATCTATATGTGTACCTCTCATCAGAAAAGCTGTGAACTGGTGCTTTCAGCTTGTTTTATTCTGCGGTATGACACTGAAGACACAGAAGGCAACATTAGACAGAAGAGATACAGAGTGCTTTGTGTGGGCGTGCTGTATTTTAAACAGCGGGGGAAACGTAACTGGAACAACCTTGAAGGTTTATAAGGTGAATTCAGTGACAGTAGAAAAAAAGAACAAGAGCCATAGAGTCACTCTTTGAGGGGACGAGTTTCTTTATGTTCATCTGTTTTTTACTACAAAGCTGTGAGCACAAAAGCTGATTTGATTTGAAACTTATGCAAACTGTTCAAGGTCTATGAAGCCAAAAGATTTAGAGCTCCCCCTACTGACTGGCTGCAGTATTAGCAATAAAATTTAAATACAAGTCAAATACTTTCTTTTCTTAACTTAATTTTAGGGTTTAGAAGTTAGACTTTAGGTCAGGCAATGCTTTCACTTTAATGTCCAAATCTCTCTGAGGGTTGGGGTTGGGGCTAGGGTTACTGAAAATGAAACTTTAAGAGTGAGGTTTATTAAAAAAAACAATAAGACTAGGATAGAAGATGGAGATTAGGGCTTGGTGATAAATGAAAATTTACCGATACGGAAATTTATGACAATCACCGACTTCATTTTGCTCATATCGGTATATTCAGTGTCAAAAAATAAATAAAAGTTGGTTTTGGGTGTGTGTAGGTAGGCTATGGTCTCATGTCCCTTTGAGACGCTGCCCTACATTGGAGACGTGACTCCACCCCATCCAGTGTGTAACAAGGAGGGAAAGACAGGTGAGGAGATGGAGGATGGTTCAAAAGTTGTAGCGGCTGGAGCGGCGGCTGAAGGAGACAAAGTTGGGAGGGGGTGAGCAGCTTGTGGAGTAGTTATCGTCCATTTATCATTATCGAGGTGAACTGCGATATTGGTTTGAAGCCATGTCGCCCAGCTCTATCCTGAACACTAGGATTTGGATGTGGCACCCTGTCAAAACTCCACTATCACTCGACTTTTGGACCTTTAAACCCTGCAGTGACATGTTATAAGCTCGTCAGTGTGTGATTTACACACATACACACACACATGCACACACATCTCTGACACTTCAGTGACACTTAATGACTTTTCCAACCATTTCTCCTGCGTGTCATTTACCATGGCGGTGTGACGGTCAGTCCTGAGCAGACAGTGCAGAAAGGGATGATGTGTAATGTCACAGTGGTCACCTTCACTTCCTATATCGTCTAAGTTTAAGGTCTGGACTTCTCGAAAAAGTTCCAGAGTAAAAAGACTAGGATTTATCTGGCCTGGTGTAAACAAGTGTTTCTAAACTTGTAGCAAAGCAGATAAAATCTTTCTCCTTTAAAAATAAATGACAGAAAAACACGGGATGGATTGGTATTTTCAGGTCTTCAAATATGAAACCGTATCTCCAAGGCTGAAGTCTAAAAGTAATGTTAAAACTGAAGTCTATAAACAGACACCTACACACATCTCACACAGTCGTATGTTCACGGGAAGCAGAGGCAGACCGTTCAACACACACGCCGTGCACACTCACACACTCCTGCCTGCATTGTGTCGAAGTTGGCGAGCAGGAGAGCGCGATGCTGGAGTGAATGTCACGGATGAGTCAACCCGGAGAAAAAAGAGCCGCACAATACCAGTGGGCTGAGCTACTTTTATCCATCGCCTCGTGCCTGGACAGGATGGGCTTGACTGCAGCACGGGGACACGTGGCACTTAGGGGTCTAGGAGCACACACACATGCAAACACACACACACATACAGGAGGATTCAGCTGCAAGAAAAGCCCAGGAAAGGATCTCTTTCACACCATCGTTCCAGTGATTACAGAGGCAGACGCTGGCCACCCTCCCTGAGAGCACCAGGCTGGGGCACATTATCTCCACCGGCCCCCCTCCAGCCCTCCAGAGACCAGCTCCCTTTCACATGCTGATGAGCCCAGAGATCACCCACGCACTATAACTGTATATCCACACACCCTGAAAGGATCCCACACACACACACTCACACACACTCACACTCTCGCTCCCTGTCATGGTGTGTTTAAGCTACACAAGAGCCGTCACACTCAGCCAATGAGCTTATCTGGAGAACTAATTATCTGGGCAATAAAAGGAGAAGGGTGAGAAGAGCGGGAGATAGAGGATTAGAGAAACAGAGAGCTGGAAGTATGCACGGGGAGGAGGAAGGCAGAAGAAGAGATGATATTACACACGGGATCATGGAGGACAAGAGGAGCAGGGAAAAACAGAAATGTAGCAGCGGAATCGAGACGCGAGGATGGAGAACTGGGTTGCGCAGCAGGGAGTCGGAAGAAAAAGGAGAAAACACAGAGAAAGTGATGTTTTATTCTGAAAAGAAGTTTGGCCAGACTTCTAGAATAAAATCCTGCTCCATGAAACGAATATTATTAACTGAATTTACATGCAGATATCTTTTCAAAGGCTGTGTAAAGGACATCTGGAGTTTTGTTGTGCGTCAGGAAATTGATGTTGAAGATGTGACAAGTGAAAGATAAACCAGTGAATTTTGAAGTTATGTAGCTAAATGGATTTTAAAGGACACACAGAAAACTTCTAAATATAACCCTGCACATTAGCACAGTTTGCATTAGCATTTTCGACTTGATCTTGAGCTAAAGCCACTTTACTAGAGCGTACAGTCTACAATTACAGTGATAGATAAAGGAGAGCTGTAATAACAAAGAAAATATACAGCTGAGTGTCGTTCCATCGCGAAAAGTAGCCGATAGAAAAGCTGTGTTAAAGCTAGCTTGTGTATCTGACAAGTCATGATTTTATGTGCTGACAGGGAAACATTAAATCACATTTAACGAGGGATGCAGGATATTATTGGTAAGATATGGGTGTGAGCAAATTATAGCTTAGAGAGTTAATTATCTATTCTAGGGCTGGATAATATGGCCTCAAATCAATATCACAATACACTGAGCAGTTCACCTCGATCAAGATAAATGGACGATAACTACTTCTCAAGCTGCTCACCCCCTCCACATTAACTTCGTCTACTTCAGCCGCCGCCCCAGCCGCTACAACCTTTGAACCGTCCTCCATTTCCTCACCTGTCTTTCCGTCTTTGTTACTGACTGGATGGGGTGGAGTCACATTTCTGACGTAAGACAGTGTCTTAAAGGGACATGAGACCATAGCCTACCTACATGCATCCAAAACCAACTTTTATTTATTTATTTGACACTGAATACACCGATATGAGCAAAATGACGTCATAAATTTTGGTATTGGTAAATTTTAGGTTTATCGCCAAGCCCTAATCTGTGCTGACAGATACTAAAATCTGCTTATGTAATCATCTCCCAAAAAAGTGGCGCATTAATAAAACGCATGCATCTTGACTGTATGGAAGTATTTTGCAGAGTTGCAGGGAAACTAGTATAGTCTTTTGATATCAGCAAAAATCCAGTATCCTGTTTCCCCACATTTAACAATAAAAATGTGACCACTCTCTTTTCTGCATATGAATAATCGAGATGATTGACACACAAGAGCAGCTGATGGGCGTGGCTTTTGAATACTAATGGGACATCCCCAAAGCCTATAGAGATTATTGCTCTTTTTTTCATGAATTTCACTCCTAATTTGATAAACTCAGCTGTTTTTAATTATTCAAATTTGGCTGAGTGGTTGATGATTCATCTTTTTATGATGTGACAACCTCAGAACACACTTTTCCCCCCCCCCTCCACTTTACACAATGACTTTAAAAATGGCGTACATCACAGGGAACAATAAAGCACACTCAAAGGGAAATAAGGTGGAACAGTTAAATGATCGTTCCTGCTCATATTAACCTGAGTCATAACAGGGCCACGGGCATGAAGATCCATTCATTAGTGCAGCAGTTACAAAGGCTGGAAAGCCTGCAGAACGATTGGTAGAGCGCATAATTGAACAAAAAAATAATTCTCAGTCATTAAGTTTGATTTTCACGCTTGGTTTCTTTTGCAGTATAGCCAAATAAATGAGTGTGACTGCATTGTATTGCTGCATCAATTTTATTTTTAACCTGAGCCAATGAAAGCTTTGGACCTGAGAATGCAAGGAAGGGCAGAGACAAGGTGAAGTTTCAGAGGAAAAGGAGCAGTGGTGGCTGATTGCGGGGTAAAAAGGTTGGATGAAGGGTGTTAATGGAGAGAAAAGATGAGGGTAATGCGGGCAGCTGGTGGTTTAAGATTGTTAGAGATGAAGTTTAAGTGAAAGGAGAAGATAGCACTAATGGCTGTCTGCACAGAAGGAAGGCAAAAAGGGGGAGTTTAGATGGAAAAGGGGATTGGGTGAGGAGGAAAAGGGAGCTAGGATAGACAGGATGAAGAGGACACTGCGGTAAACACGACTTTCATATACCTAAAAAAATGTACCTTCATTTTACTCTGTCATGAGGATATAAGGACAGAAACAGCAGATACTCTGTCTGGATTTTAGTACATCAGTAGTCAGACAGGAAAATGTTGCTAAAATTGATCCAAGACTAAAAGTTTCAACTGGAAATATCAACCAGCTTGATTCTGTTTGAGGAAAGTTGATCAACTTTTAGATTTCATTAAATAAACATTTTAAAAAACATTTACTTTTCCTCATGAAGACAGATATGAGTTGTACTTTTTACAAATCTGCCTCACCATGGCAAACCTGACACTCTGTTTTGCAGGTATAACAGTTAGGTTCATTTACCTCAGTTGAGTGAGACTGAAGGCTGTCAGTGAAACTTACTGTTTACAGAGAAACTGAGACTCACCAGAAACACATACCTGGGCGTATGTGTTTCTTACCTTGTTGATGCAACGCCTCAAGAAATGGCAATATTTATTTCAATGAAAAACCTGAAGTGGTGAATTTCATTTTATTTTTCAGTTGAACAAATGGCAGCTTCTCAAGTTGTAAATCAGACCTGTAATGATGAACTGCTTGGAAATAAAACATTTAATTCCAACTTCCTTAAAAATGCTTGAGAGGTTGCCCATAAATCCCAGAGGCATAAACCTTTGTTGAAATATGTCAGATTTTCTGCGTATAATTTAGTGTAAATTCACTCAGACAGCAGTGGTTTGAAATGTTTATTGCAGCAGTAGAACATTGTGTTCAGTGTCTGAAGTCTGACCTTGCTTAAGACACAGCAGAGGCAAAACTAAGAATCTTGCAGCTCAGATAAACGGCAGACAGAGTTACCCGCCTGAACTAGCTTAGGGTGTTGCTCCATTTCTGACAGTAGGTCAAACAGAAGTGAGTCTCATGGTCAAAGTTTCACTAATCAAGCGTGGACTGCAAAGAAGCATCTTTCTTGTGGTTTTGTTGTCTGCATTAATTGTCTCTTCGTACAACAGGGGATGTTGCTTCTCCCCACTTTGAACAATCCCTGCTGTCTTGAAAAAAACATCTATCCAATATGGTCCAATTTTTCCAATTAAATATGTAAAACTAGCAATAAGAGCGCTAAAACCCCCAAACAGGAAGTCCCATGATGAAGCAGAATGCTGCCAGCTTTGTTGTATTTGATAATTAGGATGTATTGTAGTCTTCATTGTGGCACTTTTGGGACTATTTTCACAGCTGATTTGTTTTTAAGTACGGCTAAACAGCTGCTCTATACTGTATTGTATCATATTAAAGCACTTAATTATTCTATGTTTACAAAGCTTTTATGGAAACTGTTTCTCACCGGAGTGTATCATGTGTGTTTGGCCCATGTGTGCGTGTGTACATACTCATGCCGACATGTGTGTATGCAGGCGTGCGTGCTTATCCACCACCTGTATGTGTGTGTACTTTCCTCGGCTCAGCTCGGGAGCTAACGGGCGCAGAGAAGACGGTGTCGGTCACAGAGGAGACGGACATCGACGCAGAGGAGACCGTTCAGGTGCCGGCGGCGGAGGAGTTAAACGCCAACAGAGGAGTGACGGATCTGGATGCAACGGCTAAGACAGCTGACCAGAACCACACAGAGAAGAAGGTAAAAAAATAAATTATGAATATTTCCATTGGTGCCAAACGTTGAGTCGGGTTTGAAGAAGACCTTGAAAGCAAAGTCTTCACAAGGAGGGCTATAAAACTGTGGGACTCAGGTTAAGGCTTGGAAACTTGGCAGGAAATGAAATATCTGTTCAGTCGGTTCAGGTCAGGCTGACTGCTTGGTCGTACTCTGTTTATCCACAGTCTGTACAAGCTCTCAGATACCTCTGTTTTATGTTACTGAGGCTGCATGGAAGATTTGCTTGAGGCTTGAAATTGAAAAATGAAAACCTTTCTTACTTGTACTAACCACGAATACACCAGCTGGTTTACACCAAGTCTGTATTTATTTGGAGTCTAGAAAGAATTCCCAACAGCCTGGTGTCCATTCAGAAGCTGTCTGCAGGGTATTGGCAGCTGAGCTCAAGGACAACACTGCTGGTCCCCTAGTTTTACAAGTTTGAGTTTGTGTTGGTGTGTCTTCATGGTGTTGGAGAAAACTTAGGTCCCAGTCAGACTGTCTGCTCTGTGGTTTGTGGGAAAACACCACCAACAGTCTCTCTTTATCCAGAGAAATGCTCTGAGGGCGATCTGCACTGATTTACAGTGAGATTCAAGGGTGTGACTGCGTTTCTGATACATGGAGGAGTGGATGAGCAGAGTATCATGATGAGGGCAGAGAAGAGGAGTCCGAGTTTGGCTGGTTGAGACACTAGCTTTGCATCCATTTGGTGGTATTAACGTATATAATCATTTAGGACTGGGGGATAAACCGAAATTTTACCGATACCAAAATTTATGACTATATCTGACGTCATTTTGCCCATATTGGTATATTTTGTGTCAAAAAATGAATTAATAAAAGTTGGTTTTGGATGTGTGTAGGTAGGCTATGGTCTCAAGTCACTTTAAGACGCTGTTCTACATCAGAGACGTGACTCCACCCCATCCATTTCGTAACAAAGAGGGAAAGACAGGTGAGGAGATGGAGGACGGTTCAAAAGTTGTAGCGGCTGAAGTAGACGAAGTTAGTGTGGGAGGGGAAGAGCAGCTTGTGGAGCAGTTATCGTCCATTTTTCGTTATCGAGGTGAACTGCTCAATATATCGTGATACTGATTTAAGGCCATATCACCCAGCCCTATAATTGTTTTGCTCTGTTCTTGTCTACTATAACGTTCCACTGTCTGTCTGTAATGAGTGGGGGTAACAGTAGATAGAGGCTCGACCTGAATGATTGTGTGGTTTGATGTTGATTTTATCTCTCCGTCTCACTGTTGTCATATTTTCCTATCACAGCTTCAGGGTTTGGTTCATTTAAAGTTCACAGAACTCAAAGGAGTTAAGGTTAGCCTTCAGTTCAGAAAAAAGCAAAAACATACAAAGAACCAGACAATATAACAAGTCAAGGTTCTCAAACAAACACTCAGTTTAGTTTTTCCTTCTTGTGTAATTCAGCATGATGCGAAAGCAGTCAGAATTTCAGCGGTAGTCTAGTTTCAGTCTCATAAAAACTGATCCTGAAAGATACCCAGCCCAACATTTCTGCTCTGATGTCTTTGTAGATATTAGAGGATGCCAGACTTTAGGGTTTTAGAAGTATTTTCTCAGTTATTATGGTTTAGAACAACTAAAATAAGCCCAACCATGGTCTACTCCTCAGAAAACTGAAAATCTTTTGCACGAATCCCTTTTTTTTTTTGGCAAAACAAGTATATAGCAGGGTTTATATGCAAGTATGAAAAAGTATGGAAGTAATTTGATCAATTTCCAGGTCTTAATAAGTCTGGTAAATGAAAAATAATGTATGAAAAAATATTTAGGTTTCCAGACTCCAACTGTGTAGGGACCCTAATATAAAGCTGAATCCTCACATTCACTACAATCCCAACAGATCTTAAGATGGTGGAACATAAGATATTGAAGTGAGTGATTTATGGGGTCAGGCTATCACAGTATACTACAGTATATAATCCAAAATTTAGTAATAGTTTAGGCCTCTTTAAGGACGCTATTGAATTAGAAATTTACATGTTATATAACCCAAGATTTACTGAAAGTAGCATCTTCTTCCCTTCAAAATAAAAGCATGTTTTTATAACCCAGGAAATAAAGTAACCTTAACCCAAAAAAGCAAAAGTGTAAATAAGCAAATCTGCAAAATTTGAAGAAGGTTGCCCTGACATTTTCAGTGGTGGTGCATGGATAAGGAGGACTTGAAAAACTGAGAGCTCAACTGAGAAAAAAGTCCTGTGGAGTTTTCTTTAACCAGTCACAGTTTCATTATTTATGCTCTCTTTTGGTTTCATGGCCACGAGCTCTAGATCCAGTTATGGGGGAGTGTTTTCGTTCTTTTCTGGGCTTCGTGTCCTATTTCACCTTGCCAGTAAATGTGTCAAAATCCCCCCTCTCGCAGAAAGCCCTGATCTGTAGTTAAGGCTGGGTAATGAGGTGCTTCCTCAGGCAGTCTAAATTAATGGTAAATAATTAAACAGACAAGCTGTTAGGCTACACTCCAGGCAAAAGTTTATTAAACTTTTCATCAGGATCCAAATGAGGATGTTATGTCACTTTAAGCTCCAGGCCTCCTTAAACACCCTTACTTAAGAGCAGCCGCCACAGAGAGTCCACGGCGCAGGACTTCAGGCCCTAAATCAGAGTTACAAAACCAAGTTATTCAGCTGCTCTACAGTCCTCGGGTCCCATTACCGTTAAGAGTTATGAGACCTTTCATTACAGCGGCTGATTGAAAGCAACACGGCGTGAAATCACTGAAACAACGAGCTCTCTGCGGTGACCTCCATTCTCAGGTCACTGGAGGAAGTTTGTGTAGCTGCTGCATGAACATGTGCTCTTTTTCTAACATATTTGTCTCTCTTAGCAGCCTGATACACTAGATAGAGATGTGCAGGGACAAGAGAGGGAAGGTAACATTGATTAAAATGTGTGTGTGTGTGTTTGTGTGCCCCTGAGTTACGGCCCACATGTGTGCATTATTGTCAAACAACCGTGAGTGTATTTTCCGAGTACAGGGGTTTGATCCTCTTCTGGGGTTTTCTCTGGAAGCTGGTGAAAAGGAAAGCAGCCCACTGGTGTTAAAGTTCATTCTCCTCCTGTCAGCTCCCGTTAGACTGAAAAATCCCTCGGCGGCTGGCGTTCAAACGATCGCGGAGGACTCTTGAGTACACGCATCAATCCCACCTTTGTCTACGAGGTTGAGTCAGGACGTTTAATTTGAAAAAGCTCCTTTTGTTATCTAAAGAATAAAAACCACAAAGGAAATTGGAAAGTCACCGTTTGGGGGAAGTCAGGTTAGAATAAGATGCATTGATCGCTTTTTATCAAAGAGGCAGATGGTTGACGTTATTTTCGACAAAAAGTGAGTGCTGTACAGAGCGAAAGAGGAAACAAAACGTTGTTTCAAAGCTTTATAACCTCAAAGAGATCAGCGCACGAGGACAAGCTGTTGTTTCCTTAATGTGTCCATTAGACAAAGATGTGTGTTTTCAGATGGTGTGTGTGTGACTCTCTCTCTGATAGGTTTTTGGCCCCCGGTCAGCTCTCTGATGCTGTCCGGCAGGTGTAAACACTCTGATCTCTGAGTGTAATGCTCCGCTTCAGGCAGCACTCTCCCCTGCTCTCTTTTTCATCCCTCCATCATTAGTGCACCTCAGTTGTTTGATACTCAACTTAGCTAGCACTAAAGGAGGATTCTTTCAAGAGGAGAGAGCGCTCAGACTCTAGGGCCCCAAGAGGAGAGGGGCCCCTGAGTCTAAGGAAGGAACAAGGATATGTTCTACAGTGATGGGAAGATCAGTTCTTTTGACTGTACTGAATCTTTAGAATCATTCATCGTTCATTAAAACGATTCGTTCAAAAGATACATTCACCGAATCAGTCAGCGCTTCGTGGCCCCATATGGCTGGGTGCCGTACACGAGTTAGTGACACAGTGGCACTGATCAGGAGTTTGTTCATTGAACAAGCCCCTCCCCTCCCCTGCTGCTGAAGTCACGGCGTTGTTCACTGGGTGACACATCATTCATTCGCCAAGTCGTGAAGGAAGAATCACTCTCTCGCCCTGAAAAACTCACCTCTCTGTTTGCCGCCAACATTTGCATCGCGACGCGAGTAAAACAACACAGCAGCATGCCCGCTAAACGAGCCCGAGTCTGCGTTCTTTTATATCGTGGAAAAGTGGATAGAATAAAAATAAATCAGTAAACGAACCAGCGCTTGGAAGTTCGTGAACAACACTAAGCCCCTCCCTCCTTCGCCTGCCTCAAGTCAATCAGAAGTCGTTCGTTTCATTCACAGTCTGCTATAGTTTGAGACTTTGCCCGCCTGCTGACTCGCTGTGTGTAGTTCGCCAAAGAGTCAAAGGCAGCAGTTCCACTCCCGACCGGCACGCCATGCTCTGAGCTTAACTGAACTGAGAAAGGAACGAATCAGGTCTTGGAGGATTTATGTCATTCACCAGCAGTGCTGTTCTTTTGATTCTTTTAAACAAATTGTTCATGAACGACATAACACTTCAGGGCTCCAAGAGGAGAGGGGCCCCTGAGCCTAAGAAAGGAACACGGATTTGTCCTGAAGCCACTTATTTTCCGGTTCTGGCTGGTTAACACACGTCTTGAGTTACATGACACCAAGATTAGTGGCTGTGAAATATCACGAAATGCCACCATCTAATTTTCACCACATTTCTTTGACTGCCTCTCTGTTAATCCGTCAGAAAGTGTGAATGTAATTTAAGACGTTTAGGCAGTTGAAAAAAAGAGAATCACTGTGTGAGAGTTGTGCTTTTTTTGTATGCAGGAGATTTCAAATAGCCTTTAATGATGCAATAAGAGGACTTCTGCAGTGACCTAGATTTATGATGTAGTACAAGTTTAATGTTTGCAGCTGCATGAGTCAATATGTTACAAACTGTGGTGAGAAATTTAGAGTATGTATATTTATTCAGCTTCATTTGTCTGAAGTAATGAGTCTGTTTTATATGCTACTAATCCGAACTCCAGAGACACTGACTCTTCTTGTTTTCCACATTATTTGTACCTTTGTGTGTGACTCACTCTTTTTGATCGCCCGACTTTTATCTGAACCTAAAATGATGATTTGAATTCTATTGAGTTTATCGTTTGAACACTTTGTCTGGAGAGAAAAAGTGATCTTATAAACTAAAGAAGTGACTGACTGCCTGAGTGTCCTTGTCCAAGTACAAGTATCTGATTGATTCCCATCATAAAAGCATCATTTAGCCCGGTGGAACAGAAGAAAGGACCCGCATACGTCAGCTTCAACCTCCAGTTTAGAGAGTATTAGATGATCACTGAGAGGTGCTTCAGCGTCTTATCTCCTGCATCCACTTCAGTCCTTTTAAGGACTTTTTTATAGTTTTGATAATCCCAAAAACTTAGTTCTTGGTCCTCGACTCCATCTTTATTCCTAAATTAGGAATCTTCTCTATCTTCGACTTGCAGACAAAAGTTTTTCGAGGGCACCGTCAGGCAACACAAAGTTTGCAGGGAGTGATGGATTGCTTTTCCCTCCATGTAGGTGGGACTTTTTGCACTTTTTGCACAGAAAGCTGAGAACTCCTGCATGAGATCCATATTATATTATATATCATATCATATCTATATCTGTATATTTTTATTTCCTCGAGGCAACCTTACCAGAAGGATAAATAAAGTTCTATCTAATCTATTCTATAGCACAACAGCTGGACTCAGAAATATCTTTTTAATTAAATGTGAACTCAAGCAGGCGGTAACCTCCTAACTTTTCATTGACTGTTTCATTGATCGCTGATGTGAGAATATGACTCAGTTCTGTTTGGTGGATCAGATCTATCGCTGGGTCTATTTCTGAAACCTTTGGATCAGATTGTTTGACAGCTTTCAGACCTCTATGATGTAAAGATAACAAGTTTAAGAAACAAAGTGTAGCTAATTTTAGACATTTCAACACCAGTAACAAACTAAAAGGAGTGTTACTGCATTAACTGTGACCTTGGACTTGACCTTGAGCAGAGCTGAATCTCTCCAGGACTGGTAAAGGTTCTTGATGGTGGGACTGGTTGAAAAAGGTTGGCTGGAATAATCCCACTCACTTTCACTCCCTCTAAACATCAATTCTCCTCAGTTTCCTCCCTCTGTTTTTCTCTCTGTCTGGGCCATCACTTTATTTTCCACTCCATTAGGCAGCCTTTTGTGCTGACATTCAATAAACTATTTTCAATCTGGACTATCATCATACGAGAAAACAATGAATATTCATCATGTAGCACTTCTCTGCTGAAACTGAGAGTCATGAACGTCTTCTGGTTTATAACCCGTCTGATCTGTTCAGCTGTTAAACTCTGGATTACCATTTGTAAACATGGAGAGTTAAACATGAATGAAAACACGGATTAAAAAATTTGTAGTCTAGTCTGAGTCGAGTCTGTGTTCAAGTAGTCATCATGCTCTAATTTCCTGTGCGTGAGTCCCAAGAAAGTCCCTTTGCCTGTGTAACACACATAGCCAAGTCCTTTACTGCATGAGCTAAAGTGCGAGTCATGTCCCTGTTGTAGGAGTCTGAGTACAAAGTCGAGTCCTCATTGGTGGAGTCCAAGTCAGTTCCTTATCATCTGCGACTGAGTTTGAGTCGAGTCCTTGTTAACTATGTTCAAGTCCGAGTCAAATCCCTATAACCAGGATCTGAGTCTGGGGTAATGTCTTCATTACCCGTGTCTTAGTGTGAGTCAAGTCTCCATTGCCTGCATCCAAGTCCAACTCAGATCCATATTACCTACGTATATCCAAGTTGAGTGCCTATTGCCAGTGTCTGACTCTCGTTATCTGTGTCTTGGTCCGTCAAGTCTCTCTTCCCTGCGCCCAAGTCAAACTCAAATCCCTTTTGCCTATGTCCGAGATCAAGGTGACCAGATGTCCCTGATTTCCAGGGACAGACCCCATATTGGATGACCTGTCCCCAGCTAAAGCTGTCCCTGGTTTGTCCCCAATTTAAGTTTCATGAATGAGAACAAAATGTTGCGTGTAGACTAGAACAACGGTTATTAAGGTAGCCAAGTAGGTAGGAAGCACGAGTAAGCATGTTGCCCGAAGTCCTGAACAACAGATTTTATGGTTTTTTTTTACGGGGGGCGTGCGCTGCTACTATGTAGTACCGAGATGTTGTCTGTGATCACGCAGCTCACGCGTCACCTTATCCTAGGTCAGTGTGCCCACTGTCTGAGTCTGAGTCAAGCCTCCATTGCCTGCATCCAAGTCCGTGCCGTTGCCTCTTACTCCAAACAATTGACTGTATGAATGTGGACTGACTGTCTTGGACTTGAGTCAGCTGCTGTTCCCCCAATGATTCTTTTATATACCGTGAACATGTTGCACTGCCCTGGCTTATAACGGCTGTTAACTTTAAATCGCGTCTCCTAATCCCAGCAGGAACTATAGTCGACTAAGACAGCCAGTAAACATGCATGCAGACGAACACACATGCCTGAATCCTTATGGAGTTTGAGTTCCAGTCCGAGTCATCACTGCTGTATGTACATGAACTACAGTCTCGAGTTGAGCTCTCGCTCCTGTCACTGTTTGGTCCGATTCTTCCCCCACACTCTCTCCTCTCTGCCCACATTTCCTGTCTTTCTCCAGCTCTCCTATCAGTTAAACTCAAACATCACCTCAAAAACGCCTAAGTGAGACACAAGAGCGATTCCTCTGAAGAGGCAATTTTGAAAAGTTGAAATTTTTTACTGTCTCAGTGAAAAGCTGACACTTGCTAACCCTAGAAAATACATAAACATAAACACAGCTGCTCAGAGCCGCTCCTCAGCAGGAAGGATCTGGGTGACTTCAGGTCTTATTTCATTTCAGTTGAGCGTCTTTACTGTAACCAGACACCAGCTGGGCGACTGCTCAATGCTGAGTGTCAGCAGATTTGAGGTAAGAAAGCACCATATGAATAATTGTTGGGAATACAAAACCACACAGGGGGACACCTTATCAGGCTTACACGGCATATACTCCCAAAGTCTATGCCGTGTAACTCCCAACCAGAGCGCTTTAATTGTGTACCGTTGCTGCAGGATGGAGCATTCACAAGTACCATAAACTTTCCTTTGAAAACTCAATAAATAGGGGGGAGCAAGAGAGCTTTACAAACTTTTAAAGTTTACACCTAAGTTTGCAGTGTCCAACTTTTGAAAGATATCCTGAAAAGTTTGACATGTTCCTGGGGGAGTGATAATCAAACTTCAAATACAAGCGCCTTGTGACTCAAGTCAGAGAAAAAACAGCCCCTCAAAGTCCAAACTTAGAAAATTAGCTAAGCATACCTTGCCCCGACCCACAACCCCGCTGTGTTCCTCTTTCAGCAGATCATTAATTGTATTTACCTGACAGTCCCGGCCTGAAAATGTCACTGATGAGAGACTTGGGATTAGAAAGCAGCGGGGTTCAGAGTTCTGACAACCACAGCTTTAATTACACGGACATGCAAATGAATGCCAGGGACAGGGTGACCGTATGGCATCATTAAAAATAACAACATAACCATTAGCCAAGGAAACAAGACTGGCATTTAGAAAAACTCAGACACCAACAACACTGTCTGTGCCAGAAGATAAACGTAAGGGCGCAGAGATCCAGGAATGTGCCACACAGGTGCAGAGACTTTTTAACAAGCTGACTTTCATGCCTGTTGACCTTCACTTCCTGTCGGTGATAAAATTCAAAACGGTAAAATTGGGAATTGCAGATGAAATAGAAAGCCTGATGTGAAAGTCACCATGTGATATTTTTAGACAGAAGCAGATTGTTAGTGACTGCGGCCAAGTGTGATGAAAATTTTACATCATTTGACCATCAAGCTTTTCTCACTCTAGAGAGTCCAGAGTCCGAGACAAACTTTGCAGCTCTTATTACACTATTTCAACACTTCTCTGAAATTTGGGGTGAGGGAGGGAGAATATCTGCTCATTATAAAAGTTTGAACTGGGTAACACTGAGCTGATGCAAGACACAGTTCGAAGTTCAGCAGAGATCTCTTTTCTTTTTTGATGGGACATTAGCTCTGCTTCCACCTGCCTGAAACATCTGTACTTTCAGATTATAGAGGAGGAGGAGCAGATAGGGCACCTGCGGTTGTGTTTTATGCCAGAGTGTTAACAATGAAACCTCCTGAACTGACCTCAACAAATAAACCAAAGGCTAAAAAGAGAGTCACGATCGGATTAAGTGTTTACATGGACACGTTTCGGAATAACGATCGGCATAAAGTACCCCTCTTGATCGGAACACAACTTCGTTCCCATTGAGGCGAATCGGATCAGAATCTTACGATTCATTGCTATTCAGATTGGGCCTTTACTCCGATTATATGTACTCATGTAAGCGCAGCTACTAAGTCTGTCAGTCAGTCCCCCTCTTATTGCCTCACAGGTATCATACACCGACTTTTGAAACTCTCTTTAGCGTGCTACAGCTCTAAACTTCACTTTATCTCCTTTTCTGCCAACATGAAGCCCAAACATTTGCACACCTTATTTGTAACTACAGAGAGTTTGGATTGGTTCTGGGTCTTAAAAATGTGTTCAAAGCTGGAAGTATATAAAAAAAGCAGGCTGTCCTGTAGCTTAAGCATCATATGCAGTCCAAACTTAGATTTCCTGACTCTGGAGTTTTAATTCAAACCACAACTGGATTTAAACCAGCAGGAAAAAGGGAGCATGCTCACACAAACCGTCCTGCAAAGAATTCGGTCTTTGCATTCATCTGCATGTAGGCAGATCTACATAGATGGGGTGCCCCAATGCTTCATACTAAAACTGGAGGTAATGTTGCAGTAAACACAACTCTCTTATGATTCACAACGGCCAGATCAAGAGGTAAATACTGGAGACACAGGAGGAGTAAACCCAGTGTGCAGTGAGGCGAACATGGGATGTATTTGTTGTTGATTAAATCAGAAACTTTGATAAAAAGGCTCATAGTGGATCCAAAAGACTACAAAAACCCTCGTCCTCCTCATCCTCAGGGCATTTTTAGCCTTTGGGTGTCATATAATGGTAGTTTTGAACACAGCTAAAAGAAAAAAAGGCCCAAATTGGTCCATTAGTTGAGATCAGGATCATCCCAATTTGACACAATTTGACCACACACGCTTGTTGTTTTCAGAAGCAGAGGAAAGTTTAGAGAAAACCTCTGATGGTAGCAAGTCTGGACTCTAACAGTGATGTAACAAAACAGAGATTTGAAAGACCCAGAAAACCTTCACACGGCTTTTCTCCAGCACTCAGAGTATCTGTACTTACAGAAAAATCTTCTGCTATATCTTAATTATACAGTAAATGCTGATGATAGCCTGGAGGTGGGGGCTGAGGTTTTTCCTGCATTGCTCTGAGTCTGCAAACATACACGGCTCATTCCTGTGTTAACATCTTTTATTCACGTTGGCAGCTGAACCGGCTCCTATCATTTCCTCTGCTGTCGGGGGACTGTTCTCACTGATTCATTCATAAAAGTCAGGATTCTTAAGTCAAGGTTATCAAAGCCGCAGACGTACATTTTCATCCTGACAAAACCCTCTCCGCTGCTCTTACTGCTTTTTAATGACTGCTACAGCTGATGCCGAGACCTGATACTCCAGAGCAGTCCTTCAGACTGTTTCATAAGAGCCCTTGATAAAATTGTAAATCTGCAGCCGTGTCTGTCAGCACTGAAGTAAGCCAGGGTCTGTCTAACCTTTGTGTTTTATTGCCTCTGTGTTTGTGTGTCTGCCTCTGTGTGTGGGAGGGCACAGTCTGTTTGACAGACAGAGAGCAGCAAATGTAATCACAGCTGGAGGAGGAGGAATAAAAACTTCCTTCATCTTGTCTCATCGATCCTGCTTTTTTTGTTTTTGTCTCACTTTCCCTTTCTCTCTATATCCCTCTGGGTCTTCCTCAGTGCCTTCCTCACCTCTTTTTGTCCTCAACGAAAGGCTAAAAAGATAAAGGAGGACTGCAGCTGCCTGCGGAGAACCTGCATTAGCATGAATACGTGTGGGAACGGGACGGTAATTGTGAAACTTCCCTTTGGCGCGCCAGACTGAGGCGGTTATCATGAAGAATTTCAGTGCTAGCCCATTTTTCTCTACCCTCTTTAACTCCCACTCTCAGTCCTCTATGCTGTCTTTGGTAATTGGCTTTGACTGTGGTAAACAAGTTAAGGATTCAATGTAAAGAGGTGGTTTGTTGTTTCTCATTTTGAACAGTAAACACAGCTCAGAAACAGCCCAGAGTGTTTGAATATGCAAGGAGGAAAAAAAAAAACAGCTTACTTTGTGTCTAAGAGAGTGTGAAGGAGTGTGTGTGGGCATGTTTTTTGCAATAAAACTCATATTAGATTAAACGCTTGTCTTCAGTCATCGTCTCTCAAAATGAAAATGGATCACTATGAATAATTTTCCTGCATCCATCCATCATCTCATAAACCTTAATTAACTCCGTCATCCGTCCTGGGTGAAATCTCCAAGTTAACCAACTTTGAATGATGAATCTCATCAGTGCTGGAGCGTTTCTACATCTTCTGAAACTCCTACACAGAGGAACTACTAATGTGCTGTTTCTCAGCACTATTTAAAGGCTGAATTTCTCACACACCTTCTTTTCTCTGCCTGATTTCATACACTATCATGTTTTTATATACTTCCACCTCTTCTTTATGTTTCAGTTCCCAATAATAACTTGACATTCAACCTCCATATTGGGTCATTATATTAGTTTTTCACTTCACAATTATTGTTGCCAAAAGAAAATCAATCTTATTGCGATTTATACAGAAAAAGTGTATAAGTCGAAGTTTCTAGCAGCACTTTTTTTGCAAGCCTGGTTTTGGGGTTGAGTGCATGTCATTGTCAGCACACTTGACCTGCATCCCAAACAAAAACAGAGTTTGTAATGACGATAACAGTGATTAAAGTAAATGAGGTGTAACATGACGGTAATCTTGACTGAAGTTTCGCCCATGATCAGGCAGTCAGGCTGCTGATGTTAGTGTTTCTTCTTAATCAGCTCATTTAGGGAGCTAGTTTTTTTAGCTGAAACAGCAGTTTACGATGTCATTATCATGTGACTCTGAGGTCCTGAAACCTGATCTCTGCTGCCCTCTGATTGAAAAGCTCAAGAGTCACGTTTAAATTAAGAAAAAAAGGTTATGTCCAAGCCTTTCCTGTAACTTCCTTGAATCCGACCTTCATGCTTGTTTTACAGAAGAATTGCTCAGTTTTGTTGAGGTAAAATTAGCTTTCTCCACATGAACGACCATGTTCAACACCATGAATGTTATCAATTAGAGACTGTTAGGACGAGTGTGCTGTTATTCAAGTGTTTCAGAAATATTGGGCCTCCCTCATCTTTGCCTTCATGGCTGGATAACAGTTATCATAAATGACTTAATCTCCATTAAGACAGGCCTTTAAAAACATATCTATAGTGTTAGTCCAGGCAAGCTACAAAGTTGAACTAGACTCAAAGGACATGGACTGATCCCAACACCAGCCCACATCTAAGCCAGTTACCCTCTACATGGCCAATAATAAAGGCGTCTCCTAAACGCCACCTTTTTGCTTCTTTTTAGAGGTTATACATGTGATAGTAGGACTGGTTAACTTGGCAAAAAAATGATCCCGATATATTTTGTCATATCGTCTGATTTTGGTTATTATCACGATTTTTTTGTGTTTTATAAACTAACAATTTTAATGCGTCTGTACTAAAAACTTAAGAAAATAAAGATTAGTTCAACATTTTACGATCACACAAAGTAAATAACAAAGCAAAATGAATAAGATAAACTTGAGAAGTACGACTTCAAATGATTAAACAGATCTGTTGAATTGTTGGTTTTTGAGGGCACCGACCACTGACATACCTTGCACATCGGCTTAATTGCTCAATTTCACTTTGGAGATACCCGAACCACCGCCACACAACCGACGCTGAGTAACTTTTCTTCTCAACAACGGCATCTTCGGCTCTGCGTTTAGCTCCACGTTCGGTTATTCTGTTTACTTCCCCTGTTTGCTTCTCCAGCAACTTACAGATGAGAGCAGGAAAAAGCTCGACTCTGATTGGCTGTTGTGACAAACATTTCCGAGATGTTAGATCGAGTAAATAAGCTCACAGCTGATCACCGTGATCGAACTGAAATTTATCACGATCCCTAATCACGATCATATAATCGCCCTGTCCTATGTGATAGTGACATTAACACAGAAACCGTCACAGTTTTCAAGACTCATCCTCCTCATGAGCCGCCCCCCTCAGTGTTTTAAGTTGTACCAGAGCATGTCCGACATAGACAACCTTGGCAACTCTGTAAAATATTAGGTCCTAAAATTATCCAGAAACTGTCAGAGGTCCATGTTTGTGTAATTTCTGTGTGTACTATATTTACAGCCAGTAGATAAAAACTGCTCATCTATCTTTTTTTTGAGCTGTGCAAATGTGCATTATATCTTTTAACGTCAAAGTCAAGCATCTGTTTTTTCTCTCTTCTGTCTACGTTCTTTGGCCTTGAATGCTTATTGCTCTGCTTAGTTTGCAGCGCTTCATGCAGATGCCTTTTATGAGGTATAGAGAGAATAAGAAATAGACTCCTCTTCTGTGGAAGTGTCTGCTGAAATATTTGTGATAGGATTTATGAATTTGTGTGGTATTTTCCTCTGCTGGTGCTGCTCTTTGTGCGTGCCTGTCAACAGTTTCCCTTCCTCAACACTTCAGATCCTTTTGTGTTTTCCCAGAGCGTAAAGGAAAACCTTGCCGTTCGCTTCTAAATCTACTGGAATTACTTTTTTTGACCTGGAAACGTTCACAGTTTAACAGCAAGGGCAGCCATCCTGTTAATTATCCTGTGCTCGGCATGCTGAGTGTGGTTTCAGGTGTCTGTGAGGAGCTCCTGAGCAAAAACAATGAATTTTAAAGAGACACTTGAAGTGGGAGAGGGCTCGTTTGATGTGATCTTAAATGTTTCCTAGAAGAAATCCTCAGACAGGTTCACAGACACTCACGCACGCACACACACACACAGGGGAACAAGAGACTGCCTTTCCATTAATTATGTGAAAGCGTCTAACAGCCTGTCAGCTCGGACAGTTCCCTGCAATTAACCTAAAGGATCCAGCTCAGACAGCCCATCAGTCATACATCCTCTCTTGGACTCTTCGTGTGTGTGCGTCCACATTGTCTGCGTGTCACCAGAAGAGGTGCATAAGGAGCGACAGATGGCGAGGTGATGCGGCATCGATCCTTTAAGGGGGTCTCAGGCTTTATTTCGCCAGGTGGTAACTTGTTCGCTGACCTCTTACTGCGTCGGAACTTTCAAGTCATTGTTAAGCACCTGGCATCCTGGATACAGCCGCAACCTTTGTTGTTCAGACTCTGAGATGTGGACATTTTTGATGTCCAGCAACCGGTTGCTGTGGATCTGAAGTGCAGAAAACAAGAGCCCAGTGTTACAACAACAGCGGCTAAAGGTTTTCTGGTAGCTATAGGATGTAAACCTTTAAACTTTAATGATCTGCTGGAAAGTTGTGTCGACATGCTGTACCCTAAAGGTCCCCTCTTTTTCCATCAAACCACCAAGACCAGTTTGTACAAACCAGGAGTTCAAGCAGAACGATTGTAGGGCTGGGCGATAAACCGAAAATTTACCAATACCAAATTTTACGACAACAATGTCATTTTGCCCTTGTCAGTATATTTGGCGTCAAAAAATAAGTAAAGTTGGTTTTGGATGTGTGTAGGTAGGCTACGGTCTCATGTCCCTTTAAGATGCTGTCCTACATCAGAGACGTGACTCCACCCCATCCAGTTCGTAACAAAGAGGGAAAGACAGGTGAGGAGATGGAGGACGGTTCAAAAGTTGTATCAGTTGGAGCGGCGACTGAAGTAGACGAAGTTAATGTGGGAGGGGGTGAGCAGCTTGTGGAGTTGTTATCGTCCATTTATCGTTATCGAGGTGATCTGCTCAATATATTGTGATATTGATTTGAGGCCATATCGCCCAGCCCTACATGATTGTGATTCTTCACAGGCTGAAAAAAGAGTAACCTGAATCCCAGTCCTATAAATGCCTTAAAGGTGCTTTCTTTGGTCCTTAAAACAGATCTGCACTCTCTCGCACTGTTTTGTGAATAGGGAGAACATTTGCACAAAGCCACTGTGTGTGTTCTCCTTCCTGTATGAGGAGGTGGATCAATACAAATTTGATTGTCAGCTTCTTGATGTATTTGCTTCATATCTGTTTTTTCACCTGCCTGATTAGATTCGTTAGTTAGTATCAGATGAATAGTGCTCGTGCTTTCATTTCCCTGGAGTGAAATTGTAGCTGGATGAGAAAAAAAACACTTTGAGCTTACCGAATGATGGATAGGGCGCCATGTGTGACCGGTTACCAATACCTTGAAACAATCAGAAAGCTTGATGGTGTTAGATGAAGGAGAAAGTTGGTCCCACAGCTCATTATTATCTGAGAGTTTCACTGTTTTACTGCTGATCTGCATTCTCAGCGCTGCTCTCTCCACTCTGGTGCAACTAATCAGCGATGCTACATTTCAAATTCAGATTCATTTGTTGATGGTGGCTCGCTCTCAACGGTATTTTGTTTATGCTCTTTCTTGCCATGATGCTGTTGTTTATCTTCCCTTTGTGACTTTTTCATTGCACAAGTTAAGAAATAAAACAAAACAGTGGACTATATAGGTGTTCGTTTTCTCATTTTTGCATGTTTAATATCTGTGTTTGATCAAGATTCAAAGGATTTGCGGTGAATTGTTTCATCCAACAGCTGCAAAAAAGGCTTTAATGGCTACTGAGGAAAGTCATATCCACTGAAAGTGCTTGATTCTGGCCGTGACAGGCTCAGATTGATGCTCAAACGTCAGATGACAGCTCTTTTCATATTGCCAGTTAAAGGGTGATATTTACACCCCTGTAATGCCTCACCTCCAATGTGAATGTCACTGAGAAGTGATGGTGAGACAGAGTCATCCCACTGCTGTGCCTTTATTGCAGATGGTAATAGAGGTGTTACAGAGGGGAGATGAGCCCACTCAGAGCTGGTGAAGTGGGTAGTGCTGCATCCGTGTGTGTGTGTTTGTGTGAGTGAGGAGTCTCTGCTGTCTGTTTAGCTGTCATGCTTCTACAATGCCATATCAGAATGTGAAATTACACACTAGTACACATATATTACACTGTTTCTGGATCAGTACAAAGGCATGATGACAGTGGAGCTGTGTTACAGCATTGTTGCAGATTCTTAGCATCTGGGCCTGATGCACAAAAGGATTGGACAGCTTCTGTGTCTGCTAATCCTGTGCAACTTTGCCAAAAAGACATCGTCTAATTTAAAAAGCATGTGAAGAAAATATAGAATTAGAGCATAAAGTCTGTTAAATATGTTAGAAATCACAGCCTCTCTGTGCATGCCTGGGCCTGTAGGAGCAACAGGATGTGCAGCAGAAGAAATAACCATGAACCAAAAGAATATAGAGATTAGGGCTGGGCGATAAATAATGAATAAAAGTTGTTTTTGGATGCGTGTAGGTAGGCTATGGTCTCATATCCCTTTGAGACGCTGCCCTACGTCAGAGACGTGACTCCACCCCATCCAGTCTGTAACAAAGAGGGAAAGACAGGTGAGGAGATGGAGGACGGTTCAAAAGTTGGAGCGGCTGTAGCCACGGTTGAAGTAGACAAAGTTAATGTGGGAGGGGGTGAGCGGCTTGTGGAGTAGTTATCGTCCATTTATTGTTATCGAGTGAACTGCTCAATACATCGTAATATTGAGTTGAGGCCATATCGCCCAGCCCTAATGGAGATCTGTTTGGGCATGCTTAAATTAAATCACATTCAGCAGTTTAGGAATGGTTAGACATTGCTTTAACTTGACCTTATTATATTCATCAAAACTTTTCATGCCATTATCACTAAATATGTGAAGAATGAATGCTCATTCAATCAAGTGTATATGTAAGTTAATACCGCTTTTGTCCAATAGGTGGCAGTGTTTTTTTTTAACCAAATGCAGCTGCTTGGGAAATTTAGGAACGATTTAACTATGTACTACAGATCTCCACAGGGGGGCACTATGACTTTGGTGGAGACATGATCATACAGCTGTGTTAATCGTGTATATGGAATATCAGAGAAATTGAACACTGCATGAGGGAGTTGGACCAACTTCCTGTTTCAGTCTCAGAGCCTTCAGGATTAGAGCTCACAGTGCAGCTGTGTGCAGCCGAGAGTGGAGATGCTAACAGCTCAACTCAGTCTGACTGAGCTGAACTGTGTTAGAGGGCTTTGTGGGTTTTTTTGTGCTTGGATATCGTAAGTGTGATTTGCTTTATCAATTAGACATCAATACGGAACAGATAATGTGGCAAATGATGCACAGTTAAATGAATTACCCTTATAACACAGAGAAATGATCCACCAGACTCAACAAAAAAGTACATTTTACAATGTCGATGCCATTTTTCCAGTCGAATAAAGAGTTGTTGGAGTTTTTTTGAGTTCTGGTTCGACTATGTTGTTCTAACAGATTCCACACTATAGTGTTACCTGAGCTCTGTAGGGTAACAGGATGACTTTGTTTTCCTGGAAAGTCTCGTGGCTTCGAAGCAGACTAATGAAAACGAATTGCACCTTTGAGAGAAGACTGTTCCCCTTGGAAATTACAAAACTTGAAATTATGCTATCAGTCAGTAGAAAAGTAATAAAAAAAAGAACACACTGTACGCTGATCAGAGTCATTTGTCACATTTAAGCCAGTACAGACTGTTTTTGTAGCTTCCAGCTTTCACTGCAGTAATTCCAGCGGTAATTTTGACCCCATATGATGTGAGAAAAATAAGTCCATTTTGAATATGACACAATACCAATTCAAAAAACGAATTGCTCATAGGGTGAACAAATAAGGGGGGATTTTTGCCTTTGGATTGTGCTATTACAGTTCTTTCAAGCAGCACTTTCTGCCTGCCAAAGTTAATGGTCTAAAATTGCTGCCTCTTTTCCTAGCTGCTTGTAAAATGTTTCATTTACTCCAGGTCAGAAAATATGAACTTGACGTCTCTCTCTTTATCTCCCCTCAGGTGTCAGAGGAAGCCTCTCTGCTGATATCCAGCCCCAGGATGCTGCTACCTGCGTCAGGCACGCTGCCGCCTGGCGGCCCCCTCTCTGTTCACCACCAGATCCAGCTGCTCCAACAGCAGCTCCAGCAGCAGCAGCAGCAGACACAAGTGGCTGTGGCACAGGTGCATCTCTCTCACACACAAAAACACACACAATCTATCTTCATTAATCACACTCAGATCTGTAAATTTCGGTAGCTGAAGTCCCAGAAGGGTTTTCAAGTATAAGCAGAGCTGTGAAGTATTCAACAGCTTATAAATGCAACCAAGTGGCGGTTTTGATTCGATGTATTTTTTCAGCTGTAGATGTATTCCCGGCAATAATAGGGTATTTGTGATGGAGCAGCCACAGTTAATTTGACAAATAGGATTAAACATCTCATGAACTTATTTTGCACCCTTCCACTGCAGCTATAAATTTGCCTGTGTGGTTGTTTAGGTTCTGCATTTCACACTTTGCACACACACCATTTGCAGGGAGATTGCATTCCCCGAATCCCACAGTGGCTGCTCGTAGTGCGATGGGCATTACCATAATAAGTGCTACTTTAACCTTGAGTGCTGTTTGTTGCAGTGGAAAACTGTTGCTCTTGCTGCTGTTTGTTGCAGCTGATGTCCACTCGAGTAATAACTGCAGCGTCACTCAGGACCTAATCATGCGATGACTCGGTTACTTTTACACTTTAAATGCTTGGTGTGCGACGGTTGTTGTAAACATCCTTGGGCTGTATTTCAGCGAATAAAAAGGCAAGTGGGATAAACTCATAAATTAATGATCATCATAAATTACCATGATAGAAACAAATCAGATAAGAGTAATGGAAAGTAATTTGATTTATGCATATCTAGTTTACACAAATCAAACAGTCCACAACACTGTTTGAGAAGCTTGATACAGAGGAAGCAACTCCAAGTTTTTGGGCGCCATAATCTTAATCCATAATCTCTCTTTACCTTTACCTCTGTACCAGGATATAAGATGTAAAGTATGTGTATTAGTGACAGGGTGAAGTGGTGCTTTGTTTAGAAACCAGCCAGGGGAAGAAGAATCAGCTGCTATAGATGGGTTCAACTCTACCATGTAGTTTCAACAGATTACAGATGACCTAATAGAGTCTATCAGTGCTTTTAGATGCACATCTTAAGTCCTAATTCATTTTTTTTTCGCTGAATTGGACTTCTCTCCTTGTCCGTGTATACATGCAGCTGAGAAAACCAAATTATTGACGTGAACGTGTCCTCCTCCCCAAAATTGGGGGGTGATAAGGGTCTTTTCAGCGGCTCTGTTTCCGACCCCATACAACTGTCAACAACAACAGCAAGTCCATGCCAGACATCAGAAGTGGCTACAACTGCTGCTGGGCATTTTCAAGCAAGAAGATGGAGCATCAGTACACCGTTGTTTTTGTCGTACATGATGTACGCTACTCCTCTTCTCTGGTGTTTTTGTTCCAGGGTTACGGGGGCGTGGCGCACATGCATTGTTCAATCATACGACTTTGCTGGTTACATGATAGAGAAATTCAAATTCCAATCACATTATCTGGGTGTTTCAATGGGAGTTACTTGACTTCAGTTATAGTTGGCCTAAGGCATTTACATGCACATCAGTTGTCCGGTCTTAATTGGTGTAAGGCAATACTTCGGTTTTCTTGAGTGTCACGTAAACGTACTTTATGATGAGATGACTCGGTTTCTCAGAAAATGGGCCGAGATGACCAGGATCCCCTGTCATCTTTACAAGAGCCTCATAAAAACCACATTTATAAAAAAAAAAAGAACCTGAACTATCCCTTTAAAAGATGAAGCTGAAATCACCCAGGGAAACTTGAGAGAGTGAGTCTTGAACAAAGTTAACAGTGTTTGTGATCAGCTGTACACCCAGATTGAAAAGCGACTTATGACAGCAGCTTCAGGCTCATGAGTTCGATCGACAAAAACACGCTCACATCCATATGAAGTCCCTGAGCCTGATCTCTGCCAAAAGGCCTCCAGACTTCCAACCGCAGTTTCACAAGTTAACACGTTTTCTCACGCAAACCCCTGACCCAGAAGTGTCCCAGTCGGTTAAACACAGATGTCTCACAGCTTCCATGGGGGTCCTTTTTCAAGACGCCCGTCACAATGAACCAGCTCCTGTCTCCATGCAAACCTGGTTATAAAGAGTGGAGCTACGTCTGACAGCTCTCCCCGTTCAGGCTGAGCGTGCCCAGACATATACGCCACTAATTATACCTCCATAAAGCCAGAGGTCAGCGGCTGCTGGTGGCGACTCTGCTGTAGGTTTTACAAAGGCTCTGGATTATAAAAGATGGTGTATTACCTTATGTGGAATATTTCAGATGAGTTGGTTCTACCCTGAGGTGGTTTTATGTGACCCTGACTTTTTTTTGCCTTTTAGCAAGGTTTCCTCAGCGGGTCTGACCCGTCTGAGCCGCTTTAGCAGCCGCTGTTTTGCATCTCAATTTGTTTGCACTCATCCTTTAGTTTGTCTCTTGTATGCAGAACTGAAACCAACAATTTTCCATGTGTTTCACAGCTGCACACAGACTTTTGCTAGAGTTGTGGTGCGTTACCGCCTTCAGAACAGGGCCGGCTAAAGGCAGAGGCGACAGAGACAGTTGCCTGTGATGGCATCATCTATAGGGACGCTGCTTTAAACCTTGGATATTTTAAATTCAGCCCTGTATATGATGGTAAATAGAGGCATACTGCCAGACTGTGACAACATCCCCCTCACTTACCATGCACCGCACAGCTCGCAGCGAGAGGAGGGATGCAGAAAGGTGAGGGGAGGAAGTTAGCCTCCGTAACTTCTTCTCAGCAAAAGGATGATCGTTAGCGTGATGTGCATTTTAGGTCATTGTGATTGCTCGCGCATTAATTGATAACATAAGCCTGATTCCTCTCTGTGTTTGCATGCAGACAGGCAGGCAGACATATAGATGGCAGTATATGATGAAGAAAGAGAAAGAGACAGCGGTGCATGAAGATGTAGTACAGACAATAGAGGCTGATTATAGGTAAACAGAGCAGTGAGAGGTACCACAATCCCTGAGTGTCTTCTGCATGATTTTAAGTGAAGAAGTAACAGGTTTAGGAAGATTAAAAGATATGACACAAACATTAAGATAAAACAATAATGGCTTAAGGCAAAAGCTTCAGTTTTAGTCATTAAAGGATAAATCTGAACAGTTGTAAAGTCATTTTGAGCAAACACAGCAATAGAGTAATTTACTTCAGGTTAATGAAGTACCATGAGAGCATGAAATAGCATCAAAATAGAACTTTTTAATAACTTCTACTGAGGTCTGAGCTACACCTCCCAAAAACCTGTGATGTCCTCCTACCTTCGCACCCTGTCGAGTGTGGAATATAGATGAGATAATCAGGGTTGTCTGTGCTGCATCATGATTCTCTGCAGCTTTTCACATCTTACAGGAAACTCTAAATTGTTCTTCACAATTAAAAAATCTCCATAATTTAATTATGTGCCTTAAATTAATTTCGGGGCACCAAATTATAATTTTCTCCAAGGCGTCAAACCGTCTGCAGGCAACCCTGTTTGAGACGTCCTGTTCTCAGCAATTGCCATATAAATGTGGTTTATTATAAATGCAATGAGAAATTTGAAAGATAAAAAGTTGGCAAAAAATTTTAAACTTGCCAAACTTGAATAATAATGTAGATTTGATTCCGGCAGGCACACATTACCCACCAGCCACAACCTCCTCTGATAATTGAAAAACTCGATGTTTGAGCAGTAAATCAAAATAGATAACTGGACTAAATAAGGGATATGTATGTTAAAAACTGTTGACAATGTTAGTTACAGTAGAGTTAGAAGAGATGGATCAACAATGATAGAAAAGTAATAATATCTGAATTCAAAGTAAGCATATATGAAAGTGAGGAGGCAAAGTCGATCACAGGTATCCCTCCCTGAGCAGACAGCAAAGAGAGACAAACACAGACCTGAATTTACACAATCTCCCCACAGACATTATCAAAAACAGAACCTGCATGTTTTCATATGAGGGTGTGACACGTGCTCTAAATAAGTCCTGCGTAGAAGCCTGATCGTATAAAATAAGATAACTCAAGTGATCGCTTTACTGTTGCCTCTATTGTTGTTTTTCATGCTTTATTGATTGAATATAAACCTGTAAACCCAGAGAGACACCTGGCCTGTGAACTAAATGTTACTTTTAGCCTTATATGAAACTAATCAGCGTCATGATACAAGTCAGTCGTTTAATTAAGTGGAATGAGCGGCTTATGTGCCTCAGATCAAGTCAAAATTGGACTTCCTTTGTACTCAAATTAAAATTCACTTTTTTAAACAGTGTGCTCAAATCTCTGAGTGTACTGTTTGTTGTTCACAACGATAAGAAATTGGATTGTTTTTGTGCATGTGTTCAAAAGAGCAAAAGCAGTTGTTAAAAAATCTCACATTAAAGCTCACTGATGAAAACTGATCGGTTGGTTCTCAGCGGATTTGTCAAACTCTTCACAGCTTATAAACTAGCACCACATGCAGTTTAATGTATTTAAATCTGCCACCGTTAATTGGCAAAAGACCTGCCAGGTGAGAGTGTGTAATAGACAAGGAATCAGAATCACCCAATCACAATCAAGTTTGAAAACTTATAGATATGCAGCTACAGTTCTCCAGCCTATAGAGGCGGAGAAAATAAAAAATAAAAGTTGTTTTTGGATGTGTGTAGGTAGGCTATGGTCTCATGTCCCTTTAAGACGCTGTCCTATGAATCAGGAGTTCAAGCAGCACTATCTTCTGCAAACCGAAGTAGTCAGAGTTCATTAAGAGAGAAACTTTTTCTTAACAGTCGTGCACATAAACAGTATAAATACTATTCTTTATGTAGTTCTACTATCTTGCTGTCAAATGAATATATAGATAAAAGTTGCTCTGACAGGTGAGTCTAAACTTTCCAGAGGCCACTTCTGTCTCGCCATAATGAGGAAGAAGAGCTTCCTCTGCCTCCGAGGGTCAAACAGTGGGAAGTAACGAGCTGATTCGTTCTGCCTGGATGATGCAAATTGTATGATGAGAAAGTGATGTCTTAGCTGAGTGTGTCCATGCTTCTCCACTGCTATGACGTTCACATGTGAGCGTGTGTAAATGCTTGTTTTGTAAGAGTTCATACCTTTGTTTCCTGCACACGACATAAAGGTTTCCCTGGTGTCTTTGCCTCAGTTTCACTCCAGAAAATAGGCTGTTATTGTTTTGTTTTCGCTCCTCTGGCTTTCTCAGTGTGGGGACTGTTTGTTGACAACATTTCACAGGCTGCGAGTATCAGACTAAGTCCTTCTGAAGGCTGTTATTGCTCTTTTTTTCCTGATTTGATTACCACAAACACTGGGCCCCAAGTGGTCTCGCGGAGTTGTGTGAAGTTCTGTCATAATAACGATGAAAAATACAACAACACAAAACACTGGTAAACAAAGAAAAATTGGCACAAAACTTCGGCGCTGTTTTTCTGACTAAATGTCACCGTTATAAGATTTTCCTGGAGTCATGTTTATTGTCGCTGACACCCACTTTGCTCTGTACTCTTGGGACTTTGATGATGCTCTCCCTGTGTCAGCTTTTCATGTACAGAAATGAAACAGGGGAGGAATAACACCGACACACATAAGCTGTTTTTTTACCGTAAGTCCCACTCTGATTGTTTTTTTTACTACCTAAAATGTTCTCAGTGGTCTTTAAATTGTGATTATGAAATTTTTATCCAAAATCACGTTACCTGTGCCATTTTCAAGCGTCTTTTTTCTGCAGAGCTCCAGTAGCTCATAAACAATTTGCCTCTAAGTCGTGGGCGGAGACAGCGCTGCTCTGCACGCTCCTCTTCATGCTAGCTTGCAGCCTAACATTGCTGGCATAGTAGAGGTGGCAGGTAACATAGGAGTCATTCAGCTCTTGGCCGCTATGAAAGCTAATATCATAATTAGCTTTCTTACAAGCATTGCTATCCACTAACACGCACGCTTATTCCACAATTGTCCTCTCTACTTCCCTGAGTCTGACCTGCATAGCGGGGCTCCGGGGGCGGGTCTTGCAGTTGTGATGTAGGAAATCTCTCTGAATCTGATCCTGCCGTTTGGGTCTGCCAGAGATTCACAGCAATTTTAATGCAGAAATACTTTCTAGTTTTTTCATGATATGTCCTGTAGCATCAGAAAAATTACATATGAACATGTAGACAACAAGAAAAATAGGATTTTCATCGGAGAAGGTCTTTAAGATACTTGCACTAATGAAAATATCTGTGACTTCACAGATTAAATGACATGCTGGTTAATATTCGAAATGTTGAAGTCCGCTGAGTCGTCGCAGAGGTCGCAGTAATTAGGAGCAAATTAGCGAGCTGGTCAACACTGTTCGGGTCTCATTTAGAGCTGAGTGGAGGTGGGGAGGGTTACTGAAGTTAATTATTAAACTCTATTACTGCCTAATGACGTGGTATGTTTGCTTATATCACTCCTGCCCTGTTTCACCTCCCTGTCTTCATCTACTTCTTGTGTAATATTTAAATTCTCCTGCCTATTAAACTCTCTTCCCTCTCTTTTTTGTATCTTTTAATTTACAGATCTTTTTAATCCGGTTCTGACTTGTCAAACACTTTTTTGCCCCTCATAGTTGTAAGCGTAATTCCGCTTGTCTTCTTACTTTGCGCCAACTCAACAGTCATTCACCCCTCTGTTTTACTCCCCCTAAAATTAAGATAAAAATGAGTCGTATCAGCATTGGAGGGCTTTCAAACAACGCCACATCAAAGGGGCCTGGCGTGGGCCGGGAATGCGATGATGGTAATCCTGTGTGAAGAGTACATCCTCAGCAACCAGCCCCGTGGAGTCGCACGGCACACAAGCAGCAGTCCTAATCCCCTCACAGCAGTGGGAGAGTCAGTGTTTTTCAGTCCTTTCTGAAAAGGGAATCATTTTAACATCTTAATTTTCCAGTTTCGACGAGTACTGCATTTTTACAAGATTAAGAGATAATCCACAAGCTTTGATTTTTTTCCCTATTGTGCTCTCATTTTGCCTCCATATGTAGTGCTTTTACTAAAGTGGTTACAGAGCACTCAACTGTGTTTAAAGAACACATCTGCACCGCATGTGTTTGCAAGTCCTTTAGCTGTTTTGAGCACCAAACACTTTAATATCCTGCATGTTCTGGAGTTATACTCGTATAACCATGCTTGTAATTCCAGGCTGGATGAATAATGTGTGTTTTATGTTCAAATCAGGCGAGCTCCAGTTCATGTTTGCACTGTAAAGAGCTGAAGAGATGGGAAAACTTAGAAGCAGAAATGGGAAACTGCTGCAAGAGAAAGAGTTGGGGAGATGAAAATTGTCCTTGGGCTGTTCTGGGGAATAGTTTTGAACAAAGGAAGCAATAAAATGGAGGGACGATGCTGCCGCCTAATTAAAGCTTGAAGGAGTCGTTTGAGTAGCTTGAAGCTCCTTCAATTTCACCACGCTCAGATAAGAAGCAGAAAACACTTGGAAGCACCAGGTGTACTGTCAAGGGAGCAGCACAGTTGAAACATAAGTAGAGCACCTTCTTAATTGGCTTTTTGTCAGGGTTCCACTTTTGGTAAGAGGGTTTAGATCGTCTCTTTTCAGGCTTTTAAAAGGAACATCCACATTGTTGTTTCCAAACTATTGCTTTGACCTACAAGTCTTGCAGTCTTGTTGACCTGCATACTATCTTCTTTTATGTGCATTTGCACTCTAATCCACAACACTTTAGTCCTGTTTGTTCCAGTGGAGAGAAAAATGATCTCCTGCAAACAGGATAAGAAAACATAGAGGTCAGTCTCTCTTTTTTGCAGCATTTGCTTTCTTGCCTTTGCTCCTTTTAACACGGCCTGTTCAAGGTGTGAGAGCTGCACATTCGTTCTCCCTAAGAGATACAAACACTGAAGAGGGGATTTCCTTGAGAAAGGACTGTGGTCGCTAATATTACTAAAGATCGTGCACCATTTTCCCAGGTCTATCTGCCTATAAGCCTGCTCGTTTTCACAGTAAACTTTCCTTTGTCCCAATCAAAACCCTTTGAACCCACTGATTTTACTGAAGGGGTCCAAAACTGCACAATTTAATCCAATTTTCTGGGTGGCCTCAATAATGGTTGCATACAGAAGTGCCGTTTTACAGTCCTACAATCAAAAACATTAACACAGTATGTGATGTAGCCCATAGCAACAGAAATGTAGACGGACACTGGCATGCAGAGGAAAGATTGGGGTCATTAAGAATGGCAGCCATAATGGGATTAATAAACCTTCCAGCGGCGGAAGCTGCCATCTTGGTTGTTTACAAATATGCTGAAGCAAGTGTATATCAGCGCTCCTGTGTCACCGTCTAAAATGAAGGACTGTGATTGGTTTTGGTACATCTTCCGCCAATGGGAAAATGTTAAAAATGACAACAGGTTTCAGACCCACCTGCCATCCAAAATGAGTCTGAGCTGGCTGATGGGTACGGTAACACCAGGCCGGCAATGTGATGCTAAAAGACCGGGTAAAGACTGAGCGGCGGTAGCTCAGGAAGTAAAGCGGTCGGCCAATAACTGGAAGTTTGGCGGTTTGAAACCCGCCCTATTCCTAGTCTGTCCGTTGTGTCCTTGGGCAAAACACTGAACCCACCTTGCTCCCAATGTGTGTCCTCCACTGGTGTATGAACATGAGTGTCGTGTGGTGGTGGTCAGAGAGGCAGTTGTTGCAAACTGGCGGCCAAGTTTTCGTCAGTCTGCCCCATTGCAGCTGTGACTATTAAGGTAGTTTACCACCACCAGGGTGTGACTGTGTGAGCAAATGAATGATGTATCCAATGAAAAGGGCTTTGAGATCAACGACAAAAAGCACGATAAAATCTGATGCATCGTTATTATTATTATTTAGTTATGTATAAAACCTGTCCTGTAAACCAACCACTGACTAAAATCGTGATTTTTTTCTTAATTCAAACTTTGTTCTGGTAAATGTTTACATTTACTCTCTAAATTTTGATTTTTTTTCTTGACCCTCAGATTTTTCAGGTGATATGTAAATCAGATATTCTTTTATTTGAACTGAGAGAGAAACTATTAAAACAAAACTCATGTTTCGTATCCAAAGAGCAGCTTGTTTCTACAGACTCTGACTCCATCCATGCATCAGAATGAGACTCTCTCTCCCCCTCTCTTTCTCTCTTTGCCAATATTGACACTAAGCAGCCAAACTCTAACTATTTACATCAAAAACCTCTACCCTTACTGTGCTCATTTGTCTTTGTTTGCTGCTGTTTGTCTACACAATTACTCACATACTCCCCCCAGAACAGCCAGGGCAGCTCTGGTAGACATCAACCTCAGACAGCAGCAGGACTAATGTGCCACTTGCTCCCAAGGCCTGAGTGTAATCCCTGCAGGAGTGTCTGATGTGCTATTAGAGGAGTGAACGGGGCAGCATATGTCCAAGTCAAGCTCTGCTTTTCCCCAGCCGGAGGAGAGACCCTGTCAGCTGTAAATTACACCACCAAAGTCATCATCAGACTGACAGTCTTAACAAATGAGGTCTGCAGAGGAAGCTTGGCCCCAACACAATCTGGAATCACCTCCATTTGTTCTTAAGTGCAAGGATAATGGAAGCAGACGAATGTCTTCCTCTGCACTTGGATTTTTCTATTTTTTTGGCGAGTGTACAGA
Organism: Xyrichtys novacula; assembly: GCA_962446985.1. Lineage (NCBI taxonomy): Eukaryota > Metazoa > Chordata > Actinopteri > Labriformes > Labridae > Xyrichtys > Xyrichtys novacula. The sequence continues at coordinate 31,395,037 of OY660870.1, forward strand.
AAGACTGAAGCAGGCCCTGAAATGGAGGCTGAGAAATTTTACTTCATTTGATTTCTATCCTTGCTCTTCTGTCTCCTTGAGAGATTGCTGAGAAACTGATGAGATTTCATGACAGAAAAATGCTGAAATGAACCACCTGTTAGGACAGGAAATCAAAAGAGGACAAAAATAAATGTACAGAAGAAGGATAAGTGTGTGATTTTAAACCAAAGACCCAACAAAAGTCAACAGTATGGATTGTTTTATGTCAAAATTGACTCAGGTAATTGAGCAATCTTCTTTAACCTTCAGCAGTCTGTTACAGAGGATAAATAAGTTTGGTCCTCTTCAACCACAAACAGAGTCTTATTCTGTTAAGGTTTAGTGAATGAGCTAAAGGAACAGACTGTAAAACTTTGATCACTTAGAGTTAACCAGTCCCAAACTAGAGGTCATGACAGTTGGGGTATAGCAGGACGTTATAAAAACAGTACACATTGTGGAGAATGGCATATAATGTTTTCATTGTGTCCCTTTGTAGCTGAACTTGTCTTCATGAAACTGCAGACCTCGGCTTTAACAGAGCCTTTGTACTACAGTAAACTTTATTGGAATTGCCCAACATTAGTCAACAGGCCTGTTTCTGAACAACCCAGTCAGCGATATTCAGTTACCTGAAAAAAAGGCATATTGTGATTGAAATAAATCAAAGTCATGCATAGAAACTCTTGCAAAACTATCATGGGGGTATAGTCGGGAATGTCACGGTCCATCGTTGGATATTTATATTTAAAAACTCATAAAAGTGTGATACTCAGAGGCAGACAACAGGGAATATTCATTGAAACATGTTCTCAGAAACAGTGAAACTAAATATGAAATTCTGCCAGACCTTTTCAAACATTTTCTAAAGAGCACTGCCATGTTTGAAAATCCGGCCTTGGTCTTTTGTTCAAACTCCGATTACACTTTGTTTGGTAGTTTGTGTTTTGATATGTGTCACCGCTGACGTCAAAAGCCCCCGTGCTGCCACGGTAACCAGGTCTGCGCCACCACATTAGACCGAAATGAGAAAACCAGGGAGCTGTTATGTAGGAGATATGAATTGTTACATCCCACGAGGCCCCGTGATTCACAGACGTCTGGTCAACTTTTTCTACCCACATATGTCCTGAAAACCTTATGTGCACCTGTTGAGACTGAGTTTAACATTAATGAGCTATTTCAATTTACAAATAGACTACGGATAGTTTACAAAAAAGAACTGCAGAAAAAGCAGCTGAAGGAATCAACAAGTTTGGTCTAAGTGACTGAGAGAAACTCAAGTCTTATATTGCTTGTTCTTTTTCTTGTCTTGTTAAAGGCTGATATTGTTAGTGGAAGTCTCTGACAACATTAGTTGAAAAGCAGCTGCTTTCCTTTTGTTTTTGGCAAAGCTACCAAACCCCATTGACCAAAACAACATTTTTTATTTATTGATAATGAAGTCTCTGGTCTGCCCCTGCATAAATGTGTGAGGTCCTCTTGGCAGTTCTGTAACCTTGGTGATCTGATTGGTAAATCTGAATATGATTTACATATTCTACCAACACACATTATGACATTTAACTTAACCAAGCTATGCAGCAGTAGACTTGTAGCTCCTGAACTGGATGAGGTAAAATCACAGTTTTTCTCAGTGGAGTTCTGTGGCTTTGAAAAGAAAAATTCAATGACTGTTTCTGCAAAAAGTCATCACTTTCTTTCATCACCTGGTTAAGCAAATTAAAGATATTTTTATGTTATTGAAGGTCCAAAACAATCATCATATGTTGTGTCTAAGCTAGTAGTGCATCTGTAACTAACTAGGACTGTAGCTGTGGTTAACAGTTGCTTCCATAATGCTAATGTGCTCTACTACCCGGATGTAACCAAGCACAGATGAGGAATGGTTTCTTGTGAAATGTGGTTTGGCAGGATTTTGATCATGTTGTGTCTTGTTAAGCTGTCATACAACCCTGTGTTTGACTTTATTGGAGTTTAAATGTCTAGTGCACTAGTAAAAAAAAAGTTGCTGTGGAAATCTCCAGTTTTATAAAGAGTTGGAATTTGCCAGTGAAAATGATCAGGAACTTAAAAGCACATTGGCACTTTTTGGGATATTTTCTCTGACAGGCTCTTTTTGCTCTCACTATGGCCTGCGTGGTAGCACCCATTTAACCAATTTACTGGTTTGTCTGTTAAACTTTTTTAATAACCATTGATAGTTAGGAACCCATAATTTAAAAAAAATTATACAGAAATTAGCCTGCATTTTCATGATAGATTAAAATCCAGTCAACTTCGATAACAGAGACATTCGGTGGTAAAAAAGCCCTTTTACTGGTCTGCTTTAGTTAGTCCCATTTACCTAGATATATAATATTATGGATATGACATAGGATTTAATGGCCTTATTAATCTGCTTGACCGATTTTAAAACAGCTCAGCTGACTTTATTATCAAAACTAAAATGTCAGCCTATGTTAAAAATCCCTTTTAATGTCAACAGCAGGTTATTAATGAATCTTTGGTTTTTAATAAACTGAATTAAACCACAATCCTCCCTTCTTGTTACAATCAGTTAGCTGGCATTTGTGGTCCTGCAGAGCCATATTTAGACTCCAGGGTTAAACTTCATCAGCTCATTCATAGCCATCGCTTTGTCTCATGTCAGGACATTGTTATCAAGCAGATTTCTTCGATGCACCAAGCTTCTGGTGAATCATCCTGGTGTTTCATGGGAAACCTTGAACATTTCTTCTTTTGAAACAGTCAAAAGTGAGTTTGTGTTCAGGAAAGGAGGCGTGAGAAACAGGTGGGAGGTGGGACCGTTGATATCTGATTAAGAGGAGGACTTTAAAGTAAGAAAATGGAGAGTCACTGCTGCTGGAAAAGATGGGGTGTCTTTCTCTCCTCCCCCGACTGTGTAAATCAAAAAGAATGTCGTATAGGTTTTGTCCCCGTACTCTGTTTTTTAATGCTCACAAAGCAGACTGCCACATTAAGGTTACATGAGGATCAGAGCAGCCACGGGAGCCCTGCTGCGCTGTTATAAAAATGTAATGGACACATATAAAACCAGAGTAATTTCAAAGATCTGGTCTCTGCTGTGCCTTGAGCCTGTCTGTTTGCCTGTGCATTAATAATGGAAAGGGTTTCATCCATCAGAAAGTAAAGAACAATAATAACTCCCTTTATCATTCAGTCATCTGATCTTTTACCGTATATTATGTCTGGAAAAGGAAAATAAAGCCACCATTTTTCAGTCTTAGATGGAGTCGTATTCAAATTGCAGAGTGGTTTTCATGTAAATGCCAAAGATGTTAAATTTTACAATCATATAAAGCAGACAGAGCAGAAAATCGTCCAAGAAGCAGGTACCAGGAAATGTTTGGCACTTTCAGTTTGAGAATCAGCAAAACCAAAAAGTTCAGGGTTACTTTTACTGTATTCAAACTGCATAAAAACAGACATGTCACAAAGAAGACCCAGAAAGTTTTGATCTAAAATCAACACAATAGTTTTTTAGCATTCAATAGCCAAACTGATAATACACTTTTTTCTTCAAGACTAAGTTAGATGGAGGGTTACCATGTCAGAACTGAAGAGGAAGGATAACTGCAGAAACAGACACTTAAAAAACAAGTCTGAGAAAGTCCAGACTAATACATGAGGTGTATCAATAATGAATGAAAGCAAAGATGTTTGCATTTCTGTTAGTTGCGCATCACATCTGGGTGTTTAAAGCTCCAGTAAGGAACTTTCTGTTTGTGTTGACTTTGGTGCCCCTGGTGGACAAAGTGGTAACCCTTATATCATCACTGGTTTTGTCTCATCGGCATTAGGCACTGAAAGTGACAATGTTAGAATCACTAGTCATGTTGCTGATGCTGTTGCTCACTTTTGGATATCATCAAAAGACGTCAGTATGAGTTTCGGTCTATTTCATCAGCGCTTCCTCCAGAACAGTCAGGATGTTTTTTTTAATTTGGGATCCGATGCACAGTGTTGTCTCTCTACCTCCTCATCCAGTCCTGTGTGATTCCCATGTTTACACCTGCCTCTGCTGTCTCGTGCTTTTATATAAGCATCGGTGGAGTGTTTTTCAAGGAACACAAGCTTCAAATTTGCATGAGCGCATGGCATTTATCAATTTAAGAACACAAGTGGAACAATTTTTTCAGTTTAAGAGCAGGTTGTTAGACTACTCGAAGAAACCTTCACAAGACTAAAATTGAATAAAAGTCTCAAGATGTCCGAGAACGAGGTCAGCTGCTTCACAAAAACATAAACACACTTTGTTACACACCGTAAGAATAATGAAGCGAATCAAAGTTATTAAGAACCATCAGGCAGACTGCGAAAACTTTCTTTTAGTTCACATCTTTCTAATCAACTTTTCAACAACTGAACACATCCAAGGGCGCTGAACCTCACTTATCACTCATACATTTGTTTATACAGAGAATTTTCAGACTCACTGACCAAATTGTTGCTGATTGATCTGTTTTCCTAAGCACACAGATGGTTGGCTGTATTGTCTCGACAGTGCTCTGATTAATTACTCCCAGTTAAAACACACTGAGATTGATTAATCACTGCCACCAGCTGAGCTGAGTCAGCGACGTCTGAAAGTCTGCCATGTCATTAATAACTGAGTCACCTCATGAAGGCGATAAAAACAGAAACATTTGTGAAATAAACTGATTTTATGAGACTTTGATCATTTCCCCAAAATAATGAGATTTTCAGATTGAATTAATTAGCCCCCATAAACTAATCCAAACATATCTCACTTATCAAATAGCTGTAATCTCTCATTCCTAACATAGAAACGTGTTTTTCATGTGTGGTAAAATCATATTGTCCACAGAGCCAATCTAATCTGAAACAAGATTTTTATCACCAGCTTTTATTACTGTTTTTATTAACTGTTCATTGCTGGGTCATCTGAATCATCAGTAATATTGATTCAGCTCAAAAATACTCCTTTTTTTTTCTCCTGCTCCTTCATGACAAAAAATCGAAATGATGAGCTGCGGTCTTAATTGTTTTTCATCATTTTTACGGACAGGGTCATAAAAATTATTATCAACAGTTATTACCCATCATTTGTATTTTCGTATTTTAACGATTATGAGGCCACGTAGTGTCGTTCATCTTTAAAAATTAATTACAGTGGAAATTAAAATGCGAGAGATGAAATTAGATCATGCATCACTAAACACAGAACATAAAAACAGACGCCCACTGCACAGTCACTCATGAGGACGTATTGCTCAGTGGCTACCTGTCTGATCTCAGAGCCAGTATTTCTGTTTTATTGTGGATCTTTAGACAGATTCATGTGGAGTGAGGACTTAAATCTACATTTAGACAGATCCATTTTGCTATCAGATAAACATAATCTTAATAAGATCTGGGTACCGTAGATCTGTCACATATTCGATAGAAAGTTGGTGAGTGAAAATAAACAGAGTTTGTTGTCCTCATGTAGAGGGGTTAGACTTTCTTGCCTTTTCTTACTTATTTTTGGAACATAGTCATGTACACACTGCTGTTACATTACTAGCTCTACATGCAAAAGCAATAGTTTACTCAGGACCACTGTGTCAGGAAGATTTCATTATTTGCATGTACTGAGTTATATCCGATGGCTTTGTTCTGAGAGCTCTTAGCAATTCCTCATGTTTACAGGGAATGCTTAGGTGGGGAGAGCTAACCTCCCTTCTGTTTCATGTGCAGACATGGAAAGCCAAGGCAGGTAGAGCAGCAGCAAAGACTTTCCAGGTATAAAACAGAGCAGGTACCAGTAAAAATACATACAGCACAGGTAAATTTAGGAGGAGCTGGGTAGAAAAGCGGTTTGTTGATTTGTCAGAAGCAGCACCTTCTGTAAAAATCTGCTGATTGTATTCAGGATGTCCTGATTCGATGTTGTTATCGGATATTGGTCCAATATCAGCAAAAAAGCGACTATCCTCTAAAATCTCAGATGTCAACACTCCAATACAAGCAGTCCATTCCAGACTCCACTCCAGCACCTCTATCTAGCAGCGCCCTGATCTAGCATGCATACGTAAGTGAACTAAGTAACTAACAAAATAGCAACGAGTAGGAGTGATATCAGCCATTAAAGTTAAAAAAAGACGTTGCAGCTGAGTGCAAAACTTGTCATGCACAAGTTTGTGCTAATACTGGATCAGTATCCGTATCAGCCAGTACTGAAGGCTGCAATATCGGTATCGTGTCGTATCGTATCAATTCGTATCAGAAGTTAAAAAGCAGTATCGGGCACCCCTAGTTTGTATTGTGTCCTTGTTTTCTTTGTATTTTCATTAATATTTGGCATATTAAAGAAAATACGTTACATATCTGATCAATGTAAAAAAGAATGCTGGAGAGGGACCAGTTCGAATAATGTGTGCAAACTCCTAAAACAGATATTGTTAAAGTGTAAACATACTGCACTTTATTGTAAGTATATTTTCAACTGTGTACAGAAGTTAACTTGCTGTTTTTAATTACTTCAACCATAACTTAAAAAAAAAAAAAAAAACTTATGTCCTTAAAGAATAAAGCTTTGAGGGTTAATATGTTGCCACTCTGTCACACATCTATTTAAGCCGCCCTGTGTCACTCAGTGCCCCAGTTGGGCCGCCCTTTCTCTACAAATCTGGACACGCCCCTGTAAACATGTTTTGCCAAGAAACCCACAGTGCAGGGCTTCGCTGTTGCTTCAGTGATTTCAGAAATTGAAAATACAATAATTCAACATTACTCTCTCATGGGTTTCCTAAAAGAATTTCCCAAACTGTCCAACATATCACTGCACAGTCCACAGCGGCAAAACCATGAGCTCAATGAAAACCTAGTGCAGTATGTGTGTGGCCTTTTTTTCTTTTTTACCTGTATTGAGTTATCCTTACTCAAATATTTGCAGCAAACAGCACTCTCTCCTTATTTCCTCAACAAGCAAATTATGTTTAAAGAGCAAACAGAGATTGACCTTCACCTTCAAACACAGCTGTTTGGTTTAATCTGTTTGGAGAATTCAGATAAGAGACAGAAGTACTGTTCATGAGAGCTGGTACCTGAGAAAAATATGTTTCTGCACACTCCACTCAGACTACCTGTCTAACCGTGAATGTCTCTCTTCCTTCTCTTTCTTTCTTTGCAGGTCCACCTGTTGAAGGACCAGCTGAGTGCGGAGGCCACCGCTCGGCTGGAAGCCCAGGCTCGGGTCCACCAGCTGCTGCTGCAGAACAAAGACCTACTGCAGCACATCTCCCTGCTGGTTAAACAGATTCAGGAGCTGGAGACCAAAATGTCCGGACCAAACTCGAGTGAGTTTGCACACATGAAAACACAGAATCATAAAAGATCCTCCTACTATGTCTTTTCAGACTTGGCCGTGTTGTTTTTCCGTTATTTTTGCTGGCAAACAAACATGAAGTTGTTTACAAAGGTTCTGACACTGACGGCAAAAGAAAAGAAATGAAAGATGCGGGAACATGGCAAGCGTCTTACACTGCCACCTTTAGGTCAACACAGACTTGCTGCTGTCAGGTAGACTCTGTGCAAAGCAAACATCCAATCCAGGCATGCAAGCAAACTAACTTGACCTGCAGAGATGGAGAGCAGGCATATGTAGCTTTGTGCACGCTCATGCAGACAGCAGACAGAGTGAGGGTGCTTCAGATCCGCAGTACGGCCCTCCAAGTGGAAAAAAACCTGCATTAAAGCCCCAGTAGAGTACCAGTATGAGACAAGATCCTGGTCATCTCAGCTTTGAACCATCGTGTTTATCATTCCCCGCACACAGCCAACTGGTATCCTCGGTGTATGACCTTCTCTGTCCTCGCCGTCACTCTCCTTCAGCTCTACATGTTGTTCAACCTGTTCGTCATCAGTTCAGACAGATAGTCACAGTCTGGTGCTTTCCAATCGTCACTCTGCAGGAACAATCTTTTATCTTATCTGCCTGCATTTCACCTTTGCAATTTGCAAGTTTTGACTGAAGTTCATTTTGCACAAAGTCAGGAGAAGTGATGTGCAAACACTCAGGGGCAATTTAGTTGTTTTTACCACCAAATAAACCAAATATCTTGAACAAATTTGCTGAAAAAGACTCTTCTCTTTGTGTATTTTGGCTTTTGAAAACTCTGGTATTAGGAATGTCAGGACAGGGTTGTTAAATTGTGCATGCTGGCTCACTTTCACGCACCTGAAAGGAGAGGAGCCAACATTACTGTATTAGTCCCTGTCCTTTCACTGCCCTTTCAATAGTAAGTGCTCACCATGAAAGAGGTCTATTTCACAGCCTTTCTCCTAAATTCACAGCATGAAATGTGGTCAGGTTAGAAAGCCTCTTGAGGGAGTACTCTGCGGAAAATACAGGCAGCATGTTTTCAAGTATCAGACACTAAGGAAGCTCTAAGGAGTCTGTTGCTCTGATCAGGGAAAGACAAAAAAAAAATGGCACCTGCTCACTCATTAGTAATCCAGTCCACTGTTACCACTTACCTACGTTAAATAATGCTGCTCATTATCCAGCTTCCACATATAGAATTGAACAAGTAGACGGTAAACAAACCATGAAATCCTGAGTGTGAGACGCACAAGTGAGCTGCATCCTAAACACCAATGTATGAACTGCAGAGAGAGAGTTATTTCACTGTGTCACTGTCTCCACACACCAACCGCAGGTAAAATCATTCACACAAATGAATTACATGTTAAGTCAATGCAAAGACGCAATTAGATGCTCCCATTTGTCTGGGGGCAGGAATGATGCGAATTGAGCGGGAGCTGAAAATGTCTCATTTTGAGCTGATAGCCGCGTCCCGATAACTAATCAGCACAAAGGTTGCCAGGTGACGTGTGAAAATGGATGGTTGTTCACTAGTATCTAAAATAAAGGACAAACTAATCATGTTGGTGTGTGGTTGCTCATATGATACCTTTTTTTTTCAATTACCAAAACCAGAATAAAAAGGAGCTCGCCTGGAGGCAAGTGAGTGAGGAGGTTGGATTACCTGGTAAATTGTAAAAAACCTTTGTCTATCACTTGATCCCGCTGGTTGAATTGGCAAGGATTACTGTTGAAATTACCATTGATACGCTAATGTAGCGAGTAAATATTTGTATCGCGCATCTAGATTCGCGCGAATTAAGCGAGTAGATGATTTAACTCGCGCTTGGTGTGAATGCCCCATTACAGTATTTTACCCAGAAGATGGCGCTCAAAGGAAATGGAAACCGATTGCTTCATGACACAAAGCACTTAACACATCGTGAGGTGGATCAGTCTAGTGATGCCACTTTTCAGTCCTTTCTCCCTCAGTGCTGGAATCAGGGTGGTGTTAACAGATGGTAGGACATCAGAGAGCTACACATCTGTATAGAAACTGCACATTGCTGCACAACACAATGGAATAAATACATACATAAAACCTTAAAACTTTGTGTCTTCTGCTTTAATGAAAATTATACACCAGTTTTAATGGTATATTTAAATTTGACTGTATTGATTTGGAGATGACTATTTTATACTGTCATAAAACTAGTGTCTTAAATTGGTTGCACTTCCATGGTAACAATATCTTCTCAGTCAGCCTACATGTGCACTGAATTAACGTAAATTCCAGGTTTTTATTGATAGTCATTGACAGTGAAAGCACCAATCTGCCGATCAGTTATTAATGATGTTAAACTGAACATTTATATTAAAAGCGAAGTTAGACAAAGTAAAGTCCACACTGTATTCTGTGGATAGTTCATGTCTATGTACAGGATATTTGAGCAGCACTGCTGTTGAAAAATAAGACACAATGGCTGTAGAGTGTTGACACAGCAAGGAGATACAAAAGAATAACAACTTTAAGTGTGTAGAGATGAAATATACGGCAATATCCAGCCGTCAGATCCTCTCCTGCTCACCCCGCCCATCACTGAAGTGACAGAAAAGCGTGCTCCTCCTTTCGTCAAGATATGACTTTCAAAAACTTTTAGCAAAACAAATTTGTTTGCTAAAAAAAACACTGTCCTCTCGAGCCAGTGCAATTCACATGGCTGCTGGCTCAATAAAAAAAACACATATTTAACTAATTTGCCTATTCTGTGCTACCATGGAAACAATATGGCAGTCTCCATGGACAGGGGGCCACTCATACCTAGATTTAAAAGGTGTGCTCTGCTAGATGCTACATCCTGTTCTTTAAGATGAATACACCTCAGTTTTTTTAAAGTCTGCTCAACTGACAGCTTTTATTCCCACCAAGTCTTTGCTGCATCTTTTAATTTGTGTCTCTGTCTCATTAACTGTCCTTATGTGATAAAACAACGCTGTGGCCTTTACACAGTCTTTTAATTTCAGATGCACAACAAAGAGGAAGCAGATTTTACCAAAGGAGAAGTTACTGTGAATATTTGAATAGATTCTTTCATGACTTATGAAATCAGTAAAAACACTGCGAATCCAAACTGACTGCAGCTGTAAAAAGCAAACTTTCTTCATGTTTCACGCCAACCGAGATGAAGTATTTGATACTGAGAAGATGGAGTATTCTTTTAATGCGTATTTTTCTCCCTTTGAACTCCAGGTCTGTTTGCTTATGAAGGAGGAAGCAAAACATGTCACTGAGCTTCCTCCATGATGATGAAATGCTTTGAAACATGTTTTTTTTTTTCTGTTTATCCGATACAGAAAACACATTGATTTATTGGGAACTGTGTGACTGATTTTGTTTGAATCCTACCCACCACACAATTCAGAGATATCATTGTCGTATATATCCTTCATCCGCTGTGATCCCCCAGCAGAGATGACGGCGGATGAATTTAAATCAGGGCACAGTTTGGATTTGGTAGTCTGAACATATTTGATCTGTCTTTTATCTCTTTGCTCTCCCTCCCTCTGCTTATTCATCACAATCCCTCTTTTTTTTATTTTCAGTGGGCTCTCAGGACAGTTTGCTGGAGATCACGTTCCGCTCCACGGTACCTCCAGTCATCTGTGACCCCACCACGCCAAAACCAGAGGTCTCCGCTCTCAACCTGCCCGCACTAGGAACCACAGACGGGACCAGCAACGCCTTCTCATCCTCCAACGGGAACCTGGGAAGCCCCCTAGGTAGGGACCAATGTCTACTCAAACTGGAGTGTTTCCGTTTTCTCCCAGGCCCTCCGCTTCCTCGCCTCCCCTCGCCTCCTCTGTCGCTTAAAACCAACAGGCCGGAAATCAAAGATCGGGTCGCATCCGAGGCCGCTTTTTTGTCCCATGATGTGAAGTCTCTGGGCAACCTGGACTTTGCAAAATTTCGGGAGTCGGGTATCGCCTCAGAGTACGAGTCGAACACTGACGACAGCGATGACAATGAGGATGAGGGGGAGGACGATGATGAGGAGGAGATGGAGATCTTTGGGTGGGGGACGGACGAGGAGACAGTAAGGCTGCTTAATGTTCTTAACAAACAGGGGACTCCTGACTGTCTGGGGGATGAAATAGCGGTGTAAGACTCTAACCTGAGTGATCCTGGGAGGAGAGAACAAAAACCCTGATCTGTTCTTGTCCCTTCTCATCGAACTACCCTGTCGAAATAACCATGTAGCAAACTAACCTCCGTCAGACGTGCACAGTGACGTGTTCAAGGCTTACATCAATGTGTTGGTGTAACATACCTGCAATTATATATGAGGAAAAGGAAGGGCTACAAATAGATAGAAGTGCTGGAGGAGCCTTGATCTGACAGGACTACATATCGAGGTTTGGTTAGTGAGCGAAGGATTATGAACATATCTGTTTGTTAAAGTGTAAACTCCTTAAAAGGAAGTGAATCTGCCATCTGCAAAGACTGGGAAGTTGTAACACTAAGAATTTTATACGTTCGGTGGAGTCTAAAAAAACACCTGAAATGACAGCAACTTCTAAACACCACATTATGTGATGGTGGGACAAAAAAGGGTGTCAGAGCCGATGGAAAGTCAGTCAGGATCTGAATACTTGGACTGTCTTGAGAATCAGTATCAGAGTCATGTGAAAGATGGCACATAAGGCCCCGCTGTTTGACTAAAGCAAGTTTTTCAATACATTTTTAGGCCCCACATGATTGTCCTTTTTTCCCATGTGTGGTATGAAAAAGAAAATAAAGATATTATTTAAAAACAAGAGATCAATTCAGAGAGTCTTTTGGCAGTGTTGATGATCACAAGACCAAGTCCAATAAGTTGCCAGTGATCAACTTTTTGTCACATAAGTAACTTCAAACATAAGAAGTTTTTGATGCCTCAAGATTCTCAGTGACTTTTCAGTCAGGGACGCTTATTTATTCGCTTGTAATGAGATATATTTGAGGATGAAGCTTTTCTGTGAGAGTCCCCTGCTCGCCCACATGAACGAGGTGGGGAGAGCACTCCTCGGGCAGGGAGAGCAGCAGCAAAGACTGGTGAAATCAGACAAGAGTGGTGACTAGAGAGGCTGAAACTAACACAGAGTGACCATATGTCCTCTTTTACCTGGACATGTCCTCTTTTTTGGTGGCTGTCCAGCCTTGTCCAGCTTTGTCTGGGGAATTTATAAAATTCTTCAAATGTCTGGGGTTTTGTATGGAAGTTTTGAGTTTCTGTCATTTGGACTTACTGAGTTAGAAGCACGTAAAAGACACTCGGTCTGACCCGAAAAACTCTCAAAATTAACTCTGCGTGACTCCGCCCCTGCTTAGTCTTGTCCTCTTTTTAGGGATTTCACCCTAACTAACACCATTTTGACATTGGCCAATTGGATGCTGTTAAAGTCATTGACTGTCTGTGGTGCTGGCAGGTAATTAAACACACATCATACCACACCTCTACATGGTGTGATGTTGAAGAGGTTGTTGTCATTTCACAGATTTTTGTGAGATCAGGTTAAAATTAGGTTAAAATGTCTTTTCCTTTTTTTCACTGACTGTGTTCTCAGTGCTGCCACTAGTGGCTTAATGTTGCAAGTGAAGTTTATTTATATGTTTGTTGATTTAAAAGTTGCTCTTAGAAACGTTTCTGTCTCCAGGTGGAACTGTTTTGACAGTTTTCTCATACTAAAAAAAAAGTATATATATATTTATATATTTAATTGATCAAATTATTTATTTACTCTTGTTATGATGTAGTGCAAGCTTTAGAGACTGTGAGACAGTTCTGGGTTTTTAGAAAGAGCCTGATTGAAATGTGTAAAAATTAAGTCTGATCCCTGATGATGATGATGATGATGATGATGATGATGATGATGATGATGATGATGATGATGAATGTGCAGAGGCACTAGAAACAACTGGGGTTAGTCCGGTCATGCAAAATGTCAACAAAGGCAAATGTTTCCATCCTGTATGTTACCTCTTTTTTACAGTCTTTGCTTTGTTAGCAGGGTTAAAATTTGAACTCATATTCAATCAGACGATAGACTGGATGTAAGAAGTGGACAAAGGCGTCTTGAACTACCAATTTGAAAGCTTGAGTCTGTTTTTTTCTTTATATTACCATTACATTTTTTAAGAGACTGAAATGCCAACATTTAAATGTAAAATCAGGGGCATTGATTCTAATTCTGGGGCCCATGAAAAGATATTAATCGGGCCCCATCACCACCACAGCCATGGCCAATCACACAAATATTATAATCACACTCCATTCACTCATGTGAGTGTTAAATTACTATGAATTTGAGTAGCAATCGCAGATTCAGTTTTCAAGTTAGTACATTTTTCTTCTCTCTTTCTGTTTTCCTTCTTCCTTTTTTGAGATCTTGGTTTTGCTTTCTTTGGTAAGGTATGTTGTTGCAGCATCCCTTACTTGGCTTTGCTCCTTTCTCTGTTTGGGTCCTGGGAAGTCAGTCCAACTTTTCCCCCCGCTACAACGCCCTCGAGGAAAACCCCTTTTAACTTTCCCCAAATATACCAGCTTTCTGGTGTATTGATCTCAAAATCAGACTGAATCTCATAAAATGAAATAGAAAGTTACTTCAGAAGTGGGTCAACATCGACCGTAAAATTAATCTCACTTATGCAGCCACTGATGGACTCCATCCACTTTTTACCCAGTCTATGGTCTGAACACACTTGTCAGGGTCTAAAGAGAACGCTGTCTGAATCTTATCTTTTACATTTCAATGTTCTTTCTTGTCTTACTTCAGACCTGTTGCTTGTTATCTTCCTTTTCTTTTCCCTGTTTCCTGTATTAATGACACTAACCTCTTATGCATTTAACCCCAAAATTTTCTGCTAAATCTCTGGTCCTGAATTTTGATTCAAGAGATGCTATTAGTGGACACAGGCCCTAACTGTGGGATCTGTTGAGATTCGACCAAAATCTGAACCTCTTTTCCACAGTTTCAACTTTTGTGTTGGATTATTTCTCCCCTTGAAGATGTCAGGATGAAGACAAACTAAAAGTTGAGGTTTGTTTGGTGCTTTTCGATGAGAGTTTTGGGTGCTGCGCTGTAACTCCTGCAGAAAAAGACGTCAGGGTTCATGGACTGCAGGGGCTGATGGGTTCTTGTCCTTGCTGGAGTGGCTCTTCTCTTGAGATGAACACTTGAATCAAATCTGAAGAGGAACTTTGTTACTGCCTCCGCGTTAAGTCCTTTCTCGCTCCGCTCAAAGATTATTTTCTGACCAAACTCTGTACGTACAAACTTTGTTTTCTACACCACCTCACAGGACTCTTGAACTGTTGAACCATCTTTAACTTCTCCCCACCTCCCTCATTTCTGTCTGCTCGCATTCTGTTGACTTGTTAGTCGGAGCATGTTTGCACTCCTCTCACTTGTCCGCACATTCACTTGCCTTTTAATTTATGTAAAGCTGGGATTAGTTGGACCTTGAGGAACTGTTGTTTAGTTTTTTGTTTTTTTTCATTCATCCCATAAACAAAAAAACTCCTCCTGGTGCCAGAGCAGCAGCTCACGGGTGACAGCCAAAAGTGGTCTCATTTGTTCAAAACCCCGGCTCTGTGTATGGCCTCCAAGCACAATGCAGTATTAAAGAGTTCATTTTGTTTCACCGGGAAAGCCACTGAGTTTCCTTTCTGTATTTTGCTGCCCTCAGTGAAGACAAGCCTGTATTTGGCAGGAGTGGATGCTGCAGCGATTTGAACTGGGGATCGGGGCCAATTCTCAATGTGCTCACTATCTTTCTCTAAGAGCTTAAGCCTGATAGGATCAACAATCCAGTGAGGGGGCAGCAAACTTAGCCCCGGTTAGCCTCTGGCTCTCTGAGGGTGTTTCTGTATTAGAGGATAACACAGATTCTATCAGAGGTGGTTTCTCCTCTGTTCCTTTGGAAATTGGTGCCAATCTCAAATCAATATCTGAAAAGTTAATTGGGGCCAGTGCTCTAATCAAAACTGTTCAGAGGCTGACATTTAGTTCAGAGTTGAAGTATGGATCTCAAATAAATGTCTTGTTCAAATGTGGACAACAAACATGCAGCAACCCAGGAAGAGTACGCTTAGAAGAAAACTGAAGACTTCATCGTTACTTTTCCTGATAAGTGAGGACGGGTCACACCTGCAACTGTGATCGCGATCAGTAAGCTACAGTGGCCAATAGAGGCCAAGGGTCTGCAAACGATCTTCATTCTTCGGGGGAAACAAGCTGCAAATAAAATGACACAACTTCAAAAGTACACACTAAGTCCAAAACAGACACAACAGTATAAACAAACATGCTGCAAAACACCAAAACAACTGCATGAACAGCAATAGCGCTACAAATAAAACAAAAACACACAAACACAGAAAGCAGCAGCAAAGAACAACACAACAGAAGTTCTGCAGACCTGCAGGATAGTTAGCGGTCTGCCTGAGTCATTTTGGATCAACTTCAGATCTGCAGCAATCCAAGAACTTACTTGATGCTCATCCATAAGGAGGGTGACATAATTTACTTTCTGCACAATGAACTCATGATGATCCTCAGTTTCAGGTACACCGTCAAGTCGGTTTTGCTCGCTTTAGGGCCAACATGTTAAAATGATAACTGTCAAGGGAACAAAGCCATTTGGCTTTCTTTGAAAACACTCGCACCAAGCCAAAGATTTTATCCAAACCAAATTTATTTATAAGACCCATTAAAAAAGAAACAAGAGAAGTGGGCCAAAGTGCTGCACAATCAGATCATAAAAAACAGGACTAAATAAAAAAGGATGGGACAGTAAAGCAGTAAAAAGTGTTAGGACTGATAGGAAAGGAAAACAGGATTTAAAGGGAACTTTTTAGCTGAGTCAAACTCCAAGATATAAAAGAGCATTTTGAGGTTCAGTTTAAAACCAGGCAGCAAAGTCTGAAGGCAGAGCGAATCAAAGGTTTGGAGCCACGACTGAAAACTTGGTTCAACTTTGACCCCAGGACAGCAACAGAGTGTTTTTATTCACCAGTTCGTACATGCTCCAAAACAGAAGGTCGCAATGGGTAATACAGTTGACCGTTAGAATAACATGACAGGTACTGCTCTGTCCAGGGGGGGCGCCAAATCTACACTAACCTTTCCATAGAGCAACTTTACATACACTAAAAGATGCAGGAATAAAACTGTCATACAGGAAAATAGGGACAGATAGAAATGTACTAAACAGACCACCTTTTGAAGGACGATATAGACAACCTGCCAGCCTTGACTCTGTGGCATGCCTGGACTAACACTACGCTCAATTTAAAAGACTTGTAAATGAAAGCCAAGGCATTTAGTAGGATATAAGTTTACTTTTGTCTCTTAAACTTCTTACCCTGAGGCAAGAGAGCCGAGTTGAATTTCTTTCACCTTAATTCTTCATGTATACACCATTAATTACACTCTTTTTTGTATTCTATGTCAAACTTTCTTCACCTTGAAATGGTCCCTTGAGAATAACAATGTTTTAGAGTGTGCAAATATACGTTTTTGTACAGGCAGAGTCCTCTTTCTTTCATGCTCAAGTTTTTTTCTTACTCTAAATCAATCTTTTGTGCCCTTGACACTTTCTGTACTCTTTCCTTTTGGGTAAATCCTCTTCGTTTGCTCTGTCTTTTCATATCATCTGTATTTCTCTCACATGCCTGTAACCTCAACCTTACTCTCCCGTCATTGATTAAACCCACTGACCTCTCTTAAATGTCAGACAGGATGTTTTGCTAAACGGTCTCTTGGTGCCGATACATACACTAGTAATTTATGTTTTGGGATCAAAAAAACAAGGAACAGACTTTGGTCTTTCACCTCAACAGAGATTCTGGAGGTCAGCAAACGGCCCGCCGTGGTGGAGAGAGGATTATGAGGAGCAGTTTACAGAAATGATCAGCTGTAATTAACCATCCGTTTAGGGGTTTGCAGCGAGATCACACGCTGGCGCAGAGGGAAGATTAGCTTCTTTTGTGATTAATTTGTTTGGCAGATTCAGTAAAGTTTGAAAGTTTGAACTCATTCCTGCGTTCTTAACTGGTTATTGATTCAGACGCTAACGAATGTGTGAGCTTCTGGCACGCAGATAGAGTGTGTATTTGTGGTTTGTGTTGTGTGCATTTGTGAGAGTCAGATCAGCCACTTGCTGCACTCAAGTGTCGGCAGATAATTTGGACAATTGGTCCCAGTCTGTGTACTGTGATGGGTTTTTATCACCCGCGGCAGACTCTTAGGTAGACATGTTTGCAGTCCAAGTGCTTGAGAGGAAACAGATAGCAGCTTTGGGAATTGGATTCTTAATGAGATTGTCTAAAAGTTGGTACAAGTTGATTTTGAGCATTGTTAAATTTGACCCCCTCTTATCGATAATGAGAAATTAGGAAATGGAACGAGAGGATGTTTGCGGTCCCCTTTAAAGCAGAAAAGTACTCAGAGGTAGATACAATCACAGTTTTTTACTTTAAAAGCTTTTCCGTCAGTGTCGGGCCATTTGGCATCTGTGACTCTTCTTTTTTAGAGTTTGTCCTGAACCGTTGGGACTAGTCCGCCCTTGTCTTTTCTTTTTGGATAATTAAACACTTTTAATCTGCTGTGGAGTCTGACTGTGAGAAAAATCCACTTCAACTCCAAGGACAAACAACACACCGCAATTTTCTCCTTTTTATCAGACAAATTTTAGATATAAAAACAAGATATGTATGAATTTTATTAACTAGCCGTCCTATTCATTGGTCTTTCTTAAATGCTGTGTATATAAGATCCACTTTTATCCCACATACTGGTGCAAGTGTGACCATATCAGTCTAAAGGCACTCCATTTGTGTTTTGGTATTTTATCCAACAGAAGTAAGCAGCTGGTTAACTGTGCAAAGCATGGTGGGTAGTGAGACAAGAAATGTGTGGAGATAGAGAGGGGGATGATGCGCATTGAACTATGCCAGGACTGAGAATTGATCTGACAACCAGTGCAAACAGGACTGTAGCGTCTGTACATTAGACGTCTGCTCTACTAACCGAGCTAAACCTGCGCCCTGCGGCATCACTGTCTGACAGTTCTTCTCCCTCATCAGATTTCATCGCACATTCACAGAAAATCATGGGGATAAATAAACCTTGTGAAGTGTGTTTTTGAATGAAAAGACTATCAAAGGCTGTGTGCTAATATTTTAGTTGTAAGACAGAGTAGCGATAACTGATGGTGGTAGAAAGAGCTACACATCTGCATTAAATATGCACATTGCTGAACACAGTGGAAGTTTCTTCTTATATTCCAGATTGTATGGTATATGTCCTAACTACCTCCTCCTATCTCAACCATCCCTACAACTCAAAGCTAGCTGCACCAGGTTTGTATAGGAAGAGGTTTTTTGGATTTCAGCACCTGCCTCAAAACTCCGATTTCATCCATCTATTTGTTTTCATCTCCTTATCTGAGATCATTATGGCAGTATCTACATTTATAAACTCCTAACAGTCCATTTGGGGTTAACTGTTTCTTTTGAACGTCCCTAATTCAATACTTGGACCCATGAGGCGTCTTAATCAGATGCCTAACTAGCTTCTTTCATAACAAAGGAGCAACAACTGCACTCCTAGCGTCCTTCAGATTCACACCAGGTGGCGTTTTCTAAGAAATGAGGGTCAGCACCTCCAAGTCTGAGGCTATTTGACTTCTGTTTGCTCCCTACACAAAGGTTTGAGTCTTCTCCTCAAACAAAGAAGCTCAAATATTTCCAGATTTTGTTCACAAGTTTGGTTAACAGATTGTTTTAGCGACAGCAGATGTTGTACCAAACTGTCATAGTGTAGGAGGAGCTGAAGCAGAGGACCAAACAATGTCAATTCACTTGACATTTACAATCCAATCCTGAGTCATGACTTTTGAGTAGTGACCGAAAGGAGAAGATTCAGGGTTCAAGCAGCTAAATAGGTTTCCTAGCCTTGCCTTGAAGATAGGGTGAACTTGGCTGCTCAAGTCCAAATCAACAAATTAGAGCGACTTTGAAAGTTCGAATGAAAAATTGTATCTTTGTCGCCTTCGTAATGATACTCGCAGACAGAAATGGATGTCATAATAGGCCCTCAAACAGTCTCTGAATAATTAAACTGTACTGTGTCACCAGACACTGTCATAAAACACTGAGTGTAGTCTGATCTTCAATCTTTATCCCCGTCTCTCCCTCTCATTCTGCGGCTTCCTTCTTCCTCTCAGTATTAATTAATCGTCTGATGGGGCCTGTCGGTGCCATCACAAGGCCAAGTGGCCAACCAACACCCCAGAGCGAGCTTCGGTGGCTCGTATTGATTTCCCTGACACATGCATGTGTTGTTTGAAGCAGGGGTTAACTGCTCGGACAGCCAGAGAGCAGAACGGATCGATACACTTCTTCACAAGCTCGGGCTGTCACCTGCAGGGACACACTCAAACACACACACACAGACTGAACTCTGAAATATATCTCAGGTTGTTAGTTATGACATTTACTGTTGAGTTTCTAAAGAGCAGAAGAGTGAAACTTTTTTTATGTTGGCTCTGTTACACAGCAAATTGGATGTGAGCTTTACAGTGAGGCTAAGGATATAAAAAATCCAATATTGCTGCAAAGCAGCCGAGCTATCTGTCTCACAACATAACCCACAACGTCCTAATTCAGGTGAGATTTTACAAGGACAGCCTCTTAGTCCAACAGAACTTTACTGATATAGCATGTTTCATACAAACATAGAGATTCACTGAGAAAAATCATAAAATCAAAAGAGCTTTTAACACCTAAGAGCAGAAAACTCTGTCATACAGAGGCACACAAACAGGAAGTGCTCTCACCAGCCTGTTAATATCGCACATGAGGAACATTTGAGGGAAAATTATGAGGAATGTTTGAGCATTTGGCTGGAATATGAAATATAACATCACTAATTTATGAAGGAGCAAATACATGACCGTCCAGGTTATTTGCAGACTCTGATGCACTGTAACAAAACCTTAGATTTTTAGTTTAGGCTGCAGTTTTTAAATATTTTGGACAGTCTTTTAGTAATTTTGCAATTGGACTTTTATCCTTGAAGACAGACTTCACTTCATTTCTTTTATTTTTACTGCCCTCACCCCAGTCTGTCCAAGTATCGATTCAAAGATCATTTTTAATTCTATAAAAAGAATTTGTTCATGCTGCAAAGAAGTTGCTTTTTACTCAAATAAATTAAGATTTTTAATAAAATTCTCCCTCTTGTACTTCAAAAAGAAAGTTTTGTCAGCAGAGAGAGGTGAAATGATAGACTTCATACATGTGCTCTACTTCTTTCTACAGATAGTGATAATATAACGTGATCAGATTATCTAATTTTCGCTAATATAACCAAGGATTTAAAGCTCCTCTAAGTAATTTTTTTTATGTTTATGAAAGAGGCTGAAATCCAGTTTGATACCTTTTTATGATATACAAAAACAAACAAGACTAATGGTTTTTATATTGTAATTTTTAATGCCTGTAACTGATGCTGTGCGGTAAATGTTAGCTTAGCAACTGCAGAAACAGTGCTTGTCTATGTTTTTCCGCCTTTAAAATTAGCATGAAAGGAGACATTTTAAGCCAAAAATCAGCAGGATGATTTTTTTTTTTGTCAGAAGATGCTACTTAAAAAATAGAGCAAAGACTGCTTTGTCCACAGGGGGCGGCAAAGTTCCTCACAGTTAACACTGCTGGATGATGAGTGGGAAAGCTGGGTGATAAAAACGTTTAGAGGTTAAATCATTTCTTTGTGCATTTTTTTTTCTCTTGTTGTTAAGATTACATAAACAGCAGCAATAAGACGGCATTTTAAATCCTGTCATCTCATAAATCGTATTCTCATATTCTCATTAACCTCTGCAACCTTTTCCTCATCTTTCAACTTTAAGTGTAGAAGTTCATTTTTCATAAGTTGACATTGTATTAGGAGGATTTTCCTTTCCTTATATCCAGGTACAAGCCTCCTGAAATCACAGACTCCCTCTCCATGTTCTTATCTTCCTAAATTAAACCAGACCTTGCAGCCAGGATCCAAAGTCTGGTGAAAAGCCTGAAAGTCGAGGAGCTGAGGCTGTTTCAGCTGCAGATAAATGCCTCACAGTTTCTCAACAAGATAAGGGTGAAACTTTTAGGTGCTGCATGAGTCGTTCAGGTGTCCACTTAGTTCACTCTTTAAGGCTTTGTTATACTTTCTGTTTCATCTGAGAAAAACAAAAAATGAGAAAAAGAAAGTCGTTTGACACGTACACACAAACAGCTCAGAGTATTATCTGCAGCGAGGCGTTGGCGTGGGCTGTTTGTTGATGTGACAAACACGAGGGGGTGAGCGGGTCAGGTATAAACAAACACTCACAACAGACCATCACATCAGTGAAAACTAATGAGCATGTCTGCAGCAGAAGAGCAGAGGGAATAAAGGACTTTTAAAGCCCAGCAATTAATCCTCTGAGCTGAGCGTTAACGATCAGAGCTGAACACATTAGGAAAGGAACAAACAGATCTGCTCCTTAACCTGCTCTGACTTTAACACTGAGACATGTTAGTGACAACGGACCTTTTTTTTTTTGTCTGTCAGGGAGCCTCAGCAGCTGAACAAACTGATCGGTGTAATCAAGACCGGGTGAGACAGGACCCTGATGCATTGGGATCTTGCTGCAAAACGAACACAGTCTGAGGTGGTCAGAGTTGAATTTAGTGGAATTATTGAAAAGATTAAAAGCTTTAAAGCTTGTGTGAGCAACTTTCTGTTTGTGTTGACTCTGGCGCCCCCTGTGGACAAAGTGACTTATCTATTTAATACACTGCATAGTAATGATCAAGGGTATGTGAATGTGCCAGATTGAAGCCAATATCCAGCTCTGATCCTTTGTAGGTTGGTGATATGCATCAAAATGTACATCAATTTTTTACATAAAATTAAAGACATGTATTTTTATATTTATAACTCGCTAAAAACTCCCCAGAGTCGCTCTAATTTTCATCCAGAAGTCAGAAGGTAATGCAGAAAACTCAATCACAATACCTTAGAAGTAGGGCTGGGTGATAAGGCCTCAAATCAATATTGCAATATATTGAACAGTTCACCTTGATAACGATAAATGGACGACAACTACTTCACAAGCTGCTCACACCCTCCAACATTAACTTCGTCTACTTCAGCCGCTACAACACTTGAATCGTCCTCCATCTCCTCACCTGTCTTTCCCTTCATGTTACTGACTGGATGGGGTGGAGTCACGTCTCTGATGTAGGACAGCGTCTTAAAGGGACATGAGACCATAGCCTACCTACACACATCCAAAATCAATTTTTATTTATTTATTTGACACAGGATATATTGACATGGGCAAAATGACCTTGGTTATTGTCGTAAATTTTGGTATCGGTATATTTGGTTTATCGCCCAGCCCTACTTAGTAGTGATTCTGTCTTCTTATCAGAGATTTCCTTGTCTACATTTTCCCATCAGGCCTTTGGATTTAAACTGGAAACCTCTTTGCTTTCCCTCCTAACTCAAAAAATTCCTCCTTTGGCGCGCTGTTTTCTTCTATTCACACTCCGTACAGATGTGCACAAATATTCAGAGACTGGAAGAACTTAAGCTGCCCTCATGTTTTGACTCGATTTCATCCGTGCATCAGCATCTGGATGTGGTGGCGACTTGCTTTGATGTTCCCATGATGCATAGCTACAGGCCGTGCCTCGCTTTGGCTCTGGGAGGCACATAAACTCGAACATGTGGAGCTCCAGATGTGAAAGGCGAAAAGAGCAAACCATCCTTGGATCGCAGCACGGCTTCAGGCTTGTCTCAGCTACATCTGTCTGTCATGCCCCATTTTTATCCTTTTTTTTTACAAGCTTCCTTTGTGATTTATCTTTTTCACAGGCTGACAAAAGGATGTTGACAAGTTTTTGACACACAGGCTGAGTTGAAGTTTGGAAGAATCGGAGTAGATGGATGTCAGTAGCGAGTTAAAAAAGAGCAGGCAAGATCTGAAAGGAGAAGACAAGAGGTTTCTTTGATCATTTTTCACTTTTTAGTCTCTAAAATTTAAGTTTTTCACAGATCTGTCAAAGATAAGACTCACTCAGGCATAGGAAGCTCCCTCTGCGCTATTCTGTCTTGTTAAGGAAAAACGTGGATCGCTGTCATTTCACCTCATATTTTTAGACCTTTAATGTCTTTATTACCCACTTAACTGTGAACACTATAATCATTTAATTCACAGTCGTTGGGAAAATTGCTGTTACAGCATTTATAGAGCAATTATATCAAAGACTATAACATTTTTGGGACTAGTCCCAGCTGTTTGCTTTGTTTTTTCTGAACACATGCACAAAACCGGTCCCCCTAAAATGAAACTTTTCCCAAGAGAAGCCTTGAACTCATCCCAGCTAAAACATTTGGGATGGGCTTTGACACGGACTGGACGCCAGACTTTATAATCCAGTATGAGTTTCACACTTCACAAATTGGGAGCTAATCCCTTCAGCGATGTTCAAAAATCCTTTGGAAAGACTGAAACAGGAAAGAGGAGAAGCTGTCAGAGTGGCAAATTAATGTTCATGACTTGAAATGGCATGCTCAAGACCTTTAACATGGCTGTTTGCCATTGTGTGTGATGGTGACCTTGGCCTAAAGTGACAGATCACCGTCTGGGCTAATGTGAATTTTAGGTTCAGACTAAAGACTGCAAAATGTGCACAGCGTAGCAGAGAAGCCAAAAGATTAAACATTCCTGACACAGACTATCTGCAGAGAAGGTCATAAAGCCTTTTCACTGTACGCCTACTGATCTTAACACCTGCTTATATCAGTTAACATCTCAGCTGGTTATCTTCCTCGTATCCAAAAGGCAAATGTCGACATAAGTGTTTCATTTCATCTGTTTCAGCTTACCTTCTCTTGAAGCTTTCTCCACTTTGAAACCCGCCTACACCTCACCTCCTCCTTCCATGAAGTGTCTGATCTGAGATTAGAGACATGTTGTCCATACAGCTGATGTTCAGTGTCTTTGCTGATGTTCTCCCTGCATTGGCTTTTCCCTTATGTGTATGAAACTGAGGAGAGGTGTGCTCCCTGCCTCAGGCTTTGGCATTTGTAGGTAGAAGGGCAGAAGCAAGTTGCACCATCAAGTACATCTTATGGCATGTGTGCAGGGATCAAAGATGACATTTCTCCTACATTGTGTACCGTTGTCCTGCTCTGAAGCTGTATCCCCTGACAACTCTCAAACACTTTGTTTTGTGGTTTTGCGATGGAACAAACTCAGCACCTTCTCAACAGCCAGGTTGTATAAAAAAAGTGTCTGAAAAGGTGAAATATTTGGGGAGTTACTTCAAAAACTGGCATTTCTTTCAACATTGATGAGCGGTGGTACAACAGGAGTGAAGAATATGACTGATGTTCTGTCGCTGTGTTACTGGAGTCAGTGAGGTTTGGACTCGAAAATATTTAATGAAGTCCAAAGAGATTTGAAAATCCTGAACTCTTGCAGTCAGAACACCCATGGCAACATCATATCCCTTACAAAATGTAAGATCTTAGCAGAGAGATACCCACGGCCCATAAAGACGGACGATTACTGCCTCGTTTCTCTTTCACCCTCATCCATGGCTAGACTTGTACTATCTGTCTCTCAGACGCTTACACTCCAGGGAGCTTTAGGGTCAGACAGACAGTGATGAGGTAAATGGCTAAATGAATTATTGATCTGATGACTGTGGACAGGGACGAGACTGAGCGCACGCAAACATGTCTGACTACAACCTTCAGACCTAACGTCTGTGAATGCTCTTATTTTTTCATCCTGCAGACAAGAGAGCAGGTAGTTTCCCCAACATGTTCATTTTCCATTTATGTTAGTGTTGTCATTGATCAAAATATCTGTCATGTACACCAACAATAACTCAACATTATAATCAGGAGGAGTTTTTTAAATAGCTCCTTTGACCGTTTTTCCAGAATGTGTATGAACAGGTGCCAGAGAATGCAGTGAACTCATGCTGTGGGTTTTCACATGTATGTTCAGATGGTAAACATGATATTACAGTAACAGTAAAAAGAGTTAAAAGAGAGCAAGATTCCCCAGCTGGAAAAAAACGTACATTTTCCCCCTTTAATTATCGCACAACATGTGCTGTGGCTGCCGTGCATTGTGGTCTGTTGTGGCTGCAGTGAGTAAAGAGGCTGGAGCAGAATCTAACCAGATTTTATGAGGGGTTTCTCCAAATGCATCATGCAGTCTGGACAGAATGTCACCAAAACAGACATTTTCCAGTTGATGCTTTTGCATAAAGACCTCTTGCATGAGACGTGTTGACAGCATTTCAAGTGATAAGTGAGGGCAATGAAACAGTAGAAGAGCAGAATGGAAATGTGTTTTTTTTTGCACTTGAATTTTTATCAGTAAGTTTTGTTCAACTTGGTTAAAATAGGAAGATGCACAAAACTAAAGCCTGACTAAACCCCTTTGTAGCCTGATGTGCTGACCTTGAGCCCTGTGATTGGTCGTCTGTGTAGCATCATAGTCCTGCATTTTAAAAACATTCACCCATCTCTCTATATTCCATATATTTCACCTCCTGCGATATCTCCTCTTGTTTTCTCCTTTGCAGTTACTGTAATGTTTACACCTGGATCCAGTCTCAGTGGTTTCTTTATATGACAAAGCAAAGGTATCTGCCAATCAGTATTTCACTTGGATGATACAGCCCACCAAACATCGGACATCAAGAGATGTGCAGATCAACTCAGTATTGGGTTGGTCCGTCAAAGACCACATCTAGACGTCAGTGTGATGTGCAAAATAGGTTAGAGATTTCAACGTCCAAATTGGACCTCTTTTAGACATTGAAATGACGTCCACATTTGTACCTCATCGTTAAAAAATACGTTAAATAGATGCCATTTCGACGTCACATTGCGCAGTGGAAGATTGTTGCATACACACCAGTGCACACGTATGTAGTGTTATGAATGTGTAGGCCTCTATAGTGTGAATACAGAGGTGTAAGGCTACGTGCAGCTCCTTTTAACTTTCTGAAGTGCTTGAACAATAATGTTTATTTACAGATTAAGCCCAGAAATGTAAAAAAAAAATCGAAAACGATCTGTTTGTTTTCTGTTTGTCGTACTAAACTCCTCTAAGTGATTATGACTCGACACGAATCATCAGGAAAAAGGAAAAAAAAACTGTATGGAGAGTAAAAGCAGGTGGAAAGCAATCCTCGATAATGACATTGTGGGATTCAATAATTATTTATTAATAGTATTTGTCGAAAAGAGGTTTCTTGTTGTTGTTCATATTGCTGACAAATGCTAAATATAGATTAATGTGTAACTTACTATTTACAGTGAAGCTGAGACTCCCTAGAAATGGATGAAAAGGCAGTCTTTTTGCGGTTTTAATGAATCAGTGCGTACTTCTCAGACATATTCTTGTTTCTTAAGTTGGAAAAAAGTGTGAGGGACGTCTTGTTTGGAAGTCTTTCGTGGCTAACCTCTGACTACACCTGAGTACCCTATTATTTACCCTGGCTCTCAGAAACAAATATCATTGTCAGTTGACAGTAGCTGATGGTTTCAGACATCATTATTCAGTTGAACGTCTGTAAAAACATGTTCAGTGTTCTTTGTGTGGTCTTATTCTGAGTCTGCAATTTGAATTTTGAGTCCTGTAGCTAACTCTTTCTGTCGACTGTTTCTGCGTTATGTTACCCTAAATGCTGTTTCCCCTAAAGGGAAAAAACAAAAGGTGTAGTGTTTGTAAAGGTTACCTCAGGTAGCAAGGAGATGAAACAGGGAAGGCGGAGGTGGAGGAGGTGGACATGAAGACTGGTGTGTTTTGTCAATGGGGCTTCTGTTCTCTCTTGAGACGGAGGGTCAGACGAGGGAGGCTCGACCTGTCACGACAAGACAGATGCTGAAAGATGTTTTCTTGTTGGGTGGAATTCAAAGTTTGCCGGCCTGCTCTGTTTATGATAAGTTCGGCTCTGTTCAACAGGAAGAGGGTCTGACATGAGAGGAAGAGAGGTCAGCTTTGTAGATGCATCCTCAGAGATCTGCAGAGTTTAAAGTTTAGAGTTTAAAGTTTAATGCTGAGCTGTTGTTTCTTCATGATGCACCACTGAAGGCTGTGGATATTTGGCAAAATACGTCAGACAGAACTTCATCTAAATGAGATGATTATTCTGGGGGATACGAAGTAGATGAGATGGAGGCAGAGAGATTACTGACAACAAATCATCTTCATTAAAAACACAGATTTTTTAGGGATATAAATACATCAAAACAAGATGTTTTATTTCTGGATGTTTTCAATTCGTCACAAACTTTGTTTTGATGAATTTTTGATAAATCTTTCTGCCATCTAAGTAGATAAATTAAACAAGCTTTCACAGATGAAGTTTTGAATAGATGCTGCCTGTCTTTTTTACCGACTTATCTAAAGGAAATGATGACCATCTGAGTTAGCTTATGTCCTTTATCAGTATCCTCATCTTCATTCTCACTTTTCACTTCTGTCAAACTTTATTTTATCTTACGGGTATCAGGAGATAGTAATACAAACAGTTAATTCTAAATCTGTCTTTTTTGCTTTCTAAATATTCAATTTATTATGATGTAAAACTAAGAATAAGTAACAAATTCTCACACTTAAAGGTTAAAACTGTTGATTGTTTGCTACCTTTGCTGGAAAGAGACTTAAGAGGTTATTTATTCAGGGGAAATATGGTGCAGTTTGTTGATCTATTAACCAATTTATTGACCCATCATGATGATTAATGGTCCCTTACTTTAGCTCTTAAACCACAGAGAGAGAATAAGAGAGAGAGAGAGTTCATTTGAGGTGTGTTTCGAATCAACAGTTTGGCCCATGTCCCATCTGTTAACATGGAGGAGGTTGGCTTTGGAAACTGTTCTGCAGCCAGTCAGGAGGGGGAGCATCATTTTTGGGTTCTGTCATTCTCCATACCAGCTCTCCCTTTATAAATAGACTTATATTAGCATAAATCAATAAATATATATTGATACCTAGAGTTTAGATTGTGTCACATTCATGGAAAATTAATCCAAAATGTCGCCTCTTGTTCTCCTCAAACAGGAATCAAAGAAAGTGACCAAAAGCAGAAAAACCAAGAGCGAGATTAAAGTTTGAGTGTCGAAGGAAAAACCAGGGACCTCTTCCATTAATCCTTTCCCACATACAGTCCCTCATCAGTCTGAGACAGACCCCCTTTAGAGCCCACCCCCGCTTTAATCATTCATGTCCTAATGAAGCCAGGTAAAAAATTGATGAGCGTCTCCACCTCTCATCTGTGTGTGAGCAGGAGACATTTTTCTCCTCTGCTCTCAAACCTCAGTGTGGATTGGTCTCACTTCCTCTAATAGTTTTTTCCCTCTCACACATCCAAACACACGTGCGTACGTTAATGTAGCGCAGAGAGGAGCTCTAATTTAATACATCAGCCGTAATGACCCTGTCTGGCCCTGAAGATTAGTGTGTTTTTGTAGCTTCAAGTGGGAGCCTTTCAGGTCACTCGTCTTTTACAGATTCTGTTCAGTCTGGCTCTGATGCAGATTTCGTCCTAATATCATTGTGGTCATTTGTCTTGGTCAACATGCAGGGTTCAATCAGTGTGATGTTCAAAGGGAGAGAGAAAGTGGTGCAACTTTTATTAACTTATGATATGATACTGCAGAAATCCAGTTATGATCACTACAGACTAAACTTTTATTTGTATGTGTTACTTTGACAAATGAGAATCAGATTTATAAGACCCTGTTTAAGTGTTTTAGACAGAATTCAGAGGTGAAGTAAACTAGATCTGGAACTATGATGAAGAGGTAGGAGACAGAGTGATTTCCCCTTGATAAACAGGGTTTAATTAGAATTACTTTTTCGGTCAGGATCACTTTCGTCTAATAAAGTGATTATTTGGATGCAATAGTCATATATTGGAGGTTATGGATACATGTGTTTTGGTGGAATGTCAAAACCTGCCATCGGGGGAGCACACTCAGAACTCCCCTCTCTTAACATGTCCCTTCATGAAAAGCCGAGGCAGGGAGAGCAGCAGCAAAGACCCTCCAGACGCAGAACAGAGCAGATATCAGTGACAGTATGTGGCACTGGTAAAGTCAAAGGAGGAGCTGGAATGGAGGCACTGTGAGCTTAATTAACATGAGGCTCAGTTTACAAGTGTGTATAACATTGTCACATACAGAGAAAACACAGGGCTGCGTGTTCATAATGTTAAACCCATGTCTTAGGTGTGCAGATATTCCAAGCTCACTTTGATTATACACCGGTCTTCTGGTGACATTCCTGGTTAAAGCGGCAACATTTGCACTTTTCGGGAGTTTAGTTTTACTCACTTTTACTGTTTCATAGGTTCTCTTGTCATGAAACAATTTTTACCTGAGGACATCCCCTGAATGTGGGCCAAAAGTCTGTGGATACACACTCCAAAAAAGTTCTTGCTAGCTTTCAGATAAGATAAGATAAACCTACATCTATCCCACATTGAGGAAATTCAGGGAAATATGTTTAACTCATAGGTAGTATCTCAAACTTGACCTTTTTAGTTCTGTTTTCTTACATGCTAGTTTGACCTGTAAATTGAGCTGTCTGCATATTGTTGTAGTGAAATTCTCCATTCAGATATGTAGTGCTGGTGCTATTTCCTGTCATATTGGTAGCAGAAGATCTCAGCTGTGGTACTGAAAGAGAGAGAAAAAAGTCTTACTTTATAAATAATTAAACTCACAAATCTCAGACTTTGATTGTATCGATGCTGACAACCCTGCTCTGATCATCTTTTGTGGAAAACTACTTTTTTGACTGTTCTCAACTAAAAGTTGGTGCAGTTTTTTATGTCCACAGAGTCTCAGTTTAAAGTCAGTTTACTTACTTTCAGTTTAATTGCTTATTTTCAAGTTTACTATTATATCGTGCGGTCCTCCTCAGGAGACTGAGCTTGGAGTTTAAAGCTCTTGGACTTTGTATCATAAACATCAGAAAACTTTTCATTCTGTTTTCAAAACTTCTGTCTTTGATTAAAAATCAAAGACAGGTATTGAATATTTGATTCCTGGATTTCTTTAGAAACTTTCTTACAGTCAGAATCTCATATAGAAACTTTGAGACCTGAAACTTTTTGTGTGGAGATTGTTTGAAAACAAACTCTGTAAATCATTCATTCACTGTGTATCATTTCAGTGAGGAGAAGAAGAAAAGCTTGTTTTGAGCTTTGTTTGCGTGTGTATATGTCTCGGTGACAGAAGTGGGTTACCCTCGGCTCAGAACGAAGCTCAAAGTTTGGCACTTCAGCGGAGCGGTGAGCCGAGCTAATTACCACCTCTCTCTCTGTCTGCCTGGAGGAGTCTCAGAGACACTTGATGAAAGCTGAGAGCTGATTGGCTCATTTGTGATTGGGTCTATAATCATAATTACATCATGATTGATCATTACTCTTCATTAAGATAGAAGATGTCTGGAAAATGACCTTGAGCGGGACATTTTGGCAGAGAAGAGATGAAGAAACAAAGGTGTCAGGAACAATCTCTGAAAAACACCAACAGGGTGTGAAAGTACGATAAAACTGACTCCCTAGTAAAGAATAAAATATGAGTCCATTCATACAGAGTACACAGTGATATCACCTTTGTTTTTACAGTGGAGGAGCTGAGCATAAAACCACTTTATCACCCCAAAAATAAATGTCTCTCTCACATGAGGTATAGCCCTTCAGGGTGGATTTTCTCTCCCTTGTTTAAAGGTCAGCTGAGGATCTGCTGTCTCAAGACTAATGTCTCCCCTCCTCCTCTAAAACTGCTGTTTGCTAATTTCCTGCTCGGTCCATTAAAAACAAAATGAATCAGCTGATTTGTAATTTTCAGAGGCGACTGAGTTTTGAAGGTTGTTGACTCAATAACAGACCCGTTTTATTCCTCCTTTTCCTTTTCTCTAAAACTGTTTCTCTTGCTTCTTTCTGGGCTGTCTGCTCTGTCATTTTACGCTTTAAAGACCAGACTTGTTCAAACACAGGTTTGAAGACTACATTTTAATTACACTGTTCAATTAGCATGAATTCTGCTTCTGGGGTGGACTTTTTTAAATTCTGTTCATGTTGCAGGAGATTGCGTTATGCTTTCAGTCGGTTCGGTTTGACATCAGTGGGAGGGAGGAGGGCGCTGCTTCAGACTTTTAGACCACTTTGTTTCCCACTCTCCTTATTCTCTCTCTCTCCTCTTCTTATTCTGCGAGGTGTAGAAGTTAAAGATTACACATGAGTGAAAAACAACACTGAACTCTTCAGGAGGGTGAAGGATTATTCTCTGAAAATAATCTTCCCAGCTCTGTATGAGAACAAGAATCTTGTGTTTCATCTGTTTCTGGTCTGACTCTAGTTTTAGTGACGCAGTTCAATCCACAAAAACCCCAAGAAGAAGGAAAAATCCATATTTTAGACTTAATGAAGAATAATTATAACAGATGCAATCCCTCAGGCATGTTTGTAATTAAGATAGAAACACAACTAGTACTCTGATTCACACACACAGTTCTGTGTCATATAGATAAACAAACAGGCTGCAGGAGCTCTCTCGAGTGGAGGTCTCTGTATATGTACATTTCAGTACAGTTATATAAGAAAGTGAGTGAGTATTTGACTGCATTTGACTGTATTTAACAGTCAGTCAATCAAAGTTCATTGGTTAATCAGAAAGACCCCAAATTAACCCCAAGATCAGTATCAGCCCGGTGTTTTTGGGGAAGCATTTTGCTGTAAATGATTTTCTGCATCTGCATGTCTTCCAGAAATTTCACATAAAACCAATTTTTTGTGAACACATCAGTTTTGTCTTCAGCTAGCTCAAAGTCAAACCACAGCAAACTCATATCTGCTCTATCTGCATTAGGAGTTCTTACATGTTGACGGTTCACAAGCTTTTCTACTGAAAGGGAGTAGTTTGTGAATAGTGCTTTAAGGCCGATGGAGTTTTGTTTGGCTCTGAACTGAGAAGTAATATTGAAAAATATCACATTTTGATTCAGCATATGATACTCTGAGTCAGGTGCAGGCGTAGACAGATGGGTCATTGTTGTTGTTGTTCAGCCGTTGGTGGTCTGAAGCTGAATCAGAGTCAGCTGTGACTCAGCCTATGGAGGAGAGGAGAGCACTTGAGCCGCCTCTTCTGACTTATCATCACCCATTTTGATGCTAAACTCACAGACGTGGTGCATATTCTTTCCAAACAGTATGACCTTCGTTTTCTGAGAATATCATTATATTCAATATCCATCCATAGACCTCACAGATAAAGTGACTTTTTCGCTCCTGGACCTGTCTGAAAATCAACTAAGTTTCACTGTGACAGTTTTTTGTACATATGAGTAACTTATCATGCTTTTGATGATGCTAATACGCCTGATGGGGAATTTTCGAGCTTTGAAAATGGAGCATAGTGTTAGTTTAGACAGAAGTTAAGCTCAGCCCACATGACAGCAGCTGATCCCAACTGCACTGCTAACGCTAGGGTGACCATATTCCGAAGTGTTTTTTACGCGCTTCTAACTCAGTAAGTCCACGCAACACAAACTCAAAACTTCCATACAAAACCCCAGACATTTGAAGGATTTTACAAACTCCCCCGGACAAAGCCGGACAAGCCAGACAGCCCCCAAAAAAGAGAACATGTCCAGGTAAAAGAGGACGTATGGTCACCCTAGCTAACCCCAAATGTCCAAATGTCCATTAAAACTACTTCAGCTCTCTTCCTACATGAATTGCTTTACAATTCCAGTTCCTCCCTTTTGTCCAATTTCACTAGTGCTATTTCATTTGTCACTAAAACCTTCTCTATTAATCTCTCTGTTCTAGTTAAAACAGAGGGGAGGTGTTCATGCAAAGTGTCACTCTGTTTAAGGAAAGTGGTCCTGACTTAAATGTGGTTGAATTGGTTTAAAACTGTGCGGTTGCCTTTATCACTGAAATATTCCCAACACTGTTAGATCTAGGAACCTACGCTGATTTATTACCCCTGCTGAAGCTGCAGGGCAGATTGTTTCAACAATTAATCCTCTCATTTTAATGCTTCAGTGGGCAAAATTTGTGAAATAACCCACCTGTTTCATCAGCCCGAAACACAGCAGGGCTGCAGCACAGAGGACCGTCCCAACTCCACTAATTGGGTGACATAGATTAACTATCCTCCTGAATGGAAATCTCAGATGTGAGGTTCAGGTGCTGCTGGGAAATTTCAGCATAGAAAGTGACAAACTGTTTAAAGCAGGGGGTGACAAATAGCGGCGAATGAGCACTCTGTCAAAAGTTATACTGCAGTCATTTATATCAGATCCCTGTGCGAACATTTTACAGACAGAGTCCATTTGTAACCTCAGTTTTATGGTTTGACTCTGGGGTTCCCTGCTGGAGTAACCGTATGATCGAAGTGTTGCCAATGTGTGCTGCTAAGTGGTTACATCATATGCTGGTAGGTTTGGAGGGAATGGCATAGCAGCTGATTCGTGAAACCTACAAAATACACGTACCCTGTGGAACGCCACCATAAACACACCTTGAATCTGATTTAGACGGAGCTTGCACCCAATACGCTCAAGCTGCTGCTTTTTCTCTGCCATGGCCATGCCTCAACAACATAGACTGTATATAGAATGGACAGAGTCTGCCTCCTCGCTGGGTGAAGCCACCATGAGAACAGCACCCTCTAGTGATGGGCTGCAGTATAGGTCATAAATCCCGTCTCCTCCAGCAATCCCTATGGAGCTGTGGCCAAAATTCAAAAGTCCACTTTTTCTGTGCAGCTCCACTTTTAAAAGTTATTAGGGGGTTCATGTTTTCTATGATTGACACTTGATACAGCCTATAGGCATATTAAGATTGCATAGCTTACCCGGGGGATACGCTGTTTGAGCCGAGTGTCATCACAGTGACTCTCCCGCCAAATGCGTACAATGCAACTGGGCAATGTTGGTTTCAGGAAGTGGAGAAAAAAACACGGAAATACTGAGAACTTTTTGGCTTCAAATTCGGATACTGGCGGAAGGCGGAACCAAGTTGTCCATAGCGTATACAGTCTATGCTGAAAAATGAGAA
Organism: Xyrichtys novacula; assembly: GCA_962446985.1. Taxonomy (NCBI): domain Eukaryota; kingdom Metazoa; phylum Chordata; class Actinopteri; order Labriformes; family Labridae; genus Xyrichtys; species Xyrichtys novacula. The sequence continues at coordinate 31,429,579 of OY660870.1, forward strand.
ATATGGCAAAATTGAAATTATGACCTTCCTCTTGTTTAATGAGCTCTACTTCCATATCGCTAATGTTGTCCTTGTCTTCCCTGAAACAGTAAATTTATCACATTACGACTGTAACTGACTTCATAGGGGACACACTGACCTCCACTCACCGTGGGTCTTCTTACATTCGAGCACATCACTTCAACAGCCTGTGAGAAATTGCCAAATTTGCATTCATTTAGAGTACGCAGGAGCCCTGAGCGCACCGAGGTTTTAGAGCTGGCTGGGGGACAGTGCAGCAGAGCAAATGGTCATAAATACTGATAATAAATCACATTTGTGTGTAAATGAGCCGGACTGAGACACCTGGGCTCATTTCCAAACAGCAGGTTTCACCTTTTCAGCAGCGGGGCTCTCTTGAAGATACATTTAGAGAAAAGTACGAAGCATTTTATCTCTTTAATTAAACATACACAGTGGACAACCTTTTGTCAGCTTTGTTACACAAACATCTTGTTTTCTCAGTGTCCTTCATAAAGTCCTCCTAAGAGGAACACTATATGACAAAGTCCATCCATTACATCTCTATTAGGAGTTGAACAAGGGGGACTATGTGGCCTTGTTCTTCTGGTGGGATCAATACGGATGTTAAACAGCCAGTGTGGTGTGTCACTATTGATCCCCAGATCGCTTGACGACCTTGATATACGGTCAGCACACTCTGAATGACCTTGAAACTCAAGAGGATAATTGAATAAAGACCTAGACCATGTCCCTTTAGTGCACTTTGTGCCGCAGTAAAACATGGACGCCACAGCAACTACACAAAATGCACCGCCACACTCCTACGGAAGCACAGAATGGACAAAATACTCTCACAACATGGCATTTTACTCATAACTCAACAAATTTAATCTCTAAACAAATGTATTTTTCCCCCTCTGAAGTGGCCCTTATTCACCGTTATAATAAACTCACCTTAAATGACTCCGTCTGTCTGTCTGTTCTTCTCAAATGTCCTCCTCCTTCTCCTTGAGGTGACTCTGGATATCTTCTCTATCACATTGATTCATAACACCGGATCACATTTCCTCCTGCTTCTAGTTAATATGCAGCTGTAGATATCTGCCGGGTCGGTAAGTGAGATACTCGAATGTGCAAAGTGAAGTCAAGGTTACCCGATTTTGGCGCTCCGTCTGATTCCAAATGGTGATCTTTCCTCCATTTATCTGTCTGAAGCACTGTACCTTTCAGACGTGTTTATGCAGCTCTTGACTGAACTCTCTCTCTCTGCCATTACCTCTGCCGATGTGTCTTCTTGTAGAGCGTTTCCCATGAGTTAGCAGAATAGTTATCTGCTTTTTAAGAGGTAGAATGACCTGATGTTTAATACTCTGATGTCTCGTTAAATGCTTTCCGAGAAACATTTCTCTCCGAGAGGTAAGAGCTTATGTGGACTGGAATAACCTTTGAGTTTATGTCTTTCTGATCCTGCATTTTGGTTCATTTCTGCTTTATGTTGCTGTAAATGTGCATGTGTCATTGCCGCTGCCCTCAGTCTTGTGTTCTGTGTTATTTTGTGGTCTGCACTGCCGTCTGGCTCTCATGTTGTCTGCATTCTCATAAAAGACCTTCGAATGTTGCTGTAATGATGCAATATGGGGTTGTTTTTTGCAAAGCTGCAGAGTGACCGAAGAGGAGGTTTCTGACAGAAGTCTCTGCACCAAAACCGATCAAACTAAAGAGACAACAAGCTGATCATGAATCTGAAAACAAGTGTCAGTAAAGTTAATACAATGCTATAAAAGGCTGTAAAACAAATGAAGCCTTCAGGTGATGTTTAAAAGCATCGGTTTTGCTTGGAAGGAGATATTCTGCAGCTTGTGTTCACCCATTTTTGAATCCTGTGTTCATGCTGCCGCTAGACTGTATACTCCTTCAGGCCATGCAAGTTCAGGTTTGTAGATGCTCCTTTTCAGCTTCAGTCAGCTTGTTTTCACAGTTCATATACAGTGATAGAGACTCAAACAGGCCTTTTAAAGAGCTTATGTGATTTCCTTTCTTTTGTTCTCTATAATAAGGATACTTCAAACTCTCTCCTCTGCCAAAAATTGCTGAAGTTGTAAATTTAGGAAGCTTTAGCGACAGGAGTTAAATCTAGAAGTGAGGAATCCATAGATTAAAATATGTGAATTTCATCAGAGTATTCCTCCCTGAGCTGAGTATCTGCAGCTTATTTCCGAAGCAACCATCCCGTGTGGGTCGTTTTGTGCTTTAAGGCTCTGCAGCTTTGCAACAGCTCATGTTGTAAACATCACACACAAGTCCTCTGTGAAATCCTGCTGTGTATTCACCCCCTCACCTTTCTCTCCTCCTCTGCTCTCTTCTTCAGTTGATCAAAGTATGTTCGAGAACTCCATCGCCCAGCAGCAGAGTCCTCAAACCTCCAGGCCAGGCCAGCCCTCGGCAAGACGCTCCCCATCATCTGCTAATCCCAACCTGGGTTCAGGCTCTGTGGACTCTCCTTCCTCTGGAGGGCAACAGAGGCTTAAAAATGCCATTAATCTGGGAAAAGCTGTGGGAGCAAAGGTGAGCGACGACACAGGGATTCATTCAGACGATCTTCATGTAAATGTTTCAGTCTTACTCCGTCTGTTTGGGTCTGAGGAGGATTTTCATTTCTAGCTTTTTGGTGCATCGGTGAAGTTTGAGTTTGACTCTTTCTTTATTTTTTGTTTCTGTTTCTTTGTATTTTCTTTCTTTCTTTCTTTCTTTCTTTCTTTCTTTCTTTCTTTCTTTTTTCTTTCTTTCTTTCTTTCTTCTTTCTTATTTCTTTACCTCTGTCTTTACTTCTGTACTTTATTTTTCTTTTAAAATTCTTATCCTTCTTTTTCACTTTCTTTCTTTCTTTCTTTCTTTCTTTCTTTCTTTCTTTCTTTCTTTCTTTCTTTCTTTCTTTCTTTTGCACTTCATTTTCTCCTGCTGTTCCTCTCTTTTCTGTTTTATTGACTTGATTCTTTTCATTTTTCCTTTTGCTTTTTTGACTTTCTGTCTTTGTTTCTTTGTTGGTCTTTTATTTATTTCCTGCCCATCTTTTCATTTTCTTCTTTCCTTTTTTATCTCCATGTCTGGTCTCATTTTTTTTTTTATTCACTCCTTTTTTCTTCTCTTGTGTTTTTGTCTTGACTTTCTTTTTTATACGTTTATTTCCGTTTTGTTTATTTTCTTATTTTCTCTCGTCATCTTGTTTCTGTTTTTTTTCCTTATCTTCCCTACCATCTCTTTCTTTTCATATAATGCCTCCATTAATTTTATATGTTGTTTTCTTATCTGTTCTTCTTTTCTTGAAAGGTCAATGACCTCTTGAGGAGAAAGGAGCCTTCACACCTCGGGGACATCGGGGTCACCGAGGTTAACAAGAGTGTTGGTGCCGTGTGGAGCTGTATGGACCAACTGAACCAGAACACTGCAAACAGGTACACACAGAAACACACACACACACACACACATGTGTGTACTGAATGATTCAACAAAAACATCATTTTCTTTTTTATTTAAGCTGAAAACTTTCTGAGTGAGTGATTTATTTCCCGTCTAGTTTCTCAGAGGTCTCTGATTTGATTTCATGGACCGTCTCCTGTAGTTTGTTTTTGTTTTTGCTCTGAGCTTTCTTATTTAATGACGTCTTTTCAGTGCTTTTATTCCATGTGAATAAAATCTCAAACTTTCCAAGGCCACACTTTTAATTCAATGATAATAGAGACACTTGAAGACGTTGCCCTTTTGTTGGCAGAAATATTAAATTACCTGCGCAGAGAGGAGTGTCTGTCACTTTTAATAAGGCTCTGGGTGAGAAAAGGTGAATGATTTAAAGAATTTCCTTTGTGAAGTGGTTTTAAATTAACAATGATGCATCAAAGACTGCCAGAGACGACTGAATTGAACTTTTTCAACAGTCAGAGAAGAAATATATATGATACACACACACACACGCACACACACACACAGTGGCTGAGTGTGTGTGTGTTTGTGCCAGGAGCATTGATCTGTTGTCTTTTCAACTAAAGATCAGTCAAGCAAAAGTCATTTTTCAGCAGCTCTGCTCCTGTTTGTCTCCATTCAGTAGACTGTGAACAGATTGAGTTTATAGCCCCCGTGATGATCTGTAAAGATTTTACCGGACCACCGACTGATCATGTCAAGTGGAGCTGAGAGGTTTTGCATTAATAACTGACTGGGTCGACATTGTTCAGTCTTGAAAGTTTGAGAAGAAAAATTGCCGTATCTTCAAAGTTGGATCGTTCAGGAGCGTCTCTGCCTTTTTCTTCTGGCCTTGGATGAACCTCGACCCATCCCTCACCCATTTCCAATGAACCTATTCACCTGTGAGACGATCCAAACACGTGTTTTGAGAGTTTTAGGAGTGTGAGACAACAGCAACTATTTGGCTCTCCTCTTTTGTCAGAGCTTTTGTTAGTTTCGCAGATAAGACCTTGACTTTTAGAGGGAAATATCATTTGGTTTTCTTGTATAAGACTGAATAAAGTTTTACACAGACTAACAGCGCTGAAAGCCAAAAGCACAACTTGAGAACACCCAGAAGCGGCCTGTGTCCATAGAAGAAAACTTTGGTCTTGTCTCTATGGTTTAAAGTCTTATCGATTGTCAATCTCAGCCTTTACACCCTCTCTTCTCTCCTCTCTCTTCCAGTCATATCTCCTCCTTCGACTCCTTCCCCCGTCTGGACCCTCCGCCCCCGTCTGGGAAGAAACGCGTGCCTCGGGCTCTGAAAACCACTCAGGACATGATGATCTCCTCTGATCCTGTGGTCTCCTCTCCAGACGCAGTAGACGCTTCCTCTTTCCCCTCCTCCCCCGACAAGACGCCGCTTATCACTGAAGAGGAGCAGCAGCGAGGTAAGGGGGAGGAAGAGGTGTCAGAGGAGATCACCAAAGCAGAGGAGGAAGTTGCTGAGACAACAGGAAGCGACAGTAAAGTTGATGGAGCGATAGATGGAGGAGAAAATGATGCGGAAAGCTTGGAAGGAGGTGTGGAGGAGCATCAGACCCAGCTCCAGCTTTCTGTTCCAGACCTCATCAACAAAGATCCCCCCATGCTGGAGCCCCGAGCTAAACCCTGCGACGTCTGGCAGAAGGCTCCCGGGCCGGACTCCCGTCTGGCCTCTACCCCCTGTTCAGGGAAAACTCCCTGCCGCATCAGCCTGGGCGAGGATGTCCTGCTGGGGAATGGCGCCCCCTTCAGTAAAGTCACCGGAGTGAGCACTGAAGAGTCAGAGCATCATCCAGACCTGCTGTCCTTTGAGTGACAGGCAGAATCAAGTTCAGTATGTCTCTAAAAGTTTCAATTTCAGCTCAAAAGTCTCCTGAGAAAATTCAAGCAGACATATCCACTGCCACTTTTAGACACAGAACTCATCCTGCTCCAGGGGTTTTCTCAACGCAAAGGGAACAAGTGAGTCCAGAAACCAGAGCAGGGACCCGGTCTGCTGCTTTTTAGCTGTTTTAGATGGTTGGAAGAGGTCAGAGGTCACAGTGATGGCTGAAGAATACATGCTAGTCGCAAGAGAAGAAATGGATTTTAAGGTTTATTATGATGCAAAGAGTTATAATTTTAGTATTAAAACAAAAAAAAATCTTTTTATAGAAATGTGCATAAGATGTTAAAGCTTTTTAAACTGGTTCATAACATGTTTAAAAAATGAATGTAAGTGAATGTCTCTTTAAATGGGCCAAACATTTGAAACCCTGTCAGTCATACTTCTATAAATACACGAGTATTTACATCTTTTAAACAGCATGCAGGATCTACTCTTGCTTATATGTGCAACTCTTATTCCCAGAAAGTCAAGGTTTTGTGAGAAAAACGGATTTTGATGGTTTATGAATTATTTAAGCTCTCTACAATTGAAAATAGTGCAAAGACTGAAAAGATTCAAGATTCACTTGAAAAAGTGAAAAATTTATGCTCATACAAAATTTGATTCCAGTTGCACATTTCAAAAAAGCTGAGGCATGTGTTTCCTTGTGTTTTTTAGCTTTATACAACTTTTTCAAGGCTTTGTCACCCCAGTCCTAACAGTAGCATCAGTTCTGCAGAGAGGCTATTTCCCTGTAGTAAAGATGGGAGGAGGTTTGATACTCTGTTGGAGACTGCATGAGCAAATAGTTCAACAACTTCAGAATAAAGTTCCTCTCCACAAAATTATGAAGAATCATCTACAGTACATGTTATCACTAAATTTCAGTACAAAAGGAACAGGGAAAAAAACAATGTTAGATGTCTGTGATCTGAAGGCCCTCAGGCAACACTGCTTAGAAACTGACATGACTCTGTAGTGGAAATCACTGCATAAGCTTAAAGTCATTATCTGTGAACATAATTGGTTGCTTCGTGCACAAATGCAGGTTAAAACTGGGCTCATTCCCATTGAAGATAGACTCAAGTGAAGAGGAAAACAGCTCTGTAGTCTTGTAATTATGGACGCTGCATACCCAGCTTAGAGGAAGGAGAGATACTCCCCGAGGCTGTAATGAGTGCAAAGTTAAAACAGCATCCAATGGGGTAAAGGGATGCATTAATGTTAAATGCATGATCAGCTTGCATGTCTGGGAAGGCACCATTAATGCTGATCAAATTTGCCATCCTGACAAAGACCAGGGCACAGTCTGCACATGTCACAACAGCATGGTAGAAGAATAGTAGAAGAATCCTTGAGCTGAAGTGGTCTGCCTGAAGTCCTGACTTGTCCCCAACTGACAACACTTGGTCCACCACGACACAGAAGTCCAACAAAGGAGACCCTGAGCTGTTGAGCAGATGAGCAGTCCTTATAAAACTCCAGAAACTGGACTCTTTGATTCCCAAAAATTAACAGTGTTTTATATTTTTCAAAGAACAATAACATTTTTTAGTTTTATCATTTGATATGTTGACCCGGCACTGTTTCACTCCAGAAAAGAATGATTTACAAACCATCAAAATCCGTTTTCATCAATATTTTACACAGTATCCATATTTTCTGGGAGTTGGAGTTGTGTTTTATACCGATAATATTATGTATACTTACGTTCTCAAGCCTTTTGTGACATTTTAATACCATTTAAAGGGACATTTGTTTGTTTTTCTATCACTCTTTAAGTCCATTTAACACAAACGCTGCTACAATGAAACCAATAACAAAACTAAAACAAGTTAAATCATTGGTGACAGTATAATCAAAGTTGTAGTAGGTGAATGTCTGGGGAAGTGAGCGGAGTTGAGGGAAATCAGAGAGCGACAGAAACTGAATGAATGTGCAGGTCTCAGGGATCCGGAGGGTTTTGACAGAGTTCACACTGAGTTCACATGGGACAGCTAAAGCGGCAGAGTCTGATCAGGAGCGGAGACCTTTTCGCCCTCAGCTTCACCCATTTAAAAAACATCTGACACATTTTTGGGTCCAGCGAGTTTTTATTATAACACAAATAGAACTCGACCCGTCCTACACTCGCTTTTGGCAGCGTCTCTGACCCTGAAAGTGACCTTTTAACGCTCCAAGTGAGAAGAAAAGTGTTTCAAACGGCTCAAATCGTAACAACAGCAACAAAAACAACAAAAATGTGGCTGTTTTAATTCATGTTTTTTTTTTTTTCCTTTTTACTGGAAGCAAATTCTGTACTTTCTCCAACTGAGAAATGCATAAAATCCATCTGAGATGAAGTTAATTAGCTAATCTTTTTGGGCACATATGTTTCCTGATTTTGGAACAACAATTCTGCTCATATTTCCCCGCTCTTTTCTGCCTGCTGCTATTCCCGCAGAAGACACCCTCAGGTCTCTGCGGGGAGTAAACAAATCATTAATTCTACTCTCTCTGTGATGCAGAATGAAAATACAATGTGTTGATGGTCAGACACTAAAAGTTAATTTATAAAAGACAAAATATTTTATATTCTGAGCAGCATAAGAATGCATGTCCGCTCTGGGGTGCTAAAATATCAGACCTTGTTTTATATCAAGATCCTTCTTTTAGCTGCTTTTTTATTAACTTCTTAACTTAAGAATCAATCAAAGCTTCTTTTACATCCTCCTAAAATGAAGCCAAATGAAAACTGTGGGAGATAATGGGGAACGAAGTGATAAAACTGGGGACAGTCTCATTTTTAAGACTTAAACCTTTGGGATCTACAGCTACAACTACTGTATTTTTCACACTATGAGGCTCACACATAAGGCCACCTGATTATAGTGCGCACTGAGGATTTCTGAGAAAAGTAAAGGATTTTACGTGCGCCTGATAGCGCGAAAAATATGGTAACTTTATCTGCCCAGGAACAGACAAAGAGGTGGAGCTGAGGCGGAGCTTTTACACCAACAACACACCCACCTGTCTGTCAATATAGCTGCTCCCATGATTCTGCAGATTTATATATAACTCAGCCCCCAGCCTTCATATAATCCTGGTGGATTCACTCAGAAAACCCCTTAATCAAAGGAGCTACTGAGACCAGAGACCTGTGAGAAACTTCTGGATCGGGACAAAGTGGTTCCTCCTCGCTCTTGTCCTTCGGTGTGAATGAAGATTTAACAAACAAAATCCAAATCCTACTGTCTTCAGACATGATATGATATGTATCTGATGGCCTTTTTTCTTTTAAAAGTCACATAAAGAGGCATCAGTATGATTTTCAGTCTGTATCGTAACCATCTAAAAACTCCCTATAGCACCTTTAATGATATTTTGCTGTAAATCTGGGTCTTTTAGTGGGTCTGCAGTTTTTGCATTGAAAGTTGCCGTCTTGAAATCGGAGTAACTTGTAAAATGCTTTTCACACCATTCACATTTACAAAAAAACAAGAACATTTATTCTATATCCTATATCATATGAGTTTTCCCGTGTCAAGACTCTCCCCTTGAACTGAAAGTGGACCCTGTCAAAACCCCGAGCAGGCTTGTAGACGGATGGGCAGATGGGTAGTATGTGGAGGAGGGTGGGTTGCTGAAAGTTGTTGTTGAGAATAGAGAAGCAGAGATAATGAGCTGTCAACAGAAAGAGATGAAAGAGGTGGATTTGATTCATGAGAATAACGAAGTGACAGACCAAAGACACAAATTAGCGTCTGAGTCCGACAGGTTGCTTTTATCGAGTTGTGAAACTGCTCTGATAGTTTTTCCTCCTTGAGATTTAAGCTGAGAGCTGTCGGAGTGAATAAAAAGGAAGCAATAACTCTTAAAGGAGATGTCTTTATTCTTTTTTTACTCAAACTCTGGATGAAGGAGTTGAAACCAAAGGTAAAGTAGTTTGAACAGTCTGTGTACAGATGTTTGAAATCATCGTCGATCATGGAGATAGAGGTCTTATGAGATCTTACGCGGCGTGCTTTGCCACCAATCAGTCTATTTCCCCTCTGTCGCTCTAAGAGGGTCAGACTCGAGCTGCAAAGTGTTTTTTAGCTCAACTGAAGAGTAAGGGACTGTGTCCACTTAGGCGCTTCCAGCAGCATCCACAGCCTCAATTTCAAAGGGTTTCTCACCAGCGTTTAGTGTCTGATGGAGTTTTCAGAAATGGTGGAGCCAATAGAATCCAGTCTCACATAAACACAATGTGTCCTTATATTACTGACAGCGTTCGTATGTGCTTGTATGTTATGCAACTTTTATCAACGCTAGCCAACTTAGTTCCTTAATAGACAGATCCTGTCAGTAATATTATATTTACTGTATTAATGTAAAAGCAGTTTCATGGGCGCCACCTTTTCTCAAACCGTCATTAGAACTCGCAAGGGCTCATACCGACTCAGTAAAGGTCCCAAAGCTGAACTGTTTTCGACTAAGAGTGCAGCAACAAAACCAGCTGATGCTCAGGGCATTTTTACGCTGAGGACTCTTGGCGTTGAGACGTTGGGCTGGATTTGGTTAGAGCAGAAATTAGGCACCACCAGCGCAAAACACAGCATCAGTCGACACAGCCTCTTAATGTATTTTTATAGCCTCAAAAAAGAGCTAAAAATTCCTGGATGACACTGAGATGGTCTCAGAGCCAGATGTAGCTGTGGTCAGGTCAGGCCCGGCAGAATGAGAGGAATGTGGAGCTGGACTCTGGTAGAAAGGAAGCTTTGTCTCCGACTGTGTCACGCAAACAAGAAGTGTCCTCAAAGATGCTCCATCCATATGAAAGCTTAAATGAAAATGGCTAAAAACACCACCCACAGACCGTTCTTTGGGCAGGTTTTATCATTTTACCAAAACGTGTTTGAAGACTTGGATTTTGGACTCAAAAGCTGCTGTGAAGCTCTTTAGATCGCCTTCCTTTTGTGCTTTTTGAGTCACACTCTTTTAACATCCATGCGTGAGGCTGGCAGATGTGTCAGCCGGTGGATGTTTGCAAAACAAAACTATTCCCGTTGCTAGTTATCGTAACACGAACATGGGAAAATGTTTTGACATCTGGATGAAGGGAGCTGAGAGAGTTCAGAGCAAAGAGAGGGCAAGAGGAGAAAAATGAGCAGCTGCTTGAATATGTTTGTGAAAGTAAATGTGTGAAAGCGACCAGAGGCACCAACACAGACAAAACAGGGCGTATTTGACCTGAGTTGACACCTTTGAAACATGGTCAAGTTTTCAGGGTAAAATATATTCAGCTGAGCCCCTAAAACCCAGTTAAATGAGCTGCAGTCAAAGGGGGAAAAATACATTTTTTTTACCTGCCAGCACTCTGCTAACCTGCTTTGTCAGGTCTCTGCGGCTGCTGTTTAATCAGGTTTGACTGACGCGGCTGATGCATGAGCAAAACAACAACAGCGAAACCGAAAAAAAAACACTCACTTCTGTCATCACACTTTGATTTTTGCTGAGTAAGCCCCCTTTAGTTTAAACCAATGTGAAAAGCACAGAGAATACTAAACAGAGAAATCTGTCTCTGCAAATATGTATTTTCATGTAATACTTTCACTCATAATACGCCTCCGTTGAGATAACACTGATATCCTTGTTGTTTTCCGCAACGCTGTGGTTGTTCTGCTGATTCGATCTGTCCTTCACCTCAGAGCTAATCACTCCACGCCTGAAAAACCCCGATATACCAGAGAGGAAACCTTTCACATCACATCAGACTGACAGCAGCCGCTTGTTTAGAGCCATAAGCTTAAAGCAATAAGAGTGAATGGATGCTCACAGGGCGTCAAATTGTCTAAAACACGACGCTTCTTTGCCTTTAATCAAAATCGCACATTAGGAGACAAGAAGCTGGATGAATATGGAGACCGTCATAGCAGCTCTGTTTGATTAAAATGCATATTTTAAACCACTAAAGCTGATTTATTTTGTATATTCTGATGAAGGAACGTTTGCTTACATGTTATTAAAGATTTTGTATCACTCTTTTTACAATATTTGTGAATATACAAATTTTCTGTCGCTCTAACAAATGAAGGAAATGATTTATTTTTAAATATTCAGCCATAGAATCTAGTTATTTAGAGTTTGATTAAAGAAGAAATGATCTTGCTTTCTTTTTTTTATAGATATATATGCTGTTAAATCTGTTATTTTATGTTCATGTAAAGCTGGTCGACTTAATTTCAGTCAGTTAGGAGGAATGAAGGATTTAAAATGCTGCACATAACAGACTCTTGGCAAACAAAGCATCATAACAGACTGCTGAAACAAACCTGGGATGTACTCTTTGTATTGATTGTATCTGAAAACTGTTGCAAACTTCATGATTTCTTTCATATTTTTTTATGTATGCTTGAAAATATGCTACAAAAATCAAAATGAATGATTTATGTTTCGTTTTACTTTCCTAATGTGTGTTTTTTTTTTATGGGGATGTAATAACTCCTGTAATCTTTAAGAAAATCTGGAAATAGATCATAATCATGACTCCTGTGTGTTTGCCTCTTTGACTTTTTCTCTCCTCGTCTATTTTGGGTGTATCCCGTCTTTGCTTTATGTCATCCCCACAGACAGCCTCCTGCCCAGCACCATCGCAAAACATCCTGTTTTGACGAAGCTGATGTCCTCATCAGTTTGAGCACTTTTTTCCCCGTCTCTGATACAGACACGCTGTTGTGTGTCCTCCTCTCCCTGACTGATTGATGGTCTGCTTTGTGGACGAATTCATGAGCAGAAGCTGCTCTGATGTTTAATTCATCTGTGTTTGTCCTAAATCATGGAAATCCTCGTCCTCCTGTTGTCGGCCCTGAACGTCACAGAGCTCGTGTTTGTTGTGGAGTCGAGTCGAGTTAGAGCCCGTCAGGGATATGACTGAGGGTGGAAATGACTGCAGGATGAGCGGGTTTATTTACCTAACATCCACATTAGGGATGTAAACAGCTAATCAGCCTAGACACACAGGTCATGTCACTATTAAATAATTCAAACATAATGCATTTATTCATTTCCTACAAAGGAATCTGATACATAATGTATCACCGAGAGTTGGGGACAGTTAGAAGTCTGAAGAAGTCTGTTCTGCGAAGCTTAGTTAAACTATCCTTATGAATGTCTCTGCAGGAGTTTCACTTCTTCTCCAGACCAGAACACATCTTACTGAATTTGTGAAAAGTTTGAACAAAAAAAGCAAACATTTTTCAAACAAGTTTAGATAACAAAACTTGACTAAAACTTAGTGTGAAGTGGACCAAGATTACAAGGTAGACACTGCTGTAAAGTATGGAGCCTCTAAAGTTCTACAAAGTACCAAAAAAAGTTATCCTGTTTGCACATAATGAGAATCTGTCCCCTAAAGATAGCTGTTTTGTGCACCAAAGATGACAAACATGTTCCCACAGTAAATGATTATCTTTTCTGCATGAGTTATTATCTAGTGAAAACAAAATAATTATATTGTGCCCAAAGTTTATTAAACCGCAGGTTCTGTAATTTTCTTTTGTGCACAAAAAAAGTATGTTGTGCTCACAAAATAATAACTTATCTGACAGGTTAATAATATTACGCCCAGATGATAAATACTTAAAATCTTGTCCACACTTTATTTTTAATGCAGACCAGATAATTAAAATGATCCCACAAAATAACAACTTTGGTTAAACTTTTGAATTTTTTAATTCACAAAAGATAAGACTTTTTGTGCACAAGATCATAACTTGTTCCTACAACTTTCAAATATTGGAAACTGATTACTGTGTGATAACAATTTCGCCCATGGAATTGAAGTATAACTTTCTGGGAGTTGCAGGACGACCTACAGTAATTAGGGATAATGACTTTCAGGCTGGACTGCTATTTCTGTGCGCTGTCTTTGTTTACTGTCAGATTGGCATCTCGAGAGGTGAGAATAGATGATGTAGCATTAAGAAAACATCATCTAACAGAGGGGTAATGAGCTGTGCTGTCTCAGAAATCTTTTTATACACACCTATTAAATTTAAATTATTGTTTAAAATGGGCTCCAGGATTGCATTATGCATAATACTCGTCTTGCTTTCCAGACAGATTATTTTCTAGTTTGCAGACAACACCTGCTGAGATGCAGGTGGATAATATCCCTCTAGTTACATTGGTTTGATGCAGACGGCAAAATGCACAAACTGAAATGCATTACCAGAACTAAATTGCCATCATTGAAAGGCAATCAAGCCTTTTATTTATGAAAATAAGCAATACTCTGCATGTCAAAGTGGAAAACAACCTGGTTTTAAGTAATTATAGAATTAAGAATTTAATCCAAGTTGGATTCTCAGTAGAAACTTTATCCCAGGAGGCCAAAAGTATGGATCCAACTTTTTCCACAGTCTGAGCTTGAATAAAAAAAATTACAAATCAACTGAAGGGTCAAAAAGCCTCTACACAATGTTATTCGTGTCATACTGTGATTTGTCTGCGGTAGAGGCATAGATCATGCCTATAAATCAGCACAGTACTCAAAGAGCGCCCTTGGTGTGAACAAAAGCTTTTAACTTGTTTCTTTTAGAGTGAGATAAAATGAATTATTGGTTGTGGGCTACTTTACAAAAAAGAGTCCCTTAATAGTTTGCAAACAATTAAAGGATGTAATTTTCCTGCTTTATACATTTTATTTGACAAGTGGAGGAATCAGCCAGCATTTTTGCATATCTTTGGCTCTTCATACAGAGCAAAGGATTAGCAGAGTCTGCTCAGCGGGGTGGATCTCAATGATTCAGCAGATTACAGGGAGTTAAAGTTAGACTAAAGCTCTCCAAGTTTGTATTGTCTTTAGTTTTCCTAATTTGTGCTTACTTCAGCTACCCATAACTCTCAACAACAAACTGACCCGCCCATGGTTGCTGTTATTTCTCATTCACAGGCAGCTCTGTGGACCTTCGGGAGTCAAGCTGAGCATTAGTCACTGCCAGCTGGCTGGACTGAGTCCTTATCAGGTTTATTGATCAGCATGGGGGGAGATTACAGTCCTCTGTCTGTTTGTTTGTTTGTTTGTGTAAGAGATAGAAAACTTGGGGACTCAAATGACCCAATTTGGCACCCCAAACCTCAAAACTTCTTTCCATGGTTTCATCCTTGAAAGAGAAAGAAATATTGACCTTTTGGCGTTCTCAGATTAAATTTACTTGCTAAAAATCACCACAAGGCGTATAAAGACTTTCATGCCCCTGTATAAAACAAAGAAAGGACCTGTGCCACCTTCAGTTCATCAAACTAGTTCAGGTACATTGAACATTAACAAACATGTACTCTATGGTGGAAAAAATCTGAATTACTCCAGTGTCTACCTCTAAACGTTAACAGACAGTAGCCTTTTTATAAGGTTGCAGGAGTTCATTAATTATTATAATTACATTGATTTAAAAGAACAAGGCCTCATAAAGTTAAATCAGTAGTGCGGCCTTATTAGAATATATTTGATAAATGATACCTTCACATCAGTATAAATACAATCGAACAGCACCATCTGCTGGATGACTGGCGGAAATACAAATAAAAATCCCTTCTAAACAAAATTTCCATCGACTGAGCTCATCGTCGAAAATGACATGAGGAAAACCACATTCCACATGGTCGGTCTACTAAGCAATAAAGTTCAATATTATTACTGGGTTTTTTTTATTAACTCCATTATTGCCATTTTTCCCTTTAGCGAGGTGACTGTTTCAACCGGAGAGGAGGAGCCAGCGTTTGTTGACGTCTTTACGACACTTCCCCGTCACTTTACGGCACAAACACATGAACGCTTGTGCAAGGAAAACATGAGAGGTCAAAAGTTATGGTCGTAGAGTTGAACAAATACGGAACGTAACGCTCAAATATGGTAGGTCTGCCTTAACGTGTAACAACCCTTACGTGTACTAAAATAAGAGCATATTTAGGAGTTTGTTAGATCTTTTTACATGGTTTGTTTTTAAAGGCTAAGCTAATCGTTAGCTCAGGTGCAAACTGAATGACCAAACACGACGTAAACAAAAGAGACTTGGGTTTGAATCGTGTTTCAGTTTCACCTTTATCTGATGGTTGATCGTGTATCACAGCTTCTCAGTCTGTATTGTGTTTGTTTATTGTTTCAGGCCAGTTCCATGGTGGCAGTGGGACTGGCTCTGGCAGCAGCTGGATTTGCAGGTGAGTGAGTGACAAGGTGATCAACACGTTTCTAACCTTTTCAGGAAAGTGAGGGAAGGATACACATCTGCTGTGCAATAATACACTTTGAAACATGCACCAGTTCATATTTTGGTATTATGTGTACATTTCAGAGCATGTGTGTCCTATCAAACATGCAGCCACATTTGACAGAAGACACACTGGACAGTAAATCGAACTCAAACTCTGACGAAAACTGAATATTGAAATAATAGGCCTCATTATGTTGAATAATAATCACACATGTTTTTGATCTCATTGTATGGTAGCTACATAGAACATATTTACTTTTAATGCAGAAATAGTATAAAGAAAATATCAGCCCCACAACTGAATATAAGGTGATTTTCAGAGTTTGTGTTTTTAAATTGCGATAAGGGTTATAATGCAAACTTTATGTCAATGTCAATGTCAATGCCAGCTTTATTCTTATAGCACATATAAAAACAGCCAGTGGCCTACCAAAGTGCTTTACAGTAAAATAGCCAGAAACAGTAAGAAACTATAAAACAATAAAAGCATAAAACATATAAAAACATAAAACAACAATATAGATAAACATAGCAAATAAATAAAATACCAAATGAAAGTAGCTATACTGCCCCAAAAGCTAAAAGGGAACAGGTGCGTCTTCAGAAGTGTTTTAAAAGTGGAAAGGCTGTTAGCAGTAGGCACTGTCAGAGGTAAAGTATTCCACAAGGTGGGAGCCATGACAGAAAACGCTCAATCTGCCCTAGATTTTAAAAAGGATCGAGGAATGTCTAAAACCACCTGATTAGCTGACCTTGGGGCTCTGGAGGGCTGACGCAATTTGACAAGGTCAGACAGATATTCTGTGGCCAGCCCATTCAGAGACTTAAAAACAAATAAAAGAATCTTAAAATCAATCCTGTGCCTAACAGAGAGCAAGTGAAGAGAGGAAAGCACCGGAGTTATGTGCTCCCATTTCTTAGTCTCAGTTAGGAGATAAGCTGCGACATTTGGAATGAGCTGCAAGCGGTTGAGCTCTGACTTGCCAGTGTTGATGTACAGGGAATTACAATAATCTAAACAAGATGTGATTTTTGTCCTTAAAAGCCTTGAAAAGTCATAGGTTCTGACATTTTGAGGTCCAAAAAAGTCTTCAATTTTCATTTGTGAGAGGTCTTACATTTGAATTGAAATAGCTCATTTTTTAGGGAAAACAAAAGATGTGATGCAACATTAGTCAACCCCACCAACTGCAAAGCATAATAACAGTCATTATATCTAAACCATTATGATATGGCTTTTTGTATGTCATAGAACCCTTGTATTCAATATAAATATGCTGCCTTCTTCTCCTCTGTTTGTCTCCCAGGTCGCTATGCCATGCAGGCCATGAGGCAGATGGAGCCTCAGGTGAAACAGGCTCTCCAGAGCTTCCCCAAGACAGTAAGAGAGCAAACATTCATACAAAACTGCTGTAAAGTTCAAAACAGAAGTTCATCTGCTCAGGACCTCTTGGTTTTTCACCTTTCAGGCTTTTGGAGGAGGGTACTATAGAGGTGGTTTTGAACCAAAGATGAGCAAGAGAGAAGCGTCTCTAGTTTTAGGTATCAGGTATGTGGACATCATTTCCCTCCCTTATCACCAACTCTATACAGGCCGACTTGAGGCAGCCACTCATTTGTTATTGTACATCCAGAATCATACGGAGGTCAGAGGATTTGGTGTATATGTCATGATTTTGTATTTAGCTTTTTTCTACCTTTTTCTCCATTTAAGAGAGAGTGTGCTTACCGCATATTTTCTCTCTCATTTTTGGGCTAGTACTCACTTTTTATCATTTCTCTGCCTTTCAGCCCAACAGCAAACAAGAATAAAATCAGAGAAGCTCACAGAAAACTGATGGTCCTAAACCATCCAGACAGAGGTAAGTGGGAACTTTATGTGTCCACGGTTTTCTTTTAATCCTCAAGGTGTAAAGTAGATTGATGAGATAAATACAGATTGTTTTGCTGTATCTTTTATTTGTCTACTTTGTTGCTGATTAGAAAGTGTGAAACACTAAATTCAAGACGCATGTTGTGTGTTAATGTGCATGTGTGTTTTCCCACAGGTGGATCTCCCTACCTAGCAGCAAAGATAAATGAAGCGAAGGATTTGTTAGATGCCCAAACCAAGAAATAAATATGCTGGTGATGACATCAATTGGATCACATGCTGATCTCCTCCACACTGTTGCACTGACTGACTTGAGTGTCTTTTCTATCTGAATCTTCTCAATTAAAATCACTATGTACAAATTGTTAAAAGATTTCCCCTCCTTATTATGTTGTTTTTGAAATTTTGTTTCATTTGTATTCCCAAATGTCTAGATAGAGAAAGATAGATAGATAAATACTTTATGAATCCCAGTTGGGAAATTCAGGGGCCGCGCCACTCACAGACTTATACACAGTACACTAACAAAGACAACGACATATCAACAAGTGCACCTCTGCAGACCAGTCAAGTAGAGTAAAATCAGTTAAAACCATTATAAAAAGTGCAATAAACGCAGTAGTGCAATATGTGTATAGTGCTGAGGTTTGTTTACTGTAAAACTAAGAAAACCACTTGAGCATTATAAGGATATTTACATTAACTCTGCTAGTGCTGACAGAGGGGAATGTAAAAACAAATTATTCCAAGGTGACCTTTTAAATGCTGTTTTGCTTTTAAAGCTCACTGTGTGTCAGTGCTTTGGTTAGTTTTGAGTCTGTTTCAAACACACTGTGTGATGAAGTTGACTGGCAAGCGATTCAGCTCTGATGAAGTGTTAAATGGTTTTAATCACTGAAAGTTTGATCTGTTTGGACCACCTATGATCAGTCACAGAAACATGTTTTTTTTTCTTTGAATGCATTGGGGGAAGCTGATATAAGTAAAATCACAACTAGTGATTTAATCATTTAGAACAGTGTTTTTCAACCGGTGTTAACTTAATATATGCAAATAATTTGCAATTCTCAAGTGTCTGTGCTGTAATCTACAGCCCCAGGTTTCACACATGGTGAGTATGAATAAACTGAGAGACTATATTGTCACTGTATAAACTGAATTTGGGGCTACCAAGTGTCATTTGGTAACATTTTGGTTGGTGTTATGCCTCGTGAATTTTTTAATGAAAAAATGTACCAAAAAAGGTTGAAAAACACTTACTTAGAATATGCTGAGTAATTAGGACTAATTTATCGAAATAAGCCACACTTTTCTATGTAACAATATTTAAGCTATGTCATGTGGTGGCATGTGTTTAGGGTCACATTGAATATTATAATGGGTAGACTGAAAAATAATTTAGATGCTCATAACTTTCTCTCAAATGTCCAGCTGGCACATTTTTTAAAGATTTTTATTCGTATGTTTTTTATTGTTCAAACCTATTTTTTAAGAAAGCTAATTACTGAAACTCAACCTGGACGTGCTCCTTCGTAGTTTAATGATTACATAGGAAACCCTTTGGATAATGACAGCTCGATAGCCAATGAGGTGCGCTGCTCCATGGATTATTAGCCAATGAAAACCGAGAGTGGGCGGGCTCTTTGTTGTTGTGGTTGACGGTTCATTTCCTGCTGTACAGCGTGAAATCGATAATCTTCACTGCAGCCGTGTAAGCGAAAATGGGAAGAGATAGAAAGCAGAACAGCTGGCAGTGAAGTATTGTATTTCTCTTACTTTAACACTTATCAAACTTTACTGGATGTGTTACTAAAGTTTGAGCGACAAAAGAGTAAAAGGCGAGTCTGAATGAGACAGTTACACCCACCGCTGCTCACAAGACTGCGGCATGTGATATCGATTAGAGTAACACACAGGATTACCGTCTGCTGCCATAGCTCTGTTTCTGCTCTGACTGCTGGACGAGAGATGGAGGAGAAGCTGAAATAAACATTTGAAGCCTGTTGTTGAAGGACAGGAGAAGTCAAGGTAAGATGATTGACCACAGGGAAGAACTCAGGAGCCAAGATAAAGTTTGTTTTACTGCCTGTAAATACAGATAAATCTTCGTTTACCCATCAAGGGTGGTCCTTTTGCACTATTTTCTACTATAGAAGTACTCTGAAGTTAAAATGCTCATTAACCTTGTTTCAATCATTGCCAGGTTTCTTACTGGATGAACCTGCATCTACCAAATGGTGGACTTCACTCCTTTTCAACTTTTCAACAAGCAGAGGAAGCAGAAAGTTGATACCTGATCATTTATATATCCTGGGCTGACCAGAGGAGGACCAAACATGGTGCACGTCTACAACTGCCATCCCTTCTCCTCACAGCAGATAGTTCAGGTACATGGATGGATTAGCCTGGATTTATGATGATCCAGATTTTACAGGTCTGCACTCATGTCTGTCTCTCTGTCTGTCTCAGGTGGAGCAGGAGCCTGGACTGGTCTGTTGTGGAGGTGGAGCTCTGTTTTTGGTGGCTACAGGAGGATGCAAGGTTACATGGAAATATGCACATTCTTAAACTATATTGAATTTACTGTCCCATTATTCTAAATTGATAAAGATGACATAGCCATCTCTAACCATTTCATGCACTCCCTCTGCCCTGATTGACAGGCCACTGTGATGTTACACTTTAAATAGACTTGATAGTGTCTGGTTCTGTCTGTCAGTAAATATTTGTATGGATGTATATATTATATTGTACATTGATACTCAATAACTAGGAAGTAATTTGTTACAAACAGAAGTTTTCTGTAGGATACTTACTGGCTTGTATTATAATGTGTTAACCTGAACATAGGTGGAGGCTTACAGTGTGGTACAGGAGGGCTGCCCTCTCATATGTCGCTTTGCCACCATGGGCACCGTGCGGAACATCCAGCACAGCAAGATAGGTAAGAGCTTTCTCTGAACCTTCAAAAACATCCACTCGAGTATTTACAAGCAGTACTGAAGCAGTTATACAACATGAATCATATCTGTTACTTGTTCAAGACAGTCAGTGAGGGATTTATGGATTAATAACAAACATGAGCTGAATATTTTTGCTTAATGTCTCCTCTGCACACTGACGTTACAGGAGATTACCTGGTGACCATTGAAGAGAAGAACAGCGCCACCTACCTGAGAGCCTACACTAACTGGCGCTACCAGGTACACATTGACCAGCCACAAGTACACCAATATGTGACTTTAATTAAGGTCATATTATAAGTTTGGTATGACGAGTGAGAGGATAAGGAGAACAGAGACTTATATGAACATAATTAAACCAGAATATAGGTTTAGTACCAGAGAAGAAACACCTGGATGAACAGTCAAGTACCACACCTCTCATTGTAATTTCCCTGTGTTCAGGCAGAGGAGAAGGCCCGTGTTGGAGTGCGTTTGCTGGGACACCTGCTGCGTGGAGCGTCTGTGCGGGGCGGGGTGCAGATGGAGATCATCGAGATACCTCTGTCAGAGCGTCCTGTCGCTGTGGCGTGCTGCTCAGTAACAGGAGACCTTCTGGTCGGCTGTGAGAACACTCTGGTTCTGTTCACTTTGAGGAGACAGAACCAGCAGAGCCTGGTAAGAACACAGCCTTTTCTGTCAGTTTATACTCCTCTGTAGCTCTGCTAAATATAGAAACAGTTATTTTTGATTGTGTTTGTAAGTTTGATTTGCTTTAGAGTTAAAAGTGTTTGCCCCTTTGGCTACAGAAGCTATCTCAGAGTATGCTGAATATATATTTTCCCAAGCCACTATTACTGGTTCACATGATATTAATTTTAACCATGGCTTTAAGGTTTTAACTAAAAGTATGAAGACATTCTCAAACATTAGCGTCATCTCTTTCTTAATATGCTCAGTGTGGCTGTAAATATTTCTTTCTCTGGAAAATCACAGCAGAGTCAGAGTCAGCAGATTGTTCAGAGCACCTGGCCAAACACTCAGCAGAGCCCCAGTCAGAGTCAAGGTAACTTTATCCTGTAATTTTAGGCAATCTATCAAGATCCTACAGCAACATTTCAGACTCATAAACCATCCTCTCCTCCTCTTTTTAGGTCAAACTTCGAGTTCAAACCAGACTATTTCCATCCTGGATTTTGAACGCTCAGTTATCCTGCATCTCCCAATACTCAAGCCCAAACAGGTACTTTCAAACACTTCTTCACTTTTATTTCCCATTCTCTTTGTATTTGTTTCCTCTTTGTTATTCAATCCAAAATATTAAATCGTAATCTGGACCTTTGGTGAATCTTCCTCTGCCCTCTAGGTGGCGCTGTGTGGAGGATATGTGGCAGTGCGGACAGAGCTGGAGGTTCTAGTCCTGAAACTGGATGCATCCACAGAACCTCAAGTCCTGGAAGAGTCAACAGACACAAGTAAATGTTACACAAAGCTGCCCACACAGCTTACATATTTATGATGGCTCTTAAGACCCAGTAGCATAGTGACACTTTATTTTATTGGATTTTATTTTATTCTTTTTTATTGCTTTTTACAGTTTTTATTTATTCATTTTTATTTTTTATGTGTTGTAAAGCACTTTGTTTCACCGGAAGGCTTGTTGTAAAGGGCTGTATAAATAAAGAACATTTACATTTACATTTACAGCTGTATTTGTACCTCAAATTAGAGAAAAGCATTTGTTCTCTCAGTGACTTTTAGGTCTCTGACAGAAAGTTTGGAGTCTTGAGTTTTTAATCATTTCACAACATGTGTAACAAGATTTTAGGCTCTACTTGTACAGAAACAGTCTCATAATGTAGCTACTTTATCTAGTTATTGCTTAACTTTGAGTGATGTATGCATCTGTATTTTTTTGTGTGTGCAGCAGACCCTCAAGAAGACCCCACTGACTTTCTGGTCGTGTCGATACACCAGGAGCTGCTCGGCGATCGAGCCAAAGACTGCGAAATCCCTGTCAGCATCGAAAAGACAGGGCTGGAGGACAGAGGACAATACAGTCTCACATATGTCCTCTTTAGGTGTGTGTGTGTGTGTGTGTGTGTGTGTGTGTGTGTGTGTGTGTGTGTGTGTGTGTGTGTTTGGGGGTGTGTGGGGGTGTGTGTGTGGGTGTGTGTGGGTGGGAAGATTAGTGAAAACCTTTATTCCAAACAGTGAGTGAAGTTTTTCAAAATAAAACATCGTCTTGTCCTGCAGGCGCTTTAGTCCAGACTACTTCCAGGGCTGCAGTGAGGATGAGACACACCTCCACTCCCTACAGCTCTACCCACTGTTTACAAGTTGGTGTTTTCGTTTAGCTATCATGAATTTAAAAAGCTTCAGAAAAACTATGAAGTGTTGTTAGACGTCTCTGTTTCTGTCTTTCTCTCTCAGGTAACCAGACAGTGTCTGTGGAAGAACCAGCGTGTGTGTTCTGCTTCTTCTCCCTCCCCACCACAGGCTACTTGTACAGTCTGAAGGGTGGTGTGGAGCTTCTCTCAGCCTATCAGTATCCAGAGAAGGTCTTGGAGGCGGTGCTCACAGACCACCTGTTGCATGTCATCACAAAGTACGCCTTTGGTCTTAGTTTGGATAAATTACATCCTTTCTAACTGAGAATAATACAGCATAATCACAGAATTTATTTAAATAGACATCACTCATTACAAATAACTATTTAAAGCTGCACAATTGGGTTGTTTGATGTAAAATAATGTATGATTTCTGCAGCAGGATTAATTCAGGCAGGCCACAAAATCAGACATCAGCTGATCCTGATACCAGAGCATACCAGCTGACAGCTCAGTAGATTAACTTAAACTGCTTCAGCCTACCAACTCCTCCTATTTCCCCTGCACACCACTTTGCCTCCACCCTAGTTTCGCCTTTTGAAGCAGTGTCTGATCATTAAAGTGTCACATGTGTTGTCAATGATACTTGTTCTGTTTCGTTCCCTTGGGGGTCTTTGCTGATGCTCTCCCTGCCTTGTCTTTTCACATACACTCATGAAACAGAGGGATGGTGTGCTCTCTCAGTCACAGACTTTGGCATTTCACATATGCATGCAGAAGGGCAGGGAGCTCTCAGTACAGATCCACACCGCTATATTTAACTCACTACATGAAAATGATTTATTCTGTCTGATGGAGGGTTTTATTTTGACCGCTGTGTCTCTCTGGTAGGAATGCTCTGCAGTGTTTCACAGTGCGCTTGGCTGCTGTTGCGGCCAGGATTGAAGACCCTTACATTGATACCACCATGAAGGTACAATGTGCTTATCAATGTAAAAGGGAAGTTAGTCCACTCTATATGTATTAATCTTAATTTAAGAGCCTGAAAAATGGTAGATATGTGCTGTATTTCAAACGTTTTTACGCTTAAGCTCGACATCAGGCGGCTCTTACCTTTAGCGTTATAACCTTTAACCTAATCTTGTGCACGGGGTGCATTAAAACTTTAAGATACAATAAGCTCTGTATATATATATAATTATGTTTTGCACCTTTAAAATGATGTTTTTGTGGGTTTGAAGGCCTGTCCGCCCTCAACCCTGGAGGTGTGCGCGCTCAGGATGCAGCTCTTCATTGGTCTGCGGTCGGTGTGTGTTTACCGCCGCCATGTTATCCTGCTCTCCACTGCTGATGCAGAGACACCCGAGGAGACAGAGCGCAACGCACAGCGCAGGGGCCTGTAAGTCGCACACAAATGCACACAAACACACACATATGCAGAGGATACAAACACGTTCTTTTATCATCATACACCTCCCTGCAGGCACCAGATTACTCAGCTGATGTGAGTGCAGGCATACATACATTTATAAACCTGTTTACTGTGTGTGTGTGTTGTTGTTGTAGCGAGTTGAAAGAGCACAACATGCTGACTGGTATTTTCCTGGCGGTGGGAATCGATCCCGCAACCACGCCAGCTCTGGAGAGCCTTCTATCACGCCCCTTCCTGTAAGACAACCCCAAACCCCCCCCCCCCCAACCCCCATCCCTGTGTCTGTTCTGTCGTTTGGAGGCCAAACTTCCCTCGTAATACTCACAAGAAACCCTCAAAGTACTTACATAAGAGAGTGATTGTAACCAAATCTTTAGATCAGCCCTGATTCAGAGCGGAAACATCGATTGTTTGGACACTTCATCACTTTTTGAATTTCAGAGAATCAGGCTGACTCAGCCTTTTTTATGTTTCATCATTTAAAGCAAATCTACAGCCTGGTTTTAAACACAGTATCCATTTTTTTGTTATTGTCAAACTTGTGAATAAAAGTGGACACAAGTTTAGCATTTATCAAGATCAGACTTGATGTTTGTAGGAGAATTAAAGCTGGTATTCGATTTAAGGAAAGAGGAAAAGATAACTTTTTTTACAACAACAAATGACCTCGTTAGAAATCTTTCATCAAATTAACCATCAAACATCAATTTTACTTCACTGATCCATCGATAGTAGGAACATCCTCTGTTTCAGTCACTCACATGTCTAACCATAACCTTCCCTCACAGTGTGTGTGTGTGTGACTTTTTGCTCACAAACTAATCCTGTGTTTGGATTTTACTCACTAACTTCGCTCTCTTACTTGATGTGACAGGTGTCTAGTTTCTCATCACACATGCATTCACACACCCCTGTCAACATCAAGAAGTCAATTCAAGGATTCAGCATCCTTGAAAAGTTTAGCTTTCTCTGAGAGTGCTGGCAGGTGATGTTGGACCCCCCGGTTTCCACATATGATCGATGGTCAAAGATAAACAGACACACAGGAACATGGTCCTGAGGTTCATCTCATATGTTCACACAAAACCCCAGGGTATTTTGTGCCATTTTAACCGGTGCACTCACAGTTCACTAACTGTTTGTTGTATGTAAATTTTATAATGCTGTTTTTCACTCAATATCCAAGAAGATGGTAAATATTTACAACCCCATGTTCGTAAGAGCTGGTGCACAAAGTAAAGTTCGGTTAAAATTGAATTTTTTACTCTACAAATAATTTGAAGCCTATATTTTAAAAACAACATGTCAAATGCTGAAATTGAATATTTTTACGCAGTGTCCCAGTTCTTGAGAAATTGGGGTTGTACTTAAGTTTCTGGTCTTGACTGGAAATATAAGGATGAAGATGAAGATCCCGCTAAAACAGGAGTGGGTATTTTAATAGTTTTAACATTTTCATTCCTTGATAATTCATAGCTGCAATTTCACACTAAATTTGAGGTTTTTGAAAACCGAATCCCAAATTTTCCAGACTCCAGACCTCTTGCATGCTAACATTTTTACTCATCGTTCTCTAGAGTTGACAATCACTGAAAAAATGACCAAATCACTAGTTTTTGAGATGAACATAGAGCAGCTTGTAGCTCAGTCTCTGCCAGAGATCATTTCTGTATTTTAACTTTTTTTTGTTACCCCTCTGTTTGACTTTTGACCTCAGGGGCAGGAAGTGGCCGCTGTCTTCTCCAAAAGGAGTCAGCGCAACGGGACACGGATGGAACATCTACGTGGTCGACACCGTGTCCCCGCTCACTCTTTACCAAGAGATGGTAACAGAGACACACTTAGACTGTCTAAATTTGACATGTGTATTTCCAGCATTGATGTGATGGTTAAATGATAAAAACCTGAATAAGAACGGCTGTAAAAAAGTTAGAAAATCAGCAAATGAATATCTCACCTTTGGTTTGCATTCTTATTCTAAAGTATAGACTGTCTTTGTTAACGTGCTGTCTGGGTCTGTGTGTGTGTCAGGTTGAATACAGCCAGCGTTACGCAGAGTCAAACCCACAGGCTCAAAGCCTTCGTCACCTCCTCAGCGAGGCTCACCTCCTCCTCCGAGCCTCTTTACTCCAAACAGCAGAGCAGCTCCAGGACAGCGAGGACTACCTG
This sequence comes from Xyrichtys novacula, assembly GCA_962446985.1. Lineage (NCBI taxonomy): Eukaryota > Metazoa > Chordata > Actinopteri > Labriformes > Labridae > Xyrichtys > Xyrichtys novacula. Next base: position 31,455,913 of record OY660870.1, read on the forward strand.
GTGGTGTCTCTGCAGAGGGACGGACCCGCAGAGAGACCCACAGCTACACAGGCCGACACTCAAGAGCTGGAGGAGGCTCTGAGGCAGAACTGTGCTCAGCTGGGGGACTGTTTCAGCAGGTGATACCTGCCGCTGCTGGTCATTCAGCTCATGTTAGGGTCAAACGTTTCCTGGGAACTCATCTTCTTTTCTTTTCTGTAAGGGACAGTCAGAAGGATTGCCACCTGGCTCTGCCTTACTACAGGATGTCAGGTCTGCCAGTCACAGAGGTCATCGCCAGGAACCGCCCACTTCCCAGCAGCCCTCACTCGTACGGCACGGGCTTCCTGTTTTACCTGAAGCATTACCTGTTGGAGGAGTCAGAGCAGAGCCTCAGCAGGGTGAGCTTACATTTAAAAAAAATAGACGAAAACTCAAAGAAACAAAAGAAAAAGACAAACCAGAAATTTGTTTTTTTTTAACAGGAAGCTGCTGATGAGGTCATAGACATTTTTAGCCAATCAGAGCCCTCACAGCTCGTCAGTGTGTGTGCCAGCCCGCCCATGACAAACATCAGTCCTGCCAGGACGTTGAGAATCCTACAGAACCTGGAGGACACAGCCGGGGTGTCGGTTCCACTAACAATCACCATGGCAACCATGATGCTGCAAATGGGCGACCTGCAACAGTACACACAGCTGATGGAAAGACACGCAGAGGTGAAGTATCACAATCACTACCTAAAAAAAAACACACACAGTTCATGGGCTTGTGAGGTAAAGATGGGGACATCAGTAAATCCATAAATCTGTGTGTGTTCAGATGCTGCTGGTTTACGGGTTCATTGAAGAACCGAGGTTGTTGGTGCACGGCGGAGTCGGGGGCCAACACACACTCATCCGACCAACAGCGCTGACTCGCCAGTTAGCGAAGTCTCATCCTGGGCTGATGGTGGCTGCTATGGTGGCTTTACATGAAAACAACAAAGTCCAGCTGGAACAGGCGGATCGCATATTTAAGGTCTGTATGTCTTTGATTGAAGAGGTTATTTTGATATAAATCTTAAACAGCATATGTTCATAAAAAAGAGTAATAATTACGCATGTGTGTGCGTGTTTAGGAGCTGGGCTGCGAGAACTGCTTACAGGTGGATTTCTGGGAGGCCATGCTCATGGCTTCTTCACAGGAGGCCGTAATCCAGGAGCTTCTGTTCAGACTGGCATCGGTGTATATCGACCGACTGACGAATACACAATCAGATTCACATCCTGACCAATCATACACACTCCTGAAACGCAGATCGCTGAAGAGTGCTGATGATCTGGTACAGTAGAGTACAGTATTGAAATGACTCTAAAACTCATTTACTGAGTTTCTACCATAAACTAAAAAGCTTGCTTGTGTGTCTCAGATTAATTCTTGCTCCCACTTTGGCGCTCTGCACCCCTGGCTCACCGTTCTCAGTCCAGTTCACACTACCAGCTACCAACACCAGGAGGCGCTACATAAACTGCAGGTAATTCATGACTTAAGCTTCAATGCCACTTTTTCATCAACCCTTTATTCCTGAAGTTTAAACTCCTCCTGTATCTCTTTAACGTTTGTGTGCAGTCCCTCCTGTGCGGTCCATCCCTCTCTGTGGACTCTGTCTTCCCTCTGCTGGAGCGTCTGTCAGAGGACACCCTGTGGGGCTTCAGCCTGCACCTCCTCTGCGCGACCAGAAGAGGGCAGTATGGAAACAGCATTGAGAAGCTGCTGGACAGATGTCCTCAGGCCATTATAGCGTACGCCAATCACCAGTTACAAGACAAGAATATGGTACGTACTGAGCTGAGCTTGGACTGATGACTGTGTGCTGTATTTTCTTTTCAAACACACATTTACACAAACCTAGTAACACTCTGATTTCCTTAATTCACGCCTGTAGGTATTATGGTGGCAGAAACTGCTCCCAGAGCTTTGTAACAGGACAAGAGTTTCTGCAGACAACGCCATCTTACTGGCTGCTCTCAAAGGTAAGATAAAAACTAAATGATTACTTATTTCCTACTTCATTTGCAGACAACTGTGGAACATAGTCTTTTAACCCAAATTTTCCATAAATAGCATTATTATGAAATCCTCAGCCATGGAAATTATCCAGGCGCATTGGAAGTTGGAAGTTTTGGGAGACTGAGATCAGCTCCAGCCAGCGTCTTCATTCCTGTTCCTGCTTTTAACATTTTCTTCTTTTTTTTGTGCCAACAGAGACGCTGGTGGTAGTTTCCATGGAGACAAGCCCTGCAGAGTTCTTAGAGCTGATACCTGACGACGGTACCGCCTCCTACTTCCTGCCCCACCTGTTGACCTGTAGCCAGAGGCACCTGCTGGCGTGACACACACAAACGCACACATATAGTCCTTAAAATTAATGATTCACTTGACAGCAAGAGTAACCAAACAACATCATTTAATAAATGATTTTGCAATACAAAACACCTGTGCAAAAATGTTCAGAAAAATACAAAGACAAGGCCTCTCTTGGTCAAAAGGATAAGCATGTAAACCTTCTGTTATTGTTACACCAGTACTGAAAAAATACACTTTCAAATTTGAACTTGACTGAAACAGCACAAGTACAAAAAGTTGGACTTGGCCTGGACTTGATTAAGATTCACAGTCTTGTGTCGCAGTGGTATTAGTACACACAAATCCTTTACATGCTGGAGAGTCAAGATGTCAAGGTAGCTTGATTTGCTTCATAGGACCAAAAAGTGAAAAGCTGAGACAGAAAATAAAAAATTAAAACTCTAAACGACTTGATAAGAAAAAAAACCTCTCCGCTGACTTTCTGCTTCTCCTGACAGTGAAGTGTCTTTTTAGTTCTTTGTAATGATATCAGATAGTTTCTTCGACATAAAGAGTTTAACAGTGAGCGTGTATTTATCGATACAGTTTAGTTTTTCTATATTCTTCAAATGTCATCTTTAAATTGTACCATTTTCAAACACTGGGAGGGACAGACACAGTCCTGATATCTAAACCTCATTTTTGTTTCTTCACTAAGTAGAAGACAATAGAACGGTTTCTTCTGTATGTGCCTAACTTAAAACAAACTAAAACACCTTTTCAGATGTTTCTTGTAGAATTTGTAGGTGTAGTTGCTGGGAGTTAACAGAGAGACAAATTGGATGATAGGAGAAAAAAAAAAATCACCTATACTGGGCTTTACCCGCTGCACAGCCACAGCCTGATTGGATATCAGATACTGCTGATTGGGACCATGAAGAGCACACAACAGCAGCCAGGGAATCTCTTATAACCATTCAAACCAATGATTGTCTTCACTGTCACTGCAGCTGGTTCTGTTTAACTGCGGTTCTGATCAAACGGTTCTAAGGTACATATTGGATTTTAAACATAACTGTCATTAAAGGTTAAACCAAGCCCACTTTGGATAACCAACATATTAGGACAGTCAGTGTCAGGTATTCATGGAACATGTTGAAATCTTGGAGCAGGAAGTGATACAATCTGGACTGGGCTCGTCTTGTCACACATGTGTAAGACCTAAATTTTAACAAATATCAAGTTCTTTCTGCTACCTACAAATGCTGCTCTGCATATTTTTTCAGATTCTTCTCTGCACTTAATTTGTTGACTTTGCTGCCATTTTTTAATGTCTGTGAAACATTGTCGACTCCACTCCTTCCACATGAATGCAGTTGCAGTGACTCTGAGTTGACTAATCAGGCTGGTATCTTTGTGGAAGCCCGTCTAGTCAGGGGTTAGTGTAGTTAGATAACCAAAAAATACCCAGGCTACACTGAACATTCAATTGTATTAGCTTTCATTTGATGCAGCTGGATGGACACTCTATGGTCTTCTACTTAGAGGGTTTGAAAGGCAAACTTGAGGCGATAGAAAAAAACACTCCCTTCCTCCTTGTCCTTCAAACCTGAGGGACTCCGAAAAGTTCCTGCTGCGTAACAGTCACGTTGAGGTTGCACAAAAAAACATTCAGAAGTCAATTCTGAAAGAAATGTGTGAGGAGATTTCTGCACCGGGATTGTGTTTTATATTTTTCATATGTAGCCCTTCGGTTTGAGTTACTTTCACAAAGCTGGAACATGAATCCAGAAAAGATAAATCTCATTATGTTTGAGTCAGATGATGCTGATCCATTTTGTTTGTTTGTAAGTTAAGCCTCATTCTTGGACTGCTAAATGCAGCTTTCCAATCATACAAGTAAACGCACAGCACATTTTGAGAGTTATTGTCCAGAAAACAAGCCGGTCACACCACTGATGAGAGGCACCGTATGTTGAGTGTCAGTGTTTCCTTCACATCCTGCATGAAACAGTCTCTGAACTGCAGTTGTCGACACAGGAACGTTTCGTCTCTTCTTAAGGACACAGCACGGGTCTGCTACTTTTCACCTTTTAAAAATGGTCCTTATAAAAAAAGTTCTTTTGAATATATATCTTTGTATTTCATTCATTCATTCAGGACTTATGTACCGTATTTACACAGAGGTTAAAATAAAAGCACAACATTTTCAAACCATGGTAGTAAGAACACTTGATTTAAACAAGAAGGCATTAAAACGTCACACAGCTGTGTGTACGGGTGTGTAGCTGCGGCAGTGTTTGTTGCAGTGCCAGTTTCTGTCAAATCTCTATTAGAGCAGAGTCAAAGAGTCTGAGCGGGTCCCTGGGTGAGAAGCTGGACCCCTCTTTTCGGAGTCCCAAGCAGAGAGTGTGTGTCCCTCTATGTCCGTCTATCTACAGATCTGCTGTGATGACTGAATCGTTGTACATCAGTACGTCAGAATCAGCAGTGAGCAGTGCTGACGTTTGTGACGGGTGGTCCAGCTGTCCCATTGCTTTCTGGGAAACTTGTCCGTACATCTGAACCTGCCCCCCACCGCTCCCCGGCATGATGCAGTGTGAGAGCAGCGGCGTGTTGGCGTCGTGGTTGGAACCAGAGGTCGAGGGCCCGCCGCTGACGTGCCCTGTGCTGGTGGAGCCGCTGGCGCTGCTGGGTGAGCGGCTTTTAGGAGGGGGGAGGTGGTGTTGGATGACCCTGGTGGGAGGGACAGGTGCCGTGAAGTGGGCAGGGAAGGCTGCGTATCCTGGTGGGATGGGGTATCCGTTGACGGGGATGAAGCGTTGGTGTGTTTGTGGTACAGCCATGGGTGTCCAGGCTGGAATGGGACCCATCTGGCCTGGTGAGGGGATAGCCTGGGCGGGGTAGAGGTACCCAGCAGCTGCAGCGGCAGCAGCGTAGCGAGGGTTGCTGAGGTTGCTGACAGGGCTGGCACTGAGAGAGGTGGTCTGGGTGGTGGCGTTACCTCCACCACCGGAGGGCGTGCTGGAGCTGGCATGAGACGACATCCCTTCCCAGGCTCGCAGGCGGGCGTGGATGTCCTTGAAGCGAGGTCTACGTGCTGGTCCTTCCTGCCAGCACTCAGTCATCAAACCATAGAACCTGAAAGACAACAACAACAGGATTTAACCGATATATTTCAAACAGGATTGATTCCTCTACTTTGATGAAGGCGATGTTTAATTGTGAACCTGCACTTACCTTGGTGGACAATCCTCAGGACAGGGCAGCAGCTGCCTCTTTCTCACCATCTCCATCACCTCCTGGTTGGAGAAGCCGTAATAAGGCTGCAGACCGTAGCTGAAGATCTCCCACAGCACGACTCCAAACGACCAAATATCGGAGTCTGTGGTGAATTTGCCGTAGGTGATGGCCTCAGGGGGCATCCAGCGGATGGGCAGCAGGGTTTTGGGCTGAAGGCAGTAATAGTCTGAGGAGTAGATCTCTCTGGAGAGACCCAGGTCAGAGATCTTTACGTGGAGCTGTTCACCAACGAGGATGTTTCGAGCTGCAAGGTCTTTGTGGATGTAAGAGTGGCTGGCCAGGTACTCCATCCCAGCGCTCACCTGAGATTAATGAGACAAGAAGAAGAGACGTTAAAAGATTTGGAGTTTAAACTGTAAGAAAACCTAAACACCCATTCCTATTTTCAAAGCTAAAATCAGCTCAAATTCACTCAGACTTTTCATAACTATGTGTAGCCCAAAGAGTTTGAAACAACTGAAGAATTAGACAACGCTGACTGGAAATAAAAATAGAAAGCAAACGACGAATCATCAAATTGAGAAGGAAATATAAACATTAATCTAAAATTAATGAATCAATAAAAAACAGAAATGGAAAGTTACACAAATTTAAATCACTAACTTCCTAACACTACACACTGACTATCAAGCACATAAGACAATAATAAAGTGGCGGGTTTGGGTTTTAATTGACAAGACAAAGTCCAGTTTCATAACAAGATTTCAGAGTTCAAGTGTTTGATATCCACCTGTAAAGACATGTGCAGGAAGTCTCCGTGGTCCAGGCTGGATTTGACCGTCCCGTCTTCATCACTGCTGCAGCCGACATCAGAGTGAGGAGAGCGCATGATGAGGAACTCGTGGAGGTCGCCCTGAGGCAGAAACTCAAACAGCATACAGACGGGCTGCTCCTGAGTCACCACACCCAGCAGACACACCACGTTAGGGTGCTGCAGCTCCGTCAGCACTGCTGCCTCCTGTGACGGAGACAGAAAGGGAAGATATTAAGATGTTGACAAAATGTGCACAGGACTTTTTCTGGTAAAGACTTTTTCATGTGTTCAATGATAAATTAAATACTCATCTTATATTTACTTAATGAAAAAAGTCACCATTTAATACTTTAGAGATCCATTTGTAGTTAGTCACAGTAAGGTCTTTACTCATGGAATTTTACAAAACGCAAATAAAATGTTTCACAATCAGAAAATATTTAAGAAAACAAGTTTTTAAAAAACTAAAACATTTTGAAAAACGAAAAAATATTACTCTGAAATACGTTGTTCTCTGAAATATATTTTTCTGTAAATGAGTAGAAACATGATACATATTTCATTATGACTTAAGTGCTTGAAAATAATTGTACTTTTTGTAATTTATTTCACTTTTTTTGGAATTTATTTTGTTTTCTTTTAATATACTTTGTGTTCAAATGAACTGTTTTTGTAATGAGCAAAATGCTGTTGGGTTTTTAAATATTTTCTCAATTTTATTAAATGTTTTTGTGTTTTATGAAATTTCGATTTTGTGCGTGAAAAAATTTTGTGTGCCCAGGTGATCTTAGGGGGAGCAGGAAGGAGGATTTCTGTGCGTGTGTGTTTGTTAAAATCAGACAAAGTTACAGTAGTCAATGTGTGAATGTGTGTTTTTAATTGTCTTTGCATATTTGTGTCATTGACCTTCAGGGCCACCATATTTCACAGCTTTAAACTTTACAAACCATCAGAATGTTTTCTATTTTAAAAACAGGACAGTGATTCACAATAACTCTCTGTAGTTTCTTCTGTAAATCACAAATGTCAAAAGAAGAAGATTCTGATTTTTACTGACAGTGGTTTATGTTTAATGATGGATGCATTCGAAGCTGGCATTATTATACACAACTGACACAACAACTACCTGCTGGAAGTTTGCCCACTGCTGAGCATTGGAGACGTCCTTCAGAGTCTTTATGGCCACCAGCTGTGCCTGATCCATACCCGGCAGGTACAGATGACCTTTGTAGATCTTCCCTAAGCTGCACTCTCCGAGCTCCTCCATGAACCGCACAGCCGACAGGGGGAGCTCTTTGGCTTTACTCTGCAGAGAGAAGAAGGACAGGATGAGTGAGTAAAGATGTATGACAGAAAGATTAGATCTGTGTTTTCTTCATTTGGCAGGCAAACTTTTTTTTTCTCTTGTTTGGAAAGTGAAATATTGACGTGAAGTTTACACTGTGGCTCAGCTTCAGAGCAGGGAAACAGCCCACAATAACATCAGCTATGTGATAGAGGTGTTAAAAAAACTTAACTACAGCCTTGAGAGTTGATAGCTGTCATAATCAGACTCAATCTATTACATCAGCTGCTAACAACTCCCTTCAAGATTTGGGAGAGCTATGTGGGAAACACAAGATCTGCCAACATATTCACAGCTTATATTGGAAAATTAAAGCAAAAGTCTGCAGCTTTAAGGAGAATTTAACATCTTGTTCCATAAATGCTAAATTTGGTGCTGAAATGATCTCAAAAAAGCAGAAAATCTAAGTGGATAAGACAGTGAAGATGAACTGTCCAAGGTCAGAGCTGCCTCAAGTAATTTTAAGGGGACCAGATCTGTGCATGTGTGTGTGTTAAAATCAGATAAAGTTACAGTAGTCAATGTGTGAATGTGTGTGCGTCTACACTTGAAGATAAAAGGTGAGCAGAGGTCAGCAGAGATTTTTAGATTCCAGGAAATCTGAGATGAATAATGAAATTCCTCGCCGAGCAGAAATGAGACACACAGGCCTGTATGATCTCTGAGGGGGTGCAGTGTGTGTGTGTGTGTGTGGGTTTGTGTGTGTGAAGGGTGAGAGTGGGGGTCTGCTGATGTTATGAGAAACACAGATGTTTTTAGTTATGGATTTGTCTCACCCCCGTCTTTCCTCCCCACACCCAAACCCTCAGATCCTCCTCACACCACAGCAGGTTTCTGTGTGTGTGGAAATGGATTGTCATTGGCAATGACCCCTGGGTGACTCTGCAGCAAGGCCTGCTGGGTAGCAGCTTGATTCCAAGCCAAAAAAAAAGGGCACACGGGGGCTGGAGAGATTTGATGACAGCATGAATAGATTTGAAGACTTTGTCAACCAAGTTTTTATCTAGGAATTAAGTTTTGTCAACCCCTGTAGGATTGGGTCTTCAATGGTTAAAAAAAATAAAGAGGGAAAGCGAAACAGAGTTTTAAGTTTAAAAAAGTTCCCTAGTTATAGTTTCCATCCAAAGAGTAGTTTTTCTTTAAGGGTATCTAGTTCTTTCATTGTCCTGTCTTGTCAGCCTTTCCCTACTGCCTGCATTATTATCTGTTTGGGTGTCCTCGTGTTTTTTCAATAAATCCTTTTCCTGTGAACCTGCTTGTGTGCTGTGTCTCTTTTTAACATACTATAGTATGACATTTTTTTTAAACAAAGTATACTTTAATTTTTTTTAAATACCATACTATGAATTTTTTTTGACATCCTATACCATCAAATTTTTTATCATACTATACTATGTCAATTGTTTGACATATTATGCTATGGCATTTTTTAACATACTATACTATAACATTTAAATCATACTATACTTTTAAATTCTTTATCATACTATACTAAGACATTTCTATCATATTATGCGATGACATTTTTTTATCATACTACACTATGACATTTTTAATACATACTATACTATGACATTTTGGTCATACTATACAATGTCATTTTTAACTTCATATACTATGACATTTATTATCATACTATACTGTGACATTGTATCATACTATATATCACTTTTTTAACAAACTATACTTTGACAATTTTATCATACTATCCTATGATATTTTTTAACATACTGTACTTTAATATTTTTCAACATACTTTACTATGACATTTTTATCATACTATACTGTGACATTTATGAACATACTTTACTATGACATTTTTTTGACATACTATACTATGACATTTTTTTGACATACTATACTGTGACATTTTTTTTGACATATATACTATGACATTTTTTTGACATACTATACTATGACATTTTTTTTACATACTACACTGACATTTTTTTGACATACTATACTTTCAAATTTTTTTGACATACTATACTATGACATTTTTTTTGACATACTATATATGACATTTTTTTGACATACTATACTATGACATTTCTTTATAATCCTATGCTATTACATTTTTATCATACTAAACTATGAAGAATTTATCATAATATTCTTTGCTATTTTTAAACATTCCACAGGATGACATTTTTTAACATACTTAACTATGCCATTTTTTATGAAACAACACTGTGAACATTTTATCATAAATTTTTTGCAAGATTTTCAACATACTTTAACATTTTTTATATCATACTACACTATTTCAATTGTTTGACATAATATACTATGGCATTTTTTAACATACTATACTATGACATTTATTCTCATACTATACTGTGACATTTTTGTCATACTATACATGACTTTTTTAACAAACTATACTTTGACAATTTTATCATACTATGCTTTGACAATTTTTTGACATACTACACTTTGATATTTTTTATCATACTATTCTATGAGATTTTAATCATGCTATACTATGACAATTTTTACGTATAAAAAACTGTCCATCTATTTTTACTGTACTATACTCCAGCATTTATAGCATACTTAACAATGAAAATTTTTTTTTATCATACTATACTATGACATTTTAATCATACTATACTATGATTTTTTTAACATACTATACTATGACATCTTTTTATACTATTCTATGACAGTTTTTTAAAATACAATCTGATGACATTTCATAACAAAATAAACTATGACATTTCAATCAAAATATACTATGACATTTTTTTATCAAACTGTACTTTGACATTTTGATCATACTATACATCACTTTTTAACTTCATTTAATATGACATTTTTTAACAAACTATCCTATGACATTTTTATCATACTATCCTATGACATTTATAATCATACTATACTATGACATTTTAATCATGCTATACTATGACAATTTTTATCATACTATACTATGACAATTTTATCATACCATTCTATTAAATTTTTGAACATACTTTACTATGACATTTTTTACATCATACTATACTATAAATTTTTTTTCTATTGGGAACAGATGTCGGCACAAGTGTCCACAAGAGTCCTAAAATAATCTCAAATCCAGCTCGAGTGGCTCTGTATGGCGTGTGTTGTGTTCCCCTTGTAGACTATACAATACAGACATACTGTAATGGCAAAGCAGTTGCATATTAGTTTCCAAAGAGACCAATAAAGGAGGCTGCCACACTGGAAACAAAACATACGATCCTGCCAGCTAACTGGCCATGCCTATTTATGCACATCTACACATAACTCTCAGCCAAAATACATTAAAAGTGGATGGGTGATCTTAAAAAGTTCTCCCAGTTCAATGTTGCAGCAAAGAAATGTGCTGTTGAGGCCAGAACTGTTTCCAGGCTGTAAACACGTTTACGTCTGCTGTCAAAGTCCTTATTTTGATATGAGCTGCAAAGGGGTTTCTGGGCAATTGCAGCCAGCCTCAAGTGGAAAATCAAGGATCTGCAGTTTTTTTGCACTTGATTCATAATGGGTCTGATTCACAAAGGATCTGTGCAGCTTTTAGGCCAGCTAAACCTGCCCAAATACGCCAAAGGGTTAGAAAGTCTTCATACAACACTGCAGAGCAAATAGTGTCTCTGTGTGAACCATTATGCATTCAATTGGAGCAGATAGAAACCCTCTCTCTATGCAAATGTGCCTTTTGTATACCTAACTCACAAACACCAACTCCACCAACCAGGAAGCATTAGAACTTCCACCTGTGAATGACCTTGAAATAATATACCAGTACAAACAGTCTGTTTGTATTACTGACTATTTGAATCAGGGGTTAAATCAGTCCACCCTTACACATATTGTATTGACAGAGTCACTAGAGTTTGGATTAGTTTTGCAATTTTTTTTTTTTTTTTTAGCTAACTTCAGGAAGTAAATTGGACAAAAACAGCAAAATTTCTTTCTTGAATTGACTCTGAAATAAAGTGGAAGGGACTTTTAATCTTTGTTTAACTCAATATCATATATATAGTTTGAATCTAGCAGTGTTAGGATAGCATGGAGGAGCAGGAGTGTACAGAGATGCTGACAGCTCATCTCACTCTTAATCTAACACAACACTGGAGCAAACTGCACAGCGCTCCAGGACATTCTCTTTAGCACAACACTGTGTACAATTTAAGTGGCTTTTAACACTCTTGTAAATTGTACATCCTCTAAGTTCAGTACTTAAAGCACACATACGTAGATACTCAAATTACCATCTTGTAGGAGGCTTAAAGCAACACAAACTAGTCAACTAGCAAATCTTTTACCAGAGCAGCCTTAAAATATCTGTTACAGATTTAAAATCCTCTTTCACTCATTTTTTTTGGGGGGGTTGTTAAAGGATGAGATTCATGTGCTGCAAACAGAAAATGGTCCAGTTTTGTGAAAGCTCCCTTTGTCCTTGCCTTTCAAACACTAAAATTGATTATGATTGGGTCTGATATGTGTGATCCAAATTTCAGATCTGTGTTTTCCACAAAGGCCTTTTTTAAATTCAGTGTAAAATTGTGAAATTGCATGCTTGTCACTCCTAAAAACTTTCTTTGATCCATTGTACCCTCAACTCTTTGCAGATACACAACACACTGAGGAGAAACATACTTTATAACATGAGGAATTCATTGGCTCCATTGCTAAAAATTAAACAAACCACAGATATTAATGGCTTGTGACGCTTCATTGACATTTTGCGGTATTTTCTAGAGCTGTTGATGGTAATATTATACATATTACCTTGAGAATAAGCTCCAGTTTGCAGACAGGCTGTCTCGATAACCCGCCACCGACAGAATAATGTGGAAAAAGATAAACAAACGGGATATGTGCAACCTTGAAGGAAATACGATACAGTGAGCTTATGCGTTGGCTGGCAAGAAAGAGGAAAGGCTCGGTGATCTACAGCACAAAGAGGTACAATGAAAGGAGAGAAGAGGGCCAGAAGTGAGGGGATGAAGGGAGACGGAGAAGAAGAGAAACAAAGAGAGATGGATGAAGTGAGAAGAGGACAGATGTGGAAAAAAAGAGACAGAGACAAGGAGAAATAAACAGAGAGGAAGAGAGAGAGAGAAAGAAAGAGTGGCATTCCTGGAGCTCTGATGATACAGATCTGAAGCTGCGTCACCGACAGCTCATTTCACACACACACACACACACACACACACACACACACACACACACACACACACACACACACACACACACACACACACACACACACACACACACACAATAACTCCTGCATGTTACGACATATCCGAGTTGACACATAGAGCACTGTACCGGTGCTCTGACTCTTTCTTCCGTCTGCTCTATGTGCTGGACTTTTCAGGACCAAACAAAACCAGAAAGTGAACACTTTCAAAATTGTAAATCTAATGGCTTCCAGACTTTTACTTATAGATTTAATGACATTACAGGTTCACTTCTGTTAGTGTTGCAGTTCACAGACTGACCATGCAAAAAGTGCACAAAACTAAGCTTTCTTTCCCAACTCAGTTCTCTCATGGGACAACAAATTGCACAACATCCAACAAAGTTGGGTTATGAATTTTATCCTTAATCATTGAAAGGAGGACAGGCAGTCTGGTGTTTTGCCCAGAATTGCTGCATGAATAAAGGGATAACTAATAACTAAGCTGGCCTGAACTCAAAGCAGTCCCAGTGATGAGGCTGAAACAGAAATTTAAAAAATCTATCTGGTACTCAGTATTCACTCTTATAAAAAAACATGGATGAATATTCAGTGAAAATCTTTACACTAATACTCCATTTTTATTTTCTGAATTTGCCAGATGGACCACAAAGGATGACCAGCTCAATATAAAGGAAGTCTAAGTGCAGAAATACAATGACACTCGTTCAGAAAAACTTCAGTATGTTTCAGAGTTGATGCACAGCCATGCAGACTATAACAGGACTACGGTGCAGATGGCAACAGACTAAAAACAAAAACCTAACAGCACAGGACTCTGGATTGTATGTAGACAGACACCCTTTTCAATCTTACACCTCCACCTCACAACACCCAGTCAGATTTAATACCCTGTGAGGGAGTTCAGTGTTTTTATTTGAAGTATTTTGTCACTGGACTCCTCCTCCATCAGTTTTACCAACAAAGGTACCTACATAAGAATCTGTTACTGCTGTAAGCATGAAGCAAACTCTGTGTTGAGTAAAAACATGCACTCTTGAATAACTACCAGATAAAATGTTCACATCATCTCTTGAAATCTTGAAAATGCTGGGTGGATTTGAGTGTATCTACTCCAACAAGTATTTTGATCAGTGTAGAAAAAACTTCACGTCACCTCCTATACCTTCAAAAGAATCTTGTGCTTTGACTGAACGTCTCTGCTTCTTTACCTTAGGCTTGTACGCAGTAGCCAGCATGGACATCTCTACGTTTTGTCCCCTCACTGGTTTCGGCTGACGTGGAGCAGGAGGCCGGGCCGACTTCTGGTTGTTGCGGCAAACGCAGATGAAGAAGAAGAGCAAAGCGATGGCTAACGGGATCGCCACGCTGGGAACCAGGATGTACAAGATCTCCATGTTGCTGCCACCGGACTTATCCTTATGGTCTGCAAGGACGCACGGAGAGAAAACACAATAATATTTTAAAGACCGTTGATTATTTTGGGAGGAGAAAACAGTAAGAAAAAGACTAATCCCACTATTTTAAAACGCTTTTCTGTACTGTTGCATTTTCACATCTTAACAAAAGCAAAAATTAAGAAACTTTGCTGAAAAAGAAAAAAAAGACAACAATCTCATCCGCCAGCTCCCTTCTTTGCATGTTTTGTCACCTTTCACTTACATTGTTGTCATATTTTTGTCATCATTTTACTCTAAAAAGACACAAAAGTGATTTTAGACGTATCAAGGTTCCTCACCGCAGATAGGGATGTCACAGAGCTCCATGCGGACCCCCTCGTCCAGCGTAAAGCACCAGGGGGCCTCGTGTTTGTTACCAGGGTTACGGCAGTACGAGTGGCCTCCGTTGAGCTCAGGGTAGCGGACAGCCAGGTATGTGTGGCTGTGAGGGTACTGAGAGTTCCAGGGCTGACACTGACGCCCTGATTTTGTCATGCTGACCGTCCCTCTGTAGTCCGCTCCACTGCTGTTGTAGCACTTGTGGTCTGGGGGAGGGTAAAGTGAGGTTTTGTGTCACATGTTTGCATTAAACCCACATTATTAACATTTGGTACACCAGCAACCACAAAGATTCTTCACTTTAAATAACGGGGTAAAAGCAGCAAAATAAAAAGTATGATTGCAGGTCTTACTCTTGTTTATGGGCTCGGCCATTGGAATGCCGATCCTTAAACAGTTGGCGGCATCAGGACTGTCAGACGCAGCAAGATCCTCGCAGTTCGGCAGCTTGAGTCTCTTTAGGATGAGCGGGTTCGACCGAGCGATGATGTACTCTGTCTTACACAGGTCGTTTTCCAGGATCTCACACTCGTCCTTGCAGAGGTCTCTGGGTTTGTCGGTACCCGTGCTGCGGTCGCAGGTCGGGAAGGCGAAGTGACAAAGGGAGGGGATGGCAAACTGGGAGCAACGATCGGACAAATGATTGGATGTGCCGATCATGGTGAAGGCGGCTGGAATGAGAGGGGACAAAATCTAAGAATAAATACATTTCTTGTAAAATCACGTCTGCCGAGTAAGCGATACAACATTTTCGACTCCTTCTTGACTTGTGTTTTGAAATAATGCCATCCAACTTACAAGACTATGATGGATTGTCCCACAGAAACGCTACAGACTCACAACATATGAATACTGAAGCATAATCTCACAGAGAAAATCCTTTTATTGCGTGTTATTGCTCAATTCGATTCCAACTTTTGAACATCCAAACCTATAGAGGATCAAAGAGAGAAGCTGACAAAGTAAGCTGCAGCTTTAAATGTCTGATTCATAGTCTGGCTGTGGAGTTATTACAAACATGTGCTTTTCTGTGGTCGTGATTATCGGGAGAGCAGCTCTGCTGGGGAGGGAGGAAAAAGAAGAAGACAGGCCGTTATAAACTGGATAACTGAGGCTGGCAGCTGTTCAGATGATCCCACAGAACATACTGCTTGAATAAGAGAAATCCTGAGGATCAGTGAGAGTGATTTTGAATCCAAATTGTGGATAGCTACCAAAAGTGAGTGTGTGATGGATGATTTACAGTCTTATTTTAGGCTTAGAGTATGATCCTGGGGTGTCATAAATCTTAATATCACTCGTCCTTGATGTTTTGGACCAGAGTCTGAGTTCATGACCCATCTGTCCCTGAACTCTTCAGCGACGTAGATGACAGCTGCACATATGAAAATAACATTCTCACTAAAGTGATCTCTGAGGACGAATGCAGACTACAACCCAACCAACAAAAACCAAGAAACAGACGCACAGAAATGTGCATCAGTGCTGGACTGGATGTGGGACATTTGAGCTTCAGATGGTGGACTTCTTTGAACTCTAACAGTGACATCCTGTTTCTATCTAATTTATGATGGTTATGTTGAAACTCTAAAAGGCTTCATTAGATTGTTTTTTTTCTCTTCCTCAGTGGATGTAGTGGATATTTCCCTGAGTGTTTAAGACAAATGGGACAAAACAAAACAAAAACTCCTGAAAGAAAACCCTGAGACTTTGCTGATCTGAACACTGTAAATGTAAATGCACTTATTTTGAGAAAAAGACAAGAATAGGTCAATCAAAAATATATATAAAACTAATCTGATTAGACAAGAGTTTGAAAATGCACAAAGGAAGAAAAAAAACCCAGTACTGCCCAGAAAAGGTGATGTACAAGCAGACATGTATTCAGACTTTTTCAGAGTAGTGCATGTGAAGCAGACTTTTGCACGGCCTGTTTCTCACCTGTGATCTGGGTCTCGATCTCACCCTGCATCTGCAGAGAGTCCACAAAGATGCTGCGGTTGCCGATGAAACGTGCACAGGCGATCCCTCTGTACGGCTGACAGAATCCATCTTCACCGAACCCCTCTCTGAAACACACGACAGCAGACAGGAGAGAGAGAGAGGTCAGAATTAACTCAATTCACCTTTATTTATAAAGCACTTCGAAATAAAATAAGCATGTGCAACATTTCCAGAAAGGACAGACAGTAACAGCAAAAGCCAAAATCAGAAAGGGGTTCAACAATACAGTCTTTTTCTGGGAGTCCCTGAGCTCCATCATGCCGTGGATTCCTCTGGATCGCTGCTGCAGATGTTTTACTGCTGTGGACCTGCCTGCTCTCCATCTGCTTCAACTATGTGCATCAGCCTCACCTCTGTCATCTCTCTCTGTCTGCATCTCCCTCTATCAGTCTCACCACCTCAAGTTTTTACTCCCTGTTTCTTGGTGTCAGTTAAAAAGTCACCTATAACTTTATAAATTGATCACAGGATCGTGGATCAGTTTCCTTGTACTGACACAAATTCATTCTTTAGTCATAACTGGTATTTGTGTTATTGTATGATTCTGCTAAAATACAGAGAAATCCTGTTTAGCTAACTCAAACACAAATTTCATCTGCATTGCTGTAACAAGAAGAGTAAGACTGCTCCAACAGATGCAAAGAATGTTGCCAGATCATGCTGCAATACACTAAACGTCCACTAGAGGTCAGTCTAAGTTTGGATACAACACTGGATCAACCAGTGGCATTTCAGTGGAGGGAAAACTTACTTTCCTAACACTTGAATCACCAAGAATGTAATTTTCACATCACATCTTAATTAAAATCAGACTCATGTGACTCAAGGATCCTGATTTTTTTTATCTATGATCTCACAGCTGCTGCTCCCTTAGCTTTTCTTTGTTTATTTTCCCTGATATTTGAATTTTTAAACTTTTTTCCCAGCTTTTGTGCTCCTTCTGTTAAAATTACAGCTGTTTTTTCCCCTTAAATAATATATCTATACTTGATTTTTTTAAAGATTCTTTGACTTCCTGACAGTCTGAGAGTTCTGATGGTTTGAGGGTTTCTGCTGGTCCCCAACCACCACAGCTCCCCCCTTCGCTTATATGAACATAAATCACAGTCAAGTCACAGGCAAAGACGTGAAACAGACACACACACATATACACACACATACACACACACGTCCCTTTTAACACCACAGATGAAAACCGCATTAGGAATTAATGTCTGGCTGTTTGACTTTAGTCCTGTTTATGGCAGAGGGATGTCATCATGAGCTCTAATCTGAAACACATGCAGAAACAGCGAGTCGAGGTTTGATGATGATATTTTCACAGGTTTTTCGTCATAAAGGTCGTATTTATGCCTTTTTTTAGTATCTTAATCCCCCCTCCTTCTTGCTTTGCTCTCACCTCTCTTTTGTCACTTCTCTTGCTCAGTCTATGCACATGCACATCGTTCATACATCCACACACACAAACCACATGCTGACTATAGCAGCCTATTCTCTCAGCATGAGATCACTGAGCTGTGTGCTTTGAGTCGTACCATATGGGACTTAAAGAGCAGGAAGAACCACAACATGCAGTATAAAGAGGGAGGTGCATGGTGCCGCTGTGTGTGCACAAAGACACTGAACATGTAGCAGGGAAGAAGGTTAAAGCAGCTACTGACTACATCCTCAAACTGGACCTGGTGATTTTTATCAATTTTAAAAAGTAAAGCCAGATTTTTGTTTTTTGTTTGTTGTTTTGGTCCCTTAGATAAGCTTCACTTCTTCTGATATCACATTATGTGCAATCTCATCTGTCTGCAACATGATGGTAGGGGGCTTAACACCATGTGTCAATTATTAGACCTATTTTTTAAATGTAAAAAAAGACATCAAACGGGTTATAGGCAGGATTTAAACTTTACTGAACTCACATCATGTTACTGGTTTGGATTTTCTCAAAAGTGGTGTGAAAAAAAGGTCAAAAACACGCACATCCAAACTATCTACAGGCAGGTGCTTACACACTGCAGGGCCCCAGTATAGAACCAGGTGAGGGAGGTTTCAAGTAAACCTGCTCGTCATCAGACAAAGGTAACAGTACGCACCTCTATCTTATATGCACGTGATTTCAGTCACATGGTCAGCCAAGCTCCTGATGCATTATTTCATACTGTTTGTTCTGGTCCCGCCCTAAGCTTTGTGGCTTTTGGCGTTCCATTTTTAAGACTTTGTCAAGCATACATGGGACAGTAACAGTCGACTCATCTCCACTATTTTTGAAAATACATTTCAGTGACAACTTATGGCTTTTCATTCCCTTTACTCGCTGCAGGGATAAAGCAAACTCTTTATTTTACCATTTTTGACTGGAATTAAAATGTAGAGCTGTTTGGCTCAACAGAAGTGTTTCTTGAAAGTAACAGGTTGAGTTAAGCATATTTGGGAAATGTTACAGTAGGGACGCATTTTAATCAGGTTTAAAACAATCAGACATCCATTTGAAACCAGTGCAGTCGCCCCCTGTTGGCCTTTGAAAATACTGCAGGTTGATAAAGCTAAAACTTTTAAACTTGAGGCTACAACGACCTCTAAGCAGCAATAGTTTATATATGTATGAACACAACCATAACTCTCTCCCTCTCTCTCACACACACACACACGCACACACACACACACACACACGCAGCTTTGTATGAGTGTGTGAGTGTGGTGTGAGCTTGGGGTCATTCATTAGGTTACGTCTCTCTGAGGAGTGTTAAGTGACTGAAGGGTCAAGGTCAGCTCTCTCTCTTCTACCCCTGTCTGTGCACACCTAAACGAGCTTTCCAGACGTGGACACACACACACACACACACATACACAAACACACACACATATAAATACAAACACACCCACAGACTACACACAGAACTATAGGGTAGTGGTCTGCATACTCTTGATTCCATGGAGATTTGGAAACAGCACAGTTACAGCTTAATCCAGTTTTAAGCTGCTTTATCATGGGATATGTAATTTCCTACTAAAATGTGGACACAGCTAATAATGAGTTCATGTTGTGGTGCGCCTGCAGAGAGCTTAGCACCCCTTCATCAAGCCACAAACTGCTACATGAGATATTTTCCTTTGGCAGAGAGAAGCATCTCTTTAGGTGGAAATATCATGTTTGGTAGTGGAGTGAGAGGAAAGAGTCAGAGGCCGCGGTGGAAAGGAGTCAACTGAATTTAAAGACAATTGATTAATTGGGCTGAACCATTATGAATCTGAAGAAAAAAATACAGCAACACATGCACACAATGTTGGAAAAACTACCAATTACCTTTGTTTAGTTCAGCCACAGAAAAGCTACGACAGGGAGAAATCCTGTTTATATGGATAAGATAAGCAAAGACTGCTTTGACCACAGGGGGCGCCAAATTTGATGCAAACCTAGAGGGACTTTAAAGCCCCCTGTGTGTGTTTCATAAACTCATCTGAGCGTTTCATTGAGACAAAAACTTAACTCAAAACATTTGAGAAGCAAAAAAATAAATATCTAACATGTGTCCATCCAGTTCAGAGGTAAGTTTAGTTGTGCGTCACACAGGATGGTGGAAACAAACACACACACTTACACAAAAGCCACACACAGACACACAAATGAGAAGGAAGAGCAGACGATCTGCCACAATGCAGCCGGATCCCCGCAGTTAAATTACAACTCAGACCAGACCAAACGAAGCAGCTCAGCACAAATCATAAATCCCTTCCTCGCTATTTTCCATATTTTAATTTCTTTATAAGCTGAAAAATGTGTCTGCGGGGCTTAATGAAGTGTTTGTGTCTTGTTAAGAGAAGCAGAAATGATAAATTGAAGGAAAAGACACATTTAAAATCTTCTAATTAGATGGGATTTTTCTGTAAATCTTCCTCCTGTTTTGTTTTTCTGTTCCCGTTTGTTTCTGTGTGTCTGAGTTATTCCAGGCCACCACAGCCGAGTGCGGTTGCTATTTGTGTAAACAGTTCAGTCCTTTTATTTTACACACCAACGCCACGGGCCCGCCGTGTAATGTTTTATTACAGTAAATTACAAGGAGAGGACTTTTCCCTCTGAGTCCAGATCTATAATCCAGATCAGAACAGAACTGAGAGTCTCGCCACAGAGCTTAAACAATGTACGCTGAAACACTGAATCACTGACCAGTTACATTTCAGCCAGCCTCATTATTTATGCAGGACAGAGCAGGGAGTTTATCCCTGCACCACCCTGAGTCGCATCTATCCGCAGAAATACTTCCACACCTGGGTGTGACACTGAGTGGATGTCAGCTGGACGAAGAATTTCAATACATCCTGATGGGTTCAGACTATTTACTGCAACTTTGCAACAGTTGTGCAGATGCAGAGTGTTGTGAGGGTGCAGAGAGTGAGATATAGATAATCAAATGTTGTTGTGTTTTTACTTTAGTCTTCCTAATTTCATTACTTCTTATAAACCAAAGGGGACAGTGATGGTAACATTTATAAATAGACAAAGACAGGCTTAGCAGATGATCAAATATGTTTAAGATCTACCAAATTTTCCTTGTGGGAGTGGATAAAAGATGCTGGGGGACGATTCAAATTAGATGCTAGCCAGAGAATACAATTTATTTTTATATGTGACTATTAATCAAGCTGCAGGTCTCAAACTAAAACAGATATATGTCAAGTCATGGCATAAAAACGTCCACTTTCTAGGAAGAAGCTGTGGTAAAAATGCATTCTCTGTCTTAAAATAATATCAATTAACAGGGCGATGCATGAAGAGTGTAAGACAAACAGAGAATTAAGTACAAACTCACACACTGACTGTATCCATGACGCCTGAAACAAGTGTCAGGGATTGGGGACGGTTAAAACCTCTACCACTTACAATAAAGAGTTGAAGAGTTCAGAAGCCCACAAAAATGTGTGATTCATTCAGTGATTCAGTCTGTTTTATTTCTTCTGCCTGTGTCTCTCAACGACAGCCTCTCCTACAAAAATACCTCCATTAAAAAGTGAGGAGCTGCTGTGCTGAGTGAAACGGGAAAGGAGCTGATGGCAGAGTGATACCAGCAAGAATGTTTCCTGATTTAGGATGCACCTGAAATTGTGTCATAATCATGACGTAATCTCAAGTCCTGGAAATTCCTGTCATTTAGCAGTGAGGGAACATGGAGGGCTGGATTATTGAATTAAAAAAATCTATTAAAAACAGAAGAGTGAGCTGAAAAACACGGGTGAATATATTCTGCACCAGTTTTTCTTTCTAATGTATTTTCTTCTCTCTGTTCGGTTATCCGTTTCCATTATTTCCATTATCTTGTCACTGGTTGTCTCTTTGCTTTTGTAGGTTATCAATATCAATATCAGTCTGATTCTTAATCAGCTAAAAACTCCCTACCGTAGCTTTAAAGTGTAATTACTCTGAGTTTTCTTGGCGTTTGAGTGTTTTTGAGCTTTTTCAACTGCCTTTCCAGAGGCTGTTCGTGAGCATGTTTATGCATTATACATAGTAAGTGTGTCTGTGTGTGTGTGCGTGTGTGCTTGTGTTTGTGTATTTTAGAGGGAAGGTGTCCAACTGCTAATCCAAGACACTTGTGGCTCTGCAGAGGAGCGGATGGACAGAGGGGATGAGAGAAAGAAAACAATGAACAATCAGGAGGTCGTTGTCCTCCAGGGACCGCATTTCCCGACCTCAGAGTGTCTCCAACACAGATGATGAAATTAAAAAATGACTAATAAAATCTGTCCAGAATTATTCAGCCTGTTTATGGTCACAGAAAATGTCCCAAAAAACAGAACAAAGCAAATCATAAATACAGGATATTGATGGTGAAGTATTTATACTTCGCTATAGACAACACAACTTGATGGGAATGATTCGTACGACTAAAAATCTTACTTCTTTAGTAAAGGGAGGTCGAAGATTGCATTAGTAGCTGCCGTGTGTAATGATATTCACTGACAGGGAGCCAAAACAGCCACCAGAGGCAAAGGCTGACCGGGGTCAGAGGCTTTCAGTGGCCCATGAATGCACTGGGACTGAACACTGAGCAAAGGGCGGCTCAGCTCTGCAACTGACTCTTGTGATACTGTTTCTCTTATGTCTGATCAGGTCACAAACTAAACTGTTGCCCGGGGTTAACACAATAAATCTAGATATCGCACTCAAATGAAAATGTATCACAGTGACAATCACTTTGACCTCCTGCACAAACGTAAAGCTCACCATGGAAAGTATTTTACTGTTTAATCACCTTAACACTCATAATACTAATGTAAAAGAAGCTTTTTACAAAACTATATACATTCAAATATTATACAGTTCTGTTTTTATTTACACTTGTATTCTGAGTTTGTTGTTTTGCGAGAAACAGTTTCATGAGCACGCATTAAAAGCAAAGGCAGGGAGAGCAGCAGCAAAGACCCCGGGGTACAGAGCAGATCAGGCATCAAAACACTGATATATCCAGAAAGCGTCGACTCAGCAGACTTTGTGGCCTGCCTGAATCAACACTGTACTCAATTTTCTGAGGCTATACCTTTTTTTCTAAAGTTAAAATAATTCCAAATTTAAAATAATAATAACAAATAATAAAAAATGTCACGATTTTCCATTCATAAAACTATCGGCAGGGACATTAGTCGAACACTTATCATCGATACTCATGTATAGAAAGCAGAAAGAAAAAAATGCCGATTAATTTCTTAACCGAGGCCAACAAATAAGGTAATAAACAGTACTTATATTCATTTTAAACATGCTATTATCCCTGCTGCCAGAAAATCAAAATGCATCATTTGCAGTGAGTCTGAGGAATTTTCCCAGAGTCGTAGAAGCAAGCTTGTGCGTTTAAGATTTTGTGAATGTGCATATGCTGAAATACATTTATTTATTTTGGGCATTTCACCGAGTGTTACATGTGTGGCGATCACATCAGATTAATACACTGCTGCTGGTTGTGTAAGGCTGCTGCTTTACGTTTTCCATGTAAGGCCTGCAGGCTGTAAAGGCTCCAGGTCGGGACTGTGGAGGATGCTGAAGAGTTTTAATAACAGGGTTTGCTCATACATGGAGATTTGACATGCATGAAAAGACCCCACATCAATCCCATCACTCCTCACAACTCTACCAACTCAGTGACAGCATTTCCTTAGAGGACTGCAGGGTATCATGGACCCAGGAGGAGGGGCAAGAGTTGGGGGAGTGATGGTGTCAATCAGCTTGTCAATTAGCAGAACAGGAGGCTAATGTGTGTCTTTAAACCTTACATAAACTCAGTGCTGTTTGGACAGACACATACAAACAAATGGAGCACAGGGGTTAAGACAGTAGAATCCATTACAGGGACGAGAGGGCAGATTTGTTTGACTAATCACTGACCTAATGGTTGTAAGGATCCCTGAAAACAAATGATACAGAGAGATGGAGAAGAGGGAGGTCTGGGAAACTGGGACTTAATGGTCCTTGGAGTCCTGGGGGAATCTTGCTGCCCTTTTTATTAACAAGTAGGAAATGCATTCCCATGTGCTACATACTGACCTGACGCTCAAAAGTTACAACTGGTGCTTATGTGGCAAGGTTTCACTGGAGGCCTCAGGTGAAAAGAGACGACTGAAAAGACCCGTATTGACAAAAGCTTCTATGTAAAGCACCAATCAGTATCTTCGGTATAATCAAAATAAAGACTCAGGTACATGGTGCAGGTATCTAATTAATACTTTGTGTTTATCAGCCCTGTCAGCCAGGAAGATCTGCCAGAATGCAAAGGATCATCACAAATTACAAAGATTTTCCAGTGTTCTTTATAGTTTCTATAAAGTGTCTAATTTAAGATGTTTTTTTTTTTGGCCTGGAGCGATATTAGAAAACACTTTATTCCTGTTTCCCATTTTTGTTGCTAGAAAATTCCTGTCTTTCATTTTCTCCTCTGAATTGACTCCAGGCTGCTTTGAAACATCCGTGTGGAAATAATAATAACAGGAAAAGCAAAGAGAGCACAAAAGCCATTACAAGGGTAAAAGAGACAGCCGTGAGCGGAGCTGCTTCTGTGATTTAGACAGCATGTAACCCCTCAACCCCTCTCTACATAAACACACACACACACACACTCTCCTGCATGATTTATGGCTGCTCATTGCCTCGATCAAAGATCCCAATCTGAACACACAAAAGCAGACACTTAAAGAAGACAGGAGGACACATGTTTTGGCTGACTGGCTATTGACGGAGCTCAGGAAACAAGAACGCACACGTCCGAGCAGGAACGTGGGCTTCAGAGGAAAGTGGAGTAATCCTTGATGAAAGTGATTAAGACTCGCTGAAGGCCTGCACTGTGGGGAAGACAAACACTGTCGCACTGTGCAGCCAGTAAATAATCCCTCTGTACACACACTGCTGTCAAAGGTGTTGGTAAAACACAGAAAACAAACAAAAAGGGCTTACACTTGGTTAAGGGAAATCCAACGTAATACCTCGACACAGTCAAACAAAGCTGTGGAGTCGGGGTCGATGAAAGTCTGCTTTGTATGTTTTTATCAAGTGTGAACACTTTCTGTTATTCCTGCAGGTCCAAATCATCGGAGGGAAATATCAGATTTTGTTGCAGGTCAAAGAAAAATAAAACTCCCGGTAAATTAACGTGCAGACATGAATGCTCGCATTGATTGAAGCCTCTTCTCGCCTGAATGCAGTGCAGCTGTAAGGCTGACTGATGACTGACTCATGACTACCTATGTTCTTAGCCCTCTTCCTCTGCTGTATCACTACCACCGGTGCGTTTAATCTGTTTTAACATTAAACTTACACCTGAGGTGGTCTCTGACGGGAAGTAGTAATGACAAAGCCTGGTTAAGATAAATCAAATGAGTCAGCCTAAAGTAACTAGACTAAACAAAACGGGTAAATTCAAACATAATGAAGCCAGTTCCCCAACCTGCAGTTCTCCAAGTGGCCACTAGAGGCTTGTTCCAAGAGTGAGCCAATTCCCTTTCAATTCCATTAAATCAGACTTTTAAGAGCCAAGTACAAAAATAGTTTTGATCCTTATACATTAAACGGACTAAACAATCAAACGTCCAGTGAGATTCCAACAAAATTAATAGTCATTCAAACAAATCATTAAGTCCTATTTTTTTAAAACAGTTCAGAGAGGATACAGCCCCTCATCCTCTAATAAATATTAATTTACACACTGCTTTCCTCTTGAAAATAAAGGGGACTAACAAGAATATAACTCTTCTGGTACATGGGCCAGACGCTCTCTGAGTTGTCAGACATATTTACAACAATGGTCTATATGTGTATGTGTATGTGATATGTGGCCTTCTGTGTGTTTATATGGACTTCCTTCTTTGAGTCTTCCTAGAGTGAGTGAAAATTAACGGACTCACGCAGTCCTAGTATGATTAAAATAATCACCATTATTGTTTTATACACTTCATATCTCAACACTTACTGTATATAACTTAAAACAATGATGAATTTTAAAGGGAAAGAGGAAATGACGATTGTTGAGGGTGGATTATACCTTTCACAATCTCACTGATAAATCAAATGGTGTATTCCAAATTTTAGGCTGATGTGATACTGGTTTTAATATTCCAACAACTCAGATAAATTCTGAAGGAAAGTAGGTTAAAAAATTCAAATAAAAATCATTTTAAAAAATGTTTTTTCTGCTCTTTAGTTGGACTGATTTTTAACAGGCCGCCTGACTGAGAGAAGCCCACCCACAAGCCTGCCTGAAGGGGTGAATTCAGGTTACACTGACAGTCATAGACTTTAGCAAATGAAATTCCTTTCCCCTTAATTTAAAAAGCAAACATATTTGTGAGCTGAAAATAGTAGTATAACGTGTGTCCTGGTAAATTAATTTTTCTCCCTTTGTCTCAAACATCCAGCTGCCTGAGACTGAAGCTCGCTCTGTGTGCTCGGTTCATTCTCAGGCCACCGTAAGACTGCTTTGGCATCACTCCATAAACATTATTAAATTCCTCAAAAAGGCAAATGACAAGCTGCAAAGTTGATGATCCAGTGGACACTAGCACCAGTGTAATTTACAGTACACAGTTTCCTCTTTAGTGCCAAATTAAACTGAATCTGTTAAAATGAAACCACCAGAGGACAACTCTAAGTGTATTTATAGGACGCTTGTGATGAGAAGGACTTTATCAGTCCAGATCAATGCAGTCTGAGCTCAACATTCAGATGTTTTCCTGGTAAAATTTTACTTTGAAGAGGAGTTGTGATTTCTATTAAGAGCGCTGATTTTACGATCGTTCCCACCCTAACTGTCTTCCAGTCATATGCATGCAATTTGTTTGGCGCCATGAGCAATAGATACAAAAGGGATTGATAAGCTAAATTAGCTGAAAGGGGAACACCCTCTTGATCAAGCTGCATTGACCCTGGTAATCTTAACAAACTGCTAAATAAAATCGGGCCCAGGGCGCACGATTCGAGTCCAAACTGCAAACAAAAGCTCCACTTATGCTGAGAAATACTCTCGGTAGCTCTGTTTCTCTTTCACACTCCAACACAAACACTAAGGGCAAAGAAAGAACACTTTCTGTGCATACTTTTCAGCGTTTAGGTGTGTTTTTTTCTTCTAGGAGTGTGTGTTTAAGTGTGTGTTCATGGGAGGTTAGGGGCAAAGTTCAGGGAAACCCCCAAACCCCCTTCTAGGCCTTGTAACCCCCTCAGGGAGAAACCACGATTCACAAATCACACACACATACACACTCTTTCTTAAAGCGCAGACTTTACCAGACATGACCTTGACCAGACCTGCCAACAGGATCACCTACAGACAGGCACAGGGGATTCTGGGAAACAGGAAACAGGAAGTGGGCCCTGTCCAAGCTGAGTGTGAACGCTGTGTTCATAATGAGTCTTGTACGAAACTCGCTGTGTGTGGTAAAGTGTGTAAGGGCAGACTTATGTCTTTGCCATAGCTAATAATGTAAATTACTTTAATGTTTTAAGCGGGTTTCACAGCGTGACAGTCCCCACGTGTGTCTGTGTGTATGTGTGTGTCTGTGTGTGTATGTATGTGTGTTTGTGTGAAGCCCCCCTGACCTGGGCAGCATTAAGCAGAGAGGCATCCAGGCTCTGTGGGAGGGGGCTGTGGTGGGATCTCTGGTTTCAAACAGTGTCAGCGCCCTGGGACCGAGCCATGTCAAAGGTTTAGTCCCAAATGAGTCATATTAGGACCCCGATCCCCAATCAATCAGCGCCGCGCTAAAAAGAATCCACAACAAGGCGGCAATTAAGACCCACCGAGGGTTTAGCTAAACACGTGTGAGAGATAGGGTTTGTTAGAGTAGCTGTGTGTGCACTTCTTTATGAAGTGTGTAAATGTGTCGGTATATGTGTGAAGGCGAAAGCTTGCTGAGAGTGAAGGGGGAAAACAACAGTGTAATTTGGGAATGAGCAAAAAAAGGACAGAGAAAGGACATGTTAAACTGTCTGGTCAGGAGGTAATCATGGCTAAAAGATATGTGTAAACTGTATGATAAGGGGCGTGGCTTATTGGAGTGAAAAGCAGCCAAAAGCAAAGCTTGAGTTAGTGTTTCTCACATGCTGAACCCCCTACGTCAAGGTTTTATTCAATCTATGTGAACAACACTAGGTAGAGTCCTTTAGTGCTTCTCAAAACACATCATAAAGTTACATAAAATAAGGTTTAATTAAACCACCCATAGAGCGTCAACATTTTACCCTTTCCAGGACAAAAGGTGAAGTTTGACTCTGTTTTCTATATGTTTTTACAAAATTAATCAAAGAAGTATCGTCTTACTGCTTTTGTTGAGTAAACTCAGCAGACTGACAGCATCCAGGTCCAACTGTTTTCTATGTCCTGCCATGTCTATTTATGTGGCGTTTGGGTGATGGTAAAAAGAACAGGCACCATCATGTAAAAAGTATGCTAACTTTATGA
Organism: Xyrichtys novacula; assembly: GCA_962446985.1. NCBI lineage: Eukaryota > Metazoa > Chordata > Actinopteri > Labriformes > Labridae > Xyrichtys > Xyrichtys novacula. Next base: position 31,484,504 of record OY660870.1, read on the forward strand.
CAACCATGATCAATGTTTTTGAGTTTAAATCTGGTTCAAGCTCATAACTTGGTTAAAGGATAGAAATATCTTTTATAGCCAAGTCACTGTAATAATGATCTGTTCCATTGTTCGGAGTAGTTGACATATCTCACTGCATCATAGATGGGGTGATTTCTTTTTTTCCAGCCTGCTCGAAACTTAAAATTCTGATTGCAAAAATCATTGCCAACAACGGTACGGTAAAAATGCGCTTTAAAATGTTTATTTTTGCAAATTATTATCCCACATCTGAACTAATTGCTAGGCTGCATCAAGTATTTGATTATGAAGTTAATTCACCTTTACCTGTTGACACTGTGGCAAAATCATAAGTTTCTGTTCGCTGCTTCACGTCAGGGTCCTGATCCTACATTCACCAATCCTAGCCTCAGTTGTCTTAAATGAATTCCTAGAAAAGGATTCCTCCTCGGGCATCAAACCTGACTATTTTTACATTTTATTCTGAAAGTTTGATCCCTTTTCCATGTTTGGAAGTTAACAGGATTACCAAGCTCTGCGAGAATCCTGAAACTGATACTACTAAAGCTATTATTTGAGAAAACTCAATTTGTGCTGAGTCTGTTGTTGGCATGTCCACAGAGTGTCTCAAAAGACTTCCAAATACATCTTCTGTTAACAAACTCCCAAACTTAAATAGGTTTAGGAGAAGTTTGCAAATGTAGAGAGCTGAAGTAGATCAGTGCGTGGCAAAGGAGGGACAGCATCCAAGAAGTAAGAGGGCCTGTCATCCCCTCAGTCTGAAAAGGGTGAGATGCTTGCGGCGCGAAGCAAATCATCATCAGTCCCGGCCAGGGTCTGAGAACCACAGCCGTGTTGATACTGGCACTGAGGTGAGGAGAAGTGAAACCAAAATCCAGAGTTTCTGAGCGGAGCTCACACACAGGTTCACAGTCTGAGTTAAGAGTCTATTGTGAGAAAAAATAGCAGGCTCTGTTTTTTGAGGGCAGATTTAGAGTAAGACTGGGTTTTCTGTTGGATCTGGGTGTAAACCAACATCTCTGTCTGGTCTAGATTGGCTTAAGATTGAAATATGACGCCATCATAATTTCTGTGCCACATTTTAGATCCTGCAGCTGAGAATAGGCTTATCAAACTTGCAAACCAACTCATACAACTATTTTCCATGTTAATAAAAAAAAATAATACAGTAAGAGATCTTTGTGATTTTTGTTCTCTGTCAGGCATGAACACAAATCCTGATTTCCAAAATCTGGATCAGCTCTTACCCTGGTTCTGCAGATACAACAATTAATATATTTATTTAATAACTGAACATATTCCTACTCATACTCCTAAATATCTTACTGTTTATATTCTTCAACGCATCCACTGTTTAAAAGCATTTTCTCGTTTTCACACCTGCACTAATCAGTATACTGTATATCAGTATACTGTATCAGTATACTGCACCGTGGTCATCTCCAGTTAATCTGACTGGCATTTGAACACATTAAAAAAAAGAGCTAAAATGAAAACGTCTTTCAGTCTCAACACCAAATTGTTGCTTTTGTCGCGATATAATCTGAACTATTCTTCATGCATGAGTCGGTAAACTCTACTAAAACAGCTGCAGACTTCCCTGAATTTGAGAAAAAGGGCCTGTAATACCTGAAAACATCATGTGGCAATAACTGATATTTGAGCAGAGAGCAGGAGCAGACAGGCTGTAGTGCCAGTGGGCCTATTCTGATTGATTTAGTTTGAAGGCACTGAGCTGATTACATTTACCGTACACAGCCTCTTATATATGCCTTACAAGCAGAGTAAATACCAATCTCAGGTGGATGATTAGTCTGTGTGCCTGGTGGTCTAAATCTCAAGTAGCTGAGAGCAAAATATTTGTAACAGATCTTTTAATTAATTATCCCCGTTAAGAGTGAAATTGCGGCTTAAGTAAATGTTTTGGCATGTTGTCACTGAACTTCTAAGGATTATGAAAGCTTCGCAGATTTTTTTGGATAAAAACCACTCTACGGCGTCTTTTCATCCCCCTCCGCTCTCAGACCCACAGGGCACAGATAGCGTAATTACCTGATCTGTCATAAATCAAACTCTGATCACACAGACGTTGTAAGTACGAGTCTTTCTCAACAGCTGCCGGAGAAGACCAGAAAAGATGTTTTGGCGCGTTAATAAATCTAATGTTATTACTGTACAGTCATATTTTAGTGGCAAACACATTTTAAGCAGGTCTGAGCAAGCTTCAAATTCAACTTAGTGTGACGTCTTCAAGTCATCACACGTTCTGGAAACTGCTTCCGTAGACCAATTTGTCAGTCAGCTCGTAGTGCAGCGCTAAAGAAAGGACACACACGCTTCAGTCAGGACGACTCCAAGTCCAAATCCTACTGTCATTACAACTGGACTGCTGCAGGGCTGACAGCACTTCAGGTCTCATGGTCCCTGTCACGTCAACCCAAAGATTATTCCAGTGTGTTGACAGCTGGCTAATTATAGAGCCATCCTATACGTGCACTCACCGATACATAAGATGTATTCACATGCACACAAATTACAGGGAAAGCTACACTGACGGTGTTTGTACTGTATTACCATTAAAGCCTCTGGAAACCTAAACACACAATAGACTTATGAGTGTTATTAAGGTTTAAAGCTCCTGTGAGGGGTTTTCAGCTTGATTTAAAACAGAATGTAACAGACGCATTAACAGTACCCACACAATCATCCTGTCTCAGAGCGATGCAGGAAAAACTAGTCCCTGTATCTGACACCTCGAGGTTGGATTACTGTAATTCGCTTTTATCGAGCTGGCCTAACAAGTCTTTAAAGACCGTACAGCTGGTCCAAATGCTGCAGCTCCAGTACGGGGTTTAAAATCCTTACCCTGACCTGCAAAGCTCTTCATGGTCAGGCACCTTCAGATCCTTAAGAGTTTGTAGTTCCCTATTACTGCAGTCTCAGCATGCAGGCCTTGGCACTTTAACCAGAAATCTGTATGATCTGTTGTTGTTTGTCTCTCTATTCATCTCTTTAGTGGCAGATGACAGTCCAACATGAGTCGGGTTCTGCTTGAGGTTTCTGCCTTGTTCAGTCTTAGTTGACAGAAAAGATAACACTAGAGCTGCACGATATTGGAAAAAAATAACAGAATTTTTTTTCAATCCTGGGATATTAAAATCTTGAGGACAGTTAACCTGCACTGATCTTACCTCTTTTTGTGAATGTTTGTTGAATGGCTTCGGTCTGTCTTAGAGGTAATTTTAGCTTGCTTTTATTGTGCTGAGACATTATTGTGGCAACAGAGGAGATGCACAGAACACGTGTTTGGTTGACATCATCCTTCTTGTAACCAAATAATTCCCTATAACTGATGATGCTTTTCTTTTTAGCAAGAAGTCTTCATTTTCTGTGGTTTTCTCTTGTTTGTTACTCATTTTGCAATTGCTACCGGTGAGAAACACATGCCCGTCAAGCATTACATGCACCTTGCAAAAGCGCACCGCCTATAGTAGAGTGGTCCATGGAAATGTACAGTTTAAAACCCATACAATTAATATTTGTTGGGCTAAACAGTGATGAGTAATGTTTCGAAAGTAATTCTCAGTGGACACACGTTTCTCCGCACAACACCGGCAGCGCCAGCGACTCACTCCATGTGCAGGACATGTGAGGGGCGTGGTTTCCTCCTCTCTGATTTTGATAGACGGCTGGCAGGGTAGTCTGACTGGCAACTGAATAAAGAACGAATGTGATTGCACAGCACATGCAGAGTCACATGGAGTGTTTCTCAGTCAGCTACCCTTGAAATTAAATTAGTTCATTCTCCTCCTACATTTCAGGCTCTGCGATGTGACTATCGCCCACACGTACATCGCTCAAATGATATATTGTGCAGCCCTAGATAACACCTCAGAGTTTTAAACACTTCTGGACCCTGAGCTCCATTACTGTACCAGTATCTAGCAGGGTTGCTAACTCCACATGATGAGGACAGATGTAAGACGTGGGAAGAGGTGGACAGAAAAGACACACTGTGGACTTTGCTGAGCACAATGGAAACTGCAGAGCAAGAAGAAAGTTTAGAATATTTTCCCTCTGCCAAAATAGACTGTCTTATACCAAATCACATAAGGAAAGTTCCCAATTCTGCCACAAATCAAGCGTCTGTCAACCAAAGTAGCAGTAACTCATCAGATAAGATCTTTTTTAAAGGGAGGAGGCAGCTCTAGACATCTTTTGTGTTTAAGGTTTGTTAGAGAAAATGCCAGGAAGTTTGAGGATAAGCCACAGAGACAAAAAAGAAGCAGGAAAAAAAAAGGCTAGGAGAAATCTGGTCTCTGTTAAACCTGTCCTCTTTCTTCTCCCGCACAGAGTGGACAGAAAAGAGAGCAGAGAGGCACGGCGGAGGGAAAAAAGAGAGAAAAAAGTGAGCTATTTTTGTAATTGCTTTTTTTGCCGGTGCTGAGAGAAAAGCGGCAGGGAAAGTTTTGAGAAATTTAAACAGCCTTGACAGCCAGGGTGTAGTGTTATTAATCTTTTCAAACAGGGAGAAAACCCAGCTATTATAAACACAGACAGGCTCTGAGATCAGCGGCAGTGTTGCAGAAAGTCTGTTTATTGCTTGTGTCAGATTAAAAAAGACTTCTAGATCCAGGAAGTCAACACCTTTAGAAACAGAAAAGAGCAGATGTGTTTGGGAAATCAAACAAGATAAACTGAAAATAATAAAGTTAGATTTAGAAAAGGATTTTGGACCACTTAGGGATCGAAAAACAAGCAAAAGGTGGAACTTTTATCAGCTTTGAAGTTAATACTGCACATTTTTAAGCCATACAGAGATTATTCTGAGTTAAATTTCTCAATTAATGTAAGAATTAAACTCTTTGCATGTCTGGTTTGGTCTCATCCAGCATTTTTGGTGCCAAAATGTTTGAGAGCTTTTAGTAAAATAAAAATAAAAATCATATTTAACACTGCTGTTTTCATACTGCCTTGGAAACACTGACTACAACTGCTTTAACAGTATATATGATAGAATATAAATGTAGTAAGGTCACATGAAACAATCTCCAAACATGCTCACGTAGAATATTACGGCGTTACAACACAGCCCCAGCTTGAGGCAGGTGGCAGTACTGCAGCTACAGTTAAGATACAACAGAATTACTGTAGCATTAATAATGTTGACGATTAATTTAACCAACTGGTATTTTTGGTTTAATTATTAAGTCAACTAAACTCTTTAGTTTTCGGCACTAAAGTGAATTTCTCTGGTCTAAAATTTTACAGTTTAAATACCTGACACAAATAGTGATTAAAAGTCAGTTTCAGTTCCTCCACCTGGCTCGAATGAAGGTCTAATTAATCCCTTTGACTAGTTCAACCGTTAGACTGACACACGGAGAAAAAAAATCACAGAAAGTAAAGGAAGATCAAAAGAAAGTGCGTAATAATGTCACGGTCAGTTTTCGTCTCTTCTGTCAGAGCCTTAGCAGTTTGCATGCCGGCCTCAGTCTGAAGTTATTAACTGCCTCTGATCTGAGCTTACAGCTAAACCTCCCGTCGCCTCCGCACAGCTAATCACACCTGAATGCCGCCGACCCCGCAGACCCCAGGAATCAAAGAACAACATGCAACCCTGAGTGTTAATGGTGCCGACCTCCTCCTCCTATCCCGCTAACACTGTTTTTCTTTCACTCCCCTCTCCCTCCCGCCGTCTCCACCGTACTCTCTCTTTTTTTTTCTGGAAATGAAGAAGTGTGGCAGCGTACAGAGAGAGACAGAGAAAGTTGGGGGTCTCCTTCTGGCAGGCGGGACTTTTTCCCCTGGACTCATGTTTGTTCTGGGCCTATCAAAACATCTCCAAGGAGGAGAGTCGAGGAAGGGAGGGGGTTTATGAAGGGAGGAGAATGGAGAGGAGGAGCGCTGGCACAGTGTATAAGAGACTGAGTCAGTAGAGACTGGTGGCACATCGCTATGAATATAACTCCTGAATTCAAGGTCTACAGCTGGACTTAAGTGAGCTATTATACTCTAAAGTTAAGGACATGGGATTGAACTGGACTACTGTCAAACTTCAAGTTATACTATTAGACATTTCACAAGAGGTCATCCAAGCCCCTTGACTACAAAAAGGAGATGATGCAATCTTTTATACTTCTAGCAGAGGGACCCTGCTTGTCAAGAAAAGAGGTCCAGATGAGAGAGTTCCTGAATTTTAGAGGTCTTATGTGGTCCCACTCAGAGTGAAATTGTAAATGTTATGCAAGCCTTAAGGCTGAATCATCTGAAACTGACTTGTTGCAAAGCCATCATGTTAACATAGACGTCAAACTGTAGTCAAATCTTGTATAAAAAGGAGAAAGTGCCGAATATATGGCTTCAGAATAGCAGGTGGTAATCCAATGGTCGACATCTCAATACTCTTCTACCGTGACAAATGTTTCCTGAATTGATCCGAATATAATTTTGACTTTTTCCATCAGATTACATTTCACAAATGCGGAATTGTCTTAATCGATGGCACCACCTGATGACTGAGAGTAGCTGTCACTACTGCTTTTCCAGGGGAATTGAAGATGAAAACACATGGCGACACGAGCAAAGTAGCACACAGGAAGCGAAAGGAAACAAATGAGGCAGAATATGATGTTTTTTTAAGATAGGCGACATCAGGCAGCTTTTCAACAGTTGATTCAGTAATGGAGAATAAGGTGTTTATAAGTGCTTTAAAATTACCTTTTAAGAGTCAATTTGCTACTAACAGACATGCTAACAAGAAACTAATAAATGAATAAATATGTGCATCCTTGTTTAAAATGTTACCAAAACTAGATTTCATTTTTAAAATTTTATTTTCTCTCTGAAAATAAAGTCTTGAAAAGTTGAGGTTGTTTTACAATCAAACTACATTAAGGATGACTCACTAAATTTTAGGAGAAGCTGCCTTATAATCATGGTGATCTTCTATTCAAGTCAATATGGTAATTTTAAAGAGGGTTCTCTTATAATCAAGACTGTTCAATTTAGACCAATACAGTGATTTTCCAAGCAGGCGATTCAGTACATTCTGTACTTGTACTTGTATTTATTTTAGCCCAAAGTGACTTAAAGCTTCAACTGGAAGTGATTTAAATGACTGAAACATGTACAAGTCTTTACTGAAATGTACATTTCTCAAACTCTCCTCAAGCTCCTGCCTCCTCTTTCCTGCGTTTGAGGTCATCTGCAGTTTTTCTTAAATGTCAGACATCTACATGGTACACAAGCTTCCTGAATCCGAGTGAAATTCCTCAAAGTGTCAACTCTAAGTTTTCCTGTGGCTTCTCTCTAAACCTTACTCTGAGGATAAGCACACACACACTCTATATCCCACACACCACAGAGTGTATACTTAAGCCAAATGTAGAGGGGATGGAAATCAGACTACAGGCTGAGACAAAGACAACACTGAGGACACGAAGTTCAAGTTATGTTCAGATTCAACAAGGTGGGTGGCGAGAAATTTCCCCCCCGTGATCTGTGAGTAATATCTGTGGCTCAGAAATCGGAAGTCGCTGCTCTCTCTGTGACAATCATCCCAGAGAGACGATGGAAAGTAAAAAAACAGAAAGAAGTCAGGCGTGCAAATTAATATAAATTTCATCTGAACTGACAAACCTCTGGACCAGATGTCGCCCCTGAAGCTTTGAGTCGAGCAGCAGAAGTTTTGACATTTGAGCAGCTGCGGCATGAGGTAAGCGGCTGCAGGTCATCACGTGTCATCATTAGTTGACCCTGTCTTCTTGACGGCCCGCCACCTGACTTTACAGCTAATAAGCAGTCTGTGGCACTAATGATGAGGAGCGGCGATGATCAGCCCACCGCCGCCGCCGCAGCCCCACCACTGTCAAAGGAGGCCCCTGTCTATTTAAATGAGCTCTGTAATGACTGTAATGTGACTTAAGATTACATACCGCTCTCTGATTGACTGAAACACTTTCCCCCTTGAGCAGGCAGGAAAAAATAACACAACCAAGATTGAATCAGGAGTAACAGCAAAGTGTAGTGTCCAGCACAGAAGATGTACAAATGGATAAATTACTGAATGGGTCAACTCAGTCCAGGGCCTCCATAGAGAGTGACTTAAAGAAGCCACTAAAGTTTGCAAAACAACTACAAGGAGATAAATGTCAGCGGAAACATCGCTTTGGCCCAAAACAACCACAGAGACACCCAAAGAGCTGTATAAAGAGACACAAAAGGGCTTGAAAGAAGACATTACACAACTACAGAAACACAAATGCATTAGAGGAGAATTAAAGCCAGACAAGAGGAACACAAAACAGATCACATAAAACATAAAAGAGGCTGTGAAACTACAGAGGAAACAAAACCGCAACAAAAACAAAAGTGCACCAAATGTGCAAAACGAACATAAACTAACAACAAAAAGGGGCACAAGACAATCTTTACACAACAAAACAATCAAAGCTCCTATTGGGAGTTGTTTTTACTCTTATTCAATAGAATGAAAGTCACATTGATGTATTTTCATGATATTGAAAAGTTAGGGTTACCATATTCTAAATCCCCTAAAAGCAGACACTACTACATGGGGTGGAGTCGTGCGCACAATTTTGAGGTTAACTTGCATACAAAACCCCGGACATTCAAAGGATTTTATAAACTCCCCACAGACAGGCAGGATAGCCCCCCAAAAGAGGATATGTTCAGGTAAAAGAGGACGTATGGTCACCCTAGAAAAGCAACTAACACTGAGAAAATACATGATTTTTATATTGTCATTTTTTCACCTAAAACTGGTGTGAGAGGTAAGGTGTCAGTTAGGCAACTGAAGAAACAACCTGCTTTTACAATTCCTGCATTATCCTTTTCATTTTAAATCACATATTTGACTGTTAAAAGTCTGCAGGATGAGGTTTGTGGTCCAAACTGACTACTTAAGCCTGTGGAGGACAAGATAAGACTGTTTTCTCCACAGGGGATGCCAAAATTGATGCAAGCAAAAGCTGAAGAAAAAACTTTCATTCTGCAAAAACATGAAAAGTTACAGCAAAGAAACCTGATGACTCCAAAGTGATATCAAGTGGTTTTTCCTCATGTGTACAAGGACCAGAGGAGGTTTTATAAATCTGTGCCTAGAGTCTCATTGTCTCGTAATCCACTCAACCTTTCCCCCTAATCAGTTTGTCTCTTTCAGATGCAAGCGTATTCCTCTGATGTGAAGTTTTATAACAAAATCCTGCCAGCCTGAAAATGTCATCCAGAAAATCTCTTAAATCAACATGCGGTCGAGCTAAACTCACATCCTCCTACTTTGAAGTGACGTTGTTTTTTTTTTAAAGTTTAGTTTCATTTCCAGCATTTTGACATGCTGTGAGTTTAAAGCCATGTTTTTGATTTATTTTGTGAGCAAACCGTCTCATCTATAAAACAAACTCAATTTTTAGCTGCACATGGGAAATCACAAACATGTAAACAAAAGAATGGCAGAAACAGATGTTTAAAAAGGTGCATGCGGCCATTTTTAAATGTGCGTGAACGACCGTGCGTGTGTTCTTCTCTGTGTGTGAGTGGATTTAGTGAGTGTCTGATATTCGCTCTGTGCCAGCACTTTTGATTCACAGTCCACAGCATGGAACATGGCAATGAGCCCCGCTGTAATGTCATTTGGGAAAATCATCCAGTTTAACTCCTTTGATCCTCCAAAATCAAACGACCTGAGAAAGTTCATAAGAGTTTTATCCTGTAACGCTGAGGAGACATCTAAACAAAGCAGAGGAAGCGTGCCAGACCCAAAATAAATCCTGACTCTGGTGGCGCTGGGCTGCCAAAAACATAAAAATGTTTTGTTGGAAGGTATTCTTTCATTTAATATTGTTTAGTTTCGCATGCTTCTCTCGAAACCTCACTTAATTTCATGTGCATGTCCATGTTAAGAGATCAGGTCTGAGGTTTTTGCAGTCCCTTTAGAGAGCTGGAAGCTAATTGCACGGCCATAATAGAACTGAACAGAAACAATAGACACAGATGTGAGTCATTTTTCTATTATGTTCATTTCAGGTAGCGATATTTACTGGAGGATTAGGTTAATTAACTATACTGCCAATAGTTTTATGACACTCACAGTTGGTCAGAAACATACAGCCTCATTGTTGTGATGAAAGTCTTGTTGCTAATCTGAATTAAGATGAGTGACACCAGCATTTTAGAGTTAATAAAACTTCCAAAGTTTCCCAAATACTTCAGGAACAGTGTGCTACTGAACACTTTTATACAGCAGCCGTTTTACCTCTGATCTGATGCTTGCTTGCTTCTCTAGTCATGCCAACTTTAGTAACGGCCGAACGATAACAATATACAGTTAGAAAATGTAAACTCCTTCCAGCTGCTTTAAGTAATAATAATAAATGTTCTTCCTTGAGCTGTGAAACTCTGCTGCACTCTGTGATCGACTCGTCAGGGCTCTCCCACAAACAAGCAGCTCTGGAGGAGAGTAGGTGAGTTGTGTTTAGTCTCTTTGCTAAAGAAATCAGCAAAGTTAAAAAGACGTTTGGTGTCTAGTGCTATGGCTAGGACCCTATTTGTACTGTTGATGAAGTTAGGTGCTGTTCTGAGCATTATTTATGGCTATAGAGTGGCGTTTTGGTTGAGGTTTGCGTATGGCTCCTCAGACCGCTGTGTATTGCTATCCTGCGTTCGTTACTACAGTTGGTATAACTAGAGAAGCAAGTGGTCGGCAACATTCAACTCTCGACAGGGTGTCTAACTCTGTATTATGTGTTTGACCACAACTTAAATTTACACCAGAATATCCCTTTAATTGGTGAATAGAAACAATAGATACAGAAAATCCATTTAAACAGCTTCATATATTTGATAACTTGTTAGTTGCAGATGGACAAAACTAATATAAGCATTTGAACCACTACCTTAGTGTTCGATAGTATTGTCAACAAGCTACAAATCTCACATTTCAAGCACTCATACGAGTACTGTAGGGTATCACATCTAAAAAAGGTCAAATTCTGCAGAAAAAGGGTGCAGCGAGTACACTGAAGAGACCTGAATTATAACCAATAAACAGCCCTTTAGATCTCATGGTCGACAATCCCGCTGCAGCCCACGGCTGAGAACGGACTGTTCTTTTTCCAATGTGAACCATGTGAGCTGTGATGGTCGGGTAGAAACAGCAGCTTAGAGCATCAGAGATTTGGGATTTAAAGGCTTATATTAAATATTCATCTAACCACACGAAGACCTGCATCAATAAAAAAGGAAAATTACAGACCATGTCTTGTAATAATGTAAGTTATAACTCAATAATACGGTTTTAGGGTGGATCTATGAAAGCAGGAATAAATCAAACTGATAAGTATGAGATATAAAGGAAATAAAAAAAGTTGGGCATTATGCAAGAAAGTTGATTGATTTAAAGGCTGAATTGTAACTTTCTATTGAGGTTATTCATCATTATTAATATCCTTGATTGAGTTTGGCCACGAATAAAGTTCAGTAGGGGTAAAAAAATATATATTGCAGCTTTCTTCTCCTTTTTTGTGAACCTTTCACAAAAGTTGCTAAATGGATGTCTATGAGTCAGTTAAAAAACAAGAAAAACATCCAAACAACTTGACCAATGAGCGTGCATCAACTACATGACATCCAAAATCTATCTGCATGTTTAAGCGACAATTATCTGTGAAATGTGGCGCTGCTGTGTTGTACTCTGGTATAATTAGCCCAAACAGACAGAGAGGGACATAGACAGCAGAAAGAGCAACTCACGTGGTCCTTCCTGGCATAGGTGTGGGGTGTGGATCTGGAAAAGAAGACAAGGGGGATTTTTTTTTACAACAGGATAAACAATATTGCTCCCAGATTTTCCTCTGCGGAGGCTGCCAGATACAAACAAGGATCGGCTGAGAAAGAAGGCTGCTAAAAGGAGCCAGATCCCTCGCAGGAAAAAATGAATAAAAGAAGATGTAACTGTTTGTTACGAGAAAATCCTGAAACACTCGTCAAAAAGCCTCTTTATCGGAACATCTGCATGTCAGCGTGTTTTTTAAAGGCTGTAACTTCTCTTACCGAATTTGACGTACAGCACGCCCATCGTGGACACAGTCCCCTGGCTGTTAGAGGCCACACACTGGAAGTAGCCCGTGTCTGTCGTGTCCAGATTGCGGATGCGGAGGCGTGACCCATAAGGCATAGCTCTGTACGAGATTCGTCGAGGCTCCTGCACCACCGGGGCGTCGTTTTTCAGCCAGCGTACGGTGGGCTGCGGGTTGCCGGACACACGACAAAAAAGCTCGGCTGTGTTTCCCAGAGAGGTGGTGATGTTGTTCATGGGAGCTTCCAGGCGGATAAAGAGGGACCCTGGAAAGACAGAGAGAGAGAGAAAGACTATCAGAGGAGTAAATCAGGAGAAAAAGGGCTGGTCAAGTTAGAGGAAATGTCAGAATGATTGAGAGTGAAAAGACAAAAGGAGGTGGAAAGGCTTTTATTACAGACATAAATCAAAGATCGCTTACTGCTCCCCATCAGAGCCAGATATGAAGAGGAAAACATGCTTCTGTTTGAAAAAATATCGCGGTAAATCAACTCCATTTTTTTAGGCACACATATTCAAAGTCTGGTTCAACAAGTTATTCTGCGGCCGCCAATGTGGTGACACCTAATTTCACTTTTCATCATAGCTGTGGGCTGCCAGAGGGTTTCCCCGGCTTGTGTATCAGCTTGTTAAGCTACATCACCTCTGTTGTGGGTTGAAATAAAGAGAGAAGAACAGAAAAAACACATTGTAGGAGTGAAATCAAGGCTATCAGAGCCCGCTGTGTGACAATGGTGGTTTTGTAAAGAGTCAGACCAGACAAAGACAAACATTTCTGCATGTTTATCTCCAGGACCGCATTTTTCCTCGAGGTGGTCAGGAAAGAAACAATCTGGAGGGCCACCTAAGAGCTTAATGTGCTGGAAAAACATCGGTGTAAAAGTCAAGAAAAACCTCTGGAAAGTTCCTCCGACCCCAAAAACCGATCTTAGGTATGCAGAAATGCTCTTGGTTTCACAAACCGGCCAAAACCAACAAAGGAGGAAAGACGCACACAAGAGGATCTCAGACTAACTTCAATGTGTGTGAATGGAGAGGCTGAGGTGTAAAAATAGAGGTAAACACTTATTTATTCAGGGACACCCACATATCGAAGCACTTAGTAAAACATGCGAGCTTATCAGTTAGGGAAAATAAACTCTGACATATGAGTATTTTACAAATTCATATTCACCAATCTGAATTATTATTATAAAGGTACGTTGTCATCTCAAAAATCCAGTATGCAGGTTTGCATAGTATTGTGTTCTGTTGTTTGAGTTTCTGGAAATGAGTAGTCTTTCATTGTGTATGAAAAAGCTAATTAATTAATTTAAAGTTAAAATCAACATTATTTTCGATCAATTGTAATGAAGCTGAAGTTTCAGTATGAAAATAAAAATATTTTATTGGTTAAGTTATGAGTTGGTCAAAGCTGTGCTTGCAGCACATGTAAAGTGACTTTCTATAAGTAAAACAGTCAGGAGAAAACAAGAGGAGGCAAACCACAATGACATGCTGAGTTAAATTCAATAATATGAAAGTATGACAAGGGCTACATAAAAAAATCAGTTTCATTGCTCTGCTGCGGACTAGATGTTGTCAACATGCTGCATCTGTCACACTGACGGTGAGCTAAGTTTTGATTTGCAAGAGTTTTCTATAGCACTTGTGGTTTTGTCATCCTTTACTGTACTTAATATATATAAATATGCCTTAAAATACATGTTTACCCCTTTGTCTTCCTTTACAGGTCAAGTAAACTTGAGTTATTGTTTAATTCAAACTTTCTGTCACTGGCTGGTGAGGCCCCTAAAATATAATAACTCTTATCAGCCAGTAGAAATGGATGTCACTAAGGCAGCTGAAGAAGCTGCTCCTCTCTTGTCTCACCTTTCCCTACAGTACTGATATCTGAAGTTATCACCATAATAGTCTGAGATTCAAAACTGTGATTTTTATGTCCATGATAATCTTGAAGTGAAATTCTGATATTGTTGCTAAATACAATAACCCATAATAATAGAAGAATCTCAAAAGCAAAGCCAAAGAGAAAAGGAGAGTCTTCACCAATAGTCAGTTTTAAACACTCAGGAGTGGTAATCTCACATGCGCCATGTATATGCAGCTATTTCACATTTTAAAGGCTGCTACCACAAAGGCTGGATCACCTTTAGTTTTCAGCCCAGTTTTAGGCACATTTAGCTAACTAGCTGACCCACACAGGTCAAAGATTTGATTTCATATAACAATCTTTAATTCTCCAAATATCATCCTTTAAAAAAGGAACTACAGCAGCTACACAAAACAAACATTTCTTGCAGCTTCGTGCACGCCTGGTTAAATTGCATCAGCGCCCGTCATTACAAGATTACTAGAAATTCCTACAGGTATTATTAAATTACTAAGGTTGTTTGTGTCACTGCTGGCTGGAAAAACAGCGACACAGTCATGACTCTAAAAAAAATACCTCCCAGCCTTAAGGATGTGTGTCGCAAATCAATAAATTCGGAGGTTTAAATCTGATTTCCCTCGAGGTTGGCAGCCAGTCAGACTCTGTATAGATAAACTAAATATCAACCAGGAATCTGTCACTAAAATGTGCTGAAATGGTTAAATGTAGCCTGAAGTAAGACTGTGTTGGTTAATAAATTGCATTTGTCCAAGTTGCAGCTCGTTTTCCTGCAGCTGCCATTGTTATGAGCTGTGTAAATAAAGTAGCACTGATTTATTCCCCAAGAGAAAGTGTGAGTGGGCACATTTATATTGGCATGTATTCAAGCTTCCAATGGAGTGCAAAACACACTCGTCTCCTCACATTGTCCTCCCTAAAACCTCAGGCTTCCACAGCGATGTGGTGCAAACAAGTGCGTGACGATACAAAGAGACACCCACCACTATAAGCAACATCGTCTCCCTCCTCACTCATTATTTATACACCCTCCTTCTCCACAAACACTTTGGAGATGCTCTGACTATCATACTTCAACTTCTGCCTCTTCCCTGGTGCTTACTCCTCCACCTCTTGCCCATGTACGTGTTACAAATTTAGACATATGAAAAAATACCTCACTCAGGTGTGGACGAGGAGGTGATTCATTCTACATAAGTGTTAGACGCTGGCTTGAGAGCTCATTGTGAAGGAGACTCAAGAGGCTTGTTCAAGATCCTACAAGTGGATACTTGTTCGTATCTGCCACCAGAATATGTGCCAGAAAGGAGATCTTATAAAACTATATATCAGTCGAGCTTAGTGTTAGTTCAGGCAGGTTATGATATCGAGCTCAGCTCACAGTGCGTCAACTGATCATATCAGTAAACATCAAACTCAGGCTCTAGCCTGCCTACTCCTTCTACTACATCTAAAAACTGCTCTGCACTGTTAGCCTTGTACTGCATGTAAACAGATTACAACAGCAAAATTTGTAAATAACCTATAATCAGCTGAAGTAATAAGTCTGGTATGATTAAAGCTAAGATGTATTTTCAGATGATCAGGGATGCAAAAGCACAGCTGAATGAGTGCGTCGAAGTTGAAGTGCAGTTTCTGAACTCAATTTATGTCACTCAGTTATTTTCATAACTCATTTACTCAGTTGTAAAGGTTTATTTTTCTGTCTAATCTGTCTGGTCTTATTTTGTTACCATTTATAATCACTTTAAAGGTCATGAGACAAACAGAAAAGTACTGAGATAGAAGACCAGACAGTGTGTCTCCTGGATCAAGCACTCAGTTTATTTAGTACAAAAAACACTCTCATTTAACCAAAGCAGACTTGATAGAAACTGAATATCATATAAACATGTATTCACAAGAATATAAAAATTTTTAGGATAAGCCTTAAGTGTTTACACAGGAGCAGGTCTCCTTCCACAGAGGCCACCATCTTGTTCTGTCTTGTTGCTACTCTGACGTTGGATGAACAATTTAGGAACATACACATTTTTTGTATTTAATAATTGGAGGCATGAACCGCACTCGGAAAGAAGTGAGTGACTGTGCAAAAGAATTCACATTGATAAGTTTTTTTGTTTTTTTTTTGATAGTAAAAAATGAACAAAAGGATAAAACCTTTTATCCTTACGGTACAGTACAGTACGATACGATACGATACGATACGATATGATTAGGGGTGTTCCAAAACAAATTTCTCAGGGGATGAGTGAGACTGAGAGTTGATAGGAGGACAGATCAACAGGCATCATTTCCCAAATGTACTTTCGAAATTCCACAGGAGTTAGTTAGGATATGAACAGCATTATTGTTCAGCAACACAACCTCCATTTAGAACCAGTTAAGTCCAGTTCAAGATCAAGTTAGAGTTCAATTTGTACATTTGTAACCTCTCTCTCTCTACTTCTCTTCTTAATCCCATGTGACCTCTTACAAACCGTGATTTCAGGGCGAGATTTTACACCCCTGTTGCATCTGATCTGCAATGTGTAACACACAGCAGCTGAAGGAGTTAGGAGTGTCCTGATACAACTCTTTGACCTCCAATACAATACCGATATTGTAGCCTTTAGTATTTGTATTGTAGCCTTGTGCATAACAAATTTTACATGCAGCTGCAATGTCTTTTTTGGTATTAAACAAAAAATACTGCCACAAAGCCGACATCATACTCCTTGTTTCTTTGTTAGTACCTTAGCACACACTGTTGTTGTGATCACGTGGGCTCTGTATGGTCTGTATGGCTTGTATCGGAGTAATGATAATGAAGATTTTAGATGCAGGCCGATATAATCTGATATTCATTTTTTTGCTGATATCGGACCGATAGCCGATATCAATATCAGATCAGGACAGCCGTCGATATAACAATAACAATACAAAAGCAATATGATAATGACTGTAACAATGAGATAATTATATAACAATAATAATTATGAATATGATACGTTAATACAGTAACATTGCTAAAATGATAAAGCAACAACGTGACAATGATATGACCACACGATACACAAACGTCACTAACAGCATACACAGAAACACGAAAACAAAACACACAACCTGAAACTTGGACACAGATCACAGTGATGCAAAAACAGCCCTGTGTAAAACATGAGGTCATTATTCCGGGTGGTGGTTTTTCCTTCTCTCAAAGGTGGGTGGTATTAGTTTCTTTAGACCCACCAACCATAAACAATGAGCTGTCAGGGCTCTGCTGGGAACCTGAGCTCAGACACTGCTATGAGTGATCCAGAAGTTATGTCACGGCCTTAATGTGCCTGTTGAGTGCCACTACATTAAACAGAAAGTGCTTTTCTCTCTGCATTGACACAAACACACCCTCTGTTGAAGACAGAAAACTTACTTTAGCACCAGCTTATTACTCGAGTTGATTGAGTTTTTTTGGAGATGTGTCTCTTTGCACTCCATTAACTATTATAACAACTGACATTAAAGAAGAGGATGAGAGGAGAGGAAGAAAGGAGCTGATGAGAAGAAAGGTGACAAAGAAAGAAAGATGTGTGTGTGTGTGTCACAAAGCCGCTCTGGTTGTGATTGTCTCGTGGTGAGTGTTGTGGTATTTGGCAAAGGGAGGACAGTGAAATCCAACCCCTCGTTGCGGACTGTCCCTTTAATGTGGTGGGCAACTAAACGGTGCCCTGTCATCGGCCTGCATTTTCTCGCTGTGGTTTTTTTTCGTACAATCAAACACTCACACGCAGGCACACAAACGTAAACACACACACCCCCACACAACCGCAACATACATAAACTATACATGTCCCCAAACTAAAGATGTCACATAATACCTTTTCATTTTCTTCTAAATGTGAGTGTATGTATCTACATTCAATAACACATACAGGAGGGGAGCTGTGCAGGCTGCTCCCAGCAAGACTCAAGCTCAGAAACCTGAGCAGCTGCACAGCTAACTAAACAAACTTTGAGGATACACCGAGGAGCGGAGATTGTAGCGATGCCAGCCACACTAAAGGTGAATTTCATTAAAGCGAGATCGCTCTCCAGCAGAGGAAGGAACTTAGAGGAGCAAAAAAACACATCAAAGTACTGATCAACAGGTCCTTGGACTTTTTGGGAGTTTAGTGCATGACAAATGTCTGTTTTTAAGTTTGTTTTTACTGCAGTGTCTGAATCATTTTCCTTTTTAAACAAATCCCTTACTGTCCTCTTAAATCCTGTCAAATCAAACCGTCTTGCCTCTTATAGGCAGCAGTTACATATCAATGTTTACAGGAAGAGACTATAATCTGACAGGTAAAGTTTGAAACTGCTTGAACCCTGTGTGCTGAAGTTACAGTGGCTTCCTGTGATTTAGCAAGACGTCAAATTTTGACAAGCCACCATTGCCAAACTAATCGCACTTTGCACAAAAGCAAAGTTTAAAAATTTCGATTTATAATGGTGATGTTACAGAATAATGATGTTAACCTCCAAAAACACAGTTTACTGAGTGTCAAACTTAGAGTTTGGTCCAGACGCCAAAGGTTTTACCATGTTCAGGTGTCTTCTATTTGTACACCAAAGTCAAAGTGGCTGTGATTATCCCTAATTCAAGAAGAAACAGCTTCAGATTGGCCTGTTTCCCTTTTACTTTAATTAAAAATGGTCAACTTCCTGTTGGTTTTATAATGCAGCACTAAGAGAAACTTTTGTAGGTCTAGGCTTTATATATGAAGCCATGAATGTGCATATATCTAGCTTAAAGATGCTGCTGAAGCTGAACCAAACCACTTTGCCAATTAGCTAGACAAATATCAAACATTTTATTTCTCCACTGGGCCTATGTGTACCAAGTTTGGTGATGCTAAACCCTTCAAAAAACTACTTCCTGTTTGGTAGAGGGATGGAGAAAAATGCATCGCCATGAGAAGGCTGAGGAGTCAAAGCAAAAAACACACAGAAAGCCCCCAGGAGAATGAGTTGGGTAAACTATCATCACCCTGATTTCAGCCCAATAATGAGCCCCCTTCAGTGTGATAACATCCTGCTACTGATGCACACTGATAGAGCTACGCTACCTGAATGCTGTCTGCCTGTTCAATCAAAACCATCCCCCTGCCTGCAGACAAAACAAGCAGAGCAATCACCCTCCATCCATCAGATAAGAAACAGATGTTAGTCACGGGCTGTGCTCAAACTGACACACACATGCAGCTTTTGTAGGTTTTTATGTGTCATGTTGTTGTGGGAAAATTAAACCATTTCTAGGATTTGTTTGGAGCTACTTCTTCACTGTATTTGTGAGTTTTTAAACATTCCTGATTGGTCACCATAATCCTCTCTAAACTGCCCAATCAGGACCACAAACTACTGTACTACTCTCCTCGCTGCGCGTGTGTTCAACAAACTCAGCTTCACTGTCAGACGGACGCTGTGAGAGCTCCAACTTTGCAAGAGATGAGAGAAAATTAGAGAGCAAAAAATTAAGATCAAGTTCAAATAAAGTCTCATGTTAAGGGTCCAAGCCGGGAATCTTCGTGGGGGATTGAGCGGATGTTGGCTTTCCAACTTTGGAGAAAAGCAAGTAGAGGGGGGTGAGATTTGACAGATAACTCTGGGAAAGGGAGTTAATTATATACACAGAAAATGTTATGGATATGAGTCAGTTACTCCTGAAGCGCTGAAGAGAGCAGGATATGATGATCTGCAGGGGATCTGTCAATCCACAATGCAAAAATAAACTATTTTTTAAAAAGCGGTAAGAGTCTATATTGGTCAAGAAAGAGGTTGACTCAGTCTAGTTACATAGTGGGTGGCTGTGCTACAGCTTAGGAACAATGTGTGACCAGTATCTGGGGCTTTGTGTCCTCTTTTAGTTTGCCTGTACCCTTAAAAGATCTAGACAGAAGGACTATCAGCAGCAGCTTTTCTAATTAAAATCCCTTCTGAAAAGTCACTCAAGAGGACAGGCTTTAATGTGAAGAAATTTAGTAATTTAATTTTGGTTTGTCTCTTCTCATTTCAAGCATGCTGATGAAATAAGAGTCTGGTCACAGAAGTCAGACTGATGAATACACCGTGCAAAATTTGGGAAAATTTACTGACAGCATTTTGAAGCTTCTGCTGAAGACAGACGTAAAACTAGGTCAGTGGAAATGAGAGGGAATGCAGTGCACCTGCGTCTGTATCCCCTTGTGGAGAGTGGATCAATGTGCAATTTGTTCTGTCAATTATCCTCAATCACAGCTTAGTCTAGGACAATGGGTGTTGTCTGGGTGGCTGACGTTGACCATTTGCAGAGGATTAGTTATTCCCAGTGCAGAATTAGATGTAAAATTCAACAACACATGAGGGATAACACTTCAGCACGCCATGTGTTAAGTGCATTGTGAAGTGATTGCTTAAAACGTGTTTACAGCCTAGAAAGAAAGAGGTCTTCAGGATGAGTGTGTGTGAGTGTTTGTGCAGGTACCATCACTGGAGGTGTTCCACGAGGTCGTAGATATCACATTAGGGTCCTGGAGAAACTCTGACCCTGTAAACAAAGAAAACAGAGACAGAAACTGTTAGTACGCTCTTTTAAACAGCTCTTTATACCCAATAAGTGGCCAGTTAGCAGCGTAGCAGTCAGTATTCACCAGGCCTGAGACATACGGCAGCATCTTATCGTTTCACTCATGTTCTGTCTGTGGAGACGCATATTTATTTTCACTTTTCCAACTCGGACGACTGCCCTCATAAACATCTGCTTCATGTCTCTATTGGTTGTGTTTATGTTAGATAGTGAGGTAGACTATCAGTGATGTCTATGGCTCTCTGTGTAGACTGGCAAATATTTGTGTGTGTGTGTTTTTGTGACAAAAACTGGTCTAGTAGAGCTATGCAGAGTAGATGGGCACCCCTGCACTTTGGAATATAATAGGGGTGGGAATCACCGGTGGCCCCAGGATACAATATTATCACGATACTTGGGCCACAATACAATATTATCCAATTTTTAACATTTTGCAATACAGTGAGTATCGTGATACAATATATTGCGATTTATACAGTTTTTCAACTATTTAGCTAATTTAGCATTTGTCTTTCCTTTATGTTTGTCTTATTTACACACTATTTTATTTAATGTGGCACATCTTGCAAACCTTATATTTGTCAGGTCCATCCTATTTGCACCCTGTTTGCTTTCCTACTGTCCTTCCCCAGGTGCTGCTATATTTGTTGCACTAACTTTCTCCTGCTCTATGATGTTACCTCTGCCAACCTCACTGGAAAAACAGTTGATTTTATTTTTCCATTATCATAGATTTGACTTAGTATTAGCAATTATTGTGAAAAAAATCGATACTTGGTAAATGAGACGATACATCACCAGACAAAATATCATGATACTACGCTGTATTGATTTTTTTCTCCCACCCCCAGTTTATAAATTCAACATAATTTTCAAAATTCAAGGCTTACACTTGAGGCAATAAACCAATTTGTTAATTGTTAACTGAGATAATAAGTCAGCTGAGAAGTCCACTCATTTCTATATCTTCCATTAGACCTCCACAAGGATGAACGAAACTTTGAAAAACTTCTGCAAAGGCCGTGCTTTACATGCATCTCCATTTACTTTGAGCGCTTTAAGAGAAACTTTTATATACATCGTTGTAGCTTAATGCTTAACAGACTCAGAAGCATCACTCTGGAGATATATGTGTAAACAGGAGGTTGTTTAAACAAAGTGCTCAAGCCCAAACAGACTGTGCCAATAGACTGTCTTCACATTTAGAAGAAAAAAAAAAAGAAAACAGCAGCAGAAGCCAGGGTTTATATGAATAACTGTACAAATACAAAGACAAACATTGATTCAGTCTTCTCCCAACTTTAGTGCATCACAGTATTGGTGACGGCATTGTACGTTCTCAGGAGAGGATCAAAGTTTTTAATGTATAACAGCGAGTCTATCAGCGAGGCCATGTGGACCTAATGCTGCATTATTACGAGCCGACGACAGAGCGGCCCTCTGCTTTTCATTACAGGAGAGAGGAGGCAGAAAAATGGGCTTCAGTGTGCGCTGCCGCAGGTCATAAGTTGATTCCTGACAAATGAAAAAGCCTGTGCCGGACTTCAACATGCAGGAATGACAAGGATGGAGGCTGAAACAGTTTTATCTTTGCTGATTCTTTGGACAGCAGACAACTGACGAACGCTATCCCACGCTTTACATCCAGCTCTTCTTTACAGGCTGATGCAATATGTGTGTACATGTATATCTGTGCAGGCTGGGATAGTTTAACATGATGAATGAGTTTACGGCTGCCTGCCAACTACAGGCATGCATCTTACATTCGCAATGGCATGCAAAGACACACTAATACAAACATACACACATGAGTTTATCTGCAGACCTGATCTTCCCTGCACATACTGTGCTCACATATGGTCCAGGAACAAATTTAAAACAACTTTATCTTCGACTTTAGAGGCAGAAAATATTACTTTTGTACGTGAGGCCCTCAGGATGACAGTCCAAGAGGTTGAAGAGGGAAAGTGTGCAGTCAAAGGGAACCAGGCGCCTCACACAGGGTCATGCTAATTGGGTGATAATGTGTTGTTTCACGCGTGCTGTGTCAGGACGGTAATGACTTTGTGGTGCTGCTTGTGAAATGAGCTGTGTTAATGAGCAGAGCTTTGGGCCTCTGCACCTGTTAGCGAGGGAGTCTGGAGGCCCCGAACAGGCTAACAACAACAGGCTGGCACTTTTATGAGTTGTGGTCAGATTGTAGCAAATATGTGGCGACTCTGGAGGGCCGATGCGCAGCGGTTTTAAGGTCTTCTGAGTTGTGTTACGGGATCAAAAATGACCTTTTGTGCAGTGAGTCTTGGCCCCAAGGTGGGTCTGAATTCTCTCCGCGTTCTGGGTGGATGAGCTTGAAGAAACACAGAGCTCTTGTGGCTCACAAAGGACAGAGGAGAGGGGGGAAGTTGCAGCTCACTAGCTTCACTAACACAGAGCTATCCGAGTGCAGTCAGGTGAGAGTTTAATAGAGGGGCTGGACATGGGAATACAAGGGAAGGAAAGAAGGAGGTAGAAAGGAAAGGTGAACAATGAGATGGTTAATTAAAATCCTACACTAAAGAAGCAACATCATGAGGATTTGATTTTTCAAGAGTTATTTTAGCACATAATTTGCAATTTGTTTTAAAATTCACTTACTTCAGCACTGACTCATTTCTCCTCTGTTTCTCTCTCTCTCTCTCTGTTTTACTTTGTGCATCTCCTCTATGTGGGTCACATCTGTTAGCTCTCTTTCACTGAGACAATCATCTGGAATATCTGGGATGAACTGCCGAGTAATTTTGAGATTAGCTTACTAATGTTTCCCAGGAACAGAGGGAAGCAATTGTATTACGCCTGTTTGTTAATGAGGGCCTAAAAATAGGAGGCTTCACAGCGCATGTGTCACTTTGAATCAGCGCGTATCGTAATTTTTGCTTCTAGTCTTGATGGTCTTTTATAGGCTGACTTGGTTTGCATAACTTAGAGATGAAATCACTGCAAAGGACTGAAGGTTTACATGACAGTGGATCTTGTCTGAGCTGGATCACCCACTTATATTTGTATGAGTTGTAGGGGTGTCCCGCATTTTCGATACGATACGAAGCGATACAATATAAAACGATACGATTAGGGGTGTCCCGATACAACTTTTTTACCTCTAATACGATACAGATAGTGTAGCCTTCAGTATTGGCCGATACTGATATTGATCGGCTAATAGCACAAAATTGTGCGTGACAAGTTTTGCACTCAGCTGCAGCATCTTCTTTGGAGTTTGACATAAAATACTGCCACACAGCCGACATCACTCCTACTCCTCGCTACTTTGTTCCTTAGTTCACAATGTTGTTGTGGATGCTGGATCTGGATGCTGTTAGATAGAGGTGCCAGAGTAGAGTCTGAAATGGACTGCTTGTATCGGGGTGCTAATAGAGTTTTTAGATGCAGGCCGATATAATCCGATATTCCTTTTTTTGCTGATATCGGACCAATATCCGATACTAATACAGTATCGAGACACCCCTAATTAGTTGTGCTACAAAAGTATGTTTTTTGTATTTAAAACCATTTAAATTGTCAGCCATGTCAGCTCTATGTTAAACCTTGAGAAGCCATCTGAATTTGGATGTGAACATGCACGCAAATATCTGGATGTTATAAAAATCAAATCTTCAAACAGAAAGTTCCAGCCTCTAAATCTTCACCCATATATATTTGACTTCTGGTAGTAAATATCAAGCCACAACAAAACCTCTATAAAGCGCTGAAAATTTGGAGTTCAGTTTCACAATGACAGCAACGTACAGGAATTAGGGCAGGACTTTAAACTTCAAGGCATGGGAATAAAAGACATGATGTAAAGTGAGGGAAAGCATTAAAAGTTAAGAAGGAGGGAGCCTCTCTAGGTAAAGCCTTGCCAAATCAGAAATGTTCAATTTGAGAGGTTGTGCATAGCAACTAATATGCTGTTTTATGGTCTGGAGGCTGTGTTGGAGCCAGGCTGGTTGGTGTGGTGAGTGAGAATGATGTATGAGCTCTCCCGCTCTGTTATTAAGGCCTCTCCCAAGGTCCTCTTCCTTCCCTATTAGCTGGAAAACTGACCTAACACTGGGGTTATCTGGCAGTGAAGCAAACCCGCCATTTTATCAATACAGCTGTGTAATATTTCTGTCTAAAGAGGTGAAAGATAGGTATGTTCTTAAGAGGAAAATTTAGGACTGATAATCATTTCCTTTTCCTATTTTTCTCTCTTTCCATCCACTGATTGCCTGAGACCAGACTCCTGAATGTGCAGACTGCTTTTGTGGATTTGTTTGGCACAGAGACACGAGAAAACGATTTTTCTGGTTAAATAAATCAACCGAACCAACAAGCAAACCTGTGCCACGGTGGAACTATCACTGTTGTCAAGTGGTTATAAAGCATTGTCAAGATGTTTGCTCTGTGACGCTCTCTACTGGTGTCGGCCATATTGTTGTAATAACAGAGAAACCCTCAAGAAG
Source organism: Xyrichtys novacula (assembly GCA_962446985.1). Classification (NCBI taxonomy): domain Eukaryota; kingdom Metazoa; phylum Chordata; class Actinopteri; order Labriformes; family Labridae; genus Xyrichtys; species Xyrichtys novacula. Next base: position 31,509,574 of record OY660870.1, read on the forward strand.
TTACGCACTATAGCTTTAAATAAATCAATAAAAACAGGTGGGAAGCCAAGACACCCTCTTACACCCTCTAGGTTGAAAACTTTAATTGAAAATTTATCCTCGATCTGCTCTGATTGCCACCTTCTCGTCTGCTTCAGGCTGAACTCAAAAAAGTGTCCCAGTGTTAATGTGTGCATCTGTTTCTTTTCTACCTGACCACACATTTATATACAAAAAAAGTGGTTAAATAGAAAGTTGGGAAAAGGATGAGCAACTGGGATGCTGCAGAAAAAGAAGAAGAGTAGTACAGATTGAACAAGAGACATGTGACTCATAAAAGATGGATGAGAGATGATTAGGAAAATGTGAGAGCGCTTGAGAAGTAAGACTGAGAGTGAGAGAGAAAGAGAAGCTTCATTATAAACCAACAGGGAAGGTGCTCGTAAAAATAGCTTTTTGAGAATTGGGCTGCAGTCCCAGAATCCAGGTTTGTGTTGGCTGGAGAGTTTATTCACTGTCGTTGAGTTGCATGTAAATAACAGTTTCTCTGTACATACATGGGCATCACAGAGTCAAGGGAATGGCGGCAGGGATGAGACAAGAAAGAACCAGGTGGAAACATTTCAAGCCGCTTGAATCCCGGTTTATTACCAGTTGGATCAAAGTTTTGCTGTTTATAAAAGATATGATAAATTCTACCTGCCAAAAAAGCTGCAGAGATCTATAAACAAAACATCGCTGCTGCATCTGAAGTCAACCAGAACAAGAAATGCTTTAGCAGAGTTCGACTTGCTGCAGGGCAAGATTAGCTTATACAAATGTGAAGGCAACATCCTGAAATTTAGTACCAGTGTTTAATGCCAACATCACATTTTTTCCAACATGCTCATGCCAAGAAGTATAGATTGGACGAGGAAGTCAGGCTGTAAACTGTGGTGGCTTTACATTACCGGAGATACTGGGGTTTATTTTTCCTTCCAACAAAATTTCAGGGTTTGTAAAAAATGTGTGTGATCGTCAGTTAGCTTCTTTTTCGTTGATATATATTTTCCACATGGTAAGAACAATGTTTGTATTATCAAAGAATTAGTAACTTGAGCAACTCCTAAACTGCGACTAAATCTAAGTTAACTCTCAAAATCCTTGATGTAACAGCTAAACGATGGATGACTTCTAACTAGGGCTGGGCAATATGGTCTCAAATCAATATCACTATACATTGAGCAGTTCACCTTGATGACTATAACGACGGACGATAACTACTTCACAAGCTGCTCACCCCCTTCCACATTCATTTCGTCTACTTCAGCCGCTACAACTTTTGAACCGTCCTCCATCTCCTCACCTGTCTTTCCCTCTTTGTTACAGACTGAATGGAGTGGAGCCACATCTCCGACGTAGGACAGTGTCTTAAAGGGACATAAGACCATAGCCTACCTACACACATCCAAAACAAACTTTTACTCATTTTTTTGACACAAATATAACAATATGGGCAAAATGACGTTGGTTACTGTCGTCTATTTCACTATCTGTAAATTTTCAATTTATCGCCCAGCCCTAATTCTAACTAGTGTGCAGTACATGAAATTTTAGACGCTCAAGAGTCATTTTGCACCATTTATTCCACAACATGCATTAGCTATGTTGAACTGGGCCAGCCAATTTACATCCTTAGAGCTGCAGCTGTGTGAGCAGGTGTTTATGCACTGGCTCAACCTGAGCATACAGCAGAATAAAAGCAGGCCCAGTTCGGGGATCAAGTATTCACCTGAGGAGGACATCATGGACCAAAGAACACAGGATTCACTCACACAGTCTTCCTGCATCGTCTCAGAAAGCTCTGCTCTGTAACCTTATAAGACCACAGAAGAGGGTGAGCAAGAAAAAGAGAGGTAGGAGGGCTGAGCGAAAGGGGGAGAGAGAGATGTGAGCAGGGTAGATGACAGGAGGCTGCCTGACAACAAGGCCCTTTTTTGGATCCGAACAATAGACAACAAGAGAAAGAAAGAGCTCAAGTTGCGACAGATATTTGCACTTGCATGTTGAAAAAAGGTATTACATTGCCTTCAGAAGAAATCAAACAGAGCTGGGCCGAGCAGGGGGAATATTTTATGCAACTTTAACTGCATATTTTGGAAAGCTGTGTTGCAATAGGTGTTACAGTTTCAACAAAGAACTGTTTATGCATTTGCCGTTATCATTTGATAGGAAGCTAACAAGGAATGACTAGCTTTAAACTTGATCCAAGATAGATTAGCAAACTTCTGTTACTTATAATTTGGGTATTCAGCCCTTTCTCTTGAAAGGAAGCTTAAAGGAGTGACTAGCCTAAACCTACTCCATGCTAGGTTAGCAAACTTTTATCACTTTTAATTTGAGTATTCAGCCTTTTCTCATGGAAGGAAGCTAACAGGAAATGACTAGCTTTAAACGTAGGAAACTAACAAGGAATGATTCGCTTTTAACGTGGGAAGCTAACAAGGAATGATTAGCTTTAAACGTAGGAAGCTAACAAAGACTGACTAGCTTTAAACTTACTCCAAGCATGGTTAGCAAACTTTTGGGTATTCAGCCCTTTCTCATGGAAGGAAGCTTACTAGGAGTGACTAGCTTTAAACGTACTCCAAACTAGGTTAGCAAACTTTTGGGTATTCAGCCCTTTGTCATCGAAGGAAGCTAACAAGGAATGACTAGCTTTTAACAGAGGAAGCTAACAAGGAATTACTAGCTCTACACTTACTCCAAGCTAGGTTAGCAAACTTCTATTACTTTAAATCTGGGTATCAGCCCTTTCTCATGGAAGGAAGCTAACAAGGAGTGACTTGCTTTAAACCTTTCCTCAGCTAGGTTAGCAAACTTTTGGGTATTCAGCCCTTTTTTCATGGAGGGAAGCTAACAAGGACTGACTAGCTTTAAACATAGGAAGCTAACAAGGAATGACTTGCTCTATACTTACTCCAAGCTAGGTTAGCAGACTTTTATTACTTTTATTTGGGTATTCAGCCCTTTCTCATCGAAGGAAGCTAACAAGGACTGACTAGCTTTAAACTTACTCCAAGCTAGGTTAGCAATCTTTTTAGCTCCCTCTCTCATGGAAGACTTTAACAACTGGTCATTTAAGCTAGGCATTTGATGTGTGATGTGGTATAATACAGCACAACAAAAACAAGCTTTTGAGCCACCCGCCTTTGGCAAGAAGTAGGAGGAAATTACCTTCCTTGTGAATATACTGAATTATCTTATAAACTGATCATTAAATCTAAACCACAAACCACTTTGGAGGCTCTTTAACTGCTGCAGAAACTTCAGCTGAAACTTCAGTTCAGCGCAATAAGAAGCAGAAGCTGACAGACAAATAATCGCTTCGACAATCCCTTCAAACAGCAGCTCGTCACTTCACCCAGATTATCTCAGCGTGTCAGACTCACACTGGCTACTGTCATTACTCAGGATTCCTCAGTGCAGAGAGGACAGCAGGGTGGTGTCCTGAAGAAAGACACTGTATACTTACAACCTACAGGGATGCAACTCTGTCTGACCCCTGACCTCTGTGGAAGTGACAAACAAAATGAGGATTTCCAGAGAGGTATCGATAAGGGTTGGTAATGTAATTCGAATCCAGACCTACAGCTGTAACGTCATTTCCCAGGAGTCAGGGAGGTCGTCATGATGTCAACTGAAACACGATAGCAGCTCCTCTCTCTCTTAAGTCCTTATTGGGCGGCGGATCAATACCAGGTCAGACTGTAAATAGGTATAACTCTTAAGCATATTTGCTGGACATTTATGAAAAGTTTTCAGCAATTTAGATGATTTTTCTTTACTGTGTTGTCAATTTTGTGAATTAAAGTGATATACTTGAATTCAAATCTGAAAAGAAAACAGAATTTTAAAAAGTTTTATTGACTTTTATGGACTTTTTGTACATCAACGGTCTGCTGAGTCACATCAAAAAGTAAACTTTTTCCATAAAAAGGTTTTGTCCACAGTTTTGAAAAAGGAAATATTTGTGATACTTTCATATAAATTGCATAGACTGGGTAAAGCCACTCTGAGAACAGCACCCTCTAATGACATGCTGCAGTATCGGTCATAAATCCCACCTCTGCCAGCAAAGCTTATAGGGGTTTGAGCAAACTTTAGAAAATTTATTACATAGAACATAAATTTTTCTCCCCCCTGCTTGTGATGTTGACATGTAGTTATTGTAAGACTGGTTTGTGTTCAAGTCCTCTTTTTTTTGTACAGCTCAAGTTATTAGGGGGTTCAAGTTTTCTATGACTGACACTTGATACAGCCTATGGGCCTACATGGACTGCGTAGCTCACCCGGGGATACACTGTTTGAGCCGAGTGTCATCGCAGCAACTCTTGGCGACTCTCCCGCCGAATGCGCACAATGCTACTGCGCAAGTGGTGGAGTGCGTACAATGTTACTGCGCAATGTTGGTTTCAGGAAATGGAGAGAAAACGCGTAGAGCCTTTTGTCTTCAAATCCATATACTGGTGGAATGGCAGAACCAAGTTGTCCATGGTATATACAGTCTATGATAAATTGGCGTTGCATAAGCTTAAGATGCATGGTATCTAAAATTGAGCCGATGCTGACTCAACTGCTGGATTATCTGTAATAATATGTTTACATTGGGGGCTGGCTTTCAAGAGCCCCTGCTAGGACCTGTGGATCTACATTAGACCTCTAAAGTCAAACCCCTGCTGTCCCTGCAATTGAAACCACGCTGATGTCTAAAGCCAGGTTAGCTCACTTCGGGGTGAGGCTCCCCTCGGCTCTGGTTACCAGCAGCGTAAGGAATGCGCACAAGCATGTTACCACCTACTGTGTAGTTCATCTGTTTCCACCTGACAGGTCCAGTCCAAATGTGTGTGTGCAAGCACTCTGCTCTCTGCTCTCTGGAAAACCTGATCTCTTCCAAGCAGATAGTCTGAGCCTTGAGACCTTGACGTAATCTGCAGAGGTAGCTGTCTGTCTGTTCATCTCTGTGGAATGTGAATGGAGTCATCACACCTGCATGTAAGTGTGTCACTTTGCTGCAGAGCATGTGCTTCTTCAGTTTTTTTTATGTACAAGCAGAGAGTTTAATGATGTGAACATGGTGCATGTGAACATGTTAACAGTATGCCCACCCTGAGATCTTGTTTTTGTGTCATGGGTGGAATTTAAGACCTTTAACTCAAAGGCAGTCAGGCTGTCTGCGTGTGGGACCTGAATATAGTCATCTCACTGGGCTTTACGTACGTGACTTTGCCCAAATATACTGTATCATGTGTCCACAGTGTGAATGCTGTGAATAAGATGCATGCCGTGTTGCATGCCGGCTGTGCTGTAAAAAAAGAAAAAACCTGTGCATGTGTGCTCAGGTGCAGTCAGGGAGGCCGACACTCTGTAAGCCCACTGCCGGCATTCCCAGATTCCTCAAGGATGACAAATTCAAAGGGAGAGGCCCCGACAGATGGAATCTGGGAACGCCGGGATAATGCTGCTGGATTTTAAACGTGACTAGGATTTAGACATCATGTGACTTTGGGTGAATGGGGCGCCACTCCAGAACCATTTTTTACATCTGGTGGTATTTTTTTACTCACTCAAGGCCAGATTGTCTGTGGGATGAGTTTGAAAAGTGTTGGCAGATTAGCTACAAACAGTGAGAATGATAAGACCAGAAATATCAAGACTGGATTTCAGACTTTAAGTTCTCATCTACCTTAGTAATAATGCCACTTGGGAGACTGAGATATACACTGGGCCTTCTTTCATTGAGACTGGGTCTCAGTTTATTTTGATCTGCAGAATCAAAAAGTCTATAGACAGATCAGTGTTTCCTGGAGAATGACAGTTTAGTTAAAAGGACCACTTTTGTTAAAATAGTTACTCTCGTGCATTAATCATATTTGGTACTGGTACAGCTCTATTTTGAGGGCTCTCTACCCTTCTAGCTGCATACTTGGAATATCTGCAGCGAGAGAGCACATGCATGTCTGCAAAAGGGAAGATCATAGGGCTGAGCGATAAACCGAAAGATCCGACAGATACCAAAATTTACGACAATAACCAACGTCATTTTGCCCATGTCAATATATTTGGGGTCAAAATAAATAAATAAATAAAAGTTGGTTTTGGATGTTTGTAGGTAGACTATGGTCTCATGTCCCTTTAAGACGCTGTCCTACGTCAAAGACGTGACTCCACCCTGTCCAGTTCTTAACAAAGAGGGAAAGACAGGTGAGGAGATGGAGGATGGTGCAGTAGTTATCTTGTGGAGTAGTTATCGTCTATTTACCGTTATCGAGGTGAACTGCTCACTATATCGTGATATTGGCCATATCACCCAACCCTAGAAGATCATACAACTGTTTTGGTATTTTTAAGGATGCAATATGATTTTTGTATCCAGAGTTTCAAATGATGGTGTCATTCTTTCTGCGTGGTATAAAATGTTGGTATGATGGCCAAAAATGGGCTGTAAATATACCCAGACAGCGTCCGCCTAAAGTCCATATGTTGGAATAATTGATTTATATCAAAGTTGAGATACAAACCTGCATATCTCTTTGCTTGTATAGTTATGCAATCTTTACAGTTTTCTGGTTTTCTCTTTACTTTAACTGCACTTATTTAAGTGGCCTGTGGAAAAAAGCCACTGATTACCATCATCTGTCTGCACGGATAAATCGCCAAATAATTCTGAGATGCTCCTGGGAAACTGGGCGTGAGAAATCACGTCTCCGTCACGACTCTTACTCAGCTCTTAATGACTGACGAGACTAGATGACAGACTCAGCCACCAAAAATCTGACTCCAGGCCAGAGAGAAAGATGGGGGAGAAATTAGAAACAGAGCGAAAAGACGACGAGAGGAGACAAGAGACAGAGAAAGGTAAAAAGAGAAACGCAGTGTGTGCAGAAAGGTTTCGTTCCAGGAAAAACGTCTTGTGTTATTCTTACTCTCTGGTGTTCCAGCTCTGTGTTGGAGACAAAGTCGTGGCTGCCAACACACAGCCACTGAGACTTTCCTGCACGTTTCCCTGTCAATCATCCTGATGCTCTATAGGAACCATCTCCTCACCCCAGGTTAAGAAAATAAGCAGCAGCATTCCTCCACTTGTTTACAGGAAAAGGTAGAGAACTAATGAGGAAGACAGAAGGATTGAAGACAAAAATACAAGATAAGGGTGTAAGGAAGGAGAAGAGGGACCTTTGTGTCCCCAAAGAGAGAGCTGAAAATGAGCCAGAGACAAAGCCACACCGCCGGCATCCAAAACACTTAGAGGCAGGGAAATTGGACAGGAGTATTTTCCACATCCTGTACCACAAAAAAACATACATTTCTGAACGTGCTGACAGATTCAATAAAATCCAAAAATGCAAAGACTGGCCGATAAATGTTTTTGACAAGTTGATGGTGTTCTTCCAAGATGTGACAGGCAGTCATTCGAAAGCATGGAGGATTAACTTTAACTTAATGCAAATCCAAGATGTGAGAAAAATGAACAGATTTGGGAGTTTTAAGAATGATTTAAGAGCAAACAAACTGCTGAATGTGACGATACATCGAAGACACAAGCTGGTAATTTATCTGCATTATGTGGCCGTTTCATACAATAACTGAGCCACAGATTTGTGTATAAAACTGTGGTTTTATTCAGCTGCAATTTTTTGTCTCATGAAATATATTTACATGAGACTGAATTGTCTCATTATATAAATTATTCACAATTTTGCAGCTGCCGTGTTATTTTTTTAGGGATTTTTAGGATGAAGATCAATCGTCACTACCTAACCCAAAAAGGAGCCAATACCTACATAGATTATTAATACTTCCTGTGGCTGATAGCCAGTAGATAGAAGCGATGAGCATTTACAGAAAAAATAAAAACTTTGAGTCAAAATTTTGAATTAAGAGTCAAAAAATCTAAATTTAAAGTTCACAGAAGTTCACAGCTGACATTTACAGAACTGTAAAGTCACATGGTCATGTAACGTCGGGCCATTTAGATAGGGCTGTGGTTGGGACATTAGTGGGACAAAGAGTTGCATTGAAAAACAGACCCAGAGCAGAGCAGGACCTAAAGTAGCACTTTTTCTGATTAATAATTTTGATAATCATCTGTAAAATAAAAGCAACACACAGATAATCAGCCAAATCCCAAATATTAACCTCAGTGATCGGCCAAAACTAACAATCGGTCTGCCCCAAGTAACCCCGCTGACAGACTTCAACCTATCGACAAATAATGTGCCACCGATTGATGTTTCTCAGTTTAATGCACACCTGTCTGCTTACTCGAAAGAGAGGTTTTCTTAACGATTACCTATCGGACAAACTGTTTTGTTTATCTAATGTTAAAGAAAATGTCGAGGGCTGGTGGTCTGGTAAATGGTATACAGAATCCAAACCCCCTGACTGACCTGACCACTAAACCACAGCTGCCCCATTTTAAGAGGACGGGCTACTTCAGCCACATGAAATTTCATGATTCATTTGAAAACGGACAAGAGAAAAGAACACGAAGACAAAACACTAACTTTGGACTCAGCTGTTGCCTGAATTGTTATTTTAAGCATCAGTATCTGCCCTGATTTCCCATCTGGTGTATGTCTAAACATTTTGAAGACACACAAAAATAAAACATTCAAATAAAACTTCTTTGAGACTTCTTGTGGATCTTCCTCTTTGATAACTAATGTCACAGGGTCAAATTCTTGACTGAAACTGACCTTACGTGGTAATGTTTAAGAACATTATCGCCACCAGAGAAAGACCGTTTGCAAAGAGCTTCCTCCTTCCACCATGGAGGAAAAACTGACCTCAAGTTTGCAGTCAGTATCCAGTCTGTTATTTTTTACTTTTTTACCAAATATGTAACTTCATGCTCTTTGTTCTGCTTGGCAGTTCGAAAGATTTTTCACAAAACTTTGAAGTTCAGAATCTGTGATGACAGCAAGGTATGAATGATACGCAAAAGCCGAAATAGAAAACTGCTTTTCTAGCTTGCGGGAGAGGATTAGGGGATTTCTAGGAACCTGAACTTCCGTATTCTTGAGCAGTATTGGCTAAAAAAGATCCTGTATTCTTAAAATGTACTTTTGGGGACAGACAAACATATCCCCTGATTTCAGATTCCTCCACGATCCATCTGTAATGTCAGGAGGATGAGGGGACACCTGCTTTGGATCTGCCTCAGTTTGAGATTTAAAGAAAAAAGAGAAAGAGCAACACTACAAAAAAAAAGAACAAAAGAGAGAGGAAGAGGGGAAAATGTCGAGCAGATGTAAGTGATGAAAACTGTGGCGATGATAAAAAGTAAACTTGACGTTGCGGGGAAGACGCCGGATGGAAACAGACTGGAAGATGTTTAAAGTGTGTATCTGGGAGCACCGCTATAGAAAGGGAGAAAAGAAAAATGTGTGAAGAAAACTAAATCCTGAAGAGCTGCAGAGGACGAGGAAACAAAGGAGGGAAAACAGAGCATGAAAAAGACGATACGAGGAGAAAATAAAAGCTGAAAAGACGCATGTCTACAAAGAATTAAAGCGGATAAATGGTGTCTTTAGGTTTTCATTTTTATACTTTTGTTTGTAGATTTCTAAAACAGCTTATAGTCTTTAACATGTTAAAGTTTGTTTCTTAATTAGCGTTAAAAATGAGTAAACAGCTGATGGTGCACAAGGCCTCAGTAAAGCAGATTTATATAACTCCCTGGAGGAACATCATGCCTGATCTCACTTTATTTGACGTACTTCTCCTTTGGCTTGAACTCTTTCCTGATTGTGACAAATTTCACACTCGCAGTCATCGTTTCTGAACACTGAGAACTTCATCAGAAGGATTTAGAAAGCCTGGATGTCATTAAAGTGGGCGTTTAACTAAAAAGAGAGCACAAGTGCCTCAAAGACAGACAAAATCTTTCCACAAGAGACAAAGATGATCACAGTTCCTCTCACATTTCCAAACTTTGTTGTAATTTCCATCTTATTTCACCAGATGACGGCTGCGGGGGCTGACTAAGCACACCTTGTAAAGCATCCCAGCTCTCTTCTCCAAACACAGTCTCAGCTCACCTCCAATAAACCCTGCTCTCTCTCAAACACACCCTTCGTGGCTGATCCGCCTCCACCCCAGACGATGGAAAGGAGGATAGATGGCAGATGGCGGCTGGTGCAAAAAAAAGGTGTTAAAGGAATATTACGGGTACAAAGATCTCTATTGTATTACCTCATTTCCTGTTCAAGAGTCTGCCAGGTCACAGAGATGAAATCTGTCAGAAGATCCCTCTGAGTGCAGGATCTCACAGCCTGCTCCACACCTTCTTCTTATGTTATTTCTGCTCCTTACTTCCCACCACCGTGCCAGATCTTTGAAACCAAGACGAGCCCTGGCCTTTTTTATCCTGTTTTTCCACAGACCAACATCATAGTCACTCCTGGTCTTTGATGGGCCGTACATCGCTAACTCTGTAAGTATGTTAGTCGACCAAAGATGTAAATATTTGACTTATCAGTAGAAATTTGCTTGTCCAAAAGCCATTTGTAGGATCAGTTTTCACACATCTAGCAGTCTGTGTTTTGCTTGCAGTTCTTCCAATTCACAACACATGACAACCTTTTTCCTGTCCTGTCGTCGCTCAGCAGGAACTTAGGAGTTAAAAAAGGATAAATAAAATTATAAATATACATTAACTTTCCAAACTGAATCCTCCATCCCCGTTTATTTTAATTACTGCCCTTCAAGATTAACAGATGTTGAGTTTTAACACTACAAGTACTATGAGGTTAACATAATGTAAGGCATGACCTACGAGGACCTGGTAGAGGATCTTAACCAAAGTCAACTGACCAATCACTGGACGATGCAAAAGTCCATGTTAGGGTTGGGAATCACCAGATAACTTATGATTGACTTTTTTATTTGCATTGCAATTGTATTTATTGTATTTATATCAATATGTACATAACAGCTGTAAATAACACTCATGTATATATCTTTTTTTTATTTTAACTTCTATGTTTCTTCATCCTCTAATCTCTCTTTTGTATTTATCACTGCTGTATATTTGGAATTTCCCCCTGTGGGACTAATAAAGGAATACTTTCTTATCTTATTACATTTCAATCATGTATCATGAAGTACACAAAATACCCTTAAAAAAAGAAAAGTGCTTTTTTACCCCTGCAACTGCTTTGCAACCTGACTCCAGCCCAGCTCCTCATCTTTCTCTTACCACTCTCATGTGTCTTATCCCTGATGCCTGCTCTGCTCTGTAACCTCAGGTCTTTGCTGATGCTCTCCCTGCTGCAGGTTCCCACATAAGGAGAGACAGGGAGCTCTCAGAATGGAGCCACTCTGCTAAATGTGACTGTTATTTAAAAGTTATTTGACAAAAGTGTCCTGACCAAACTTTTATGTTAACATGTACGACTGTTCCTGTGCCAGCTCCAGTCATTTTCCATTCAGTAAAACTTCACTTGCATTATGCCGGTTTGTCGCACAGAGTCTCTCAGGACTCCGTGTCCCCAGGTGAGTGTAACTCTCCCTGCAGATGTGAGCCTGCCCTCCACCTTTCCTCTGAACAGCTTTTTTCCATCTTCTTTTTTTAATGTTAAAATGGCCAATACATCTCTTGACTTCTTTCACCACTGTCTGATTTTATCCGGCTGTCTTTTTCATCTTCAATATTGCTGAAAACTTAATCAACTGCTGTTCACATTAACTTTTATTACTTATCCACACGGTAAAGAGTTTAAAAAAGTAGTGACACAGTGAGTGAAACTGGCATACAAATCTGAAAAATTCTGTATTTATTCATGTAAGATATCAACATTTTTTACACTGTATTGTTATTTTTTTCCCCGGCTATGTATGTTTGTCAAATAACTTGTATAATCAACCTTTTTTTAATCTCATTTTCCCCTCTTCTGTTTTAATGTCTTCCCAACGGTAAAAAAGACTGAAAACACCAGACCTATTTTTGTGGATTTATTTGCTGAATTTATTCCTCCACACTCTCTTTTTTAAATACTTTCATTGCACTTTCCTGCCGTACAGCAGAGCTTAGCCAGCTTTAATTCTCTGATGCTGTCTAATAATTGCTGCATTAGCTGGTTTGCATCTAAAAGCAGTGACATGTCTTTAATTTATTAGACGTTTTTACGAGACTGCTGTTTAGCAGAGTTGAAGGGAGAGGGTGGGCCGACAAAACGTGCGCAATATAAGCTTTTAAATGTGGTGAGTTGTGTGAAGGCTCTCCTCATGAGCCAGTGTGTGAGTGTCATTTTCATCTGCACTGTCTGTGTATGTGTCAGAATTGGCAGCACGCCGGGGTCCTCTGGCCTTGATTAGGCGTCACTCTCCCGTCCACCAGTCGCAGTGAATTACTCTGCCATCTCAGCAGTGTAATTGGGGACACATGCAGCCTTAAACCCCCCGTCCTCTTCTTCCTCCTCCTCCCTCCATCTTTAGGTCAAAGCAGCAGCGAGATCAAATGCTCCCCTCTGCGTGGAGCATTCCTCAATAAAACAACATACAGGCAGGACGGACGGGGGGAGAAAGATGCAGAAAGATGAAGAAGGAAGAAAGGAAATCAAAAGAGATGGAAAAGGACAGGCAGGGAAGAGAGAAGAAAGAGACAGTGAAAACATATGGAAGATGTTTACAGCTTTATTGGCAGCTCAGATGTTATTGTGCTGCTTCATTTGGTGATCAGACGGATTCATCAAACTGATTCATCTGTCCTTTCTCTTCTCCACGTTGTCACTGTTCGTCTTTGTAGTTTGAAAGAAACACACTTGAACACAGTGGAAAAGTCCCGACACACTTCTTCTTTACAGTCCAGTTTTTTAAAGCCAAGACTGAAAAACGGAGGCAAAACTTTGGAATAAAAACAATACACACTCAACACTAAATGGATTTATATTTGTAGACTATCATGTATGTGATATGACGAGTATCACCGTTTCAATGCTTGACTGAGTAAAGCAAGAAATCAAGAAGCTGGGCCCTGAGGACGTTTGGCTGAGCTGTGTTGCCCGTAAAATCAGACACAGCCAATAATATCTTCATATCCTACATCAATATACAGCTGCACCATACTGTGAACTGACATGCATGTAATCTGTTCTTGTTTACATCTAGGAAAGGAGAAGGCTGAGACAGGAGCTCGTGCTCAGGCTAGTGCTGCAGCTTAAAAACCATATAGGGCTGGGCGATAAATCGAATATTTACAGATACCGAAATTTACGACAATAACCAACGTCATTTTGCCCACGTCAATAAATTTGGGATCAAAAAAATAAATAAAAGTTGGTTTTGGATGTGTGTAGGTAGGCTGTGGTCTCATGTCCCTTTAAGATGCTGTCCTACGTCAGAGACGTGACTCCACCCCATCCAGTCCGTAACAAAGAGGGAAAGACAGGTGAGGAGATGGAGGACGGTTCAAAAGTTGAAGTGGCTGAAGTAGACAAAGTTAATGTGGGAGGGGGTGAGCAGCTTGTAAAGTAGTTATCGTCTATTTATCGTTATCGAGGTGAGCTGCTCAATATATCGTGATATTGGTTTGAGGCCATATCGCCCAGCCCTAATACCACATTTGATCAACATTTCAGGCCCATAGCAACAAAAATATTGTTAGTTTCAACAACCAATAAATTTAGTGACAAGTTAAATTGTTTAGTCTGGAGATCTAACACATGAATCCACAGTCTTACAACTCTATTCCCACTTTTTTGTCTGAACAATCATCTTTTTCTCCTCCTAAATCTTTCCTAACAAGTAAACTGAAACAGTGTCCCCCTTTTTGGACACATAACTGAGTGACCTGAGCCCGTCTCAAAGCAACAACTACAGGACAAAGTCTGCTCAAAGCTAGCATAAACAATCCCTCCTTTTTTGCAGGTTGAGGAATAGACTGCTCGGCCTCTGAAGCTTCACTTGCTTGTGATCCACAATGACAAATATGGACACAGGAACACTTCTGATCAAAGGAGCGGCACAGTTTGGAGCAAGAGCTGAACTATTAATCACAAGTTTATGACAAAGATGAGGGAATTTTGTAGTTTTATCCAAGTCTTTGATGATGCAGTCGGAGTTTAATGACGCACACAGAGTTTGGAGAGATTTAACAGGTTTCTTTGCTGTTTTATGAAAGGCGTAAACGCATGTCTGAGTTGAGGGAGACCATTTAGGGAATAAACTGAGGCCAGGTTTTGGATATTAGGTTGATGGATGGTGAAATGCTGGACCCAAGTGGACAATGACAAAGACATAGAGACCCAGAAAGAAGAAAAATAGAGAAATAAGTTCGGAGATCATCTTTAGTCTCTACTGTTTCATGCCTGAGTGTGTATGTGTGTTGTATAGCTGCAGGCTGCAGACGGACAGCACAGACGCTGGAGTATGTCAGGCTCCACATCTGGTGGATGGGCTCTGTTAGCTCCGTCTGTCTGCCTGTTATTATATAGTATGAAGCCTTTGAACTGAGCAGCCACTGCTGACAATCACCAGACTCAAACACACCGGGTCATTCCCAGATTTTTAAAAGGAAGAGACGGGTGCAGTCCTGTCTCACTAAGCGCTTTCATTCTGAACAGAGGTTGTACAGCGAGATCCTTTTTCTCTTTAACAACAGAAAATGTGACAGGCAGGTGGAGCGAAAGGAGAAACAGAAAGGTTATGGATACTTTTTTTATTTTTTATTTCGAGGTTAGAATTCTTCATTGTTCACCTAAAGACCCACTACAACAATTATAGCAGTGTTTCCCCTACATTCATTCCGCTGCTGCTTAATTACGAGATGATCATTAATATCAATGAGCCACTAATGATTTCTACTCGCACTGCGTGAGCACAACAACACACAACGTTATTTTCGACCTTTTGAGTCGTCCACGAACGCATCAAATCCTGTCGGACCCTCTTCCATCAACGTGAAAGGTAACGTTCAAGCACAACGTCTAGCAAGTAGCTTTCATACCATTAGTAGCATTAGTATCGATGTGCCAATGATTTCTACTCACACCGTGTGAGCACAACAACACACAACGTTATTTTCGACCTGTTTCGAGTCGTCAATGAGTGCATCAGATCCTGTCTGACCCTATTCCATTAATGTGGAGGGTAAAGTTCAAGTTAATACATTGTCTATGGCGAGTAGTGGGGGTAACGTAACGTTCCTATACAGGTGAAACACTGTATAGGAAAACTCTACATTCACAAGGCCAAATTTAGTCACTCCAACTTTTATTCTTAGCTTTTGAAAAGGAACCTGACCAGACCATTAAAACCATTTCAGATTCAAGAAAAGAAAGAAAGCTGCAATATATTACATGTAGTTATTTGTGAACTCCCCGTGTCCCTGGTCTTCTATCTTTGAATCTGTATTTATGACTCTGCATGTTTCATTTTTCAAAAAGACGGCTAATCCAGATCAGTAAAGTCTCTGAAGTACAGCAGGTCACAATATGAAACATCATGCTTCGCATATCGCACAATGTGGCTTGCAGGCGTAGGACCTCAAGCTGATCTGACCACCCAAACACAGCTGGTATCCAAACCGGCATAAACACTAAAACCTGTTCGTGGCCATTTTGCTCTTTTACCTAAAGCTAAGCCCTATAAAAGTACCTCAGCAGAGAGCATGTATCTTTTTGATTATCCTGCTCCAGTATCAGCCACGAGTACAACCTGAAAAAATCATCTAAAGATAAAAATCTCCTCCTGTTCTCAAACTTTACTCCCAGACACTCCAGAGTAAGTGATGGATATCAACTCAGCTTTTTTCACAGAAACACATATTCAATATCTGGTCTCTGATCATTTCATTTTACTATGTAGGTCAAACAGCGGCTCCAGTCTAGGAGTGACACTGTTTCAGAATCGTTTATAAGCTCCGAGTGCCTCCAAAAGTGAAAGGAAAATGAAAGTCAGTGTTTCCTCACAAAAACCTGCAGCCCAGCTGTACCTTACAACTATTCCTTAATGTGCACCTGTCATCACTTTGTACGGAGCGGCCTTCACATATAGATGAAGTGCCTCAGCACAGTTTGATATACACAAGGCCTCCATAAGTCTCTTATAATGGGAAACTAAATGTGGTATAACTGGGTGGTTCCTCTGGCTGGCAGCTTGTTGAAAACACACTCAGCTCTTTCGCTGTTTCTGCTGAGAGTCAGTCCAACTTTTTTCAGCCCGGAGACTTGCAAAGAATTTCAGTCCCACCAGGAACATTTTAAAGACATGTTTCTGGGACAGTAAAATAATCTGGGAGGTTTAAAAAAAAACTCAGAGATTTGGGTGGGGGAAAATCAATTCACCGAAATACTGTGACTATTTTGATATGCCAGCTTCTAAACACTAGCTAATGCTCTGTTACAAAAGAAGTATTTGTACATCTTTCTGCTTAGTCAACTCATAGAAACGTTCTTGACTGCTACGTATCAGTGGATTTGACTTTGATCAAGTGTTTTAAATAAAACTCTTTATTGGACAGCATAGTGCACCAACTTTGCGGGGAAACATGATGAGGAATCTACATCATGAAATAACTTTTATTCACTTTACATTGGCAGGCAGGTCTTTCAGAGCTGGGAGAGGTTTTACAGCAAGCAGAGCCAAATCAAACTATCATTCCTCCGACTCAAAATGATGACTTTTCATAAAAAACTGTCCACCATATAGAGCGGAAAAACTCTACGGAGATGTGATGAGAGTGTCAACCAAGCATGAGAAGCTCGTTCCAGCTTTTTCAATTAAAAACCAGTAGATAGTTTTCTATTTGAAATGTAAGTCTTGGCCTTTGAACTGTTGGTTTTGCAAAGAAGCAGCTCAAGCATCACATCTGGATCTGTAACTTGTGATTATCATCCTGCCGTTCTCAAACTTTCAGACATTTTATTGACTTAACCATAACCACAAAACCCAGAGTAAGGTTTTAACTGTCCTACATGATAGTTATTTTGATGTTCAGCAAAGTCCATAAGAGCTGCAACTGTGTAGCTCTTTATCTGTCCTGTGTGGAGTTTACAATCATCCAAACTTGATCAACTCAGCGTTCAGAAGCCTTGAGAGTTGAGATGTTTGGTATGGCCATGATTGATCCTCCCAGTCATGCCACCTCTACAACGTCTATGATATAGATCTGTACCAGCATTTTCTCCACATCTATGATTATGATGCTATTTTCCCTGCATGCATTGCTCAGTAATACATTACTTTAAAGAGTAGGGCTGTAAAGTCCTAGTCAACTGGTCAACTTATTGGTCAATACGTGCCGAGTCGACAAAAATTCTGATTGGTCAACTCAATTTTTTTCTTGCGTCAATTTACAGTCTATGGCTAATTTCATCAGGAGGAACGTACCAAGTGCTAACGGGGGTGTTTTCAGAGTACCCCCATTTTACAGGTAACAGCCTGTTTCAGAACACCCCCCTTGTTCTCACTTTTTGGATTCACCCAACCTGCTAGAGACAGAAAGACTGAAGAGCGTCCATGTTAATCAACGTCCGGTGGTTTGCTGAATACGTATTTTTATTTTGATCATTTCAATTTTCATGTGAGTCTTCCTCTACCATCTATGTCAAAGACATCAGCAGTGTGGCAGAATTTTAGATAAATTTCCCTGAATTTCCTTTTGTGTTTAATTGCCTTCTTGTGCTGATATCAGTATATTTTCACCCCGCCGAGCTGCATCGCATTTCAGGGTTTTAGTCAACCAAGAATTTCTTTGGTTGATTACAGCCCTAATAAGGAGGAGGTCAAATTAACAGAATGCCATTGGTCAAGCGGTCTATGCACTGGCCACATGGAGATTTTGCCTCAAACAGCCGGCCCAGGTCTACTTCCTACACATGGCTCCTATTCCCTACATCACACCGTCTGTTTCGTACTCCATCTATTGTCCTATCCACCACAAATAAAAGACAAGGGAGAAAACAAGATCACATTTTTAGTTTCACCACTTTGTGTGCAGTGGGCGACGGCGGCAGCTGGTGGAAATGACAGCACAAGTCTGTGACCAATATATATCAGCCACATCCCACAATTTAGATGCAAAAATAGCATAAAAAGTGCATTTTCTATGCTAAATATTATGGCAATTGATTTATCCCAAATATAATCTAATTCAATTACGACCAAAGTTAGCAACTAATAAATCTGTATGTCTTTGTATGTGGTATTTTGGTCAAAGTGAAACAAAAATAAACATCTGTAAAATGTGCCCAAATAAAGCAATTATTCCCACATGTGAAAAATGAGACTGAAGAGAAGTAAAATTAAATCTGAAAGCGGTTCACTCGTCTGATTTTACCAGCCAGATGCTCCAGACATGGGTTTCACACACACAACTGTTCAACAGACTCTAGGGAAAACCACACAATGCAGTGAAACAACTGTGAAACGAGCATCTGCAATGAAAGACACAGACACACACAAATGTCACTAATGTCGTTATTCACATAATCTCTCAATTTCATGCTCGTATACATGACCATGGCACGAGTTAGATTGAATTCATTACACTTGATTTTACATTGAATATATATTATCAAATAAAAGCTTTCAAGTCTTCATTGAATTGGTGGGCCTCATTAGACCCCTGAAACTAACCCTGAACTGCCCATCTGGACAGAGAATCCAATAACCATCAAGTTCATTTGAAGGATGAATCATTATGTACGGAGCCCCTCAGTGATCTGTTTTTGCTTTCAGAGCAGATGACAAAACAGAGGACATAACCGTCCCCCCGAAAAGCACAAAAGCAGCAACTGTACCATCCGTGACTACCTGACCTCTCATTAGAACCAGAGTGACAGTGAGGCAAGACAGCTGGGCAGACAAAATGAGCAGTCACTCAGAGTATGAATGGAGCTTTGTATCATCTCCTTTAACAGGAGAGGAGAGGGCAAGAGAGGAAAAGAGAGGATATAAGATGAGAAGTAAGGACACGAGAGTATCCCAAGTCTTTTTTTTTTTTACATATTAAAGGGTTTGGATGTTGTGAGAGATGCCCGCTTACAGCTCCAGATACTCCATTTGGCTCAGGTAGAGGAGGAGACTTTTGTAACATGTATGAGGATATATCCACAAAAAATAAGCACAATAGTAGAAATCATGATACTTCCAACAAAGTCCAGAAATTAAGAGTACTTATGCGGACAATGCCACACCTTGTTTTATCTAGTGGTTGGTCAGACAAAGTCCAGATAAAACCAAAGTGATAAAATTTAAATGTTTACAATCACATTTGCAGCATTCCCAGGTAAAGTCTGGACATTTTCAGGAAGTTGTGCTTTTGTAAAACAGGATAGTGAAGGTCAAATTAAAGGATTTATTGCAATCACTTTTTTATAACTTTGGGTATCACTCAGTTTGTTTACATGTTAAAAAATTGATTTATTGTGTTAGCTTGGTTGCAAGTAGACTTTTGAAATAGACATTAACACATTAGTGTGACTGAAATTGCACAAAATCAAATTTCTCATGGCTAATGATGTGTTTATGGATTGTTTTGGTATGAGACGCTACATGTCAACCAGGAGATGGCAAAATAGTAACAGGCTTAACTACTTTGTTGTGAAGGCAAACAAAGCTTAGTATATAAATCTGTTGTGGGCTGGGACGAGACAGTAGTCCTGTTAAAACACCTAATTATGTCCTGAAAGTATATTTTGAAGATTGGTTTGCTTTCAAAGAAGTAAGAACTACTTGAGCAAAAAAATTGGTCATGGCAGCCCAAGAAGAAACAGAAGCCGAAAAAAAACCTGCAAGGGAGATAAAGAGGAACGAGAAAAAAGCATTAGAGGAGACAGAGGGAGAACAAAGGCGAATGAGTGACCTGGACGGTGTAAGCAGATAGCAGTAAGGCTCTCCTGAGTCCTGTTTAACCCGTTGGGATCTGAGGGATCCTCGCTGCTGTAAATCTGCAGGAATTCCAAGCGTGCCCGCTGCCTACAAAACAAAACTTGTGTTTTCCTTCTGCCCTGTCGTTTAATCACTAGCATATGAGGGGAGGAACAACAAAGCTGGAACAGAAAAGGCTGAAAGACAGAGAAGACGAAGTGCACGAGGAGGATGAGAGGAGGCGGAGGAGGAGGAGGGGAAGGCCACAAGGGGCCAGAGCCTTTGATGCCCCTCTGTGTCTTTGAAGATTTCCAACATTTGAGGAGGACGGGGAAGACAAGACAAGCAAAGCAGGAACAGCAAGAGGAGAAAAGGAGAAAAAAGGCAGAGACAATGCTGGGAAAACAGATGAAATTGAAGGAAGCAGGAGGTCAGATGAGCAGTATTTATTGAGACAACTGTTGTCTGTAGAGTGAAAACAAGGTGGGATCTTATGACAGCCGCCTTGATCATGAATTTCTACAACCTGCTTCATCTTACTGGGCATTATGAAGCCCAAAGATGACAGCTGCTGTTTTGGAAATGCTAACCTCAACTAACTAAATGTTAACCTGAACAAAGTTTAACTCATTCATGCCCCTAACTAGCCCAAATAATTCATCTTTATCTATGATAGCATCAAACGAACCAGGCTGCACACATCTTGTACAACTACAGAAATGAGCACTGTATAATTCGACCTAATGAGGTTTCCTTTGCTTTTGCATCTGCCTTCAAGTGGAGATTTGAGGAATTGCATTTTTTTGCACTTCATACAGGCTTCATTTTTGAATACCCGAGGTTGCTGTTACTCACCAGCCTCAGACGGTCAAAACTTTAGCTGTAGGATTCTGTGATTGGCTGACTCAGTTAGCTAGTAGCTGCTAACTGGCTAATCAAAGCAGTGCTTAATGTTGGTAAAATAGCAAAGAAAATGTGCTTTTTTCGCCTATGTCAGCAAAAAATTTAACACTATTTTCATTGAGTAACATTTGGTTGACCCCTGAAGGTCGTCTCTTTGCTAACAACACTGCCCCCTCTTACTCCAACAATCATGTTGCATGATCCTGAAACCCAACCCTCCACCATGTGTTCCTTTGAATAATAAACCTCTGTGCATTAAACCTGATAACAATCCATGTGCAGGGGTTAAACACACCACAACATAAATCCAGTTCACCCCGGGAGATCTCATCCCTCTCTCTTCTTCCACAACATAAAACTCCTGCTTCTACTTTCTGACTTGGCTCGCCGCGCTAAAACCCATCCCAAAGACAACACTGCGAGGAATAATAAGCACAGCATACCAGAAACGTTGTCATTATTGAAACTTTCATTTTTCATACTTTATTTCATCACATATTTAAAATCAGATTATCTTGTGGCGAGTGTGTGCTCCTTTCTTTCATGGCCGTGCAATATCTTTCAACAGATTTACTTTAAATTGTTCGAGCTGGAAGCCAAGCGTTCTGTTTTTGCGTGTTTTCCCTTTATCACGAGAGAGTGATGAAATGAGCGATGCCACTCCTGAATCAAATTATTTTGCCTTTAAGTGTGATGTTTATTTTGTGTTTTCTTTTCATCTGCGGAAGAAAAATCTGTCATCTCCGCTGTTTTATGGAGAAGAAACCAAGTTAATTCAACTCGGGCATGTTTTTTAACCTCAAATGAAGCTGATTTCCTGAAGGCAAACTGCAGTGTACATTAAGTTGAATCCACACATGGAAAGTTTCTGCTGCTGCTGCCTGTGGATGGTGGTGAAAACAAAACCCAAGAACTGTACATTTCTAGGAAAAGCAGGGAACTGAGAGAACTCCAGCCTTGTAAAATGAGCCTTAAATATTACAGTTTTTAGCTAGAAGCATGACTATTAAATCACCTCCTCTCAAGAATGGATGATGTAGCACCCGTTGTTTCCAAAAAATGTCACATTGTGATTTATCAGACATAAGGATAGTTTTCAAACTTAGTCCATCTAAAATGGAGAAATGTTGGTCCCGAAATGTTATCAAAGAATTTTTTGGATGATTTCCTCTTTGGATGGTATATCTTGGATTCAATTTTAAGCTGATGCAATGATTCCCACAATGATACCACAGAGTCAGCTCTTATTTAATGCAGTGCCACCTTTTGCAAGACCAGGGCCATTCTGTACTTGTTTTGGGCCTTACCCCTTGAGTACAGAGATTTCTTTGGATTTCCTGACTGTTTTACTAAAACTGCAGCTAATGTTCATTCTGAGATTGTTGAACCATTTGCTGAAACAGTCTCACAGAATGATAAATCTCTTCTCAAATTAACTTCTGAAGGACACTATAGAAGTAATATCTCCTGGAAACCACGTTTTGTTGTCCCTGTCCCAACTGTTTCTAATTTGTTGCTTTTGTCAAATTTAAAATGAGCATTCACTTTTTGTAAAACAACAATTTTTGAATTTGATATCTGGTCTTTTTTAATATATCTAATTAAATGTAAGGTCTAACTGATCAAAATCTTTTTTTGTCAACATTTTACATGGCACCCCAAGTTTTCTAAGATCAGGTTTGTCTGCAGGTAAACCAAGATAACCTCCTTTTTTTATGAGTTCTTCATCCTTCATTAAAGAAACAGCCACTTTACCTGAATTTCCATTAAAACAAAGGTGTAATGTATGTCAAAAGTCCAACATAAAGAGGCTAGGATCCTGAATTCTTGGAGGTATGGAAGACTAAACACGACGGCTGAAGCTCAAAAGTGAATTTCATCTTCTCCACACACGCAGACACAGAAAATATCTCAAACATTCAGCCCGAGCTTTCCATCGCACACACAGACTTTATTACTTTTCATTATCTTTGATGGCTATCTGTGCTCCCAAATCCAGCCCAGTGTTGTTCTTTTGGCTGTGCAGCACAACGCTAATCCAGTGTCTCGAAAGACAATCCTCCTGCGGTTCAAGTTTGTTCTTCAGCATTTATTTCATTTTGGGTTTCATGTTTATGCCAGAATAAAACCAACAAACTGACCCCTTCATGTTTGTATGAAAGACATCCACAAACTTTTTGTAACTGTCAAAACTTTGCAATTCCTCGACCGTTCAGAGATTCCCCATCATGAAACAAAACAAGTCACATTTTTCAGAATTAAAAAGTATTATTACATCATTATCCACGATATTCCCAGTGTTTCTAGATGGATAAAACAACTCCTCTACTCCCAGTTGGGGCTTGTCTTCGCTGACCCCAATAGGAAAATCTGACATGCTCATTTCATGCGATAAAGGGATTTTCATGAGGGCTTGTGAATTGGCACCGCATTCCTTGTTCGCCCTGATGTTCCTAAGCCCTGTGTTTGTTTTAGTCTTTGGTCTTGAATCCCTCGTGGAAAACTATGCTTGCAATGTTAGCCACTTCAGAATCTCTGAAACCCAGAAATATACCAACATACCCACCCGGGAAGACCACAGTATAGGCCGCTGACCATTACTGAGGGGGCCCAGGCATAACACTAACAATGCTGGACCCACTTCATTTAACCCTCATCAAGGTGTGGTTGATACAGCAAACCCGCCTCCAGTGTTATAACCAAGCATTCAGCCTTGGCCTCTGCCTTATAGACCCTTGATGCTGAAAAAAGTCCACATTATAGATAAGTAAGCTCTTGATTGTTAGAGTAACGGCCAGCAACAGCAGAGCTAATAGTGCAAACCCCTTCACAACTCTGTACCTGTGAAATCAAACTTTTAATCAAGTCAAAGCCAAGACCAAAGCAAATTAAACAGAGTATATCATTAAATCTCACATCATGTTACTTTTGATAAATTTTTTGCTAGTCTGATTGTAAAAGTTTATACTGCAGACCAGACAAAGAAAAAACCCCTAACCCTAACCCTTCTACCTCTCTCTATCCATACTGCAAACAGTAGAAACTACAGTTACAGGTAATGAGGGCACTGCGGTAATCCACACCCAATCATTCATCCCCTCATAACTCTTCATCCAGTAACACTAGAAGACCTGGACCATTAAAAAGCTGAGGCCTGATCTCACTATTTATGTATCTTTGCCACTGCCAGATGTTACAAGGCCCTAAAAACACCTCAGCTCCCCATATGATGGTGGGTAATATGGATTTGTGGCGAGCAAACACAGGTAGTTAGGCTGTAAAAATAGTCCAAACAGTGGAGTCTGAGCCGGTGGAGCATATTGTGGGCTTTTAATGGACCTTTATACATTTTCGCCCCCACTGGTGCTGCCCTGGATATTTTCTAGTTTTGCTAGCAGACATTTCAGATTTCATACATGCTTTTCTAAGTTTCCGTAAGCGTATGTCTTTTCTCACGGCTGACAGTACAATGGAGTGAGTTTAAATACGGGTATAAACATCATGAGTTGTCCCAAGTTTTGAATATTTTCCATTTCTCCTCATGTTAAGAGGTGACAGCAGCAAGCTCAGACCGCAGCCTCCAGCAGGGACAGTTTCAGATCTCAGTAAAGACTCATAAAGAGAGCTCTACTAAACTTTTACAGGCTGACAACAGGCCGATTTCCACCAGCAGCAAAAAGTCACCCTCAGGTTTATATCACCACTTTGTAACAGTTTCCGTGGCAGCTTTGGTTACCCTAAGACTGTTTGGACAGCAAACTGATGAAGCAGTAGCCGCTTTAGTACCATGAAGTTAATCAAACCGGGCGGCGGGACGCTAAATCCCGAGACAACCCTGAGATACTCGTCCTTGAACAATGGATCATATTCCCACATCTGCCATCCTGTGACGTCATGCTCAGAAAAGGACATTTCTGTGTAATTGTTGATGTTGTTGATGTTATACAGCAAAGACAAAATGTAGTAAGAATCAGGAGGTAAAATCAGCCTTTATTTTAATTTACAAACAAATTGGACAGCCTTCATTTTAACTTTCAACTGTTGTAGTGATTGCTTATCAATCAAGAGTAGGGCAGGGCGATAAACCAAAAATTTACAGATACTAAAATTTATGACAATAACCGACGTCATTTTGCCCATGTCAAAATATTCTGTGTCAAAAAGCTAAATAAATAAAAGTTTGTTTTGGATGTGAGTAGGTGGGCTATGGTCTCATGTCCCTTTAGGACACTGTCCTACGTCGGAGACGTGACTCCACCCAATCCAGTCCATAACAAAGAGGGAAAAACAGGTGAGGAGATGAAGAACGGTTCAAAAGTTGTCGTGGCTGGAGTGGCGGCTAAGTTGGACGAAGTTAATGTGGGAGGGTGAGCAGCTTGTGGAGTAGTTATCCTCCATTTATCGTCATCAAGTTGAGCTGCTATTTGAGGCCATATTGCCCAGCCCTAATCAGGGGGCTATCAAGTCTATGATGTTAGCACCAAGACTTGTTCGACTTACAGCCTGGAACCTCGCCATAGCATATGTTAACAATACACAAGTTTCCCATCCTGACTGTGACGTCACAAGAAGGCTACCGTGGGAATATACTCCATAAAAAGGCCTTCAAATGAAAGGATTCCCATTGGTGGAATATTACAATGAAAAGCCCAGCTACCCGTTTTAAATCTGTTTGTTTCACTCATAAAAGCATGATGCCAAAATGTGTCAGAGTTAGCTTAAAGGTCTTGAGGACCCTGCAGGGACAATAAAGACAGTTTTAGCGTTTAAGAGGAAGTGCGTTGGAGTTAACTTGTGATGTGATGTCCAAGAGTCACAGTTCAGGAAACCCTCTTATTTTGCTTCTTTTTCCTCCACCGACCTCAATGGGTCGCCCATGCATTAAATATCTGAAAGTTGTTGAAGCGTTATTTTTTGTTGTTTTTGTTGCTAAAGTGTGTTAAAGGTTTTTCGGTTTCACACTCAAACACGCTGAAAAATTGCAAATTAATATTTTTGTAGAGATATTTTGTTCCAAGTTATTTTAAAGACACAGGAATTCATGAGTGAAGCGCATGTCTAATGGTGTGTGTCAATGTACAGTATGTGGCTGTCAGATGCATGGTACGTTGGACATGAATGGCAAGGATAAGGGGGGGCTTTGAAATATTTTCATTTACCAAAGGGGGCCCTGTAAAAAAGTTTGAGCACTGCAGGTTTAAATTCTGCATTACTAAGCCTTTTCTATTGTTGCATTAGCAGCCATTTGTATCTCTTTACCGCATTTATAAGCTCATAGTAACTTGTACACGTACAACCAAAAGTCGCCTTCAAATAGGCGTTTAATGAAACCAGGCTGCTGTGTGTGTGCACGTAAAACTTTGTACAAATCTGCCCGGATGCCACTGCGCTGGAGGCATTTTACACTTGAGCCCCTGCTGAGCAGCACTAATGATTGAATATGTGTCACTCTGGCAGAGCAGCTATAAAAAGCAGAGGCATAATCGCCAGTCTGAGTCGTGGAAAAGGACCGTCTTTGAGGCTGCTGTCAAACAGATTTGGCATCTCCCTCGATCCGTCTGCTCTGACATACAGCCTGGCAAAGCTGGGCACCACAGAGCCAGATCAGATTGCAGGGTTTATGCATGTTACTAACATTGTCATTATCCCCGGAGGCCTGAGGAAATGGCGTGCCCTGGAATAACTGCAGATAATAAGCAGGAATAACTGAGAACGGCTGGTCATTCCTGTGCTGATTTATGAATGGTGGTTGACAGTTTGTGCCATCTGAGGGCGATTGGATATCCGTATTTATGGCTTTATTTTCTTGGCCGATCATCATGCTGGTTCTCTATATCTCTCTCAATCTCCGGGGTAAAATCCAACTTTTTTTCAGGTCTTTGAAGAGAGCTTTACACGTCATTTAGAGCAGCTTGTCGAAAGGTCAGTTGTACTCCTGGTTGTGTTCTGTAGAGTGAATCATCCTGGTTTAATGGCCCGTTGAAAATGGGATCAGAGAATTGAGACAGAGAAGTCTCCAGACTGTAAACCATGTCTGCGGGGACCACAGGAGGGAGGGAAGGAAGGGAAGGAGGAGAAAGCAAAAGAGAGGATAGAGCAAAAAACAGATTGTGAGCGCGAATCAAACCCAACTATGTGTCACAAAATATCTTCACCCTCACAGTGGGAGATGGAGAAAGACGGTAAAGGGGAAGAGGAAAATAAGGGGGGAAAGGGGAGTTACAGAAAGAGGGGAAAAAGTCAAAGAAAGCTCATAAAAGCAGCATGCATCTCTTTAATTTTCACACACGCCGTGACTTTACAAGCCGCTGTGGCAGAGCGAGGAAGCGGGTGAGTGAACAGGGCAGGAGTGAAGCCCCAGGCTCCTACATCTCAACACGGCACACGTTCCTGCTCGGGCTGTTATGTGCTCACAGGTGGGGCAGACACAGTTCAAAGGTGTGTGAAAGCATGTGTGGTTTTTATCACACCTGCAGAGTGGTACTTGGGTTAAACACGCCAAAAAAAGATCTTGTAAAGAACAACTGAAGAAGTGTAAAAAGGTCACAGCTGAATTTTAATCCACCTTTCAATGCTGCACACAGTCTGCTCTTATCTACAAACCTGACATGCTTTCATAACAAGCAGCTATCTGTGTGCAGAGAGTGCAGATGCTTGTAGCTGCGTGTGTTTGGGGAGGCGTGTCAAGGTAAGTATATTCAGCGTGTGGGGACGGCGAGATGTGTGGTATTTAAGGAGAGGTGTGTAAAGCCATTAGGGTTTGGCAGAATGACTTAGTGTGTTTTAAGGAATAAAGAAGAGCTTTTATTCAGAAGTTTGCCAAGTAAGCGGTTCCCTTGTGTTCAGTTTGGGCCAAACCACAATATCAGTTAGCTAATATGAGCCTTTCAAAGGTTGGATAATAGAACATGCTAAGTGTTTTATGGTTCAAGCTAGGGATAAAACACTTAGCCAAAACAATAATGCAGGACATGATGATAATATCAGACTCATTTGTGCAGCAGGAGAGCTGCACTATTTAAAGCTTCTCTGAGGGCCTTTAGCACAGTGTCAGTTTTGGCGCCCCCTGTGGACAAAGCAGTCTGTGCTCATCGATTCAGAGCAGACCCCCTTACCTAAAGCCATCTCCTCCTTGTGTTTAATAATAAAAGAGAAATATGGCACAATTTGACAGTTTTAAAGCCACATTAAGAAAAAAAAATCGAGACTTTGAGATTGAAGTCGCTAATTTACGAGAATAGTCATTACTAACAAGAATAAAATCGTACTAAAGTAATTATTAATGAGAATAAAGTCATGATAAAATCATTACTACGAAAATAAAGTCGTACTAAAATCATTACTTAAGAGAATAAAGTCAGAATAAAGTCCTTATATTCTGATCTATTGTTTAAGATGACAGTTGTTGAAAGAGAGCCATGGTGCATTTCGTAAAAATAAACTTGAATCTAGGTTTCTTAAACAAGGAGATCCTTAATCTTTCGTATCATAAGTATCATAATGATTCAATACGACTTTATTCTCATAAGTAATTATTTGACTATGACTTTATTCTCATTAGTTATGACTTTATTCTTGTTAGTAATGACGTTGTACTCATAAATTAACGACTTTAATCTCGAAGTCTTGATTTTTTTTTCTTAATGTGGCCCTAAAACTCCATCGTAGCACGATGATCAATCAAGCTTGCTGTCTTTTTTGCCATGAAGTTTCATGTCAGTGTCTCAAATGATGACTTTGGCTGTTTAGAGTCTAAGATGATTAAAAGAAGCTGGCTGTTTGACTCAAAAGCGTGACTATGAATAATGTAACCCCTGACAATTGCGGGCAGTTGTAGCTCCACAAAAACTCGGTTAGTCTGGTAATGAACAAAACTTCATTTCTGACAAACTACACAATAAAAACGTCTTATTGTTCTGCTGTCAAAACAACAAACATTACTGCATGTTTTTCATGTTGTAACTAAAAGCTCCTGTGGAGTTTTTATGCATCATTCAAACAGGCTGAAATTATAAATCATTTTAAGTCCTTTTGATGGTGCACAAAAGCAAACAAGATCATCAGTGACAAAAAATCTACATCTATATAAAATCTACATAAAATATTGACACAGTAAATGACTTATTTTCCTGTTAAAAGTCAGCAGGATGAGACTTTTTGTCAGAGGACACTACTTTGTCCAAAGGAGGCGCCAAAGTTAAAACAAACAGAGTTGCTGATAAGAGCTTTAACACAACTTGTAGAGAAAATGAAGTGGAGGTCTCAAATATGTGAACAGTTATGAAAGAGTCTCTTATCTTCCTCTTGCACCGAAATGAGTTGAGTAATGCATTGCAAGTATGTTTATAATAATAATATTTACATTTTAATCAGTCACAAAACCTCCTCCAGCTGGATCCAGTATTTCGGTCGTAAACCGTTTTTTTAAAATGCACATTCAGCTTTCTTAACTAAGTGCTTTAAAGTCAAGGAGGACGATTAGTAAAACTGTTATAAAGACATAAAATTATGTTGGAGTGTTGAACAGTTGGAGTTGAATATGAATACCTTCTTGTGTGCATGACATAAAAGCCACTTCAGCACAAAAGCCTTGGGGCAGTAATTCTTTGTGTGTTGGTGATGTGTGTCAATCTGAAGGCTCTTTGTGGGTGGAGGACAAGACACTGATGTCAAACATGATACAGCAACAGCTGGAAAGTTCACTTTACCT
Organism: Xyrichtys novacula; assembly: GCA_962446985.1. Taxonomy (NCBI): domain Eukaryota; kingdom Metazoa; phylum Chordata; class Actinopteri; order Labriformes; family Labridae; genus Xyrichtys; species Xyrichtys novacula. The sequence continues at coordinate 31,539,020 of OY660870.1, forward strand.
CCGCCCTCTGCACACACACACACATACACACTCTGGCTCCCTCTCTCCTCCCTCAGGGCAGTGGTTTCTAGCTGGCATGTGGCTAATTTGGCAAACCTCTACTGTCTGTCTGCTTTCCAGGGTCTGCAAGCTGCACGTGTGATCTCTGTGTACATTTCAGTTGCTATTTTTATTTTAAAGTCCCGGTTCTTTGTTGTAAGTAACCCTCAGACAAGGTTGGCGTACATTTTCCGTTTACAATCATAATTAAACATGTTCAGGTTTTATGGAGTTGGCACTGTTTTCAAAAAGCTCCAGTCCAAAGTCTGTGAAAAATACAAGTATGTGGTGAAGCGGAGCCCCCAGTGAGCATCCCACAGAGGGGGTTCCCAACGCTAAGATGACACAATACCCCCAAAAATGTGAGTCTGGTGGTCCTGATGAGTGTCTCCACATCAGTGTCTACACAGTTCCAGAAACCTGTCAGACAGAAACCAATCAGACAGTTATTTACAGCCCGACCGCTCCCTGCTGCTAATGATGATAAGTAAATTAGAGGAGGCATCAGTGGATTCCTCTTTTATCTTCACTATCTCTGCTCATCTCACCGTCTTTGGAAACTGCAGGGAGGGCTGCGTCTGCCATCTCTCTACATTTCGTCTCCACCTTGAGAGTTTAGATCCAGGATTCCTTCACATGACACACTGGCTGAAACAGAGTGGGATCTGTCTAGAACAATGAGGGGATTTTCATCACTCTTGTGGATATATCCTTCTCTATTCTGATCTATCAAGAGTGAAGTACTCCCAGGGCAGCTGCTGTCTATGTGTATTTGCCAGGAAAGCTGGGTACTTATTAAGGACTACTAGCTGTTGTTTGATTCAACATGTCATGTTCAATACATTTTTAAGTCGCCACTGTAAAGTATAAGGAACATTGTTGATCGAGAAGATGCTCTCTGCAAAGATACGCAACATTCTTGACAGATTGATTACACATTATCACATTATCACCATCTGCTGATTGGGCATCCTCCAGTTTCTGCTTTGTCACGTAAACAGAGAAGTATTCACAAAAACCTCTGATGGTGTCAGGATCTAATTTAAGATGCTATTACAGTAACAGTACACATGTAGACCTAGTCTAATCTTTAAGGGATATTCCAGCGTAAAATTAATTTACAGTCAAACACACCATAACACTGACTAAAGGACTAAACACAACTCGCCGTCTCTCTTCCAGCAGCCACTTGTTTGTAGCGAGACCTCGGACCAATCCATCACAGACTGCTGCTGGGTGACACAGCTCAAGGAAGAACATTTATGATCATTTCTTCATGAAAGTGCAATCAGACCAGACGCCAAAGCAGAAGAACTACCGCATCTGCCGTGCAAAATTATTAATATGGTGATTATTACTTCAAGGAAATGATAAAGTAATGAGAGATGTGGCGAGTTAGGGTGGTGTTTTGGTTGAGGTTTGTTTATGGCAACATTCATCTCTCAATTCGGTGTTGCGATGTGTTTGATTAATTTTACGCTGGAATATCCCTTTAACGACCCGTTGCCAATCTGTTCCCGAGGTCAGGTGATATAATCTTTTACCTGTTACAACGATCACAGCGTCAGTGGAGGTGACTCATTAGACCCATTGATTCATGCCTTGGCTTGACTGACTTGACTGAACAGACATGACAGACTACATCAGGACTGACGTGATCGCGTTAGAAGGAAGATAGGCTGAACTAGATGACACCAGTTAAATATCATCAGCAGCTGCTCACCAGGTTGCTGAAGTGTGTCCTCCTCCATTTCTTGCTAATATTTCTCATTTTTTCAGTCATTCCTCAACAACAGGTGTCCAACGTATGGAGCCAAAGTGTCGACAAAGGCTCACCAGTGGCCGATTGGAGCATGTCATCCCCTCTTATTTCTTTCAATATCCCACCCTGATAATGCCTTATCTTAATTTACCTTTACAGACATAGCACCCTCTTCCCTGTTCATGTCTCCTCTTTCTTGTTTTTCTTTTGGGGAACCGTCATCAGTTCACCTCCTACCCTGATGAAAACCCTCACAGGACCCAGCAGCTACATTCCTGCTTGTTTTACAACCTCCTCTCTACTAATCACTCTGATCTGGCTGCCTTCAAATAAAACCTCTGTCATTTCCACCCTGCCCGTCCCTGCTCTGCACACACACATACACAACCATACAATGTACAAATGCTACAGAAATTTACACACCCATCCATTATCTGTCTGTTTATGCGTCTCTAATCTTTTTCTTGGCAGAGCAGCTTATTATTAATTGTCAATCAGGGCTTTCTGTGTCTTCTCGAGCAGAAAAATGTACAAAAACAAGATAATGTTTCACATCTGGGAGATAGAGGCTAATTCATACTGGCAAAAAAACACAATAGTCTTTCTCTACCGGCACACACACACACACACACACACACACACACACACACACACACACACACACACACACACACACACACACACACACACACAGACAGACTGGTGACAGCAGGGCTGGAGTCCAGGTTGAATGCTGCCCAAAACACACAAACTCAATTTTTGTGACGTGAAGTCAAATGTAATTAAGTTAAACCGATGTCCAGCTGATGATTCATTGGATTCCAGGCCAACCAACCTTAAGTCTCACTCAGTGTCCCAGCACAACCTGTTCTCCAAGTCTCTGCGTACAGCGATCTCTCACATATTAGTCTAATGTCAAATAAAAGTGGGGAAGGTATTCGGTTATGTGAGGCTTAGTTAAAAGTAGTAATATCATTTAGGGTACATGCGACAAGTATTTTAGTGGATGATTAATCTAGTAAAGCAATATATGAGGAAATAAGCCTCAGGCAAAAGGAGCAAACTCAGACTCTGTAGAGGTAGAGAGTTAACTCCTCCAGTAAGGTCCTCAGGGGTAAACCAAGCAGAACCAAATCCAAGAGGCTGAACTATAAACAACAGAATAAAAAGTCAAAAGAAAACAGAAATCCAACATGCAGGGGAAGAAGGTGCAGTTCCTTGAGTGGCCACTTGGAGGCTGTCTCCAAAAGTGAGCCAATCCCCATTTGGCACCATATTTTGATAAGTAATTTACTCCAACTGCTTTTAAACAACTATAACCAACAACTAGAGGGCAGGTTGTCCAATGACGGTTGTTGCATTTAATAAAAGACAACAATTTAAAAATAATTTTAAATGAAAAATAAAATGCTGAACATGATTTGGAATGTTATTGTCAAAATTATTGCTTCCTTCCTTGGTGTTGGCTTGGTAGGACATTGCTCCACGGAACTTATTGTTGTCTGTCAAGTCATCTTAGCTATTAAAATAAAAAAACAAGGGAAGTAATGATAATCATGTTTTAATCTAATTCATCAAATTGAAAATAAAAAACATTGGGTTATGGTGCAGTTTTCCGAATAAGATTTTTTTTTATAGCACAATAGCTAGCAAACACTCCAATACAGGGTTATGGTTTATGGAGCACAGCTAATGAAAATGCTGGACAACGACATTGGCTGTGTTCTTATGCTTACTGGCTGTCAAGTATGTTTTGATGTAAAATATGGTCCAGTCGCTCTCCTGATTTTCACTATCCATTGTTTTTGTGCTAACTCATCAACCAGGGAATGGTGAAAATTACATATTAAAGCTGCATCTTAGACTCAAAAAACCTGAGTTTAATAATTAATCTATGGTTAATTCAGGTGTTTTTGGATCCACATATAGCTCAGACCTTTACACAGACCCATGACTTCCTGTAATAGAAATAGACCAGAATTTTCTATTCAAACCACAGATTTAAACTTCTTTATGACCTTGGTTCAGATGGGCTATAACGTCTACAGTGAAAGTTGAATCAACAGCCCCCAAAATGAAATGTTTGTTTTGTGAAAACAAGTCTGTAATTAGCACCTCACAAACAGAAACCGTACCAACTTTTATTTCCACACACAGAGCATCAAAACAATCTTAGACGAGCCGTGTGTGTTCACCTACAGCGCTGCAGCATCAATCACTTTTTATATTATATGTCATTACGGCAGCCAAATAAGAGACTGTGTATCTCCAGGGTCGCAAACATGCAGCAGTGTAGATGATAGTGTTTCATTATGTCATACACACACTCAGAAACACACATATATTAAAACACAAAGGGCCCATTGATGGCAGTGAGGATACAGCTCCTCATAATAAAGTCAAGCTGGAGCTGACTGAAAGACTGAGCACACAGCCAGGTCCAAAGTCTTCATGAAACCGGACATTCAATAGCTGCTTGAGGGGCTGTTTGTGTGAGATTGTGACACTGATACCTTCTGATAAAACAGCCAGATGCATCCATGCGTTCAGCAGGACAAAAGGTCACTCCTTATAGGTCAGCCTCAGACAGGTGGGCAAGGGCAGAGAGGAGGGCGCTGGCATGACTTGAGGCCAGCTGTACTGGCACAATAACGCTCCCCTCTGACTCAGATAATACTCTGATATTAAAAGTCGAAGGGGAGAGGAAGCAGTTCACACATGCAGCTCATTGAGTAGACCCCAAATAGAAAAGGTCTTAGAACACAACTGAGTCCCAAGTACGAGTAAGTACCTCCCTCTTTAATCAGACATAAAGAAGTTGCACCGCAAGGATGTTAACATTTTTATCGAGTAAGAGAACTTTTAAAACGTGATATTGTCGCAGGAAAATAATAGCAGACAACACTTTCATGTTTATTCCTGAAGGAATCTACTCATGCTCTAAATACTGCTTCTTAAAATACACATACTGTCTTCTTTAGCAGGACTGAACAGGTGGGAGAGTGAGCTTACAGTGTATTGCGACACGGGTTAAAGGTATAATCCAAGAGACATGATGCATGTTATCTGTTTTGGCTCAACATACCACAGAGTACCATCAGTCTCTTCCTTTCCTCCCGTTTCCCCTCTTCTTAGTGGACCATGGATGAATGATGCTCAAGTTCGAGGACGGGGGGGAAGTTCACAGAAAGAGTCGGTTCAGGTGAAGCATTATGCTTCAGTATAGAGGGCTACATGGAAAATTACACAGCTTGAGAAACTCAGTGGGTGTAGGGAGCTGGCTGATGGATGAAAATGTGAACAAAGAAAATAATAAAGCAAGTGGAAGGTAAAGAGGTAAAAGACTGGAGGGGTTAGGGAGGAACTGGACCCTAGGGAACAGTTTTTATTCGAACAGATGAGACAAACTGGTAATGCATGTCTTTAATGGGCTACTTAAAGTGTCTTATCTGTAGGGTCATTGCAGGCAAAGTTATCTGATCACATATGTAACTACTGGCCTGTCTAACAAGACACTGTCTAAATGCCTGGGGGGTCTAACTGGAGGGACTTCTGGGACACAGATAAGACGAAGCTTGGACATTGCAACAGAGGTCAGACCTTTCACCTCGATACATGGGTCAGGTATGTCAGCATGAAGTTTGGTGAGTATTATCAGCGCATCATCTGCAAAGAGTTTGAAGCACTCTTACATCCCGCCTTTCAATCTGTGACACAGCTGTCTCCGTTAACAAAGTGGATGCTGCTTCTTGATCTCAAAGAGTGGAAATCTTTTAACGGCCCTGGAGGCTGCAGGGACCAACGCCACAGTTTGGAAAAGAAGTGAGATCTTAAGGGCAAAAAATACAAAAAAACCCAACATATTTTTAAAATCTAGTGAGCATTTTTTAAACAAGCCAAGTTTACAATTACTGACCGGTCCAACACAGTCTGAATACCAGAAAGAAAGAGATATGTTAACACCTGGACATAGCAACAAACCTTTCATCTTAACACGCAGGGTCATGAGGTATGTCAGGGTGAACGTTTTGGTGAGTATTATCAGTGTATCATCTGCATAGAGTTTGAACCACTTTCTAATAAAGGCCCTCACCTTAATTCTTTCTCTCTGATTCAGACAACATTGTCTCTGCAAACAAAGTGGACACCGCCTCTTGGTTTCCAAAGAAGGCAGTGTCTTCTAACTGCAGTCCTTCTAGCGACCACTAGGGGGGCAAAACTACAAGCAGAGGGGTTGTGAGTAATAAACAGAAAAAAATGTGCAACAAAATGTGATATTAATTTTCTGATTTTCATTTTATATTCCAATTAGATAAAAAAAAAACATTAGAATTTAAGCTTGACTAATGAGAAAATGAATCACAAAAAATAAATGATTCTCATGAAGTAATTTTATTTTTGAATGAAGATATTTTTGAATTCTAAGAATCTCTTAAATATCTTTCTGTAAGACAAATTATGTTTAATTGTAAGAATTTGCTCCACTCTTTCGTAGTTGAAGAGGAGGGAGAAAATGAAGGGGTACGGTTAATATTTTAAGGTGAAAGGCTGACAATGTAAAACTCTCAAAAAGTGGCTGTAATTTAATAATACCTCAGGACCACATGCCAGACCTGATTATGCTGATACCACTTCTCTGAAACCCAAACCCTACCTCAGAACATATGGCGAGGAATCAGATTAACTGTGTTTTATTGACTCATTGTAACAGTACACAAGATTCCAGCCCATTTACATGCCCCGGTGGACGCCAAACAACCACGTCAACACAATTACATTACTCGTTTCAAGCAAACCTTAAACTAGCTAAAGGGAAACAGCAGCATCATTTGCCTGGACAAAGTTTTAGGGAGCAGATGGGGTAATGAGGCCTATTTTCTGTTGCTGGCTACAGTCAACAAGCATCTGGTTGCAAGCAGGCAGAAAAACAAGCCCTCAGAGCACGAAAAAGAAGCACTGACATTCGGTTAATTAAAGGTTAATCATCGCCGGATCTCGCTCTGGCCAACCTGTGAGCATTTGAGGGAAAGCAGGAGGATATGGGTAGACGACAATGGAAAGAGGCAGAAGTTCAGGAAGTAGAAAGGCAAAGTTATGGATGAGGTGAGGTTGCCAAGCTATGAGGGAAATGTCTTTTTCCCCGTGTCTCTACATCTTTTTGGGGGTTTTTGTAATTATTAAAAGTCCTCTCTTTGGTTATGAGTGCAGTCTGATGAAAACATCCATGATCCTATAAGGAAAGTTTCCATTTAAGTCCAAGACCATTGACCGTGGCAGAGCTTCAGTCTGGGTCAGGGATTTAGTAGAGGTCAATCCTTTCCTTTAAACACTTTTTTGACCCCAGTATTGAGGTAAACATAGATGGACACACTCAGTAACTGCACAACAGCTTTTCATTTTCTGTACTCATTACTTATTTTCTAAGATCTGTCATTTCTTCTTGTTACATTCTTTAAACAGGATTTAGCTTTGTTGCATTTGAAAAAAGAAAAGTTATCGTTATCTTGCATGACTGAATGCCACCCTCTGAACATGAAGGCTGCCCTGACGTAAATGGATGAAGTAATCACACAAAGAAAATACTCTTTTGGCGAAACCATCAGGGCATATCAAATGATAGATATTCGGTTATGAAAGTCATGTTAAGATGAAACAAGATAAAAGCATGGGGGGGAAATTAACTCAGACAAATTAATCTACTTCTTATGACCAACATGATCGATGGATAAAGATGAAAAGAGCCACCCAACATGACCAACAACGCTGGAACGAATCCAGAGTGGCATGAAATTCCCCGTCTGACTGACCAACAACAAAACGGTTATTGTTCATTATTTTTTATATTTTCTTGTTATTTTATCTCACAGTTTAATTTGGCTGAGGTACCAGGAGGAGCCAATAGAAACATCCTGGAGTTACGTTATACCTCAACACTTAGTTTAATCAGCACCTTTAATTAAGCAGTCTTAGGAATAAAAACTCAGATAGCCACACACTGCTGCAAAAGTGTCATCATGATACAAACACAAGATTTTTTAAATTAAAATATTTGCAAATATGTTAGCTTTTTTATAATGATCAAAATGGTATTTTACTGTAAAAATCTCCTAGAGGAAAAAAAGCTTTCTGCTAATAAATCATTATATAAATAGAAAGGTGTATGCAAACTGTCTCACCATTATGCCAGGAGGTTATTACAAAAGACATATTCTAACTGCACTTAAATTATTGCACTTGGCTATCCAATAGGGTTAGGCGATAAACCAAAGATTTACCAATACTGAAATTTATGACAATCACCAACGTCATTTTGCCCATATCGGTATATTCAGTGTCAAAATAAATAAATAATTAAAAGTTGGTTTTGGATGTGTGTAGGTAGGCTATGGTCTCATGTCCCTTTAAGACGCTGTCCTACGTCAGAGACGTGACTTCACCCCATCCAGTCTGTGACAAAGAGGGAAAGACAGGTGAGGAGATGGAGGACGGTTCAAAAGTTGTAGCGGCTGAAGTAGATGAAGTTAATGTGGGATGGGGTGAGCAGCTTGTGGAGTAGTTATTGTCCAATTATTGTTATCAAGGTGAACTGCCCAATATATCGTGATATTGATTTGAGGCCATATCGCCCAGCCCTACATTCCAACTTGGTTAGTTGCAGAAATGAATCATTTTCCCACTGGCATTGGTCGCCTTAGCTCAGCATGTGTCTTTGCATTCTGCAGCTGTGTTGCATTTTCTTGCACCATCTGTTTTTGGCATATGGAGTTTGCAACCCTACTAGCTACCACTGGTGTGTTGGTTACACCACTGGTAAAGACGCAAACAACTTGACGTACATAAATTATGGGGATGTGGAATTTTTTAAGGAAAAGCAGCAACAAAAGCATGAGAGTGTTCGTTTAAAACATCAATCTGTTCATGGTCCCTAAAAAATCATAGAAATACCAGGTTGTTATTTTTTCATCATGGAGCTTCTTCTTCTGGTATTTGCGTCAAAGTCATGACACAACACTTTTCCACACACTGCTGCAGACGAGCGCAGAACAAAGACATGAAGGTTGAGTACGAGCAGCAGAGATAAAGACGTTTCAGAGCTTTCATCTCAGAGCTCTGTTATCTGCTCATCATATCACAGCCCAGAGCAGCAGGACAGCTTCAATCACACACACAGAGCGCTTCTTCTCCGACCTGCATGGATACAGCATACCTGACATTCCTGTTTGTGTGTGTGTGGGTGGGTGTGTGGAAAAGCACAAGATAAAGAGAGAAGGAGGGAATCAGAAAGGAAAGAGGTGTAAAGGGAGGGTCTTCAGAGAGATGGATCAAGTTTGGCTGAAACTGACCAAACAACCTTGGAGCCACACAGACAAAATGAATCCACACTGAATACAGATTTGAGCTGGGGGGTTGATTAGATTGGTCATAAGTGGATTACGTAATAAATTCAGTATTAGAGGGAATCAGCCCTGGGGTGATTTACACAGAAATAAAGTTCAAGGATGACATAATTACAGATGTTCATGATGCCTTTCCTAGCACATAAAAACTTGGCTCACAACTTCTCATGACCTTGATTTTGTAATCTTACTGATTTGATGGTCCTCTTGAATATCTTGACTTTTAACTACAGTTGTTACAGCGATAGTAAAGTAGATACAGTTTTGGCCATTTGGGTTTATTTCTATGTCTCATGTTATTTCATGACAGTAAAACCTCTTTTTATTACATTTAAAATCATCTGATGTTTCCAGATCGTCTTTGAAAAAGGACAGATAACCAAATGAAATACATGCTGCTGTAAATAAGATAATGAACTTCTGTGGTTTTGGAGTTTTTGGAAAGGATTTGGGGAAAAACTCTTTTAATTTGTGCATTTTTTAAAAGAACTCTACAGCAGGGATATTACACCATGTATTTAAGCAATCGCACAAACAAACACATATTTGAATGAAATCTTTTCTTCTTTGGGACTAAAACTTAGAGGTCAATTTAAGGGAACACTGTGTGTGTGTGAGTGTGTGTTTTATTTTTGTGTAAAACTCAGAGAAGGAGATCTGCTGGGACTCGTCTCAGACGGCACCTCAGGGTCGGATATGATTTCTCACAAAAACACAAACACACACCTGCTCTGAAACACAGATTTTGTGGTCAACATACAAATCCCTCCTCCCTCATCCCCTCCTCATCACGAGCTCTTTAATAGTCAGAGTTCAGCGAGTTGGAGGTGAAGACCGTGTCACGGCGCTAATACGCAAACACACGAGGAAACTGAAGCTCTGAGACGCCTCGGGCGATGAACATATGCCAGTTATCCTGCACGCTGCTTGAGATCTGACATGATGCAGATGTTTTTAAAGTAAAGGAAAAGTTTCCTGCCAGCAAACACAACACCCTCAGCCCTAAAGTGTGTGCCAACACATCAGAGTAAAGTGACTAAATTTCTCTTTTTCTGCAACCTGAAACCAGTTATCAGGACTTTTTTTTTCATTATTAGCTACGCCTCTATTGTTTCATGAAATTTTATTATCTAATCATGAAAGAAATCTGCCAAAGTAAACAAATTATGCTGAAGTTGTATGCACTTTTACCTTTTTTAGTTTGTCTGCTTCAGTTGGATTACCAAAATAAAAGTCTGCCCGGGTTATTATTGAAAATGCTCCAAAATGAAACCATTAACCACAACCATTTAATTTGACTTTCTATCGTCTATGTAGAGTAAAAATGCTAAAAGTGATGACGCCACAGCCCTATTTGTACACGTGTATTAAGTTCCCAGCTGTGTGTGAAGGACAACAACAACAAAAACAAACCACTGCGCCGTCTGTGCTGTTTATGCTCCTCAGTTTATCATATTTCTCCTTTACAGAGGTTTATTTTTACATATCGAACCATTGCGCCCTAATTTGTCTCCTTTTAAGCCCTCCACCCTCTATTATTACTGAACCACAGCCTGACACCGACACAATCAGCACAGCGAAACTTCATTAATCTAAACGTCAGAATCCCCACGTGTCTGTGTAACTGAACCGGCTCGCGCTAAACAAGCGGATAAAGTTTACTCTGTCTGAGATGCTGCGGAGAAAACCTGAGAGGGGGGAAAAGTTTGGAGGAAACAAAAAGAAAGAGGAAAAGAAAGAGCGAGGGAGCAGGGAGGAGATGAATGGCTGTGTTTTTTTGCTTAGAGTAAAGCTTTTCCAGGCTACATTTTTTTGCAACAGCGGTGTAAGGTATCCCGCTGTATAATCCTCTGGTGGTGACAGACGCACAGAGATGGAGGGAGTGAGGGTGGAGGTGGAGACGAGTGTGTGTGAATGTGGTTGTGTATGTGCAGGAGTCCACATGCTTGCAATAATGCTCATTTGTCACCGTGTGCTTACTGTATGCCAGCGGAGAGTCTGCAGGTGTGTGTGTGTGTGCGTGCGTGAGCCATCTATCCCCCTCTGAGAGTAAATTAGTCTTGCTCGCCCTCACAGTCCTGCTCTCTCTCTCTCTCTATTACACTGTAAAACCCATTCGCACTCACTTCGCACTGTAAAACCCTCTGGTTGGTTCAAATTCAAGTCGTCCAGCTGCACAAACACTCACTTTAAATCACTGGTGACTCTAAGCTGATTAAGTGGTTTTTGTAGTCTAGTACACCTGGGGATATCACTGCTGCTCTGGCATGGCTATTATACCGAGATGCATCTTCAAGACAGCTAACTTTATCTCTTTTTCTGGCGCACACAACTTTTCTTTCAGGCACGTACGGGTCAGGGTATGATGAGGAGACCAGGACGAGTCAGCTGGAACAATGTGGGGATTTAAAAGCCCTATTTGCACGGGATAAGTCTTACCTGGGGAACCTTCGATAATTTGCTATAATTCTGGAGGACACGTGTGGTTTTAGTCCCGTGTGAATTGACCATGTCTGTGATTTGTAAAGTAAGAATCCAGAGAAAATCACCTGCTGTGTTTCAGGACACACAGAAGTCCAGTCTGAATCGGCATTTCAGTTTTTTTTTGTGGCTTTGTCTTCCATTTTCAGGTCAAAAATGATGAAGGGTTTTGGACTTGTTCTTTTTTTCGGACTTTTTAATGATCCTTTAAAAGGTGGGGTAGGCAGGATCTGAGGAAGTGACGGCTTTTGGGAGAAATCTTGAATGTAAACACTGATATAAAAAGCTTTTTTGTACATACACCACAAAAAAAGACGCTTCTCTAACGGATTCCTGCCTACCCCACCTTTAAACTCTCTCTATGTGAAGCACTGTGAATTTTCCTGTTGCTGAAATATGCTATATCTATAAATTTCTGTCGGAAGCATTATTAAAATGCATTACATACTCTGTATCAATCACTATGGTCGGCATCTACTTTAGATTTCAGAGACTGTCATTCTGGATGGGAAAATAATGGTGACATTGGCCTTGTGGAAGCCAACGCAGATGTGATGCTAATTCTTTTAAAATGCCAGTGATCACCCAGCTGACCAATAAATCATTCCTCCTCGAACTGAGACCTATTTGCATCAAAATCCAGATGTGAATATGTTGTTAGATGAGTTACTGTGTCGCCTGCAAAATGCAAAGTGCATCACACGCTTATTTGTGCAAAATCAAAGGAGCACAGCAGTGTTTACAACGGCAACCATGCAGAAGTATTTTTACTTTTTTTGTTGTTTTTATATTTTTAATGCAAGAACCAGATCCAAGAATCTCCTTTTGTGAATTTCAATCAGGCTGTACACTGCATCTTTACATATGCGGAGGGTGATGCTGTCTAATGAGACAAGGAGGATATCATGAAGCGCACCTCAGTGTTTTTAATCATGAATGTCGGTAAATTTGAGTAAATTTAGTCTGTGTGAATTCAGGGAACCAAACACTGATGTCACAAGATGTCCTGTGGTAGAACAAATCCTGCGCAAATAATGCAGAAGTTAAACTTTTTAGGATTTAACTCACTAGAGAAACAGTTTTCTGCTGTTACTCCTCTGTTGACATATTTATCAATCTTAATCCATCATTTTTCTTTGTGGTGCTTAAAAGCCAAAGAGCTGCACTCAAGTGACCAAAGTTCCTCTCTAAAACTGTCATTCATACTTCACCGTCTGTCATCACACTTAATACTTTTTTTGTTCCGAGTCTTTCACCTTTCAGCCGACCTCTCTGCCTCCCACATCACCTCCAATCTATTCGGTCTTTATCTCTGTCCTCCCCCTCAGGAAAAATGTCACTCCAACACATCAGTCAGTCTTCTAATCTCAGGATTGGAAGCCTTTTTCTGCATGTTTCTCCTGTCCGTTCACAGACTCGGTGATTCCTCATCTGAGGAAGCTCCTCTTCACAGGCAGTGACCTGGAGCGGAGAGGTGAGATGGCCAGAGGGGAGAGGTGGGAGTCCTGCTGCTCTGAAGTCTGACTCTGCAGGTTAGCCGAGGTCAGGGGGGACAAATTGTCAAAGACTTCATACTCTCTGTGTGTCTGCGGTGAGTCGCCTCGAGGCATCTCGTACCTCCACTATATCAACAGGGCAAGAAAAGGCAAAAAAAGTAGAGCTTTCCTACCTTGACTGTTACTGGATGAGCAATAAAAAGATAAAGTGAGACGTTTCAAGACTTTACATGCAGTCTTAATTTGCCTTTGGGCACCACAATTTGATTGATATTGTGGTTACGAAATAAGAAAAATAGTATCATTGAATACACAAACCTGAGGGGCAACCATTAAAAGAGTTGATGCAACACTTTTGCTGAGGTTTCCCTGACATGTACGTATGAGTATGCAATGCCATTCAGTATTTCATTGCAACCTTTCAAGCTCGTTTTTTTGCTGCAGAGGCCATTCAGAAAGTTGTTTTTTTTGTTTTGTTTTTTTATATATCCATGTAGGAGCCATAATGTTGCTTTGCGTGACGGTTTTCCTGTGTTCAATTACTTTTGTCTGGTTGCTATTGATTTCGCTGGGTTTGGGTCACATGGGCACTGAGTTTGAAAGCCGGTAAGTTATATAAGGGGCGGTCTTACCTGCACTGGGGTGGAGAGGTGAGCCTATGTAGCCGTAATTTTTGTTGACCGTGCTTTATGTTCTTTGTTTGCTATGTTACACGTCCCAGAGTGTACACATATTACATCGGATGTGCGTGTGTAATCATTGGTCACTGTAAAGCTACGAAAACTTTGATGACGTGTGTGCTTCTTTGGAACAGCAGCAGCGTGTCACACAAATACAGGACCTATGCTCCGCCTCAAGCAACTTTTTTAAAGGTACTAGAAAAGCCGCAATATTACTGATCAGATATTCAAATCCTTAATACTTAGAGAAAAAAAACTCTGCAGGCGTGGAGAAGACACCTTCAGGAGAACATCGCTACTGAGGAGAGGGAGAGGATCTGTGCAGACACGATTGGACAGGATTATAAATGACTTTCTCACACCTTACGCTACTGAAGTATAAGTGGCTCATGTGCAGAAATATCAACTCCAGATAAGTTAACACTAAGCAGAGTCACAGCTGGGCTGATAAATTGCATTTTGGAACAATCTGCATCATCTCAGCTCTGGCGCTCACAAGATCAACTTACAGCCTGATAGTTTGATTCATCTGATAGGTGGGTAGGGGTATGGCAATTATATGTTGCTGTTTTGGTTAAGGATGTTTTGTGGCATGTATGCACACCCCTTGAAGGTAGTGTGTTTGTAAGTATCAAAATGCACAGACTGTTCATTCATAAAATAGTTTGTCTTCATGATAAAATCATCCCTTTGCCGAAGCAGAACTGTGGCTCATACATCGTACATACTGTCAGGTAAGATTTCCCATGCACACACACACACACACACCTTCATACACCATGCAGCTAAAAGAGTCCCTGTCTCTCTCTGGTTTGCTTTGCTCTGACTTAACTCCCCGCTGAGCCGTATTTATTCGTTGGTTCATTCCCAGAGTTCTTGTTTGTGGAGGTGAAACTCTGCATGCGGCTCACAGAGCAGGAATGAGGATCTACTCACATGTCCTGCAGTGATTTAGAACCGGATAAGAGGATGGCGTCCTCTTGTTAGCGTTATTTACGACATGTGTTCTCCTTATTTCCAGAATCTTCGAGGGAAAAAAAAACGTTTTTCCTCCCCGCTACTTTTCACCTTGTTAAACCTGAGAGCAGAGCGACCCGACTGTGTGTGTTTCTGCACAACAAAAGACTCTGGGGAGAAGTTACAGAGCTGCGAGGGTAAATTAAATACAGTATCCCTCTTTCACTGTACAGTACAGACATTTCTTCTTTTTTTTGGAGCTTGTTATAAACCGTATGAGCTGAAATGAGTACGTTTCAAGCGATGTCAGGGCCACTGAGCTTTAGTAATCCTCCCCTGGGAGTGTGACTGTTCCTGGATCAGTGACCACGGCAGACTCCGCAAGGCCAAAATGAGAGGGCTGTGAGTTAAGAGAGCAGAGGGAATTCTGTGTACAGTCTGAAAAATGGCATGGATAAATACGAGCCCGGCATTTTCTCAGTCTGACACACACGTACGTACGCAGGGCTGTGCCGTCTACGGGTCTGCGTTAGATCAAATTAAGCTTTGTGCACCTAAATTCATCAACATGTGAACTTTGAGACGTTTAAAAAAGAAAAAAAATGGACTCAAGAGGTACGTTCATACATCCAGTGGTCCACATTCAGGTCAGCTCACTCTAAAATGTGAGCTGAGGAGTTTTCAGTGACAGAAAGAGCTCGTAAATCACCTCCAGAGTGAGTGAGTTAAAGCAGAGTTTCAGTTGGGAAACTACAGTGAACTCAAGACGAAGAAAGAGAACTGTTACAGGTACAAGCACTTTACCCTAAAACAAACACTTCAAATTAAGATTTTTATTGTAAATATAATAGAAGAGAAAAATAATAGTCTGTGTTTGACTTTAAAAACATCCTGGAGAAGTGGAAAAATGACTTTATTAGAGTGTTAGTGTTGCTTTTTTAAGTACTCTCTAGAAGTATTACTTTAACATGTGAGTGAGAACTTTGTTAGAAAAGAAAATACAGAAAGGTGCAGCTTATTTCTTTGCTAATGCATGGTATAAAATTCAATATTTACGTTGCATCTCCTTCCTAAAAGTCGTTCATATGTTTTATTTCTGCAGAGTAGCGGCTGATCTTGAGTTATTGTAGCTGATATAATATTTTCCTTTAAAAATACTAAGACAGTGAGTGAATACACTGTCTAAACTCTCTATTTTAGTTGCCAAAAACATCTTTGATAATAAATGAGGGTTTTAATCAAAGCGAGCAGAAGAGTTTAACTCTAATGTGTTTTTAATTACTAAAACTCCACATAGTTATTCATTAATATAAATGTTCTAAATATAAGAAACACCTGCTTTAGTCTTTTTTAAGTGGACATTTATTAGCCCAACCTTGATGAATGAGTGTGTGAGAAACTAATGGAGGGTAAATAGAGAGTTCAGATCTGATCTGGAGTGAATTAAAGGGGAATCAGGGTTTGGGTTGGGGGTTAAAGGCCAGCTAACCCTGCCTGAAGCTGTGAGAGCCGGGTTGACGGGGGGAGCAGAGCCCTGCAGAGGAGAATCTGGACGGCTACAGTATGCAGGGCCGTAAAAGAGCCATAAAACAGGGTCAAACAGAGGGGACAGAGAGGTCTGGGAAAACACACCCTGATACACTCAGCATCCCTCACTCCCCTCTCCTCCGCTCGCTCACTCACTCACTCATCCACATTCTTGCGCCGTCTCTCAGTGTGTATCTCTTCTCCAACCACTGCATCCATCATGTTTGTGTCCCTCTGCTCCCTCTCTCTGTGTCTTTCACTGGATTCATCTGCAATCATTACTGTAGCTCCACAGGGCCAAGAGACATATTACTGTTTCCTTTATGTACATTTAGATCGAACGCTTCCAGGTGGACTGATGACTAAAAGTTATGAGAACTTACCAAGATGAGGGATGTGCTAAAGGTTCAATATTTTCTTGTTCAAGCACCTCAAAAAAACTAGAAAATGTGCAACTACTTGGGTAATTAAATACTGAAATATGTAAGATTTACAAACACAAATGACTACAAGCTTAAAAAAACTGTGACAGGGACAGTGAATACTTTAACCCTTAAAACTTTGCATTAGAAAATAGAGGAAGTGTGTTTGTTGTGTGTCTGTATACAGTGGTATTACTGGCTATTGTGATGCCATATCCTCATACACTTTATATATCAACAACTACAGCACAACCAAAGCTCAAATGCATTTATTACCAACATGCTATTCAATAAAAGAGCAACAAGAAGACACTTATTCACGTTTTTTCTAATAAAAAATAAGTTAAAGGTGTTTCGTTTACACTTTATTCACTAATATAGCACTAATGGTGCATTTGAGTTAATAAGTTGTCCTTGTTATATTCGGACAAGGCAAGCACTAAAATAGCTTCCGTAGATGTAGCCATTTTGTTTCCGCCTCCGATTTTGCCTTTTTACGACTGGGTAACTGAAATGCTAGTGACTTGGGTCTGACGTCATTTTCAGCTTCGACATCTGACTTCCGAGGAAACTCGAACGCAGCATTAGAGGGCAACCAAAGAGCACTTTATACAGTTGAAGAGTATCTAGAGGGCTCTTTATTTACATTTCATACACTACACTGGCATATATAAGGGTGCTTTTTCATGTTATTTCCACTGCAAGGGCTCTTGGAGGCTTCTAACCCATTATAAAAGGTATTCAAGAGGGCACTTATGAGGCATCAATTTCAGACATTGAAGGGTACTAAGGAGGGAGTCCCCTTACCCCCCCTCTGTGAACACCACTGGTTTTCCTCACACCTGCTCTCAGTAACGTTTCCAAAGGATTACAGTGCACAGACTAAAGTTATTGATTGTTAGTAATCTATTATGTGGCTAAGATCTTAATAATCAACAGCTGTCTCTTAAACACTTTATTGAGAGAGTCTTATCTAAAAAGGGTTGGCTGACGTTTAAAAAAGGTTTTTTATGGCACCTTGTAAAAATATCAATTGTAATTTTTTTATTTTTTTTTTACTTCAACCTGAGAAAAACCGTGACTGGTTTGAACTCTGACCTCTGTGTTGCCTTGTTCGCTCACCCATCATGCGAGGTGCCCTCCCTCTCCCCCTAAATCAACCCCTCCTCCCCCCTCTCTCTCTCCTCCCTACATGTAGATGCTCAGACTGATAAATGCCGCTCCTCCATTATGCCTGACAGGCCTTTCTCCCTCCTTTTCTCCTTTCATCCCTCCCTTTCTCTCCCTCCTGCATTCCTTTCCCGCTCATCCTCCGTCTCTGTCTCAAGGCCCACTCTGATTACCCATAATCCCCCTCCCCCGTCCCCCCCTCCGCCCTGCAGATGATGTGTGGGTTGCGCTCAGGCTGCACTGTCTTAGTTCGCGATGATGAATGGTGATTTGACATCACATGGAGATAAGCAGGTAAAAGGATGCCAGAGGAGGTGAGGAGAGCCGGACTCAGAACTGACGGCCCGTCACCCGGCCTCCTTAGATGATGCAGCAGGCCTCTTATAATGTACATGCGTGTATGTGTCGATTTAGCCCGCTACACTTCATTTATCTCTCCTCTGATTTTACTCATCCCTCTATCAATGTCTCTTTTTCCAGACAACTTCCATGAATGTGGAGAAATAATCCACCTGGGCTCTTTTCCATTGTCTCTGCTGGCTCTTCTTTATAAGTGCTTCACAGTTATTACATCCCACTGAGCCAATTTTTACAAGATCCCACATCTTCGAAAGCGATTTAACAGTATCCAGGTTCAGGAGCCGGTGTTTAAAGCTGCACTTTCAATAAAGACCAAAAGTGGTTTTCAAGGAGAGGAATAAATATGAGGAGTTTGTTTCAATCACAGCTGAATCAATCTATGTAACGTAACTACAACTGAGGAGTCAAACCTTCATCTTTAAAGGGCTACTCTGATAAAATGTTTTTCTTGTTGTCTACATGTTCATATGACATTTTTCTGATGCTGCAGGACATATCATGAGGAAAGTACGTGCGGAATTGCATTTCTTCATTCAAATAGCTTTGAATCTCTGGCAGACCCAAAGAGCAGGCTTGGACAGAGTGAGATTTCCTATGTCACAAATCCAAGCTCCGCCCCTGGAGCCCTGCTATGCAGGCCAGACTTGAACAAGTGTGTACATTAGCGGATTGCAATGCTCGTAAGAAAGTTAATTATGATATTAACTTTCATCATGTCCCCAAAGACATTTGTGTTCGAGAGCTGAATAGCTCCTATGATACCTGCTACTTCTACAACACCAGCAATGCTAGGCTGCAAGTTAGCGTGAAGAGGAGTGTGCAGAGCAGCGCTGTCTCCGCCCACGACTCAGAGGCAAATCACTAATGATCTACTGGAGCTCTGCAGAAGAAAAGTCCTAGAAAATGATACAGGTAACACAATTTTGGCTAAAAACTTCATAATCACAACTTAAAGACAACTGAGAACACTTTAAGTAGTAAAAATAAAAATTAAAAAAATGATCGAAGTGGGACTAAAAGGTATACACGCTTTGAGTAGATTTTGGGATTGTGCTTAATTTATTGAGAAAACACCACAGACACCTAAAACTACCAAAACTTTTCTCTGTAGCTTTAAAAAAGCTGATTAAAAACTCTGAGGTTTTAAAGTCAGCATGTGTGAAGGTACAGGGAGTAAAAGAGTGATAGGGGTGAAACTCTGTAGCCATTTACTGACACTTTCTGCCATACACAGAGCCTCAACATACCCTCCCACTGACTCCCACCAAACCCGCCTGGCCTTGACCGAAGCTGCGTGTTCATGTTCGTGTGGTGCACCACCCTCCTCCTGCCACCTGCCTGAGGAATGCTCCCCTCCGCAGCTGTGAGTGTTTGAGGTTCTCTAATTAACAGCAGCCGTTTGGGTCACCTTGTTGAGAATTTTAATTGATGTGACCCGAGTGGAAGCAACTGGAATATTATTAGTGTGCGAGCTCCAGGGAGATACGGTAAGTATTTGAGCATTTTAACTTCAACAACAACAACTAGGAAACAGAACGAACTTGAACAGTTTCATTTAGATGCACAGTGCTCTTCTTGTTTTATGTGAGAACTCAGAAATGTGTCACTGTGGTTTTGTACTAGCAGTGTAACTATAAAACGCAACAAGGAAACTAGGAGGAGGTAATGTGTATTTAAATCGGTAATGACGGTACTGCAAGGCCAGTACTATCTGCAGTTTATTTTAACCATTTACAATTTTTCTGCTTTTCTCGGTGCCTGTAAACTAAACTGGTATCTTTTGTGCTCTTTTTTCCCCTAGTTTGCTTTTATCTCATCTGTGTCAGTCCATGCTGAAACAGAAATACACCTATAATGCATGTCTTGTCCAAAATGCAGCTGCAATTTATAGGTTCGTTTTCAGTCCAGGTGCAAAAACAGAGTCGGCAGTCCTCGTCTCACTGGCTGCAGGTTCGACTCCTGGTCCTGTCACAATTTGGTTCATATCACCCTCCATTTCTCTCTCTTCACTGCCCTATAAGTGCATAAAACCCTCAAATTAATCTCAAATAGAGAGAAAAAATAACAATCCAGCCAAGTAACAAAAGTTGTGACTCATTTATTACAGACAGAATCGCAGGCTGTTTTTTTTTTCCCTCAGATCCATTAGAGTTCAAAAATCTTTATTGGGGCTTATCTATCAAACCTGATTTTTATTGATTCATTTAGAGAAAAAAAGTCCCTTTACTTGCTTTTAGATGAGTTTTTTTTATATTAAATTGATATTTTATGAGGCTTAAAATGAAAACCCAGAACACAAAGTTCAGAACACTCCAATCCAATTTAAGGTCATTTAACTTCAAACCCTTTACAGCCTTCCAAAATGGTTACGTAAACATATTAACGATTAAAACTGCAAGAAAACACACACATACATCAACTTAACTATGACTCTTAAAGCTCATTTTTCTCCCTTATTTCTCCTTCCTCTCGTCACTCGTCACTTTGAGGCCTCACTGACCTGATGGCGTCATGCTGAACAACCGAGTTACTCATACCTGCCTCTCTTCACGAAGCTCACCTTCCAAAATTAGCGCCGACAGAAAGCAGACTCACCTCTACTTAGAAACTCTTTTTTATTTTTATTTTAAGAAAGAGGTGTTTTCACATAAATTCTGACTTCATAATCCCATAATTAGCTCCCTGAGTGTTATCTGTGGGTGGTTACTCTCACTGCATGCCACTCGATCATGGCAGCAGATGGCGAGCACATTATGACCCTCTGGTATGTTAATATACTCGTATGGCTCCAGCTTCAGATGCCCGTTTGACTGGTGTGCGTCGTAAAGTGCTGAAGCATGCTAACGCGGCTAAATGGCAATGCGTGTGAATGAGCCAACCAGAGAGGAATGTGGGTCACACATCATGCAAGTCAGCACGCAAGCCGGAGCGCACACACACACACACACACACACACATGCACTTGCACACAACTTCACACTCATTTTACCAACAAACTCAACACATATGCAGCCCACCACTTGATATGCATGTGTGTGTGTGTGCGTTAAGCCTATAAGCGTTAGTATGAAGTGGGTTGGGTTTCATTCAGGGCACTATTTGTAAGCCTGTTTTCAGCACTTTGAACCTGACATGCTAACTAGATATAACTTTTACTCGCAACCGCCAGCTGAGACTGCCGAGCCCGCTGCCAGATTTAGACTCATTAATGACAGCTGTCACATCCACGTCAACACGGAGAGGAAGAAGAGAGGGAGGCAGGAGTCAGTGAAGGACGGAGAGTCGGGGGATGAGTGAGACTGAGAGTTGATAGGAGGACAGGTGAGTAGGCGCCATTCCCCAAATTGTACTTTTGAAATCCCACAGGAGTCAAGTTAGGATATGAACAGCATCTCTCTTCTGGCTTGTACATTATTTTTAATTTTAGACATCGATATCCACAGTTTTTGTTTAATATCCACTTCCAATTCAACTGAAGTTGAAAAATCAGCCTATTATTGTTTATGACCTCCATTTAGAACCAGTTAAGTCCAGTTCTTGATCAGTTTAGAGTTTAATTTGTACATTTCTAACCTCTCTCTCTACTTCTCTTCCTAAAAACCGAGATTTCAGGGCGGCATTTCATCTACATTGTGAAACACACAGAGACTGTATATGGACATCTTGGTTCCGCCTTCCTCCAGTATACAGATTTGTAGCCTTAAAGCTCTCAGTAATTCCATGTTTTTTCTCCACTTCCTGAAACTAACATTGCGCAGTAGCGTTGTACGCACTTAGCCACTTGCGCAGGTGCATTGGCGGGAGAGTTGCCGAGAGTCACTGCGATGACGCTCTGCTCAAATAGCGTATCCCCCGGGTGAGCTACGCCCATAGGCTGTATCAGGTGTCAATCATAGAAAACATGAACCCCCCAATAACTTTTAAAAATGGAGCTGCACAGAAAAAAGAGGACTTGAGAACAAACCAGTCTTACAGTAACTACATGTCAAAATCGCAACCAGGAGGGAGAAAAAATTATATCCTGTGTGATAAATTTCTAAAGTTTGTCCACAGCTCCATAGGGATTGCTGGAGGACGCGGGATTTATGACCTATACTGCAGCCCGTCAACAGAGGGTGCTGTTTTCGGAGTGGCTTCACCCAGCGAGGAGGCAGACGGCATCCATTCTATATACAGTCTATGGTAACACACAGCAGCAGGAGTAGCAGAGGCAGTATGTTGTGCCGGAGCTGGCAGGGCGAAACAGCTTTGTGTGTGTGTGTTCATATCTTTGTTGTTTGATGTCTCAGGATGCAAAGGCAGAGTGATGGCAGGTTTGTGTGTGTCTAATGTCCTTCTACGGGCATTACGCGGGCGTTTGCTGATTGCTACTTGGAAAAACCAGCACAAGCATCAACCTCAGGAGGACATGGCATTCATTAATTTAAGAAAACAAGTCTGTAGTTGAAGAAACAGGATCATGACCCAAGATGGAGGCAGAGGCTCGAAACTCTGGCTGTTTCTGGGCACACAAACAAGAATACATGACAAGAATCTCTCATAGAGAAGATTTAAAGAAATGCTAATTTTGAGATACTTAGTTTTAAAGAAAACTTAATACATTCATTCAACTAAGATAGCATCAGCCTGAGTGAGCTGAACAGATTGCATGAAACAGAATATGCTCGGCAATCTGACTAAAAAATTGAAATAAAAGCCTTTGTTCACTTGTAATACATCATTCTGTCTCTGGTGATTTCAGTCAGGAAATTGTCATAATGGATAGAAAACAAGTGAACATGCTAAAGGGCTAATTGCCTTTCGACCCGGTGGTTTTGGGAGTCCAGGTTTAGAGGAAGGTGGAGGTTCAGGAGGTAACAGTGCAGCGCTGAGAGGCCGAGCCGGCATGAATGAACACTTTGTGGAGCGTCGGCTCAGTAATGACATGCAAACACAAGGTCCAGGCCACAAAATGAGAAGACAAATATCCTGCGCTTGCCTTGCCCCTACTTTAGCTGTCTGTCAATGTGAGTTTGTCTTGTTCACTAAATCCATCACAGGAGGTGTCAGCAGGCAGGTAAAACGCCACCACTCATCTGTGTCACGGCTGACTTCTTAGGCTTTCAAGACAATATAACACGAGTATCTTCTTTCAACACCATCTAAAAAAATGCATTATATAAAATGTTCAGTTTTGCAGCAAATACAGAATGAAATCTTCTGTTTTTCTTCCATGAAACAATTGATCAAAGATGATCATTCCTGCAGTGAAATCCTGGATTTCCCAACGTGCAAGATTCCTGCAGCTCTCTAACAATTCCGGTTGGCTTTAAATGGATGTTTCTGCTGACAGATAAAGTCTGTGCGCTCTTTATGAGGCTTCTGTTGGACAGCGAACACGATTGTGACCCACAGCCAGGGGCCCTCTGTAGGGTGGGAGGACAGATGACACCTCCTGTCAACACAGCGACCACAAACTCCATGAGAAACACGCAGACAACCGTCCCTCCGACTTCCACAGACTTCCCCTGTTCTCTGTTCAACGTCTGAGAGCAACTCCAATAAAACACAAAGAGACAGATATGGAAGCTATTAGGAGCAACGGAGCTGTGATCTGGGACTGTACTACTTTCCATTGCACATACGAAAAACACAAAGCTGATCGAAATTTTACTATTTTATTACGATGAGAGGACTTTGTTCCAGAAAGAGTCGCCAAAGGTCTTTTTACGCTGTTTATTGGAGGACTGGAAAATACAGAAGATGGGGAACTGGTGGACTTTGAGGATAAAAAATGAGCCTGTGCCGTTAAAAAAAAAGAGAGTCAGGGCAGGATAGATGGCACGGGTACAAATGTTACATAAAATTATGATCATGTATTATATTTTGACTGAAGTTAAACAGGCGATTCCTGGAAATGAGGACGAGAAACTCACTCATGAGAACTTGAGAAATGGCAGTAGCAGGGTGAAATCTTGTTGAGCCCTGTGGTGGTGACTCATAAAGCTGAAAGTTTTATTTTACTTTAATGAAATAAAGCAAAATATAATTAGGCTGAACAAGCAGTTTTTTTACATAGTCATGGATGGGGGTCATCTTTCTTCAGCCTCAGACTGAGAATACCCTTTTATTGTGCCACACTGACTAAAAACCGAACAGTTCAGTCAAAGTCATGTGAAAAGAGGGACTCAAAGGAAGTCGGCATGTTTCCAAGTGTTGCTCTCCAAACAACACTCAACACATTCCCCTGTCTACACGCATTTAAAAGAAGGAATTATAACAACAGAGTGGCCTCAGACTTAAGGAAAAGAAACCTGGACTGAGCCAGGGTTTGTAGCTGCTGCTCCGTCCACTGAGCCCAATAACTTTGTTTTTATGTGGACTATAAATTTTATTTCACAGTCTACCATGAGATGAGTCACCTTTTAAAAAATAAAGAAACAAGGAAAAACTGAACATGATCCGACACAGTCCTCTTAACCACACTGGTGTCCTCATAGAAGCCTGTCACAGTAGCCTGCAATGATAATATCCTCTTTTAGACGTCAAAGGTTATATGTTACAGTTACAGGCTCAGACTGCAGGAGCTTAAATATTATTACTGATTTAAAAACATAAACTGAAGAAATTTCCCCTACTTAGAGTTTATAACTAAGACCGAATGAAACAAAGATGGTGGCCATGGGTAGCAATAAGTGGGGCTGGCCTCAAAGCAATGTCAGGATATATTGAGCAGTTCAGTTTGATAATGATAAATGGACGATAATACTCCACAAGTTGCTCACCCCCTCCCACATTAATTTTGTCTGCTTCAGCCACTCTAACTCTTGAACTGTCCTCCATCTCCTCACCTGTCTTTCCCTCTTTGATACAAGTCTCCAATGTAGGACAACGTCTTAAAGGGACATGAGACCATAGCCTACCTACACACAGCTAAAAACCAACTTTTATTTATTTTTCTGACATTGAATTTACCGACATGGGCAAAATGATGTTGGTTATTGTCGTAAATTTTCAGTTTATCCTCCAGCCCTACTGAGACATCACTATTTTTTCAGCTCTTTTGCAGAGTTGCAGTGTCCATATTCTGTTCATTATTAAGACTCTCCAAGCTGTTTGTGACATCGGGAACTGGATCTGCAACCTTCTCATATAAAGTGGAATAATTCAGCTAAATTCGTAACAACTATGGTCAAGAACAATCTGCAGATTTTTTGGAGGGACAAATCAGATCTCCATTTAGCAAAAACTTCTTTAGTCTGAGTTTTAAAGCTTTGAAATACATCTAGTCTTTATAAGTGTGGATCCCAACATAGCGCCAATACTGAGTATCCACTAAATGCTTAATGAAAAGCCCCCCTTCGTGAACTTTCAGTAAATTTAGTCCATTGCTACAGTGTACTGCGATGGTCGTCCTGTAGTTTCCTGCTCTCATGTGAGTTCGGTATCAGGGGTTCATTCCTCTGAGCTCGTCCTGCTCTCCTCTCATTAACATCCCATCTATCAAACCCTCTGCTGTCACGCCGCTCAGCCACCCTGTCATTTAGCTCACAGCGGAGCTACAACACACTCACACACTCATTACACCCTTCACCAAAGCCTGGGGAGGAAAAGTGCATTTTTGAACTGAAGGGTGTGTTTGTGTGTGTGTGTTTTTAATCACAGTTTGGGAGTGTATTCATGTGGAATTTGTGTACATGTGGTTTCTAAAACATACTTTGACTTCCATTACGTGGCCCTCGCAATGATAACCTCCATGCAAGGGGCAAATCTGAACCAGAGAAGTAGAAAAGAAACTACATCTGGTAAAAAAAAAAAAGGACGTCTAATTCAAGGAGAATGCGAATCATTTTGAAGTGGCTTGTAAATGTGGTCATGCATGGATTATGAGCTTTCCCCTGTAAAGGTTGAAGCTGAGGTTAAAAAGGTGCTCCCCATGTGTTCATGATGTACACTGGGTTTATGTTTGAATAATGAACTTATTCAATCAAAGCTTTATTGATGTGGACTATTTCTTTATTAATGCCGTGTCAGCTTTTTCCACATGGACATAGTCTCAGTCATGTCTCACACTAGTTTTTAAAGAGGTTTTAGGAAGCCTAAAGATGATGGTCACCACATGCAAACTAACTTTAAGATTATCTAAAAGCAGGAAAAGTAGAAAGGGATGGAGCCTTGGCCTTGTTACCCTTGCAAAACAGCTTAACACCCACTTTTCTGTCAAATTAGCCACTCCTCTAATCATGCTGATTCAAATAAATCTCTAATCCTTAAATAAAAAGTTAAATTCAGCTCTGAAAAAAAGGTGCTTGAGTAAGGAGTGTCCTGTCCAGGGTGTGTTTGTCTTGTTTGGAGTCAGCCTCAGGTGGACACTGGAACAAATGAAGTTACTTTTGCTCTTCCCCCATTGGTTTTGATTTTTTAACAACAAAGGTTGCCATTTGGTTTGTTCAAATCAAGTAGATCTGGCTGCACAAAAGGTGGTTTTTACCTAAAGTTGCGTAAGGCTGAATTAATTTTGATGGCATCTATGAAACACATAAAACCACTTGAATTTACCTTGCTCTGCAGTGGTCTTTTCCCGCACAGGAGGTCATTTTCTGAAAAGGGTCTGTTAGCTCTAATGCACTGATTACCATACAATTGAGGTCCAAAATTAAGATTTTTTTTATTACATCCTATTCTATGTAGTTTTCAGCACACCATGGATCAGTCACAGTCACTACTGAAGGGATCATTTCACTTTAAAAACTCCAATATGACTCAGTCGACAAGTCAAAGGTGATATGCACTAACCATCACCAAAGTACTTCAGATCTGAGTGACCATGTCCAAACCAGGCACACAAGTGTAGCTGATCAGACTGGTGTCAGCAGGCGCCCTGTCACAAACAAGCAGCAGACTATTTTCAAGTGTGCCTATCACCACAGACCTGGGTTTTCAGCGGCTTGCTATATGGGTGGCAACAGACTGAAACCTGTCAACACTGTGGCAGATTTGGGTCTAAGGAACATCCTCAGGTTGGCATGCAGAGACCAGTCTAGACACTCACCATCACAGGGAACATTTAAAGCATATAGGGTGTGTTTAAAACAGAAAGTGACCAAACTGGAAAAGACTGTCTCAGAAATCGAAATTAACTCACTTTTTGTAGTTTTTTTAAATGCATGTAAATGCAATTAACTGATGAATTTTAGCAGCTATACACATATTATTTCTTTGAATGTGTGCACCTGGACCGACACAAAGAATGGTAAAAAGTTAAATTAAAGCGCCTTTTTGATTTCTGCAGCTCTGGCCAATATGAGAGTTAATTAAAGATTGTGCGCTCTTGAACTGACACAGGAGAGGGAATATGAGAAATCACAAACACACATGTATAGAACTCAAGGTCAAGCCTATCTCTACTTCTTTTCCCTCTGCACAAACACACACATGAACACAATGCACCTGGTCTCTCTTGCTCTCTCCCTCTTTCTGCAGTGACACTCTGCAGGTCTCAGACTCCAGAGTCCAACAAAAACAGCAGTGTGTCTATGTGTGTGTGTGTGAATGTGTGTGTTTGACGCAGCACACACATGCACAGCAATGTCAATAAACTGTGAAATGATGCAAATCCAAACAAGGAGAGCTCAGATTGAATCTACACTTCTGTGCTTCCACCTCCCTCTGAGAGAAGTCGTCTTCATAAGTGTCAACACCGGGCCTGAACACACTCTGTCTGGAGAAGCTTTTTGGGTTTAAAGCAGAGCTGTAATGTCGCGTAGTTTACACGTTAATGACAGAACAGCAGGAATAACAGAGGAACAGGAGACATACATTACATGATGCAGTTTGTTTATGAAAACATATACTTCATGCAGTTTTGGTTTGGGCGTGTCTCTTTTCATCTCAACAAGTCATAAATCAAAGTTGGTGCGCTGCCTCTGAGCTGAAAGTGGGCGTGTGAGAAAGGACCTCAAGTAAACTGAGAGAGGATCCTGACTTTGTTGCTCTGAAGCTCCTGTGAGGAATTTAACAGATTGAAATAAATACTGAAGCCTCTTTCAAACAGATAATATTCTCAGTGAGTGACATGTATCAGTGTTAAAAGAAAGCCGGATGGAGTTTTCTAAAACATCTGCAGAAGGATAAAAGATTTTGCACTGTGGGAGTTTTCTGCACCCTCTTCTTCTTGTTACGGTTTAATGATTTCTCTGCAAACAAATCCTCTCAATAGCAGAGGGAATAACCTCCGTCACGACTCCTCTTTAATTAAAAACAGTGACAGGTTTGGAAAACACTTGACTCTACTTGTGCTCAAAATCATTTCATGCCTTTTAATGCAGAAGCCAAGCCCTTTCTGCTGTTTTCTCCCCCTCTTCCTTCATGGTCCCAGTTTGCCAAAGATGCCTGTATTTGATTAGGGTTTCAATGTCAATAACGCCTGTTTTGAAAAACACCCTCAGAGGGATTTGGAACAAAGATGAAGAAGAGGGCAGGCGGGAGAGCAGGAGGCAGAGAGAAAACCAGAGATTTGATGGTAAGAATAAAAATAATAAGGTATTATGACTTGACATTCATGTGCAGTCCACATGTCGTTGTGTTGTGTTTGTTTGGCCCTCAGCGTGAAGTGACAGCTTCACTTGAACTGCAAGAAACACAAATCTCTAAAGACTAGAGTCAGAGAAAATAAAGAGGACTGAGACATGAAACCAAACAGCAGATGAGTGAGTGTTTAGGTTTACAAATGAAGAGCTAAAAGCTCACAAGAAAGTGTTGTGGTTTGCTACTTCTGTGTTTTATAATATAGATTATTTTCCCTTCCCTGGAAGCTGTTTGGCGGATTTGGCTCGGTTCATTCAACAAATGTGATACAGCATTAAATATGCCGTACGCTGCTCATCTCCAACTTCATACAGAGGAATATTCAGGATCTGTTGAGATAACAACAAGCCTCTGTTTCATTGAAACCGATTCAGACAGCAATTAAAAATTTTATGTAAGGGATTCAAGTATTTTAAAGACAGATTGTAGACATTTTGTGGTCGTTTCATTTGAAAATGTAGACACAAAACCATCTGCTAAAAATCTGTTGAATTGGACTCTTGTTAAAAGGGATATTCCGGCGTAGATTTAGAGTCAAACACACTGTAACACAGAGTTAGACACCCCATTGAGAGATGAATGTTGCCGACTGCTTACTTCTCTAGTTATTCCAACTTTAGTAATGACCGCTGGATAGCAATACACAGCGGTCTTTATCTTCATGCGCAAACCTCAACCAAAAGGCCACTCTATAGCCACAAATAATGCTCAGAACAGCACCTAACATCATTAACAGTTCATATAGGGTCTCAGCCATAGTACTAGCCACCAAACATCTTTTTAGCTTTGCCTAATTCCTTTACCAAAGAGACTAAACACAACTCACCGTCTCTCTTCCAGCAGCTGCTTGTTAGTAGGCAGAGCTTGGACGAGACGATCCCTGACTGCAGCGGGGTTTCGCAGCTCAAGGAGGAACATTTATGATAATTTTTTGATGGAAATGCAATCAGACCGAGACGGTAAGGCAGAAGAACTACCGCGTCTGCAGTGCAAAAATGATTAATATGGTGATTATTACTTCAAGGAAATGATATAGTAAGCAAGCGGTCGGCAACATTCATCTCTCGAGGAGATGTCTAACTCAGTGTTATGGTGTGTTTGACCCTCACTTAATTTAACGCTGGAATATCCCTTTAAATGCAGACCATGTGCCACTAAAACAGTTTGAATTAACTGATATAACATAAATCTGAGAGTTGTATTAAAATGCAATATTTGGATTTGCCTCGTTAAGGGACCTAAAATATTGCTCCACTGGATGC
Source organism: Xyrichtys novacula (assembly GCA_962446985.1). Lineage (NCBI taxonomy): Eukaryota > Metazoa > Chordata > Actinopteri > Labriformes > Labridae > Xyrichtys > Xyrichtys novacula. The sequence goes on from OY660870.1 coordinate 31,569,139, forward strand.
ACTTGCTCACACCAACCTCCTTTGCTGCACCTGTATGCCTCACTTGTCTGAGTATAGCAACTCTAACTCAGAGTACTTAAGTGATGTTTAAATGCTTATTATTTATTTATAATGCGTTATAGAGATAGGCGTCGAATAAAGTGTTACCAAAAGAAGTTCAAATAAAAGCCACTTAATTGTCATTTCACATATAAAAATGGGACCCTGAAACAAACATACAGAGGTATTGCTTCTAGCACTGCTTTATGAAGCTTTTTCCTTGTTTTGAATTCGTCTTAACATGACCAGCTAACCATGGCCCAGCCTGAACCCAGACTTTAGTGATGTTTAAACGCTTTGCAGCTAAAAAGCAATTCGAACCACATACACACACACACTGCATGTACAGCCATGCCCTTGGCACTACGTCTGCCAACAGTAGCTGAGCCGAGCGGTCAGCTGACTTTGTTTGTATGAGAGTATGTTTGAGTATGAAGCTGTTTTTGACAAGACATTAAGCATGTGTACAAATGGGACACTGCCTTCCTTATCAGAGTGTGTACGCTTTTCAGAATCACAGTGGAGGTGTGTGTGTGTGTGTGTGTGTGTGTGTGTGTGTGTGTGTGTATTGCATGGTCCCACATGAGAAGAAAAGAGTGTGTGTTTATTCAGAGTTTATGGGTGGTCCTTTTTGTGTCATACACCCTCAGAGAAAAGAGCCGCACTGAACAGTTTGTCCCTGGAGGGAAGTCATATGATATAATAGCCTTCAATAGAGGATTATCTATCTGCCCTGCTAATAAAAAGCTCATTTATACTCAAACTACATGGATATTGTAAAGCTAAATATTTTCTCAGGGATGATAAACAAACTTACAGAACAAACACCACAGGAAAGATTTAACCTCATCTTTAAGTCCAGGACATCACGACAGGCGTTCACCCTCAAAACTAAACATCTGCAAACATACAGCACCCCTAACCAAACCCGCAACCTCCAAATACACATGTGGCCAGCTTTGATTTTTTTAATGTCACTTGTGGAAAAAAAAAGCTGTTTAGGAGGACAAACAGAGGCCGCGGTGCTTGTACACATGTGCAGTGAACGCTGCAGGGTAGAGGACTGTTCAATTTCTAAAAAGTAGCGTGGAAAGGAAACATTTCAACGGTGCTTTTGTACAAGAAGTTTGCACGCTTATAATGAAAAGAAAGATAAAGCAAGTATTACAAGAACAAGACCTAAAGGCAGCTTCACAGGAACATAAACAGAACCTTAAACCTGCAGTGACTCAGCATTTTCTGCAATATTTATCCCACAATGTTATCTTCATCAAGCAACCTCCACTTATCAGCTTCAGGCCAACTCATTCATAATGCAAACAAAATTAATGACTGATAAACAGTGATCCGATAATGCACTGCAGATGGAGGGAAAAACCTGTTGAATCGAGAAAATAAGGGAAAACAAGAGAAAGTGAAAAATTTGTTGTGAGGTCAAACACTGTGTTCACATGGCGACGATTTTCCCGTAACGCAGCAACTGACACACGCTATTTAATGCTAGAAATCTGACAAATCTTGACATGTTTCTTCAGCAACAACTAAAAATATGGAGTAATATCAGTCTCGGTTTCAACATCCTCTAAAATTTATTTGGACATAGTGAAACAAATTCATATAAATCTCCTTGTACTTGAAGGAAATGCCACTTGGAGCACAGTACCACGACTTATGCTGCGTTCGAGTAACCTTGGAAGTCAGAAGTCTGAGGTGGGAAGGACGTCACACCTGAGTCACACCAGTGTTTCAGTTACCAAGTCCGAAGAAAGCAAAATCGGAGGTGAAAACAAGATGGCTACATCTACCAAAGTTATTTTAGTGCTTGCCTTGTCCTTGCTTATATTCGGACAAGGCAAGCGCTAAAATAACTTTCCATCTTGTATCCACCTACGCTTTCTTCTGACTTGGTAACTAAAACGCTAATACCTCAGGTGTGACGTCATTCCCAGCTTCGACATCCGACTTCCGAGGTAACTCGAACACAGCATTAAAACCAGCAGCCTGGCTTTCAAAATATTGGCATAGCAACATGTTTAAATAAAAAAAAGCTTCTGCTTGAATGTTGAAACGGGACAGTGAGAGACTGATGTGTGACAATAACAGAGAATTATGAAGCATGTGAGTCATGATGGAGACGTTGAAATATTCACATTCGCCACAAAGAGTTCGGAAACATTGAAAGTCTCTTATGGGACCAACTGCATCAAAGTTCATCAAAGCTGCTAGACAGTCACGCCATGGCTCCATTTCAGAGTGAATTCATGTCCTTTAAAAGTCACACACACACACACACACACACACACACACACACACACACACACATATAGTGGCATAGGGGTGTGTAACACCCTGTGTCTCCCCCAATAACATACCAAATCCATCAAGGTGCCCCAGCATCCAGAACTGAAGGCTGCCACCGCTGGAAGCACAGAGGCTTCAATAAACAGCCTGGAGGGAATAAAGGCTTCCCAGAATTATGTATTTTGATGATGTCTGGTTTTAATGTATTTTGTCTGGATGTCCTGGGAGCTTTGAATTAATATTTGCTGCAAAATGTTGTTTTTATACTTGGAATGCCAAAGCTCCAATTACTTTATCCTCTTGGGTACTAGGGATGCAACAAAACAGTAAGCCCACAGCTCAGTAGGGTTTTACTGGTCACAGTTTCTGATTCGGTTTGGTTCTGACAGTCTGAGTGATTCAGTTTTTGTCCATGTGAAAAAGTAAATATCTGTCTGTCAAAGGTGAGAGATGAGTGTTTAAGCGCCAAAAGCGTCAATTATTTGTCAATTACTAACGCTGTTCTCTGCCCAGTAACAAACATAGACTCTTTTGTGTAGTTTGAAGACCATACCAGTGCACATGGCAGCAGAAACTAAAATGAGCAACACATAAACAGGAAAAAATGCTCTCAGTGTTTACGTAATCAGTCAAAGAACACAGCTTGTGTAATTAAAAACAAATGAGATTACTAAAAGTCAGTTCGCTTCCAGGAATGAGGGCGAGCATAGCCGAAGACAGGAGAGACAAGGAGAAAAGACAGAGATATTTACATGAACGCACGCGTTTTGAGGATAAAATTCACATTAGCCTGCTGAGTCTGGTTTCTTTACTGACAGAAGTTTTCAAGTTTTCAAAAAATGAGGCTCAGAGAAAACTGAAAGTAAAGTGTAAAGAAAGACACGCCTGTGAATGAGGAATGCAGCCTGTTGGTTTTAATAAGAAATCTCACAAGACTGCAGCCTTTATATGACAAGCCAAGCACCTCCATACACCCAGAGAGGCAGAGGCAGATGAGAGGTGATGATAAGGATTACGTACACTGCACCTCAATGGACCTTCAGTTGATAAGATTTCTATAGGGACCCAAATCTAATCTCAGATTGAACCAAATGTGACCCAAAAGCAGATCAACTGTGAAACCAGCAGATTAGCCTGAATTATGACACCTAATATGATCCAAAGCAGCTATACTGGAGTGCAAAAAACATGTTTTTTTCACAGAAACCAAGAGCTTGCAGGGGTGGTGACTTTTGCAGGGACGACTGTGTTGACCCGAACAGAAGACAGGAGTGTTCTCTCTTGAAATACATCCAAAAAAAAGAAACATATAAGCTTTTATTGAGGGTCTGAACTTTGGAAGATGTTTCTTTTTTGTTATAAGTTTGGTGTCCGAAAAGTGAGCACAGATCTCATGACTTAAAGCAGCTGCCAGTCATGACTACCTTACCAGGGGGAGGAAAGAAGGAGAACATTAATTTTGTCATTTAGATCCTGAAAATAATCTATCATCACCAATTTTTTATCGTTGAAACCAAACCCCAAAACCAATATTTGTGGGACTACTTCCCCACTCTCTGTAACATTGTTTTAAAGGTAGTTCAAAAACCACAAATCCAAGCTTAGGAAGTCTGTAGTTCTTCCAGGACAATAACTGAGACCATACCAAGCAAGGAAAGTTACAAATCTTGTACTCGGGATCGGTTGTACCAGAAAGAAACTGAACATTTCTGCCAAAACTTCAGGCATTTTTTACTCACTGTGACTAATTTGGATAAAAAAAGATCAGAGACAGGCTTTAAAATCAGCAAAGTAAAAAAAGTATCCCTGTTCAAAATCATCAAAAGAAAGAAATCTCTTCTTCTCATTTCTTATTTGCAGGGTACACCTGCCAAAAAGACACACATGTTTTATAAAGGCAATTCATCAAAAAACTCGCCAGCTCAAGGAGTCCCAGATAAAAGCAGATCACCAGAACAATAAGAAACGTCTTCCCCTGAGCTCATCTTTGGTTACTGAACATTAAAATGGACATTGACAGGTCACAGATGCTCCTGGAAGAGGGAAAAAGTTCGGCATCTGTGTACAGAACAAAATCCTATGATAAACACGTCTGCAGATGTGGGAATATAACTTATGTTTCGGTGTGTTGGTGGATTAGCTGGCTTATTCAGGCTGCTGGTGGGATAAACAAAAGTCAGCTCCAACATTTGCTACTGTCACACACTTATCACACAACGGCTCTGATCAGCACTCAATCACAACACACACACACACACACATACACATCCTGGGTGTGTGTCTCCTGGGAGCCAATCAGCCTGCGATCCATCAACAGTCCTCTATTCAAGCTGACCCAAAGGCTGCAAGCAAACACGTGTAAAGACTCGAGGGATGGATTCCTGTACCCGCGCACTATCACACACACACACATCTTCACACTGCAGAAACCTCCTCCTCTCTTACACACTCACACACACTCACACAGCAAGGCGTCCGACCTGTCCGCCTGTCAGCACACCAAAAGGTTCTTTGTCCTTTGATAACCCTTGTCCAGCCTCCTCTACAGGAGGCTGTCTCTCTAACAAGTCTTGCCCACGGCAGGAGCTCGGAGCTGGGGGCAGAGAACAGAACAATGCCCTCTCTCCTGGAGGAGGACCGTTCACACAGGGACCTCTAATGAAATCCATGTCTCACCAGTCTTTCTCAGCCAACAGCCCCCTCCTCCTCCTCCTCCTCTTCCTCTTTTTTTCCTTCTGTCTTGATTCATACTTATTCAAGGAATTCAAAGAGTTTTCAAAGACAAGTATCAGAAATGCAACCAACAGACCTTGGCAAGCTAGCTAGAAGACACATGTTGTCAGGAGATAGCTAGATTACACAAGCTAGTGCTAATGATATGACTCAGCTTTTTTTCAGCCGCTCTGTTTCTTTTTAGGACAGTATTGAATCTGGTCATACACAAATAAGTTAAAGGATGGCAGAGTAAGTTAGTTTACTGTAAAATCTGTATAAAACATGCGCTCTTCTTTATTTTTTCATCATCTATAAGTTATTGCGTCTTGTATACTCATGAAACCAGAATAAAATGCAAGGAAAGGTATCTCTAGGATAAGTTACAGTATTTTATGCTAAAGATCAGAGCTGCCAAGCGTCACGCTTTGAGTGTGACGGTCATGCAATTTGACCCATTCTCACACCACACACCACACATTTCTCACGCTTATATTTCCCCATTCAATACTCTGTATTTATTGTTTCATGATAGTAAACTTGGCCTGCCGTAGTTCGAGTAACTCTGATTGACTGACCGAGATAACCAATCCCAGATCAATCCATCAGACGTTTGTGCCTAAATCTAACCAACCACGCAATATAAACCAATCAGAAACAACATCAGGCAGGTCTTGGTGTCTTTGACTATCTTTTTAATACACAACAGCGCAGACATTCAAAACCCACTTGATGTTCTCCTGCTCACCTGAAGACAGATGGTGGGTAACTACCCAATTTTGATCATACAAAATTATTACAAATGGGTTCACTTTTTAAATATTCACATTTTTTAAACACATCATAACACTTAAGTCTCACCATTGGCAGTGCTGCTAAAGATGGTTTTCAAAAGTAACAACTATCAACATGTCAACTGTACAGGTGGCTGGTAATCAATGGTACTCTTATGAGCTACACAGCCGCATAGAAACTGAACATTGATGAACACATTGAAAGTCTTCACACAAGAAAAGTTTTTAACCTTCGACGCTTTTTTTAAAGAATTGTGCACATACATAATGAATTGCTGTTTTGGTATTTTGATTTTTATACTAGTATTGGAAGAGTATTTGGTGTCAGTCCACATTTTCTGGTTCTTGATCAAAACAAAAGGACTAGTAACACAACATCACTAGAAATGATCTACATATGTTTGAAAGCATGCTAGGCAGAAAGAACAAAACCACAAAGCTTAATTCATCTGTACTCTATCAACAAAAAAACTCAAGTAATGATAAATTTACTCTCCTTTTCCTGCCTACATTGGTAAGAGGGTTTTAAATCATTCAGCTTTCCTGCATATGAGTAAAACCAATTTCATGGGCCAAAAAGCAGAAACAGAAATCCTAAGAAAGAGAGAAACCCAAAAAGACAGGCAATAAAGAGGTGGAAAAAAAGCAGAGACAAGAAAATGCTGACCTCTGTTTTGTGTGAGATGGGCTGTGAGGAGTGAAAAGTGGCAGGATCATAAAAATCCTGTCTTCAGTTTCCATCCGCTGTGGAAATCCGTCTGGAGCAGTCACCACAACAAACATTCGACTGTCCATGAATCACAGTTCTTACTTTCTCTTCTCAGTTAATATATTTTAACTTCTCAACTTGGAGTCTAAAGAGGGAGATAAATCTGAGGATAGTTGTCTCTTTTTTTCCAAAGTACTTTTTAATGGAAATATGCTAAATCTTTTGTCAGTACAAGTTGTGCAAAAAAGCCAGCTGTCATCCAAAATTAACAAATTCTTTATGTCACTTCACAAAAAAGATGTTTTCAGATGTTGTAATTCTGTCCAAAAGAAACAGTTTCATTGACTTTTGCCCTTTTAAAAGACGTCGAAAGACTTCCTCAATTTCGTAATGTGACAGCTTCATGTTCGATATAACAATGTCTCCTTCTTCTCCTCTGAAGACTATTTTTTCCAGCTAGTTTAAAACTCACATTCAACCCAAAAGCTCTCATCAGTGACAGAGGCCTTCATGTTTAATGTCTCTGTCAACACTTTAAAGGAGCTGGCGGTGTTGTGAAAAATGAGCCAGAGCACATATAGCAGGAGGGGGTGATTTCCCCCGAGCTGCTTGTAATTGCTTCAAGCTTGGAGCAGACAGGACAGAACCAGGAGGCCGGGCGCAGGAAGCCGGACAGGAAATGGTTTGGATTTAGTCAGTGAGGCAACATGCTGGTTTCTCCTTCGAGAGGAATGGGTACAGGCATGTATCATGGGAGATAATGCTGATTAAGAAATATGTTTGCCTAAATGATGCAAGGGTTAAAAAACAAGAAGTCAGACATCAAGTTTGTAAATCAAAAGTAGACAAGCTTTAAGCCCAGTTCAACAAACAGTTTTGGTCTGAGTAGCTCAGGGTTCCAAGTGAGTGAATTTTATTTATTATGTGTTTGTTTCAAAAGATATTGAGATTATAAGATTGACAAATCAGAGGCACAGCTGACTGTACTGATAGATGGGCACACTACAGATATTTGTGAGGGGGCTAATCATCACTGTGTCAGATTAGTTTGTGACAAAGCAACAGACAAGACAAGATAAGACAAACCACAGAGTAGCCATGTTTACATGTGCAAAATTTCCTGATCAGATTAAAAATATGAGGGATCGGATAATCGGAATCCACTGTTTATATGGGCGCAAAATTAAATAATGCGATAAATTACGTGCGTATGCATGCACCACTGTTGTGTCAAAGGTTGCTCTGTGTGTGCAGATGTGACATCATTATGCTGTATGTATGCCTTATGTTACCAGAGGAGCAGACATTGTACCTGCGGTTATGTTTTATGCCAGAGTGTTAATAATGAAACCCTGGACTGGCCTCAATAAATAAGTCAAAGGCTAAAGAATGAAGATCGAGTCAAGTAAGAGAGTCAAGATTGGAAAAAGTGTTTACATGGATGCTTCCGGAGTAACGATCGGCATAAACCACCCCTCTAAATTAGAATACAATTTCTTTCTGATTGAGGCGGATTGGGTCAGAATCTTCCGATCGACATGGTGCATTTACTCCGATCATTCATGCCCATGTAAACACCGCTACTGACACCCAACCAATCAGCATGACTGATAGAGTAATGTTCGATGAAGACAAGCTGAACTAAACAACATGTTGATGATCTTTTCTCCGTCTGATAGCTCCATCTCCCAGCACCAACTTCATCATTCTTCTTTTGCTTCGCTATTTTGTCCGTCTACATCCATAACTTAAGCATCACTGACGCAGTGGGATAAATCATGGATGGCAGAAAGAAAAATCAAAGGTGCTTGACTTCCTGTTGAGAGGTTATGAGGCGTCCCTGATGTGGCCTTGATTGACAAAATAATGTCTTTGAATGTCATATGACTTTTGCACGAGATGGAAAAAAGTAGTCTACCAAATGGTTCCTGCCTCACTGGCTGTTTTCATATTTTATATACAATAAAGTCATGCATAAATTTATATGTATTGGATGGCTCTTTGATTTTAAGCCACCACATTGCAAAACCGTGGTCAAGCAAGCTATTTATGGTTAATGGCAATGACTGACTTTTGGCATGGCAATGTCAGATAATTTATGTGTCTGTAAAATGTTGTCAACAAATCGGCTCACCCCTACTACACTCAAAAGAGTAAAAATAGAGCAAAGCCAGGCTATTTCAAATGTAAAACTGAGGCTAATTCATTTTAAAACATGTTGATTTACTGGAAAATATGTTTTCTAGTCATTTTAAGTCGGGGTAAGTCCAAGTTCCCAAAGCACCAAGAGGTCTGGTTCCTATCTGAAGGTTCAATCTGATGCTGCATTCATACAGAGGCTTTGAAGATCTGCTTTAAATCCACTGGGTCAGACTCTGTTCTGTCTCTTCTCATGCTCGGATTGAAAACATTACTGCTCTCACACACACAGATTCCCCAAATCTCTGCATGCCCGTATGCAAAAAAATAAATGCAGACATGCCAAGATTTGCAGGGGGGGAAGAAAAGTTGGACATAGATGAGGATTATTGAAGATTCTCAGCATAATATACCCAATTTGAGCAGGGAATCCGACTTGATTTGATTTGCTGAAAAGGTCTGAGGTAATCTCCAATCTTCCATCCAGTCGCAAACAAAACAGGCTGAGGTAGGTATTTGTTTCAATATAAATGGCTCTTGAGGGTGAAAATGGCATTACTCACTCCCCTCAGGACTAAAAAGACAAGGGAGCGCTGGGCCATGCAGACGAAGAAAAGCTGATCTAAAGGACTTCACCTCTCAAATGGTACAGCTGTCTCATTAACTCCAAATGCCTCCATAACTGAACAGAGACCAGTTGGACCACCAGCGAATAACCAGCCATAGAGAGAAAGCAGGTGAAAGTTAGAGACAAACTACTGAATGGGAAGAGGATTTTTTCACAAGCAAGCCTTTTCCATTTCTTGCCCAAACCCTGGGACCTTCCTTTGCCATCTTATCGTCTCCTCCCTCTCTCCCCTCGCTTTCCACATTTTCTCCTTTCTTCCAGCTAGGATTAGCTCAGCAGGACACCGGCATTCCTTCTCTACTGGTAGTCTTTGTCTTGACATTCCCACTCCTCCCAGTGTCCTCTGCAGCCCCACGGTCCAACCAAGAAATCCAACTGCTCCAGGAACTGGTGACAGGTTTTTTTTTTCTTGTCTTTTCCCCCCTCAAATGAAAGTGATTCTAAGATCAAAATCCAGAAAAATTCAGCTAATAAGAGTTTTGACATACTGGCGGATTGAGGGTCAAAGAGGTTGGGGGATCTAAACTACCACATGTCCACAGTTGAGGTCATTCCTATGGAGTTGTGGCTCTGCTCAATCCAGACTCCAGGTCGGGGGTGCTCTTGCAGCCACTTTGATCTGGAGTCAATTTTGCAGTGCAGACTACCTGTTGTGAGGTTTCGTTCGGGGTAAGATAACTGATACACAGTTTAGAAATGGCGGGGGGAGCTGCAGCCCATACTGCTGCGCCCCACCAGGGAAGGTCGGCATATGGTTGCAGCCATGTGCTAATCCTATTACTTCAATTTTAATGTTTGTGTTGAACTTGGACTCAAAGTTTAGGTTACCTGTTCCTCTCATTTTTCGCCAAGTGTTATAGTCTAGATGTAGCAGTATGAGGTCGTGTTACGCTCGACCACAGCGCAAGTAAATCAGCTCAGTGCGAAGCAGGTGGGGCTTCTTTTATGGTTCCATAAAGACAATTTTTTCCATTTTCATCAACTTTGAGTACTACAGCCAACACGGTCAATGATGCAGTAAACACCTTACACTGTTACGAGTTCAATAGTCGATCTGTTTTTCAGTGTCTACATTCAAATTCAGTGTCTTTCAGTGTCCAGGCATATGCATTGTACAATATGTTAGGAAAACAGATTTATTCTAAGATACTGAACTGTATAGTTGCCCATGTTTTGACCATTCAACATACAACCAGTTAGCCCTTTCCTGATTTGTTTGTTGATTGTTTTGGTGTGTGATGTCAGCTAGGAGAAAGTCCAACAGTAACTACCTTAAAGGGGGCAGTATTGACACCTGCTATGGCAGAGGCAGACTTTTGTCAATATATGGATTCTTGCCCAGTGCTCAAGAACAGTCGTCCAATCAATTTGCCTAACCCAGCATCTAATCTGACTTAACTTTGCAACTGCATGGCTTATCACTGCCTGATTCAGTATGCTCTGTCTGTTTGATAAAGCTAGATTTTACTTTAACAGGCTGTTCCATGTAGGGGTATCCGGATACGATACTGATATCAGTCCAACATCAGCAAAAAACTGAATATCAGATTTTATCGGCCTGCATCTAAAATCTCCGATATCAATGTGCTGTTGATATCTCCAATATATCCCCAATATCTTCAATACAAGCAGTCCATTCCAGACTCCGCTTCAGCACCTCTATCTAGCAGCACCTGGATCCAACATGTAGAGCCCATGTAATCACAACAATAGTGTGTACTAAGGTACTAACAACGTACCAGGGAGTAGGGGTGATGTTTGCCCTGTGGCAATATTTTTCATTAAAGTCAGAAAAATATGTTGCAGCTGAGTGCAAAACTTGTCATGCACAAGTTTGTGCTAATATTGAATCAATATCAATATCGGCTAAAATTGAAGGCTACAATATCTGTATATCGAAAGGAAAAAAGTTATATTGGGACACCCCTAGTTGCAGTCGTGAGTCTTGAGCTTCACTGTTTGCATCTTACATTTTCTCTGAAAAATGTCCATGTGAGTTTAACAATGTTTTTTTAGTGGTTTTGGAAATTGTGCTGAGTTGGTCACATTTTATGCACTTTCTTTAAAGGAGTGTAACACTAGAGTATCTTGGTTTGTAACAGACCCCATGTGGCGCCACTTATATTGAGATTCTGACATTAATTTAAGCCCCACCTATGTAGGAATTGGTCCCAGTGTTGTTCAGCCAAATGGATACTCTGCTGCCACCACTGGATATATTATAGGAGGATCTGTGTCATTAAAACCAGGGGGGAAATAAGTATTATACTAATGGAAGAGGCTGGAACAATCAAATAAAAAGGCCTGTGCCAGATGTGCATAAAAATTAACAAACTTGGAAACATTTTTTTATGTAAGAAAGCAATTAAGTATTTAGTTTTGACATGTTTTATGACCCTCAAAGTATCCCCTCTCCTCCGACCGCAGAAATAACCCAGTATCACCCTACAAAGCATCCATTTCAAGAAGTGCCAGAAGCTATCAACATTAAATAAAAGATCATTGTTGCATATTTCCATCTTATACGTAAACCTCTCTGCAGATTTGGCAGCGCGTCTCAATGGTCAAATGTTTTCTTTTTTCCCCTGGCAAAACATTCGACTGATTGAGCCAAAGAGTGTAATGTTTAAGGCCTTTGTAAGTCAGAGGCAGATATGTGACGAAGAAAACTGTTAATCAAAGGCATCTGGTTTTTCGCATGCATAATATGGAGATATTTTCCAGAGGATTTCTGCAGGATTGAGCTACTGCAACCAGAAGTTTCCCTGATTTAACTTACGTCCTTGGTGCAGACTGATCTTTAATCTTGCAACAAATTTCAATGGAAATGAGCCGAGTGTCTTTAATTAAAATAAAAGGGGCGGTGTCCGTCTAATTCTAACCATATCACATCATGTTACAAACAGCATGCTTCAAACTAGCATGAATTCACAGCAGTTAAGGGGATAAAGAGACAACAAGTATGAAAGCCAGCTGCTACCCAAGGAAGAGGCTGCGTTATAACAATATGACAGCTGTCAGCAATGATATACCAACCCTGGGATACAGCCAGCAAACACACACACTCACGCACAAACCTGAAAAGCACATGTTGAGCTGAAAAGCAGGCAGATATCTGTTTGAAATCTTTGTATTCACGCCATTTGACCTGCGCACATAAAACAGACATAAGGAGGACGACAGGGAGAAAAACAGAGAAAAGACATGGATGAGGAGCGGTAATAAAAGTCAGACACAGGTGCACGGTAAAAAGTTTGAGAATAAAGAAGACTAAAGCAGCATGAGATCAAATAGCGATGACAAGGGACATGTGAATGATGGTGTCTCAAACACAGAGGTGTGCTGGCCTCAGCCATATCTCATCTTAATCTTTTTACCTGGCCTGAACAATAGCGCACACAAATACGCAATCACAGATCCAATAGGAAACTTTGCTACAACTTTCAGGGATGTGGGAGTCAGCCAACATTGAAGTACCAAAAATTGCAATTCCTTTAGTGGCCTCTAGAGGCTGCCTTTAAAAGAGAGTTAATCCCCATTAGATCCCATTTTCAGACGCAAATGCCAAACTTAAAAGCAGAAATCATTCATGGTTGTGGTCTTTTTTTTAATTTTCCTTTTTATCTCATTAGAAAAAAAGTTATTTTATTATTTTATAAGGGTAAAAATTATGTGCATTAGAGTATCACAAGCTTGCGACGGAGTATTAGGGCCACATTAAGAAAAAAATAAATAAAGACTTTAATAATGTAATTACTTATGAGAATAAAGTCTAATGTAATGATTGCAATGTAATGTGATGATAATCTAATGTAATGCAATCATAAGTGCGACTTAATTCTCATAAGTAATTACTTTATTACGACTTAATTCTGGTTAGTAAGGACTTTATTCTCATGAGTTAACGACTTTGATTTCGAAGTCCTACCTTTTTGTTTTGCTTAATGTGGCCCTAATACTCCATCATACAAGCCCTATTAGTTTCTTTAGTAAAACAAACTACTAACTTCAGTCAGCGACCACCAGGAAAGAGTCCTTTTCACTGAGTAACACAGAAGTGATCTACTTTACTAACCAGCTGCTGAATCAACTATGAGATCAGACCGTATGAACTGCTCAGCTTCTGATCTGCCAAACCCTTACTTCACCCTCGTGGCTGCGTCTCCTCTAAATCTGTTCACTTCTGGCTTCACAAAAAGGGGGTGAAGGTTAAGTACTGGTGCACTGTTGTTCCAGATGAAGGTGCACCTGCCCTTTATGTTTAATGCCTCAGAGGGTAATAGTTTTATTACTACTACAGATTCCTCTATAAGGCTTAACTTCTTAATCTCCATGGTGATTTGGCTCGGCTGCAGTTTGAACACAGCGTCCTCAGTCTGTGTGTGTGTGTGTGTGTGTCTGTGTGAGTGTGAATGTGAGTTAATTACACAGACAGAATTGTTCATACACCGTGCAGGTCCCTAAAGGTCCCGTATATGTGAGCACTGCTCTCGGCCCGCCAGCTTAGTTTACATAAGAAGGTCATTTTAATCAGGTGAATACCAGGCCGCCTAATCTGCGGGTCTTTGGCTGAGCATAAACAGAGGATATCCCCAGGCTCAGCCGGGATCACATACCTGGAGTCATGGAAAAGTCATTTCTGGAGCTGACCGGAGCAATCCAATAACCTCCTGCCCTCCTGCTCCTTTCTCCTCCTCCAGCTCCGGATCAAAATCACCTCTGGAGCTCACTCTGCATCTCATGTCTCCTTCTCTTACTGCATCTTGGCTTTCCTCTCTGCCTCGCTTTAATAATTCCCTTACCTCTTGTAATATTATTGTAGTGACTTACTGACTTAGCCACAAGACCCTAGTGTCAAATATACTCAGATGTACAGAAATAAAACAGACCCACATTTATGAGTGTTTATACAAATGTAAGTGTGATATCCTCAACTTTGTTGGAACAACGTACATAGTCACAGACTCTCACACCCCTTAAATTTCACCACACATGATCATCTTCTCTGGTTTTTGTCACTTTGTGTCAAGAGTCTGAATACCACTCACTGTGGAGGCACGGTTAGACAAAAGACTGATTCATTATTCATCACAGCCTCTCCGCAGCTACAAAAACTGTTCATGTCACGTTATGAGGGATCTGAATCGACTCACTTCCAAGTTATTTCAACAGGAATTTGACTTCTGACCAACCAAACCATCTAAGGAAAAGAAATCATACAAAACATGACTCAAGTCTGCAAAGCCTGTTTTGTCAAATTGGTTTGCGGAGTCTGGCTAACATTAGCAGAGCTAGCACCACCAGCCCGCCGTCCTCCATGCCAGGTTAATGTCTACATGACTCTAATGAGGTGGTTACAAGCCGTCCAACCACACACAGTCTACATTCAACTTTACCTTCATTTTCTAGATCAAAATACTGCCAAATAAACCTGCAGTGTAAAACCATGTTATCTGTGATTGTTTACATCCAGATAGTTGAGCATTAGAGCATCATGACTACAAATCAGAGTAGTAGTGTCCAGCTTAACTGACAATATTTTGAGTTTCATGCACCAAAAGTTCAACAAAATCACTGCTGTAACAACTTAAATCCATGATGGTATCATTTAGATCTTCAAAATTCAATTTACTTCACCCCCAATTTCATCTTTAAAGATAGATATTTACATCGATATTTACCTGTAAATAAAAACACAGAAAGTATACCATGCTTTTAAAATAAAGTTATATCGAAAAATGAACATCACAGGTCTCAGAGTGTGTAATTCGGATGGAATAAGGCTCAAAGACGGTGAAAAAATGTTGACCCCTCTAAAATGCATCCACAGGGATCCGTAACAAAGTTTTCTCACCCCTCCCCACCTTTTGTCAGCCCTGCTGTCTGGCATGCTGCCGCTCTTCCTGTGGCTGATAGCGCACAGATAAGGTCTGCCTCATAATCGCACAGGGACACCAGTTAAGGTAGCGAGGCAGACATGAAGTGGCGACCTTGTTATCACTGTCTGATGTGAGCGTAAGTAGAGACAAGGGAAGAGACAGAGCAGACAGAATGGACTGCAGAGGGTTTATTTAGATCTCCATCTTATCACTCATACAGATTAAAAGCAGGAATATCAGAACAGCTAATATTCATAACAAAGACCAACTCACTGAAACCGACTTAAAAACATCACCTGAAACAAATTTGAACCACAACAGCGCACCAGCACATGCCAGCTCTCTGAGTTCAGGGAAACTTTGCATTCTTTCAAAGTCTTTACTCAGGAGCCAGGTTATAAACTGTGGTTGTTACTATTCTGGGTTCCTCTTATCCATGTGTGTCTATCAGCGCTGGAGGGGACTAAAGACTCTGACGGCCCGGGCTACTCACTAACAAGACTAAGCTGCAGCTTTTCTCGCATGTATTGAGGCAGAGCTGGTAGAACGTTTTGAGCCGCTTGTAGAGACAGAAAATAACAATAACAATCAAAACTCAGAAGAGTTGGGCTTTTTACTGTTTTAACTTTTGAGGGAGTTTGTTTCAAACAGAAGGAGAAAAAAAGCAGGAGAAAAAGACCTAAATGATGTTCAGGAAGAGGACAGGACATGGATAGAGGGAGAAGGAAAGCACCCTCAGTGTGTAATCAAACCTGGGCCGTCCACATGATGCATAACCTTGTGTGTGGGCAACTGCTTAGAATGCTAGGCTAACAGCAGCCGCAAGAGGAAAAAAGATTTTTTCGTAAAAGCTGGACAATATAAATATCTGGACTCACCAGTTTGCTTTCGTCTGCTTTATTCTGTTGATTTAAGAACAATATCCGCCCCTCGACACACAGGATTCATTGCTAAAATTGTAAAACAGCATTTGTCAGACACATCATCGCCCCCTACAGGCCTGGCAGGCTTTATATGAGCATTTCATCCTTTTATAGTGTTCATAAACACTTCTGTTTGTGCAGGTTTTTTTTTTTCAATGGAGAAAAAAAAACAGGTTTCCAAAATATCTGCAGAGGTAGCCTCAGGGACTCTTAAATTCCTTCATTTAAACAAAAAGAAGTCATCAGTGAAAGCAAACTAACAGCGGGTTGTGGGTACGGGTTACTGCTGGTGCTTGATGATCTCAGTGTGTGTGCATCAAGTGTGTCTGAGTGTTTGTGTGATGATAAGTGGTGATTCAGACCAAAGGAGCAGCCACATGTCTTTCTTCCAGATGTTTCACCCGTGCTGACTTTTGTCTGAAGTTTCTCAAGGACACAACAACAAAAAAGAAACAGTCACTGTGGGACTACTACACAATCCTCCCCGTTGTCTCAGACGCTTTATGTTTTTGGAAATGAAGGAGACACTTGTCAGACACAACAGCATCCAAAAATCTCAGTCATCGTAAATTTTTCACACACAGAATCACAATGGAGGCTCTGTGATTCAAACTCCAAGCAGAGGGGTCAAATAAAAGCTATGGTGTCGACTGTGAAGAGTTTCTTGACTCATCAGTTCAAATAGAATTTACAGGAACAATAGCACAATTCTTCAGGGAGCGAGACATCAGTCAGAGATTACAGATGTCATAAAAGTTCAAAAAAGGATTTAATCCTCCAGCTCAACATGACTTCGTCGTATTAGACTGTTAGTACTTGTTAGCAGAAGCCGTAAAGGATAAGCCTACACAATGAGAAAATGTGTCATGTATGATTGCACAGTTGGATATTATGATAACAAAACGTGAAATGAGCTAGTCTCTATGTGTTCATGTTTTATTCTGATATCTGGGTTTGCATCGTGTCACTCCTGCACCCAATTTAAAGGGATATTCCGATGTAAAAGTAATTAAGGGTCAAACACACTATAACACAAAGTTAGACACCCCCTCGAGAGATGAATGTTGCCGATCGCTTGCTTCTCTAGTTATACCAACTTTAGTAACGACCGCATACCAATACACAGCAGTCTGAGGAGCCATAAACAAACCTCAACCAAAACGCCACTCCATAGCCCGAATAATGCCCAGAACAGCACCTAACTTCATCAACAGGACATATAGGGTCCCAGCCACCAAACATCTTTTTAACTTTGCCTAATTTCTTTAGCAAAGAGACTAAACACAGCTCTTCCAGCAGCCGCTTGTTTGTAGCGAGACCTCAGGCCAGTCCATTACGGACTGCTGCAGGGGGGCGAAGTTAAAGGAAGAACAAATATGATCATTTCTTCATGGAAATGCAATCAGACAGAGACGCTAAAGCAGAAGAACTACCGCGTCTGCAGTGCAAAATGATTAATATGACGATTATTACCTCGAGGAAATGATAAAGAAATGACCCTCGAAATGATCAAGGGGGTGTCTAACTCGGTGTTACGTGTGTTTAACCCTAAATTAATTTTACACCGGAATATCCCTTTAAGAATCGAATAGTGACTCAAAACAGTGTGAAAGCATGAAACATGAACAAAGAATGACGATAAAACTAATTTTGTTGTAAAACATTGGTATCACATTATATAACTAATCTAAATAGGGGAGGGGGATATAACAATGATATACCATCATTTTAGTGTTGTGTGTATTCAGAGAGCAAAGCTGTTTGTGTGTGTTTGAAGTTCATGTATAAACTGACCTATTCACAAATACATATAAAAGTGTACTATAAATAGGGTAATGTATTTAAATTTTTTAACTCCTCCTCTTTACTTCCACCACTGCCACAGTCACACGGTTTTGTGTACTATTTACAATTAAACTTTCATTAAATACATAAAATTAGAAAACTTTCATGCACCAAACAAGATAACTCTCCTAAAGGTATAAAAAGACCCATCATTTTACATTATCTAATCAAATCTAATAAACAGTGTTTATTGGGTGGAGATAGCCTCATAAAACCCAGAATAGGCCATTGGAAATGATGCTAACAACAGTACATCTACAAGGGCAAAATATTCAATCACAGACTGATTAGTGAAATTACAAAATGACATCAATCAGGCGCTCCTCATTTTTTCCAGCAATCAAAACTGGATTTGTGTACTATTCTGCTCCCCTCCTGCGTTTGGAGTTTAACAGCCGCTGGAACACGATAAGAGACCACGTTTCTTTTTTAACGTCAATCCAATCTAAATTAATTTGCCAGCTGGGTCAGGCAGAGTAGAACAGTGGGAAAGCTGTCCATCTGCTTAAAGCAACAGGAGTTTTATACGATTTAAAAACCACAAAGCCAGGTGGTCCGGCAGCGAAAAGAGAAAGCACACGGGGGAGACGGTGGAAAGAAAACTGGGATCAAAGAGAAAAGGCACAATTTGGAAGGAGAGATTGGATCAGGCGGATAAGGTGGTTAACAAAAGAAGGTAACAGAGAAAGAGGGAAATGACTAACAAGTGTCTGTTCTTTGGCTAGTTTTCTGGAGTCTCAGCGGACCGGCTTTGGAGAAGGGAACTGGAGTAAAGGAGAGGTGGGGGGTTGTAAGGTTTGTCATGGAACACCTGCCTCCACTTAACCCCTCTCCCTGTCTTTCTGCTTGAGCTGCCTCTTTCAGCCATCTCCTCTCCTCCTTCCCTGTCGCCCCCTCCTGCCCTGTCATTCATGCTCGGGGTATCCTGAGAGCTGGTGGCCCGAGGGCTCTTCTTTTCCCCAAATATAGGAGGGTCCTATGGCCTGAGGTGGGGCCTCGCTATCCAGCCGTGCAATGATCAGAGCTTTCCTTAAAGCTCCAGTGAGCAGTATTACTGGAGGAAATACCGGTTTTAATGACTTCTAATGTGAAAAAGATTGGCCAAACTGCCAATCCAACTGAGGAGCAACACCTCGTTCTTCACGTTTTTCAACTCCTAATAAGTTTTTAGCTCATAACATACCTGTTCCCCTCACAGCGTTCACAGCGGGACAGCCTGGCCGGCACATGAAAACATATTTCTGACACGTGTACTGCACTGTTAAAGATGCCTGCTCTGTTCTGTACCCTGAATGTCTTTGCTGCTGCTCTCCCTGCCTTAGAGAACAAACTGAGAATCTCGGGTCGTATAATAAAGGCTAAAAGCTAATCTAACGGTAAATTTACACAGAGGACACTGAGGTCATGATCTTTCAGCGTGAATAAGTAGGTATTTGTGAGTAAGTTTGTGCATTTTCTTACTTTCACACACTTCAACCTTTAAAACCCTCTAACAAACCGCTGGTTATACCAATTAAAGGCCTGTGTAAGGTCAGGAGTTATTCATTTGACATTAAAGAGGACATGGGGTCCCTCTATTCAGACCCACCGCAGGCTTCAACCCCCCTCTCCCCTCTTTTCACCCCCTTTTCCTCGCCTCATAAAAGACTTACCCCTCGCCTCACACTTACCCTCCCGTCTCTCTTTCGCTCTCTTGTTTGCTCATTCTCCCTCCTTTATTCTTCTCTCTTTTCACCTCTTCAAATAACTACCTCTCACAGACCCTTACTCCCTCATTGACTGGTGTTTGTCAAGAGCACGAACACAATCACATGTTGAAATGCAAATCAAGAACAAATAGTTACTAATACTCATCTCTCTTTCTTACCACATTCCCTTTCTTCTCCGGTATCTGACCCTTTTCCATTTGCCCTATTTGACTGTGTTCACCTAATATACACTGGATGAAAAATGAGTAGCGAGGAATAAGATAGACTAAAGAAAACAAAGCTTTTATTAAGAGGATGGGGTTGACTTTCATGTTGAAACATATGGAGTAGACGTTATTGGTACAACTCCTAAACCCACATTTGCAGTTGAGAAAGCCTACCACAACGGCTGAAGTTCCGTGTGATGTTCTCCACGATACTGTTGCTAGGATATGGTGGAGAGATGCACGCTGAGGAAGATAGAGGCCATTCTAAAAGATATGGATCATCCACTTCTCAACACCTTGAAGGACCAAAAAACCAATGGTGGTGGACAGCTCCTCTCTTTTTAATAAAGCCATCATCAGACTTTATAATTCTTCTATTAATAGGAGGTAAAATAACATTCCAACAGATTTCCCTTTGGTGATCAATAAAGTTCTTGTTGTTGTTTTCAAACCCTAACCATGTTATCAATCGTAAACAAGTTTGTGTCCCAAACCCGAAGAAATGTAACTTTCTGGAGTCACAAGTTTTACATTCGTTGTTCAACAAACTGAAGTGAAATACTGGGATAACTTTAAACGGCTTTCATGGGATTTTAGAGTCTTGCTCAAATTTCCAAAGCTAGTAATGATCATAGAGGATTTGGGGGTGCTCCATCATGGTTTGCTTGTAAGTGGTTGAAAAACTGGATCGGGACTTTCCTATTACAATAAAATCAATCCTGTCTAAAATGATCATGGATCTTAAGTCTTGACTTATGCAAATCAGGTTGTTTAATGACTTGAACATCGTCTAAGACCAGTTGGTCCACCATGAAAGTAACTTTAGGCCAAGATTGACCACCATATCATTGGATAGTGGGACCACAAACTTTGGTAGTAGACAGCTACACAGAAACTTTTCCAAATGTGGGAAATGGAGCAGAAAGACAGTTTCTCTAGTCAGACTGTTATAGGTCAGAGCCGCTGCTGTATTTGAAGAGTCAGGACTGGAAACCTGTTGGCAAGACATATAATGCACACAAAGAGCTATAGGGGTCAATGGTCCTCAACAGTGTGATGTACAGAAGCTCTCCCAAAGGTCCTTTACTAAACATGGAGTTCTGAGTCAGTGAAAGTCAGTCAGACTCGACCCTCATTCTTTCCCCGTCTCTTTAAATGCATCATTGCCTGACTGACTGACTGTCCAGCCAGTTATTCATGAATTTCACATTCCCTTTAAAAACCCCAAATTCACACACACACAGAAAAACAGTCAATACAGGGACTGTGAGGGCAAACTCGAGTTGAATGGGAGGGGGGGGAACTTTGTGTATAACATCATGCCTAAGTCATATCCCAGCAAAGAAGTTAAGTGTGGTCATCTGACAGCTCTTCAAATATAGATACACTAAACAGGATAATGCTAACAGGCGTTTCAGGCAGCAGTTGGTGTTAAGTTAACAGTTTTGTTTAAGTGACACAATGGTCGCTTGTGTTTCTCAGCTGTTTGACTCCTGACATCTCCTGAAATACCCTCCTTAAACATTTACTAAAGTAAGCCAAACAGAGGTGGTCAATTGAATTTTCTTAAATAGGCGAGATTCACGTCAGAGCTGTGTCGAAAAGCAAACGCATTTAGTGAACAAATCAGGAACCCATCATGACCTGGGTTTATTTGAAGACATTATGGAAACAGATGGACGGAGGTCAACCTAAGGATAAGCTCGATTTGATTTCCCTCCTAACTTCATTTAACACTTTACTGAGGCGTTAATGACAGCAGTTACTCCATTTCCACCCGACCCACGGCGTTCGGACTGCTTTCGCTCATGCAAGCTAGTCCAGAAGCTTCTGCCGCTACAAGCTTGGTGGTCCGATGGTGCAGGGACTAGGCAAAGTCAGACTTTAGGAAGTGTACCGATTTGCATGGGCTACTTTATAGATCCCAGTTGGGACATTTTCTTTTCATTTCTCTCCTCCACAGGGATGTCAGAGTGCAGGGTCGGTTAAAGAAGCCCTCTCTAAGGGCCTGTATGCACTCACTGTCTTGTTTAAGAGAGGTCGGAGGGTGTGGGTGTTCACCAAAACAAGCTCTTGAGCTCATGCTTTGTGGTTAAACAGGGGCTTTCCTAATCGTTTTACTACGCCACCCTGGTGACTTGTGATTTATGCCAATGGTAAATGAGACAACTCAAAATACTAAAACTCAAAACATCATTTGGAGCTGATAGCTTTGGCAGATTTGTGGATGTTATATAAAGGATACAACTGTAACGCAATATCTGTCTGATCTTTTCCTTCCACGCGTTGCGGTCACAACCCAAACTGGATCCCCTCCTTTTTCAACAAGAACCGTAAATTTGGTTGTGCTTTGTCATGCAAAGGAAAACACGCCATGCATAAGACAAGAGCAAAGACCTGGGATACTATTGAACACTGCAACCAACAACTTTTCTGGTTTTATTTTAACCCAAATTTGTCTGTAGCTTCTCTCAGGACAATACGTTTTTTTTCCTATTGTTGTAGACTTTACTTTTAAAACAGAGAAGAAGTGCATTTCTATGACATGCAAATAGAAAAATGTGTTGTTTGAACAGAGGGAAATAAAGAAAGGAGGGTTTGGCAGCTGATGAGATTGTTTTTCATTAGCTGGCAGTGAGAGTGAAGCGGGCAGATAGCTGCTGATGGAGACTCCCATCTCTGAATGTCAGCACTAAATGGTACGTTACCAGCTGCAGACATGAATCAGATAGCATATCAAAGCGGTGATGTGAGGATTGAGCCGCACACACCTCTGCACCTTCGCCGATATATGAGGAAGTGTGCGCAGACAGTTGATTGAAATGTTACACAGGAGTTAAAACGGCCTTGAAATTCTCCAGTTTCCTCCTCTCAAGCTTACTGTCCAAGCAGCCAAACTCCTGACAGCCTGTCTCGTAAGTCAAGTCAAAGATGATTTAAATGACCGTTGCTTTGTGATCCATAGCTTGGTAACTTCTGCTCAGTTTGCTCTGAATCCCAGCCTTTTCATCTTGTTGTTTTTCCCTCCCTATTCTTCCTCTGCCTTTCCTTTTCATGTTGTGGACTCCTGTGTTTCTAGTTGTGCTGTATAGTTTATGATTCGCTGATAGAGCTGGCAGGCCGAGGTCTCAGAGGGTCGCTGGAGACAAAAGCTGCTTTTCAGCTCTCAGGCCTGATATACCTCCCAGCTCTGCTCTCTTCAGATAGCAGAAATATGTCAGCTGGGGTTTTGAGGTGAGGGCGGGGAAGGGGGGTGGATGTTGCTCCTGGCCTTCTCTTCCCACAGCGGCCGAGGTGAAAATGACTTTACCATGTGAGGAGGTTGTGGTTTTCTCCCACTATGTACAAGAACTGCCAAACTGTCCTTCTTGTTTTGTCTTAATTTAAATTCTGAGGTTAAACCAGGACACAAATACACAATGTTTCACAACTTATATTTAACCTGACATTACAGCTGATAGTCACAGTCAGCATCTACTTATATATGAGTGAAAATAAATGTTCTAGTTTAAAGGAAAGCCAGAGTCATTCACCTTTAAATATACATTTTTGAAATTCAAAGGGTGAACACTCTACTCAGTGAAAATATTTGATGAAGCCACTTATTATCATGACGATACAACTGCATCAGCATCCAACACACACACAAAAACACACAGAGACCTCCTACTGCAGGGTCTGATACAGACCATGAAGACCACAGAGGAGGTTTTTAAATCATGCAGACAGTGTTATCATATAAAAGAGGGTCCGAAAGCCTGAAATGACAAAAATACTGATTTCTCAGCTTTTTGAATGAAAAGATGTAATTTTGATTAAAAAAACTACCAATTTTTAAATACTGATATAAAAAGTATGGAAGTAGTCAGAATAAAATGTTTTTTTTAATTTATGAAAATTGGAGTTTTGTCCTCTTTTTTGATTATTTTCTTATTTAATAACACATTGATTAGACAAATATTTTTGGGAGCTTGAAAGTTGGCTAAATTTGGTCAAAAATGCCAATGATGGCTGGTGACTTTTTCAGAGAACGATAGCCGGCAGAGAATTCAATAAGGGGACATGGTTCAAACTATTAAATCAAAGTTCACATAACCAAAAAAAATAGTCTTTTTTGTGCTGATCTATGAAGAAGCATTCACTTTCTAGAAAAAAAATCCTGTTTTGATTAATAATTTGGTGTTAAAGAGACGGGACCTACACCGTTATTGGTGCTCTTTTGACAAATGAGGATTATCAGAGCAGAGGAAGAACAGCATAACAGACACTAACACAAGAAGCACTGATATGACTGTTTGGAGGCTGTGCGGCTGTTTTTCAGACTATGTCACTTCATTTTCCTGAGAAAAATATGTTCAATTCAAACCTAAAATCAGTGAACTTTACAGAAAGTTCACTAACAGTATTACCGTTTTGGACCAAAGCTAAGTTCCAGTCCTTTCTGGAGATAACTATGCATTTAAAAAACACACCGTAAAAAATCTTTATGGGATTTGGGTTTGCAGGTGTTTTGAAAGTTTTGCTCAACTCTCTGTGCTTTTGCGTCCTCAGCTCTAGACAAAAATACAGCCTGACTGCACTGATTGGAAGGTTTGGACGAGGCTGCTTGGAGAAAAAAGTGTTTCTGTGCCTGTTTGTGTATAGATTTGTGGAGAACAATACAGAACAGGGAGAGTTTGGGGGCAACAGGAGGTGTGCGAGAGAGAAAACAAGGAACCCAGACGGCTCTACACCAGGTGAGTTTTCCTGAGAGCAGCTGGGAGTATTTTTCCCCTCATTTAGCAGTCCATGAAAAAAACCACAAGCTGCCAGATGTGACAGAGGGCACGCACCCTGCTCACACACTGTAAACACACACACACAGATACACACTACACAATCTCCCACATAGGGGCAGCTCCAACTAATGCGAACATATATGTGTGTGTGGCATCGATTTACCGTACTCCAGCTAAAGTCAGAGGCAGATTTGTATCAGGGGGGGAAAGTCCGTCTCATTAAAATGAATGTCAGATGAAGTAAACGGAGGGTGAAGACATCAAAGGGGTCTGCAGGGAGCTGAATAAATCTGGGTTTAAACTCACTATAAACCCATTTATGTCAGGAATTTCACTCTGTATCCCTTCCAAGAACAAAAAAAAATCTTTTTCTTATATGTTGAAAAAGCTGAAAAACTGCCTTTTTTTGTTACCCAGTTTATCATTTGGTGCATTGTTTCTCCTCTTTCAGGATTTTACTGTTGATTGTTTACAGCCAACACAACCAGCACAGCAACGATTCATCCGTGCTATGCCCATTATTTATGATGCACTCATGGTTTTTTGGTGATTGATAAATTTGAACTATATAAAGGTCTTGTTTTAATTTCATACAAAGATTTTGATGACGGTAACAACTTGACAAAATAGGGGAACATACCCATCATGCATCACGGGAACTTCTTGTCCTCTAAGGATGCTTTAGCTTAACCCGAGGGAGCATTTCAGTCGAGAATCTGGCTAAATAATCTCATGTCTGCACACTGTATCTTCAGGGTAAGGCTAACGCTAGGTGGAAAAAGATCATATATTTGTGTTAAAATCTATGCGGTTAAAATATTAGGAATGTTTTTCAATTAACGTTTCAATTTCCAACTTGAGCTCTCAACTTAAAGCTGCTGTGAGGAGCTTTTGGTTTGCATTGGTTTTGGCGCCCCCTGTGGACAAAGCCATACCTCTTACTTATTGTTGAAGTAGTTTTTCCAGACAAATACCTCGTCCTGTTGCCTTTTAACAGTAAAAGTATCACTCAATTCAAGTATCCACCATGTAAATAAGCTGTTTCTTCAGACTGCTGTCAACCCACTAGTCTGACACCTACCTCCCTCACAGTGGGATCAAAAATAACGACTGACTAATGCTCTCTCTTGTTGTTGGTCTTGTTTGCTTTTGAAGGTCATAAAATTACATCACTATCAGTTTCAGCCTTTCTCAACTACTTAAAAACTCCTCATAGAGCCTTTACAGAGCAATTATCACCTGTCTGACCACGTCAAGAAAAGCTCAAAGTGTAGAATTTATGGTAGAGCTTGTGTATTAGGTTGCAAATTACTCTTAATGTGTTCGTTTGGACTCAATGCAAAAGTCATTTAGGAGAATAAATCATGAGGGTATTCAGAGCCAAAATCTGCGTTTTAAAGCTCCTGTGAGGAACGCTTGGGTTGTGTTGACTTTGGCGCCCATCATCTGGGCGCTGACCTTATTGTGCTCATGTACAGAGTAGTTTTATTTTTGGATTCCAGCACGCAGCTCACAGTAAATCACTGATGTGAAAAAGACTGTAAAATAGGCCGTTAATCTCCTTGTCTGGTGCTCACTCTCCACAGCAGGGGTGACAGGTATTAAAATAACTCTGCAAAGGAATTCAGTCTTCTAGCTGATGGTCTCTTTAGCATTAATCGGTCATTTAGAGTCATCAGTGTTCATTTCAGTCAGATTCACAACTCCTCACAGGAGCTTTAAGTACCTGCAAACATGTACAAATGTTTTACGGCAACTTTGACATCAGACAGGACAAATGGCAGAAATGTGACGGTCAGACTCTGCACCTATGGCCCCCCCTGACCTACATTTCTCTTTGTTCCTCCACACACGCACACACTCACACACACACATCTCAGAGTAAAACTGTGTAAAACCACTGGCTGCTAATTGCTTTCACATTACAGAACCAGCCGGGTGATCTTGGTGGCGTTCCAAGACCACCAACACAGGGACATGGGGCGTGCACATTTCAAATGCATACCACCAATCCCGCTCTGGCTGCATTACTGTGTAAGCACAGACTGAGGGCAAACATGGAGGCTGCTATCTGCTGTTTAAACCTGCAGTAAAAACCCTCTCCTCTGTTGTCTGAGACTATCCTAACTACTGTTTTACTTTTCGTTTTTATTACTCTCAATCCAAAGAGGCCTGTGTAAGTGGTCTAAAAAATGCTCGACTGTCATTCTGACACTGAAGAGGATGCACTACACGTCTCTGCAGGCACCTTGTGTAAACCACAGAGTGATGTAACTCATTCAGAGAGCAGCAGAGCTCTCGTGTGACTTCCTAAATACATTTAACAAGCTTACGGCACACTCATTAGTGACGGGTTATTTGTGCCAATTAAACATGGAGGGCTGTGGGCAGGAAAATTGTCCTTCCGTTACATAATCTCACAGATCTTTTGCAGACTCTGACGTAGTTTCTACAAAAAAAAAGGCATATTAGCGACGTGTTTTTAATCTGATTTTGAGTTTAAGTGGTCATCATACTTCTCTTCTAACCAGCTTTTAAAGAGGAAACTTCATTCCAAAAGGATGAAATTATGGATAAAATAATCAGATCCTGACAGGAACACCTCTGGAAATGATAAAGAGATGTGTTTGGTGTTATAAACAGGATGTTTTCCTCCCAAAAACGCCTCATTTTCCTGCACGGCTGCAGCAATTATTCTGAACCACCAAATCTACCAACATCAACAAACATTACAACTCTGTTTCCCCTTCAACTATTTTCCATTTTCATTTTTCCACACACTGTCTGACAAGCTGTGCAGGATTTCCACAGTATCCCAACTTCACAACGATAACCACAACAAGATAACAAAAACCAGCCTGAGAATACAGAGGAAACAAACAAAATGTTGCTTTGTTTTCCAGAGTTACTGAGCAGCAAATACAGAGAACAATCACTCCCCCTGTCCAGAGATATCGTTATCGATTGATCCTTTTTCAGCAGTAGCAAATTAACATCTGTTTTAGTTTGCATCTGGTTGATGAGCAGATGATGCTCCTCCTGATACTGACCGCTGCTTAAGTTTGGCAGCTGGCTGTTATTCAATCAAATCAAAATTAAAAAAGTCCTGGACTCCTAAGCCTCGGGTGCAGACTGAGGTCAAAGGGGGGACAGCGGGACACTGATGTGTAGTTAAAAACACACAAACCCTCAAAGGAGCAGCAATAACAGAGAGTCAGGACAGAAAATGCTCCAGGGTATAACAAGAAGAACCGGGATACAAACACTTTTCATAACAAATCCTCTGCTTTGGATGAAGTTTTCCGAGGATAAAAGTGAAAGGAAGAAGAAGAAGATACAGAAAAAAGTCTAAAAGAGGGAAAGCTTAAACAAAGTCTACCTCAGGCCCCTGCTGGGAGCCGAAAATAGTGCAAACTGTTGAGCAGTGCCAGCCGGGGGGAAAATTTGGCTCCACTGTTTAAACTCACCCTCAAACAGTCATGAATCACAGCCACAGTGACCTGTCTCACTCTGGATTATCAGCAGCAGCGGCCCAGTTTGAATCAGCGCTGCAGCAGAGCATGGCAGGAATAATAAGCCACAATGCCCATAACAGGGAGGGTTATGTTTTTTTCTTTTTCGCCAAATTTAAATGCAGCAGAGCCCTCCAGGCTGTATACATGCGCAGAAACGCACCCCTGCCTTGTTGCAAAACATCATTACACAATGCATGCAACAGTATAAACAGTTGTTCATCTCAATGAAAAGCTCAATAAATATTCTATTTAAGGGCAGCCGAGCTGTGGTGAAATGTCTGGAAAGACGCTGAAGCTTGCCATCCCTCCTTTAGTGCAATTATGGCTGTAATGGCACAACAGGTTTTAAGCGCCGTTGGAGATTATTTTTGGGACAATGAAACGCCAGGAATATTTTCTGCTACAAAATAAAGTGGCCTGAATGTGTTGCTCAACATTTCCCAATTTAATCCTGAAATGTTCCTCCTTTGCGGGCGCAGGTGTTGACATTATAAGAGTTTAATTTTTGACATGACTTATTCCAGGATAAAAGCTTCAAGGCTCTGAAAAAGGCTGTTAGGCTCTCAAACCCATGTTTACAGATGCTTAAACGTCTGGGTGAAACAGAGAGAAATGGCGGGCTGAGACGTGGTGAACGCTTGAAGGCAGCTGAGTCGAACCACGCAGAGGTTAAACAAACAGGGAGCGGGATCACGCGGGTCTAAGCCTCTTATTCAGGCCCCTGTGAGGAGAAGATCATTGACTTCTGATAGAGAGATAAAGGTCGAGAGCTGTCAAAGATCGCAGGGTCAGCAATCCAGGAATAGCTGCAGCCCCTTTTTTCCAAGGTGTCACCACACAATAATTGGTTAAATATCTTATGAATGTAAAATTTGTTGGTTTCTAATCCTACAAAGGATTGATCCATGTTTATCAAGAGAAGAGGGGGATCCTCTAGATAAGATGTGTCATTTGTGTAAAATGTTTAGATGATAACTGATGACTGATCATGCAAAGACGTAGAATGTAAAAACTGAAGAAACATTTTTTTATAATGTGCTCATTCGAAACTTTTTAGACGGCAACAACAACAAAAAACACCTGGAGGAACATCTTCTAACTAATTTTGTTAATTTGCAACAGGGTTAGTAACACGGCTGGATATAAACAGGGCATTCCAGAGAGGCTCCGTCACTCAGAAATACAGTTGAGAAAAAGTTCACCAGTCTGTGAGAGACCGTGTGAGCAAATAGCTCAGCAATTTCAGATTTGCAAAGAGCTTCAGAAATCACTGCATGCACTTAAAAGCACTTCAGAAACCACTATCTGTAGACACAGAACAAACTGGTTGCTGCTGAAATTTATATCAAACATGGATGGGACCACATTTAGAACCACAGAGACTGGTCTCCTCGGTTCCCAAATATTAACAGAGTGCTGTTAAAGATGATAAACAGAATAACAAACATCAAATAGGTGCATACTTTTTATGATTTTCATAAAAGAATGCATCAGTAACAAACTGTGAAGTCTGAATGTGATTTTGAGCCCATGCGGTGACTTCCACTACAGAGTTTTGTCTGTTTTTAATGCACACCCTTTAGTACTCTTTGTCCCTTTTATGGTGCCTACTTTTATAAATCTGTGCACCTTCATAAAACAATAAAAAAATTCTGATATGCTGAATCTAAACTGTGTCTCAATTATTGAGGAGATCATCTTTGGTTGCAGCCTTGGTTTTACTCCCAGTCCTCCAATGGAAAGCCTGTTTTTACAGTTCCCCTTTGATGGCTCTATAACGTTAAGGCCTGTAAAGTGAAACGTCTGTTTTTCCCTGTTCTAACATGTTAACATGAAGCGCTTTGTTTTGTAAGGTTAAGACAAACATAATAAGGGGTTAAGTGTAAAGAAAGCATCACAGTTTGGGTTAAACGATTTGTTGACTTTTTGTTTGACCCAATGAGAAGTACTCTGGGCATTCCCAGTCTCATAAGCTTCGTTGTAAGGTGCTAACCTATTGATGTCTGCTTTTCTACCGTAGTCTCCTAACCTGTTCAGTAAAGGCTTGTTGTTTGGATGCTGTGGGTGAAAGCCATACATGTAATCCACACATCAGTGCTGCAAGGTCCCAAATTCCTGTTCTTTGAGGAAGGTAATGTAACCTTTGGAGGGTCCAAGTAAAGTCTCCGAAACATTATTTGAACCCTGGTCTGCTCACAGTCATGCCAAAAATGTAAAGTAATGTAAAATGTCTTTCTTTTAAGTGGGATACCTGATTTTCTAGAAGCAACTGGAGTCAGGTGATTCAGCATTTTGATTGTTGTGAGATAAATCCTGTTGTCAACCAAACAACTCTCTTGATATCACACCAAGCTTTCTTCTAGCTGAACCAGGCCCATCCCAGTCTTCACTCATATCTTCAGACTATCAGTCTTACAAAAAAAAACAAAACACAACTATCAGACTGCTTTAACTCCACAAACCTCTTCCTCTTCCCCTCCCGGGTCCCCCCTCTCCTGCTGGGAGTCGCAGGGCAATGCAGTTTCATTTCCTGCCCTGCTGAAATCGACTCTCTCTGAGGGAAGGAGGGGTGGTTAGGGAGAGTAAGAGATAGATATGAAGACAGACAAGGAAACAAGAGAGAGGTGTGAGAGGACTGTTGGCATGCAGGACACAACCGCATTCGAAGGTAAACCTAAACTTAGGTTGGGTCCAAGTCAGTGTCAGCTTTGATAAACATCTATACGGGAAATTAAATAACAGCTCAATGGAAATATAGGGAAGAAAAAAAAAGCACAAGGGGGGCTGCTTTAAGGGGTAAACTGGATTTCCCCCTCAACACTCCCAGTCGATTTACTCTAAGGGTTTCTGCAGAGGTGAACGCCGACAGTCCCTTAAAATGTGGAATAAAAAGTACGTAAACTATGTCACTATTAAGGAGACTTTTTAATTACTTGGGTATAGATTTATTTCTCTGTCTGTACTCTGATTTTAGCTTTCATGCACTTGGAAGAAATATCTGTTTAAATTTCTGCATCATTATGAGCAACATCCCAACATTGGTTTCAACTGCGATGGATGTTACCCAAAGAAAAGGTCATTTCTCGGCATATTCATCAGTGCAAATCACAACAGACTTAAAATGAGGAACCAAGCACTTGTATCACTTCTGGTTTTCTTTGCCTCTGGTCAAGAGTGTCTCAGTTTCTATTAGCCTGCCTCACAGGTTTCTCATAATGGCTGGATGCTTTAAAGGAGCAGATGGCAGCAATAAAGCGATCAAGAAGATATAGTAGATTTTGTCAGAGTAACACAGAGAAAGACTCTATGACTATTCCACGCTCTCCTGGTGCCACTCCTGCAGATGTCAAATCAGCCTCTGAGACATCAAACAGTGACTTTACAAGCCTCTGGTTAATGTATCTGAACAGTCTACAGCACAAAACCACTCCCTACATCCTACTATCCCGCCATTCTTCCATTCTCTTGTTTCCGTTAAAGCAGACCTACAATCTGGAGAGTTACACAGGAGTCAATAACTCTGTCTCGAAAAAAAAAAAAAAAAAGCCGCCGTATGGTCAGACCATCAAGCTAGAAAGGATTTAAGAGGCTACGAGTTGCTGTGCGGGTACAGTAAAAGTTTCTCCCAAAGACTGTGAGGAAAGCTTTGAGGGTTTGCCAAACCTTTGGGTGTCGGGAATACCATAATCTACAGAGTCTCATTCTCCCAGCTTTAGTTTCTGGAACAAGAAAGCGCCCTCTTATTCCACTTGAATTGGAGGTTTGGGAACTACAGATGGCAGCAGGTTATCCAAACTCTCTTGATTGTTGATTTTCTTAAATGTTGGTTTATGAGACAATTATATGGAGTTTTTAATGCCACACAAAGGCAATGCTTGCCTCTTGGTGCTGAATTAGGCAGATGGCTGGCCAGCAGTGGTTTAGTCAATGGGCATTTACTTCACGGTGCTTCAGAGTTACAGCAGAGAGCCCTTTAACTCCAGATTCCTCGGTCAGTGTGGTCAACACAGGATTAGAATGGATGGAAAGGGATTTTCCTTTTAAGTCAAATTTCTTATGGTCTTTTGTGTTTTTTTCCGATCCTTGCTAAGTCACGGTTTTATTTACGGTTCCAGGTTTTTGTTCCTTAACATTATTGTCACATTTTACGACCATGCTGGACATGCCAATAAAAGCTGTTTTTAAGCAACCCTGCTGGCAAATTAAAGCAACGGTGTTTCCACACTGGCTGATTCTTTCAAGAAGATTAACCCTTGACCTCTAGAGAAAATCAGTCCGCCAGTGCATACTGTGGTATTTTAGCTATTGTGATATCACTCCATTGAGTAAGAAGACTCACTACTTGAACAGTTTCAAAGCTATATAAACCATTATTATTTTATATTTTAACATGAAATGGTAAAAGCTTTTATTATCCTCTAATTTTGCAGGTATTTGATTTATTTTGATCTTTTAAGAAACCTCATAAGCCCAAAATCTGTATAACCAAATTAGCTTAAAAAAAGAAAAAATATAGCTATGGTCTTGCTGATAGTGTTTTTATTTGGCAGTATTTCAATTAAACAAGGTTTTACTTGGACTAGATTGCTGTTAACTATGTAGCTTATGCAATATTAGTCACATTTTTTCATTTTTTTTAGCATATTGTGGCATAATGTTAAGATATCAGCTGCAAAAAGTGCAATATATGGGCATATGAAAGATAAATCATTGTGTTTCAAGGTTAAAGGACAGATGCTCTTAATATTTCATTTCAATAAATAGCTATATTAAAAAAAAATCATATGTCTATTTTTCAGCTACTGTTGCAATCATTGCTGTTCTTGCTGTTTTTGCTGCACAGTTTATTAATGGGCAAACCAATATATCGTTTAACCATTTCAACTGTGATTTGCACATGTGCGACAGTCACACCGCATCGTACAATTTCAGTCATATGTACTGAAACTAGCCGTGCTGTCATCACTT
Organism: Xyrichtys novacula; assembly: GCA_962446985.1. NCBI lineage: Eukaryota > Metazoa > Chordata > Actinopteri > Labriformes > Labridae > Xyrichtys > Xyrichtys novacula. The sequence continues at coordinate 31,602,284 of OY660870.1, forward strand.
TCTCATTTTCCATGGTCTACAATAAAAGTCAGTCTGATATCATTTTAATGTGGCCCCACACAAAGAACTGATTGCTGTGCCAGAGTCAGTAAACATGCACAGGACACTGCTGCTGTTGCGGACACCCCTGTGGCAATCACCAGACCAAGTGCGTGGACTTACAGGCTTTGAGGGCACACAGACAGACTGCGAACAAGACCACAAAGTGTTTGCTTGTAGCGTCTACAAAATGACATTAAGAGGAAGGCGTTGGGTTTAATAAATTCCTGTATTTTCTTTTTTCAAGATGATATTTTCCAATACTATCCTGGTTCCAGATATATAACCCCAACCCTAACCACGTGTAAAAAAAGAGGAAACTGTAGCTGCAATAGCCTGTAATTAACATCAGTTTAAACAAGACTGTGTAAAAATGTGTACCGGTCAGTTTTGTAGGTTTACGGAGGTTTAATGTGAGAGTTCAAGATTTCCTGGACTACAGGACTAAGCCAGCGGTTGAAGGCCTCCCCTCTTCAGTCTTTTGTATGAATGAAGTGGCTGAGCAAACACTAGCTGCTGGTTAATGGGGGGTTTGCTTAGACAACAATGTGACAAAGCTTTTGGTTAAACCAACACACTAAGGCCATGTTCACACTCACTGCGACACATCTGAACACACGTTAAGTCCACAAAGAGAGTCCCATCAAAAACTGTAACTGCAGAGCTTTTCTCTAACTATCAAAAGAAACACCTCTGATTGATTTGGAGAAGAAAGAGGACAATAGAGAGACTATCGGTTGTTTCTTACCATACACCCCATATAATGGTAACCTCAGAATTGTAAAACACATGGCACACGCCGGCCAAACTTTCTCAGTGGAGCAGAAAAAAATGATTGCACAATGTAAAGTCAGCACCCGCAGCAAACAAACGGCTCTGATGGGAAAAGACAAAGAGAAACATGGGAAAGCTTCATCTTTATACTTTGAGGTAACAATAAATCCTTAATCTGTTGCAACACTTAGAGGAGATTTCCCCTTTTATACTCCAACTGTGTGGAAACCTGCAAACATATTTAGTGCTGAGGACAATCAAAAGCCTGTCTGGAAGGAATAAAGCTGTTATGATTGGAAAAGACTATTTATTTACAGCACAATGGCAATGTGTTACGACAATGTAATACAAGGTGAGGAGAGACAGCGTTTAATAAAGTGCTCCTAAAACACCCCAACTTTGACTCCCTCTGAAAAACAAAGCTTTGGCATCCACAACCTCATTTCCTTCTTGAGCTGATCTGCAAACGTCCGACAAAGTCCATTTGTTAAAGCAGCAGCTTTGTACTAAAACCCGTTTATAGGGACTAATCTTCAAAAGGCCGAATCCTTCAACTTCAGGCCACAACAGGATTACAGTTTCTATAGCTACTGATTGTAATTACAAGGCAATAAAAGAAAAAAGACTCTTTAACATAATTCGCTCTGTAGGTTGCGTAAAAATAAACTGAACCACTAATCAGCACTAAGCCCTGACAAGAAAATCCAAAACTTCACATACTATTCCTAAAAGCTCGGGGGAACACATTTTTCAAAAAGCACAGCTGGTCTACGATGAAAACAAGTTTTCATGAGATAGAAAAATGAGCTCGAAAGAGTTGAGACACATAAATCTTCTGAGTTTAAGTCTTCGAAAAGATTTTTGTCCGAAGGCACTAACAAAAGAAAATGTGACACGGTAATATAAAAAAGTCAGCACCAACCTGTCAACACATCCAAAATAGCTGGTTTTAACACAAGCCCCAAAACAGCCAGTCACAGCTCAGAATTTCAAGAGGCAGAATTTGAAGTGGCCAATCATTTCTAGGAGGGCAGGTGCCACCAATGTCTGCCTCAATAGACTCACTCCTGCCTCTTTTACGCTGAACTATTAACTGTATATTGAATTGGACGACACAAGCATTTACTGACTGTGAAGTCAAATAATGTAGAGCTCCCCCTGCTGACTGGATTGAATATAGGTCATAAACCTGACATGTAAACAGACGTGACAGAGGCCAGACTATGACATCAATAATTTCTTTTCACAACACACTTATTGTTATTACGGTCAGTTCTTAACACACTGATTTATGTACAAATGTTTAATTTCTGAGAAGTTTAGTCTTGATTAGTTATTTGATGATTGATTAATATCTCTGTCAGCAAATATAATTAGAAAAGGAATCACTGAACTTTCCATAATGAAGAGTTTCTGCTTCTGAGGGACCTTTTCCATTTATTTAATCAATTTAATGCATGTTTTGGCTTTACATTTCACAATGGGAACAGCATAGTGACTAATATACAGCCTCCAATAGCAGCAGCATTACTACAGCTGAGTGTGGTATTGCTATTTGAAGCTGTGATTTAGGAGAAGAAAAAACAAGCAGGTATGAAAAATTTTGGTGTCAGACTTTTGTATTGATTGGCACCACTATTCCATATTCCAGTTTAGGCTGAATCTGAGGTATTTCCTGTCACACTATCAAGATGTAGCAGCTCTCGCTTTTTTAAATGTGTGCTTTTCACTTTTAAACGGTTGTATATATTCATAGCTAAGAGGCCTATTTTCAGAAGTACCCAAAGATGAACTTTATGGCTGCCAGAGCGTATCAGAGAACTCGATGTCACCTCACCGCTGCCAGCGTGACATGAAAACTTCTTGGCTCTCCTCTTATCTGTCTGGCAGGAGGCGAATGTTGGCACTCTCCGGTCATTTTTTTTTTAAGTCTGTCTCCCTCTCTCTTTCTTCACAGTCGCTTTCCCTCTCCGTCTGTCTCTACGGTTCATTTTGGCTGTCGAGTGGTTCCTCCACTTGGCCCTTCTTGCCTGGCTGACTGACATGCTGCTCTTGGCCGCTCTGCGTGTGTTTACTCAACAATAACTAAGAGCGGGGTGGCTCCACACCAACTCCAGCTCATAACCACTCACAGGCCTCTGGTTGCTGCATGTGAGGATTTCGCATCTCTGATTCGAGCAGGGGATATTTCAATGTGATGTCACCTCACGCAGAAATACTGGCTCATTCATTCCTGCCACTCGATAATCACGAGAAGGATGTTTAATCAGAATTTGGCTTCTTTAATATCCGCCTTCATATCTTTTATGTTTTCCGTCTCGCCCACGTGGTGCTGTGGTTACCACTGGACCATCATTTCCTCTCTAACATGTGTATACACTTATCACTCTGCAGTTATTAATAGAGCATCATCACATTCATGTTTTTCATAGTTGTGTATTTCCTAAAATTATTCTTGGCAGCTCCGTCATGTGAGACTTTTTCTTCATTTTTGCTTTTCTTTCTCTTTTTTGAGCATTTTACAAGCTGATGTAATGTAAACAACACATTTCTTTCTCATTTCATAATTTGCATCCAGTGAATGTTTTATTTATTTTCTAGGTTTGTGATTTCTGTCAATAAATAAACATTCATTTAAAACTACAACACCCCATTTAAAAGTTACACTGAATAAAACAGATGAAAAACAGATTTACTTGAAAATGGAGCAAAGACGACCAATCAAATGTTAAAACTAAAAAATGTAATTTAATGAAGTGCTAGGAACACATTTCAATAAAGTTAGGACCACTTTTTTCACCGCATCTCACTTCAACCATTCAAGAATAATGTTACCCAATATAAAAATTGCAAAAGATTGAGGATTTTATTACCTATAGTACAAAAAAAAACGAAGAGAATCTGCAGAAATATGAATACAAAGAAAACAAGGCTGAGAAGAAGTCCTGGAGGGCCTAAGTAGGGCTGGGCGATAAACAGAAAATTTGCTGATACAGAAATTTACAACAATAACCTTATCAGTATATTTGGTGTCAAAAAAATAAAATAAAATAAAAGTTGGTTTTGGATGTGTGTAGGTAGGCTATGGTCTCATGTCCCTTTAAGACGCTGTCCTACATCAGAGACATGACTCCACCCCATCCAGTCTGTAACAAAGAGGGAAAGACAGGTGAGGAGATGGAGGACGGTTCAAAAGTTGTAGCGGCTGAAGTAGACGAAGTTAATGTGGGAGGGGGTGAGCAGCTTGTGGAGTAGTTATCGTCCATTCATCGTTATTGAGGTGAACTGCTCAATATATCGTGATATTGATTTTAGGCCATATCGCCCAGCCCTAGGCCTTAGGGTGGTACTGCATTAAAAACAGCCCTCGCTCTGTAGTGGAAGTCACCGCATTGGCTCAAAATCATACCTGAAAACAAACTGTGAACACAATTAGTCGCTGCATCCACAAATTTCAGGTTAAAACAGTACCATACAAAGATGAAACCAAGTATGAACATGATCCAAAAAACTGTCCGAGACTTCCTTCAACACGTGAAAACTGTTATCCTTTTCTTTATTGGAATTCTTGGAAACCATGTCATCCCATCTTTACACAAATAGGACCAACTAGCTTACTAACAGCACACGGTTTAAAAGCCATAACTCATGACTCATGCACTATGGCATTGGTAGCCTACACATTCAGAAAGACGCCATCAATGCTAAACAACATACACAGGTTTTGGAGCGACACATAATGTAACTCACCCTTGCATATTCAAGCATGACAACGCCAAATGTACTCTTTGCATGTATCACAACAGCATGGTGTAGAGGCAGTCAAAGAGCCTGGGTTCTGAACTGGTTTCCTTCAGTCCCAACTTGCTAATATTCAGTTAAACACAGGGTTTAAATCATTTGTAAACCCTCTAATTATTTTTTCAGTAACAGTGCTGATAATAAGAATACCCTGGCATAACATGTATCAGAATACTCCAGCTTATGGTGAAGGAAAATGTTATGCAAACAGTCTGCGCTTATTAAGGGTTTCTATTTGAGCCAGTATGATATTATCTCCTCTTTTCATTCGCTTTTAATTCACTTAATTATACAGTAGCAAAATGGCAGACCCGAGATAATTAATTTCACAGTATGACTGATAGTTGCAATTCGCTTCAGCTAAACGCTTTGCTGAGGCCGAGTAGGAATGTTGGGAAGTGATACTACAGACATGATCCTTCAGATAAGTTTAACTGAATGACATAAACAAGAATTTGACAACATTTACGTCTTACACATTGACCGATAAGACACAAATGTTATTTTTAAGAGTGGACATACTTTAGGTGGAGGAGCCTATAAAGTTTAGGGTATTTGGTACGTCGGGAGGAGCGAGGTGTTGTACAAAGACTTAATTGTGAGTGCACAGATCTGCCTGTGCTTGCAGCAGGGGGCTCTGAGGTCCTTAATGCAAAGCAAACATGGCTTAAAAAGATTTACTCCGACACATATAGGGGAATTTAAAAGCTGTGTTTCATCCCACGCCCCGTTAAATGAATTGTAGCATGATCTCTGCATATTACTCTGCAGCAAAGCTTGCCACAGAGGATGCGAGCAAGGCTGTAATTTGATAAAACTGCAATGAGGAGTGATCCCAATGAAATTTAGAGCTCTTTAAGCTGCTGATTTAATATATAAACCGTGCCAAGTCCACATGGGAAATTGATATGCAGTATGTGTGGCTTATTCCATTAGAGTCATTAAAGTGTCACTTTGTCATCAGCACACTCTCACACTTGTGTAGCTTGCGTTACAACTGCAGCAAAGGCCTCATTGTATGGTGTGTATAGAGTACAGCGGAGAACATTTTTTATGTGGCGGGCGTAATTTGTCTTCCAGACAGCAGTCGACAGAAATCAACATAGAAAGTGTTGAATAGAAAGTACAGAGGGCTTCTTAATTTCCAGCGGGAAACACAGAGCAGGTCAAATATAATTTTGCTGTATGAAATTATCATACACATATGACTAAAAGGACTGCTGCACAAGTTTAACATCCACTCATTTCTTTTGTAAACCAGAGGCCGAGTTTCCCTGAACCCTGCAGAGTTTTTTCTTCTTCTAACAGACTGACCTCCTGTGCAGACACTAAATTGCAGGAAAGGGGTTTTCACGCTCGGCTTCAACTTGTAGTGGCAGAAACTTTATCAAACGTCTCCAGCGAGCATCTGAGTGAACTGAGTTTAGCCTTTGATTAAACGCTGCCTCTCTCTGAGGGACTGTGACCGCTTAAAAACAAGCACGCTCCACAGAGCCCGGCTTGTGGAAATAAGAGAATTTTTCTGCCAATATTACGCAAATGCAGGAAATTTACACTCCATACCATTCACAGAAAGGCTTTTTCCTGACTTGGCAGACGGACGAGAAGGAGAAGGAAAACCCAAATTGGGCTCTGCTTCCAAAATTCCTCCGTCAACCAAGCATTGACGACATATTATCAGGACATTCCCGGCAGCAAGTCAATGGAAAACAACTGGGCCTTTTACTGGCATCGCACATCACAAGGAAACTTCATATCTTGTGAATTCTGTGGCAATCAAAGAGGCAGGAAACATCCACCACAATAACGAAGAGATGAAAACTTCAAAAATTTAAGGAAGAAAAATGCTGATACTTATATATATATTTTCTAAACAGAACGCCAAATGACAGTTTAACCATTTTTGTCATAATGCAACACATAATCTGTCAAAGGTTTGGTCAAACAGATTTGGAGTAAATTATGTGCTTTCAACAACCAAAAAATGACAGATACTAGCTGAAAGTATTGTATATATTGCGTGTATATTAGGGTTTATTCGTGTCTATAACTTCTTTAACGAAAATATAAGAGGTTATAAATACTACAGTAAAATTCAGGTTATAAAATGCTCTTTTAATGCCTCTTTTGCTGTTTAAAAAGTGATCTGGATCCTGCACAGGGTGACACAGTGTGTTCACAGTGTTATGGTACGACAGTAAGATGACAGCCAAAGAAGCAAGCGGCCAGTCCAGTCTGGCCGTCCCACTTTTGATTAGCTTTTCTCCCTCATTAGGTCATAATTAGGGATGTGAACCAAGAACCGGTTCCACATGAAAGCTGGTTTCAACTAGTTTCGGCAATTTACATCATTGTTTTCTAATCTCAAGAGTTCCCTCATCAATGCTTTCCTCTTAGTTCACTGTGCTTTGCTAAATGAAGATGTGATGCACCCCAAGAGGCTGTCATACAAGGCGCCAAGGAAGTAATCATGATGCCGAGGGGACAGGAGCGGTCCAAACTGTTGCATGTTTTTGTATACAACGAGAAAATTGGATTGATCAGCAGAATAAACAATGGCATCACTACGAAAACATTTTACAAGTTCCTAACCCTGATCACAATCATGTATTTGAAGAAAACAATCATGCAAAGTGACCTGCAGAAGGGGTTGGTGCAACTGGCTGCATAAAGACCTACACATCTGCACAGGTTTGAATGGCAAAAGATAGTAGTAATTAGGGCTGGGTGATATGGCTAAATTTTTATCACAACATCTTTTTTTCATATCAGTCGATATTGATATATATCACAATATAACAAATTAAATTTAGCAGTGCTTACTGGTATCATGTCTTTTGCTATACAATAAGCTACTGTATATGTGAGGTCTTTGTGTCTCTTCGATGTTTTGTCGTAAGGCGTTGCGCTACAGAAAGCAGACTGGATGGTCGGCTGTTTCGGCTGCTCCGCTCTGGGTTTGTAACCTTTTGTATTGCGCATGCTCTGCAGCGACGCACTGCTTCAGGTGGTGAAAAAGATTCGAGGTATTCCCCGACTTCACAAGAACATGTACTCGACATATCGCAGTGCACATGACTCTGCTTTCATTGGCTATTCGTATAGTCTACCAAAACATGGCAGAATGCCAACTATCATAAAGCATATTGACCATGTTTTATATTGATATTGAGGGAAATTAATTTTCGATATATATCATTATCGTTTTATCGCCCAGCCCTAGTGGTAATCATATTTTTTAATGTCCAGACCTGTAAAAAGGTCATTTATCATCAATTGTAGAGCCAAAGGTTGTTTGTTTCGCTTTGTGACAATCACAATATCTGCAAAAATCTGATACAAGCATCCTAATTAAAAATTAGAAGTTTGTCTGCTGCCTTTTTTTTCTCCCGCTCTCAACCACAAAAACTAGAAGACAAAAACCTCTGCAAAAACAACAGCCTGAAAAAAAAGCTCAGCTCTGGAGTTACTACAGACCCTGATACTTTTTATATGCTTCAAAACAAATTGCCCACTAGCTATACATCAGTTAAACAATTAGCACACACTATTCTCCAAACAGTTCACCCTATGGCAACAGTGAGCCTTGGCAAACACATGTGCTTCATCATAACAAGAGGGAAGTAGGTAATTGCGAGTGCACGGCGTGGTTTACACACCGATGTTTTAAATCAGTGACATAAAACAGAGTTGTAGCGTGTGATTTATGGCTACGTGCTGATTAAATTAACGTTCATGACTTTTTCTCCCATTTCACACGCTCAAAACGGAGTCAGAAATACAAAAAATCAACCCCTCCTGTGTTCCCAGGAAAAGGAGCATACATCTGTTTCACACATACAGTTCCTGCCACATTCCTCTCTGTCTGCAGAAAGCTTTTAGGGATGCACTGCACTTGTAGTAGTTAGTGTTGCGTTCACCGTGCAGAGTGGGAGGCAGAGTTGAAAACACAGTGGAGTCATCTATCTGAAAGAGATGTAGCACTCAAAGCATGACACAACCCGACATTTTCCAGAGCATCTGGATAAAATATATAAAAAAGAAAATACAGGCGCACATTAAGGAGAAATTATGGCGATGATGAAAAGAGGGAGTGGCTGGTTTGCACACTTTTTACAAGGTTGTATGAAGACACTTCTACCATAAACTTTGACGTCGCTTTCACCTCCTTCAACCCGCTCCCCTAATACGAGTCTTAATAATAAATAAAAGCTACAGATAGAGATCTCAGTAGCAGGGAGAGAAGTACAAGCTCCTACACACTCAGAGTCTGCAGGACTGAGAGCTTTTTTCCAGGCTTGAAGTGCTTCTAGTGTCAACACAGTGTCCTGCTGAAAACTGTGCCGAGGCGGTTCCACCCAATTTGATTTATAGTCTTCCTGAGTGTTATTAAAAGGCCAAATGAAACTCTAAACAGTTCGAAGGTGAACGTCGTACGTTCAGAGACATTAACTCTGTTTATAATGTCAGAAAACATGCAAACAACATTCATTTTTATGACCTAATTATTACTTTGGAGCTAAAGGGCAGAGGCTGGGTAACTGTTCAGGACTGCACCATAAAACTTGAACACTTGAACCTTTAGTGAAGAGGACGTCATGTAAGCGTTCATTTACGTTGGTGTTTTCAGCTTTCTCAGCTACACGGAGCAACAGCACAGCAGGCTGTTTACTTTGGAAACCCTGACACGAAATGCACCAACAGAGTTCAATATTCATTAAATAGGTAGCTGCTGCTGATTTATGTAAAAGTGGGCTTATTATTGGGATTAATTGAGCACTGTATAATGTAGTTTCATTGTTAATGCGATTGAAGCATTTGCAATAAATTTATCACCAAAATCAAAATGTAATGCAATTCATTATAAATATACATTAAAATAAATAAGCTATGCTCCTATACTATATACAGTTTGGTCAGTCGGATAAAGCTTCAACTAGCTATGATCTACCCTCAGATTAATTAGAGACGACTGAGTGCTGGAAAAAAAACTGCTTTTTGAGTATTTTTATATTCAAGGGAAACATGCTGCAAAAACGTGAACATAGAACATGATTTGCAGCTAATATGCACTATTTCATATCATAATCCACACTCTATATCTTTACTGAACAATGCAGGACAATGTCGTCGCACATTTTGGTATTCTGTAGGTATAGTTTATACAGAAAACACAGTCTGATTGACTGATTTTGAAGATTTTGTATCACTTAACAGGGAAAAGTAAATATTCAAAGTCTCATATTGCACCGTCAAGTCCACCAAGACTGACAAATGACAGCTAATCCAACATGATACTGCACCTATCTAGTGCACTTCTGCTTGCACTGCGATGATGCGATTGTTTCTCACTTTCAGTAGAAATCTGATTTCCATCCTGCAAAACCAGAGTTCAGTTCCAGGTTAACTTATCTCCATCAGAGCACGTTGGCGGGGGTGGATGTTGGGTGGCACCATCACATCACTACCTCAACTGATTATCTATTTTTAAATAATTTCGGCTTTTCTCCCTCATATAGTGCTGATACCTGCAGGAACGGATGGATCACTGCATTTAAAACAAACCCGTCAAACCTCACGAACCTTTTACTTTTATTTTCACATGAGCATCAGGCAAAGACCTCCTAAGAAGGTCAGATGTATTTATCAAGTGAAAGAGTACGTATGGGAAACAAATCTAATCTCTTCTACTCGGTTCGGTCTTTGTTTAGATTAGCACCTAAACTGCTGATAGTGGTGAATGGAGGAGGAGAAGGAGAAGGAGGAGGGGTGAGTTAGGAATAATCAGTCCAATGCAGATTCAAGCCCATTATCCCATTTCCTGCCTTGACAAGAGTGCTTAAATTTATCAAAATGTGGTCAGCATGTATGTGTAGAAAACATGTTCCACAGGATTTCAAGAGAGTGTGATTTAAAGTGAATAATGTTCCAGAAATTACTCCAAGTTTTTGGTTGTCTAAACGGGTGTCTTGCGGTTGCTCTTGCAAATGTATGACCTGGTTCGGCGCCCTGATGAAACCCAAGCCAAAATAGACGCAAGCACTCGGAAATGATAGTGGAGGTTCATTTGACAGCTTCCTGAATTTCAGTATTTACCAAATGATTTGGGGAATAAATGGTCGTATATTAATTTGGTGCATGCCTGGCGTACTCCCTGATTTTAAGCTGGAACGGACCCTTCCAGCTCTGTTATCAGCACTCTTTAAAATCTATAAAAGATGCAAGCTAATAGGGTCATCATGGTCGGTTTACACGCCCTTTCCAAAGTCTGCATGTCAAGAAAATCCCCTGGCTGTTTTGGGTGGGAAACCCTGATTGTTCTTGGAAATGCTAAACCACAGTGACAGGCCTGTGACCTCTGACCTCTGACTAGACGTTCTCAGACTGACCAACAAGTCAAGACAAACATCAGCTCTTTTCAGTTTCTTCCCCGTCACGTTTGCTCAGTTGTTTCCACTTTGCAGACATATTTGATCCACCGACCACTGACCGCATTGAACTGCTGCATAATCCTCACATTTGATCACAGTTTGACCACAGTGTTGACCCTCTCTGACCATGTAGAGGAGGAGCGAGACTCGCAGTTAAATCATCTGCAGACACATACTGGAGCCGCTCCACCTTTAAAGTGAATCAGAGGTAGACTAAGATATCTGAGCGTGTGTTTTTGTCTTATTTCATGTTTAGAAAAAGGCTCATCAGGCTAAATCAGCGCCACAAAAATGCCCTTTTTAAGATATTACACGCCAAAGAATTAAAGAGAATTAAAAGATATCTGCAAATTGACGAGAAAGAAATGTACTTTTGTAGTTGATTGGAATAAGAAAATTTTGTATTTCAAGGAACTTGGCAAGTAAATTTATTCGTCTTTAATTGGACATTTTTTTTTTGCACACCATAAATCATTCAGGTCTTATTCTTAAGTGTGTTACATCATAAAATGAACATGTTTCTGTACGAGTCAATGAATGTGGTTCAAATTTAGCCTGATAAGTAGATACTTTATTGGTGTTTTGACATGTCTTGCATGATATCAGCATTGGCCCTTAAAAGGTCTAAAGGAGGACACGTTCTTCCCACCGTTAGCGTCAGAAAATCTGATCTGTTGACCTTCACTAATGATGCATTTTTATTAGAAATATGACAAAAACTGCTGCTGTCAACTTCCATCAAAAGCTACAATACTGTGGATTTAAAGCGAGCAAGAATCAAAGTTAAGTTAAGTTGAGTAGCTTTAACAAAGATATATAGTTTCAAGTTGTGAGCAGGAGTGTTAAAGCGAATCAGTTTTGTTTAAGAACAACTTTGTCAGCAGATTTTGCCTCTAAACTGTGCAGCTAACCTGGAGAAGCTACGGCTCAGCGCTCCTTCCCTATTATTCAGTCCTCTATGTGAAGAGGAATACTAAAATGTCCAGTTTTAAGAGCATGAAATAGTTGGAGGTTCACACACTTAACACACAATATACTGTTCATCTCCATTGTAAATATTAGACAAAAGCATCTGAGGAGGACAGAGATAATCCAAACAAACCCAAAGGAACCGCCCAGAGATAATTCATCACTCCTCATCTGGAAGAGGAATATCGTTTCTGTTCGTTTTAACACAAAAGGACAGGAATAAAGCAACCAGCGATTACATAAACAAACCAAACTGAATTCAATCACACTTCTATGAGTCAACCAAAAGCCAGTTTCAAATCCCATCAGCCTGTTTCTCTAAGATACCACACACTCTGCAGCTGTGGACAGTGGAAATATACTGTAGTCACTAAGACTGTAGTATGAATAGAAAACAAAGTCTTTCCTTTCAACCACAGAGAAATAAACTGATGATATGTTTCAGGTTTTGTTTTGTAAAAGGCAGTTAAGACTAATTGTAGCATTGTTTCCCAGAGGCCACAGGCAGACAGGCCCATTTTTCCAAACGTTGTCCTCATCTTACGCCCTCAAAACAGCCTCAGCTCTCCTGGAAACTTGTGTTTTTAACGACTGTTTGTCTTGAAATTAAGACTTAAAGCTTCTCTTATCTTAAACAGACTTGAATTATTGAGGGGGGTGGCTGTTCGGGGGCACAATAGCTCTCCAGCTGGTTTAGTTAAGAGCCCCTCTATTGTCTGCCAATGGAGTCAAGTCTTTCCCTGTGCAGGGGCTTCAGGATGACAATGGGACGATAATCTGAAAACCAACTATCATTTACATGAGAGGGGAGGCTGAATGATGGCAAACAGATTAAGGATGACTGTTTGTTGACATTTAAGGGGTGGCTTATATTACAATTAGACTAAAAATCCCAGAGAATGGTTCAAACTTTGATTTAGGAGCAATAAAGTCGTAAAAAAACGCACAGTGAAAAACTTAAAGTCAAAGCTGACAGATGGCATCGTTGAATCCACGCGTGTGTGGATGAACCACAGGGTATGCAAAGCCAACAGAGCAGCATGGAGACGAAACAAGGCACTGCTTCTCAAGGAAGAGGTACTCACCAGAGGCGCTCAGGTCCAGGACGCTGTGGAGGAGCAGGGCGATCCAGAGCGCGCAGGCTGGACATCTCCACAGACGCTGGCTCGCCGCTGCCCGTGTTGGATACATTCCTCCGGTTATATGTCAAACTTCTACCCGCTTTCACATCCACTTACACCACGGTGTAACGTCGAGCCCCTCCAAAAATTACTCAAAACACAGGTAAAGTGTTTAGCGCTGCTTTCCGCTGCCCTCTTGATCAACGCGCACCAAAATCCCTGAAACGAAGACAGGAAGGTCTGGAAGAAACTTGTCTCTCCTGCTGTCTGTCCCTGTCCTCCTCGCTGCAGCCCAGCTCACTTTCCCCTCTCTGTCTCTCCCTCAAACTGAGCGCAAGCTTTCCAATAAACTTCAGTGGAGAGACCTCTGCCCACAGCAGCCACATGGCTGTGATTAGCCACGTGTCGCCACCCTGCGGTCACTGAGTGAACTTTCATTACAGGGCAGGCAGAGGCAGACTCATTCAAATAGGCAGAGAGGTGAACTTACAATGAGCAGGCCCCACACCTCAGTGGATTTTCTTAGTTTGTAATGAGTCAAGAAAAGTCAAAAAGTCAAATCAAGAAGAGTCAAATTTATTTTAAAAAAATTGAACAGGGCAAGCTACTTTTTCAAGATAAGGCTTTGTAATATAACTAAATCTTTAAAACAGGAGACAAGCATAAAGTTTCAAAGTACCTAGCTTACACTTTAGCTAGCAATTATTTAAGCTAGCCACAGGCAGATTATCTTAAAATTGTCAACCCTGTTACTGTCAGCCCTGTTACCACTCTTTAACATATAAACCTAAACAATTTTCTACTTCTCAAAATATAATCAATATCTACAAGTAATTACCTTTCAAAGTACATATCTTGCACTTTAGCTAGCACTTATTCAAGCTAGCCACAGGCGGATTAGCTTAAAATTGTCAACCCTGTTACTGTCAACCCTGTTACCTTTCCACAGTAACAGGATTTGACATGTGAGTAACAGGGATGACATAGAATAGTGTTTACCCTCGCTGTACACTCTTTAAAGGTTAACCTTTTAAAATTAAAACATTTTAGGTCATCAAGTAAACATTACTGAGCTAATAAATATTTTTTGATTGATTGATACGCCAGTATCGAGAGCCAGTTACTAAGTGTCCAGTTACTTTTATGGTGGTCATGACCACCATGGAAAATTAGGGTATATATGATCATCTGAATGGCAAATATCTAATTGGAGAAAAAAATCCACAAAATAAAATAATCTTAATGGAAAGAGAGACTAAAGTACTGCTAATATTTGTACCATATTGCATATTTCGAATTTGAAATATTGTATTTTGTTAAGTTTATATTGGTAACAGGGTTGACAAGATTATGAAAACAGCCAGGAGAAAAATGGTTATAAAATATGAAATAACACAACCTGAGATGGCACAATATGATTTCCTGCCATTATAAACATTCTTTGATTCCTGGGTATAAAAAAATTAAAAATCAAATATAGTTTCAATTTATTTCTCTCTCATTTGATACATTAGATGTTTTTGGAAACTAATAAACTACAATAGGACATTTTTATCATTTATCGGACTGTATTCAGGTGTTTTTTTAGTATTTTGTTGATCATATTGATTTGATAGAAGTATATAAATGTATGTATCAATTATGATACAAAAGGCATTAAAGGGTTAAAATAGTAAGGCTCCGCTCCTCAGGATACCTTGCTTTATGTCCCTTATGACATGAACTTTTGGAGGAATTGAGGAAACTTTTAAACAAGTAATTAAGGACATATACTCTACGAGAAAATGTTTAACGAAGCAACAAATACACTGAGAAGTAGAGTCATTTTCTCAGCTGGTTTTTACAACAGAATCAGACTTCTTTCTTAACTAGCAGAGTCGCCCCCTGCTGGCCATTCAAGAGGACGTAGGTTCACTTTTAAGCCACTTTTAAAATAAGATGCCAAATCTTCTTTTGATGTTGTGATTTACACAGTTTGTCACTTAGAGGGATTCTTGGTTTCTGGGATTCAAAAAGACTTTCAACCTCTCCATCTCAAATAAGTTGATGACCTTAGCTTCAACAGAGCGGAATTTCTTGTCGAGATCTCTGGATTATCTGAAATGATCCATCTGGAGCAGATTAGATGATCACATGTGGTACGGGCAACTTTAGCTAGAGATCTGCCTTTTTATGACAATCAGAGGATTTATCCTCCATTTTTATCTGTGTCCAAAATTTACCCCAGTTAACTTTGCCTGACTTTCCAAGATGGCCAAGTCAACGAAGAGAGCAAATAAGTGTAAACAAGTCTAATTTCACGCCTATCACATGCTAAATACAGGCAACATGTGCGTATTAATTCAATCACTCCAGAGCTGGACAGTGTTATTATTAACCTACCTCACCTCCTCCTTCATAACTCCACACCTTGTTTCGTTTTACCTCACTCACTTCTGGATTTTGACACACACTTTGTCTCTGCCTGTGAGTCTGCACACACAGGGCACTTTGAAAGCTTAATACCGGCAGGAGAAGAATGGTAGCAATTTAGCATCTCCGGTTCCCCATATTGTGACCTGGACCTGCTCATTAGAGGGAAATATCATCCTCTCTGTAGTATGTTTTGATTTAACTGTTACACAGCGCAGGGATAGCATGTTGTATGAATAATGCTCCAGACCTGATTAGTTTTGATTGAAGATCTGAGAGGAGGTGTAGTGGGCTTCACTTATGGTATTATCCCTGCTCCTCGTCAGGCCCAGGATGTGGCCCAAGGACTCTTAATCAAAACCTTTTGTCCGGTGCTCTCATTTCTCTCCATACTTAAAGTCATCCCTGGAGAGATGCTGCTAACCAGAGCTTAAAGATAACAATGCACTGCTTCCTGTATACCATACGATATGATAAGAGCTACTCCAAACCACGAGACTCTGCTCATTTAATCATGAATCTCACTTTTGAAGCTCCCAGTTTGGCATTTCTGCTGCTTCTGCCTTTTATTTTAGACCAGAAAGCTGGATGTGTATTTCTGCGTCTCCATTATGGTTAACAAGCCTGCAATTGTGACTCAAAGGCAGCCTATCCTAAAACTGCTGAATCATCTCTTTTACCTTAAATACAATCTTGGAATCCATCGGCTATCATCTGACAAGAATGCAGACCCCCCAAGACTTCCTTTCCTTTAGTCGCTCTCATTAGAGTCTGACTGGCAGCTCAAGAGGGTTGAGCGAGTAGAGAGATGACTCATAGACTATGTATTAGAATGGACACCCTAAGAGTTCACTTATGATACATATCTCCTAAGATGCAGCTGTTTTTCCTTAGT
The DNA here is from genome assembly GCA_962446985.1 of Xyrichtys novacula. Lineage (NCBI taxonomy): Eukaryota > Metazoa > Chordata > Actinopteri > Labriformes > Labridae > Xyrichtys > Xyrichtys novacula. The sequence continues at coordinate 31,618,726 of OY660870.1, forward strand.
TATACATATATTTTTACTTGTTTTGTGGTTTACAATTTTGGTGGTGTAGATCATTTTATTTTCATATCTGCCATTAATCTATCTCTTACTTCTTTTTATTTTTTGTCTATTTTTTAAATATTTTTTATGTTGTTAAATCACTATTTTTTGTTTAAAATTCTAAATCTTGAGTAATTGTATCCCTCATGCCTTTTTACTTACTGCCTGTAAAACTGAAAGACTCAGAGCTCCCCCTGCTGGCTGGCCGAAATTTAGACCACAAATCCCATGTTCTGCATTATAACCATAGGCTGTATATACTATGGACAACTTGGTTCCGCCTTCGGCCAGTAAACAGATTTGAAGCCAAAAAGCTCTCTGTAATTCCACGTTTTTTTTTCCTCCACTTCCTGAAACCAACATTGCGCAGTAGCATTGTACGCATTCGGCGGGAGAGTCGCCGAGAGTTGCTGTGATGATGCTCGGCTCAAACAGCGTATTCCCCAGGTGAACTATGCAATTTTCGTACGCCCATAGGCTGTATCAAGTGTCAATCATAGAAAACGTGAACCCCTCATAACTCTTAAAAATGGAGCTGCACAGAAAAAAGAGGACTTGAGCACAAACCAGTCTGACAGTAACTACAAGTAAACATCGCGAGCAAGGGGGAGAAAAATGTATATTCTGTGTAATTAATTTTTAAAGTTTGTCCACAGCCCAGTTAGGATTGCTGGACGAGGCGGGATTTATGACCTATACTGCAGCCCGTCACCAGAGGGTGCTGTTCTCGGAGTGGCTTCACCCAGCGAGGAGGCAGACGGTGTCCATTTCATATACAGTCTATGATTATAAGACATGGGTCAAACTATCTAATCAAATCACAATAAGTCCAATATATTTTTATTAGACCTGGTTTGTTCTCATGAAGCAGTTTACTGTCCAAGTGTTTATTTTTCTTCTAAGTTAAAAACTGATTTGTTGTTTCATGTTAAAAAGAACACAGCTGTGCTGATAACTCAGGGTTCCCGCTCTGTTCTTTAACAGATTAGCTGATAAGAAGAGGAAAGACAAGAGCAAATGTAACAAGCACAAGACATTTTGAACTTTGCATAACCTTGAGCATCTGCTTTAAAACACAAGAATCTCTTCTGCTGATTGCACCCGCCCAAGGGGATCTTCAGTGTTTTATCCATAAACCAAATGCACATTTTCGGTAAGCGTTACGAGTGTGACTTGAGTTCCCCGGCTTTACCAGGCTCTACCTTTGCAATTCGTGCAAGTGGGGGCAGTCATATATTTCTCTCACAATAGGCAGAAATGGAGAAAAACTGTTCATACACTGTGTAGTCAATGATACAATGATTGTAAAAGCTATCATGTCACTGGATGATTGAATTGCTTTGTGGCTTCTTTGCTCTATGGATGGGTTTTCTGTATGCAGCCAAGCTTTCTGACACACTGGCAGATGTTCTAGCCAACAAAAACTAACCAGAACACTTCATCACCTAAAACCATATCACTTAGAAACAGATTCTGTATTCAGGAAGAAGATCTGCTAACTAGGACCATATTTCACAAACTGCACATCATGCTAACCAAACTTACTTTTGAGACCCGCAAACGTATTAGGAAAATGTTGACTGAGGTTATTTGCTGCCAGAAGAGTCACCACATATCGGTTCTTTGTCATTTGATAACTTTTGAAAGCAGCGTCCATTTCCAATAACAAAAACTGTAACATTTACAGACTTGTGTTATTAGTTTCTGTTTTGTGGTAGAAGAATCCCTGTATCACTGTTTCCTGTACATCAGCACCTCTGTGTCACATCTGTGGTTGGGGATATTAAGAAAACTGGGGTTATGAGGGTTGAGAGAAACAAAGCAGCAGGTTGAAATAGCTGCCAAAGTCTTATCAAAACCAGGGCTGTGGCCAATTTAAGCAGTTCAACATGTAAACAAAGCCTGGAGTTCGTTTGCTAATGATGATTGAGTGCAGAATCTCACTTCAATAAATGCTCTCATGCCAAAGGTTGTGATAATGAAAATGACCTAAGAATCTGATAAAGTCTATAATTGAATAACCTTGAATATGGAGTAGCTCCTCAGCCTCTAAATACTGCCATTTGCAACCTCTGCAAGTGCTTTGATTGCCGATTTCTGTTTAATATCCGAGCACACTGATGTGATGTGTCATTGCAGGCGTGGTATGTGTATGATTTCACACAAGACCTTAATTAACCCAACAAAGAGCTTTTGTGCTCCAGATATCACACATGGAGAGCAAAATCAAGCAAAATACTCAGAGTAACTGTCGGAGGGGATGGAATTGGGCATGCCTGCTTACACTCCTGACAAACGTGTGCGGTGATTCACTTCATATGTCAGCTGTGTTTCTTACTAAGGCGCCTTTTCAAATTTGCCATTTGAGCAGCCAAATGAATTTAACCTCAGCTGTGTTTCAGTGGTTTTCTCTGTAATAAGGAGACTCGGAGGAGGGAGGGGGAGTTTGGATGGGGAAGACCTCACCACTGGAACGATCAAGTAGTGAGATTATTCCTGACATTGGCCCATTTTCTTCCTCATTGATGTCTATCGACTTCATTTTGCCCGGAGTAGGATATGATTATTAAAATTGCAACCATGCATGGGGAGAGTCATCTAACTTTCATGGTGGAGTGGATTAGGGTTCTGAAGGTCTCTTTGAAGAGCAGATCCCTGAGGCTTTCTCCTGCGGCCAAGGCACATGGACAGGGAGGCCCTTTGTTGCTACGTTGGCAACGGTGTCAGAGTCAATAAAAGAAAATGAAAAGATGAGGGTGATGATGGCCTTTAAGAAAGTCCTGTCACATCTTCTCAGCGTCTTTAAAGTTTCTCCAAAACTTTAGTTTATCCTCCAAATTCTTGCATGATGCTTATAAGTTGTGCTTCAGTTTGATTTTCTGTGGATTCGCCTCCAAATTTATAGTAATTTCTTGCATTCTTCAATCAGCCTCTAACCTAACCCAGACTAGCTTGAACATCATTAAACGATGACCGTCTATATTGGTCTCAGTGCAATTATTGCAACCTTAAAACTGACCAGCTGTCCTCCCCATTTAGATCACAGTTTATTTCCATACTGAATGGTTTTTAATTTACATTGGCCAACTTTTTAAACACCAGTTACTCCCTTCAAACAGCAGACATTCTCTTTTTACTGTAGGAGCCTCAAATACTGATTTTATTTATTCTACTTCTGTTCTACAGGTTGTACGTCAAAGAAATTTCTGAGAATCCTACATTTTTTATCATTTGTACACTTTTGGATTATACAATTCATTAAATCTGGAGGGATAACCCAGCCATATTTTGATGAATTAGCGACAGTGAAACATCGGCTTATGTTAGCATTTAACTACTTTTCTGCTAACATTAGGTCAGCTACATTACACTACATTTTGACCCAATATTACGTTACTATTACATCAAGTAACTCCACCAAATTGTTGAATTTTACCATAAAAACAGCTCTTTGCTATCGGTTATCTGAGCTAGTGTAAAATCGCTAAAACGGTCCAGACTGAATCCAGCAAGTAGCGCAACAGTGACACCTGCTGTCATAGACGTGTAAATGCAGCCTTGATATGGAAATCCCGTACAGCTACGAAAAAATTACTCTGGTTTGTTTGCAAATGTTTCAGAGAAAGTACATTTAAGTCATTCTAAATGCTCATACAATTTAAGATAATTATATCTGTTTGATTGTTACTAATTTTGCCTTCACTTTCGCCATGTTTTCGTCATGCTAACCCTAAGTTGTTGCATGTTTTATCACTGAAAAAGATGCGTAGGCCTATCTAAGATTCTTTACTGTTATATAACCTATAACAACCCAACATATTATCATGCACGGTTTTGGAGGAAAACAGTGTCCAAATGCAGTTTTAGATTTCCTACAAATGCAAGCTGGAGGATACTTTACAAGTTCAGTACTCTGCCTCTGCCTGCATCTGAAAAAAGGAACATATTTTTAAAAAGTTTTAACTGCAAACTGTTCGTTAAAATAAAAAAAATCACACAGTAATCTGTCTTTCATCATTCGTCCACTCCTAGGATTAAACTCTTGTGGGAGCAGGTTATGTAAAGTTTCAGGCAGCAGTACGATAATTGCTTGCCGTAAACACACACAACACACAGTCTATTACCAGGTTTGATTGTGAGCGCTCCATTTACCATATACTGTTTATATGTCCAGTGCAGCTCCAATGAAAACTGAGCTGATAAGATGACAGCCTTTGTCAGGAAAATAGCCTAGTGTTTATTTAAATTTAGGCTAAAAGAAGAAAAGTCATAACAGTGTTGCCTGGTTAGTATACTGAAGATGTTAACACATACAGTAGAGTATTTCCGGTCTAATAAAAAGTATTAATGTTCACTTTCTGTTTAAGCTCAAACCCTGCAGAGGTCCTACATCAAACGCACACTTACAGGGACAATTGGCCATAGAAGTGTGGTGTTTCCTGGCCTATTTGTCTTCTTATTGACTGAAAGCCAGAATAAAATGGATGAGGGGATTCGTAGCAGCCTGTGGACACAAGCCAGCCTCGTCGCCACACTGCTCGGTTCAAATGTGCGGTCAAAAAATGTTCCAAGTCATCTAATCCAGACCATTGCTGTTCAGGTTTTTTTTTATAGCCTCACACATCATCCTGAACACTTCAGCCCTGCAGACCCAGAAAATGGAGAGTGTTAAAGAGTGTGATGACTCACATGGAGGCCTTACATCGAGACTTTGTTAACCTCACGCACCCTGTCAGGGCTTGTTCACATCCAGAGAGGAGGAGCTCAAGATGATCTTTGCTTTGGCAAGACAGTCTCTAGTTTATATGTTAATAATCATACAAATTGGGGTTGCAGAACCTAAAAAGAATAGAAAATGGCCTTTTATTTAAGGTTATTCATTTTTAATTTTCATGTTTTAATGCTTAAAGGGTGGAAAATTGGTGGGAAATTAATTTTTAAAAGGTTAGTTTAGCTGAAGTTTCTATGATTAAGAATTAAAAACCAAATACATTTTCAGGTTCATTGCTACTTAGTTTTAAAAAAGGCAAACTGTGAGAAAAACGCTATCATAGTTTGGTCAAGAGGGAGTCTCTTTCCTGTCGCTGAAAACTGCATCAGCTGTCACAAAATTGTCCATTAGCAAAAAAGAGGACAATCAAATAAAACCACAAGAGCCAGAGGAGTAAAAACAAATTGCACAGCCAACGTTCTCCTCATTAGAGCACTTTGAGAATGATGTCTTTGTCCTACATACTGCCCCCATCTTGCAGTTGAGCAATGAACAGCCTGCTTTAAAAACACAAGGCTTCATTCCAGCTCCAGGGAAAGCCATTTGGACATCTAATAGCTGCAGACGAGGCCAGCTTAATGTAAGCCTTATTGTGATTACCTGATGTAATGACAGCCAACTCAAATACAGCCTGTAAGCCATTAGGAGCTGAACAAGAGGAACACATTATGTATTGCACTATGTCAGCCTGACGGGAACGATGTAACATGAAAAAGTTTCCACCCTGTTCTTGTAACTCCTGAGGGAATACGGAGGAACTGTTTGGGGCATTTATACATCCCGAATGCCACAGATTGTACCTTTGAAGCTTAAAATAGGCCTGAAAAACTTTGCAATGTAAACACAGATATAGGATTAGAAAGATTCATTCAGATTTAACTCACGATAGCGCGCTTGAAATGTCTGCATAGAATATGTACAAGGGAGAAACAACATCTGGCTTCAAAGCAAGGGCTGTCGATTTCCTCTGATGTAATGCCAAGCCAAAAAGAAGCCCACTTTGGTCTAGGTAAATATCTAGATTTTTAAAGGTGTTGTGATATTAATATTTCTGATAATGGATGAGGAAAATCCAGAGTGATTTCTGTCATTTTCTCATGTGAAGTAAATTCTTTAGTTTTGGGTTGCCAGTGGGTCAGCGAAAATGTGGTTTTAAAGTTATGAAAGATGACCTGATATGCTGCTAGATTTCAGTAAAATTAACTGTCTTTAGTTGGTCAGTGTGAAGCAGCAAAACAACAATTTTCAGATACCCAACATCTTAAAAACTGGAATACAGAGGTACGACATCACAGCAGAATTTAAGCCTAACTATTTTATTAAATGAGTTAAATAGAAAGTGCTCTGGTTGAAAAATTTTCTACCCAGTTGTGCTTTTCCTCGCTTTAAATTTTCCTCAATCCAGCATAGGATTCATCTTGTTAGTAATGGTCAGATTAAAGGTCATTACACACTGGGGTGAATTTGCAAAGCGAATAATTCGCTGTTTTTTTAAAACCTCATAAAGTCAGTGCAAGCTTCCACACTGGCTACAAATTTCTGCAGAGCGAAAAAGTGACTGTAATTTTTTCTCCCTTGTAGTGAATTTTGCAAACAATCATAGGCAAACTGCTACAGACTCCTGTAAGGGAGTATCTATCTGGTTATAAAGCAAACTGAAGTAGATTTTTGATGCCCCTGGACGGACATTTTAATACCAAAAACTAATGCAGCAGGGTCAAACCAAACAAGGATCCACCGATGAAGTGACTCACTCCACACTGCTAAGGGACTTTTTCGTTTTGCATTTTATACAGGAAAAATTCTTAATGAGTGGACTTAACAGTAAAACTCACAGGAGCTTTAACAGATGAGTTCAAGGTTTGTTTTCTGATGACAGCTACCTCTTACTAAAAAGTCAGATACGGTCACTTCCACCTTTGAAAAGTCCAAGATGGCGTCAAACAAAAGGCAGTAGTAGTATTCTACAAACCAGTTGGTGGTGTCAGCATCTATGCACACTTCCTAAAACTAAGGTCTTAAAGCTTGCGTCAGTTAAAATACTGGAAAGTGAAAATGCCAGCAGTGTGACTTTTTATTACCTCACACTTGAGAACCAGAATGGTCTATTAGTTCCAGCTCAGTTACTCTTGCTGTTTTCCATGCCTTTAGGAGAGAAGGTTAGTGCTAACAGCTTGAACTGATCACGTTGGTCAGCGTGAACAACTCTGACATACTCGACAGAAATTGGCCTGAAACGTGTCATGGATGATGGATCCGTGATTAAGGCTAATTTTCTCTCCGCTGCGCATGGATGCACCTGATTTTTCAGCCTCACTCCTATTAGCGAAATTGTAGCCAATTTATAGCCAAATACGGCGGGTAGGCGAGGAATAAGTCAACACCAATCCAGAACCTGAGGAGGCCAAGACTGTCTGAGCCGAGTCAAACATCATTCATCCATTAACCCGGTGAAAACCCAACAATTCAAAGACAATTTTTCATCTCTCTTCTGTTTGTCTTTCGGTATAGCTTGTGGGATCCGCTGACCTGCATACACTATATTAGTCTCATCATTAATCAGGATTACTGTGACTATCTTATTACACAAGAACACTTACCAGAGGAGGAGAGAGAATCCATCAGTTGATGCTTCTCTGCTCGCCTCAGGAATGTCTTTTTGGAGAGAATTTCGGTTCTTCTGGAAGCTTTTCCCACAACTTGGCTTCCTCACTGCAGGATAGAAGCTTTGCATTTATCTAGAATAATTTCTACATTATTACAACCATCCCACACACTTTTACACATGTGGACTCCTTCCAAAACCAAGGTATTCTACAGCAAACAGAGCCAGGCCACCAGCTGGTTTCTTTAAGGAAAGCACGCATAATTTCTTTTGTTTGTTTGCGCATAAGTGCATTTCATAGCACGCACTCACGATTGAAAACATGACCACAATACTTCTTTTATACAGTGTTATTTTATTAATGCAGGATGTATCGGTTTATGGTTCAGGTTTAGAGGCTGTTTTTGGTGGTTTTAGAGAATAGAGGGGAGGGGAAGGCACCAGGTCATTTAAGGGAAACTTTAGAGGGGTGAGGTTGCTCCTGATATTGCTGATCTATAGCCAGTTTGGCAGTCTTGGCCTATAATGATATGGTTCAGGAACAGAGCTGGACAAGTTACATGGTTACAATCAACATTTAAAGCTCAGTTTTCTGCTCTAAGGATATGATGCTGCTTTCTTAAATTCCTTTTTTTTTTTGTTTAGACTTGTTGTCATGAAAACGTGGCTGAAGTTCCACTAAAAGTACCCGCTTCTTTTTAATCTAGGTGCATCATTTTAAGGATTAAAAAGTTTAGTGCAGCAGATCCAACCAGAGTTCCTTTACTTTTGGAAAGCAAGGTCTCCCAGGAAGGGATGGAAACTTGCATTTCTATACCAAAAGGTATACCGACAAGTCCTTAATTCCCAGGAAGGATATGCGTTGGAAATGCAGCTTCTGTTTGCCAGGTAACATGAAACATGCTGAGATAAATTATCTTACGTCTACATAAACACTCTAACTCTAAAAAATGGCAGTGGGTAAGTTCAGTTGTAGTATTTTATCCAGCTCTGTCTCTGAGAAGGCCAAGAACTGAAGCCAAGACAGCATTCAAGGGCAGCTTCACCCCCAGAGAGCGCAGAGGTATCCCGTTGCTGAGTGTGGGTGAGCGGAGGCAGTGTGGCAGAGGAATCATGTGATCACAGTGGGGCCAGAGCGTCCAGTCCTCTCGTGGAGCTGGGAGACCTTCAAGGCGATGTCTACCAGAGGGGCCAGCATCACCTGCACAAAGAGACGGGAGGTTTTACTTTCTGTGTGGGTCCATCTTTTCAGGGTGTGCACTTTCTGACGTCTTATGTTACCAGGATGAGTATGTTTGTCCCCTTTCAGGTTATTTTTAGCTTGACTGATACCTGTGTAAAAGTAGGTACAACACAACTTTGTCTAACACACTATGTTGTTTGTGCGTCCATTCCAAAACATAGATGTAAAAGTATTTCTTATTTAGGCACAGTTATCTTTGTATGATTGCAGAAGCTGTGATTTACGATTATATATCAGGGCCACATTATAGACATTTCTAAAAGGTGGCAAAAAACAAGCCCATTTTAGAGCTTTGGTGATGTGGTAAGCGAAATTTGTCAAATTCAAGTGTAGTCGGTGTAATTATTTTTGGAAGTACCTTCTTTTCTATTTTTGAAGACAGTATTTTAGAACTGTATTTTCCATATTTTATTTTTCATTTTACATACTTTTTAAGACCTAAAAATTTGTCCAATTTATTCCATACTTTTCCATATCTTCCATATTTGTGTAGGAACCCTGCAACCTAAAGGTATGTTCTAACCTCCTCACATCGTGTTAATTGATAAATATGTAGACAATATGTATGAGCTTCTTCCTCCTTCTCCTTTGACACATTTGCCACACAATCAGGTGTGCAAAGATGTTTCTCCATCCTGAGTGTCCCAACAGAAGGGTGCCAAAAAAGTTGGCCATTATTGGTCTAATATTTTGGTACATTTCTCAAACTCTGACAACAAAAATGCAAATAATTGTGTGCCAAACCACACAGTAGAGACGCAATTTAAGGACCACAGTTTGGAGTCGGACCAGCTTATAATAATGATAATCTATCAACACCTTAGGACTTAATAGAATAAATGGACTACATTTCACTCACCAAAGTAAACAAAGAAGGAGCAGCATGTTCGGGATTTTCAGGACAACATCCTTTGGCAGAAATGTTTTGATCCTTCAGGATGAAATGCTCTCCCTTTTATTTTTAAAATCTGGCTGTTTGTCTCAGAGGAAGGCTCTGCAGCTGTAAATCAAACTAACCCGGAGTCGGCCAACTGAACCATTAACCCTCAGGTCATCCATCTGTCAGGTTAGGGTTCTGCAGAAATGTGTTTCTGCTTATCTGTCAGTCTGTGTGAGCACCAATGAAGACGAAGGGTTTGAGTTGAACTTTAATCCGTTTTTTCTTGGTCCTGTCTCATTCTCTTGTTCTACATCACCTCCCGTCTGCACACGTCCAACACGACTTTATGAAGTGTCCTGCTGGAAATCACTCTCTCTTTTTCCCATGAGCTATAATTCTCTCTCCTGATAAGCTGCTAGAACCTCAGACTCTGCCAAACATCTCCATCATTTCAGTGTAAAATACAAGCTCCACTAAGGTCACGCTGGCTGTCCTACGGGCTACAGAGCTGACCTTTGACCTCAACAGACTGTATTAGCATCTTCATTTTCTATTCTGTTTCTGTGGTTTCCATACACACAAAAACTTTAGGGCTAAGAAATCCTAGTCCTGGTTGAATGAGTGTTTGTTTTTCTATCTGATGACTTCATGTCAAACATCTCTCTCTGGATCTAGCTGCCTGAGATTACTGCTCAGTATCCTGACCTGGGGATCCTGGTAAATCTTCTGGGGATCCTTCTCGTAGCTGTCTATGTAGAGCCTGACTGTTGCCCCCGCGCTGCCTGTACCGCTGAGACGGAAAATAATCCTCGAGCCATCAGAGAAGATGATCCTGAGACCCTGAGAGTGAAAGAGAGAAGAAGAAGAAGAAGGGAGGGTTATTGACAGACACGAGAGATGAAGATGCATAATAGACCAGAAAACATGGAGGTACACCTGTATGGGCTGTCCACGGTCTGATTTTTAAACTAAGTATAAATATCTAAATGTGGTGGCCCTGCCTCAAAATGATAAGGGTTAATACGTGACATTGTTTTTAATCGTAATCAATAGGCTGTGGGCCAATTTCAATCATGTTTCAGAAAAATCAATCGTTTCTTTCATTTTAAGTCTTTCAACTTTGTTCCAGGACTAAATTAGCTGATGCAAACACTGATATTTGTGTATTTTTGTGGTCATCTCTTTGTTTTATCTAATCCAAAAGACAATAAACCTTAATAACTGATGAAAGTACAAACGAATTGCCATTAAAATTACAAGTATTGCTTGAACTTTAACCCTGATTTCCCCACAAAGAAAGTTTGACTATTAGTATTGGTGGGCCTTGGTTTGCAGCCTCTCACCTGGTTTTTGGATACACTGGAGTCCACAGGGTCTGTGTAGGCAAAATTATCAGCGACAGCCACCTCGTACGTCTTATCCCCCGATGAAAACCTCTTCCCTTTGAAGGATGGGTCAAACATTGCTGTCTCCAGGTCTTTGATCATCTTGTTGGCGGCATCAGAGTCGACCTCTTCATAGTCGTACCTGGATGAGATAGAAAAGTCAAATATGGAGTCTTACCAGCACTAGACTCTAAAAATTAGACACTTTGAGTTTTGGTTTTATAAATATTTTTTAAAGATTTCCTCATTTAGTCACAGAATAATTGTTTATAAGCCTCCCAATGAGAATATCTCCAAGCCAAAGTGTGCTGCAGTTCTCTTATCAACCACCAGATGGTGCCAGAGTACCATATGAACAAAAAACAACCTTAAAATATCAACAGGTGTTTTTGCAACTGCATCAACCAAAGTAAGTCCTGGATCTAAAACAATCAAGACACACGCTCTTAATTAACTCACACATAAATTTACAGAAAGGATTAGGAATCGTTCCTGACCTGGTGAAGAAGTTTCTTCCAAATTTCTGCCAGTGAGCCTTCATGATGTCTTCCACGCTCTGTTTCCTGGTGGCTAAGATTGACAACCATGCAAGCACCGCCCACAAACCGTCCTTCTCCCTGATATGATCAGAGCCTGAGGTCAGCAGAGGAAGAATAGAGAGAATGTAAGAGGTGAGACACAGCCTTACTTTGGTAGAGTTCCGGCTTTATAATGACTACAATGATATTTGCTAACCTGTGCCGAAGCTCTCCTCTCCACACAGTGAAAGTTTTCCAGCATCCATCAGATTCCCAAAGAACTTCCAGCCAGTTGGAGTCTCATACAGCTGCATCTGAAGAGCTTTAGCCACACTGGAGCAGATTGACAAACAATTATTCATTTTTCAGTTTTTAATGCAGGAGTTAGAAAAGAAGAAGAGGAATTAATTGGCTGTGAGTATTTTACTTGTCCAGGGCTCCACTGGTGGGCATACTGCGGGCCAGTCCTTTCACACCAGTCTTCTGGAAGTAAGGGATGCCGGAGATGTTTGCAGCAATAACGGCCACAGAGTCTGAGGGGTTCACGAAGAAGCCGTGTTTACCCAGCACCATGTTACGGTCCTGAGTGAAAAAGACACAACAAGAGTCAAATGCAGGGGACGACAGACAAGTAATTTGACAAGTAATGTGAAAAAAGCTGTCAACGGGAAACATTACAGTTCTCCTTAGACGTTTGCATTTGATACAAGATGCAGAGACAAACGTTAAGTTGTCTTCAAACAGATATCTCAAAAAATATTTTTGAAAGTGAAAATTTGATATGCAGGTTCATTTTCACTATTAGCATCCTACGATACACCTAAGCTTAGCCTTTCTCTTGCACTAAAAAGAAAATGTCTGTGGCAAAGCTTGAGAAACACAGAAAACTAACTAAAAATATTGCCAAAGATAGATGAGTTCACTTTAGTTACATCCTGATTAAAGTTTGTTTCTCTGGTCTATAAAGTTAAAACGAAGTTTAGAGCTTAATAAAACAGATTTATTTAATTCATTTTATGTGAGCTGACATCATAAATTCGAGTCCTGTTCAAGAACATCCAATTCTGCTCTCCCAAATTTTAGCATCAGATCACAGCTGAGCCCCGGTGCCTTCTTGTGTTCCTGTTTAGCTGTCATCTAATGTTTTGTCAATGGACAATGAGTATTGTTATGACACAGAGGCCATTAGTTTCAGCTACAAAAAGAACCTTCTGGCTATTAAAGTTCTTAATGTACCTCAGTTTAATGATGATATTAAGAAAAGAAAATGTGAGAGTGTGAAGGACAGAGTCAAAGTGTTTGACCCTGCTCAGACAATGACCGTCCCAGTGAAAACCTAAAGATTTCTTTCAAATTGACTTAAACAGGATTATTTTAAAAGCACCTGTGGGTTTTCTGTTTCTCAATCACTCTGAAATTGTCTTTTCTGCTTGAAAAACTTGACTTACACCATCACCGTCAAAGGCGGCTCCAAAGTCGTACTCTCCTCCTTTCATGGCGTTGACCAGGTCAGCAGCGTAGGTCAAGTTGGGGTCAGGGTGGTGTCCTCCAAAGTCCTCCTTAGGGACACAGTTGACCGCAGAGTTGGCAGGAGAACCGAGCTCTTCACAGACGATCTTCTTCACATAAGGACCGACCACTGGAGCGGGGATAGAAAGTCTTAGAAAACAGCCTCTGTCTTTTGTGACTCACTTACACCTGAAGTTGTGCTTCGCTGTTCCCTACCTCCATGCATGGCATCCAGGCGGACATTAATGTGATTGGCTCCAGAGAGAAGCTCCTTCAGTGCAGCAAAGTCAAAAATGCCCCTGAGCATCTCAGCGTAGGCCTCCACAGAGTCAACAATCTCCACTGAGACACAAAAACAGGAAAGCACAGCTTATATGGCAGTAAAAAGCTGAGAGGATTGAGTCTGCTGCTAAATATCTTCAATCCAAGAAGGCAAGCAAGTGAATCTTAAACTGTTTCTCATTCATGTTGGATCAGGGTTCTGCTCTCTGTGGCATACCTGTGAAGGGCTTGAAAGTTTCCACCTCAAATGTCTGTTTCCCAATGGTAGCCAGATCCACTTTCAGCTCCGGGCAGATGTGATACTCCTGCAGGCTTTTGCTGATCTCAAATATTTTGTTCGTGATGCCCTCTGGAGCAGGTCCTGCAGACAAAGAAGAAAGTGAGACATTACACATGGACAGAATAAACAGTTTGGCAGCTGATGTGGCTGAATGAAAACAAAGTAGTCAGAATCTATTTAGCATGTACGGTCATATGACAACTGGGAACGTCTTTATCAGACGGATACAGTTTTTGAAATCCTACTACTGCTATCCTGAATAAACTTCATTTTACTTGTGGGCTTTGTTTTCAAAGTCACAACAAATCAGATCAACCTAATCCAGGCAAAGACTTTGAAATAATCAAAACTGGATTATCACTGGTTTTAGAGCAAATACATGACTGGCTTAATGTAGATTACAAGCTAACAAATAAACTAACAAATGTGATTCAAATGTTTCATTTTTAGCAGCTGAACCTTTTCTGACAGACAAATATTTATGATGAACAGACTGTAGATATGCAGTAATGGCAAAGGAAGAAATGTAAGGGTCTAAAGGGTCCAGGCAGACCCAGGTAGATCTAAAACAGGTTTGAAACTTATCTTAATAGCATCAATATGATTGAGTCTGTTTCATTAGCAAGAGTTGACACAAACCAAAATTCCTCACAGGAGCTTCAACATGGTGATTACATATTACCCCACTGTCGACTACTGCAATGCACATACATCATATAAAGTATAGTATGTTGCATGGTTGACAAAGTTTATAATGTTCTAAAAGTTTCATTACGTTTTGTTCTTTGTTCTTGAAATCTAGTCCGAGTCCACATATCGTCTTACTTTGCGATGAATACCTGATATCTTAAACGGTCTGCTGCTCACTCACCTCCACTGGAGATGTTGTACTTGATGCCAAAGTCTCCGTTGGGGCCTCCGGGGTTGTGGCTGGCTGTGAGGATAATGCCACCCACTGCCTTCATCTTGCGGATCACACAGGAGACTGCTGGGGTGGACATGATGCCATTCTGACCGATCACCAGATTACCAATCTGGAAAAGGAGGAGTCAATAAACAAGAGCACACTGATTAATACAAAAATACACACTTGAAGGAAAGCATGTTGAAGTGCAGGCACAATGTTCCTCTTATCCTATTCTATGTTATGAGTATGTTTGGACACATTAGTGGTCACTAGCTGATGTTGATAAGAGAACAAAGCACATATTATTGCAACCATAGTGACAGTCATTTTAAAGCTTCCAAAGCAAGCTCTAATTAAAATACTGTTTACTCTGTGACATGTCTATGATTAATACCAGGTTCAACATGTCCAAACGCTATAAAAGATGCCACAGATTAATATTGTTTTAGTTTAATGCTCCTTTTTAATTTACTTTGCAATGAGAAAAACAGTAAAAGGAAAAGGACAAAGCAGGAGAGCAGAGACAGGTTGTACAGTAACAGCATAAATGTGTCTTGTAGTTGACTGATTTTTAAGTAACTGTCAAATTTATGCAAATTTTAACACTTTTCCATAATTCACAAAATGATGAGAATGTTTCAAGCCCCAGGTCCGGTTGTGCATCACTCTCTACATGATGTGCTTTTTAATTGATGTCAATGTCAGCTTTATTTGTATAGCACTTTTAAAAACAGCCAGTGGCCTACCAAAGTGCTATACAGTAAAAAAGCCAGAAGCAATAAAAAACTATAAAAACTATAAAAACAATAAAAGCAGAAAACATATAAAAACATAAAACAACAATAAAGATAAACATAGCAGTAAATAAAAGACCCAATAAAAGCAACTATACTGCCCCAAAGGCTAAAATGAACAGGTACATCTTCAGAAGTGTTTTAAAAGTAGAAAGGCAATTCGCAGTACGCACTGTCAGGGGGTAAAGCACTCCACAAGGTGGGAGCCACGACAGAAAATGCTTCATCTCCCCTAGATTTTTGAAAAGGATGGAGGAATATCTGCCAATGCCGACATACAGGGAGTTGCAATAATCTAAACGAGATGTGATAAAAGCATGGATAACTTTTTCAAGGTTCTTCTGGCTTAAATATGATTTAACTTTGGAGATTTGACCACTTCGCTGAACTGTTTGTCTAGTTTTAAATCCCCATCAATAATAAAACCAAGATTCTTAGCATGGAATCCTATGTAAGGTGCCAGTCAGCCAAGGAAACATCCCCATACACGGGGTAAGTTGCTCATAGGAGACCAATTCTTTTTGGCATGCTATATTATCAAGACAGTTATGTTTACACTCATTCTGTTGGTTTGCAGGGATGCACAACATTTTGAAATTTGTGCAGATACAATAGAGACAAAACTATGATTGCCTTAATGTAGATATTCAAAATATGAAAAATGGCTCATCTTACCCCACTCTCCCCTATTTATTTAAACATGCAGCTGTTTGTGTTGAGTAAACATCTGAACAGAAGAACCACTGTCCCTGCATACTTTCTCCACTATTTCATTTATCAACCTCCTGTGGAGAAACTGCAGGAAACATCAGACATCTTTGCGCATGTTGCATCACCAACAAACCCTGCGTTAACCAACCAAGCTTTGCAGAAGCTTTACTAGACACAGAGCGGCTGTGTCATGGAGGAAAGGTCACAGATAAGGTCAAAACAGCAACCACAACATCCTTCTAAGTATGGTACTGTACACCTACAACTTAACATACTTCAGAAGTGATACATGCATATGATTATAAACTGAATAAGTCAGATAAATAACAATAGTACTGTATGTTCTATCAATTCATTCACTGCACAGCCTCATTCATGCTGCACAGACATATGCAGGGCAACGTGACCAGCTGCACGTAGCACGTCACGCCTCCTGCTCGCCCAAAACGGATGCAGCAGCAGCAGCACAATCACTGTGACTACAGCTATGATGGCATCACTCCACCATGGCTTCTTATGAAACAACAACACTACCCTTAAAAATGCTATGATACTTCCTTTAACAGAAACAATCAAACCTGTCTTTGCACATTTGTGTAATAGTGCAAGCTAGGACTTGCCGTTAGATTTAATCACCTAACGAGGAAGCGAGAAGTTGATGCTCGGTGGAAGCATGTAGCGTTAAATGTCAAAGGTAACCTGTCAGAGAGACCCATTTGGGCTCCAGCAAAACCGGTTATATTTATATCATGCGGTGACTCTGCTCTGTACCTTATAAGACGTTTTAAATAAGCAGTATTTTGTTACGTAAAGGACGTAAAGTTACTAACTGCCTTCGTTACATGACAGTTATCATATCTTATAGGACCACCAACAAGTAGCAACACAAGCCCACCAAATTTCAAACAATATAAGACAGTGAAGTGAAAATGTTAAGAAAATAATGCAATTACTTTAGGGTTCATTTAATGACGAGTGTGTGTCATTCAGAGAAAAATGGGGAAAATGATCTTCCTATAGGGAAAATATGGACAACTGGGGAAGGCACGTATAATTCGTTTAAGCTAGCTAAAAATACGGTTTATCTGATAGATAACTGTCCATGAAGAGATACCTTCTCCAAGACACGATAACGTGTTTTATGTCATCTGTGTTGTTTCTAAATTCAACTTAGACCAAGAGTAAACTTGAAAACTTATGAACTCCGAGCATCTGAGAGGTACATGAACGCAGCGTTAGCTAGCCGCCTGAGCTAATGATTGTACACCAGCAAACAGCGTCCCCTCTCTCTCTTTCAAACTGACCCCGTTAGCAGCAGCAATCTGGACGATCAACTGAATCGCGTCTTTCATGAAGAACCTGCCGTCTCCTCCCACCACCACGGTGGCAGCCTGTCGTTCGGCGGGTTCAATGACAGAGATAATGCTCTGGATGAAGTTTTCCGCATAGTGCTGGTTCTGCTGGAACACCGTCACCCTCTTCCTCAGACCGCTCGTCCCGGGTTTCTGGTCCGTGTACGGTTTAGTCTTCACTGTGGTTATTTTCACCATTTTGACACCCAAGTGAGCACCTCCCGTCACCCCTGTGTGATCCGCAGTCTGCAGCAGCAGCAGGCGACTGCAGTGTCAAAGCATGCGCACGTACACACCGGACAACTCCCCCTCCCAGATCCGCCTCTCGGTTTAAAGGGCAAGTCATGATCATGAAGAGGTTGTACCCCTGAAAAAAAACAGAGTCTGAGAAAATTGGGTTTATTTTAATGAGTAAGTGACTGAATAAATGAGTGTATTGTTAAATGAATGAGCACAGTGGCAATCAAAAGGTGCCCAGGGCCATGTCCAAGGTGTTCAAGATATTATTCATGTACGGTGGCCGAGAACCGCCACTGCTGTAAATAAAAAAGGAATGCAAAAAAAATAAAAAATAAAAAAATAAGTCACAACAGAAGGTACCGATGCATGAAAAAGAAACTGAAGCCTGCTGCAAATAAAAAAAGAAACGGTGCAGATAAATAAAAAAAAGCCACAATGGAAGTTTACGACGCAAAAAAGTGGCAATGCAAAAAAAAAAAAGAAAAAGAAAGAAACCAAAGCCTGCTGCAAATAATAAAAAAAAAAAGAAACGGTGCAGATAAAAAAAAAGCCAAGATGGAAATTAAAGATGCAAAAAAAAAATGTTTTGCATTGTTAACTTCAGTTGTGTTTTTTTTCTTGTATTCTTTTTTATTTGCAGCAGTGGCGGTTCTCGGCCACCATACCCATGCTCTCCCAACCACCTTCACAGAAAGGGTTGCACCACAGAGCAGGGGCGGCTCTTTAGATGGAGTGGACCAATAGACCAAATAAAGGGTGGGAACTTGCATATTGTTGTCATGTATTCTTACTGCTTCGGGTCAAAGGTCCAAGACTTAAGTTATCTGACAAATTGTTGTCATTAACTGATAAACTCACTGGCAATGCATAGATGGTGACGATCAGAAGATACCACCACAGCATTCAGCCACTTCCAACATAAACTTTACTTTTAAAAACCACAGATATGATGATATGAAGGAGAGACACCTGTTTTATAGATGAGGTCTGGAAGTGTTAATATTTATTTTGCTGTCTATTTCAAGACTATATTTGTATGACTTATGACCTCACCCTGAAATTGACTCCACAAGATGATGGCGCTGGGGCTGTGACTTAAAGCTCCTGTGAGAAACTTTGCCTTGATTTGACTCATGTTGACTTTGGTGCCCTCTGTGGACAAGTGGTAATCTTTACATTGGTGCTGATTTTGTGTTATCCTTGTGAAAGTGGTGTTAACTGACAAAAAGTCTCTTCCTGTTGTCATAGATATTTGACTGAAATCAAACAGTAGACATGCATATACATTTTATTTTGTACTCACTTTGTTGTTGGCTTGTGTACTGAAATCGTAACATTATGGGTTAAAAATGTCAAAGGATTTATGAAGCTTCATATTTGCTCATGTCTCAACGGACTTTTGTACTCTTAGGTCAAGTGCCATTCAAAGAAAGGTCAGTGACAGCAAGGCTTGTTTTTTAAACTTTATTAAAGGGAAGAAAATGTGAACACAAATGATTTCACTCTCCAACAAGCAAGCTGGCTATAATTAGCATCTCACAAAATCAGTCCTACAAACACTCAGACAGAATGAGATTACAAATCACCTTTATTTGAGTGAAAGGACAAATTGTTGCAGGTAGAATATTGTGAAATCATCCACTTCAGGTTTCTGCTGTTTGCATGTTGCATCACGGTGTGTTTGTTCATCCAGAGCAGAACAAAGTTTAATGTCAGACCTGCAGTCAGGGAGGTGGCAGAGGGGTGTGTTTGCATGTCACTGATTTGTTCAGCAAGGAAATAAAGCTGCACCCATAATGATAGATTGTTTTTATAGGAAACAATAACACAAAACAGGAACCAGTACAATTTTTTCAAATCTAAAAATATAACATGCATAATAATCATTAAACATCCAGTTTTAACCTCTACATCCAGCAGAAATTTCAATTGGCTCATACGCCCTGAAATCTGTGTTTCCCTGAGCTGTCAAATGTTACTTAACCTCTGTTTTTGGAAAGGAAGAGCAGATAGGAGCTCGAGACGTTTAATACATCTCACATGCCATGTGACCTTTAGTGAGCGCTCTTCTGTTTCAGCAGAGAAAGTCAAAGGGCAAATAATGGCCTGAGGGATATAAATAGCAGGTCAAGACTGTTCTCAGCCTGAAAGGCCAAGGGCGAATAAAGTTTAGACCTGAGCGCAATGCAAAGGAATGCATTTCAATGCCAGCACTGAGTCCTCAGAGAAACCTGCTGTATTAACAGTATGGAGAGAGGTGATCAAAGCTGCACAGTGGCAGATTTTATGCAGAACACTTTAAGTGTAGAGTACAAGGTTCAAACATGTTTTATTTAGATTTAAACAGCTATTTTAGTCCTGACATTTTATTAGCAGCAGAACAGTCTAATCAAACTTATTAACTTTTACATAACCCTGTAGCTAGGAGCTGCTTGTGCAGTGAGGAGAGCTGAAAGAAATGCAGGTTTTCCATGACTGGGTGGATATAAATCTCCTGCTCCCCTGAGCTGACTTTCCAAGGACAGTAATCCAAACACAGTGAACCCGTCTGATCTTAGTAACAGGAGAAACTATAGTTACTGTAGCGACCACTGGGTTCATGTTCAGCATCTTGGGCATTATGGGGAGGGATGCAGTCATACATAAGTGAAGGAAAATCTGAGGCGGTAATATAACATTTGCAGGAAAAACTATGAACAATTTTCTTTTATTTCTCCCTATGATGATTTTTACATGTCACACACACAAAGGCACAATAAAAACAGCTAATGTAACAATCAGACTGACTATAAGCAGGCCAAGGTCTCTTACTGTCGTAGACAGAATCATAGCGCTTTTGAAAACACTTTTTAAAAAAGGTTTTCATTGTAAAAAATTGAATAACAATCATTTTGTCCACCATTTAAAACAGTTTTGACATTCCAAGCAGATCTAGAACTATTTGTATTCGTCTTGTGTTCCGTTACAACCAAGCTTTGAGCTCTCCATGGAGGTGATGCTTTACATGCAGGGCAGCATGGTCTCCATACAGTTGTAGGTCCAGTCCTGTTTCTCATTGATAGGGAGGACATGCTGGCACAACTGAAAGACAGAGAACAAAACAAATGGTGAAATTAATAATTTGTATGCTCAACGTAAATACAGGGTTAAGGGTACCCAAGTGTCACTGGGGTACCCCCTTTCATGCTACTTTTACTATTACTCCACAGCAGCTTACAGGCAAACAATGTTATCAGTTGTAAGAAGACTTCATACCACTTTTTTCCTGGCTGGCACCTCCACAGCAAACACACTCATGCCTCTGCTACTGCAGCAGTTCCTGCTCTGCTCGTTGTTAATGTGGACCGTCACTTTCTGGTTGGTCTGTAACACAGAGGGTGTCCACACTTTACAGTGGACTCAGACTATACAGAAATACTTAGCAACAGCTAAACAAACAAATCCCGCTGATCTAAAATATATACTCTGCTACACTTCCAATTTTTTCATTATTACTTATAAAATACCAGCTAAAGTAAAATTATTTTAATCTCAAGCTGAAAATTTCACCCATGAACCAAACTTTGTTCACACTGCAAATTTAGTGGTCAATAAATGTGCCAACAAGACAGAACAGCACATTACTTATGAGCCTTGAAAACAGCTGATATCACTGTAGCTCAGTGGATAACTCTGAGGTCCCTCTGGTTAAGAAGTCATACTTTCTGAGTTGCTCCTGTTGCTATGAGAATCAACACGAGGGCTGCATATAAACCTCACAAGCCTGTAGAACAAGTGAGCCTTTACACAACTCTCTGCAAAACAACTCCACCATGTCCTTACTTCACACTTTGGATTTCTTTATCATAAAATAAAACATGACCTTCACAGCTAGATAACCACTCAGATATAGCAATATTTGTCGTCTACCTTGTTAGCTATGAGGGAGGAGATCCTGTGTTCCCCTCTGTAGGTGTAGACGAAGATGCTGTCTTGGCCCCTCAGTGCTTTGGCCCCTGTACTGGCTGTGATGGACCTCTGGATGGCCTGGTTCAGGAGTTTTGGCCCTGAGTCCAAACTGAGAGTCTGGATGGAGGGCTGAGTGCTTTCACAGTGAACGTCTATCTGGAAGGGACATGCCTGACAGAGCGAGAGAGAGAAGAGTCTGATTAGTCAGTACGAGACAAGTGTGGGTGCATATCTCTTTGTATGTATTTTTATTACTTTCATTTATGCACAGTATATCAGCAATTATTATCAGAAGAATACAATCATATCAAAGATTTCTGTAGTGACATATTTGCCTGTTCAAACTTGACAATTTTCAAAAGAACATAAGCAGAAAAAAGACTATTTCTGAACATTTTTAGCGAAGTTTGGACCAAACTAGACAGAGCATCCAAATCACACAGCAGTACACAGTAATTTAAAAAAAGTTGGACTACTTTAAAAAAAAATTTCATGTTATTCAGAGAGCAGCTATCGGGATATCTTAACAGAAAAACTTTGTTGCGAAATCAGTTCCTGACCCTATGAAAAGGCTTCTCCTTATTTTGGCAGAAAAACTTTGCTAAATCTACCATCTAAATTTATTTTTTTTACTCCTAATAATCCAAGTGAGAGGGAAAATGATGTATGTGAAGTGCCTGAATGTGATTAATCAGAGTAACAGCAGAATAGAGGTGTCAAAGTACCTCTACTAGCTCCAACATTCGATTATAGCCCATGGCCTCCAGTGTGACCCAGAGGTCTGTGGGATCTCCATCTTTCTCTGTGACCTCCATCAGATTCAGCTCCATGAAGCCCTGCCGTGTCAGCTGATTCTTCCTCATATCAAAGTTTTCTGAAATGACAAAAACAGAATAGAAAGAGCCGGTAGAGATCAGTCTTCCCTTTGTTTCATATCACATCAGTGCAACTCTGGCTAACGCCTCCATCCAGGCAGCAGAGAGGTTGATTACCTTTGCAGACGACCCAGGCGTCCTCGTCACATTTTTCTCCACTGGTCCTCAGCTCGAAGAAGTTGTACTCCTCCAGGCTGAGCATGCCGTTTCCATCTATGTCGATTACCTCAAAGATGTCGGACAGCACCTCCCTGTGGACAAAGGAAGAAACACAAAGAGAATGTGACACACTGGACTTGAAAGTGCTGCCTCAGTTTTAATAAAACCCTGCTTTTGGACTAACTCTTCTGGCTGGAGTGAACAGGGAAGAGGTTGAAATCTTATCTTGAGGGATTTGATTTTTATGTATTAATAAGTAAAGGCATGGGTGTCTTTCTCCTTCATAAACAGCTACTGTATGTTCTTACAGTTATGAAAACATCGCAGTTATTTCCTTGTTCTGTTCTTTCTGGGGTGTACATCTGGAAAAAAAAATGCATTTAAGACGGCTGTTTGGAAGATTAGACGACCACCAAACCATGCTCCCACACAGAGTAGAAGGTTTGGGCCAAGTGTAAGGGCTTAGTGGGAGAATTGAGACGCAGCCTAACCCAGAAAAGCCTCAATTTATTTATTCCTCCAAATTTCCACTCATGCACCCATCAATTTATTCAGGCATCTAACTGTTGTGGTTGTAACCAAGAGAGAAAAGCAGTCCAGGCTTCCCTTCAGCCCTGAAACTACAGCACAGCTTCAAATATTAAAACTTTGTAGAATCAATCTGCAACCTCAGGTCTCATTCACGAGTCTAAGATGTCTCAAATGTCTTTGTTTCCCCCCAACAACATGCAAATACACAAACAAACAGCACATACCTCAGCTCCCTGGTCAGGTCTAGTTCTCCAGTATCAGTCCTGTAGATGAGCTCCACGGATTTAACAGAAAGACTCTTTTTGGTTCTTTTCTTTAGTTTGCAGCCGCTAGTGAAGGGAAGCAGGTAGTAAGTCCCAGCATTCAACTCTCCTCTCCAAATATACTTCTGCAGGGAGAAAGAGAAAAACTGGTTCAACAAAGCTTCCTTAGGATTTAACTTTATAACTTTACAACTATAGTGTATCCATCTACTAAAGACTTCTCCTAGCTGGGTAATGCGCCAGGTCTCAAAGCTTGGATCATCTCAAACAGACTTCTTGAGCATAAATGAGTTCACTGCATTCAAATGGACCAAAATCTCTAAAGACAGTGAATTACAGCTGTTTTAAAGGCAAAAAAGGGTCCAACCTGATTCAAGCAAGGTGTACCTAATAAAGTGGCCTGTGACACTGTGTTGGCTGAGTCCATTCAAACCCACCTCTTTGTCTTTGGACTCAGTGAAACAAACTAAAGTTGAATCCTCTTTGGTTTCACCGGCTGATATGAGAAAAAGGGCCGTATCCACTGTCATCCACGGAGAGGGTTTGTCTGTACAGAGGCGGAAAATACAGAAGGATTTTAGGATTTTGAGAAAATTGTGACAAAAATAAACATAAAATAAACATAAAAAATATATTTTTTAATATATATTACATTATATAGATATTTAATAATCAGAATCTCTAATTCAAACGTGCAGTACATTTCTAATATTGTTGTTTGTTTAAAAGAAAACCGTGTTTGTACCCGGTCTGTTGTTGAGGCTGAGCGGTTGGATGGTCAGATAGACGTTGCTGGTCTGTGGGATGTGGAGCTGGTACTGCAAAGAGCTGATGCCCCCATCATCCTCCAAGAAGAAACAGCCTTTCACAAAACTTTGATGCCACTCCTGTAAACACGATCACATTTATTTTTCACAAAAGTCCCTCCACATTCGTCCAAAGTCACTCAGTGTGCTTAAAAATGAAAAGGTTGATAGTTGCTCAGCTTAACATCTCACGGGACTTTTTATTTTTTGTTTTAAGGGCTTTAAAAATATATTAAATCATGTGTGTGCTCGTATATCCTGCCGTGTGATTTCTGTTTAGTTTCTGACACTAATCCTGTTTTCTGCTCAACAAGGAAACACATTCAATCTTTGAACAGAAATAAAAACTAATTTGCAGCTCCTATAAAATGAAGGATATATCAGGTGGCAGAAGAAGAGCTTTAGGCCTGAAGACGTGAATGAAGCAGTTATTCATAACAAAGCTGACTTGATTAACAGAAACAGTCATTGTAATAATACGCACTCCAACCTTCAGGGGGCATATTCATAATTATTTTTATGAGCTGAGGATCTTGTCAACACTTGTAATACTCATGCTGATCCAGAGGAGGGCAGAAGTGCTACACTGTGTTGAGTCAAGGTAATTCTCCCTCCGGGACCTGATGTGGCAAATTGAAGTCCATTTAACTTTGATAAATACAGGCTTTTCAATCTTGGGCTAGCGGTCATTCAAAACTATCAAGAGGCTACTTTGGAGATATTTATGAATCCTAATATTTCTCTCATTTTGAAATCCTGTTGTTCCTCTGTCTGGTAGCACAACTGAAATGAGGTAATAATTTGAAATTGAACAGGACCATCAAAACAAGGAAGTTTTCCTTCTGCTCTTTGGAGACACATTAAATGTAAACACAGTTGGTGTGGACACACAGTAAGAGGACACGGAGGGCCGAGCTGGTCTGGAATAGGCTATAAATCCTTTTAGTGGACAAATAAATCACCAAGTTAAACAAAGAAAGTCCCATAAAGACGGAGCATGTCACTCCTTTGGAGAAAAGCCATTTTCTCAAAGTATTTATCTTGGGCTGTGTGAGAGACATAAAAGATCAAACCATAACACTTCAGTGGTTTGTCCAGACAATATTAAATGAGGGAAATTGCCATGGGCACCGGCCCTCTGCTTAAAAGCATCAGAAATAATGCCCCCATAGAGAGAGGGTCAGCCTGCAGACTAATACAGCCGATGTCACCTGCTCCAGCCACCGAGCTGATTTACTGTGACGCAGAGGGTCGCCAGACAGCAAACCAGCCACTAACACAATCACACACACACATACACACAATCAAAGCATGACCTTAACCTTTCCTGATAGTTCTTATAACTATTAGAGCAGCAAAAATAAATCCTGAAAATGCAGAATAGTCCTTTAGGTAACATTTGTATTCTTGATGAATCACACCACAACAAAAGCACAGCCGCCTCACATTTCCTCACCCCTCCTCCCAATTATCAGCCTGCAGAACTTCCCCTCAGAGGTAATCTCTGGACACACATTCCTTCACCTCTATGATTTCTGGCCCTTTCCAATCTCAACACACTCCCAGAGACCCAACAGAAGGAGTAGAGGGCTGTTGTTTTTATTTATTTATTTCTTTGCTGTAAAGCAAACCAGCTGAGGTTAAGCCAAAAAGAGTGAAAACAAAGAGCGCAAGATCGATACCGCCTAGATCCATCCACCCTGGGCTGAATTTGGCCATCAGAACCACCAGGTAACAGTGACAGAGGGAGAGTCTCCTTATTGTGTATTTTGAGACTAGACTAGCAAAAAGTAGCCATTCTTTTAGACTCAAAAGGGGTGCATGGCTTACAAAACATGAAAAGCAAATCACCAAAGGCATGAGTCTTTAATTTAAGTTTGTCAGGTTTAACTAAACAGACATAAATGCACAGAGAGCAGACAGGAACTTCAGAGAGATATCAGCTTCATTACTCTGTTGTTTTCCAACTTTGTATCAGAAACTCTAAAGCCTAGACTTAAATATTGGGGATACTTATTCAAATATTTTACTGTTGTCGCTAATACTATTAACCTGTCTTGAACAGTAACAGTAAATTTACTTCAGTATTGTACTCTATACATCTTTTGGAGTATCTGATCTTTACTTGAATAATGTCTTTGAGGGAAACTGATTACTTTCACACCACAGGAAGGGATCGAACCGAGGTTGTCCAGCTAGGTCACTGGCCCCTCTACCCCACTACATTTAAAAGGCAAATATCATGCTTTTGTCTCCTGTACATTTTTGGCTCTTAAGTTAGCCGATTTTCTTTTCCTCCTCCTTAGATTCTGATTCGCATGTGGTTTGTCCAGGTGTTGTTGCCATATGTCACCAGTCTCCATGGTCAAATGTTGAGAAAATGTAGAGCAAACGTCACTCAGATCAGGCAGGATACTTGGTCATTTAGTAGTGGTAACGATGGCTATGACGACACTGCAGCATGTAAAGCCTTGTGCTCTTGATGGCACTCGTGTAAAACTACAACGTTTTAAGATTTTTTTCCAAATCGTACTGTTGACTCAAGTTTTAGCTGGGTAACTGTCACTTATTGTCACTTGCACTGGTGTATTATCAGACCTGGAATATCTAAACTTCAACTAAAGTAATGGAGACCTGGCTCTACAAAGGGATCATGACCTTAAATGACCAAACAGCAGCTCAGCTCACAGCCCCTCAGGATTTTCTGTTTTAGCTCACAGTTGCTGCAGACACTCATGTGCAGCTAAATGTTCACCAGTTTTGATTATCTTACATTTGAATTTATTCTTTGAAAACTTCAAACAGCCTGAAAATGCATAACAAGGAGACACTGTTTTCTGACATTTGACTAACACTTCACTCTTCACGGGTGCACCACTGCTCTTTGCAACTCAAAAACAGGAGCTTCCAGAGGCAGCCATGAAATTGAAGCTGACTTGTGGGCTGATGTTTCTGAGAAAAGGAAAAAGTCAATTTTCCGCAGGCTAAAATTAGGAAACTGGACGGGTAGCCAACCCAACCCCTTTTATATCAGTATCAATTCCTGAACAAGTGAAACTGAGCATAAAATTTGTTTTTCCACCTGGCTTCTTCACTGAAAACCTAAAAGAAGACCTTATTGATAAACTCTGTGTCCCCAAGAACAGGAATGAGCTGATTTATATGTCGCAACCAAAGTTTATTCAGTAACCCAGTTCATAATATAGTATTTTTCATCCGTCTGAGAAAATTAGGCCGACTGCAATAAATTTAAAGCCAGAAAATTTTCTCTGGCTTTTCTAAGAAGCTCTTCAGAAAACGGAACAGGGCTGATGGGAAAAGCAACATGAGCAGATTAAAGGGATTTCTCAGTCACATGTAGTGCAAATGGCAAATTGAGAAATTATCAACAGAAAAAGGTTAATGTATTCTTTGAAATACGTTCAAGAGGAAGATAACCCAATTGATAAACTGATTAATAAAGCCCCCTGCCCCTGCTTCCCTGTCCTGTGAGAGCACCAACGCACTGACTGAGAAGATAACAGCTGATACCAACACCCATGCTTAAAAAAAAAACTGAACAATTTAACCCATACAGGTATATTTTTTTTGCATTACGATATCTATCCAGAGGAAACTTCAGGGAGGACTTCGCTGTCCTTGTAAAGTTTGTCATATCTGTCAGGACCTGCCGAACGTTACAGCACTTCTGATACAAAACATATATAAAGTTGAATTTTGAATCAATAAGAACTGGAATCAATAAGTGGTATCGGGACCAGAGCTGAAAGGGTAAAATGTGAATTATTCTTAAAATTTATTAGAACACAAATTTATATACCACCTATACAAAAGCATAGGGGCCAGTACCCCGAAGGTACGATTGCTGTACTGTGGACTTTTTCTTATTCCTCTTGTGGAGCAATTGCGATTCACTACTAGTCCTACAGCTTGAAGAGTTGCAGGACAAACTATATATCAAAATGTGTGGTTTAAATGGGATCAGTGTGCTATTACTTTACTCTTTTGTATATGAATTTTTATGAGATCTAAATTTTGCACTGAAATCAACAGGTAAAGCCAAAAAAAAAAAAGGTAAATAGCTAGAGTTTTTCAAACTTCTACTACCCTGGCTCCTTTTTTTTGTTGTTTTTTGTATAAATAAAAGCTTGAAAAAGGAATGTCTGTTGGAGGTTTGCTCCTTGTATATAATATCACAATGCTACTTATTTAATATCGTTGAAGAATCCCATCATAATGTACACACCCCAGCAGTAGCCCCCTGTGGCCCTCTCAAAATTTCCCAAAGAGAATTTTCTAGTTCTGTATATATCATCCTCAGATCCAGCATGAGTTCATGCACCATGTTATTTCATGTTAATATGGTATACATAAACATATATTTACCACTTGTCTATTAACCCACCTATGCAAAGACACTTTTCACCATTGCACTATTGTCTTGATCGTGTATATATTCTTTATTAAAAGTCCTATGTTGGCTTGTTCATACGAGGAAAATTCATTTTTTAGAGTCTGCACAAAGAAAACAAAGTTTACCAAAGTCAAAAACCTCACACATACCGGCTGGATAATAAAGCAGGTTCTTATTCTGATTAAATCTGCTCAGCTTTAAAATTATTGTCCCTGCAAAGAAGGTTACCTGTAGACCTGAGGGCTCTTGCATTTTGTTAGCTTTCGTACCGCTGGTTGTCATGGTGATTGGGTTGGACAGGGAGGACCGTCTGCTGCGAGCAGAGGAAGGACGTGATGACGGTTGGCTGTCTGCGACACAAAAATAAAAAATCAAAAGGAATGAAGACCAACAAAACCAAACTAAAAAACATCCAAAACTGACGTAAATAAATCAAGTCATAATATTACTATAACAGTACAGAAGGCTTTGACAGATTAAGTCCAGCCCTCCCCTTTCCAAACAGTAAACACACACTGAAAAGAGAGATGAGGCGTACAACGTAACTGACACACTAATCTGTCTTCTAAGAAGTCCATCCCAAAGTTCAAGTGAACAGAACTGCTTAGCATTTAGGTTCTGGACACCATCTCAAATTGGACCCCCTTATATCAATTACATGTATTTGAAAGCATAAATGACATAAAAGGAGCCCTTCAGGTTCATTATCTGGGACAACCTTTTTTTTCCTTGAAAGATAAATGATGCTAGAAAATATCAATTCATTAAGGAGGGGATCCGATCAGACCACGAAATCAAGATGTGAAGAATAATTGAAGGCTTCCAGACAAATTACCACAGCGGAGGGATAAATGGGGCAACTATCGTGTTTTTGTGAGAGATGTCGTGCTTAGTGGTGTCAGCATTTTACTCAAACAGCAGATGTTGACTTGTTGAGTGGTTGTTGGGAAGGAGGCACTACACTAGCTTCAATGTGAGTTTAAAGCATGTGTTGTTTTGGTACCAATAGTTTCCTGCTTCTGGGAAAATGCACAAATTGAGCTCAACAGATCATTTATCCGAGAAACACCATGACTGTTTACAAGTTTGTTTAACAGTTTAGGAAAACATGGAAGACGTGCAACACGTGCAGTAACACAAGTCAGTATTTCATTACTCATGTCTCATACAGTTGTAACTTGTTTTAGAGTGGTAGCAGGTCATACTGACAAATGTGGAGCCAAATGAAGAGTCAAAACAGTTT
The DNA here is from genome assembly GCA_962446985.1 of Xyrichtys novacula. NCBI lineage: Eukaryota > Metazoa > Chordata > Actinopteri > Labriformes > Labridae > Xyrichtys > Xyrichtys novacula. Next base: position 31,648,481 of record OY660870.1, read on the forward strand.
TTGAGCTCCAAGAATAACCCTTTCAACACGTGCAATCACACCACAGCCCGTGTCGTAGCCCTGCTGAAGTGTAGGTTTTATAAATCAATACGTGGGAGAGGCACAGTAATGTGATAATCCCGACAACTATGTGGGAGCTCATTTGTTTTTGTAGTGGCGGTCGGCTGGGCCCTCCTCCCGACCAGCGTCTAATCCCTCATCATCTCCCCAGTGAGAAGTGGAGAAATCCTCCAAATCAATAACATGAACATGGACTGACCACTTAAATCAACCCCATCTGTCTTCCCACAGTGAACTAGTCGCCTCTTGCTCATCCAGGGTGTCTCTGCTTTTCTGTACTGCCTTTAAAGCGCATAATCTGAACCTTCAACTGGTTTAAAGTACAATTAACAGTTCGAACCATTCTTGGTTCAATATGTTTTGCTGCAGACAGGTGAAGCTGGACTGGACAATTTAAGCTATGGCAACATATTTTTGATATAAGTTTCAACTCCGAATCCACAGTGTGAAAAAGGCCTTTTTCATCAGTGTTGATGGAGCTTTTTGTCGATTTATTAACAGCAGAAATGATCAGCCAAATCACAACGCTTTACAGTCTCCTCCTTCTAAACAGGCTGCCCTAGTTGTGTGGGTAATATGATGTATGGCCTGTCTTAATGAGGCGATCTGTCACAGGGGGAGGTGAAAAATCGATCAATAACAAAGCTATTATTTATTCATCATAACTAATTGCTGAGGTGTACCTAGGCAAGACTTGTGCACAAGTGTGGAACTGTAAACTGAAGTCTGAGGTGAGTCACCGGCTGCTACTTTGGACTTGTGGAGAGCGCCATAAAAATTGAACAATTATGTTTGAGAGTCATGGACCTGGAGTATGTGATGAGGTATTAACGTGTTTGGTGGTTGCTATTACCAGGATGGACAGAGTTTAATCAGACTTCTCCGTGTTCCTGAGCTAAGTACTGTTTCAAACATGGATGCTATAGGAAAGATGGGTTGTGTACTTTGTCCAACATTTGCTGCTGCACTTGTATTTCATTTCATTTCAAACCTTGATTTATTCTCGGAGGACATTGAGGTTTTCCCTCATTTCCAATACCGTTGAGATTACAACAGTCACAACAAGCAAACATAGATAGTGTATATTTTCTAAAACCACTGACTACAGCTTTACTAGTGTTGGTTTTTAAATTAATACTAATAAATGAGCTTTCCCACTTATCCATGTCAGGGTTAGCACAGGACAGGGTTAATGTTGAGGTTTCCTGGGCAGCAAGCAACAGTTACAAGCTTGAACTGTATTGAAAATTATATTCAAGTGAGTAATTGATATGCAATATGAGGAGAAATGATGGTAATAAAAATTCCATGCAACCAACATTTACTTTCAATACCATTTCTCATTTAAACATGATGTCAAAGTTGTGACCTACATCTGCAGCACACTTTCCCTGTTGTATTTCTTGAGGTTTAACCCTCGTCGGGAACTAATTTTTCCGGTTATTCAGACATCACATGAATGCTGCGTTGACATTTCCATTGACTAAAAAGCATCATCTCTATAACGTTTCACAATATGTGGTCTCTGAGTGTAGTAGTAAATGTTAACTCAAACTGATTTTGCATGCTTACAATGCATTTCCCTGAAATGAACTGGGGCATCTAGACAAGTCATCTAGGAATTAAAGAGGCTTTTAAAACATATTGAGAGAGAATCCAAGGAGTGGGAACATTGTATAAAATGTACATTAAAACAGAATTTAATGATTCGCAAATCTTTTCAACCCTCTTGTATATGCAATTGACAAGATAACAGGTTAAAATTTCCAATTTTTCTCATGAAAAACCCTCTATATGCTGGTTTTGAATTTGATGTCAGCAACAAAACGATAGGAACAAGAGTATGTTTACAACTGCTTAGCATTGACTTTTCTTTCAACAACAGTCTGTAAATGTTCAGAAGTGGAGGAGACCCGTTTCTGGGTTCTGACAGTGAAACGTTGCCCCGCACTTTTCTCGAAATAGAAATGTAAGATTCTCAAAAGTTATGGGTCTTCTGTGTCGTATTTCTTGAGTAATGTTGTGTCAATCTTTTTTTAATAAGTGACAAGTCAGGACTGCATGCAGGTCAGTTTTGCAGCATGACTCTTCTACTACAGAGTCATACTGTTGTTACACTTACAAAATGTATCTCTCTTGGCCTGACCCAGTTTTCCACTTTGTCTAGGTCAGAATCAGAGAAGTCACCAGTGCTTATGAATCATGTTCATACATAGTTTCCTCTCTGCATGAAATAGTTTTAACCTGCATTTGTAGATGTAATTGTGAACTGCTCCCAAAGACAGTAGTTTTTGGGTGTAATTTAATGATTCCCACTACAGAGTCATGTCTGAAATCTTAATGATCACTGCCATCTAGTATTGGTTTTCAGCCTTGCCCCTTGGCACAGAGGTTTCTCAAGATATTTCAATAAAATTTTGTTCTGTAGATGATCAAATATTCCAATTCTTTTCCAATTTACACTCAGGAACATTTTTCTGGGATTGCCGGATTACTTCATCAACCACTAGCAGTGAACCTCTTGCCATCTTTACTTCTAGCACCCTGGGCCTCTTTGGAATTTCTAGTCATGTTACTAACCAGCTGAAAACTGGCATAATTAGTCAAGATATATCTGTTTGCATCACACAACTTTTACAGTGTTATGTTGCTCCTGCACCAACTCTTTTGAAACTGGCATCATATTCAGAATGAGTGTCAATTTTTCGGCTTTCGTTTCATGTGTTGTCTTTGAACTATTTTTTCTGAGTGAAAATGGTTTGGATAGTAGAAGGCACGGAGTTCAGTCTGAATACTGTTATGGAAATGCAGTAAATGTCCTGTGACAGTGAATTACTTGTTATACCTTTCTTAAGTGTCGTGTCTGAGTCGGCCTGTGGGGTTTCCGGCGGAGGCTGAGGGAGGGTCGCTGTCTCTGATGATGGAGCTGCAGATGACACAGAGCTCTTTGGAGGGCTGTATGACTGACTGCCAAAGTTCTGTCTCTTCAGCTTGGTGTTGGTCTCAAGTCTCTCCAAAGCAGCAGTCTGACACCGCGCGACTGTAGACATAAACAATCTGCAGAACTGACGTCGACAGGAGACCAGTGGTAAAAGGATGATGCATGAGGACGACACAAAAATACTTGTCTGCCACTTTATATTTTTCATTCTTCCTTGTTTTGGGTGCTCAGTTTGTTTATGAAAGTAGTCTTGAATGATGCAACTTAGTCGGCCTAGAAGTGTAGCATTTGTTTTAGTCTCAAGCTAATCAATAAAAGTAAAGGTACATGATGGATTCAAAATATTACTTTCCAAAAGCTTCAGAGTATCTGTAGTGAAAAAAAAACTTAAACATGTAGAGTGTCTAAACTTACTTCGGCATAGTCCAGTTTTCCATCTTTGTTGATGTCAGCTAATGAGAAGATAGCATTCACCTCTTCAACAGTCATTTTCTCTCCACTCTGAAAGATTGAACAGATAGATCATCAAATCACCAGACACAAAAACCTGCTTGTTTTGACTCAATTAGAAACACGATGTATAACCAGGAAAGATTCCAGTACTTTCGCTTCTGCTTAAATAGAGAAACCAAGATGGGGACAGTAGACGCCAAACTTAAATTGCTAGTTTGAGAAAACAATATCTGATCGTGTGGAATTTAACAGCTCTCATTATAAGAGCATATTTTAAGCATCATGCTAATATTGGCAGAAATTAACCATTTTACATATATTTCCATATGTTCATACCTATGTTGCTGAAGTAATTAATCTGATGTCTGATTGTACTATAAAGGCCAAAACCCAACTAATGTAATCCAGATCAACAAGTACAGTTTTTGCTGCTGACTCACAGTGGTAAGGGCCCTCTCCAGTTCACTATGAGATATAAAGCCATCGCTGTTCACATCCATCTTTTTAAAGGCTCTCATCAGCTCAGTCTCCTCTGTTTTCCTCTCACACTTGAGGATTTCACAGAAGTCATCAAAGTGGAGTTTGGATGTTCTCGGGGTCCAGTATTTATCAAGAGTTGCATGGGATGGATTTCTGCCGGCCTGCTGAAGAGCTAAGGAGGATAAAAAGGAAAAACAATGAAATCTTCAATGATCAGCTTTTTTTTGTCCCAATAGCTCTTTCTTATCCATCAATCTCAGTTATATTAAAAATCCCCTGCAATGGGTGGAGTTGAACTATAGGGGAGAGTGGGGTAAGATGAGCCATTTTTCATATTTTGGATCACTACATCAAGGTAATCATAGTTTTGTCTCTAACTAGTGTATCTGCATATATTTCAAGATGTTGTGCATCCCTGCAAACCAACAGAATGAGTGTAAACATAACTGTCTTGATACTATAACATGCCAAAAAAAGTGGTCTCCTATGGTCAACTTACCCCGAGTATTAGGTAAGTTGACCATAGGAGCGGGGTAAGTTGAGCCGTATCCCTACTCACCCTCTCTCTCCCTAAATAACAGTCACTTCTTCACACTCATGTGTATTTTTATCTATTATACCCCATTCAACTGATACAATAGTCACATGATCAATTTCTTTGACCATTTCCAAGCAACAAGGGGTGGCTCAACTTACCCTTTGGCTCAACTTACCCCATTCTCCCCTACTTTTCAGACAGTAGATTGATGCACCTCAAATCAGAGTGGGAGCTTCTTCTATTGCCAATTCTGTTTCATTTCCACCGACAGACGTTAGAGGTAAAATCTAAACAGATCAGCTATAACATTATGACCACCTGCCCCCCTTGGGTGACAGCATATTGGCTTGTGCAAGACTTTTTACAAACAAATAAGAGCTTTAATTTAGCTTACCACGACATAGCTGCTGTTTAGAGGTTATATTTGTCAAACTAGATCTGAACACAGCCAAATACGCAGCTCTGCAGTGTGTGTAGAAAGCCTCATCTTCATCAGAAGGACGGGGTAACTCTTGAAAAGACATCTTAAGACGATGTGACTCAGCTTACCGAGAGCTAGCACTTTAACAGCGGCTAAAATCGACTAATTCTACCTTTTCCTTATTTTGTTACCGTCCTCGTACACCAAGAAAGATGCAAAAGCAAACATAAGTCACATCCCGTTGCTATCTGGCATCTGTTGCTAGGTAAACAAAAATGATTGGTGTTCACTTTAAGATGACCGGATAGAAACAAGAGTTGATTTTTCTTGTGGTCGTCGAAAGTGTGAAAACTCCACAAATTATTTTATCGTTTTTTATACATAAAATATTCTTAATAAAACATAAATAAGAGTGAAATTTTATCTATACTGATTTTAAAGCCATGTTCGAGTCTGTTTGTACGGACGGGGTGCGCGGAACTATATACTGGATAGAATATATATCGCACGAGCTGTTTGAGTGTAACACAGGCGCCGGTTGTTTAAATTTGTTTGGATGTGACCGTCTCAAAATGCGGTAAGTTTCGTCGATATTTAACCATTATTTCATTAATAGTCGTAGTTTTTCGGAGATTAATTGATTGTTTACTTATATTTCATGACTTCACATTTGTTCAGAGTTGTTTTAGCCTTACGGAAACCTTCCTGTGTTGCACCAAAAGACTATCTCTGTTTACTCAGTTCGACAAACAAACAAACAAACAAACAAACAAACAAACAAACAAACAAACAAACAAACAAATAAACAAACAAACAAACAAACAAACAAACCTGTGACTAATGAATCCGTTCTCCTTGAATAGTTCGGTTTAATGGAGGAATTCATTAATATTGACATTACACCTTTGTTTTATTACAGGATACAACGAGATGTGCACAAGGATAAGACCTCTCCACGTGTAAGTATGCGAAGTTCGAATAAGTATGAGTATGAGATCGTCGAAATATGGAACAATTTTAAAATAGCAGAAATAAGAACATATTTTGCAAAAGTTCAAACACTAAGGATGTTGTGTAAACAAAAATTACTGTTAAATTTTTAAATTATGCAATTTTAGTGTTTTTTCATATAGATGAATTGCCCGTGGCCTTAAAAAATGTCATGTGTTGCGACCATAATTTATCTCAAAATTATTACATTTTTTCAACATACTTAGCAGGTTTTTTTTTTTTTTTTTTTTTTTTTTTTTTTACAAATTGTCAGTAATATCAAGTAGATAGAAACAAAGTGTTTGCATTTCATTTGAGTTTTTGTAAATAATGATCTCACATTTTCGCTCTATTATGTCACAGTCACTATATTAAATGTAGTTAACTAATTTTTTCTTTAAATTGCATAATACTGATAAAAATGTTTTAAAACTACCTTTCACTTAAGCATATTGTATCATATAATATTGTATAAATACTATTAATGTCATTATTGGTCACACCACATGATATTTCGACACATTGAAGTTCAGAAAAATTACAAATAAGACCTGATTTTTAAAAAGTTGAAGTGACTACATATATGAGAGAGATACTACTCATAGAAGGTATATTTTTGTGCATTTAAACCTTTTTTAACTTAAAAAAAAAATACAGTCGGACAGAATATTTAGGCGTCACGTCATTGACCCATAGAGGAGGAATGCAGGAATATTTGCTGGGGTGAATAAAATTTGACTGCATCTAAAAAGCCTCACTGCCTCCTTAACATAACTGCAAATTTATAAACCCTGATACCAAAACCCTTTTTTTTTTTTTTACAATAATATTACAACAGTAAAAGAGAGAGACAGTTTTTCTGATTAAATACATACACAAGCTACAAAGCAAAGACAACATGGTCAAGCAATCAACCGGTTTAAGACAAATCGTGTGAGCACCGTTGTTTTGATTTTAGCCACTGTTTGAGTCCTTTGTTAAAAGCATTACTGCTGGTCTCCAGTTTCAGAGTAGTGGGTAAAGAGTTCCAAAGTTTTGCTCCCTTTACGGAAAGAGCAGACGGACAGAATGAAGTCTTGTATCTTGGGACAAGACAATTACCACTGGTGGAGGCTCGTGTGGCCGCTCGGTGAGAGCTTTGACGCCTGGTGGCCAATACAGAGAACAGTGGTGACATATTATTATTTAGACATTTAATAAATAATTGTAGAGTACTAAAATTCATCAAATTTTCAAAGGTGAAAAGGTTGTGTTTTCTTAAAATGCGGCAGTGATGCCATCTCATTGGTTTCTGGTCCGTGAGTTTCATTGCCTGCTTGTATATTGAGGTTATAGGTTTTAATGTGGTTGAAGAAGCTTGTGACCAAGCTTGTGATGCAATATGACGGATGAGAAATAAAAATCATTGTATGTATGTACAATTTTGCAGCTTGATGTGACGGGTTACTTCTAATAAAATGACAGCAGTTAAGATTTGGTCTAACCTTGTTGCAGATGTACTCAACCTGACTATCAAACTTTAAGTTTTTGTCCAAGATTATGCCTAATCAGCAAAAGCATGTCTTACTCACAACACCCAAACTCTGTCCCCAATAAAACATAACAGAAACATCATACTTTGAAAATAAATAAATAAATAAATGTGCTTTCCTCCAAACAACTCTTCTTATCAAGCATTAAAAGCTCAAGAAAATGAGCTGTTGACTCCAAAGTTGGTGGTACTTTCCCTGGGAAAGAAACAGATAATTCGGATGGATGATGACTAACTTCTTTTGATACCAATTGCTCCCAACAGACAACGTGTGACTGTGAGGCAGGAGATTTCTTTAAAAAGCTTGTTTGTTTACAGTGACCTTTCCTGCTTGAAATACAATATGAAAAAGGGACTGATTTAATGTTTGAGATGTGGTTGTCCTTACGTGAACTTCCATTACTCAGATCATAGCAGAACTCAACAACCAGCTGCTGATTAAATGACCTAAATCTGAGCGCTCTACTTTCTGAACAGCAACAGAAATTTCATGTGTTGTGACAATTGAGACCATTACTGGTACTATGAAAAACTTTGTTCCCCCCTGCCTGTGCTCTATACAGTAATCCAGGTATTCCAGGTAGGTTTTGCTTCAGGTGTTATGAAGAGCTGCATGGTTGTTCATATATTCTCTGGAAAATAAATCACAAGCTGCTATGAAAGTTGGAAAGCTGATTCGGTTGCTTTTCAACCCGAAATGTCAAATGTTTGCTGGTTTCCTGGTTTTCAGCGTAAGTAGGCTAGTCGTAGTTTCTCCGTTCCGATCATGAGAAGTCCCTGAAGGTATTCAGGTTGTGAATGATGACTCAGACCAGTGACTGATGAAGCAACTTAAAGGCTAATGCAACTGCAATGTGATAGTATTGATGATGACCATTAAAGAAATAAATATTGATATTGTGCTAAAAAATAAACAGTAATTCCATGGAGGCTCAAAGTCGTGGGTGAAGTGATTCTTTACAAGGTGAAAACTTTGTCAGTTGTCTATCTGTTTTTATTTCTGGGGCTGCCTCGGGCTCTTTTTAAAATGCATTTATGGACACATGATAGACCCAAAGATTTACCGGTGAACTGATTCTGAAGATTATCTTCAGCTGAAGGCCTTATGCGGTTCCTCAAAAGAGCACAAGACCAAGGAGACAACAAAAACAAGGGGCCCCATGGATGGAGTCGGAAAGTAAGTACTTTTGCATTTACCATATTCAGGAAAACTATTTCAACAAACAATTCACTCTGAAAACTGCAAATTTATTTCTCTTCATAAACACACAAAGAGTCAAAGTAGAGCACAGAGTTCAGCTGATACAGAGAACTCCCTCTTTACGACTTGCTATATTTCAATTGCCACACTTTCCTGATGGTCATAATGACATATCAGAATTTAACGACAGGAGACGTGGAATGACTGAGATCCATCACAGGCCAAATTATCAGTGATTTACATAGCACTAAAAATAGTTGTATAAGAGTCACTTAAGACAAGAACCATTTCCTTAGTCAAGGCAGACATTTGGTGTCAGGTCCATCCATCAAGATAAGCATTAGTTTTTAATTTTATAGTGCTGTCACTAATACGTTACATGAGCTCCGTTTACAGTACATTCATAACATTCACTTGGGGATGTCATATTGGGGTCATTTGAGGCACTGCAGTGTTTAAATATACAGTGAGACAAAGCATATAAGTACAAAAAGAGGATGTAACAATGTGATGAATAAATAAGAGATACGATTAAGAACTAGTGTTATTTGAAGTTTTAGACAATCATTCCTTGAGTTACTGTCAGTTATTCAGATCATAGAGAAGGGATTTGATTTAAAAATGTTAAATTTGTGATATCATGTAATAGCTTAAGTCATTTTTGAAGTATTGAATTATACATGTATCATTTCCTTCAGCCTCTTTATGTAGTTTTTCAGCTCTTTATGTGGCTCACTCAAGCTTTGAACTCACTGGTTATACTGCTGAATGTAAAACAGGTAAATATATGTTTAGTCCTTCAAGGGTATAAAGCACATGAATCAGTCATTTATGCAATAGAGTTCACAGTCAGAGTGATGATATGATGAATTTTTGGTGACTTTTTGAAGATGTTATTGTGCCAGTTTTATATGACTGTCTTTCTTTGATCAGACTGGAGATGCTGTGATCCAAACTGGAGTGATCAGTGGCTGCATTCATCAGGGCCAGGAAAGAGCTGGAGGAAATCTTGGAGAGAAAGACTTCTCTGGTTCTTAATCTTTGCAGAAGGCGGAAATGTCTCCATCTCTATCAAATCCTGAAATGAAGCAATGATGGGCTTTATTACAAACTGAATACTCACTTCTGACATGGCTTTCCCCTTCAGATTAGAGTTGTGAAATTTCTTTTCAAACTTTGTTCATTAATTTCCAACACAGTGAAGTTACTTCTTCCCTCTCCGCTATTTTTCCTCATATGACTGGGGTTTTTCCTTCTATCCTCTTCATCATGTATTCTAATGAGTCAGCAGATGGCAGCAGCGAACAAGGACTTCAGTTTACTGGATTTTTTTTTTTTTTTTGACCTGAGGACTACAGCTGAAGAGCCAAGTAAGTACCCAGTGTTGAATTTTAGCTTTACCAGAGAATAAGTAACTTTTTGCATTTTTCATTGACGCAGTCAGATATGACAAACTGGATTGAAAATTCATCCAAAAGAAAGGCTTCGATTTTTTTTTTTTTGAGGCATCAAGCAGAGCGCACATATTTTATTTTGGCACATCTGTTTGTCTCCACTTTGATAATAATTACTGTGCTTCTTTTTTCAGTATCCAGAGTGGAACCATCCTGCAAGATAAAAAGACCTTGTGCATCACAGATAAGGGTAAGACACAGACAAGCAAGTAAACCAGAAAGTGTCTAAGAAAAAAAGCTTTTATTGCACAATAATCATGTGCTATTACGCTTTCACGAAATTAAGATAAACACAACAACTTAGTGGGATTTACTGCTCTGATAACAGGTTTTATTGGGTGTGCCTAATCAGAGCTGTGGGTTAAAAGAAATGTCTCTATAGACATGCAGAGTGAATCTGACATGAGTCAGATAGTTAGTTTTTAAACTCAACACACGTTTACACAAAAAGGTAAGCTGATATTAAATACATGATTTCAAAGTGCATGTTCACTAAATTTATTAATCCTGCAGCAGGGGAAAATCCCTTATTAGTAACAGCTCATAAGTCAGCGAGGGGAAAAATGGTTATCAAGTGATAAATTGAAAACACAAACAGTAGTAACAAGATAAAAACAACAAAAATACAATGCTTTAAGTTAAGATAATAATTGCATTGTGTAAGAAGAGCATCCTCTCTTTTTTGGAGTAAGACCTCTTTTGTTTGGATAACACCTCCTTCACAAAAAGTGAGATATCGCCAGGGCTTCACAGGCCTCTAAGAAAATGTTTTGTCCCAGCTGTGTGACTGATTTCATGATAAACAGGACAACAAATGCAGTCACGATGCTGTCTCGTTCCCCAGGACATCCTCTTTTCTATTAAACTTTAAAAGCATCAGTGCATGCTTGTTTTGGTTGACCAGCTTGTGCTGACTGACCTTTGGAGAAAAACAACATTTTGTTATGGTTACACAAACAAGCCAAAGAGCAGATTTCCTGGCTAAAGAATTAATTTGATTATTTTAGGCACATATTACGCCTGCAGCAGAGCAATTCTTGTGATCCAATCACACAATGGTGGCTTGTTTTAAGTTAACAGGGGGTATTGTCAGGAGGCAAGCTTGTTTTCCGATAAGGTTGTTAGAAATTATTTTGATTAGTTCCAGTGAGGCAGTTGAACATACATGATGCATTGTGGACCCACACAGCAGGAATGTCACATTTTTTGTCACATGGTGGATCTGTGAAATTTATCAGTTTTGCATAAGCTTCCTTATAACAACAGAGATCACAATGTCAAGGCAGATAGCTGTGGGAGAGAATTGGCCCTCTATGTGCATTGAGACACACATTTTAAGTAAACAAACTGTTATTCAAAGCCGCTGAAGAGTTCTGGCCTATATCTGCTGAGAGCGTGAAATCTAGACAGATGATGTTTGATGGTATCTCTCAGCATGATTCTGCTCTAGTGTAAAATGTTTGTTTAGATATGCTGCCTTGCCCTTTAGGCTGTTGGTGCATGTGCTGAATAGGAGGGGGGCGAGAGTCAAAGAAAGTCTTTGGAGAAGGCTGGGTAGGATTACAGAGCGCAGACTTCTTCCCTTATCTAAATTTTGTCACTATAAATCATATACTTGTGTAAAATACGATGTATGAAAGTTAACCAAAAAATCATTTGCCCCTCATGATGATGTGCATTTTTTATGTCTTTTAAAAAGGCACAAGTACTGCTTTATGAAACTGGACATGGATTTGATTTTCCTCCTGTTTCATCAGAGGACCTCTTGAAGTGCACAGTAGTGAGTTGTTCACTAATCACTGTAATGAACTGCTCCCCACTCATAGTTTCAATACTCCATAGATCCAGAGTCAAATTATCAATTGTGTCGTCTCACCCTCATTAAACTTCACAGTGACTTATCAGTTCATTTACTGAACTTACCAGAGAGGAGGAGCAGGAACAGCACAGTCCTCTTCAGGAATAGTGATATCATGCTATCAAGTGACCCGACATAAACCTGTATTACCTGAGCAGCAGGTGTGACATTGTTTGCATCCAAGTATTAAAACAAATGTAGGCTCTCTACATGTATCTCCTCATTTGTACACAATAAAAGTGCTGATGTGAGGGTGTTTGAAAGGTTAAAGCATGAAGTAATGGAAATGTTTGGCAGTCAGATTCTAAATTGAATCACTCCTTTGCTCACCCCTCCCATGACTAAAGCAATAGTGGCCTTCAGGGACAAGAAGCTCTTATGACGCATGAGTGTGATCCTCTATTCGTCAAGTTTTTACTGTAAAAATGTCTATCAGAACAAATGCACACAACAACCAGTCTTCTTTTTCTTTATTTTACTAACTTACGATGTAGTTTGTCCATTTTGTGCTACAGTAGAAACCTGGCAATGAGATTTCAACCGCTCCTCTTTAGGTGTAAAAGTTTCCTAAAGCAAAACAATTTTACTCTTCAGTTGATTAAACACTAATCAAAACAGGCTTCTATATATCATAATCCATCCTGCCGATTGTGCTCTGCTAAAAACAGCTACATACTGCTACCTCTAAATTTTAGGAAAATTAGCTCCCTTGTTGCACTTGCTTAACTCCTTTTAAATTAGGACTGCTACTTAATGATATACTGTCTGTTATGGAATTATTTCTCGTCCTTTTGGGACCTTTGCTTTGAGAGGCAAACATGTGGACACTAACAGGATTGCAGGATTAAAGCGATTTTGCCTTTTTTACAGTATACCATTTTTTAAAAAGTGCTAATCATCAAACCATGCACATTTGCTCCTCTTTATTATTATGTTCTATCTTATTTTTACTGAAGATATTAAGCTCTTCATAAAAACTACAACTTTGAAATGAGTTCAGTCTAAAAAAGCTGTCTCTTCAGCTTGCTGTCAATCATCTGCTCTGACACCTACCCCCTCTCACTGCTGTTTCAAGCATCCAAAATTGCAGCAGAGACATTTTCAGCCATGTTGCTGATGGTCTTTTTTGCTTCTAAAGATCATAAAGCATAAGTGTTAGTTTCAGTCTATTTCCCAACCAGTTGAAACTCCTCACAGCAAAGAAAGCCAACAGACTGAGCCCTCAGTCTGTTGGCTGCTACGGTAGTTTCTGCTCCCCTAAGGTGACCTTACGACCATAGCAGCAGTAGAGACCCTCTGTGTTATATTGGATCTGCAGTTAAATATGGAGATCTAACAGAATTTAGCGGTCATTTTGAAATGAATGGGACAACTATTCAATACAATAAGTCTTTAGCAATGACGAGTGGCAGCCGTGTGATACTGTGAAAATGTGGAAATATCTTCTGAATCTGTTTCTTGTACTATGAAGATGTCTTACCACGCCATCCCTGTAGCAAAAGCACAATGCGTATTTATGATAGTACAATGGATAAAAGAAGTGTGGACATGTTACGTAACAGTGAGCAGAAAACAGTCATCATTTTAGCAGCTGACTCAATCTTGTCAGGGTTTCGTAACATTAGCTAACGTTTGCTAAAATTTGCTGTTGGTCACATCACACCAAGAAGCGGCTGCTGTAACAAAATCTCGGGTATTCTTTTCTTGATACTTTTAGTACATGTTTTCAGCATAAGCAGCAGGTTTTGTTTCAACTATAGTGTTTGTTCTTTGAAACTCAACTTATAACCTCTTACAATGACTCCTCTTTCTCTTCAGTAAAACAAAACCTGTCGTCCAGACCTCACCCTGACCAGGCAGTCGAGTAAATCCACAAAGACATTAAAAACTTTAAGGCCAATCCTGATTTCCACTTCTCCTCATCTCTTTTTCATCTTTGCCCTGCCCTGCCATCTTCTGCCTTACGCTGTGATGGTTATAACTACTTTCCTGAATGTGAGAGTGCAGCGTTCAGAAGCGCTTACGACCGCCCTTTAAGGTTAAGAAAAGTTTCAGTAAGCATTCTAAAGAAGTCACTCTTGTTGAGCAATCAGGCTTGGGGCGAGCATAAATCCTCGAGGTATAGTCACAGCATTACCCGCAGCGTCTGTATGTGCTGATGACTACAAAATTGAAAAAGAAAGGCTCTAATAATTCTGAGGCAAGTTTCCCTCAGCAGTAGGTATTGATTATTTGTGTGTGGTGAGAGATTTGGAAAATTCAATTAAAGGAGTTGTGCAAAGGATTCATAAATTCAGCCGCTCCAACCCGTATCCAGACGTGGTTATGTTCTAAATCAATGCTGCACCTCACAATATATTTTCTTAGGAACATAAAAATAAATAACATTTAAACAGTTCTGCTTACTGCAGAAACAAATTTTATTCTCCTCAAAGCTTTTTTGTATCAGCCATTTACTGACTTGTGCACATCTTTGAGCTGGTAACATATTTTTATTGCAGTTTTTCCCATAAGAAAATCCTATATAATATGAATTTTGAGATGACAAAATGAGGGGAAAGGGGACGGCTCAGCAGAGTAAAAATTGATCAGGCCATAGCCGGGGCCACGTTGGGGAAGATTTGTATGTCAGCAGTAATGGGCTGTATTAAAAAGAAGATTCCTTAAGATGTCATAAAAGTGATGGGGCTGTGTCGCAGGTCGCGGGCTGCCGGCCCAGGCAGCTCTCACACTCTGCCACATCAATCCTAGCAGGCCTCACAGACAGATGCCACCTACCCAGCGGGAGTTTTATGCTTTCTGATTGAACACAGGGTTGTAATTAAAGGGGGGAGTTGTATATAGGCTGTTTTGGTCCAAGTGAAGACGGTGGCTTTCGATCGACAATGTGGTTTGCAGAGTATGCAATCTTTTAAGATGTGATTTCTGATGTAGTGATGTAGTGAGTGGCACTGTGTTTCATCTCAGCAAAAATACACTTCCATGTTTTTTTCTTTTATTAAAAAAGGAAGAAAAAAAGTAGGCGAAATGCGGCTGAGGGCCAAAACTAACTAGCATTATCACAGTTTTTGAAGTCTGTCTTAGGTCGTAGAAAATGAACTTAAAGTTTCTTTGAAGCTTTAAAGGCTGTTGCAATTAACTGGTATTGACAATAACTGTCTTTAAATAAAAAGGAATATTAATGAAGTGCTAGAAATAAGCATATGGTAATTCATGGCAGTGGTTCTTGGCGCTGGTTGCCACATATCAAAAAATTGAGGTGGGATGAAGAAGAAGCCGCAGCTGCTACTAGGCTAGCTGTAGCAGCCCTCTTAGAAATGAGTTGGCACTGGTTTAAGGTTTATTGCTAATCCAAACAATGTCAGTGCTTGTCCCTCTTTTGGTTACTAATTGACTGAATATTTGTACTTTCTTTTTTATAATTAAAGGTGCGATGGTTGGACATTTGAGTTCATTTGATTAAATAAAATTAGAAATGAACAGTATGGACAAACTGAGGTGGTACAAGCCATTAGATGCGTGTATAGTTGTAGTTGATTACTACAGCGGGATGACATAGCAAAGGCTTTGTGTGTTTTGTTCTGTTCACAAAGCTTACTTCAACCCATATGCTTAAGTTACAGTTACAGAGAAATCCAATATTCCTCTGAATGCCACCATAATTTCTGATTGGAGGGTTACAATAATAATTTAGAAATTTAACATCATCTATTTGTACATCAGTAGTGATATGCTACATGAAATTTGCTCTGCGCATGATGTAAATTTCCATTTTCTTCATTTTGTTGATGGACAGTGGATACTGATACATAGTAAAATTGCAGTTTTTAAACTTACCTGTAGTCTGATCCCAATAACACAGAAAAACAACATGTTGAGACTCCCATGACACCTATCACCATGTGTATTTCCCTCCAGTTTTGCTTAGTTTTGCCCTCTGCAAATACACATTACTGTTAAAGTAGCCCCATTTGACGATACGGTTTTAGGGTTGTACTTGACTTTACATTTAGCAGCTCTCTTCCTATTATATTGCTGTCGCTCCTGTAGCTCTTAGACCGAATTGTAGGTTTTTCTCTATTGCTAAATACAGACTTCCACTTTCTATTGCTAATTCACTCCAGAGTTTATAATTTCTCTCTTAGGATTTGTAAGTTGAGTGGCCACTTAGTGCACTGTGAGCTGAGAATACACGAGTCCACTTGAGTTTTTCTAATTTTTTCAAATGACATTCATTGGTTTCTTAACATTTGTTTATGAAAAAATACCTCCTAGTATCTTTTTTGTGCGCATAAAACTTGACAGTGACTGTGGTGTGTATAATATCACCAGGTGCCAGTGGGGTTACAATCATGTTTTCCTCTCCTATATTCCCCTGGTTTTTGTTAGCGAGGCATCTCTGCTGTTGACAGCTAATGGAATTGCTCTTCACCTTTTGTGCGTATGATCCCGCGGAGATCAGGCAGGAGATGAATGTGGAAACCGTGCTGTCAGCTGTGAGGCTGAGATGTCTGGGAAGCCGTCATTCATTTGCAGGAGAAGTGTCTAAAAACTGCGGGAGCGAATCCTCTGACATGTTAGAACCCCGTCTAGCAGCCTGAGTCTGTGCCTGGCAGCTGACAAATGTTGATTCTACATTAACCACAATGCTGCAACGCTGTGCAAATAATGTTCTTTCAGATGGCAACCCTCATCGCCTTTATGGCTAAAACTATGCAATCCCCTCCCCACCTGCGCAGTTTAACACCTTATGAAAAGTAAAGGTGGGGGAGGACTGTCTCACACAACACAGTAGTCTCTTTATTTGGCAGCGCCTGGGAAGGCCGAGGCCTCTCGCTGCCCGAGTCGACCTACGCAACAGCTGGTGTTCACAGCAACATTTCCTATTTCTGCCGAAGGTGGATCGTGTAACTCTCACTTTATCACCCTTAGAGGCCACGTGAAGGACAAAGCCAGCATGCTCATAAACAAAACTAATGTTTTGATACAAGCCCCCCTTGGAGGTTGAGAGAAGGATCTGAGGTGAATTCAAAGCCCCCTCACTAACCCTGAAGCGTCAAATAATCTCTTACCTTTGCAAATGCTTTTCAAGACAAGCTGTAAGATAAGTTAGTTCTTCTTTTACTTGTGATAATAATCTTTAATATTTATCTTGGGGTTTCACAGGGATGTTTTCTCTTTAACTTATAAACAGAGTAAAATTATTACTTGCCCAAGTCCAAGGTTTAACATCCCCCAAAACTGGAGACAGTTACTCAGAATAACAAATCAAAGTGGAGATGCTGACAGGGTTAGTACCTTCACTGTGGCTTTAAACTAAGCTGTAATGTTGAAAAATTAAGCACTAAAGCAGAAGCTCGACTGTCCATTTGGGACTGGTTGCAAAAGTCAAAGAATCCTCATTAGCAGGGTTGCCAAGTTAGTGGTTTTAGGTGATGCTGCAGGTAGATTTTTGTCAGTAGGTTGAGTTGGCTTATCTTTTTATATTGAATAAATGAGTAATGAATATCAGTGCTATTAATAAACAACTTTGTAGTCACACAATCTCAACTGTTTCCATAAACAGGTGTGATACTATTGTACTGTAGAAGGCAATAGTTGTTCATAGTGCTGCAGAGGTGAGCTGGCTTTGATTGGCCAGTGTGCTGGTTTTGTTATACAAACTTGTCAACCCCTTTCCATTAAACCCCATGTTAAAATAACCTTTTAGAAGCCCAAATAAAAAGATTAAAAGAAGCTGGAAATTAGTAGGTTGCATCATAAAGACTACCATCATGTCCATGTTTTTTATAGTCCATGCCTCAAACACAATAACACTTAGTTTCACCAGTGGTTTCCTTGTTAATACTTGACTTAAAATGTTGAATGAAAAACACTGTCAGTAAGTTTTGAACTGCAGGCCTGTTCTGTGCTTAAACAGCAGTCATAAAGATGTGTAAACACAGCCAGAAAAGCCACTTTGATTCATTGAATACTGTTTTTGTTCAGCTTTATCATCACTGGCCTGACAACATGCAGTGCATAGGTTCATGCAAACTGTAGATTGTATTGTTACACTGCAAGTATGTTCCCCACTGGCAATAATTATGTATCTTAAATCAATGAATAACCAAGTTTATGAAATTTCTTTCAAATTCCAAAAAACAGATTTATGGTTGACAACTGATTTTTGCCTAATCAACATAAACAATTTGTTTTGCTTGATTAATTAATGATTCAACCAATCAAGACTAAAAAAAAAAGATACATTTTAAAGGGTATAGCAAGATCCCTCTTGAAAACTGAAGTTCCTCATTTGATATGGGAACCTATATGTCATTGATACTTATTTTTTGCACCATTAGTATTTAAGGTGTGTTGAGTTCAAGTTCTTTTCTTCTATTGTTTAAATCAGGCATGTTGTACCACAGCTTTACTAAAACTTACAGTATGAATATACCCGTCTAACATCTTACTGAATGAACTGACATGACTTTGTACAAACATGTGCAGCAGAAGGGCAAACCAGCGCCTTTCACGCCACCTCTTATTGCCCTCTTGTGTCCATGCGGCCCTCTAGTAACAGTTAACTCAGATCTCGGGCTCCTATTTGTCCCTGTGGCCCTTTATTGGCTGCCAGCCTGGAGCCTCAGATGCACAGGCAACCCTCACTGACCTGATAACATTTATAGTTGTAATGGATTTTTTTATGCCTGTCATTAACTGGCTCAGAGATTGGAGAAAGAAATTGCTTGTACCTTTTTCTGTGGTATTTCAACTTTTATGGCATTATGTTCAGATATGTCACCTTCCATCATCTCTTTTTAAGGCCTGTCCTGTCGCTGGTTTTGTTTTAAATGAACAGGTCTTTTGTGCAGGACCCTTGTAGTATCCAGGACTGGTAATGAATATTTAATGATGTTGAGTAAAAGCTTTGAAAGATATAATTTCTGTCCAATTATTGGCTCTGTCTCCGCCAGACTGTTAGGGGTGATTTAGCGAGGCTACTTGGTAAATGTAGACAGTTTATATGAAGCTGCTCAAAATCTAATCATTTTACAACCTGGCAATAAAATCCATGTTCACTTCAGGTCATTGAGATTTTTTATTTATTTTCACAAGTTTGTACAAAATTACTTCAACGATGGATAAAAATATACAGTAGAAAACCTTTTAAAAAGTTCACATGAATAGATGATGATAAACCCGAGTCCGGTCCCATAAAGTAGGCATCAAATTGTAAACCCCGAAAAAGGTACTAAGAGTGGACACAATAACAGGACAACTAATACTACTATGTATAGCACCATCTTCAAGTATAGCTTTGAATTAGCAAAAGATCCAATCAATACTTGTCCCAGTGCACGAGACACCAACTCAACATTAAGGTGTTCCTATTATTGTGGCCACCTCCTAGCTCGATCATACAGGCACAGAGCTATCAAAGCCCAAATGTGAGCGCTGGCTTCAGGCTGCTTATTTGTATCCGAGAGATTGGCCTGCTATAGTTTCAAAACAGAGTCAAAAATCATTGGTCCAGGCAAAACAGTTTTAATAAAAAACCTTACAGTTCATGCAGAGTAACACATGTTGTTTATCAAAAAGAGCCAAGATAGACTGGATAGACAAGAAAACTGATTTAATTGGTCCAAGTTAAAGAATTAGTACCACTGATTACTCTAAATTGGTCTCACTGCTGCTCTGAGTTCACATTTTTGTTGCGTTTTACAAGTTTTCAGCCTAATATGCCACATTTGGTATTTGTGCAGCGCTTATTACTAATGATCACAGTACGAAATAATGATAATCTAATAATGGGTCAGAAACAAGAAAAATTGTATAATTCAAGAAGAGGACACAGAGAACATTGCAATATTTGACAAGATGGAACCATCATGTGTTTCTGCCAAAAATTTGTTCTTTTTTTTATTGTTGCAATTTAACTGTCTCATCAACCGTTCCACCAACCATTCCAGCAAACATATTTTGGTTTTTGCTCTGGGTTCATGTTGGCACACATGAAAACCCTCAAACTTTCCCAACAGAGTAGCAGAAATAACCAAAACTTTCCTGCCGTGTTCACTCTATCAGAACTTTTGGCTCCATTCAGTTGGTCTTCTTCTGGCTCTTTTTACTGGTTGGCTCGCTGAACTGGACAACATTGAAATATACGAATGTCCCCAGGAAGTGGCAAAAAGATACAGTAGAGACCAGCACAGGAAACAAGTCAGGTAGATGTGGCGGAGGAACCATCGCTACACTCACAACGCTCAGAGTGGCCAAGACCGCCATGCTGATGTAGAACTGAAATAAAGACAAACAAGAAATTTGCTTTAGCTTGAAAAAGACAGCCTGATGGTATCATTTTGTTTTTCTCAGTTAGATTCAGAGTAGGCCTATATAATATTGGAAAACTATGTAATGTGGGATAACAGTAGGGGTGTTTAATATTCTGGAAATTTGAGATCTAACTAGAATTAACAAAAATGGTGTAAAAGTACAGCCGTCATACTAAGGCAGCGATCCAGCAGGTCAAATGTACACACACTCAGTGAGGAAGCATTGCCTTCTCACACAAAATAACATTAAATTGAACGTGATTAAATCAGAAGCAGTTTATTGCCATAGCTCATGTTGCAGTAATGAATTTGCTCTCAAATGTGCAGCCCTGGTTTGGAGGCAGATTATCATTGAAAGAAAAAGCCCTGCAGCACAGTAGTCAACCATGGAGCGAATAAATATGACAAAGTATCAAAGGTGCAGGCCCCCAAATTTTTAAAGGTTTGCTTATTACATGGCATTGAGGATATCTGTTGTTTGCAAACTGTGGGAATACTCGTTTTACATACGCAGATCTTACTGATGATGACAGAATTGATAATTCAGCGATGAAAGTCCTCTTTGTAAAAGGACAGTAAGGCTTTGGGCTAAGTACAAGCGGTTATCTTTTCCCTTAATTGGAAGTGTAACTATGTGATCAAACCAGTGAATGATTCAATTTGAAGCAGAACTCAAAGCTCACATATTTGTCACTGGATGACTTACACCATATGTTTTAAAGATGATAAAAAAGGCTCACCAAAGTGCGCGTTAGAATGGCTTCATTACTATTCTGTGTTACAGAGACTGTGACTGTTTATGTGTCTATTTGGGCTTTGTGACCCAGAGTTAGTCCGTGAGTGAGAGGGAGGAAACACCTCGTACTCATACACACCTCGCCACCCCAAACCCATGAAACCTTATCGTCATCATCGGGGCTTGCTATTTATGCTGCTTGTGTAAATAAATATATGTAGGCAAACCTGTGTTAATGACACATGCTATAAAAAGACACCTTCTCTTAATCTCTGACACCCTAGCAGTGCCCCTGTCGCTAAGGGGCCGACGGTGCAGCTACTTCAGACGCTGTGGAAACTTAAATAAGTGATAAATAATTCTTTGCCTGGCAGCGGCTTTCATCCCTGGACAGCTTACACAGCTTACAGTGGCACATGATCTTTATTTATACAGTTGGGTATATCTTCTCACATGGCTGCAATTTAGGTCTAGTGCCATTTTCTAAGTCCAGGCCACCCTGAGGTCCTGAAATCTGTACCCTTCTTCTTATATTAACATCAGCTGCACTTCCCCGATTTCTCTTTCAAACTTTATTTTTCGTCGACTTTGCGCATAGAAGAAAAAAGGAGAGGATGATTGATTAAATCACAAATATCATGCTTCTTTTTTGCAAATGTATACTGAGCAAGAACAAAAGTATCTTTTTAATCATATTCTTCAGACCTGTCAAGCCCTGAAAAACATAAACTCATCTTGGTGACTTGGGATGCGCAACTTCATTCGACTATTAAACAACATCATCTTTGCAAGACATCACCAGTTACCATGAGGTTAAGCATATCATCAAAACTCCAGTGAGAAACTTTTAGTTTGTGTGATTTTTGACAAAGCAAGTCCTTGAGTAGTGACTTCTGGCAAACAATCTCACCCTGCTAACTTTTGACAGTCAAATATATCATCTTATTTTTAATATCTTGTTTGAAAACTGTAAAACAGCACCACATCTCCAGCTTCTGGACTGACAACTACCCCCTCACACCAGTTTTCAAACTTAAAAAATAATGACGGACAAATTGGCTTTAGAGGACTTTTTGTGAATTTATTTGTAGAATCAGAAATGTGTGATTCTTGAGCTTTTTTGAGTAGTAAAAATACTTTTAGGCACTTGAAGCAAACAGATATTCTCATCCACATAGCTGTTAAAAGTACTTATGGGTGTGCATAAGTATGGTGCAGAGATTCAGCACTGTCTTGCCCACTGGTGTTTATAGATATTATGTTATCTGCATGACCTTTATTATATAAACAACAAATTACAGCTTTAACCGCAATGACAGAAGTAGCCGCCAGCGGTCTAAAGACCTCAAACCCTGCAGCTTGACTTACAACATGTGACACATAGAAACCGTTTAATCAAAATTACAGTGAGTTAAAGTCCTCTTTGTTTTCTGTTGGAGCAATGCTTTCTTTGCTTACACAACATGGTATGAGACACACGAGTCAGTAAGAAACTCTTTTTTCCCCAATCAGTTTGACACAAGAATCATTTGTGTCTCTTCATAGGGTGATTTGAAAAACTAAAGTCTTGCCATAGTCGATACTACCAACCCTGTATTATGACAACAGTGCTTCACCACACATCAGAAGTCTTTCATCCTTTATAATTGATCATTTTACAAATTTTAATTTACTTCTGGTTGCCAAAGAGTTGACATTGTAAAAAGTTAACAAACATTACTTTGTCAGTTAACCTCTTTCTGTTGTTGTTGTGCTTAGCATTGGTGTAGTAATGAATCAGATTTTCTCAGCTCATTAAAACAGGTCGTATAAACTGGCGGTGGCAGAAAAGTTGGAGGCTCCTAGTCTGGAGCCAAAAAGGAAAATTTTATCGTCAGTGAAATCAGCTGGCAGATCAGGGGCAGTCTGGGTTACAGCCATTTTTTAAAATCTGCCCCTCTGCTGAACAACTATTATCTCTTTCTCTCTCTTTTTTTTTTTTTTTACAAAGATGCATTTATTTCTCTTGACCTGCAGATCTTTGAATGCATGAATATGATAATAATATAGCATGGTATTGCCAAACCATTTGAACATGCAGATTAGTCTGCAAAGTCAATATTTGACTGCAGAGAATAAAAAAATGATTGTACAAGGAGCAAACAATCAGCAGCGGCAGACATGACAAAACTAAAGCCTGGGTAGCTGGTCGAAACACCCAATTCATGGCTAAAGTTTGGTGTAATTCATGGTCTGTGATTCATGGCCAATACTTATAATTTGTTCACAAAAAAGTGCAGATATGATTCAGGACATCTCATATCAGCAGTGGCCACTTAAGTAGTAAATGAAGGTACAGAGAAAGCTGCATATGTTTTATAAAACCCATCCCTATATGAACATTTGTGACCGGCGAGACCTGAATCTGTCCAAATGGCCAGACAAATTTACAAGGGAATAAAAACTAAACTTACTTTCCATCTTACAGTACAGGCCAGGTCCAGTTTGGGCAGGAAGAACATCAGCTTATGATAGGCTCTGAGTCTCAGCTGTTCTTCTGTACAGCGCTCCAGTGCAGACAGCAGGTAGATGCTCAAGAAAAGGAAGGCCAGCGATGTTACGATGTAGGGCACGAGCAGACCGTCCTTCAGAAGAAGAGGTAGCATGCTGCACAGAAGGACAAACAATGAACAAGGGTTCATTTACAAATGAGACTGTACAAAAATAGCGGGCATGCTCACCTTAATGTCACCCACTGGTTTGTGAAGGCTTGAGTTCGGTATTGTAATCATTGCTGTCTTTGTTTTTGGAGGCAGAAGTGACCATAGACAAATGTCAGATATGTATTGTTGCTTTCCTATCGTAGCTGACAGCATGCTAGCCAACAGCTTGTTAGTTACAGGGAGCCATGCCCAAAGTAAACCCTCTCTTTGTAATGATATTGTTCTAAACTAGCAAATAAACATCTTTTTGTGAAAGACACGAAGGTTACAACTAAAACCAAAAACATATCAGAATAATATTCACTAAAAATAGTTGGCTTATTTCACTATTTTCTTACAGTCGATCCAGTTAAACTTCCCGCCGTTACACCCCTCTGCTGGCCTTTAGAGAAAATGCAAGTCTAATCTACTTCTGCTTCAGTTTCACTTTAGGAGGTGAGATGTGTAGGAAAAAAACAGTAAAAAGTTTGATAAAACTACAACTTCAATTCCCAAAAAGTTTCTGCGAAAAAAGGCTTTCATAGGTTGAGCATCATTAAAATAAATATTGGATTAAAGAATATGAAAATACACGCTCATTTTAAATTTGATTTAAGTAACATGTTTCTAAAAAGTTTGGGGAGAGGTGCTTTTATCATCATGATACACCACCTGCTATTTTCACAAAAGTATGGAAGTTAGAGGAATGTAGATGTCAACTTCTTGAGTTTTGAAAGTGAAATGTTCCCTTTTTTTTCTTTTTTCTTTTGTCATGTCTTTTGTTTTCATAATGTGTAAAATATTTTAAGTAGGTGACAAATGAGGGCTACAGAGAAGCCTGTTTGGCACCCTGGCTCTTGTACTACACAGCCTTGCTATTGTGATACATGCAGAAAGTGGTTCGGCACTTTCTTGCTGTAGTATGCCCTCTCAGATGAGTAAGCTGCACATGCCACAGGCACATGTGCGTCCCCACCATCACGGATCCTGGCTTTTGTACTGTACGGTCTGATAACGAGCAAGTCTGTTCATCTTGAAAAGGAAAGGATGCTGCATCCATGATTTCCATAAAGAATGTCGATTTTAAATTGTCCGGCCACAAGGCAGTTTTCCCACTTCACCTTAGTTCATCTTGAACGGGCTTGGGCACAGAGAAGGTGCCAGTGTTTCTGAATCATGCCCATGGTACAGTTTTAACCTGCATTTGTTGATGTAGTGACAAACCGTGTTCACAGAAAGTGCTTTTTCGAAGTGATTTTGAGGACAGAGTCACGTCTGTTTTTAGTGCAGCGCCTGAGCAACATTATCTGATATTGTTCAACTATTGTCCCATCTCTTCTTTTAGGAGACTCCACCTCTCTGAAATGCTGTCTTTATACTCAGTCATGCTACTAACCGGTTGCAATTTTAAGAGACGTTCCTTCAGGTGTTTTATAACAAATTCTCTCAATATTTTGTTGTTTCTGTCCCAACTCTGTCTAAATTGTTACCGGTATCAAATCTCAAACGAGCATGTATTCATCAACAGTAATTTTTCAGTTAGTAAGACTTGCTACGTTGCGTTTGCATGATCATCGATCAAATAGAGTCTAATCGATTTGCAAACAATCAAAATCTGCTCTTATCAATATTTTTCACACCATCCCACTTTTTTAATTTGGTCAGTATATCCATTTCTCTTTCCCATTAACATGCAAACTCTTTAACGCACACTTGTCCCGTGGAAAATATACAAAGTATGATGATGATGATGATATTTTTGTATGTACATACAACATTACATCATTAAGTCCAGTATCATGTTTGTTGAGAAAAGGGCAACAGTAAACCACACAGCTTTCTATGCAGCAGGCCTGCACACGCAGCCCGTCCCCTGGGAAGAGTTTGCTCTGACATTCATGCCAAGCTTATCTTAGTTTAGCAGAGGGGGCATGGACAAGAACAACAGTTGACTCATAGCGAATTGCACATCACCCCGGCTTGTAAAAACCTATCCGCTCGCAACAAAAGTCGTATTCTGATTTTTACTTGAACAGAAAAGTGCCATTCAGCGGATGAACGTTGGACAATTTGAAATACATACTTGGTCAATTTGAAAAGACTGGCTGCATTCTGTTCTCTTAAAATTGCTATGGTTGAGTATCCATTAAGCCAATTATGCAAACAAAAGATGTATTTTTTTTTAAATGGCAGTCCCCAGAGGATGTAGATAATGTTAGAGTTCATGATAGACTGTACTGAAAGGCAGCTACAGAATGACCTCCTGTCCCTCCACAACGCACACTTAGACAGCAGGCATGCAGACTATGCCATGTAATCCCCAGATATCCTTATACTAAACCACACGCACAACAATTAGTGCTGCCGGAAGAATTTAACAACAGCTGGTGAAAGTTAGACAGAGCATTTGCAGCACTACTTGTCTTTTCCATTCATGGTCCTCAGCTCAACCCATGCCGTATACCCATTTAGCTTTTGAGGACGTTTTTCAATTTGTAGTGAATGAGGGTAGGAGTAGGAGACGGAGGGGAAGTGGCATGGAAAAGAAATGACAGATTCAAGATATTTATATTGTATTTGTGTCAGTTTGGCTAACAAGTGTAGCTTATTCCTCGAGAGGCACGCATTTATATTACAAGAAATCCACCGCAGCAGTAATGGCTCGACTGTGGTAATTTTCATCCAAGTGTTCTCATCATTAGTAACTGGTGACTGTTTTTTTTCTTTTAAATAGAAATGTCTGTAAACACAAAAACAAAGATGCCGTGCAATGTGATGTGAACCCCTGATAAGAGTGTTTACTTCTGTCGAGCAGCAGTCTGAGCTAATGTCAGCTGCCCCACTTAAAAGTGGGCAAAGATAAGAAATCCTGAAAAGGGAAATGCCACCAAAACCAGAGCTAATTTGTCAGTCTTGACCTGATCGGCTGATTCTTTTTATAAAGTAAAAATGGAACAAAGGATGCTCAATATGTTAAAATTAAACCTCCAAACAATTTTCACACTCCAGCTTTCTATGGATTGAATAAATAAGATGAAGTGTTAGTAAATGTGCTTCAAAGTGGTGGGCGGCATTTTCCAGCTAAAACGCTAAGCTTACTCGCTGTAGGTTGATTTGTATTTGTTTAGGAATGAATATAGTACTGATATAGGGCTGGGCAATATGGGAAAATATGGGAATATCGATATATATCACAAGATAAAAAATGAAATTTAACAGTGCTTTTTGCTCTTTTGCATTACAATAAGCTACTGCATCTGTGAGGTCTTTGTGTCTCTTTGACGTTTTGTTGTAAGGCATTGCGCTAGAGAAAGCGGACTGAATGGTCGGTTCAGTGCAGCGCAGACCCGGAACAATTCCCTTTTCCACTGGCTGTTTGTATAGTCTACCAAAACATGGCAGAAAACTGGCAATCAAAAAGGATATTGACCATGTTTCATATCGATATCGAATTAATATTTGATATATATATCATTATCGTTTTATCGCCCAACCCTATACTGACACAATAATCCAGCCATGGGGCAAAAACAATAGTAGCATACTTCCAACTCTACTTTAAGGGAGGAAAAGCAATATGGCAGTGACTTGGCAAAACCTTTTAGCTTTTTATACAGTTGTAAAAGAGGAATTTTTTAATCTTTCATTAGTTTTAGGTTTAAAAAGATGGCTCGTTCCCCTTCCAGTTTGCATTTTTCAATGTTATTATCCTTTCTAATTATTTCCCCAACTACATTACATTTAGAAAAATATATAAATGTATTATCAACACCAACATCATAAAGACCCAACCCAAATCCATGTGTACTGTCTTTGTTCAGTGTGTGGTCCACAGTCTCACCTGAATGTCGAGGCCTGCAGAAACCAAATAACCATTAGAGGGAGGTCGTTCAGCAGGAGACAGGCAGGCCTGGAAATATCAAAGTTCATTTTAGTTACTGCTAACCACAAATAGTACTACTTAATGTGATTTCACAATACAACAGGGAATAAGGCCATGTAAGGTCAAAACAGGGTGTGAAATGATATCATGCGTGTAGAATAACTGAGCCGATGTCTGGATGAGACAGCCGCATGAATCGATTGTTGACGGTCCCTCACAAGACAGTCAAGTGTTTGTTGTCCCGCATAATCAGTAATTAATAATCCTTCTTATACTTGAACTCCAGTGTTCAGTTTAAAAAACTGAAGACCTTGGATCAGTTGCCAAGAGGTTCAGATGTTACAATCATGACTTCATAGCACGTAAGCGTGTGTCTGTGCAGTGAGAGCCTGCTGTTAATTGAACTGGTTGCCTGCGTCATTGTTAGGCGGTGCTTGTTGTACACTGTGCTCTGAGGTGGGCACTTTCCGCCGGTCTCTGAGCCCATAATTACAACCAGTGCTCTTTGGCGATCCTGTTACAGCCCAATAATTGATCCTGCGCAAACAACGCCCCGAGCTGCCGCCTGCCATTCTTTCCTAATCCCTGGACATGCATTACTGATTGATTCAGGGGGACAGGTGGGAGATATAACTCAATAGTTAATAAAGCAACAATCTACCCTAATCTAGATTAATAGATGAGCCCAGATCTAGGAACCAAATCCCCTGGTGTCAAACCTACGCCCGACTTCACTTTCTTACCTACAGCCTTTGCAGTTTTATACATATGGAGATTAATGGTAATGAATCTAACACACATGCACTTGTAAAAGTTCTGCGCTTACTCTATTACATATGACCTGTTTTGGCTTTGTGTGCAAGTTTATACTCAAAGAGACTGTTTCTCTGCAGCTCTGAATGTATGGCAGAGTGATAGCGTGCATGATTTAAACTCGTTTTTAAGCTGCAGGACATAAATTGTGATTTGAGTCATGGGAGCAGATGGAAAAATTAAGTCTTTGTGCATGAATAAATGAGCTGACAGACGGACAGAAACAGTGTTGTGCTGCTGTTAAAGTTGATAAATCACCCAGTGAGACATTACTGGTATTACCTCTGTACTTACAAGGCAGCCAAGAGGATAGACTTTTCATGGACTTGGTAGGAGAAGAGGAAAAATGCAAGAGATGAATTAACCTGGAAGTGAAAGGGAGGTTATCAGCATGTTTTTGGCTGGATAACGCGTGTTTCAGTTAAGAAACACTAACATATAAACAAGGGCAATGATAATGGAGTAATATGACACTGATTTAGGCAAGACTGTGACATACAAAAAGTTTAAAAAGTGGGATAAAGTCATAATAGTTACAGATATTTAATACTTGGATGGATCTGTAAGTAAACATGACTCACCAAGGCAAGTTTAAACTGCAAGAAGTTTGGCTTTGTCAGAAGTCTGAGGCAGGAAGGTAGGACTGCCAAGAGAGTGCAGGCAGCACTAAAATATAGATAAAAATTAACACTTTAAGTAAGATTTTCACACATCTTCACTTTCAAAAAGCATCAACACACTAAACAAAATTAGCTGATACATTATGGGGAAAAAAAAAAGTTTCTTGGAGCAGAAAAACAACTTCACAAACTTTACAAAAGTTACTAAATCAATTCGTAGGCAATGTTAATAATCATATTTTTAAGAGTAACTAGCACTGATACAGCTTTTTAAGGGAAACAATAACTACTTAACTGAGGAGCAGCCTGCTTCTTATGAGTGACTCAACACAAAAAAGCAAGATTCAGCTGTTGTGATTTCAACATCAAATGCGTAGAATCAACAAGTTGAAACGTGATCTAACTGTGAATGTTTAAAACACCCCTTAAGACCCGTGCTATGTGAGAAATAGTGGCCCCCTTCTGAGGGTTCGCAGGCATTATTTTAACCCTTCAATTGTCACCTGCTGAGGGTGGAGGCACTGAGAATATGAGTGAATACGTGTCAGTGTGAATGCGCCGAGAGGTCAGGCAATATACGAGGGCAACTAAATATTTGTAGAACTAGAAAGATAATCTCAATAGATGCATAGTATCAAGCTTCGTAAAAGCATATGTGCAATGCATGTGTCCTGTATGGGGCAGGGTTTCGAGGTCCGGAAAAGACATAGATAACTTCTCACAGCTGGTTCATTCTATGCGTAAACACTCCAGAGTATTTAGCAATCCACCCGCAGCGCCAAAAAACACAAGTGCATTTTTCATTTGTTGCAATGCACAACAGTCAACGAAGTCCGAGTTGATCCCTGGATTTAACAGTCTGCAAGAAACGTGTCCACGCTGCGAATGCAGGACTCCTAAATTTAGAGAGCACCGTTACTGAAGCAGAGTCCACCATGACACGACTGGTGCATCGATTTCAGGATAGGTTCGGAGCTTCTGGTCAAAGTTATTCATCCAGATTATACCTTGGATGCTCTGAAGAGCAGCAGGAGGGGAAAGTTAGTCTGGGTTTTTACCGTATTACGGTTTGACTCTAGTTTTGGCTTTTGGCTTTTGTTTCATCTACTGAAACTTCTTTTTTTGAGTAATTTGATATCAAAATCTATTATAAAAAACTGCAATGTTAAGCTGCAGAGTGGTTCAAAGGAAAGTATTGAGCTTCTTTGATGCTGATTTGATCATTTTTGGGGGGAAAACTTTTTGAGTAAAATTCAATTCAATTAGAAGAACTGTATTTGTCCCTGGGGGGCAATTAGAGGCAAATAAAGCAGCGAGTAAACACTGTACAACTGTAAACAATCAAGGAAAATAAACAGTACTACAATAGCACTAATTATATAAAAAAAAAAAAATCAGAGAGAAATACAGAGAGAAATCCAAATACTGATAGCTGAAATACTCACAAATCTGAGCACTGTGGATCAGCATGATGGGAGCATACTGGCACTAAGTTAATAATGTTAAAGTTAACTATGTTAAATAACTCTGCCCCTCTGTATGTAACATATTTGTCGTCCTGAGTAATTTCACCACAGTACACCATTATTCTGAAAATAGCTGTAAAACCCTGTCCAAAAGCTCCTCACAAGATTTATCTTCGAGGCAGTGTTTTATTTTAACCAATCAGTGACAAACTAGATCATGATCCAGAAATGTCTTCTTTCTAGGAAATGAAAGGATTGCAAATTTAAGAGGAAAGAAGTCTAAATTAAGAAACAGGAACAGACTGAAACAAAAAAGAGAAAGAAGAAAAAGGATGAAAGATAAGAGGAGTAAACAATCAGAGCTTGTTAGAGAGAGAGAGAGAGAGAGAGAGGAGGATTACCTGAGGTAGATCTGAGTGTCACTGGACAGGATGGATCTGATCTTTATCAGGATGTTCAAGCTGCACCATGTGTTAGCCACCTTATCCTGTTCACACACAAAGAGACCCCTTGATTAAATGAGAAATGATGTCAAATGGGAACTGCAAAGATAAACAACAAATATTAAAAAAGGAACAATAAAAAAAATTTTTAGAAGCATGAAAATAAACCATGATGCAGTGACTAACTATTTTGCCAGAGGAAATCCAATAAAAATTCCTCACAACAGAACAGACAGAGGTTTTGTTTGTCACTGCAGAAACTCTAAACCAAGAAAGTGTTTTTAATTGATATCTTTTTTTTATTAAAAATGAGCTGGACTCACCTGACAGGCCCAAAGAAGCATCTTATCTCAAGAATTTACAAGACAAAAATAACACCTGAGCTCCTCGTAGGAGGAAGATTTAAGTTTCTTGAATTGAGATATTTTTATTTCAAGAAACTTCAATCTTATTTTAAGATGCTTGATAGTTATACATGTTTCTTATCCCATTGGTTAAGGCATTCTGGGTGTTATTTTTTCCTTAAACCTGCACTTATAAACTAAATCTGGCTTATATTAAGTCTAACAGACATGTTTTACTGGAAATAAGATCAAAACTTTTGCTAAGTTTTGAGTTTTTGCAGTGCATTAACCTTGCGTCATAAGTTCACCTTGCTGTCAGAAAAAACATGAGACTTATTTGTAAACTTGGGAACACGGGGTCAAATGTCAAACCAGAGTAGTTTCTGCATCACCAGCAGATAGAGACCAACCACAGAGCACTGCTGAAACACACGTCAACATGTTATATAATTTTCTATTCACTCAACTATCTCTTTCAAACTGTTTAGCTCAAGTAGCTCAACAAAAATCAGTGATTCTCATTATTTAGTTATCTGTTTATTCTTTTCTCAATTTGCTGTTTGACTTCTTTGCTTGGAAAATATCATAAAATAGAGAAATGAATGTTTTTCTAAAGTCTAGGTTTTCTGTAATCTGCAGGTGGTCTCATAAATTAAAAGAAAGAAAAGGAAAGTAGCCCACAGGAAACTTTTGCACACTCCCTTGGCAACAACTTTCAGATTTGTGCACAAACCGCAGCAGTTTTTAATCACACTTTTAAAAAAAGATTTGTTTTACATTCATCCTATTAAAGTTCTTTACATTTTTTGACACAATTTTAATAGTCTGAGGTAAGATTACAGCCGTTTACTTTGCTTCATTGGTGTGTACTAATCTACTCTTCTGTTTTGGACTCTGAGCTTCACCATCAGGACACGTACTACAGAACAGAAACTGTAAGGCAACTCTGGCTGATTTAAAAAACAAAACAAAACAATGAACCGATTATCAAAATAGTTTCATTATTAACTGCAAAAACTGCGGCTCAAAATGCAAACCTTTGATTTTGTCTTTGGCATTAAACTATCATGAGATATTGGTCTCACAAATAACCCATAACAATCTGATTTTCCAGCTTTGTGAATGATGTGGAAGAAATGTTAGAAGTCTAATACCCGTCCAAAAGTATTTGTGGTTAAGAGGAGCTGAGGAGGGCACTGCTCTGAGATTCAGTTGATTTAAGTACTTAAGCAGTTGTGCAGGGATCAGATGATACGAAGGCCCGAGCCACCGCCGTGCACCATGATATCACACGACACAGAGACAGCGCTCTGAGATCAGCTTTATGATTCTGCTGTGAATGGATTCAGTGTGTGGCCCTGTCTAGAAAAACTATTTCTGGCCTCCTCTCACTCTCTCTGGTCTACAGCTGCTCTCTGCACAGCTGTGTGGATCTTAAAGCCAGTCAAGTCAGCAGCAACAGACCAGACTAGCCACTGTTGTGTCGTCTCAGCTCCTTTCTCTCTCCCTGCTTCAAATAACTGCTGCGGGAACGTTCCTGAAGGCAACACATGAATAAAAGGGGAGGGGGGGGGGCGGCACCTTCACCTATAAGCTAGCAAGGAATTTCACAGGGAGACGCATTCGGTACCATTTTTGTGAGCAGGCAGCAATGTGAGACGCCAGAATGCGGCTCAGTGGGTAAACTTACAACTGCTCCCGCTCAGAAGCTGCCACGACCACCAGTCAGCAGCCCCCTCCTCTTCCGCTCCTATCCCAGGACCCCCTTTTCACCCCTGTCCCCTTGTCCAAAGCTTCTGCTTACGTGCACAATTTCACAATTAGTCCAGGACGAGTTGCCCCCGGCAGCCTCTCATGCTGTCGTCACAGGGGTGTATAGTGTCTCTCACACCCTGTGTATTATGTTTGCATCATTTGCTTGAACAACTACTGCCGCAGCGCGCGCTGCCATCTGCTCCCCCTGGTAGAATTTTCAATTACTTCTCACATCCGTGACACCTTGTGGAGGGTGCCACCTCGGGTGTTGGGGGGGTACAGGGTTTCTGACATGAGAGCTGCAAAGCTTTTCCTCCGAGCTGTCAGTCACACAGAAACACACACAGTTACATTATCTCTGACAGCTTTCAACACCTCACACTCAAGACTTTTCTCGCCGTAAACTATCGCTTTATTTTTAAATGAATATCATATTCCTGTCTCCTTTTCTCTTACATGAATGTCTGACAAACCACAGCTTCAAAGTTTAATGTGCATTATTTTAAGATTTTTTTAAACTACATTCAGAGTTGCATAGATGTAGTGTGTATAAATTCTTCCATCCTGACCACTATAGATTGTTGTTGTTTGGTTACAGTCTGTCAGATGATTTTTTTTATGCTGTTTTTAATGTAATCGGAGGAGCTGAGTTATCCTGCTTTTTGCAAAACCTAAACCTAACTCCTCCTTCTGTTATGACGGTCTTGAGTTGACTGTCTTCAACTTATACGAAAAATTGTGGAGTATTTCGTGTTTTAATTTTGTAAACAGGGGAGTACTTTTAATTTACTTAGTGTCATTTTCTCTCCGACATGCACCTTTCTCTATTTTCCCTGTCTGTTTTTCTGTCCCGTAGCTTAGATTTCCTCCTCAGAAAAAGCTGAACAGCAGCAAAGCTGGCTATGAAGTTCTAACTTTCAGAGTACCTTCCTCTAAATTGCCTCTATGCTTTGTGCAACAGGCAGCAGTTGTTGTATGTGCTCTGATACTCCTTAAAGTGTAGGGTTAGCCTGAGTTATCAGTTCACAGAGCTGAACACAGTGCTGAAAACATCCTCCTCATAAATTAGTTTGATTTGCCATACATCCCAAAAACCGACTCCTTCCTGACACAGACTGGAACTGATCTCCTGACCTTTCACCACTTTAATTTCTGTGTTTGATACTGAAGGGGATCCTTGTCCTGACGTGAAGGGCAGGAGCCCCACAGGGCTCGTGTATGACTTTTATAAAAAGCACAGACACGTGCTCTGAATCCTTTTTGTAAACATCCTATAAAAGAATTTCTGGGAAAGTTGTAACTTTATATAGCTGTGAGCGAGGAGTTAGACGATAAATTTAGACACAAACAAAAATCCTGTCCAATAAAGACATCACTTAGAATCGTTTATACCAAGCAGCCTCCCTCTGTAACCATATTACTTTTAAAGTGATCTCTTGCTGTGTTGTTCTAACACAATTTCCTCTATAATAGGTGAACTGAGGACACCTCTTTGTGTTTATTTAATTCCTGCTGTTACATGCAATATTGGCAGTATGTCCACTAATGGCGTTTTTGTGCTGCAGTACTCATCATGCTTCTTAAATCTGTTTTTAATTACT
This sequence comes from Xyrichtys novacula, assembly GCA_962446985.1. Taxonomy (NCBI): domain Eukaryota; kingdom Metazoa; phylum Chordata; class Actinopteri; order Labriformes; family Labridae; genus Xyrichtys; species Xyrichtys novacula. The sequence continues at coordinate 31,683,068 of OY660870.1, forward strand.
CTGTAGGTCTTAAATTTGTTTTTTATTCAATGTAATTCTTTAAAGAAATGGTAAAAAAAATAGTTAATAGAAATGATGTCTTAGCATTAGCATTAGCAGCAGCTTCAAACCTGAAATTTGTGCCCTGGAAATATGAAAGTATGGTTAGCATCACATGTGGCTAGTTTCCCTCTGTCATTATTATTGACAGTATTAATCAGGAAGTCCAGCCCCTGCTCAGTTTTGATTGGTCGGTGAAAGAAAAGCCTTCCTTATTCCAACTGTTAGCGCAGCAGTAAAAACATAGCTGATGCTCAAGGCACTTGGTGCACTGAGCACTGAAAACACTGAACTGCGTTGGTTTTATGTAGAAAGTAGGTGCAAAAAAAAAAAGCCTTTGGTGGAAACGAGCCCTTGAAGGGATCCTTAATATGTCATTATTTTAGTTTGAATATGTGTATTTCACCTTTACTGCCCGTGGATTCAGGTGTAAGAATAGTGTAAATATCCTAAAACCAAATATTTCAAAACAATATATTAACAGCAAACATAAGGAGATGGAGAAATTACGGCTGTTTATGAATGAAGAGCTGACACATAAAGATTAACACCACTACAGAAAAACACAGCCTCTCCCTTCAGCAGAAAAATAACAAAACCCTTCCCTAACCCCTCTTCCGTTTGAATCTTTTTCCTACAGGCCCTGACTTTGATCAATGAGTTAACATAAAGATTTTCTACTTTATATTTATATAACAAACATCCCGAGGTCATCTTTGCATGAAAAGGAGCCACAAACTTATGTCGAACAGTTATTAAACGATAGGGGCTTTAGGGTAAACAGACACACAACAGTATCTCTGTTGGATGGAATCATAAGAAAAGATGACACCAGATATGTTTTGTCATATAAGCCACGGAATAAAATTCTTTAAGCTTATTGAATTAAAATGCCATACATTTCCAGTTTAATTCCTCTGATGGTATTCTGAATTTCAGGACATTTAATTATTATAATTAAAGTCACATTCATACAGAAATTTCCATAAAGCTCCTCCATGCACAACTCTAGAAGAGGATAAACATCTGCAACACCTCAAGGGCAAGCAAGGCTTCAGTGGGAGCGAATAAAGAAATGTATAAGATCTCCAGGCCATACTGGGCTAACATTTGTTATGAAGTCCTATATCTTTGTGTCAGGAGATACAGTATTATCTCCTTCTTGTTTCTCTTTGTGATACATTGGGGTTGCAAGTTAGACACTGCTATTTTTAGAGGCCTGCATGACAGAGAGTACAAATGTTTTCTTGATAAGACTGCAGCTCAGAGGTGGCATAAAACCCCTTAGTGTGGTTCTGGGTTTCAGGCTAAATTTTCATTAATGTAACCCCACTGTACCTCAAACAGACCACGAGCCACGGGAAAGATCCTCCTGACCACCTGCAAGGCTTGACTGGGGTCAGGCAAGAAGGGCAGCCAGCAGAGGGCGAAGGTCACCAACACTGTTAAGCCAATTCTCGCCAACAGGAAAAACCTACATGAGAGGGGTCACACACAGAGAAAGAGGAGAAGTGAGAGGAGTAACTTCTCAGCATTCATTAGTTTTGTTAGTGTAACACTGTCCCTACAGATTCAAAATTATGGGCTTTTTTGGGGTTACATTTATTGCACACAGAAAAATGTGCTTGAATAAATGGTCGTATCGTTACAAAATAGTCGAAAATTGATGCTGTGCAAGTTAGCGGAAAACATAAAACAGGATCAGCTTAACTGGCCGGATGCTTTCACACATAAAATAAATTAAATCTGATTTAAAATGCTCCAATGTTTATATATAAAACAGATTTGTGGATATCCTTCAAATAAACATAATAAAAGTCACATAAACATAAATACTAAACCATTTCCAGTAGCTGATATTAATGTTTTGGTCGTTAATATTATTGAAAAAACACTATATTGTTTTTTATATAGCTGTACAATCGAATTTGAAGTAGTTTTTAACAAATCTGCTTTTACACTCAGCTTTTTTCATGACAAAATAACTAAAATAAATCTCCCTCAGTCTACTGATACTTCTCAAACAATTAGTGCATACTGTCTGCAAGTCCTAAATTTGGGCTTTGACCCTCATGCTGGGGAATGCAGTGAAAGCCATGCATCAGCTGAAAGTCTTCGGTGTAGGTCAGTCTATCTTGTCAGCTGTAACTGTGAAGCTGCTGGTTAAGTTGCACACACAGCATAGCTGAGGAGTTTGGGCATGGCGAGAGTGTCATCTGGACATATCTTCCCCCCTCCGCCATCCCCCCCTGCCTCTTCTAATCCAGCTCTCCATTTGCTACTAAATGCCCTTGGTACATTGTTACTAGATAAACAGACACTGGACACACCAGTAACAGCATCCAATCTGATTACCTCAGTCATTCTGCGGCTCTCCTGAGGACACGGCTCGCTTATACACTGACGTTACCCATCTACTCTGAGCACACAGTTGACATTTCAAAGCAGAGACAAAACAACACAGGGTCCAATAATTATGACTTTACAGGCACAAAAATAAATCGTCTGTTTCGCCTGCAGATAATTTATTGAGCGCTCATATAATTTCTGGATAGTACACTCTGAGGTTTCCTTGTTTTTTTCTCTTTCAAAAAATCACAAAGTTTTATTTTTAACTGCCCCATTTCTTTCAAGGCATCTTTCACACGGTTAATCCATTAGTGACTGTTAGCACGCGATGTCTATAACCGTCAGCAACTGGTTTCTTACAATCTAGGAGTTTTAGGAGCCTCAGCAAAGTAGCGCTCATAAATTTTTGGCAAGACTGTGAGTCTGCTTTTTTAAAAAAGCCCTCTAGGCTTTTTTCTAATCTCACCAAAGCATATCTGTAAAACTGAATATTAACTTGTTTATTCCCCCTCATTTCAAGTCACATTTTCTGCACAACTGAAAGGAAAAGAGGTAAACACAGTACGAATGGATGACAAGAAATTAAGAGAGGACCTTGATGAATGGTTGAAACGTCTTGTTGCTGCTCTTTCCAATGCTTATACTTGTTTATACCAATGGTATTGATGAGGCAATGTACATACAATTATTGTATTGATGATGCCATACATCAACATTTTGAGTTAGAAGCACTTTGAGATTTCCCATCCAATTTCAATGAAAATGTTACGATTTCATGGCGCAACACGGTGGCACTAACAACAGTCTTTTTGCACTTAATCTTAGAGGAATATTTTGATTTAATGTAATCAGAAATCAGGTGTGTCACATGTTACATGATCGTCTCGTAACAATGCTCTTATTGGGCAAACTGTTGTATCTACTGTATCAAATTGTGACCCAATTTACTGCACCAAATTGTACCATACTGTACTATATACTATTCCAGGATATAGAATAGGATACGGTAGAGAACTTAACACAAGTGTTACTGTTATTTTCTTCATCTAATGGAAACAAAACAGAAAAACACTAATATTTTTGACTTTATTATGCATGAAAATGTTGAATTTGACTTTGTATTAGTAAAATAGGATAACAATGAAACAAATCAGTTCAATCGATGTTAGTTCAACCCTAAACCAGGCTGATATGAAAACCATTATCATAAGAGAACTACCTGTCGTCGAAACTGAGGGGCTGTTAGCAGAATTTATACTTTGTAAATCAATAAAATCAAAGATAAAAAGCAATATTGATTAAACTTAATGGGTGGTTATGCACAATATGATCCATTTTGCACAACCACCCATTCACTATACATTACCCCTCATGCATTGTATTGTATCGTATCTAACTCGAGTTTCCCAATTCTCGTGTCTTCATGAGGTCTGCCTGAAACTGTAGAGGAATAACTGTTGAGCGAATAAGAAAGAAAACAACACAAACACACACAGACTCACCCTTTCCCTGTCAGGCCCAGTTTCACACACTTCCCCAGCAGGTAGCAGAAGAAGGGCAAGGCATGGTACAGCTCCATCTGTTTGTAGCTCAGAGCCAGGCAAAAGGCCATGGAGCCAAACGCATCCCAGCCCAGACCCAGGGCCAGAACACCCCACAGGGCAAAGCCAAGACTCACTGCATTGTACCTGATAGAGTTAAGTCAGATTTTATGCTCCTTTTTTTTTGTTTGGCCAAAGAACTGAATGTTCTTGCCTGTGACATGTACCTATAAAGACAACAGCTAAGCTATTGTATTTTAAACCCCCAAACAGATTTCAGTTTCCTTGTTAATGTCTAATAATGGTGCAAAAAAAGAACAAAGTCTCAAGGTGTTTCAATAAGTGGTGGATGATGGATCTAACAGATAAGTAAATCTTACATTTCAACACAGGCTTATTTATTGAACTATCAGCTTGCTTTGTTTCCCTTGTAGCTGCAAGGCACTCAGTGGAAAACAAAAATTGGGGCGATAGTAATTTCACAGTGAATAAATCGAAAAGCACATGTAGAGGAAGGATACTGAAAATGCCCGTAGTCAATGAGGATTAGTCCCGGGTAAAGGAGAAAGGCGAGCAGTGTAGAAACCTGAAGGAAAACAGTTTTTGTAAGTTTTAAGACAGTAAATATCTAAAAAATAAATAAACAAATCAAACCAGAAGATTCTGAGACAATAAAAAATCCAAAAAAGTTTTTGCAGACATTTGAAATACCTCCTAAGTAACCTCTTTGTTGACACTAACTCGACCAAATTCAATGTCTGCTTGCTACAACTGTTTTCAGGCACAGCAGATGTCCCAACTTATCCTTCTGGATTGACAGTACTTATTGTATTTACAGGACAATGTGGCTCATTTAGGTCTTCTGCTGAAAAAAAAAGAAACTGCTACATTTCAGAGCAAGAGTGTTACCTTTTTCTTAGGTGATCCATCAGTAAGGTATAAGCAGTATAAAACCACAGCAGGGATGTAAATCAACAAATCTGCCACCAGAACTGAAATGAAAGACAAAGGAGTCAAAAATCATCATCTTAGCAACTGCAAAAGTAAATAAACATGGATGATCATGGGGACTTCACTTCACGCTCCTTTGTGTATTACTGTACCTGTTGCTCTCATGAATAACTTGTGTGCTGGACTTTCATAGCCTCTTGATTTGTGCAGCTCCACCCATTCAGGGTTTATTATCTTGGCTCTACGGAAAAAAAGAGAGTGAGTTTTTTTTTCCTTTTTATATACACAAAATCTCTTCAAATGGAAAGTATGGTAGCTCATCTGAATAGCTATGGAAGCTACTTGGATGATATACTTACATATAGGCGCAGATTAGGCTGTGATAGGCAGTTAGAGGAGGATAGTCCAGACCCCAGTAGTACAGATCATTGTTAGTGGTGTTGAAGTACCTGGGTGAGCACAAATGTTAAGATTAATTTAAGGTGCAGCCATTTTTATAAACTAAACAACTTGATTAGTGTTGTCTGAACAGATCCAAGTACTAGTATAAGGTAGATAAACCCTACTTATACATCAAGACTATTTATATGAACTATGCTGTTTCTTAAAATTATACAATAGGCCTTTAGAGAAGAAAACTGGAAGATTATACAGTATGTTTACACTTCAGTTCAAATCTTATATTTGGAAAGTTAGGTGCTGTTCTGAGCATTATTTGTGGCTATAGAGTGGTGTTTTGGTTGAGGTGTGTTGATGGCTCCTCAGACCGCTGTGTATTGCTAAAGTTGGTATAACTAGAGAAGTAAGCGGTTGGCAACGTTCATCTCTCAACGGGGTGTCTAACTCGGTGTTATGGTGTGTTTGACCCTAAATTAATTTTACGCCGTAATACCCCTTTAAGAATACAACAGATGACCTTAGCCCTACAGTACTTGTAGTGTTGTGGATATTCGTTCCCCTGACTCCTCTAAACGCCCTGCCTCTGGGGGTCTGATGGTTTTAGTGTTTCCTCTTTGTTCCCTCACACCTGCTCCTCTGAGTAAACACATGAAGCTTCACACTGACCATTCCTGCACAGGGAGGTTGTAGGTCACTTCTTGCCAGTGCCTTTGAGCTTCATAGTCTCCAAACATGGGAGGTTTCCCCGCCCCTGGAGGGAAAAAAATACCTCAGCTGTTAGTCTTGTGAAGAGGAAGCTGCATGAATGAATGACAGAATGGATGAATGAATGTAAACAACACAACAGAGGAGAATTGATCCAGCCATGAACAACCCTACACTGTTATTAGAAGACCATCTTTCTGCTTATAGCCTAAAGGAGATAAAACACGCGGCACAGACACAGTAAACACGTTTTAAAGTGAGTTTCATAGTCTCTGAATGATGCCACATGTAAACACACACACACTTCCTACCTGAGTATGAATTCAACGAGACGCCCCATCTCGCTACAACGCCGAGTAACACACATAGCGCCACAAGACTCCACGTTTGCATGTTTTCGGCGATAAAAATTAACTCATGAGGAAAATAAACGCAGAAATCTGCTTCATTCAGACACTTTTTGAAGGCTGTTCGTGTTTCCTGTATACGTCAGCCTAAAGGACTGCGTCGCGTATTCTCCTGGTTCTTATTGGCCAACGGACGCAGACGCAGCGCAGAGAGGCATGATGCGTTCAAGAACATCAGAAAATAGACAATTTCTATTTAACTCTACGATTGTAACCTATTTTCGGTTAATATATTTTTTAAAATAGATTCAAATATACATTCATCTCTAAAGCTTAAGGGTGCAGTTACAAAATATTGTATCAAATAATTAGTTTCTGTTAATGGTTGAAGGATCTGTATCAAGTACTAAAATACCCATGTTATTGAATGCAACATCAGCTCAAACAAGATATATGACTAATAGTAAGCCACTGAACATTATAAGGGACTGTTTGTCCACTAATATCTCAGTTATTTGTCACTGGTGTGAAATTCAGTGGTCAGTTCATAAAGAAGGATCTTTTTCGTGCATCAGATAAAGATTTCTGATGAAATAACTAGAAAGAAAAGCAAGAAAATAACACAAATGGTGGAAAATTACCAGTTAACCACATATTTTTTATCCAGTGTAAACTCTACAAGTCAGACTTTCAGTTTTCAGAATCACTAGTCATAAGTCTACCAATTTATTGTTGTCAGTGATGAGGTTAACTAGTCTAAAGCACAATAAAAGAGGCACAACCAAGTATTTTTAACTATTTAATATGGATGTACATATGAGATACTTTTGAAATACAAAGGTTGACGATTTAAATAAAAGTACTTAACACAAAATTACTAGGATTTAAGAAGATTTACTAGATTACAAATGTTTTAACTTCTTAAAATTGTTGTAACGCTGTTATATCCCGTAGTGAGCACAAATTAGGTTTCCATCAAACGAATGACAATTACCACGTGATTTAAGAGTTGTTTGTTTATTAAAGAGATCTTAATAGATTATGATACTTTAAGATATTTGTAATACAACAACATCAACTTTACTGTTGAAAAACTATAGGGCTGTTCTCATGTGTAACTGGTTAGTGGAAACCTTCTGTGTACAGATTTGCGTTATACAGTGTAAGCCCCCCCTGCCCTCCCTTCACAACGTAAATCTGAGCTCAGGGGCATCTTCTCCTCTGTGACCTTTTCTTCTGTTGACTCCGTCGTCTTTGTTCCCAAGGTGTTGGGATTTGCTGGCTGAGACACGTTCCTTGTGGTTGTGGCATCAATTATGCATAAATAATAATAACCACGGACAACTGCTGATTTGCAATGACACTTTCATTACAACGGCAGCAGCCTATAACTCTCTGGTAGCCATTAGTTATTAATGCCCGGCCACGCCAGCTTTACTTTGTCATTTATTGCTTCATCTCTATGCCTTTTTAAATATTCAGTAACTGCTGTACCTACATTTACTGTCTGTGATCTCCGCCCAGGAGAAGGCTATAGCTTGTGGTGGAGGATGACCTAGTTGTTATGGAGGCCTGGGCCTTGCTCCCCCAATGCCACAGTACTCCATCATACAAAAAGAAAGTCCAACTGAATTTTTTCATCTGTTTTGCCACATGTTTACCTGTTAATACAAGAAAAAATCACAGTAAAGAATTCAAAACATACTCTTTAATATTATCCTAATTGTTTTATTCTCCTACGATGACTGCAAGTTCTCATTGTATGATATCTGATCGTGTAGAGGTGAACTTATCTCTCTTTTTGGGGGGATGGATCATTTGAGTCAGCGCTCCATGTCAAGCCTACTCTCATAACTCGGCTAATTTGACCATTTTTTGGTCTTATGATTGTTTGTTGTATACTTTTAATGCTTAAATTATCCTATTCTGTCACTCTAATCCTATATAGACATAGATAATATTACATTTTGTATAAAATCTCAGAACAACTTAAGATAACAAACACTATTACCCAAATATAGCTCTTTATCTTATAAATATAGCAACATATAAAAGCCTCACCATGCTTGGCTTTTGATGGTATCACCCAAGTAAGACTTGAATATGTTGTATTTACTGTGAGCAGTAAAGGGTATCCCTGTTATTTGTTATTAGTTGTAATTTCATGACAGAAAGAGGAATCAGCCCACAGAATAGAATCAATATGACACGACATGAAAGTCCTGCTTTTCCTAATCCAGTGAGGATATGTTTTGAAATACAATATCAACAACATTTTTGAAAAGGTTGATGTTTTCATATTTTTTTTACTTTGCTTTTTTTTCTTTTCTTAAAAAAACACTTTAATTCCTTTAAATTCTGGACAAAGCATGAGACAGGATAGAGCATTTTCTTCATTTCTCCTGGGTTTTTTAGCCTTAATCTTTAGACACTTAATATTATAGATATAAATGGGACACAATTTAAAGCAGAAATTACCAGCATTTTTGGTTCCAGCTGCTTTAACAAAACAATTTGCATCTTTTCCTGTAAGAGCTCTGGGACAGGTGCAAAGTGTCTCTTTCTGCACTTTTTATTCACAAACTGTAACCAGAATCCATAAAGACCATATGTCCTTAGGTCATTAGTCTTTTCTAGTGTAACTTGATAGTTTAAAAATCATTAGTGCTTTTTTTGGTCTTTTTTTAAGGTTATAGAAGATTGACTTTGAGGCGTCAGCTGACATGTATCACCAATGAACCTGACTGGTTTGCTGTTATTTGTTTAAACTACATTTCGTACACTAGGGCTAATCACACTGAGGATATTCACTGCAATGTGAATATTCCGCTCAATCAGGTGTATCGAAACAGAGAAGACAACAGTTTGAGGCATGATGAGTGAATGAGCAGAGAAAAAAATTGGTTGCACCACAGACAAAAACATGGGCTCTTTAATAACTATTTCCACTGCCAGGAACCGTTATTTGCAACAGTGAACACGCCTGTTTAGTCTCATGTCAAAATTAGTTTTAAGAGCATGAAAAACTTAAAATCATAATCGACCAATGTGGGTTCAACCACAGAGCACAAACTCATGACTATCATATTTATTGTCAGTATGTGGAGGATTAGAGTGGGTCACTAAAAACAGGTGTCATTATCTTTGTGTTGTTGTTTTGTGATATCTGTTTCAACACTCTGAGCATCATGAGGCTTATGTTGACCCTATACCCACACACACACTCATTCAAGCCTTCCCTTTTTTAAAGTAAAAATACTCCCTAAACTTGACGTCTGAAAATGTCTCAAGTCCAAATGCACCGTCTTTTTTATTTAAATAGGTTTAATTGAATTAGATTGAAGAAGGGTCTGAGTTCACAGCTGCTGACTTACAGTCAAACGCACTCAGTGAACTTTTCTCGTCAGCCGCTGCAGACTGGGAAATGTAGACTGGCTGTGGGAGCTGTGGGAACCTTCCACCAGAACTCTCTCCACCTGTGCACGGGCACGTGCAGCTGTATAGGTCATTAACGAGCGCGTGCGTGAGTGAGTGACTGTGGACGCGCCCACTTTCGCTTCTAAATGAGGGAGTCTCAACCAATCAGCACGATTTAGTTTTGACGAAAAACACGAGAAGTGAGTTTATTTTTGACAGAGAAAATTCAACCGTGGAGGGTTTTTTTTTTTTAAACCTGGATAATCTTTCTTATTCAAATCTATGGATCGTTTTCTTCTGGCCTACAGTCATGTTTTCTGTATAAACGTCCTCATGCCCCATAGTCGAATTGAATATAATACTTTTTAATATAAAAACCTGCATAATCTTGTGTAATTTAAGTAAGATTGAATTTGCTATATTTCAATGTTTTTATCACCCTCAATCTGCTAATACAAACTTTAATTTCAGCCATATATGAACGACAAACGCACACAGAGAGGAAATATGATCCAAAAGCCTGTGTATAGTTAATTATTTGTTTTCTAAAAACTGAGAGGATCTGAAAAAATCATTTTCCATGTCATGTCTATTATTATTAGGAAAAGATTTCAATGTTTTCACCAGATATTTATTTATTGTCCTTCGTTTTAATTCTGTTAAATCAGCAAAATAAGAAGTATACTCTTAAACAATTCAACATTATTTTCTAGAGTAAAAATCCAAAAGTACGACAGGAGTTTAATTTTGTCCTCCTTTTATATTTCTTTCATTTCTGATTTGAGAAGTCCGAGGTGTTACTGAACGCCCCCTAGCGGCCTGAATATCTTCTCCTTCCAAACTGAACGTCTCTGGTCTGCAGCAGCATCACCACCAGCACCTCCACACACACACAGACACCACACTGAGATTATCCTGTGATTATTTTTAATTGTTCTGCATTCACTCTGATGATTGGAGGATGAACACCTGAGCACCAGAGTCGTGTTTTTGCCTTATAGTGGCTGGAATTGCTTCTGAAAATGCGTAAAATCCGAGGTGAGAATGATCAAATATAGTTGATGTTTAAATGCTTGCATGATTTTTTTTCTCCTGGAAATACATTCATCAAAAATAGATGGAAACAACATAATTAGTTAGATTCAAGATCATCCCAAACACCTTTTTGTAAAAGATGTAACGCTGTCTGAAAGCAGCTTGTGTGCAGCCTGAATGTGAGCTCTGGTGGCACCTGAACGTCTCTTTTAAAACCTCTCTGCCAGTAGGAGTGGGTGTGTAAATAAAAGGCCTATTTGACTTTTCTCCTTTTAATAAAAAATAAGAGCCGAGTTGTAATAAAAACTATGGTAATATAGATTAGGCAGGAACCATAACAGCGTTAAAAACTTGCGCATTTCTGCTCATTTCCTCCAACATTATTTATATGATGATTGGGAGAATAATAAACGGCACAGAGGACAATTAGACTCTCGGGCTTGTGCTTGTAATTTAACAGATAAATAATGTAGGTAATAAAAAATAATATTCCTGAATGAAATGCCAGGGTGACATTGGAGAAGCCTTTTGCATCATCAGCACCTTCTCCGGTGTCTGAGCTGAACTGAAGCAGAGAGAGGCTCCTTTCTCTTTCTCATGGGGATCAGATAAATATAGCACACACACACTCACACACACACATACACACTCATAGCAGCGGCAGCAAGAGCGCGAGCACCATTTGCTGTTTGTGTAAAAGTGATTAGCCAGACACAACTGCGAAACTGTTACCTTTATAGTGTGGGAGCCGCAGAATGTGCCGCGCGTAAAGCGAGCCGAGGCGCGCTGATGTAACCGAGGATTAAAAGGTGTGCAGAGTGTGACCTCCAGCATGACAGAGGCATCAGGAAAAACTACAGACAATATTAGTTAAAATAACACTATACCCTTTCATTATTCAGTCATAAATTTTGTGTTATTTTAATTTATAACTCGAGATTTATTTGGGAGAACTTTACGCAAATAACCACGTCTGAAAATGGCATATATTTTCTCTCCATGTCAGGATAAACATGTTTTCTCTTCAGACAAATAATCCCAATTTTACTCTTTTTTTAAAATGTCATATCCATATTCATTTGTTGTCCTTTTTTGTAATTAATAATCGTTATTTTACCTGCATTTCATTCAACAGACTTGTGCGTAATTTGTAAACAATAATCAACCAGTCTTTTTCAGATCTGTTTATGAAGTTCCCTTATATTTATATAAAATGACTGTCATACTATGACTTTAATTTAATGTAAAATGATATATAATTCAATATCAGATAGATTATATGTAAATATAAAGCCCTATAACGAAATAAAAATGGATAAAACACACACATATTTAATCTAAAGGCATTTAGCATGGTCCAAATTTAAAGGAATTAATTTCCAGTGAGCCTGATGATTTTTAAAATTGACTAACTAACACTCCATCTTTAAAATTTGGTGTAATAATTAAAAACATAATTTCCTAATCTCATTTTTAAGCTTTTACAGTTGAATTTATTCTTATAAATAAAGCAAAGCTTCTCCTGGAACGGTCCTGCATTCCAACAATTTAAGAGAGTTAATCATGGAAACTTATTTTAGGTATTTCTCAGATTTATTTACAAATAAATTCAGTTTACAACACAATATAGCTACATAGAATTACATATATTTGACTTCTTTTTTTAATCATTATAAACAGACTATTTTTCAGAGCTTTTTCGTGTGTCTTGTATGAAAAGGAAGCACAAATGTGTCCACTTCAGCTTCCAATAAAAAAGAAAAACCACAAACAGGAACGAAAGCAAAAAGACAGGTAAAAGTCAAACAGGTAAAATCTTTTGTTTTTACAAATATTTACAAATATTACCTGTACAGAAATATCTCCTTTTTTCTTTTTCTCTGTGTTCAACAGTCTTTACATGGCTACAGAGTCCAGTGTTGCTTCTTCATTTGTGCTTCTCCTCTCACTCCTCGCCGTTTGAATGTCTTTATATAAAAATAAGAGTTCATTTTCTCGCGTGTTTTAGTCATTGTGAAGGCCATTTGGACACCGCGGCCGCCGTCGCTGAGGGTAAAACATGTCCAGAAATGATATTTGACGGCACGCTGAGGATTGGCGCGATAGCGGCGGAGGTCCGGGTCAGAGAGAGGGACTGCGCGCTCAGCAAGGCCGACTGAACCGTCACTGGAGGCCGCAGGAACGCCTGAGCAGCGCCCGGCGAGGACGAGGACGCGCTGGAGACCCCGATGATGTTCTCTATACTGAACGAGGGTCTGTTTGAAGGCTCCGACTTGATCATAGAGGCCGTGCTCAGACTGTTGAGCTGGAGCTGGAGACTCGGGCTGAGCTGGGAATTGAACGCTTTTCTGTTCAGCTCCGCCGAGGGGAGAAGAGGGACGCCCGGGGGCAGCATGTGGCCCACGGGGGGGATGTACGGGTACTGCAAAGCTGCCGGATGGGAGTACGCAGCCGGGTGGATCCCGTAGTGTCTCCCGTATGGGCCCCCGAGGCTGTACGCGCCGAAACTCTGCATCATGAGCGCGGTCTGGTCCCTCAGCATGTCCGGCTGAACCCTCTTGAACCTTTTTCTCCTCCTGAGGAAGCTGCCGTTGTCGAACATGTCCTCGGAAGCCGGGTCCAAGGTCCAGTAGTTGCCCTTGCCGGGGTTGCCAGGCTCCCGGGGGATTTTCACGAAGCAGTCATTGAGGGACAAGTTGTGTCGGATGGAGTTTTGCCACGCGGGGAACTTTTCTCGGTAGTAAGGGAAGCGGTTGCTGATGAACTCACAGATCCCGCTGAGGGTGAGCTTCTTCTGCGGGCTCTGCAGGATGGCCATGGTGATGAGGGCGATGTAGGAATAAGGCGGCTTCACCAGACTGCTCTTGGGCTTCTGGAGCCCGCTTCCCGGCGCTCCGCTCTGCTCATGACCCTCTGCCTTCCCGGTGCCCGCCTCTCCCTCTCCTGAGCTCTCGCAGCACGGACTCCCTCCGCCGGACCCAATCTCCTCCTTCTCTTCCACCTCGATCTCATCATCCACCTCCTCCTCGTCGCCCGGTTCCCCTCGCAGGTCGTGCAGGATGCCGACCCCGGGACTGTCGCAGTCGCTGTCCCCCCTCTCCATGCCCTCCTCGTCTCCCTCGCCCACCACGTCGATGTCCACGTCCTCCGCCGTGAGCACAGTTTGGCCGGACATGTCGCTGGCTCTTTCGCTGCCTCCAGACAGGGTCATCTCACGGCTTCCTCACTCTCTCTTTAAAAAAATAAAAGTCTCGCTGGAGCCAAAATCAGCCGGGTGTGATGGCTCAGTGCGCGCTCACTCACACACACACGCCGTGTCTCCTGGACTTTTTTTGCTCGCTCCTGTCAAGAGATCAGATGTCTCCAAAAACCTAAAAGCGATTAAAGTGACAGCAAGACGGCCAGGCTGGAAGAAAAGTTCAACTTCTGGAAATATTTCTCCTCTCTGTGAGTGAGCAGGCCCGGTGGAAAGCTGCCTCGAAGTTGTTTGGAGGTGTGTTTTACGCTCCGGCGTCCTTTCTCTGTGCGCGTATTTCCTACCGGAGTGATATTTGGAGAGCCAAGTCGAGGTGACACATGCTGCTTTTAAAGGCCGTAGCTTTTAAAAGGACTGTCTGATAGATTACTTTTCCCAGTATAAGATATACTATCAGTGCAGGCCACGTGGTGCGGTGACGACACACGCCCCCTTCTCCTTCTCCTCTCCTCTCCTCCCTCCCTGCGCCCTCCTCTCCTCTCTTTCCTCTCTTCTCTGTTAAACCATGCAAACTGGAGTTGTTTCATGGATTTGTCAACAATGGGACATCAGCAATGCTGCTTTCCGCTGATTTCTGTGTTCGTCCGTCATAGACCATTTAACGGTGGCAGAGGGAGGAGGAAGAGAAGGAGGGGGGAGGAGGAAGGGGGGGAGAGAAAATTGGCCTGTGATTGAAAGATCTGATGCGCATTAACGTCGCCGCGTAAAAAACAAAGCTAAAGCGTAAACTTTGAAATCCGTGGAAGGCTGAAGAATTAAGTCAACGTCAGATAAGTTCACTCAATTCTCATTTTGTGTCTGTTTTTGCTTTTATTTTATCGTGCATGCATGAATCTTTCATTTAGACCAGTTTGAGTGCATGTTACTGTGCGTAAAAACCACTTTTTTTGGTGCGTAAAGACCAATTTTTTGGTGCGTAAAGGATTATATTTCCTGTTTTAAAGCCATTCTTGTGCATCCAAAGCTGCGAATGCAAAGCGTGAATCCAAGTCTATTTATCCCCGCAGGATTAGCAGAAGGTGGGAAGAATATTAAGAAGCAGCAGCAGAAGCAGCAGCAGCACCAGTGACAATGAAAGGAGAGAGAGACTAAAGAATTTCCTTAAGAGTTTGAAGAGGTGCTAACGACCCCGATCATTGCGCGATTTTACATGTGAAAAAAGTAGGAAATGCGGGCAGCGGGGGAATGCAAAGAGAGCATTTATTCACAAGCATGAAGGTGAGCGGGGAAGGCTGGGCTCGGAGAGTGAGGGGCTTCCTGCGTGGTGGCGGTGTGAGAACATTTGGGAGGAAAATAGTCGAGGAAAGTGAGGGGATTCATGAGAGAGCAAAAACAGATTTATTCAAGTGTGCCACGCGCGATTTGAACGTTCAATTGATTTTATCGAAAGTCTTTAAGAAGGTTAATGTAATTATCTATAATCAACAGCAGTCAATTAATCACGGCAGATCTTTATTTGGATGAATTGAAACGTACAAATAAAAATACGCTGCAATTAATTCATTTTTTCTAAATTAGGAGATGATTTACATATTTCCAGGAGATGAATTTTTACATTTCAATTTATTGTTGCACATTTAGAATAAAACATGATGTAAAAATAGCGTTAAATACAACAGTAAACAAACGTTTTCCCCAAATTCATCCATGTGGCCCATCTCTTTTTCTCGAAAATCTTGGTTCGTTATATTTCTGAGGTCAAACCTGATGTTTTCACGGCCTCCATCAGCGCGCAGAGATGCTGCTTTTACACCTCTGCTCCTGGATTAATCAGACCTCATAGTTAATAATGAAGTCAAAGGATGAAAACAAGTCTCCCCGTGTTAATCTCTCTGTGATCTGCGTGATTCGCACCTTCGTCAATACCAACTGATTTAACAATGGAATCACAGGCAACTTTTTCTTCTGGCCAAAGATGTTTCCATCAGATTTCGGTCTTTTTTTAGGCCGCCAAACAGGATGAAAATTAACTTTTATGTCTTTCTCATGTTCAGAGGGTGTTCATTCCAGAGGGGAAACGATCACATGGAAGATGTAAGCCATATTTGTGCAGAGTTTTGCCAGTTTCGTGCGTCTCTTCAAAAGCCACAGGAATCTTTTGATATCACTGGTATAATAAATCACAAATGCTTTCTTCCTCTGAACTGAAAGGTTTTTATGGAGCCAAACGCTCATGTCTGATGCTTTATAAAGCCGGATAATTTTATGTTTTATTACAGTTTAATAAAAGAGCTCTGTGAGACACACTTTGCTTGGTTTGTTTTTGCCATTTTGGGCATTTTTTGAGAAACCACAAGGTCAAAGAGCCTCCTGCTTTAACCACCCACTCTCTTTCTCCCTCCCCGTGTATGTGTGTGTGAATGTGTGAGTGTGCAGAGAGAGAAAGAGACAGGTGCAGCCAGCCTCCTATCTCCAACTGAAAACTCCCAGAGTCGCAGTGTTGTGTGAAAGGCGGTGTAACTGCTGATCTAACCCGCCTGAAACAGCACCGAGAGGGGGTTTGAAACGCGTCCTTCCTGTGATCTTTTGAAGCCTCATAAATCCGCTTTTATTCCTCCGCAGTTTGTTAATGAAATGTACGTTTTAAGCACACATGCACGGCTTAGCGCGACAAAACCTTTTAGTATAATAAGCCAACTCGCTCCTGCATGAAACCATTAAGAGAGAGAGAGAGAGAGAGAAAGAGAGAGAGAGAGAGGGAGGGAGAGGCAGACTGGAGGAAACACGAGCAGCAGCAGCAGCATTACGCACGGCACAGGTGATGGAGAGGAAACAGTGAGCTCATGTGATCGTCAGCAAGGTCACACAACAAATAACTGTGATCACAGTGAGGGGATGCTCCGGTGCTTCTCGGAGAATCTGTAAGGTGTGCGCTGGCCCACCTGGAGGTCAAAGGTCAGGGTCACAGGCAGGAGAGGAGAGGGGAGGTGTTTGCTAGAGGGCACTTCAGCGGGGTCAAAGATGAATAATAAAAAATGTTGAGATATGATTTGTTTGGGGTCCTTTTTGTTCCTTTTTAGACTTCAATCTGAAACTCTTCCACTGTGGCTGATGTTTCCTCTAAAGGTTTTGAGGATCATTACAAACATTTAACCAGCAGGGGCCTTCTTTGCATGGATTTGAGAGCATCTAAGGCCCCTGTTTCATTAGCTTCAAATGGGACAAAATATGAAATAATCTACAAAAAAACTTGCGAAAGCTCGTCTGTATTCAAACTCAAAAATACACCAATACCACTCTGAAAGGCCAAATCTGAAAGCACACCATCTGTGCTCTACAGTGTTGTTTCATAAAGCTTTAATTTTCACTGAAACCTGGATTTGGCCTTTTTGAGGACCAATATTTTTCCTAAAAGTGAGACTCTGTAAAATTTTGTCAGATATTTTGGAAGATATTTATGTTTGATTTTCATCCAAAAAAACAAACATAAATATCTTCCAGTTGTGGACAGATTCCAACATTGATGCTGTTATGTTGATTTATGTCGGAGAGGTGAGTGTCCTTATGAAATCCTTCTGCAGACTTTCTTGGTTTCTTTTTTTAATCATTTTTGACTTCTTTCAAATAACATTCACACGAGGTACCAAATAAAGAAAAAAATGGGAGAAACACTCAGTAACAAACCAGCTCAACACAACAGACAACAACACAGCACAGCCTCATCTCTGCAGTCCGTATCTCTCGGCTTCATGCAGTGTTACACCTCTACATTTTGCAAAACATAAACACATTTAACAAATTAGTTTTCTTAATTTTGAGCCACTTCAGAGGATTTTCTTTCCTTTTGATTCCATAAAAATAGTTTTTAATTATCTATCAGTTCTAACACCTTTATGAGGACAGATTTTGGTTTCTTTCTGGTTTTAAATAGCATCAATTTTCACTATATTACATTTACAACAGTGGTTATTCAAAACACGACCACATTAGTCCATCATGAATCCAGACTGAACCGTTCAGCTCAGTGATGAATCGAAATCATTTCTTGTCTGCGGCCTTTTATTTTGAAGGGCAGCTCATGTGATCAGTGTATTTAAGCAGCTGTCTGTAAACCGTGTATGATGGAGTACAGGCATTAAAGACAAATATGCCGATTGTTTCAAACCGTGACTTTAAATCTTAGTTTACAAATCTGCAAAATTAGAAGTCCAGACCGCAGTTAGTGTTTCGCCACAATAATAAATTATTAAAATGTTGTCCTGTAATCTGATTTTCTCGGTTGAGAAATGAACTCCGCAGAGAGGAAAATTAGTGAGCGTGTTTTTTCCTATCTTGTCTGATTTTGGAAATGACCACTTGAGTTCTTCTCACAGACTCCACTCCATCAAACTGCGACTTTCTGTCAAACACAATGAAGGAGGCCATCTTTAACCTCCTCCTCCCTCCTGCAGCATCAGATCTCTGCAGCACAGTTAACCACACACTGATCCACGAGTGCATGCGTCCGTCTCATGTATGCGTGTGTACGTGCGCGTGTCTACGCGTGGACTGTGGACAGTTTGGACAGGTGATGCAGCTTGTTAAATCTCGGTCTAGTTTTGCTCGTTTGGACAATTTCAGAGTCTCAGGCTGTGGAAACTGACACTGTGGCCATGGTTCTGGATTGAAGTTCATCTTATCTTCTTAATGAGAGCTGGACAAAATATGATTATGAGATTTAAAGAGAAAAAATGCGAGTATTTTTGAAGTTTATCTTGGATATTTTAGTAGTGGAGCAAACTTAAATTTCATTGGCCAGTTCTTGGTTTGATATCAGGCCTGTTTCCACCTGCAGACGTTCAGCTGGTTATTGGCCCTGATGTTTACACAATTCAAACCTATAATTCTGACATAACCCAGTCACTTATTTGTTGATTTTATGAGTTGCTACCAGGTAGAAGTTAAATGATTGATCACTTTATAAATATAGATTAAAGTAGGGGAGACCAGAGTCAGTCTTAACAGCGTTCTTGCAACCAAATTGTGCTGATGTCTACTTGTCTACTTGTTTGTTTTTTTTACAGCCATTCTTTCAAGCAGGTCCTGATAGTGAAGTGAGAGGATGTTTTGTGTTTTTCATTCATGATAGAATTTTTCATATCAAGGTGATTAGCCGTAAAAAGTGTAAAATCAGCCTCGTCTCATCCAATTAGCTGGAGCCATGTATTAGCTTATGCAAAATATTTGCCAAGAGGTCATGTGTAGATGGTTTGTCATCCTCCTTCAGTGTAGACTATTTGTTCAAACAAAGGTGGATGTAGCCTACAATGTCGCCTTATCTTAAGGCTGTCTTTGTAAGCCAGAATACGTCCCATAATTTCTTGTTTTTGATCGTTTTTCTCTGTCAAATCAGTCCAGAATAGCAAATATAACAGTATGGTCTAACATGTCACTCACAAATATACTTCCCCAAAGTCAATAATTCTAATCAACTTATTTTGCAACACTAAATAGGCTTTAATTCAGCCGTGAATTCTTGTAATCGTATAATGCAGTAATAGGCATTATGATTATTTGGCATTTACAAATGTTGGTTGTTGTTTTTCCCCTAAATCCCATTTTTAACTACAAGAACTACTAACCACCTAAAGTGTCATTGATAGTCAGCTGCTACTTATTAATTCACAAGAACAAAAGAGTAACAAGGATGCATTTTTAACCCACGGCCACAACCTTATTTCAAGCTTAAGATGTAGTGATCACCAGTAATTCACTAAAGGGTAAAAAAGCGTGACAACCGACCCCGGTCTCCCCCACAATTACAACAAAAATAGGTCTTTGAGGATGCAGTTTCTCTGATAATTGTTGCAAATTTACACAATCTCTTAAATATAAGGTTAAAATCGAGTTGTATATCATTAATGATTCATTGTCAGTCAATTTGACTTGACGGACAAATAGCGCGTGTGCAGGCAGTTAGTAAATCGTACGTGGGCGTCTGAATCAAAAGCTCCCCCTTTAGTGTCATCTTTTATTATCATACTATTGCATTTTGGTTCAATTGAGCCTAAATATTTTAATTATTCTGTCATTTGCGGTGAGAATTTAGAAGAAATAAGAAATAAATAACTAAATATAGATGTAAGACAAAAATTCACATTATTATAGGCTCAAATAATTATTTTTTATTAAGTGGAAGCTGCTTCGTGGCGTCTCCTCGCGCTCCCTTCATCCGTCCTCCGCTCTCTTCTCTCGGCTGTCCGCCCTCAGCAGCCCCCGGGGGGAGCCTCCTCTCCCTCCAGGCCGGCTGCTTCTGCTGCTGCTGGTGGTGGTGGTGGGAAAGTGACACCTCCTGCTAAATGCAGCCGGATTACCATGCCAATGTGTGCTTGTTAAGTACGTGCAATGTCACCCAGTTTGTAAGCTTTTTGTCATTGAGATTGAGCCTGAAAAGTTGCACATGGCGCAGATAAGCGCGCTGTGCTGAGATCCAGGCTGTAAACGGTGCAAATTGGGCCTGTAGCTGGTATTTAACATGGTGTCAAAACACATGCAGCTATGGCTCTGCAGCAAATCAGTGACTTTGTAAAACAACAGCAAAAAAATGTGGCGATACAGACGATTGGGTGTTAAATGGTTGTCGAATTTGGGGTTTAATAAATAGGGAAAAACAGCAATTCAAGAGAAGTCAGTGGGGATTTTTTGTCTTTATTTTTGCAGATAAAGAAAGACATTTGCAATGCTCTGACCCATATTCATAAGCATTTTCAAAAATAGAGCCATCTGAAAATCACATTAGTTGCACAAGGCTATTAAGCACAGCAGATTGGATTGAAAGTCACTAGTTGTGCAAAAGACTACCTTAAATAGATTTTGATATGATGGCCAAACATCAAACACTATGAGCTTCTGCAAAAACACAATCTGTGCACAAAAGCCCCTCAACGAAAAAACGTGTCCAGCTCAAAAATCATGTTGTAACCCCTCCTCATGTTTGCACACCAGGCCGTTTTTCTTACAATCCACATCAGAAAGGAAGCTCTCATTCAGTGTGACCCCTGAACTCAATATCCTCCTGCCTATTGATGCATACATATATGTAACATCACACCAAATTACCTCCCACATCTCGCCTGCCTGGCCCATAATAATATTCCTTCACATAATCTGTCAAGTTCTGCACAAAGACACTTTACCTCCTCTCGAACCCAATTACAGGAATAGTGGATGAGGAAGGGGAGGAGGAGGAAAAACATTACCCATAGAATGAGCGAAGTGTGTGTTTATGTTTCCTTAAAGTAGATTATTTAATTTAAAACCACTGATAATCCCGCTTTGGCATCCAGCCTGTATTTTCTTTCTGCCGGAGCATCCTTCTCTGTTATTTCAGCGTACATGTGCACATCACCCATCCTAATCAAAGTGCCTGTGCTGTCTCTTGAAATTAAGCACTGCTCCTTTAAATTGTCAATTACAGGGAGGTTAAGTGAACTGAAGAGACCCAGTGATTCAAATCAGGTGTTACAATTTACTGCACTGAGATATCTGACTTCATGTTGGCCTGAATCTCCCTGCAGAAAGTCAAGAGATTTATACACAGACGTGATGCATAGATGTGAGGATTTGGTTTCAAAAAATGTATGTTTGCAAACCAATACGTCTTTTTATACAAAGATTTATTTAACGCAGCTAAACATAGAAGTGCTTTTTCTTTTTTTTTTTGTGTGTTTTTTTGTGTCAGGTTAATAAAAACAGGATAAAATGCTATAATTTTACCCCCAAAATATCATAAATGTAGTCTAATTTAGCTTATTCCAGCATCTTAGAGCTCACACCAATTGTATACTCATGTTATTTTGGATTTTACAGCCACAAATTTGATTTAAAATGTTATGCACGTGTAACAGCAGATAGTTTAACTCCACACTACAGCTTTTTACCACATGACATTAAGTGCGTACATAATGTTAATAGTTTGCACTTTTTATGCCATTAATTTCATTCAAGGGTAATAAGAGTCTGTAATTGTTTGAGGCAAAAACAAAAAGACAGTGAAAAGTCTCACACAGATTTAACAGCACAGTTTTCCACAGCCTTTATTTGAGCAAATATTAAAAGAAACTACAATATTAAAAATACCTTATAATTAAAAATCCTTCATTTAGATTGTTGTTTAGATAAATGACATTTTAAAAAAGGAAAAGAAATGTGCAAAATGCCGTAACATTGGTTGGTTACTCTTAAATCCATGCCTGTGCATGCAGAATTCACTGCTGCATCTTATCGGATATGGATTCAGGATGGATTTAAAAATAAATGTTTAAAATTGGAAATCATCAGCTTTTTGGTTTCTTGATTACCAGATTGTACATATTTAACAGTAATCAAAACATTATACCAGAAGTTTCCTGCAATCACCTGCAAAAGCCTCAAATCAGAATATGATTTTTATAAACCAGTACGACTCCAATCAAATACACAAATTTTCCATGGTTTAAGACATGCAAAACTGGCATAAACTACAACACAAGCTTGAAACGTAATATGGAAACTTAGTGTGTTTTGCATTTTTGCATCAGATGTGCGATATATGATATAAAACAGTCACCAAAATGCTTCATTTCTTATGAACAGACGTTTCAATTTGTGCAATCAGCATTTTAGGCCTAATAACATGAAAGTCTGAATGTTAACCTCTGATGATGCATCGTAACTTCTGTATTTTTTTATGTCTTGCATGTAAATTCTGAATTGCTAAAGGAAGATGTCGTCAGATAAATGCAACAGAGAGTGAGAAATATACCATAAAAAGTGCAATTACAGTTAAAATGTGCATTTAGGTAAGTGCATTTGCAGAGTAACTTTCAAAGGTTACAGATGATCACAGTCTAGTTTGGGTGGATAACATAAAAAAAGACACACTCTCTCAGTGTCTCAGAGTTCAATGATGTATAGCGGGTGGCTAATTTGGCAGGTATTACCGTGTTTACTTTTAGCTTTAAGATTGAACATGTCCACCTAATAAAGTCAACAGCTAAACAGTGTTACGTCCAAACAAAGTTAGCGCCCTCACACCCACACACAGAGTCCGGAGTCAGCCACACAAGCATCAATATTTTACAATCCCTCCAGAATCCTCTTTAAAGATGCAATCAATGCCTCCTATTCATTATCCATGTGTATGTCTTCTAGGTATGGCCTTTGTCATTAAGCAATAATTCACCCCTCCACAGTCCCACATTACTCCACTGCTCCATACTTTTACAAATGCCTCGGGGCTATAAATACTAATGAAATCTCTTTGCTTAATTTGATTTTGCTGGTACACTTGCAGTTATGGCTGAACTTTCCCACGAGAGAGGCTGATTGAACACTTTCAAGTCCTTATGGAAGCAGGAAAACATTCCAAAGAGCCGGGGAGATCATTTCCATAATTACCCCGATTGGCAGCCTAATGACCTTCTGTGACAATAAAAAGATCTCTTGTTAATTCCATTTCTGTCGCTGACATTCAAGAGATTCCTATCTTACATGTTTGAGGGTTCACAAGATAACAAGTGTACTTTTTTTCCCTCCCATTTTCAGCGCTCAAAAGAGCAGCCTCATTCAGTTCGGCGGGGATGTGGCTCTGCTCTGAAAGGGATCTGCTTGTGCCTACACGCCTCGTCCACCCGTGCCCCCAAAATGTTGGATAATTTATGGGCCTAGAGGGAGATTATAAAGATGGATCTTTGAGGCAATCAATTCTCATGTTGCGTTTTGAATGGTGGGATAGAAATGAAGTGCAGAATAATTAAAAAGATCACAAGTCCCCCCTCGCATGTAATAATGAGTGGCTCCAGAGGCAGTGGGCTCTGCCACAGCGCCGCAGGAACAGCCTTTGATTTGATTGAGAGGACACCCGGACCGGTCCAACACGCCGCTGCACAATGAGGGGGTTTCACCAACACGGCCACATTGCAAATCAGGCTCAGAGGACTGTGTGATTGTCCGGCAGATCATAAGCGGAGACTGTTGTCAGAGGAAATGAGGAGGAGGAGGGGGTGGAGGGGTGGGGGTCTTGTTGCTTGGATGTCTAAAGTCAGGGTGACTCAGAGCTGGCATGAAAAGCCACGGGGGCGGTTGTTTGGAATATGTTTGACAGAGACCACAATGCTCAGAGTGTTCGTGATGTTAAAATAAAATCTGTCCACTCTTTGCGAGTGAATCAGTGTCAAAATGGACCATCAGTCGTTCTGTTGTGCTTCGACGAAT
Organism: Xyrichtys novacula; assembly: GCA_962446985.1. NCBI lineage: Eukaryota > Metazoa > Chordata > Actinopteri > Labriformes > Labridae > Xyrichtys > Xyrichtys novacula. The sequence goes on from OY660870.1 coordinate 31,707,280, forward strand.
TTACATGGTGATCTGAGGCCTTTTTATACCTCTGAATGTATTAGACTAAATGTGAAGTGTGCATCAGTAAATAGCTCTTTTGCTTTCCTCAACATAGCAACACACTTGTTTTTTATCCCGCCGTTTTCCTTTTAGTAAACAACAGACTCCATAGAGACAAAACTCATACCGGAGGTTGACTTCACCTTTGTTTTAAAAGTGGAAGGACCTTTTTGCCATCATCGTACACCGATCGAACTGCAACTAACTTTTAGGGCCTCTGTTAAAGTCGGAGACCACCCTTTTGATGCATTTTCAAGTCTAGCTAGCTACTTCACAGCGAGTTTTGATATTATATGATACAATACGAGACAAGTCTGTATGATACAATATGATACAATACATGGCGGCACATTACGATCCAACATGATACATACTTCGTTAAAAAAGGATACAATACAATACAATGTGACAAGTCATGAAATGATGCATTGAGCTACAATGCAATGATGAGCAATGTGACATGATATAGTACAGTGCTATATGATACAATATTTTGCAATATGATATGACATGTTATGAGTGGCATGATACAATACAATGCTATGTTAAAAGACACGATATGATATGTCACAATACAATAACAATACAAGACAATACAATTCACAGAAATATGATACAATATACTAAATTGCACCCTTGGGAAAATTTGTCTTGGACTCATGTGTTGCATATGCTTTGTTTTTGGATCCACAATGGTGTAAACAAAAATAAATAAATAAAACTGCGTCAAAGATCAACAATAAATACAAGGTAAAAAGAAAAAACATACCAAAGAAACCACAAATAAACAACACCTCTTGTTTGTTTGTTTGCAGTTTCCAGTATCATGTCTAATGCCTCTAGCAGACTACATCTAATAGGAAGGATTATAGCTTGATCTGACTAATGTAGAGTTCCTGTACTTATCAGCACACCAAAATAATTGGAGGCCTAGCATCTCTGAGCAAATGCCATTTCAGGCCACATCTGGGACGCTTCATAACCTCTTGTCAGAAAGTCTTGCATATTTGATTTTTCTGTCTGCTTTCTACAGACATGTTCTGCCATGTCAGTAACAATGATCAGTCAACGTCCCACTACTTCATACCATCCTCTTCTTGTTCCCCGAGGATGCACCCACAGTCTTTTTTCTCTCTATTTCTTTTTCTCACAGCCAGAATCATACATACCACCTCCAGCACCTTTCTAGGTGTCATCTAGCCCAACCCCTCTTTCTCCCAGAGTCATCACATTGGTCTTAATGATTGGTTGAGTCAACCATGTCATGTCTGTTGGTCAAGTGAGAATATAGTTCTGTGATCACCTCATTTGACACACTGACTATCATAGCAGATGAAAAGGTTGTATAGTCTGATTTCGGCATTAGGGATGCAGCAAGTAGAAGAAGCAACTATTCGACAGTAGAGTACATACAACTTTCATGCCTTTTCCCCCTCAAATACTCTTCAGGAGTAAAAACAAAATTGCATTTGATTAATTGCAGCCTGATTTAGAGTGAAATCAGCACTCATGCAGGAGTTGCTTTAAGGTGCAGCTGCCTGCAATTTCAAAAAGCTACGAAAGCTGCCTGTCAACCAAGATTGCAGCCGAGGAACCGCCAGAATTATTCAAGGTGAGCCAGTGTGTAACCATCCTGATGTCCAAAAATGGTCACTCCTGGTTGCAAAAAGAGTTTGCAACAACTGAAGTGCCAAATTCAAGGCTCATAACAATAGTGAAGAAAGAGTTATGTCACCCTGACTACCACAAGGCTCATTGCTGTTCAAGAGTCCATGATCTCAGTCCAAATTTGATCACAGGCAAACACCATAGACCCTCATTCTGATGTCAAAAGAAGCAAAAAGGATCTTAGAGTTTCCCAGGGACAACACCTGGAGTGGGCATGTGTCTGCCCTTCTCTGCTGCAGCTAAACCCCACTGAATACCACTCTGCTGGTCACTTGGTCAGCTCGACATTGGCACAGAGCATACACATCCACAGATGAGCTGCGCTGCAGGCAGCAGTTGAATTAGAGTGGATTTCCCCTTTTTTAGAAGTCTCATAACTGGTTTAAATTGATTTGATCGAACAAGTTCAAAGAGTGTTGTGTGTGTAACTGTGGAGAGCTGTTCTGTAACGTCTCCAGCTCTCCTGATAGGTCTTTGGTTAATGGATGCAGAAAGAAGAGGGGACAGACTGTGTGTATGACCTTCAACGTGATTGAACCTTTTTCTGACTAATTGATTCTGCACTTTTTCTCCATTGCAAACATCACCAGGTTATGATATGAATAAGTGATAAAGCAGTTTGGCAGCCTCAGGCGTGCTGATGAACCGAATGCTGCACATTATGTAAAAAGAGTCTCTCAGTTGTTACATCTTTGATCCTTAGCTGTCTTTTTTAACCAAACAGACCAGCACAGAGACATAAAAAAATACTAAAGAAGACCTACAGATGCAAACTACTCTATTTATGTGATGTGTAAAAGGTTTATCAGCATGAAATATGTGACAAGTGGGAGTCACGGATGTGATTTTATCCACTGGCTTGTTGACTGTCTTTATGAAGCCTGAAATTCGGCACCTGGCTGTTGATCTGTTGGGTTTTTGGAGCCATAATCCAACCAAACTTCAACCACTTCATCTAAAGTCTAATAAAAGGACTTGGAAAAGCAGAGGAGAGCAAAGAAGAGTTGGAAAATGTCAAGTGGTGTCACAAGCTATTTAATTTTCTGGAAAATTAGCGGTGAAAACACTGTGTTTCCAGCGGGATGGGGTTGTGTTAGTGATGGTTGACAACTTAAGTTGTTGAAAACTAAATCAGATCAAAGACCAAACAAAGTAGCCAGCATATCTGTGAGCAGAAAATGAGATGTAGCAGCTCTGACAAATGATGGAACACAATGACTGATTTGGCAATGGTTGACCCACAGACAGAAGTTATTCAGAGCATCTACACACCAAATCCTGCATGACTTAAAGACTTGAAAATTAAAATGGGTCAGTTTTAGATAAAGTCTCACCAAGTGAAGTTGACATAAATAGAGAAAATAGCAAAAGAGAACAATAACTCCACTGCACGACATTATAACAAAGGCCCATGTTGGGATTGACCTAGCACCAACCAACCAATGTAGAGATGCCAATAACTGCAGTTCCTTGAGAGTTCACTTGAGGCTTCAAACCCCAGAATCTACATACACAACCAGTCTAAAAACCTGGTGTAAAGCTCAACTCTGGTCACACTGACTACCTTTTCTTTTTTCTAGATGCTGAATGGGGGTAATGTTATGATAACTCGAATGCATTTTGAGGATATCAAAGTCGAGTACAACTCACTTGACTGACAGGCAGGCACACTGTAAGTGATTGGCAGTGAGGCTTAAGGCCCCTCTCAACTCCAACTCTTTGACTTGTCTTGGGTTGGGCTGCAGTTGGATTGAATCTGCATTTCCAGTGTGCAGACTGCCTTAAAATGGCTTCAAAACTCTGCTTCAGATTCTAATGGATGATGCTACCAAGGCTTCAATCGTGTTTTATAATTTTTATGCAACCAATTCACTTATGGGACCAGCCCCAAGTGGCTACTTGTGGAACTGCACATTTTGGGAACAATTTTGTGTTGATTATCCAAAAGACATTTTTGTATGTTTTGCAGAGTTTTCTAATAACAAATTCACCTTTTTAAGTATGCCAGAATATCACGTATGTATAATGTATCAGATGATAAACTTGGTGTGTTTCTGTGTCCTCCAGGGGTTTTTCGTTCCAGTAAGAGAAGATCAGATATTTCAGAGACCGTCTCAACCCAAGATTGAAGAATTAAGGTAATCTGTGATGATTATGTAATGTGATTATTTAAGTGAAATAAAGTTATTTTTGTTGTTGGCTGACAATTCTAAATAGAGGCTGGTATCTTTGTTTTGGTCTGTGGAACAATTGGAGGCTGTATCTGTGGTCAGCTGACCTGTAAAGGTCTAGTTTAAGGTGAGATAGATGACAAATTTTACTTATCACAGGAATTTCAGGTTGCTTTTAAATTAAGAAAAATAAAAATAAATAATGCTCCAGAATCTTTCCACAAAAAGCAGCATATCATTGATCCAAATCCCTGAAAAGTACTGTAGCATTAACTGTTAGTTCAATTTCTGATCAATAAATAACCTGGTCTATTTCCTGCCAGCACCATGCCTCTGGCTCAGTGGAGGAGCTTGTGCAGAATCAAGCAATAACATCATTTAAACATGTTACCAGATCATCAAAGTGCTGCGGGTAATAGTTATTTGGCCGCTTTCTTCTTGGCATAATGACACAACTGAAGGACCAAAGTGGGCGGCTAAACGGCTAATAGGACCATGTGACGGGACTTAAGAAAAGCAGCTCAGAACAGTAAATTTAATTATCATGTTAGAATTCTGCATGAAAACAATCTACACTAGAAATTAGAAGAATTCCTGTCAGATGACTCCCGTTAGTGGAGCTAATGTGGTTTGGAGCAGACTTACACCTTCTATGGATGTTATCAAATGTTTACAAAAGAGAGTAATTTGCTGAAATGCAATCAGATCTAGTCGTGCTCACTTTGAAGAGCTTAGTGGTACATATTTGGTGAAAATAAATAAATATTAAAGTTTGACACCTTAGTTGTTGTAAGACATAAAATATTATAAAGGATACAAAAGTACTGTATCCTTACACTTATTCAACAGAAACCAGTGTAGAGTGGGAATGCATATTTCTGCATCACACCAAATTTTTGTTTTACCTCTGAAAGGACTTTTTGAAACTTTTAATTAAATATCCAGTCTGTGTTGACGCTTTATGTAATGGTGTGAATCAACAAACTCCCTAATTTACGGTATATTCACAGAGAAATCAGATTTTTCCTGATTGCAGAGCTCTGCCTGGATAACCTGCATGTACCATCAGGCTTGTATTGAACACAATCAGCCTCAGTCTTGCTTTGATACTTTTCTTAGGCAGTATTCTTCCGCTCTCATGATTATGTATTTATTTCCATGTACGGCAAGGTAGCTTGAAATGTGTGGTTTTCATGCCGTCTTCTGTCCTGGATCATCTGAATGCAACTTCTATCTTGTAAAGTTGTTTTTATTTGCTTGTTTGCAATTGGCAAGAGCTTAAATTTCAGGTTTAAATAACCTGGAGGTCTAGTGAGAACAAAGGATTCATGGTTTGGAAAATCAAGTTTAAGCTCAAGTGCCCCAATACTGTATTCCCCCAAACAACCATAGGCAGCAGCACTAGCAGCATAAAGATATCAAATAATATAAAACTAGGGTTTTGAAATGTGCTGGTATAGTTTATATAAAATGCTGATATTGTGCTCAAAAGTCATAGTGGTCCTCATGCCACATATCTTTAACAAAGAGATGAAGAAGAAGTATAAGACTGCTGGCAAATTACTTGTAGCATCCCTCTGACAGATGATTAGACCCTTTGAAAAACTTACATAATCACAAATCTAGAATCAACCTAAGAGCTTGTGCCACTAATCAATTGAACATTAATACTTTCTGACTGTTCTTTTAACTTTTTTTCATCCAATTATCTGATTTATCAGAAATAGTAAACTTCAAAATAAAAGCATAGTTTGATCAGGAAATAAAGTAACTTAAATACAAGACAGAAAAAACATGTTTTTAATAACATGACAAAAAAATCATTTATGAGGCAGTTTGTTTTACAAAGAAGTTTTGGTCTCAAGGCTGGTATGTGAATCTATCATACATTTGAATATTACCAGAAACGAATAATGACATGTGATGCACCAAAGTGTGTTAGCTAAGTTGTTGAAGTAAAGTGTTTTGACTTCCCTCAGTTTGACTGATTGTGTCGTTTAAACTCCACGTTCTCTATCAATAGTGTGACAATATTGTTATTGAGATATTTTGTGAGGTTACAAGAAACACTTTCTTCTAACAGGCAGAAACCTCAAGCAGAACCAGACTCATGTTGATCAGTCATCTGCTGAGACTGTGTTTGGATAGAAAGATGGAGGGAGATTCAGGAAGACAGAAAGAAATGGATAGAAATAGACGACAACAACATAAACAGCCCATACAGACGTATGGTTAAAGTGCTGATTTAATTAGACATGATGATACAAAGTCAGTGAGAAAGATCTGCAACAACTGCAGGTGTTTATCACTCTGTTCAGAAAGATAAAGATAAGGTCAAACATCTGTGAACAGTCCCTTCAGTTGTTGCTGCTCTGGTTTTAGATCTAATGATGAAATGAATTAGCAAATATGTAAGTCTCTAACAAGAAGGTACTGCATAGTCCCTCTTTTATGCTATGCAGACAAATTTTCCGGCTGTTTTATGTGGGGGGAACTAAATTGTGGTGTCAGTGTTGCAAAATTGCTTTTTAATGTACTCTTCTCATTTTGCTTGGTAGTTAGGTGTTTATTACATTTACGTAATAATTACCCTCGTAATTCCCAGCGTGGAGATTTGTCTGTCTGCGTCAGGTTTTAATGCATCCTGCAAGAGGCCTTTAGATTTTTGGACACACACACAAAGCCCCCTTTCTCCTCTGTGTTGCTCTTCTTCATCACCCGGCCCCAGGGCAGAGGAGATCTGCTCAAACCCTGGTATTGTCTCGCAAAACCACATATTAAATTTGCCCTGCATAAGCCATTTCATTGAGCTGCAGCAGGAATTCCTTTGCTGGGTCATTCATCTGTGTACATGGTTTGGACACACATTCGAAACAAAGCAAGCCAGTCAAGGATAATATTGAGGAAGTTACATACATTTCAAGTTTTGCAGAACATGTCATCTCTGTTCGGTGCTCTTTTGGTCCCAGAGTTGTTGGTGCAGATTCCTGCTGTGGCGGGAACATTGTGAGACAGTAGCTGCAAGCCATCCAAAATTTCTCTCGGCATATGTAATGTTTTTCTCTTCATTAGGAATTCTGGATTTTCCCTATCAGGAATGTCAACTGAATAAAAAGAGAGGGAAACTAAGAGAGCTTTCTATCCACAGCAAACAATTAACAATGAGTAATAAAGATCAGAAAACTGATTCAAGCTGACAAGAGGTCCTGTGGAAAAATGTATCGGGTTTTTTTAACTGAACAGAGAATGAGCTTATCTTCTGTTTGCTGGTTTGAGTTATGAGTACCTGCTTTATTTCCTATCTGTTACCTAATCTCTGCACAAGCTTAGCATACTTATTTTATCATTATATCAGCATGGAATTGATTTATGTAACTTAACTTTTTACAATTATGACGAAAGTGTTATACAACATTATTTACCGATCACACTTACTAAATGATATAGACTTCCTGGGGCATTTTAAGGTTTACCGAAGGACACATGGTCTGATCTGTCAGTTAGTGCATGACCTGCTGTCCCTGCTAACACAAAGGATATAATTAAATAACAGATTTTATGGTTTCCCAGGCCTCCAGCAGAATGACGTCTTTTGTTTTGCTTGTCTGTCCTGTTCAGATATTTTTTCCATATAAAACTATTAGTCCATTAAGCGGATGGCATGGGGTTTTTCAAATAAACCACTCTTGCATCTGTAACTCAAGAAGAAACATGCAGAAAGAGATAGCACTTGAAATGGCAAATAAAAAACTTACAAACATGTCATCAATTCATGCAGCTGGAATTCTGAAAATGCACTGACTGCAGTATTCAAGTATCAACATCAGATATACAACATGTATATTTTACTTATCAACAGAAATTTAACTCACTGAGTTTTGAAAGTTTTTTTTTAATTCATAAAACAAATTTTCAGTCAATGGAACTCGTCACCAAAATGTATCATCTAGTAACACTTTACTTGACGCTAATCTCTACAATGCATTATAAATATATGTATAATACATCATAATCACATTATAGAACTGTATAACTATAGTTAAAACTCACAAATAATCATAATACTTTATAGCAATAATCACATGAACACATTATAAAGCATTTTATCATGATTTACAAGGTCAGGTGTTATAATGTGTTATGTTTATTGTTATAAAGCCGTATGATAATTAATGAGTGTTTATAACTAGAGTTATACAGTGCTATAACATGATTATAACATATTATACATATATTTATAATGCATTGTGGAGATAGGCCTCAAGTAAAGTGATACCTATCATCCTTTTGAGTAAGTGATATAAAACTACAGCATCGATTCCCATCTGACATTAAGAACTATTAAGGTTATTAACATTCATATCAAGCAATGGCTGAAACAAAAGCCAGTCTAGCTGAACACTTAAAACTCAGAGCTCACATACAGGCCTTTGCAAACTTAAAAATATGTTTGGTGGAAAATGTTTTTGTCCCTGTTCATGCTGGTGTCCATCTTTGTTGAAGTCCTACATTTTCATAATGTACCCATCTGAGTTAAAAAGTTAGAAAGGAAGAGTTTGAGTTGAATGTTAGAGCAGCTGAAAACTCTCAAGGGTCTTGCCAAAGTGATCTACTTTATTGGCTCCCAACCTCAAGTCCGCTGATTTGCATTAAAGACTAAAATGATGAAAATACCTGCTGGATGTACAATTGTTAGATGATGAAACAATCGTGAAAAGACTACCGCTCAACCTGGATCAAACTTTGTAAGGTGCTGGAGTATCAAGAAGTTCAAATATAGGAAGGAGGATATCCACAAAATTCCCACCCAAATGTGCTGAGTTTTCTGTTTTTCCTTCTCTCCACATTGATGTCAGAGCAAAAGGGTCCCCTCATAGCGCCCCAGGCCCAACTGGGCCAAAGCACAGGAGCCTCTTGAACATTCATCATCATATCTTGACATGACACATGCATGTCTTTATGTAACCATGTAGCATCCTTTTTTTTTTTTTTTTTACAAGAACTGTGCTCTCAGGGTTTGACTCTGAATTTCTGTGTCAGTCTGAATTTCAAGTTAACCTTTGACCTCTTCGAACACACAGATGTTGTGGCGAGGAGCCCCCACAATGATGGCGGCTTATTAACTTGCAGAAATTTGTCAGATTTGTTTTGATTTTATGTGCAAATCATAATTCAGAAGGTTTTATCAAATGTTTGTTTTGACTGTCCTCAAGCCTAACTCCAATTGTCCAAACCCCTGAACATGTCCCTTTAATGTCTCGTCTGTTTTCTTTGTACAACTAAGACTTTGTTGTTTTCTGCTTACCTAGACTTGCCAAGTTATTTTAGCTAAGTTGTGTCTTCATGCTGTTTTTTCTCTTCATTAGATTTTGCCTTGTCTGATTGCTGCTATTATAACGTAGTGAGTTTAGAGGGATATTTGTACTTCATACCTTGCCAAAAATCAATTCAGATAATCTATTCGCCTTAGAAGTTCAAAGGGGTCAAACTGAGATTTGAAAGCTGTTACTTTATTGGTGAAAATGTTCCTTACTTCTTTAACTCAATGTTGACCCAAATCGCACAACCACCACTCCTTTAGAAAACCTCATGGTGTACTTTACAGCAGACCCTGTGTGTGTCCACAGACTTCCATGACCCTTAGTTATTGTCCCCAGATTCCTCTCAATTTAGCCCATTAATCGCTCTGTAAACATTAGATTTATTTCAAAGACATTTCCAGTTACCTTAAATTGTATTTGTCTGAAACCAAAGTCATCTGACAGTAATTGCTGTCTATGCTGCAGCTGTAGAACAAACACAATCCTTAATAGAATCTAATTATCTTGCCGCAGTAATTCGAACATCAGAGAGGTGAGCGGCTGCGGCTGACCATCATCCCCTCACATGATGGGCAGAGATTTGTGTTTGCACATCACTGGCCTTTTACAATAATGCACTGAGTTCAAATCCAAACCTGTTTATCACTGTTAAAGCAGTAAAGTAAATGTCATTAAACTGGCTGGGGCTAAACTTGGAGGAGTCAAATAACTGATGTCTAAGGCTGCAAAAACCTACACTTTCAGAGAACAGCTTTATTTCTCTGTTAGCAGTTTCTGACCAAAATAGACTGAAAAGTATGAGAAGGTGACAGGACTAAAGGGCTTTACACACCGGGACAGACGCAAATATATGATGTGAAATTACGAAATATTCGTAAATATTTTTTTCCAGGGGGAAAAAAGACGCATCCCGGGTGGAAGTGAGAAGACTGACACAACAGCAGACTGACTGTTTTTCAGTTCTGATTAGACACTAGTGTTGAGATGTCTGTCTGTCATGATAGCATGTACTGAGTCGGGGCCAGTACCAGATAAGCACATTAAACTATAATCCATAAACGTAAGGTAACAACCGAGACCCAGTAGTGCTGTGACAGCAACGTGATTGAGTTTGAGACAGTGAGAATACATATGGTATGTTGTATCTGAACAGGTTAGCTTACAAGCTAAAGTTACTTAACACAGATGAAAGTTAAAACAAAGACTTTTAGCGAACTGTTAAAGCACACAAACCATCGTCATATGAGAAATCCGACGCTATGACTCTCCACAAGTTGTCCTTCAGGTCGTTATCTTTGTAATATTTGTGTTTTTTATCAAAAAGCACTCTGTTCTCTGACACATAAACAATCAGCCAGTCGGCCATGTTGGATATACCGGTGAATCAGACGTCCCAATAACACGAAACCTGATTGGTCAGAATGGACACACAGTATGCAAAACTTCGACGGTGATACGAAAAAATAAATGCCGCAATATCGCAGGACGGGAAACTGATGTGAACGCTTGTATTGACAGGATACGGGTTGGAAGAAAAATACTGACGTCCGAAATAATTGCATGAAAAAACGGTCCCGGTGTGAAAGGACCTTAAGGCCTGTCATCAAAGTCTATACTTACATGTCGCAACTTAATTTTTTTTTTTTTTCTCAGGGCTTATTTTGGAGTTTTTTGCCTTTATTTGGAGGACAGACGTGTGGATGGAGCTGGAAGTGAGGAGAAGGGAGCGAAATTTGGGGGACAGGCCTCAGGCTGGAACCAGACACAGACATCCTTTAGGCCAGGTCAGTGGCCCAAAATGCTGCAAAATACTTTAAAGTGAAAATTAAAACTTACAGGTGAAGTAAATGGAAGCTAATAGAGCAAACTTTTAAGTGAAGTCAGGGTTTTAAGGCCTAACAGTAAGTTATTGTGTTAGTGCCAGTGATTCCATTAGCCTAATGCTAACATTGGCGTGCTGGGCTTTATTTATTTATCTATCTATTTACAAGGTTATTTTCATTTTGAGGCACTTGGCACAGAACGAAGTGTCTTTATTCCAAAAAATATCAGATTTTTCACAACAAGATGCTCACAATGAAGCAGGTCTAGACCACACTCTGTTTACAAAGACCCAACGTAAAGATGGGATAAGATTGAGCCCAATCCTGTGAGACCTGACCCTCTCCCATCTCATTTTCAACCACATTAGGGTAGCACTTAACAGCATTTAGAAAGTTAAAAAACCTCCTTTAACAGGCAGAAACCTTGAGCAGAACCAGATTCATGTTAGACAGTCGAGATGCAGAAAGTGAGAGATGGACAGAGGTGAGATGAAACAAAGGAACCTATGGCATGATGGAGCACAAGGACTCACAGAAAAGACTGTATCAGTGATTTTAATGGGACATTATGTTTCAAAGTTTTCCACACAGACAGTAAGAGGATGGAGAAGGAGGGAAAGATGCTCCATGTGCCAGTGCCCCCATAGTTTAACCCTATAGCAGCATAACTTAGAGCTGGTCCTTGCACCCTGGGCCTGATAACTTAAAGATCTACCACACAGACCCCCTTTAAAGACTTCATGAGCGGGCCTGCTTATTGGGAACCCAATATTCTGGACAGGAAATACTAATCCCTATTTGTACGCCATCCAATAGCCTCACAGACCCACAGGCTGACACCATTGAAGTCTGCGGGGCTTTGGGTTGGAAATTTGGAATGGGCCACTGGCATTCAGGGAGCTGCTCTGGGATTTTTAAACTACTTTAAAACAGAAGCAAAACTGTGTAATAAAAATTTGGGGGTCTGTCACGTGATCCACACTTGGTCAAAAAGACTATACCAAATCAATTAGCCTCGTGAGAGAGTCATCTGTTAATCAGTCGATAATTTAACAAGGCACATTAAAAACGCTTAGATAATCATTGAGCCCTAAAGGTTTGGTGGACAGGATTAAAGAGGGCATAGTTTTCTTGTGCTTTTTTTCTATTGACCAACCATTCAGACACTAAATGAAATTAAACGGTCAGTCTGGCTAACTTGTTTGGTTCATTCTCTACAAAATAACTTTTATAAGGACAAGCAGGGCCTGGCATTAAACGAAAAATTCTCATTACAGCCATAAAATCATCAGAGGGCAACTGAAACGTTTCAATTCGAACCACCTTATCAACGTCATTGGTGAACTGGAGAAATAATCAGATAACCATGCCTGATCAGTTAACCATACTCTGTATGATTTATCTTCATCTTTGAGGAGCAGTTATATCTGCAGGAATGACTGCGCAAGATGGCCTCAGAGAGGAATTAGTGCAGAACAAAGAGGCGTACAGACAGATTGAAAACCATAATTTACCATATTCAAACTGACCACATTTACACAGCCCTGATCTTCTGACGTCATGCTGAGGTTGAAAAGTTGAAATGCTGTAACAGCGACCTGTCATTCAACAAGAATTTATAACACAATACACAACAAGGAAGATCTTTTATTTTTTAATATTTAGCAATACTTCACGGTGGAAAAACATGTTTGATAAACCACCAGCTTGTCAGACAAGTGCAAACACTCAACCACAGCTACAACTTACATCAGTATTTAGCTAACTCTTAGCTTATGTAATGAATGAAGTGAAAGCTGGAACAAACGTTTTGTAAAACCTCAAAAGATGGTCAAGTGTCCCTCCAGTGTTAATAAAATGAAACACCATTCATATTTGGACGTAAAGTGATATTTTAAAGGGATATTCCGGTGTAACATTAAGTTAGGGTCAAACACACCGTAACACCGAGTTAGACACCTCGTCGAGAGATGAATGTTGCCAACTGCTTGCTTCTCTAGTTACACTAACTTCAGTAATGACCACACGATAGCAATACAGAGAGCCAGGCGCTCAACTAAAACGCCACTCTATAGCCACAAATAATGCTCAGAACAGCACCTAACTTCATCAACAGTACTGAAAAGGGTCCCAACCATAGCACTAGCCACCAAACATCGTTTTAACTTTGCCTGATTTCTTTAGCAAAGAGACTAAACACAACTCACCTACTCTCTTCCAGCAGCCACTTGTTTGTATGGAGACCTCCGGGCGAGTCCATCGACTGCAGCGGGGTGACGCAGCTCAAGGAAGAACATTTATAATTTCTTCATGGAAATGCAATCAGACCGAGATGCTAAGGCGGAAGAACTACTGCGTCTACAAAATGATTGAAATGGTGATTATTACTTTAAAGAAATGATGAAGCAATGATCATAAATGTTCTTCCTTGAGCTGCGTCACCCCGCTGCAGTCGATGGACTCGCCCGGAGGTCTCCATACAAACAAGTGGCTGCTGGAAGAGAGTAGGTGAGTTGTGTTTAGTCTCTTTGCTAAAGAAATCAGGCAAAGTTAAAACGATGTTTGGTGGCTAGTGCTATGGCTGGGACCCTTTTAAGTACTGTTGATGAAGTTAGATGCTGTTCTGAGCATTATATGTGACTACAGAGTGGCGTTTTAGTTGAGCGCCTGGCTCTCTGTATTGCTATCTGTGGTCGTTACTAAAGTTGGTATAACTAGAGAAGCAAGCGGTCTGCAACATTCCTCTCTCGACGGGGTGTCTAACTCTGTTACGTGTGTTTGACCCTAATTTAATTTTACTCCTCAATATCCCTTTAATTTCTATTTTACTTTATAGATCAGCTTAGTGTTGCATTAATGACTGTTGACTGTCATTATAGAACATCAAACACCAGTAGTACGTAGCAGCAGCTCTATCACAGCTCTTATTTTCATTGAAGGGAGACTCGTGCGCCCTCACGTTGGTCACACCAGCACGGTCCATTCAGCTGGCATCTGGCCGTTGATCCCTCAGAGTCACAAAGTTCACCCCGTGCGTGTGTCCGTCTGGTGTATGTCATGATCTATGTCGCTGTAATCCCAGAGGAGCGCCCCTCGTAACATGTGTGTCTCTCTATCGGTTCCTTTTTTCTGTAAATCTGCTGCTGTAAAACTTTTCCTCGTACCCTATTACAAACATCTGTGTTTTGGTTTTCTTTCATTGGAGTGCGTGTATCTGTGTGGTATCATCTCCCCAGTGTATTCTAGGCCCGTTACTCAGCTCTCACATGAGGTTGACTCGAGGCTTCTGGTTTCACTGTAAAATTAGGCTGACATCGATAGAGTCACAAGTGTCACCATGTTTCCACCCTGTACTTCACTACAATACACAGAACTTACTGTAAACGAACCAGACTTTTTTTTTTCTCTTTTTTTCTTACCAGGGTCTGTCTGTTCTCTCCAGGCCTGTTTTGGTCAGTCTGTGACATCAGGCTCAACATGTGGGGTTTACCGCAATTAAACAATTCTTTTATCTTTATCATAAATTGTAATGGCTCTGACATTTAGCGTCAAACATGAGCATACTGTTTAAAAATATGAGCAACATTAATCCTTGTCAGCTGGTCTCATTTTTCCAGATAATCATCCAGATGGGGTTCTGCTAGATGCTGTGTGACATCTTTAGATAAGACAAATAACTGGCTGTTGACCGACTATGACACTGGAATGGATGGAAAAGACTTTAGCTTTAACCTCAGTCCCTTTTTAGAAAAAAACACACAGAACAGGCTGACTACAAACACTAAAACATGAATCAAAGATGTCCATTGTCTCACTTTAGATGCTTCGGTCACTATACTTGCACCGAATGAGGTGTAAATATGGATAAACTGTTGATTCTATGGCACAGTATGAAACACTGTCAACATTAACACAGCTGTTATTAAGTTATGTTGTGCAATATGAGCAGGCCACGGGGATGAACAGGTTACTTGTTCTGATATGTAGCTGGTTTTCCTGTCCTGCAGAGGTGCTTATACGCTTCATTTATAAAGCCCACAAATATTTATGAACACTTTTAGAATTGTGCATGATTTTTTAACTATTTAATTGCTTCCTAAATAGAATGTATTCGATTTTGACTGTCTTACCTTTAGACCAGTTGGTTGGTCCATATATAAGTTTTTGTTTAAAGCTCCTGAGCAGAAGACTCCTCATGAGGACATGGCAGTCTTTGTTTCTCTTCTCCTTTACATGCTTAACTAGCATCTTCTGATCAAAAATCTCACTCTGCTGACTTTTTTGGAGGAGCAGCGGTTCTACTCTGAGCGCCTACCAAGTGTCTGAGCTCCTTAACCTATCTCTAAGGCTGAGCCTGGCCACCCTACGAAGGAAACCCATTTCGGCCGCTTGTATCCACGATCTTGTTCTTTCAGTCACCACCCAAAGTTCTCGGCCATAGTTGAGGGTTGGCAAGTAGATCGACTGGTAAATCGAGAGTCTCGCCTTACGGCTCGGCTCTTTCTTCATCACGACTGATCGGTTAAGCGTCTGCATCACTGCTGAGGCCGCTCCGATCCGCCTGTTGATCTCCTGTTTCATCCTACCCTCACTCGTGAACAAGATTCTGAGATACTTGAACTCCTCTACTTGAGGCAGGACCGCCCCTCCGACCTGGAGAAGGCAATCTACCTTTTTCCGACTGAGGACCATGACCTCGGCGAATCAGCACCTCCAAATTTACATTTTATCATAAATATTTTATGCAGACATTGTAAAATTAGGGTTGGTTCTGGTAATGATTTGTCGGAATCAAAGACTACAATATTAAAATCATTAAAGGTCTTATTTGCTTATGGATACCATAAAAAGGCCTCAGTGTTGGTCAAATCTTTCTTGGGATTTATCTTTGAATACAAAATACCCCCAAAATTTGTCACATCCATTTGATATATTCTTCAGTAAATGTTTTGCGCTTCTTTTGTTGTAATCCAAACCCTATACTACAAAGTAAATCCAGGCAGCTGAGTGTTTTGTTACGCCGCTGGCCGCTGAGTTGTTGCCCCTCCCTGGTCAGATCATTTGTTTCAGATGGCTGAAGGTCTCTGTTGCCCTGTCCGTGGCAGGACCAAATTAAGAGGTGCACTCAGGATGAATGACCGCAGAGCGAATGAAGGATTGGCGTGCTGGCAAAGATTTTTCCCGGTTTCTCTCCCTTTCCTCCCCTTTTCTTTTGCCGCCTTTTGTCAGATAGATGATGTGCAGGGGGAATATTATTTGTTCTGTTTTCACTGTTGATTCTGTCCTGTCCTCCTCAGACTTGCTATCTCTATTTGGATGATAGAACAGAGATAGAAAGCTAGGGTGTTACTGAAAGCTCTTTTACTATTGTCATTCTGCATCATACAGAGATTATTTTCAATTTAAAGCTTCTGTGAGGAGTTTTCAGAGCGGTTATTAAACAGGCTAAAATAAACAGTGAGGCATCTTAACCCTTTAATGCCTGAAACCACAAATTATGGCCAGAAAATTCAAATTCTTTTTGGAGCGGAAATGTTTATTTCACTTACTACTGAAAACCAAAAATATCAAAATGTCCTTAAAATTTAACAAATATAATTATTTATGTTGTTTGGAAACTGATAAACCACAAGAGGACATTTTTATCATTTATTGGACTGTATTCAGGTATTTTTTAGTAATTTGTTGAACATATTAATTTGATAGAAGTATCATTAAAGTATGTATCAATGATACCAATGATACAAAATTAAAGGGCTCACGACATACAAAAGTAAATGAGACTACCCCTGAAAAGATTGACAATTTTCCTCTTGTAATTTTTTATTTTTCTTACTGAGTTCAACATTTCATTAAAAAAAAACAACAGGGATTTATTTTGTCAGTTAACACCACCAAAGATGGGACAAAATAAATAAGTTAATAAGGGTTACTTTTTTGTCCACAGGGGGCGCCAAAAACGGCACAGACAAAAAGTTCCTTACCGATGCTTTAAGATTTAAACACTATTCCTCTTTGAACTCTTATAAATGTTTAAACAGAGAGTTGTACATTTGATTGTGAGCCTCACATTGGCCCTAAATTTGAACCTGTGCTGAGCCAGATGTGTTTCTAACAATACAGGGAGCAACAACCAAAAGAGACAGAAAGGCAGGCACATAGCACATAACATACTGCTGTGCAAAAACTTTCAGTGTTTTACTGACGTGAGGCTCTGTGCTTCAGTGAAAGAGAAGAGACCTTAGCTGTCCTCAGGGTCAAGGGTCGTGACTTGATCTAGATGAAATACTCCATAGCTGCAAAATTCTCTGCACAGATCATCAGAAAGGTTAGGTCGTCAAATATATATTGATCCAACTGTCCTATAAAATGCCCCACAGAGGATTTAGAGTGTGAGGAAGTGTTGCCCGAAAGGTAACAAAAGGCACGTGCATGATGGAGAGTGGAAGAACAACTGCTCTTTATCCCAGTATCTTATTTTTTTATGTTTCAGAGGACCTTTGATCATGTCACTAAGCCTTTCCAGACTGTTTTTCTTCACAATATTTAATCCGACCCCAAAAGATTATTTTAACCTCGCAAAGCAGACGGATTGGCCAGATTCCATGTCTGTCATTAAGCAGATTTTTGTTGCAAAGTTTCAAGCTGATTCTCGTGTTCCCGGTCAGAGGATGATCGGAGCAATCAGTGTCGTTTGAGAGGAAAGAGAAAGTAGCTGCAAGAGATTAGCCTGGATTTAGTACAGGAGTTATTTTTTTGAATTAATGAGTTTAATTAGTTATTTTTGGGGCTGTTTGTACCTTTATTAGAGACAAGATTGTGGATAGAGCAGTAAACAGGAAAGAAAGCAGGACGTGTCAAACAGGAAAGGAACCGTGGACTGTTTGAGGCATAACCTGTTTTTATGTCATGGGTGCCTATACTGCTGGGCCAATGGCGCCAATTAGTAGCCGCCCTGTCAGAAATGGTTGTATACTTACAGGTAATACAGTTGGCGCCACTTGAGGAGAAAAAAGCGATGCATCCAGCTGTAAGGACAGTGAGGTGTATTGTTTTGAAAATTTGTGAATGAAATAGGAATATTGTTGCATAATTCCAGGTAAATTGATTGTCTTTGGATTGAACTATAGTCAAAGCTAACAGCTAAGGTATAAAACCAGAGCCTGTTATAAGCCTGGGTTATGTAGTTCACTAAAACTACACATCTGTACTTCTGAGTGCCAATTGTGACTCAAATGTAGATTTTCTTAAAGATCCTTAGATCCTATTTCTTTTCTTATTAGATTTTATTTGTCATTTATAGTCATTTTTAACCTTTTTGAGCAGTGCATCTCACCTGGAGGAATTTTACACCAGAGCAACAATAACCATCTTATAATTTAAAGTTTCAAACCTAAGCAAGAAGAAGAGTCAAACATTTAAGACAACAACAGTCATAGTAGAGGAGATATTTATGCATCTTTTAAGAGAGAGGGACAAAATCAAAAACAGTCAGTGAAGCCATTCAATACCTCATATCTCTGGATTAAACCATTAGCCTCACTAATGGTAGCCTCATTAATGCAAAGTACATACAGCCGCTCTGTCCATATTGGTATCTAACATGGGGCATAAATGAGCCTTAAGGAACTGATTCTGAGATTTCTGTCATATATTCTTCCTCAGCATTGAAAAGGCATTCATTACCTTGAATAATTTAGGATTATGCAACAGATCTGTCTTCATCTTGAGCTTTAGGTTCATAACCTTGGACTTCAAAACAGCATAACTCATCTGAGACTGAAGTAAACTCGATCTAAACGTAAAAAAAATTCTGTTTCATGTTACAGAAATAACTTTCAATTCTTCTTCTGTAACTTTTTGCACGCGTGAAATCATCGCCTGTTTCCTGTAAAGTGTGAGGTTTATGTCTGTCATGTATGTTCAGTATTTTTCTTCCCAGAAACCGTGACAGAAACAGTCATATGACCGTGTTTTTGAGGGTAGACTGAGTCAGTCAGTGGCTATGAGATCATCCTATAGAGAGAGATCGTCACCCCAATTACCACAGAGTGGGCTTTGTGTCATATTTACACCACTGCTAGTGAATGAATGAGTGTTTCCCTCCAACACGACAATCATCCTCACCTCTAAAGCTAACCTTAACTGTCACGGACCTGTCTCTTAACGGCCAATTAGAAGCCTTAATTTTAGCCAAAACGGCATGGCGAGGAATTACTCACCAGATCTGGCCGGGTTACTTATCCATGAATGGTGGTTCTTTAGCATTCGGTGGCATTTGAAGGCCCTGATCACAGGATAACTGCAGGTCATTTGTATGTTAATGACTTAATGACATGTAGTTAAGTTGGGTGTGCAACTGAACGCCCTCATGGAGCGAAGAGGGGCGCGATGCAGAGTAGAAAAAAAAAGAACATGAGATCAGATAAGGCGCAGTGACACAAAAGTAAATGTAACAATTATATTCGAAAATGCCATGTCTGCTTTAATTTGAGAAAAGTGAACCTTGAAAAAATAAGAGTGGTTAGTTTTTCTCTGTGCTGGTATCAAGTCCCGCCCCCAACTGATTTTGATTGGTTGGTGAAAAAGTATGTTTAATTTGACAAAAACAGCTGAAGCCAAAGACATCATCGCACTTAGGATGCTGCTGAAAAGACTGAACTGCATTTGGTTTTGTAAATAAGTTCTGTCACAGCAAAAAAAAAAAAAAAAAAGTCAGCAGTTGAAACAGGCCCTAAGAGAGGTCAGCTCTGCATCTGACAAGCTAATGAAGATCTGAGATAGGATACGATTGCATTGCACCGTGATATCTTAGACTACAGTATAGATGTTTGCTGACAGGTGTCCAAGTTCAGACATTATTATAAATTCCTGGATATGAAGGCTTTTGTAGATTTGTGTGTGTGTGAAGGAGTGTTTTCATTTGTTCAGTGATTGATTTAACTTCATAAAGGAACAAGGGTGATTCATTAAACACAACACCTATTGTCCTGCTTCGTGGAGGTACACTGCAGGTTATTGAAACACAGTTTAAAGTTTATTTTTTATCATTTTTTAAACTTGATATAAATTCTATTTATTATTGTTTGTCCCTCTGCATGGTCAGTGGTCACTGAGTGCATTTATGTTTTATAAGACGTGTTGTAAGAACACAGATTTCCAGTAAGAACAAAACTAAAAGATTGTCGATAAAATCCAGATATCATTGACTACATAGCTGCTTCATTTTTAACATGTGCTCAGATCCTACTGTGAAACAAATGTTGATTTTTAAAAACTTATATATGTGCTTTTTAAAAGATTAGTCAACCAATCAAAGACTGATGTATCAGAAATTGATTTTTTGACTAGACTAGGAGTCAAACAAAAAGGAAAAGGACAACAAAAGATTTATCCAAAATAAACTAAATAAAAAGCAACTAAGACTTATGAATAATGTCCAACTCAAAAATCCCCAAAAAACACAAGAGGCAAAATCCAACTGAACCAATAATCCAAAATCCACATAGACACTGGGGGAAAACCACATGGAGACAGTAGAGACACTGACAAACAGACTTGCAACACAAATTTACAATGAACCAACAAAGAAACAGGGGAAGACAAGGACTATACAGTATATACACACACAGGGAAACGAGCAACGAGAGGCAGGTGAGACACTGAGACACAGGTGCAGACAATCACAGAGGAGGGAAAACTGAGGAAGTAAAACAAGACTAGAAACACAGGGTTAATATACACTCACCGGCGGAATAAAACACTGAGAACATGAGGGAACCGAGGTCAGACACAAACTGAAAACTCAAGACAAGACTACAGGGGAGCAGGAACAATAGGGAGCAGAAACACTAGGAGGCCCACAGAAAATAAACTCAAATAACCAAAACCAGGGGAAAACTAAATACCTGAACATATCATGACATTTTTTGTCTCAATAACCCATATTTCATGACAGTATCCACAATTATGAGTTGGTTAAAAATGGTTCTTGAAAAGTTGCTGCAGAAAAATGTTAGTACAGCAAAGTTAATGAGAGAAACAGCACCATGTTTGTCTTCAGTCTGAAGTAGTTATGATCATCCTTGTACTGTAAATGTAATACAGTGTTATGCAATTAAGCAATGAATTGCCCCTAATTCAACAATCACTCAGACTTTGTTTGTTGTTACCTAACAATATAAAGTAAACAGTTAGTCAGAGAGCACTGTAGCATTGTTTTTAATTCTAAACAATCCCCATATGTAATTCAACTCAGTGCAGGCCTCTTTCAATAAGCACCGCAGCTATTGATCTCCCCTCCTTGTGCAGCACTCCTAAAGAGAAAGCAGAAAGTTGTGTGAATGTTCTATGCAAATGTTTAGTGTATTAGCATACACAGTTGTAATTAAAGCATAATTAGAGAGACAAATGGTGCTGTGAAGCTCTGCGCCTTGGCTCCGGAGTCTGTTTATCAGCAGCCCCTTGTTTAGTCGGCTAAAACAGGTTTATATGAAACAAGCGCCGCCGACTGCTGCATTAATTGTTATCATTGCCTTGGAAAGCAAATAGGTGCCATAGCGCTGCGGACTGTGAGAGGAGAGAGCCGGAGAGGGACCGGGACAAATTAGTGTGGAAAATGAGAGTGTCGAAATTGGAGAGGGATTAGCAGAGACGATAATGAAGCAATTAAAGAGTAAGCGCTCAGCACTCAGGTGCCTTTACCGAGCTGGTTCACTCCAGCTGCTTTCAGACGCTCCAATGCAAATATATCCCCAACGGTGAGGGGAGGTAACACTCTGTCCTAATACATCACTGATAGAGAGTGAGAGCAGAGAGCACAACTCGACATGCAGCACGGTAATGCAACCTGACAGAGAACAACACAATCTGAGCACAGAGGACGAGACAGGATAACACAACGTAACATGACAGAACACAACGCAGAGAAACACAACACCTTCATACAACGCAAGGCACTAAAACACAACAAAAGAAAAACATGCATCATTATGCTACCTGGATCAGCTGGCATGATTCACAGTTATGGAGGATGACTCATGAAGAAAACTGGCTAATGTGTGTGTTTAAAGTTATTTAAACAAACATGTAACCTAAATGGCTTCACATGGAAGTAAATACATTAAAACGAGAACATGTCAAATTTGGATTATATCTTCTTTTATTAACCCTAGAACACTATCACTAAAACTAGTAACACCATCACTATCGGCGGGTGATTTTTACCCGGAAAAAGTGCCATGAGGAGACCATATAAAAATGCAACTAGATAGATAGATAGATAGATAGATAGATAGGTACTGTAAACTTTGTTTCTTTTCCACCCATTTCTGTGGCATGTGAGTCTTCCCTGGTGAAGACTCAGGGTCTTTGGCACAATAACAGCTGCAAGAGAGAGAACCAAAATATGGCAGATTTTGAGTGAGTAAAAATGACCAGCTGACTAAAATATTTCTTATCACCATATGAATTCCCTTGAAATTCACTACTTTGTGATAGTTATTCATAACGCTAAAAAAAGATAGCATGCAAATTCCAGGACCACTCTTACTGACCTTTTTCGCCTACATGCAGCTATCAAATCCACCCAAACCTACTTACCCTATATCGCTGTTGCCGGGTCAAAATCACCTGAACATGTGCCTGAAAAAGCAGGTTTTGGATCAGGGAAACAAATATGCCTTCAAAGATGTCAAAGGAAATACTGAAGCTACCCAGGGACCCGTGATACTCAGACAATCGCAACATAATGAAAATCAAGTAAACATGTTTGGTCGGGTGAAAATCACCTGGCGATAGTGTTCTAGGGATAAAGCGGCAAAATCATAATCATTCATATCATGATCATAAAAATATGATAGTGTTTTCTTTATGTCATCATTTATTCGCATGTATCAGTTTCTGCACCTGTAGCACCGCCTGCTAAACTCTGACATACACACCACTGACCCAGTGCCTGCTAATGAAAGAACAGTCAGTGTGAGTCTGAGGTAGGAGAAAAGGGGGAAAAAAAAGGCTAAGAGGACTGAGGAAGGGGATGGGGGGCTGTCTGTGGCGATGCCCGACATCTATGGTTGGGGGTAATAAAGCCCTTCTCAAAGTCAACAGTTCAGAAACTCCTTTTTCCTCCTAAAAGAGCTTTTAATTTTTAACACAAACTTGCACTTAGGTATGCATGAACTTTGGTAAAATCCTGAGACATGTGTATAAAAGGGGTTTAATAGATGACGGTCATGTGCTCTGCTGCCGGGTAATGATGTCAGCCCCTCCATCTCATCCCCTCTCTGCCTCTCTTTGGGCTTCTTTGATAGAGGAGGGCCTAATGTAAATTTAATTTGGAGTGATGTATGGCAGGGATGGGTGACGGAGTGAGAGTGGGGTTCTGGGTTTTGGGGCTTGTGAGCAAAGGTGGAGAAGGCCAAGTTGATCAGGGATGGAGAGGTGTGTGTGTGTCTGGGTGTGTATGTGTGTGAAGTGTCTCAGTGGGGGGAGCAGCTGGATTGGGGCGCTGCCACTTTGCCAACACTGTCTTCTTTAAGCAGGATTGATGACGATGTACGCCCCGTATGCATCCATGAGCGTGTGGGCCTCGCTTATAGCCCTCACACACATGCACACACTCCCAGCGCCTCACACACTCTCCGTGTCTGATTCAGCCCCCTGCCATGCCACATTTACCCTCGACAATGCGGATGGGAGGGACGCTTGCTTTTAGTTTCCAACAAGAGGGTGACATCTGAATGGGAGGAGGCTACAAAGACCCCCTCATCCCATCCCTCCCTCCTCTTGTCTCACTTCAAATGAAGTGGACAAATGCTAAATCAATGTTTTTAGTGTTGCTCATCACCGTCTCTCTCCTCCCTCTCATTGTTTCGTGGCAGATTGAGGGAGTATTGATGGCCATGGCTTTCATGACTGCCCCTATCAAGGTTCTCCTGTTCTTCTTTTAATATGAGCTCGGTGTTTGTCCTGGAAACACATTCGAATCATCATAATCTAACACAGTGGAAGCCACGGTTCTCCATTTGCGGTCTTTTCCCGAACATTTTCTCCATGTGCAGCCATCATGGAGAAATAGATGAAATCCAGATCCTATCAGCGCATTTAATGAGTTTTACACAAATGATTGCACTGTAAATTGTCATGGGGTTATTAAAGAAAACATGGAAATTGCAATAATTGCATGTAGAATGCAGGTATTGTTGCAGTAATAAAATCCATGTCCATTTAGTTAGAATTAGTTTGGCGATGCTCGGAGCTCAAAGATCCAGTCTCTGTTTTATTGATTGAACTGTAATGAAATTTTTGCATGTCTTTTCTAACACTAAATATTTTTCAAAACCTTGAAAAGATCACAAACTGGCAGCACAACTTGTTCCACAACTCTGAAGTTGTTTTCTTTTCATCTAACTAAACATTGAATGAACACAGATTATTCCAAATTTCCTTTATTGACAGCAGCATCATCCCCATCATGTCCACGGCCCGCTGTAATGGATGCAGGCTGGGTGAGGAGGATGAGCTGGGGTTGAATGAATAGTGAGTGGTATTCATCAGACCAGGGGGAAGCGGCAGCCAAGATCCAATTATATATATTCATTAAGTGATAATGATATCATGGTCTTTTAACTGAGAAGAAAAGGGAGCGTAATTGAATAATAACAGTTGTACAATCCCAGAGGATTGGACCCCCCCTTTCCTTCCCCACATTCCCACCATCACCACACAGACACACACCCCGACTTGGTGACCCCCTGAGGGGTGGGGAGCAGGAGGGAGGGCAGGGGGACTGAAGAGCGAGGATTGATGGAATTCTATTACTCCCTGATAGATTTATTATGAAGGCCTGAGTGGACTCTCTGCTCCACTTTGTCACTCACACTAATCAGGGAAGGGGAGGGAGTGAGACAGGGAGGGGAACTCGTGCCCCTGCTGTACCTTTGTATGGCCCCACCCTAAACTACCCCCCCTCTCCTGCTCCTCCTGCCCGTCACCAAAGACAAGGTTAGCAGCCGTCTGACAGGCAGACGCGGCGGGTGGCCATTTTGGATCCCCGTGAGCCGGGAGATGGCCGTGGCAAATGGGCCAGCTGAGCTCGGCTGACCTCCAGGGTGAGCGCTTCATTTGTTTATTAATGGAGGGCCATGTGCAACACCATAAGGGCGGCGTGTCATGCAGAGATCAACAGCCTCTTCACGGCAGCCCATCCTCGGCATGCGACCCCCCCCTACAAGAGGAGCAACCAAACAATTTGTAAACACTTATCATGGTGATGAGGCGGTGGCTCATACCCAGGTTAGGATGACAGGAGGCAGGTGAAGGGATGTTTTTGCAGGGTCATTGATGCTCATAATCCCCTTCCTCTAAGTAAGTTATAAAAAAAACAACCATTTAAATTTCTGTGATTCACAGGGTTACTGGTTTGGTTAGATCAAGTGCCCCATGTGCAGAAGCTTTATCCCTCAAAGGGAGCGGCTGGGGTCCAAGTCCAGCCTGTGGCCCCTTGCCCAATGTCATTACCCACTTTCTCTAGAGTTTCCTACTCTATCCAGTGTCCTGTCCTCTTAGTGAAGGTACAAAACCCCACAAATAAACAAAAAAATGTGATTTATTGAGTATTTTCTCTCTATGAAAAATCACACAAGATTTTAAATTATGGTTTTCCAACAAGAATTATAAATGAGTCACTTAAAGTCATATTAAAGTAAAGCTGTCAGAAATATTCATGTCAAAGTCATGTGATTTTTGAAGAGCTGGGTGATATGACCTGAAAATCAAATCATTGATTTGTTTCAAACCAAACTGGTCACCAGAGAAGTTCATTGTTTGGAGGGAGACACTTCTCAGAGCCCAATCGCTGTTGATAAAATGCACTGTCAAACTCATGTCAGGCTGCATGGTTCAACTGAACAATATGACTGTGAGAGTGGGATGGAGTGACATTTCTTCCGTCTTTCTGATTTTTTACATGCAGAGTTGTACAGATCAGGCAGGGAAACCTCAGCAAATTATTGGCAGTTGGCAGAAGCACATACCTGGGGTCGGTAGTTTAAAGTAGGATTGATAAACCCAGGCGTTCCTGCTGCACATGTGAGCATTAATCTTTAGTGATGTGACTGTTTTAGTAAAAACTATGTATAGTGTCCCTTTTTGTCATACATAGATGCAATAAGGGAATACTAGAGCTGACATTTGTTGCATTTTGGTGGATATCTGTAGGCTGCAGCAGTCTTGTGAATCTCCTTGTTGGACACGTTTCTCTCACTCAGCTGTATGCCTCCATTGTTTAGGATGTTGAGATACGTTTAGCTGAAATGGCCTTTAAACAAACTTTACCCTGGACTCTGGTTTGATTGAGGTCTGATCATTTACGAGACTGTGGCACTGTGTCTATTTTGGGAACAAACTCCTTAGATTCATATTTTTAAAAATATTGACCATAAATATTAAGAAGTTGCTTAAATCTGATTATTGCCCAGCTATACTTAATATGATCCTCTGTTAGAATAGTTCAAGATCAGGGAGACTATGGACATTACCATGTGCAACTTTAGGAGTTGCAAAAGGACATCTGCGTGGTTTTCTTTAGAGCTCCAGTATGTGATCCCCTTGGCCAAGAAGGGGGGTGAGAGTGTCTGAACATAGTGGCCAGCACTTGCAGCAACTTTTTTTGTAACCTGGAAATGAGTCAAATCACTTAAGGAATTTCAGCTTTGTAGAAAGTCCGAGAGGAAGCCGAGGTGGATTAGTATTTAAACACTTAAAGGAAATCATTCCAACTGTGCACACTCCTCTTAACTTAGTTCAACTCTGAAAGGTAAACCAGGACTTTGACAGGGCAGGTTTGCATACCTAAAAGGTTTCATGTCCAACATGCTAAAAAATAGAGAGCAGGTGTGTCTATGCCTGGTCTACATGTGTTCGTGTGGGGTGATGCTGAGGGCTCTTCAAGGCTCACTCCTGGTAGTTTCCATTGACGCACATGCACAATGTGTGTCCTGTTTGTGTGAAACTGTATTAATGTTTCTCAGATAACATCTAGGTAATTATCGTACATGTGAGCTTGAGCTGGTATAAAAGCACTATTTAAAGATACCTGCTGTAATTTTCCACACTTTTTGGCACCAGCCATCACTGTTTGGCTGTCTCTCAGGACATCTGGTGATGTTAACGTGGTTTTCACCCTCTCTGTGGGTGGCCCGTGAAATTAAAACAGGATTTCTGCTTCTGAAGGATTTTCTGCTGCTAAATATACCTTTTAACGACTTTTTTAAGACTTTTCTTTCAAAAGAAGAGAAACTTTCACAATTTAATAACATAAACCCAGTGTTATTTTTTCAATAAGAGTCAAGTCTCGTAAAGTATAATCTACAGTTTTTCTTGTCCTTGGAGAAAAGGAAACGCTGTTGGATTATAAGTCCTCTCAGAAAGTTTAGATGAACTATGTAGGGATGTTAAGTCCTAGTCGACTTATTGGTCAATACGTGATGAGTTGACCAAAAGTTTGATTGGTCGACTCAATTTTTTCCACGTCAATTTACCCTCTATGGTTAATTTCATCACAAGAAACGCAACAAATGCTAATGGATTTTGGATTCGCCCAACCCACTGGAGACCAGCTAGAGACAGGGCGATTGAAAAGCATCCACGTTTATCAACATCCGGTGGTTTGTGGAATATAATATTTATGTTTAATTGCCTTCTTGTGCTGATATCAGTATTTTTTCACCCCACTGAGCTGCGATTTGCCAAGCCACGTCGTTCCCTGCCGCAGAAGGGTTTGCAGTAAGAGTAGAAAATCCCCCACCCACCCGCTTAGTCGATTTTTGGTCGAAAATTTCAGGGTTTTAGTCGACCAAGAATTTCTTTGATTGATTATAGCCCTAGAACTGTGTAAACTTTCACCTGTCATAGGAACAAAATCATTGATAAAATTTTCCACTTGCTAAGTCTGGCGGTTTTGCAGCGTCGTGTTGTGTTGGCTCATGGATGTGTGCGGAAATATTTTCATTGCGTAACTGAATCTGTAATGTTTAATGGACTCACTGTCACTCTGAGTTTGGAGTACATTTCTCCTGTTTTACTTTTCCCCTCTTCTTCCCTTCACAGCCTTACAAACTCCTTTGCTTTTTAGAGTGCTCCTCATTACTGCTGACAGTTTTCCACCTTGTGAGCTTCCTTAAGGGCTGAAATGTTTTTTCCTCGGAAATTTGCTCTGATTTTCGTCACTGAAAAAGTAGTTCTTTGCCCCTTATGAATACAACCACTGGTACATTCATGTTGACTGTTACAGATTAAATATATTTTTAGATATCATTAATGTAAGTTTGAATGCTCTGCTAAGTATTAGTCTCCTGGAGGGGGGAGCTGAGCGGTTACCACAGATTGTAAATAATCAGCACAGCAACTGGGATGTTCCAGATTTTGAACTTGTGATAGCCCAGCACATTGAGCACATTGGCTGTTTGTAAATTCTTTTCTTGGAGTCAGATGCAACCAACTCAGAACAGGAGAAACACAGTGTACCCAAACACTGAGCCACCAAAGTCTACTCTAGTTAGCATTGGCATCAGGTGGGAAATCAGCAAGGTACCAATCTTTATTCACACAACATGAGAAGCTAACTGGAGAATTTTGTTTATTGGACAAAAGAGATAAAAACACTTTCAGAGAGTTTCACACCCTCTACTCCTAACTTGAATGTATCCACCTTCCCTTAAGTGTGGCATGACTTACAGTCGAGGTTTCGTGTGTGACTTTGCTGCTCTGGAGCCAGGGGCTGGTTTAGGTGTTTTTGGTTCCTCTGCTTAGATTTGAGATTGTCGATTTGAATATTGAAGTTTGCTGAGGAATTGCCCTGGAAATTTGCATCTACATCTTCTGTCTGTATACAGCTCCTAAACTACAAAAGCTTATCATCAGACAATGATATCACCTAAATTAAATGGATTGGACTATCAACTACTGAGGAGCCATCATCAGATATATTTTGTTTTAAAAGCCAAGAAAATCACATCTTTACAAAAGAGGTTTAGGGCCAAATGAAGAGAAAAATAATAATAACAGGAAGGTAATTTAAAAAAAAAAGTCAATAAAGTCGAAATTTTGGGACTAAGTATTGAAATTTCAAGATTACGAAATGTTGTGAGTGATGTCGAAATTTTAACGTTTTTAAATTTCAACTTTAACCTCAAAATGGAAATCTAAAAAATGTCCCTCCTGTTATTATTATTTTTTCTTTTTATGGCCCTAATCCTCTTCTGTACATTTCAGTGTAATTTACCAACTAAGCATGAAAAATCTGCACTTTTGAAAGCATAGAAAAATGTGTAACTATAATTCATTGTCTGAATATTTGGTTTAGGATTCTGGCTTTGATGCAGATACACGGGAAAAATCTGCTTCGTAATTGAATATGTGGATGAGATGTTTTTTCATGACCTCTAAAAAAAGGGGCTAAGGGTAAAGAAACACTGAACTAACAAACACAAAATGTGAGTTATTTCCATCCTTAAAAACCTACACCTCTCTGGAACCATACGTGATTTTAGCCTATTGGAATCTGTCATAATTTGTTCATAAATCTGCTTTAAATGTCAAAAGAATTGGGCTTATCAACACCGCCAACTTTGTCTGAGCTGCTAAAAGTGCGGGTGCAGTAAATCCGACTTTGGCTGCCGCAACACACAGAGCTCAGTAACTCTTGGCAGCTCTCCACACCTGTCTGGTCTACCTCCCTGACTGTGAGCACTCGTCCACGCTCTGGGAGTGAACTAGGCTTACATACCCATTCCTAAACTGCAAAAGGGCACAGAGAGAGACTGCATGAGCAAATAGTTCAAGAATTTCAAAATAAAGTTCCTTGGTGTAGAGAATCTGAAGAAACGTCTGCACAAAAGAGACAGAGTCAAAACTGTATGGTCATGGTGTTCAGGTCCTCATGCAGGACTGATAAATACAAACACGACTCTGTACTGGGAGTCACCACATTGGCTAAAAAAACATTCTGATCTATGAACGTCACAAATGCAGGTTAAAACTCTAACACGTAATGAAGAAACCATTTATGAATTTGATCCAGACATGCCATTGACTTTCATGGTCTGGGCCTTTTAAAGATAAAGACTGAGAAGTGAAAAACTGTCGATTAGTTTAACCAATCAAAATTTAGCACTCTTTTTGGAGATCATGGATACCATATAGAGCTGGGCGATATGGCCTCAAGTCAATATCAGGACATATTGAGCAGTTCACCTCAGTAATAATAAATGGATGATAACTTCTTCACAAGCCGCTCACCCCCTCCCACATTAACTTCATCTACTTCAGCCGCTACAACTTTTGAACCGTCCTCTGTCTCCTCACCTGTCTTTCCCTCTTTGTTATGGACTGGATGGGGTGGAGTCACGTCTCTGATGTAGGACAGCATCTTAAAGGGACATGAGACCATAGCCTACCTACACACATCCAAGAACAACTTTTATTTCTTTTTTTTTTTGACACCGAATATACCAATATGGGCAAAATGACATCGGTTATTGTCGTAAACTTTGGTATCTGTACATTTTCAGTTTATCGCCCAGCCCTAATGCCACATCACTGCTTTAATAGGGAACACTAGAAACTTTGCTCCTGACTGTTTATGGGGTGTTGTTAAGAGAAGAGGTGTTCTGACACAATGTCACACGTGCCCCTGTCTCAACTTTTTGAAATATGTTGCTGTTGTGAATTCTCAACTTAGCATATATCATTTCTTTATAATATTTTTTTCTGTTCCATCATTTGATATATTTGCACTATTTTCAATTGAATATAAGGTTTGAATTGTCTGCATACCAACTATCTGTAGGGGGAAATGGGGAAGTTGTCTTAGCATGACCTTAAAAAAGTGAATCTAGCTGCCAAAACCTAACAGTCTTGTGAGAACAAATTAGTAAATGGGTATGTCAGTGTTATTTTTGATGAAACAGTTGATATAAACAGCTACTCATACAGACAGAAACTCATTCATTTCCATAAAAATCTTACCCACTTTCCCAAGAGTCCTTTAGTTAGAGCTGCTTGCACACAGTTGCCTTTTGCCCATATGCGTTTCATAATTAGATATTTACATTGCATTACCGCTGTTTACATAGTTGATCCATGTGGCATCTTGATGTGAATGTGGCCACATCTGTCTTTGACCACCCGTTTTCGTGTTTGGATGATCATATTTTGTTTACACTCTGAATTTATGTTTTTGAGTTATCCAATCATAACTCAACGACTGAAAGAAGGATGAAAAATGAACGGTAGAGCCGCTCGTGTGATGGAAAAGCCATAAATGGATACTGTTTGATGTTTGCTTTCTAATCACTGACTGACTTTTCGCAAACTTCTCTCACCCAAACGTCACCACCTCCCTCGGGTGGTGGTCATTCATTGTCTTTCCACACCGATGTTTACACCCGTGTGCCTTTGATACAACCATGTATTTGTTTTCGGAGGCCTAAGCCTTGTATAACACGAGTCAAGATAAATATTTTGAGGCTTTCTACGCATGAATAATTGGTTTATGTCACACAGAAAAGCACGACATCCCCACTTCACACGGCCTGAGCTGGCTTTGTTTTGGGCTGAAGTTTAAGTTAGAGGACAATAATGTTTACCCTGGTGGTATTGTAATTAACAGAAGAAAACAGCTGCGTACATGCATGTGAGGCTGCATTGAATTAAAGAGCGATCGTACACAAGTACAACTCTGGTTTTGTTTACATGTGACGAGGGAGAGCGGTAAACAGAGCTGGGTGAGCGTCACAGTCCTTCTGATGGGAAAGCTGCAAATTGAGTCACAAACATGACTCAAGAAAGTCATTTCTCCCTCTTTTTTATTTCACTTTTGCTGAAACTAAACAGGAAAAATGCTGAAACAGTCCAACCCCAGACTAATCTTTTAATCCGAACAAGTCAAGGTTGTCTTATTAAGTCCTAAACTGTGTGTGAAGGCCCAGACTTGGCTTGTGGACCTCACTTCGGTCTGCCCGAGGCTAGAGGATGAGACCTGGGGAGAGTTGAGATGAGGCTGTCACACTTCCCATAGATCAGTCATTATCACTAATCCAGTCACAGCACTGGGATCAGCACCAGGCCCATTCATCTAGAACCGTCATTAAAGACCTAAATGAGAGCTGCCGCTGCTAATGAGGTAATGAGGATTTCTGTGGGTGTGTGTATATGTGAGCATGTGTGTGTGTGCAAGGGAGAGACAGGGAAAGAGAAGACAGAAAGGAAAGACAGAACGGATAAAGAGAAGCTGAAGGGACAGAACACGTTTAAAATCAGCGATAGAGATAACCTGATGTTCATGAAGCAGACTGTTTTCACCTCATAGTCATCAGATACAGCAGCTTTGTCGAGGCCCAACCTGACAGTAATGATAGCGAAGCTCCCCTGTAGCATAGCAGGACAAGAGTTCACTTCTTCTGTCCGAAAATAAATGTTGTCCTTTTGTAAAGGCGCTGTGAGGACTTTTCACTTTAACTTATTCTGGTGACCCATTCAGACCAGATCTGGAGAGGTTTTCCTGGATGATGACTACATTTCCCATGAGCATCCTCACCGACCTGATGCCTTTAAATGGAATTTGATAAGTCTGGAAGTTGAAGGGAAGGCTTGAAATGATAAATTCAATGATTTCTTTGTGCTCACACTATGTGGAGGATCAAAAGACAACAAAAGTAGACTAAAACTGTGGCTCTTTTTGGTCCTGTACATGGCTGCTATTAACTATGTTGAACAATTGAAGTTTTAGCATGCTTGTAAAAATCTAGACAAGCCAGTGTGCTGTGCTTGGATGAAACAATGGTTGTGTATATGTGACAATCATGTTGTGGCTTATCAATTTGTCTGACTCATTGAACACCAGGTTTTGGTACACTCAGAGGCAAAGCTACAGGCCATTATGGACAGATGACGTAGTAAGTTTTAGCTAAAGCTGGAAATATAACATTAATCTAACATCTGCATGACTAAAGAAACTGTATAGCAATGTTTTTATAAATTTCAGATAAAGCTACTATTAGAAACTTTTGGCTTGTGTCAGTTTTGGTGCCCTCTTTAATCAAAGTACATATAAAAGTACATGTGAAAATTTGTCATGAAATAGTATGAAAGGACTTTTTTTCCATCCTTTTGATAGTCATCTGGTCTGACACCTGCCCCCTTACTGTGGTTTTAGGCACTAAAAATTATGATAAGAGATGCTTGCTGGCTTAATTACTTCTCTCTGCCAAACTTCACCAGCAGAGACCAACAGAGATACTTCAGGGTGAGCTGCGACTATGAACTCTGACTTAACCAGACTTGTCGCAAGTTAGAATACAAATTATTTCAGACGCTGGATGAAGTGTCAGAGCACAACCAGGACATGACCTGTTGTATGTGATGTGGTTTTATCTGTGAAATCCTTCATGCTTACTAGTTCCCTGTCCAACGTAATGTCACCCCAGCCATCATACCATAAACCCTGAGGCCTTGGCTTGGTCTCCTACAGTTGGCCCTTTGCTGATCCATCACTGAAGCCCCTCCAGACCTGGGACCTTCAGTCTGAAACCACAGGGGACTGGGGTCTCTGTCTGGAACACCCAGCAAGACCACTCAGACCCACTGAGGGAAAGGCAGGCTGAATTAGTCGGGGCTGTTAAGGTGCTTGAGGTGTGTATTAAGACCTTAGTCAGCCTGAGTGGATGACCACTTTAGAGCCTGCTTATATCTGGGCTTTATATGTGTAGTTTAATAAAAAGAAAAAAAAAAACAAATATATAAAGAAAATAGATCAGAAATTTTCATATGAGAACTGGAATGAAGCAGACTGAGAAAACAGTTTTTTAGCCTGGAGTTCTTAAGTTTTGAGATCCTACTATGGCACACAATTTGGCTATTCTTTTCCAACAAGCACAACGAATAAGAAACTCATTTTTTTATAGAGGGGAATTTCAGGAGGCTTTCTTGGAAATGTTAACATTATGTAACACAAATACAACTGATAACGGATAAAAAACCAAAACCATTTTATCAGGAATAGGAGAAAATTACATGGAACAAGGACAATTTGTGTCTTTTTGTCGTATTATAATGAGGAGTGTTTTCTGTCATTATTGTTGGGGCTGTTTATTATTATTTTTGGCCTTACTTGAAGAGGACAGGACAGGAAATGGGAAAGACAGCTTGCAGGGACATGCTGTAAAGGAGCCTTGGGCTGCAAGCTTAAGGCCCTCCAAAGATTAATCAATTAAATCAACGAATTTTTATTTTTTATCGCCAAATCACAACAATCGTTAACCCAAGACACCTTCCAAAAGAACAGGTCTAGACCCAACTCGAGACCAAACAAGATAGGAAATGACTGAGTCCTATCAAGAAGTATAAGCCCACACTTTGAAGTCTTTAGCAAGTTGCAATGGTAACGAAAAACAGGCAAAAACTTTGAGCAGAGCTGGACTCATGTTAGACAGCTTCCCTTCTGCTACCTATTGGGGGAAAGAGGATAGACGGAGACACAGAGAAAGAGAGAGGGTGAGTGAGAGTAAGGAAGAGAGAGACAGGGGTGGGGGGACACACAGTACTTCTTTCATTCAACATTTAACAATCTCAATAGATAAATTCTGCGATGGGGACATGATTAAGGCTCACAAGACCCCAAAAAGGTCTTACAGTCGATTGGTCAACAATGTCTTCAACATGAATGAACAGCCAAAGGGAAAGGACTCATGACGCCAACCTCTGCTTTTGAACACCCTATGCTAACCTCGAGAGGATTTTTTAAAAATTGATGGTTGGTTATTGATAAAAAAATTCAACCCATGTCAGAACATATCCTTCTGCCACAACCAGATAAGATGGTCTGTGGCTGTAGAAGAACAAAAGGTACTCTGATGTTACAGGGATAGGTTTCTTAAAAAAAACGTCAACGGGGTGTCTTTGGAAAACTGACTCTTTGTTCGTTAAGTTATGTAACCGGCAGGTAATGAAAGCCTCATCAGAGGCTTTCATTACTGAGTATCTGAGTTTTACTTCTGGTGAATCTAAATCTAGTCTAAAAAAATCCCATTTAAAACTTGACTTGAAATAGGTCATGTGGCTTTCCACTCTTATTACACATGGGGTCAACAACAGGGTTTATGTGACTTCCATACTATTGTAACCTATACAGCCTTCTAAATGGCAATCATGGCCCAGATTAAAAAAATTAAGTTTGCAGCAGAGTGACAACCAACACTGATATGTATAACCATCACCTATAATGTTGAAGAGTGAATTAATTACCCAAACATTGTCCGTGCACTGCATCAGGAAGAACATTTCTACAGACCCTTCTTATAAAGACCATGTTAAAATTTTTCCACTTATTTACACTTAAGCGTTACAACCCACCAGCTGCAAACCATGGCATTAGAGCAAGATTGGTTTATTGCTAGCTTAGCTAACATAATCTCTGGGCTTTTTGGCTTCCTAATATTGTAGTAATTTATGTTAGACCATATATCCATGACCAAGAACAAAAGTTGTTTCAAACAGGAACAAATCTGATTAATTTGATGATAAGGTGTGCCTCAGGGATCAACTCTAGGTCCACATCATTTTTATTGTATGTTAATGATATTACTTCAATTTTTAATATCTCCAAGTTTTAACCTCATGAAAAAGGCACAATCTGCTACAAATTCAAATCTCATAAATTTAATAAATTTATAAGGCTTTCCAGTCTGATTTTAACATTTTATAAGATTGGCTTCTATCAGATAAACTACCAATTTGGTACCAAAAAAAAAAAAAAAAGAAGAAAAATAATCTCGGCCTCTTGTAATTTATGCAGTCCCCTGCTCTGAATTGAAACTTTTAAATATCTCTACTGGAAATTTAAATCCAAACTTGAGTAAGTTACTTGCCAATTTACTACTGGTAACCACATTGTATATTGGGTACAGTTTATGAAATCATCATCATAAACTTTGGCTCTTTTTAAAAAAATATCTGAAACAAATTCAAAGTAGAAGTTCCCACAGGCTAACTGTGCTTTTCAACCTTTTACTTCCTCCAGTGTAAAGTGGTTTGAAGCATTTGTTTCTAATAGCTGTGCTTTTCAGTAACTTTTTGACTGTAATTGGTACTTTTTACATCAGAGAGTATTCTTTAAGAGTTTTTGAGCCATCTCTCCATAAGGGTACTTCCTCAGTGAAGCATGGCCTTACTGTATCAAAGTGTCTGTATCTGTAAGAGTGAAGTCTAGCAGTGCCGGATAATGTAATACCCCCTCCCCTCCTCTTCCCCCTCACGTTACCCCACGGTGTGTGTGCCCAAGGCAGTGGGCGCCCTGGCTCCTGTGACTAGTGGGTTTGCTCCCTTCAGCAGCACCACTCATCTCCCTCTTTAATGTCATTTAGCTGCGGGGTGGCCAGCGCCTCGCTCGCCCATTAATCCCATTCCAAATGCCATAACATTTCCCAAAAAGCCCCTGCTTCTTAAAGCCGATAATTAGAATGTCTATTTAAAGTTCACCGCTCTCCCTTGCCGTTATCAATTAAAAGCCGTTTAAAAGGAGATCGGTGGCAATCGTCAACAAATTAAATCTCTTCCTCGCTCTTTGACGTGAAGTCTAGAATGCATAATAGGGGTCACAAAAGGCCTCTTGAAAAGAGAGCAAAATCTAAAATTTCAAACTAGTCCTAGAGAGAAGAAGAGCTGACATATTTCACTGTAGCTGCCAGTGGATGCAGATGTAGTGAGAATTTTGAAACGGCTGTATCATCATGTGGTATGATTTGATAAAAGTAACAATTAGGCGCAAAGAAGATGCCAAGTGATTTTTTTATTTACTTTGTCAAAGCTCTGGCAATGCGAATAACGCAGGCATTAAACTAATGATGCTTCAAACAGACAGAAAAACATAGCTTAGCTTAATGAGATAAAAACTAATAGAAATCTTCTTCAAAAGCTTCACATTCTTCTCCTCGCTCATTAAGTCTGTGTGTTGAAAATTAATGTTTTTATAAATGGCACATGGTTTACAAAGATGTTTTGGACTGAGGCTTTTCCTGGAAACAAATTTATAAGCCGACGGTACAACCATGAAGAATGAGTGAGCCGCTATGACACGGTCTTCATCACACTGCCAAACATATTAGGAAAAAATTGCATTAATGTGCATGTGGTCTGTCGCATGATTCAGAGGCTATGAAAGGCGAAACATTTTCTCATAATTCGAAACAAGATTAAGAAATACTGGAGGTAGGAAAAGAATGAATTTTTGAGATTTTCATTCGGGAGCATCATCTCATTATCGTCTGACGATGATACATGACTGTTGCACACAGGAAGAGGATCATTTTCCAAAGGAAGCCCAAACCTTATTGTTGGGAATGTACCATCTGGATCTCAAAGGGCTCGGCTCCCACATCTATCTTCTCTGGGATAACACGGGAGTCTGCACGCGGAAGGAAGACTGATTGGTGATGAATTATGTATACTTTTGGCAAATTGTGATATTTGTCTGGCAATGTGATGCTGCAGATGACATATCCAAATCATCCCTGTGAGCATGTGGCACTTCATTACAGATTATTTAGAAGTTAATCTGGCCCTGTAATTCATTCAACTGTGGTGCTTATTGAGTAACCTTTAGTATAACCGAAAGGACATGTCTCCCATGTTGTTAGAATTATAGACTCTATTCAACACCTTACTTTGGGATGAATATTGCTCGTTCTCTAAACTGTCCCCTTCGAGCTTCACCAAGCCGGGACATTCTTGTGTGTATTAAGGAAATTGTCTAAAGTTTTTGGATTCAAATAACACAAAATTTGATGTGACACATGATTACAGCTTGGCTCTAAAACAGCTTTGGTCTGAAAGCTTGTTTCTCCCTCTGCAAACACTGTACGGGGGGTGAATTTTTGTAATAATGCATTCATTTTGAAGATAATGATATAAAGATTATGAGTTTTACATAATAAAAGGCACAATTAATTCAACAGATAGATCGTGGTTGTCGGCAAGGAGAATTAAGGCCCATCTCAACGTCACCTTTTTGCCTTTTGCATGGTTGACCTAAAGCTGGGCTGTGTCAGCATTTTCAATAAGGAGATGGCATATCGATAGAGTTCAAAACTCTGCTATAGAAACAAATGGGTGAAGCCACGAAGGTGAAGCAAAATAAGTCTGGCTTATTGCCTTTAAAACATCACTATTTACATATCTACATCTTTATATTTGATATGATTTTGTAATGTGTGTGACAAGAAATCAGAAAAAGAAAAATGCATGCAAAAAAGATACCAAAACACAAGTGCTATTTATTGAAAATGATAATGATAAAACAAAAGTCATGATTAATAGGGTAGGGTGACAGTCCAGGAGCAAAGATGTAAAAAAAAAAGTCAACATAAGATTAAATTTGATGAATAACTTTTTGTTGGCTGAGTCCATGCATGCATGCAGAGACCATTATGTTTGATGTGGCTCTCAGGGGCGCACAGTGTCCCCTTGTTCCTCCTCCCACCTCTGACAGCGACAGGGACAGCCTGAGGAGGTGTGCCCTCTAATAAAACATTTATATCCGGGGAAAACAGCGTGTCCAGC
Source organism: Xyrichtys novacula (assembly GCA_962446985.1). Classification (NCBI taxonomy): domain Eukaryota; kingdom Metazoa; phylum Chordata; class Actinopteri; order Labriformes; family Labridae; genus Xyrichtys; species Xyrichtys novacula. The sequence continues at coordinate 31,745,920 of OY660870.1, forward strand.
TCCAGCCACAACACTGGCTTTGACACCGGGGGCTCTTTTGAAGTTGTGCACCAAGATTTAGAGGCTTTTCTAAGGGGGGCCTATTGTTCAGGCCTCTCTTCCCTCCACATTCCCTCCCCCTGCATCAAGACACTGGGTGCTTAAGTCTCACAGTAGCTCTGCAGCCACTTCAAAAGACACCCCACATGAAAGAGCTCAGTCTGACCCCTGCTTTTGCGGTTAGCAGTAGCTAAATTGGTAGATCGAAAAGCGGGGTAATTTGTATCAACTGAGTTAGTTACTATGCTGCGAAACAGGAAGGTCATACCATAATGTCTTGGCCTTAGCCCTAGCCCCATAGCAACAGGACATCAATGTACCATCAGTTCCCAAAACATCGAGTACTAGTCTCTCAAAATTATGCATGTAAACAAGGCTCAATTGTGGTGAGACAATCAGCCTTCAATTGTGGTGCCCAGGCGTGCAAAAGGAACCAAAATGAGGACAGGAAGTGTGTGTGTTGCTATTTTCTTTCAACACTGGCAATGGATAACTGTCCTGCTCAGCCTGAGAGATAATGTCTCATAATGGTGGGCTAATGATACTTGGCCTGATTGAATTAGGCCAGAGGTCCAGTGGGTCAGAGCCCCTGAGTCTCCCGGTGACTCACCTTCCCCCTCCGGCTCCGCGCACACCCTCCTGGGAAAGCCAAAGATCGGTGTTTCTCCCCCCCCAGTCCCAGTTTTTACAGCTCAACCAAAATTCTCATGGCACTAAAATCAATGTTGCCATTGTTGGGGCCAAACGGCACGTCCTGACCATGGCCAATGCAAAGAATTCCAAGTGGCAGGGCCTGCTGGCCTGTCGGGATCTACAGATTTGATTATGAGCAGGGCCAACGTTGTTTTTCAAGCTTGTCACATAAAGGGGGTCTTGTTCAACATCAGTACAATGAGACCTCTAAGTGGCATGTGAAACTGACCCTACTTTGTGCAATAATTCAAGCCTTTGATATGACAAATGTTTTTGTGCCTTCCTCCACATCTGCAAATACCTCCACTCCTCTTCTGTCTTTCTCTCTTCCTTTGCCAGATACTGTTCAAGCAAGAAATGACTCACATACACTTGAAAAAGAGAATAAATATAAAAAAGGGGCTAAAGGCTTTTGATAATGACCATAACAGTCAGTATTTAGTGTTATTTAATTTTGTAGATATTCTCTTACACGCTGTGAACGTTTATAAATAACGCGAAACCGTTTAGTGCTTTTATTCTGAAAGGATTTGACGATTGGGGTGAATAAGCAAAATTAGCAGGAGCGGTTCAGCATCTTAAAACAGAGTAAAAACGAACTTTTTAAGCACTGAAAACCAGTCAAAAAGGGGATCAAGGTCAGTAAAGACTCGGTTTCACATGTTATATTCATACTGAGAGGTTTTAAAAAGGTTTTCATATGAGTTTAACTGCGAAGGATAAAGTTTAGTAAGTCGGCAGGTAAGCTATCAAAACTGCTATATTAGCTCCGTGTACATGGTCCTGTGATGTTAGCTACAATGAGCATGACGCAGCTTTGAAACTTTTGGACTTCTATGAGGAGGTGCT